>JAPTHN010000016.1:11966199-14742473 GCA_026936325.1 Platynereis dumerilii | reverse complement strand
CTAGCAGCATAGAAAAAAGCCATTACACTCATTGTTGGAATTGCCCGTTGGATTGCTTGCAGGATTGCTCCATGGATTATGGAGAATGTAGAAGTTGCTGAGGAAGTTGCATGCTCAAAATCAATGTGGCTTTACACTCACAACATGGCAAATGTGCTCCTGATGAATTGGGGGAATTTAAAGTTCTGTTTCTTCCTAATTGGATTTCTGCAAAGAAAAACTATAAGTGCACTTGGTAAACGACATGAATTGCTTTTAATTGGACTTGATTATTATATTAAATTTTGATTATTTCATCTAATTATTTAAACTGATTGTTTCATCTGATCATTTCAATTGTTAATTGTTCTAATAAGATTCAGGAAAATTGCACAAATCAACTTGGAAACACATGATTTTGAAATTTATAAGGTGATTTGAGATGACAGGAGAATTTAATGAATTATGCACATAATCTGGAATTATACTTGGGAAACTAATGAATTGTATTGGTCTTTAGTATGTTCCGAAGGTACTAGCTTTTGGTATCCATTTTCATGGGCTCTTTGAAATAAGGTATGTCAGTTTAGAAATAAACTTTGACATTGACTTTGTGTTATAGAAAAGACAGATTTGGTTTGACCCAAATCTCAAGGTCAAGCAATTTGTTTTAGCCTGATAATGACAGAAGCTGCCAAGTAAACTGATCTTGACCTGGCTTCTTTGCCATGCCCTGGACATCTCAAATGGTGGGTGGTCACTTAAGCAAGGTGGTCAAATTTGGCCAGTGCTGCATATAAATTGAATATTTACTTGCCTTAGAATTGTTGGCTAATGTAGTTGAGTCCTGGACAGTGGACACTTTTCACAGCCAGAGGCAAAATAAAAGGGTATTTTGCTTCAGAAAAAGGCTGCTGTAGCTGAGTCCTGTGCCCTGAGTCTATAGCTAGAGGCACAATAAAAGGGTGTTTTGCTCCAGAAAATATCCTTGGGCACATCTTTTTGTGATCTGTTAGTTGTCCTAAATACAAGCAAACACAAGTTGACCATTTGACCATTGAGGCAAAATGGTGTATGGCAATGACATCCTCTGTGGCCATCAGTTATGTGTGCAATGGGATTCCAAATATTGCCAATCTTACTGAAAACTTTATGTTATGAATATTTTGCAAAATATGACATGAAACGTCATAACAAAGCCTTGCAGCATATTGCACTGATAGGACACATGCACTATTGCACAAACTTATGAGCAATAATGTTGCAATATTTATGTGTTTACCGTGAGGTAATTGAGAATGTACTGATCTCTTTGGAATATGTGATGTAATGCAAATTCAACCTTCATATTGTACATTTATAATATCCATAATTTTCGGAGAATGCTGCATTGCATTATCAGCCATCACAGTATTTAACTTTTTCATATCTTCAAAGCATGCCATTGTTTTGGTACACTATACATGTGCTGAAGACATCCGATATATGTTCGTGGAATGTAGCTTGTTATATGCATTGTAATAATTGGATCAAATATGCACAAGCTATCAGAGCATAAGAGGCAAATAAAGAAGATGCCAGTATGCAATGTGTCATAAACTTCATCATTGCATATTATGAGAAATGAAAGACCTTGTGCTGCAAGTTGCACGACTTGAAATGTGAGAGATGCTCTTATCCTCGCATGTTTTACCTTTCCCTTCCATTAAACATGCAATTTGTTGAAATGTTTAAAAGAGATTATGGATGAAGTACCTTGCCACATACATTTCATAATCTAACTGATAGCATCAATGTATAATGTGACATAATGCAAGGATTGAATCTACATTTTACCCTAACTGATAAAAAACGGTACATACTATAGAAATTTTATGATGTTTGAATCTGTTTGATCTACATATTATTGTGTCATTAGTCTTTGGCATACCTGTGCCATTAGAGCATAACTGGTACATAACCATGACTGGTACGAGGTTGCTGTGCCTGCATGCTGTGTGCTAACATAATTTGATAATATGTACTGATGCATGACAATGCATATTGTATCTTTAATAGGGGTCTGTTGCATATGAAAGCAATGCACAATGACAATGCTTAGGTATATATGCATGTACGTCCATTTTACCCAACCTGGGATGCAATGGTGAACTGATGTGGTTACTGATGCTGAAGGTTGCGGCTGCAGGTTGTCTGGTTTAGCCCAGATGCTCCATTAATGTAGAACAGAACCCCTTGCTTTTTATCGAATTATAAAATAGCTTGTTGCAACTTTGATAGTAGTCATTTGGTGCATGCAACCTGTCGTAATACAGCAGAAGATGTCGAAGAACGCAATTATTTAGGACAATTGGATATATTTTCCATATTTCATTTTATATATTATATTATAGTGTTAAGAATAATAATCGAAGCTTATTGCAAGAATTTCTTCTTGAGGATAAAACAATGTACTTAGCAATTTGGGATGCCTGCAAGCTGAGTAAGATTGCTGCCAAAAACACAGCGAATGAGTTTTCCTTATCCACTTATGCATAAATGATATGGAGATGAAAGTGATAATTTGTTATCTCAAAGATATTTCTTGATATTAAAGAGCTCCAAAGATAATCACAAGCCTCGGTAAAGACCTCTTGAAGTCTTGGTGACATGGCAAGCCTAATTGACATACTAAAGGTGGATTTCCAAAGATAAATTTTGATACAAGAAATTCTCATCATACTTGTAAAAAATTGATGAGATCTATCAGAGAAAGTTATAAGACAGAAGATTAAGTTACATCTGATTTCAGAGATACTACATTTATCTAGAGTCTTTGAAATATCTTGATAACTAGCAAATAAATTAAACTTAGGAAAACTGCAATGTTCTGTGATGTCTTGCAACTCTTCAATTTCACTATTATTGATAGATATATATAACATCAATAGCCACCTGAAATTTTCAATTATAGGGGAGAGATATGATTTTTCTTATTACAATATGGCATGATCTGCAGTAATCTCTATTTAATTATTTCATTTATAAGTGGTGATATCAGGTGAAATGTAAATGGATGCTTTCCTCTTGAAGATCCTGTGTGTCTGGTCATTGGATTTTGGATTGTAATCTAACAAACTCTGGAAAAGATTGCTAATTAGGTTGATTCTTACACTATATGATATCTCGAAATCTCGGTCATTAAATTTTTTTGTGATAATATTTGAAGATATCCTTTCAAACATGCATGTATCTTCTCATAAAATAATGATGGTCTTATTAATAATTTCACTCGTGTTGAGATACCTTCCATGCAGCAGCATATTTTTTGGGGGGAGGGTCATTGGACCATGGAATATTTAAGGGGAAGGAGAATTAATTCAGTAGGTAGCACTCATCATTCTAATTGTGCTTGTGACAGGACAAGGGGCAGTCACACATAATGGATTCACCTGACAGAGTGAAAGGGTGTGAGTGGTATGACATGGGAGTGTTTTACAGTAAGTTGCATGTCCTCAAGACTAGATATAAGCCTTGGAGAAGGGCTTGTCACAACTCTTATTTGCCTGAGTCTATGATGTAATTTCATCTTGGTTTAGGAAATTCTTTTCCAATCATTTCCATCTCAGGTTGCATATGTACAAAGGCAAGAGTTCCAAAATAACTTGCTTTTAAACATGTTAGATCAGAACTTCATTATCTTCTGTGCATCATGTGGCTTTAGATTCATTCGATGCACCTCAATATTCGGCAACATCTGCAACTACAGGACGCTATACTTACACTCAATTAATATTACGTAAATGGTAGATTTGCTGTCTGTGCTTCACAAGTTTCAGTTACACAAGGCTGCATTGGCTGTATTTACTGTCCATTGGCCAATATTCAACCACTTTACTTACATCCCAGTAACATCTAAAAAGTACAGTCAACACATTATATTGATTGCCATTCCAATTATGAAAGGAAGAGCTGGCTTGAATTTGCAGTGTAAGAATTGTAAGTACCTCTGATATTTGGCTCCACAGATGTGGAAGAGGCATCACAAAGGATTTGCAAGGGTCGCATGTATGGATTCTTATTGTTTGCTGCACACACAGAGTCCCCTTTTGTCTGCTGGCCTAGTGCTGAGCCTTGCTAAAAAGTGACAGAGAAAACAGCATACATGATCAATCCACAATGCAATCCGCAGTACACTCTCAGTACAACTATTCTAAAAGGGCTAGGAAAACCTTGAAAGTTGGGTGACCTGACACGCGGCCCTTAGAGACCTCAGTGACCTTCCCCAACTTCTAAATCCTGACACGACTGCCAAGGCTCACCCAAAAGCTCTGTCAGGCACAGAAGAGGTGACTGCAAAGACTCTTTGCTGGTAAAAAGGAGATCTGAGGGAGACTGATCGCAGGAAGTGTAGTGCTTAACGTGCTTCCTGGTGTTCTTGGATCTTTAAGACTGGTCGAGAAAGATTGGGTTGGCCTCATCCAGATAAATTTCATTGGCTAGTCACCTTTCGGTTTGTGACTGGCAGCAGTTCCTTGTTTAGTTGGTTGTTCCGTATCTCACAGACTCAGTAGGTCTCATTGTGTCACGGGATTCTTCGTTATCTCAGTTCCTCAGTGTCTTTGATTCGCTATTAGAGCTTCATGGTGTCTCTTGGTCACAAAGTTTCATCATTAGCGCTGCCCTGGGGGTGCCCCCCTTGGGCAAGCTCTTCGTTTCGTAAGGAAGATTTTTTGCACACACTGAAATGTTCACATTCTAGGCCTAATTTTCTGTAAAAGCTACTGGGCACCAGCCACCACTTCCAATGCCCTTATTCACATGTATGTTCATTCATGTCATAAAGTGTGTCCTAAAGTCGTTATTTTTGCATTTAGTGCCCTTATTGTGTCATTTATGAACAATTTTTCCTCAACCACTCAGACCAATGTCTTCACACACGCTCTTCCAGCATGGATATGGCTGCAAGATAGCCTGCATACATAACATAAAGTGTCATCTTTGAGGGGGGCACTCTCTGTCAATTCAGTGACAAATGTTTTCCAGCCTTTTGGGTGGCAATTTTCCACTATTCAGCAGTTCCAAACGATCAAGTTGTGTCCATTTTAATTCAGTGTATTACCAATAAGTTAATTTCACAATGCATATACCCATATAATTACAATATTTAATGAATATACTGAAGGCCTACGAGACTAGGGGGTTACTCTTGCTAATTTTAGAGAATGAAGTAACAATACAGCTAAGCTGTTTTACAATTGGCCCAGGACTATATAAAGGGTCTATATATATTATTGGATCCCAAAAAAAACTCAACTGAATGTGCTTTGTGTGTAATATACATTAGGCCTATGGTGCAAATTGAATTTTACAAAGTTTCGACATAAACCTAGGCCAATCTGGATTTTTCTAATAAACAACGTAAAACTTGATTACTCCACATATTCCCCTTTTTATCTTGCTCCCGGGGACTAGCTGACTTTGCTGCAGCCCCCAAGACATTGCCAGTTGATGTCGGGGGGGGGGGGGGTTGCCAGGATAATTATGTAATTATGCAGTCTACTGGAGGTTGGGGAGGGGTGCTGACATCCATTCGAGGAGGAAGTGATAGCTTTGAACATTTTAATCCTGAAAGATACAGTACATTCATCAATATACTAAAAAAATTATGTTTCATTTGCCAAGTTAGGGCAGCGCAACACTCATCGTCTAGCGATTAGTACATGTCTAGTTTTCTCTTTATTTCTGCTTCCTAGATCATGTCTTTGTCTATTATACATGTGTCTTTGAGTATCTTGTAATAAATACCAGTGTTTTAGAACCTCAGCGTATTTTGCAGTGTTCGCAGGTTGTGATCACTTCAGCAAACAGCATCTTTGTTTAATTATTGTGATCCAAGGCCTCTTTGGCGATTTTACAGATCCACTTCGTCTCGTTGAATGGGTCATTATCTTTGTGTCAAGAGTGACTCCTTAAAAATATCTCAGAATCTTCGTTTTTGGACACATGAGTGTCTTGGCTCCTTTGTGTCCACTGCGTCTGTATCTTGGTGCCTCAGAGTCTCTGTATCTGAGGCTGACAGGAGTCTGCATCTTGGTGTCCCAGTGTTTCTCAGTGTCCGCACTGCCTTTGGGAGGACAGCTGATAACAACCAAAGCTGCGGCCACAGGACTCCTCCCATCACTGGCACATCGCTGTAGCATTAAAGTGGATGCCATTTGCTTCAGGTGGCTGCCATCATGTACATTAGTATGGAATTCATGGATGAGGAATTGGAGATCTAATAATACAATTTGCATTTTTTATGTTTGAGGATGCTTTAGGACATATGCAATCGGAGGTATATCATTCAGACGTATACAAAATACAACACACACATTTGGATATGAATTCTCAGGTGCATTCCATTGTCCATTCAAAGTCCGAAGCATTTTTAGATATCAGACGGACAAATGATTTCTTCTTTCTTAAGTAAGCTGCATGGGATATTTCTCAACATTTACATGAGAAAATGATTTAAAAGCTTCGCATACCATGCATTAACAGCTGAGATTTATTGGATAGCTCTAAAAACTTCTTGTTCAGAGTCTAATATACAATATGTGAAGTGCATTATCCTGGATGCATAATTTTATTTATTGACAAATATGTTGTGTTTATATCAAAAAGAGGAACAACACACTTCCTACAATCTGCATTAAGCAATGTGACAAAATAAGGATGACACATCTGGATTTGCTAATACAGTGCTCCCACGATTTTATGCCCCCCTTTATAATGCCACCCCCACTTACCGCCATGTTTTTGGCCAGAACAGATTTCCCTCCATGCTAATTACCCCTTTATAATGCCCCCCCCCCACCTACCGCCATCCGCCGTAGGGGTATCAAGCACAAAAGGTCAAATTCTCCCCATATAACGCCATGACTTCTTAGGAATCAGTCAACCATGCAGGCAATCATCCATGCAATCTGGAGTGAGCAGAGGCATGAAATCACTCAAGCATGCATTGGCAAAGCTCCTGCTGATTATCGAAGTGCAATCAATGCTGGTATAAGACAATGCTGGCATTGATATTACATGATTAAATAAGTCAGATGTATTACCTGAGGTATCCAGTAATTTTAAAATAAGCAACTGAATTAATTCAAACAATTTTACAAGACTCTCAATCTGATTTCACACTCTGTGTTGTGTGCTTATTTCACATTTAATTAGCAATCAACATGCACTGTTGTTCGTGAATACAAAGTAAAACTATAATTTACAGTGCCTATATCTTCTTTATAAAGATATGCTGATATTTACTAAAATAATGAAAAACATCTTACATCTTAATCATATATTTCTTGTCAGTCTAAATAATTTCCATCCACTGTTGATACTCGGTGTAAAGCATTGAAAGAATATTGAATACAGGAGGAGCCACATGCATTAGTAAGAGCCCTTGCATGGAATGCCACCTAAGTTCTGACTACTGATAGGCCTTGTGCCACCTGGTGGTAGAATGTGATTGCACCCCTTTATAACGCCACCCCCTTTATAACGCCAATTTGCGTGGTGCACCAAAGGTGGTGGTATATCGAGGGAGCACTGTATATGGTTGATGTAAATTACTATTTATGAATTTCACTTGATTATTTGTGAGTAAATCACCATACATACATGCAATAGCATTCATAGGAATCACTGAGAGAAATGTAAAAATTCAGGCCTACTTTGTACAATTAAGTGTATGGTAATGCATACCTGTATCACAGAGTTGTTGGGATACCTTGAACTTAGTAGGTAGATAATATTTTATATTCAAAATACTGCCTTGTATAAATATGTCTTTGAAATGAATGTGTAAGTAGTTCACTTACATGTTTGATACATTTGCTGGTACTCATGGCCTGGAGTCGGAAGCAGACAAATTGATGAGGTGGTTGTTCCAATGGTTTGAAATTAATCATCCTAAGTTTCTTGCAGTTCAGTTTAGGTACTAACCCATTCTGCAGTATCTGATTATGCATACTCTTAAGTGAAATCATATTGAAAGAACAGGACTTTCAAAATGTTCTAACTTTAAAATTTAGACTAAAAATTGGGACATTCTATTGCAGATGAGCTACATTGAAATTAGAATATTGATACAGACTCATGTATTATTGTAGGATTTACAGCATAGTTTTTTATCGTCCGGTTTCGGAGGCAATTAGAATCCGCTTTCTCATCCTTTGGCATCAGGGCCAACAACAGGAATTGATGAATGAGGATTATTCTTCCATTTTTCTTCCTTTTTTATTCCTCTCCTTCTTCTTCCAAATTGTCTGCCTGGTAATTCCTTGGCCTGTCTGATCTACTGGATGACAAATTACTATCACTGTTGACAGATTGCTTGTGTCTTTAACACAGAAAATCTCTACTCTTGCTCTACTCCAAGTCTCCAATGTTACAAAGGAAGCTAGAAGGGCAGCCCATACAAAAGATCCAATATCTCAAGTCTATATAGCTTGTAGGGCAACTCAAAAGGAAAACTATTAAAAAGCCATTACACTCATTGCTGGAATTGTCTGCTGGATTGCTTGCAGGATTGCTCCATGGATTATGGAGAATGTAGAAGTTAAAGGAAGTTGCATGCTAGAAATCAATGTGGCTCTACACTCACAACATGGCAAATGTGCTCCTGAATTGAGGGAATTTATAAAGTTCTGTTTCTTCCTAATTGGATTTCTGCAAAGAAAAACTAAAAGTGCACTTGGTAAACAACATGAATTAGTTTTAATTGGACCTGATTATTACATTTGATTATTTCATTTGATTGTTTAATCTGATCATTTCAATTATTACTTGTTCTATTAAGATTCACACAAATTGCATGAATCAACATGTTGGAGTGGATAAATGTGCTCTTGAAATTATTAAGGTGATTTGAGATGACAGGAGAATTTAATGAATTATGCACATAATCTACACTCAGGGAAAGTAACTCACTGACAATCTGGAATGATACCTTGGAAATTAAAGGATTGTGTTGGTCTTTAGCATGCTCCGGAGGTACTTGCATTTAGTATCCATTTTCATGGGCTCTTTCAAATGGGAGTTTTGAAATAATTTGAAATTGACTTTGAGTTATAGAAAAGACAGATTTGGCTAGACCCACATCTCAAGTTAAAGCAATTTGTTTTAGCCTAATGATGAGGGAAGCTGCCAAGTAACCAAGTAAACTGATCTTGACCTGGCTACTTTGCCATGCCCTGGACATCTCAAGTGGTGGGTGGTCACTTAAGTCTGGTGTTTAAATTAGGCCAGAGCTGCATATAAATTGAATATTTACTTGCCTTAGAATTGCTGGCTACTGTTGCCGAGTCCTGGCCACTGTCCACAGCCTGGGGCACAAGGGTATTTTGCTCTAGAAAATATCCTTGGGCACATCTTTTTGTGATCTGTTAGTTGCCCTAAATACAAACAAACACAAGAGACTGACCATGAGCTGACCATTTGACCATTGAGGCAAAATGGTGTATGGCAATGACATCCTCTTTGGCTCTCAGTTATGTATGCAATGGGACGCCAAATATTGTCAATCTTACTGAAAATATGATATGAAACGTCACAACAAAGCCATGCAGCATATTGCGCCAATAGGACAGATGCGCAATTGCAGAAACTTATAAGCAAAAAATGCAATATTGATGTCTTTACCATGTGGCAATTGAAGAAGGTACTAATCTCTTTGGAATATGTGATGTTATGCAAACTTCAACCTGCATATCAACATATGGTACATTCAAAATATCCATAATTTTTGCAGTATGCTGTACTGCATATCAGCTATCAGAGTATAATTTGTAACTTTTTGGAATGATGATACTAATCTGTAATGTCATATCTTCAAAACATGTCATTGTTTTGGTATGTATATGCTAATACGTTTGTGGAGTATGCCTTGTTACATCAAGTGCATATTGTATATATTCATTATATCAAATATGCACAAGCCATCAGAGCAAAAGTGGTAAATAAAGAAGATGCCAGTATGTAATGTGTCATAAACTTCATCATTGCATATTATGAGAAATGAAAGACCTGATGCTGCAAGTTGCATGATTTGTAACGTGAGATAAGCTCTTATCCTTGCATGTTTTACCTTTCGCTTCCATTAAACATGTGTTTGTTGAAATGTTTAAAAAAGATAGAGATTTTGGATGAAGTTCTCACGAACCTCACCACTTATATTTCATAATCTAATCATGCAGGGCTTTGGAGTCGGGTGATAATTGAACCGACTCCGACTCCCGACTCCTTTGACTTTCTGAAAAGCGACTCCGACTCCGACTCCGACTCCTAGGGTCTCTAGAATTCCGACTCCGACTCCGACTCCCGTCTCCGCTTATCGGCATTTTTGCACATTAATATTACATGATTAACAGAGAAGAAAAAGTCATTCTACAAAGTTTTCATAGGATTTTGTACATGAATACTTGCTTAGGAAGTTTTATGTAAACTTTGGGGTTCATTTCACATTTTTGTAACTGTGTTTTTGTAAATTATATTAATTATTTTTAGGAGTCAGGAGTCACCACTTTAATCTTCGACTCCGACTCCGACTCCGACTCCACCTGAAAATCAAAGTTCGACTCCGACTCCGACTCCGACTCCACCCAAAAACCTCCGACTCCACGACTCCGACTCCCGACTCCGACTCCGACTCCAAAGCCCTGAAATGAATAGCGTCAATACATAATGTGACAAGATGCAAGGATTGAATCTACATTTTACCCTAAGTGGTAAAAGAACAGCCCTTAACATTTTATGATATTTGACATATTGTTCGTCATTAGTTTCCTGTCTACTTGTTGGAGCATAAAGTTCTGGTACAAATTGACGACTGATACGAAGTTGCTGTGACTGCGTGATGTATGCTTACGCAATAAGATAATGCATACGGGTACATAACAAAGCATATTGTATCTTTAATGTGTAGGATTGGTCGGTCGCAGACAAAAGCAATGTATACATGTAAGATGCATATTTGCATATATGTCCATTGTACCCAAGCCTCTGATGTGGTTACTGATGCTGAAAGTTACTGCTGCTGGTTGTCTTGTTGAGCTCAGATAATGCATTAATTTAAAACAAAACCCCTTGTTTTTTATCAAATAATAATATAGAAGTTGTCGAAGTATCAGGATTATTTTATGAGGATACATGCAATGTACTTAGCAATTTAAGCTTCATGCGAAAGCTCAGTTATATTGCTACCTGAAGAATGGTGAAAGAGTTTTACTTATCTACTTTTGCATAATCAATGTAGATGAAAGTGATTATTTGATATCTCAAAGATATATCTTGATATTGAAACTGATATTAAAGAGCTTCAAAGACAGTCTTAAGCCTCAGAAAAGGCCTCTTGAAGTCTTGGTGACATGGCAAGCCTGATTGACATATACTGAATGTGGAGTTCCAAAGAGATTTTTTTATACTACGGAAATTCTTACTGTAAGAAGTTGATGACATCTATCAGAGAAAGTTACAAGACCAAAGATTAAGTTACATCTTATTTGAGAGATAATATCTAGAGACTCTGAAAGATTTTTATAACTCCTAAAATAATGATGGTCTGATAACTTCACTCGAGTTCAGATACTGGTGATGAAAACTTTTTCCCAATAGATGTCTGTGTTTTGTTGATTGATATGTCACATTTTCAACTTTGCTGGAAATTTTTAGGGGAAGAAGGGTTATGAGAGTATGGTAATAGTTGCGGAACAACTTGATTAATTAATAATTTTGGTATCAAGCTTCATATAAATATTTTCAATGCATTATGTGGCCTCAGATTCACCTAATATTTCTTAATATTCAGTAACATCTGCAACTATAGGACTCTATACATATACCTAATTCATATCATATATGTAAATTGTATATTTACTGTAAGTATATAATTTTCAATTGCACAGGGATGCACTGGGTGGATTTACGGTCCTTTGGAGAAGATTCAACCACTTAGATCCCAGTAACATCTGAAAGTGTTGTCTGCATATTATCAGACAGTTTTCCAATTATGAAAGGAAGAGCTGGGTTGGATTTGCAGTGTAAGTACCTCTGATATTTTGCCTCTACAGATGCAGATGAGGTGTCACAATGGATATCAAGGGGTCCTATGTATGGATCCTGTTTGCTGCACACACAGAGTCCCCTTTTGTCTGCTGGCCTCGTGCTATAAGCCTAGCTAAAAAAAGGGAGAGGAAACAGCACAGGACAATTCTACAATACAATCCAAAGTACACTCTCAGTACTCTCAATCTAAAAGGGCTCGCTGAACCTCAAAAGTTTGGTGACCTGACATGCGGCCTTTAGAGACCTCAGTGACCTTCCGCAACTTCTAAATCCTGACACGACTGCCAAGGCTCACCCAAAAGCTCTGCCAGGTACAGCAAAGGCGACTGTAGAGGCTCATTGCTGATAAAAAGGAGATCTGAGGGACGCTGATTGCAGGAGGTGTAGCACTTAACATGCTTCCTGGTGTTCTTTTATCTTTAAGACTGGTCAAGGAAGATTCGGTCGGCCTCATCCAGATAAATTTGATTGGCTAGTCACCTGTCAGTTTAAGTCCATCGAGTTCATGTTTTGGCAGCAGTCTCTTGTTTATTTGATAGGTCCATATCTCCCAGTCTCAGTAGGTCTCAGTGTGTCGCTGTCTTTGTGTCATGGGATATCTTGCCATCTTAGTTCCTCAGTGTCTTTGATTAACAATTAGTGTATTGTGGTGTCTCTTAGCCACAAAGTTTCTTCCTTTTCTCTTTATTACTGCTTCCTAGCTCATATTTTATTCTTATTATACATGTATCTTTGTGTATCTCATAAACCATGTTTTTAAGCACTTCAGTGTAGTTAGCAGTGTTCAGTGCTTATAATCACCTCAGCAATCAGCATGTTTGTAATTATTGTGTTCTACAGCCTCTCTAATGATTTCATTGGACTTCTTTATCTCATTTAATGGGTCATTATCTTTGTGTCTTGGTGTCTTTATTGACTCCTTAAAATATCTCAGCATCTTCGTCTTTCGACACAGGAGTGTCTTTGCTTCATGGCGTCTGTAGGCTATCCGGGTGCCTCACAGTCTTTCTATCTCCCTGATTCTCAGGCTGACTCTGTGACCAGAGTCTGCGTCTTGGTGTCCCGGTATTTCTCAGTGTCAGCGCTGCCTTTAGGAGGACAGTTGATAACAAAGCTGCGGCCGCAGGACTCCTCCCATCACTGGCACATCGCAGTAGCATTAAAGTGGATGCCATTCGCTTCAGGTGGCTGCTGGATGTGCAACATCTTTCTGTTGCTGCAGTGGGAGTTTAAATGCAGCTACCATCATGTACATTAGTATGGGATTCATGGATGAGGAATTGGAGATCTAATTATACAATTTGCAGTTTTTACGTTTGAGGATGCTTTAGGACAATCAGATGTTTTTTCATTCAGATATATACAAAATACAACACACATGTTTGGATACGAATTCTCATTTGCAGTCCAATCAAAGTCTGATGCATTTCTAGATATCAAATGGACAAATGATTTCTTCTTTCTTATGTAAGCTTTATGGGATATTTTTTCAACATTTACATAAGAAAAGATTCAAAATCTTTGCGTACCATGAATTAACAGCTGAGATTTATTGGATAGCTCTAAAAACTTCTTGTTCAGAGTCTAATATACAATATGTAAAGTATATTGTCCTGGATGCATAATTTTATTTTTAGACAAACATGTTGTGTTTAATATGGGAAAGAGGAACAACACACTTCATACAATCTGCATCAAGAACTGTGACGGAATAAGAATGATACATCTGGATTTGCATATATATGGTGGATGTAAATTACTATTTATGAATTTCACTTGATTATTTAAGTCGAAATAACCATACGTGTGGGAGCATTCATGGGAATCACTGGGAGAAATGTGTAAATGCAGGCCTACTTTGTGCAATTTTGTATATGCCGATGCATACCCGTATTACAGAGTGGTTGGGCTACCTTGAATTTTGTAGGTACTAAGTAATATTTTATATTCAAAATATTGTCTTTGAAATGAATGAGTCAATAGTTCACGTACATGTTTGATTCATTTGCTGGTAGTCATGGCCTGGAGTCAGAAGCAGACAAAGTGATGAGGTGGTTGTTCCAATGGCTTTAAAGTATACTCAACCTAAGTTTCGTGCAATTCACTTTAGGTACTACCCCATTCTGCAGTATCTGATTAGGCATACTCTTAAGTGAAATTATATTGAAAGAATAGGACTTTCAAAATGTTCCGACTTTCAAATTGATACTAGAATTTGGGACATTTTGTCACATCAGTGATGAGCTATAGATTGAAATTAGAATATTGATGCAGCCTCATGTATTTATTGACGGATTTGAGGCTTTTTTTTTCATTGTCCTGTTCTTGAGGCAATTAGAATCCGTTTTCTCATCCTTTGGCATCAGGGCCAACAACAGGAATTGATGAATGGCGATTATTCTTCCATTTTTCTTCCTTTTTTATTCCTCTTCTTCTTCCAAATTGTCTGCCTGGTAATGCCTTGGCCTGTCTGATCTACTGGGATGACAAATTACCATCACTGTTGACAGATTGCTTGTGTCTTTAACACAGAAAATCTCTACTCTTACTCTACTCCAAGCACTCAATGTTACAAAGGAAGCTAGAAGGGAAGTATTACAAAAGATCCAAGGATCCAATATCTCAAGCCAACACAGATTGTAGGTCAGCTCAAAAGGAAAACTATTACTCACAAAAGATTAATTAAGCTTTGGAGTTACTTTGGAGTAATAGCAATTTCCTTAAATACTAGCAGCATAGAAAAAAGCCATTACACTCATTGCTGGAATTGCCCGTTGGATTGCTTGCAGGATTGCTCCATGTATTATGGAGAATGTAGAAGTTGCAGAGGAAGTTGCATGCTCAAAATCAATGTGGCTTTACACTCACAACATGGTAAATGTGCTCCTGATGAATTGAGGGAATTTAAAGTTCTGTTTCTTCCTAATTGGATTTCTGAAAGAGCACTCGGTAAACGGCACGAATTACTTTTAATTTTACCTGATTATTTTAACTGATTGTTTCATCTGATCATTTCAATTATTTAATTGTTCTAATAAGATTCAATGAAAATGCACAAATCAACTTGGAAACATGTGCTTTTGAAATTTATAAGGTGATTTGAGATGACAGGAGAATTTAATGAATTATGCACATAATGGAATTATACTTGGGAAATTAATGAATTGTGTTGCTCTTTAGCATGCTCCGGAGGTACTAGCATTTAGTATAGATATTCATGGGCTCTTTGAAATAAGTTATGTGAGTTTAGAAATAAACTTTGAAGTTGACTTTGAGTTTTAGAAAAGACAGATTTGCCATGACCCACATCTCAAGGTCATGCAATTTGTTTTAGCCTGATAATGCATGACGGAAGCTGCCAGGTAACTGATCTTGACCTGGCTACTTTGCCATGCCCACGACATCTCAAAGTGGTGGGTGGTCACTTATTATCGTTTTCATAGCTATGTGTTTTTTTGAAAACTTCGTTTTGCAGTTAAACCGTGACATCATCGGGTATCTGTCAATGTGATTGGTCTAATCTTCAATCTGTGACATATCAGTTCAGAGTTTGACATCACAGTTTATGACAAAGGAATTTAAAACTGCCAGGCAATGTTACAATATGTGTACAACCACAACAAACAACGCATGTCTAAGCTGAGTGTTGCACCGCACCAAAAGAGTTTCATTGTTTCTAAACAAAATGTGTTGCTGTTTTTCACAAGACACTAGTCATCACAATTTCAAACAACTTTTGTTTTCAGTAATTGCAACTCTCCTTTGAGGCTAAGTAGTCTGTTTGCTTCAGTTACAGTTCATTGAAGCATCTTTCAGCCAGGGCAAGCTGAACAAGTGAAACATACATTATCCATGTGTCAATGCAATTCGTCAGTTTCCTGAAATCTGTGCTTGTAATAAACAAAATTATTCAACTAATCTCTGACATCACAGTTTTGGAATGAAGCAAATTGCAAACTTGAAAAACATGTAGCTATGAAAACGATAATAAGCAGGGTGGTCAAATTAGGCCAGTGCTGCATATAAATTGAATATTTACTTGCCTTAGAATTGCTGGCTACTGAAGCTGAGTCCTGGACAGTGGGCAGTGTCCACAGCCTTGGGCACAATAAAGGTGTATTTTGCTTCGGAAAATATCCTTCGACATCTCTTTTTGTGATCTGTTGGTTGTCCTAAATGCAAACAAACACAATAGAAATAGCCATTGACTGACTATGAGTTGACCATTTGACTGTTAAGGCAAAATGGTGTATGGCAATGACATCCTCTGTTGCCATCATTTATGTATGCAATGGGATGCCAAACATTGTCAATATTTCTGAAAATCTTTAAGTTGAGAAAATTTTTGCAAAATATGATATGAAACGTCATGTAACAAAACCTTACGGCATATTGCACCAATAGGACAGATGCAATTGCTTAAACGTATAAGCAAAATGTTGCAATATTTATGTGTTAACCATGTGGTAATTGAAAAGGTACTGATTCTTTTTCGGCATATGTGATGTAATGCAAATTCAACCTTCATGTTGTACATTTATATTATCCATCTCGCAGTATGCTCCATTGCATATCTGCCATCAGAGTATAATTTGTAACTTTTTGAATGATGTTACTAGGTTGTCATATCTTCAAAATATGCCATTGTTTTGGTATGCTGAGGATGTCTGGTACATTTATGGAATATGCCTTGTTACGTCAAGTGCATATTGTATATACATTATATCAAATATGCACAAGCCATCGGAGCATAAGCGGTAAATAAAGAAGATGCCAGTATGCAATGTGTCATAAACTTCATCATTGCATATTATGAGAAATGAAACAGCTTTTGCTGCAGGTTACAAAGCTTGTAACGTGAGATGAGCTCTTATTTTTGAAATTTTACCTTTTGCTCTCGAGGAAAAATGCAATTTATTGAAATGTTTAAAAAGATAGAGATTTTAGATGAAGTATCTCATGAACCTCATCACATACTTTTCATAATCTAATGAATAGCATCAAATGATGATGTGATATGATGCAAGGATTGAATCTACATTTTACCCTAAATTGTTAAAGAACAGCTCTTAACATTTTATGATATTTGACGTATTATTATGTCATTAGTTTCCTGCATACTTGCGCCATTAGAGCATAAAGTTCCGGCACATAACGACTACTGATTCAAAGTTGCAGTGAGTATGTGATGTAAGCTTACACAGTAAGATAATGCACACGGATACATAACAAAGCATATTGTATCTTTAATGTGTAGGGATGGGTCTGTCGCATTCGAAAGCAATGCATAAGACAATGCAAATATGTTCATTGTACCCAAGCCTCTGATGTGGTTACTGATGCTGAAGGTTACTTCTGCAAGTTGTCTGGTTGAGCCCAGATGGTGCATTAATGTAAAGCAGAATCCCTTGCTTTTTATCGAATTATAAAATAGCTTGCTGCAACTTTGATAGAAGCCATTTGTTTAATATGCAACCTATTGCTTAAGAGCAGATTTGAAATTGTCAAATTCTCAGGATTATTGTATGAGGAGACACGCAATGTATTTAGCAATTTTTAAAAGCTTCATGCAAAAGCTAAGTAAGATTTCTTCCCTGAAGCATTCTGAGAGAATTCTACTTATCAACTTATGCATAATTAATGTTGAGATGAAAGTGATTATTTGATATCTCAAAGATACTTCTTGATATTAACACTGATTAAAGAACTTTCGAGGGTAGTCTTAAGCCTCAGCAAAGGCCTCTTGAATTCTTGATGACGTGGTCAGCCTAATTGACATACCAAAGACATATTTTCAAAGAGATTTTTTTATATTAAAGAAACACTGATTATAAAAAGATTGATGAGATCAACATGTATCAGGGAAAGTTGTAAGGCAGAAGATTAAGTTACATCCAATTTCAGAGGCACTATATATTCTATAGTGACTTTGAAAGGTTGTGATCACTAACTTTTAGATGAGGAAAGTAGTAACATTATGTGATGCCCGGCAGTTTTCCTTTTCACAATTATTGATAGAAATGTCACATCAGCATAGACAACTGAAGTTATCAACTATAGGGAAGAGATATGATTTATCTTTTCAAAACTGACATGACCTGCAGTCATCTCTCGGGCATTAGGCCTATTTCATAAGCGGTGATATAAGATCAAATCGGATATCTTCCTCATGAAGATCTTGTATGCATCTGGATGGTCATTGGATCACAATCCTCCAAACTCTTGAGCAATGCTAATTAGGTTTAGGTGTTGATTCTTACACCATTGGATGTCGCAATCCTTTTACATTATTAGCAATATTGTGGTTATTACCAAGATATCTAATGCTTTAGTCTCATATATTAACCTCTCCCTCTAAGGAATTGAGAATGGTATCTCGACATGTCAGAATATATATAATTATGTACTGATGAATGACTTCATTGAAAACTTCAGCATATTAGTATATGATATGAAAAACAATATTTCACAAAGTTCATCGGATAGAAATCATAGTTCAACAACACAGGAACCTTTAGGCAGGGGGTTTAGCATTCCATGGCTCTACGAGCTTCCAATCGGAGAGTCGTGGATTCAATTCCAAATCTTGCCGGATCACCTAGACTAATTTTGGAAGGGACTTTTAATCATCCTTTGTCTCATTGCTGTGTCAGCTTGTGTCCTCCTGTTGCTATAAGAAACCTACCAGAGTAGGAAATCAAAAAAGAAACAATTGTTATTATCCAATGCAGAAACTTTTGGGTGATCATTGCATTTTAGCCATTGTAACCTGATCCTTAAATATCTCAGTGACAAGTCAACCTCTGACAGTTGCAGGACATAAGGAGATCTATCCATTAAACACATTAATTGAAATGTTGACAACTTAATTTCAGAGATAGATTTACACAAGACAAAAATCCTCATAAAAACATATAGATATGGATTCATTATCTCCTCTACTATATTTACAAGTATCTTTCCACAGAATCAAACACATTAAGAAGATGCATAGTTCTGTCTTGTGGAATCTTCTGCTGACTACAAGAGTGCCACATAAGGATTACTTTTGCCAGAGTAAAACCCTTGCCCCCTCAATCATGTCGTAACAGATAGTATCAGTGCTTCTTATGGGATGTTGCCTGTCCCATATGGCACTGGGGCAATGTACTGGGTTGTTGTCCTCAGTGTACTTTTGGGGTGAATATAAGATTCATCTTCACCATGTAACAGTATTATGGAGCATTCAAAGGGTGTATTGGAAGATATTGGATTGAATAGACTCTACTTTGGATTATCAACTGGTCAATGTCTTGGGATTATACCTCACTTGGATGGAACCACGGCGATGAGGATTAAGTTGTTGTGATGGTGAGCTTTACTAGATTGTATTTCTATCTATACCACAGACATTTAATTGGAATTTCATATAATTCATGTTTTAATTATATGCCTGAATACCACAATTCCCTTTAATTCTCCACAACATAAGTTTAATGTTCTAGACTTTTTACTTCTCATTAAATTTTTCCATTTCATTTTAAGTTACTTTTTTAACAATCCAGTATCTTTTTCGAGTTTCTTCACATGCTGCTTCCAAAAATGTTCTGTTGATAAAATTAATTGGCATGCTCCCATTCAAAGTGACACATCCTCTTCTTCGACTTTCTCGTCTTACCTCTTGGCTTTCTATCCTCGTCATGCTCTCTTTCTCCTAATTTGTTTCTTTCTCTTCATTGAAAATATTCTTCCTCTGCCTTCTCCTCTTCTTCCTCCTCCTCTTCTTCCTCCTCCTCTTCTTCCTCCTCCTCTTTTTCCTCCTCACCTTCTTCCTCCTCCTTTTCCCCCTCCTTTTTTTCCTCCTCCTCTTATCCCTCCTCTTTATTTGCCTGCTCCTATTCCGGGTTATTTATCCTTTTCTTCTCTCTTCTCTTTTTCTTTTCCTTATCTGCTCCTTTTCTTCTCATTTTCTTCTCATTTTCTTCTTTTCCTCTCTTTTTTTTACTTTCTAAATCTTTCTTTCATTTCCTCTTCATTTAAGGTAACCCAAATTAAACCAGCATCCCTAGTTTCCCTCAATCTTTAACATACTGTGCATTTAAATCCAACTCCCTTTGCTTCACTGTTTCATTCTTAAAAGACACAATAATCTATCTCACCCCAATGATCTGCCTCTCTCTTAGGACTGAATCCTGGCTTATCCTGCCTAAATGCCTACTGTTGGATACTCTATTGGATTGAGGATATTGGAAAACAGTGAACAACGCAGCCTACTGGGATTTCAATTTGCTTCTTTGGCCAAAATGCCACTCTCTGGAGAAGTAATGTGGCAAGGGATGTGATTACACTGGAAGATGTGACAAATAAACTTGCTTTGCACAACACTGTGACAAACAATGTGACCAGCAGTGTTGCAAACACACCACTCCATTCCAAACAAGACAATAGAGTCAGGATACCACTACAATGGCTCTGTCTTGTTTAGCTGACAAAAGCTGCATTGAAGCTCTTGATGGAGAGGTCTTCTATCAGGTAATGATACTTTCATTTGCTTTTACTCAATGTAAGATGTTAGAATACAATATTACAATCTATAGATTACAGTCTATCAGAGTCTATCAGTCAAGACAGTGTTGGATGTGAGGGCTTAAGGTAGAGCTCCGAGCTTTTAAAAGTAAGACAGATCCAAATACTGATGGCTAAGTGTCAGAGCAAGATCGATTTTACAAAATGACTTTAGGTTGTAAAATAATTATAGTTACCGACTTACCGGTTTATAAAGAATACAAAGAGCAGTGGCGTCCCTATGGGGGGGGGGCACAGCCCCCCCATATTGGACCTGTGCCCCCCCAGGTGCCCCCCCATATGAACTTTCCAACTCTGGCTAAAATAATAGAATAGTGGATGCCCCCCCAGAGAATCGCTTGCCCCCCCCAGGTGCCCCCCGCTCGAGACCCCCCAGTTACGCCACTGACAAAGAGCTTTATATTTAAAGTAGTATTGGCCTATAGAAATTACACAGATCTTTTTATTTTTAAGAAATCAAATTTGGTATATCAATGATAAGAGGTAGGAATCAGTAGTGTAGCTTTTGGAACTATATATATAATTTAGTATATCAAGACCATGCCTTCAAAAGTAATCAATTAGAAAGAATCAGTAAAGAACATTCTATAAGACTTTCACCTTTCGGGTATAGGTATTAGTGAAAAGTGAGACTTAATTATTTAATGGGTATGTCAAGGTATTGTCAAGGTATATGCTGTTTTAGCTTCTAGAAGTTAAAAGTCCTGGTGATATTAATCACTGTGTAAAAAAAGACTGTAAAACAACAGTAACAAGAGAAACAAGACTTCATGTCAAACTATAATAAATATTTCGCAGTAATAGACAAACCAAAAATGTTAAGTGTCATTCTTGTGCTTCAAGCAAAACATTCTTTGTTTTATTTTTTGGTCAAACTAGACACACTTTGTCTTTGCCCTCAAAAGTTTGTCTTGCAGCTCATTTTGCCATCCATCTTCTATCCAATATTAAGTTGGAAAGAAAAGGAGGACGCAAAGGAGCCAATTTGGCAAATAAAGCAACATGATCAGCTGCTCGTGTTTGGTGGCTAGAAGTTCAATACGTCTGGAAGTCCTTTGTATGTCTGTAGTAACTACTCCATGACCTTCTTGTAGCCTAAGTTACAGGTATATGCTTTCAAAGTACTGTGATGATTTAATTCTGTTAAAATGTTTAAATATCCTGGTTTAAATAGGAATCATGCTTCTGATTGGCCTTGGCCTTAATACTGCCAGAAGGTGGCATTATTTTCTTGCATAAACTCTACCATCTGATCACTCTGTTTTTTATTGCAAAAGTTTGCTACGACAAAAAACCAACTGCATAAAATAATGATATTATAAGTTTAATCGCTGTAAAATATGAAAGACACAAACTCCCAGCTGCCACCAGTCTACCCAAAAATTAATCGGCTGATTATTTATTTTGCTACGGATTTGGCCTTCACTTAAACCTAAGAATATCCAGTTACCCATTCCAGTATATATATTCAATTTTACAAAACCTTGGAGCCAATACTCCACAGTAGCTCTACCTGACCACAAAGTGTTTACCACACACATAGCTCTTGCCATCCAGTTTAGTGGGCTACTTGACTAGAACGTGATTCTGACCAACTGTGATTTATTAAGACCAGAAATGTTCTGTTCTGACTTCTAAAGCAGTTGTGAATGGCCAGCTTGTAGGCCTGTGTGTAAGCTGTAACTTACTTTCCTCTTCACTGGCCTCACTAACTCAGTTTACAAGGAAATAGAGAGACAAACTTCTCCCTCTAAATTCTAAGCCTCCCAGCCTTGTTTCTTTTTATTTGTTGCAAGGATTGTCACTTTGACCAGGCATTTGCCTCAAAAGCATGCTGCTTAATAATGCTTAATAAAGAAATAATATGAATATGATTTGTGGTAATCTATACCTTATAAAAATGATTTCCCTGTGTGTGGTAATCAGGCGTCTGTCAGTAATTCTAATAAAGACATTTGTTATTTTGTTTCGGGTAAACTCATCTCAAATAGGAACTTGGGAAGATCTGCAAAAAGGTGATTAAAAACTAAAAATGATAGGTTATGATAATGATATTTATGGTTCATTTTTTTTTTTTTGGTTTTTTTTTCGAGCTGCCATAAATTCCATAATGGTCAATCCTCAAACAAGATTTTAGCTAAAAGTTAACCAATATTTACATTTTCTTAGTTGTAACAAACCATCTTCCATCAACCAACGCAAGATTGGATGTTCGATGACCAATTGTTTTGTGAAAGATTAAAAAACAATTAGGGCATATTTATCTTTGAATTATATGAATTATAAAAATATGTTAATATCCATGCAGTTTCTTTGCTGGATCCCTTCCTCTCAGCTCCTCAGGAGTACTTACTTCATACCAGATGATTATTTTGATCTATCAATTACCCAAATACAATCCATCATCATTCAGCTGTAAGACCAAATAGCCCAAAAGGCTACTGACCATGTAAAGGAGCTCAAGAGCAACCCAATTCCAAAAAGAGTTGTCAATAAAGTTCTCAATATACTCAGGTTGTAATCTCTGACCACAAGTTATGTATCTTCCTTGCTCAGTTGCTGCCTCATTGCAACCCAGCTTGGAATCGTGTAGGTTGCAGAACCAGAGTAGACAGTCTGTGATGCCAGGGACAAAGTTATAATCAATATAGGCGATGTCCTCATTGATAAGAACATATTAAGAAGCCCCAGATGAGATTGGATCCCTAATAACTTAGGAGACTTGTAATTAATTGTCTATCAGTTGATAATACATCAGATAAGGTAAATTAATGCCTTTGCTGGAGCTACAGAAAGTGATTTGTTACTGGTGATTTATGATAGTCATGGTTATTATGATAATATCTTAATTTGTGACCTTCGAGGAAGATGCCATGGGATATGGAATGATGTGTGCTCTATCAGCCTCTATGAAATGGTGAACTTCTACCTTTTCTAATAAGAAAGTCTGTGTGAAACAGAAAAATTGTATTTTTAAAAAATGACCATTTGATGAATAGAGAAAAATCCTCTGAATTTTAATACCTTTATTAAAATAAACAATGAAGGATGGTAGCGATTGTCAAAACTCAAGACACAAAAAATGTTCTTTCTATATGTATCCTGTTATTTGTCAATGTAGAATCTACTAGATTTGTCCATAAATTTGATATACTTTTCAAATATATGATCGATCTGATTAAGGATACAAATATTATCTACCTGATTTATGATACAAATATTGTCATTTTCTCCCCCAGTGCATGCTGAAGAACTGCCACAGGCAATGTCGACAGGTGAGTCCATCATGTTGTCAGTGTGAAATGTTAGACTCTGTCATTTTTATCAATTTTGAATTATATATATATATATATATATAATTGTTGCAATGTTGTATGCTGTGTTGGTTGACAAAGAAATGGGGGATGTGCATTTGCTTTAATTTCCTGTGGTGTCAATTTACTTTGTGTTGAATTGTGGGCCTATTTTAGGAATTTTCAATTTGTGGCTTTCATTTTTCTTTTTCTCAAAAGAAATTGCTGTTGTATCATCATACCAAAGATTTCATTTCAATAAGAGGTGTATGTAAATGTAAAGGTGCTTGGGGTGACCATCTGCTTCTGCGGCATTCCTTTTTTACCCTCGGCAATGTAATTGCCGTCGGGTATTGTAGTTAGTATGGAAAATTTTTGTCCGTCCGGCGGGCGGCCGGGCGGGCGGGCGGGCGGGTGGGCGGGCGGGCGGCGTCACACAATGTGTATTGGCCTCTGTGCCAAAACTATTACACCTATATATTTGAAATTTGACACATGAATGGGTCTTATAGTGTTAATGTGCCTTCTGGAGTTCATATTTATGTAATGACCACAGTTTTTGTAAAATATTGAAAATTCGGAAAAATTAATTTTTTTCGTTTCCGGGCAAGAACTCGTAAACAGTTATACCTATGGGCATGAAAATCTACCATAACATGTATTAAATACCCTAGTTGTGCCTTTTGGGGGTCTGAATGCTCTAACTAAAATAGTTTTCAAAGAATGAACCAAAAATGTAAAAAAATGGGTTTTTTTCAACCCTCTGCAATTCCCTCAATTTTGGAGTTAGACATTTGAAATTTAGAATTTAGTTGTCTAAAATATAGGTCTCTTAACTGCTTGAATCGTTTAGAGGGTCCATCTAACGAATTTTGCATAAAAACCAAAATACTGGAAAAATGTGTAATTTTTTACATTTTTCTGGAATTTTCGTCTCTCACGCCAAAACAGTAATAACTATATTTTTAAAAACCAAAAGGTATTATAGTTAAACCTATCAAGAAGGAACTTTTATGGCCATTATGTAGTTGACGCAATAATTTAGGCCGACAAAACAAGTTTAAAATTCACAAAAATGTGAAAATATCCACTTTCTGGCCATTTCGTTTCTAATAAAATCATGCCATGCTCTTGAATATGAACAACATGAATAAACATGAACGAAATACATGGTTTTCATGCATATATCTGTTACATCATCATATATTTGAACATACAAAGAGAGAAATTGCTAAAAATAGGCCAAAACTATAGACCTTTGATTTGTCACATTTCAGTCAATTTTGGATCTTGGTTACTCAAAGTGCCATACAATGTGCCCCAAGTATACTTTTTTGTATGTAGTTTATGCAATTTTTAGGCCGACAGAAGAAGTTTAAAATTCACAAAAATGTGAAAATATCAACTTCCTGACCATTTCATTTCTAATCAAGTCATGCAATGCTCTTGAATGTAAACAAAATGAATAAACATGAAAGAAACACACAATTTACATGCATATATCTGTTATATCATTAGATTTTTGAACATGAAAAGACAAAAATTGCTAAAAATAGGCAAAAAACTATAGACCTTTGAATTGTCACATTTCAGTCAATTTTGGATCTTGGTTACTCAAAGTGTCATTCAATGTGCCCCAAGTATACTTTTTTCATCAAATTCTTCCTCAGAATTTATGTGGTTTAATAAGATAAATTATATATTATATATATACAAATATGCTTTATGCACATAGTTCTGACTCAAGGGGCCTTACCATTCTGAACTTTTGACAAGAAATCTCAAAACCCCATTTTGCTAAAATTAACCTCAGTGATGTAAATTAAAGGAAAGAAATTAAATTAATGTCAGGCCTGCTTTTATTTATAATATTGCATAAAAACTAAATGTGATCAAATAATGATTGCAGAAATGATTTAACTAAATACAAGGTTATTTAGAAATTTACTTGGCATGCAACAAAACCTTAATTCTATGAATTTCAATATTTCATTTTATATCCAAAGATATGTAATGTTGGATAAATTTGAATTTTAATTAATAACAAATCTCACCCAAAGCATATAAAATTTAGCACCTTTAAGACAATAAGTGTCACTGCTTTGTTTGGGAACAGGGTGCAGCTTCTGTTGAATGGACATTATGTAACATGATGTCACTAATCCTCTCCAATGGCCAAACCCAAGAACAAAGGGGAGGGTACAGAAGCAGTTGAATAGCACCCCTATATTTCTAACAAAATT
Source organism: Platynereis dumerilii (assembly GCA_026936325.1). NCBI lineage: Eukaryota > Metazoa > Annelida > Polychaeta > Phyllodocida > Nereididae > Platynereis > Platynereis dumerilii. Next base: position 14,716,306 of record JAPTHN010000016.1, on the reverse strand, counting down.
CCCTTTTTTCTTAGAAATATGTTCAAACTGCATTGATAGCCTTAGTTTTTTTATCTTAAACATTATAATGAAATTTCCAATTTAGATCAGAAATATAGGCCAAGTAGAAGTTGAGATGTGACTTTTTATATCCCATGCAGGCTTTTTTTTGCCTTTTCAGCTATTGTTATACTTATACAGCCAAGTTTGCACTGCATTTAACCTTTTTGGTGATAAGTAGTAAATGTATTAGTCTTATTAAAAAGTATCTGTAGGCCACACATTGTTTTAGTTTAATATTTAAAATAGATAGATTGGATAGATAGACAACCTAACTACATGTATTATAAAATTATCTGTTTTTAGGCAGGCCTTTATTCTATTCATAATTTATGATAAGATGGATAGGTAGATAGATAGATAGATAGATAGATAGATAGATAGCTAGATAATAGATCAATATATAGATAGATAGATAGATAGATAGATGGATAGATGGACAGATGGATAAGGTGTTTTAGATTAAAGGTGTTTAAATGACTGAAGATTGCTTGACTGATTGGACTGATTGAATGAATGAATGATTAATTAATTGTTTGACTGATAGATCCACTGTGAATTTATCCCAGCAAATAGATTTTCATGTTGCACTATTGATTAGTTGTTAGATAGATAGATAGATAGATAGATAGATAGATAGATAGATAGATAGATAGATAGATAGATAGATAGATAGATAGACACATACATACATACATACATACATACATACATAGATACATAGATACATAGATACATAGATACATAGATACATAGATAGATATTTTATATATAGATAGATAGATAGTTAGATATTGATTGATTGATAGATCATCTATAATTATGTAATCTAATATATCCAGAGAATCATGGATGGACGGATGATTGGGACTTTACCTCCTGTATTTATGCACTTGGTAGGCTAATTAGGATAGGAGGAGGACATAGCAATGAGGTGACCCTTTTATTTCATTGCAACATCTCTTTTCAGTACCTTGAATCTGTTGAATGCTAGAGCTGGGAATTTGTCAAAATTAAATACAATAAAACATCATATAAAATAGAGAAATTGACATTTCATTCATCTAAAAACACTTTCCGTCAGCCAGAAAGAGTAAGGAAGCTTGAGAGACCATTATGATTATACAAACATTCTTGATACATTGATTGCATCTAGAAATAGTTAAGAATATATCTGCAGAGGGGCATTAATATATATGTTCATGAACCTATGAGCTAAAACCATATGAAAATTGTAAAAATTTTGGCCCAGCTCTCCCCATCAAGTTGGAGACTTGGGCCATACAAAGGGAGACTGGGCATCTAAATATGACTGGTTTGGTAAAACTGTACTTGAGGGTCATAATCTATCGCCGATATGTCAATTGATTTCACTGGCTTCAGAATAGCCTGCTGAATAGCCGAGGGTATGCTGCTGCGCAGCCTATGTTTGGTACTGTTTCTAAAATTCACAATAATATGCATGCATTCGGTCAGTGAAACAAGATAACCAATTAACCATAGTCCGACCAAAACTTATTTGTTTGCAAGCTGAACTCAATTAGCTGCAAGTAGCTGTCAAAAGCTGTGAAATCTGCCAGAAATCACAAGCAACAACAACAAAGCAGCTTAAGGAACTGTCCAAGTGGTCCAGCAACTGCCCAAAAGGTTGAGACTCCTGAATGACAAGTGGAAGTAAAATGTTTAAGGAGAACATCAATAGTTTAGTTGCTTTAGGGATATGGAAACTCGTATTCTTCGGGATCATCTTAGTTGTTTTTTTTTTGTCTGGTGCTGAAATTGGAGTTTCAGTCAACATAAAGTGAACGTTATCAGCCTCAAAAGAAAATTTTCTGGAGTTACATCTCTTATGACAAATATGATGTCTTTGGTTGACAGTGAAGCTTTCAGTACATGTGAACAATTAAATATGGAAGTAGGCTAGTTGCCTCTAATCCCAGATTAATGACCTAATGATTAACTAGACATAAAGTTTCTCTTGGATCTCGTGAAAATGACAAATTTTAAAATAGGCTATTGAAAGGAGTTCCAACTCTTCCGTGGCTACATGTGTGCTGTTGGAATTGCTAGTGTTCAATAGGTGGCACACGGGTAGGAGTAGGGTGGATTTTACTGGCATCTGGTGGCAGGCAGGGTAGTCTCATTCTGAAGGCAATGGCATATTTCATTCACTCATTCATTCATTCATGAAGTTCATTCATTCTCTTATTCATTCTCTCATTCATTTTCCTTTTATGTCATCAAACTGATTAAATAATTATGTTCCAATAAGTGTCCAGAATTATATGAAAAACAATTAAGTAAAAAAATTATTTACAGTCTGAGAATCATGAGTTACTTTCCCTGAGTGATAATTTGTATAATTATGTTGGTTTAAACATAGGAATTGAGCTTATGAAATATCTCAATTGTAAAAAAAGTTACGTCTCTTTGATTTGTTACAAGTTGTGTGACTAAATCATTGGGCTTTTAATTTTGGCAATTGTTTGAACTTGGGACATATTTATTGGCACTGACTCAATAAATCACGAGGAAATCATTTACATACCTATAGATAGATAAGCCCTTAATATATATATCTCTTCATGCGACAATTCGAGTTCAAAATTACTTTAAATTAGCCGTTATGCCAAGGTAAAAAAAAACATACGTGAGGTTAAAAAAATACATACATGATTTCCAATGATAACAGAAAATATTGAGCAACAAACAACAACAAATGGGCTAAAGGGTCAGAAATAAATCAATAATAATTTATTTGCCATAATTATCTGGTGTTGCAGGGGAATTCATCACAGCATTAGCAGAGATGGAATTGTTATCTTATGACACCAATGTTATCTAATGTCTGCAGAATTATCTACTACCAAGCAAAACCTGAGTAGGTCTGAGTCAATTACATTGACTCACTGCAGTATATACTAGATGCTTGCAGCTGCAGAAGTCTTATGCTGTAGCAGTTGCAGGCATGGCACTGTTGTGACATAAGAGCCCCTAATTGGATCCAACTTTTATTGGTCTGGCTTTTATGGTGCAGGTCATAATATGCTTTTATCTTCTTGGATATGGACACGACCTGATATGCCATGATATGATGTAGCATCTGTGCCAGACCTTGAGGCAGACAGTTCATAAAAGGTACTTTGATGATATATGATGCTTATAGACCTATCTGTTACTTGGAAATGCTTAAGTTTGAAATGTAGTTTATCTTAGGGAACAACATTTAAAAAAAATCTATATCCTTTATTATTAGAACTACATCTTCCTGGAGATGCTTAATTTCTATTATCCCTGGCTACACAACTTGAAATATATATTATATTCATTGGAACCTGTACCTAATACAGTACAACCAATGAGTTACTTCAAAGAGGCTGCAAGAGTCATGTCTTTTATTAAATCAACAATATTGGTATTCAACAGGTCTCTGTACTGACATTGCTCATATGAATTATCATAATTTGGTTCTTGCATCACAAGTTTCATGTTGAGGTGCCACAAAACCATATTTTGTATTTTATACATTAGCCTACACTTATAGTACACACATCTCACATTTGTGTTTTCTATGGCAAAATATGATATGGAATGGCATGGTTCACATATCACGTATCATATTTAGACAGATGACATAGTGACAACTGTTTATATATGTCTTGACATTTGTATATATAACTTGGCACCTTTTGCTGCATATGGCAGTGTCATCGTTGTATTCACTGGACTAACACTGCTATATAACATTGTGAGGTGTTGTAACATATATAGTAACATTGTAAAACTATATAATCATTTGCTTTGAAGAAAACGATTTTTTCTGATGGATAAACATAAAGTTGTGGTTGGCAGATTTTTTGGCACTTCACAAAAATTATTTATTTGGGCTGATATATAATGCCACAAATATTACAATTTCTAGATGTATAAGGATTTTGATGGAATAAATATAAGCTAATATAATAACTTTACTTGATAAATGTCTGTCTCGACTGTGGTGATTGTGATAGAATTCAGTGTTTAATGTGATGACTCTTATATGTTGAATAGATTTTACCAGAAATTACTTGGTCTAAATATGTCAGATGAACATGGATTACCTTTTCCATCAATAGAAGGGTTACTTCAGCTATGTTCGTGGTAAGTCATCATTACAGCAATAAAATAAGTTTTACTTTTCAGTTTTCTATCCATCTTCCAATCAATCTATACCTTAATCTTCCAGAGCTTCCACATCTAAATTTTAGGCCTAGGTTTGAATCCCAATCTCAGAGAAAGATGCATTTACATTATATAGTTAGCAGTAGGCCTATGTATTTCCTACAATAAGTATTAGGTCACAATCCTGAGTTCTTGGACGGTCCCCGGGGGGGATCCAGAAAATTCCGTTGGGGGGGGGTCTATTGGGCTATAGCGTCGCGAATCGCATAGCTCGCGACATAACGTGACTACGCGCTGATGAAATTAACATGTGAAAATATATAAATTTTGGTCTGGGGGGGGGGATGTATCCCCCCCATCCCCCCCCCCCCTGCGTCCGTCCCTGCTTGGACCAATAACTCTGTGTGATTGTTCCATTCTGAGACAGTGTCTATGACAGCTTGCAATAGCAGATTTCTGAATAGTCATTCATCTTCTACTCATTTAGGTCATTTTAGTTGAAAGGAATAGTTGAGATATTCAGCTGCTGGGGCATTTCAAACTTGCCACCCAACACATATTTTAGGCCCTCAAGTCTTTACCCCAACATTGTTACACCCCTGGGGTCTGGTGTTTGTATCTGTTTGAAGTTTTTGGGGTAATTAGTAATCCTAGAAACAGGAGGGTAAGATGTATGGACAAACAATTGTAATACCCCTTTGGTTTCAGCTGTTACCCTCCAAAAAAGTAATGGTGTATTGATGCTAACAAAAACATATATGTGAAATAACCAAAGGCTAATTAATCTGGCTAAGTGAATGATATATTAATGACGGATAAAGAGATATTGTGATATATTATTTGTCAATATTTGAGGAATATTTCTTAAGGTTTTTTCTGTATGACAATATGATGTATGATTTTCTTTGGATGGAGTACCTGAAGCTCTGGATGGTCATGGGAGCATGGAAATTCAAAAGTGTCTTGTTTTTGTGTGTATGAGGTTCAGGATGATACTTGATAAGCTTTGATTGCCTCTCTCAAAATAGTGATCTGTAGATAAACGACCAAACATACAACAACCCTAAAGTAAAATACATCTTCCAGAATAAAATAAATACATTCCACTGTTACAGGGATTTAGAAAAGCACAAATGAATTTAAACATTTAGGCATTGTCTCAAATGTACACACACTCACATATTATCAAATTTATATTCAACTTATTCGTAAATTTCCCAAAAATACCAATGTGTTAACATTTATTAAATTTTGCATTAATTGACATTCTTACCATGGAAGCCAGTAAAATATATCTTTGGCCATATTCTTTCCAGCCAATACCGGAAGTACTACATCTTACTACATGTGCACAATACATTACCTAAGTAATAAACTATTTTATTGCTACATGTTGAATGTTCATGTTTAAGTAAGGCCATGTGTGTACTCAAGAAAGTGACTCAATCATTACAGGATGTTCCACTTGAAAAAAAAAGAAAGAAAGAAATGTTCCAATTAACATTATCATAAAATATTTGACATTCTATTCAGCACTTATCACCCTATAATATATCTTTGGTGCTGTCATTATGGTATAGTTATTATCTAAGTGCCTGAATGAAACCATAGACCTGGGTGGTTATAATACATTGTATGTCAATGATTAACAAACTTGATATCAAACTGGCTTGATATCAATCATTTTGTAAACAGTTATTTCTCATAAATTATCAGTAAACCACTCAATGAAATAGTAAACATTCAGGAAAGTCACTCAGTCGAGTATTTTTATCTTGGGGGATTTAAGTAATTTAAAGGATCTAGGACTGGCTGTATTATTTGCACACAGAAGATTTGACATTCCTTGAATGCATTCATAACTGTTAGATAGATACAAAATATACATGTATTTGGTTGAAGAAGGGAATCCAAGAAAATTGTTACCCAAAATTATCCAATAAACTTCTAACCACATTTATCAAGTTAGGCAGGCCTGCACTTTAGCATGTATGGTCGATTGCAAGTCTAATCACAAGATTTCTTAAAAATATTCAACTTCCCCATATCTTCACAAATAGTCGCATGGGCCTATGGCCTGATCAGGGGATTCAACATCCCTGAATGACGTCACAGACCACATGACACTTCCGTTCCAGGTATGCTTCTTGAGTAAGCCTCCCTGAATCCATGAAATGTAAATAAATTGAAATTTAAAGTTGACAAAGGACTTGCAAAGAGTACATTTAAATAAATTTTAAAACTCAGTTCCCACAGTCAGGAAAAGTGAGTGATTCTCAGAGCATAGAGCTATAAGGGGTTAACTTATAGATACATGCTCAGAGTAAGTTCACACATACTTTGCCTTGATGACTTGCCATGAACCTTTTGGTATCACAAATCAACTTTGTGACAGAGGTGATGACTCCCTGGGAAGCAGCAAAGATAGAAAGATAGAAAGATAGATAGATAGATAGATAGATAGATAGATAGATAGATAGATAGATAGATAGATAGATAGATAGAAAACCAGATAGAAAACTAGACAGCTGGATCAGGTGGATCAACTAGCAGTCAAACAGGTAGATGGCCAGGTAGAGACTCAAGATATAATAGACTGATATCTGAAGAAGCAGAAGGTGCTACTCAAAATTTGGAAAACAATAAACTCATCTAGCTTCTTCTAAAGGCCCACTGTGATTTATATTGGAATTTCTGTTATCATTATTAATGTTGACACTAGCCTCAGCATTGTTCAAGTATATATATATATAGACTTGTGCAATATCTTGTCATCTCAAGAATAGCTAAGATTGCAAAAAGGAAAAATATGTCAAGCATGAAGGTTCCAAACTTTACCAAAATACTATATAAACTAGCTTACTCTGTGTTTGTATTTACTGACAACATTGTGAGAAATTCTTACTGAAAGAAAAGCATGACAGCATGGTTGACTATGCGAAAAGTAAACAGTAAATGAAAAAGAACACCTCTACTTGAGAAACTAATGCTCAAAGCAAAAGTACTTATGCATGCTGTTTGGTTGAATATTCTACTTTTATACATTCTACCATGATTTATGTGGGGTCACACAAATAATTATAGCCATAAGTACTATTTTATTTCTAAAAATAAGGTCATGTCACAGAGGATATCAACACTATAACTGTCACTCAGATGTCTCCTTCAATGACAGAACTTTTTGATGTTATCTGTTCAATGTTTGCAAAGTTTACTTTTTAAAAATCTAACACAATTGATGAATGAATCATAGGGAGTTTAAAACACTCTTTTATGCTTAGCTAGGTCATTTGGGACAGGAAGAGGACACAGCTCAGCTGTCCAGCAAGGTCTAGGAGATCTGACCAAAGCTGGAATCGAACCCGAGACCCTGTGATTGAATCTAACAGTGCTACCAACTATAATAACAAAAAGGGAAAATGACTCCAGTTAATTTAGTTCATGTGGCAGCATAACCACACTGTGTTTTCTCTTCACTTATTACCTGTAATATATTAGGACAGGTAAATCCTTCAGGCATTGTTAAAATGGCCTCATGAAGGGGTTAGTAAGGTCAAGGAACCATTACTTTTTACCCTCTGGACATCACCCTTTGGTCCCTTCAAGACTCCCTTGGTTTTTGTCTTGTTAATGATCCTCTATTCTGTGTCTATGCTGGGCCCTCAAAAGGACACCATGTTGTGCATAACTGACACAAGTTAACCTTAGAGGTGCTTAGGAACAGGATAGCTAAAATTTATCATTGTTAACTCAAAGAGGATATGTTTAACTTCATTTACAAGTGCCAACTCAATGGGTTGTTGTTAATTCTTGGAGAAAGTAAGCCATGTTCCATTCACCTGCACATAATTCCAAGAAGTTACTTTCAAAAGAAAATTTCACAAAAAATAATTAAGTGTCATGTATTTGGTCATCAACAAAGAATTTGCCATCTAAATAGATCTTAGAAAATTACACATTTTCAGAAGTACTAGAATACTAAATAACTCCAGTAATGCCCTTACAATAACGTAAGTCCACATTGTTTGTGAACTGCCAACCTTATATTAGAACTACCAACATGTAGGCCGATAGATAGTGGATACCAACCAAATCAACTACTGTACTTAACAAAATCTCTAATCTTGGGACTGTAACAGGACATTCCTGAATTAATCCTATTTCCTGCTTCACAGTGACCTCCAAAAAGGTTCTCCCAAAATGTCCTCAAGATGACCTAGGAGGCAAAATGACCTCAGGATCCACAAAAATGACCTCAAAACAGCTGTCCAAGCGGATCCCAAGGACAATGGCACAGTTCCAAGTGTAATAGGTTAGAAGTAATACTCTTGTGTCATGACAATGATGACATACATTTTAAATACTCGTGACCCACCATCAATTGTGGCAATTTGTGGGTTATGGTGAAAATACGTGTAGTAACATTATACTTACAGGATAAGTGTGTATACCTATTAAATGTACACTTTTCATATCTAAACTAAAAGGGAGAAAGAAATTTAGATACACAAAATTGTATTTAAAATAAAAAGAAAGAACGAAAAAAGAAAAGATGTTAAAGGGACAAAAATAAGTAAATGATACAAAACATTTTATAATTTTCAGCAATAAATTGCCTAACTTCTGAAGATAATCTGTTATTTGGTTGTGCTAAACATAAATCACATTGAAAAACTACTCTTTTAAATGCTACTGAAATATATTCACTTCACAGCTCACACAGCTTTTTCACACCTGGTAAACTTCATAAACATGCAAATAAAATCTTAAGAGACCTTTGAAAAATATCTAAAGATAAAAAATTCTCTTGAAATTCAAAACTTGTGGTTTCTTTTACACATGGAAGCAACATGGAAGTCTATTTTGAATTGATAAAAATGCAAATTGTGCCAGTTAAATTCTTTAAGATCCCTCAAGTGGAACCTGATCTTTAGAATTTTTATAAAGAAGGTGACATTTCATAAATATACAGTTGTACTTTCCCACGCTAGGTCATCAAACATATTGAAAAATATACTCATATGTATTTTCAGCAAACTTGAAAAAGATGAGGTCAAAATGTAAAAGAAGTAGATGAAGATTGAAGAGCAGCAGTGAAAATAAATTCTGAACAATATTGCAGACATCATAGTATCTTTAGGCTGTCCCAAGTTACACGTATGTGAAATATGTGAGTGCATGATTAGGTCACATCCCTATAGGCCTACTAGCTGTAATATGATGACTCATATCCAGTTAAAAATGCATATGATGTCATACCGACAAGTGGAACCTGATCTTTAGAATTTTTATAAAGAAGGTGACATATCATATACAGTAACTGTTGTACTTTCCCACACCAGGGCGTCAAATGATTAAATATACTTAAAATTTTTATGCAATAAAAATTCAAATAAAAAGATGTGGTCAAAATGTAGAAGAAGATGAAGAGGAGGAGTGATAATATACACTTTTTAATTCTATGGGCTGTCCCAAGTTCCTATTGTGTATATTGTAGAAGCTGAACTTATGAAACACTTCTTATTGGCATGCAATTGCTGATTTGTTGTAAATTTTCCCAGGCATTTGTTTGCTGAATCAGTCTGAACTATTCAATTTGAATGATAAGACAGTGAAACTGAAGGGCTAATCTGGCCTATATTGGCACTGAATTTGAAGTAGAAGTCTTGTCAGTGGGATGTTTGATAGTTTATGTATGTCAAGAACCTGTTATCAGTGAAATGTGGTGTATCTCAAATTTGTGGATGCCAGCTTTACCTTTCATTTTTCTGTAAAATATCGTCACTTTCATCTTTTGAACCTCTTCCAAATAAGTACACCCCCGCCAGTTTGAGACAAGACAAAAAAAAACTTTTCTAAGTTCTAATTTAATTTTCTTACAAGCAACTATCTATAGATTTTTTTAAATAGAAAATTGACCTTCTGAAAGACTGAAACTAAGAAGGAAACAGAATAACCACATATATGATAAATTTATAATTGATATATCTACAATTTTATTATATTTTCTATAATTCTGTTAGTACTTTAATAGAATTGAGTTTAAAATCCAAGATAGTAGCCATTAGTAGCCACAACGGTGGCAGTTACAGCTGTAGAAATACAAGTTGATTCCTTGAATTTCCTTCAGTATTTAGAAAATGTCAGTGATGTCACAGCAAGTCCTATCTTTTATGTTGAAATAAGTTGATCAATTTGACAAATTCACCTGGCAATTTGCAATATTACATATAGAGGCTAGACCTCGAGCATTGCACACTCACACAACAATCCAAATTCACCAGGGTATGTTGGTCATTGCTCCCTTGGATGCACCTCCACAAAACTTTTAAAATCGACTTTGAAAAGCTTTAAAATTCAAAGGCATGATGTGTTTCATTCTTTTCTCCAGAGGAAATCTGACATAACTGTACACTGAATGCATTGAATATCATCAGAATATGGGCATAACAAGTTCAGCATGGGTCAGTGGATAAAATGAAATGCATTCAAATTTCCATAATAAACTTTTGTGAACAGTTTATATAAAGCAGTAACAGGAGATTGTATGTAAAATATAACATCTTTCTGATGGTTGCCTATATGGACAGTAAGCTTAATACGTAAAATGTTATGCACATGTATGAAAAACTGCTTTTAAAGAATTATGTATAAGACAAATTTGAAGTTGGAGTATCAACTTCTTAATTGTTTGTTGTAATTTATTTTGGATCTAACTTAAGGTATTAAAGTTCAGCTAACAATGAAGATGGGTATTATATAAGGTGTCCTAAATTATCTTGACTATTTAAAAGTGATGGTAACATGTCTATACAGCATACCATTTGTGCTTTATCGAAATGTATCAAACATACACTACTATATATATAGTGAATCTGTGATATATCATTTTAAGATACCACAGGAATCCATAGAAATTTCAATTGTGGTTTTGTGGGCTTTTCACATCTGAAATTCCCCTATTTTGCAATACATGTTTTACAGTATATATAACAAAACCCAGTTATGAATAAGACCTGTGGATTGCATGTAGTCATACTTCATTCACATGCTCATGAATAAAGAAAAGTACAACAAAAACTTCAGAGATAAAAGTTAAAAAACCGTATCTTGTCTCATTATACAGACATTCTGAGCATCTTGTTCAAGTACCTGAGGTTATGTAAAAATTATGTGTAAACCCACTACTGGGTTATCCCCCTATGATTCAAAGTACTAAGCCAACTTTTTTACAATCCTGATAACAGGTGAAAAATGGGGCCAAGGTGATTCTGCATGATTTGAACCATTCCATTACAAGAACACTTAGACCAGATGTATTTGGTGTATCATCCTCATAATTCATAATTCCATATCCACAGAACTACACATACAATATGTACCATTTGATCTAGGAGCTTGTACCACACTAATAAGGCAAATGTCTCTTTCTCAAAATGAGTTTGCAAAGATGCTTGCAAATCACATATCATCACAGAATTTCCAGTAGCCAAATTACTTGATCTTTTGTCTCTTAAATGTTTAATCATTGAGCAATGAGGTTACTGTAATTGTAACTGAGTAACAGTTATAATTAAATTAGAACATTTATTCAATTAATACATAAGAGATCCTCAGATGAGTAGATTCAAGCCACAACCTGGATTTCCAAATGGATTTGTAGTAACCAATGAAGAAGAACCATTGCACAGATCTGGACACAACTTCAACTTATTCCAGTAGTTCCAACTCCAGAAACATTGTGCAAAAGCAAACCTGAAAAAAGAAAGAAAGAAGAAGGTTCAGCAAAGATAATAGATAGAAACAGACACACATGTGCATTTTAGCATGGAGGAGAGCATCAGCCCAGCATCTTGTTTCTTTCATCACTTGTGATGCAACTCTGCACGTGCTGTCTATCTCAGCAGGGTCCTATGCAGAGGTAGAAAAAAAAACATAAAGAAAGGAAAGTAAAGATAGAAGAGTTCTGAAGAAATGCATACATGCAGAGGTTTTAGAGCAGTTGAAACTTGAATCTGAGCCACTCTCTACAGTTGTCTGTGTGGAAGTCTAAAGTTAGAATCTGAGCTCTGACACTGAAAGCATCCACTATCTCCACATGACATTGTATGCATGTAAATGCATGGGCCTATTGTAGATAGAATTGCACAAGCACTGAACTTACATGACTGAACTTTAAATATATATAGTATCTTAATTTTCTTCATAGGGTTGAAATATTATATTGTATTTGTTACATTTTCAATACAATCTGGTATGACTTTATATGACATTAAGAAAAACCTCACAACACATCCAATTTAAAATAAGACAACAACGAGGCAAGAAAAGATGTGAAGATCTAACAGCTTTTGTTTTCCTTCATTCACAATTGTACCGGCGTTATAACTGTTGCCACGATTGCTATTGCACAATGTTTCTGGAGTTTGTACTACTGGTATAAGTGGAAGATGTGGATCTGTGCATTGCTTCTTCTTCATTGTTGACACTACAAATCCATAATTCATCCATTTGGAAACAGTCAGGTTTTGCTGTGAAACTGTGAAATCTATAACTATTAACAGTAACCTTAAAAAGCATTTTACTTTAGAGAAAGTGACTGTTTCTTTTGAAGTTGATTAATGAAGCTTTCAGAAAGTCACTTTTTCTTGCATTTTCTTCATACATTAACTGTAGTGTCTATGTGAGTAATGTTGCACAAAAAAAGAGAAATCTTAGGATTTCTGGAGGTTTGGGGTTGGGGGAGTAAGTTATAAGAAAGATAAGCAAAGAAATAAAAATGTAAAGAAAACATGAAAAGAGTTTGCAGCAGAAAAAGGGAAGGAAGGAAGTATACTGTAATGTAGCAGGTAAAATAATGCAGTCTATGAAGCATTGTTTATCAACAAATTACTATGTAAAAAGTAGAGATAGTTAGGATGGTTGCAGGTTGAGATAGATAGATAGATAGATAGATAGATAGATATATAGATAGACAGATAGATAGATAGACAGATAGTTTGACACACAGTCTGATACACAGACAGATAATAATATGCATTGCTTGATACTAAGGCAGATACATATTTTTGAAAAAATAGGGAAAGGAGGGTTATAACAAAACATGTTTTAGCATATTTATACAGAAAACACAGTAGGCCTATTGAGGATGGATGCATGCAAAGTGATATCACAAATTCTTGATGTTCTTACAACACCTGCTGTATATTGCTGTTGCTGCTATTGATTATGTAAATTTGGATATCAAAGTCATTACCAACTAGAGAATGAGATTCAAAAGGTATTTTCACCCAAACTGTCGATCTGAATAGGTATGGGCTATAACTTGCTTTTTAACAAAGAATGAGTTAGGCAATTTTTCAAAATAATAAATTATAACAGATTTTGCACCAATGCAGGTTGCATGTGAGCTACAATTTTTTTTCTCCATTTTTTTTTTGCTATCCATTTCTTTACTTTTTAAAAGTAAAAAGTAAACTTTGCTATTTGAGCTCACAACTGAGCCAAAATTGAGTAGATTACAGCATTAGGCCCTATATCAATGTCAGTGTAGATGAATATCATGTCAGGCCTTGTTCTATAATATGGACAACCAATAATTGCATAATTTGGAAAGATGACAATGGCAGATGACACAATAGAACAATAAAGTCATTGTCTAATGTCATTGTCTAATTTTGCACTGGTTGATCAGGGCAACAGATGTTCTATTATTATAATAGGTCATTCAGTAAACATACCCCCAGAGACATCTATAATGTATACAGGGAACTAGAAATGACCTTCTGAGGTCACCCAGGCTATGAGGTACAAGGCAGGGCAAATTCCTAAGTGGCATAGCATTAGAGCACTCAGGAAACACACTCAGGCAGAAATGCAGAATATGTGATATTTGCATCATAATAAATTTGTGATGATCTGAGGAAATTATGAAATGTGAGATCTAGACTTCCATGAACATTGACCAAGGGCTAAATAATGAATGATTGATTATAAATGTGTTCTTCAGAATTTGTGTATGTCACATTATGTGCTCTAATGTCTTCATGCCAATGTGACAACTTTGGTACATTTTTGGCATACTCAATTACTGATATTGTTGAAGTTATGAACTGTTAATGTACATCGATAACCGTATTTTAAAAACTTCAGATTTTCTTTTTTAGAAAATCATCTAAAGTTGATATTTTCCATATTTTCAACCTTATCAATGACCTTCTCAAGTGCATATTAGAAGGCATCACACTAGGTCAACATCTTAGGTGTTAGGATTTGGGAAGGACCTTTTCCCCCATTCAAGGTCACCAAAACTGGGCAGGGCACATTCATAAGTGGCATAGCATTGCTGAGGCTGTCTGAAGCTGGTGCCAGCTGCCTTCTCAACTATGTAGCTCTATGTGATATCAGTGGGGAAAAAGAAAAATGTTGATAAAAAGGCACAAATATTCACTGTACAGAATGTAGAAGAAAATATGTGGCCACTTGCTGTTAGTGTTGCATCTATATGTTTCAGTTGACTCAGCACAACACAACTGGGAAACTTATCAATCATAGAAAATTTATTTATAAATCTAAACATTGGAAAAACTGTATAGGCAATTTATAACAACTTATGGTGTCTCAAAGTCTACAAATATAGATGTAAGCAGCATGAAAATAATTGTATTAGCATATAAGAAGCAGTTCATAACATGGTTCATAAAAATAACTTCTCATTCTCAGAATTATATCACATACATTGTCTTCCATCATGTAGAGAGACGAATCAGATGATATATTAAATTCTTCTTCCTTGTTCATTAACATAGAGACAAAGCAACCAGACAATAAGAGATTTGGAGAATGCGCCAAAAATTTCCAAGCTTTAAATAAAGAACCACAAAAATGTAACACAATTAGATGGGCCTCCCTTGAGTCATGAAATGGTAATTTCTATTGCATAATTCATCACTGTATCATGTTGGGTGTCATTTTTGATGCTTGACAAATCTGGTGGAACCTGAGGGGTGGAACCATATGGGGTCTTGTCATTCTTGTGGGGATGACAGCAGTGTAGGCAGGGTGTAGAGATAGTTTGGATTTTGGAATCATAAGTGTATCAACACCTCTTGCTGTTCTTTTGGTTTGTGTGGAAGTATATCCATCTAGTTGTTTATTCATTAGGCTATCTATTCATATAGCTGTCTATTCATCAAGCATGCATGTCTATTCTTCATACTGTATGACCATCCCTTTGGTTACTATCTATCTATCTATCTATCTATCTATCTATCTATCTATCTATCTATCTATCTATCTGTCTATCCATCTATCTATCTATCTATCTATCTATCTATCTATCTATCTATCTATCTATCTATCTATCTATCTATCTATCATATTGGACTTTGAACCTTTGAATATATAGCAAATTAACAATATTTGATGAAATCATGTTATTTAAAAGAAACCATAGTACTTCGTATACAATTATGTACTGTCTTGAACTGCAGACATTCTCTGACAGTCTCAGACTCCAGCTTCTAGTAGTATTAGGCCTGATAGCATCAGCTTCTCTGAAATATTAGATGCTGATACCATATGACTCATGCCAAACTAAGCAGAGCATGTAGATATTGTCATGGTTATAGCATGGCATGACATTATTAGCATGGGGATGCCATGAGCCCTGGCATTTCATGCCATATCTCTGTTCAACAAAACTTGTCATGAATGACAATGACAAGATATCAATTGGAACCTATCAGTTTGACATTTAGGGTGCTTTTGGGATGCAGAGATAAGTGCACCAGCCACATCATCATCATCAGCAGCAGCAGCAGCAGCATCCAAGTGATGGGTAGAGATCAATTGATGCCAGAATGAATCATCAGGCAGAATTTGTAGTACAAGTGAATCTATTACGAATTATCTAATAATTATCCAAATGTCAGTATTTAGCTGGTAAGGCCAATGAGTTTGGCTTTGCCTTGTCCTTTTGCAACGCTTTTCATTTCAATGCTTGATGTGTTATATTTGGAAAAAATAATGCCAATGAGCCTATTGCTAGGTAAAATAAGCACAAAATAGGTTAATAATAGTACACATTGCCTGTTTTTTGCACCATTGCCTGTATGCTATATATAACACTTAACCATCTTTGATACTACACAGCAATCCAGACCCAGTATCAGTCAAGCAGACTACAAGTCCATAGCATCATTTAGAAAGCAGATCACAGTTACAGCAACTATAGGCCTAGGCCTAAGTGATGGGTAAAGATCAATTGAATTGATGTGTGTATGAATCACCAACTCAAACCTATCAACCTATGCACCCTACAATGCCAGGCTTGCAGAAGTTCAAACAGTTACAGCATACTGCAGGGATGCCAGTCAAAGCTGAAGCAATCTAGTTATACAGAGTCAGCTCTACCCCCCCCCCCTCCCCCCCTCCTGTGTATACTCAACAGTGAAGGCAATGACCAGCCCCTTTACTAAGGCTTTAGCTATGCTGGACCTTGATGGTTTATGTCAGTCTGTATACACTACAGTCTCTGACTATTGCTGAGCACATTGTATTGCTAAGCTTTTGCAGTGACTGTAGGCCTATTAACATGATTAACTGACTCACAATGACTAAAGCAACCACTTATACATTGCTGAAGCTGCAGCTCTGTTGTTCAACACCCAACAGTCATCTTCTAATTGGGCATTTTGTCACTTGAGATCTTTAGCATTGAAGTGTAACATGTATTCTCTTCCAAATTCCAAAGTAACATATTGATTAGAATATTTTAACAGTTCTGTGTGACATTTATGTTAAGACGCGTTTCATTTTGTATCACAATTACAAATTTCGAATTATTCTAGATTTACAATCATGTCTTATCACATTTGGGGATATCATACAACTATTTCCAAGGGTTAGCAGCATCACTTGTCACAGTGTAAATCGTTCAATATTAGTCTGTAACTGAGACAGGTCCTTTCGACAAAAGACATCTCTACATTTGTAAATTTTGGTTAACCCTTCCTCATGATTGTTTATCAATCAATTGAAGAAAATGTCTTTTTAGACATCTAGTATATATTACTACTTACATACAAGAGCTATTTGCAAGATTTAAGTTTAAACACAGAGATTTGTTGTAAAACATTTCACTCAAATGAGAGGGTCAACTGGCCAATAATAGTGACCTATAGCAATGTATAGGCCTGTATATACTTGAGCTAAAAAACTGGGTTAAATAATGGATAAAACAAAATGTAAAGCAACTGCTATGAAGTCCAGAAATTCATACAGATCTGACATTAAAGTAAAATAAAAGTAGATTAGTTATTTGCAGGCTTTCAGACCACAAATCATAGAGATCAAACATGAAAGGATTTGCAATAATGAGATATATGGGCCTACTCCTAATAAGTTAGTAATTATCCACTTGATAATGCACAGTAAATACCTGAGCAACTAATACCAATTAAATTTCTAATCATGTCTACCAGTTGACTCTAATTTGAACTGCAAATCATTGATGATCCTTGAAGGGCAATGAATAATCAATATTTTTTATCAGGTGGATATTAATTATCGGTTTAAATCGATTGAATGAATCATAGGCTGGAGAAGTCTGGGGAATTTTAATGTGGGGTCTGAGCTGATCTGGTATGTGACTTGGGTTGTTTTTGACCATGAAGATGACCTGATCCTGAAATACTCATATATATAACTGATATAAGTTAATCAAATTTTATCTAAAATAGTTGTAATTTTTTGTTAATTTTATAATCATTAAGATTTAAATCAGAATTATCACAATCATTATTCATTAACAACTTCTTATTCATTTTGGCCTCTAGGCCTACCAAAGATGAAAGTAGAGTTGGCAGATAGCCCCAGCAGACGAAATATTTAAGCTGTACTCTCTTCGACAATCAATTGACAATTGACGATCGAAATTCTGCCTCCTATAGGTGTTCAACCTGATACCATTTCAAGTACGTCAACAAGAATGAACCAGGAAAACGTTCCATTGAACTTCCATATCATAATTCGTTCCACATGGAGCACGTTGCGCTTTGTTGACGTTGCGTCGAACGCCATCTGGTGAGGACGCCAAAATGGGTCACATGACAGCGTTCTCAACAACGCTGCAGCAGAACCACAAAGCAGAGTGGAAAAAGCAGCCGATTATAATGTAGTCTGGTGGATTTACACTCAATTTATGGATGGATACTTGTCAAAATGAAGAAGAAATGTAACCATAGACAATCCAGCATGTAATATGCTGAGAAAAGAAGGCTAGAGTAGCTGCGGCAGCCCTAGCATGGGCAGAACTCCAAAGGTAAGCTGCTAGATGTCTGCATGTAAATATTGAGAGTACTCCAAGGCTTGGCTGCACTCTGAAGCTCTCTTTCTTGGTTTATCTTAGTGCAACTTGAACGAAATGTTGCTGAAAGCCCAGATATCTTTCACTGAAGCCATCTCTGGATCATTTGGTGTTAAGAGAGGTACTCAGGATAATGTGTGTGGAAAAAAAGGGCCACATGCTGGCTTGAAATGTGTTGCTGTCATGCTAATTGACGCAGTATGGTCTAATCTATAGAATAGCGTCCAATTATGGAATTTGATGTAATCTTCTAAGAGGATCAGAAATTTCAAGCTGGCAGACGTTCACCTTAATTAAGGCACTGTTGATTGAATCCAAACTAATCAGGTTAATTGGCAGTACTTTCTGTAATGATATTAAGCATTTTAATCATGTGTATTAGGCTCTCCCTGTCTGTCAAATTCCAATTATGCGAAAGTGCCCAATTTAAAAATGTTAGTTAACTGGTTAACTTCAAACTCCACTGTTGAGGCTCAACAATGAAAGTAAGGTCCTTATAAGCTCTTATAGACATTTTTACTGTGTTTGCCATGTGTCATTTTAATCTTTCACCTGTTTGACAAGTCATGCAAAAGGCACATTAGACTGGTCATTAGATGAGCACTCGTGGGAGCTATAATCACTAATCACTTCCTTCTGGGTCAAATCGGAGGTCATCAGATTGATGCATATCAATGATATATATGTGATAAGTCATTAGATGTTGTTGAAATGTCAAAGGTCAAATCTAGGTGTCATCAAAATCTTGCCAAGGAATCTGTAGCCTCTTTGACCTTGCTGTCTATTTATCCAAGAACTAAACAAGGGCATCACTTTTTAATGGCAAAACCAATATAGGGGTCAGGGCTACCTTTGGGACTTTTTGTTTTTATAAGTCAACTTATTTATTGGTAAACATACAGGCTTAGCATATTATACCTTATATAACACAAAATAATGTTCTATGATCTATTGGAAACAATAGTCATCCCCTCTGCAACCTTTTACAGACATTACCTCATTAGTTTGTTTGAGTATTTTAGTGACAAATAGGCCTATGTTCTAGATTGGCCCCACTTCAAAAGATTGCGAAATTCTCTTGGTCACAAATGACTAATTTTGTTTTCTGGATCTTTTGCATATTCATTCCCTTATCTATGAGGATACTATAAAGGAAGATCACTGTTTGTGTTCCTGAAGTATAGTGAGCTGTTGAAAAATTTCTAAATAATCTATAAAAGTTGTTGGTGACTAATTTTGGTATTTTTGAGATTTGTGTTGTTTCAACTGTTTCGTATTGATTGTAGGTACTGGGTTTCAATTGACAATGGTGTAGATTATAAAAAAGGGTGTCTATCCTTCTTTAAAATATTTATGAATTCGATGTAAGTTTTGTTGTCCTGTTAAAAAAACATTGCTAGACAGAAAGATTATATCAAGACAGATCTGTGGAAGATAGATGAATGGATGGATAGATAGATATGTCATGGATCTAACTCTGTGGAAAGATAGAAACAATTTAACTGTTAATTTTGCAAAATGACAGTTAGATAGTTAGATAGATTATATATAGGCCTAGATAGATAGAGATAATAGATAGGGAAAGTGGCACTGTAAGACAAGACTGGCAAAACTGCGAATGAGCTTGCAAGAAATCCTCCGTGGACTATTTTCTAAATGGTGATGACTATCCTTGAGTTCCTTCCAACAATTTACATTGTTAATGACTGTCCACAGATACTTGATCTGCATATTAATGATTTCCATACGTTGTTTCAGGCTACTGTATTTGGTACTATATATATGACCAATATGGTCCAAGTATTGTACATACATGTCCATAATGGCATTGTTATTACATAGCTGATATGGATGTTGCCCCTGCATGCCAAATGGTCATTTAGTGAGCTGTACACTGTGTGTGATAGTCTATCCAGTGTTAAATTTCTTGAGGCCATATGCTGATATGGTACACTTTCAGATAACATGATCATGTTTCCCAGCATGGATGCATAGCATTATCTACAGGACTACAAATTGTCATTTTCAAATATATTTTCAGTATTTTCTCCCTTTTGAAGTGGGATTTTCTTTTTTACTTATCTTTCAAAAATATTTTGTTCAAAAGTTCAACACCTGACTGATAGTAAAAAGATGAAAGAGCTTGTTGAAAAGCAGTAAAAATTCCACAATGGGTACATCTTATGAAAAGCTTTGCTCTTTGAAACCCGAAACCGCCTATTATGCTTAGTCGGTTTGTACTAAATGTCTCCAAATGACAAGTTTTTTTACCTGTTCTCTTTGAATTCCTTTGAGTTATTCTAAATTCCTCTAAATTGCATGTTAACTTCTGTTGTCAACTCCTGGACCGCTAGGTAGATCTGAATTTCTCAAAGTACACATCTGTACAGATCAGATTTCGTCACACATACATGTATGTACTTTCAAATACTTTAAACCAGAACTTAGTGCATGCTCTCAAGTTTTCAGTTGACAATAAAATTTAATTTTCTTGTTTTCTGCAGTGTTTTCAGAGTACTAGTTCCTAATTCTGTAAAATGTTTTAGAATGATGCCTTGAGCATATTCGAATGCATGCCAAATTCTAACGTACTGATTTGTAGACTTAACATTTTGTGTGTTAATTATGACAGAAATGCAAAGTACTTCAAAGTTTTGACAGAACAAATTTCAACATGAGCTGCTAGCTACCTTGGAGTCCTTTTACAAATGAGACCTAGTTTTGATATACATATATACTGTTATATTAAACTGTATGCTGTAATAAATTTAGTAGTTAAACATCATCATTAAAACATGTTTGTATACTATACATTTAATGGGCAGTATTGCAAGTTATGAGTAAGTCTATTATGATTATGGGCAATTTTAGGCTCTAAGTTGCACTTTACATGGTTTATTACTGTGGGAGAAAAAGCAGTAAAATATACTATAGAATTTAAACCAAAAAAAAAGTTTGAAAATATTTCATATCAAGTGCATAGCATGTTTTCTTAAAGACATGATTGCTGAGAGAGTCAATAAAAGATCTTGAAATTCCTTGCAGTTAGTGAACCATGAATAGAGTAGTTTGCTTGCACTCAATTGACTCAAAATGTATATGAGAGTGTTTTTATCCCAATTTGCATGATTTGTTTTGGCCATATTACAGCTCAAGTGCAGATAAATTGATTTTCTTGTATGTCAATTTTGGGCCGGCCAATTTAGCTGGTAAATCATTCAGGTGATATGTAGCTGGGGCCTAGCTATGTGTGCTTATTTCATGATTACCCGGGCTTTGTGTGAAAATTGTGTCATGTCTTTATGTAAACGTTTTCAGAATTTACCAGAAAAAAAAATCAAGAAAAGAATTTCATGTATGCAAAATATCCTGTTTGCAGTAATAGGCCCTAATATTTTAAATAATTTTGTCAAATATGTGCTATGCTAAGATATTAATTTAAGAATGTGTATGTAGTTTGAGCAGCACATTGTTTTTCAATTATATTTTTCAATACATATATTACAACCAATGGCCTTTTGTATCTCAGAATTTCAGATTAAGTAGGCCTGGCCTGAGAGAAGTGAAAACCTGGAAAAAAATTCATTATACAGTGTACTGTATATGTTAATACCAATACATTATAAACTTTTTGACAGTGACTCATTTTGACAAAACAGCAGACAAAGTTGGCAACATGTTTCATTATTGCATCAGTTTTATGTTGCATTTGGGATGAGGGAATAGAATGGTATTAGGTACATCTAGGTGTCAATAAATATTTTAAACATATATGTACATGTTGAAAATAGGTTAGGCTTAGTTTTACCTGTACATTGCTGTATGCTCTTGTTGCTTACTGGTTGCATTAGGATATTGTCTGTTTGCCATATGATGGCCTCATAGGAGGACTTAACTTTCTTTTAATTTTGGGACTGTATTACTGATGCAATTATTGGTTGGATTCTTATTAGCATATATATATTTTTACTTTTTATTTTAGATAGATCTAGTACATAGATATTAGTTGTCGTATCGTATATGATTCATATTGGATCTTATCTGAAGTGGACTGGTTTTGAAATTTGCATGCTGCAGTTCTGTTACATATTATATTTGACGAGCACTTTGAGTCACCCTGATAAAATTGAAACTTAATGCTTCTGAAGTAAACACATTGACATAGGAGTATTCAATGAAATAGTTAATGTTTTAAAATACAAGTCAATTTGAAATTTTCGTGAACTGGAATTGCCCTGAAATCATTGGATTTGTGAACTCAGATGAAATTTAGTCTTCAGGCAATTAAAATTGTAGCATTGCTTGATCAGCAGAGTGTCTCATTTCCACCATAGCCAATTCATGAAGTAAAATCATTTACATTTGACTATGGGCTCCACATCATCTAGACAGAGTGCTTAGTTTTAGAATGGCTCCATGGTGTTAGGAATGATGTTTTCATTTTGTTTTACATGGCCAGGATGACATTGCTATTGTCTACAGTGAAATGGATCCCTGTTTACCCATAGGCAATAGACAGATGGTTGGTGCAGACTTGAAAATTTGGTAAATGACATTGATTTAACATAACACCTGCCTGGGCCAGGAAAAAAGCTTACAAAGTACCCATGGGTTGTGGAAACTTCAAATTTTGTCATTGGAGTATGGACGTGCTCAGATTTTACTTCAGACATGTGTTTTCCTGTTTTTCGAGGAGTTTATCAGTCTGGTTGCCATGGATACTCGGATGCAGATGTTTAGCTACTAAAGTGAGTAAAGAGGTTTTTAAAGTGCTCTCACTTGCCCCTGTGTATGTTGGAAATTAACTTGAAATAGTGCTTCTGAGTGCACTTTGGTTTGCACTTCTGTATAACATGTGAAAATTCATATTTTCAGTTTTTATGCTGGTTCGGTACATGTTTAGACTGTCACGAAGTATGGATAACAACATGCAGTATATTTTTCAGTGAGCTTGAAAAAATAGTGAAATGTGCATGTGAAAGACTGTCATTTGTCTCATTAAAAAATTGAGAATGTGTCCCAAAAATGGAACAATAACAGTTTTTACATCCAAACATCGTTTTTCTATCATTGGTTTGGATTATCTTGGATAATGCAAGAAAACTTCTATTTATATTCGCGCAGCGAAACGGCCGAAGGCCGTTGAGCGAAGCGAATTGAGTGCAAGAGAAGACTCAAAAATCTGTGCAGTGATGGTCTCAACATCAACAGTCCACAGTTGGGAATTAGGTCAAGTGGGTCCAGCTTCTTATCAATGATTTAGTTTCGTATTTAACCAAACATAACATATTCATCTTCAAAAGTGTCTTAAAAATTAAATTTTCACTAGTAATATATCCTGTACCAATAATTTTTATGGAATAGCTGATTATTAGCATTGACAAGCTAAATCAAATTATTAATATATGTGATTCATTTAATTTCAATCAGACAACAAGAAAACATAACAAAATTAAAGTTACATAATCTTATAAACTGATGATTATGTAACAGTGAACAGTTAATCTATATGCAATGTTATTGTTTTTGTATTACTATATATTTATACTATTATGTAATGTCAACAATCTAACATAGACTTGACATTGGCACCTTTCAGTGCTGTCTGCCTTTTTACCATTTAGCTGATTATCTATCAATCTTATTTATCTATTTAATATATATATATCTATCTATCAATTTATCTATCTATCTGTCTGTCAATATATCTATCTATCTATCTATCTGTTTATCTATCTGTCTATCCATTTATCTCTCTATTTATCTATTTATCTATAGATTATATTCTTTGTCTAGTTTATCTTGTTATTCTACATTTTTGTCTGTCTTACCATGTTATCTGTCTTTCTAGTTTTCTGAAACAGTTACATAAATGCCTTTCATACACTGACTATGAAATAAACATGAAAGTTATGGTAACACTAGAAGTCCTACAAAAACATTTTAAAGTGCTGCGCGAATTTCATGGCAGTGCCATTTACATATTATGTCTATCCATATTTATAACACTGCATATATTCATTAGGTCAGTATATATATGTGAAATGTTTGTATTTTGTAACACATTGTCATTCTGTCAATATCATGGCATATGACCATCATGTCATGCAGATTAGGTAAACAATTTTACATTTATAGTCACATATGGCAAATATATAGTCCCTTTTTGTCCAATACATATAGTGAATCTCTGGATTCTTTTTACTGGGGGAAGAGGGATAGCTTAGATAGTATTGCTGTGACCTTCCAATCGTGGGGCTCCAGGTTTGATGCCAGGTCACTGGAATAAATGTTGGAAGACAGTTTCAATCTTCCTTCGCCCCATTGCCATCTCTGCCTCCTTTCTTATAAGCTCACGATAGCTGATAAATACAGAACATAAAGCCAAAATCATCCACCCAATGGCACCCATCATAACAATTTGATATCAAGAAAATGTTGTTCTTAATGCAGTTTCATTCTGTGATAGGATTGGATGTTATTTCTGATGTTGAAATGAAAGTTATGTAGTCAAATAGCTCTGACCTTACATCTAACGTTACCTGCATTATTTTTGGGAGTGCACCAGCTAACATCAGCTATATTTATGTTTTTGCATCCAAATAACAGATTCATGTATTTCAACAGTATTTGTATGGATTGTGTATTAGCCTGGAGCTTCTCACAGCTGGACATATCTGCACATAAAATAAATGTACTTTTAAATATTCAAATGTATATACTACATGTATTCCAGTGCAAATAAATTTTTTTTATGCATGGTCTCATTAAATGCAAATTTTAGAAGTTAGAAAGTTAGAACTTTTTAACTTGTTCTTGCTTTGTCAGATTGCAAATTTAGGTTTGAAGGTTTAAGTTACAAAAATTCTGTAACTTTTGATGAAATGTATCAACTTTGAAGATTGTCACTGCCTTCGGTGTCGATTACATACTTGTCAACATGAAATATTAATACATCTCTGATGCAGTGTTGTCATTCTTGGCATTTCATGGGGTCTGAATATTTTCCACAGTATTTGCACAAGTCTCTGGGTCAGACATCTAGAGTCAGACTGCTGTCAGCTGGTCAGACAATGTGTTGTGTTTGAAAGAAAGAGTGATTCTGGGGTAATTGGTTTGGCATTGATTGAAATACAACCTTTATCCAATACACTGTCTGGGGCCCAGATAGACCCATAGACCCAGACTCTTCTGTTGAGGTGTCTGCCCTGGCAAAGAAATTGTGATTTTGAAGAGGATACATGTAATTCATTTGGCATTGATTTGAACATCTATCTATCTGAGTCATCTGACACTCTTTGTCTTGGAGTCTGTTTTCATTGCTGTGCTTGCATGCTGTTCCTTGCTTTCCCCTCTCTTTCTCTGAACATGCTGAAGAAATGTTTATATTTTAAAAAGGGAAAGGGTTTAGGAACATGCAATTGTATTTAATTGATTGGAAACCTTTCCTGCACACTCTTGTTTTGTCTGAGAAACTTTCGTTTTGTCAAGCCACTGTACATGCTGAAGCCATGTAAGAGTGGCAGATACAATCATTCAACAGCTGAAGTTTCTATACCTGTTCTGTTAGTGGATGAATCATCAAGGTAGATGAGCCTTAGCTTATGCCTAGATGCTATGCACAGGTATAGCTGCTAGCATCTAGGTGAACAAAAAAGACCCATCAGAAAAAGTATTACTGACATGAAAAAAAAATAGACAGGCAGCGCTTTGTATCATATTGTTTGACTCATAACAATGAGTAGTCAGTGTCACTGAACATACTGAATTGAAATTTAGTGACTTCACTGACAGAAAGACAATCTGAAAAGTACACAAGCTGACAGCACTTCATGTTTTGTTAATGTACTGACAATATGTGACAGCATTGTTGATTTGACAAATGTCATGTTGTGATGAGCTCCTTCAGGATGACATATTACAACTGTCTTTGTGTTAACTGTTTAGAGAGTGCATTGTCAATATGTGCTCTTCTATCTTTTCCTTTAGTGGAAGGGGGGAAGGTAAGCTTTGTTCTAGCACATTTGGTCCCAGGTTCGATTTCAGCCAATGTGTGAGTTAATTGTTGTCCCTTAGCAATAGGTATGCAGGCATGGCCAAGTGGTCGTGAACAAGTGCATTCTTATAAGTAAATGCCACTGACTACATGGACTAGTGATGGTTGGTTTTTTGTTGAAGGAGAAGAAATGAGTACAAGTAGTCTAACAACAACAATTCCATACGATCTGTCCCTTGGCTCATGGAAGTTCATGCAGTTCTTAAATTTTTGCCCAGATATTTGACTAAAATGTTCCTTGCTCAGGGGCCAGGGCTAGGTACATTGTATTTTGTTTGCCTCTGGACTATGGAGTCTCTTTGGCTGAGGACCTTCTGAATGACAATCCATGCATGGGATTGAAGTCTAGTCTTCTTGCCTGGGATCATCAACTTGGAGGTTTTGATTGTGTTGTATTGGCAGCACCAGGGTTAACCAAATCATTTTAACCTTTAGGTCAATGACAATAACTTATTCCTTAAGCGTGCCTGAGGTGTCCTTCTTAGGTAAAGTCACTAATTCATCTCTTCTGCTACCTTCTGAATATTTGACTGATGATTTAGGCATTTTGTGTGCTCATTTTGTTTTCTTATTCCCTCTCAACATACTCAACCCCACTCATTTTCGCTCATTCTTTCATCATTTGCTTTGTTCATGAGAAATAAGCCTGAAGATCACTTTCTCTAAAACAGTATCAATATCTTGCCTGGGGCTATAAGGTCACTTTATACAGTCTAGTGTATAGGGAAGGCTGTTAGAGGTGACTTAAAGGTTATTTCCTATGGATTGGATTCCAATTGATATAGGACATTTGCTTGGCTTGTCAACCCTAAATTATTTGAATTGACTAGTCTGAGATCCTTCTCAAGATATAGTGAGGAATTGGTCTTTAATTTATTGGATTTCATGCCATGTGGTCTGGAGGACTCTTTGCATAGAATCTGAATGTGTGTTCAGACAGAAAATTTGTGCATAAAAATAAGTTTTGTAGTTTAGTACACCAGTGTTTTAAAACAATAAATTGATGGTGGTACTGCCATGGTGTCTGTAATAATGAACCTTCACTTGGGAGAACCTGTCTGCGATGTTCCACTTCTCGGACTTGGTTCGGTCCATTTGGTCAGCCATGGGATTTCAGGTCTTCGCAAACTTTGCGACGCAAAGACTGAAATTGAACTCAAGATTCCAGAGGTTTGCAGTCTTGAGTCTAGTGTGCTTCCACTGAGTTTACCCGGAGGCCAGGCCCATACAAATGAAGAAGGCAACAAGGTTAAATTGCAGTAAATTGACCTTGGTTGAAGCAAAGACCTTGTAGTGGTCTTTGTTTAAAGTATGTTCCATCAATACTGATTTGTCAATTGTTATTGGAACTGAATGTTCAACTGGGACTGCAGTGTGCAGTAATTGAACAGAGATTAGGTTAAGATGAAGGTTTGGATTTTAGCCAAACTTGATCTAGAATGTGTGTCACAATTGTTGGAGCAGCATTTATGCATTGTTGGGTGTTGGATAAATTTGTTTCTAATACAATTCTTTGCATCATTCATTCTACTAATTGCAAGATTATGGAACATCAGCATGATCAGGCTCCGCAAATTATTCTTGGATGTGATCATTCATTAAATTTCCCACAAAGGGAAATAATACCATGAAATCCCTCTTATACATATCATGCATGCATCATTCTCAACACAAAAAGGAAGTTTCACAATGGTTGTAAATGCCATTTCATGAATGTACTCAAACTTAATATTATACGATTTACAAATTACAATTACATGCACTGCATTCTATGGCTCATTATGAAAAACTTCATATTGGCATAAATGGATGTAATTTGGAAATTCAATTGAATGCATTCCATTATTTTTAATATTTTGTGACATTCATTCGTTAGGGTGACCAGTGACCAACTCCATTGGGAAGTTCTGTTGGATCAACTTGATCCTGCTGGATCCAGGGGAGGGATCAAACGTTTTCTGATCCCTTTGGATCCAGGGGTCTGGAAAAACAGGAAGTGTAGGATATCTGTGGATCCCTCTATGGAATTGAATGCATGAATTTCATTAGCATCTAAACATGTTGATATCATGCTACACAGCCATGCACATTTATAATCAGAATTTGTGCCATTAATCATGTCTGCAAGAATCTTGTGAAGTGTTAAAAGCATAATTATGTATTCTGTGCATTATTCTGCTAACAGCACACTGAACACAAGGAGGGTACTAATCTGTCAGCAAATAAACTTCACAAATAGCTGAGTGTTGACCCTCTGGATTTGGCCATGGTTTAGATTACCACATTTGCTCGAATACAGGTTGGTGGTGCAGTTTCAAAATGAGGACTAGATCCTCAAGACATCATGCTGATATTGCTGCATTGTATTGCAGCTCTGAAAGCCTTTGTTGATGTCCTCAGGTTGGCATCCTTTGATAATTGCTGAGAATTATAGGATTCTTAGGCAACCTCTCAGCCTCTGTATTTCTTCCAAGTCTGTGTGTCTGTTCTTAGCTAATATGATTAAAAAATACCTGGAGACAAAGATCATATCATAGTCATAGATTTTGTCTTTTCACTGTTTGCAGCATTAACATTTCGTCATGGCGTGGAACGTTAACTTGAATTTGCTTCTGTCACCTTGTCGCGCAATCTGACAAAGGTTTTAAGTTTTAGACCGGTATCATTTAAGTCACACCATACAAAAATTATCCCCAATTTATAAGTCGAAGACTTCCATAAGAGAGAATCTCAGAAATTTGGCTTTCTTCGTGGAAATATGGTAGACCAGTTAGGTGTAGAGGTTTAGTAACTTAATAGGAAGGCCTCCCAGGTCTGCAAAGCTAAACTCCAATATAATCTCTATGAATTTGATAGCTGGATAAGGTGGAATTTACATGTGACCCCACAAAGGGTACTTGAACCTTAAACCTTAAAAGGGTTTAATACAGGGTAATGAAATTGTGTTGGTATTTCTCTCCACGTGGGGTATGCAGTTCATGCATCCATGCTTATAATTACATTACGGATGATTGATATCAAATTATTCCATGTTATTGCATGCTGACATGGGCAGTAAATGCCATAATTAAGGTAATGTACTCAATAAGGAAGTACAATGTAGTATGCCATGTGAAATTATGAATCAGTGATGAATGGTTGTGCTAATGAATTGTGATTTATTCGCCATTTCCTGGATCAGTGTGAAGTGCAGAAAAGCAGATTCTGTACGAAATCCATCCTTACACATTAAAATTGTAAATCTACGAAAGGTTAATTCGATTAGAACATGAATATCGTTTAAAAAGTGATGTGTTTATATTTTGATAATTAAGATATTAGACAAAAATGCCTATTAAATGTATACATTGTTATATGGCATTTAGAGAATGAACACAAAACATTCAACTTCTTTATTGCTGCTTTATAACTGCTGATTGTTTGAGGAAACTGTTTCTAGGATGCTTGCATTTTACTTTCACTTTATCAGTGTCACATTGAATTAAAAGTTGATTAAATGCTTTCTTTGTGAGCTGTCTTGATATAAAAAAGAAAAGTTTCCAAATGCCTTCTTGAAGTATATATACAATACATGAATAGCTTTGTGTATGTCTGGGAAGTGAAAAAGTATTAAAATACTTCTGAACAAGCAAATTGAATGCCATAAAAAGCTTGAACAAGAGACAAAGTCCCTCTGTATGTAAATATATGGAATTTGCTCACACAAGTGTGTTGTTTTCTAGTATAAAACATAATGTTTGTTCTTTACAGAGTTTTGTGAATTTCTCTGTGGGTGTTAGTATTTCAAAAACATTATTAAAAAATACTTGGACCAAAATCCATTGTTATTTGTCATAATGTCTTTTTGTGCCCCAAGGAACAATGTTTATTTATTGTGCCCTGTTTCAATGTCAAAGTGTTGAGTTTTTTCAAATTCGTTTGTTTTCAAATGTGTTTAGCAACTGGTTAGGACATGGTTCCATAATTGCACTGAAACTCAGATATCCATCATTGTCTGATATGGAATGTGATAACCTACAGGCTTGTGCAAAATTAGCAAAAAGATAAACCATTTCTTATCACTTTTGAACTAAGAATGGAAGTATTTAAAAGTGCATTTCTTTGTGATCGCTGTTCTGTGGATCAACATTTTCCCAAACAATGCAACCTGGGTTGATCATGTTGATATGAAATCCAAATTTTCCTATCAGGTTTTGCTGCAAAATTTTTATTAATTGCTTAATGGGTATGATTATGGAAAAAAAAGTTACGTTGTGGGCCTGAATGAAGACAACACGACGTTTTCTGCATTATAACACAGTGTGATTGAATGGCACCAGTGCATCATGGTGGCAAATAAACCCTGCCTGACTGGCCCATGCATCTTGGAAAAACTTCCAAGAAAATGAAATGGCAGAAATATCTCAAATTTAGCAATTACAATAAATTTTCTTGAGTCACAATGAGTGTTTTTATTCAAATTTCTTAGAAATGCATGGATCAGCTTAATAGTGTGTATTGATAGCCTGTGTAGCAACCCCTCACTGCTTGTAGTGCATGTAGTGGTTGCAGCCAGATAAAGAGATGACAAGTTGGCAAAAACATGGAATAAAACACTACCTGTATGCTTTGCTAACATGAGTGTGTTTGTAAATTGCTGCAAACATTAAGACCATAATAAACTGTCAGGTATTCTGTGTTAGATATTGCAAGTAATATTTATTGGTATGAAGACCTGAGATTTATTTGGTGTAAGAACTAGATGCAGGTGCCCTGTGTTTGGGTCTATTGCTTTGTATATTAACAGTAGTGCAGCCAGACCACCTATTATGCCATTGTGTATGTATCCCCCTATGATGAGCCCTGTCTATTGAGCATTTTGATTTTGATTCTAATGCTTGCAGCTTTTGTGTACTTTATAAATTGCTGGACCTCACAGGGAGACGTTTGAGTGAAGAAGTGATTGAATTATCTAGAAGTTTACCCTCAAAGAGTATTCACAATGAAAATGTTAAGAATTACCTTCATCTATTATTAATTGTTGAATCCTATTCTGGTTTCTTTGCAATAAATAAGATCTCAAGAAAAAGAGATGTTCTGAACCCTTGAGATTTTTTGCATTTATGAGAAATAAATTTTGTACATATCTTGAATTGCAATACATTTTTTGCAGAGTTCAGCAGATATAGACATTATGAATTTGCAAAGTGGTCCATGGTAATATCTGAAAAAAAAAGAAAAAACAGAAAAATCTGTAAAATACACAATGCATGTAACAACATTTATCATATTTATCACAAATTGGCAGACAACACAGATTGATGTTAAGAAAATACACTGAATTCTTTCAGTTTCTGTTTGAATAGATTCACAATTGCTGGAAGTTTTGCTGAATCCTTGTGCAGTTGGGAAATGGAGCAATGATGTCCTGCAGTATGAGAGGTTTTTTTGGGGTCATTTGTTCATTTTGTTGGAACTGGTCATATTGGAGGAGAATGTTTCCTGAGAAATAAAGAGATTAATATATAAATTTGAAGATAATATTGTCTGAAATTTGTGGAGTTAAGCATGTTAAGTTATCGATAAGTTCTTTTAGCCTGCTTACTTGACGTAAAACCCTATTTGTTCTACCTGGGCCACCCAGCTTGAATTGGAGCTAAAAATACTCTCAAAACACCATTTTGCGGTATGTTCATGTTTTGAGTATTCAGTATTGCATGTACCCATATACACAAGCAATATGCAGATCAAATTTCAGTTCATGCATGTCTGTACCAAGCATTGAATCTTCAGGGGCATATCATTGTCTTTATGGTGTTCCACAAGGGTCCCCTCTTTGTCTATGAATTTCTCCTATTTCTTTGCTATTTTCTGTTTGGCATATATAATAATGCCCAGTTTGCCTCAACACTCATTTGTAGATAGACAGGATTAGCTATACTACAAGATATCGAAGTTGTACTCAATAGCTCAATCCTGGATGCTGAATAATGTGAATATGTGTTGAGGTTGCTTTGGATTTCTTCTCTGAATTTATATAGCTCCATTAACCATGTTAACCATTCTAACCTATGATGCCATTTTGTCACTCTTGTTGTTGTTGGATTTATGCTGAAATGACTTGATTTACATGATTTATTTATTGAGTTTCACATTTTGATTTGTTTTACTCCGCACACTAATTCGAAAATTTGACATTGTCATTGGATATCTGACAAACTGACAGCATTTCTAGGAATGGAATATTTTTTCTATGTTTATTTAAATTGCTACAATTTCATAGCAGATTGGTGGAAGTATCAGATTCCACAATGTTTTAGTAATGGGGATGTTATAACTTTCATTTCATATTTTCATATTTATGAGTAGAGAATGTAGATATGAACAGTGACGAATGGTATACAAAACCATGGATTTCCACCCTCTGCTGAATTGTGGATGTAAAGTTTCGACCCAAAAGTGAATTGAGTTGATTATGTCTATGAGTTGAAACTTTCTGGATAAATGTTTTGTATTAAAAGGACTGTAATTAGTTGCTCTGAAATCAACAAAATATCATGTTTGTTTTCTGTTTGCTGATGAATACATGATTGGAGAATCTACAATCTACATTACTGAACCTTGGAAGCAAGGAGCCATATTTAAACCATTGTCTTTTAGTTGGTTGTTCTAATTTTAGATTGTGGGATATCTTATTCTGTGGTGGGAACTTCCATTTGCTGAGTTAGACCTCAGTGTAAGCATGGACAACAATTCTAGGTATGGCTAAAGAGTTGAGGACAGCATTTTTATGTTGAGGAGTCTCCACTAAACATGGAGAATGATATATGTGATGCTTGCTTGGCAATGCTTGCAGCAGTGGATGTGCTGAAGGCTTCACTTCTCCTGATTGTGTTTGCCTCCAAGTCTCAGTGGTCTGGAAATGACTGATTCGGGAAGTGCTCCCAGTTATGGGACCATTTTCTTGCTGTTTTGGGAAATTGCTGAGCTGACAAGGTTTGCTGAAGGTTTTCTCCAGTTTGCTGCACACAGAATGTGAGCAACCCAATCAACCCGTGGCATTGTCTGCCATATTTGTAGACTGAGATGTGAGTTCCTCTTTCAAGTTGGACCTTTGGGCTTTGGAGAATGTATTGTACTACTTTTTGTAGTGAATTAAAGGTCTAACATGTACATTTCAACTTGTCATTTGGTTGTTTTCTATAATTATTAAGGATATTATATAAATATAAATATATACTTATGGTTCTTAAACTGGCAATCCTGTGTCTGCATTATTTGAATAGTTCTTTTAGTCCTGTTCATTGGACATAGACTGGTCACTATAGTGGTTAGGGTAACTGATTATGATTTGATTATGATTACTCCTGTGCTATTGAATCTTAAACGTCATTCTGGAAATCGCTTTTGTTTGTCGGCAGTTAGGTTTCATTTATCCGCTGAATACTCTATTCAAAATAATCTACGCATGCGGAGTGTTATTAACCAGCAGGCCCTATTTCGCAGTCTCCGCTACTCAATGTTGGTCTGGAAAAGACTGATTGGGGAAGTGGCGAGAGCCGGGAGACCGTTTTCTTGCAGTTAGGGAAATTGCTTGAGTTTGCAGTCGACCAGAATCCATGGGAGAATCTGAGCAATCTAATCAATCCATGCCATGCACGTCTATCTGGCTTCATAGACTGGCTCATTGATCAATCCCTGGTGAACAGCCTTCTGTCCAATTGCCCTGAGTGTTCTTGTGCCAGTCTTAAGTCCTGTACTCCACATGTGTTGTAGTCCCAGCAGTACAGGTCCTGTAAGGTCATGTAAAAGCCTCCAGGACTAGGAGGTTGGTTTGATGCAGCTCATTAGGCCTTTTGCCTTGGATGATACCGCAGAGGATGAGTCGGATTGAGTCCCCTACATTTTCACCCATGAAAGTCTGTACGGCCTGGTTCAAGCCGGGTAGTGACACAATAGTGCATTTTTGGTCTCACATGGACCCGTGTTCAATTTCTGAACTTCGCAATCCATATTATCATATGATCATATGGAGGTGCAAACTTATACAGTGTTAAAAGACATAAACATTCCAAACTTCAGTTGTAGGGGAATTTTAACCGCTACATGGCATTGGTAATTTTGCCTCTTCCGAAAGGTGAAAATTTGTGTCTGTGAATGGTTTTGAATGTAAAGCAGCTTAATGCCTAAATAAAATAGTCAGCGTTTGGTGGTTGGTGATGTACATGTCTCTGGCAAGCAGAACCAGCAAGGAGGCATCCAGCAAAAATCTAGATCATGCATTAATCTCTTAGTACATCCATGCGCAGGTCAAAAATTTGATATTTTTGTCATTAATGTGTGAAAATGTGATTAACTAAATTATCTATTCACATGCTACCGATCGCAACATCACCATGATCATCAAAGTGATGAGAGTCACAATTGGACATCAACCAAATGTCCAGCACTTGCTCTCCATGATAAAGTAGGTCATGTTGACCTCTTTTTAGAGGTCATCACCCCAACCATGTTGGATCTCACTGTATGTGTTAAAAGTCTTGATAGATGACTTTACATGTGACATTATTAATGTCATGGCAAACTTGACAGCTTGAAATTATTAGACTCAAACTTTTCTCCCCAGGCTATGGGAAGTAATTATGGAGAACCTTGGATCTGCAGTGTCTTTACGATGTCTTTAGTTCAATCAGGAAAGTCAATTAGTCCGAGTAGTCATAACCGTGATTACTGTCATGTTTGATTACTTGAAGTCATTTTAGCTGTCATCTTGAAACTATTACATGACATTGAGTAGTTGAAATGAAGGCTTCATTTGTTAAAATGTTATTCAGTTTCCCATTCACGTCTGCAATTTTCTCCTGTTTGCTTCAAGTCATTTCAACTTTTCAAGCTCATTTGCCATGTTCATTTTAGTTGAAGAATGACATGTAGTATTTTGATGTTTCTTACGTCAGGATTCAACTCCCTTGTCTTATCACCATCACTGTATTGATGTTGACCTGTATGGCAGCCTTGGCAGGCTGTATCTCTATTACTCTGCAGGACCTACTTGTGTATTTGGATAGAAATCATATGTCGTAATTTTGACCATTGGCACCCAAAAGGAATATCATGATTTGGACTTTGAATTGTTGTGGATAAGAAACAAAAACATTTTGTTACATAAAAACTTCGTCCACAAAGGTCCAAAATTGTGAGGAACCCACTTCAGAGCTTATCTCTGACCTTCTGGCTTGTGGAATATAACAATGACCATGACAATATTTTATATACCAACTTTTATGTACTCCTAATTGTCTCAATGACCTCTGATAAGACATGTAGATAGAATATGGTCTTTGCATTTTATATGTGAATGAACTGTGACATTCACATGCTACAGATCATATAATATTCACTTTATTGATTAACTTCTTATCTGCAATCAGATGATCTTTCAATCACACCACTGGTGTGCCAGATGTACAAGACATCTAGAACATCTTTTACATCTTCCAGAACATGTAGAAGGAGTTATTTGAATATACATGATGATGATGGCTATGTTCAGGAGAACTGGTGGATTTTATTTCCAGAATGATTTGAGAATTTATTGAACATATTTCATTTTGGAGAATGTGAAGTCTGGATATTTCAATTTAAGTCAGTTACATTCAGGAAAACATATTAAGTTGTGGTTTGAAGCAAGGGATACATTTTTGTTTCCCCACAATTGGATGAATTCAGATTTATTGCACACTTTATTACTGTTTACATATGTTGTATTTTGTCAACTCAGGAATTTTGTGGCTTACTCAATTATTCTACCTGCATATCAACTATTTTGGATGCAAGAAGGATTCCTGTATCCATTTCATTGTGGATATCAAGTGTTGTGCTATGGTTCTTATGCAAATGTTGAAGCTGAGAATAATTTAGAGTATCAATTTTGCACATTCTGAAGGTGTATATTTAATTGCCTGGCCTTTTAGGGACATATTTGTTGCCTGAATGCTTTTGTAGGTGGTGGCAAAAGCATTTTCACTTACATAAGATGTTTTTGCTTTTGGCAAACAGTGGATCGTGAGAGAGCAAATGTTGTTTACTTTTTCAAACTTGACTGGATATATTTTCACCACTTGCTATTTCAAGACTGTGTGGTGAACTGCATTTAGAATTTACATAGAGACTCAGATATACCATCTGGTCTCTCTGGGTGACTGACTGAAGGTCTTTACTCAAATTCTCTAAGGAATTGATGAAACCCTGGAATTTGATGGAATTTATACTCCACAATCCACATCAGTCCAGCCTGTTGCCATGGTTACTGATACTTGTGGAAGAAACTAAATTATGGATATGAAACCAGGATACCTAGGGAATTGTGTTATTTATGATATCATTGCAAACTACCTGAAATTGGAGAACTGCCTTAATGTACATGGAGTTTATGGATTAAATTGTATTGAGTGTATTAACTGATAAAGTGGATCTGGTATTATCACTTTATCAGTGACCCTGGCATACTTGGATCAAGTTGGATGATACCTGGGTGATACTTGTGTGATTATAAGGTGTCAAATTGTGTGAAAATGCTCGACATCTACCTTAAATCGTTGGTGAGGAATATCTGGGGCTTCTGGAGTGTGGTGAGTTCTATTTGTGCCATTTGGACAGCTGGCCAACAGCTGTAGACCCAGAAATGTTGTGACTGCTGATGTCACTTTGGCAGGGTGGATGCCCCTCTCTTTGGGTATATGGGTAGATATATGTGTGCTGATTATATAATGCTGACCTGGCCACTGTTTGAACTGCAGTGCTGAGTGTATATCTCCCCACTGAAAGCAATATCCTTGAGCAACTTGTGAATCCTAGCCCCCACCTCTCAAGCCTAAACACTAACCTAAACTGCTAAAACCAACTGTGTGGTCCTTTAGTAATTTGGTAAATCACTTGCTTTGAACCTAATACCTGCTTAGTTAGAGCTAACCTTTTGAATATTGTTTGAAGTGCTTCGTGTTTACTGCTGTTTACTATGTCACTGTGTGTTGTTCCAGTGCTTGCCAGCAGTTGTGGTAATTTATGTTGGTAAATAAACCAGGTTTTCTCTTTCTGCCATTTTTTCTGGTATTTTTTCTCTGATTATTGAGTGGTGACCTTTCAGTACTGTCTAGACTATTGCAAATGGACTGTAAAAATATGTATACTGTCATCCCTGCATTGTGAGACCTATGAGGCTATGTCTTGTTGGCAAATTGGTATGCGGTCACCCAAGATAGTCTCCAGATAGTTTGCTGTCCAACGATAGCGGTCTTCTTTAACAAAAAATGGACATTTCACATTTGTCGTCAGGTGTAGATTTGTTTTAAAATGCTACATGTATCGATATATCTGATCTCGGGTCAAGTCCGTTCACAGCAAATAGCATCGGTGTCAGGATGGCATATCGATCTGGGCAAAAACCAGTATCGGTATAAATATGACGAAAGTGAAAAACTGGTATCACTGCAATCCCAAGTATAATGTCATGATTTATCAAAGTGTCTTTTTAGCAACAAAGGCCTACTTGTGAGGCTACTAGATCATGTAATCTGTTTCAAATGTTACTTTGGTACAATTGTTTAATGATCTTTTCCGTATCGTTTCAGATGAGCGAAGGTCGCAAGACCCAAGTCGTCTTACTGGATGATCGACAGCTCGAAATATTAATACAGGTGAGTCTGGAGTATTGATGTGAAATTTGATTTGAGGAAGTTACTTTGAGTTTATTGACTTCTAATTGCTTTGCAAATATTTGTTTCTCAAATTGTTTGATATTGTCAAATACTATGAAGTTTTACTTAGAAATTTTATCTTTAGAGATTATTTTTATTGGTCAGTTGAATATTTATTTGAAAATAGCTTAAAACTTACACTAGGCCCATTTGGCAGTCTTTAGTCCTGTTTCCAAGGCTATTTCTGAAATTACAGTTTATATAGAATTATAGATAAAGTGAGTTATATCATAATGTTGTGAAAGTTTCCAAAGTTTTTGTCTAGGCCTGTATTGCTACTGGTTGCTACTTGCAATTTGATTGATCATATTATAACTGCCTCCTACATACATGTAACAAAAATTACAAAACATACCAAGGTCGTATTTTTATACTTATGTAAAAAAAGAAAAAAAAGAAAAATGAACAAGCTAGACATTTCTTTTTACTTGATAACAAATCCAGGCAACCTTTCAGCCTAATAATATTCATGCAAATGGTGTCTGCTCAGCAATTAGTCCAATAACTTTCATATTAGTGAACAGCAGGATACCTTTATCATATTTAGTAAATTGATAATATAGAAGTCACCATATGGCAGATGTGTGATGGTGTAAATTGCTTGTATAGTCATCAGAGAATGATATCATAACACAATAACACAGATGGTGTGATATATAGGATGAATATATCAAACTTATTACTTTGTGAATTATGCTAGTTGTACTGGACTGCTAGCTGATGTTATATCATCATGATCATGTGCTTTGTAATTGCATAGAATTTGTCACTGTATATATTAGTTACTATAGTAGTATGCAACTTTTTGTTGGTGGTGGCCTTCATAAATGGTCCATCTATGTGTACAACAGTGCAAATACTTCATTGGGTGGAGCATTTTACAATAGTTACAAAATATGATTTACTTCTTGTAGTCAGTGATTCATTCAATTGTAAATGCACATCTGTCTTCAGTGTATTGGTTGCAAAGACTTAATGATATGACTAGAGGACAGTATGAGATTATTCTAATCATGCTAATATGGTATGCTCATTTGTGATGCTAATTGAATTGATGATGCAAATCAGACTGTTGTTGTCCAATGTCCATAGACCCCAGACCTGATTAGATTTATGTCTAACATCACAATTTACTGATCAGAATAGTAATCAACTGGTAATACAACATTTTG
This sequence comes from Platynereis dumerilii, assembly GCA_026936325.1. Lineage (NCBI taxonomy): Eukaryota > Metazoa > Annelida > Polychaeta > Phyllodocida > Nereididae > Platynereis > Platynereis dumerilii. The sequence continues at coordinate 14,676,775 of JAPTHN010000016.1, read as the reverse complement.
ATTTGAGTACCTTCACATGAGTATTCCATTATTTAGAATAAATTCATCAATTTACGACTTTATTCCCGTTGTGACGCTCGGAATGATATTTCAGTCGCATCAGAGTCGATAGACAATTCTCTGTAAATCCATCCAGAAATGGATAAATACACATCAAATTCAGAATAAACCCGTTAGCTGATTAGAGTATCTCGTGAAAATGTCCAGAATACATTCAGTACAACCTGAGTACATCATATGAATACCCCATGATCTATTTATAAACATAGGAAGTGCACAATGCATGTGTATAGAACCCTTAATGAGCTGGGGCTTTTGAAGTGTAGCTTTTAAGTGGTCAATGACACTGACATTTGATTGATGAGAAACAGGAGCTCAGAGATGCAGGAAGTTGCTGATGCTGACAACATATAGGTCAGCCTGGTCAGGTCAACTAGAGGATCTTAGCCTGGATCTGTGAACTCTGTGTATATCATTGGCATTGTGGTTGTTTTTAGGGCAATTGCCTCCATATGGTGGCTTCGATGACCCTTGCATGGGAAGCCTACTGCACTTTTCTAAGTGGGAGCTGTCTTGGCAAGTTTTTTGTCAGATCATGGAGAGAATCCGTGGTATAAGCTAAGGTATAAGACCACTGTAGTCACTACACAATATACATGCTATAGATACTTATATTTGCCATATGTCTGACATATTGAAATACAATGTACACTTGCAGCTTCCTTTGGGAATCAAAAATATGTATCGATCGGATTATTCGATCCAAACATCTTGTGAAAGAAACTGCAAAATAACAAGTTTATCACAAAAAGATGTTTGTCGTTGAAGCAAACTTCACTTTTGTTTTAGTAAGCCCCCCCTCTAAAAATAAACTTTGTATTCCTATTAGTTTTCACAAATAGTACTATGGAAGTTTCATAGATTGACTGTTGTAAATGTGCATTGCCAAATGTTGTTACCCAACATTTTAGATTGTTAAAGCTCAGCCCCTTTCAGTGTGTTGGCAGGAATATATAAATGTGTATGTAAGTCAAGGTCTGTGACATAGAATACAATGAATATTGCCACACATGTTTTATGGAGTGAGAAAAAAGATTGAAATAGTTTGGAGTGTTGAGAACCATATCCTGGCTCATCCCTAATTCCACAATGTATTGGAGGAAGTTGATATTACCGTATTTGCAATATTGACATTCGCATTTGTTACATTGGAATATTGTGGAGAGATTGTTTTTCATTTATTGCAGGTTGACCAATTATCATTATTTATTAAAGTGATTGGGATACTTTTAGGGCGTATATTAGTTTTAATAAATTCCAAATATTTGGAGATTTATGAAAAAATATATATGTGGCATAGGCCTATATTCAGATTTGACTTTCTCGATTTTGTGTTTAGATATATTTAATCAGTTAATATAATTAACTTATAATCAATTTACTCCGTATAATAATCGGTTACCAAGTGGCTTAGACTAGTAACACTATACCCCCATAAGATTCAACATTTTATAAGTGGAATATACGTTGGACAATGGCATTTCTGCCAATCAGCAAGATATGGTATTTCTTTTGCCATATGGACAACGTGTTGTTTCCACAGTGCCACATGGAGTGAAACAATATACTTGTGACTTACATATGTTGTTTTGGATCATATCTGGACACTCCCACCAGTCTCCACCAAACACTATGGCATACAATATGTTTGTGGGGGAGTAGGCCCCAAATTTCTCACAGATAGGATCATCATTTTAAAGGGAATAGAAATATAGGCCTAGTTCAGCACTAAAGCAAGCAAAAAAGTAGAAAAAAATTCTGTAATTGTCATCACTTTGATTGATTGTCTGTTTTTGAGATCATCCCACAGCAAGAACGCCACCTTTTTGCATCTTGCCAAAGTGACACAGTTATGAGACAAGCCCAAACACTTTGTCCCATCCTTATAGAACTTTACTTAATTTCCAAATCTCATTCAAATTTAAATTGTAAGTTTAATAGACTATGCATGTTTTAAATCATGTCATTTTCAATTTCAAGTATTGCTAAAAATGGTCAGGGACTGAAGTTTTGTGAATGACCCCATGTACATGATATATGCAAGTTATCCTTTATTGTGTATGCTCTTAATCTTTTTCAGTAAAGATGTATGATACATATATATGTATGAGGGACTTTTAACTGAATATGTAGGACTGCTGTAATTGTTGTTTTTCTGTGACGAGGGTTAGCTGCCACACTGTCTATGTTTCTGCAGTCTGTGAATAATGGAAAGGAACGTATGGTGACCAAGACCAGTAGAGCCTTTGGCACAAAATACTGCAGGTGGTCTAAATTGAATTGCTTGAACACTTGAGCAGCAAAAACTTATGTGACTTGCATAGTTGAAACACCAATATATTCTCAGCTGTTTTAGCCTTTTGCTGCTGTCTCACAGTCTGCATTGTTTATGAGGCTGATTGTATTGGACATTCTCTTTTGACCTAATAAAAATTATAAAATAGGGAGACCGAGGAATTACTCGCAACACAAAATTTGAGTCAGAACCTTGGAAAATGTCAGAACCACTGAATCAGCAAAGGAATTGTTGAGGAAATTCTGATGGTATGGGATTTTAGAAACTTGAGATTAAAAGAAGTTTAAAAGAAAGGATTGGTAAAAAAAAAATCCTGAGTCATTTAAAGAGAACTATTCACCTGTAGTGTACCAGTAGGAGGGACATAGTCCACATGTTTTTAGGGGAATACCAACATTTGGTCTGAAGAAATACCTTCATGTTTAGTCAGGTATTTAATGTGGGTAACCTACTTGTAGTTTTTTTTGTAAACTGGTACACACAGAAAGTCCCACTTCATGGTTCAAAATATATATCAAGATTTCCTCGTACTTGTATGTCACTATATATGAAGCCGCATTGTGCTATTATAATGCAGCAACAAAATTAAATCATTTATTCGCATTAATTATTTAATTGAACTGTATGAAAATTGATGGAACCAGTAAAACGTAATTATACTGCCAACAATTATGACTTGTGACAAAATGCTATGATTTTTTTCAAAATTTTGATATTGTGAAGTCAATTGCAAATGAGCAATGTTGTTGTTGACCTTTGTTTACACTAGACTCTAGATAGTCTGTTCAATATATATAGTATACTTAACCAACAACAGATAAATCATCAAAAATCTATTTTATGTTGAGGTCGATCTTGTCCAGACTGCAGCTATTGAATAATTTCAATAGTGTAACTTTAGGTCGATCTTGATCAACTGCATCGAACTGCCTGGTGTAAATTTGAAAGTCAATGGCACATTTTAATTCGCAATCAGCTGATCAGTGATTTATTTTGGGGCTATTCCTAATTGCCTCAGGGATTGGACTTACAAATGGCTGTAACCCTGGATCAGCAGTTCAGCACCCTGTGCCTTGGGAACATCCAGTCGTAAGTTGGGATCATGACGGATTAATGCTGGATGATCCCTTGTGACCAATTAGCACTGATTAGTGAAAGTCAATTAAGCAGACATGTCAAGCATGAGAATAGCCTGAGCTTATCAGCTATCGTTTTGGCCTCACTTCATCAATTTTTTTGTCAGATTTACAGTCTTCTGTCTACTTTGCTTTGGCATGACGTTGTCCTCATAAAGTCTGTCTACTGGTCTATCTCTAGTTGTTATTGTTGGCCTTCTTCCCCTATGAATGCCATTGGATGATGATTGTTGGCAATGTGTTGCTGCTACTTTTTTTGGCCCAAGCCTTTTGCTGCCATTCTCCCATGTTGTCTTGGCAGGGAGTTTGGCACTGTTTGCTGCCACCTTATTCAAAAAGTTTCTCTGAATGTTCGCCATTGGCCAGAAATGTTACAGGGGGGCGGTTGGTCTAGTCGTAGTGTGCTGGACTGCTAATCGCTGGATCCGGGGTTCAAATCCAGCTATTGCCGGGTCACCTGGGCCTATGTTGGACGGCTGTTTCAATCATCCTTCGCCTCATTGCCGTATACTCCTCCTGTCCTAATTAGCCTACCATGTGCATAAATACAGGACATAAGCACCATTCATCCATCCATCCAGAAATGTTACATCTTATCAGCTACTTGTTTAGTACATGTAGTCTAAACATAACGAAAGATGTAAAAATATAATATGAGGCCTTAGTGGTTTGGAATTTACACTATTGTGTCTGTGACTTGTGTTGGACCTTTCCATGTCATGGAAATAAAATTATCATGAAAGTGACCTGAATGACTATATGTAAAATCTATACGTACTGTTGTAATTACGCTGTGCCCCTTTCCCCGAAGAGAAAGATCTATATTGAGCTAAAGCTACCCCAAAAGCCACTTTATGCTTATAAAAGGTCACAAAGTTAACCAAATTTAGTAAATCACATGGTATTCTCCCATTTCTTGCTCTGTTTGCCACTGCATTTAGTTAACTTTTTTCTTCCTTAATCTATTAGTTACTACTATCTCTTTATGGCAGTATCCCTATATATTTCCTACTCTGCTAGATTGAATTAATGCAGCTCCACTGACTGCAACAACCTATGCCTCACAAATCTATCTGTGGCAGGCTAATACCCAGGGACTATCCACAGATGAGTTATACTAACAGGGATTATGGGGTGGTACTCTACTGGAATTTTGATATAGGAGATTGTTTTAGAGGTCTGGTGTCTGATGTATATATTGATCACATATTTTGTGTGTGTTACAGAATTTAGGTACAGTGTATATATACTCTACGTTATAAGAATCCCCCATCTGTTAACAAAAAGCGGTCGGTTGGGGGGGGGGAGGGTTGGTCTTGTTGTAGCGTGCTGGGCTGCCAATCGCTGGGTCCAGGGTTCGAATGCAGCTCTTGCCGGGTCACCTGGGCCTATGTTGGACGGCTGTTTCAATCATCCTTCACCTCATTGCCATGTCCTCCTCCTGTCCTAATTAGCCTACGGAGTGCATAAATACAGGACGTAAAGCCCCAATCATCCATCCATCATCAAAAAGGGTCTCTTTTAGAGTAATGAACTAATGGTCTCTTTTCGGGGTGCAAAATAATCTAGTACAGTAGGAAGGCGGTTTCATAACTGAAGTGGATCTTGAACAAGAGGTATTTTACCAATATACTGCAGGGACCCTATTTATATTTGTATGTTATCAATGATATGTTTGCAGAACTGGTGATTTTATGATTAGGCCTATTTATCCATTTCCTGTTTCAGTAATACTAATCAATTTAAAAGTATAAATATGTATTTAATCTAAGTTAATTAATTTATAACATTTATATGTATACCACAACTTTTCATTATCATTATTGATGAGATATCGCGTTAGTTTTAATTTTGATATCATTATTATTTATTGAAAAAAAAAAATTATTGTATTTCTACTCATTTATATGACACAACTTTATACTAAGTTCTAATAATCATGTTATGTTAGACATTGTTAGTGGCAATTTCGAGTCAACTCATGATATTTCCATGTATTTCTGTTCAGCTTGTTGAAGTCAAACATTGCTTTCAAAGCATCAAATGGGAGAAGGGGAACATTCAAACATTCCCTATGAATATTTGGATAGGTTTTCAATGCTTTTCTATCTCACATTCTGCTCAAATAGACACTTTATAGAAAGCTCATCAAAATATTATTGAGCTAAATATTGTGTTTCATAATCCTAGCTCTTACATCAGCAAATTTTATGCATTAAAATGGAAATAGGGATATTTTAGTTTGTCGTTTTGAGAGTAGGCGAATTGACTTGAAACAGCTGTTGTGGCGAAAGGTGTTATTTTATGATGTCATTTTAAAATTGATTTTTATTTTTCACAAGTCGAAATTTGAAATAGCACCATTGTTGAGGAGATTTAATTTTGAATGTTTGATAGTTTGAATTATTATGGAAAAACTGCGGTTCTTGTCGGTCCAATTGAACTAAGTTGGCGCATAAATACAGGAATCACAGGGTGTAGACCAGTGTTGAAGGTCCCGAGGCCGGCCTTGGAACCATATTTTGATGGCCTCGGCCTTGGCTCGGTCTCGGATACCAAATCTTTGGCCTCACCTTGGTCTTGGCTGTCTTTGGGCCAGTGATGGAGGCCTCGGAACCGGCCTCGTCTTCGAGGCCAGCCTAGGGCCATATTTTGATGGCCTCGGTCTTGGCTCAGTCTTCGATGCCAAATCCTTGGCCTTGCCTCGGTCTTGGGTTTCCTGGTGTCGACTACATCACTGGTGTAGACTGTAAAGTCCTATCCATTGCGGTTAGCTCTATCAGCTTGCAAGTTACAAAGCAACTCTGCTAATCAGGTCATTGACCTTTCCATGTTTTCTGTGTGGCATACAATTGATGAATTGTCAAAATTGGTTGCTCACATCACTGGTCTTTGTGTACATGTATTACAGGTCTCCAGCCTGCTCACTAGTAATACATTTACAAAATTGAGAATTCGCATAGATGATGGATACCAGAAAAACTCTTGTTTCACCCCTTTGATGTTATTTGTCATTGCTCATTTAGAGTTGGCAGAAAAACAAATTGTGACATTTTCATAAGGTTATTATGTCAGAAGTGTTACCAAAACCAGTTGTGATGTACACTACAGTATACATCTAAAGTCATCTATCATAGCAAAAAAAGTCATGTAATTTATAAATTGCTAATGGAATGAGTTTCTGCAAAATGGTGGTAATAAAAAAGGTTAGGCAAATTACGTAGACATTCATGTTGCCCGGGGCTGCCTGTTAAAAAAGGACATTTAGACTAACAAAAAATATACAAAACTGTGCTGGTTAGTTGTTACACTTTAGTTTTGCCTTTTGGCGTGTATTTAGCTTAGTAATTTTGTAAGTATACTATTTTATTGCGAAATTACTGTTTGCAACTTGCAAGTCATTGTCAAACAAAATACAAGTGTCGATGGACAACCCATAGGTTCTTGTTATTTTATTGATTTTAAGACGTATCCTTAATGGCTTATGACTATTATTGAAGAATTATTTCCTTGATATGAATATGAAGTCTGGAAAAGAACTACTGAAGGAAGTATTTTTTTTCTACTGAAGGAATATTCTTTTTCATAACTCTATGTCCAATATTTATCAGGCCTCTTTGTTATTTTTTTCCCCATATTACCTTTTGTGATTTAGTAGGCTATTCAGTATGCCTTTTAGGGTGGTAGTAGTTTTAAAGTCTGGTGCAGAACTGCAGGTCATGAAATATCTCATGACAAGGGACTGTCAGACTGTCATGGCATGAAATGCTAAAATGTTGAATGGCATGAAATGCCATGAGCCCATGACCGAAAGGTTGGTTGTTCAGGTGGTGTTATAATTGTCAGGAGTTGAGGAGTTGTGGAAATGGTCTGTGAAATATATCATCACTCAGAAATACCCTCTAATGGATAAATTAATTTGTGATTGTGTTTTAGAGGGTATTTTGAAAACCAATTTTTCAGAATTTTGTGATGGTGACAGTTGTTCATGCACATGGCTGAAAAAAAGTAGGGAATTCAGGCACGTGACGTCATTGCCTGGAAATTTCTATTTTTGAAAAAAGGTCCAAATTTTGTTGTAGTTAATCAAATTCACTTTTTTTACTAGCCCTTTTCATGCCGTGTGTGTGACTTCTGAGACTTTTCTTGCCTCCAGAAAAAATGTTGAAAATACTAGATTCTGCAGGTGACCTTTTGGACAAAATGTTACCTGAAGTCACAGATATTTACATGACCATTTGGAGCTTGCACGTTATTTGACACTCATTTGTGAAGTTGTTGGAAATATTAATTGACTTCCTGGCAATTGTGTCCGTTTGTGCTAATGTGCTATAAGTTATAACAGGAGTCAATGTATGTAAAACCCCGTTGTTCTCATTTAAGGGCACTGACCTCTCCAGAGAGCTTGGGTATTTCACTGTATTTAAACTTTCCTCCACTTATCATGCTTATGGCAACTTGACATTGTTGCAGCCAAGTTTCCCTTATAAGTACTTCAAATCTTGGGTAAACTTTGGGTGGTCAGTAATTACTCAGCATTTGAAGCTGTCAGCATAGGAAGCTTAAATCATCGACCAGACTTAAAGCTCCTTGTAATGCAGTGTAATAATGGACTAGTGAGGCATTTTGATAGTTTTAAAAAGCTTTTTGACATATTCTGACATTGAAATGTCCCAAGTGCCACTCCAGAATAACTGCTCAATTGAGTGGTCAAATTTTGATGGCCATTGCATGACACGCTGTTGGTAGTCTATATAGTAGGAGCATGTGAACTATGAAAGTATTATGAAAAGTAATGTGACTTTCTCTGAAGTGGCCTTTGTTGGTGCACTATACTTTTGAAGGTTAACATGCAATCCTGTTATTCAGAGTGTAATATAAGAGTACTGACTGTTCCATAAATGTGAATAACTCCTATGGGCCTATAACAGTAGGCAGCTTTTAAATTCTTTACTGTAACTTTATGCAAACATTGCTATTTCAACTTTCAACAATGGGTATTGTGTTGTATTGACACAGGTATTGTGCAGGTCTGAAATATTTCACAGCTCATGACATACCATCTGGGCAAATTTAAGCTCTCAAAGGCATATCAAGCTTAATTATGCTGTGTTAAATAGTTAAATAGGTTTGCTTTGATCATTTGCTCAAAATGGACAGAAATGTAATTTCAACAGAATATTTCTGTATTTTGATAACATGATAAATGTTTATGAAATGGATTTTCAATGCCTGAATCTCATTTCAGGATAGATTTTGTTTATAACTTTACACAATCAATCTATCTACGCCGGATGGCCAGTTAAAGTGACAATTTTCCAAGTGGTCTTTCTTTTTGAAATAGTTGCTTCTGTGTATCTTTACTATCATGTCAACACCAGCTGACATGGATTAATTCTTTTGGATGAAATCAAATAGATATATATTTTTTTAATGCTGTCACTTAATCCCATATGGAGAGAGCTACGTCACACAGACAGAGAATCGTTCACTCACAGATTCAAGCTCACGAAATGTTATCTGATAGGAATGTGCTACTGCATCTCAAGTAAAACAGACACAAGCCTATGGCTATAGTAAATGGAGAATATGGACAGTATATATAGTCTGAGGTAATGATGTCATTTTCAGGTGTGCAAGTCCATAATGTGTAATATATTCGAAATGATGTATTTCTTTCAGAAAGTTCAAATGTCAAATGAATTATTAGGATACTTGATGAATGAAGTGTTAAAAATTGGACAATTGCTAAGGTTTTATCAACTGAGGACATGTCCTGAAATTAAAAATTCAACTTTTGGTTGTTTCATCAACTTAGTTATGATCTTACATATGATCATGATGGTTACAGAACTGAATTGTGGTTTGAATAACCATTTTTAGACTGCAAACAAAATTTTGTATTAGGTCTAATTGATATCTGTTGCATTATGATTCATTAATTGATTAGATCCACATGATTCTTCGTCTGCCCATCAAAACTGGTTAACAAAATTGTGTTACTTTACTTAAGGTACTTCTTTCAGGATTGAAGTAAATTTTTGTGATTGCTATTTTAAACTGTTCTTTCTTATTTTCAGCCCAAACTGTATGCTGGCGAACTGCTGGACATAGTAGCCTCACACTTCAATCTCAAAGAAAAGGAATACTTCGGGTTAAGCTTCAAAGATGAAACGTGAGTTATATCATTCTTTACTTCATTCAATATGTTCTTTTTGTGGATTGATGGATGCTGGTATTAACGCAAGGTGTCGCCAAAATGCAGTTGTTGGTAATTGTTCACCAGGGGCAGCACTAGTACTTAGGAGTTGGATCTACTGGATCTTGATCATTGCCTGCAGCCTGCTGAACTGCAGAACTCTCTAACTGCACATTGCTGCAGCTCTCTGCAAAATCATGGCCCAGTTCTGAGACATTGAACAGAATCATGGGTTAAACATTTCAGTACTTTCAACTCTTTTTCAGTGACAAGTGTATGTCTGATGTCTCATAACTCTCCTTTGAGTGAAAGTGTTGAGCATGTTCAATTGTTCATGGTGTTGAGGAAAAAAACTACAATCTCATATTTAATAGATATTATCTATTAAGCCGGTACTACTAGAATTGATTAAAATATCTAAAATAAAGTGATTTTCAACATTAAAATTCATGTACAGATGTACAATGTTATGAATTTATGATATAAGATCCACCAGTGGAATTACAACTAGTTGCCACTCACTGCTGATTGAAAAAAAAATTAATATGAAAGGGCAGATCTTTTAAAATGTCATATATCATGGATTGCAGCAAAAAATATCTCTTTTTCTCTCCTTCTCTCAAACAGTGTACATTCAAAAGTCAGCTGAGTTTAAAGATTTGTACTGCAGCTGTTGCTCCTACAGTCAGTACTTTATTCACTTCAGTGCAATACTGTTTCTGAATGTGTGTCACACCATCTCTCAACTGACTGCACACGGGGACTGCAGCATGCTGCTCACTGCAGCTGAACTAGGCCAGTCTGACCCAGTTAGATGATCTGTCACGTGACCACGCTGAGAGAATAAGAGCATTTTGAAGTTATAGCTGTGGACACCAACGTGTGTGAATGAGTGTAAGCTGAGATTGCATTCATTCATGAAAGACAGTTGTTTATTCCACAATTTGAGAGTATAGAAAGTCACATTCTGGATAGGTATTGGAGAAATATTGTGCAAATCATGGATTTTACCTTCCAATAAGATGTGAGACTGTGGATGCAGGGATTTGGTAGCTGCAGAAATTCCAGTTGCACAGTCTGATACAACAGGTAGGCCTCATGTTTCATTTCAAGTGTCTTTCAAGACAATTCTTCACTTGAGAAGTTGAGAGACTATAAACGTCAGAGATAGATAGATAAATAGATAGATAGATAGGTAGAAAGATAGATAGATAGATAGATAGATCGATGAAGATCAGGGATAAGATAGATAGATAGATAGAAAGATAGATCTATAGATAGATAGATAGATGGATAGATAGATAGATAGATAGATGGATAGATAGATAGACAGATAGATAGATAGTAGACAGATATGTAGATATGATGATTGACAGATAATGTGATAGTGATAATTTATATAGATGTATTGATATAGATTTACCTATATTTTTCGGTTGATGCAAAGATAATGTAAGCTGGTATGTTTAGAAATTATAGTAGTAAGTTAGTACCCTGGAACAATCTAAGATACGAGGAATCTAATAATACTAGACAACAGGTACAAATACATCAATACACATTACTCTGGTTCTAGGACCCCAGGCTATGCTTTTGATGGTTATGGCCAAAATGTGTCCATCAGCTTGGCATTTTACTTCTGCTAATGGTTAATGGCATTGGGATATGTTTAGATCTGACGTGACATGTATTTTGTAACAGTAGATGTCAGTTTCTTGTCAAACCTTCTGACATAGTCTGTCAGCTGTGTTTGTTTTGGTGCTTCATAAAGATGTTAAGCTTGGATTTTATACTGCTAGCCTGCCTTGTGCATAAATACAGGACGTAAAGCCCCAGCCATGATGTCCTTCACCCATCAATGCAGCAAATGGATGACTGAAATGTGTGTTGCCACATAAAATGCCTCATAGAATGTACAAAATCAGATAATGCTTTCTTCCTGAATTTAATTTGTTTTGATTTGGTAAAGCCACTCTCCTTCCGTTTCAAACTTGAGTTGCTTGACAAAAGTAATCTTTCTATGGATGTCAATGCCATTTTCTGAGACATTAATTGATTTTGACAATTCCATTGATGGCAAGTTCTTGTCAATTTGTTTCAGGCGAATTCTGTTTGTGATAGGATCAGAATTCGGCTTTGATTCAATTTTGTTTTTGTTTTTTTCTCTCTGAATCAATTTTATTTGCCCCATTTCAACAATGTTTCAACTTGCAAGACTCAATCATGGGGCCTGTATTATTGTGTCAATAAATATTGAACAATTTTTTGAATGGTCAATTTAAATTGTGTCTCAGAATGATTAATAATTGTGCCAGATTTGGCTAATTCCAATAAATCCTGGATCAGAATGTTTACTGTTGCCTAGAAAGGGTCTTTTTGACTCTTTAAAGGGTCCTTGTATTGGTTATTCACAAAAAATCCTTTTTGCTAATGGGTTTTCCTGGTTGACAAGCAATAAGCTACCCCAGCAACCCGTATTGGATTGAAGGGTCCTTATCGACTCCTTAATTATGTTACTTTTTTCGGAAACAGCATTTTGTGAATAAGTCTCTTCGGTGACTTTCATTACAAAAAAAATTCTTTTGGTTGATTGGTTGTCATAAAGATGGTGGTGATCTAGTTTTGTGCAAATGTTGAGGTTCCAATTATTGAGGGTACGATATAATATAATAAATTCAACGTGAAGAAATAAATTTCAGATGATGCTCTGACTTGTCATTGCCTGATGGGTTCTAATTTACATGGCCATAGTGTAGTCAGTGGCTGTTTGTGTTATTGTGTATATATTCTTTTGATATACTGTAGCAAAAATCCAAAGACCAAATGATCATAATATGTCTTTAAGCATCAGAAGGGATTCTCTCATGACATTGCACTGTAATGGTATTTGAGTCATATTTCTCTTGAAAGGAAGCACCTATTTCCCCAGAATCCACACAACCTCTGTTTTCTTAGTAGTTGATATGCCTCAAGCAGGACCACTCTTTCCAAAGAGAACTGTTATATGCTAACTGGTGCCCCACTCTCCCTATATATTTCTGTTGACACTGCCCTTTCTTCTTTGTGGAGGCCTATTGCCCTTTTGCTTCCAAGACACGTCATTTGCAAAAAGGTCCTTCTTAGGGCATTATTGAGAGGACCTGATAAGGTTTCAAGACAGGTGCCTCTCTGCTTGCTGAATGACCTTAGGTTGTGCAAAAAGGTCTTAGGGATAAGTTAGGGTTGCAAAAAAGTCTTTTATGAAGTTAGGTCATGCTCCAGGGAGTTAGAAAATAACTGAAATGTGAGTAGGAGCTTGACCTCTAACAGAGATGTGATGGTGGACTTCATGAAAGGTTTTAATGTTCAGCTACCTTTTATCTAAACTTGTGAGGTGTATTTGTATGTTGTAAGTTAGGGTTTCAGGGTATGAAGAAATATATGTTGCTGTATGTGTTTATTGAAGTCCATAATTATACGAGTATAGTCCTGAACACTGAAGGGCTGCGAAGGCATGTGGAAATCGTCCCAGGGCCACTTTGGTAAGACCCTTCCACTTCTCCCAGTTGGAAACGACTGAATTCATTTTCTTTCTTTGATGTCCCTCTTATAATCCGATAACGTTACATTACTCTGGATCCATGGCTTGGATCACTTGTTGAACGAGCCATATTGTCTTGTCCAGAAGTTCTTATCCAGTCTCATGCCTCCAGTTGTATTACTTGTATCAAAGGTTCACGAAATGCTGCTATGTTTTAACTATATATTGAGTTATCTACTGTCTCTTTTTAAATACCTCCTTTTCTTTTTTTGGAAATTTCTGTGGATCAAGTTCTTTACTTAGTCACTCCTCTCATACAATGTAACATGTGAACTTGTGGTTTTAGGCTCCTTATGGAGGTGTGAGTCTGGTGTGACCTTCTGAAGACACTTCAGTGCCTCCTGCTTCCTGCTGTCTAATGTAGAACTGATGTATGACCATTCCAGTATGTGTCAGGGCTAGGAAGGGCAACCTGAGCAACTTGTAATTGTTGTTTAGAAGAAAAGATAACTTTTGGTTGCCCTTTATGAAGAAAACTTAAAAGTAACCTGTTTTTGTTTTGTACTGCTTTGGGTCTTTGAAGATTGGTCTTGGATGGTTGCTTGGTACCAATTTCTTTGGTAAGATCTATCTATCGATCTATCTATCTATCTATCTATCTCTATCTATATATCTCTATCTATCTATCTCTATCTATCTATCTATCTGTCTATCTCTATCCTTGGGAAACTGTTTCAACGTCTATCTATCTATCTATCTGTCTACCTTATCATCGCATTTAGGCGGTGTTCTGAATCTGCTGCTATTATCTGCAAATCCATGTTATAAGCATGACTGGTGTTTAATAACTGGTAACTGTTTTGGTTTTAACTTTAAAACAAGGATCCAATCATGCAATTTCCTGATCAATAGTTACACAAAACCATCTAATAAATTTACTTTCTGCAGCTGTGGTGGTATAATATCAACATGATCGCTCTATGAACCATTGTATGAGGTGTGAATGGCAATTACTTGTTGTACTTGGTAAACTTTATGATGACCTGGCCTCAGGTAATTACCAGCCCACAGTGTGTTGTATTTTTCTTTGAACACTGCTCATATGATCATGATGCCTTTTTCTTAATTTTTTCTTCTTTTTTTGCATCAGCATTTTTAATTCACATTGTTCATGACACCTATGTACCTGATGACATTCATTGCACAAAGTGATTAAGATTTTTCTTAGTTGTATTTTTCTTTGTTTAATTAGCACCTCCGGTTGGTTGTTTATTAAGGACATCCCAAATTGATTATTAGTTTTACCTTTCCTGTTATCATGGTTATAATTAAGTCCTTTATGTTTTTCTGCAAGGATATCCAGGAAGCTGATAATTAGTATGTAAACATTTTCAGTCCTGGTCCCTGTAACTTGATGCTATGGAAGGTTGGGATGTGTTTTAAAAATAAAGTATTTTTCTGACATTGCAACATGTATATATCTTGCATACGTTACACTTACAGTGTATACATAAAGTTTAAACATACAAATCTGCTGTAGCTGTCCAGTGTGACAGAGTCCAACTTCATTTTAGTGGCAATAAATTTCATTTGACAAGAAATTGCTGTCATTTTTCTGCACAGGAAGTTCAGTATTGTTGTTAGTTATGTGACCTGTGGTCAAAGCCAAGTTAGCCAAGTTAGAATTTACTTGACATGCACATTTCACAGACATTTACTATTGAAAATGAAGTCTCTATGAAAATTTTTACATCTTAAAAAGATTAATAACTTAATTACGACCATTTTTGATAAGGAAAATGAAGAAAAAGTATTTTGGAATGTATATATATGTGATATTATGTGGTTTGGTTGGGGAACTTAGTTGCTTAGCTTTTGGATCATCTGGACTGTATGCTATGTATAGCTACAGTTCTAAGGAGATGGAAAAGTTTTAAATGACTTAAATTCTCATTATTGGAATTGGAATATTTTCAGTTGTTCATTTCTTTGTCATTGTTATAAATAGACTGAGGAACTTTTCTATGTTCTTCTGAATATAAAGGGGTTACATTGAGAGTATAAGTGTGGTAGTTCCAGTTGGTTGATTACGCCATGATCCTAAACAGCTTCTAGGGGTTTTGGTGGAAAAGTCTGTAGTCACGGGTCACTGACCTCAGAGGGTGAAATGACGAAAAGTTTGGCAGCATTGCTTGCTATATTCTGAACAGCCATTGTGTGGGCTCTGGCTTGAGAAAATTGTCTTTCTTTGACTTTCCCAATCATTCATACCTTTGGAATATACTGTGTGTGATATGGATTTTAGGAGTTCGATTTCATTGGATTTACCTTGAAAGGCAGACGATCCTCCTTCATTTTGTGGCGCCAAATTATGACATACGAGTTGACAGAGGTCTGTATAGCAGTGATTTTGTATATTTTTTATGTACGTTTGAAAAGAATGTCATAAACTTTCAAATTTAAAGTAAGTCGTTGTTTGTGTCGTTTTGCTGGTCATCTTGATCTTGTTTGTATTGAGATCAACTTGTTCCCTATATGAGGTGTCATTTTTCCAGACACGTGCATTTTGATATAGAATCTTCTGCACTGCAGACGACTGTCTAATTATCTAGTCTAGCTTTAACATGCTATCAAGCGTAAGATCCAAAATGAGGATCGTCTGAGTTGCTTGTTTATGTCTGGTGTAACAGTGGTGTTACACAACAATCATGCCAATGGAACATTTTGAGAATAATGGCAAATTGTGTTTGTGAAAGTGGAAAACAATACCCATTAAATTTCAGGCCTGGTTGGTTCCATTGTAATTCAGCTGCTTCACAATTTTCCTCAGACTAGCACCCAATTAAGTGCTATTTAGACATTGTCATTAGACAATGCCTTCAGGACAAATTCAGGTGAAAACTGAGATTGTTGTTGATACTTTTCTAAATGCCATTGATTGGTTATAAATGCCATGTCATGATTTTTTTTTTCACAAATTCCATTTGTGTATTAGCCAAGTAATAATACACATCTTTTTAGTAATTTTACAATGTGGATTGGTAGATAGGCAGAATCTGGCAGATAGATGAATAGACAGATGCTAGCACCAGACAGATGCATTTATGGATGAGACCAGTACTGGTTTGGATCCAGGAATATATTCTCCAAAATTTGACGAAACCATTTGAGAATTACACATAATTATTTATTCAGCAGTTTAGTGACATCTTCTTTGAAATTGTAGGCCTGAGCATGTTATTTGCGGTCAGTGGTGGATGTAATGACAATATCAAGGACTGACTAGTCAGATGGATGACATCTTGCACTCACTGACCACCGGTCAATGACCACAAAAAATATGTCTATTTGTGTGCGATTCATATCGATTTGGATAAATTTTTTTTGCAAAAAATTTGTGTAATACAAATGCTGTGTATGTAAAATATCATGATATAACAAGTAAGTCACTTGTTTGAATTGTAAAAGTTGAGACATGTTTTGGAAAGTTACTTTACTTTGTCAAAAAGCAATTTTTGATTCCATTGTTCGTCTGCTTTGGTCTGTGTCATTGGTGAATTATATCTTTGCCAAAAATGTATGTGTAGACCAGTAATATATAATTATCATCTTCTACCATATGAATAGATGTGTTTAATTTGATGACCAGTTTTGCTTTTATCATCCGACTTAGTATCACTTGACTAAATCAGACTGATGTCAATTTAGCTTTTGTAAGTTTAAGTTAGGAGCCATTTCAATTTTATGGAATCATATGAGTTGTTGCCATTTTTGTGAGACGGTTATGTCAGTTGGCTGCACAAATACCACAACTATGTTGGGGGTCTTACTTTTGCCACTTTTTTGTCTGTAGGTTTAGTAAGGTCTTATTTCAGGGGTACACCATTTTGAATGCATCAGTGACAAGACAGACACATTTCATTTTGAACATTCACAAAGCAAATGCAAAGGGGTGGTAAGAAAATGTTGCAAAATCAACTGATCTTAGTGATTTGCATATCATATGGTGCAGTGAATCTTTATGCATTGGTTTTCATTCAGCAACTTGTGTAACCCTTTCCCAACCCCTTTTGATTAATTCAAATTATGCAAGTCACTGCATTTCTAGTCTATCTTAATCTAATTTGAGTGATTGAGTGTCACATAGCTTGACCTGGCTGTCAACAAATTCACTTTTAAGTTACTCTATTCAGTATATTAGCTCTGCTGTCACTCTGGCCTTAGTTCTTAGACCATGATTGGGGTTTCCTGTGACCTTAGTATTGTGATGTCACAGAGGTCATTTTGTGACGTAACAAAGGTCATGGCCACACCCTTACTTCCTGCCTGCACTCTACAGAAAACTGCACCAATTGGTAAAACCTTGGAAGAATAAGCACTTATTAATCCAAGGTAAAACTGACCTTTCTATTTATATGCTGACAGCTGTTGATTACCTGGAGGTCTAAGAATACTTTGATTACAACCTGGCCTAGAAAGTCCAAATGACGCAACTCAGACCTTCAATTTTCACTGTCACTTAACTTCAAGGCAGTATTTTCTGATTTTCTTCAGTGTCTAAGACTTCACCTCTCTCTATATATATATGGATGTATTTTTTCACGTTTATTACTGAGGTACTCTTATGTTGGAATATGGAAATGTTTTCTGTTCTTTAAAATAGAATTTACATTAAATTTGAAGGTGCAAATTCATTGGAAAATTGAATTCAAAGCTAGTATATATATAGGGAGTATGGTGCAGGACCTGCCACTTATACCATAAACTTAATAGAATGGTTAGATTACCCTCTCACTTTTATTTTGATCCTTTTTGATCCAATGATCAAAGAACCCTATTACAGCCAAGGCCATTGATGTGACAATAGAATTATCTGAATTCTGGGTTGCAATTCTGCAATTTATTGGTAGTCTCTAAGCTTATTATGGATTTTGCTGTATTGTGCATGATCTCCTGAAAGGAAAACAGAACTGTGCATGTTTCCGAATAATATCTAGGGGATATTATCAGATCTATGTAACTTATTGTGATTTAGAATGAAAGTACATATGTGGAGTGTGCACCCTGATAATTGGGTGTAATACTTTCTTTATCTGTGGGTCTGGTATATGATCAAATGTACATTCCTTTCTACATTTGATATAACATGTATAATGACTTGTTGGATCATATTATATCTGGTTTGATAATGTAATAAGTATCATGTACATGTGGCTATGATTTATGAGATGTCTTGGAATACCTGTGGACACTGACAGATACCAGGTAAGCAGATGTAAGCTGAATCTTAGCTAATCTGCTGCAGGTCATGTTATAGTGCCTACATGTTAATGTGCCAAGGATATGATGTGTGCATCTGAGAATTTTCCATAGAACATGTATGAAATATACATGGTACATGCTACATGGTCATTACATGATACCGAAAAGGAAACTTGACTGCGTATCAACAATAAAAATTACAAAATTTACAAATTAGATTTTTTCTGTTCTTCATATAAATAATATTTTATATTTAAATCATCACCAAGAAAAACAGTCAAATTCAAATATTAGGTTCAACTTTTGATTCTTCGCTGGATGGTTAGAAATCCGTAATGATTTTCTCAAAGTATGAAATATACATGATATATATATAGCCCTTCAAAGTGGGCATTTTATTCCATAGCTATGCTTCAATTTTAAAATGTTCTAGATATACAATTTTGTTCCAAAGTTATACTCTGTACTGCTATATAATACCGGAGAACCACTTATTACCTCAGGGCAAATTTGTGGGTATGAACTACAATGCAATAACATGGTCCATGGAGTGAAACCTTGAATATTATTCACACATGTGCCAAATTCTGTTTTTTCTACTTAAAATAAACAATTTATATACCTGTTATTTGTTATTTTGAGTTGCACAGTTAAAAAGATATTCATGTAGCTGTATCTTTATTTTAAAAAAGTAAGGAAAGGGTTTTAGGAAGTTGTCCATCAAGGATTTACACTGACCCTATTGTGTATGTGGTTCGTGAATACGCCATTGTTACCTGGATTTTGAAATCATAGCCAAACTTCCCTTGATCACAAAATAGGTGAAAGTTTCATTGTTGCTTGCAAAATAAGCTGGTAGATAATATTTAGATCTGTGATGGTAACTTTGATATTAGACAACAATGTGGACAGATATTATGAAGGATAGCTAGCAGATAGTCTAGGATGGATGATAAACAATAAAGGTCTAGTTAAACATGGTCACCAGCTCAAAATTTCAATACAGAGAAGGTTCTCTGTTCCCTCACCACCTGCCTGAGCACTATATCTGTCCAGCTCAACTGCTCAAGTAAGTCGATAGAGACTATTGCTAGACCATGTGGAGGGAGACCATTACTTGAAGGACACTTGGTTTAGTTCCTTGAGGGCAGAGGATCAAATGGTGACCAGCCAGAGGTAAAAAGGGGTCTGGAGCTTTAAGTACCAGCACTGTCAGGTGAAGTACACCTTCAAGTGGTTGAGCACCTGTGAGTGACCGTACCCTATAGGGTGCCCCAAGGGGTGTTTTGACTGTTTGCTAATAGCATCTGCCTGCAAGCTGAACTAATTACAGAAGGGTCATTGTATGTAAACAGGAGTCGTGGATCTGAAGCAGGTGGATCCAAGGTGATCTTAGCATGATCCCAGACCCCTGGGGGATCTCAAGTGGGATATTTGGGATCCAGGTTGGGAAGGGGGCATGTAGAATTGTAGATTATATCTGTAAGATGGGTCTTTGTGATCCTAACCTTAGAAAAAATAAAAGATATATATGCCAAAGTAAAGCTAAATGATAATGGATGACTTAAATGAAGCCTTCAAAAGAAGAAAATTACAATTTTAAAAATTCTCCTGCTTTTGGTTTGGGATCTGAATTATACATTTGCATGTTTGGTTGAGAAATTGCTCTGTAGGTAAGCATTTTATCGAAAGCTCTGCAGCAATGGATACAGAGCAGATATTGTTTAGTGCCCATCATTCACTGTTGTTTATAAAGGATTTACATAGATATGCAATGATAGCTCTATAAAGGACCATGCAAGATTGATCAGTGATCATATCTCATTCTGTATTCTTTGATCACCACTTGGTTTCTGCATAATATGTCAGAATGATATATTGGTAGCTTATATGACAGCCTGTGTTGCCTAAGTATGCCACTGTAGGGTTTTGTTGGATCTGGGATTTTGTGTGCAGAGAAATTACTGGATGTTTGGATGTTGTCATATTTTTATGATCGTCTGATTCATGTAAATATTTCCACTCTCCAGAAATGCAAGGGAACAGGACTTCCCAAGAGAGCAGTTCAGTGGATTGCTCGACATACATTTTACTTAGGAGATTATGGAATTTCCATAGAAACTATTCCTCAAATTATATGCAATATTATGTACAATAATAATTATAATACAATATTTTGATGAGATGTTTGTATACTAATAGAAATATAGCCTGCAGCTCTTTTACTTGTTATATTATTAGATGGTCATCAAGTGGTTTGATATTGGAAGTAGGCCTACATCCCCAGGCCCCCCCTTACATGTATCTTGATCACAGGAGCTTCAATGTTGCATTGTTCAACTTATACAATGTTATTTATAGGTTATTTCATGGCTTTGACCTGTATTTCCCTGATATTTTCACCCGAGACCCCGTATTTCCCGAGACCCGCAGGGTCGAGGGAAATACGGGGTCGAGGGTGAAAATATCTGGGAAATACAGGTCAAAGCCATGTCATAACCTATTTATCCCATGTCATTGGCCCACTTCATTTTCAATCTGAATTTTGTGAGACTCACTTGTCAAAAAGCAGAAAAAAGTGCCGTACAGCAAAAATAAAGAGAGCTGAGTACCAAATAACCATCCAAATCCATCTATAGAGCAAATGATTAGCTACATGTCAGTTTTTTCCCCAATGAAATCGGAGCATTTTTGAGCCGATCTGAGGCCCAAAACACTTGTCAGTTTTTTTTTTGCCTTCTCTCTTGCTCTGCTGATGTTTACACTGCATGAGTATGGTGACGTCGTGTCGTCATGGCGACGTCATTGCTCAGGCTGCTTCTGATTGGTGGATTCTCGTATTTTCCCTGTCAATCTCATTAATTTCTTGTATTTCCCTCTTCAGCTCATTAAGTCTGTATTTTCCCTCGTATTTTCCCTCTCCTTGTCGTATTCACCAGGGAAAAAGCTCAGTATCAGGGAGAAATGTTGCTAGACATGGGATAAAGATCTATACTTCCTGGAGTAGTAGTTGTTAGCTTGACAGTGCAACATTGATGCTCCTGTGATCGTGATCATATGTGCAGCTGTATTTTGACACATTCAATGTCATCCATATCAGAATTTCTAAAAAAAATCTTGAGATATATGGCTCTCTACTTTAGTAGAAGTAACAGCAGCAATGCCTCGAATTATCTTTCAGGCGTCTAGCAACATCTAGAAATTGTCTGGAAATCTGCAAATATCGTCTGCTTCTACTTTTGATCATATTTGACACGTGCTTTATGACGTTCTGACGTCTTGGCACGTGCTCAGTTTGTCTGCCTCTCAGACTGAAGAGTGGACAGATTTTCCACCCGTCTGACAGGAGATCGATTCCTGCCCAATTGATGCAGTTTTAGATGTGTCTCGCCTTACCAGATAAATTTGGACTAAATCGTTAAAGGATAGCCAAGATATTGGCTAGACAGTTTATGACTTTAACTTGAAGCTTTACAACGATTGGGATAGAAAATTAAACAACTTCCAAGACTATCCTAGTTCATGTACTTGGAGAAATGATTTTGTTCATGCTGAGTCCACAAGTTGCAGATAAATAGAGTAAAAATTTCATGAATGATATTGCTACCTATATCACCATGTTATTATGATAAGTATTAAGAATGGCGGATTCTTAAGAGTTCAATACTCATCAGATCTATCAGCTTGTTGTCATGGTTTAATTGCAATCAATAAGGTATAGAAAATGTAAGTTCTGTGTAAATTTACTGATTGCAATTTGAATTTTCTTTCGCAGGTCTGGTCAGACCGGTCCAGTGTGACAAATCTAGCATATTCCTCATTACTGCTATTTCTTATGTACATGATATTGATATTATATTCAGGCTGTATAGATGTTGTGTCAATTTTAATTGACTTTTCTTTTTCTTATTTTCAGGGGTCACTTCCACTGGCTGCAACTGGACCGTCGTGTCCTGGAGCACGATTTCCCCAAGAAGGGGGGAACATTGGTGCTTAATTTTGCTGTTAGGTAAGTGTTATTTTTCTTTTATACTCATTAGATGATGGAGTATATATAAGAAACCATAGAAATAATGTTAGGATAGCTTAAAATCAGAGAAATGTCTAAGAAATTCCCTTGCGTGTGTTGTCATGGCTTAATCGGATCAAGGAATTATGCCTCGAAACATCGGAATGACAAGCGACAAGTTACATTTTATATGTTTCTGCAATAAGATCTCTTAGACAGAGACATGTTTCAATGCATCGCAAAGAGAAATTCATAGTGTCATATGGCTCATAGCCATGTTTGATACTATGATAGTGACGAAATGAGATATGGGTTTGATTTGGTATTTGGCTTTCTTTCACTTCTATGTCACAGGCAATCAATTGATATGTTTTTATGCAATTTGATCAGATATGACATTATAATATTCAAGGTACTTCAGGACTGGACGAGCACCTGTCTTATTTTAAAGCCGGTGTCTTTTTTAATCATGCCGTTCTTTATGCGTATGCAAACTATTTTCTTAAGTTTTCTCATTATGAGGCTTTGGTATTCACACTTCGAATGATTTCCTGCTAAAAGGCTTTAATACACACGGAGAATAACATGATTATTTTTAGCCCAAAAGTGCAGCATTTCAGGTCTTTTTGCCCTAACATGAACCGAAAGCTCTTTTCACATTGCACCGGGAGAGCAAACTCTTGTCCTTGAAACCAAAACATGATTCACCGGAAGTTGTCAGTGTTGCCATGGTGACAGCTTAGTGTCTAATTTTGGAGCAAGCCACCTGATGCCGTTTGGCAAACTGCTCTGTGAAGCTATTGGGAGTCCTGATCATTTGATTGCCCTGCTTCACTGACTATATCCCCAAGCCTAATAGATAGAACTTTTGGCTAATATTTCATCTTGGTTGTAAACTTGGAAAGACAAGCAGCTAGAACAATGTAGACTCACAGAAGCAGCTCCTGAAGTTTTTAACTGTTTTATCAGGCATTGCCAAAGGGCTTTTAGAAAGTTAAATTAGTCATTTCAGAAAAGCAAATGTTTGACATTCAGTATTGAAGATGACAGCAACAGCAATGAAGTGGCAAGCTTTCTATTCTTTAGCTTCTGTTCTTGCAATATTGATACTCTATTCTTGTCCTACCATCTGCATCTGTCGGGAGTCTGTCTTGCAGTGTTGTGAGTCTTTTTTTTGTGACAGACCTTTTGGGTAAATTTGTGTTTATAGGATAAGCTGACGTTAAATCTGATATCCCCTAGTATTTCATCAATGTTGACTGTTGTAAAGAAAATAATAAACTTTCATGTAGGGATGCTCCGATACCACTTTTCACTTTCGATCCGACACCGATGCTTGTATTTTGTTGCTGATACCACCGACACTGGGTGATGCATAGAGCATGGCCTCTAATCTGGTAACGATACTGCTTTTTGGTGCTGGATCGACACCGATACCGATGTGGTATCGGATCGATACATCCCTACTTGCATATATACATCAGTATACATCAGCACCGTAAAGTGTAAATATACATCATACATTACCCATGTAAAGTGGCATTTGCCCTCCTGAACATCAATCATTATTCCTATAAATCATGTTCACCATGGCTGTCAAATCATTATTGAGTCTTAACAGCATGACACCTGATAAGTTAGCAACATGAAGCCAGAGCTTATCAGCATGGGCCTTGGCTTGTTGTTAGTGGCTGACTAGATGGGGTTATCAAGGTTTATCTATGCTAATATTCTGGGTATGTGTGGTCCATATTTACATGTGCTTACCCAGCAGCTGGGACATGCTTTCACATGCTAAGTGGTGCAGGTTACCATTAGCATGATTGCTGGCCTATTCTACATGTTTTGGGTTGGGTACCATAGTTAGATGTGTATAATGAGGGTATCAATGTTTAAATTGCTCTTGGGTTGTTCGGAAAGCAATCTGTGTAGTACACATTGCAAGTAATACATTATATGTATTGCATAGTAGCTTGTTAAGACCTTATATTTTTGATATCACTAAGTTGTGAAATTCCTTAATCCGTTCAGACCATTTCTTTAAAATTTATGATTTATATATGAATGTTTCAATAAAGGCCAAATTGCACAAGAACATTATTTTCGATCAATTATTTGCGCTCTGTGATTGCAATTGCTCCTTCCTGGGTTTGATTCCAGCTCTGGCCTATGTTGGACGGCTGTTTCAATCGTCCTTCGCCTCATTGCCGTGTCCTGCTCCTGTCCCAATTAGCCTACCAAGTGCATAAATGCAGGACGTAAATGCCCAATCATCCATCCATCCATCTCTGGCTGGGCAATGATGACTTGTGTCGGACAACAGTTTCAATCGTCCTTTGTGTCGCTGCTATTTCCCCCTTCTGTCCGGATTGGTGCATAAATACAAGATTTTAAGCCCCAATCATCCATCGATGTAAATGCAATGTAATGAAGAAATGGATATTTATGGTAGAAGTGTATGCAGGAGATCAAACCTTCAGTTGATTCATGATATCTCTCATTTGGCATGATTTGTGGGCTGTGTATGATCCATAGCTTCAGAAGTCAAACCACATATATTCTGTCACAACAGACATAAAGCCCCAGTTCATATAGACCCAGTTCATGCAGACACAGCACACTTAGCTGGGAGCCCCTTTGCTCATAATGATGTTTGGATAATGCTATTACACAAGATGGGATTTTTGCAAATGACAAACCTTGGCTCTTCCTGTCACGAAGTGGAAATGCATGGTGAATTCTCATCAGTATCTCACCAGTAACCCACTGAGGATCAGGATCATATGGAAATACCGTATTTACCAGAAAAATATTTCCGACTCCGAATTAAGAGCCACTACCATAAAGCGCTTTCTCTAGTGGAGTGTCGAAAAATGGATGTATTCGTAGATTAAACCCATACATTCGCCTCAAATAAGGTTTTCTGTGGAGCAGTCAAAAAAATAAGAACTCTCATTTCTGTCCTGCAATTAAATTCTCAATTGCCTCATGATTGCATCACATCAGTGGTCAGTGTTTCGTGTATGTTTCATTTTGAAACAAACAGACTGTTTGTTTCAAGGTTTCATTAATTCGCGTGAAAGAGTGTTTTGAAACAGGGGAAAAATGAAGTCAACATTCTGGCATCTGGAGTAAATTAGAAGATAAGTAAGAAGACATGATCCCATGTCGATCAGCTGGGGGTGAGTCAGGGGGAATTGTCACGAAATACAGAAGCACTCCTCAACAGCCATGCTTGGCATATTATGGATGGAATAGTCCCAGAAAATTGGAGAGCCTGGATGAAAAGATCATGACAGCAAAAAATGGGTAGTTCCAAGATGACACAAGTTACAAAATTTTGGTCAAGGCGAAAGACCGGAATGTCCTACCACAGAACCCGACCTGACTCTCCGTTAGGAAACCTTGAGTTAGCAATTATGAGGATGGCAATGTCTATAATTGAACAGAAACTATCATGGAAAAGCACTCAATGTTGCGATATCATTATCATATCATAGTGAAGGTCTTGCCAGTTTTAGCTTTTGATATAGGCCTACTTTGTATAGCACCTGCCCTGGACCAGTCCTCAAAAGAGACGAGGTAAAAGCTTTAAAAGGGAAAGATAAAAAAATATGGAAATTCAAGTAGTTTGTTTATGATTATCACGTCACTTGTCTTGAGTGTTTACATTGGCTTAAAATTCATTAAACCCTACAACATGGTTTAAAATTTCACAAAATCTGCATAATGATTTTGGTAGCCAAGCAAAACAGTTCTGTACCTGTGTAATGTTACTAAGTAAGCTAGCAATATACCACATAGACTGTGATGTGCAAAAGCTAGATTTTGTATTTGCAAGAAAAAAGAAAATTGAGTGTAAGTTGCCATGTCTTGCACTTCTCAGTCTCCTGTTTTATATGTTTTGGCAAATAGTAGCAACAGGTGATATAGACAGACAGACAGATATATCATGTATATGTTGCTTACATTTACGAATAGATATATATCTCCTCTATATTATAACTTCTGATATTTTACATGAGTTTGTATCATTTGCACAACATGAGTTGCATTACAACATATTATATGATGAACATGAGGATGGAAATAATGAATGTCTTGAATATTCAGATTCCTCTGTTCTGCTGTTGTTAATACTAAATGCATCCTCTCTGTCAAAAGAAAATGAGGTTGTAATATTACCGATATGATTATGAAGATATATAAGTCATTGATATGCTTAATTGCTCATCTTAGTGTTGCAACTCCAGCAAATGTAATGGTTATGTGCTGCATTGCCTTCTCTTGGAATATAATGGGACTAATTATTAGTTTTTCCTTATGAATAAAAAAAGAATACTCTGCCAGACCCCTTAATTATTCTGGAATCTACTTGTATTATTGTCTGGAAACTAGAAAGACAAGAATCACAGTAGTAGAATGCCAAATTTCACCTTGTATATCTCCAGAGCAAGTTGGCCCCAAACATTCAGCTAAACAATGTAATAGTTGTATACAAACTGTTGTGGTGATAAGCTATTAGTTCCTAGCCCAGAGACTAAACTGTTGAGTCTAAATTGTTGAGGGCATAAAATGCCATAATTTGCTTGGAGTCATGCTGTAGTGAGTCTAACTAGCTGAGAGGTTCACAGTATAACTTTATACAAAGGTTCTTTATGCTGAAATTCTGACATAAAATAGTCCAAATGGTCCAGTATTGTTTATAAGACCTAAAGCAGTGTAAAGTCACTACATAGTTTCTAGAGCATGGATGTAATGCTATTGCAAGGAATACAGCAAAGAAACATCCATTTTGATCTGGAAACCTCATGGACCAACATGTCTTTCGTGCCCTGGTATTCTGTGCCCACCCCACCCTTTCTAAAGAAGTATTCTTCAACATGTGTGACACTTTGCATCCAAATGAATCCACATTCTACCAAACAAATGGTATTTGTATTAGTTTTTATGCTGTAGTTTTCTCTTGAGGCATCAAGCATGGCAAAACATCACATTGCTCCTCTAGATCTTGGAGAATTTTGAACTTTTTTTTGGAGAAAGTTAAATTTTTTTGGCTGCTTGAATTTCTCTTTGAGTTGTGTAGATTCTCTCTAAAACTCAAAACAAACCAGATTGGATTGCTTGATGAAATTCGCAGGTGTGACTCAACAGCTGAGTTCTGCACTTATATTTATTTGTTGGAGACAAATTCTGAAGAAAAAGGGGGTTATGAGGGTAGTTTCGACTTTTCCGAACTAGCTTGGAGTGAAAGTGGATGTTGTAGGAATGAAATGATAGGATGAGAAGTATTACATGCATGACTATAATCTGTTTTAATCACATTAGATAATGATAAGTCTCTCCTGACCGGATGACCGAGAGTGTTCTTCACACCTTGGGAAATAGACTGTTTGTTCCAAGGTCACACTAATTGCAATATAGCTTATTTTGAGGAGAATCATATCTGAAAAGACTGTTAATTGCACACGACTAATAGTCTAATACAGAATGCTTACTTATTTTACTATTATATGTCACCTTCAAAATTCATCCCAGGAAGCCTCTTATGTTTATCGAGAAAGTCTGAATTTATTGCGATTAGGGTCGTTAAATAACTCTTTAATTTTGCTTTATTGCAGGTTTTTCATTGAGAGTATTGCCTACTTGAGGGACAATGCTACCATAGAACTATTCTATCTGCAAGCCAAACAAAGTATATACAAGGTGAGTGCTTATATTTCTTGTGTGTAAGTCTCTTTTGAGTCTTTTCTATTGTAGTTGCTTTGGTTGCATGTTAAAAGATTGTTTCCTACAGTTAGGAACTTTTAAGAAGGTCAGATCTTGAGGAGATTGCTTTCAGACTATTTCATAATGCTTGGAGCCATGGAAACAATGATTTACAAAGATTTAGAATGGTTTTAGAGAAGAATTGTTGTGTTCTGCAGCTTTTTCAGGAAGGTCATGTTGAGAATCACTAAAAATATTGTGAAAGTGATAAAATTATATTGATTTATATTTTGAACCATAATGACTTGCAATGAGTGATAATGGTTATAAAGAAGAATTAATGTGTTCTGGAGGTTTTTCAGGAAAGTCATGCTGGGAATCACTAAAAATATTGTTAAAGAAATTTCAAGAAAATGTGATTAAAATTATATTGATTTATATGTTGAAGCCAGATTGACTTGCCCTCAAAACTTATGAAATGAAATGTTATATGAAAGTGTTTGTATTTGTATGGTACGGTAGAAGGTTCTATTTTGCAGAGAATGCTTTGAGTTTTGTTTCATAATGCTTGGAGCCATGGAAACAACGATGTACAAAGATTTAGAACAGTTTTAAAGAAGAATTGTTGTGTTCTGGAGCTTGTTCAGCAAGGTCATGCTGAGAATCACTAAAAACATGAAAAATATTGTTAAGGAAAATGTGTTAAAATGATATTGATTTATATTTTGAAGTCAGATTAATGGGCTCTCTTGACTTCCAAGAAATATTATGAAAGCATTGTAATTTGTATGGCAGGAGGTGCTCTTTGGAAAGATTGAGAAAGATTGAATGATGTAAGGTGGTGTTTCCTGGCACATGGATTTACTTAAATCTTAATGTATGGCTGAGATTTTGACAAGAAACGTGAAGGTTTTCCTGATGGTTTGGTCGTTTCAAGGGTCTTGGTGTCATTCTTCTTAGAGGATCTTATGTGAGTCAATTGGCTCTTCATAATGGTATACTGTAGTTTGATGCAGATTTTGGTCGTTCAAACATGCAGTTTTGTCCCTGGAATTTTGGTGCCAGGCTACTGACATGCTGATTTGGTAGTTACAGTATTGTAGATCCATAACATGAAAACATCATGGCGATGTCTCAAGTCAGTTAACTGCTACTGTTTCCTGAGCTTACCTGGACAATGTGGACATGACTTCACTATCACTTCCATGATGAATGGAGTATTATGCAGCTTAGTAAGTTTTGTGACCCAGTGTATTACACAGTGAGAGCATATTCTGCACAAGAAGGTATGTTTACTATAGCTACTATCCTGACATATTACTTGGATGACCTTGTGAGGTGAAACTAAGGTCGTTCAGGTCACAGTTTGTGGATATGGCATATTGTTATTGTTAAGTCACTGACTACAACAGTGTGTGATCCTCTGTGATTCTCTATACACTAGAATGATCACTACAATATGTGACCTAACCTTCTGTGTGTAACCCAGGGCCTCAGTTTTGTCTGTTATGCCTCACATGAATGAATCTGTGAGGTTGTTCCCAGGTCTTTAGCAACACAGGAATTGTGAGGTTATGGGACCCCCTGACTCTGTGCCACTGGGGTATGTTGGATTCGATCTTCTGGACACA
Source organism: Platynereis dumerilii (assembly GCA_026936325.1). Taxonomy (NCBI): domain Eukaryota; kingdom Metazoa; phylum Annelida; class Polychaeta; order Phyllodocida; family Nereididae; genus Platynereis; species Platynereis dumerilii. The sequence goes on along the minus strand of JAPTHN010000016.1, from coordinate 14,646,953 downwards.
TCTCTATTTTAAGATTCTACAGATATTGAAGTTGAATACAACTTTGGGAAGTCCTAAGTGTTGAGTGTCTCTGGCATAATTGGAAAGACCCTATGTGGAGCTTGTACATTTGGGGTTTATGTTGAAAGTGGGACGTATTTGTTTGAACTGAAGGGGGAAGATTCGTGATGTCTCCCATGTGTGTTTTTTACCCAAAAAATGTATGAGTTAACATTAGTTAACAATGTATCCAACATGTTAATGGCACATATTACATGCAAGACTGTCTGATTGTCTGAACATGTCTGATTGGCAACACCTTGTCTAATGTTTATACTTCAAAGAAAGGTCATGATCAGTGTGACCTGAAGTATAGTCTTTCTGGTGTTTCTGGGTGGTATAAATTTGGCTCTTTTACTTTTCAAACCAGCTTTTTTAAGCAAAACAGAAAACACCATGTAATATCACCATCCAACAAACTGTTTTATCTCTAACCAGAGGTTAAGCAAAGCAAAATATCTCTTTTTTTTTTTTTTCTTTTTACGAAATAATCTCTGTCAACCAATTCTAGCTTCTGTGGATTTTGTGTGAGTTCAATCTATGGCGTGAGAAAACAGAGATGGCCCACACAACATGCATTTTTGCCATATGAACTATGTGGATGCAAGTTTTGTCAAATATCTTTGACTGTAGTTTTAACCTTACTCTTATATTCTTCTGTTTTTTGAGGTTCTTGTCTCAAGTGTTTTTGCAGTTTTTTGTCTACTTTGGTGAAGTTTGTCTGTTTAGGCCAACAGTTACAATACTTTTGCCAAATAACACATTTTTACACTCTTTTCCTCACTGTCAGGACATTAGGGACATGCCTCGTTGAAGTATTCTCTGTTTAGTGGCATTCTTCACCTTTTTCTTAAGTGTTTCAGATGTTCCTGTGCATTTTTCTTTCGCCTTTTGTCATTCTTTGAAGTTTTCTGCAATGCATACATTTAAGGTATGAATAAAAGATTCTGAAATTCCGCTGAATTTGAAGCATAAAGTTTATGGAAGTGTGAAATAAGGAAAAACGTTTGAAACTTTATTTGTCCATGGGGACTGTGTCACTGTCACACTTTCTTGGTAATAGCATGGCCAAATAATTGAGGCTTTATGTCGCCATGGTTACAGTGTCTGATATTAAAACATCACCTTGAATGTCCACAGTCCCAGACTGATATATGCATTTCTTCACAAAACAAACCATCCCAGACATATCATGATGTCCACATGTTATATGGAGACATATGCAATTGAAAACTCTAGAGGAGGTCGTGTCCTTTTGGTTAAACAATTAATAAAAGGTCTCATTGAGACCTTATGTTTGGTCTGCAGGTTATAAACACAAGCATATGGAATTGACCTATGCCCTTGACTTGTTGTTTCTGACCTTGGTAGTGACCTTGGTTATTTATTCTGGAAGTTTTAGTCACGAATCAACAATCATGAGCTCCTGCAGGCTGTATACACATGATGAATGGAACCAGATTCCAGGATGAGCCATTGTGAATATTTATCATGTATGGGGGATGCAGAACAGGGATCCAGAAATTATGTGACCCTTAGGCCAGACATAATTGATCTTTAGCTTAGAACTCGGATCTTTTCGAGGCTCTTTTTCTAGGGTAGGTCGGTAGGACGAAAAAAAAAGGTGAAATCTCAATTTTTTTATAATTTCGATTTGATAAAAATTGTGGGTATGCTCAATTTTTTTTTCCGTAGGCAGAAAATCTGTTGGGTCGGTCGATCCTAGAAGCTAAAAAATTTAAAAAGTCTGGCCTTAGCTTACGAAGCCTGACAAGGTGTCAAACCAATTGTGTAGTGTTCAAGAACAACATTGAAAGTTGTTGTCTATTTTCATATAAGCTGGATATGACAACAAGAAGCAGGGCAAATATGAATTGATTTCTTCTGCTGTAAAAGACAGTGAAATGAATTGATTGTGTATGGACAATGGAAGACATGTGTTAGTAGCTGAGTACTTGATCAATTAATAGATCTAGATTCAAGATATTTGTTTTGGAATCATCCAGACATAGGTATGATTGGAGTCTTGGAGTCATGATGGAGATAAACATGGTATAAACTGGCTTGGTGCTTTGTATTTCTTGGCTAATGGGCCTTGCTATTTACTTTTCAGCCTGTGTAGGCTGTGTACCATTACGATAAATGAGGATTTTCTCAAAGTAACTGGATCCAGAATGAATCTTTAGTCTCCTATAATCTTTGCTCCAAGGCTTTCATTTGCAATTTTTCTGTGATTTTCTTTGAACTCATTTTTGTCTCGGCATTTTGCTCCACTGCAACTCTAGTAGCAAGCCTCAAAGTCATTTGTACTCTGTCTTGTGTGGAAGACATTTTTGTGGCACAATCTAATCTATTGCTTCAACATTGCACTGAAACAAGATATTCCTCAATACATATGCCTCAGATTGTATTCAATGTAAGGTTGACATTTATGTCTGTGGTGCTTTCTGGTTACCCACTCGCATTTATTGATGACTGCTAAGTGTACATGAGCACTAAAAGTAATATTCTGTAGTACTCTTCAGTTCATATCAAGCTGTATTACAGTGTCTTGGGTGAAAACAGGAAGTTACTGGATTGGAGAGTTACTTAACCCACAGGCGTTATAATTTCTTACAAAAAGGTCACATTGCTAAATGTATCCTGTATACAATACATACATATATATATATAAATTCAATAAGTGCATTGACAAACTTTTTTCTCAAAATGATTGTAATGCCTGTGACTTAACCCAAGGAAGAGTTACTTTTCACCCTTTTGGTTACCAATGGTTGCTTTTTTTACTGGTTGGCTTATTGGTTGAATATTTGTTGGCTTTTTGGTTGAATATTTGTTTGTTGGTTAGAGATTTACTGAACACAATTTTGATGCTGCTATGCAGACTCAAAACCCCCTGTAAGTCTCTTGTGTTTTATGTTGCAAGGGTCTTTGCTTCAAGTGTCATGAAATATTGAATGACCTGCTAACACATCCCTTCAGGATCTCCTGAAGTCTCTTGAATTCTGGCTGAGAATCTAGGAGAGAAAGGCAGAAAACTACTGTCTCCTTCCACAGTCAATACTTTTCCTGTTGGGAATAGTAATCGTTTATGGAGAAAGAGCCCACAAGATCAACAGGAGACTCTGACCATGTATAACAATGAGCTTTGTGGAGTGTTTCTGGCGATTGTTGAACACTGTTAAGCAAGAATAGCTGGTCATTGCAATTGTTTGCTGACCCATAAGGTTGCTAGGCAATTTTCAGTGGTCAGTAGTAAACACCAGCAACAGGGTACTGACCGTTGTGGTACTGAATCCTGGGTAGTGAAACTTGTGACCATTGGGTACCTTTTTCTTGATGCAGTTCAGCAGTGCTCTGATGCTGCTGAAAAAGATGGGTGGATACTCTCCGAATAGGATTACTTCTGCGAAATTGGTCGACGTTGGTGGAATACTGTCGCTGATACCCTAGTTCCACAAAATGTGAAGTATCGCCTGTTGCAGTTGATGACTGATGTCTTAATGTTATTTTTATATGCACTGATTAAACTTTATAGGATAGGAACTGCCAGGCAGGAACCACAGTGTCAATTGTTGCTGAAGAGGCTATGGTAAATATATATTTCGAGGATCGTTTGTCCAAGAAAGATACCGCAAGGTTATCGGATCTTACTTGTCATTTTGTCACTGCACTTTTAAAATGCAATACTCGTCAAAATTAATTTAAGTGCATCCTTTTCATACAACAAAGAAACCGCAATAAAATTGTGTCACCGCTACCAACTGGTGATTTGGGAATGTTTTTCTTAGCAAAAAAAACGTAAGTCCTCAGCAGAGAATTATTTACTGAGACAATACTGACAGATAGATATCACATCAGTCAGTACAACATATAGGCAAAAACATGCAATACCCAAATGGGATTGCATCTTGCTTTTTGCCTTCTATTCAGCTGTAAATCTCATGATCACCACATATTGCTTGCGCTCTGCTTTTCCACTGCTTTTGCTGACAGAATATCATTTGTTTGAGCCACGTTGGTCTCGTGGGCAGGATTTACAGCTGTCTTGCCCAAGAAGGTGTGAAGTGAACAAAAAGTCTGCTCATGAAATATTCCTGGTGGGACAGTAAATTCTTTGCTCTACAATGGATTGAATGGAAAGAAGACGTTGGTCTCAGTTAAGAAGATTTCAAGAAGAAAAGGAAAATATTCTGGGATTGTATCTTTATCTCATAGAAATTTGGAACAACAATAGGCTATTTTGTTACCTTATAATTGTATTCTGAAAATTCTGATGTTGAGTGAAGAGAAGGCATTTGCTTGATGGATGGGAGTTGGATCTGTCTGTGTGATTTATAACTCAATTTGCATATCTACTGAACATGAGAGATTCTTTCACTGTACCTAACAATGAATAAAAGTCAGATTAAGAAATGGATAATTATTTCTGTGGGTATCTGTCACTATCTGGGAACTGGGGGGGGGGGGCTTGCTCACTGTCAGCGTGCTGGGGTGATGTTGTGAACCTCTTGGATTCGAGGTTCGATTCTAGCATGAAAGCACCAACCCATGTCTGACGGATGTTTCTCCCTGTGTCAAGAGTGCACAATACCTCATTACCATGGCCCCTTTATGCCTATTGTCCTTTTAAACCTTCTCAGTGTAAAAAGAAGGGATGTAAAGCCCCCACAACCACCCTACCACATATATATCTGTCCTGGCTTCAAAAGTTGAGTTTTGGTTATGGACTAAACACACCAATACCTCTGAATGGAGGTGTTATATGAACCTATCATTACAGCAGCTCGTCTCACTCACTACTTAAAATATCACTGGATATGGCAGGATCATATGGCTGACCGAGCAATTAGTTAAAAATAAACAATCATGTTTAAAACAGATTCTGTTGAGTAGAATTACACCATAACAACACTAGTGTTATCATTACCCTTCGTGGCCTCGAAATAAAGTCGTTTACTCCAAGTTGACGCGTCGAGTGCCGGTGATCTCAAGTGTGAGAATTAAGCGACTAAATCTGACTCGGGGGTGAAGTGTTGTAAGGAAATTGCAGGTGTCAGCAAGAATGCCAGCCGCATTGCAGATGCCTTAATGAAGATGGCAGCGGATGAAATGTCAGGGGATGAAATGTCTGGATACCTCTGGGCAAGATTTCTTGGCAGGTTTTGGTTTTAGGTTGATGGAATGGGAGACTGTTATTTGTTGTGCCCTGTAACTGTTCTGGGTTGGGATATTCTGTATAAACTTTTCAGAAGATTTGTGTGTAGTAGATCTAATTTCTGTGTGGTTACAATGGGTGGCAAGGTGTGTTTCTTTGTTGTTTTTTGAAGAATGTCTGTTATGCTGACATTAATAATTGATGGTTGGAAGGAGTTGATTTTGATCAATTCATAATACAAGAGGCTCATTTCCTTCTGAAATTTCAATCTTTTATTGTGGTCCTTTAGGCGTACTTCTTATCTTCAGAATATTTGTATAAAAGTGACTTCGATTATCTATTTCTCCCAGTTTTAAACATTTCATGGAAGATGACATAACTGGACTTCAGATGCAGTGGTATTTGCCTGCGGATGGTAGTGACAAACCATAGCATGCATAGTTTCCCTCCAGGACAATCCCACTAACACACAACCAAATCCATCAATGGGATAATAACATTTGAAGTGCCATAGCTGCCTCAACAATTTCTGTTAAACAATACCTAATTACAAGCCTTGAGCCTAATGTGTCAGAAACACTGTCGCATAGTTTAAATGGGAATTGGAAGAGCTTAGAGGAAACCAGGCAGACTGAGTAACAGAGTAGTATTAGCCAGTGACAACCCAAATTCCTTAGGATTATGTTGTCAGCCCAGGTTTGGAGAAGTATTGGGCCATTGTGCATTTAGGGGCAATGGGTGGGAGTGGTTTTGTGAAGGATGGATACACTGAGATTAGGTAGATTCGAGTACATTGTATGTTGGTCCGTTGTTGTTGGGGGTACTGGTGGTACAATGTGGAAGCAATTGTACCAGAGTTTCTTGGTCTGGCAGTATGGCAACTGTAGTTTAAGCGTCAGGTTGGAGGAATTCAGCTGTCAGATGGTCAGTACAGTGGCAGTGAATGGCTTGGATATTAAAGTGGTGGTATATATGTCTGAAGCAATATGTTATATTAGATGTTAGAACTGAAAAAATGCTTGAAATGAACTTGTGGAAAATGATGGTTGAAAATTATTCCGTTGTTAAAACTACCCAATGTTGTCTGAAACATGACTAAATATTTATATTGCCTTATCTTTACCTCATCTGATGGTGTTGACTACAAGCCATTATAGTTAATTGGAAGGGGCTTGTAACTTGAATAATGTGTTTCATCGTAATAGAACAAGCATAGATTAATTGGAATATTGGTGTATTTATAAATACCCAATAGATGGCTTGATTTAAGTTGACTGTAATGAAGGAAGCTAGATCAAGGCCATTTGCCAGGCATCTACACTCTGCAGGCAACCGTGCTAGTGCCAATGGATGGATCAATGCCTGTGCTGTAGCAGGTGACTTATTACTCAGAGGTCCTAGCCTGCAACTTATCCTGCAGGCCTATCCTGCAGGGCTGCAGAACCTGCAGGACTGCTCATTACTCAATAGGGCAGCTAAATGACCCAGAAATATCCCCCAAGACCCTGAAGGGCAGGGTAATATGTCAATGGGGGGATGTGTAAAGCAAAGCTTGCTTGGAGCCCTAAGTATAAGAGTTTGTTGTAAGGGTTGGAGGGTAAAAAAGGTAAGGAGAAACAATGTATATCATGACCAGACAAGCATAAAATGCCATAAATGCAGAGAACTGACATAAATGGCATTTTGTGGTGTCATGCGAGATGCAATATGTCTGTTTTGGGAGATAAATAATATCTTGATATGGGACCGGTGTGTCAGGGATATCAGATTTGGTAAGAGATGCCTGTAAAGCTGTATGCATCACTACAAAATGTCTTGTTCATCCACATGGAATGCTGAGAATTACTGATTGACCGTTGTATCTTTGTAGAGATTTCTACAAAATAAGAGTTCTGTCATGTGTGTGTGTCGGTTACCACCATATATCACATTATGTTGTCAATTATACTACCTTGACTAGGCCAGTTACTGGGCCGGTTACTAGTTTGGTTGCTAGGTCGGTTACTTGGCCGGTTACTCGGCTGGTTACTAGGTCTGTTACTAGGCCTGTTACTAGGCCGGTTATTAGGCCTGTTACTAGGCTGGTTACTAGGCCGCTTTGGTATAACGCTTGGACAATATGTCCAATTTTGGTCTTCGCTAACTATATTATGATGGTATTGAACTACAGAGAGCTTCGCATTGTCATTTTGGTATTACCAGACTTCCCAAGAAAAATCCTTAAAATACTCTTTGAGCTAGTGGACCTGATGCTTTTAACAAAGGAGTCGTGGTGGAAAATATCCTTGATCAAAGCTGAATGTCTTAAGTTATAAAGTAAAAAGTCACCTTTTGAAATTTTAGCTGGATATATACTCCTTGGTTTTCTTTTTTATGTTTTTTGTTTTTGACTGCTTAAGATTTATCACCCACAACCAGTCTATTTGCCTTATGTTTAAGTCCCTGCTTTTCAGAGGATACTTGAGGATAAGCATATTCAGCAGAAAGAGAGGCTTTGTCAGGCAGAAAAATAATGGATTTTTGCCCTGTTTTTCACAGAAATGAAACATGCAATAACCTACGATTCTTTCATTCTACATGTCACATATGCACTGATTTGTAGGAATATTTGACTTAAAGGAGTAAACTGATTTACATATTCTGAAAAGGAAATAATAGGGAATTTGAAGGGAAAAATAACAAGAAGGTGGTTTCAATGGATTTTGTCTTGCTTCGACAATACATGTAATTCTACTGCAGATAATTACATGCATAAAATGGAAAGAAAACTAAATAAGATAATTTCCATGGCAACTGGTTTATCACATTTTGGTGCTGACATTAAAAAAGTTACATGGACAGGTTTTCTTAAATGTGTAAATAGTATACTAAATACTGTGAAAAGGGCAATTGTTTCACATATTCTCTGGGTTGAAAAGAAAGGTTTTGAGAAAAAGGCAGAACTAACGATGAGGGTTGCTCCAACTGGTTTGCCATAGTTTTTTGGCTGGTTAAGCAGCTTAAGCAAATACGAAGAAGTAGAGAAATCTAGAGAAATCCAGAAAAAGAGGGTTAGCCAACCAGTTTGCTGTCATATTTTGTCATTGTCTGAGCTCCCTGCTTGCAGCCTTGACACGAAAGACCTACAAATCTGCTTTGAATGTTCCCATATTTTCTGCTACAAGTTGGCCATCCTTTAGGCAGACTATTGTGGAGGTTATAACGGAGTCTTGTTGGTCTTTTGACTGGTGTACATACTACAAATGGATAATATGGAGAGAATCTTTCAGTCTGGTGTCTTGGTAGTTTTAAAAGTTTAAAGTTCTGTATCTTCTGTACTGGAGGTCCCAGGTTCGATTCCTAGTTTGGGATCCTCTTTATTGGTAAGTCTCACACTTGTGGTACTGAATCAATAATATTGTTCCTTATCCATATTAGTTTAAAGCAAACCATGTTGATTTCTAGACTGGATAAGTGATAGATACCACGTATTTGGTAAATATGTTACCTCTGACCCATTATATGGACTCGCCCTTTATATCATCAATATTATCTACAGCAACTTTTCCCAACCTTCATTCAATCCTCGTGAGTAACAATAACTTCACGTTGAGGGCTACACCATCCTTGTCTTCTGACCTGCAGCACTTCTCTTGCCTCTATCAAAGACCTCTATAAATTGCTGGAGTTCAAGGAGGTTTCTGTTGCATATTTCTGTGAGCTGCTGAATCCCTGCAGGCTTCCCCTGTGATGCAGCTGAAGCCAGATGATTGGTGTCTGTGAGAAGGAAGTTTTCATACTTGTCATATCTGTGATCTATCATACACTCTAAAAAAAATCAGACAAAATTGGTTTTTTAGATTCAAAATGGTTTTTTGAAAAACCAAATTTCAATGCAAAAAACCAACATGGATTTTTTAAAAAATCCATGTTGGTTTTTTGCATTGAAATTTTTTAAAAAATCCATGTTGGTTTTTTGCATTGAAATTTGGTTTTTCAAAAAACCATTTTGAATCTGAAAAACCAATTTTGTCCTGACATTTTTTAGAGTGTACGATCGATCATCATATGGAGCTATAACATTACTACAGGCATCTTAGGGAATCGTTGCAGGTTGTTGGCAAAAATAGAGCACTGAGAATTGCCACGAATTAGCCAGAATTGCTAGGAATTTCCCAGAATGGCTGAGAATTGCTATAAATTGCCAATTCAGCCCCATAGCCCTGTTTTATGATGGATGCCACTGTGAACCTTATGATTTTTTTCCCCGAGGTATTGCAATATAATATGTATACGATGAAAAGTGATGAGAATCGGTAAAATGTATTTTGGAGTTGATTGTCTTTCTTGCTGAAGAATTATTGTCTTTCCCAAGAAGATATTGCTCAGTTGATTAAGATCAATTTTATTGACGAATGTGAAGAATGGTTTCGTGACTATATATAATGTATCTTCTTTTCGTCTGTCAATGCGGCAGTGTACATTGTGTATAGCAGATGAGCAGCCAAAGGTTGACAATGTTTCTTCGGTTCACCCTGGCCAGCCTCGTGGACTGGGTGGAAATGGTAGAATATTTGAACACTAGACCTTCCTGAACATTGTCAGCAATTGAAATTTACACGCAAATTGTATCTTCCTTCCTTTATCATTTGGTGCTTATCACTGCTTAATAACATTGAATATGACATGTTTTCTTGGGGCTTGCAACATCTGAAAAAAACTGGTTTGTGTCGTATAACACTGTATAATAATGTCCATGCAGTCAACTGTAAACGCCAGATCTGCCAAGAAATCGACCAGGAAATCAACCAAGAAATCTAGCAAGAAATCTAGCTAGAAATCTGCAGACTTGCTGAGCTGCAGAATTTTAGGGCATGTGGGATCAGTGTGAAGTACAGGCCCTCCTCTGGCTGCAGCACACTGTACAGGGACTGCTGAGTAGCCTACCCTTGTGGGGGTGATTGACGGATCTTTTAGGGTGATAAACTGTGGGGTGGGTGCGACACTTCCAGGGGTGTTAGCCGGCAGGGCAATGGGTGATCAATGTAGTGGGGTGGGCCACATTGCTGGCTGTTGAGTTGCAGGGGAAATAGGGGCACTTACAATATGTGTCAATGGCGTTTGCAAGCATTTGCAAAGACTGATGCCCCAGTAAAGCTGGCATGCCTATTGGAATAATGATTTAAAGGAGCTTTATAGGGGTTTGTAGAATACTGTTATTTTTTAGTTGTTGCGGAAATTTCTTCTTGTATATTCCGTTGCTTGATGCACTGTGCTAGTAGTATTTCTATTCTGTTGGTTGATAACTTATAATTATTGACCAGAGATTATTGAATGTGTTGTGCAAAATAAGGTAATTTTATTATAACGGTCAGATTCCTGGCCAATAAAATGGTTAATGTCAAAATTCTATGGGAAATCATGTTTATTTAGCTTTTAGTTTTCAATGTTTGCCAACGACACTGAACGTTTGCAACATTGCTGGAGTAAATTGCAAATAGAATCAAATTACAGAGCCCGCACTAATGCCTTGATGAGGAAGACCCCAGTATGACGTCATTATTGGCATTACATGGTATTACACGAAATCCTGTGCTGCAAGCCATAGATAAAGAGGTCAATGAGTGTATGTCCCTGGAAATGTCACCAAGGTCACAGGGTCACTCAGTGCATCTCAGTGCATTGCATTCAATGTTGATAACTCTGTTAATTCGATGTAGTTCTTTATAGATCCACTGGGCCTCTCTAGTTGGATCTTGATCGCCAGGAAACTCGACACCATGCAATGGTCCAAGGCTGAGTTTCTTTGGACTTTCTCCTACACAAATTACATTATAGGTTTCCTCAATCAATGCTGTATCTATAGGTGTTGGACTGTTGGTCTGTATGTGGCCCAGACTGCTCCAAATATATGTTCTATGTTATCAATTGAGGTTGGGTTTTCATCACAGGAACTAGATGCCTGAATGACGTGCAGACACCCTTTTTGAAGACAGATTTGACACGCAAACGTTGGTTCGATGTTTTACCAATGTTTCCTCTTTACGTGGAGGCGGTATTCAATGGGTAAACTGGAATTATTTGAGCCTTTGTCAAAAAAAGTATCTGCCAGATGGATAGGCAGATAGATAAGCTAAAGTTGGGACAATTAATAAAAGGTAGATAGATTAACCAAGATGAAAAACAAAAACAAAAAACAGATGGAGATATTGTAATAATTTTGATAGACAGATTTATCGAGTTCGAAAAGGCAGATAGATAGTTTGGAAGATAACAGATGGAGAGATAGATATACAGTTTTTAGAGATTGTCAATTTGACTAAGAAATTGGTTGAGCTGTCGGCAATTTATCGGTGAATAGATAGTTGAGACCAAAGGTGTGTCATCATGTTGCTTTGGTAAGACCTATGCCTACATATAATAAAGTTCGACAGAAAGTAGGAAATATTTGTGTGTATTGTGAGATTCTTGCAAACTGCAATGTCAGTAGAGACCAGCCATAAGTCATGTCCACAAAGCAAAGGCCGCTGCCTAATTGTCTTAGCCTCCTGAAGGGGATTGTTAGCATCCAGGAATTACTTCCTGTGCAAGCCAATCTTCTTCTGAGTCATGACCCCTCCAAGGTTGTTATTTTCTATTGGAAATAGAGATCTGCATGTAACAAATGGATTTGTGGTGCAGGTGAATTGGAATATGAAGGGATATATCACAATGCAAAGAAGGAATTACTAAAGTTACAGAATGATTTTTTTTACAGTGGTTGTAATTGCCAGAATTGAAGTTCAGTTATAAGTTAAGAAATTTGAAATTTTGAGTTACAAAATTATGCATGATATCTCTTTCCTGCGGCTTTGGTGATGGATATTCAAGAATTGTTCTCATTAAAATTAAAGTTGGGGGGAGGGGGTTGCTTCCTGGCATTTTATAGGCATTTAGATTATAATGCAAACCTCACAAAACCAGTAATCCAATTCACTGAATTGTAATGCTACAAGTTCCTTATAAATCCTTGGCAGTTAGCAACAAAGACAGGCTGAAGAAGAACTTTCCAATCCACAATGTAACATGCCCTACACTTACCAGTCACTAGGCTAGAGATTTCTACTCTGACCTTGTCTTGTTGTAAGGTCCTGCACACAAGACTTGGGCACTAGAAATGCCCTCATGCTCTCGACATGACAGCTGTCCTCTTGAGTGTGTCTTGATTTCCTCGAGGTTTCTTGAGACTTGTGGAGATTTCTGGGTGAATCTGTGGATGATACTACAGTAAAGAAGGTAGGAGAATCCTGAATGGAGGATATGTAGCTTATGAAGAGAATGAGGGATTCAATGGAGTATTTCTTCCCATATAATAATTGTTGTTTTGTTACTGAAGTATAAAATAATCTTCATGATACTGCACTGATATGAAAAGGTTCATTGTGCAATATTGCTTTGTATGTTATTCTGATAGGAAAGAAAGTGTCATATATGATATATCCACTTGAAATATTATACAGTAGAAGTATGAAATGTGAATTTTTTCGTTTCAACACTTAAGATATTTTTAAAAAGTTACTGAACACACATTACATATATATGTACTATTTTAGCTGTATTGTCTGCAGCTGATGTGTTTCCTTAGAAAAACTACATGTAATTAACTCCATGAGCTGCAGAATAGACAATATCTGTATAACTGCATACTTATTCTCTGTATTCCAAATTTCTGGATTTTCCCATGCTGGTCGTTATTACTCAGTTAATGAGTCCTTTGCAATAATGAGGAACATTCACTTTCCATTATGCCCTGGCTTTATATTAGTAGGGCATATATGCACACTTCATTTGCATTCTTAGTGCAGTGCAAATGAAGCCTAACTTCATATAGGTTTGCTTAGGAAGTCCCTTGTAATGATCCAGGAAGTTTAGTACCCAACTGTTTTGATCTGTTCTGCTTTTGTGGTAGTAATTGTAATCTTCAGTCTATAATTGCTTGTCTAACTAGAATCGCAAGCGATGATAATATGACCGCCGGCGCTGCTGGACGCCTTTTGCTGATCAAGTGCAATCAAGTGTGACTGTGTCGATCCATAAAAGATGAATAACAATTTGTGTTTTGAGTGCAGCTTGTTTGGACCTGGCTTAAAAAAGCTCAGTCGTATAATAATAATAATAAATAGATATATATTCGTTGTTGTCCATGGCGCAGTGGGGCCTCTATTTGACGGGGGGTTTATTCGAGGGGCGTATATGTGTACATCCATTGTGCATGCCTGTGTACGGCCATCGTCAAGTGTACGCCCATCTGTAGCTCGTCTGGCATGCCCATCTGTGTGTTCACGCCAATTTGTGTGTACACACCAATCTGTGTACGCACCCATTTGCGTGGGCATGTCCACCTGAATGCCTATCTGTGTGGGCACGCCCACCTGTACACCCATCTATGTGTACGCCCACCTGTAGGCCTATGCCCATCTCTCGAGTGTATGCCCATCTGTGTTGGTACCCTCATCTGTGAGTGCATGCCTTCTTAGTGTGCACGCCCCCCTTTACACCTAGCTGGGAGTACGACCGTCTGTGTGAGTATGCCAATTTGTGTGTGCACAGCCACCTTCGTGTGCACGCCCATTGATATGGCCATCTGTGTGCGCATGCCCATATGTACAGCCATCTGCATGTATACGCCCATATCAGCACGCCCGTCAGTGTGTGTAAGCCCATCTGTGCGTGCACGCCCATCTGTGTGTGCATGCCCATTTGTATGTGCATGGCCATCTGTATGCCCATCCCAGTGTGGATGCCCATGTGTGTGTGGACGCCCATGTGTGTCTGCAGGGCCACCTGTGTGTACACACACATCTGTCAGTGCAGGCCCACCTGTACGCCTAGCTGTGTGGGTATGCCCACCTGTACACTCATCTGTATGTACGCCCATGTGTATGCCCATCTGTGTGTGTATGCCCATCGGTCAGTGTATGCCCATTGGTGTGTGTACGCCCATGGGTGTGTGTAAACCCATGGGTGTGTGTACTCCCATGGGTGAGTGTACGCCCATGGGTGTGTGTGGACCCAGGGGTGTGTAAAACCATTGGTACAGTATATATACACCTTTTGATATATATATATATGAACACCCTTTGGTATAAACTCGCCCATGTCAGTAAACTGTCATGAAAAGTAAGCCAACCGACCTGCCGCCTGACCTGTAATGTAATGTAGTGCTTTAATGCAGTGCTGTAACGTAGCGCTGTAATGCAGTGCTGTAATGCAGTGCTGTAATATAGTGCTGTAATACAGTGCTGTAATATAGTGCTGTAATACAGTGCTGTAATGCAGTGTTGTAGTGCAGTGCTTTAATGCAGAATACAGAAAGAAGTCCAATAACACGTTGCTGTAATGCAGCACAATGATTCATTGTTGTAATTATGTTGTAAAGTAATGCAGTGAGGCAGTGATGTAATGCAGTACAATAATGCAGTGTAATGCAGTGCTGTAATGCATTGCTGTAATGCAGTGCTGTAATAGAGTGATGCAAAGCATGCAGTAATGCAGTGCAGTTATGCAGTGCAGTTATGCAGTGTTGTAAGCAGTGCTGTGATGTGGTCTGTAATGCAGTGCAGTTATGCAGTGCAAAAAAGCACTGTTGAAATACAGTGCAGTAATGAAGTGTTGTGCTGCAGTGCTGTAATGCATTGCAGTAATGAGGTTCTGTGATGCAGTGCAGTAACACAGAGCTGCAATGCAGACTGCAGTGTTGTAATGCAAGGCAGTGATGCAGTGCAGTTATGTGTCCACGGGGGCATGGCCCCGTGTCCGCGGGGGCATGTCCCTGTGTCCGCGGGGGCATGTCCCCATGTCCCTGGGGGCATGTCCCCGCGGGCATGTCCCCATGTCCTTGGGGGTATGTCCCAATGGCCCCGGAGGTATATCCCCGGGGGTATGCCCCCATGGCCCCGGGGGTATGCCCCCATGTCCCCATGTCCCCGGGGGTATGTCCCCATGTCCCTGGGGGTATGTCCCCGGGGGTATGTCCCCATGTCCCCGGGGGTATGTCCCCATGTATGTCCGCGGGGGCATGCCCCCATGTCCCCGGGGGCATGTCCCCATGTCCCCGGGGCATGTCCCCATGTCCCCGGGGGCATGTCCCCATGTCCCCGGGGGGCATGACCCCATGTCCCCTGGGGCATGTCCCCATGTCCCCTGGGGCATGTCCCCATGTCCTGGGGGTATGTCCCCATGGCCCCGGGGGCATGTCCCCATGTCCCCGGGGGCATGTCCCCATGTCCGCGGGGGCATGTCCCCATGTCCGCGGGGGCATGCCCCAATGTCCCCGGGGGTATGTCCCCATGTATGTCCGCGGGGGCATGCCCCAATGTCCCCGGGGCATGTCCCCATGTCCCCGGGGGCATGTCCCCATGTCCACGGGGGGCATGACCCATGTCCGCGGGGGCATGTCCCCATGTCCCAGGGGCATGTCCCCATGTCCCAGGGGCATGTCCCCATGTCCCCGGGGGCATGTCCCCATGTCCCTGGGGGCATGTCTCCATGTCCCCGGGGGCATGTCCCCATGTCCCCGGGGGCATGTCCCCATGTCCCCATGTCCGGGGGGGCATGTCCCCATGTCCGCGGGGGTATGTCCCCATGTCCGCAGGGGGTTTAGTAGATATTAAATGGTTGCCCCCTTATTCTTAGTAATAATGGTCGCCCACTCTTTAGTATATATTAAATGGTCGCCCCCTTATCCTATCTATCTATCTATCTATCTATCTATCTATCTATGTATATCTATCAGCATTGCTTAGTAGATATTAAATGGTTGCCCCCTTGGTTCATACATTCTTAGTAATAATGGTCGCCCCCTCCTTAGTAGATATTAAATGGTCGCCCCTTATCCTATCTATCTATCTATGTATCTATCTATCTATATCTATCATCATTGCTTAGTAGATATTAAATGTCCGCGGGGGCATGTCCCCATGTCCCCGGGGGTATGTCCCCATGTATGTCCGCGGGGGCATGCCCCCATGTCCCCGGGGGCATGTCCCCATGTCCCCGGGGCATGTCCCCATGTCTCCGGGGGCATGTCCCCATGTCCCCGGGGGGCATGTCCCCATGTCCGCGGGGGCATGTCCCCATTTCCGCGGGGGCATGTCCCCATGTCCGCGGGGGCATGTCCCCATGTCCGCGGGGGCATGTCCCCATGTCCCCGGGGGCATGTCCCCATGTCCCCGGGGGCCATGTCCCCATGTCCCCGGGGGGCATGTCCCCATGTCCACGGGGCATGTCCCTATGTCCCAGGGGGCATGTCCCCATGTCCCCGGGGGCATGTCCCAATGTCCCCGGGGGCATGTCCCCATGTCCCCGGGGGCATGTCCCCATGTCCCCGGGGGCATGTCCCCATGTCCCCGGGGGCATGTCCCCATGTCCCCGGGGGCATGTCCCCATGTCCCGGGGGGCATGTCTCCATGTCCCCGGGGGCATGTCCCCATGTCCGCGGGGGTATGTCCCCATGTCCGCAGGGGGTTTAGTAGATATTAAATGGTTGCCCCCTTATTCTTAGTAATAATGGTCGCCCACTCTTTAGTATATATTAAATGGTCGCCCCCTTATCCTATCTATCCATCTATCTATCTATCTATCTATCTATGTATATCTATCAGCATTGCTTAGTAGATATTAAATGGTTGCCCCCTTGGTTCATACATTCTTAGTAATAATGGTCGCCCCCTCCTTAGTAGATATTAAATGGTCGCCCCTTATCCTATCTATCTATCTATGTATCTATCTATCTATATCTATCATCATTGCTTAGTAGATATTAAATGGTTGCCCCCTTGGTTCATTCATGCATGTACTTTTGTTATCTTAGCACCTTAGTAGATATTAAATGGTTGCCCCCTTATTCTTAGGAGATATTAAATGGTCGCCCCCTTATCCTTAGTAGATACCTTATCTATCTATCTATCTATCTATCTATCTATCTTCATCATTGATTGCCATCATTGATTGCCATCATTGATTGCCATCATTGATTGCCATCATTGACTGCCATCATTGACTGCCATCATTGACTGCCATCATTGATTACCTTTGTCTACGACTCCGCCACATAAATCCTCCGACACCCTCCGACACATGAAATCCCGCCATGTGACCGCATAAAAACAGAGATCAGCCTAAAGGCGATCAATAAGAGTTTGGCTGCTTTTGAGACATCCCCCAGCAGTCAAGCGGTCCAAGCAGGTCTAATCTGGCACAGTGCCAAAAATCACGAAAACAACATTCAGATAGCCAAAATAACAATAAGGTGGGGTGTTTCACTGAAAAATCATGAATCTCAGAAAGGTATGAAAGACCCCTTGGATCATTCTGGTTTTCAGGGGTTGAGTAAAGAATGTAAAGTTATGTTTATATAGCAACTTTCATGATTGTACATTGAGTGTAACTTGTTCTATCCATCCCCAAAAATGTGAGTTAAATGGTACAATACGGGGGTAAAAGCAAAATGACCGCGCCAGCGCTGGCGGCGGTCATAATAACTACCTGTTGAAATAATTTCACAGCTTGCAGAAGATATGTAATATAGAGAGACCTGGAATAGAAACATTGTCTGTGCAATATCACTATGACTGCCCCTAGTGCACTTGCACAATGCACATCCAAATGTTTCTTGAATGCTATGAAAATATCTCCTCAGGAACTTTGCCATTTCCTAATGCCAAGAGTAGCTATAGATATAACAGGTTGATTACTTGCACTCGTTTAGACTAGAGCAAAATTAGCATGAGGATGGTTCCAATTTGTGCTTGCTGTGATTGATAATAATTTGACTTTACCTGATGAACCTTTAGTTAAATTATAAGGTGTTACACTGTTGTAAATGTAGATGTTTCTCTATAGTGGTAATTGAAAGGGAATGTTGAGGCCACCCAGGCTGAACAAATAATCAATATGTAATCAACTAGTATTACTAATGTTATATCTGTAGTGCTGTAGTATCTTATTCTTGGAAGGTCAGTTGTTGGATGCTCCCAACTATTTCTCTGGAGTGATCTAAGATGATCTTTTTGAAGTGACTTGATGTTTGATGTGGTTGTCCTTGCAATAATCCATAAAGAAACATCTAATGGCTATATTGAATGACAAATCATGGTTGTGTTGAATTAATGTACCAAATAGAATAAAATGGGAGATAGGTAGAAGTGTAGCAGACCTGCTTGCTTCCAGAAGTTCCAAGTGAGATTCGGAACCTCGAAATTTGTGTATATGGAATTTCAAATGCAAATGCATAGAATGCAAGTTTTTGATTTGCCTGCCTGTCTAATATGTCTATAACTAAGTGTCGTAATATCTACCTTGTGCAGCTTTCTTTTAAATCATAATAAGCCATCAGTTTGTGATATTTCGACAGATGCCACCCAATAGAATGTGTGTGGGGAAATCATCTGATTCACTTGCTGGTAGGCGAAGGTGTGGAGAGAACCAGAAATATATCTCATGGCCAAATAATACCATGATTATTTTTGCATATTTTCCCAGCTTTTTTGCTGAGATCTCTTATTTTTCTTGTGGCACCTTTTGCCATTTCTTTGGTTGCTGGGGCTGAGTAGAGAGCAATAATAACGGAGGCTGCCATGGACATCAGTATAAGCAGTGACCAGCCAATGGCTATTGCCCTTGCTAGTCCAGTACTGTCAGTCCAGTCACGTCCAGGTCCAACTACTCTCCATATCGGTGAACTGCTTATAGGTCACCAGTGCATACTTGAATGTCTGCTTTAAGTTGTTGCTTGAGCTATGATCAAAACTTAATTGTGCCTATGCAGCTGTGGGAATACTGCATTCAGTTTTATTTCTACCTGTATAAATGAAGGGAAAGACAGAAAGATATAACACCAGAGAAAGAAAGCTAAACGCACATATATTTATGTCAAAGTTTCTTAAAAGATATTTATTGGAACGTGCAGAGAATAATTCAAAAAATTGATGCGAGGCAGATTCTTTGTTTGTATTCGTCGAGATTCAAGAATCATCTGTCAACTTCAAGAGTCGTCTGTCAGCTTATGTCTGAGTGAACTGCATGGCTGGTTTGTATCTCATCATTACATCTGCCCATGAACATTTCGAAGATCTTGTTTTTACAAGTGAATACAGTTTTGTTTGACAAGTGAATAGAGTTTTGATTTGCATGCAGAAGTTTGGCCTGAGATGCACAAAAGGAGTTGTGAGTATCTACTGTTAAGTGTTCAAATTTGTTGGGTTTTTGTCTGCAGAAAAAAGAAAGCACAAACTCTGACAATTCTCTGTCAGTTTAGGGTTCTTTTACTTGCCAGCATTGAAACAATAACTAAGGAGAATACCTAGTAGTCAATAAAGCCCTTGGAATGCTTAGATTCCAGCAAGTGTCCCATGTGATTACTGGTCATTTATGAGTTTTATAGCTTACCCTGAATTGTGTGAATTATTTATTGCATTTAATTTGATCTGGGATTAGTCAGGGTGCATTTATATTGGCAATTGACATGCTACTAGTCTGGGTTCTGTGTTGAATAATAGATTGGAGGTGACTGCTATTGTTTAGTGTGATTTCTTTTTCTTTTATGTCTGTAATGCAGGTCTTATGAATCAACTTTTTAGTTGATTGCATTGATGGAAAGAATAGAAGAAGCGTTCACACTGTACTCCTGAGCTAGATTAGAGAATCACCATTTAAAGCTTATAATTTTGATAATTAACGTGATAGTCACTGAACGTGTGACCAAATTTGTTTTTCTGACATTTGTAATCCCTCGCTATCCATATTTTGCCATTATACTTTGACATTTAAAGTGACAAAAGTTTGAAAGTCCAATTATGCCTATGAAGTGCTACATGTAGATCTATTGGACATTATTTAATCGGGAAAGTTGAAGTGTAATTATCACTAAACTGTGTATAATGTGTCTGCAATGTCACATGTTGTGTTTAAACTCTTCAGTCGAACTGTTTGAAGTCTCTTTCATTATGTTTTATCATTTCAAATCAGACAGATAGATGCCAACTTTTGAAATTGCAATGAATTAATGTAATGATGGGCTGACTGATGCCATGATATTATCAAAAATTTTGTCTGACATGGTCTCATTTTGCATTGACACATACTGAAAATAGGCATCTTTATCCACCTCTCAGTTTATCAGATATATTTATCTGCATATGGAGTTGTTCATACAAGAAGAAAATCATTTTACTAAAAAGATGATAAGTCTGATCATATTGAGAAATGTATGGACTGTGTACAATGCAGAAGAATGAGAAGATACAGCAGCCAACCATATTATTAGAAGTGCAGTTTTTCTCCATAAGCAATCTAGCATTTTGACAAGGACAACCCATTTAGTGGCAAATGCCTGGAGCAGGCAGAACATTGACTGATCACTGTGATCAGGATCTCTGCATACAATAAGGTTGCAGGATTCTTGAATACTTGGCAAGTATACTTTGGCAATGTACTGTACTTTGGCATTGTAAAAATTGTTGGCCTATGTATCTTGGCATACTACAGAAAGGTACATGTACATACTTACAGTGGAATGTATCAGTGGAATGTATTGAAGAAGACTTAGAAGTATGGAAGTAGTTACCAGTTTGAAAAATGTGTTGTTTCAGTTTTGATGTCAGATTTCTGGCAAATTAGCAAATGTACTGCATACTAGACAGGAATTTGGAGACACCTTTCCAGAATATTTCAGGAGGGTGCTCTCATATTGTGGTGGAGCCTATCCAGCAGTTATCTAATTTCTGATTGATAACAACAACTGGAATCTATTCGCTGTTGCAATGTTGGGAGAATTGCAAATGTGGTTATGTTAACTCTTCAGCGCCTGGAGATGTTCTTACAATTATGAAACTTGACGATTTCTAGGAAAGGACAATTCTCATAAATTGTGTTGAGTTATATTGACGGTTATTGTTTGGTCGTTTTGTCAATTAATGACACTCTAATGAAATCTGGATATGCTTGTGACTTTCAAATTTGATGGAATTTCTTGAATTTACTCTTTCTCAGGCAAACTGCAGAATTATATTACACATGAGACTAGTTCTTGACAGGAAAAAATATATAAGTGACTGTCTGTGAAGAAATTTTATGAAGTATGATTTATTACCGAGAGGCTTTTTCGCTCTAAAGGGAAATAAAAATCTACTCTGGCTTGGCTTGAGAAGTCTATCTTCATATTTAGAGCTTTTTACCTAATAGTTGAAGAAAAATACAAAAACTTTGTATTGATTGGGAAATCTATCTCTGTACTGGGAGATATTCTACCTGACAGTCCTGGAATAATCAATTGCAAAGGATTATTATGTATTGTCACTAAATTGGCATGATCATATCCGGCACTTACTTTGTCGAGACTTCTAGACGACTCACAATAGCTGCAATCATAGATGATAGTCAGAGTACTCCCGTGGAGACCTATTTTTGTCAAATGTCTGAATGCAGAAGTCAATGCCTGAGTATGTGTTGTAGAATGTTTATCTCTTGGACCTTTTCACAATATGATTCTTACTTCTGTGTGGTAGACTTATGCAAAACTCTTTCTTCAAGTGTCAGAAAGGGTCGAAGGACCTTCTTGAGAGCGGACACATGTATTAGATTCTTGAATTTTAGGAAAACATTTTTGCTAACGAGTCATTTAATGCCCATGTCCCATATTGTTCTAGGCGTATTTGCTAGCATATAATTTTTTTTTATTAGAAGGGCCCATACATTCCTCTTGACTTAATTTGATTTATTGACCATCTTCAATCTTCATCCATAATTATATAGAAACTGTCAGTATGTTTCCATGGCTCCATTTATTTACGAAATGTTAATGCCTTCCAGATATTGTCTGTACATTTTCTGGAATGATAGAACTTCTTTAACATTGTGTTATATACATGTATCTTGTAGCTTATTTGTGAAATTCTCAGCCTACATAAGACTGAGATGTCATCCATCATAATTTCAGCACTAAAATCCTTTATGATGGCAAATCCCTCACAATCTCTAATGAAATGGATGTCTTTTGTTGTTGCAGGAGCTGTTTGAATCTGATGAGGACACTGCCTTTGAATTAGCTGCTTATGTCCTCCAAGCTACCTATGGAGATTATATCGAGTAAGTACTTTGCATTACTGTGATATTGTAACACTGATATGGCTTCTATGAGACTCAGACTACACTTTGCATGGTTTGTGTCATATTAATGCTGCAGACCTTATACACTTGGAAATTTTTGTTGTGTTTTGTACGTATGAACAATCATTGTACTGCATTGTTAGTCTTACATTTGTGTGCATATTTCTTGAAAAAATATGGGGGGCGAAAAACTTCTTGAAATATTATTAAAGGCTGTTGCATTACTGACTCTCCGTTTCCCAGAGCCTGAAATATCTCAACATTCATTGCATACGTCGGTCCATTTTGACACAGAACCGTGTAGACTCGGCTTGTGAAGATGTGTCATTATTGCAATTGCTCATAGTAGTGTGTGATACACCATCTGATGGGCGAAACAAGCCTTTGATTCCTTGTAGTACACACAATACTCTCCTGATTTTGCACTCAAAGCCCTGCTTTAGCGTGGGAGTATCAGTGGCTTTGGAGCTACTGTATAACAGCAAATCTAGAGACATACTCGATACATACTGTATGTCGTTTAGCTTTTGAATTTTTTTAATGTTTTGATGTTGCTACTCGTCAAACCTGTGTGTATTTTGAATAACAATCAATATTGAGATCAAGCTCGTGTTTAAAGCATTGAGGCCACTCTTATGTTAGTACATGTGTGTGTATTATCATTGATATCGCCTTTCATTAAAAATTTTCATGGTATCGTATGTCAGGATTATATTTTGCAAAATTGGCATAAATGCTGAGAAGTCATTTTGTTAATATTGATCCCTGAAGTGATTTTAATCTGCCATATTCCTTTATAGTAATATGAATTTAGAATCAATAGAAGTTAAGAAGGTCTGATTTATTTGGAAGATATTGATTTGATTCGACCAGGAAATGACAATCATACTTTGATATTTATTTTCAGTGATGACACTGCTCGTAAACAGCTCAAGAAACTGCCTGTGTTACCAACTAGTGTCTTAAGAAAACACCTTTCAATATCATTCTGGTAAGTGCCATTTTATATCAGTCCCTAGAAATGAATCGTTTATTCTCAAATATTCAGTGTCGTTGCTATAATTTTTAGGCAACGTGTCTTCCAAATTGACACTGCTTCTAAACATGCTGAAGGCAAGTGTTTCAAATTTTGATGACCGTAAATATTACTTTGCTTCTGTTGTGATGTATTTGTAAGAAACCTGTATGTTTATTGGCAAAGTTGCTGGTATTCGTTTTTGTTGGAATGAATGTGCAAGTAGGTATATAATTTTTAAAATTATATTTGTGAAACATGAGATGTACAAATACTAGGACAACCTTACATTTGATGTTTTTCCTTGCAGTGAGAATGCTGTCATAGGACATTACCAAAAGCTCGCTGGGCATTCTCGGGGGTCTGCTATTGTCAAGTAAGTAGCAAATTTGTTTAGGAAGCCAGTAGGCTCAGTTCTATCGAATCTCTGTCTAACAAGGTAAATTAAGAGTTCTTGTCAAACTAGGTAAATTAAGTGCCCCAAAGAGAGAATTCAAGTCAATTTGGACTGTGGAGTCACAATTGTATTTAAACTAGTTTCAGCTCAAATAAAGGCAATGTCAATATTGATTAGGGCCTGAATTGACTGTTGAATTGCTCTACAGTGCAGATCTATAAAGGCAGAATGACTGGTGTCAGTTACTAGTGGAGAAGTCTATATGTTCTGTATTGAATATCCTTTGAATATATATTGGAACATATCACAGAATTATTGGAATATATTTATAAGGCACATACTATGGATGTTTCGTGTAAGTGAGAATATTTATTGGAAGCATAGGTTGTAGGCTCCAGAGTACCCTGGTGTCTTGATATACTACAAGAACAGGTTCACTTCAAAGCAATGTGATTTACAAAGACTTTCCTCTGGTTTGGTGTCAGAGGTATGTTATTCATGGTCAGTCTTTAATTTGTAGGAATGTTTTCTCTTGAACACAGACATTTGTACCCATGTTCTGTACTATTGTCTAGATAAAGATAAATTTTAGAAAAGCTCTACAGACTCAGCTGCCTCCTGGTTCATCTAACATGTATACATGTGTGCAAGAGTGGTTTTTGGAATATAGGCATTTTGTGAATTAGGGACTGAAAGTCAAATGCACAATTTAAAGTTGATCATGATGATGTTTGAAATTGCCTTTTATTAGCTCACTCAACTTGTGAGTCTCCTATTCTTTCAACCTTTTCTTTATTGTTTTGTTCTATGCTATTTGCAAAAGCTGATGCAATGAATGTTTTGATCAGTGTCTATTGTGAATGACATGAGTGCCCCTCAATCGTAGTCAGGACTCTTTGTTTGTCTATGTTCAGTTTGCAGCTTGTGTTGTTTGATGGTATTGTGTTTGGTGGCTGTAACATTAGTCCAAATAAAAACTAGATTTTCCTCCCTCTGTGTGGTTAGGTCTTTTAAAATGGTTAAGTGCCATCACTGAATGTAGAATTCTCCCAATGAACATTGCCATTGTTGCTGGTTAATATGAAATTGTATTTTCAAGTAGAATAATACTTCGATGCTCTTCAGTCGCTATCGGTTAGTTCTTGTTACATGGTAGATTTCTCAATGCCATTGCTTAATTCCTGACTCAGGCTGACTGATGCGATGTACTAAGGAGAATGAGTTACAGTAATAACTGTCATAATAAAACATTTGTCCTTGTATGAGAATTAACTAAAGTCTGATGGATTAATAACCACGGACAAAGTCATGAATTTTAGTGCTAGCATTCAAGAATCAATAGTGCTTTTGGTTATTGTGAAGCTGAAGGTTTTCTTTAGGGAAGGAGATGATTATTCTGAAGAACTGTACTTAGTAATTTTTGTGTTAATCTATTGGTTGCAACATGGTGTCTCTGTCTATATGTGTCTGTCTTGGTCTATTTATCTATCTTTCTACAGTAGTAACTGTGATGGGCGCACTCCCTGGATTTGCGAGTCTGCTTTCGCATTATAAAAATGTGCCCCTACAAGCGCCTATCTCACCTTCACAATCAACCTCTGTATGTCTGCAGAAAGGGGAGTTCCTAAATATCTATCCAAAAGTATCGGTCTGTCTGTGTATCTCTTCATTTGCCGCTCCCTCTATCTGATATACTGTATGTGTTATTTGTCTCTGTCCATGATCCATTTACTATATAATTCATCAATCTGGCCACCCATGAAACATTATATCCCAAGTGTGCATGTGTGGCTCTTCCAAAGTATGCTACTAACGTTGATTTATATCATACTCTCAGCTCCATAATACTGTTAAAGCTTAGATGTGGTATAAATTTGTCATTACTCAGGGGTTCGGTGTCTTAAGGTAATGCAATGTGTGGCTGATCCTTGAGTAATGCTATGGCTCCCCTGAGGAGAAAGACTTGCTTCTTATAGAGGATAAACTTGTGGTTAATTCATGAGCTAGTGATACAGGGTATTTGTTTGTGGCCCTTTACGTAAATCTTCCACTGTTGTGATCGCATAAGAGTTTACTGTTGGTGTCTGCTCAGCTGCTTTTGTCTCTGGTTTATTTTGTTTCATCTTAATGAATTGGGGATTTTACTTTCTCTTGTGAGACAAAGGAAAATGTATTGCCTTGTGCAAGGTGTTTTACGCAAGCATCTTATGAGATTAGTGGCTCGCTCAAAAGAAAGTTTCAGACGTCTATGGCTCATTCTGGTATGTGAAATTGTGAATGGATTATTTATCTGTTGTTCCATGTCCTGTGGAAATCTGTGAGATATTAATTGTCATTAGATCTGTCATAGTGCCTTCATCCCTGGCAAGGTTTTGTGTTACCCTACAAGTTGTACCTGATTTTCTCTGCAAGAGGAAGTTTAGAGCTCCCATTCTTCCATGATTATAATCTGTCCAACTGCTTGCCACTTGTGTTTTCTCTCAAGTTTCCATTTGTCCATTTGCGCACCGAAGTTGTTAAAGCTTAATGAATTGAAGATTGTTCTTTCCCTGGTTGAAATGGCGTGAGCAATGTGAAATATTTGATCCTAATCGCTAATTCAGTGTACGCAAGCTTCTTGTCGTTCAAGAAATTTTAGATTCGCTCATGGGACATTTACCATGCTTCCTTTCTCTTATTATAGGTGATTTAGCTGCTTACCAATGTAGCATTTGTCTTCTGTGATTTTTATCCATCACTGGGGTGGAACTAGGTGAAAACTTTGTTTTTGAAAGAATTTTTTATACCTTTCAAAAGGAGTATAGTGCCTCCTTCCGATGTTGTGCATATGAACCCAGCTTTTAAATCTTTTAAATGTAATATCATGGTGATAAGAGCTTGGCTATCTGCTGGATATTGTGAGATCTGAATACAGCACGTCCTCTTCGTAGGAACATCATCTTTAGAAAATGGATAGTTCAACCATTTTATGCAAGGTTTCTTGTGGCACACACTGCAATGCAGGAATCTTAGATCCGCTGAAAGGAGTTTAAAGCTTCAAAGGTATTCTGGGAAGTTCCATTCTGTGATAATGGGTCACTCATTCCTCAAATAGATCTCATTGCCAGATTGCTCTGCACAAGAATGCTCCCACGATTAATTAATGGCATTAGGCCTCATCAACATTCCTTGGATGATTCACAGTCTGTCAGGTAATTGTGTTATTCAAATCGCACCCTCCCACACCACCACCTTGCTCAAGAAGGGTTCTCTTCTGAATGTTGTCACAAAGAATATTAATCAAAACAATATGAAGAAGTATTGGTTGATTTGAGACACAAATTAGATGTTAGATTTTCTATGAAATGTAAATCAATGGAACTGCGCTTATTATACATTGTTATATGAATTTATGAGTTTTATTAATGATTTTGTTTGTTTTCTATTTCAGTTACATGACAATTGTCGAGAGTCTTCCAACATGGGGTGTCCATTACTATGAAGTCAAGGTAAACTTAAAACAATATTATGAATACTTTTCTTGGCAAATGACTTTTTCTGAAATATCTTATTTGTCATTCTCAGCATTGAATGGCATGAGTCATCTGGGAATTCATTATATTCAACTTTTGAGACTATTTTTATTCAGGTACATTATAATTTATCAAAAGATAGATTTATAATTTATTCCTTTGAGGTACATAACTGCAGAATGACTACCTTGGTATTTGTAATGTATGAGAAATTATTTCTTATTTTTTGAATGGTTGGGTTCTGCGTACATGCACATAGGACATCATTTACCTTTTGTTTTGTGATGACTATTTCAATCATTTGAGATATTATCTGAAATATGCCTTTAGAGTCCAAATATATTTAGAAGCAGAAATTTTCAATCTTCCTGGGCCTAGACTGTAATATGGCCTACTTCAGACTTTGATGGGAATATTGTTGCATTCATTGCATTGAAGTGAATAATTCAATAGTGTTCGTCTGGAGGTGGCATGCCCACATGAGTCACTAGTCATCAAGGGTGGGACAGGCGCTGGGATGTGATGGGGTGGGGCGAGAGGAATGTGAAATTGTCAGTCATCTCTACCCCATCCTTGAGGTTATGACCATGATCCATAAATGCTGTCGTTATTTGCATTCCTCACACAAATTAGACCACGGGCCAGAAAGTGAAACCCTCCCCCCCCGGAGGGAATTTTCGGGACCCCCCTAGTTTTCTTCCTGAATGTGTTAGGAGTTCATTTCAGGTTGTTTCCGCAATTTAAAAGCGTGGAAACTCCAGAAAAAATCACTTTTTCTGAATACCGCGTGACGAATTTCGATATTTTTAGCGTGACGCACTCTCCTTCACCAAATTGGCAATAACTCCCTCAATAATCATGTTTATGACACAACAAAGGTGTCATTGGAACCACAAATAAGCAGGCTACATGATAAAATGTTGTTTTAGTAAAAAATATGGACTGAAATTTGTTAGGAAGCCATTTTCCTACCCCTACCCCTACATTTTATTTAATAAAATGATTTCCGCCCATATATAATCACCATTTGAGGCTAAATACTATGCAAAATAATCATAAATTCAGCCTGGGTGAATTTAATCAATCATTTTTAAAACAACTATCAACACTAGAAACACACAGTCACAAATAAATCCATAAAAATCTATTTACCTGAGCACCGCATCGGGAATTAAGTTGTTTTTAGCGTAACAGACTTTCTGTCACAAAATTAGCCATAACTCCCTCAATAATAATTTTTATTACACAATGTAGGTGTCATTGGAACCACAAATAAGAAGGCTACATGATAAAATGTTGCTTTGGTTGAGGAGAGGGACTGAAGTTTAACAGAAGGCCATTTTCTTACCCCTACCCCTAACATGTTATTTAAAAAAAAAGATTTCTGAACACTTATAATCATCAATTTCAGTTAAATTCTAAAAAAACAAAACAAATTGAGACTGGGTTAATTCTCTCCCATCAGTTGTATGGTAATTCAGTATATTTACTAGGCTATCTGGTGCATATAGTATATATATTTTGGAAAAGGGGTGTGGACACCCCAGCCCCACCTTTGTTAAATTTGGACTATCGCAGATTTTTGCTAAAATTTGAACACTTCCACACATTGAATTGGCTGTAAAGTGGTCATAGAAATGGCCAGGCATATTAAGTTTTATATGGTTATTTAGTATATTTGCCAGACTATCTGATGCATATAGTTTAATTTTGGACAACGGGTCTGGACACCACAGCCACACCTTTGTTAAATTTGGACTATCGCAGATTTTTGCTAAAATTTGAACACTTCCACTCATTGAATTGGCTTTAAAGTGGTAATAAATGTGATAAAGCATATTAAGTTTTATATGGTAATTTAGTATATTTGCCAGGCTATCTGATGTATATAGTTTAATTTTGGAAAAAGGGTGTGGACACCCTAGCCACACCTTTGTGAAATATGGACTGTCGCAGATTTTTGCTAAAATTTGAACACTTCCACACATTGAATTGGTTGTAAACTGGTCATAGCAATGGCCAGGCATATCAAGTTTTATATGGTGATTTAGTATATTTGCCAGGCTATCTGATGCATATAGTTTAATTTTGGAAAAAGGGTGTGGACAGCCTAGCCACACCTTTGTGAAGTATGGACTGTCGCAGATTTTTGCTAAAATTTGAACACTTCCACTTATTGAATTGGCTGTAAAGTGGTAATTAGAATGATAAGGCTTATTAAGTTTTATATGGTAGTTTAGTATATTTACCAGGCTATCTGATGCATATAGTTTTATTTTGGAAAAAAGGTCTGGACAAAACAGCCACACCATTGTGAAATTTGGACTATCGCAGATTTTGCTAAAATTTGAACACTTCCACACATTGAATTGGCTGTAAACTGGTCATAGCAATGGCCAGGCATATCAAGTTTTATATGGTGATTAAGTATATTTGCCAGGCTATCTGATGCATATAGTTTAATTTTGGAAAAAGGGTGTGGAAAGCCTAGCCACACCTTTGTGAAGTATGGACTGTCGCAGATTTTTGCTAAAATTTGAACACTTCCACACATTGAATTGGTTGTAAACTGGTCATAGCAATGGCCAGGCATATCAAGTTTTATATGGTGATTTAG
Source organism: Platynereis dumerilii (assembly GCA_026936325.1). Lineage (NCBI taxonomy): Eukaryota > Metazoa > Annelida > Polychaeta > Phyllodocida > Nereididae > Platynereis > Platynereis dumerilii. The sequence continues at coordinate 14,617,091 of JAPTHN010000016.1, read as the reverse complement.
TATATTTGTCAGGCTATCTGATGCATATAGTTTAATTTTGGAAAAAGGGTGTGGACACCCTAGCCACACCTTTGTGAAGTATGGACTGTCGCAGATTTTTGCTAAAATTTGAACACTTCCACTTATTGAATTGGCTGTAAAGTGGTAGTTAGAATGATAAAGCTTATTGAGTTTTATATGGTAGTTTAGTATATTTACCAGGCTATCTGATGCATATAGTTTCATTTTGGAAAAAAAGGTCTGGACACCACAGCCACACCATTGTGAAATTTGGACTATCGCAGATTTTTGCTAAAATTTGAACACTTCCACTCATTGAATTGGCTGTAAAGTGGTAATAAATATGATAAAGCATATTAAGTTTTATATGGTGATTTAGTATATTTACCAGGCTATCTGATGCATATAGTTTAATTTTGGAAAACGGGTCTGGACACCACAGCCACACCTTTGTTAAATTTGGACTATCGCAGATTTTTGCTAAAATTTGAACACTTCCACACATTGAATTGGCTGTAAACTGGTCATAGCAATGGCCAGGCATATCAAGTTTTATAGATTTTTTGCTAAAATGTGTTCACTTCCACTCATTGAATTGGCTGTAAAGTGGTAATAAATATGATAAAGCATATTAAGTTTTATATGGTAATTTAGTATATTTACAAGGTTATCTGGTGCATATAGTTTCATTTTGGACAAAGGGTCTGGACACCCTAGCCATGCCTTTGTAAAATTTGGAATGTTGCAGCTTAAATTTTGCTAACATTGAACACTTCACATTGAAATGGCTATAAAGTAGTTGTAGAAATGGCCAGGCATATTAAGTTGTATATGGTAACTTAGTATATTTACCAGGAAATCTGGTGCATATAGTTTCATTTTGAACAAAGGATGTGGACACCCCAGCAATAAGTGAAAGTGTGAGAGTATTCAAATTTTTGGCAAGAATTTGCGATAGTCCAAATTTCATAAAGGTGTGGCTAGGGTGTCCAGACCCTTTGTCCAAAATGAGGCTATATGTACTAGATAGCCCTGGAAAAATTTTTTTATAACTATTTTAAACTTGATATGCTTTATCATTTTTATTACCACTTCATGGCCTATTCAATGTGTGGAAGTGTTCAAATTTCAGTAAAAAATCTGCGATAGTCCAAATTTCACAAAGGTATGGCTGGGGTGTCCACAGTCTCCACACCCTTTGTCAAAAATGAAACTATATGCACCAGATAGCCTGGTAAATATACTAAATTACCATATTAAACTTAATATGCTTTATCATTTTTATTACCACTTCGCAGCCAATTCAATGTGTGGAAGTGTTCAAATTTTAGCAAAAATCTGCGACAGTCCATACTTCACAAAGGTGTGGCTAGGGTGTCCACACCCTTTTTCCAAAATTAAACTATATGCATCAGATAGCCTGGCAAATATACTAAATTACCATATAAAACTTAATATGCCTGTTCATTCCTATGACCAGTTTACAGCCAATTCAATGTGTGGAAGTGTTCAAATTTTAGCAAAAATCTGCAGCAGTCCATATTTCACTAAGATGTGGCTAGGGTGTCCACACCCTTTTTCCAAAATTGAACTATATGCATCAGATAGCCTGGCAAATATACTAAATCACCATATAAAACTTAATATGCCTGGCCATTTCTACGACCACTTTACAGCCAATTCAATGTGTGGAAGTGTTCAAATTTCAGCAAAAATCTGCGATAGTCCAAATTTAACAAAGGTGGGGCTGGGGTGTCCACACCCCTTTTCCAAAATATATATACTATATTCACCAGATAGCCTAGTAAATATACTGAATTACCATGCAACTGATGGGAGAGAATTAACCTAGTCTCAATTTGTTTTTGTTTTTTTAGAATTTAACTGAAATTGATGATTATAAGTGTTCAGAAATATTTTTTTTTAAATAACATGTTAGGGGTAGGGGTAAGAAAATGGCCTTCTGTTAAACTTCAGTCCCTCTCCTCAACTAAAGCAACATTTTATCATGTAGCCGTCTTATTTGTGGTTCCAATGACACCTACATTGTGTAATAAAAATTATTATTGAGGGAGTTATGGCTAATTTTGTGACAGAAAGTCTGTTACGCTAAAAACAACTTAATTCCCGATGCGGTGCTCAGGTAAATAGATTTTTATGGATTTATTTGTGACTGTGTGTTTCTAGTGTTGATAGTTGTTTTAAAAATGATTGATTAAATTCACCCAGGCTGAATTTATGATTATTTTGCATAGTATTTAGCCTCAAATGGTGATTATATATGGGCGGAAATCATTTTATTAAATAAAATGTAGGGGTAGGGGTAGGAAAATGGCTTCCTAACAAATTTCAGTCCATATTTTTTACTAAAACAACATTTTATCATGTAGCCTGCTTATTTGTGGTTCCAATGACACCTTTGTTGTGTCATAAACATGATTATTGAGGGAGTTATTGCCAATTTGGTGAAGGAGAGTGCGTCACGCTAAAAATATCGAAATTCGTCACGCGGTATTCAGAAAAAGTGATTTTTTCTGGAGTTTCCACGCTTTTAAATTGCGGAAACAACCTGAAATGAACTCCTAACACATTCAGGAAGAAAACTAGGGGGGTCCCGAAAATTCCCTCCGGGGGGGGAGGGTTTCACTTTCTGGCCCGTGGTCTAAATAGGCTCCAATAAATGTGGCCAATAATCGCCATAATTTCATCCTAGAGGTTCTGAAATTGTTCTAGAACAGTATATGCAGCCTGTGGCTGTGTAATTCTGAGACACAGATCATAGTATGATATCATGTATTGTAAAGAAATTAATTAGTTGTTTTAGAAACAGTATGGTTTTAGGATGATGCAATTATAGTTTTTGTTGGGATGCAGACTATTGTAATAGCTTGAACAAAAGCTACATAAATTTTTTTTTGCAAGTAAATGTCCCATTTAAAATCCTGGAGAAGGGCTATCTAGAATTAGAGCGCTAAGTATCTATGCTCTTGGCAACTGAACATAACTCACTAGTAATGTATCAAACTTTTTGAAATGCAGGAATAACCTTGTTATTTCAATAATAGATGGTGTAGAGGGAAAAGGGGCTTCTATTTGAATAGATGTGGCATATGGTTGGCAAAAAAAGAATTGAATTTTATAGTTTGTTAGGGTCACAACTGTGATCATCATGCTTTGAAATACAACTCATAATTGGATAATTTTGCCTGTAATTGTATTTGCTATGGTGAGTTTTGCATGAAGGTTAATGCAGTTTATGAACTGTGGAGTTTTTTAATGTAAACATGCTGGTAATAGTCATGATCAGGGATGAGGGTAGCAAGGCTAAACAATCATGCTCAGGTCAATTGTTCAGAATTTGGTCTTCCTGTGTGAGTGTTTTTTTGCCGCATTGTTTTGTCAGTATCTAAATTGTTTCAGAGAAAAAGCTAGTGGTTTTGTTCTCAGTTTTTATTCTGAATTGTAACACGACACATGAAATAAGTTGACACTATGTCACTGAGAACTTTCCATTCTGACTGGCATCTCTGTTTCGTCATCATGCTGTCTGAAGATTGCTTTATGTTGTCAGAACTGAATTGTTTAGTGATCTGCGAAAGGTCATTGGAATTGTCTGTACTTGTATTGAGTGAAACTTCATCAAGCTAAGATGGATTTATACTTCGAAGCTTTATAAATTTGGTGACAAAACTGTGGCAATTCCTCTGTTGTCATATTGGTTCCGTTGTTTTAATACTTGGATCATATTGTAACAATTATTTTACTTTTTGTGCAATAAATACTTTATTGAGGTATTCAATTTCAAAGTTATTGTATTTTTCATTTAAAGGACAAGAGAGGAATGCCATGGTGGCTTGGTTTGAGTTTCAAGGGCATTTCACAATACGACTACATTGACAAGAAGACTCCTAGAAAGGTAATATGTGTGTTAAGTAACTTTTAAGTGAGATTTCCTACTGTGTTCTTATTGTTTAAATGTTGTTTAATAACAATTTTATAACCAGGGTAGAACAATGTTGAGTTAGATAGTTGTTACAAGTGTTAAATCTCCCGGGAACAATATCTTTACAAAGGAGTTTATGTTTTGCAAATGTCTATTATAAATTTTCAAACTGTTTTTCGAGGGTGTTCTATTTATAATGAAATGTTACTCATCTTAGAATGTGGAGTATAGATACAGATATTATTACACACTGGAATTTGGTCAACAGAAATCAGACCAGAAGCGAGTTATTGATTTCTGCAACCAACCCCCTAATTTCAAAATTCGTATTGCAGAATTTCCCCTGGAAGCAGTTGGAGAATCTATACTTCCGTGACAAGAAGTTTTCTATAGAAGTTCACGACCCTAAACGGTAAGTGTGAAAATACCAATCACAAATTGAAGCTTTCAAAAACCTCTTATCCTCAAGCTTTAGAAGGAGGTGTCTCCTGCTGCCAGAGTCTCTTTCTTGATCCTTAAATCTGAAGTTTTATGCACAAAGTGCGTCTTTATGCATCCATATACTTATGCATGTTGTCATTCATATGTGTAAGACATTTGTAAATACTATTGTATATACTTCCGCGTAGTGCAAGTACTATATTCACCATTATGTATTGTTTGTTGTTTTAGGATAAATTCAATTCGCTAGCTTTATCCCATGAAACTTGATACATCCCTCGAAAGAAATTTTGTACCAGTTGGCCCTTGCTTTGCCATCTGAATAACTAGTACTAGTACCACTATGGCACCAATTATAGTGTTATATGTAATTCTTTAGTTGAAGAATATTGGAATTTTTACAGCTGTCTGTCATATTCTGCCAGTAGAAAATGTTTAGGCCCACAATTTTAGGCGTCGGTGTACTGACACTCAGCCCATCACCACTCAGCCTGCATGTTGATTTGATTGCGAGTCATTAACTTAGTATCAAGCTATTATATTGATTTGGAGGAGCTTCAGAACTTTTTTGGATTTGCCAGTTGCGTGTTTTTATAAATGAATGAGGAAATTGCATGTTAGGCAAATAGTCCCCTCTCATTTGCAAAAAAAGTAAAACTCTTGATAGATTGAGAATTGAAGGATGGTTAAATGTTTTTTTGGATAAACCACCATAAATTTGGTCCTGCAGGGTTAACGTTGTTATCTTCTATAATACTTTATTTAAATAAGCCAACCACATAAAGTTAAGCCAGTTTATCATAGTTCTCAATGGTATTGGAATTTGGATGATTCTCTAGATAATTCTATCTGTCCTTTCCTACTTTTAAGATATATATCATATAGATCTGTAAGAATAAGCCCAATTTTGAACCTGTCCTTTTAGATAAATATATTTAACAAACTTTGTAGTATTGAAGACGTTTACTTCCAACTTTGATCAATTTGTTCTAAACGAGTTGAATGTAAAATGAAACAATTTTACTGGATGGAGGTGGAGATTTGTCGCTTCAGCTCAGATTTAGCTAGTTTCTGTTTCGCTATTTCATCCTTGTACTCCTACCTGTCCTTGTGCTTGTCTAATTCATATCTGGTCTTTTTAGTTTTGTTAATTTGGTTACTTTCCAATTTATTCCTGATTTATAACTGAACTTTTTGAAATGGAAATAGATTTGTTCTAACCATGGGTGTCATTTCCAGTTGGTTTATAAGTGCAAATAAAGCTAGACAGATAAATTTGCTGTGAGGTCCTTTGTACAGTGATTCTGACATCGTGATATTTCCTTTACATATGAAAATAATTTGATGTTCAAAGAAAACAACATGGTAAAGATATACCTTGCAAAATAGGCAAATTGGCATAACATAATGTATCTTTCAAAGGCAAGGAATGTTTAAGAACCTGCCACATGAGCTGCCGTCAAAAATTACTCTTAGCCATCGATATCCAAAATTAACCAGAAAGCTATGCATTATTACCATTGCACAAATTAGTCAAAAAGCAAATCAGTAATGACACCCAAGGTTGAACATTTTAGTTGATTTTTGCTGGAAAATGTGTAACTCTATACATGTACATAGTCCTTCTACATATAACTTCTTTGTGTTTAACCTGTTATGTGTGATGAATGTGCGTTTGATGTGCATCTTTTGTTTCCCAAAATCCTCTGGTAGGGAGCACCTCCTTCAACAAGTCATTTGCAAATTTTATTTTCCGCGGTCACTGTTTAGTCTGATTCAATTTCTTTTGCGGTTTGCTTTTCACTTATCCTTGTGAGTCACTGCATGAATTGAATTGGTCTCTAGAAGTGAGTGACCTGTAGTTGCCTTGAGTATGATTTCTGTAATTTTATAACAACTATGTAGATTATTTGTGATTTTATTGACATAAATGTAGCATTTGTGTGTTGATTTCATTTAATAAGCAGCTGTAAATTTAATTTCAAATTAATACCATTGCGATCATTCACTAAAACAAAATTTTGAATCATTATGCAAGCTGCAAACTAATAAATTTATAATAATTGATTGAACAAGTAACAGATATTGAAGATATATTAAAATTAATGTCTAATCTAATGCATGAAATTAATTTCATTGACTTGTTGAAGCAGTTGTTGCTACTACTTTCTGGCAATTAACAGCATTATTAAGGCATGTCTTTCTCAAAGATTTAGTAAGATGTGAATGAATCTAATTCACCCCCGATTACAATTTGATATGCTTTGATGATGTTGTTAGTTAAAGCTACTCACTGGACATAACAACAAACAAATTCAAAAGATTACATGCACCTGAAGAACAGACTTTACAAATATACAATTCAAATTTATAAATTGGTGCAATGACCAACATATGAGCTTATGAATATGGAAATGATGAAGGGCTCTCATTGCATTATGAGTAAATAAAAATTTTAAAAACTTCCATTTGAGAAAATTTCAATTTCTGTATGTGAAATAAATCATTTGGTCTCTGTATGGTCATTTCATGATTTGCAATAATAATTCATTCATATTACAATATGTATTCATTCTCGTAATTTTCATAATTTTTTTTGTTAGCTTAGTTCATTCTCTATCACTCCGAATTTGTTGTTGTGTTCATTTGTGGCTTTTAAGATGTCTCGCTGCAGAAAGCCTTCACATATTCTTGCCATGTTGTGAGCTTCAGTGGTTGCTTCATAAGTAATTCTATCTAGTATTAATTTGATTGACTAGTACACTGGATATGATGCATGGTAAAGTAATTAATGCAGGGCTTGATCACCTCATTACTAATATTGTCTGATAGAGAAGGAAAATATTGTTGAAGTGACAGAGATATCTTTTCGAACTTGAAAAATATTCCAACCAGATGCCCAGAAAAATTTGCGAAAAATTGTAAAAAATTTCATCATCCTTTGTATGTTTTGCTGAAAACATTATGCCAGGTCAGTTGGCTAGCTATAGGCGAAGATGACTTTCTAATTGGTCCATAAAATCTATTCTGAATTTATCTACTTCAGATAAATTCGCTATCGAATCAAGATCCAACTTTTTTTGGGGGGTTAAAGTATGGCTGATAGTTTTAGTCCATTCAAAGAGAGGTCAACCATGATTTGCTTTTTGAGTTTGGTACATTTGAAGTCAAACTTCTAACATGTTACTGAAAATTAAAATTTCACAACAATTACTACTGAGCAAAAAATGTTTGATTTGGAAATAAAATAGATACCCGAGAATATCTCAATTTGGTGGTCAGCCCTTGCAGTCATGTGAAGGCTTTTTGCAATGGGACACTTTGCCAGTGTGGCCTGAGCTGCTGTGCTGAGTGTGAGTGTTCTGCTGTTTGTTCGTGCAGTGTAGTGCATACGCTGAGCAGTTTCAATCTATATGAGGATGCCATTCAAGAATCTATAGAGGAATTTGATGAACTCTCTGATGCCATCTCTGATCCGACCACGCAGTAAGTAGGGGCCACCTCCATCCAGTAAACGCTCTATCAGTAAAATACTCTCTCAATTTTACACCAGGTGGCTTGTGGTGATGGCTGCCTGCGTTCTGCAATCTAGCTGCAGCATTGTTGTATTGTTCTTCCTCTAGATCATTATTTCCAACACTTTGCAGCTGTAGTATCAATTTCCAAAATATATTATTTTGGAGACATATATTTACAATACCTTATTATATTACCTAGAAATTTAATTTTAATCTTCTTAGTAACCCAACAGGCCAGCACTTATTGAAAATGTTGAAATTGAGCACTTGATTCACTTATGTTACACCCATTAATGATTAACTCAAAATTCCCAAGTATGTGCACCTTCATAATAACTAAATTGAAAAGAAACTAAATCTTTTGCATGCAATATCTCGTAACCTGTAAGATTTTCTTGCACTTGAATGACCAACATGCATTCAAATTAAGACTACTAAGCGCACAGTTGTTAGACATTGAACCACAACTTTTCCTTCCCTTTTCTGTTTAGTAATTAGATGAATGTTAGCTTCAATGACGTAATTTGTCAGGTTGCTTAGATTGTGTATTTTCTTTGCAGAGTGTCAGTTAGTAGAAGAACGTTCGGACCAGGGAATGTGAATGTTTATGCTTGGTTCACGTCCAACCAGTCCTTAACAAAATGCATCTGGTCTATGGCCGTGAGTCAACACCAGTTCTATCTGGACAGAAAACAAAGCAAGGTAAGAGTCATTGTTTCATGATTTTCATCATGTTTGTCAGTTTTTAGTACCTGGCTGGTTGCGAATTATACATACACACACTAAACAGATAGGTTTTGCGTTGCGTTAGGATGGTGCCTGTCATTTTGAGTAAATAACTGCCTGCTGGACACATAATTTTATATCGCAACTGGACGCATCTTTGTAAATTAAATAAGGGGCCGACCAGATGATCTTTGGGGGGGGGGCTATGGATATTTGGTGAAAAAAAAAGATTGTTTCCCACTTGACACTGAAAAAAAAGTTTGTTCAGCACATGGAAATAAAAAAAACAGTTTGTTTCCACCTGTAGCTAGGGTACCATAATGTTAAAATTCCGATAAAAAAGTTTGTCGTGAGTGCGCATGCGAAAAAAATTGTTCGTCGACGCGTCGCGAACGAAAAAAAAAGTTCGTCCCGGGGGTAAAGTCCATAGCCCCCCCCCCAACTATCGTCTGGTCGGCCCCTAACCTGCCACTATCGACTAACATCTTGAAATAATTGCTGCTTGCGAATAAATAGAGCCCAAGGACTGTCTTGATGATTTAATTGTTTAAATGCACGTTATGATTTTTTGCAGGCTACACTGCCGGCAGTACGGTCTATGAGTGAACTTGCTGCTGATCTGTGTAACAGCACATCATCTCTGCCAAGTTCTGCATCTGGAGACATCAGTCGGAGCAACAGTGCTCATAGTCTGACAGTGTTAAGCAGCAAAACTGATCCAGATATTTCAGGTAATTATGCAAACCTCATTTGATGGTTATTGAGCCAGCAAATTAAACAATACATGTAGTACAACTAGAATTATAGCTGGCTTCCAATTTGAGCAACCAGGTTGGACCTCCTTTTCGTTTGAAGCATAATAATTGAATTTAATCGTATTGCAGAATATTTCGTTCTCATATTCTTTGTCTCGAATGCATCTGGGAAATGAAAAATCATGCCAGTTCATTTACAATAATATATGTCCTACAGGTACAATATCAGCTGATGAGCTAGACGACTCGACGACCACTGCACACCAAGATATGTTTGTGGCGTTGAAAGCACGCCAGGATGTTCTGGAAGAAGTCTTGAAGAAGAAGACGGAAGAACTAAGGCAATTATGTCTCAAAGAGGCCGTGAGTATTCAAGAAAATGACACTTATTGTTCCATAGATTTCCATTGATTGAGATGTTGTGATTCACAAACCCATATTTATTGGATAGTCTCTTAATATTTCACAGCTTTTTCTCTTTCATTTGCAGGAATTAACAGGGGAGATCCCGATGGATTTCCCCTTAGCACCTGGCGAGGCTGTGCCCCAGGTGCGCAGGAGGATAGGGACGGAATTCACCCTGTCACCCCAACTCATCAACAAAGCCACTGATGTATGTTGTATTTTATTATGTTATTGAAGAGTTTAGTTGATATCTGATTTAAAATAACACACTATACTTGAAATGCATTCATCCATTCAGATTTAACATGCATTGCATTCATCCATTCAGATTTAACATGCATTTCAAGTGTAAAGTGCATCTGAAGATGTGTGATCGGATATTCTCCAGCCCATTGCTCTTAAAGTAAAAGTTACAATTGATTCATTAAATCCATGGCCAGTGAGTTTCGGGGCTGTGTTAATAATATTACTTTGGATTTCCTATTCCTAAACATTGAATATGAAAATCCATCAGATGCTGGTCAAGTGATAAGAGCGCACATTTATACATGAAGCCATAACTGGAAAGACTTCAATTGCTTATTTAAAATCATGTTTGTTCTTATCAGGAGGAAGAAATGCTCACTAAACTCGAACTGGAGTTCGAATTGCAGGACAAAATAGTCAAAGCTGCTCAAAAATTAGCACAGGACACGGCAGTCGCCAAGAGTGTACGGAAACAGAGGAGACAGTCTTACCAGAAGGCTCTGCAAAAGGTGAGAATATTGGTGACGATTCTTTAGATTTACTCAATTATAGGTACAGGTTTCAAGAAATAATGGAAATTGTTACTTCGAAGTAGCTTGCTGACGATAAAGAAATATTTATTGCTAACAGTCACTCTCTTAAACATTACCGTAATTTCCTATTGCGTGTGTGGACCAGAATAATCTGAAGCGCTCCTCAAAAGTCATGAAATTAGTTTCCATGTCTGTTTAGGTGGAATTCCTCACTATTTCTTATTCTTCATTGCAGTTGAAAGATTTAGAGAAGAAGCTTAATGACGTCCGAGGGAAAATGGGAAAAGCTCCTGTGAAAATCCAGTCTTCATTAGAAGGTATTTATGTGATAAGAGTTAACCCATCATATTGTAAATAATGTTAATGTAAATAATCACTCATGATTTTGGAAGGATGAACACTGGGCCTTTTGCTTAACAAAATTTTACCCAATTGATGTTATAGAGTTGCATAATAACTTTACACCCAACAGTAAAATTAATTCATGTTAGAATAAGAATGCTCATGATTAACAATTGAATTGTGTCCCTCACAGACATCAGTGAGGATAGCACAGGATGTATAGACAGTGGTATGTACCTCGTTTAAGTGACACATGGACCTCTGAGTTTTTGCCTCAGCTTTCTGTGGATTGATGAGCTAAATGTCATGTTCAAATGAGGATATCACTGCTGTGAATGATAGAAAGAAAAGCCACTTTGTTACTTGACTGTTTGTTAATGTTATCATATATGTATTACCTTTTGCTTGAAATAAGGGTTTTAGAAAAAGGACCAGCAAGTCTATTGAAATTATATTATAAGATAATGTAAAGTGTGCCTTCAGTGTGCTAGTACAATGGGGCCTGATGAAGATCAAGAGAAGATTAATTTGTTCATAGTCCTGCTCGTTTCTTTTCGGAAGCCTAGTGTAGTTATTAAACAAAAATTGCTATCGTCATTTGCAGTACTAGCATCAGCAGAGCGCCTCTTTATAAGAGGTGTACCATGCACTACTGGCAATATTATCGAAACTTCATAATAAATTCCATGATAAATTCCATGTATATAAGAAATTCCATGTATAAATATTTCCTCAATTCTTGTGTTAAATAAAATCTTTTCTGAGACCCTTATTTCGATCATAACCTTCTTCTATCTTGAAAATGAATCATAGATGTGTTTATGATTGGTACTAGTACATAAGATATATCTTCTAATCAGAGCTAAGTTGGTCTATTCTAGTGGAGTACGCATCAACTGTAAATCCCTCACTGCTTCAGCTTCAAGGAACACTTGTTAAACCTGCATGATGACTGTTATGCATGTCATGATTAAGCCACTGGTTAAATTTATTTGTTGCTTTTAAAAAAGCTTTTGAAAAATGGAATTTATGATCTTGTGTTCTTTTAATTGGTGTATGTATTTTGATATTTGATATATTTTGTTCGATATTGCCATTATTCTTTTGAAGCTTATTGTTTCAAGATGTTTGGGAAAATGTCTTAAATATGCTCTGCTTAAGAAAGACAAATTATTAGAATAATAATACAACTACTGTTCAGACTTTGTGGCTCAAATTTTTTAATATCTCTTTGTGAAAGAAGCTTGGAACATGTTGGCAGTTTCTTGAGGGGCTTTGTATGTTTCAAATGTTTCTTCAATTTTCAAGGTTTTAATGTTGAAATATGTATGGAGGGTCCCAGACTGGCCAGACTGGTTGTTCTAACAGAATAACTCCTACCAGGTCAGGATTCTAAAATAGAAAGTTAAACACACAATGAAACATATGTCGGTAAATTGACTGAAGGTGGTAACTTGACACACAGTAAGGGAATAAGACATAAGCATCCTTTAAAATCTGTTCATCTTTTGAACGGGTGAACAACGAAGCTAATCTGGGACTCTCCGTGTTTGTGGTGGAAAATTTTACACGTGCAATGATGAGAAACTGCCAATTTTGTCTCATGCTGATTGTAAAATTTCCGAAATAAATTTTCAAAAATGAGCAGTCAGATTATGTACTTCTCCCTAAACCAGCTTTTTGTTTGTCCGATTTAAATCTAATAAAAAATAGACCTTTACCTGCTTGCCTGTATCTGCTGTTCAAAGATATCAGTATCGATCAGAAGCTGACTCTTTCTGCTTTTGTATTTCAGAAGTAGAATTCATGTCGCCCATCAACTCACCAGCAGTGCAGAGGAGTCATATCGCAGCTCGGCGAGACAACCATACTCCCCCTCAGCATCCTGCTCACCTGCCTCCGTACCATAATCACCACCATCACCATCGGCAACAGGCTCCCCCTCATGGCCAGGTGAAAATCATCACTTCACCCAAAGTAAATATTAAGTTGCTTTGCTTGGGTCTCCTATGGATAAGTTGAAGAAATTTGTAAGAATAAGTTCTTGAGTTAGATAACCAGAGATGTATCACTTTGGAAGGGGGTATTGGACCAGATCTAAGTGTTATTTCACAATGATTTAATTTAACCTTCAAAAAATTGGTATACAAGTATATATTTAATTTAAGAAGCCTAAGAAGCAGTCAAGCGCAAATAAACGTACCATTGTTTAAATGTGTATATTGATTAGCTGACTGGTAAAAGAAGCAATAATATTTCTTCAACTTGTCCATATCTTTCATTTGCACTTCATTTTCTCATTGTTGAAAGCCATTTACTTGACCAACAGACTAAATGTCTCCTCAAGCGCATATGAACAATGTGATGTAAACTGGTTTGCATCAAATTTTGAGTCAAGTGCAAAGGATGCTCTAGATGCCCATGCACCACAAGTGGAGAAAACTGTGAAAGTCAGGAGGCAACACGCATGGTACAACGACAACATTCACTATCAGCGACAGTTACGCCGTCGCTTGGAGCGTAAATGGGATAAAACAAGAGCAGAAACAGACCGCCACGCATATGAAATGCAATACAAAGTGGTGATTCAGACCATCGAACAAGCAAAGAAGGACTACTATCAGGAAAAACTGACTGCCTCGCCAAAGGATGCATTTAAGGTTGTTAATAGCCTGCTTCGTACTAACACTGTGCAGTTACCATCTGCTACCACAGATAGCATCCTAGCTGACAGATTTGTCAACTACTTCACAGAGAAGGTATCCAAGATAAGATCAGGTCTCGATAACTGCATAGTTTCAGACCAATGTGATTTTGTGCCAGAAGATCAGTGCACAAATAGACTTTCGTCATTCAGTCCAATAAGTGAGCATGAGCTATCCAAGATGATTATGAGAGCAAAGACCAAATCCTGTATGATGGATCCAATTCCAACCCACATACTGAAGGAGAACACCGTGCTTCATGCACTACTTCCTTACCTCACCACCATGGTAAATAAGTCACTTAGTAGTGGCACGATGCCCGACAGTCTGAAAACTGCACTAGTTTTCCCACATCTCAAGAAACCGGGCCTCGACCCTGACACCCTATCTAATTACAGGCCAGTCTCAAACCTCCAGTTTCTTGGAAAGATCATTGAAAAATGTGTTGCTAATCAATTGTGTGAACATATGGCCACATATCATCTTGGCGACGAACTGCAATCAGCATACAAATCAGCACATAGCACTGAAACTGCACTACTCAAAGTGAAAAGAGACTGCGATAATGCTTTAGACTCTGGGAAAGCTGTTTTCCTTATCCTTTTGGATCTCTCTGCTGCCTTCGACACCATCGACCATGGCATCTTACTTGAGAGACTTAGTACATTCGTTGGTGTCGAGGGCAGTGCGCACAAGTGGCTGAAGTCATATGTAAGTGGTCGCTCACAGCAGGTTGTAATCAACAATTCTGTCTCCAAGTCTGTACCATTGGAGGTGGGTGTGCCCCAGGGTTCCGTGCTCGGGCCCTTACTGTTTCTCATCTATATCCTCCCACTACGCCTCCTCATAATGAGGCATGGCGTTTCGTATCATGGTTATGCTGATGACACACAGTTGTACATTGAATTCGATCCAAAGTCTGACAATGGCCTCATAAATGCAATGGATATTCTCGAGAAATGCATAAATGAAATTAAAGAGTGGATGATACGGAATAAATTAAAGTTAAATGATGACAAAACTGAAGCTATTGTACTTGCCTCGCCTCATCATCATACCAAGATAATGGAGTCACATCCTGTCATCAAAATTGGAGCATCTTCAATTCGTCCTAGTACAACTGTGAGGAATCTGGGTGTGATGATTGACGCAAACCTCACAATGTCACATCAAATTAAGGCAGTGACCAAATCCATGTATTTCCTTATGCGTGGAATCCGACAAGTCAGACACTATTTAGATGATGATACCTGTAAGAAGGCAGTAATTGCACTTGTTGTGTCGAGACTTGATTATGCCAATGCTGTATTGGCAGGCATTTCTGAGCATGGCCTGCGCAGACTGCAGGTGGCCCAGAATTGTGCTGCACGTATCATCGCAAGAATTCCAAGAATGGAACATATCACTCCTGTGCTATATGAACTACATTGGCTGCCTGTGCACAAAAGAATTGAATTTAAAGCAATGTGCACCATCTACAAATGTCTCACTAATCCTGCCATGCCTTCCTACCTCTCTTCTCTGTTTGTCCGCTATTCGCCAACACGCAGCCTACGCTCAACATCAGGCCTACAGCTCACCATCAGAAGAACGCGGAATAAATATGGCGACAGATGCTTTGACACCTGGGCCTCCAAGCTGTGGAACACATTACCCCATCAGATAAAAGAAGCGCCATCTTTTCACTCTTTTAAAAGTGCTTTAAAGACTTTGTTGTTTAAACAGCATTTTAGAGACTTTACTTGATATGCCTGCTCTTTTGATTTTAATCTTGTCAATTTTATAGTTATTTACAGCCAAATTATACTTTTAACCTTATACATATATATTTTACATTTTGAAATTTCTCTTCTTGTACAGCGCATAGAAAAATTATTCAATATAGCGCTTGTAAAAATGACTTAAATAAATAAATAAATTTGCAAGAATAGAAAATTCATTGTTGGATATGGCGAAAATTCAGATGAGTTTGATATATTCTGCTGTATGGTCTGAAGTGGTTTAACTATCAATTCATCCTTTACACAGAATCTTGATTTACTAAGTCAACCTTTATTCAGGCTGCCCTATTTTTTCACCAATAGTCAGTTAATGAGATTAATTAGTAAAATATATTCTGTTTTATAAATATGAAAAAGTGGTTTGAAATGGCTTTCAACAAAAATACATTTTCTTGGTGCTGGGTGAATTTGTAATGTTATGTGTTAGATTGAAGATGTGACTTTTCAGAGTACTATGAGGTATAGTTACACAATGTTGTTGAAACTATTCTTTTACATGCTCTTTATTTGATAAGCGTTCCGCTTTGGTATTAACTTCAAAATTCACTTTCTTTTGCTTATTTCTTGGTTGTGATTCCTGAAACTGTTGTTGCTTAAGCTAAATTCACTCTTTTGATGAGGAAATTCCACTCTTTTGCATGACTTGGTTAAAAACGCACAAATTCTTTTTTGTTCACAAAGGTTTTTGTTGGCTTTGGCGTTGCTTTTGAAGTGGTGTAAAATTTAAACTTTTATCAAATTTTGTAATTTCTGGTGAAATTTATCGTCCAAATATTGTTGTTTTGTTAATTAATAAGTTCACACTTAGGTATTTAATTCATGCACTGTGTTAAGTTTTTGAAGGTGGGATTAGTTATTTTACTCTGAAGTTTAGTAAATACAATGTACTGTTGTCAATTTATTTTCAAAATTCATGATTCATATTTAAAAATGACGTTATGTGGATGGTCTTCTCAAACCTTTTTTCGAAGCCTCTATGGCTTATGAATGCCAGGTGTACTTAATTGTTTGTTTTTAGCAAGATAATAAAGGTACATGGTTGCTGAATACCATCTTAAGCCCACAGACATTGTTAATTCTGGCTACATACTTTCTGAAAGTTTTTTCTACTGGAAAAATACTGCTTTTTACGAACCCTAGATTCACACAGCAGTAGAGTAGTAAAAGGAAGAGTAATGGTGAGTGCATGGTAATAGAACCATGCGAACCCAAGACTCAAATATAAGTAACTGTATAAATGACAAGAGAAATTAATGCAATGTGCCTGTATTGATTATTATGACCAGGTTTACCTGATTATACCTCTGTGTCACAGTGTGTGTATGATTATTTATAAATAAATAATATGAACCAACTTGAACTGTAAGTTGCAGTAGAACCATCTTAACCCTTTCATGTAATGTCGACATTCTTCACTTAAACAACCCTCACTTTTTTATGAAGACAAATATACTAAGACAAAAATACTTTCTCCTCACAGGTGGAAGTTGTAGAACTGGAATCACCTGCATCTCCAGCTATGCGCCGAGTCAGCAGTTCTCCAGCTACAAGTCCAATGTATCATCAGCATCCCCATCACTTGCCTGTTCAGCAGCATCAACACCATTACCATCACAGCTCGCCCTCGTCTCCGCAACCCCCTCCCAGGGTATCGTCTGCAGGGTCATCACCGAGGGCCACATCGCCCAGCCCTAAGCCTGGAACTAGGTTGGTGTTTATAGTCTTGATGGTGGTTGAGTTGAAGTTTTTGTTAATTGTTTGCTGGCCGTTTGTTTAACATGGCAGCAATTTTTGAGAATGTTTAAAACCAAAGTGACTTTTATATTACAGATAATTGAAACAATATAAAATCTTGTAACGATATAAGTTTGCATCTGCTAGGCATAAACACGGTACAGTTGGGGTTTTTCTTTCTGACAAAAGGTTGTTAATTCAAGATAATGCAGAGTCAGAAGGCAGGCATCTGTAATTAATGTGAGGTGTCTTTTAAAAAGATTTAAGTAAACATTTCTGGTGTTCTTGGAATGCCATAGTGAATTCTTGTCTCTTTGTTTTTCAGGGGCTATGCAGGGTACACCCCAAATGCCTTGTACCAGACAAGAACTCAGTATCGTAATCAGACTTATCCAACTTTCAGTGCAAGGACGCCATCAGGATCAAGCAGCCAGTCGGAGTACGACAACATGTACAGGGAACACGAAGCGGTCCACAACATGTACAACATCAACACTCACCAGACGATGCGCTACGACAGTGCTGACGAATTAAAAGACAATGAATCTGATGACATGGCCTACACCAACGAGAGCCAGAGACTACACTTGCCCTGCAAGCATGGCAGCTTGGAAGGAGCATACCGCAGAAGGTCTCGAGACTTCGAGGGCCAGATGAACAGAGCGGGCAGTCTGGAGGATGATCTCATGCTGCCAAGCTTGGCCCCCTCCAAGTTTGGAAGCAAGAGGGAATCCACGGCAGATTACCGAGATTCTGAACATCACACGGGCAGTTTGCCGCATCCCCCTCGAAGTCGAGAGTCTGACACGGATAGTGTATCTCATAGTAGCTCAAGCACTCAGGACTTCCCCCCTCCTCCCCGAGAACTGCTCATGGGAGAGGGAAACGAAGACTCCGGGTTCGCTTCTTACGAGGGCAACCCTGGCTACCATGACCAAATGTGGTATGAGGTCGGTGAACCCTCGGGTGGACTGCGTCAACAGCCCCCTCCCCACACCCCTCAGTTTGAATCCCCTCCCCCCACGTCTATCACACAGGACCAATTATACCAACATGACTCTCGTAGGCAGATGAAATCGCCTCAACAAGTGATGACTGTGACTAAATACCAGAGTTATGTGGAGGTTTCTAAACCTTTTGAAATGTCTGACTTTTATAAGTATAGTGAAAAGTTACGGAAGCAGAGGAACATTCAAACAACTCAAGAAAAACTTGAGGCTATCTTATCTGGTAAGGCAGTGAACAATCAAGAAAACGCTGGCCATCAGCAAGCACAACAAAGATATCCATATGTGACTAGTCCGACTGGCTCCAGACCGGAGTCTCCTTACACGCCCAGTCCAGGGCACCACCATTACCAGTCTGCCTCCTCCTCCGCTGTGCATGCTCGCAGTCCTTACCAGAGTGGCATGGTGCACTCCTACCAATCGCAGAGTGTGTCTTACCACAGCCACGGTCACGGGGGCAATCCTATGTCCGCCACTCGACATGCGGCATATACCCCCCTTAAACCCATGACTTGCGAACCTATTAGAGACTCTCCTGTTCCTTCCAGCTCCTCCTCGTCTCACAGCACATCACAGCAACAACCTCAGAGGTTAGTATCAGAGTAAGCACTGCTGAACTATCTGGACCACCGCATCGTGATTCCACTGGTCGTTGCACTGAACATAGCCATCTCATGAATCGTATTCCAGGCCTTATTGGTTTTGAAGGTCGTAATAAATCACTCTGAAATCACTCGGAATATCTCGAGAGTCACTCTGTCACTGAGTCGAATCACTGAGTCCGTCAGTCTGAATCAGAGAATCCGAGACATTCAGGCTTAGACTTTCAGTCTGAGACGTTCTGAGCAGTAGAAGGTCTCGATCACTGGAACACCTCTTCGAAACATTGCCTCTCGGCATAATTTACAACTCGTTCACCCACTCTCTCACATTGGGTCACTCCTAATTAGGTCAGAGGTCAGCTGCCTTAGAGGTCATGGTTGTAACTAGGTCATGGTCACTCACCAAGCTCAAAGGTCACGGCTCCTGGACTTCTGAGTGGGTAGGACATCTGCATGTTTCTTTACGTGTTAAGTTAGTCTCTCTAGCTTTTTTGACTGCTCTAGTCTTTTAGTAAGTGGTTGTAGATAGTATTTATTTTCTTTGGCTGCCATGAATACGACTGTGAACAATGAACTTGGCTCGATTTGTCTACATGTCTGAGATTCATGAGGCTGGTGGGTGTTCCATTTTTGCATGTGTGAATTATTAATTATTCATTTAATTAAGTCCCACTACACTTATATGTATACATTCAAAGTATATCAATTGGCCGCATACTCTTACAATACAGCATCCAAATGATTAACTTTCAGGTCTGGATTTGATAACTGGATCTGTTAATTGTTGATTGTCTCGTTTAGTATTTTGTGGGTAGTGTTTGTTTCTCTGTTGTTCTTGTTGTCTACCTGTGAGATGATGGTGTTTATAAATTTCATATTTGATTGCCCATCTTCTGCCCTATTTATCCAATTAATTTATTTCTCAACTTTAATTGTCCTCAATTTAAATCTAAACCATTCGATATTACGATTAAAATAAGAGGAATAAGAATGCTTCCTTTTTTCTCTATAAATCGCACGATTCTCTGGATGGCTTTGAATTAAATCTCCACTCTTAAGTCTACTAAACGTGAAACCAACTTATAATTAGACCTGTCTAAGTTGGTGCATGGTTAGTGTTTTCATCAACGTTTCAGTGTTTGTGGTTCAGGTGTTTTTGGGTTATTTTAATTTCTTTAAGAGTTTTATGTGTTTAATGCACTAGTTAAATATCGATACTTAGTAAGAAATAATGATATGATAAATGTTTCATGATAAGTTTAATTTAATGTAATATAACTGGAAGTGCAAATTTTATGATTAGAATAGTATAAAACTACTAATATGACCAGCTGACTTAACTGGGAAGAACAAGTTTATAAATTACATTTCAACGAATCATATGTCTGTGTAATTTGCAAGTGAAGTAAAATTTATTTGGCGCTATTTTTTAAAAACATAAATTGCTTCTTCTAGTCTCTTTATACCTTTATGCTTTAAATAGTTTAATGTGATCTTCATTTCTTGCTGAAGTTACATGTTTGATGAATATTTTATTCGTTCCTTTTTCAGATACTTTGATAACCACTTGTTAACGCAGAAGGACTTAGCAGCGTTTGAAATGGGCATCAATCTATCGGATGATTACGGTGATGAAATGTTAGCTTGGTATGAAGATCATGATTCTCAACAGACGTCAACCCTAGTATAGCATTAACTGTAGGGGGCAGCACCAGCCTACTAACAACCAGGTATGTGTAGTGACAGATGAGAAAATTCATCGATAGTCACTCAGGCAATCATTATGGAAGCCATAATATTTCCTTTCTTTATTTAAATGTCTGCGTAATCATGTATCAAATTGAAGTTCTAAAATTTAAGTTAAAAGTTGTAGCATCAGGATTTATGATCAATGCATCTCTCTTCTCCAACAACTATTGTTTGAAATTTAATATAGGAGAGAGTTGACATAGTGTTCCCAAGTTGTGTATATATATGAACGTGTCAATAAAAAGTATCGTATCGTATCGTATTCCCCATACAACTGGAAATCATATAGTAAAGAATATCTAGATTGTAATATTCTTGAAGTGTTCTATTACAGTTGGTAATATGGATGGCTGGTATAATTGTTTCATTTTTCTGTTGCAGATTTTCTCAAGGCAGCATGAAAATTCTGTTATCATTATTGGATTACTCTAAATGGACAAGTTGTACATCAAAAATATCTCTGGATTTCTGGATTAATTTCTCTGCTCTTTAGAATTTGTAGGAGGACATTTTTCAAGCTACTCTGAATTGTGATATTTATATCTACTAGACCCGTAGATAAGATTTATAAAACTCGGAATTCCTGAGTTGCAATGTTTCGACTGGTGGTGTTCAGGAAATGTGACTCTTTAGCGAATTAAAGATTTGACTTGAAAAGGACTCTACCTTTTTAAAAACAGTGCTTTATTACAGACTCTTGCTGCTGTATCTATAGGAGATTCTATTGATGGTAAATCTTCTTGTCATGGCGTTATGCATTAATAGTCATGTTGAGAAATTATTCCTTGGAGCAAAATGTAATTATACTAAATCTGATATACGTGAAGATTTGTAATATATGCTGTGCCAAGCTTCTTTCTATGGTGATTATTTACGGTGGCATCTAATTATTTTTTTTGTAACTCGAAACATTCTGGTGACATTGTATCTGGTCTGAAATCAGCTGCTTGGTGTTGTTACAAATTAAAAGGCATTTTGACTGGCATTAAATCTCTATATTTGTTATAACAATATGAAATTTCAGTTTATTTTGTGCATGAGTTATCAACAGAGCCAAACCTTTTAATGGTTGCCAGTCCAGACATTATATTATTTAAATTTTGGAAGAAATTGCTATTTCAGTTCACTGCCAGAGTTTATGGAACAACTCTTTTGAGATATTTATCTTTTATTATCAATCATTTGTTATCATGATATTACAGGATAGGTTTGCATGCTATTTTAAAAATAAAAAGTTAATTATCAATTGATTATTCAAGCACTTTAATGCATCTTAAAACAATGAAGTCTCAAATAAATTGAATTCAAATGAAATTAGGAAACCGGAGCAGTTGGTTTCTAGCTGATCTTTATGCGCATGTTTCAGGGTCATTATGATTTCATGGTCATTGTAATTTATTTGTACATAGGTCTGTTTTCTGACTTTGTTCTGTATGCAAATAATGTGCCTACAAGTCTGTAAGTTATGTGATAAATGTTATAACTGTTGTGTAAGAGGTTTTTGTTGTACACTGTACTTGATATGTATACATTATTATTTGACTGCAGTCTTTCTTTTTGAATAATGATTATTATTATCTTATGGTGTAAAGCTATATTGCATGTACATGGGTTTGAATGAATTACATAAAACAATAATGTCATTTTGTAATGATAAAAGTATATAAATTATGAAATTACCTACATTACTTAATTACTGGATTTATGTTCATTTTGCAAATAATTGACTGAAATATTAAGAGTACTTTCAGTGCAATAGGAATAAATGATGCCATTGTCTTGATGCATGCAACTGAAATAAAAAATATGTAAGTTTTACCTACCTTAAAAGTAAAAGTGAAATGCATGATAAGCTTGAACTAAATTCTATTTTCCATTTACTTGTAAACATTCATAAATAAGATAAGTTTTGCTAATTACATGTAAAGATTCAAGGAAGACTTCCATCCTGTCTGTACATGAATACAAACTGCCTCAAGAAATTTTTGTGTTTGTTTTAATTGTTGAAAAAAGTTTATGATCCTTTAGTTGTTCCCGCTTTAATGAGATGGTCCTATATCCCATGCTGTTGAAATTACTGATATCCTAATGGTCCAATCAGTGGTGTGGACAAGAATTATCAAATTTCCTGTGATCAGTTTTTGAGAGCATTGTGGCCCAGTGGTTAAAGGCCACCGATAAGTAGTCCGATAAAATCTGACTCAAAACTGGCGGCTGCTTGAGATACGACAGCATATTTCGGTCTAACCGATAAGCATCGTGAGAAGTATTTGAAGTATTTTATTCTACTTATTGAAAGGGATACTCTTTGGTAGTCTTCAAAGAAAAGATCGAGGAATCTGATTTATTGTGGTCAATGGGTAAAATTGTCTACTACTGACCCTTTAGCTACAATTAGATTGGGTAGCCTGGGTAGATTAATTTGTGCTCCACTGCTAAAATTATTAATTTTTTTTTTATGTTGCCAGTACAATGGTTTGTGATCACTGTCAAAGTTTGTTTTGCAGTGAGACCACAACACTGGTCCTCTTCTGGGTCAATTGAGGCCAGACCATGGCAAAACTTGCATGTATGAGTGAATGGGTAACATGACAGGCATGCTCCAGTGCTCCGCGTATGGTCTCCATGTAGTAGACTTCAAGTCTCCACTGTATTAAAGTAATTCTTAAAATTATGAATTTGCCTGTTTTGTGTGGTTAGTACCTAAAATGCTAGATCCCCCCCCCCCGTGGCGCCAAATCCATTGGTTTTACGCCCCTGGAGAGCTCTGAAGTATTTGTACTGCACTGCCACCTTTCAAGCAAACCTGACCGACAATGTGGTGACCCTGAACTTGGCTTGTTGAATGAATGGCCAGCATGGCTGTTGCCTGTTGGCATTAGCTGTGAAATAGCAAGGGTCCCCGTGGCCCCCGGCACTGCCCATGCCCCTCTTTTTGCAGTCAGTGCTGCAGACACATATTCATACTGTTTGAAACAAAGAAACTGCAATTAAAAGCACCAAATTAAATGGCCAGGCCAGTAAACAAGCTTGACCCAGTTTTCTATTTTTAGCAATCAAAGGCTTTTTCTTCTTTCAACGAAAAGTTTGTTTACCGGGTACACCAAGGAAAGAAAACGCATTTCAGAAAAGTTTCGCTGTATTTCAACTATATTTTGTTTGTTAAAATTTCCCAGGAATTTTTCAGCAATGACCGCACACATTTTATGGCATTGCAGTGTCCATTCACTGCAATTAAGATAAAACCATCCGTGTTGTTCGGGGAGTGAACGCAAGAGCTGTAATGGCTTACTAATACATATTCACAATTTTTTACGTCGTCAACCAATCAAAGCACTTCATACATATTTGACCGGGAAAAGGACCAATCAGGATCGTTCAAAACAAACCCATCCCACCACCTTTCAATGAAAATGGCGTCGGTTGAGGTAGGTGAAAATAATTGGCTAAATGTTTCCTAAATATCTCTTTCTATGCGGTGTGACACGTCAGTTTTCATTTGTAAAACGAATGGAAGCATAATCTAGATTTTGTATTATGCGTTTGGGGGCGGCTTGAGATTGTTTTGCACGGTTTTAGAGGTGGTTCATTCATCGTGTTCTGGGAGGGAAGGAGCCGACGACATATTGTGAAATGCCAAAACGGGAGTGCGGCGAAAAGTGGGTTAATTCTCGCTGTCAGGCCGATATAACTTGTGTTTCGATGGAGTATTTTATTACTTACCGTTTGACGTGGCTTGTGTGAAGTGTGCATGAGTTTGTGCACGGAAAATTGAGTGAGTGACTGGAAGCACGCATGCCTTATTTTCTCGATGTGGGACATGATGTCCAACGTGTCTTCACGACCTCAATAGAAGTTGATGAAAAAAACATCAAAATCTGACTTTAATATAACGAAAGTTTGTTCATACTGGACTCAAGGCGGGACATAAATCAGTGGATGTTAGCTCCAGATTCTGTAGTGCTGGATAACCTGCAAATAATGGATGCATAAAATGTGTATTCCCTGCAACATTGTTTTGAGTGATGAATGACTTGTGTGAATTGGTAATGAGGATTGGGAAATACAATTTGCCTGATCATGATGTCAGCTCTGCGTGCTTACACAGTTCTCATGCAACAACTGCTGGTATTTTCAAGGTTTGTTGCAATTCTGGTCTCATAGATATATTGTATTTACACTGGTCTAGGTCTAGTGTTTCATTTCAAGTATTATGACAAAAATGGAAAATATATCATTGGAATTGAGGCATTCTCTCAAGTAAATGCCTATGATTGTCTTCACCTTGCATTACCAATTTTCTGGTTAACAAGTTATGGAGAAATTTACTAATTTAGCTTTGCATTACACCAGGTTTGCACAATACCCATATATTTCACTATTGTGTATTGGAATTTTAGCACCTGCTTTGTTTGTGGATTCATTGCATGGGATTGCAATCAGAACTAATCAGCTTCATTAAGTTGGTCGGATAGGCTTATTTATTGATTGCAATCATCTATTGTTTGTCGATTAACACCCAAACAAAGGCTGAAATGGTATGCATTGTTATACTTAATAGGTATACAATCATTTAAATTGAATGGTACTACTTAAATTAGTGCTCTGACAATTGCAATAATGCATTGCCATTGTTTAATTAATTGATTGCTTGGTACTATATAGATTATAGATACCCTGATCTTGGAAGTAATTATTGGCTGAATCAGGCTGATGGTTATAAAATGGTTCACAATGAAAAGCCTATAAAAAAAAAAAAGATTTTGGTAGCAAAAAGGAGATTTTTGGAAAAAAAGGTGATTTTGGCAAAAAAAAGGTGTTTTGTCAAAAGGTGATTTCAGGAAAGGTGATTTTTGAAAAAGGTGAAATTGACTGGTGCATCTTTTTGGAAGAATTCAATCCTTTTTCTTCTGAGTTTTTTTTAATGAGGTTATTTCTGACCGTAACTTTAAAAAATTCAAGTTTATAAGTGCAATGTTTCACTTGATCAATATTCTGTGAGTGTCCACTTGTTGTTCAACTTCAAGGACTTCAGCTAGTTTACAATTGAGTCATAGCAGTGAACATACTAAAACCAAATATGACTCTATAGACCTCATAGGCTTGTATATCCATTTAATCTGTGTTAAATCAGTTGGTTGATTTTAATCAGATTACTTGATTTTAAATTACTTAATTTAAAAAAAATTACCTATCCTGTTTTAAAGAAGAAGGCCTAGTAGTTAAATAATTATACCAAAATAAGTTGGTGTTCACACAACTATGGGCAACAAGTTGCTTAACATGCAGATTTTTCTGTGAGATCCCAGCTATCCCAGTTGAAATTATCATCCCGATAAAATAAAGAATTTTTGTTTGTCCATTTCCACAGAAACGACCCCACGTTATGACCCAAAGAATGGCAGAATACTTGAGAATGAGACAGCATCCGTACGAAGGAGAAGATGGCACTGGTCCTCGGTTACTCCATTGTCCTCGGCCTTTTTGTGACAAAGTCCTCACAAGTTCCGCTGGGTTGAGATACCACATCAAGGCCCATGACACGACTGAAGGCATGTACCGCTGCATGAGGTGCACAAAACATTTCAAAAGGTCAGTTTTCTTTCTGTAATTTCTATACTGGATATCCAGGAGGTTATGTGTCTAGATTTTATGCACTTGTAAATTGAACTTGTATATGTGTGGATCAGCATGTAGGCATATTTTCAAGTAGATTTTTCACGTAGGTCTATTTGTTAATGTTGATTTAACATGGAATTACATACTGGAAATCCTCATTCATGAATTGTCAGCCTCACTGACGTAGCTGGAATGATGGGCAGTTGATTTCCTGTGCTCAGTGCCTATGCTATGGATGGCATGAAAAAGGCAAAAAGACTCCACTCCTGGGAGCAGGAGTGGTGTCTTTTTTTGCCTGAAGGGGGAATCCCCCTTCAGGCTTTTGAGTTAAAATGAGAAATTCGCCATTTTTTGGGACAGGCACACAGCATCAGTCAGTTAACACAGGAGCATGTGTTGCGTGTTGGAGTGCAGGTTTATCATTTAAGGTGGACGCCACAGCATTTCACCTTTGTCCTGTGTCTATTTATGCATTTATTAACAAATTCTTTCTTATAACACCAACTGCAGGTGTTCCACTCACCGTGACACTGGGTCAACTGACTCGATGCGCTGTGTGTGACGTTCTTAAACTTGTTTTTCTTCTTCTTCTTCCGTAATTCTCTTCCGTCCCCTGGGACATAGCATGGCGCACCCTGGAAAGGTCTGAAGTTAGGTCTGCTGCCAGGTCTGCTGCCAGAAGGCTGCAGGCTGGGCCCATCACTGATTTTGAGATAATTTATATTCTGGATAAACCAAGCATCATGCTTTACACTACTATAGGTTTTAATTACTTCAGATATATATAAATTGATTAGTTTAAAAAGCAATTCAATTTTATCATTCACTTGAATTTTATTCTTTTACTGTCATTTTTGTCTGTTTCAGTTTTTTCAAGTACTTTTTTGTTTCTGTGCCGTTTAGGCTATTTTGGGGTTTTGAAATTGAAACAGGGGCCAACCATTTAATAATCAGGGGATTGGGGTTTTCCTTGCTGGGAAATTATCTAATTCGTGGTAACGGCTAGTAATTATTTATTTCAAGCACTCGATGGTCCTAAATATTCATTCTTAAATCAAGCAACAACTTAAGAAAACCCCCCACAAGAAATTAATTATTTCATGTCCGCCCAAATGGAATAAATATATTTTTAATAATCAATGCCTACGTTTCTCCAACCTTATTAACCTCTAGCTACATCAGCTAGACAAATCACAGGCTTTATAGCATGGGCTAATTAGATCAATAATCAGTGGCGGATCCTGGGGGCCTTAGGGGCCCCACATTATCCTGTATTCGGTGTCCGGCTATTTTCACTCTCCGTGCATCACTGTACCCTCTTGTATTAAATGTAAAATCGGCGGTCATTTTTTCCCTGTGGGACAGCATTGGGCGATTCATTCAATTTCCACATTAATTCTAGTTATTACAGATTGACAGGTTTAATCCTCAAACAGTTTTAACATAAAAACTTTAAAATAGTAGGCATATTACTAATAATAATAATAATAGTAATTTATATAGCGCCTTTTCCAGTAAACTGCTCAAAAGCGCTTGATTATAGAGAAATAATTTATGGTATGGCTTGGTTGAATGACTAACCTTAAAAACATATGGTATTTAATACTGCTATAGCACTATTTCTTGAAATCGTCAGTTGGCTGCTTTTGAGACATTCCCTAGCAATTGATGCAGGCTAAGGGAGTCGGGTGGTCAGGCTGGGTTGAGCCATGAGCACACTAGGTCACCCGGACCTTGCTCCATGCCTTGTTTCAATGCAATGTGAATCTGATTTTTCAGGTTCAATGCTTCCATGCTTTGTGTATAATTAGACATATAACTAGGCTCACATGGTTGTCCTAATTACATGACATAGATGGACGGATAGATAGATCTATGGATAGAGAGATTGACGGATAGCTAGATCAGTAGTTCAAAGGGCAGACTTCAATGGTCAGGCAGAATGCAGTATCTATCTCTATGTCCTTCTGGCGGTCCTGAGGGGTAGGCTACCCCTGTCTCTGCTCGGGACTGACAAGTGGCAGCAGAATGCTGTCAGTCCCTGGAAAGTGGAACATCTAAGTATGCCGACAGTAGGCCCCACATAATTCTGAAAGTTTAGCAGAACTAGCCTAGAGAGAAGAGGGGAGGAGCAAGTTTAAAGGAGATGAGTGGAGAAGAGGAGGGGAGTGGAGGAGAGGAGTGGAGGAGGGGAGTGGAGGAGAGGAGTGGAGGAGAGGAGTGGAGGAGAGGAGTGGAGGAGAGGAGTGGAGGAGAGGAGTGGAGGAGAGGAGTGGAGGAGAGGAGTGGAGGAGAGGAGTGGAGGAGAGGAGTGGAGGAGAGGAGTGGAGGAGAGAGGTGGAGAGGAGGGGAGAGGAGGGGAGAGGAGGGGAGAGGAGGGGAGAGGAGGGGAGAGGAGAGGAGGGGAGTGGAGGAGTCTGAGAGGAGTGGTGGAGTGGTGGAGGGGGGAGTGTCCTGTCAGGCTGATTAGACTGTATTATGGACCTCGAAACACGCGGCCCCATTGACAATGTACTGCCTGGTATTTCCTGAAATAGTTTTCTGTGCACGGGAAAGTCGGAGAGCTGAGAAAAAGTGAGTTCCACTATCGCAGCCTATGGTGCCATTGTCCCAGTTAAGGTTTGTGTGACTGTCCATTTGTGACCTTAATATTTCACTATAAAATTTGGTATAGGCATCGGCCTGTGGGTATGAGTCAGGAAAATGTGAAGAAATCCAAGATGCCAAAATAACCGCCGCAAAATGGCCGCCATTCTTGATCTTCCCACTGTGACCTTAATATTTCCCTTAAAGTTATGAAATTGGTACATATATTGGCTGGGTATGGATTGGGAACATGCCAAGAAATCCAGGGGGAGGGTTGGTCTATAAGTGGTAGCGCACTGGATGGACTGCCAATCACTGGGTCCAGGGTTCGAATCCAGCTCTTGCCGGGTCACCTGGGCCTATGTTAGATGGCCGTTTCAATCATCCTTCGCCTCATTGCCGTGTCCTTCTCCTGTCCTATGTAACCTACCAAGTGCATAAATACAGGACGTAAAGCCCCACTCATCCATCCATCCTTCCAAGAAATTCAAGACAGCAGCCATTTTGGCAGCCATCTTTCTTCATTCTTGAACTGCCCATTGTGACCTTAATATTTTGCTTAGAGTTATGAAATTTGGTGCAGCCTGTGGGTATGGATTGCGAACATGTCAATAAATCCAAGATGGTGGCCATTTTGTGGTGGACATTTTGGCAACTATCTTTCTTCATTCTTGAACTGCCCACTGTGACCTCGATATTTTGCTTAGAGTAGTTCAATTTGGCACAGGTATTTGCCTGTGGGTAGGGATCGGGAACATGTCAAGAAATCAATGATTGCTGGCAAAATGGTTACTATAAAATGGCCGCCATTCTTCAACTGACCACTGTGACCTCAATATTTCCCTTGAAGTTATCCAAATTGGTACAGGTATTATTGGCCTGTGAGTATGGATCAGGTCCATTTCGAAACATACAAGATGGCTGCCAAAATCTCCTATGTTGTCCTTTTTGGCATACCGGTATAAAACTGTGTCCCTTCTTGTTGTACACATGCCTTTCTTTAGGCTTTAGCTGTAGTGTGATCTGTGTCGTTAGTTTAGTTTTCACAATCACCTGTGTGGCAACAACTAAACTCCTATAGCCCTCATCTTACCTGACATAAATTCAACTTGACACAAGCCGCCCTTCAGGCATTGAATCCATGGATTCTTGTTTTGTTCAGCTGGTTATGGAGTCCTATCACAACTCTCATTGCATCCTTATTTCTGCGTCTTTGTCTATGGCTAAGCACTGCATTTAATGAAAATAATCCATTGACATCACATCAACAGTAACTTCACAATGACTTGAGAGCAGTCTAGGACAATGTAATACAGATTTCTAACTTTTGGAAAGTATTTCTAGAGACAGATGAAACTTCATATCATCATATATATGCCATCGCATCACATATGTGCATTTCTTTAGCACTGGAATATCTTTTCAGAACAAACATCTTGATGCAGATATAGAGGATATAAATCCTTAAGAAACTCCCTATTCATCTATTCTTATATTTACTTAGGTTTTCATCTGCAAATATTGCTCTTGTATTTTTTTTCTTATGTGCAGGACTGAGGCTTTTGGACTAATACTTTCAAGTTTCAAGTATTTTTCCACCTTTTTGTGAAGCAAAAATGTAGACTTGGCTTGTTTTTCAAACTTACTAGATTTCTTAAACCTCCATTATTTTTTCAACTTATGTTTTTGCCTTTAGAAATAGATGTTTTTCGACGACTGAGGTCACAGAATGTTTGCTCATCCCCAAAAGCGAGCACCACATATATATTATTATGAACTGTTTATGCCGAGTTGAGTAAATATTGTGAAACACGATTTAGGGTAGCTAGGTGAACTCTGTTGGTGGGTGGTTGACACTAACAGTGGATGTTAACCGGGACACATTTGCTTTTTACATGATTATTTGGGCTACGACGAAAACTTAACTGGTTGTTGGACATGCGAACCAGAAAACTTCCGTGTACAGTATATATATGTGATAATTGGGTAAAATTTCTACCAAATTCTCAGCCTTAATTCTGGATATAAATGATTAGCTCTGGAAATGAAATTATTGCCCATGGTGAATTCGCCCTTTGTAAAGATAGGATTGTTGATGAGAGAAGAAGAGCACAAATTAGCCCCACATGCTAGATTTTTCACTTGCTCGACATAGTTTGTACCTAGTGCTGTTAATTAGAACTCCTAGTAGTTCTAAGGTTTGTATTTCCAGAAGAATTGTAAATTGCATCCGTCCTCCATTGCTAGTTCTTTCATGCTCAGCAGTCTACGAAAAGTCATGCACCCCACTTTCCCCACAGGCGGGATCTTTTGCTGTTGCAGCAATGGGGGGCATGTAGGTGAGAGAGGTTTATGTCCTGTATTTATGCGTTGACATAGCTTAATTAAGCCGCATTGAAGTCAGCAAAGACAAATAAAATATTTAAAATATGCTATCACTAGTAGTTGTGGCTACCCAGTGTGTCCATGTTTGATATCTGCCACTGATCAGCTGACTCGGGTTGTTCTTGACAGTTTCTTGACAGATGTCTGTTTACATTCTGTGACCTTAACCTTGATCACATAGTTCAAACTGTGTCTGCAAACTGTGTCTTTCTATTATGATTTCTTTTGCTTGCATTACTGGAGCATTGATAATTTGATATAATAAATATATGATTAATGTCATCTGTCTACACTAATTCACTGTTCAAATTTCAATTAATCATTTCATTCAATTCATATATCTATCCATTCAAAGC
Source organism: Platynereis dumerilii (assembly GCA_026936325.1). Lineage (NCBI taxonomy): Eukaryota > Metazoa > Annelida > Polychaeta > Phyllodocida > Nereididae > Platynereis > Platynereis dumerilii. Next base: position 14,585,658 of record JAPTHN010000016.1, on the reverse strand, counting down.
TCTTCTGAATATATTTCACAAACTTTAGAAATTATTTGGATTTTAGAGCAAACTTCACATTTATCATCTCCCATAGCCAATGAATAAAGAAGTTGACTGGCTCTAACTGTCGATGGATTATTTTATAGATATATATCACTCGTACAATCTAGGTATGCCGATCAATTGAAATGTTGGTTTAATATTACAAGCATTTGAAATTTAAATGGGTCAGCCATTGATCATGAACTTCACCAGGGTCAATTCTTACTCTACTAACATCAATCAGCTGTAGTCATCTCCAGGATCTAATAAAATTTAAATATCTATCAAATGTTTGATTTTACAAATATTATGTGTAATGTAAAAGTAGATTCTGAAGTTATACTAGTGTTAGTACAGAATGGGAAAGTGATCAAGGGGTTGGTAGTATTCTGAGCTTCAAATTGCTGGGTCCTGGATTCAATTCCTCGACCTTTGTTAGACAGCAGTTTCAATTGTCCTGCATCTCAAATGTTACCATGTCCATGTGCTCCTGCTCTATAAATTTGGTAGCCCACCATAGTGCATAAATACAGGACATAAAGCCCCGATCTGGGCCAATCATCAATCCATCAATCATCCTTCCGTCAGGTGAGGTTAAAGCTAGAGCACTGGTCAAATTTTCATCTTTTCATTGAAAATTTTGTTGCATTTCAACTTTTCAAGTTACAATTAAAATGTCGTGCATATGCACCGTTACAGCTTGTGCATCAGTGGGTTTGCCGCTTTTGCTAGTTTGGCTGTCTGCCCTATTTACTTATGACAAAAACAAGAAGATTTGTAGTTGTTTACTCGATATGCTCATGTAAGCCTCTCTGGATTGTGACCCCATATTCAAGGTAGTTACTTGCAGTTTATATTTGTCTTTTTTTCATGGTCATCCTCTCTCTCATGGCATCCATCAACTCTTGTTAGCTAGATGAAATAGTCTTTATGTGTCTGCAACTAATTACTGAATTAGAGGGATTAACTGAAGATGTATAGAAAATATCTACCCAGATGTTTCATCTCATAGATAGATCAAATTTGTTGTAAAAAAGTGGGTATCATCTCAAGTACTGTCATTTATTAGGCTACTTTACCTGTCTATATATCTGCTAAAGTTAATTTTATCATGAAAAAATCTTATTACATACTCACAAAATAAAAAATAAATACATCAATCACTCATGAACCATGAAGTTAACCCGGGCCCCAGAACTTCTGAGTTTATTAAACTTAATTGTAATATTCACAAACTTCATAATCATCATGGTACAATAATGTGCATGCTAGTAGATATGATCATGTTATATTTAGATGTTAAATTGGCATGTTATATGAAGAATTGTGAAAAAAATGGAGAAAAGGGAAACTTAGAAGATTTTAAACAAGTTGAAAAAAAAACCAACAAAACTTGATATTAACTGGAGTGTTTACCATGTTGGCAGTCAGACAGGTCAAGCTGTGACATATCGTTGAAAAAGGTCACAGTATCCAGTATCTAGGTGACCTGGATTTGTCAAAGGCTGTTTTGGGGGCATTTATTGTGGAGCCAGGCAGTGAAAAAAAAGCAACATAGAAAAATATTGACATTGCTGCCAGAGCTTGAAAAGCTTAAATCACTCTTGATACCAATGACTGCTTGACATTTAAAGCGTTCTCTGATGTGTGTGTAAATGTATCTTTTCACCTTTGCACTTCATTTTATTACAATGATGTTAATTTATGTTGCTTTAATAGCTTTATAATATTTAGATGCGCAGACTGCAGAGTTAAAATTTGAATTTTGTTCTGACTTTTCTTTTGTAATGATTTACGTGATCTTCTACATGTGATGTATTATTAGAGGTGCACAAAAAATCTAGTTGAAATTTAGTCTGTTTTGCTAAATGTTTTTAAAAGCATGCACACTGCACAGGTGCACATTCTTATGAATCAGTAGCTCAACATAATTATCATGTCATTCATATTGTTTTACTATTTTGTTTAAATGAGTCAATTTCTTTTCGTTTTTTTGGTGTTTCAAAAAAAAAAAAAAAGAAGTTGTGGATACATGCATCTTGGTATTGATCTATAAATATAAATCAAAATTCATAAAGGCTTTCTTAAGTTGATTGTAAATATTAGCACTGTATTGTGGTCGTCCGGGACTGTGATTGATGATAATTTGTAAAAAAAAAACAAGGGAATTATACTTTGTCTAGGAAAAGCACATTCTGGGTGTATGAAATTTTTAATTGAAAAAATTTAGTATTTATTAAAATAATGAATGTTTGAGAAGTATGCCAATAAGTTTGACCATGATTAATTCTAATTTGACACTTAAATTTAAATTAACTTTCATTAAAACTTTGCTCACTGTGCCTAGAACTTTGCAATATCTATTTTATTCTCAGTTAGTAACCAAATGTTGTCATATGCTAACAAATCTCATGAGACTCATCCCAAAGCAATGTAGCACTTGGTTAATCTGGAATAGCCCTTAAAATGTGCCCTTGTGATGTTGTTGATCTATATTTAGACGATGCTCGAGTCACTGGGAGCCATGTGCATGCAGAGACTGTTGTTGTTACTCGATGGAGATTTTTGTCATGCACTGAGTCAGATTTTTAAAAAAGAAAAAGGAGGTCGTTAACTTCCCAAAGGGTGAATGACCCGTTTATTGCTTTTTCAGCTACAATGGGTTGAGGTACCACACACAGAAAAGTAAATGCGAAACAAACAGCAGCTCAGAAGAAGAGAATTATTCCTCCGAAGAATCTCCTCAGAAGACGTATGTCGCAGGTAAGGTGGACTGAGGTCTTGGGTTCATAAATTTGAAGTACAGAGCAGTGGCGGATCCAGACATGGTTGGGTAGAGGCGGTTGATGGATGTTATGCATTCATGGCCTCGCATTGTAACATGTTTTCAACAAAATGCTACTTTTCATCCCAGCAAGTGGGGGAGGGGGGACTGTGTGGGCCCGGGGCCCCTCTGACAGCCCCCTCCCCCTCTGATCTGCCACTGCTGAGTACTGATCAATGCCGTCTTTCTATATTGTTATGACATTTACAAAAGTGTACATTTACAAAAGTGTTTGTACACGAAGAGGTAGTACTGGAAGTGGGCACAATTCAGCTGTGTACATGTCAATTCCATTTCCATTTGGTATGATGGGAATATAGACAGAAAAAAAAGAGTTACAGGCCATTCTTCCAATATGATTACAACGTCAAACTTATAATACCTTTGTGGTACCCTTATAATTTACTACAAATTAATTTTCATTGGTCCTATAAAGTTGAAATATTGCATCTTGCTAAATTTCCCATCGAATTTGTGCTGACCAGCAAAACGAGGATGGAGAGTTTAGCATAGGTTTCCGAAGTTCCAAACATGCCCTGAAAAACTATGTGACTTAAGAAAAGTCAATATATTTTTGCTCTGCAAGTGTGTATGTATCATATTTTAAAATTAGGTGAGCAAAGAATAGATATTTTTGTGTTCAGCCCTATGGTAATTAGTTCAATACCCCTGAAATGTTTAGTGATTGGTATTTATCGCCTTCCTGATGGTTGCCTTCATTTCGTTACATTTTAGAACCTGGATAGAAGTTGTACACTCATTGCTCGAGTATTTTTAGTCAGAAAATCCTCGTTTGCGGGCTCATAGCTCGTAAATCGTTAGAGGTTGATGCACTTCTCATTTTAGTAGGTCATTATATATGTAACCGGGCAGAAGTTTTAGAGAAAAATACAAAAAATACAAACTTTTTGGCCTCCAGTAGGTCAGCTAGTACATGATGTCAGAGGAACAATATTTTTCAGTCTAGACAGTAGCTGGAACGATTTCAGAAATACATTAGACATTAACATACGCTTTTATCTTGTAAATGTTTGTTTATGCATTTAATGACGGACAGGCGGTCATTGTGACTTTTTTGTCAACTGAAGCAATACATCAACTTCTTGGGACAAAAATGAATTGGTTATTCATACAGTACTTTTTGTTGATATCGTGAATATAAGTTGATAAATGATATTAAAATATGGTAAAATATGTGTGGATTTTTTGTGATTCATTGAATGTGTATTGCTAAAAGCATCTTGCCAATATTAACAAATACATGTATACATGCATGTTTATGCCAGTCAATACTATGCGTGTACCAGCCAATAGTCAAATAAATGTTGAAAAAGTTGTGCTGGTTTTCATCGAAGTCTGATACTTTATTTTCATCCTATATTTTACGGCGTTGCTGTGCTTAGTGGCCAGGGTACATGCTGTATGTCATGTTTACATCTAGGTTTTAAACTTTTTGCCGTGAACTGTATTTTACTGAAGATTCAATGAACTATGCTTCCAGAGTGCTCCTGGTACACAAGGCCGGTTGATAATGGTTTGATGTTTGGCGACTTGAGCTGCAAAACTGAGGAGCAGAATGGCCACGTGACATGGTGCAACCGCGAGCCCGACTTTGATACTGCCCACAATTCAAGCCCGAAGTCGAGCGATGAGGGTAATGTCGAACCAGAAAATTGGCTACGAGAACTGGCCATCATCGCTACAGGACCACAGAGCCCTCTCCTGCAGCCCGACTTACCAGCTCAGCCACTGACCACAAGAAGAGCAACATGGCCCAGCAGCAGGTAGTTGCATTTGTAATTTTTTGTCAACAATTATTGAGCATGGCAAATCTGGCGATCGCCGTATGATACTCTGGTGATGGTGAGAGTCTGCATGTGCTCTATTTTTCAGTGATGTGCACTTGTGCAGCCTGCAGGATCTTTCAGTTACTTCATCATAGAGCTATGCATGCAACCCCCTTAGATTTTTGCTGGGTCATATATATGGGATTGGACGAGTTTTGAGGTTATTTATATTTTATAAGGCTCATGACAACTGTCTCTTGCTGATTAATGAATTTTATTCCAGACATTATCAGGAGCACTTACAACTTAAAAGCCAGCTTGATTCCATTAGACTTCAATTGTGTCATTACCAACTGACTTGTTAGTCTGGCACTGTGCCGGAAAAATTTTTCATTGGGTTAAAAAATTATCTTAGTTTATCTCTGAAATATAATCAGATCTGTACACAATCTGTGACAAACAAATGATAAGGCTGTTTTTTTCCTATTTCTTTATCTTTAGAATCTAATTCCGACTAAATCTTTATAAACTGTACCAGGCTACCGATAAATTGATAACACTGATAAGCTGAGAATACTTTTGACAACAATATTTACTCAGAGCTGATCAATGACTTTAAAATATAGACTAGTTTAGTGCACTAGGTTATTCGTCAATTCTTATCACATCTTGATGCTGTTTTATGAACTTGAAACCGCGTGTCAACAAAAAATGTTACTAAATTTGGTAATGTTGTATTCAATAACATTACTGATAGTGCGTTTAATATGCTGATTTCGTATCAGCTGTGACAATTATGTTGTATTTGGAACGGTGTAATAGATGTTAGTAACATGTTTTTAATTGAGTGGTGCTTGATTGCAGAATAATAACCACCACATTTCCTCAAAAAGAAGCCTGGTCTCAAATACAAGCATGTCTCGTTAAGAGGCGGGGGCAGTGGTCAACACTAAAATTATAAACGCTAGTCTCAAATACATGCAGCCCAGGTGTTTCCATGCGAGGTTCACTTGCGCAATGTGCGCGTAGCACTGCATTCCCTCCCACACCTAGATGTTTGTGGATTGGTATTTTTAGCCTGGCTCGCCAGGCTAATTCAGGAGTAATGGTCTGAAAATATTGTCTGTCAACTCTACTGTTCAATAACTGTAGGTTCAATACATCTGTTTTTGTGTTTTATTGGTTTGTTAGGGTAGCTAGATGTATGGAAATTACTTTTTTTTTTCAATTTCAAAAATTGTTTTTTTCCAAGATTTGAAAAAAAAAAAAAAAAATTCATTTTTTTTTTCAATTACACTAATTTTTTTTTTTTTCAAAAAGAGGAAATCGGGCAACTTCGGTTTTTCAAATTTAAACTTTTTTTGTTCCAAGATTTACAATTTTTTTTCCTAAATTAAAAAAAAAGAAAAAAATTGTTTTCCTCGATTAAAAAAAACAATTTTTTTTGTTCCAAACTTTTTTCAATTCTTTCAAAGGAGGAAATTAGGCGACTTCAAGATTTGAAAAAATTGTACGCATTCTTTTCGCAGTTATTTGGATATTATTTTGTACATGGAACAACTACAATAACAACACTTCACTTGCCGCAATTCAGAACCACCTTTCTCTGCCATTTCCAAACCATAAAGTAGACTTAACTATTTCCCGCACATTGCTACATATTTTGCCGTCATCACTGCCACTTGAGCCAGGCTTTGAATCTGCGGATTCTTGTGTTTAAAACAATAAAACTAATGCCGGTCTCCAATAGACGCCTGCCTCATATAAGTACTGGGGTAATGATCCCCTTTTAAAACAATAAATGCTTTGGTTTCTGATCAAGGAAATACGGTATATAGGTCAGTTATCGGAGTTACCAAGTTGTCACCATGGCGAAACTATCAATATAAACTTTCATTGACAGAAAAATATTTTAACCATAATCATGATGACATAAATATGAAGAACTTGGTAATTCAATGACAGATAGACCTGGAGTCATCATCTAAATTAATGACTGAGTATTTAATATGTTTAATATTTTTGTTCTGGCTTAATTTTGTCAATGTTTTGTAAAACTGATTACTCAACATAAATATATTTAATATTGTGGGTTCATTATGTATTCTATACCAATTATCATATTTGTGGTATGTGGTTCTGCCAGTATTGGTATTGGTTCGTACCAGTTTCGAATTTTTTGCGTCGTCATAATTGATTTTGGAATTTGAATTTGGCGAGCAACAGTAGCAACCTGAAATGGAATGATTAACATATTTAGTTACCAAGTATATTAAATTTTATAGATTTGAGTTTTTGATCACTGGGGCTTATTGGATAATGGACAGTGAGACCTATTAGACAGTGAAGTTAATTTAGTAATGATATACCGGGTAGGTAAACCTGCTCACTTGGTATCATAATAACAAATTGGCCAGATGTCATGTTTGCAGTCTTTAGACGCTGTAAAATTGCATTACTGAAAACAAGGCCAGAAAAATAATTAAGTAAGAAAGGATGACAAGATTTACCTAACAAGAAGCAAAACAACATTTTCTGCTGTCTTCCGAAGATATGGAAACTACCAGGAAATTGTAAATTCCCTTCTTTTTCTCGCTGTGACTGTAAACACGCAGTGTTTTGACTCCTCAATATTAATTTGTGAAAGGATGTTTGAAACAAAAAGATTGTATGAAAAACTAACAGATACATCAGGAAGTCGGTTAATTGAGGTTCAGGCGAGTCTCCAATTTTTCTTTCTATTTTTTATGGAAAACATGTTTGTGAGTCATTATTTTCCCGTGTGGCCAAGTTAGCATTTTTCTGTGATTATTTCATTTTATCACATGTCATGTCAGCACATGATACATTTCATGAACATTCATGTGGAATCGTGTCATTTGATCACAGTAATTTCTAGTGGTTTTATGCCAGCATGTTGCCGCCTGGCCAGAAGTATTGCAGACTTGTTTTGAAAGTTACTGGAGGGGGGGGGGGTTATCATTTCTAATTTTAAAGCGTTTATAATGATGTTGAAGTGAACATATTTAATTCTCTTGAATTGTCAATTCTGCTTGAAATAAATGAAAGATTGAGATTATATTTTCAAATAAAGATGGTACCTCACATCGGAGGCAAGTCTTTTTTAATGACCAGGCAGAGACAATGAGACATAGCAATGGCATCTATTGCAGCATGCTGAGGAAGTTATGCAAAGATGAGATAAAATGTTATTTCAACTTAACGTTGTTAGTGTCTGACAACTGTAAAAGCTTTTGACAAAAAACGGTAAAGTGAAAGCTGAAAGATGATATGGGTACAGATGAGTTATAATTGTTTACCTTAAAATGATAGTCTTTGTGCCTTAAATTCAGATCTGAAATACTATAAATTGGAGACGCTATAAAAAAATTAGGTAAATCCTTTAAATGTCACTTTATGACACTGTATCGATAAATTGTTTGCCATTGACAGAAAATGACAAACCTTTTGGTCATAGTGTATTTGAACATTTTTGATGGATTACATTCATAGATTAATAATAGGATAAGTCAGCTTTAGATAGCTACACAGCATGCTTTAACCTGGCTGTGAGCCAAGTTTGCTTTGTGGAGGGCCTGGATAATGCAATATCATTTTCGTACTTAGTATTCTTGTTTACGTCCAAAAACAAATATAACTTGCGCTACATCAACACAATTAGGATCATCGAGCAATGAACTTTGCGAAGACTGAAAAGATTTTGAAATGAGAAACATTCTTAATTGTTGTTCAATGTTGCTCTAGTTAATAGTTTTCATTTAATACTTTTGGTAATATATATGAACGATAAAGGAATTGACGAAGGTTTATTAGTCGATCTCAAAATACTACCAACCACTTGGCAACAGTGACTTGTGTTTTTGAAATGTTTTGTAGAATAAAAAGGAAATGGCCTTATTTAGAGTCTGTTCAAGTGCTTGAAAAAGCCTGAAAATTGAGACATCTTGCTTTAGAGTTTAGTTTGTATTCTGCATGCTTTCCTTGGAACGAAAGGCATATGACGACAGTTGTTTTTGCCAAGTGCAATTTTGGAATCCTGCCTTCTCAATACCTTAAATGTCATTTCTACTCAATAGCACTCATTATCTAGAGATTCATGCATTTCTTTATTCAGCAGTTCTGTTACTTTCTGTGTCCTCCTCCAGTCCTAATTAGCCTACCAAGTACATAAATACTGGATTTAATGCCCAAATAATCCATCAATCTGTTACTGAGCATTGCTATGTTATTCAAAATTGTACCTTAATTCTGCTTTCTTTGATAGCAATCTGATATTTTTATTTTCCAGTGTACGACCGAACATCAATGTTGACAATGGACTGCACTCCTATGCACGGCCCCCTCCAAGGTCCAGGACCCCCTCGCCACCTCCTTCTCCTGTCAAATCAAACGCTCACTGGTACGTCTCTTTTTCATGGTGTTAAAATTATTTTGTTGTCAGAACTCCCACATTCCCAAATGTGGGGTAGGGAGAGGGGTCAGCTCAGTTGGTATCACTCTGGGCTTCCTATTAATGGGTCCTGGGTTTGACTCATCCATCATCCATCATCCATCATCATGATCATAGGCACAAGATACAAGGAGCTGTCAATTTTGCATCTTATTCAAACGACATCCAACATTGCAACGAGATAAAGAGTACCTTTGCCCAGTTTCGAATCCAGTACCATGGGAGGATGTAAAGCCAATTAGTAAATATGTATACAGTCGGTCTCATTTCTAGAATACATGGTCGTCGTCAAAAATCTGACAAAAAAGCGCCAAAACGTCACAAAAATGTGATAAATAAATTACAAATTTGCTCTTCTAGCCATGAGTATGCATATTTCTACAGTGTGACTTGGAGATACTGAGCAATCAGGGCAAACACCAGTTCACATGTTGTGAGACAAACTGTAGGTTTCTCATTGAAAAATAATTAATCAAGTCAAAAATTGTTTATCAACAACTATTTTCTCTTTTTTTCAGTCCCTGCAATACCACAGATGAGAAACTTCACCTGGGCAGCCACACAATTAATCCTGTCTGGCTGATATTTTTGCAAGGTGAGGGAGACTTGTCACTGTCAGATAAAAAGGAATTATGGCTCTTAATGTCAGCTGGGCAAATGGATCTTACGAGAATAGTACTCGTAAAGTACTGTCGTGATCAGCTGCATCGTAAAATGTAGAGAAGGTTTTGCGTGGTCAGTCTGATAATAAATGTTGATGTAGGTCAAGTGGAGCTAATGTATTGCACAAATAAATGGTACTTCGTCAAAGAGTAAATGCTTATGGAAAAGGCTGACATTATGGAGATTTATGGTACTTTTGTCCAAAAACTTTTGCTGTGTTCTTAGTTGGAAATCTAAAATTCTCAAAGCAAATGGCTAGTGATGGAGCAGCCTTATGCCATTAAAATAATTATTCAACCCAATTCAGAAATTCTAAAGAAACTGAAATCTCTGAATTTAAAACTATAAATTATTGTGGTGTTGATGCATTGTAACTTGTAATTCATCATGCAAGGACTTAATTTTGGATGTCTTCTTTTTGCCAATAGGTACACGGTTGAGATTCCCTGCAGGTGAAGATGTGTGCTGGTTCAACATAGAGGAATGGCCTCACAAACTGCCTCTGGGACAGGCTGAGTATGTGGCTTTTTGTTGTTTTTGTACGCTACAGCTTTTTAGTGTCATTAACTATTTGATTAAATTGTAGTATAAATTGTAGTATTTTGCAAAGTAAAAATAACATTTTTGACTAAGAATTGAGAGATAATAGGTCCTTAAATTTTGCAGATTCCAACCACCGGTATGTCTTTTGCAATGATTCGTACATAATGTGAAGTAGATGTTTAATTATAAGCAATTGCTCTTCTACAGTCTTGGCAGGGATGGCCTGCGAGTCAAGGCGCTACGAGAGGCGACCCCTTGCAACAGTGATGACATGGTGGAGGTTGAAGATCTGGTGGAAAACTCTGTCATTGAGGTGACTCTAACTACGTGTCGAAATCCATCTGTGTGTCTTCAGGTCCAGTGTCCTAAGCATCACCCGTTCTTCGTCAAGGAAAAAGGTAGATTTTTGCACTTCTAAGATTTTGTGCATTGATTTGATTTACTTTCTCGCGTCTCTATGTGCTTCATTAGCTTGTTTATCTCTTGGAAGTTGAAGAATTTTGGAGTTCTCTTAAATGCTGGTAACCGTGTACCTAATGGAATAAGCTTACATAGTTGGGTTGCTAGTAACTGACTCTTTTGCTCCCAAGTTTTGTCCATGATATCACTGAATTGCATTTGCTGTGTTTGATCATTCCGGTTTCAATTGAAGTTGGAATTGTTTGTGACTTTGTATCTCTTTGCCTCAAAAAACATACGTGAAGGTCTAACTTGGAATTCAAAGTACTCTTCCTTGTTTTCTCCAGGTGTTTAAAGTACTCTTTTTAAAATACTCTTCCTTGTTTTCTCCAGGTTGGTGTTCATTGGCCCAAGAGCAGACGGAACAGCTTTACGAATTAACCTACTGTGAAGTTCTTGAGGTGGATGACGTGTGTCTGCCTCCGGACCACCCTGATGCAGCTTGCACCCTGGAGATGCTGGACAGCCTCCGAAGCCATCACTTCACCTCTATGGACTCGTCAGCTGTGCTGGCGCTGAGCAACATGGCCAAGGTATGATTGTTGATTCTATTTGTTTATTTATCGAGTAGTTAAATGTGTTAGTTTGGTGGTATTTACTGTCGAGGTCATGTATGTGTTAATGTTATCTGAGGCATATATGTGACCTGCTCCACCAAAATGGGTTCAAAGTCGGCCTGCTATAATATTCAGTTGTGAAAAAGACTTTGTTCTAATGGAATACGGCTTTAAAATGATGTTTCATCTGTCTTGATATCTCCACCCAATCAAAAGATATGGCACCTCAAACATTGATGATACGAAACATCAAACTTTGAGAAAATGGCATTTGAATTTCCCGCCATTACAATTAAAGAACTAGAAAATTCAAGAATGATGCCCAATTTAGATAATTTAAAATCAGTTTTTGGTTAAAACGGTCTTAAATAATCAAAGCAAATTACTTTTGCTAAAACGAGGTACCAACATCAAAAAATCATCAAAATGTGACCTTTTGACACATTTTGCTCTTTTCTGGAAAATACAGATTGCCTACTTTGAACTCATTTTGATGGAGCAGGTCACATATATGCTAGTCGAAAACGTAAGCATCTTGAAGATTTAGAATTTTTTAGGCCTAGAAGAACTTTCAAAGTGCATCTCAACTCCTTCATCAGTTCTAGTGTTTAGATTGTGCGTCTTTTTTAGTCATCAAATTTAAGCAGTCTGTGTCATCTGTTGAGAGATTGTTACATATCAGTTGCCTAAACGATGTTGTAAATTAGTTGTTTGTGAAAATTGGACAGCACTTACTGTCAATTATGTATACATATAAACTCTATTTTAAGGTCAATGATGATGTACGATAACTGTGCATGGCTTCTAAACGTGCTAAATGTTATGTTTCACTCTGCAGAAGAAAGAATTGTGCCCAAGTCCTCCAAGGGTTGTGTCATCTCCACGAAAGGTTGCCAAGAAGGACCAGAACAAGGCAAAGCGACCGATGAACGCTTTTATGCTCTTCGCTAAACGATTCCGAATGGAGTACATGCAGCTTTATCCTGGCAAAGATAACAGGTGAGGATGACGTTCATGCTTGCTATATAAACACAAGAGGGAGCTGGTTAGCTAAGGTGGTAGCACTCTAGGCTTCCCATAGCTGGATCCTGAGTTTGATTTTAGTGATTCCAGGTCATCTTGACCAATAATTCGAGCCCTTTTTAGACAACTGTTTCAATCATCCTTCTCTTCATTGCTGTAGCCTCCTCCTATTGTTATTAGCCTACCGTGGTGCTTAAATAGAGGATGTAAAGCCCCAATCATCCATCATCCTTCTTAATCAGAAGAATTGAAATTTTGTAATAAAGGAGGGTACTCTTTTTGAGAATGATATAATGAGAGACCTACTTTACATAAAATATTTTGTGCGTACATTTTTTTACCGAGATAATAATTTCTTGTTTCTTCTTCAGAGCAATAAGCGTGTTGCTTGGGGACCACTGGAAAAAACTTACGAATGAAGAGAGGCGTGCTTACACCCAGGAAGCAAAGTTGTTGGCGGACCAACAGAAGCGCTTACATCCCGACTGCTGGAAGCGCAAACGCTCCGTGTCAACCAGTGTGAGTAGATTGCTTTTACCTTAGAAAATAATGCATCGGGTCATTTGTAATAAATTGCAATTTCATGAGAATAAATGGGACTTTTTTAAAAAAAATTTTGGTGACAATAATTTTTCATGTCAGATCAATTTCATGGAAGGTTCTCTCAGTTAATACCAGGTGGGAAAATGCCGCTTGGTGTCTGAATTCTTAAATCTCATTGGCTGATAGATTTCCCACCCTTTTCTGTAGTTGGTTCAGATAAGGAGACACCACTCTTTGAGTATTTTAAGGCATTTTAATGGAACTTTAAGGCTTTATAACTTGGTTATTCTTTTAGATTAAGTTGTAAAAGTTGTGTTTGTGGAATTATAATGCATACATCTGCTATACGTGAGAGCAAAGTAAGAATCATTGAACCTCCATAAAGTTATTTAGGGCCAGTGTTCGGACTATTCAGTGAAATGAGTCTATTAATCCTGCAGCCTTATAGCTATAGGCCGATGTGTTGAGGTCTGTAAGCGACCTCGCAGAAGTGTCAGTCTGAAGCTTCTAAAATATTGGTAAAATAATAATCAACCTAACTTTTCTTTCAGGTTCTTGAGCGTTGATTTGGAGAAGAAATGAAAAGAAATCCAAGAATGCAATCCGCACAATGATCCATGCATGTAAATATTTCAAATGTTCAATGAAAATCTTTATTAATGCGTACCGTATGATATGATAATGTATTTAGAATATCTAGTCCTAATATTCTGTGTCCCTGTAGAAGAAATATGTCTGATATGCCTAATCTGGTTGAGAAAGTTTAATTAGAATCTGGTTTCATGCTGGTTTGTAAATCTATAATTCTTTAAAGTCAAAATATTTGAAATGAGATGAAATTTTTTTTTTTTATAATATTGTTGAAAATTTTTCTTTTTTTGTATTGTGGAAGGCTATATTATCTAATGGAGTTTCCACTTTCCTAGCCAATAAGAATCAAATATTTTAGTTAGGCTCTCTTTTTTTGAAGATGAGAAGCATGCAATAGTCAAAACTCAAAAGGAAGTTAGCGGCTGTATAAAATATAAATTTAAGTCTCAGTAGAAGACATCAATACAACATGAAATTGGATTCTAAATAGATTTTCTTGGCTGAAAACAATGTGCTTGGAACTATTACACTCAGGCATAAAAGGAACCTGAAGCAAGCAAAAAAGGTAGGAAGTAGCAAGTATGTCCTGCAAGATATGTGCAGCGAAAGTAATTTCACTGAGTGTGACAAGTGCGTTGATTTTATATGTTTATTCTAATGAGCAAAATAGCGTCACTTTGGATTCATATGAGATGAAGTTACAACACTCGTTTTGACTTTACTATTGTACAAGGCAACAATAATTAATTTCAAAAGGGAATTGAGATTAAAATATATTTGAACAGTGCTGCCTAAAAAAAGTTCCATGTTTTCTTGTTAATTTTTTTAAGCATGTTTTGGACTTTCGACACACAGCGAAATAGGTTATCAACTAAAATTTCAAACTCTTTAGAAAAGCTATTTATCAATATATATATAAGTTGTCTTGCTTCATATTTTTGTACAGAAAAAATATTATTCAAATAAGCCACATTATAGCTATGGCTAAACGATTACCTAAGTTTGCTGCCGTTCTTTGTATGATTATGCTTATAGCTGCTATATTTGTCGTTGACTGCAGAATAGTGCTATTTTTGTAATAATTACAATGTTTCGCTTCTTCCTATAAATATGTTTCTTTTAAAATTACCATGAAGGTGCTTCTTGGATGTGTATTTTTAGTATTTTAACTCACAAATGATAAAGCAATGTTTGTGTATGTTAAATTCACATGATCTGTGTGTACATGTAACAGTATATATATAATTAAATCTCTGTATTTTACTATTTGTGCTGTGTTTTATTTTAATGTTGTATAATACAAGTTGCCATGTTTACAAATGTTGATTTTGATTGTATACCTGTTTACTGTCTATATTTTTCAGTTTTTGAAATTGAAGTACCACAAATTATTGTTATATAGTGTTATAATGTAATGAAATCTTGACTTATCTTTTATGTAAAGTACCATTTCTCATGACCTATAAGTTGAACATGAATTTGCGTATGATGTGCCTTGTTTGTTTTGCTTGATTTGACGTTTATGGTGTTAATTAACTTAATTGTCATGTTTTTGGTTATTGTTTAATATATGGGTTATTGTCTAATATATAATTTGCTTTGACAATCTTTAACTTAAAAGATACTATGATTAGCCGTAACTGGTTGTGTTTTTTGATTGAGTTGCTTTGTTTTAAAGGAATCTTTTCAGCGAGTCGGAATTGCTTTTTCGCAATTAAGAATGTCCAAAAGTTTTAACATGTCCACACTTAACCAACTTTAGGCCTATACATTTTCATATGAATTTTTTTCAATTGATTATTGTTATATCAAGAGAATTGAAAGTTATAAATATGGAAATGACTGTTCACTTAATTGTAGTGTTGGGACGATACTATTACTATCGCGATACTTAATCGCCAATGCAGTCACAATACAACTATCGTGAGGAAAAATTAGGCATGATATATCACGATACACTATTGCCAAAGGCAGCAAGTATCACGATTATCGCGATAGTAATCGTCTGCTTAAAAGCATAGTTCCGCTAATTTCTGATGTGCGCTTTAATGCGCATCACACCTCTATCTTGTGAGAAACCCAAGAAAATCTCAACTTTTTTCAGTTTTTTGCTTTAGTTTTGTGAAATCGAGAATATTTTTTTGCCTAACTTTCCTAACACTAACTTCATACAGCAATGATGTTGAATTGACACCATTATAAATGATGTTTTTCAAGCTTTTTCTGGTAATTTATCTATCGCAATAGTATTGTATCGTGCACCTCAATAGTTGGCAATATATTGAATCGTTTCCTCACTTGATAGTATGTATCGTTCAGGTATTGTATCGCTAACTAAGTATCGTTTAAACTATTGTATCGCAAAATCCTCACGATACCCAACACTACTTAATTGTGATAAACAAAATCTCGTGCCAAAAATGGAGAGAATTAAAAATTGACAAAAAACCTAAAGGGTACTATTCCTGATGCTAAAATTCTGATAAATTTCTTTTTAGAATTGTTGAATTCTTTCTTGCAATTCTGACATGCTGAAAAGTTCCATGTGTTTCCGTGATTGTGATGTGAGAATTTAAATTTTCCCTTGTGTTTTAGGTACCAGATATTTATTATTAATTTAATTTGATAGTGATTATGTCAAAATGAAAGCTCTGGAATATGCTTTATATATCACAAAACTTGTTTCAGGAATGAATCACTAATAGGTAGCTAATAGGTAGCTGTGCGTATAAAATAAATGTATCTGTTAGACATTTTCTTAGAAAATGTGCTCAAATTTTTATGCAATTTTTTAATTAAAGTTTATAAATAGGCCTACATCATTTTTTAATTAAAGTTTATAAATACATCATATATGTGCTTACAGATGTAGTATATTACAAGTACTAGTAGTGTCTAGTTCAAGTTATAAATAATTAGAAGTAGGAACCTACTTTGTAAAGTCAGTAATGTAAAATATTGCACTATAGGCGACATCTGTTTGATATTGAGCCTCTTGCATAAATCTTTAAAAATGCTGAAAAGAGCATATTTGTAGATATTAAAGTGTCCTTGAAAATCGTTAAACTTGTGAAACCAAAATGTATTTTGTTTAATTGCCCAGACAAAAATAAATCTTGAATTGTCATGTGCCATACAACAAACGTATATAGGCCCTACAGATCCAAAACTAGTCCGAGAGGCTGTATGTCAAATAGGTGCTGCCTATTTTAATTAACCAAATGTGTAACAATCAAATGTGGTTATCTTAAAATGTATATGACTTAATGTAAAGTACTCTGGTTATTAGTGGTTAAGTTAAAATGAAATGTTTGTCTGTAAAATACATTTGTTATGTTGCAGTAGTAGAATGTATATGTACAGAACTCCTCTGTGATATTAAGGATTGTTTCATTTTATGATATTATCAAATTGTAGAAATGACGGAGTTATATTGTGTATGAATTGTTATACAGAAGTCGGCACAGGTATTGAAATGTATAATTCTCTATTGCAATTAATTCTTATATACACAGATTATTAGTCTTTGCAATCCTTTAGAATCTAATTCAGGAAAATGGCAACTAAAATGTTGGAAGCTTTCATATTTTTGAAAACCACGCCCCTTTATACTTATGCCATTTTGTATTATAAAAAAAACTTAAAAAGATTGTGATATTTTTGTACATATTCCTATTTGTGTGTAATGTCACATATTGTTTGTACTGTCTATCTATCGAAAGTGTGACCATATCTAAGGTGTACCAGTTGTTCACATGTACATGTATAAGGATTGTATTTAACTGGTGTAGACTGTTTATTGTGTAAATATCCCTACACACACCTTCGTACCATATTTAAGTAACTATATACTTATATTTTTCTGTGTATTCAGATTTATATTAACTAGTTTGCAAAACTGTATTAACATTGTCAATTATACATTTACTAATCATACGTATATTTTTATTCACAGAAAGTTGTGATTTTTGTTTATTGTTTTTTACATATTATGTACACTTTAAAGAATACAAATTTATTGTTAATGTTATAATACCAGTTTGTTTAAGTTGTCTAAAATTAGACTTCTATGCAATTTAACAAATAGATATATTATATACCATGATGGTAGTGGTTGTATTGCTAATATGAAAACCTCCAAATGTCTATTAACGTTTTTGCATTGGCCAATGAAATATTGCCGTATATAATACGTATGTGGTCCATGTGTGTATAGATGATGAAATTTGTAAGTTTTTCTAACTTTGTGGAATGGTACTTCTTAAGTTCTTCACTTTTCAAAGAATCATGTGAAGAAAACTCATTATATGATGTGTATTCCAATAAATCAATGCAATATCAATACTGCTGTTTAGTTATTGGTTGTAGAGCTGCCAAATTTGGCAGTGGCGGATCCGGGGTGGGGGGGGGGGCAGGAGGCCCCTCGGCCCTCCCAGATCACCAAGATGGAAAGTAGCTTAGTAGCATTTTGAAAGAAATAATGTAACTTGGCGGGCCCACAAATGCTGAAACGTCCGCCCCTCTTTCCAAACAAGTTGAAACAACCGTGTCTTGATCTGCCACTCTCTACTGACGAGCCACCGCAGACAGATTCGAAAACTGAAGTCCGCAGTAATGATGAGCTGTGGTGGAAAGACCCAGAAAAGCAATTCTCGCTGCCTTCTCTTAAGTTTTCTTTTGGATATGTCCTGATAATGGACAAATATATGAGGGGAATTCCTACCTCCCAAGACCAGTTCTTAAACTGCAAAGGGTGATTGAGAAGAGAGAGTGCACTCAGAAAATAGGCAAAAAATGTTTCTATTGGCAGCTTTGCTTTTGAAAGTTTTAACCCTACAGATTTTTGGCCGTTTTGAAATAAGGTTATTTTGGATTCTCAATTTCTCCAGACAAGCCATAGCCAGTTGACAGCATGTTATCTGCACGACCGCCTCAGGGAAAAGGAATTTATCAGTTGAGAGACATTCAAAGTTTTTGAAAAAACGTTCAGAAGATTTTCACATGCCACGAGCATTTTCTACATGTAAAAATCTCAAATTATGCAGTCTGTTGGCTGGTGACTTCATCTCTATGAAGATGAGAGCCAATCTGATATTCAATTGGTCATTGGCTCTCAGCATTGCTGACATGGGATGATAGTGACAACACAAATTATCATAAGAAATTACGATTTAATCATGTACAACAATACAGTACAATTATAAGAAATTCTGATTTATCCTGTACAAAATGAGATACTTAACATTGGCAGTACAATTTTCCTAAAAATTTAAATCAGTAAATGTATTATATACAAATATGTGAAAATTGATCAGACATCAGAAAGTTTATTTTATGGGCACTCCACGCAAAGTTAGGATTTGCTCGCAGTCAGTGGCACACAACAAAGTTGTGTCCAAAATGTCCAAGGAGTTTACAGGCATTCCGTTGCCACATAACAGTTCTGTGATTTCGAGTCTGTTTTTAGCAGCATCACAAGCCAACCAGGGGCTTGCGACGTGATCGGCCTTGTTTATGACGGACGTTCCCTTCGGTTGGAGGCTCACGAGAGGGGCGTTGACAGCTGAAGCGTTCCAAAGAAACACTGATCCGTTGCCGTGGCATGTTAGCAAGTTGTCCGGCTGGCTGGGGTGAAATCTAACCTCCCACATTTCACTCTCCGAAGCAGTGAGTAGGGCGACAGGGACGCGGTCGTGCCTCATATCCCAAATGCAGAGGTTTCCGTCCTGACTGCCGGTGACGAGGATATGAGGTTGAGTAGGGTGCTTATCGAGACAGTGGAGGGGTACTTGGCTGCCGGTCACATGAAGTATTCTTGCTGGGTCGTCACCCTGTTGGCGCACGTCCCAAACTTTCAACTGACCCATCGAGTTGATAGTAGCGATCTCGAACTGTCGCATGAAGGACACCCCGTTTATGCTGCAACTATCTGCCTTCTCGATGGTCCTCACTGGCATACGTTGTTCGATATTGAGCAAGATTATCCGCCCATCTTCGCCGACTGTTACAACGCCATCTTCTCCTTTCGTCGCCAATCCATTACAAGCACACGCGGAATGTTTCAAGTGGTGTAACTTCTCCCAACTGTGGACTGGAGCTAAAGTCTGAGATATATCATGATGCTTCACCAAATGCACCGTTCCATTGGAAGATGCGGTGACCAGGAGGTTGCTTGTGATAAACTGCAAATCCATGACATCTCCTTGGTGGGTGACTGAACACAGTTGCCTTGGCTCATCCCCAGAATGGAGTATGTCACTGTCATCACGTTCCCCTGAATCCAAAGTCCATAAACTCAGTGTATTTTTCACTTCATCATCCCAACTGCCTGTGGCAAAAACTTCAGACATCTGCACTGCTTGCTTCACATTTGTCCTCCAACGAATCTTGTTCATTTTCTGGGAGACAAATTTAGTTGTTGGGCCAGCCATGATGGTGAATATGTCAAGAAATATCAACAATTTTGACAGAATCAACACAACTGTCAAACTCTCATGTGGCGCGGAAATAAACTTCCGAAGGTAAAAGTCGTAACATTTGGAAATGGTTGCAACGCAACAAAAATAAATCACATGGTGGCGCTTTAGTCTAGAACAGTGAATAAAGAGGGATACATTTTGTGAGGAACATCTGAGCTTTCCCTGATTCCTGATGATGATTACTTGTGTTCAGTGCACTGCTAATGCCAAGGCCATCCACTTTGGGTTTGTTTATCAATATTTGAGTGTTGTGTGAGAGATTGGACAGTTTCCAAGCAACCATGGGAGTCTAAGAGTGTGAAAAACAATTAGGATTAAGAATTGTGTGACAATTTATGTGTGAGAGTGGTTGGTTAACTCAGGGATTAGACAGAGACACAAACTTGATAAAGACAAAATATCATAAATCAAAATCACAAGTGCATATCAATAGTATCATGCAAGTTTGGGTCAGTGATCTGTTGAGGCAATCATGAGTGACATAAAGTTAAAGATAAACAACCCTCATTTTGCAGCTGAGCACCATGTTGAAGGTTTGTAACACCCAACCTCTTGTTAGCTCCTCACAAAACCTGGACAATATGATTTACATAGAGCAACAACCCGCGGAACCAAGTGAACTCGGTAAGCCACTATCGGTCGGGCCGAGGAAGCCTACGTTATTATGGCGCGTTCACAATAAGGAGGGGTACAATCCGCTGAAGTTGTATCACCCGTATGATGTTACGTTTATCCGGGAAGACAGGGTCGCCGTGGTGGAGGGGTTCTATCCGTACAGCCGTGTCCAAGTCCTCGACATATCAGGTCGGCAGATTCTGTCCATAGCTCAGGGTGATATTTTGCCCTACGGAGTAACGATGGACTCCGAGGGATACATGGCTGTCACCGACCACAAGGATCGTACTGTGAAGTTCTACACGCCCGACGGACAAGCCGGCATATCGTGGGCTCCTAATATGTTCGACTGGCCTGACGGAATCGCTGCTACGAAATCATGCGAGTATGTGGTCACTGATAAAACGAGGGGAAAAGTAAGCGTACATGATATAGATGGCGTCGCTATCTTACAATTCAGCTCAATTGATCCTAATGTTTCGCAGTTTAGCTGTCCTGCCTACGTTGCTACAGATCACCACCGCCGTATCATTGTAACAGATACATTTGATCATTCAGTTAAAGTCTTCGATATGACTGGTAAACTTTTACAACACTTTGGCACCTCCGCTACGAGATACTCCCCCGAAATCGTAGACCCCCGTGGAGTAACCATTGACAGTCAAAGCAATATTATCGTCGCAGATTGGGGTAACAATTCAGTGAATATGTACAGTCCCGATGGCCGATTTATCTCCCAGATGTTGACAGACGAGGACGATATCAAGTACCCCTGGGGAGTAGCGATGGACGCCTCGGGCAAATTACTCGTCAGCGAACAGAAACTGAATTCTACTCCAGGACTGAAGCTGTATCAGTGCCATTGAAAAGCAATAACCTAGATCTTAAAGTACTCACCAGTGCATCAATTCTTATATAAATGATGTTATTTTAGACTGTTGATGTGTTAACCTTTTGGTCATATATTAAATGGATTTGGATTTGTATGACACAATACTCTAAAATGTGGTCATATGTCATGATATGACACAAAATATTAATTTTTAGAAGTTGTTTATTTGATCTTATGAATGTGCACACATTTACAGTTTTAAGAACGTTATAACATACTATAGGCCAATTTTGAAATTATATTCTAAAATGTCATTTAGAAACTCCTTTACATCTGAAGTACAGTATATTTTTTGTTCCAAATTTTGGATTATAGTTAGAAACTATTTATGATATTCGTTATACAGTCTTTACAGAACAATTCACTCATGATAGCTTTATCATTGGTTCTTTTGCCATGTTTTACTAGTACTTATATTTTGCTTGCTTATATGTTGATATTTAATCTTTTGCTGCATTTACAATTTTAATTGCTGTTATTTTACATTGTTAAGCATTCTTAATAATGATCATTGGATATTAATTCTATATTGCCCTGTTATTGGCTACAATCATTACATATACCTTTCATTTACACTTAATAAGTCACTTTCTGTTGGCTTGTGGTTGTCAATTTACAGTTTACTACTAAAACATAAGTGCACCACCTGCGAATGACATGTTGTATTCATGTCTAATTGCTTATCCGTCATACACACTTGTAAACCTGAATGAATGGTTATTACATTGTATAATGACAATTTGGATTCGTTGCTGTAACACAAAGTTATTGCTATTTTGAAACCTGCCATTTTATGGTTCCTATAAGATTGTATAACTTGTTTGGAACTGCTTTGGAAGCTTGGTTTTCAGTTTTACAATTTCTATTTTCTGGGGTGCTGGATAATTATGATAATATACATGATATAGTGTATTTTGAGCAATGTTGTATACATGTCATGTGTTTGCCAAATTTCTGTCATTGTATTGACCTTTGGCAAGTTGAATAGCACAATATCTACCGTAATATATTGACAAAAATCTGTTGTAAACTTTCAATGAACTCTTGTAAAAGATTTTCTGGGTGTAAATTTTTGACTAACTCTTGTTAAAGATTTTCTGAGTGCAAGTTTATGACTAAAATGTTGAACAAGTTATTGAAGTCTTTCTGCAGTAAAGCTTCATTGTGGTTAATTGACTAAATTTTGCACAGAGTTATGTCAATTGCCACTGGTCATTGATACTGAGAATTTGGAAACGTTTTCTGTATAAAACTTCTGGTCAGGACTCGTACATAAGGCAATATAACTAGCAGACATACTTCATCATGATGAAGATGTTTAGTCTTTAAGAGAATCTCTCTTTTGTGGTCAATGCGAAATGGATGTTCTTATAAATGTTTATCCGATAGATTAATTATTGGAATTATGGAATTGCTGTGCAGTAACTCAAATTAGATCTTGAGATTTCAATCATTTCAGAATTTTAGAATGTGATTGAATTTAATTATGCACTTACAAATGGAACTTGAAAGTTCCTTGGCGTTACAGAAAGTAGACTCTTGCAAAGCCTCTTCTTGGTCCGAAAGTACTGTAGGCAAAAAGCGTTTAATTCAATGCAAGAAAAATGAGAAAATATATATATATACCTGTTGTGAAAACTCCAGGTACATTCAAAAAATTTCAAATGAAGACTGTATTGCATGTTGTCTTTAATTATGTGAACGAAAGATTGAGTAATGAACAAGTTACAAGAACTTTGTACAACGCATGACTTCTAATATGAATGATTTTAATGTTCACAACTAACGAAGATTTGGATCTGAAGCGTACATATTGTTTAGATACAAGCGGTAACTTGCGTGATTCTGTAAATATAAAATGTTATTGATGATGATTTGGTGTTTTACAGTAGAAATTAAGCTTATTATAATTTTCTGGAATGTTAGCTTTTACTTTTGATTTGGTCTTATGTTCTTTATACTTTAAATATATTTGACGAGGTGCTTATATTTTTTCTCAGTTGATCTGAGCGATTTTAATTCTATCATTTCTCTGTATATTTTTGGGATATTGATCTGTGCTAAGTGAATTTCATTTCAGCAAAAAAAAAGATTGTCATCAAAAATTATCTTGTCATCTTAACTAATTTGTGTCATTCAGATCTGATATGTTTCCACGATGGCCTGATTGGGGTTTGAATGTTTTGCCTCAAGAAGAAACACTTTAAAATCAAAGATTTGTTGTTTTTTGGCCAGTTTTAGAAGCTTTTTTTCTGCAGTTAGTGTTAAATTTTATACTAATATCGACTTATCTCGAGGTCAGTAATCAAATCTATTGCCCTGAAGTACGGTACGAAAGTGCGAACAATTTCACTAGGTGAGCTATTACGGGGCAATCTACTTAACTATTGACTGACATGTGACCGGCTCTCAACCAATGAGAGTTCTGCTTTCATGGTGGAGATAAAATAATGAATATTAAAATGCTTGTTTAAAAAGCATGTGACTTTCATCAAATTATTGATATAGGAATTGAAGTGCAAAGAAAGAAGCATGAACTGTGCTTGACTTCAACAAACAAATTTACTTCAAATAATTATACAGATAATATGACTGTTCGGCTTGAAGAGATCTGAAGTTTTTAAATGCCCGATCCGCTTTCCCAAGGGTTGGTCTAGTGGTAGTGTGCTGGACTGCCAATTGCTGGGTCCAGGGTTCGAATCCTGCTCTTGCCGGGTCACCTGGGCATATGTTGGACGGCTGTTTCAATCATCCTTCGCCCTATTGCCGTGTCCTCCTGCTGTCCTAATTAGCCTACCAAGTGCATAAATACAGGATGTTAAGCCCCAAACATCCATCCATCCATCATCATGGTGGAGATAAAATAATGAATATTAAAATGCTTGTTTAAAGTTGCCCTGAATGATAAAACTGTCGGCTAAATATTGGTGGTTTCCTGTACTGTGTAGTATAAACGTGTGATTAAGAATAATTTTGACTAATTTGTTGAAGGCTTTCTTTGATTAGATAAATTGTTTAGTTATTTTGTGAACTTTTTCAAGATAGTTCCTCCAACCTCCAGCACATCCTTTGTTGATGACGTCACAATGACCATTGTTAAACTTACCTTGCTACAAGTTATCTAATTGTAACAATACTGATGACGTCACAAACGTGAATGCACCTAGGCCTGGGTATTATTTCCGTGCGTACCCGAAATAATTTCCAGGGTCAATGAGGGCATTTGAGGAGTCAGAACAGGTAGAAAGAATTATCTCAGAGCAAAGAAAATTTACACATCAAGTAATATCACCAATATGCTTAGGATAATGTGAAAAACAGGAATACTTTCGGTCAAAACCTGACCTATCATTCGGGGTAACTTTAAGAAGCATGTGAATCTCATCAAATGGAAATAGGAATTGAAGTGCAATGCAAAGAAACAGAATCTGTGCTTGACTTCAACAAAGAAATAATTGTGCAAATGACTGTTCGGCTTGAAGAGATCTAAAGTTTATAACTACCCGATCCCCTTCCCCAAAGATCTTGGATCTGCCCCCATATATCAATTAAAAGTTCTTGTCAATGTCAAATGAAGGTATATTGATTTCATCACTGAAAGCAGACTTGTGGATGTTCAGTAGTTCGGCTGTGAGCTTGTGGTTTTTGACCTCTCGAAAATCTCTTCTGCTGGGGGGCTTCTGATAATTGCTGGAACTTCTGGTGCAATCCTGTAACCACCAACATAGCCTTTCTTGAAAAGTGAATTTTAAATTGATCGTTGTCAATAGTGTGTCTTGAAATGCTGGTCCCAAAGCGTGTAAAATTCATGAAACAAAAATTTGAATTTGGAATTATTTGGTGCCAAGAGCTTTTCTTGAAATGTGAATTTTAAGTTGTTCGGTGTGAATAGTGTTTCTTAAAATGCTAGTCCAAAAGCATGTGAATTTCATCAAACAACAGTTTGAATTTGGGATTATTTGGTGCCAAAAGCCTTTCTTGAAATGTGAATTTTGAATTGTTCTGTGTGAATAGTCTGGTCTTGAAATGCTAGTCCAAGAGCATTTGAATTTCATCAAACAAAAATTTGAACTTGGTGCCAATAGCCTTTCTTGAAATGTGAATTTTAAACTGATCGTTGTCAATAGTGTCTTGAAATGCTGGTCCCAAAGCTTGTAAAATTCATGAAACAAAAATTTGAATTTGGAATTATTTGGTGCCAAGAGCCTTTCTTGAAATGTAAATTTTAAATTGTTGGGTGTGAATAGTCTTGTCTTAAAATGCTAGTCCAAAAGCATGTGAATTTCATCAAACAACAATTTGAATTTGGAATTTTTTGGTGCCAAGAGCCTTTCTTGAAATGTGAATTTTAAATTGTTCAGTGTGAATAGTCTTGTCTTAAAACACTAGTCCAAGAGCATGTGCATTTCATCAAACAACTAATTTTGAATTATTTGGTGCCAAGAGCCTTTCTTGAAATGTGAATTTTGAATTGTTCTGTGTGAATAGTCTGGTCTTGAAATGCTAGTCCAAGAGCATTTGAATTTCATCAAACAAAAATTTGAACTTGGTGCCAATAGCCTTTCTTGAAATGTGAATTTTAAATTGATCGTTGTCAATAGTGTCTTGAAATGCTGGTCCCAAAGCGTGTAAAATTCATGAAACAAAAATTTGAATTTGGTGCCAAGAGCCTTTGAAATGTGAATTTTAAATTGTTCGGTGTGAATGGTCTTGTCTTAAAATTTTAGTACAAAAGCATGTGAATTTCATCAAACAATTTGAATATGGAATTTTTCTGTGCAAAAAGTCTTTATGAAAATGTGAATTTGGAATTTTTTGGTGTGAATAGTCTTTCCTAAAATGCTAGTCCAAAAGCATGTGAATTTCATCAAACAAAAATTTGAATTTGGAATTATTCGGTACAGAGGGTCGTTCTTAGAATCCGAATTTGGAATTTTATGGTGTGAATTGTCTTTCTTAAAAATGTTAGCTCAAAAGCATGCAAATGTCATCAAACAATTTGAATTTGGAATTATTTGGTGCCAAGAGCCTTTCTTGAGATGTGAATTTCAAATTGTTTAGTATGAATAGTGTCTTGAAATGCTGGTCCCAAAAGCATGTGAATTTCATCACCCATTGATTTGAATTTTGAATTATTCAGTTCTAAGGGTCTTTCTTGAAATGTGAATTTGGAGTTGTTTAGTGCTAAAACTCTTTCTAGAGATGCTTGTTTAAAAGCGTGTATATGAATTTCGTCAAACCTTAATTTAAATTGGAAAATTGTTCTGTATGCAGAGATTCTTAAAGCAATGTGCAAACATTGTATAGATTTGAATTTGAAATAAATAGATTGCAATGGCATTGATAAAGTATTTTTGTAATTCCCATTATGAGGTTAGTAAATTTCATTTTCTGTCAACTTTCATCAATTTATGTTGTTGGAATCATTCTCTGTGAAAAAGTCTTTCCTAAAATGCTTGTCTAAAAAAAGGGGCTTTTGTCAGACACTACTTTTCATTAAGATTTTCTTGTGAGGAAGTCTTTTCTTTTAAAAACATGTCAGAGAACATGACATTGATTTAATATTGCCTTATGCTATATCATTTATTGGCGCAGGATTTCCAAAAAGTTTCTGGATCGGGAGCGAAGTAACAGGTGAAGAAACAAAGCAAAAATAGTGGATTAAGAAAGGACATTCTCATCTGCCCTGTGACAAGAAATTAAATTGAGGTGTTTTCTGAAAAAAGGCGTATTTCGCAGGAGGTCGAGGGGTGGGGGTTTTGCAGCAAATGGGATATCAGGGCAAATATTGGGGCTGATCCATTGCCATTGTCAAATCCCCAACATGTAAAAATTTCAGGGCAAAATAACGACAGCTCTCAGTGAAACAGTCGTCCCGTACGCCCATGTTTCTGAAGCTGTCTGTGTCATATGGCACAATTTTGCAGAAAAAAGCTATAAAAAGTGCAGATATAAATATCCTGCAATTAATTTTGTTATTGCATGTCAAGTGCAGCTATAGGTGTCTCAGCTGGTTTGCATAATAGGATTTTATGACATCACTGATCAAGGCACCTGTGAAAGCTAATGTTTATGGTGAAAAAATACGATTATAAATAACCACACACCTGAACCAGAAGCCAAAAAAGACAGTGGACTCGGAAAGTAGGCTCGTTCTATTGTGCAATGGATGGATAGATGATTGGGGCTTTACATCCTCTATTTATTCACTTGGTAGGCTAATTAGGACAAGGAGGAACCAGCAATGAGCCGAAGGATGATTTGTGTTGTGCAAAGAATGGTTTTCAAAATGTGGATATGGAAATGTTCAGTGTAAATAGTCTTTCTTAAAATTCTTGTCCTAAAGAACAGAAATTTTATCAAGCATTGAGCTGAATTTGGAATTATTTGGTGCTAAAGAGTCTGTCCCAAGATGTAAATGTTGAATTGTTCGTTGTGAAAAGTCTTTCTTAAAATGCTTGTCCAAAAGCATGTGAGTTTCATCAAACATGGATTTGAATTTGGAATTGTTCAGGTTGAAAGACTTTCTTAAAATGCTTGACAATGTTCAAAAGCATGTGAATTTCATCAAATATTGATTTGAATTTGGAATTGTTCAGTTTGAGTAATCTTTGATTTGAATTTGGAATTGTTCAGTTTGAATAATCTGTCTCGACATGTGAATTTAGAATTATTCAGGATCAGTGGTCTTTCTTAAAATGCTAGTTCAAAAGTAGGCAATTTAATCAAGCATTGATTTTAATTTGGAATTACTTGGTTCAAAAGAGTCTTTCTAAAAATGTGAATTTGGAATTGTTTGGTGTTGGACTGTTGGTAGTCTAAAAGTGCTTGTCCAGAAGCAAGTGAAGAAGGATCTGTAACCGACATGGACTCGGAAAGTTGGCTTGTCGTGTTGGTGATAGTTTATATGGTATATTGTGATACTGCCATGATTTTAACAGTTGAGAAACAGTTGTCTGACATATTAATCTTTTCAAACTATTTGAAAAAAAAGTTGCATCAAAAGTTGCATCATCCGCTTTTGTTTATTTTTTTATTATTATTTTTTCAATAGAAAATAAATATCAGGATCATCCAAAGAACACAAATATAATCCAATTTTACATCACGGACGGCACTAAATGAAGCTTTGTCTCTGCGCATATTTTTGGTATGCACGATGAATTGATCATGATGTCACATAAAATAGTATTTGTTTGTAATGACTTTTGATTGTGTAAAAAGCAAAACTCAGATGAATCTTAACAATTTTAGGAATTCCACAAATACCATAATGAAAATTGGCCGGAATCCTAAACTGCTCACACTTAAAAACGCACACTTCCAAAAAGGTTAAAAATAGTACTTCCTCTCAAAGTATCAAGATGAAAGTTTGAGCACTTCTAGAAGTTGCCATTAGGTAGATTCATGAAAATTTACAAATCTCCAAGTTCAGTACTTTTGTGTTCAATTAAATCGTCGTGGTTACTGTCGAAAATGAAAGTCGCAAACTGCACTTCAACACAAAATCCACCAATGGAAATATTGGTTTTGTGGCATATTGGATAGGATTAATCTTATGAAATTTTCACATGACAGGCACAAAACTGCCCCACGGAAGTTTTCGAAAAAAAAATTAATGATAAAGCAGATTTTGAATTGAAAACTCAAAATGTACGACTCAGCATCTGGAAATGAAACATGTGAACCAAAACTGTTAAATTATGAGGCTTTTTACTTACCCAGGGTAGAAACAAATACATAGACAATCATTCCATATCAATAATCTCAAAAATCTGAATAAAAGTTCTTTTTTTGAAGATTTTGACAAAAGTCTCCTGTAGGGGGCGGGTCTGCATTGACACTTAAGTTTTATTAATTTCATCCTCTTTAATTGTGGTTTGGTCAAATATATTTTTTCCAAAACCCATCAAGCAAGTAAAAATGTAAACTTTCCTGGCTTATCAAAAAATATTGTGGAAGGAACCACTTAGTTGTTGAAACGTATGATCAGAGGATATTGAAATTTTGTGACTTGCGTTTTCGACAATAACCACGACAAATTAATTTGACACAAAAGTAGCCTACTGCACTTGGATATTTGAAAATTTTTGTAAATATAGTCTACCTGATGGCTACTTCTAGAAGTGTGCAAACTTTCATCTTGATACTTCAAGGGGAAGTACTATTTTTAACCTTTTTGGAAGTGTGCGTTTTTATGTGTGAGCAGTTTAGAAGGAGCTATACACTGTTTCAAACTTTTGGGTTTTATATACTTCACAAATGTGACACTGTATAGTCTACTGGATTTCAGTTCTCACACAAAATTTGGTACTTGGGAATACAACATGTGCAGCTAAATCTTTTATTGCAATTTGGGTGTACAAATTATGAAAAGGCGTTGTGTTCCTTCAAATTTATAGATATTTGAAATATTTATTATTATATAAATAGTAAGGTACATTGAGGAACAAGCCCTTGTGTGATTTGTATTTTTTATTGACCAGAATAAATTGGTAAAGGTAAACCTTACACAGTGCTGCAATGAGTCCATGGAATTTGATCCCCACACCATTGTATAGACAATATTTTACATTTAAACACAAAATGAGGCAGTTCAATTTGTTGATAATTTTAATGAAACTGCTAGACCAACTTTGGGAATTGCATTGTTGTGAACTCCCTTTCATCTTTATTTATTATGGAATATGCTCAACACATGCACTTTGTGGTATTTCAATTTTTTGTCACCTGATTGGTTTTGGACTTTTGGCCATTTACAATGTTATTATAAAAAATAAAAAAATTGACTAATTAGCAACATGGCAAGTCTCGACAACATTGATGATGGTTAAAAGATTTAAGATTTTAATACAATAGTCCCTGTGACTGAGGACATACAGAGGGGCACAGGGGGGTGCGCAACCCCTCTCATCTGATAAATCCTTCATATTGCTATTTGGGAAAAATTAGTTTGAGAGACGCAAATCAATGTTATAAATATTGCTGCGCCTCCGCATCCCCCTTTTGAAAAATCCAATGCCTTTGAAGGACACCTCTTTGTCTGGACATAGAGGGATGATTGGGGGTTTACGTCCTGTATTTATCCACTTGGTAGGCTAATTAGGACAGAAGGAGGACACAGCAATGAGGCAAAGGATGGTTGAAACAGACATCCAACATAGGCCTAGGTGCCTGGCTAGAGCTGGGGTTCGAACCTGGGACCTAGTGATTGGCAGTCCAGCATCGTACCGCTGAGCTGGCCGCCCTCTGGCCTCTTCTGTGGATGTAGAGATTGCTCTTTGAGGAGAGCTCATCGGGTTAAGCAGTAATTCAGAGCTATATATTTTACATGATATTCTGACAAACAAATTTTAATTTTGAAATTAACTTCGTAAGGAAAGTGTCAATCGGAAAAATCAGATGGGGTTTCAAATGGTAGACCATATCTACCTGAAATAATGACCTATTTTCTAAATTGTTGGTTTACATATCTTATAACTGTATCATCTATTGAATGAACCTAAGCACAGGAGTTTCATGGAATTATTCTTATAGCAGTAACTCTGTAACAATTGACAAAAATATTTCGTGCAATGGATTGTGTAACAGCTGCATGTCAGTGAAATTTAACTTCTAGCAAAGGGGAGATGTTACAGTAGGTTGGTTATGGTGAGGTCAGTGTCACAGGGACCACTGTAACACATGAAATATATTTAAATTCAAATATAATATTTATACAGGTTAAACAGTGGTCTGCAAAATCAGCTCTGAAGAAATGATGAAGTCTTCCTCATCCAGAATGTCATTCATGGAAATGCTGTCGAGGTCATCAAACATGAGAAAGTTGGAAAGGGCGGGAGGAAGAGCCAGTTCCCCTATGTTCTTGATATCGTTCATGTGATGACGAATGACCATCCGACACTGTTGACGCAGCGACGGAGGTTGGGTCATCAGGTTTTTGAAGTACGACCAGAGTCCAGGATTTTCTTGAAAAACTTCAGGCAAGTCGGTTGAGTTTGTGTAACGACACATGTAATGCAGAGAACAGTTTGCCCTGGCTAATAGCAGCATTCCGATGGGGTGGTTCATGGTGATGGCACACTCAAAAGGCGTCATCATCTTACTGTCAGCAATGCTCATCTCACGCCCTTTCATTTCTAAGTCAGCGTGTGCGTGAATGAGGAGTTTCAAACACTCAATGGCACCGAAACGGAACTTCCTGCAAACTGCATAGAACACAGGGGTGCATCCGTCCATGTTACGAATGTTGGGGTCAGCTCCATGGTCTAAAAGAACACGACAGAAATCCACGTTACCATCACAAACAGCGATATGGAGTGCAGTGTCTCCACGCAGATTTTGAATATCCGTTTTTGCCCCTGCGACCAACAACTGGGGTATTAACCGGACACATCCTAAGGCTGCTTCTAGCATTAATGGAGTCTCTCCCAACTTGTCTTGTAAGTTGGTATCAGCTCCATGCTTGACTAGTATCTCAGTACACTCCCCACACCCTTGCCATATTGCTTTGAACAAGGCGCTATGGCCAACCCTGTCCGCGAGGTTGACGTTATTGCTTTTCTCTGCCAAACGGCGGACCACAGTACAGTGACCGTGCCACGCAGCGATTTGTAAAGGAGTTATCCCATAAACATCCGGTCGGTCCGGACTATGCCCCAGACTCAGTAGCACTGACACCACTTTGTTTCTTCCTTTTTCTGCGGCCGAGTACAAGACCCCTCTTCCTGTCTTTTCTCTCTCGCTCCTCAGTTTCCTCGTCATCCATCTGTTCGTACCGATGCTGCACATTTTCGAAAAGGTTTAGTGTCATACGAAACTATGTTTGTGGTTAGCAAGTCATCAATGTTAGCTGTGACTGATGTAAGACATCATATTGCAAGTGAAGTAAGTCACAAAGTCATCAATGTTACGTGCGAGCAAAGTAGGCCTGAGTCATCATGATGCGACTGATGTAAGTCATCGGCGTTACTTGAAAATGAAGTCCTCAATGTTACTTGCGACTGTAGTAGGTCATGAGTATGTGTTACTAATGAATGAAGTGGTGAATGTAGCTTGTGACTGAAGTATGCTTAAGTCTCCATGATGGGATTGAGCTGAAGTTGGTCATCAATGTCACTTGCGACTGAAGTAGGTCATCAGCGTGTGTTGCTAATGTTAGTAATGAATGAAGTGATCGATGTAACTTGCACATGTGACTGAAGTATGCTCAAGTCTCCATGATGTGATTGAACTGAAGTTAGTCATCTATGTCACTTGCAACACCACTTGTGATCAACTTGCTCCTCTTAACTGCAAAGATCGCATTTCTTTTTTACGCTTCGTAACATGATATCACTCGTTTGGCTGTGTTCGTAGCATGATATCACTCATTTGGCTGTGTTCTCAAGCGACTGCAGCAGATGCGCCCTGCAAATAAAAAAGATCATGTATCTTATGGTTGTATTCAATATATAATATATGTCATGTCATAAAACTTGCGCAGCCTACTGCCAGTTGGGAGAGCTGAAGAACGCTCAAACGGTACACAGGTGCAATTCACAATTGCCTAATGATTTCCTTGGCAAAAAAGCTAAAAGCATCAAACAGGTAGAAAACTTGAAACGTACTGGCTGTGACAGCAAAATCTGCTTTGCGTTGCTCTTTTCAATATTCACATTATTCAACAAATGAGTAGGCCTATTATATCCCTATCCATATATCCAGATATATATCCATATAATAATAAACTTCATGTAACTGCCAACGACACACATGGAATTGGAAATATGTATTTTTAGATTTTAGAATAGTTATACTTATGTACAACATGCATCCTTAAATATTTTTGTTACAATTCTTAGTTGGCATCCTGGTAAGTTTTGGAAAATACTTATCCATTAATTAGCTCAGGGTTGTCATACTGGTTGCAATAAGCTTGTGATTCTTTTTTGGTAGTATTTATGTTTAAATTGTCGTGGTGGGTGTTGCCTGCAAATTTCAGGGGCGTAGATCCTGGGGGGGGGATGGGGGGATGCATCCCCCCCAGGATTAACCTGGGGGGGATGATCATATGATTATCCCCCCCTAGAATTTCAAATTATTAATAGAAAATTATCTGTCATATTTAGCAATTTTCCATGATGCCAGTTGCATGTTGTGTGGAAAAAAAAGTCTCAAAACTAACCTTCTATAATTCTATAATCTGTAATGATATATTGGCTTTTGGGCGCTAGAGTGGCCCTCGAAATCTACCGCTGCATGACTTTCGGCCCGTTGGGCTACGCGCGAAGTTTGCGATCCCCGAAATCATTCCCCCCCCCTACAAAAATGAAAAATCTATGCCCCTGCCTGCAATGCCAAATCACTCTACAGTGCCACATTGGGTCGATGCTAAACATCTTCAACTAAACTGCTTGTGGAAGCAAGGATGCTCCTCTGATGAAAAGAAAACATATGGTTCATGAAGGACTTTATTTGAGGCATGAGGTATACAAATTGCTGCCAATTTTATTAGCCATACAAACAGTTCCATGTACACATGAGGTAAGTCTGCAAATGGGTCAAAATATTCAGTATGTAAGTTAGTCCGACAAAAGCTGACCAACAACAGCCTCCGGCTGTCTTGAGTGAGATAGAATTTATCAATCTATATGTAAGTGAACCGCGTTTCCCATTGAAATAGTAATAAAATAATAATAATATTAATAGTAATGGTAGTGATTTATATAGCGGCTCTACCAGTAAACTGCTCAGAAGCGCTTGGGTGAGTAAGGATTATTTGTGGAACATTTTAAATAGGTGGTTTTTTAGATTTTTCTTGAAACACTCAAGGGTCTTCGTTGTTCGAACACTCTCAGGTAACTTGTTCCAGATTTTGGAGCTGCAAACGAGTAAGCTCGGTCTTCAAATTTATTACGACTGTTTGAAGCGGGTTCTGTTAACAAGACCTTGCTGTTACTTCTCAGGTTATGGTCTCCATTTGGTTTAAGCTGGACCAGTTCCTGAATGTACAAGGGCGCTTGGCTGTTTAGTGCCTTCCAGGTTGTTGTCATCAGCTTACACTCTATTCTAGCAGGAATTAGCAGCCAATGAAGTTGCTTTCTGTGTGATCCCGCACTGTCTTGCTGTTTCAACCTTTCTATGAGACGAACTGCTGAGTTTTGGGCGACCTGGAGTTCGATCACTGAATATTGAGAAATGCCATAAAATAACACCGGCCTTATGTGTAGCTTACATATCAAAGACTTAGACCAACACCTTGTAACTAGTACTTCAAGAAAATTGGCAGCCATTGTTATGCCACATGCCTCAAATACAGTCCTTTATGACCCAATATGCTTTTTTCTCATCTGATGAGAATTTGTGCTTCCACAACCAATTGATTAGAGATGTTTAGCATTGACCAGATGAAAAAAAAGATCACCTGTAAAGTTTCACTTAGTTACAGGTGGCACCCCCCGGCCCATATACAACCAAGTACCCATTTGCAAATGGCTGGAGAGAGAGAAGGAAAAAGTTACAGATCGAGGATCTTCTCAGTTCCTCCTTGCCATGTCTGGAACATGAACCTTAGGAACCTAAGACATACATTGCTGCTAGAAAGGTTGTGAAACAGGTGAAGTTAGCCCATGGGTCAATGCTAAACATCCTCAATCTAACTGCTTGTGGGAGCATTCATTCTCATCTGATGAAATAAAAGTCTTACGACATGATGGAGGATATTAGGCTTTGTCTGAAATAAATGGCTCGCACTTTGCTTTGCTGTACTCAATGAGTTATATTTTGGTCAAAATCTTAGGTGAGTTAAATTCAAGGCCAACATATTTTCAATTGTCAGGATGGGTTCACTTACTTTCTGTGATCCGACCCATTTGTTGACAGTTACTGTTTTTGTAAGAAACACTGTAATATGTGATATTATGAGTCTTAAATGACTGAGTGAGATGGTTGCTCATTATGTTTGAGCTGACACACAGCGATACAGCTGGTTGTTTTAAGTTATGATAATCTGTTCATTCAAAATTTCACACTGAAGGACATTGGCAGCAACTTGTATGCATGCTTCAAAATCCTCCTTTATCATTTAAAATGTGTTTTCAGCTCATCAGATTAGAATCCACGCTTCCACATTCCTACAAACAGTTTGGTTGAAGATGTTTAACCTTGATCCAATAGCTTTAAATCACCCGTTTTCATAACAAAACTGTAGACATCAGGAAGCTGTCATATCAATTTCTTGCCTCATCTTGATATCCCCACTGTTAAAAGAACACGTTATTAAACTACGCAGTCGGTCATATACAGGGCCGCTGGTAAGAAACTGAAACTACTGATGTTTTATCATTGGGTCAATGCTAAACATCCTTAACCAAACAGCTCTTGGAAGCAAAGATACTTATCCAATTAGAAGAAAACATATGGGGTCATAAAGGATGATATTTGATTCATGTGGGATACAAATGGCCGCCAATTTTCTTCCGATTGTCCAACAGTTACATACAGATCAAAATCTTTGATTAAGTAAGTGAGCCCTCCTCCAAATTAATATTGCTTTGGTCTTGGACCGTAATTATCAAATACTTTACCCTAATGTAATGAGTGCAACAATTATAATGACATTTTGAGCCATTTGTATCCCGTATGTACCTCAATATCATCCTTTATGACCCAATATGTTTTGAGAATCCATGCTTCCACAAGCAGTTTGGTCGAGGATGTGTAGCATTGACCCAACGGCAAAACTTCACCGGCTTCACTCACTGCAGACAACACTGTGTGACTTGTATTGTGTTCCATTGAATACTTGACTGATTAAACTTTGAAATCTGACGTGTTAACTTGATATCGCAACTTAATAACACATTATTAAACTACGTATCGTATTCTTTTCCAATACTTGGCTTATACTTGACTTATTGAAGCTCATTACGCTCAGTGTGAATTCTGGTATAATGTTGCGAATTAGTCATTATGGATTCTGCTCATTGCGAAAACAAATTGTAGTCCGACGTCATTGTTTCCCCAAAATAAATATAGGAGCACTGCATAGATAGAAAAAAATTAAGTAGGTTGACTTGTTGTTAATAGGTTTTATGGGACCTACAAACTATGTAATTCATCATGTTTTTTTCAAGACCAATGTACCACTTGCAATATGCCTGTTTATTTTGTGCCTCATTAGGGGAATTTTTGTGCCATTTTTCCAGAAAGAAGTGAAGACCAACTGATAAGAGATGATTAAATATATATCTGTTATCTATAATCAACATATTTAGCTTTAAAACTCCAGGACCTGCATATGATAACCAACCATATCAAGAGCTTTCTTGAGAGTATCCCATGATGAGGCCACCATTAGAATTTCAGGGGGGCTTGGATTTTTCCTAGACACTACATTATTTATTTCTTGTTTTAAATGGTGACAGTTTTTTTTCGAATGAGCATTATGGATGGATGATTGGATGATGCTTTACGTTCTGTTTTTTTTGCACGCCCAAGTACTTGTTTGAAAATCAAACAACACCGTGTTGAGAAACCCCCCCCCCCAAGAAATTATCTATCTCATCAAAACTCAGCTAGAAATTGTTTGTAAAAAATATAACTCCTGAGTCCCCCTCCCCTGTGATCTAATGGATATTAAAAATATTGTACACTTCAAGGTTTCACTGATAAGTCTGATTAGTCAAGAATGAGATGAGATATGGAGAAGCCCACAACATTCTGAACATTTAGCCCATGTGAGGGATCTTTTACCAGCTCAGCACAGGCAGTTGCACTAAAGGACGCCAACTTAGGCCGGTCATTTATAATTTTTAGCTTCTCACGGCAACAGATTTTTTGCCTGCAGAGAAAAAAAATTAGCTTTATTCAATTATTATATATTGAATAGTACCTGCCAATCCTAGAAAAGAGTGCCTCAAGAAGTTCCGAGAAGCTAGGGATCAATTAGGTCTGGCCTTAGTGGCTTTTCTCAATGACATCCAGCTGGCATTGTCCCATTCCAGCTGGTATTGTCCCATTCCAACTGGCACTGTCCTATTCCAGCTGGAATTGTCCTATTCCTGCTGACATTGTCCCATTCCAGCTGGCATTATCCAAGTCCAGCTGGTATTGTCCCATTCCAACTGGCGTTGTCCCATTCCAGCTGGCATGGTGCTCATGAAGGTCTACTTGTAAATTGTTCCCTGGCAGAAATTGGACTCGGGTCCTTTTTAGCACAGCAGGCCTAAATGCTTTTGATCAGAGCCTTTACAACTTGGCCACCCCAATAATAGATGACTCAGGACTCAGGACTCTGGACTCAGTCCACCTTTGTCATTGCTCTAGATTTACCAATTTGCTGCCTCACCATCATGTTTCCATTTTTGGCACTTTCTATTTGCAGAGATACTAATTGTATTTCTAGGGACAACCAATTTGAAAATGAGATTTAATCATAGGCAATAATTTGCAAGCTATTAAATTTCAACTTGCAGTGTTCCACTGAAATGCCACTCATTTTGTCATTAATTTTGACACACTTAATTTATTGCGTTAATTGTATCGCAGGCTCAATTACTCCCACAGTTGCACTTGTAATATATACATACTAGAAATGCCCATTGTGGCAAAACAGGGTATAAAATTGGGGACAAAATATTAGGGGAAAAAAGGAAAAAATGTTTATGATTGTTTTTAAGTCTTAGAGAAAAAAAAATTGAAATTGGGAAAAAGAAAGAGAATTTCCTCTCAAAAAAAAAAAAAAATCAGTGAAATGGAGTAATGTTTGGAAAAAAAAATTTGCCCACTTTTTGAAGGACATCAATATAAGTACACTGTGCGAATTTTGCGGTCGTGGGTCCCCCGGACTCCTTGTAAGAGGGACCAAAGCATGCAGAATAGTGCCTTTATAAGTATAGATATATATATATAAAACTTTCATTAAAGAAGTGTTTTTAGACAGCCATGTGCTACCTCATTTTCCTTCTTTGGTTCTATCTATGTCTATTTGAAATTTGTCTCAAGACAGGAAAATTATAGACTTGGATCTTTATTTCCCATCGCAGAAAGCCGAACAACAGTTACTCACAGAAGGTTCCCTCTTCTGAAAACGATCACAATATGCAGCATCACAAAATATAGGCTATTGTTCTCAGCTTTTTCTGGATAGTGACGTAAGTTAGTGGGGATCTTTGGCCTGGTTTTATGCTTCAGCAGGACTGACCAAGGTTATTTTTAGGAGTCTTGACTTTTATGTACTACGCAGTTGGGTGGGAAAGTTAGTATTTGAGGCGTTGCTGGTCCTGCTGTCCTGAAGGTTCAATTTCCAGTCTGACGAGGAACAATTTACTGGTTCAGCCTTCAAGAGTGTCATCGGAGCTGGATATCATTGAGACAAGACACTATGTTAGCGGCTCTTTGCATCAGTCACTGAGTGTCTATTTCGGGCGGATAAAGTGTTATGTTACAGTAGACGAAAAACGAGTGCTTACAGAAAAGCAATGAAATGTTTCTTGTGTAGTCATACCCTATCCTTGCCATGTTATTCTGTGTGACTCGTTAGCAGTTTGTGAGGTCCGCGTGAGGTCATATCCTATACTTGCAATGCTGGCAGCAGAAAGCCATGATGCATTTGAGATGTCATGTCACTCATCAATGAGGTCACAAGATCTGTACTGAATGACAAATTGACGCTTCATTTCAATGTATTAGCCATACACCGGGACACTGCATGGGTTGAGTGAAGCAATGGTTTATGGACGGTCTCTTCCATGCCGTGTCT
This sequence comes from Platynereis dumerilii, assembly GCA_026936325.1. Taxonomy (NCBI): domain Eukaryota; kingdom Metazoa; phylum Annelida; class Polychaeta; order Phyllodocida; family Nereididae; genus Platynereis; species Platynereis dumerilii. The sequence continues at coordinate 14,546,444 of JAPTHN010000016.1, read as the reverse complement.
TGGGATTGAACCCGCGACCATGCACATCCAATCGAACGCCTTATCCACTTGTTAACATCCCATTGTTGTACATTAAATGGTAGAACATCTTTTGTCAGAAGACAAAGAAAGGGATCTAACTATCTATCTATGAGCAAAAAGAGTGTTGCTTGGTTTGTGATGTATAATTATGTGAACTTGAGTTAGCATTGTGAACCATGAGGTGGTTTTGGCATATTTTAAATTGCAAAGCAATATTATATTCCCCTGTGATTTCTAGGGCATGTAACACTTTTCTATGAGTAGAGAGCAATATGCAATTACTATTAGCTACATATTGAAGACTTGTCATAGCGAGACCTTGAGGAGTGCTGAAAAGCTCCCATGTTGAAAGTTGAAGTTGCCATGTTGAAAGATTATATGCTACACAGAGCTACATTCTCTCAGGCCTCTTGACTGTACAGTTGCAGCTTCTACTGTTCTACAATTTAGTTGCACCTGAAGCACAAATAGCTGGACTCACCTGTAAGATTACCCTCAATAGGCAGTGATTGCAGGAGCATACATCCTGGACAAACAGCTACATGTCATGGCTTCATCTTGTGATGATCTTGTGCCCATCCTCTGTTGTTGTCCCGATCTTGATGTATTACTGCTTCCCAAAAGAGATGGGAGAGACTCCTGTCGAAATGTACTGGCATTGTATCTACATTGCATCAATGACACCTACAGTTAATGACAGTAACTATCTCCTGCAGCTGGTGTTGCAGTTCCCTGCAGTAAAGCTAGAGCTCTGCAGAGCCTCTGCTCTGCGGCAGTTGAGCTCAGTTGGTGTCCTTGCAGGAAAGTTGCTGCAGTGATGCTTTGGCTGCTTTGCTATAGTTGCAGAGGTGCTCTATCACCGCATGTGTATAGAATGTAGACAAATGGCACTGTGACTGTTGTGCAGGCAGCACTTGTAAGGCCAGTCATCATTAATTTCTAGCTTCTTGCATTAACCGACCCAACCAGGGATTGACGCTAACTTTTTTGTCCATAATTTTTGATGGCTTGCCCTTCTGGCGGTGACAGACAGATTTTACTTGCCCGGAACAATTTGAAGTTGCTTCAAATGTAGGCCTACTTCATTACATTTTTGCAGTTACAGCAAGTTAGATATTGTTTCCTGTGCCCAAAGTATCTTTTTGTATGCCCCGGGCAAGCGGGAAGTGTTAATGTCAATGCCTGGACCCAACCGATTTTCTGCCAACGAAAAACATACCTTACCCACCACTTTGTCTTATCCATTGACTATACAAAGAATTAAATTACAGGCCTCATTTTTTGTCCAATTGACCAAGAGGAAAAAGTGCTGCCAGATGATCCCAGAAGCCAAGAATAAATTATGTCTGGCCTAAACTTGGCTGGACATAATCAAGAAATGTATATCTCAATTGATATACCCAAAGCATTTTCCATTCTTATAAATTACTTTCCACGTTCTAAAGGCAGTTTTCATTGATGTTATGCTGGTGTATAATTTTTTTTGCAATTATTGCAAAATTGCTGCTTTAATTCGTGCCATTGACATTTTGGGAGTGCTTCAGATATCTCTCTCAACTTTTGCGCACTTTCATTAGTTTAATTTTCTGCCTGTGATTGTTTGCCAATGTCCTCATCAGTTTTGACCTTCAAAATTTGAATTCAACTTTAGGAGATTTATTTAAATAATTGATTAATTTATTTATTTTTTTTGTATGCAATGTTTACAATAATATGCACAATAAATTTTATATAAGAATTAGTAGTACTATCCTGAAAAGATACTGTATTTCCAAAGATTACCAGGAAACCTTTGTATTTATAAACACTCCCCTAACATGACAAGTGACTAACTGACTATTGGCTATTCAAACATGACAACTGAACTGTTGAGGCATGGTCTTGAGAGCTTGTTTGGCTTTTTTGTACCAATCATTTTTTTAACCAGCCAAGTTTGTTGAGTATACATACATAGTTATTTGTATATACCTTAAAATTGTGCTTATGTGTTCTTACTCATACACTATAGGCTAGAGCCCTGCGCGGTCACCCAAAAGCACGACCGCCCCACCCCGCAATTGACTAAGCTTGACCGCGACCGCACCGCCCCTCACTGCTGAAAAGTTGACCGTGACCGCGACCACCCCACATGCTTGAGGCCTGACCGCGACCGCCCCGCACCGCATGCGGACATGGTATGCTTGACCACGACCGCCCCGCTTGACCGCAATATGACCGCAGATGTCCGCAGTTCAAAATATTTTGTGACTCGGGTCCTTTTTTCTAAGAATATATATATGAAACTATAATGATATAATGATGAAACATTGAATGGATGACTAATGATTACAGTCTACAGATTTGTCTCACTCTGTCGTCTTTTTCTGTAGATATTATCTAGAGAATAAGATTCATTTACAAGTTTTAAGGTATGAAATTAAATGACTAAAAAATAGAAAATATACCATTCACTTTTACTTTGTTAATCTGAAAATGCATCTTATTCAGTTCATTGTACTAAAATCTAAGATTTTCACATGTATGTAATGGTTGAAGTCATTCATGTAATACTAACAAATATATATTTATTTTTGTTTTTTATAATATTGAAAATATTCCTAATTGCACTATTTTGCAAGTAATTATTACATTTTGGTCCTTGTGGGGTAAAAGTGGAATGACATTTTTTGAACAAGCACTGGGTGATAGCAGATATGCATGATTGGTTCCACAAGCTACAGGTGTGTGTAAGAACCAACACTTTAACAACAGGCTTTTATAAAAAAAGAGAAATCAAGTTTTATTAATTAGCTTAACTTGATTGGGGAAAAAAATAATATTGAAAAGAAGAAGGCCATGGTTTACAATTAATGCATAATTACAATTACCTGTTAAGCTGTACTTATTATTACCAGGTTATAATCTAATCATTAAATTAGGGGAATTCCCATTTTATGTGGGGGTATTGATACAATAACTGTAAAAATAAAATATTTTACATTTTACATGCCTATAAAATCATGGTTTAGTGTGCTATTCTTACGTCATTATTAATGTTTCTACCAGGTTACTAAAAGAGTTCCTCCATGGCCTAATGGTTAAGAGTGCTTGTTTGCACAACCACTGGCTCTGAGGGCGTGGGTTCGAATCCCACCCCGGAACTCAATTTAGTCCGAGCCCATGGGACATTAAATGGAGGCGGGTTGTATCCAGTGTCCTATGCTTGGGCAACTGAAAGACCCTGGGCATCCCTAAATTAATAGGGTATGTACCAGACTCACAGTCTTCTCATCTCATCATCATACGGCGATCGCCTGCCTCGATATAGCCCACTTAGGTGCTGCAGAGGCGTAAAACACAAACAAACAAACAAACAAACAAAACAACCAGGTTACTAAAACACTAAATCTTGATTTCTCAAACTTTAGGTGAATTGCCACTTGTTATAGGGGCATTGACCCAATTGCATTGTCTTTGTCTTGAGACAACAATGGTGGTCCAACAATAGATACCCTTATGCAGCTATATTATACACTTCTTGTCTATTAAGAATATTGGCCTATTAATATCACATTCTAATGTTATTAATGCAATTCTCTTCTAGAATATTTCCACAATTCTGCAAAAATGCAAAAGGTTGATTTTTCTAACTTTGTTATACCTATGACTGAGAACAGATGAAGGTCCAATAACTTTGGATGTTAATTTTCAAAAAGAACAACAAATTTCATTTAATAAGACTACACATATTATTGATGTTACATAAACTAATATGTTCAAGTTTAGGAATTATGTAAAATATGCCAAGTACTGAATGTCATCTATATCACTATATTTTCCCTAAATTAAAAAATATATATACCTATGTAACAGAAAATACTGACAGATTCTGAAGTTTGCGGTCATTTGCGGTCATATTCTGACCGCATGGATTGCCTGCTCCGTCCCGCCCCGCGACCGCTTGGCCAAAAGTATGACCATGACCGCCCCGCCCCGCAAAGGTCTCAACCTGACCGCGACCGCCCCGCACCTCATGCGGTCAAGGAAACTGTGACTACACCACCCTGCGGGCTGCGGTCCTTGCAGGCAACCGCATTGCGGTCTGACCGCGCAGGGCTCTACTATAGGCCTAATATTCAAGACATGGGACTTATTTAGCCACATCTCTTTTGTTCATTTTGAACCCCACAGAATAATTCTTCATAGACTTGGGAGAGTGCCTCAGAGATGATTTTTTTAGGGGGGAGGGCAGTTTATCACTTGGCTCATGCAGACTGGGTTTTCTTGCCCAAAGTTTTTGGGTGATGGGATGTAGCCACATCAGTGGCGTAGCCAGGATTTTTTCCAGGGGGGGAAAACCACCAAGACATTTCCCCAAAATTGTAATCACTACCAAAACAACAGCTTTTCGCGTGTTGCGCATTGTAAAACAATGTTAAAGATTTGTTTCAGGATCTCATTGCCATTGTGGTCATCCCTAAATTAATAATAATTTGGTACTTTGTCTGAATAATGTGGTGAAAATGTCCGGATAATGTGGTGAAAAAGCTAAAAAGTTGGGAAATGTTTAACAGAGCTTAAGAAATTACTTCTTGGTTGGTAATTTATGGAAGATGTAGCTGAAAAAATTAAGCGTTTCTTTGCAAAAATAGGAAAAGCTAGTATCTAAAATCCAGGGAAATAAAAGTTGAAAGGAGATTAACCAATGCTGTAGAATTCTGTGCATTCTGTTCAGATATAAACATGATAAATGAAAGCACTTGAGAATTTTTCATTCAGTTCACAAAAGTATCACTGCAAAAATTATGGAGAAAATTTTGTGTCAGAGAAACTTTTTGTTGAGGTTCAAGTGAAATTTTTGGGAAATTTAAAATAACAGTTTGGTTTTTTTTTTTAAATTGATAAATTTAAGGAAAATGAGGTGCAAATTTGCAAAATGCCAAACCAGAAAACTGGAAATCTTGCAAATTTTGTTCAATACATAAAAATATTTGCAAACACCTCAGGCCTAGCACAACTTCCTTTGATAAAAAAAAAAACAGTCCTATATTGTGCACGTTGGTTAAACATTTTGAAAATTTGGGAATTTTTTTGAGTGTGCATGTCATTCGGTGCCAGAAAAATAGGGAAATTGTGAAGAAAAAAAGGGAAATATCAAGAAAAAATTGGGAAATCTGATAAAAGCCATCGTTAGAATTGCCTTTTTAGAGATGCTTGCTTGCTTGCAAGCGCATCTCTGTTGTGGAAGGAAGATTTGGAAAACTTATGACAACTGCCAAAGTCGTGCTGTTTAATCTCTATCATTATAACTTTGCATACAGTCTCAATGGAATTTTATCTTGCGTTGATAAACTTTTGGTGGCTTTCTGAGATGAAAAAATTAATAAAGAAAACAAACAGGCTGGCTTTCTTCAGGTCAAAGGTCAATCAGTTAACTGGGTCATGCTGACCTACTTTTGCATGTATTGAAGAGTCAGTGTTTGCTTAGGGTCTAATTGTCATTGAAGTGTCAACTGATCTGAAGTGCAATTATCTATTTCAACTAGGCTTTATTGTCTTTCCACCAATTATAGATATTTGGTATTGAGTATAGAGTATAAGTATTGAAAATGGTAACTTTCTTAAAATAAAATAAAAACTTATGAAAAATTGCACAGGCGCTGCTTAAAGGGAGGAAAGAATAGAGGGAGAAAGGAAGGAAAAGAGGACGGAAGAAAGTGAGGTAGGAAGAGAGAAAGGAAGGAAGGGAGGAAGAAAGGGAGGAAGGAAGGGAGGAAGGAAGGGAGGGAGGAAGGAAGGAAGCAAGGAAGGAAGCAAGGAAGCAAGGAAGGGGGAAGGATGGGGGAAGGAAGGGAGCTAGATTGTTGATTCTTTAAAAATCCAGTTATTTAAACCATGATTTAAATCAAATAACTCATTTTAAATCAAATAGGTCTAAATAATGGTTTTAATGCATTCAATTATCATTCTTTAAATCATGATTTAAATCCCATTCATTGAATCCGACAACCCTGGAAGAAAGGAAGAGGGAAAGAAGGAGTGAAGGATGGGAAATAGAGAAAGGAAGGAAAAAAGACAATGTATATATATATATAGAGAGATAGCATAGGGATGTTCCTCTTTGGAGATAGCTATATCCTTGTAGATGTAGATAGACAGACAGGCAAAAGGGTAGATTAGCAGTCTATCTGCAAGCATCTCTTAAAGTGCTTGCACGTTATTTTTTCTATTTCTTTTATTTATTTCCCCATTACCTTTTAATAGCATTTCCCTCAATTCTGGTCATTTCCCCATTTTGCTTAACATTTCCCCCATTTTGCTTAACATTTCCCCCATTTTGCTTAACATTTCCCCATTTTGCTTATCATTTCCCCATTTTTCTTATTATTTCCCCGTTTTTCTTCCTATTTTGGGCAATATATCTGCAAAAATTTCCCCAAAATCTTTTCAGGGGGGGCAACTTGCCCCCCCTGCCCCCCCCCCCGCTGGCTACGCCACTGAGCCACATGTTCTGGACTTCATTGAATTAATTAATTCGAAGAGACAGTTTGTTGTGAATAAAATATATTTTATCTGGAGAGATAATGATTTCACAACTGTTTATAGTATTAATTTTCCTGTACTTAAACACTCCTCTTAAAATAAGGAAGTCTTGGACATGCACGAAATCTAGGCACCAGATATACAGTATTCTCTTTTAAAAGAGGACAGCCTTTTCAAATGTATGACAAGGAGTTAGACTCGGATTTTTTTTGGAAGTTGCCAAAAAAAAAAATACACGTTCCGAAGTTGCTGAAAAAATTGATACAGGTGCCAAAAAATAGATACAGGAGTTGTTGAAAAAATTGATATGGGTTAGTGCCCCCTTCCACACGTACAAAACAAAATTTAACATGTAAAAAGGAATGGAACCCGATATGTGCATTTATTTTATTACTTTTTATATCCCCCTTGCACATGTTGTGAAGAATAAGTACCCCCCTCCCCAAAGGACATACGGAAAAATTAGCACCTCTTCTACAAAAACTCCTACACCCCTCCAGTCATGGTAGATAAATACAAATTGTGAATGGTCTCTTTGAAATATTGGCAAGTATGGCAGAATAAAAATATTAAATTGTTTGAAGTCTTTGGCCCTGTATGGCTGTTTAATATTTCTTAAAGATAGTGTGTATACATTTAATATGGTTCCTCCTATACACTTGGCGTCACGAGGGTAGAACTTGTGAAGAAAAAAATATATAAGAACATCTTTAAAGCACTCTGATTCACAGAGAATAGAGGATATCTTGTAATGGCTCTGCTCATACTATTGGGTTGGTATATATAACTTGTTTCTGTTTAATAATATCAATCAATTTCACAAATGATATAGATACATTGTAAATTTTAAATGTAAGGGATTAATTTACAAAACATATGGATATTTACATTTGATTTGACTGTTCACCAGCTTAGAGAAGGACATGTATAATGTATAATATTCATAATAGTGTTATGTCAACAAATTGGTTCACAAAAATACACCTATAATATTTCTGCATTCAATAAGCCTTTTAACAAATTGAACAGAAGTAATGCAAGCCTAATGAATTGTTCAACTGAATTGATGTGGATGTTGTCCTATTTCATTGTCTAAATGACTCACTGAACACACCAATGTATAACGAATAACATATTAATAATTTTAAGGATGAATATGACAATTTTGAAAACCTTTCACCAATGGGTTAGCTCTGGGCTGTCAATCGCTGGGTCCAGGGTTCGAATCCAGCCATTGCCGGGTCTCCTGGGCCCATGTTGGACAGCAAGTTTCATTCACCTCATTGCCATGTCCTCCTGTCCTAATCAGCTTAACAAGTGCATAAATATGTTGCAACACACTTCTAGTGACATACTTGTGCCATTCTCCTTTCAAGTTGCAATGTGATTGTCATACTTCTTCTTTCAAGTTGCAATATGATTGTCATACATGCGCCATTCTTCCTTCCAGATACATGACAAATCATCAGTGTATAAATTTCAAAAGTGCAACAGACCACTCTTTCCACATAACAAATGTACAAAACATTACAGTACATGTTCCACACTTGTTTCAGTTCCAGTTTGCTTCACATACATGTGCCATGCCCAACAACCAGGGGTCACAGGGAGCACGGGAGCCACAGGACCTGATGGTTTACCAGGTTCAATTGGACCAACAGGCCTTAGAGGAAGGGATGGATTTCCTGGTCCAACGGGCGATTCAGGCCTCAGAGGGCCTCTAGGAGAACCTGGAGTGGTTGGAGTGCCAGGCCAGAGAGGGCCTAAAGGAAACCCTGGTGTAGGTGCTCCTGGTCCCCCTGGTCTTCCTGGACGTCCAGGTAAGATTGGTAGATCTATAAATATTTTTCTTAATGTGAAAAACATATTAACAGTTGCTTTTAAAAGTAAGTACATTCCACAGTAATGATGCTTCTATGGAGAGAAACCCTAAAGTTACATAGACACATGATTTTGGGATGATCCTCTGAGGCAGCTAATCCGCTTTTAGCGTCCAAAGGGAAAACTTAGTCACATTTAAGAGTTTCTGAGAAAATTGACTTTTAAGTTCCAGTCCTTGCAGTAAGAGATGGACTTACTGGCATTTGCCAGTGTCATTCTGGGGTAACGAGCCACTTTATGAAAATCTAAACTTAATAAATATATAGAAACATGTCTCAGAAGTCCTATTTAGACCTTAACTCAATTTGGCCCAAAATGTGACTTACTAGGTTTTCACTTTGGACGCCAGAGCTGCTGTCCCCTACATCAATCTCTTCTTTGTTTCAAGGCTTTCCAGGACCTCCAGGCCCCACAGTTGCTATCACTGGGAATAACACTTTCTGCACCAGAGGACCCAAAGGAGATCCAGGTTCTCCAGGGTTTAAAGGAAGCGCAGGCCCCCCTGGACCAAGAGGTTTTCCTTGTCAAAGTGTCCCCCAAGGGCCAAAGTCACAGTCCGTCCGGGCTATTACTGAGCGGAATTCCGGAATGACTGCTTGGTTCATTTTAGCTAGTAAGTTGATCAAGAGTTTACAATAGTCTCTGTGTTATGAAATATCTTGTTATCAGGCAGACGTGTCTCATAAGCCTACCATATTCATGTATACTGAGTAGTATTTTAAAACATTTGCTTCCCGGGGTCAGTGAGGAGACATTGTCGTTGGTAAAATTGCCCTGGAAATTTTGCATTTGGGTATGTAAACTTTCGGGCAGAACTGAACATGTGTATTACCAATCTTGTGCATCCAATCTGTTAAACACCACAAAATTTGATAATATTTCCACATATTTTCTTTGCAGTTGTTTCCTTGTCAATCAGCATCGTCAGCTTCATCGCCCTGATGGCAGTTCTTCGGTTTTCTGTCATGAACCTAAGAGCTTTAAGAAGAGACATTCTCGCAATTGGGGCGCAGCTCAACGACAAAAAAAAGCCTATGCCTATTTATGACTCAACGGATGGATCCACTACGTACAAGCATACCTATGCCTTTCTGAATGAAAGGACTATCACATGATTGCAATTGAATTGTAATGTCAGTGTACCTGTAAGAATATATTTGAAATATTGAAATATGTCTGTATAAACTGCGCAATTGTGTTGCTGCACTAAATAATAACATTGAGTGCAATTGAGTGTGTTTCTGGTTGGTTTGCTTGATTGCAATTGGAAAATATTATCTTATTGGGTGAGTCTCGGTTGAAGTGTTCTTTCATGTATCATAGGTCTATTTTGTTTATTTTTAATGATTGCATGCTATTTTTTTGCTATAAATGTCTTTGTCTGGTGGTGAGTCGCTGAACTTCGTTAAGCACAAGTTTTTGAGTGTTAGTTTGGATTGCAACCGAAACTCATGAGTGTATATGGTTCGGAATGAATGCCTTTTTCCATGAATTTTGCTTCTATCAATCTGCATACATGATCTGTATGGTTTTTATGTTCGTTTTGACTTTAATATATTTCAGAATATTCTGTGTACAATCTGTGTCTCAACATTTGCTACAACTAATTAATTAGCTCATCTGTCAAGTTATGTGATATATATCTATGTTAAATGTCTACTTCAAGATTTGGACGGTTGATTATGGTGAATTACATTGTCTTCTGTAATGCTGTATGTAAGGTCAGTTATACCTTTGTATCGTATGTTAATGTAAAAATCTTAATAAAGATTATTTGTGTTGGAAAAAAGGGTTTTTGTCTTTGTTTATCTGATTTGAGACCGAACCTCTGTAGCATCCATTAAAAAGTTATCGTCAATTGAGTTGTCAGTGGATCCTGTGACAGATGATAATGATAATTCAGTTGATAAGAAAATACTTAACAGTTGTTATGTTCATCGTGGCTCATGGATCCTAAATTTTGAGCTAAATGGTCCGATGCACTCATTGGGTATGTACATACATGCATGTCGTGGGAAAACCATAAACTGTGACAGAAAAAAAGTGATAGGGGGCCCACCATTTGTTCTGAAGGGGGGGGGGGGCTTGGGAGTTTTTTAAAAATAATTTCTTGCTCAGTTTTGGAGAAATAAATAAAGTCTTGAAGTAAACAATTTCTTGTGAGGGTTTTTCTTAAGAAGGCTTCGCTTGATTTAGGAATGAATAACCAGGGACTTTGCGCGCTTGAAATAAAAAATTACGACAGCCGTTACCGTGAAATAAATAATTTCCTGCCGAGGAAAACTCCAAGTCCCCCTGATTATTATATGGACGCTCCCTTAAGGAGTGGAATCAATCTGACCATAACTGCAAATCCTATGGTTATCGTCCCATCCAGAAAGTAAATGTGTAGGAAACATTCTTAAACGGCAACAACTGGAAAGCTGAAAAATGAGCGACGATGGTCCGCAATATGTTACGAGCAGGAATTGGCTTTCGATCTGGCATAAAATTTAAAACCCGGAGAGCAGTCTTTTTATGACACTTTTAATCCTGTGGACTATAGATAAATAAATGTAGAGAGCATAAAAAATCATACTACTACACTATAAATAACTTCTGGGAAATTTGTTGGTAATTCATGTGGAACTGAAGCAACAAAGCATGACAAAATGAGAGATCTAGGGAACTGGAAAGATGTCAACATGCATTCACAAGAAATAGGTACAAGACTTAAATTTGGATCCTTCCAACATGGCTGAATCAGTGACACTGTGTGAGTATTTAATATAGGAGTGAATACAGTTAATTAATTTCTTAACTTACAGTGAATTAATTTAATTGCTGATAAAACATTGGGTACTTGTTATCAAATAGGCCTACTTGTAATTGCCATTCTGCATGACAAAGTCAGATGTATCAGATTTTATGAGCTTTGATGAATGGACAAAGTTGTACAGTACAACCTCAGAAAAATGTCCTTAAAGATAGCGTTTTTCCTTGTACATGTAAAAGCGCATACTTAGCGTTTCTCTCACATTATTTTCTCCTGAAGCGTGGTGTAAATATTAGAACACACACTAAATAATTTTCCTTGCTTATCTTTCATCAGAACCCATTAACTGTAGGCAAAGATTTTTTAAACTTTTACAGAATACGGGATGTTTTTCACACCTTTTTCTGCTGTAAGAGGGCTTCTAATTCATGTTTTTGGAGTATACCAGTTTGCAGGTCATTAATTATTAAAGTTTTTGGTTTTAAATTTCCTTCATCTAATGCCCCATCCTCACGGGGAGTGATGAGGGTATTTTTTTAACGGCGCTCAGCATTCCTGGGAATTTTAAAGATTTTTGGCCTTCACACCGTCAATTGTATGGACATTACGTTCCTAGAAATCAGGGGAAGAGCGAAATGGTTGTCAAAAAAGATTCAAGACATACAAACTTTGCTACAAGCCGCCATGGAAAAGCCGGTCTTTTTCTCCAAAATCTATTGACATGGCGTTCCTACAAATTAGGGGAAGAGCGACATCGACGTAAAAAAAATTCAACAGTAACAAACGTTTTAGAAGCCGCTGTGGAAAAGCCAGTCCTTTTCTCAATTTTTGGATGGGCGGGGTCCATTTTCTATCCGCCCCAGCATTAAAAAAATTAACATCGCTCTATCGGGCCATTCTCTGCTGATCATTTTTAAATCGGCCTAACTTATTTTTACGTCAACCCCGTTCAATTTTGCATCACTCCGGTCATTTAAATGATGCATGGTGACGTAAAGTTTGTTGCAACACCACTCTATGTTTACGGCACCCTGCTATATGTTTAGGGCGCCCTGTTCTATGATTACGGCAGCCCACTGTCTAACTCTAATTCCTTTTTAATTAATTATATAATGTTTTTCTCTCACCGTTAAACGTCAATTTTCCCTAGAATTTGTCTTGGGCGACATGCAAAATCCTTGCTGTGAGAATGGTGAATGAGTCTTGCACTCTGCCAAGAATTAAAGTATCGCTCAGCCAAGAGCTACTTTTTAGAGATCAGAGAGCTTCTAATTAATGTTTTTGGAGTACACCACTTTGCAGGTCATTGATTATTCATTTTTTCAGGGTTAATTATCCTCCATCTGACTTTTGTGTGTTGCCAAGAAAATGTCACTCGGCTCGTAGAACCAGGAGCAACGGGCCTTCCTGGAAAAACTGGAGCTACCGGAGCGACTGGTTTCATCGGGCTGCTAGGGCGCCAGGGAAGAAGTGGCCGTATTGGAGGTACGGGACCTCCAGGACCCTCTGGTCTGAGGGGTGCAATTGGACCCACAGGTGCAACAGGGGAGCGCGGACCTCAAGGGGAAGGTGTGCCTGGAGTGCAAGGTGGCAGAGGTTTTCCAGGTAAGACTTCACTCAGTATTTCTTACATTTGCTTCCCTGCAGCTAGTTGGCCAAGTGGCTTAGGTGGCTGCCTGATCCGCTGAAGGTCTTTGCCTGCATGGGTTCGAACTCCCGGTACCAGGGGAACCCAAAATTAACAGTGTACCTTCATGAGCAAAATCCCAGCTGGATGTCGTTCGGATGAGACATTAAATTGGCGGCCCCTTGTATCAGTGTCTATGCTGGGCAAGTAAAAGATCCCTCACATGGGGTGAATGTGTAACATGTTGAGGACTCCCGCTTTCTCTCCCATCTCACCAATCAACCCTCGTGAGCTCTCAGAACGGGATTTAGAGGGCTTACCATATCTATCTGTCTATCTATCTATCTATATCTATCTATCTGCATAATTTCTGATAATCGGCCATAAAAAGTTTGTCAAAATACACTTCGAAGTTAAGGGGGTCTGCATTGCCCACGCTTTTCTGTCTTTGTCAACTCCCAAGTCAGGTATCAATTTATTGGTAGATCTTCATGACTACATCAAATCCAAGTGTATTTTAGAAGAGGCATTTGATCAGCGGTCCCTTGTATCAGTGGCCGCTTTTACAATGCAGTGTTTAAGCTGGGAAAGTAAAATTTCATATATTTTACATGCCGAGGACTGTACTATATCTCTGCGACTATCTAATCTTGTCAATAAATCCTTGTTGGTAGAACTGCTTTATATCATATACATTTTTTCATAAGTGACATTTTAATAAGGTACTTAATGTAACGCATTGTCTTGGAACACTGGTGTGACGCTCAGCTTGCTGGATACAGCATACTGTCTTTTGCATACTTATACAGGACCTCCAGGTCAAGAGGGAGCACTTCCAAATGTTGGACAGAAGATCGATATTGGGCCAAAAGGATATCCGGGTTTGCGTGGTGAGTTTCGAGTTGTAAATACCATATATTATATAATCATAAAACATTGTGACATTATATTTCATCTTGCAGTTCATGAGGAATGAGGATTCAAGTTTGCAGCGGTGGAAATATGGACGCTGATCATAACCAGCATACAAGACTATGAAACCAAAGAGTGACTCAAGGTGTTCATGTCCAAAGACAACTTCATTTGGCTGAGACAATCCAGGAGTGGTTTGGCTTACAAGCCAATACAATCAAGGAGAGGCTCAGAGAGATTGTGTCCAACCACAGCTTACAAGCTAAGACAATCAAGCAGTGGCTCAGGGAGGTTGTGTCCCGCCATGGTCTACAAGCAAGGACATTCAGGGAGTGGCTCAGGGAGATTGAGTCCCCACCACAACTTACAAGCTAAGACAATCAAGGAGTGGCTCGGGGAGAATGTGTCCCAACACAGCTTACAAGCTAAGACAATCAAGGAGTGGCTCGGGGAGAATGTGTCCCAACACAGCTTACAAGCTAAGACAATCAAGCAGTGGCTCAGGGAGGTTGTGTCCCACCACAGCTAACAAGCCAAGACAATCAAGGAGTGGCTCAGGGAGGTTGTGTCCCGCCATGGTCTACAAGCAAGGACATTCAGGGAGTGGCTCAGGGAGATTGAGTCCCCACCACAACTTACAAGCTAAGACAATCAAGGAGTGGCTCGGGGAGAATGTGTCCCAACACAGCTTACAAGCTAAGACAATCAAGCAGTGGCTCAGGGAGATTGTGTCCCACCACAGCTAACAAGCCAAGACAGTCAAGGAGTGGCTCAGGGAGGTTGTGTCCCGCCATGGTCTACAAGCAAGGACATTCAGGGAGTGGCTCAGGGAGATTGAGTCCCCACCACAACTTACAAGCTAAGACAACCAAGGAGTGGCTCGGGGAGAATGTGCCCCAACACAGCTTACAAGCTAAGACAATCAAGGAGTGACTCAGGGAGATTGTGTCCCACCACAGCTTACAAGCCAAGACAATGAAGGGGTGGCTCAGGGAGATTGTGTCCCACCACAGCTTACAAGCTAAGACAATCAAGGAGTGGCTCATTGAGATTGTGTCCCACCACAGCTTACAAGCTAAGACAATCAAGGAGTGGCTCAGGGAGATTGTGTCCCACCACAGCTTGCAAGCTAAGACAATCAAGGAGAGGCTCAGAGAGATTGTGTCCCACCACAGCTTGCAAGCTAAGACAATCAAGGAGTGGCTCAGGGAAGATAGTGTCCCACCATGGTTTACAAGCTAAGACAATCAAGGAGTGGCTCAGGGAGATTGTGTCCCACCACAGCTTACAAGCTAAGACAATCAAGGAGTGGCTCAGGGAGATTGTGTCCCACCACAGCTTACAAGCTAAGACAATCAAGGAGTGGCTCAGGGAGATTGTGTCCCACCAGAGCTCACAAGCTAAGACAATCAAGGAGTGGCTCAGGGAGATGGTGTCCGACCACAGCTTACAAGCTAAGACAATCAAGGATTGGCTCAGGGAGATTTTGTCCCACCACAGTTTACAAGCCTAGACAATGAAGGAGTGGCTCAGGGAGATTGTGTCCAACCACAGCTTACAAGCTAAGACAATCAAGGAGTGGCTCAGGGAGATTGTGTCCCACCACAGCTTACAAGCTAAGACAATCAAGGAGTGGCTCATTGAGATTGTGTCCCACCACAACTTACAAGCTAAGACAATCAAGGAATGGCTCAGGGAGATTGTGTCCCACCACAGCTTACAAGCTAAGACAATCAAGGAGTGGCTCAGGGAGATTGTGTCCCACCATGGCTTACAAGCCTAGACAATGAAGGAGTGGCTCAGGGAGATTGTGTCCCACCACAGCTTACAAGCTAAGACAATCAAGGAGTGGCTCAGGGAGATTGTGTCCCACCACAGCTTACAAGTTAAGACAATCAAGGAGTGGCTCAGGGAGATGGTGTCCCACCATGGCTTACAAGCCAAGACAATCAAGGAGTGGCTCAGGAGATAGTGTCCCACCATGGCTTACAAGCTAAGACAATCAAGGAGTGGCTCAGGGAGATGGTGTCCCACCATGGTTTACAAGCCAAGACAATCAAGGAGTGGCTCGGGGACATGGTGTCCCACCATGGCTTACAAGCCAAGACAATCAAGGAGTGGCTCAGGGAGATTATGTCCCACCACAGCTTACAAGCTAAGACAATCAAGGAGTGGCTCAGGGAGATTGTTTCCCACCACAGCTTACAAGCTAAGACAATCAAGGAGTGGCTCATTGAGATTGTGTCCCACCACAACTTACAAGCTAAGACAATCAAGGAATGGCTCAGGGAGATTGTGTCCCACCACAGCTTACAAGCTAAGACAATCAAGGAGTGGCTCATTGAGATTGTGTCCCACCACAACTTACAAGCTAAGACAATCAAGGAATGGCTCAGGGAGATTGTGTCCCACCACAGCTTACAAGCTAAGACAATCAAGGAGTAGCTCAGGGAGATTGTGTCCCACCACAGCTTACAAGCCTAGACAATGAAGGAGTGGCTCAGGGAGATGGTGTCCCACCACAGCTTACAAGCTAAGACAATCAAGGAGTGGCTCAGGGAGATTGTGTCCCACCACAGCTTACAAGTTAAGACAATCAAGGAGTGACTCAGGGAGATGGTGTCCCACCATGGCTTACAAGCCAAGACAATCAAGGAGTGGCTCAGGGAGATGGTGTCCCACCATGTTTAAAAGCCAAGACAATCAAGGAGTGGCTCAGGGAGATGGTGTACCACCATGGCTTACAAGCTAAGACAATCAAGGAGTGGCTCAGGGAGATTGTGTCCCACCATGGCTTACAAGCTAAGACAATCAAGGAGTGGCTCATTGAGATTGTGTCCCACCACAGCTTACAAGCTAAGACAATCAAGGAGTGGCTCAGGGAGATGGTGTCCCATCACAGCTTACAAGCTAAGACAATCAAGGAGAGGCTCAGGGAGATTGTGTCCCACCGCAGCTTACAAGCCTAGACAATGAAGGAGTGGCTCAGGGAGATTGTGTCCCACCACAGCTTACAAGCTAAGACAATCAAGGAGTGGCTCAGGGAGATTGTGTCCCACCACAGCTTACAAGCTAAGACAATCAAGGAGTTGCTCAGGGAGATTGTGTCCCACCACAGCTTACAAGCTAAGACAATCAAGGAGTGGCTCATTGAGATTGTGTCCCACCACAACTTACAAGCTAAGACAATCAAGGACATTCAGGGAGATTGTGTCCCACCACAGCTTACAAGCTAAGACAATGAAGGAGTGGCTCAGGGAGATTGTGTCCCACCACAGCTTACAAGCCTAGACAATGAAGGAGTGACTCAGGGAGATTGTGTCCCACCACAGCTTACAAGCTAAGACAATCAAGGAGTGGCTCAGGGAGATTGTGTCCCACCACAGCTTACAAGTTAAGACAATCAAGGAGTGGCTCAGGGAGATGGTGTCCCACCATGGCTTACAAGCCAAGACAATCAAGGAGTGGCTCAGGGAAGATGGTGTCCCACCATGGCTTACAAGCTAAGACAATCAAGGAGTGGCTCAGGGAGATGGTGTCCCACCATGGTTAACTAGCCAAGACAATCAAGGAGTGGCTCAGGGAGATGGTGTACCACCATGGCTTACAAGCCAAGACAATCAAGGAGTGGCTCAGGGAGATTGAGTCCCCACCACAACTTACAAGCTAAGACAATCAAGGAGTGACTCAGGGAGATTGTGTCCCACCACAGCTTACAAGCTAAGACAATCAAGGAGTGGCTCAGGGAGATTGTGTCCCACCACAGCTTACAAGCCAAGACAATGAAGGAGTGGCTCAGGGAGATTGTGTCCCACCACAGCTTACAAGCTAAGACAATCAAGGAGTGGCTCATTGAGATTGTGTCCCACCACAGCTTACAAGCTAGGACAATCAAGGAGTGGCTCAGGGTGATTGTGTCCCACCACAGCTTACAAGCTAAGACAATCAAGGAGTGGCTCAGGGAGATTGTGTCCCACCACAGCTTACAAGCTAAGACAATCAAGGAGAGGCTCAGAGAGATTGTGTCCCACCACAGCTTACAAGCTAAGACAATGAAGGAGTGGCTCAGGGAGATTGTGTCCCACCACAGCTTACAATGTAATGTAATGTAATGTCAATACTGAACGCAGGCTTGAGAGCCTCTATGTTCAGATCATTATCAGTCCAATCTGTAGTGCTGGCGAGGTGGTGCAGTTCAATATACATATGTGCTTCCCAGTCCAATATACATATGTACATATTTACAATCCTTGATTATTTCGGCGGGCTTGCTGATGGACAGTTTTCTTCTTGAGGGTTTGGCCGCTCATGCTGCCACCACCCTCAACCATGAATGATTGTATATTCCACATATTATCCATCACATAACTTAACATCTCTCTAATTCTGTTGTTTATCTTATTTCTCTTCCATTCCTGTCTCAATCTTCACCAAACTTGGCATATAGACAGGAATTGACATTTTCCCTTGAAATAAGCTCTGTTTTCCTTCAAAACGCCCTAATTCCTTTGTAATCAAGCCTCTTTTGACACCTTCTTCATGGAAAAACTACTCCCGACATTGTAGCACTGTCACTTCAGCTGCTCACACTCCCCCTGCTCCATTCGCCCAGCCTATGTGTTTCGGAGGGAGTAGCTATAATAACCAGAACAGCCTACACAGATAATTAGATGCATGGAATCATTGACACGTGTTAACCAGGGCAGCAGGGGGGGAGGGCTGCTGAAGTGAATCCACGCAATATTGGCCTTACAGTCTATCGTAGTATGTGTGTATTGTGCAATGTACAGTGTAGCCTACTCTCCAACATTGCCATAACACACAATATAATAGGCCTATTGTCTTATGTATACTGTCTAATGTACTGTCTATAAATATTTGTTTTCCGACAATACAAAGTTTAACAGAGTATGCTGCATGAATATAAAACCTATTTGGGAGCAATTTTCTCCTTATAGGTCTCATTGATTTGTCATCAATTTCAAATTCGTATTCAACAATCCAGTTGGTGTCAGGGGCGGATCCAGACCTGAAAATGTAGGACGGGGGGGGGGGAGTTACAAATGCAAATGTAACCTATTGACATTTCCATTACTTTTTTAGCAGTGCACATTTTACATTTAATTTCACCACACTATCATGACATACTCTATGAATGACCTCCACACCTATCTATTTATCTATCTATCTATCTATCTAGCTATCCATCTATCCATCTATCTATCTATCTATCTTAGTATCTATCTACCTATCTCCCTATCTATCCATCTATCTATCTTCTATCTGTGCACGAACAACACATCTATCTGTCTATCGATCTATCCGTCTACTCTATATATCTTTTCACCTACATCAGCAAAATCGCACTAAACGTCTCCATGATACAGCAGTACAAAGTTGACAAAAACAAGTGGAGGCGATTTCAGGAAAATGCCTCTATCTATTCTATATGACATGTTACCTATACCTTTTACATCTATTTCCATTCATTCCTTCCTATTCCGATCCTCCAGTCTACGGGTACTTTACTAGTTCAATATTTTACTCCATTATGGCAATAAAAAACTTGGTATAATCCGTATAAATTATGAAGGCTTGGCCGCTCATGCTGCCACCACCTTCAATCCTCATGATTAGTTGATACATAACTTAACACCAACATATCAATTCAAATAACTCCATGTATTTATCTACCAGAGTAGAGAAACTAATTGTATACTAGGTATTTGAGGGTTTGGCCGCTCATGCTGCCACCACCCTCACTATTATATACGACTATTAATTCCACAATAAATCCAATAACTCACTTTCATTATGGATATCGCTCAAAATCACATGCCGTTTTACATTGGATAGTTGAGGGTTTGGCCGCTTATGCTGCCACCACCCTCGCTTATATACATCTATATCAAGCTAAGATATACATCTATATCAAGCTAAGATAATCAAGGAGTGGCTCATTGAGATTGTGTCCCACAACAGCTTACAAGCCTAGAAAATGAAGGAGTGGCTCAGGGAGATGGTGTCCCACCACAGCTTACAAGCAAGGACAATCAAGGAGTGGCTCAGGGAGATGATGTCCCGCCATGGTTTACAAGCAAGGACAATCAAGGAGTGGCGGAGGGAGATTGGCCATAATATTTGAGATTTTGTCCCACCATGGCTTGCAAGCAAAGACAATCAAGGAGTGACGGAGCGAGAATAGCTATAATATTTGTTATTCCTTACATTTTCTTCCTGTAACTATTTCCCATGTTTATTTAATGTGGCTATTAATGTTTGCGCCTTTTGATTAATTTTCCAAATCTCATCTTTGAATATTTTAAAAAAAGGCTCCCCTGGAGAAACCGGAGACCCTGGACCTCCTGGACTACCTGGGGTTTCTGGAGACACAGAGAACCTGGAAAAATCTGCTCAATCCCTGGCAGCAGATGAACTGGACCCAGACACTATTGCAACCTTTGTTATAATTTCATGTAAGTGAAATATTATGTTACAGCTGAGCAACTATGAGTGCTTATTGAATTGTATGAGAAAGTTCCTTGTGAGGTCATATTCTTATACTTTCATACTTGCCATGGTATTCTTAATGACTCACATCTAGTTACATAGTGAGATCATATACTATACCTACCATGTTATCAGCCAAAATCACTTACTGGGTCATACCACTCACCAATGAGGTCATCCGATGACAAATTTACCATTCATTGCAGTACTCGTATTAAAGATAGGGCCTGTTGTGACATCTTTGAGGTCCTGAAACAGCATAATTTAAGGACTTGTGTTCCTAGGCTGTAACATAATATTGCTTTTGGCGAGGATGTACTTGCTGGTACTCTTAGTTTTACCACCAAAGCACCAAAGCCACTAACAGCAAATAAGTCTGTCCGAAAGACACTTCCATAGCATAATCAGTAAAGCGAAGTTTTTAGCGCAAATATGAATGATATATTTTTTGTCCATTTCAGTTGCATCGATTGGATTCAGTGTGCTTTGTTTTGTGATCATGGTAGCCATGTTGCTTTACACCAATGTTGCTTCAAGACATCTATGGAAACAATTACAGGAATTAAAACTGCAGAAACAGCTATTTCCAAACTAATGTGACTCATCTTGAATAAATCAATGCAATTAATTACTTGAGCTTTGGTCTTTTGTGTTCAATCTTCCTGGATAGCATTATTTATGCATAACTACTACTTTGACAAATTTGTATGCAAAATGAACCCAAAAGATACTCTTATGTTGCTTCTAAACATCCCTGTAGCCAAAAGACAGAGTCAGAGAACAAAAGATTGTCTCTTGACTGTATTGCTCCAAAACAGAAGACAGCAGAGGATTGCCTTTTGGATGTAGTGTTCCGACAAGAAAAACATTGACTGTTGGCTGTAGTGCTCCCAAAAGTCAAGCATTGCGTGTTGGCTGTAGTGCTTCAAAAAGCAAGACATTTGTCTTTTGGCTTTGTTGGTTGTAGTGCTCCAGCAAAACATTGTCCATTGGCTGCTGTGCTCCCAAAAGCAAAACATTGTCTGTTAGCTGTAATGCTCCACAACGCGAAACATTGTCTGTTGGCTGTGACACTCAAAAAACAAAAGACAGTGAAGATTGCCTTTTGGATGTAGTACTCCAACAACCAAAGCAGTCTGTTGGATGTGTTACATTGTCTGTTGGCTGCTGTGCTCCAAAACAGCAAGGGATTGTATTTGTTGGCTGTTGCACAG
Organism: Platynereis dumerilii; assembly: GCA_026936325.1. Taxonomy (NCBI): domain Eukaryota; kingdom Metazoa; phylum Annelida; class Polychaeta; order Phyllodocida; family Nereididae; genus Platynereis; species Platynereis dumerilii. The sequence goes on along the minus strand of JAPTHN010000016.1, from coordinate 14,525,002 downwards.
AAGACAGTAGAAGATTGCCTTTTGAATGTAGTGCTACAACAAACAAAGCAGTGTCTGTGGGATGTGTTGCTCCAAAAAGCAAAACATTGTCTGTTGGCTGCTGTGCTCAAGAAGCAAAGCATTGTCGTTTGCCTGCTGTGCTCCAAAACAGGAAAGCAATGTCTGTTGGCTGTGATACTCCAATAAGCAAAACATTGTCAGTTGGCTGCTGTGCTCCAAAAAGCAAAACATTGTCTGTTGGCTGTGTAGCTCCAAAAAGCAAAACATCAGTCTTTTGGCTTTAGTACTGCAAAACAGCAAGGGATTGCCTCTTCGCTGCTGTACTCCAAGACAGGAAACAATGTCTGTTGGCTGTGATAGCCTACTCCAAAAAGCAAAACATTGTCTGTTGGCTGCTGAGCTCCAAAAAGCAAAACATTGTCTGTTGGCTGCTTTGCTCAAGAAACAAAGCATTGTTTTTTGGCTGCCCTGCTTCGAAACAGAAAAGCATTGTTTATTGGCTGCTGTGCTCCAAAACAGCAAGGGATTGTATTTGTTGGCTGTTGCACAGAAGACAGCAGAAGATTGCCTTTTGAATGTAGTGCTACAACAAGCAAAGCAGTGTCTGTGGGATGTGTTGCTCCAAAAAGCAAAACATTGTCTGTTGGCTGCTGTGCTCAAGAAGCAAAGCATTGTCGTTTGGCTGCTGTGCTCCAAAACAGGAAAGCATTGTCTGTTGGCTGTGCTCCAAAAAGCAAAACATTGTCTGTTGGCTGCTGTGCTCCAAAAAGCAAAAACATTGTCTGTTGGCTGTGTAGCTCCAAAAAGCAAAACATCAGTCTTTTGGCTTTAGTACTGCAAAACAGCAAGGGATTGCCTCTTCGCTGCTGTACTCCAAGACAGGAAAGCAATGTCTGTTGGCTGTGATAGCCTACTCCAAAAAGCAAAACATTGTCTGTTGGCTGCTGAGCTCCAAAAAGCAAAACATTGTCTGTTGGCTGCTTTGCTCAAGAAACAAAGCATTGTTTTTTGGCTGCCCTGCTTCGAAACAGAAAAGCATTGTCTATTGGCTGCTGTGCACCAAAACAGCAAGATATTGTCTGTCGGCTTGTGCTCCAAAAAAGCAAAGCATTAATTGTTGGCTGTAATGCCCCAAAAAGCAAATATTGTCTGTTGGCTGTAGTGCTCCAAAAAGCAAGCATTGTCTGTTTGCTGATGTGCTTCAAAGTAGCATATATAGGAAATAATAGGCGATAATTTTTCACCTGAAAGGTCATGATTTTCACTCACACCAAAAAATTACAAAAAAACATTTTAAAAAATCCGGTACATGGCAAAATCATGACCTCTCATGCGAACATACAAAAAGACCCACTTCCTGTCTATGGACCAATCAGATTGCAGGTCTTTAGCTATTTTGATCTCAAGAAAACCTCAACATCCATTGCAATGCATGAAATGGAACCATTGAATTTTCTAAGTGCAGCAAAGGATTGTCTTTTGGCTGGTGTGCTTCAAAACAACAAATATCAGAGAGTGGCGGCAGGAATAGTCCGAAGGCCATAATAGTACAATATCAGGAGAGAGAAATCAAAGGAACAGTGGGAGGTCGCCGGGGTGGATGGTGGGACCAAAAAATTTTCAAGAAGAAAATCCCACGGCGCATGCGCTAGGGGGCAGCGTGATGATCGAGTAAAACGCTGATCAGACGGACTGACCGCACGACGGGAGGGATGGATGGATGAGTGGGGCTTTACGTCCTGCATGTATGACTGCTCGATGGGGTGAAAGCTTCTCCACTGTTCGACAAAAGCGTTCCACTGCGTTGAAACGTGTTTGTCTTTTGGCTGGTGTGCTTCAAAACAACAAATTATTGTCTGTCGGCTATGCTTTAAAACAGAAAAGCGTTGTTTGTTGCCTGTAGTGTTCCAAGAAGCAAAACATTGTTCGTTTGCTGTAGTGCTCCAAAAAGTGAGCATTGTCTGTTGGCCGCTGTGCTTCAAAACAGAACGCATTGTCTGTTGGCTGTAGTGCTCCGAAAAGCAAAACTTGCATGTCTGTTGGCTGCTGTGCTTCAAAACAGCAAGAGATTGTCTGCTGTGCTCTAAATAACAAAGGATTGTCTGTTAGCTACTGTGCTCCGAAAAGCACTATTCACACACTGATACAAGAGCTTACAAGGGCCAACACTTTTAATGGCTCATCTTAATAAAGCTCCACAGAGATACAACCCTGAGTTTGAATCCAGTCTACCCAGTGAAGTGCTCCAAAAAGCAAAACATCTTCTGTTGGCTGTGGCACTCCAAAGAGCAAAACATTGTCTTTTGGTTGATGTGCTTCAAAACAGCAAACCATTGTCTGTTGGCTGCTGTTCTCCAAAAGGCACACACTGATACAAGGGTCAACATTTTAACATCTCATCTGAAGGACAATAATTAGGACATACAATTCCTCTTAATGCTCCACAGAAATACAATCCTAAGTTTGAATCCACAGCCTACTCAGTGAAGTAGGCTAGAACTATAACCACTCAGCTACCCTAGCAACCACATTGTTGAACAAGCAATGACTTGTAGGCTAAATATATTGTGGACGATTAACCGTTGAACCTATTGTCGGAAGAAAAAGTAACAAACATTTGAGTTTTTGATTCATATTTATCACAACAAAAACAAATAAGACAATCTTCTCTTTTTTTTGGTCTTTTTGAACAATCTTTGACTTAACCATAACAGATATGTGACTAACCTGATAAAATAAGCATAAGTCAAAAATCGCGATAGAAAAATATCAAAATTGCAAAACGCAAGAATACAAGTTGCGAGAAAACAAAATATGAAAACAAGAAATGCAATGACCATCAATGTCCATTATTCTTCAATATCAAATAAAATACAAAGGCCCATATAATAAGATATACATGGACAGCAACATGACAAATGTAGGTACCCTTAAGCATTAGCCAAATAAAAGAATCACTCTCAAATAATCACATCAATAAGTGATAATCCCAGTTTCAAGTTTTTCTTGCGATTTCTTCAAATGATGGAGGCATTAAAACTTCAAAGGAAAAAAAAAATTAGGCGAAAATATTTTTCGAGACTGCATTTCTGCGGCCCGACATAATATCTCCCCATGTATCTACAGCAGTGACACTGTTTTTATGATTTATCCAAAAATAGCCTTGTCTGTTTGATTTATAATCAATTTAGTTTTCAGAAAAGTTGTCCTGGGGTCGACTGTCCCGTGTTGTTTTGTCATGTTGTTGCCCACATTATATTGTGTGATAAATGCATTCAGCACAGCTGAAAAATTCCACTATAATACAATTGAATATAACTAAATTACATGATAAATTCAATGAAAATTCAACGAAAATTTGTAGCTAATCATCATAATATATAATTCAATTTGTACTGATTAATCGATGGAATGATATTAAGTCCGATTACTTTCCACTAATCAGTAAAAAGATCATACATGTAAATGATACAAAAATTAAATAAAGAGGATGTATATTTTTGTGACCTTTGGAACTGAATTTCTGGAAATTCCACATTTCAAAATACCTCAATTTTCCAAGAATATTTATCCCTAACAGGACATTTTGAAACAGATATTTAATGTTTAATCAAAATAATATGTAGGTAAATAGCAAGGTCAGGTTAATGTAAAATGCTTATGAATTTAAAATTAATCAACATGTCTTGATTATTTTGGTAACAACAACTTACATATTTTTTATATTATTTCAAATGGTAATTCCTTAATAATATTGTTCAATATGGCTCTTTACTGTGGTGTCTAGAATATACAAGATAGTGAGTTTTTATCAAGATGTATTGTGTCCTAAAATAATATGAGTATCCTATACATCAATGAAATCAGAAAAACACACAGAAATTAATTAATTCAGCTCAGTAACTACGGAGTAAGAGTACATTATTGATAATTGATGACTTAACAGTACAATAGGTTTAAAATTTTCAAAATAATATATTTTTGGACTATTTTTGGTTGGTGTCATGACATTGTCATGTTTTGTCACAATAAATTCTGCTTGCATTACATGTTACAATTCAATGAATACAAAGTATTAGAGAATTAAACAAATTACATTAAAAAAATACAAAATAATATATAATATCATTTCACAAAAGTGAATACATTTTGCAGGATGTAGAAAATACCACAATTCGATTGCTACATTAACAGTAATTTCAAAATCACAAAAAAAGTTTTATGTTATAAACAAAAACCAACTAGAATAACAAACAGGGTTTGGCAATTACAGTAACCATGTTAGCATGTTTACAGGTCAATGGTAATTCTAACAACCACTGTGCAGACTTCCATTCCTCAGTTTTTGCATCAATGTCTGCGTTTCAGTTTGAAGTGTGACGATGACAATCTCATAGATCGATCGATTTACCTTGAGATTAATTTCTCAATCTATATGAATCCGGAAATAGAGAATCTACGTTCAAGAAAATGTTGTTCCTTGGAAATTTTTTCCAAATAAAAAAAAGGATTTTTTTTCAAAGTTTTGTCCACAATGAGTTCGGCAATATCCATGTGAAATTTCCATGTGAAGCTACACTTAAAGGGAGGAAAATTTAATAAACATTGGGTTTAGTTATATAAATGTGGAGCACTTTTATAATATTGGTAGATTTTCACATCGTAACTATGGTCATCTTGATAAAAAACAACAATAGTATAACGCTGTTGGAATACAAAGCAGCACAGAAGATATGCTTATGAAGCTCCAGTCTTTAAAGTTCTGACTATAGACTTACACCTCTGACAATGCTCATCTACTTTTCTATCTCTCCTCTCCCGGAAAATAACGGTCAGTCGGACACATAGGCAAAAACGGAAAATTTGTTATGTCCATTGTCATGCAGTTCAATACAAATATATACAATCAACAACTATACACGGTACTTTACAAAGATTCAAAATACATAATACTTCATATAAAGCATTTTGAGAAAATTGGTATTGTTATGACCTCCCATACAATAGATATGCAATATGCATCAGTATAAATTTGTCCTACACTAAAATGACAAAATAATTGTATATGCTGAAGCATAGGAACCATGAGCCAGGGGGGAGGGTGATGTATATATATGCAAGCTGGTTTTGGATTGTCTTCAAAAACTTGTTACATCTTGGAGAATCATGTTACGACTTTTGCTGTAACTCTAGCTTATCTCATCTTGTAAACCAAAAGAGCATACCTCATCATTATCCAAATCAAATTTTTTTTATAATTCATTCTTTTTCATACAAGTTATGTTTTTCTATTTGTATGAAATCAGAACGAAAACAGATAAAAAACAAGAGCTAAGATTCTTTTGTTGAATGGCACAACTCATGATTCTCCCAACAACAACAATTACAAATTTTTTCAATAATGTAATTAACTTATACTGTTGACCACATTATATGCAGAAAAATAAGTGCGCATAATTTTACTCTTACAACCTCCGACAACCATTTTAGAACTTGTACCGAAACAATTATGGGTATTCTACATTTCACTTGTAACTGAATATTTTAAAGTTCCTGCTGGAACAAAATTGTTCATTTAAAAATTTCATTGGCTTTACTGAGAGATCAGAAGCCATTTGCAGGACCTGAATGAGTATTTTAACGTAGGCTAAAAATTGTCCCAATAATTCATAAAATTCTTGTGAAATGAGTATTATTTGAGAAAGAAATCACTTATCGCTTAGAACATGAAATAGCTGCAAAAACTTGTGACCTGCTCCATCAAAATGAGTCCAATTTATTTCCTAGAACTTTTATAGCAAAATCTGTCAAAAGATCCTATTTTGGGACTATTTAAATTAGCTGTTGGTTTTTTTTTTAAAACATTTTTACTAGAAATTAATTTTAACTTATTAAAATAGGGTGTTAGCCAGAATCATTTTAGGCCTTCTCCAGTAATGGTGGGAAATTCAAATACCATTTTCTTAAATTATGAGGTTCCCAAACCTTCGGCCTGCTGTACCTTTTACATCACAAAATTACCGTAATTGCTTGTTGCAGGGGCTATTGTGAGTTTTCAATAAACCACATGATTTCTGCAGAGATAGATGCCATTCAGTATTAAATTTTTGTTCATTTTGAGATTTTCTAATTAGAGTATTGACACCAGTATTTGACATAAATCAATCAATTCCACTGACAAAAATAATCAGAAGTAAATTGAAAATCTTCTGTACTATGGCTTCAATTCTAAAAACTTATAATTATTATCGTATCTATACTCTCTAGTAGCCTGTTGGTTATCTATGCAGTTCTTTTGATAATAGGTGGTGAAGTTATTTTCTTTGAACATTACCAATTACCATTTAAAAAAAATTATGGTTGAATATTTTTCTGGTGAGCTTGTTTAAGGAAAATAATTTCACTGCCTATTATCATAACTTCAGAAATCTACGGTATACCATATAAAAATAAATAATGGATACAATATAATGCCTTTGTTCAAGTACCATCGTAAAATTCAGACTGGTTGATTGCCGGGGGCGGTACGTGGTGAAGAAGTCCTGTGGTAAAAATATTGCTGGGAGCCGAGTAAGGTAAGCTGTGGTTAGATGCGTAGCTGCCGCAAGTCTGTCCTACATGGCCTCCTTCATAGCCAGTCAGGCTGAAATTTGACAAATATATATATATAAAAAAAATATTTGCGAGAATTTAATCAAAAACAGCTGGACGGAGTTGGGCCCAAAAAGTTTTACTTAATGAAAAACTCCATCAAAAGTAATTTTGCCAATATTTGGACCCAAACCGTTTTTGTGTGCTTACCTTTTAGAATTGTTGAAATTTTTTTTTCCTTGAAACTTGTTATTCGAATTGCCTTGGTTAATGAAACACATTTGTCTATTTTATTTCTTAGATTTCAAAACCTATCAAAACTGTATGAAAAGGACTGTAGATGAACATGAAAATAATTAATTACAGTCAATTAACTCCCATTTAAATTGCTAAACACCTTTAATTTGGGGGTCTAAATGTAGAAGTGTACTTAAAACTAGCTGTACCACTATCAAGTTGAAGTCGGAACCCACCTATTTCTGGAATTGAAAGATCTGCTCCCCGACAAATCATCATCACTGTCATAACGCCGAGGATTGTCAAAGAAGTATGCTCTGGGACTAGCTTTGGACGCTCTAATGCCTTCTAGAGCTTGTTGCTGTAAAAAGAATCGGGAATGAGTCAACGAGCTAATCAAACATACACCAATTAATTTTCCAAAACAATAATGAAAAGGAACACATCTGCCAGAGAGTAGAAATCAATAATTGAGGCAACTCCTCTAATTCATTAAGTATTGGCATAAGCACATTAGATCTGATTACATGATTGCATAAGAAGAGGATTATTGTATTGAAATTGAAGAATTAGCTTTTTACCATGTAGGTCTACGCTGCGCACAAATAATTGAAATGAACCTCCGTAGTGACATTACTCCATTACACAACTTGTTAACTCGTCTTTATGATCACATTGAATAAATTTCAGAATATTTCTTTTACAAATTAAAGTAAAGCTGGTTCCAAATTCCAAAAAAATCTATTGCTGTTCAGAACACCAATTTGTCAAATTTGAAATTTCCATTTTAATTATAAAATTTGAATTGGAATTGATTTTGAAATAAACAAATTGTACTGAACATTCACTCACTTCATCTGCAGAAGTTGGCCGAGTAACACGGAAGAATAAGACTACAATAAAAGTTGGCAGGAATTCCCAAACAAACAACACGACGCCAAAGGATATGTAAGCAAAGCCATCGTTCAGGTCGTAATTGTCAGCCTGAAAATATACAGAAAGAGTAGCTAAGAGTGGATGGATGGATGATTGGGGCTTTACATCCTGTATTGATGTACTGGGCAGGCTAATTAGGACAAGAGGAGGACATGGCAATGATTGAAACAGCCATCCAACATTTGCCCAGGGGACCCGGCAAGAGCTGATTTCGAACCCGGGACCCAGCGATTGGCAGCCCAGCACGCTACCAGCCTACTACTAGACCAAACCTCCCCCCCAGCTAAGAGTGGCATCAGCAGAGCTATTGAACAACCACAAATCAGAATATATGACATAATGAAATTTTTAATTTTATCATTAATGGCGCTAACATAGACTGGATGGATGGATGCAACAAGTTTGGGTGTAAGAACTTGGACAACCCATTAAAATTATATTAATAAACATACTTAGGTCAAAAAGTGTTTAGAAACTACAACTTTAAACTAACATGTAAAATGAGTCAGACATCAACTTGAACATTGTTAAATTATTATGTCTGCACTGGTCTTGTAAATTGGTCGCAATAAATTCCTGACAAAGCAAAAAAAAATTCCATCCATTTATTCGCAAACAAATATTACGAGTACTAAATTACACCAACGGTAACATAATGGCATCCTCTTGCAAAGACTATGTCACATTTTAAAATGAATTTATGTACATTGAATAATCTGTACGATTTTATTTTATGATATATACATTTTTAATTTTGAGAAGTAAAAAAAGATTTTATGGCAATGCTATTAAAGATTGTAAAAGCAGTTTCAGACAGAATGGCTGTTCGATTTAAATACAAAATAATGGGTGTGCAAATGTGCATAAAATATGATTATATAATAGAGACCAGCGGACAAATTTTATTGCACTCAAGCCAAGCAATAAAACATGAGCTTCCATAAAAATATGCAATTTGGTGTTAACCCTTTCCAGACTGAGGAGAAAATTTAAAATTTGGGGTTTTTAACCCTTAAACCTAAATTTTCTCAATGAAGCCTTGTGAATTCACATAGATAACCATGTATCAATATAAAGCTGGGATGGTGAGCTTTACGATGACATGATAGAGAAGACACCTGAGCTCATATGAAAAGCACACCTGCCTTAATTACAGGTGAGATGATTAAAAAAGATCAAAGGCAGTTAAGCATGTTTCTTACAATGAAGCCTATAACATGAAAAATAAGCAAGACTTTTGATGCACTCCAGCACCAAAATATCACTAAATATGTTTGCAACAAATTAGTGATAATTCCATTTTGGTTATAAAGCTCAGGTATGTACAGGTAAGTCAATTATGATTACCTGTGGACCATTTGGCTAGCGGCCGGAAATCGGACTAGTTTCTCAGGCTGACAGCAATTCATTGCATAGACCATTATTTCACTTGTGGGTGCCAGATTTTGTCAATACTTGGTGATCTTATATAGGTGAGGTTACTGCATCAATACATCCAACCTAAATCACTTTACCCCTCTACCTGGCCTGATTACTAGGGTGTTATTTAGTGATAATTGGCAAAATATGCGCAAAATCAAACATTTCTTACAATACTAACCTCTGTGGGTCCAACAGAGGAGTGTAAATATCAGGTTATGAACTAAAACCTTCTTAAAACATTTCAAAGAAGTAAAGAATAAATAAAACATAGTATGATCAAAATCTGGCAACTACTAGTGAAATAATGGTCCATGCAATGAATTGCTGTCAGCCTGAGAAATTAGTCCGATTTTCGGCCGCTGGTCAACTGGTCCTGAGTTAATTATAAATGATTTACCTGTACTTACCTGAGCTTCATAACTAAGGGAAACCATTTCTAAGTTATTCTAAACTTTTTTGACATGTTCAAAACAAAGTTTTAGTGTAATAAACTGATATTTATACTCTCCCATTGGAGTGTATTACCTGAAATGTTAGATTTTTGCAAATTTTGCTAAATATTGCCAATTAACGCACCTGTAATTGAGCCGGGTAAATGGGTAAACGGGTTCTGGTAGGATGTATAAATGCAGTAACCATACCTATATGTGATATTAATACTCCCCTAGTGTAAATTTTGGCAGGGAGTGTTTGATTGTGTGCCTTAAATGCTCAAAAACAAAGCCTAAGGTTGTTTTGCTCTGAGATGACATGTTCAGGGAATTCCCCGGGAATCCCCTTATCAGATCCCACTTGGATTTCCCGTTCTCACGGGATGACTTTTTGAGCAACAAAAATGGTGATGGGTTGAATGAAAAGCTTATTTCCTGAGGCACATTCTGTGTGAATTTCATGTTGATATTTCCATTCTAAGGTACTGTACAGGGTGCTAGAGATCGTGGCCCAAATTTGGGCCACGATCCTGGGCACAGTCTGGAAAGGGTTAACATAGAGATACTAACTAGCTACCAAAATTACCCATATATAAATAACTTTATTGCGTAAATAACAGTTTGTCATATCAAAATTTTGAATAAGCAGTTCAACCACAGGCAAAAACAATCTGTTTCATGTGAGGTGTGTTCCATTCCACTGCCACCTCTCATCTACCATTACTATTAGAGAAGGTATGACAGCTAGCTTGGCAATGCTCCAATTTTCCAGACTGAACTGGTACGTTGTCACTGAAGCAGACGACTGAGGTTGCTGTAAAATCAAGTTTAAAGACAGTGGTAGCGGACCAAGTGGGTACAAAGTAAGTTTTTGTACAACCACCACTTGAGAAAAACACTCTTTTCATATACATAAGTAACTGTGATTAACTGCAAAGGCTTAATTATTGTGTGGGCCAAGCTGCGAGCTAACAACAATAGGATAGCTCAGTTGTAAGTGAAAATTAAGGCAAACTTGGTTCAGTCAAGTGATCCACTGTCAAGCAATTACTCAGATGTGCTGATTGGCTGAATCTCAAATGAGTAAGCCGGCCTCTTTGATAGAATTTAATCTTGGCCATATTTTACATGTTCAGACCGCATTTTGTGATTACAACTGGATCTGTACTGAGCCAGACAGATAATAGTATAGGCACACCTAGAATACCATACCATTGGAGACTCAATGGAGAGATTGGTAGTAACTTAGTATGATTTAAATCACCATTTGATAGATAAATAAATAGATAAATGGATAAATTGATAGATAGATAGATAGATAGATAGATAGATAGATAGATAGATAGATAGATATTGAGTGATCAATAGTGATTGAAAGTCTTATAGATTCAAACGGATATTAATGAAAAGAAAAAGAAAGAAAAATAAGTAACTATTATTCTGTGGTCATTGTTTTAAAAGTCCTCAATTGCTTTCTCACAAGTACAGATGTTGCGGTCTGCTCAGGTGGACAAAACCAATCAGTGTTCATGAATAACCTCCAGGGAAGCAAGTTCTTCAAGCAACCAATCACACTTCAAGTGCATTGTTGATTGAATTTTAGATAGCACGTGTACATTGTTTGAATGAATAAGATCAGTTAATAATTCCGATTTTCACAGTTTGAGTTTTTCACAAGTTTGTTTTGCCAGCTTTACAGCTACAAATACAATCAATTGACTGACTTGTCAACTTGTTCTTTGGTCCGTCTGATCAGAAATTTACTGATATCTATCAATTTTTGACATGCATGAATGCCCTCACTTCGATTTTTATAACTCTTCCATACACTTCTACAAGCATTAATTCAAGATGAAATTTGAACAGCATAATCAACTTTTTGTTCGTTACATTTTGTGGGAAAATGAGTATTTAAGATGTAGCAATTAAATTGACATGTTTTTATTATTGTTGGTGTGGCTGTGACTTCCGTCCACTTCAGTCTGGAACTATAATTTTAGATTAATTTTTTGCTTAATTTTGTTATTTAAAACAACTGTCAACACTTCCAGATGTGGTTGATATCCAGAAAATGTACCAAAGAAAGTTGTCAAACCGAGATCAGGGTTTCTGCTTTATGAGAAGTATGTATTTGAAGCTATTTTACTACTGACTTATTTCATGTTCGTCTGCTTACATGCTCGAGTTGTCATACCTTGTATAGATAATAAGAGAGTGGACTTGAATGGCAGTCAAAGCACACACGAACCATATTGTTTATGCCTGTGGTTCAACAAACAAATACCTGGTCAGAGACGTTTATCCAGCCATAACCGAAACTCAACAAAGTTGGCTTAGCTATGGCGATCATGTTGTAGACTGCTCGGGAACTGTAGAGAAATGTGATCAACACACTCGCCGTCAGGGCTTGGCACTTTGACGTTCCCTGAAATGAAACATTTCAAAATATTAGAGAAGAGAGTTATTGGATACTCAATGATATGTATGAATAAAGTTAAGTTTTTAGCAAATCCATACAACATTTTACCTCTAAACATCCATTTCCTGAATTAGGTATGTTTTTGAAAGACAAGTTTATCTGACGCAGAAATAAGTCTTGGGACAAAAGCTGGAGTAAATTATTTTGGGCTAGAATATTCTTTCACAGCAAGTATCATAACCTTTATGTATAATCACAATACTCTTTTGATTTAAAAAAAAATTGGAAAGAACATCCAATAGTTACACATTTCAATATAGTAATCATTACATGTAGCCTAGTATCTTATTCTACTAAATCTACTTGCATTATTTTATTTCTGAAAATTCAAATCAATCATTCATGATGCAATACTGCTGAGAAATAAGTCAAGTGCAAGGAGAGCATTATAGTGTTCAGATAAAGATAAGATCTACTCAATTGCTTTTCAATATTAGGGCTATAACTATACACACTTTTTCACCAACAACTTTGTATACATGTATCGTACTTGCTAAATTAGAAGTGACATCAAGCCTAGTTTTTTAACACGTTCTCTGGCATTTAGAAAGACATGACATATCTGCCATTTGATAGGCCTACAGATTGCCAAAGGATGAGGATCGAGGTTTACATACGAAACAACCATACTTTCTCAACTGAAAATATGGTATAGTGATATAGAATCTTCACATGACCCAATCTGGTCCATCTCTTGTGAGTTGACTGAATAGCATCATTTACTCAATACCCATTTATCAGTATATAATATTGAAACGAATAACATACAGTTTGTCTCACAACAGGCGAACTGGTGTTAGTTCTGATTCCTCTTCATCCACAGGTCACAGGGTAGAAATACGCATACTCACGGATAGAAGAGCCAATTTGCAATTTATTTATCATATTTTTGTGATGTTTTGGGTGCTTTTTTGTCAGATTTTTGATGACGACCGTGCGTTCTAGAAATGAGACAGACTGTATGTAGGCTCTCTCCATTGGTCCAGACTGACTTTAGGCAAAAAAAAACTTAATCATCTCACCCGTGCTTCCAATACGAGATTGACGGCCGACATTTTCGACACCTTGTAGAGCAAGTAGGAGAGGGAAACACCTCCGAACAGGAAGAGACCATCGTTGATCACCACCCTCACCATGGAAACGGCCACCGGGGGATCGCTGGAATTCTTCTCGTTCTCTTTCGTCACGATGGCGCACGCGAGATTGGTCCCAAGAAAAAGCACAGCTGTGAACCCCAGCCCGAGCCATAAGGCCCATCTGTAAACAATTTGAAATTTTACATCAATTTAATTTAATTTAATAATTTATTTTGTTTTTCAAAGAATAAGTATTTATATTTATGTGAACCCCACTCTCAGCCATATAAGGCCCATCTGTAAAATAATTGAAATTTTGCATCAATTTAATTTAATTTAATTTTAAAAGTTATTTTGATTTTCAAAGAATGAGTGTTTATCACCATTTAATTCAATGTAAAATTTCAACGATTAAAATCAAAATTTTAATCCACCATTCATACTAAGGAAGCACTGAAAATCTGCAGGAAATCTAAAACGTAATCAATTTTTTTAAAAAGAAACCCCCAATCCCCCATAGTCATAAATTCTGAACGGTCCCTTAACATAGAAAAGATCGAGAGGTTGCACCTCTCAAATAGGTTGCACCTCTCAAATAGGTTGCACCTCTCAAAGAGGTTGCACCTCTCAATTAAGTTGCACCTTTCAAAGAGGTTGCACCTCTCAAAGACGTTGCACCTCTCAAATAGGTTGCACCTCTCAAAGAGGTTGCACCTCTCAAAAGAGTTGTTCTTTTAGGGGTCAACGTATATTAGCAATATCAATACATTTATTTCCAGCAGAGTAAAATGCAGCATATCATAAAACCACAATAAACATTCTCTTCTATTTATAACTCCAATAAAACAATGAGTAATCCTCACTCGTCACATGACAGTACAAAGTTCAATAACTGAAGCACTTAAATTTTATGTGGAAAATACAATAACAATATACATACTTGTATCTGCGGCTCTCATTCTTCGCCTTATAAGCCACCTGTTGATAAATGGAAAATTGCAATGCTGAATTTTAACTTTTAGCTGCAAGATTGGAACATTTAACATCAAATAGACTCAATGAAGATGCTTAAAAAATAGGAAATTAATTATTCTCGCTTCGCAGTCAGCAGGTCCCGTAGCATTAAATTAGAAATCATATATTATGTGACATTAATTTAGCCAACATATTAACAAAGCAAGACTTTATTATAAAGTTTTGCTTTTTTCAGCAGAACACGTCATGATTTGAAATTTGTAGTTTATTTCCCTAAATCAGAAAAAAATGCCGTCTTCAGGATAACACATGCTAGTGTATTTTTATTGATACATAGACAACAAGATAAGTAAAATCAATTGGACAGATCAGTTTACTTAAAAATGTTCACACACTGATAAGCTCGGAGGGATCGATGGGATTTTGAAAAAAAAATTCTTGAGACTTGTAGTAGTTAATTTTTTGTTTTGTTTCTATACAGACGTCAGTGAGAATAAAAGTTTTCCTTTTTCTTTCAATAGTGTATTGTTATGTATGCAAAATAAAATTCCCAGCAAATCTTTTACAACTTTGTTTCTGGTTTTTCCATCGAAACCGTTTTAGTTCACATGTATTTATTGTGATTATGATAATTTATAAAACAAAAAATATTTTTAAACAAATTATGATAGTTTATAATCTGGTTCAAAAAATATTCTTATACAAATTAGACAGGCATAAATATAGTCGACATTGTCTTGTTTTTTATGCAAACTGTAAAAAAAAACCAACTAAAGATGTATACATGTGTATTATGACAATTTAATAATGCATTGCCGTAATAAATTTAATACACAAAATTAGCATATTTTTAAATATTTTTAATAAATTATGTATTTTTTTTATTATGTTTACATCAAACTCACCTGGGCAAAGAACAGTACCAGCAGGCATAATGTAGTGAACTGTAAACACACTGGAAAGCAGTAGAGCAACCAATAGGGCAAAACTGACAGGGTATTAGCTAATAGACAGTTTCTGAAGTAGAATGAAAACAGAGTAGTCCTGAGGCCAGCCCAGAGCAAACAGAGGAATAGGAAGACTGTTTGATAGCTCAGCCTTCTATGTCTGTAGCACAGAATCATCCATAGTTGCACATAGACAATGAGGAATAATATCCCATATAAACAAGTGTAGACAACTGTCAAGCTGAGATGGACACTGGGAGAGATTGCAGGTTTAATATCAGGTGGAGTGACACTGCCTTCCACATACAAATCCACCATGATAGATACTGCATCTAGCAGCACTCATAGTCACTGATATGGCAGTATTTGCGCAGTTCCATCAGTAAAATTGGATGCAAATAGCTGCAGTTCAAGTCTATTTCTTCCTGCAATACACAGAGCTGTCAAAACCTGGCTGTCAGCTGATCCCGTGATCTCCTGACCCAGTTTTTCTCTCCTCCGCACACAACGCCCACCGCGCTCTCTGATTGGTCAATTATCTCACACATGACGGAATAGCTATTTTTAGCTCACTATTGCCAAAGCGCGCGAAAATGGTAGCTAATGAGATCCAGTGGCATGTCTGAGCATGTAGCCAGGCCACTGGGATCAAGCACATGCCATTACATAACAATAACATGAAGCACAATAAAATAATTATACATGAAAAACTTACTATGAAATCGAAGGCTGCAATTTCAACATATCTCGAACTTGGACACAGCATCAATAGATATCAATGCGGTATAGCTATAGAGCTATAGCACAAAATTTTGTCATCACCCGAAAGCTGAACAATTGAAACTGAACCAAACTAATCAATCCATAATGTCACTACAATAAATTATTCAATAAAACACCTGCTCAAAACGGTGACCACCTTCTAGTCAGAAGGCCCTGGAGTCAGAAGGCCCACTAGTCAGAAAGCCCACTAGTCCGAAAAATAAAGAGTAAAAATATCTGACAAATATATAATTTATTTTCTGACTAGCGGGCCTTCTGACTAGTGGGTTTTCTGACTAGTGGGCCTTCTGACCAATGGGCCTTCTGACTAATGGGCCTTCTGATGATAGGGCGCCCCCAGCTCAAAACACTTTAATAAGAACACTACTCTTCAGTAAGTTAAAATTTTCAACGAAAAAAGGGACCCAGTTTAATCTTTCACCCAAGCAACGCCATTCTCAATTTATTTAAAAAATCTGACAAAATTTTGAAGAAATGCGAAGTCCAAAGGATCACACCATATTTAGTGCTTATAATTTGACCATGGTCCATCTTAATTTCAGTCAAACAAATTGCATGAAGAGTTTGAAGACAGGCAAATCCAGACAGGAGGACAACATATTGACTGCAACAAGGGATGATTAAAACAACCATCCACAAAAAAGGTATACGTGAACCAACCAGGGCTAGAATCAATTTTCTAACTGGGGATCCAGCAATTGAAAGCCAACAGTAGGCTTACTACCAGCTGACCTGAGCAACTGGTATTTGAAATGAAGCCTTCGAAAATCAACAAAAAGAATTGAATCATACAAACAATTTGATTCAATCGAACCATCATTTGACGAAATTTGCATGCTTATTGCTTAGGCATTGCCTGATGGAGACACCAACTGAAACTGACAAACCAACCAATCGCTCAAGAACTAAATATCACCCCAAAATGAATCTACCAAAATATTTTGATGAAAGTCACATGCTAGGAGGCTTGAGCATTTTAATAAAGAGTTTATTTACAGGCTTTTAGTTCAGACATACTGTTCCGAAGCTTCATTCAAATATATCACTACAGTCGAAATTCAGGAATACCTGATCGACTGTCTCCAACCTAGGAGAATTCTCATCCCCTTGCAGTTCAGTGGAATCCCGCTAGAGGGCGGCAGCGAAGATATTATCAATTGAAACAATCTTCAGCATAACGCAACCAGTTTTCAAGAAATTATTCGAACTATGGATAAAGCTATGGAAGCCCAGGGGTCTAAGTCCCAGAGGGCCACAAACTAAGCTTACTCCTCTTCTTGAACTTGAAGAATTACAGTAATCAAATTAACACCTACTTTAATTAACACCTTATAAATCACATCAAATGCAACCACTTTGATGAAATCACATGCTGAGTAAAACTAAGAAGCCTCAACATTTTAATACAAGTTACCATAGTCAAGTCTACGCAAATACAAAGTCCAAAATAATGTTGCAGTATAGTTTCTCTATATTGCTATTTATTTTTTATAAGACAGTATCAATCTTAGTCGATTCAAGTAACACAGCATCACTGCAACAAGCACGAAACAATTAAACAAAACGTAGAGTGAAAATGTAAGAATTATAACTGGTTATATACAAACAGCTCCTCTAATGCCATCTAACTACATTAATTTAAAACAAGACTTAAATAATATGACAATATAATGTACAGTACACTTATAAAGAGGTTATCGTAATACGTAAGTGGCTTAATACATTAATTTAAAGTGGAAAATAAATGTACATTATTGGCTTTGTAAAATCCTACATTTGTAACGTAATTATGTAAATCATAAGTTATTGAACAAAAACAACTGACTAGTTACATAACTGATATTATAGTGATAATAAGTAGGGTAATACACTATATTAATACAACTGTATCAATACAAACGGTACCAAACAAAAACTCAACGTATATAACAGGCAACAGTGAGTGAAGTTAAAACTCAGAACAGTCACAAAACGGAAATATATGACCAGTTATCACACAATTGGCATAGCGACAACATGGCGACACCCTATAATCTGATTTGGTTATTTTCATATCAAGGCTCCTTGTCTTAAACGTGAAGCAAAGAAAAAGGTTCTCCTTAGCTGTTCCTTGCCTCTTCCAACAAATCAGTATTATGATAAACTTAATCACTCTTAATGAGAATGTGGTTCACAACAATGAACCTCATGAATGTCAGGTCGCGGAACACTACAACCCGAATCCAAAGGAAGATGTTTACAAAGCAAGGTCAGAACTTTTTTGATGTCCTTCACAATGACGAACCAAAAGGTGTGAGTTACACGGAATTAAAGACCCATCAGAATATAGGGTAGCCACCAACAAAACAATATCACACAAATTTTACAAAATGACATTTTGGGTTCACTATACACATAAAACTGTTTGGAATGTTAATTGACACTCTATTGCTATGCCATGGTAAATTTAACGAACATAAAATTACTCTATAATTATACGGTATCAACATGATCAAAGAGACAGTGATTTTTGGTGATATCACAAATTAGAGTTTTTTGATAATATTAATTATTAAATTAAATGTAACACTTCATACGGTGGAAAATCACATCATAAGACTAAATATTAGGTGCTTTTCAGATACCCCGGATCATGATATTAATGAATTATCATTAAAAACATAATTTTGTCAATCATAATGAAAACATGCATGAGGAATATCTAACACTTACATTATTACAAGTTGTTTAATTTTTTATCATTTTATCAAGGTTATTTTGTACTGCTTCAAAAATACAGGACAATAATCACTAGATCCTGGCTAATTTGAAATACAATTAATTTTCTATTAATTAAGCAAAAATGTTAATTAACTTAAAATTCTCATTTTCTTCATAATTCAGAGTGCCTCTATAATATAACTATTTTAAAGAGTTCTTTGGATTTAAATCAAATCGAATAATCATCACAAAGTGATCACGGTAGCTTGTAAATGTCAAGAAGGCATTTCACGGAGATGTCCAATACCCTGGTGTTTGGTTAAAAGTATTAAAAACTTTTTTTATATTCCAACAATGATATTTAAGCAGCCTTTGCCACCTTAACACATGTAACCACTACAATTAATAAGAGACATTAAAGAACAGTTTAAATTTTAACATTAACAACCAGTTTGTGCATTGCAATTACATAGAGAGAGCAGTTATCTCCCGGCAAGAACTATTCTAATAGCAAGACTCCATCAGATTGAAGCAAGTTTTGGCTAAATTAAATCGAAGCAAAAATATTAAAAGAATTATTATGCAACGAGTCTCTTACGTTTCAACATAATTATCAAAGTGAGTTACTTTACAAGCACACGCCAATCAGTTTGAAGTTTCACTAATTTTGTAATAAAGATGACCTGACATTTTATGATGGTACTCACAGCAAAAATATAAGCATCACAAAGTCAAATTTGACTAACTCATCAAGAAATCTCCTTTCTTGCCAAAATTTAAATATTCAGGTGTAAACTCAAAATTCTATGTTGTATGAATGTTATCGACATTCTCAAACACACCATTCTTAGTCAGGCAACCAATCTAGCTTTTAGCTACATGACATGTACCGGTATAAGAAATGGTCGAAAGTTTTGACTAAATCTAAACAATAAGATAGGCACTTCAAAAAGGCCTCAGAATATTTTCAAAAGTTTACTCCAAAATGTAGTCAATAAGGTCATAACAATGGTCTAACAAAGCAATATAATTAATAAGAAACCTGAATTTATAATAGATGAAATATACAAAATTACCAGTTTTAGGCACAGCAATTCACACAGGTAAAGGCTTGATTTTGTTTTCAATTTGTGGTAGTAGAAGACATAAGCATAGAAGACTCATGATACAAACTACAGTTACAGTAAAAACAAAGACTGGAATGACATAAGATTCACTGAGTAAAAATGGAAAGATCTAAATGGAAGCCAGATCCAAAGAGTAGAAGACAACTTGGACTTTTCCATTTTAGAAAAGTTAAAAAACATTGTTATATTATTGGAGAATCCCAGATCTCTATCTTAGGGCTATTCCATTTAAAAACCTGGGGGTGGGGTGGTCGGGCTACGATTTTGACCCCCCCCATGCATCTAAAACGATTTTTTTTTACCCCCCCCATGCATTAACTTAGATTTTTTCACCCCCCGTACATACATCACAAAAAATTTTCGTTATTACAATGCGTAGGCCTGAATAGAACGATAGTCCCCCCCCCATACATCTACAGTGAATTCCGCGAGTGCCCCCCAAGCATCTACATCGTATTATCGCTCACCCGTACATACATCATACGAAAAATAAACCAGCCCGACCACCCCCCCCCCCAGGTTTTTAAATGGAATAGCCCTTATTAACAACTTTAAGAGTTGGGTTTTATCACACCAAAGGCAAAAAAAGTTCCAAGAGTTTTTACTACAAGTACACATATCCTGTAAGCTCTTGTTCGAAGATATTTGGACAGGACTAAAATCAGGGGCGTAACTTTCGCGGCAAATGTGGGTGGGACACGCAGTGACTCAGTCAGAATCGGCCGTCAAATCCACGAATAAACAAAGTCAATCAGGCCTTTTTACGTTCATGAATTTCAAAATTTTGTATGGCATGGTAACCTGCCCAAGCAGAAAGGTGGGACATGTCTTTTAGAACTCTAGCGTCCAAAGGGAAAACCTAGTAAGTCACATTTAGGACATTCTGAGAAAATTTACTTTTAAATTTCAATCCGTGCAGTAAGAGATAGACTTACCCGGATTTGCCAGTGTCATTCTGGGGTAATGGGTCACTTCTCCAAAATCTAAACTTAATAAATATATAGAAACATGTCTCAGAAGTCCTATTTTGACCTTAACTCAATTTTGCCCAAAATGTGACTTAGGTTTTGGACGCTAGAACAGCTCCCTATCAAATTGAATCCAAGGGCCATTACTACTTTTTTATATTTTCACACAAAAAAGTGGGGGGACATTTCATATTATGTCCCCCGGGTTCAAAAATGTGGGGGGGGACCCCCTGTCCCCCACCAAATTACACCCATGAGTCTAAAATCATAATAATATCTTTGTGCTTACCATGACATTGTGCACTAGTTGACTCAAACATAAATTCAATGCATCAAAGCAATGTCATATTGTAGCAAAACCCCTCTAAAATTATTATTCTATTATCATATTTCATTATCTTTTAGAATTCTTCATGAAAAAACGAAAATTGTATCAACATGATCAACAGTTCCAAGTAAGTTTTGAGCCTTCCTGTGTGGAAATCAAACTCTTATAAATATAAAAAGTTCAGGATCTGATCTTCTTAGAACTTTATAGACAAGTGACTAGTTTTAACAAATGATCCAGAATGCCATTTAGTAATAAAAGGGCTAAACTAAAACTGAGAAAGACATGAAACTAATACTTGGAAGTACAAATAAAGGCATAATATTGACAATTATATTGTACATAAAATAATTCAGTTATACCCATCAGTTTAACTCTATGGTAAATGATATAAAATATTATAAAATTTCAGCAGCTGTAATTGTTTATAATAGGACACTCTCTCAACAGTATTTTCACGCAATTAGAGCACTTGAACGTTTTGCAAAAACGCATAACACCGACCACTCATAAGGTAACAATCATTCAATCATCCAGTTCTCTTCACTACGGGAAATTTTAATGCTTTTAAAAGTATGATTAAATCTTGAAAGTTGACTATCCATTTCTTTCTCTTTATGTATACCCCAGTCTGTGAATTTACAGTTTATAAGCACATAAATTGCAAAGTCACAGCACATAAATTGCAAAGTCACAGACACAGTACGCACAAAAACAGTAAAACAGCGGACCCTGCAACAGGCATACCTCCAACAAGCAACCACCTGGCGGTAATACACAACCTCTACTTCCAAATTTTTTTAACCTAACAAACTACCCGGAGAAGCATACATGCCCAAACAGGTGTCAATGTCGATAAAAGAGGGTTGCCTGACGCAGGGACTACTGCAGATAATCAACTTCTCATTAATCCGTAATCGGTGTTAACAAGTCATCATTTAAGTTTATGAGTGATGGTGTAAGTATTTTGATTCTCAATAATTCTATGATATACCCATGTATTCATTATTCCACAATTATGTGAAATATTCACATGTACAACTTCTTTCACACAATATATTTACCTATCAGTTCTTTCACAATCTGCAGCTGTGTGCAGAATGTAACATTCAGACCTGTAATAACGCTTAATAATCGATGCAATAACAAAACATTTTGATTAGTCAGGAAGTTCCAATGACGAAAATTCACTGAAGAACGCAAGCTTCGGATTTGTCCGTTCTTCCTGCCTTTGCAAAACATATCGCCTGCATCCAATCATGTTGCGATGACTCATCTTCAGCTTGTAGGTAATATACACGTTTACTGTTTTTTGGTTTGATTCGGAATGTGTAGGGTTTGCTTTCGATGGTACTCTCTGCAATCTCAGCACCCGTTAAAGGGATCTTCTTTTTGATGCTCTGAAATGTAGAAAATTCATAAACACAAGATGCAAAATAATTTATAGGCAATATTTTCAGTCATTGCGAGACAGCACGTTGATTGAGTATTATGCAATTGACTGGTGCATTAGCATGTTCCAGACACACTTGTGGCATCATATGTGGAGTTGTATAAATGAATTTTACGCTCAATTGAGCCTCACATAGTGAGTCACTTGACTTGGTTTCAAAACTATCTTGTGCTCTCAAGCACATCTTTATCAGTTTATGATCCAAATTTACTACTACAAGTCTGCATTAATTTTGTTATGTGTCACCATGAATAGCCATTTATCTTCAATCTATACAATGTTGACTATCGATTGACTAAATCTGTTGATCCGACAGGTAGCCTGCAACAGCATAACATAGGCAGGAATGTTGTCAACAAAACATACCCCCTCCTCATCTCCGTAGTGAAGTTCTGTAGCTTTGACCTTGAACCATTGCTTTTTCCACTTGTGGGATATTTTAGAACGCTTCAGTAACCAGCCCGAAGGTTCCTCAATTTGGTCATAGTCTTGTCCATTCGTCTGAACTGCATTAATTTCTTCATTTTCTTCGGATACTGCATTATCAGAATTTTCTGTTGTCGAGTCCATTTCGTGTTTGTTTACCCAGTTGACAGCCCTCTGTGTGGTCCTTCCGCAAGGTGCCGCCACTGTTGTATTTTTCAGGGCAAGTTTATCACATACATGACCAGGTTTATCACACTGCACCAAGACAGGTGTAACTGGTAGAAGAAGGCCTGGGAACGGGGTTGGGATGTAGTTGGCTGGTTCCCAATTAACATTTGGCACTATTAGGCCTATTACCTAGTACCATACATATTTATATATGTATTAATTAGGCCTTAGACAGGAAGTCCCATTGACCCAATAACACACCCCGCCCCAGTGGTTAGGTCGCCCCCTAAAATCATTTGGGTCTAATAAATTTCCATGGGACCGCATAAAACTATTGCTCAAATTGACCCAAAAATTTTAATTCACAAAATGAAAATGTTCAGCCCAAAACTAATTTTTAAAAAAATTGCATGTGTGCAATGTATGTGTGCAATGCATGTGCGAAATGCAGGTGTGCAATGCATGTCGAAAATGCATGTGCGCAATGGAGCAGCTCCTGAAGTATCCCAAAATCTTTTTGCTTGTGACTTTGCCCTTTACTTTGGACTGCAGCTGTCTAATGCAACCATTGCGGTGTGTTACATTAAAACATACAAAATTAAGAAATTAATTCTCTTGACATCGCTCGATTTGATCAAACCGTGCATTTCGATATGTAAAATTCAGGTGCAGTCCAGCACCATCCTTCAGCATCCATCATATTCGGAGCAGAATTTCTAACACCAATTGGCATTTAACCTGATGCACATCATGACATGGGAGAAATATTTTTAGGGTGAAAACCGATATACTCCAGCTCATACTTATATTAACTTGAATTCAAATGGAGCCAGGTTAGCCTAGCACTACTCTCGACTAGAATACCCAAATGAAGACCAGCAGTTTGTCAAGCCATCAACTGCAGCAAAGCCAAACGGCTGCAGAATTTGGAAAGGCGGATTCATTTAAAGTCAGAACATAAGACCAACAAACACCTTCAGACAGCACGACCAAATGACTTTGTCTAACCATTGACTACAGCCAACTATGATCTAATCAATGCAATGTACAACTATAACTAATGCACAAATATGTGTTAAGAAATTTGACACTCAAACAAGAAATTCACAGGAGGCAATGATTGATGAGAGTGAATATAACTACTTTTATTTCTTTCATCACAAAAATGCTCAATGTCATGCATAATCATGCACAATGCACCATATAATACAAAATACAATTTCTCAGCATGAACTCTTCAAAGGACAGGTCAATAAATACAATGTACATGGTTTTAGGGTTTCAGAAAAGCTTTCCTCCGGTCCCTCAGTTGTCTCTTCTTCTAACCTGAGGACAATGAATTGAATTGGACACATTCTTGTTTGGTGAAGGCACAGTAAACAAAATGAAGCAGTGCCTCCCATAGCATGATTTCGTATCGTGATTTACACCGAGCACAAGGTAATACTGTGATTTCCCCCACAACTGTAAGGCATCAATAATGAAAACATAATAAAAACACTCTTGAAGCAAGATTTATCATGTACTAATGTCCCACAATGAAATGTATAATGCGAAGGTTCCTATTTTAAAAACTGGTGACATCAGTACAAAGCAACTGTCACTGTCTGGTCAGGGCAAGTGTGTGCTGTACGGAAGCAAACACAGCAGCAACAGTTAAGTATAGGCTGCCTAACACAGTAGTTGAGTCCGTAAAAGCAAAAATATCGGTAGTAGGCGGCGTCCAGCCTTCATGCCGCCCCAAATCTTGTTTAGTTATCAATGGTCAGTGTGTCAATTTGTAAATAACTCATGAACAAAAAACCCAAGTCCATACCCCCAAGTTGAAGGAACAAGTTTCAGCAAGTCGCAAAAAATGATTGGTACAAAAAGGAGAATCGTTATGTTTCATTAAAAAGGCATTTCAGTCCCACATTACACAAGTTGGTTCAATGCAGTCAGGTGTGAACATCATTGTCAATTCAAATAGTCGTTCGATAGGTCATAATACAGGTCAGTATCATTGGCATCATTATGAAATATTAATTCTAGGATAAACACCACATGTTAGGATGCAGACTCCTTCATATGAGATCCAGATTAATGTGATGACAGACTGTAAAGTGTAGTATATCACATTTCCACAAGGTACGATAAAACACTTAAAATCTACAAAATTTGACAGTTTCGACAGATACTCATGGTGTCAGTAAAAGAAATACAAAGAGCTAAAATGTTATCATGTAGCAAGCAAGGTTCATCCAGGTCCAAGGGTTCAAATATGTTCAGTACAGAGGCAAATCATAAGTTTCACACCCACCCATGTATATTCAGTATATCTCAATATCCAGTTCCATCGTTAATGTAGGCATGAACAGTAGTAGTTAGGTATTTCATTAAAATTGGCCAGTAATGTCTGCAGATACAAGGTACCGAGTCTCGACAACTTTCCCTCAATGTATCACCACCCACCCCATTAAAATCGGGCACCCACACCAAGTGCCAAAGGTAAAAGTGCTAAGTAATTGTGTGTAGGTAAATACAAATTTCAGCCACAACAGTCGGCAAGGCAAAATATTATCTATATCAATTTCTCAAAGGGCATAGCATGAGGCTGAAACATGGACTGACGATCTGATCAGTCCCCCGGTATATATGTATATATGTGAAGTCCTGTGTTACCAGTGTGATAAGCAATGAAAATCCTTGGGAATCATCTTGTTGTAATGGCTTGATAAATTATGCAAAAGTGTCCATGGATTACAGTCTGCAATATATAATAGCTCTGACGACAACGGCAATAAAACTCCAGTTTCAGAAGATAAGTTCAAATAAGGAAGAACCGCACCACTTTTCAACAAATGCTAGAAGTCCTGCCAAGATCTGAAAATAACAAGAAGTTTGTGTCAACATTGGGCTATTTTAAGATCGAAAAGTAAGTCAAGTAGGCACGTCAAAGATAACCTAGAATTTTTTTTATAAACAACTCCTTAATAAGGTAAATATGCAGAGTAAATGGAGAGCCTGTATTGTATATATTCAACACATAAAAATAGTTGTATAATAAATTGTCTAGGAATCTAACAATTTAGAAAAACTTGTGCACAGAATCTGTTAATCAAATATCATGTTTCAGAATCTGTTCATCAAATACCATGTTTCAATCTACTGAAATGAAAGTAGACTTACTTTGTGGTAGTTTAGTATACACTGATCAGGTCCTGAATCATCTCCTCGGCCTTCCTGGTCGCTGAAGGGTTGCCGGTCAATTCAATGGGAGTTTCTGTGGGGCCAGATTCTGTGGACATAACTTTGATTCTGCAACCACTCCTCATTTGTAATTCCTTGATTTTGGAACCACCCTTGCCTAGAAGAAAGAATGCATGCTTATAGTAGAACTCAGATTTGGGAGTATGAAACTACATTGACATTTTGCTCAACAACTAATTTAAAGTTATCAGCTTATTAACTCCAGAACCTGAGGCCAAAAATGAAGAGACTATAATTTCCCAAGAATTCAAACTCACCGATGATTCGGCCCAGATTCTCGTTTCCGACATGGATTGTGGTGGTCTCGTCACCTTCTTGGGGTCCGGCCCAACCGCCACCACCGCCGCCTCCACGGCCACCGCCGAAGCCTCCTCCGAAGCCACCGCCTCCTCGGCCACCGCCGAAGCCACCACCGTTATCTGGAAAAAGAACAGCGTGATCAGGTATGGACAGCAGTCAACATCTACAGGTGATTAATTTTACAAATATATTGCAGATATATAACCTGAGCTAATCAATAACTATCAAATTTACTATAACTCTATAATACAAAATTTGGTTTAGCTTCACATAATTTAGGGATAGTTACATCCCGTAACTCGGCACACCAGTAAAATGGGAGTGGGAATTACAAAATTACAAGTCATTTACAAACTATATAGTTCTTAGATAATTCAGCTTACCGAATGAGCTGTTGATCAGGTCATTGATGAGCTCCTCAGCAGTCTGTATCGTACTTCTGCTTCCACGGATCTCAATGGTAGCTTCAGGAGCACCAGAGTCGTCAGAATTCAAGACCTAGAAATCGAAGAAGCAATATGCTTGATAACAAGTGTTTCAGAGTTACGTTTCCAAGGCCCGGGATCTTCAAGTTCTTTAACACTGAAACTTTAGTGTCAAGTTTTTACCGCATAACATATCTTCTAGTCTGAAAGTTAGAAATTACAACATACATACAATTACACCTTGTCCTTTTGGACTTACTGTGCTACAGAGTTTTGAGTGAAATTCACTACCTTTTCAGTTTACCTTTTGACAAGAAGTCAGTTTTAAACCATTTTATGATACACGAATCAGTGCATTAGGGGAATAAATTCCGCACCTTTACTTGGATTTCACTCCTCAACTCTTTTAAACAGTAGCAATACTAATTGTCCGGCCTTGAGTTTTAGGACTTACTCCATCTGCTGCAATTTGTGCTGCCTTAACAACCAGTACCACTACCTGTTATTATTGACCCTGCAGTGGTGCACCATTGCGGCCCTGAAATAATGGTCAGATGGATTGTTAGAGTTGGCCTTAATCAATCACTGGAAAATGCCAGCTTTCCGCAGTCCTCTTAATTACCAACCTTCTTAACTCCCGACTTTTAACACATTTTAACACACTCTAAAATGCCCGTAGGCTCACAAATGTTCAATATACAAATTGTGAAGTGGATGAACTTCCATGCAAATCAACAAAATATTTTAAAACCATATATTACAATTTTATGACTGTTAAATGAGTCAATTAAACTTTATAGGTTTCTTTTTACATTTACAAAACGAAAAAAAAAAGTTACATCAGAAAGGTTAGCCTAGGGGTTGTTATGCAAATAGCAGTAATCTGCTAAGTAGGTCAACTCCATAATACACCACACCAGAATTCCGCACCATGAGTCAACACATGTACGCAGCAAAAAAAAGGAAGCCATTCTCACCTTGATTCTAGCTCCACTGTTCCCTTCGAGCTCCTTGATCTTGGCTCCACGTTTGCCTGCAATACACAAACCAATCCACAATTCAGAACTTGCAGCAGCAACCTATTTACAAGCAATAAGCAGGATCAGATGATGGGGATCAAGCCTTGATCTTTGTCTAGACAGCAAACATGGCGAGCCTGCAACTGCAGTGCAAGCAGCTGGGCATTTAACATGGGTTAAATAGCGAAGGGTACAAAGCAATGAAATCAAGGAAATAGGGCGCTATCCACATATCAAAGGTACCAAACGATCCAGCATACAAAAATAATGCGTTTGCAACCATTGTGCATGATCTTGATCCTCTGGATCGCCAGGAATTCGATGTTACATTTGTGTGCCCCAACACATGTCGGGCACCTCGCCGGCTGCGTCATTGGACGCCATCTTGAAAACTGGGTCAGCACTTCCCACAAAGAAATCTCGAAAATCAAAATCGCGATGAAAATCGCTATACTCACCGATGATTCTTCCGACATTGGACCTGGCGACTTGCATGGTGACAACATCGCCGCCCATACCGCCGCCGCCGCCTCGGCTTGCACCATTATCCCACTGTCTGGCACCGCCGCGGTCATCACCTCCCCAGTCCCGGCCGCCTCCAGCTCCGCCACCTCGGCGGCCGCCGCCTCCGAACCTCTCTCCACGGGCACGGTTGTCGCGATCGTACTGACCGCCGCCGCCGAAGCCACCGCCGCCTCCTCCGAAGCGTCTTCCACCGCCGCCGCCTCCTCCGAAGCCACCTCCATTATCGCTATAACCCCAAGAGTTATCCATGTTGCTTGAACTTGCTTCTTCAACCGGCCGGTGCAGAGTGAACGGATGCGCTGCCTTTCTTTTCCGACGACCGAAGCCAAGCCAATGCCTCTTCCGGCAAAGATCTGAATTCCTCAATTTATTTTATGCAAATTTATACCGCAACTACGTCAGTAATATTTTTTCCGATTCAACATGATTTATCATTAATGATAAATTGTGAACTGATCACTTAAATGCCGATTTAATTATTTTTTAGAGGTGATCGCATTTGCTGAACACAGATCAAAATAAATTAACTACAACAACGATGCGGATCTCCCTCAGGATCGCACCTGCACCTAGGCTCCGCAACAAAATCTGCACTACATCCCAGTTAAACAACCTTGGGCTTCTGTGAACAATGACTGATCCGAAGTGGGTGGGGGGGGGTGGTTGAACAGTGAATGATGCATGGAATTTTTGAGGACATTAATTTTCAATCTCCATTGTCGTTTCTGATCTTTCGAAATATTAGTTCCAATTAAGGCGTATAAACTGAGCTACAACTGTACAAGTATACTATGCTCAGTCTGAGACATTGAATTAACAATGTTACTCAATCAACTTGCTGGGGACCGCTCATGCAGTTTGGTATTCAATATATTGCATCCCATTGCACATATATATTTATAAATTATTTTAATACCTTAGAAGTTTAACATTCGACTGAACAACTCTCGCAGAAGTTGCAACAACTTTATCGATATCCTGCCACTACTGAGATCTAACTTTCTAAATAAATCTGAGAAAAAATGTATTTTTTTTTTTCAAAAATATTAATTACCATTATTTGGCTCAAGCTTTGTAAGATTAGAAAGAACAATAAATACAGCCTGTACACCAATCTATATATTCTTTTAATACACATAAATAATTCCAAAAAATATATGTGTACACAAGTATAGCACGTATAGTCAATCACTAAATTTGTGAAAAAAGAAACTCCACAATCAAACAGAGTCCAAGCACACTTGCAGTAACATAAATAAAGCACACAACTTCAGGTAGTTAGTGTATACACAAACTGAGACCAATTATATCACATTTTACTTCCCATTCTGAGAAATGTTGCACAACAAAATTACAAGTTCTTTGAAAATATTAACCAATCCTTTACAAATTGATTTCCAGTGATAACTGCTGATCATCATTAATCAGTGCGATCTAATATATTTTTGAGAACATAACTTTTATGCCCCGTCTCCAAAACGATCGGTGGGAATTGACTTCTATTAAATTTAAATCCTGTAAACGCATCAATTTTCTGTATCAAAATGTGAGAGTATTTGTAGACTTCTAATTCTCTTTTATCATCTGGAGTTATGAGTAGGTGAGTGTATTGCATCATTTCTTCTCCTCCTGGTTCCAAATTTTCAGTCTTGTTGTATCTAAAAGTGCAAAACATTGAAATAAAAAAAGTTTACATGTGAATGGATAAATAACAGGCTGCAGCGCTTTTTCATATAACTGCTACTCAAACTGTGCTATTTAAAGCACAATTGAAATGCATTAATTTAATGTGAAATCATAATTTTTTTTAATTTTAATAATTAACTAGAATGATGTGCATGAGATGAACAAACGGAGCTCGCTACCAGTAGCCTACATGAAACCACGTTAAGTATCCCCTGGTGTACCACAACCATTGGGGTATCCCCGGGGTGTCCCAACCCTTGGGATATCCCACGGGGGTGCCCCACCTTTGGGGTATCCCACGGGAGTGCCCCCAACCTTGGGGTATCTCTGGGGCTGCCCCAACCCTTGGGGTATCCCCGGGGGTGCCCAAACCCTTGGGGTATCCCACGGGGTTGCCCCCACCCCTTGGGTACCCCAAGGGGGTGCCCCCGACCACGGGGCTGCCCAATCCCTTGGGGTATCCCATGAGGGTGCCCAAACCCTTGTGGTATCCCCGGGGGTGCCCCAACCCTTGGGTATCCCACGGTGGTGCCCCCACCCCTGGGGTATCCCCGGCGGTGCCCAAACCCTTGGGGTATCCCGCAGGGGTGCCCCCATCCTTGGGGTATCCCTGTGGGATACCCCCACCCTTGGGGTATCCCACGGGGGTGCCCCCACCCTTGGGGCATCCCACAGGGTGCCCCCACCTTTGGGGTATCCCAAGGGATGTCCCCATACTTGGGGTATCTCCTTGGGATGTCCCATTCTTGGGGTACCCCATGGGGTGCCCCCACCCTCGGGGTAACTCCGGGGGTGCCCCAACCCTTGTGGTATCCCCGGGGGGTGCCCAAACCCTTGGGGTATCCCACAGGGGTGCCCCCGGCCCTGGGGTATCCCACGGTGGTGCCTCATCTTTTTGGTATCCCACGGTGGTGCCCACCCCCTTAGGGTACCCAACAGGGGTGCCCCCACCCTTGGGGTGCCCCACGGGGTGCTCCCGCCCTTGGGGTGCCCCCACCATTGGGGTATCCCACGGGGTATCCCCTGGGGGTGCCCCAACCCTTAGGGTATCCCACTGGGTACCCCACCCTTGGGGTATCCACAGGGGTGCCCAAACCCTTGGGGTATCCCATGGGGGTGCCCCAACCCTTGTGGTATCCCCGGGGGTGCTCCAACCCTTGGGTATCCCATGGTGGTGCCCCCACCCCTGGGGTATCCCCGGCGGTGCCCCAACCCTTGGGGTATCCCACAGGGGTATCCCACAGGGGTGCCCCCACCCTTTGGGCATCCCACGGGGTGCCCCCACCCTTTGGGCATCCCACGGGGTGCCCCCACCTTTGGGGTATCCCAAGGGATGTCCCCATACTTGGGGTATCTCCTTGGGGTGTCCCACCCTTGGGGAATACCCCAGGAGGGCACCCCCTTATCTATTCATCTATCCAGGAGGGCACCCCTTCATCTATTAATCTATCTTTCTATCTATCTATAACTGGTCCCTTTGCAAGATTTTTTGCACTAGTCCCCTGTTCTGGCACTCTGCCAAAAGTGACTCTGCAAAAAGTGAAGACACGGGACACCTAGCTGGGGAAGCCAGGATCAACAAGAGCTATGCTACTCTCGTAGCAGAGTTAATAATTTAAGCAAATTTCTCTGATTTTAATTCTTGGTAGCCAAAATAAATAGACATCTCTTCAAATAACTAATACAGTAGACAAATTTGATGCAATGTGTCATAGATGAATACTAATCAATAAAATAATCCATAAGTAAAGTAACATTATTTTTTATAAGTAATATAGCAAACTCACATCCATCTCTCATTAAATTGCATGAACCTGGAGACTCCTGTCTGAGCGCTGCCTACATCAATATGTACATGGACATCTGTCAGTTAAAACAAATACAGATGGTGAAAAAGGTATTTGCACAAATAATGGATATATTGATTATTGATGATTTGGTCAATTGAAAAATCAAAGTACTACTCATTATACATTGATATGTTGAAATGAATCATTTCAGTTTTCCATCCACACTTTTGACAATTTAGGAATTTCTGACTTCAGTTGAACAAACTTATTTTACCAACTAATTACTTTACTTTCAAAATTTCAATACTTGCTTTCAAACAGTTTGTATAATTTTAAATTTTCATGAAAGTTCCTCGCTCACTGCTATTGGGATTTGTTTCGGAGAAAGAATTTTTAATTATATTTTTTAGTAGGATATACATTTTAAAATTGCTTAAAAGAAAATAACAAAAGTTTTTGTAAACTTCCCAATATTTACTTGACAATCTCTGAATTCAAAGTGAAGAAAAATCTAGAGTAGAATTGAATGCCTTGATTTTCTCAAAGCTATACCCAACAAATGAGACGGATAGCAAAACATCCTACTATTAATTCATGGACCCGTCCGTCCATCACAGCAAAAGTATAGGCTGCCCATCCACAAATACTTGGATGCAACCTTTTTTCACCCACTACAAGGTTTTAGGCTGGGTTTTATGTGCAAAATTTATATTTAATATTTTGCCCCTCCCCTACCCCCATTTCACGGGTATCATGCTAGTACAGACAATAACCATAAATTGCAGAGAGACATTTAATAACAACCAACTAGCTCCTTTTAATTTATTCACTTTTTACCTGCATCAGGTCTTTCCAACTCCTGGAGGGCGACAATAGCTTCACCCCCAGGGTAATTAAGGTGGGACACACTGGTGAACAATAGGGTGGTAGCAGTATTTACCAACAGGTGGCACACGACCCCCATTGCTAAGAATCTGTTCAGCCATGACTTGCTTCTATTCTGCCAGCTGCAACATATAAATAAATATATCGAGGTTATATAATATAGATTATGATTAATTAGATAATGGCATGTTAGATTGTAGCTCCATTGCTGGGGAAGATCCACAAATTGTTGAACAAGGGGTTGAACATTTTAAAACAAGAATCCGGGGATTCAAGGCCTGGTCTTGTATGATGGTAAAGAATATGTTTTCAAAAATCAGCAACTTACATTTTAGCAGAGACCATAGCAGAAATGATGTTGAAGACAGGAATGACATAGATGATGAATCGCAGCTCTTTGTGAGGTAGAAAAGAGTAGATGAGGATGAAGCAGACAGCTGGTATGAGCAACGGGATGGTCCTTCTTCTGTCCACTACAAAGCCAAGGGGAACGAGAGCCAAGCTGGAAGACAATGCTCTTGGTAGGGCTGAGTAGAAGTACCAAAAGTACGGCATTGTCTGGTTTCCAGTTAAGGAAATATTTTTCAGAGATTTCAGGAAATAATTTTGAAGAATCGATAATATAAATGCAGGGAACACTTTTATTTAAACACAAAAACCTAGATTATGCGGATTTGAATTTGAAACTCAATAATTGGATATAAAAGACATTTCTACAGCGTTAGTGCCCTTTATATTCACTTGATGAAACAAATGCATCATACAGTGCAGACAAAAAATAAAGTCAAGGGCTATGTTTCTTACCCAGAGACTTCTTTCTTTTTTTTCACATGAAGCAACAACAAACTATATTTTCATGTGCAAAGCAGACTTCTTTGCCACAATTATAATATCAGGTCTCTAGCTTACTTTCATTGCTTTTCTATTAATGATAAACTTTTATCTTTAGTAAGGATACACCCCATTGGGAGCTCTTATTCAGGACAGTGTTGAAATAAAACACCTCAGCTTCAGGCCACAGCAATCGCCTCCAAAAATAAGAATCCACAAACACTGAAAATGCTGAAAACACATTGCAAAAATATTGTAACAAGGTATAATTTGCCAGATATTTGGCTATTTGAAGAAAACAAGAATCCAAGGATTCAATGCCTCGGCAATATGACATTGCAAGGAGAAATATTGGTAGTGTTGAACCAGAGTTACCAGACGGTTTTCTTGGCTTCATTCTTGTTGATCATTACATAAATCAGAAGCCAAAACGTAGGATTCACAGATTTTGGCTGTCAATACAGGGCTCTTTAACCACATAAACTTAAGTACAACCAAAATTCACAGGTTTTACTCATGAACATTTTATGTCCAATTACATATATTCCCTGATTTTTCCCTGAAGAGAATTTTAAATAATTTTCACCATTTCCCTTATACTTGAGTACCCAAGATAAGAGGGCCATATAACAATTGAATCACTCACCTATCCACACTACTGATGCAGCAGCGCCATGAAAAATCAGTTTTGTGATAGCTAATCTTCTTGACAATAATTCTATTAATAGCAGCAGACCGAGATAAATGCAAAGCTCTGCCCTGAAGACGAGGATAACCAGAGCAGAGGACCAGATGAATTGAGCATGGTCACCAGTCCACCACCACCTGATTGATTGCAGAACTGAAATAGACAAAATATCAAAATCTTACTCATCTGGAACGTAGATTATCTATATCTGGATCCATTAAAATCCATGAATTTACATTCAGGTGATTTGATGACATCACTAATGAAGGTGACATGACATCGGCAAGAAATTTGGGTATAATTGTCACATCTCCTGAAGGTAAATTTATCGACCTCTTATTCAGTAAGTATTGTATCTAATGACATTGTTGCTATGGCGTCCACATGCATGAGTATACATTCTTCACAAGACCCTTATAGTATAATACATACAGCAAAACTTCTGTTTTGAGCAATTTGACAAAAAAAAAAAAATTTGACTTTTTTTATTTCCAGCTTGTAATATCGTAGGACTTGCACTTAAAATATACTAAATCCAGTAGCCTTGATTAATGACCAATCTCAGCATGGAACATTTTTTTTGAATTTTTGATATTTCAAATATTTAGTTGCATCACCAAAACATATAAAAGAGATCATTACCAATTGCTAGTGCAAATATATTGGGAAGTGGTCTTGATGCATAGAACATGAAGTGAAATTGCGTCATTGTTATGAGCACCAGCCATCTTGAAACACTGCGTCCTATAGATCTATGCACCATTTCTTTCAAGTGCAGAAACGAAACAGTCACAAGGGCTCCCAGAAGGCCTCGGACTGTAAAGAAAAAGCATAAAAAGACTAGTCTAACAACAAAAGAAAGCATAATTTCTGATCATCTTTATAAAACCGAACAATTTTTATCAAAATGTTTCACTTTTTATGCCTACAACAAAATATTGCAGTGAATGTGATTAAAAACTTTAAGAAAGACAATGCATATGAGTGCATTTTACAGATATCGCCAATTTGTTAGGAACATAAATATTACAAACTTCCAAAAGACGTTCTCAGAAAAATGAAAAGAACAGCAAAATAAACATATCGTCAGTTTACAGAGACTTACCAAAATATTGCATGTACATCTTAGGAAGACTACTCTGAAGTAATAGGGAGAAGGGCGAGAAGAGAGATGTGACAAACAAAGGACCGAGGAAAGTTCTTGGTACAACCCCTGGGAATTCTAGATGATCATACTGAAGGAAAATAAAGGCATACAGAATTACAGATATAGTGAATTTTACAGTAAGTTTATCAGAATAAAAATTGGTGCTACAAATTGGTCTCTTCTCTCCATGTCTGTCCCCTCATGGCCTTTTAATTCCTAGTATCCTCCATGATTGTCTTTTCCTTCCTAGTCTCCTCCCTCATGGCCTTTTCCTTCCTAGTCTCCTCTCTCCCTGCCTCTCCTATCCCAGTATCATTACAAGCTGCATAGGCCTATATGTATCCCAGCCTTTTCAGACCTCATTCGTTCTTTCTAGAATCCTCCTCATGGTTTTGTATTCCTTGTTTCTTCAAGCTGTGCGTTTAATATCTCGGTATCCTCAACAGCTACATATATCCCAGCATGTATCCCAGCTTCTTCATTTCTAGTCGCTTCAGACGCTTCCCAACCTCACATAAAACTTCCTTTCTAGTATCCTTCCTCATCACGCTCAAGGCCTTTTCCTCTCTAGTCTCCTCACTGCCTCCTCTACTTTCCCAGTTGCATCCCAGCACTACCCCCTCAATTAATTTCATCCCTTCCTACTCCTTTATAACGAAAAATCTGACCCCTATGCTTTCTAGTCACCCAACTAATAAGTCGGCCTTGCCTTTCCTGGCTCCTCCTTGCAGCATCGAAGAAAGAGATGGACAGAGAGGCTATGAGCAAGTGCATTATAAACAGTGCAGTCACTGCAAGATAGCGGCCAACTTCAAGGGGTACGGACTACGCCGAGATAATTAAAGCATTAGGGAGGGGTGAAGCAGCCACTGCCAAGCAGGGCTATGTCTAGATAGTTAAACTTACATAAATGGTCAAAATCTGAAATTTTTCCCCACAAGCAAAAATCAATGCATGCATTCATCTTACATTAATTTTCGTTGAAGCATGTAAAAACATGAATGAGAAAAAAAATAGACTTATAACATTAAAAAAAACAGGAAAACATACCTTAGACAAGTCCTGGCCATGGTAGACAATATCATGCATAGCTTGCAGGTTAAAACTTTCCTCAACTTTGGTATAAGGGCAGATGAATATGTGACCGAGCATTACGACCACCAGGCACAAGTCTAATATCTCCATATCTGTAAAATAAAGAAAGATTCAATTTCGCAATAAATGCCGGCAAATTCTAAGGTAACACACTACTTTAAAGCTGTATTAACTGTTCTGTATACATGTATGTACTATGTGTTTGAAAAATAAAATAAATCTAAATCTAAATCTAAAAGCAATAATATATTATAAATGACCAGTGGCTAGTGCATTAATTATATTTTTTAGGAGTATTTCAAATTTTGATCTTGCAACGTAAAATAGGTCAATGTCAGCAGTCAAAGAGTCATATATATGCACAGGGTCAAAGATAAGCACTCGTCCGCTCGTCTGAGACGAGTATAAATATAGGAGGACGAGTAACTTCACTTGATTACTTGTCCGTCAGACGACCAACTTCAAAGGGAAATATTGTTACTTCATTCACATGATAAACAGCATTGACACAACATAACAAAATAGTTCATTCCAGACAGACAACGTCTGGCAACCTCAGTCTGATATGATTAACCTGTGCCTCACTCTGGGACAATAGAGCCTCATTCTGGAACGACAACATAGTTCCTCTGTACTTGAATTTTTGTCTTCAGTTAATAAAATTCCTCAGTACTAGAAGGCACCCAACGTGCAACTCTTTTTCTTCTTATAAATGGATATCCCGTCTCTGAAGAGGCACATCATCCTGAACCATGTGGAGGGAGTTAAACATAGTCAATCAGTGATCATAAATGAACTGCCTAATCTATCAACAGATAAATATTCAGGCAGTCACACAAAATATATGCAGCATGGATGATACTATTCCACTATGCATTTGTTTGATTTGATAGTCATTAATAGTGACTGTAATAATTAATAAACCTAGGGGTTTGATTAACAAACTCTTGTCAACATTGAACCATTGTTTTAGAATTATAATAATAAATAGGCCTACCGGGTTTGTCAAGATTGCATTTTGGACCAAACGTTGCAAATCTTGATAATGAAATTTCAGGACGAGTAAACTTTTGGGAGGACGAGTAACTTGTGAATG
Organism: Platynereis dumerilii; assembly: GCA_026936325.1. Taxonomy (NCBI): domain Eukaryota; kingdom Metazoa; phylum Annelida; class Polychaeta; order Phyllodocida; family Nereididae; genus Platynereis; species Platynereis dumerilii. The sequence goes on along the minus strand of JAPTHN010000016.1, from coordinate 14,487,219 downwards.
GTACTAGTCCGTTGACGAGTAACACTTTTTGCTTATATTTGACCCTGTATATGCACTGCAGTAGCAACCAGCAGAACGGGTAGGCTGTATCAAGAGTGCCGGAACAGGGGGGGAGGGGGTTGGCCCTTGGGTTGTTGCCCCTCCTGAAAGGCTGCATTAAAATTTGTCGCGCAATTTGGATTTGCCCTTTTTTGTCCGACTGCCCCTGATGCCCTCGTTCGCCTCCAGCATCCAAGGGCTGTACAATTAACAATTAAGTAATATATATATATGCTAGACTATTAAAATAACAAAACAGATATCAAATCTTTCGGCATGAAACATGTGAAAGCTACCTAATTAATAATACGTAACACACCATACTCAAACCTTTGTTTCCTTCATCTATTATCAAAGTCCAATACACCATAGATGCAACAATAACATAGATGCATCATTACATCAATTTTGCATGTGACACAGTGAGTGACAGCCAGGCTTTTGACATTTTTGCTAAAATTTTAGTATACTCTGTAATCAAAACCTAGCAGCCAGAAATTTACACAGCATCTAGCAGGACTTAATTCTACTTTAAGCAAGTGCACCAATACCAACTTGTTCTGTTTTACACCATGATATACCTGAAATAGTTGTATTTCCACTGGAAATGTCAAAATTGTGGCTGTCAAACAAAAATGCTTTCAGCAAGGCTTTCAGGCCGGTATTGTTGTAGTTTCTGAAATGAACACCAGAGGTCTTCGCGATCAGCAGGTGCTGCCACCTCGTGGTGAGAGAATGTAACTGGGCAAGAATGGCTAACATCGTGGGAAAGACCTCGGCACTTTTTCGGACTTTATTAACAAACGCAGGCTCCAGAAGTATCAATGTCACGTTTTCTAGACATTTAATAACAGGCAACAACTCTGTGGACAAAACTTTGGACAAAGTGACCGGTGGCAGGATAGATGGATGGTTGAAAACTTACGAAGATTTTGTCGGTCTGTCAGATGTCAGGCAAGCACAAGACAAGGTTATCCAGGTGAGATGGCACTATGTAATCTTACGTCATTGTTATACTACCAAGGGGGGTAAAAGTTGTAGATGTTTGGGGTATAACTTACTACAACACATATGAGTGTCAGAAAGTGTTGAGCAAGCCATGCATTGTCCTGACTGAGTGTCTTGAGTCAGTTTAGAAGTTGTGCAGTTCTGACAATACGCAAGTTTTGTACCTCTGGCAGGTAATGTAAACATGAGACTGACAAGCCATAAATAAACTGAATGGGGTGCTAATGGAATAGTATTTCACACCCACAACTAGGTGGGGCCCACAGGTCACAGCATTGCAAGTTGCCATGGCAATTTGAGGTGTCAGTCAAGGGTTTCCTGTGCAGATGAATCATGTGGAGGCCTATTCATCATGTAATCATTCATAAATCATGATGTTCATGAATAGACATGATGTGCATTCATGATAAATTTTAGTCCATGAAAATACTTATTTAAATCCTGTCTACAGATTTAAATCACAATTCAAAATTTTAAAATTATGGTCATTAAAATCACCTGAATTAGAGAATTGCAAACAATTCCCAACCTTTATCTAAATGTATTGTTGGACAAGTTATAAATGGCTACAATGTCATGTTATAGTCCGTTATTAAATTATGCTAATTTTCCTAATTGGCAGCTATATACTTATGGTTTATTTACTATATTAGTAGTTTTGTTGTCTGCATCAGCCTTTTGGAATAAAAACCTTTGGTCTGATTAAATAGTATGGAGAAACGAAAAATCAAATTGTTTTAATCTTTAAATAAAAGTATACAGTCTCAAATTATATTAATATTTGTAAGCCTGTGACATCACTGACATGGTAGTTAATTGTTCTGATTTCTAAGTTCTAACTATGTATGTTAGTTGTAATGCTCTTTGTAGTTAGACTTGTTTAATCCTCTGTATATCCTGAATATGACAAGCTTTCAATATAAAATACATTTTGTGTGTTAACGAGCTTATCTCTCATGTTGATTGATGTGGACCTCAGTGAATACAGTGTATCCGAAAAATCAGAAACTTAGTTCCTAAGCTTTAATGTGTAATCTTTGTCAAAATAGGGTAAAAATTACATTATTTAGGCCTACTAATATTTGGTGAAGTTTTGTATACAACCAAAGTTTTTTTCAATCAAGTCCTGATAGTTTTTGGAAAGTCTAAACATCTAAAATATCTATTCATCTGCCCTCAATCCAATGCTGCTTATGCAGTACTTGTATTTTTTTATCACTAAATATTTAATTCTTCCTTTTCAGTTGGAGGATGCCTTCTCAAGATCACAGAACCAGCGCCGACTGAACAGATACCAGATTACCCAAGTGCAGAACCAGTTACGATCCATCAGCACAGAGTTAGAAAAAGTACGGAGGGGCGAAGAGATGTATTTAACGTTACTGAAGCAAGAACATGAGGTCATAAAAGAAGAACGGAAATTATTAGACGAATCGGAACTACTAGACCAAGAGGAAAAGGAGAAATTTGCGCTACTCTCGTCAGCAGTCCGAGAAAGCCACGAAAAAGAACGAGCCAGAGCAGAGAGGACGAAATATTGGTCTATCATTCTATCGGTCACAGGAGCTGTGATAGGTGTAGTTGGTACAAGTTTAAACAACTACTTGAGGATGAGAGAGTTACGGGGAATAGTCACAGATTCAGCGGGCAGCGGTACGGAGCTACGAGGGTTAGTGAGCCAGTTAGCCGTCACGATGTCCGGGCAGCACAATCAAATCCAAGGTTTCGTCAAAGAGTTGAAATCCATGATGGGTGCGTCGGAAACCGCCGCAAGCGCCGGACTCGTAGCTGTCACAAATCCTGCCGCGAACGACCAACTAGAGGCACAATCGCAAGAAGTGCTCGCTCGAATCAAATTGCAAGAAGATAATCTCCAAAGAGACATGACTGATATCAAAGCAATGCTTGCAGCTGGACAAGCAGAGGATGCTAACGGAAACATTGTGTATGTGGGGCCAAGAATGGAAGATATGTTGGACAACACTGAGAAAAATTTAGAGTGGAAAATCAAATTAAATGCACTTTGGTCCGTTTGTTTCATCTATGGTGCCTTTGCATTGACTTTACCGGTGCTCTACAGCATATTCAAAGGGTCATAGCTTATTTAAAATATTCTTGCTAAACAGAAAGTTACACTCCATATTAAATTCTTACTTTTATTTTACTTTGTGTAAAAGTAGAAATGATGCACAGTGCCATAATCGGATAATATTTCTATTCGTTTAGAATATTTTTTCAAACAGATACTCAAAATGAAACTATTATTACTTCGTAATGGGTAGGAAAATGCATAGTGCCATTATGATATATATCAAACAATTATTATGAAGTTATAGTTTTAAGGTCTAATATATATATGTGCCTGTTGCTTAATGTATTGTGTAAAGTAGAAAATATGCTAGTATTTTGAAAAAGTAGGGAATCTGCCATTTATATTTAAACAGTTTCAGAATTTTACAGATTTGAAAGTAGTAGGAATGGATATAATTTTTACAAATACTTGAAATGAATCAAATGACGCATTGTTATATATAGTCTTTCACGGTTGACAGATGGTATACAATTTTACATGTCTATGATGCTTGAAAATACTGAATGTGCTTATGATAGATTTGTGATTGGAATCAGCTTGAATGTATATTATATTTATGGTGCTTATTTTTGTAGTCCCAAGTATTAACATGCCAACCTGAGCTACCCTGCAACGCAAAATATGACATTTTAGTTTTAGCTTTAATTCACGATGTGTACATGATCCTGTAACTTGTTGCGATCCTTGTCAACAAATGATTAGATCTTATAATTTAATGAAGTATAAGATCTCTTACAATTTTAAATGAGTTACAAGATCTTAGAAATGATTATAGTAATCTTTATGACCTTCTTCTTGTACCATCTTTTGCCCAGAAGCTTCAGTGATACTCTCTTTTGCCTGTTACGCCTGCAAGTTCTTTCGTTGGGATAGATCAATCATGTACAATGATGTACACATGTTGATCTACGTCAATAAACTCATACTTGAAACTAAAGAGATTAATTTGTTTGTGTAATTTTTCGTATAATTAGTGTTTTGCAGCTTCTCCGGTGAATTTTGAATAGGTCCTGTAGATCTTGTCAACTAAATGCCCTTTTAGTTAATGTCACAGAATTTGGCTATACGTCTCTAAATAGCCCAATCAGGTGCTGATGAGACGTAGAACACAAACTCACTCTAGACATTTTGCTTATTTAATTAGGCAAAAAAATAAGTCTATTTCAGTCTGACTTATCCAGCATTTGTAATTTATCAAAACCATGCTCGGCTTTCTGCAATTCTGCCAATGTAAAACTGGAATATATGCAGCTACTATCTAAATGTCAAGGCCTTCGAGGTGCATCAACAATGTTAAATATTTGCACTTGCTCATCGTAGCAGTAGCTACATATCTGAGGTATGCCAGAGCTAAATCTAAAAAAAATACGTTTTGGCCAGAGTGCCAATTTTTTATGGCAGAAAGGTGTTCTCTCTATTATTAGACGGTGCCTTCTTATGGCCTTCACCGCATTTTATCCTCAATACAGATGATGAGATCGATAGTTGAGGGTTATGTGGCCCGCTTTTCTTTAACCAATTTCAGTGTTCGTGGGTTCAGGAATTAATCTAATCTTATTAATTATAAAGGCATAACATAAAGCAATATGAGTGGTTGGCTTGCTTGTTCCTAACACAGCTTAACACAGGTAGAAAAGTGATCCATTAGTTTCTAATGAAATTAAAGTTTTCCTGCTGATGGAGCACTTGTCGATTCTGACGGTGGCGACACCTCGCGTTAATTGGGCAAATTATTTGAGCGTCCTGTGAAACGAGGAATGCAGCACATTTTGCACTGACAAAAAGGTGAGATTCGTTCAAATTTGAGCCTGTAATGTAAGAATTCAATGCAAAGGTGTATTTCAAAGGAACTTCTTTTTTGCTAACTAGCCTGTTGTCACAGGTTGGTGAATGAGAAGTGTCCACAGAATTTGGCTATTTGGATTTTGACAGCACCTGTCAAATCAAAACATTCAATCTTGCTGCATGAATGCCATGATTCATGTTTTGACAGAAACTATTCAGTATTCTTTAAATTTTCAATCATTCTCTGCCTGCATGCATGTCCAGATATATTGTTTTATTTTCAGATGAACCAATATACAATTCTCGGCCAGATAGGTGAAGGAGCCCATGGGATTGTCTACAAAGCGAAGCATATCGAGGTAACGCATAATCCTGAAAAAGCCCCCGTTTCCCCCGTGCTGCAACAGCGCATGCAATCAGGTACTCAGAGCGAGACCATCGTAAAGCATAGGCAACTGCTCTTTCACTAAATATAGGCCTGAGGCTATTAAAGCATCACACCAATGCCACAGTATTAGATGTGGACGTCGACCTTATCCAAGTTTGAACATCCATGCAAATTGTCTTGTTAAATCATTTTTTGCTCCTGGACGATTTTAATAGCACAGGAATTATTTAAATTTATTGCCTTTTAAAACATAGCCTGCCTACATAGCTTGGAGCAGAATGAAAATTGGCACACACATTTTTCGGACCTGGGTGCCATGTCAAGGCACTGCACAAACTGCCTACGAATATGCTTACCGCCAACTAGGGCCTTCTAGGCCTTCGGCCTACTACAGAACAGCCCAAACCAGGGTCCCAGATTCGTTATCAGATTTTAGGTGTTTTCACAACATCACATTGTCATTTCGTTGTAAAATACTGGCAAATCTAGGTCGTCCTTCCCAAAATCTTGGCATCTCTGATGACAGGATGACCAGGAATCTAGCTCAATCGTCCTTGCCTCCTCAGAAATTTTAGAACTTTTCTTAACAACAGAAGCTTAGGTTCTTTCCTCCAAAATCCCAATTTTCCTCAATTTTCACATCTATTCATATTTTTCAGAGTGGCGAAGTTGTTGCCCTGAAGAAAGTTCCTTTGCGGAGATTAGAGGATGGAATTCCTAGTACTGCCCTAAGGTAAGGATCGTTAGTATATATGACCGAGACAGCAACATGATTTAGGTACCCGGTATTAATATCTTGATTTAGTAAATACCCATTAAATTGGATTGCTAACTTTTTTTACAGGGAAATCAAAGCACTACAGGAAATTGAAGATAATGAGCATGTAAGTATTGTAGCATGCCGACTTACACAGTTTACAATAACATTGTAATACAATGAGTTTGTTTCAAAACATTTTCAAGTCATTAATTCGACAAACATTTTCAAGTCATTAATTGGACTTCATAATTATAATTGGCCAACCAAAATCAAATCACTTTTAAATTAACTTCCAACTTGAATTTATTTTTCCACAGGTTGTGAAATTGAGAGAAGTTTTTCCACATGGCACTGGCTTTGTGCTGGTTTTCGACTACATGCTCTCGGACTTGTCGGAAGTAATTCGCAATGACGAATCTCCTCTTACTGAAGCGCAGATTAAGAGTTACATGTTGATGCTACTCAAAGGTGTTGCATTTTGCCATGAAAACAACATTATGCACAGGGTAAGTTATCAAAGTATTCCGGTAATTTCATAGTTATTATCACTTTTCCGCTGAGAATTCTTCACAATTATTTTTTAGCTGCGCTTATCAAATTTACATCAGCATATTATTTATGCTGTACACAGCTCTAAATTTATAGATACCCCATTGTTTCCATTAGGCACCCGGTGGGCAGATAATATGATGAGATGGGCGATTTATAGTTTTTTTTCATTAAAAACTTTGGAAAAGTCACATTTTGATGAAATTTGGACCAAAATTGGTATTTTATGGAAAGGGTTGGGCTTTTATTAAGGGGTGTGTTTTTAATACAGAATATACAGTAGAACTTTAATATTTTTGATTTAATTTTCTCGGTCTTTTTTTTTCAGGATTTGAAACCTGCCAATCTCCTAATTAGTTCCACAGGTCATTTGAAGATTGCTGACTTTGGACTTGCAAGGGTTTTTCAAAATGAAGGAGGACGTCTCTACAGTCATCAAGTCGCAACAAGGTATACCTGCCCTATGGACATCATTTATAATCATAGGAATTAAACATTGTTGCCTATAAAAATAAGGAACTGTTTCTGCCTTAATTCAAATTTAATTATATACGACCATGCTACACTTTCAAACTGATCATGTGTGAAATTGACTTATCTCAACATTATTTGGATAATTCTCTAATTTGGAACTTGCGTTTCAGAGCTGCAATTACTTCCATGCCCAATTAACTTTAGACTCATAGCTGATTAACTGCACCCAGAAGTGATTAAATGTCTCACATTTTTCCATTCAATAAGAACCAGGACTGATTTCCCATGAACGATTTCAGCCCTCCTGAGCAATTCAGAATAGCAGCCACTTGCAGAAATTTGAAAAGCCTTTTGAATTTGGTACAACTTGTTTGAATGGCTCGTACAATCTATTAAAATATTGATCGATCGATAGCGAGTTCCAATTCGAAGTCCCATAAAATATATTATGACGACTATTTTAAAACAGCTTCTCCTTTGAATTTCAGATGGTACAGAGCACCAGAGCTGCTTTACGGGGCAAGGAAATATGACGAAGGCGTTGACCTATGGTAAAGTATTTCACTTGCTTCGTTCCTGTAAGATACAGTGGTCTCACCCCTCAGGCCAAAAATTATCATGGGAGAGATAGGAAAAGCCATGGAGCGCTCCATATTCACCCCATGTAATGCCCCCCCCCTTAGGGCATCTCTAGATATGCCCCTGCACCTTCTCCTCAAACAACATCTCTAAATGTTGTCCCAATGGACACCCCAGTGACCCCACCCCTCTGACAACCTCTCCTTGATCGCAGAAACGGTTGTAGGTCGTTGCAGGGACTGGTGTATTTCTTTTATTTCTGGTCTCCTTTTTGAAGAGATATTCCAACTTATATTGCAAAATTTGGCCATGAGGGTACCAGTCTTCCTCAGCAGTAAATTATTTATTTAACGGTATCGGCGGCCGTAATTATTAATTTCAAGCGCACCCTCGAGAAGAAATGGCGGCCCCCTAAATCATTGTTCTTTCGCCACTGATAAGAATCCGAAAACTATGTCAATTATGGATTTTGGCATGAAATAGAGGGCTTGTTTCACATATCAACACATTTAAACCAAAGCTGTGTTTTCCCAGTTTAAAGCCAAATTCCCAGATTTTTCCCTGTAGGAAGTTTTTTTACTATTTTCCGTCTGGCAGGTAACCTGCCCATGAATCAATCAGCATGCACTTTTGATAAAAAACACCAGATGGCACATAAATGAAAAAATACCTGCACGTTCTGAACTGCTGATCGATTATATCACATCAAACATTGCAGTGGTATCAACTGATGAACCTTAATGTCTTGTCTAACTCAACATAACCAATTGTTACAGTTATCCGCAACTGAGAGTTTGCCTGCCTTGCCGAAATTTAACCAAAATATAGGCCGCCTTTCCTTTGCCTTCTTCCAATCTTTATGTTCTTTATGTCATGATGTTTTACCAGTTGACATTTGTCAAACAGCGTTCACTTTCGTCAAAGAGTGTTGCAATTGCTCTCTTAGACCAGGCCACAAGCAGCCTCCTCATTCACATGTATATCAAGAAATGACTGGAGAGATCGCTAATACCATTGCGATTTGTAACTGCCCATGGTGGCCCGATAACTTGTATAGGCCTAAACTTAGGGTTTTCATATAGAATGTTGATTAAAAATGTCACCAAAGTGTGTGATTGTCTAACTTTTATTGTAAAATTTTTAACATGTGTCATCATCAACAAACTCAGTTCACTCCAGAACAAAGACATGATTGTATAATCACAAATTCCACGCAACTTGCACAATCTGCATATATAATACACAGTGCGTACTTACAGTGTTTAAGATCTTGTAAAGTCAGGATAACCTACAAATAATAGTAGTACTTAGAAAATACACAAGATATATTTTCAAATAACCAATAAAATATATAACCTCAAAGAAGTAAATACAGATATAATACACAACTTATCCTGACAAATGAAACATAATGAGTATTAGAAACTAGAACACACCATTTGAATGAACTTAAAAGCAGGGTCCTACAGTCCGAGTATGTGGGTATCAGAGGAAAACAAAACATATTTTAGGTTAGCCACTATAAGGATCTCGGCTGCACCTTTAGAATCTGGTCTCCATTATGTGTCAGCAAACTACACCCCCCCCCCCCCAAAAAAAAAGCAGATAGTAAAGGCAATTTCATCTTTGGCTGTTTCGCATGCAGGTCCTGAGACACCAAGAAGCACTGCTAGACAAAAGTCACAATTTTGCCTTATACAAACAATTTTTTTGCATCATCTTTGATATAACTTCAATTTAGATATAGGTCACCTTTTTTCATGAGGGTAAAACCTATTAACTTATTAAGTATAAATTCTTATTTACAATGGGGCCCTTCTGTTAGTGAAATACTAGTCAAAGAGAATTGACACCTATCAAAATGAAAATGTCACATCAGAAAAATCTGACCAATTAGTGAGCAGTATTCAGCAGGAAATGGAACTGAAACAACAATCTGACCACTTGCTGAATACGTCGAGGTTGCAGTTTTCATAGACTGTCGATGTTTTGAGAAACCAGTGTTGGAGGGGCCATATTTGGATGGCCTTGGACTTAGTCTCAGAGGCCAAATCTCTGGCTCAGTATTGAGTATCTTAATGGATCTTTGGGCCACTGTTAGAGGTCTCGAGACCAACCTCGTTCTCAAGGCTGGCCTCAAGGCCACTTTTTGATGGCCTCGGAGGCTCATGCCTCAATCTTGGGAGGCTCAAGCCTCAGTCTCAGATGTCCTTACCTCAGCTACCCCACTGGAGGAAACCTCGCTGAATTCATCTAGCTGGCAGTTTTTCTTCACTGCACAACTTGAATGAAGTTTGCACAAAATATTTTCAATGAAACAATGAATATAGATCTACAAAACAAACTTTTCACCACGTCTATCCAAATTCCAGCACTACATTCTCCTGCACATGTCTGTAACATCAGATCTGCCAAAGATCATCTGCCAAAGAAGCTAAAATGGTTATTTATGTGGTGAACAGTGAGGAAAAGCCTTCTTTCACATGTTGACACTCAAAGATTAATATTGGGTTTGGTTGACTTGCTTCAGGTGCAAGAAAAGGGTCAAATAGTTTCTTGAGGTAGATGAATTCGAAGAGGTAACCTCTATGAAAAGATTGAGGTTGATGGAAACAGCACCCTCAATGTATTCAGCATGTTCAGCAAGTGGTCGTGGTCCTGGCAGGATGATAGAATGATTCATCAGCATTAGATAAGGCCTACATGTGCAATGTGTGGGACATCCATATTTTCCTGGCCTTCTATTAGAGGCCCTGACACATTTTTCTATACACCCAAAACTTCTACATTTTTATACCTCTGCTTAAGGACAGTTGTCGGACCCTGCTTTATTTTAAAACGGTAACAAAAGCTAAGTACTACAGAATTTCAACCAAGTTCTGAAAAACATACATGTATATAACATATTCTGAAAACAAATTAAGTAAATTCTGTGATTTCACATTGGCAACATGTACATTAATATAATTTAATCTTCATCAACGTTATAAGCACATTTTGTAAGCAGAACTTACGATTATCTTGAACACACACTTTTTGCACCATATATATATGACATTTTCAATGCAATCATAAATTTTAAATGCAAAAATAATTTCAACAGTATGATAATTGATTGTCATTAATAATAAAGAAAGCACCACGCACACAACAATCGTGGCAGTGCCAAACAGTCAATCACATAACATTAATAAACTTATCATAAATTATAGGTATATAAACCAGTATCCATGCATGTAAATTGACCTGTAGAAGATAATTATTTTTATATGTACATATCATTTTAAGCCGTACAAAAATATTCTTTTAAAGTAAAACAGTAAAATGTTTGAAGAATTTGGATTAAAATAGCAGGGGCGACACAATTAACAGTCTAGTCACTCCAGTGTCATTCATCATGACCATGACAATATCGCTTCCATGTATTTTCTGTTGATACTTAACACGTATACAGTTGTCACATTTTGAAATTCTGTAGTCTATAACTCTATTGTTAATGCTGTTAAAAGGAGACACCCGAAAAATTCACATCCAAAAAAATGCCCTAAGTTTATATAATATTATATTTATATAGTCTATGTCTATTTATTGTATAGAGAAACTCATAAAAACTTAATGATTTTCATGGGACCTGCTTAATAATTCATGGCATTTAGCAACAAGAGAGCCTTGTGTTACTGGCATAGAAATAGCTCCTGCAACATGGTCTAAAGCTTGAATTTATTTTTTCCCATAAAGTATATTTGGAAGCATAGCCTAATGCTTTTTCAACATTGCTTGGTGACAGGAAAGTTTATGGGAATATTATTGCAATAATATAATATTATCGCCAGATATATTGCTGACACTCTGTATGCCTCATTAAATGCACATTCTATATGCACCCTCTAAGAATTTTCATTCTAAACTAGGAAATAAATTTACATACCAATCTAATGTTTCACTTTTTTGAAGTTTTGACAGGCCAAAAAGATCATTTTTTAAGTGAAATTCTGCTGTACTGTTATTACTACACAACCATTACAGGTCATAAGTGATGAGGTTTCGTTATTGGCTTTTGAATGGTATGAAAACATTCCTTGAATTTTATCTGTCCATTTACAGTGAGTATATAAAAGGGCAAATATGATAATTCATTTAATGGATTCAAGAAATAATTTAGCATGTTTTGAGGAACTTATTTTTACATAAACATAGGGCCTTACAAATTGTAAGTTACAATCAGCAAAATTTCTATTGATCAAACAATACGTCCCCAGTGTATTGACTGTGAAACAGTGTGAATTAAGCAAATGGCAATTGAATCTATTAAGGTATATGAAAACAGTAGCATATGTCACTGATTGACTTATCTCACTTTTGTACACACAACATATATAACACGCACAAGCGCCTGTGTCAATAACCAAAACATTGAATACACATGTCACACATACAATGATATAAGGCCTAAATTTTCCCAGTACACAGCTGTCTTATGATGTGATAAATTTATTGCATATTTGATTTTCATTGATTGGGAATTTCTTTATAATTTGCCTTGAGTGTATGGTTGGATTGTCAACAGAGGTCGCTGCCGCCAAGTTAGTTCACCCAAAATGATGATATCATCACTAACTGTGTTGCAATGCTGTTGTAATCAATCTGATTGTGATTCCAGAGACTGCAGGGAATCCAATAGGAAAGTTGAACAATGTTGAATGGGCGAGAAATCTTGCATACTTTTGATGACTCAATCTTTATGTTTGCCAAAGAGGGAGAGATGGGGGAGAGGGGGAGATGGGAGACAGACATATGATAGACCATTGGGTGAACTAACTTGTTGGACTCAAGAGGGGTACTCCTCAAGAACACTTTGGTCATGATAAATGTTGATGACAAATAGCAGAGATATGAATTTGGTTTTCGGGCTTCCTTTTTCCTTTGAAAAGGAACACTCATCATATCTCATGAATGTCAAATCGTAAGCCAAATCTGTGAGACTGAAAAGATTCTATTCTTTATAATCATGACATTTTGATTCACCAAAATTAAAACATGCCAAATCTCCACAGGAACACTACCGGTATTCAGCTGAATAATGCACTGCCAAAGTTTTCTTTAGACCTTACATTGCGTTATTTACAGTATATATATCAGAAGTGCAATGATGACTTTGGCAACAGCGGCTTTTACAATAATCACACAATTATCATCACTTCTACTTCAGTAGAAACCAAATATTTCAATAAGACGCCAAGTATATTTACATTATCTTAATTCCAAAACATGTATCATGAAAGATTCATGTTTCTTGGTACACTGTGATAACGAAAAAGAAATTGATGAGATAAGGCGGTTGCCTGCACAAAACATCCACTGCTCATATGTATACTCACTAAAAAGTGCATACTGACCAAATAGTCTTAATTTCGATTGTTAACGATAACAAAAATTTACATAATTAATCATAATTGCATAGATTATATAACAAAACCACACTTCAGTTGCAACCACAAAATACTGACCACATGCTCAGATTATAAACTTAAGATTATAAATCTAAGATTATCAAAGATTAACTAAGTTCCGTAAATTCCAGAAACTTTAAACAAAAAAGAAATAACAATCTGCTACTTTAACATGCTAAACAAAATCATCATGAAATGATACTTAATTTTTTTTCTGTCCAGATAATATTCATCTGGTCCCGATTCATTATTGCCAATAATAGCATTGCCTTATTTCGTTGATATAATTTGGTAGAACATGGTGGGCCAAACTATGATTTGTCGCTATATATTTCACTCTCACAACAGTATAACACGATGAGATGAAGGTCTATGAACATGTTGTAATTGCAATTAACATAAAGTGTATTATAATTGCAATTGAGTTACGTATTATCACTGTCCAACCCAGGGTACGCTCGGTGAGACACGCGACCACACATATCGGATATGATAGAGGTGACCATACTAGTGAGAACTTCAGGTGGTATCTTCGTAACATGGTCTCTAATCTCGTACTGCGAGTCCACATTAACCCAGCGCTGGTACAACAACTTGCGCCACCTAGCGATGGCCTCGAAATGTTCGTTAGCTGCGGCCCAGTAGACCGGCAGCAGCTCCACGAGGCCACCGTGAGACGGCAAGAACAGGGCGTGAGTAAGACCCGCTCCGTGCATGCCGATTAAAATATCGGAGTGGGCAATAGTCTGTAGTTGGTCACGCATATCGAAAAGGTCTATCTGCATGCCCTGGATAGTATAGTTGGGGTATTTTTCGTGTAGAGTTTCCACTAACTCTTCTTCGTTGGCAATCTTTCGGGAAACAGTTCCAGTGGGGTTGCGAGGGTGGGCCACATAGTCCCTCCTCCAGATAAAAGTGATTGTCAGGTGATCACAGGAAAGCTTGTGCGAGTCATTGACGCGATAGCTAGAAAGAAAGAATCTGCGAAACTCCTCGACCAAAGGCAGTTTGAAAGCATAGTGATCCATCATAGGGCTGTTATAACCTAACATTCCCCAGACCAGGTTTGTGTACTTGGTTCTCTTTGGGAGTTGGCCGATGCGTTTTGATGAATTAAACAAGACGTCCCAGACACCGTCGAGGGTTCCCTTAGGGTGACCATCTATAACCAAGATGTTCGTTTCAGTCTGGGTCTTGTTGAAGAACTCCATCATCAGAAACGCATTGTAGAAGTCTGTCATTGAATGGTAAATGTTCACATACTCGTAACGAACCACTGCAACGGTGAATTTGGTATCTACCACATCAATGGGAGCCTTCTCATCGATGTTAGTCGTCCTGCTCGCTTGAAGCCATTGGTTGATGTGGTTGTTATTGTTGAAGAAGTAGTCAGGTTTTTTAGCACAGGGGAATTGAAAGAAGCCGTACATGTATTGATAGTACTCATCCTCTTCCGGCTGATTGATTACACTGCTAATGCTCTCACCTCCTTTGTGTCCCTCCGCAAAATTGGTGTCCAAAACGACACTTTTCAAGAAAGCAAACTCTCCGTGGTAAGCTTTCAGTAAGGACTCGCAGAAGACTTCTTCATCGTGAAGCCAGTCGATCAGATGGTCAGGCAAGTTAGCCGAGCTATTCCTGTACAGCAATCTGCTGTGGATCGGTATAAACTTCCTAGAGTTCTTGTGTGGCTTAAGGTCGAAGTTAACCACCTTCTTTTTATGTTTGTGAGCAGAGATAGGCATTCCATGCTTGAAGATGATAGGTTTCAAGTTGAGCGCACTGTTGTTAGCCTTCTGTGAGCCGTTAAAAGAATTAACACCTTGGCCAAAACCTCTATTCCCATTCATGACATTTATATCCACTGAATTTTTCTCGATAATCTCTCTAATGGAAGGCGCTTTCTCCTGATTTGCATCATTTCGCTTGGGTTGATTTACGTCATTTCCACCAGGATAAGGCCTAGCACCAGTGTCATCCAGTGAATCCTGGGCCATCTTTGGTTTGATAATTGATTTGTCATTCTTTTGATCGTTCACAGCCTTAAAGTAATCATTTAGTGACTTCAGGTTTTGTGTATTTTTCATACCAAAGATAGGTTTCGCCTGATCAATACTGAAGCCTTTGGACTTACCCAAATTGGCGGCAGCTAACATATCATTCACTGTCTTCTCGGGCTTTCTCACATCTACAGAAGGCAACTCCAATTTGTTAGTATCCACAGGCTTGGGCTGTGGGAACACAACATTGTTTTCCATGTTAGGCCGATTACGTCGCCACTTATCTTTTCCCACATCAAACTTGCCCTGTTCTGGATTGACCACTTTTTCTTTCCGGTTATAACCAGGTTCCTTCCGTGCGTTCTCTTTCAACTTCTTGTGATTGCTGTCCATCTTCTCCTTCAACTTCTTGGCTAGATCGTCGGGGTCGGGAATATTAGATCCCTTCTTCTTCTTCTTCTGTTGTTGTTGGTCCGAATCTGCACGTATCGATTCAGCCAGTGGGTCGCCGTGAACCGTTCCATCTCCTGCGTCTCCTGCATTAGCTCCTGTTCCAACGGCCCCCTTGTGACGGTACACCCTCGGCAGGATCTTGATGGTCTGGTGGGGGATGTTTGGCTCTTCGCTCGACCCGTGGTAGAACATTGTGACTACCATGGCAAAGGTCGCACAGCTGATGATCAGAGGAATCAGGAGGCGATTCCTCCAGCAAACAACGTAAAGGATCCGTAACAAATTCATGATGCCACTCCAGTGAAACCAACCAATATGAAGGTCATGACTTTACCCTTAGTTTTTCGTTCTCTGTTCCCGCCACCATTCCTCAGCTCATCACAGGAGGCTACACCATCTGCGCCTGCAAATAGATAAAAAGATCCATCAATTAACTTCAGCCAGCAGGTAGTTGGTCAATACTCATTAGCTTCGGGTGTCCAAATTTGAAAGGTAGACAAACAATGGTGGTGTACATACTGTGACATACGGTATTGGACTTCAAATTAATTTCTGTTCAATACAGTCTCACAATAACTCACAACCAAGTCTGTATGGCTGATTGATCAAATTATTAAAATATATTTGCCGATAGAAAAACTTTTTGTTTTACTTCTACATGCATACTTTAGAAATTTAGGAGCATCCAGTATTTTAATTTGAATTTGACAGTCAATGATAAAGCCAGTAATGTACACAACAAACAGCTGTGACAGGATGGCTTCAAAGTTTTTATTGCAAATTTGGTATGCATTATCAAGCTCGTTCACATTTTGAAATGTGATCATGAATCATTTAATGTGCACTGGAAATTAAAAATCAATAACAGTCAATACAAAACTATTGAAAAGTCAACAGACCACCTTTTTATCAATACATTGTCATAATTATAATTGTCATTTATCTGTGACCAAGCCGAGATTATTTCGAGAACTTACTTAGCAAACTTAAAACACAGAAACTGTTAAATCTTTTCATTTAATCGCTAACACAATTTCTGGAGCTACAGGTGTTAGACAAGCATTTACCTTATCTATCTATCTATCTATCTGTGTACTGATCAACGAAAAAAGTTGTAAGATCAATTTTTGAGTATTTTTTAAAATGACGATGATTAATTTACCATGAATGTTGATGCTGAGATGTTGTTAACATATCCATTGATTGGTGATACTGAGTTTAAAATATTCCAACAGCTGTGGTTGTCAGACTCGCACAGATCTATCACATCAGTGTTTATCTGAATGATATTCTGTGTAAATATTTCTTTAGTCCAAATAGGCTCATATATATATGCCATTGAAAAAATCACTTCAGCATTGATTGAGTCTCATTCAATGATCCTGTTGAGACGGAAAAAATGAGATCTAAATTTTTCTTCATACATTTTGCACACAAACTCAATGGTAAATCAGTGCGATAGGCTTAAATGCGATGTGCATCTCACTATTTCTCACAACTTTCATACTAATCCGCAAACAGATTTGTTACAAGTGTAATCCCTGAGATATTTACTCGCTTCCTTTTCTTGCTGCATCATGTGCATGGTAGGTAGTAAACGCTTACAATACTGGCAAGTACTCAATACTGCCTCCTCATACGATGTTATGCACGTATCATCTCAGATATAGCATGATTGGCAGTCACCAGAAACCAATAGGAAAATGCATCTCTTATATCATTTAACTTCACTTTAACTTTCCTCGTGTTCTTTACCTACTGCAGTTACCGGATATATAGCGTATATCACCTTGTCAAGTTTCAAAACTTCCGAAAGGCAGAGAGTACCTAAAGCAGCTAGTCCGTCAGGAATTCTCCTAAGCTTAATCACATGCTAGAATGCATAATTTTATAACCTGTAAAGAGTAGAGATTACACCAGAGTATTCGAAGTTGAATCAAACCACCTGCTTCTGTATCCATCCACTCATTTGTAGACACAATAGAACTATGATAACACACTTCAAAATGCATGTTGAACAACTTGAACTAGTGTAGATTTATGCAAATCTGTTATCAAGTCTGCTCATGCAATTTAAATGAACCATGAATGATTAATGAGCAGGAAAATACTTCACAATACATACACAGACAACATGGACAAGTGCTCATGTGTAAAATATTTTTCACCTGAAATTATGTTCATGTATGTTGTTTGTGTTGTAACTTTGTTATATTTACTGTGTCAATTTCTTCAGTCAACGAATCACTGAAGTTTATTATCAGCTGATTATGTTGTTGCTGTTTATATTTGCCAGTTTCCACTATACTATCTAACTAAACTAACAGCAATTTTATCTTTATTATCAACTTCCTCTTAATATTACAACTTATTTAATCGTCGCATATTGAAAATTTAACAGCTTTTAGCTTTACAACACAATTTTTAATGTCTTTGAATATATTTTATACACTTTATATAGCAAGTGCATGACCTTATTGTAAGGTGTATTATCTTATTTAGGTTATTTAGACAGGTGCACCTACCTCTTCATCAGTTCACTAATGCTTCCACCTTATCCCTTACTGCATGAATGAATTAAGTTTCAAATAGTCCTCGGGGCATACAATAGTCTTAGCTTACTATAGATGCTATGTCATGATCAAGTCATTGATTTTTGAATTGGGCTCAGTCCAAATAGAAACTTAACATGCTGAAACTCCCGCTGAATTACAAAGACCAATTCAATCCAGGCACATGTAACTTATGATGCTTATAGGCAACACAGCCATGATATAAGGTGACAGTGACTCAGTGTGACTAATTGTAAATACTACTCGGCATCCTATAACAGTATATTCCTATAATCAATTCTGTCCAATAGGAACCGAACAACAAGACAGTAGCTTTCCAGTGTCACAAAAAGACGCTCCCTTTTCATAGACCCCAAAAGAATTTACAAATATATATACGATCCATCAGCTTTATTTCTGGCAGGTCATCAAACATTCTCATGTCTATTTACACTTCAACGCTAGAGGTGTATTCCATGCTGCCAAAAAATATATATCTTAATTTCAAGTGCATGTTCTGCATCAATGTCTATCTGTCACCAGGTACACTATAGGTCGTGCGAAACCTATCACTATAAATAAAGCTATGATGAAGTTACTGATTTGTGTGTGACATTTTTTCAATGAGTTTACTAGTTATGTTGAACTAACAGCACTCCTGATTATGGAATCATGACTCTTAGACAGATAGATAGATAGATAGATTTACAGTGGGGAGTCATGACTCTGAGATTGACAGACCAGGCAGTCGTGACCCTCACGATTTAAAGCAAAACAAATAGCTCCACAATGAATTTTTTTACCCAGATTGCTTACAAAACTAATTAGACAGAGCATCGACGGGATTGCCTAAGCTAACAGATGCAATATTGATGAACTATTGTCACTGCAGCTACTGCGAGGGACCTAACCGTCTATCCGTCATGAGCTGATTAATTATTACTGCAGTTGCACTAACAACAGCTTTTGGTTCTCTAGAGATATATCAGCGTGTAATGTGTATACCCATAAAGAGCCTCATACCCTATGCTCTCTGCTGGCCACTGTCCACTAAGCAGCCCATTACGACATTCAATAATGCAAACGGGCTGGACAATGTATCACCAATAGCATTAATTTGTAAACAGTTAATTTCTCCCATGGGTCGGATAGGATATCTGTATATATCTCGATTCTAAGGCTGAGCAGCCTAGAGAGATTAGCAGAAACCTACTTTTCCACAATTCAGTGGCGGATACAGGGGGGGGGGCCTAGGGGGGCCGGACCCCCCCATAGACCACCAAGATTAACAGTAGCATTTTGAAGAAAAATTGCGATAACGTGGGCCTGCAAATGCAAAATCACGTCCGGAGCTCCCCTAGACTATCCTGTCTGGATCCGCCACTGAACATACCATCATCACGTTTACTTGTCATCACAAAGTGCACGCACTTAATTATTTGCTCCCAATCAAGTATGGGACACCCACTGAGATTTGCAGAAGGACACCTTCTCAACTGACCAAATATTTTCACCACAAATCCGAGTCCCTTCATAAAACAGAATTGAATGTACCACTGTTTCCGTGCATTGTTTTCTATGAATCAACAATGAATTTTTTGTGATGCTAATCTAATACTCAGTTCAGTTTAGAACTGCTGCCACATTCCTACAGATTTTAAAAACAAAACACTTGGAATCAAGTACCAGCAAACAATGTGTAACAGCTAGCAGCAGCCAGTGTATGTACTCAGGACAAGTAGCAACAATACAACTGATATGATGCAGGTTATGGAAACTGGGTCATGCCAATGATTGGCACCCTTGTTTCACAGCATGTTTAGAGAGAACACAGACCTCGTCTGACATTCCAAACCATTTGGGGAAATACTGAACAGCTGGTGAACATGGTGAAGTCAGTAGAATTCTAAATGTTGAAATTTACACACTTTTGCAATAATGTTAATGATGCATCGATACATGTATGGTGGTATCGGCAAAGAGAAAAGCAGTATCGGCACTGGATCGGAAGCTGAGCCACTGGCACTGCTCAAAATACTTATATAATGAATGGTACCTGTATTTGGAGAAATACCAGCATTTGTATCCGTATCAGAAGTAAAAAACATTAAGTGTCTGGGATGGGGAAGTAAAAGCTCCCTCAGACGCGGTAAATATGAAACAAGTCGAAGACTCTCACTCTGCCTACACAACTTCAAAAGAGTCTGTAGCTCCCCTCTTATCAGTCAACCCCCCCCCCCCCTTGAGCTCCCAGAAAAAGGCTTAGAGGGCTGCACCTACTAGATCTTTATCTGTCTCACCAAAGGTTGTCTCACACAACTGCAGTCCAATCAAACTTATATTGTAGGCAAATTAAGTCTGTTTAGTGTCTTGTAATTGTAAATCTTTCTGATATTCCAGCAGGATTGATTTGAATGACTCATTGACTAAATAGACACATGAGACATCACTTCATTTTCATCTAGGCCTATGCACAAATTCAAGATGAGTAGTGGAGAGAGATTATTTCTGATATCATTTATATCTACAATTCACTGGCTATTGCATGAATTATTTCTGACAATTACAGCAATCATCAGATTCATAAAGAGAACTGAAGGGGTTTCCAAATATTTCATGCCTGGACGTTAGGACAGGCAAACAGTTTCTTGAAACAATATTGCAGAACAAACTCCCAATGTTTGCTCATTACTTGAGAATTGTTTCAGTGTACTTATATTACAGAAGTTCCTTAATCTTCTCCATAAATTGACACTAAATTAAGTTCATTGTGAAAGTTGGAAATTTTAAATTGCATAATAGTACCAGGCCAACATCATAATGTACTATAATCATGATAATTTGCTGTCAGCAAAACTAGCATTGTGTCAAAGCAGGATTCAGTTGTTGTAAGCATATTTGCTTGCATGGCTATAAAATTTATTAATTGCTTCAGCTTGAAATCATTACTTTTTCATTAGACTTGACAAGAACTTTGACACACAATAAATATTGTTGGGGCTATTTTTAGGCCTGACATACATCTTACTGTGTGAATTATTAATGAGCAAATTACGAAAATCTTTTGATCTCAAGAGAGTAACAAGATATTCACTGCTTAATTCAGTATAGCAGCTGCAGTGTATGCTGTATAGTGTACATATGATTCCTTAACCTAGTTCTATTTGTTTGTTTTGTTTGTGTTTTACGCCTCTGCAGCACCTTAGTGGGCTATATCGAGGCAGGCGATCGCCGTATGATGATGAGATGAGAAGACTGTGAGTCTGGCACATACCCTATTAATTCAGGGATGCCCAGGGTCTGTCAGTTGCCCCAGCATAGAACACTGGATACAACCCGCCTCCATTTAATGTCCCATGGGCTCGGATTAAAGTGAGTTCCCGGGGTGAGATTTGAACCCACGCCCTCAAAGCCAGTTGACAAGCATACTTACCAATTAGGCCACGGGGGAACTTTAACCTAGTTCTATATAATGTTTATAGTTCTATGAATGTAAATTTGCATCAATTAGCATTTTAATCAGTGTTAATGGATTTTTATGATGACATGATTGAGTAAGAAAATTATGAATATATATATATATATCAACACTACCGTTGTTTATGACCTCTTTTAAGTTAAGCATAAATAATATAATTGTGATTGATATTATGCCTTATTAAAAGGCTTATATATAATGCTTAAAACTGAATTTGCTCAACTTTCAACTGAAGGGGGAGGGGGGGGGGGAAGATTCCCGGAGTCAGCCACTTCTAGATTAGATCCTTTCCGCACAATAACCACCTTGACCTTGTTTTAAGGAAGGCAATGAAACATTAGCCGATTAGTGTTTATGAGAATGATAATTTTACAAGGTTAACCATGTCAAATTATCACATTGTCATAGTCGCTTAAGGATTAAGTAGTGTATGTTAGACCATGTAGACTGCAATCATTAAATGTCATATATCTTGCATAAATTATGCACAACTCTTCATGCTCATTGGCTATGTGAGAATGTGGTTCAGCAGTTATTCGCTATTGACCGTTGACAATACTTCCTTGAATTAGTTATGATCTTGCCTTCTTGTTAAACCTATTTGGCAATAACAGAACAAATGTAGTGCTTAATACCTTACAAACTGTATTTGAAGAAGATTGCAATAAACTCCTCTTTGTATAAAAAATGTGCCAGAAAAATAAATTTGAACAATACTACAAATTTTCTAGAATTCCAATGCAAATTTTTCTTTAAAAAATACCAATATTGCGGAATTCACAAAATGGAAAATTTTCTAATTTCATTAACCCATTCTAAACCTTATTGCACAAGAAATACCACAGAATTCAACAGGACTCTTTTTGCAGAAAAAAACTGTTCACCTACTCCATTTTATGACAGGGAAGATAGAAACACTTACCTGAGTGTCCCGGTGTAGTTTTTACGATTAGTTAAGATAGCGTTAGTGTAAGCAACCAGTGGGTTGTAAAGAAACCATGACATGGGCAATTTTCTACCTGACAGGGTAGTTCCATATCATATACCCTACATTACATGGTCTATATATACACATGAAATTGTGTTATAGTCAAGGCTGGAAAAAGTAGGGAATTCAGGCATGTCATTGCCTGGCAATTTCTAAATCTCTCTGGAAATTCTTAAGAAAGGTCCAAATTTCTGACTTGGAAGTAGTCGCTTGATTCGCAACCATACTTGGGAAATTTTGTTGTACCTTATCCTGGAAATCTAAATTTTTTCTGGACTTGGTTCTTGTAGAAATTCTCTCCAAGTAGATAGAATTGGACCAACATAGATTTACACATAATACTTAATAAGTAATATAGGGCCTATTATAAACATTAATATAATTTCTGTCATTTGAATTGAGAATCATACAACTTTTATAGAACTTACATCACAACTTAAGACTGGGAAAAAAACATGTGAAAACGATTGCATTCTGCACTATCATCTTATATATTAATACTTCACTCTAAGGTTTCTGGGATACCATGACGTCATCGCCGTTTTCTTCAATTTCTCCATATTTAACTTTCCCTTTCCTATTCCTCATATAGCTATCTGCATAGAATACCATTTTCTCTATCCATAAATACCAAATATGACCCTATCCATCCTCTCCCCTTCACGCTATCTTGCAGATGCTTTTTCTATCGAGCGTGTAGGACGCCATGTTTTCTTTTTTCTTGTGATCCAATTTCGCGCCATCTGCGATGTAGGCCTACCAATGGCTACCATCAAAGGTTGAACCTTTGCTACCATGTATAGGCCTATGCCAAAAAACAGGCCTATGCTCAATAGCATGTAACATGGCGTCTCTGATTGCTATTAACAATTAGCACATCTTTAATTGACTTTTCAACAGTTCCTCATTGCTATTACACCAAACGAGTTGTGAAGGGTCAGATTGTTATTGAAGTGTCGATGTGTCACATCAAAAACGTTTGCAACAAGTGCAATTTATGTCAAATACTACAGCCCTAAAAAACATTGACTGATCAGCTTTTCTAATTACGCAAGTCCAAGCCACTTTAACATTATATATAGGCCTATATATATATATGGGCCTACCTATCAAAATACTATCCAAACAACTCATTCACAAACTTCCATTCGATACAATTATCATTATGAGATATCTATTTCACTGAACTACTGTACTGATATAACTAATCCAGTACAAAGGATCACAACTTTCATTCAAAACCACAAGAATGCTATGCAAGAGCAACACAGCCATCACACCTCAGACAAGCCCAACAAACAATTAACAGGCATTTGGCTCTTTCAAGCACCGAATTCTTTTTTCCATACAACTTCTGTTTGCCCCAAAAAACCAACACCATAATGACAATACTGCTATGGTATTTCCACAAACCCTAATCGGAATAACATGCATGGACTACAATCCCAAAAACCTCTCACACATTTCGTGACAATACTTTCATTATGCCCACTGACACTGTCTGATTACCATTTCTCTCCATATCCTCTATCACGGGTAAATGCTAGTAAAATGATTAAATAGAACTAGGTAATTATTAGGATTATTCAACTTGATTTCAGTACATGAATAATTTTGTAGTACAAGTATTAATTGCCCTGTAGAAACAACTGTTTGCTTCATGTAATCGAAAACAAAACAAGCATACTGCAGAAATCAGATTGACTTGACCAATGACCACTTTGGACCCATACCTGGACACTGTACTACTATATCCCGTCCCGGCCCATGCAGCTCGAACTGCAGCTTGCACTGGACCACTTGGCACTGCAGTCATACCACTTGCTGAATACTTGCCCATGAAAAGTTTAATAAAGTTTAACTACAGATTTTACCC
The DNA here is from genome assembly GCA_026936325.1 of Platynereis dumerilii. NCBI lineage: Eukaryota > Metazoa > Annelida > Polychaeta > Phyllodocida > Nereididae > Platynereis > Platynereis dumerilii. The sequence continues at coordinate 14,462,748 of JAPTHN010000016.1, read as the reverse complement.
CTTATCTTTCAATCAACCCTCGTGAGCGCCCAGAACTGGGCTTAGAGAACTGTACTTACCATATATATATCTATCTATCCAGCTGAATGAGCTGATCAGTAGTGCTGAGTACCATGAGCTGAACATCGATACGATACGTATCGTGATACGTCCTTTACGATACACGATATTATCGTGATATAGATTTACAGGCATTTATTAGGAATTCAACGATTTTTTGCAACTTTTTTCGGCAAATTTCGGGCCGTCCTCCCAAGTTTTACGACATACCGTCGCAAAACGGCACCCCGCCGTTTTGCGGCAAACAAAAAACGATGTTTGGGCGCAAAGTTAAACTGTTTCCACGGCGATTTTAAGTGATTTTAGGAAATAAATACTGATTTTTGGCCCTGAAAAATAACTGGTAAGACGTCATACGATATACCCGTGCATGTATCTACGGAAAAAACCGGTTTATTTCCATACGGTGCATCACGGTACTCAGCACTACTGATCAGTCTGATTATACCTGCAGCATGCCGTTGCCTACCCTCTCCAAATACTGAGCACGCTGAATGCAAATGTGTTAATTAAGTGACACTTTCACACACTGTGAGTATGGTGACACGAATCAAATTCAGTAGCTATCTCAATATCAGATGACTATCTCAGTATCTGGACTTTTAATACTGGACAGGCCTCACTTCAGTCACTTCAATAAATCAGTAAATGACACTGCACTGTCCATACAGTCCTTCTTCCAGCAAACACCTCCCACCAATTTTTGTTCAGAAAAGTCAAATACCAGAACTTGTTTTGCAAATTTAGGAATTGACTTCCAGATTGGCACCATCTATTTTGATGCTGTGCATTGACAATACACATAATGCTTACCTGTTTGTGTAATGCAGAAGATGTTCTCATCTTTTCCAGACTGTATCTTGCATGATTTCCTTATTCAAAGGCTGTCCTGATGAGAAATTGATGCAATAACAGTTTTGTGCTCCTCTTTGATCACTAAGCACCGGATGCTCTGCAAGAACGGATGCAGACAAATTTGCGCGATGTTTTCTTTTATTTTTCGTAAAATTTTCTGTCAAGAGATGGCAGCACGCAGCACCTTGCAGCCAAGCTGGCGACATCTCGTGTCTAACTTTCCAACCATTGAAATTTCGTAGAAGACATGGCAGCATACCCTCTTACTACTTTTCCTGTTTTCCAGAGACATCATGGCATTCATAGTAGCCCATAGGCAATAGGCTGTTAAAGCCAATGTCAATGATGTACATATATCTTTATCTCTGCACTCTGTCTTAAAATACTAGGCCTACAATACAGTCCTAGCCTGAGAACTATTTGTCTCCGCTTGTAAGTGCAAGGCAGGCTCTACACTGGGGGACTCTGCAGAGCTCTGCAGCGATATAAGTACACTAGTATGGGTCCAAAACCATCCAACTTATTGGAATCCAGCAATTAGGGCTGGACGAACAGTCGTTTTATTGTAAAATAAGTTTATGTTTGTCTTATTCTTTCAGGGCTGTTGGATGTTTGTTCGGAGAGCTGCTCAACAATTCTCCTTTGTTTCCTGTAAGTTTTAACCTTTAACAGACATTTTTTTAACGTTATTTCTCAAGTGGAATTTACAAAATTAATACTCATAACAAGTACGTATAATACTCTGTCTGCAGGGTGAAAATGACATCGAACAATTATGCTGTGTGTTGCGAGTCTTGGGAACTCCAAACGAACAAATCTGGCCTGTAAGTATCTTACTGAATAATTACCTAAATAACCCATTTTATTCACCAAGGATTATTTAGTTACAGCATTAAAATAAAATAACTAATTATTTTACAGGGAATGTATGATTTACCCGACTACAACAAGATCACGTTTCCTGAGAATCCTCCCATCCCATTTGAGGAAATATTGCCGGATGCATCTCCGGAGGCCATAGACCTGCTCAAGAGATTTCTGGTCTACCCTTCAAAGCAGAGAATACCTGCCACAGAGGTATATTTGCTTGACTGTTTCATTGCCTTACATTATAATTTGCTTAACACCGTTTTTGCTTTAATGAACTTCAAAATTGCACACATCAGGGTTGGTGATTTTAATTTCTTTTAATCAAGTAATTTTAATCCTGATAGATCAACATTTAAATTAAGTAAATCAATTTTACTTCAATAAATCATGATTTTCGTGCAAAAGCTCCTCCGCCAACCCTGACATATATACTTTATGTAATTATCGTAAAGAGTCTCAATTTTGGACAGTGGTAAAAATATCTAAATATACATGACGTAGGCAACTTCACAAATATTCATTAAAAACATCGGACATTTACAAGTTTAATCACTAGAACTGGGACCAGTATTGTAATAATAACATTATACTTAACCTTGTTTTTAGCTTTCTGTAGATTAGTGTAGACTTTGATTTTGCTTTGTATTGTGATATTGATGACACATGTATCTTTTTTGATATTCGGTTTGTCATAATAAAAGTTTATATATTTATATATATTATTGATTTCTTTTTTCAGGCACTCCTGCACCCCTATTTCTTCATGGAGCCTCTCCCAGCGCACCATTCAGAACTCCCAATTCCACAAAGAGGCAGCAAGAAATTGCGACAAATGAGACACGCTTATGATTTTGACATTGAAAAACCGTTAGTGGACAGCCTAGTCGACCCAGATCTCATCCAACCTTACGTCGTAAATAAATAACTGGAACTTTTGAAATAACTGTTTGAATACATACATATAGGCCCTATCTACATAGCAGATTTTGCTTTAAGCGCAGGTCAAAAATCTTTCAGACAATTGCACCAGAAATTTCAATGATCTGATAATATACGGGAATGGACAACATTTTTACAATTTTGCCACAACTCTACCGCTTCAATAGTCAGCTGGATCTGCCTTTTAGCTACTGAGTTAAGTTATGTACTCTTGAACTTAAACACATGTATTTAGTTCCACAGTTCCAAAGACATGATACGTATAATTGTTGATATAATTTGTCATCATGCATCGGACCTGTGATTTTGAGTTCTGTGATTTACGATGACAAAAATGTCTTCTCATATACATAAATTATTATATTTATTGGATCTGTGTGATAAGGGACCGTTCAGAATTTATGACTGGGGGGGGTGGGAGTTTTGCTGGAACGTCCCGTCAAAAATTGATACCCCCCCTTGAGTTTCATGCGGATTTTTAGTACCCCATCCTTAGGTTTCGTGCGTATTTTTAGTACCCCCCCTCGACATACAAAGCAATACACAAATATATACTGTTATACACGGCCACGTCTACAGATTCACGTCATTTCGTGGACTTTTGCGCGAAGAAAAGTCCAAATAAAATGAGTTTATGCGTGTTTGTAAACATTTTTTATTTGTTAAAATTTTTTACCCCCTCTGGAAGTGTTGTCAAAATTTAATACCCCCCCCCTTGAAACACGTGTGAAAAGTTAGTACCCCCTCGGCCAAAACTCCCACCCCCCCCCCCCCCCCCGTCATAAATTCTGAACGGTCCCTAACTGCGGTCCCTGTGTACAATATACTCATATGAGTTATTTAAACTAATTAAATGGAGCCGATGAAATTTAGATCCACTATTAGGCTCAATGATTATTATGCACACAGTAATAGACTATGTGTTTTCCAAATTAAAACTTTTTAACATATGTACATACGTCCATTTGGAAATGGTTTAGCAAAAATTTTATGCAGCTGTGCAAATAACTATTATACACAACAGTTGCAAAATGTACTTTAATTTACATCTACAATATTAAACGATTTCAAATTTGTCAAGAAAAACAGTAAAATTTAATTGGTGTATCGATTTATTTAAGTTGAAGTTTCCCCCATTACATACATTCCAAAGCACAAGTTTCAACATTTAATTTTACGTTGTGTACAAATAGGCCCTACCTATTTCGTACTTAACCATGTTAACATGTATACTTACTATACTATTGTATCAGTTATTAAGTTACAGAATTTCAATATATATTCAGTTTCTTATAGCAGCCATAGCCGCCATACCAGGCTAATTAACAATATGAAATATTACAATAAATTTATAGTTTTAAGTAATGAATCATCGTACAGATTGTGTCAATGTTGTACCGAAGGAAAACTGCAAAATCTTGACAAAAAATTTGTTAAATAAAATTATGAGGTATTTACTTATCAGTGTTGTTTTTTGATCATTCATTTCATTAAATACTGAACAGATAAATGACAACTTCAATTTATATTGAGAAAAACAATTATTCTATTAATACATACACATTTTATGATTATATGAAGCCCATGGAATAAATTTGAATAAACTTTAACCAATTCAGCCAATCAGTGGCTGATTGGGTCATATTTGTGACCAAAATAGCTAAAATTCACAACTTACTAACAAAAACAGCAGCTTATACTGCTGATAAGCATACAAATTAGCAATGGATTGTTTAAAATTAACAGCAATTTCCATGACATTCAAGCCACTCTCTCATGCACGAGTATTTCTATATTTAAGCAATCAATCCTTTAATTTAGTCCTTCACAATTCTTCTGACCAGTTGCGGAAATGGGATTTGAAATCAAGGGAAAAACAATACAAAGAAGACATTCTATCTTCAACTAATCTTGCAAAATTTATCTCGAGACTTGGTGAATCTAATCTAACTTAGGCCACACATAATTGATCTTTAGCTTCTCGGATTCCTCTCAAGGCCCTTTTTCTAGGGTCGGTCGGTAGGACAAAAAAAAAAAAAATTATAATGTAAAAAAAAAATTTTTTTTTTTTCAATTTTTTTTTCCATCGGCAGTAAATCCATTGTGTCGGCGGGTCCGCGAAGCTAAGAATCAATTATGTGTGGCCTTAATTATAAAGGGGTGCATTCAACACCCCATACTCAAGCTATCTCATGGGAACCCCATGACTAAAGTGATCAGGCCTCATAAGGCCAATATTAATTCAGCGACCGTATTATGTAATTCTTTGGCAGTCACGCTTTCCGAGAGACTAACTACTCAGTTGGCTGGAAGCCAACAAACATTTTAAATCAACTACAAAGAACACACAAAGGATATGTTGAAGACACCCTACTGTACAATAGAAACCCTTTGACTTGTACAATTTTTCTTATTTGATTTTAAAATATCTGTGCGTCAAATGAATTACTACAAAGCAGGCATACTAAGTCGTGAATATTTGACAATGATAAGATTGACGGACGTAACACCAAACAAGACTTAACATGAAACAGACTTAACATTTAGCAAACTTAACATTAAACAGGCTTCACATTAAAGAAAATGGACATTACAAATTATTGCCTAAATTGGCGATCAATTTTTCCTGTGGTGTGCCATGTGCGCGTTCGTCAGACCTGTGTTACTTAAGAAGTCGAATTTCTATCGAATAACTTCAAAACTAAGTTCTTGATCTACAAAATTTTCAAGACAAGTTGGGCATTAATTGAAATGTCATATTATCTCAATATTTTAAACATTAACCACTATGAAAGCAGTACCGGCCAAAGCTAAACCATGGTTTGTGTTGGCCTATTTTTTGAAAAGTTGGTTTGGCCTAAGTGAAAATTTTAATGTAAATGCCAGGCCTGGGAAAGTTGACATTTTAGGACAGCGTTATAAGTGGGTAGATCTTAAGGGCTTTACGTCCTGTGTTTATGCACTATGTTGGTCTTAGTTAGGACAGGAGCAGGATATGCACTGAGAAGAGAGATATTTGCTGTTTGGTCATGCACAATAAGGATGCCAAGACTCTGGAAAGAAAAGAATAATGTCAAGTTGAAAATTTTATTTTTCACAGGGTTAACCTTGGGATAACGAGAATCCATCAAAACACATAATATAGATACACGGACTTGTAATAGCCTAATGTAGATCAACTGAACTTCAACAGAGCAAAGAGATACAGTCAACATCTAATACAACAATCATTCAGTTTGATTCAAAGACAACAAATTATACTAATCATGCTTATACAATGCAAGCAGAATCAACATAATATTATATACATTTCTTTCAAACATTAACAGGAATGCGAAGCAATCATTAACAGCAAATTGCGGAAGGAGAACAATTAACAAATATGAACAAACTACATATTTTATTTATATCTAATAGGGCCACGTCATTTATCATGTTTATGAAAGAATTAAGCCTTTTAATTTGATCACAAATTATTCAGTGTTTCAGATTTGTTTAAATTATGAAGTATTTCATTGTGATTTTAATAACAGGCAATTTAGACATTGACCTGTTATTTTGCCATAGATACGTAGGCCCACTGTGTACAATCCGTTAAATGTTATGATTTAGTTTTTGATAAACATCATGTAGGCCTACATTGCACCTAATTTCTTTCTTCATAATTCTTATTTTCTAAACAGCTCTGTACAATGAATGAGTCGGCATTGCTACCATCTATACAATTAAGCAGCTTCCTAGATGTTAGTAAAAGCATAGACGATTGACCTGGTAAAAGTTATTTTGGCCTCCCCTGGAACATTTAAAACCCACAATTAGGCTTCATGGTACCTTACTGAGTCCAGGTAAATTTTCTGATATGAAATTTGTTCCTTACAACTTATATTATATAAATTGAAATTGGCGCACAATACAAAACAATAACAAAGCAGACAATTTAATTGTATACCAACACAGTCAACAAGTTCGATAATACTTCAATATGATGTCTTGTCAGAATGTACACAACCGTTCAGATTAGTATTAATACACACGAATGCAAAAAATTAAACCCTACTATATAAAGCAATAAGAATGATTTAACGGAATAAATATTATCTGCCAGCAGACGGATGTGTATTATGAAGGAGATGGATATATAACTAATTCCTATTATTACCTTCCTATTATTATACATAGCTAACCATTAAAGATTACACAGTGACATTATAGAGGAGTTTTGCTGTACGTATACGGGTCGCATAAACATGTGGGTTGCCATGATAATTTATAATTAGATAGCACCTTTACACGTACACATCATGTAACGTGTAGAAAAACCTCTCTAATGTACAATTTGTACAAACCCTAATCTCTTTTCAATTCACTCCAGTATATTTAATATTTATGTACAATTGGTGTATTATCTGATTATGACATCTGTCGCCATGGAGATCACAAACGACAAAAAAGATTTGACGATATTGATTATTTGATGTAATAATTTTTCAAACACTTCATTGAATGGATGTGTTGAATGTATTCAAAATGTTCAACAACTTTTCAATAAATAATCTTTCAACATGCTCTGACACTCACACATCAGCCTGTTCACTTAATAATACAGTAATTTCAATTAATTCTATATTTATACACCCTATGAACACAGCCAAGTTCACTTGCAACAATTAATATTCAGGGCTATTCCATTTAAAAACCTGGGGGTGGGGTGGTCAGGTTACATTTTTGACCCCCCTCATGCATCTAAAGTGAATTATTTTCTACCCCCCCATGCATTAAATGCAAATTTTTTCCCACACCACATGCATCAAATAAAAATTTTATTATTACAATGCGTAAGCCTTCATGGAGCGATAATGCACCCCCGTACATCTAAAGCAATTTCTTTTGCATCCCACCATACATCTGAAGCGAATTTCTGCCGATCCCTACATCCATCTTACGAAAAATAAATCAACCTGACCACCCCCCTCCCAGGTTTTTAAATGGAATAGCCCTCAACATATAATATTATTTTAAACAAACGATACCGGTAAATTATTCTCTTTTTAAAAGTTAGAACTGCGGTAGGCCATTTCCGTTTTATCCCATTTTTATTCTTCGATTTTATCCTTGACAAGTATGACTTTTGGTCCGAGATAATGTAAAAAAAAGATTTTTTTGGTTGGAGATTAGTCTAGGATGTCGGCTGATCAGCGAAATGATAGCCAAAATTGCCAAACGTGGAATAAAATAAAAACGGCGGCCAAGGCAGTAACTTGCCAGTAAGTTACGTTTCCTTACTTTGAAAATGATAATATTGCGTATAACAGTTCCGTAAGTAGATAGATATTCCCAGTAAGAATCATGAACCTATAATTGCCCAACTACCCGAATATACACTTGGCACATTTAACAATGACTGGAGTCCCTATGCCACGTACTGGCAATACAACAAAGCTAAAAAGGACCGTGATAAATAACGCAACTTTAAATAATTCCTCTGTTATAGGAGCAAAGAGTGTATGTTAGAATTTTGAACTTCAAGACAAAAATCACGGTGAGCCTCTTCTTCGTAGACTCTCTGTTAAAAGTGTATCATTATGAAAACAGCGACGTTAGCTTGTTTTAAGTTACCTACTGTTACACTGACAAAATTGAGAAATTTTGAAAGATTATTTGAGGGACATTTTAACAAAGGAATAAGGTAATTACATAAAGTTCTAAATATTATATTTTGTATTAATTAATAATTAGGCCTGTCAGTCCTTTTACTACACTGTTTGGTTCTATAACAGAGATTTTAACAATGAACAAAACATGAAATTGTAGTATAATCTAGGTGTTCTAGCACATGAATTGGATGAATAGATTAATACTATGTAGCTCAGGCTACTCTAGTCCTCACGGGTAATGGTGGTGGTAGCACGAGAGTAAATTTGCTGTACATATAAACAGATAGTATCACCAGAGTAGCTCCAATACTGAACTGGAGAGATAGCTGGAAGTCAAAGAAATACATAGACGCAATGCAGGAGAGTACGATTGCAGCCGACGAAGCGAATCCTTTTAATATATTGTCAGCGTACTTCACCACCACGGCTACGATTAATCCACCAAAACTTTGAAGACACACGACCACCCAAACAATCCAGTCGTAACCGAAGAAGAACCCCTTTTCGTGCACGGCCGGGCCGTCGTTTATCTCCATCGTGATAAATCCTATAATAACACCGAGAGACGCTAACTGAACGTTTCGTAACCATATCGACCCTTTCGTTCCTTTTAGGATCTTTTCAAAGTACACTCCAGCGAAGCCGGACATTAAACAGGAGACCAAGACAGCAATTAGTCCGATGAATGGATTTTGTTCCGTACTGACTTTGTCGGAAACCTTCACATCATGCGGTTGCAGTTGAACGGTTGATACACCCGCAAATAATAGCACCAGGGCGAGCCACTGCAAACGACTCAGTTGCTTGTTAAGCATCACCACCGAGAAGAGGGCAGTCGTTAAGATCTTTAGCTGGTAAGTTACCTGTAACGGAAAAATAAATCACAATTTTAGACTGTTTTCACGTTCTTTTCATAGAAAGTTGCCAATAAAAATTACTTAGTGCAAGTTTAAAGGATGTCTACCACTTCTTCACCACTAACAGCAGCTGCACTGTCAGTTATAATTATAACCAGCAGTGGGGAGCCACAAAATATCTGCTAAATCTTACATTTTGATCTTCTACAATTTACTTTATATCCCTGAGAAGCTTCTGTCTTCTCTTAATTTTGTAAAACATCTCTGCTTACACCGGACAAGATTTTAAAATATATTTTCTGAATCTTTTTATTAATTTTTCAATTTCATTCTTCATATGGCAGCATATTAAACAGTTTAATAATTATACATGTAAGGAAATTATATATATTCAAACTTCAGATTCTTATTTGATGCTACCATTGGCTTACCTGGAAAGTTGCGGCTTCTAAATTAGAAAGGGCCACGTAGAGAAGATTATTCTGCAGTGTGTAGACTATAGAGGGTACAGATACTTTTATGTTGTCCACCGGCTGCATCAATATATGGTCGTACAAGAAACGTCTGTACTTTGTTATACTTTTTTCACCTTCCTAAAAAATATGAAAGAAAATATGTAAAACATACACAATCATAAAACAAAGTCATTAAAATGCTCTTAAAAGTCATAACTTGTTACGTGATGACTTATTATGGTATCCTATTTTTGGTAAAGTTTTTTTACTCAAACGGCATTAACATATTTTGTAGCAAAAAAATGGCATTCATTTTCCGATCATCAAAATGTGCTGCTCTAACCACTATATGAAAGTCTGTTCATGAAAAATATCCATTTACTAAAAAGACTACAGTACACTGATGTATAATATTGTATATATAATATATATACAATATTATACATCAGTGTACTGTAGTCTATATATATTATATATATATATGCATACATTTCTACATAGTGAAAAATTGATTTTTACTTTAATTAAATATTTTTGTGGGACCGTTTCTACACATTAACTACAAATTGTTTGGAAAAATTAAACATTAGTGTCTAACATTCAAATCCAGTTAGTTTTCATACTTACATTAAAAAATATCATAATAAGGCTAGTAACGAGCTTGAAGACTTCGCTGACAATGACGGCCGTCGTGGCCATAAACATGTCCCCCTCCCGGGTGCGCACGTAGCGCATAATGAGAATGAGTACGGCATTTTGAAGGGTGAGTAGAACGAGACTAAAATACTTCAGCATTCCCGGCATTCCTGAAAGATAAATAATAATTAATATTAAACAAATCATTCGTTGTCATAGACTGACAAAATAAATAAACTTAGGATTTGATTAGGGATGCATATAAGAGAAGCAGCAGTCAGCTCATGCATATATTGAGAAAAGGACGGATGATTGGGGCTTAATCATGTTTAATCAATCATGTTATGTCCATTATTACGCACTTGCTAAGTTCCTAGACCAAGTTGAATTAAGAAAGGAGGATATGAAAATTTGAAAAATGAGGCGAAGGATGATAGAAGCTACTGTCCAACATAGACATTAATTGGTCTTCCAATCGCCGTGTCCCAAGTTTCATTCAGTCTCCTTGCTTTGATCTCCTTGACCTATCTATTTTCAGATTTTAGACCTTACCAATTCACTACCCATTTGCCTTGACAAAACGGTATTTGCATGCATGTTAGAATTTCAAAGCAGAAGGCCTAAATAAGAAACAATGTTACAGAATAACAAGTAGCTCAGACTAGTTTAATAGAGAGTAAAATATACAACTTCTCAACTGGATGTTAATTATGAGTACTGTCATAGGCCCAGTTCAAGTTTGGTTTAAATTAAGTCATGTGTGTGTGAAGATATCAGATCTTGTGTCTCTATCAACCATAGACGGCAGTATAATCCAAAGATTAGCATTATGCAATTCATTGATTGATTGACATTACAACACATAAATTAGCTAAAATCTAGCACCAGCCTTTATACAGAGTTTATACATTGTTAGAAATACACCTCGTCCATTAAGAAAACAATGTTCCAATGAAGATTATAAATGAAGCCTATTCCTCCTCAACTCAACATGCTCAATGTTATTCCTCGATCAGATTTGCATCATCAGATCTTAGGCGTTCTATACCATGTATATTGTGAACAGAACTACAGATCATAACAAATTTATCAGTTCCTGACTTCCTTATCACAGTTGTTATCACTGATGATCTGGGTGTAGCAATAAATACAACTTATACAAATAGAATTTTTCATGAAAAAATCTGGTAAGTTGATTAGCTACAGTACTAAGCCCACTGGTACTACAATATCTATTTTAACAGCTATTTTGACAGTTCGGAAAAGAGATATCATATATCATAAATATATATATTCATTTGCTGAAAGCTACTTCATACTTGCCAAATTGACTCCTAATGATAATGCCTTATTTCAAAAGATGATATACATGTATGTGGCCAATAACAAGAAATAAAGATCATGACGATGTGATCCCCAAACATATTATTGATCAACATTAAATGCTGACTTCAAATTTGTTTTTTCTTTAGGACTATTATAGACAGCAAACACAGAAACACATGAGAAATGAAGCAAATAATGTGATGGATTAAATTTTTTATCCACCAGCCGTATGAGCTTGCATTTTTAGTTTTTGATACGCACATGACAAATTTAAAGCAAACATTTTTCAAATATTAAAATCTATTGCGGTTTACCATTTCACAATGTTTAACATGCTTGATCAGTGGCGTCCCTATGGGGGGGCACGAGGGGGCACAGGCCCCCCCATATTGGGCCTGTGCCCCCCCAGGTGCCCCCCCATATGAACTTTCCAACTCTGGCTAAAATATGCAATTAATATAGAGGGTGCCCCCCCCAGAGAATCTCGTGCCCCCCAGGTGCCCCCCCCCCGCTCGAGACTCCCCAGTTACGCCACTGTGCTTGATATAAGCCTTCACTTCAACATATTAAAACTAAATGGATAGATGGATGGATGCTTGGGGCTTCACATGCTGTATTTATGCACTTGGTAGGCTAATTATGACAGGAGGAGGACACAGCAATGAGGCAAAGGATGATTGAAACAGCCATCCAACATAGGCCCAGGTGACCCAGCAAGGGCTGGATTCGAACCCTGGACCCAGCGATTGTGCAGTCCAGCACGCTACCACTAGACCAAACTTCCCCAGGGCTATTAAAACTAGAGAACTTGAGAAGACACTCAACAACCTTTATATTTATTATACATATTTATCCAACAACTTGAATATTCTATTATTATTTCGTGCCAGTTGGCTGACTCAGATGGATATTTTTACATACCGGTAGTTTATCAATATCTATATTATATATCTATATATCATATATGGGCCTATTTATATTATATAACATTTGTCAATAGCTATTATGCCAGTGTTACGACCCTAAGTGGCAAGCATTTTATGTAATATTCACTTCACGTCTAAACAGGTATAATCCTGAGCTGAAGAAATCTAAAAATGGTCAATTACTACAGTACTACAAATAAATTCAGTAATAAAACATGAAATGTTCACATGTAACCTTCATGTGAAACAAGTGCAGCCCCCAAAGGGTAAAACTTGTGAAGTTCCATCCTAGGCCTACCTAAAACATCATTAACATGGAACATTTACCCTGAGGCCAATAGTACACATCCAATAGGCCTACATCCAATACCTTGACTTCAATGCTTGCCGCACATGGACAGTCACACTAATTACACCCTACACATGATGTTATATTGATTTTGAACAATTAAAAGCTGTGGCTATACTGACAAGCTTGACACATTAAATTTAGCACTTGACAAGTTGTAAATAACAGATGTAAAGGTACTTACAATAGAGATGAATAGACATTAGTAGTATTTAATCCAACAATGTCATCTGACAGATCTATTGTGAATGTAAGATCTATTGTGAATATAGTACATATATCATAAGTTTTATAACTGACATTAACTGTTCATCATAACAACAGTGATTGGTAATAACAGCACAGTATGATCCAGATCGTAACTAGTATTTATAAGAGAGAAATTAGTTGTTATTGAGATAACACTCAGTAGTACAACTTCAAGTATTGAAGACTGAAGTCTTTTCTCAGATAACATGAGAGTCATTCACACAAAAGACAAGAGCTTGGGTATCTGAGAATGACAGTGACAATCATCATGCTATTCAATTTGTTGAAATGGTTTCTGAGCTCTAGGAAAATTTATCTTCCAAAGGGTGCAAAATTGACATAAAATTACCATGGAATAATGGTATTGCTACTACTAGCCAAAAATAAAGGAAGCACCAATTGAGATTAAAATACAGTAATTGGCTAATCCGAAATTTTTTTTTTTTATTGACTCATATAGTGCCCTAGATTTATAGCTTCATTTATCACCATTTAAAATAGATTTCAATCAATACTTCATTTTAAATAGCAGGAAACCGGTATTTATCAAAGTCAGTCCTTCAGTACTCACAGAATGCTTTGTTCAGATGGTGGGATTTAAACAAATGGCAATAAAAACGGGGATCACATTTTTTGCAGCATGATCAAAAAGTTCCATAGATCATCCAGGTGATAACAATTATCTCCTTGTCAGCTTATCATCTTTATCAGTCCAGAGATCAAAAGACAAACACTAAAACACTCAAATACATGTACAGCTCTCACACAAATGACATAATAGTTTACACAGTGACCTACAGTTCAGGACAAATTTCACACACACTTGAGTAATTTGAGACTATATGCAAAATTGTATATGGGTGAAGTCATTTTAAACGAGGCCAGCCAGGATTTTGACCTTCAACAGGACATAAAAAATGTTTGGCTAGTAATAAGTTCTTAAAAATTCTCTGAGATGTAGAATACAATTTTGTCTTCATAATAAATCCACTTTTACATGAAATTATGGCTTCATAATTGAGACCAGGGACTGCAAACGCTCAAAATGGTCCATTTTTGGGGATGTCAAACGTCACATTTTCAAACAGTGTTAATTTGACAGCTGATTGTTAGCAACTGAAATAAGTTATGCTCAGTTCTTTTAATTTTAATGACTACCTATGTACCTGTAATTAAGTTTTTTAATTCCATTTGGTATGTGAAATGTTCTGGGAATATTTCTCGGGCCACCGAAACCTCCCGTCACGTACATCATAAATGTCAAACATGGTAAATCCAGAAAAAACTTTTTCTAAAAATTGTTTTTTTTCCTATTTAAGTGGCGTTTGGTTGATTTATTTTCCATTGAATCAAGAGAGTCTATGATAAATAGTCAAATGACAGTCAGGTTTAAAGGGAATATCCAGCTATAGTTAAATGGTCGCAGTCCAAACATGACACCTGCAGTCACTGAAAAAATTCTCACCTACAGGATGGCAAAATTTCAAACCAAAATTTTGACACACCCAGTAATATTTTTATGGGTTTGTATGCTGCCAAAATAAGTATTCCACAAGATTTATCTAAAATGTTTAAAAGGACATCCTACAGAGCAGCAAAGGCTGTGATATGCAGGATGCAAATTTTGAATGTCAATAATTCTGGGATTCTCACCTACAGGACAGATATGATGTAACGGCACTGATAGAGGTGTTCTGATGTGTAGAGAAGCATCACATCAATCAAAATTTTTCATTTTGCTGTGAATAGTGAGTTTTGTTTCTGTAATGGGCCTTGGGAGAAGATACAAGACTGTCACACAACATAATGTGTCATATGTCAAAAAGTATCAAACTGGTACATCATAATGGACAGTACATCATTATTGACCAAGAAGTAATTATTGGTCAATTATGATGTACAGATGAATGTTCATGCTTTTTGATATGAAAAGACTACCAAAGTCAAGAAAAGTTGTGTTAATTAAATTCCCAGACTCTTGTTGTCCTTGTCATGAGATTTCGCTCATGCATTTCATTCTTATCTGACAATAACATAGATTCTTTGATGTACATCACATTTGACACTTGTAATGTCAAATATGATGTACAGCATAAATCTTAGATATATGACTGTAATCTCTACATTAAATTAAGTATTATCATTTATTTTGGCTAGCTTCCTTTACTAATGCAGTTTATCTCAACAATACATTGTACTTGGTTTTGTTCAGCCAAGATTAATAGGCGTACATCATAATTGACACTTCATATAAAATTCTTCTGATTATTCGCATTTTTACTGTTGTTATGAATGAAGGTTTTAACAAATCTAATTTACCTTACTTATTCTTCTATATATTTTATGGAATTTCTGAGAATTTAAGTTCTAGCTTGAGTCGTTTATTCATATTCAGTGTTTGGTGGATGTGTGTAGCTTCTGGCAACTTATTTTCCAGCTTCTTGGTGAAATCTCTCTTTTGTGTTATATTAGGGGGAATTAACATTTGACACTTGTTTGTTTTATTGAAATGTTTATAATTGCATTTACTGGTAAAGTTTATTAATACACAATTTGACATAATTTTTGAAACTTGGTCAATTATGATGTACGTGTGACAGAATTATCACCTACAGGACTATGTCAAATATGATGTAACGCTAAAAATATGCCTATATCTTTTACACAACAGGTTAGATGGCTTGGATTTTACCATTCTCTCATACATTCTGTGTGTTTTTACATTTTAATCCAAAAATTTACCGAGTATACCTACATGCTTTATTTTGACAGAACATTGAAGAAGCAAAATTGACGAACATATATTTTTGTTCCGTCAATGTGTGTATTTCAAAGTAAAATGGTAATTTGTTGGCTAAAATTCTTTTAAATGATTATCTATACCTGGAACAATGATTATATGATCAATGTTAGCTATTTTCAACAATAGGGATTAAATAAAGTGGAGTCAACCAAAATTTCTCACCTACGTGACGACATAGACTCTCCTCAGCAAAATTCTATGTGGGGCAGTGTCAGTGTAACTTAAGGACATAAAAAGTATATTTCATAAAAATTAAGACTATGGAGCACAGACTGAATGAGGAATACATCCTAAAACATGCATTTAAAAATTTATCCTTATGTGACACTTTTGGCCTCATTTAAAATGACTTCACCCATATACATTAAATAATATACACATTGCACATATAGGCCTATGCATAATCAATACACCAGCATAGCTGGTAGTATTTCAAGTTGTGAAGTTTAGTTTGTAGGCTTTTGTAGTTCAAAGGACAAATTTTACACAACAAAAACGTGGTAGAAAAGAATTTTTAAATCAAGGAGCCAAACACTATGTACAAGTTATAATATTGCACACTGCTAAGTGCTATAACAATAGCAAGTTGCCCCTCCCAACTGATCACAATGGTTTTAAGTGGAGTGTCTATTCTCTGTCAGAATTCAAAATTCTGATATTTTATCAGTGAATTGCCTCTGATGATCTCATCACTATTTTGTTATAACGCAAAAATAAGATTACATAACATACATATATTCCAAATACATTATACTTCCTTGGGAGTATATTATAACAAGAGCTTAATGAAAAATCGAAGATAGAAAGGACTTCTGGGAAACAAGAAAAGGAAATCTGGTATAAAATGTTTGTTTGCTGTATTTATTTCAGCAAAAATTAAATTTACATAAGGTTCTGTTTGCTTCCTGCACTGTCACACTTCTACCTGATATAATGTCAAAGAAAACAATTCTGTCCTATTCTTTAACACAATAAAGAATATTATTTCACGGTGTCTTCTAGGGGGTTAATATTACCAAATAATAGCTCAAATACATCACACACCGTTCAAAGGAGGTATTCAAATATCACAAATTTCTGTAGGCCTATTGTTAGTACCCTTATGTAACATAGCCTATGGCCTATACCAGTAACTATACATTTTTCAGTAATTAGTAATGTTAACATGAGCAGAAAAAAATGTATATATCTTCATATCTATACTTAACACTTCAGATTTTTTCTCCTGTCCTTACTTCCACATGTATTATGTACGTCAGTAATCTCAGTCACTTCATAAAATGATAAACATAACATCTATATGACTTGAGAAATAAATTTGTCAAAATAACCAGACAAAAAGCCATTTAGAAAGCACATGGACCCATAATTCAACAATTTGAAACAAATTACACACAGCTGTCATCACATGAAGAATATAATTGAAAGTCAGTGAAACATATAGGCCTATATTTTTACCAAAACACAAGTAGTTTCAGTTTATGTTATTTGTAACAAGCCTGAGCCTCTTCACAACAACAAAAATCTATAAATTTGAGCCAGTGAAACTCAAAAACATCAACTCAGTTTTATATATTATACCTAGGGCCCACATTAATTAAACAGGGTCCCGATTCCCGGTCGTCCTATCGCCCAAGACGCCCAGATTTTGGGAAGGACGACCGAGATTAGCCAGTATTTTACAATGAAATGACAAGCTGGGCGCCCTCCATGTGGTGAAGGACGCCCAGAATTTGAAAACGAATCTGGGACACTGATTAAAAGATGTGAAAAAAGTGTCTATTTTACTGTTTCATTCACAGTCAGTTATCTAATGTCTACGGCAATATTCTACATCATAAGCTATCATTCGAGATATTAACACTTAATAACAGGCGTTAAAGCATGTCAATGATGTCACACGTGTTTGCATATATATGACATAATATGTCCATTTACAGTAGGCTCTGTATCCTGCAGTCAATATCTAGTATTGAAATTTTAATTGAATAGCACACTGGTAGGCCTATAAGTAGTGCATAGCCTGATAGCTGCTGGTTTGCATTTTTGAGAACTTCGCAATGATAACATTGTCTTTATCTGTTTATAACTAAAGAAGAAGTCTCCTTACAACACTTACAAATTAAAGCAGATATTGAAATGGTGTGTTAGTGAACAATAGTCTAGTGAAGAGAATACTAAGGTTAGGAAAGGGATAGATTTCCAGACGAGCAAGGGTATTGGAATTTGGATGCTGACAAATTGCATGCTCAGTTTTTAAGGTGCAGTACGTTCATGTGGGATCAAATAGGTGTCAGTTGGGTGTTATTGTGTGTATAGATTGTAGATGGAGGTTAGCATGCGATTAAACTGGCTTTAAATCGCCCTAGGAACCAATAAACAGACCCGATTCCACCCCGGAATCTCGACCGGGCGTCATTTTGTTGTGCGAACTTTCGTGAACGGAGCATGCTTAACAACATGGACGTCACTGTCCCACATCACGGAAAGTTATCGCTGAAACTCATCGAAACTATTTTACAAAGTAATCATAATCTCATTCGATGGTTTAGAAAGTAGAAGAAATATTTAGACTACCTGCACGAACGAAAAATCGACGCATTTCCGACGAAATGGACTTTCTTTCTTCATGAGTTTGATCGTCTGTTACATCAATGTAATGACCACGTTCGATAAATTCTGACGTTGAACGCTCCGTCGCACCTGCTGCGTGCTCTGGCGTAGCTAGATTTTCGAAAAAGGGGGGGGGGGCAAGCCTTGGCCCTAAAATAATACGTTGTCATGACAGGGACGAACACTTGGGGGGGTTGAGTTAGAGAGAATTACATAATCTTTGGAATTATTCAAGTGGAACGTGGGAGGGGGGATTGCAGGGCAGGGGCGGATCTTCTAGACTGGAGATCTGCCAGCAGGCTGGAGCCATGCAGACATGCATACTATTCAGGCAGAGGATCCCCATCATGTAAAAAAATCATGTAAAAAAAGTTGATATGCCTATATATTGATTCGGAAATAATTTTAAGAAAAGTTCCCCTGGGGCCGGTGGATCCCACCAGTAATATCTGGTAGGGGGTCTAGAGCCGGGGGGGGGGGGGGGAGGCACATCTGGGACTTGGTAGGGGCATATATGTTTTTCTGGAAGGATTTCTTGAACTAATTGTAGCCTATGTTTAAGAGAGACCAAAACTCATCAATTAACCTCCTATGCTCATGATCTACCGACGACTCGAGGAAGTGGGGACAAACCCCAAAAAGAGGGGCTATAATGATCCCTGTGCCCCCCTCAGCCAATTTAGCACACCACCAAAATTTTAAAATTTATGTTTCTTTGTGACATTGTCAATTTCAAAATTTTTTCTATTTTCTTTGGGGGGGGGGGGCCCGGAAGGGAGTTGGAAAACTTGAAATAGGCTTCCGCTCATTATAGTCTTTAATCAATGTCAAGAACCTTAATCAGTGTAAATTGGACTTTGGCTGAAAAAGCAATCTTTCTTGCACAAATCTTAAAATCTTCTACACCACAATACAATAACTGCTTGAATACATTTCAGTGCCTGGTAAATACATACACAGCTGTTGTAATATTATGCTTCAGAAGTTCAGAGCTGCAGTAGTAGGCTACTTGTGGTATAGCATGGAAGGATAAGGTCCAATTGCCAGACCTGCATGGTACCAGCTCGCGAAGTCTCCTATTCATGAAGTGAAATAAAAGCTGCATAAATTTAATAAAACTTGGTAGGCATAATTATTTTTAGGTCATTTAAACGAATTTATAAGATTTTTACACAGGCTCTTACTTTTTATTGCTTTAACACTTAAATTCAAATATCTTAAAAAAACATTAATTAACCAATTTAATGAATGACCCCATAGAATATTTGCACTTTATCCGTTAATTAAACTCTTTATAATAAAATGGCCTGTTACTATAGACCACCAATTAATTTCACTTTCCCCCAGAGGGGTTTGGGAGTTGCTTTTTTTCTGTTCCACAATTTCTTGCCCATGCAGTCGAGGTTAAAAAAAAAGTTCATATGTTTTAGTATGTCACCTGCTTAAAATAACATATTCGGCATGTAATTAATGTGAAAAGAACAATTTTGCTCCAAGGAAAACTCCAAGCCCCTCCTCGGATATCTAATGGTCGCCCCCCCCCTAAATTTCTGGTAGGTCTGCCAAATGGCATGAGCTTGCTTATTGGTAGCAAGGTTGTTGAGCCTCATACAGTGGCGGATCCAAATCCATATAGACCCTCAGAGTCAGTGGAGATATGTGATTAAGTCATGCTGCAGGCTCATTGCATTTTGATGATTGAGAATTCTAAATTATTGATTAAAACATGGGTGGACTACTTACGCACGCATAATTTATTATGATCCGCTGATTTTTCATGTGAAAATCTATGTGGGTCCTCTTGCAGGTAACAATTAATGCAAAAACAGCTCAACACATTTAATTTATGGGTTTCAAAAGCTTTCAGTATAATGTTTTATAAATTCCAGTATTATTGACAGTAACATTGTTATGATTTTAAAATTGATTTAAATTCTTGCTATATATTAGGACGGGCCTTCAAATATTTTCATAAGCAGACGTCTGTCCATCTAGCTATCTGTTAAAGGGGCCAACCAGATGATCTTGGGGGGAGGGGGACTATGGATTTTGGGTGAAAAAAAAAGTTCCTTTCCCACTTGACACTGAAAAAAAAGTTTGTTCAGCACATAAAAAAAAAGTTTCCACGTATAGCTAGGGTACCGTAATATTAATATCGCGATAAAAAAGTTAGTCGCTTGTTCACGTGAGGAAAAAATTCGTCAATGCTTCATGAGCAAAAAAAAAAGTTCGTCCCAGGGGTAAAATCCATAGCCCCCCCCCCCCACCTATCGTCTGGTTGGCCTCTTACCATGATTGAGGAAAAAACACTACACACTTTTTAATGAAACTCTGACGGATTTTTCCAATCACCACAACAAAGAACTGGATTTGATTTTGGTGAACATTCAAAATTAGAATCCATGCTTCCACAAGCAGTTGTCCAAAGTGGGAGAGAGTGGGGCACATTGGTCCACTTTTTGGGCTCCCAAAAGATCATTAATTTTCTTCTAATCTATTTACAGAATTACGTCTTGACATTTACAATATCCTTATGAAAAAACTGTCTGATTGTCTATCTACCTTTAAATTGCACAGCTGTGGTGAAAAATAAGATTGCAATACAACAAGCTTGTGGTGTTCACCACGCAACAGCACACAAGACTGCATAATTGTCATCCTACATGGTCCCACAACCACACATATGGAATTCACAGAAACATTGTTGCACTCCACTGAACTGAGGTTCGAAACAGGTGATTACAACAAACAGTCAATGCCAAACAATGCTAAACAAGATAATCCAGCTTGCTATTTTGTAACAGGGCCCCTTTAAACATTGTCAGAGCAAAAGAAAATGTATTAGAGGCTCACAGAGCCAGGGAATTTTTGCCAAAGAAGTTCTGATTTGAGCATTTGTGCATCTATTTATCCACATGGAATTGTTCATGAACTATATTTATATTGCATGGGATATCTATATTTGGAATTGCTGACAGGACAAATTGTAGGATACAGATTCATAGAAAAGGTAAATTCTCCTGTGGCCATGTCAAAATTTTTTGCCAACTCACATTGAAACTTTGAAGGCTGTTAATCAAATATCAAAGATGTTTCAAGGTTACACTTTGCATAGGCTTTTTCCACAGTGACTAAATACACCAGTTCTAAGTGTTTTCTACAGCTGACAGCAATTTGATTTTATATGAATTGACTTTTTCTGAAACAAGTGCTTTCTCCAACAGTGCTGCCACGTTGTTGCACTATGACCCTATAGTGTGGTGCCTTATGTAATCCCGTGGGAATTTCATGATAGAGTTAAGTATAATACATCAATTTAAAGCTTATGATGAGTAGATTCTAAAAAAATATGGTGTCATTTTTTCTTCACCCATTTTCAACCTGTTTTGCAGGTTTCCATGGCAACCGATTACAAAAATACATTAAAATGTATTTTCTGTTATATCTCATCTAATTTTTCATCTACATCGACAAATACAGTGTCAAATTGAAGGGGAGGCAGTAAGCTACATTTAAATTAGGAATTTATGTAAATTAGCTAATTTGCATATTACCACATAAGGAGATTCATTGATGTTTGGTCAAAAATAGATATATTTAGTTGCAAATGATTGATATCTGCTTTGCCTAAACCTGACTTTTGCTACAGAGAAGCATGTAAAAATTAGCATGACATTACCTTCATCAATATACCATGAGTCATATTTGACTGAAATTTTAATTGGAAGTATCCATGGCAACCAATGGAAACAAGAAAATCTTTTTCAAAAAAAAGATATGCAGGCTGCAGCTATGACATATTTCAAATTCCAAACAAATTATTGTTTTAATGCAAATAGATATTCTATGTATTGTACTAGTAACATAAACTATACTCTGTAACTGAGAATACAACCTTTAATTCTCTCGATGATTAGCAATTATGCTACGTTTTAATCGAGGATAAATAAAATTATTTGAATTTGAATTTATTTGAATCTGGCCCTGAGAAAAGAACACCAGAGGGTGCTTATTATCTGGACGGAGTCCAGATACTGTTTGGCTACACTACTACTTCTGTCAGCCTTGACTTCCTGTCAACTTTTCCAACATTAAACATGACATATAGTGGTTTACTCCACTCAGCTCCTATTTCACCCCCCACCGCTGCACACATGCCATCCTAATGCGTCAGAGTGATGCAGCAGATAGATTAGGGCTAGATCTATCTGTAACAACTGTAGATAGATGCATACAGTGCCGAGAATAGGCAGAAATCACTAAATCTGATGCATTTGACTGCTATCTGGCCCACCTGTCTGTAGCTTAGGGGGGACCAGTCCATCGATACTATACATTAGCTCTTATAGAGTAGATGGTTGCCATTGGAATGAAGCGATGTGATTGGTTGATGTCGTCTGGCTGGTTCCCGCCGTCTTTGCTGCTGTGAACAAGTAGTTCTAGGGTTTCCCGCTAGGGGGACACTCTCCGTAGCCATTTAACGTGCAAAATGCGTACCAGCGCCATTGGATTTGTATGCTGTGCTAGGATGGTGCATGGAATGGTGTTGGGTTTGCCATGGCTGTCCTGAGTTGTGATTACAACAATTAAATCATATAAAGGATATTTGTGTGAAACCAAATACAGTTAATGAATTATGATTATCTCATTATTGTCATAAATGTATCTCTATTGAGGGGTCGCACCTCCGGGGGCGCACCTCCGGGGGCGCACCTCGGGGGCGCACCTCCGGGGGCGCACCTCCGGGGGCGCACCTCCGGGGGCGCACCTCCGGGGGCGCACCTCCGGGGGCGCACCTCCGGGGGCGCACCTCCCTCAACATAAGTCTCAATCAAAACACTTTTGTGCTTTGCCCATGTCTAGCAAAATATGCATTTTTCCCTCTCAAGGCCACTTAGGGCTGAAGGTCCTCATAAAATTGGACCCCTGCCACTATAATTCAGCATACCAAACGACTAGCCCTAGCTTGTTTTTCAATGGTCAGGTCGATTATCACCGTCCAGATATGCAAATTCCAATTTGCCTTCTAGTTTAAATACTTTTTAATTTTTTTTTATTTTAAAACTCAAAGAGTTTGGGTCCTTAGTGCATTTGGTTTCTCAGTATCTCCTGCAGGGTTTAGTCACAAAGTGACCCCCCCCCCTGTATACTCTTTTGCTGGTACATGTACTACCAAATTACTCATCAGGACCCTGGTATGGTTAAACTTTATTTACAAGTGTTATTTACAAGTATCAATGCATCAACTATAGCTATGGTGAGTGCAGTAATGATGAGTGATGCCTGTTGTCCTTTAATCCAAATTCATTGATTCAGTACTATAAAATCTCTTTTAAAACCAAATTTGTTATAAGATTGTGAAAAAAAAAAAGAAGAAAGATACAGGTCTTCAATCATCAGATTCAGGTAACAATATTACATAATTTCTGCAGACAGGGGATTTTTATATCTAGGTATAAGTGATATATCAGCTGAGTTACTATGTATTTTTTTATGCAGGCTTCTTGAACTTGCATGACATGATTCCCTATAGTAAAGGATGTGCCCTAAAGCCTGCTTACTTAGTCGAGCGGATGGTGTGAATTTGGTTTCGTCGACACAATACCTTGTCAATGTGACATGTTGCCCAGAACATAGACACAATTCTCATCTGTGCAAATTATTACATTATTACTCTGATATCAAAGTATATCTAACAAGTCAGAAAATGGGGATTGGTTGCATATTATGTTTGCAGTGCAGTGATACTCAATGTCGGCAAATAGTACAAATGTCACTGCTCAACCCACCGCTGTCAGTAGGCCTGTGGCCATTGGAGAGTTAACATGTGTATATTGAAAGTTTCTCCTGTAAATTATTGCTTTTCTGTCAAATATAAATGTGTATGCTAAATACAGACATGTCTTCATGACAAAGCAAGATATGAATACATATTTTATTGTCTGAAAAGTCTGGCTGACACCACAGCAAGGTCTGGAAACGATGAGGGAGTTCTACATACGTCCATCGCATGAGCACACTATCTTCAATGTTGCACTGTTATTATATTATGCTACGTTCTCACGGTGATGATTTTAAAACTCACAATCTATTAATAATATAATACTTAGATATCAGTAATCTCTGTCTGTAGAATTAATGTAACATTTTTACCTGAATCTGATGATTCAAAACCTGTATCTTATCACAAATTTGGTTAAGAGATTTTGTAATATAGAATTACGTCATTTGGTGGATTAAACACCAACAGGCATCGCTCATCTACTTCATTATCACAGTTTGGGTTCCTTAGGTGACATTATAAATAATTTGAGTGGAGTTTGAGCAGCTTTTGGGAATTTATTTTTGGAAAAGTCAACAAATCAAATTTTGAAAAGAGGGGTATATGCACTCAGGGTCTGCTGGCTTAGACAAAAATGAAGCTATCAAGCTACAATTTCACAGGCATAATATCAATATGCAGGCCTACACAAATTATAAATCTAATACAAATCGGAAAAGAGGTCTTTTAGATATTCAAATTTTCATAAAGGGGGACTTATTTTTGTAGAACTGTTTATGTTATTGCTGCAGCCTGCATATCTTTTTTTTGAAAAAGATTTTCTTGTTCTTACTCTGACCATGCTCTTCCAATTGACATCACAAAACCACCAGGTTCTAGTTTTGAAAGTCACATGAGGTGTGCATACGGCCCTAGCCCTGCTGTGGTAGGCCTATTTATTCCCGTGTATTTATTAGACATTTTAGGTGACAAAATATGTATTTATTAGTGTCATATCATGCTCTGTCAGCAGATTAAAGTATAACAATGGCTGATAACTTCTACAACCACTGTAATAACCCAATTTCAGCAATAATTACTCGGAGAAATCTTCAATACACATGTTGACTCTCCACTAGCCTCAGGGCTACTGAGAGAGTGAGCGGTGTGTTGAGAAATTATACTGGTACTAGTTACCGACATAGAGCATCGCTGCACTGCAAACGTAATAAGGAACCAATTTCCATTTTCTGACTTGGTAGGTATACTATGATATCAGAGTAATAATGTAATAATTTGCACAGATGAGAATTATGCCTATGTTCTGGGCAATATGTCACATTGACAAGATATTGTGTCGACGAAACCAAATTCACACCATCCGCTCAACTAAGTAAGCAGGCTTTAGGGCACATCCTTTACTATAGGGAATCTTGTCATGCAAGTTCAAGAAGCCTGCATAAAAACATTGAAATTGATGAAAAATCTATTTTCCGTTATATCTCGCGCAATTTTTTAGATATTTGGACAAATACAGTGTTGTTTTGATGAAAAGGAATATTTCTACCTTTTTTGTTATGAATTAATGTAAAATAGCTAATTTGCATATTGCCATATAAGGAGATCCATTAACTTTGATCAAAAATTGATATATTTAGTAACTGCAAATGATAGATATCTGCTTTACCTTAACCTGACTATTGCTACAGTCTACAGAGGAACATGTAAAAATGAGCATGACATTACCTTTATTGAGATACCATGAGTCATGTGTGACTGAAATGCTAATTGGAGGTATCTGTGGCAACCAATATAAAAACAAAACATTAAAATTGCCTAAAAATCCATTTTCCATTATATCTCACCCAATTTTTGAGATATCTGGACAAATACAGTGCTGTTTTGAAGAAAAGGAATATTTCTGCCTTTTTTGTCATGAATTAATATGAAATAGTTAATTTGCATAATGCCAAATAAGGATATTCATATATTTTTGGTCAAAATTGGTTTTTAGTTGCAAATAATTGATATCTGCTTTGCCTAAACCTGATAATTGCTACAGAAGAGCATGCGAAAATTAACATAACACAACCTTTATCGAGATACCATGAGTCATGTGTGACATATATGTTAATTGGAGATATCCATGGCAACCAATGGAAAAAACATTGAAATTGATGAAAAATCTATTTTCCGTTATATATCACCCAATTTTTAGCTAGCCATAGGCGTAGCTATTAGAATGGGTGAGGAGCAGGGTTGGGCACAAATGCAAATGCATTTGCATTTGCATTTGCAAATGTCGCATTTGAATCCGCATTTAAATGCTTTTAGAAAAATGCAAATGTGTTTGCATTTGCATTTGCATTTGAATGCTAAACATTTGCATTTGCATTTGCATTTGCGTTTTTAGAAATGAAAACATTTGCATTTGCATTTGCATTTGAGTAAAAAGCCTTTGCATTTAACAAATGTTTTGTCAAATGCATAGGTTATTTCACAAATTAGCAAGAAATATTGCACTTCGAGATATCTTAGAAATATAAATACTATACCTTGATATGAACATGTACCACCAATTCATAGGATTGGCAAAACAAAAGCAATAAAAGAAAGACTATGATTGGGTGTATTATGAGTTTAAAATACATGGAAATGTAAATATACTAACTGTAAATTAATTTTAGGTTTTAAGGACTTTTGAAGAGTACAGTTGTATGATAATTCTGTTACAAAATACATCGTTTCATATGAAATGAGGAGTAATTGACTTTTTAAAATCAATATGCAATAGTTTGATTATGTAGTTGCTGAATAAATGCACTGCCAATTGCATGATTATTATTTAGAAAATACTACATCTCATTACAGCTCTAGCAATTGATCTGAAGAAATCAGTTTTTTTTTCTCATTGCCAGAGTGGACCTATGATGTCATAGGTGGATACTCCATTGCCAAGCACTAGAGGATATGCAAAATTGGTGCAATCAGTGATGCCATAGGTCAAACTGGCCAATAGCATCCGTTGTGGACAGTTTCATCATAGCCTTGCTGTTACATCATTGCCAGAGTGGCCAATAATATCACAACAACTCAGGTGCAAGGTTGGACTACTCTTGGGGAGGGGGGACTCTGCTCAAAAGCTGTCAATTGATCCTTATGTCTCCATATTAACTCCTGTGAACTATGGTAACCAATAAAACAATATAGGATTAAAGTAACTGTTGGTAGTTTAACACTGAAAGGAGCCGCCAACAAAACTGCTTACGGTAAACAAAATGCTTGACAGCTCCATATCTAATCCAATTTAGATCAGTAGCATGTTGGTGAACAACTGTGATTAATTTCCAGTTATCCTCTTAACCATGCTTGGTTGAATTTCAGGCACTTTTGGTATCACTAAATAATAAACAATCCCCCCTCCCACTTAACACCTGAGTTTTTGCAGTGGTATTATTGGCTCATCTGGCCATGACATAATTGCAAGGCTATGATGAAGTTGTCTACATGAAATGCTATTGGCCAGTTTGACCTATGACACCATAGCTTGCACCAAATTTTTATAGGTTCCAATGGAGTCTCCAGCTTTGACATCATAGGTCCACACTATGAAAAAAATGTATTTCTTCAGAGCAATTGCGAGAGCTGTAATATAAATATTTTAAGTAACTATCTCATCCTTTTTTGCTTGTCAGTATGGAATACTTTGGAAAATATTATTAGCCTACTGTGTAAATGCACTCACTTCCAATTGCGTGGCTATTATTAATTTTTGGGGGTTTTCCTAATCATTGAGCCATGAAGCTGTGAATGCAATGTCATGGGTGAGCAGTTATTGAACACTAAAGCAAATCAAATCAGGGGAAAATCCTACATCAGTTATGTGTAAAAGTGGTGAATTACAGAATAAAATGCAGTTGTTTATTCTACACATATGTATGTAAATTGCAATAAACAATGCAGTTGTTTTCTTTGCTATCTTTGCACATACTGTAGAATATTACAAATATTTGAAGTTTTTATTTCCAAAGACATATAGACAGATAGACAGATTGACAGATATTTGATGGCTTCCAGATAGATGGATTGTGAGCTGATTGACAAAGTGGTGAAATCAATTTAAGCCAAATAGATTATTCTAAAAAACATAAACAATTTTGTTGATTGGAAGTCAAAAAGCGTAAACTAAAGAATAAATATTCAATTGATAATCTGCTACCTATTGGCCTTTGATTGAAGGGTGAAGAGAATTGCTTCCCGAAAGTACAGTGTGTAAACCTGATCATACCAAGATAAATTAAAATGGTTTGTAATATAAAAGTTATTTTCATGTTATCTACATCGGTGTTACAACAAATTCTGTATTGGTATTTTGATACATTGTGAAAAAAAACTTCTTTTATCATGACTAAAATAACTTTAAAAAAAAATTACACTTGTAAGCAAAACATTTGAAAAATATCAAATGCATTTGCAAATGTATTTGCATTTGCATTTAAATGCTTTTGAAAATAGCACATTTGCATTTGCATTTGCATTTGAATGTTTTTTATCGCATTTGTACCCAACCCTGGTGAGGAGTGTATGGGATTCTGAAACCATAAACTGCAACCAGCAACCATGCAACCAGCAACCATGCAACCAGCAACCATGCAACCATGAACCAAAAACAAGCTAGGTGGCAGCACTCTATGTATGCAAAATAGCCCTCTGGTGGAAAAGGCTTGCAGTATCTTGAGTTCATTCCCTGACAGGTATAACAGCAATATAGCTCAACTACCTTTCAATAGTGCAATTAGATACAATACAATGCATTGGATTTCCTGTGTCAATATGGTCAAGGTGTGAACTTGAAATGCAATTAGCCAGCAATGGCACCA
Source organism: Platynereis dumerilii (assembly GCA_026936325.1). Lineage (NCBI taxonomy): Eukaryota > Metazoa > Annelida > Polychaeta > Phyllodocida > Nereididae > Platynereis > Platynereis dumerilii. The sequence goes on along the minus strand of JAPTHN010000016.1, from coordinate 14,433,515 downwards.
CATTGAAACAGCCAATAGCCAGCTTCATAAAACAATATCAGGAAAGAGAGAGATAATAGTTTCAAGGTAGGCAAAGTTAGGCCTAATTCAATATAATTTGTATGGAATTATATTATTGTGAGTTAGTTTTAATGCCGCCCAAAACTGTTCATGACTGAATGCAAGTATACGGAGGAAGGAAGAGCAGAGAGCGAGTGAGGGAGGAAGGAAGGGACAGGAGTTGGAAGGAAGGGGGGTGCGAGGAAGGAAGGGGGCAGTGTGGGGGCCGCTATAGATAGATAGATAGATAGATAGATAGATCCTTACAGAAAATCAGAAATGCAAATAGGAAGTAGATAGATATTCTATCTAAAAAGCACCTAGAGCTTGAAGTGCTTGCATATTATTTTTTGATAATAACACTGAACGTAATGATAAAGTGCCATGACTTTATTGATGAAAACATAAAAGTTATTAAAATGATCTTGATTTAAATTTTCCAAAATTTGGCCTAGTATTACACTTTAATTGTACAACCGTCTTTTCACTGTGAAATGTGAGTTTTGATTGTATGATATTTTTAGTTTTAACTTCATGGAAATTCTATCAGTTAACACCAGGGGAAAAGTGGCGTTGAATCCTTCAATCCCATTGGCTGATAGATTTCCCGACCTTGCCTCTGGTTGAGACACAATCTGGAGTATGTTTAGTGATTTTTCTAACTTTAAGGCTTCACAACTTGGTGACTCCTTTATGTTAAATTTTGAAAGTAGTGTTTTTGGAATAAAAGTGCTATGTCTGCTTCATGTGGAAAGCAAATTAAGTATCACTGCTTTAACAAAAAGTTGTTTAAGGCCAATATTCAGGCCATTCAGTGAAATGGGGTATTCCTTTTATTGTTCTTCACTTGCATTAAATGGCAGAGTTCAAATCACATCAACTTATATATTTTATGCCTGATCTTCCAATTTGTCATGTACATTCCTTCCTATTAAGGGGGAATGCCGCGGAGGCTTGCCCTTTCAAGTCCATCCGCCTATCTATCTTGCTATTTATCTATCTGTATCTGTCGTATTTCATTGTATTTTATTCTTTTCCCTCCAATTTACAAGCAGCTTGCTAGTCGCCTTTTATTTCGAGGATTTCATGATGTTATTCGTGCATTCTTCAAATTCTTATTTACATGTCATCAGTAGGGGGAACGGGGGCACATTGGGACGCGGGGCACTGTGGGACGGTGGGGTTTTCTTGGATCCTGGCAAGGTATAGGATATGGAGGTGCCATCATATCTTGTAATTTCACATCCTGATGTTTCCATGGTTTTATAGACAAATTACAGCCACATGCAGAAGTATTGATGGCAAAAGTTTGTTTTCCTACCACGAAAGTAAATATGGAAGGGTGCAATTCGGACCATTCTGTGGACAAACCATGAACAATGAGGCTTTCTCAGTGCTTGCATGAATTTTATATATCGTAACGAACAGTTATGAATTGCTCTGGTGATAAACACACTCACTGGTGTCTGAGAAATTAGCATTTTGGTGTAAAAGTCATATCGGGGCTCATTGGGACAGTGAATTTGGGGCACATTGGGACGCCCTTAATATGGCAGAATTTAAGTGTCCAAGGCAACTGAATGACCTGGGACAGCACACAACAGGTATTCAGGCCACAGGGAATAGAGGCATAGTGGATTAACATGCTCTGTCAACAAATTTGTCGCAAAGCACTGTGTGTTACTTACATAGATGTCCGCACCCAGGACAGTTTATGTTAAATGTTTAAAATTATTTAAAGTTATGAACTATTGACACTACAAAGTGTTAATGCACTGTATATTATCTTACGCACTACTTATATGTGATATCTATTGCACATGAAGTGTTAAAATTATTTTTTAATTGATGTCCCAATGTGCCCCGGCTGTTTTAGCCGGGGCACATTGGGACAGTCATTTTTACGACTCTCTGGCTGCAAAAGGGTAGGTGCAGTCTAGTTTATTATGCCTTGCATTTAAGCTCAATAGTGTTGGTGATATTCATGCAAACTTCTGAGTTCTTCAGTGCTTTCAGCATTGAGCAAAATTAGTAGACGTTAAAAGTGTCCCAATGTGCCCCCGTTCCCCCTATGTAGATATAGATTAGGTCAACATTGCTATCAACCCATTCCAAGATAATCACTGCCCCTTTAATATAATAGCAAATGGCTAGCTATGAATCCGCGGATTCTTGTTGAGATAGCTGGTCAAATACAATGTTATTTTGAAGATAATGAATATTTCTACCTTTTTCGTCATAAGTTAATGTAAAACAGTTAATTTGCTTGTTGCCAAACAAGGATATTCATATATTTTTGGTCAAAATTGGTATATTTAGTGGCAAATAATTGATATCTGCTTTGCCTAAACCTGATAATTGCTGCAGAAGAGCATGCGAAAATTAACATCACATTACCTTTATCGAGATACAGTGAGCCATGTTATTAGAGATATTCATTTGTTAGAGATATTCATGGCAACCAAGATCTATCATATTTAGCTAGTGCACTAGTGTACATGCATTAGCACATCACTGGTGTACATGCAATATCTTGCAATTTTGTAGATTTATTATCTTGCACAGTTGTCTACATGCAATATCTGGCAGTTGTGTAGATGCGTTATCTTGCACAGTTGTGTACATGCAATATCTTGCACTTGTGTAAATGTGTTATCTTGCACAGTTGTCTATATGCACTGTCTTGCACTTGTGTAGATGCATTATCTGACAGACTTGTCTACATGCAACATCCAGCAGTTGTGTAGATGCTAGATCTTGCATGCAGACAAGTTTGCTGGACTGTGCATCTGCACAGGTGCAAGATCTTGTAAGGTCACTTGTTATGTGTCAGATAATACCAGTAGGGGAGAGCAGGGCACAGTGAGACACTTTTTTTATTTTTAAGTCTTCCAAAATGTGGGCAGCAACGAGTTAAATGAGATCAGGTGCACATTATAGATAATGACGTTGGGTATATTGTCAAATAGTCTCAGGTTCCTACTTTTACAGGTTTGGAGAAACTTTGAGTTATGTCTGTGCTCGTTAAGTGTCTCACTGTGCCCCGTGGGCGGGGCACAGTGAGACATCAGACGGGGCACAGTGAGACAGGGCATCTGCTGTCATAACCGCTAATCATCAGGACCTGCAGAATTGTTCTATCAATTTTTGCGCCATAAACTACTGTACTCTAATGAAACCAGCTGGCTAGGTGATTTTTTAGGTCCTCCTTTGAGCATGTTTTGAAACTTCAACGCATGGGACACATGCACTACTTATTTAACCTGCCGCACCTGTTACATCCTAATCAAAATTCTTCTTAGATGCTTCCCTGTGGATATTACTCACTAAAATCAGTAGTTATAGCAGGTATTTTGTTTTTAATAGTGAATTGTGAGCCATGCATTACATTCAGGTCGTTTCGAGTGTATTTTGTGATGTCTCACTGTGCCCCACTTCAAACTGTCTCACTGTGGCCCACGCACCGCTTTATATAATTTTTGAATCCTGCGGACCGTATGCCTGCATTGTGGTTCGTCATCTCTCTAAACTAAGACAAACAACCAAGGTTTGAATCTCTGGCTATTGATTTGCATTATACCATTTTTCTTGGGAATTATAACAGAAAGTCATTTAGGTAAATTATTTACTTTTACTGGCTAAAAACCAAAATATTGAAATTCCACTCTCGATATGCTGCGTAGGTATTCAGGATATAGGACAGTATCTCACTTACTTAATTTTTTAACAATACAAGAAAGGGTTGATCTGTAAACAGTACCAGTTAGGCTTTGTCTCACTGTGCCTGCCGTCTCACTGTGCCCCGCTCTCCCCTACACTACTGCGCTGGCTCAATGTGCAAGTTGCTGCAATATATATAACTAGTGACTCCCACTAATGTTTGGTAAAAATAGGTATATTTAATGGTGAATAATTGAAATCTACTGAGCAAATCCTGACTGTTGCTGCAAAAGTACATGTAAATACGAGCATATAATTACCTTCATTAAGAGGCTATGTGCGATGTTTGACTTTTATTGTTTACTCGATGTCTCCATTGCAACTAATAAGAAAAGCATTGAACTTGTCTAAAATCCATGTTCCAACACATCTCTCTGAATTTTTGAGACATCATGCATGGAAAATGTGGAATCTCACTCTCTAATCTTGACTATTTTTACAAAAGTCCCATACTGGTAATATGGGGTAAATAGGGGAGGGGCAATATAAAGAATAATTGGATGAAGAAAAGCTATATTGGATGAGGCGCTTGCCACCTAATATTTGTCGAATTCTCCATAAATGAAGCCACTTTTAAAATAATAGGTTTAACAATTTGACTGTGCTGGAAAGCCAGTTTGTTTTGTTTTGGTTAGACTATACAGAATTCTCTTTAAAATGTATCTTGTCATATTTCACAAATATAAAATATATGCATTCTGAATCTATATTCCATATCCAAGAAGCTGCTTTTATTTGATTTTTTTTTTTCAAAAAGCATAATGTTTACCTTAAACATAGGCCTGCATGTACGCCAAAAATGGGTGAAAAGATCAATCCGCCCACTGTTGCACCCAATAGACATGACCAGCCCGATTAATTGATCAGGCGGCCTTTGTCAACCATCTTGGCATATTTTAAATGAGCCTGAAGGCTTGCTTTCCCAATCAAATGATCTGGCATCTTTGAAACGGTCTGTCCAAAGGCTTGATCTGAGCCAAAAGGCTTGCTTTCCAGATCAAGTGATCGGATGGATGATTGGGGCTTAACGTCCTGTATTTATGCACTTGGCAGGCTAATTAGGACAGGAGGAGGACACAGCAATGAGGCGAAGGATGATTGAAACAGCCGTCCAACATAAGCCCAGGGGACCCAGCAAGAGCTGGATACAAGTGATTGGTCATCTTTTGCCCATAGGTTTGGATCTGGACAACAAGGAGGGGGTTTCCAAAACTGACTTTTTTCATTTTATTTACCAAAAACGTTTTCCTAATTTCCGAATTTTTCCCCCCAAATTGTTATTGGAGAGTTCTCTCTCCCTAATTATCGGGAAATTGGATGGGAAGGTTGCAGTCTCGTCACGAAATCTCGAAGCACGTACCTGTTTCGCACTTGAAGTGGCCGTTAATTAGGGAAAGAGGGATTTTCCTTTCAAATGACGCATGATCGGGCGCTGTACGTGAACATAGGGGGTTAGTATGGCCATGGTTTTGTCGAGGGAGTTGGCTTTGCGAGAATTCGTTTCTCAAGAATCTGGCTGCCGTGTTGTTTACATGGCGTTGCCAAGCGAGTGTGACGTGTTTCCTGCTCCCAGCACGAAAGGTCAGATTGGCCAACGACACGTCGTGACCTTGATGACGTCGCATTGAACATGTTGAAAACAAAATAATGGCGGCGGTCTAGACATGCTGAGTGGACGCATCATCAGTGCTTGATTACGGCGGTAAATAGGGGTGCATGAACGTTCAAATTGACTGGAATTTCACGCACTAAGCATGGATATTCATGTGGCAACTGCACAGAACCTGGCATGTCGTATTTGTTCTGATATTTTACTTCAAACTTTGATGAAAATCGTCGTCCTCAACTTCGAGAGAAAGTGCCGAAAATTCATGATGGAATTCCCTCCAGTTCTCAGGAACAAGGGAGGTTTTCAGGAAGTTATTAATGGAAAAGTTACATAAGGATTCAAGCTATCTTAAAAGTTGAAGGAACCTCTAAGAACCTCTTGATTTAATGGGAAACTGACACCTTGAAGATGACATGTTTTTGTTGATGACTTGGTCATGACAGTTGCAGCCACTCCAGCAGTGCGCGTCTGGCAATTTTGACAGCTCTGGACATGCTAGGTATCTGATGGAAAAATGAAGATAAAGTGGATTTATGAAACAGGTATGTGCCTAGGAAACTTAGGGGGTGACCATCTAATCTCAAGGGAGGGGGGAGGGCTTGGAGTTTTGATTTTGAAATGAACAGATGAATAATCCTTGCTCAGTTATCAGTGTTAACATGGTAATCATTTTTTTGGCCAGCAATGCCATTGGGAGTGTAACTATTGACTATTTTCTATTGAAATAGATAAATTCTGCTGGGGTTACTTCTTAAGAGGGTGTTGGTTGATTTAGGAATGAATAATTGGGGACGTTGAAATAAATAATTACCATGATTGTGAACGTGTAACTGTTTTCTTTGCTGTGATATAAACGATTGCTGTGATATAAACGATTGCTGGTCAACTAGGCGACAGACAACTAGGCTACAACACTACCAACTAGGCGACAACCAACTAGGTAACACAGCCACAGGCACATACTTACTAATTTGTGCTTATTAGATAAGGTCTAATAATATTTTCTCTTTAAGATCAAAGGGGCACAATATACCAATTGTGAAATTTTATCGTACTTTTTGAGCTTTCATGAAATTGCTTGGCAATTCATTTTTTTTCTAGCCCTGAGGCCTACATTATAATAAAACTATAGCATAGGCCAATCTATGAAGTAATGCTATTCCTTGTTTGTTGCAGGTGGGCTACAAACTATGAGCAGCCAACCCATGTACTTGTAGTGTAAAGGAAGCAGACTACACAACATTCCACTGGAGTCACTGCTGGTTAATTCAGGTTCAGTTCTGGACCGAGACCTGATTATTAGTAACGGAACTGCTGACAACAGTCTGCTGTAAAAGCAGGTGAGCGAGCGAGGCTGCAGACTGACAAAATTCTGGTTGAACTGGCTATTGAATTGGCATCTGGGGCAGGTCCGCACCCTGCATAACTCAGTAGAACTGCACTAGATTTTTTCAGAAGTTCAAGTGAGCGAGAAAGGCGCCATTTTGTGAAAAATTTTCCCGATGCTCATGAACAAGTCTCTTCATAACTGTGGTAACGGGGCCCAGTCTGCTACGCCCTTGCCCTTATAAATGTGCTCCTTGAATGTTCGCATCTAGATTCATGGACCGATGAACCAGGTGCATGTGTTACATGATGTAATAGTAATAGTATACCCCCTAAGATGGGCATAACTCCCCATCATGCCCCGCCAGTCAACAATTTGCCTTTGTCATTTGCTTTGGTCCATCTTTTTGTTGACATGCATGTATATATATACATTGTGTCGGCTCCAACTCAGTCTTTACAAAGATCAAAAATCCCCTGCCGGACCGAAATGGAAATTTTTGCTATTTCTTAAAATTTTAACATGTATCCAATTACAACTTTTTGGCCTGAACTGCCGGACCGGTTGGTTGAAAATCTTCCGGACCGGTCCCAAGGACCGACAATCTTCGCAAAGACTGCTCTGACTTCGACTCCTTTCACTTAACAAGTTTCTTGTTGATAGGAAAGAAAGAAAGCTAATCCACTACATGTACTTTTTCTTGGGATTTTATGCATCAATCGTAGTTTAAAAAGCTATGTGTAATTGGTCTGTAGAAAAATTAATACTGTTCACATTGCTTTGTAATGTTTTTTTTTTGGTCAGATATTTAGATAATCTTTAGGAGACAGGAGTCACTACATAAATTTTTTACTCCGACTCTACCTGGAAACCTAAGTTTGACACCGATTCGGACTACCGACTCCACCCAAAAACCTCCGACTCCAAAGCCCTGATTATTGCGCATCTCATGTTTGTCAGACATGAAAATAATAAAATTAATTTTTCACACTGATTTGCCATCATTTTTTTCATGAATACTCTATAGGAATATTTTCACAGTACCAAATGAATTTGTGTCATTTCTTTAAATTATTAAACCCATGTTGGAGTCTGAAGTCACCAGATACATTTGTGACTCCCAACTCCACACAAAAACTTTATTTCATTACAAGATTTGTGACTTAATCTGCACATTTCCAAATTCCACAACTCCAATTCTACAATAAGAACTTTTTTTTTTTTAATGCTTCAGATGCTGTCCGGCAGTTCTGGAAATGCATCCTCTGTGACGTCAGGGAAAAGAGATGACAGTCAGTGAGATGTAAAGGAATGCCAAGTATTTCAAGTTGGATCATCTCCGTAGGCGTTAATTGCTGTGTATCTGGTGTGTATGATCAAAAGGGTAATTATGTGTCTACAGTGACAGAGAATTATTGGAAAATATAAATATTCATAAACTTTTTTTTTTGGGACTGGCCGGTCTGTTAAGGGTTAACAACAGCAAACAAACAATCAGACTGTTCTTCATTTTGCAAAAAGTTATAAGTTCAAATGTAGGCCTAAAATTGAAAACGCGTAGGATGTCTGAGTTAATTAAGACATCTCATTGTCTGATTCTCACATGTATTTGTGCCAACAACGCTTTTTGGAACCTCCAAATTGGTGTCGAAGTAATACCTACATAAAAGTAAATTTGTCTTATTTTAATTTTGATGCTTGTTGGGACTTCGAAAGCCCAGGCATTAAGTGAATAATTTCAAAGTTATTTTTATTGATGTTAAAATGCCATTAACTTTCGTTCTTCCAGCACCATGAGAACGCTGAACACTGAAGTGGCACTAAAGCTGTTGAAAATGCAAATCGACCACCGTTGAAATACCTCAAGATTTCTCTCATACTAGCTCCAACAAACTGGCTAGCACGGAGCGGAGCAGTCTGTTTGGGCTACTCTCATGCAAACAATTTGAAGATATAGTAATGGTCATGTTTGCAAGAACTGTTATTCGCCGCTTTATTTCAATATCTGTCTATATATTGCTACTTTCTGATTGAAATTATCTGCTAAATGTGCATAATTATCCTGCCACAACCATAAGATGCTCTTTTTTATATGCCATAATTCATTGAGTAGAGACTGGACATAGACAAAGTCCAATAACATGGTGGTTTGTTTCTTCTGTATGGGGGCACGTGTCTGTGTTGTATTGTAAACTCCATACAGTTGACCCATGTGCCGAAAGGTCACTCTGCATTCTTACTGGACTCTTCCTGGGGAAACCTTGCGGTGATAACTGAACTAGGATATTAAAAATTTTTATTTTTAAGTATAATTTCACGTATAACACCAGAGACTCAGTACAGGTCTAAATAAAAACTCTATATTTCAATTTGCGCCCAATTCCAGCAAGCTACAGAGTATCTGAACCTCTGCACTTCGGGGACCTTGTCGCTACTGTGAGACAGTCTCTTTCAAACAAATTATGGCATACGTTAATTGCAGTTATTCAGATAGGAAAATTTCCTTCTGGGCCAATAGTCCATATTCAGGCCCGTCTACATTTTATTGTACAATGTCGCCACTCCGCAAATTCCCCCAATCTGCAGTTTGCTATTTACCGCCTCCTGGTATGAAATGTGTCAATGTCAACAGGTTTAATGCAGGTGCGCATTCGCAACTGCATTATACAACAGTGCCAATTTAATGTGTTTTCTCACTTTTGTGGATTGGATGATGCACCCTCATATAGGGCCTGCAAGTGGAATGCGCCCTCTTGTACTTTTGTTGCGAAAACGCTACTTATTGGTACCAAGGTATTATCTCCCTCCATGCTTCAGGAATAAGGGGCAGACTTTTTGGTTCTCTGGATAGATGCAGTGGCTTCAAAAGCATCTCATTCTGTAACTGAGTCTTCCTTATGACACCGGAGTTGATTTCCTTGAGCATGTTGAGTTTTGTGTGATTTCATGAAAAGCTCCGTGAAAAATATTTAACAAAATGATAGACTATTACAGCTACCTATGCAGGCTGACTGCCTGGCATACCAACACAAAATTACAACTGGAATATTGAAATACAGGCCTTTTGATTTGTATAATAATGTCTTATTTCCTCCCTGCAAAGACCGCTCCAAATTCATTCAGATATGCTTTGTACCACGATTGCAACTTATCCGTGATTTTCAGTTACAGTCAGCCTCATTTCTAGAACGCACGGTCGTTGTCAAAATTCTGACAAAAAACGTACCAAAACAGCGGAAAATGTGATAAATAAATTGCAAATTGGCTCTTCTACCCATGAGTATATATGTATTTCTGTTGTGTGACCTGTACATTTTTAGCAATCAGGCCAAACACCAGTTCGCATGTTGTGTAGTACAAATTCGTAAGTGGTACGCCCTATTGCTATCTAATAACAAATTTTCGTTATTGAAAATTGCATTTTCCATTACTGGAGAACCCCTAGTGTTGTGCATCTTGCATTATGTACACTATGCAAACATGGATTATTTTGAGAAGGAAAATCCTATTTGTTACGACAATGGGCAAAACTAAGCATTCCTGACGGCAGAATTAAGAATATATATATATCTTTTCTCCAACCCCCATATTAAAAAAATTAGAAAAACACATGGGCTGCATGTAAAGCAATGTATATACCAATTTTCGCTATGAAGCGCAGGATGGTTGTTGCCGCAGGCCTGGTTACAGATTGTCTCCAAAGAAAAATGAATTTTATTACTGAAACTTCTTGACCATGCCATCTAAATGGCATTTTCTCTGTTGTGAGATTTTCATTTATGGCGATATCTTCAATGGTGTGTATGAGCATTTCACATTATGTTTGAGATATTGAGGTACAAATATTCTCATTTATATCCAAAATGGCAAAGACGAGGGCAAAAAAACTAAATTACCTTGTGCATAGGCTTACTTGTGAATGTCTTATGTTTGGAAAGTCCCACTGTTAGGGATGACTCACAACATACTTTTCTTGGATGGGTCTCACCCAGACCTACTTTTCAACATCAAAGGGCCAAACATTGAAAGCCATTCAGCATACACTAACGAGTGTATTCCAGAAGTTTGGAATGTCCTACTGGTAGAGATCATTGAAAACATCCTGCCTTGTACAAGTTCGACCTTCAATGACATGCACCTTGTTTAGGGCACATGACCAAAGTGCTGAAAACTATTTTGAGTCGGTTAACTTGTGAATGCCTCAAGTTTGGAATGTAGCCTTAATGCTCGTATCCATCATTAACCATATCCTCCTTTTTGCCGAGTCAATGACCTTGACCTAATATTCAAGTTCTCTGAGCTCTAACAGTGAGAACACTTTAAGGAAAGCGAACTCAAGAATGCATCAATATATAATACCCAGTATTACTGAATTATGCAACACCTTGACCTCTGACATCAGTTTTATATTGAATGTCATTTAACCACGTTTTCATGGTCAAATGACCTACCTTTGGAAAACCTTGTGTATATAGGAGAATTCACGAATGCCTAAAGTTTGTTCCTCTGCCCAATGCATAGCAGCTCAAATACCCCCAGACTATCAGTCCTTGGATTCTTGTTTGAAATTTAGTTGCTGGTCCATTGTTGACGCAAAGACTTGACTTTTATTTTGAACAGACTCTACTATGTCACATGCAGATAAAAATATTTCCTTACTTATTAGCTCATCTAGCTGTTATCTTTCAAAACAAAGAGCTATTGTCGTCACTCAATCATCGTTGTCGTCATTATCCCGCTTAAGGTTTTATACAAGAATATGTGTAACTATTTTACAAAGTTTTACTTAAAGCCAGAGGGCAAAATGTAACAATACTAGCAATATAGGCTATTAGCTATTATGTAACTAAAATTATACGATCAATATGAACATATTGACAATAAAAACAAGGAATAAAATTTAATGGTACGTGAATTATTGTTTTTAAACTGGCTCAGTGCAAATCAGTTTCGTCGTCTTTATGGAAATTTTCAGCCCTTGTGACACAAATTTAATTAATTTTCCATGAGAAAGAGGCTCTTTTTCTCTGGTCAGATATTTCTCTGAATAAGTTTAGTTTGGAATTTCATTTTAATGCTACAGTTGTCTTTGGAAAATTTGAAAATGTCAACCACTTTGGCATGTGAATTTTGGCGAAGAGTCTGTTCAATTGAACAATGAAGAGGCAATGAACTTTCATACTCCTCATATCTGGTGTTGTGTACATTGGGTTGACAAAGTTATAATGTTATTATTAGTGGTGAATGTTATTGTTAGTGGTGAATACTTTTAATCTTTCTCAGACTTCAGCCGTTAGCTTTCAACGAACGAAGTGACTTGTTGGTTTCGAAAAACCTGAAGAAAAATCTGCATTTCATTTTCAGTCAAGTGGGTTTAATATGTGTAATTACACTGGTGTCTCATCATGTCTGGAGAGTGGAGAGTTATGGTTTATTTGAAATGATCTGTACATTTTTGCAGTTTTTTGGCGGTTTCACCATTTTGAATATGTTAGGGGGTTCTTCCTGTTGGCAGTGGCTGTGACAGTTGCCCGTATTGGTTAGGGCACAATTTCTTGTTCTTTGAAGAACTCAAGATTCTTAGTTCCTTGCCATATTTCATCAGATTTCCTGATTTGCCTTTTCAATGGTACATATATAAAAGTGTTGGGCAGTTGTGATATTTTTCGTTCGGTCCGGTTTCCAGTTGTTTCCAACCCAAGAACCGAAGTTTTCGTTACGGTTTCAGTTGCAGCCTAATCCTCATGGTCCGCAATGTGCACAACACGATTTTGCAATCCGCGCTTCAGTGGTCCAGAAATTCACTGCAGTACCATGGTGTGCGTCTGGGAAAGTCAACAGATCAAACTTTTCCTGATTATTTTGTCGTTTCCTTAATAAAATTAGATATTATACAACAACCGTCACACTCGGTTGTTAGATTGAACTTGGGCTCGAGTTACGGTTGCAGTGCAAAAACCCGAACCGAAATTACAGGAACTGGCGCAACACTAATATATAATGATATTGCTTCTGGAGTACTGTAGTGACATAGCTCATGCAAACATGATTCCAATTTGGGTGTTCTTTCATTTCTGTTGACTTTCAGCTGCTGCAGTGGACTGCTTTCACCTAGTGTGTAAAGGCACCAGATTCTTCATTTTAATTGCAGCAGTCAAAAAAACAATATTGTGCCTTGCTCTAAGGGCTATTCCATTTAAAAACCTTGGGGGGGGGGTGGTCAGGTTGATTTATTTTTCGTAAGATGGATGTAGGGATCGACGGAAATTCGCTTCAGATGTATGGAGGGATGCAAAAGAAATCGCTATAGATGTATGGGGGGGGCATTATCGCTCCATGAAGGCTTACGCATTGTAATAATAAAATTTTTATTTGATGCATGTGGGGTGGGTAAAATATTTGCATTTAATGCATGGGGGGGTCGAAAATAATTCACTTTAGATGCATGGAGGGGGTCAAAAATGTAACCTGACCACCCCCCCTCCAGGTTTTTAAATGGAATAGCCCTTATGCAATATGCTGTGGCATTTCCAATTTTACATATATAACTAAATATGCCCCAGGAAAACCTCCACACAGCAACCCACACACATGGCGAGAACTCTCCATTCGCATCGGTCCCGATCGAACCTCTAGTTGTAAATTTTTTTTATCAGAAATTCTTTCACAAACAACTTTTTGACAACCTCACACAATTTTTCCTATATTTTTCCCCTGACTTTCTTTATTGAGTTTGAATATATATAGGTGGAGCCACATGTGTTGACTTTGGATATGGGCAACCTGGCAAAAGACAGTGGTAACCTCAAATAGTTCACTTTGACTTTTTGAAAAGTACAATAAACTTTTCAAATAGTTCAAATGAATTATTTGAAGTCTATTTGAGAATCATTACTTTTGTCATCAAGACTATTGGAAAAGCCACCTGTTGCACCCGCCGCCCAACAACCACCCACCCAACCACACGGCGGACGGACAACATTTTACCCAAGTTATTACAATACCTTCTTCGAACTTTGTTCATTTTTCTCTTAATTTGTATCAGAAATTTCTGATTTGGATGTTTTTTTTGTTGTCAGATTAAAGGATTTTTCACGAGGCAACACGGTTGTAATTGGTCATTGGATCCGCGGAAAGAACAAAGTCAGGCTTTCCAACATTCATAAACTCCGAAGTTATGTATGGCATGCTGACCTTCCCAATTACGTTCACTCAAAAAAGTGCATATTATGTCCCCCGGGCAAAAAATGTGGGGGGGGGGGGAAATACCCCCTGGCTTTAAATTAGATATGGGCAATCATGACATCTGTTGTCATGGCAGTCAAGGATGAATGCTTCGGCAAGCAAGTGTGAAATTATCAGAATTGCGCAGATATAATGAATCATATGCAGAATGACATAATTTCTGGAAAAAAATATCACAATAGCTTTAACATCCCTGAAATTGTATTAATTACACTGTATATGTTTGAAGAATTTTAGAAATGGGTGCACATTGCTAAGGAAACCACTGTAATGCACCTGCCATGTTTTGAAATTTGGAGCTTTATTCTGACAATTCCTCAAGTCGGCCCTACTCATACCCAAATGTCTCACTCATAACTCTTTTGGCCATTTTTTTCTCTCCAATGTGTAAGAGAATCTGGATAAGTCATATTTGTGGTGGCACCCCTAAAGGGGGAAGGGGTACTTTCCCCCCTCATATTTGGACTGTACCCCACACCCCTTACGAACATTTGACTTAGCCTAAAATACAAAATTATCATAGTAGCATGGTGCTCCTCTAGAGAATTGTCTGTGTGCCCCCACCACTCGAAAAAAACCACCAATATACATGTATATGTATGTCACTGTATATTTGAATTCCTTGGATGTCCAGATGTATTATATGACCTAATTTGGCAATATTTAAACTAGCTAACATGCGAAAAATATCAAAATCTTTTTAAAAGTTTGGCATATTTGTCTCAAAACAACTGCACAGGTGCAAATCACTCCCAGTGTCTTGTATGTTGTTCAGTTTGACAGGATAATGTGGTTGCTAAGGAAAGAAAACAAATTATGTTGCCATGCCTACCAATTCTTATATCAATGACAGTGAAATGGTTTAGTTATGAAGTTTCAACCAAGAAACATGCAGCAAGTGATGTCAATTCCTGTGCAGTATGAATACAGCTCAGAAATATCATTTTAGAGCAACATTTGTTTATTTTTCATGATTTCCATGGTTACCAAGAAAAATTAATTCGACAAAAAAGGCCCCCATTGTGGAGTTAATCAACACTGTTTTCCTGAGTTGGTAGGCTGTCACAAATCCTCGGTTAGTTGACAGATGTTAATGGCTTGAAGAATATTATTATTTCAAACGGAAACAACATCCGTTTCTTTGGCAACTCATTTTGAAAAAATGGCAACACCTGGACACTTGTGTGAGGTATCTTTGGAAAGCTGAGACTTGTGGCTTTCAGCACATGTCAAAATATTTTCTAAAGTCACTAAATTCAGGTTGCTATGGCAAAAGAAAAGTGTAATTGTTATAATTTTGCATACTTTTGTGATGATTTAGCGGTTGCCATGGCAACAGAAAATGCCATATTTTGAAATTTTTTTGAGAATGTTTTTTATCAAAGTAAATCGACTCTTTTTCCAAAAATTTTTAAAATTTGACAATCATGACATATTCTATGGCTGTTAGAAGTAAAATATTACATGTCATCAAGAACGGTGGCCATCTTGGACGCCATCTTGGATTTTACCCCAAAAATGACCGCAAAAAAAATGACACCATATTTTTTCTGATTCCACTCCTTTTTAGCTTTAAAATGATGTATGGTGTCAAGCTCTATCATGAAAATCCCACGGGAGCCAAAAATGTTACATAAGGCACCACACTACTAGCTCAATTGCAAAGAATGTAGATGGAGCCACAAGGAGTTAACATTTTCAAAGTTGCCTAAAACAGTTAAAATAGTTCATAGATAAGTTTACATGTACATTGTAGGCCTATATAACGGAACCAACCTATGATTTCCTAGCTTAGACTGCAACTTGGTAGATGGCTCATCCAATCAACATTATGGAATGTATTAGGGACCAGTCTGTTGGTAATCCTGGTATATGACTTGACAGGACGACTTTTCTGAATGAATGAACTGAGAAACTCTTGAAAAGTTATACGTGTACAAAGTATTAATGGATGTCTCCACATCTTCGAACTGCCCTCACTAAAACATGTACATAACATAACTAACCTGTGTTTCTTAGCACACACTGCAACTTGGTAGATTACTCATCCAATCAACACTGCAGATGAATGAAAGCTAAATTAACTGAGCAGTGATAAATTTGCAATACATGTGGCCAAATCAATAACAGGCACTTGGAATATATTTAAGTAAATAGGCTACCACCTGGCGTGGCCATATTCATGCTATATGTTTACTTTGCCAGACTGCACTTCTCAAATATTATACAAGTAAATGTAAGTCTTTAGTTAATGGACATCTACACTCTCATCCTAAAATGAATGCAAAATTGACTATATATATACAATGCCATCCTACAGTGCACACACAATTTATAATCTACACCATAATCCTGAAGTGCATGTACATTGTCTATTTTTAACCAACACCCTCAATTGCATGCATGATTTAAAAGCTACACCAGCATCGAAAAGTGCATATATACAATTCTCATAATATCCACTATCATCTTCAAGTGAATGCAAAAATTACAATCTCCTCTATCATGTTGAAGTTTATGCACAATTCACAACCTCCACTACAATCCTCAAGTGTACGCACAATTCACCTACTCCCTATCATCCTTAAGTTTATGCACAATCCACAACCTCCCCACCATCCCAAAGTTTTTGCAGAATTAACCATCTCCACTACAATCCTAAAGTGTATGCACAATTCACAATTAACCATCTCCACTACAATCCTAAAGTGTATGCACAATTCACAATCTCCACTACCATCCTAAATTGTATGCAGAATTGGCAATCTCAACTACTATCGGTAAGTGAAAGCTCAATTCAGTCTGCACTACCATCCTAAAGTGGCGCAATTCCCAATCTCAACTACCATCCTAAAGTGAATGCACAATTCACAATGTCCACTACAATTCTAAAGTGTATGCACAATAATTTCACAATCAGCACTATAATCCGGAAGTGTATGCACAATTCACAATCTCCACTATATACCATCTTAAACTGCCGAGCAGAACAAAACTGTTCTTGAAACAACGGCCTGCACTTTGTCAAGGGGCATGGTTTTCCAAGATCAATAACATATTTTAATCAGCCTGACAATGCTGATTAGCCCAACTGAGTCAAGTTCTGGACCTAATCCATGGATCCCGTTAGTTTTAGGATACATATCTGTGGATTTAAAAGTGTTCTGGAGCTCGGAATGCAAGCTCCATTGACTCAGCAATGGTACAAATGGCGGTTGTTTCCGGATATAGTTTTTTTGACCGTGGAGACATTGGAGAGCAGCAAAATTGAGAGTTCCACTAACAGGCCCTATTCACAACAAGAGCAGGTATACTGCCTCCATGTCCCCCATGCCCTACACATCTACCTATACCCACCAGAATTCCAATTTTAGTTATGCCTAATAATTCCACCAGGGGCACAATTGTGCATATGTGTAAGGATGTGGAGACACCTGGGAGTGGAGTTCGCTTTTCAAAATAACATGGCTGCAGGCCAAAAGCACAGCAACTAGTATTTGGGATGCGGAAACGGTTATGATATTTATCGATTTATGGTAAGATTTGACAAGTTTAGGGGGGGGTCTTTGAAAGGATGAGCATTGTGCACGGTGTGGTGTTTGAGATATTTGATGGATGCCATCACATGGAAACTAAAAGTACAATCCCCCATAGCATAGCATGGGGGATAATTAGCACTACCATCATGAAAAGCATGCACAATTCATTATCATCTGGATTAAAGTGTATACACAATCAACAATCCTCATTACTGTCGAAAGTTATTGCTCAATCCACAACCTCCCTACAACCTAGAATGCATGGACAATTCACAATCTTTACTACCATCCTAAAGCTTTGCAGAATTAAAAATCTCAACTACCATTCCAAAGTGCATGCACAATTCACACAATCACGACTACCATCCTAAGGTGCATACCCTCCTAGGATGGTAGTGGAGATGGTGTGAATTGTGCGTACACCCTTGCCAATCTCCACTACCATCAGAAAGTGCAAGCACAATTCACAATCTCCACTACCACCCAAAAGTGAATGCAAAATCCACAATCTGCACTATGATCCTAAAGTGAATGGATAATTCACAATCTCCTCTACCATCCTAAAGTGTATGCGCAATTCACAATCTCCACTACCATCCTAAAGTGCAAGCTCAATTCACAATCTCCACTACCATCCTAAAGTGAAAGCTCAATTCGCAATCTCCACTACCATCCTAAAGACAATTCACAATCTCCACTACCATCCTAAAGTGAATGCACAATTCACAATCTCCACTACCATCCTAAAGTGAAAGCTCAATTCACAATCTCCACTACCATCCTAAAGTGAAAGCTCAATTCACAATGTCCACTACCATCCTAAAGTGAAAGCTCAATTCTCAATCTCCACTACCATCCTAAAGTGAAAGCTCAATTCTCAATCTCCACTACAATCCTAAAGTGAAAGCTCAATTCACAATCTCCACTACCATCCTAAAGTGAAAGCTCAATTCACAATCTCCACTACCATCCTAAATTGAATGCGCAATTCACAATCTCCACTACAATCCTAAAGTGAAAGCTCAATTCACAATCTCCACTACAACCCTAAAGTGAAAGCTCAATTCACAATCTCCACTACCATCCTAAATTGAATGCGCAATTCACAATCTCCACTACAACCCTAAAGTGAAAGCTCAATTCACAATCTCCACTACAATCCTAAAGTGAAAGCTCAATTCACAATCTCTACTACCATCCTAAAGTGAAAGCTCAATTAACAATCTCTACTACAAAACCTAATGTGTATGCGCAATTCACAACCTCCACTACCATCCTAAAGTGAAAGCTCAATTCACAATCTCCACTGTCATCCTAAAGTGTATCCACAATTCACAATCTCCACTACCATCCTAAAGTGAATGCACAATTCACAATCTCCACTACCATCCTAAAGTGAAAGCTAAATTCACAATCTCCACTGCCATCCGAAAGTGAATGCACAATTCACAATCTCCACTACCATCCTAAAGTGAAAGCTCAATTCACAATCTCCACTACCATCCTAAAGTGAAAGCTCAATTCACAATCTCCACTACCATCCTAAAGTGAAAGCTCAATTCACAATCTCCACTACCATCCTAAAGTGAAAGCTCAATTCACAATCTTCACTGCCATCCTAAAGTGAAAGCTAAATTCACAATCTCCACTGCCATCCTAAAGTGAATGCACAATTCACAATCTCCACTACCATCCTAAAGTGAAAGCTCAATTCACAATCTCCACTGCCATCCTAAAGTGAAAGCTCAATTCACAACCTCCACTGCCATCCTAAAGTGAATGCACAATTCACAATCTCAACTACCATCCTAAAGTGAAAGCTCAATTCACAATCTCAACTACCATCCTAAAGTGAAAGCTCAATTCACAATCTCCACTACAATCCCAAAGTGAAAGCTCAGTTCACAATCTCCACTACCATCTTAAAGTGAAAGCTCAATTCACAATCTCTACTACCACCTAATGTGTATGCGCAATTCACAATCTCCACTACCATCCTAAAGTGAAAGCTCAATTCACAATCTCCACTACCATCCTAAAGTGAATGCACAATTCACAATCTCCACTACCATCCTAAAGTGAAAGCTCAATTCACAATCTCCACTACAATCCGAAGTGAAAGCTCAGTTCACAATCTCCACTACCATCTTAAAGTGAAAGCTCAATTCACAATCTCTACTACCACCTAATGTGTATGCGCAATTCACAATCTCCACTACCATCCTAAAGTGAAAGCTCAATTCACAATCTCCACTGCCATCCTAAAGTGAAAGTTCAATTCACAATCTCCACTGCCATCCTAAAGTGAAAGCTCAATTCACAATGTCCACTACCACCCTAAAGTGAAAGCTCAATTCACAATCTCCACTACCATCCTAAAGTGTATGCGCAATTCACAATCTCCTCTACCATCCTAAAGTGAATGCACAATTCACAATCTCAACTGCCATCCTAAAGTGAAAGCTCAATTCACAATCTCCACTGCCATCCTAAAGTGAAAGTTCAATTCACAATCTCCACTACCATCCTAAAGTGAAAGCTCAATTCTCAATCTCCACTACCATCCTAAAGTGAAAGCTCAATTCTCAATCTCCACTACAATCCTAAAGTGAAAGCTCAATTCACAATCTCCACTACCATCCTAAATTGAATGCGCAATTCACAATCTCCACTACAACCCTAAAGTGAAAGCTCAATTCACAATCTCCACTACAATCCTAAAGTAAAAGCTCAATTCACAATCTCCACTACCATCCTAAAGTGAAAGCTCAATTCACAATCTCCACTGCCATCCTAAAGTGTATCCACCAGGGCTGTTAACAAGTACTTGAGTACTTAAGTACTTCTGTACTTAAGTACAATTTCTTGAGTACTTGGAATGTACTGGGTACTGGAAGTACTGAACCCAAAAGTACTGTACTGGTACCCAGTACTTTGCTAAAAGTACTTTAAATTTTAAGTACTTTTCAAGTACTTTTTAAGTACTTTCAGTAAAAAAAGCCAACATGACAGCTTACAAACCATGTTGAGTGAACTGCCAATATTTTGAAAGACAATTTGTGAATAAATGGTACTTCATAAAATCATAAACTTCAAGTAGTCTGTAATAAATGATACTTTATAAAAATAATACTTTTCAATAATTCAATTTATATAATTAATGAATAAATAGTTTATTTTGGCTCTTAGAAGAGATATACAGTTTCATTGGATAATGCAGAAATATAGCAATTGGATAGTGCACCAATATAGCAATTAGTCAATTTCAACTTATGCTACAGAAGAACTGACACTGAAACTTGTCAAAGCAAATTAGAAATGTGATTGCAATTAGACAAGACATGACAGAGTCACTATCTGAGTACCTAGTCCAACTATGTTGCTGAACTAGCATCTCAGTTCTGCAGTAAATATATGATCAACATTTATATAATTTTCATTTTAATATAAGTAATGTTACTTTAATTATCAAAAAATGATTTATCCAAAATGTATTTATTCTGTTTCACCCACTGAATTTGTTTAGTTAACCTTTCAAGAATAAATATGGTTAATGGTTATGATAATTATTTGAGAAATAATTTTTTTTTCATGATGCATCATTTTGAAAGTATGCTGTATACATGCATAAATTCAGTAATTATTCAATCAATTTCAATGCCATCTCTTTGAGGGGTTTTCCATGTTCATTGAGGCATGTATGTGTGAATGCATTGGCCTATTGTCTTTAGCAAAGAAATTGGGTCACTGCATGTACCTGACCTTGTACACAGGTGTGAGAATTACCCTCTTTACAATTGGACAGGGAACTTTCACAATAGAATGTCAATTTTCATCCATTGCTTGCTTAAACATAGGCCTAATCTGTGTCAATTAAATAGCAATTTTTCAAAACTAATTTGATTAATAACAATAAATATTTTCATTAATACCCAATAACCTCATTAATTTTCTGGGTGTCTAATAAAAACCCAGTGACTAAAATCTCAATATCTTATTCTGACTATAACTTTCCTTAATTTGACAAGCATTCAAAATATCATAGTATGGGGCAGGTCCAATTTGCCCATTCTTTTGCAATATTATTAATGAAGTTCCTACTTTCTATCTATCTATCTGTTTCTCTGTCTATCTGTCTATCTATCTATCTGTCTATCTATCTGTCTATCTATCTATCTATCTATCTATCTATCTATCTATCTATCTATCTATTTATCTATCTATCTACACTACCCTCCAAAAGTTTGAATACACCTGGAAAAGTGAGGTTTCTTTTAAAAATACTTCATTTTGAATAGAATTTTTGTTTTATATATACATCAAACAATATCAGAACAAAAACATGCCCAGATTTGGTAATTTGGGCCACCAACTTCTCAAGTCCAGTTGCCCGACTGGGCAACCAATTCAAAATTAAGTAATTTATAAATTATAATTTTTAACAATGGTCTTTAAGGATTCTTCGGGCCAACAATTCTTGTCTTCGCACAACCACATTTTGCACGATTTTTTTTATACAGAATGAGTATAATTGCTGGTACAGAATACTGATAAAGTGTATGATCAGATGATAGTGTTATTTTTCACTATATTTTCAAAAAGATAGCAATTTTCATCAATTGTGATTCAATGTGTGAGACATCAAAAAGTACTGGGTACTGGACTTAAGTACTTTCAAAAGTACTGGGTACTGGAATTAAGTACAGTGATTAAAAAAGTACTGGGTACTGTACTGGGTACTGGGAACATTTGAAAAGTACTGTACTGGACTTAAGTACTTTGAAAAGTACTGATTAACAGCCCTGGTATCCACACTTCACAATCTCCACTACCATCCTAAAGTGAAAGCTCAATTCACAATCTGCACTGCCATCCTAAAATGAAAGCTAAATTCACAATCTCCACTGCCATCCTAAAGTGAATGCACAATTCACAATCTCCACTACCATCCTAAAGTGAGAGCTCAATTCTGAATCTCCACTGCCATCCTAAAGTGAAAGCTCAATTCACAATCTCCACTGCCATCCTAAAGTGAATGCACAATTCACAATCTCAACTACCATCCTAAAGTGAAAGCTCAATTCACAATCTCAACTACCATCCTAAAGTGAAAGCTCAATTCACAATCTCCACTACAATCCTAAAGTGAAAGCTTAGTTCACAATCTCCACTACCATCTTAAAGTGAAAGCTCAATTCACAATCTCTACTACCACCTAATGTGTATGCGCAATTCACAATCTCCACTACCATCCTAAAGTGAAAGCTCAATTCACAATCTCCACTGCCATCCTAAAGTGAAAGCTAAACTCACAATCTCCATTGCCATCCTAAAGTGAATGCACAATTCACAATCTCCACTACCATCCTAAAGTGTATGCGCAATTCACAATCTCCACTACCATCCTAAAGTGAATGCACAATTCACAATCTCAACTGCCATCCTAAAGTGAAAGCTCAATTCACAATCTCCACTGCCATCCTAAAGTGAAAGTTCAATTCACAATCTCCACTACCATCCTAAAGTGAAAGCTCAATTCTCAATCTCCACTACCATCCTAAAGTGAAATCTCAATTCTCAATCTCCACTACAATCCTAAAGTGAAAGCTCAATTCACAATCTCCACTACCATCCTAAAGTGAAAGCTCAATTCACAATCTCCACCACCATCCTAAATTGAATGCGCAATTCACAATCTCCACTACAATCCTAAAGTGAAAGCTCAATTCACAATCTCCACTACCATCCTAAAGTGAAAGCTCAATTCACAATCTCCACTACCATCCTAAATTGAATGCGCAATTCACAATCTCCACTACAATCCTAAAGTGAAAGCTCAATTCACAATCTCCACTACAACCCTAAAGTGAAAGCTCAATTCACAATCTCCACTACCATCCTAAAGTGAAAGCTCATTTCACAATGTCCACTACCACCCTAAAGTGAAAGCTCAATTCACAATCTCCACTACCATCCTAAAGTGAAAGCTCAATTCACAATCTCCACCACCATCCTAAAGTGAATGCACAATTCACAATCTCCACTACCATCCTAAAGTGTATAATTATATGCACAATTCACAATAAGCACTACCATCCTAAAGTGAATGCACTATTCACAATCTGCACTACCATCCTAAGAGTGTATGCACAATTCACAATTTCCAAAAAATCCTAAAGTGCTGCACAATTCACAACCAGAAGTAAGCATAACCTCTTTGTTATTCATTGTCATCATGGGTGTCTTCAGCACCCTCAAAGAACTCCACTTGACCAGTGTCAGTGGCATCAACTGATTTCAGGTAGGAAAATAGCCACTTTTTGTGATAGAAAATTGTCCTTTTGGTAACCCAAGGGCTGAATTGACCAATTATAGCATGTTATGAAGTCATCTTGACACCTGGATAATTTATTATCATCATAGACTGACTCAGCACTCCCATACACCCCTATATGAACAATTTTAGTGGTACTGGGTTGATTTCGGACAGGAAAATAGCTGCTTTTTATAAATGCTCAAAAATAGTCATTTTAGGGTCCTCTGAGGGGCCCTCCAAAAATGGTAGTATGGAGGGGGGGGCTAATCCTTCATGCATTTGGCTGAAATTTGGTGTGTGGGCTTTGTACATAAGGGAGCACAACTGAACCCAAAAAGAGCTTGATCCGAAAATATTTTTCGATAAATGGGACACCCTAATGCTGAAACCATCTGAGAAAGATAGTTTTGGACCACCTTGATAGGATGTTCAAACCATTTGGAAAGGATGGTTTTTCCAGGACTTTGCACGCTTGAAATAAATTATTATGGCTGCCGTTACCATAAAATAAATAATTTCCTGCTGAGGAAAGCTCCAAGCCCCCCACCCCTGATTATTAAATGGTGGCCCCCTTAGATGAGTTCAGACCTCCAACAGGAGGCTAGAGGCCAAAGTTGGAAAATCAGGCTGCGAAGCTATGTCACCAGTATGGGGCTAGCGTTGCATTCGGTAAAGCGCAGACAAGGCAAATTTGCAGAACGATGGGCCACGAGAATTCGTAATAAAATGTGAACGCGCATATGCACAATGGGAGCTTTTTGCCGGATTGGCGGTAACAAAATGCAGATGTGGTAAAATTTGCAGAGTAAGGCGATCTTGCTTAAAAAATCACACCTATTTTTTTTTTTAAACGTTGTTGTTAATCAAAGGCCTGAAGCCCTGAACAATCATGCACAATAATAATATCAAAGTAACATACCTTTATCACTGGGTGCCGTTGTTTTAGATTCACTTCCAGTCCCAGACTGCACAGTAGTGACCTTTTGCAAAAGGGTCCCATCATGGTCTGGCGGTTGACCAATGGACATTCTGGAACTGAACATACCGTCCTTATGAATATTGCATTTCAAAGAGCAAATCATCAAACAATGACACACATAGCCATACAACAAGACCACACCCTTGGCTGAAAAGAAATCTAAACTTGCTACTGATATTAAAAAAAATTAAAAATATATATATGGCTTTCTTACATATAAACATATGTATTTACTTTGCCAGGATTCCTTGGAAGTGATTTTACAATCCTATAGACCTACATGCTGTACATGTGAGGAGATAATACACCATTCCGACATATCTGTTTGTTCAGTTTCTGATAAAGACACTTAAAATACTTGTGAAGGTTTTAACTGAGATTTTATAGATGTTGAGAACATCAGTAGCTCACTTATATGAGCTGCTGTCCAAAAGAAAATAAAACAAGAACGAACACTCAGAGAGTGCATACGGATACGCAGGTCTGCCAGCCTGCCATAATATATATGTATCTGTTGACACTGTGCAATGTGTGTGTGTGTGTGTATAAGTGTAGTAAATCACCAAATACTCAATGTAGAAGATATGGAGATCTGTCATAATTGAAAAGAGCTTTTAGTGTGTCACAAGAAAGCATGTACTGCAAAGAAACGGATCCATACAGTGCGTAGTTTTAACAAGATTTGGTGCACAGAGTCACACACAGGATAATCTGGTGCATCATAATAGGCCTGCTCAGCAGAGCTGGCAGACCTAAAGATAAATTAACGGCTGCACTGCAGCAAACCCTCTAAGGTAAATTTAGGATATTCCTCAGTTGGCTACTGAAAGTGGGCAAAGGGTGGGGTGTGTACGGTACCAGGTAAAAAGTTGATATTTTACATAAACAATTGTACTTGTGCAGTCAGCAGAAAATCTGCAAGGAGCAGATTTTTATTGGCGTTCCAATATCAGGAGAATTTTTGCAGTTCCAAGGCTGGACCAAGTATTGGTTCAAGGAGATCAGGTTTGCATCAATAGGTGCTGCTTGATTAAATTGTTTTGGATGAAACTGGTGCACCTCGTATATATTGGGGGCACCTTTGGGGATTTTTTTGGAGGGGCATGGACCGTACCTGACAAACTTAATGGGGATTTTAACTAATATATATTGGCAGCCTCCTTGAATCGATACAACTTTATTGCCCCAGGGGTGGGGTAAGTTTTTGTTAAGGCAGTGGCACAGTATGTATCAATACGGAGATTCACATCCCTTGTTAATTTGGTTATAAATACCTTTTGTCCCACAATATCCATGACACAACTTGCCCAGTCTCCCCTAATACAAACACTTAGTGCAGTGTAAAGCTCTTGTGTGACCATTTTAATAGCACAGTGTACTATGAACTCCAGATTAAAGCCACATGATTAAAACCACGTGAAACAAACATTAAGACACTGTATTTCAAACAAGGATAAAATACTTGAACAACAATGCTCATAAATACAATGAATAATTGAAGATTGTTATGCAGTAGCTTGAAGTTGCATCGATCTTTCACTGCACATTTTACTATCTGCATTGTATCAGCTGATTGGTGTCTGTGCTGGGCAAGAAAAAAAATCCCTCGCATGAGGTAAATGAGTACAGCCATGGCCGTAAGTTTACACTCATCTGCAATGCTGCACTATGGTGCAATTATTGTGACCAATCATAACAAAGCAAATACTTGCTCAATCTTCACTAAATTGTGAGCAATTACAGTTTATACACAGTAGAAGGTCATCTGATAGAAATAATTGCATTAAATGATATTTTCACAGTAATCGTGAGGCAAAATAATGAATAAGTTGAATTTTGAGCATAAAATCAATTATGATGCTATATGTTATTCTCATGGTAGTAACAGCCACCAAAGTTTGTGGATGTGTTGTGTACACATGAAATTAAGCATTCATGACAAAATTACTATAAAATACATGGTTGAATTTTTCGTTCATGGGTTTTACTAGAACTGGTTTTTTCTTCAAATATGGCGAAATTTTATGTAGGTGTAGGAAATAACTGCACTTTTTCTTTTGAAAGAAAATAGTGTCAAATGCGTTCCATAGATGTGGAATTTTATTAAACTAATTAAATTTCATAATAAGAAAAACAATTCACTACTTTATTCTTACGTCAGAAATTAACAATTTTTCTAATCATAAACACATCACGCGAAACCCGATCAAGCAACATTAAAGTTGCATATTTAATTGTAATTTTGTCATGAATGTTTAATTTGGTGTGTGCCCAACACATCCAGATACTTTGGTGAATTATGAATGACAATATAGGATCAGAACTGATCATATACTTAAATTTCAACTAATTCATTATTTTGCCTCACAGCTATTATGTAACATTATTCCATTCAACAATTTTATTAGAACCCCTCCAAATACATACTAATTATAATTCCTGACATATTGGAGAAGATTGAGCAAGTATTTGCTTTGTTATGATTGGTCAAAATTATAGCACCATAGTGAAGCATGGCTGCTGAGTGAAAACTTACGGCCATGGCTGTAACATGTTAAGGACACCCTTGCTCTGCCACATCTCACTCATCAATCAAGCCTTGTGAGCTTAGAGGGCTGCACTTCAATCGAGCCTTGTGAGCTTAGAGGTTTGCACTTCAGTCAAGCCTTGTGACCTTAAAGGGTTACACTTCAATCAAGCCTTGTGAGCTTAGAGGGTTGCACTTCAGTCAAGACTTGTGAGCTTAAAGGGTTACACTTCAATCAAGCCTTGTGAGCTTAGAGGGTTGCACTTCAGTCAAGACTTGTGAGCTTAAAGGGTTACACTTTAATCAAGCCTTGTGAGCTTAGAGGGTTGCATTTCAGTCAAGACTTGTGAGCTTAAAGGGTTACACTTCAATCAAGCCTTGTGAGCTTAGAGGGTTGCACTTCAGTCAAGACTTGTGAGCTTAGAGGTTTGCACTTCAGTCAAGCCTTGTGAGCTTAAAGGGTTACACTTCAATCAAGCCTTGTGAGCTTAGAGGGTTGCACTTCAATCAAGACTTGTGAGCTTAAAGGGTTGCACTTCAATCAAGCCTTGTGAGCTTAGAGGGCTGCACTTCAATCAAGCCTTGTGAGCTTAGAGGTTTGCACTTCAGTCAAGCCTTGTGAGCTTAAAGGGTTACACTTCAATCAAGCCTTGTGAGCTTAGAGGGTTGCACTTCAGTCAAATCTTGTGAGCTTAAAGGGTTACACTTCAATCAAGCCTTGTGAGCTTAGAGGGTTGCACTTCAGTCAAGACTTGTGAGCTTAGAGGGTTGCACTTCAATCGAGCCTTGTGAGCTTAGAGGGTTGCACTGTCATCCAAGGGAGTCCAGGCTCCCCTCACCTAGTCTTATGAGACTGAAATAAAATTTTGCAGAAAACATGGAGCAAGGCGCCTGCGAATGCCGATACAAGGCCAACACGGGCCCGCGAATGCTGAAACGATGCCCGGGCCCCCCTAGACTGTCTGGATCTGCCACTGTCCATCATCTGCATTACAAATTGCTCTCAAATATCATTTAAGATGTGATTAGAGACTTACTTGCCATCTCCCCTCCTCTGGACTGCCATGATTTTATATCCTACTTGAAAAAATCCAAATACCAAATCCAACAAAATTTTGTTGACCAAGATGTACAGATGTACACGTTAAAGCAAGCTGGTACAACAAGCTGATACTATAACAGTTATTGAAGATCTCAAGCTCTGAACAACAGGCTGCATACAAAATCAATGACCCCTAGTAACAAAAGCATGGTTTTATCTACACCAAGCACTGAATCTCCATGTACTATTGATTTCTGACAAACATTTAGAACTAAAAAATAAGATATATCATAGCAGAGTGAATTTTACTGGGACAGTCAGCAGGTCATTACAACTTGATCGTGCTACCCCCAATTGTCACGAATTTTGACCCTGTACCTAATTTCTTTCCAACAAAATATTAAAGAAACAGAAAAAAGAAAACTAAAACTATGACATACTTCGGTCACTCCATAAGAACGTTGACCTATCTACTTAATTTGCACACAATGACTTCCGGAATTCATATATTAATAATTCATAAATAAATTAATATCATATACAAATAGTACTGAGAGTATAAATGTACAAAAGTAGCAACCCAGAGGAAGAAAAGAGTGCATTTGAAGTGCTTGAATTATTTAAATTACGCTTCATTTATACTCCCCATATTCAAATCCATCCGCTCCAAATACGCTGCCTTGCAGAAAAGAATGTATTTTTGCAGTACATTTGGTAATTTGAATAATTCGAGCGCTTCAAATGTACTCTTTTTCCTTTGGGAAAGACCAGAAAAATAGGGACTTAAACAAATTTTATCACCAGGAAATTTAATTGAATTTTTAAGATTTCCATATAAATTTTGAAAAGACAGCAAAAAATGTTTCTTCTGGTCATGGAAAATTTAGGTATAACTTTAACCTTAAAATCAACCTCTTTATCCGAAAAAAAAAAACAACAACAACAAAACACACACACAAAGTCAAAGAATGAAAAGCGACCGGAAATGGCAATTGTAATTTTGTTATAGGTGACCTGCTCCACCAAAATGAGTTCAAAGTAGGCCTTCTATCATATTAGTTGTGTAAATGATTTTATTTTGCTAGAAATTAGCTTTAAAATGATGGTTCATATGTATTGATATCTCCATCCAATCCTAAGATATGGCACCTCAAACATTGACGATACGAAACATCAAACTTGGCATTTGAATTTCCCTCTATTACAATGAAAGGAAATTGAATTGAATTTTTTTAATTTCCATAGAAATTTTGAAAAGACAGCATAAAATGTTTCTTCTGGTCATGGACAATTTTGGCATAACTTTTTCAACCTCAAAATCAACCTCTTTTTCCGAAAAAAAAAACACACACAAAAAAGTCAAAGAATGAAGAAAACTTAGAAAAGCAGCCAGAAATGGCAATTGTTAATTTTGTTATCGGTGACCTGCTCCACCAAAATGAGTTCAAGGTCGGCCTTCTATCATATTAGTTGTGTAAATGACTTTATTCTACTAGAAGTTAGCTTTAAAATGATGGTTCATATGTTTTGATATCTCCATCCAATCCTAAGATATGGCACCTCAAACATTGACGATACGAAACGTTGAACTTGGCATTTGAATTTCCCTCCATTACAATGAAAGAAATACCGTAGGAAAATAAAGAATGACACCCAATTTAGATAATTCAAAATCAGTTTCTAGTAAAAATGGTCTTTAATGTCCAAAGATGATTTTTTTTTGTTGCTAAAACGTGGTACCAACAGTTAAAAACATCAAAATACATATATATTATGCTCATCTTTGGGAAATATAAATTACCAACTTTTTTCATTTTGATGGAGAGCAGGTCACAGATTAAATTAAATTAATTAATCTATTTATTAAATATTCTTTTTTTTTTTTTTTTGTTCAAAGTATGAGATCGACCTTCAGTCTAAAACACGCGCATGCATACCAGTAATACCCTATAAGACAATACAAGTGTATGCAATTCGAATTTGGATATTGCAAAATCAGGGTCATTTTGCAAACTTGTAACATACAGATATGGTGAAAATGCAATAGTTGACCTTATGCATCTTAATTTTTTTTAATAATGTTGTGGCATACAAATCATTTTTTCCTTTATAGTATTTGCATATTTTGAAGAAATACATAACTAGTTGGAGCCTATTCCAAACTCACATGACAATTTCTAATTAACATACACCAACAGTAGTGATCACAAACTGTTACACATTGTTTGTTACTATTTGTGCTTTTAGCAGTTACACATAAGATAGAAGTAGATAAGAATCTACAAATTATAGAACAAACAACGCCCAACAATAACTGAATTTTGAGAAAATGTTTTTCGTAATCAACTGTAAAATTGGATGGAATCTGTGACAAATATATCAAAACACATTTCTTGGGCATTTCTTTGATTTGTTATTTGCCAGTATATAAACTGCTCACACTTAAAAACGCACACTTCAAAAAAGGTTAAAAATAGCACTTCCTCCTAGAGTATCAAAATGAAAGTTTTAACACTTCTAGTAGTAGCCATCAGGTACATTAACAAAAATTTACAAATCTCTAAGTGCAGTATTTTTGTGTCAAATTAATTTGTCGTGGTTACCGTCGAAAACCCAAGTCACAAAATTTCAATATCATCTGATCATTAATTTCAACAACTAAGCTGTTCCTTCCACAATATTTTTGATAAGCCAGGAAAGTTTACAATTTTTCTTGCTTGATGGGTTGGGTAAAAGGGATATTTGACCAAACCACAATTGAAGAGGATGAAGTTAATAAAATTTAAGTGTCAATGCTGACCCGCCCCCTACAGGAGACTTTTGTCAAAATCTTCAAAAAAGATGTTTTATTCAGATTTTTGAGAGTATTGATATGGAATGATTGCCTATGTATGTGTTTCTACCCTGGGTAAGCAAAAAGCCCCATAATTTAACAGTTTTGGTTCACATGTATCACTTCCAGATGCTGAGTCGTACATTTTGAGTTTTCAATTCAAAATCTGCTTTATCGTTTACTTTTTTTTTCACAAACTTTCGCGGGGCAGCTTTTGGATGTCCTGTGCCCGTCATGTGAAAATTTCTTAAGATTAATCCAATCCGGTATGCCACAAAACCAATATTTCCATTGGTGCATTTTGTATTGAAGTGTACTTTGTGACTTGTATTTTCGACAGTAACCATGACGATTTAGTTTGACACACAAATACTGCACTTAGAGATTTGTGAATTTTCATGAATATACCCAATGGCAACCACTAGAAGTGTTCAAACTTTCATCTTGGTACTTTAATAGGAAGTACTATTTTTAACCTTTTTGGAAGTGTGCGTTTTTAAGTGTGAGCAGTTATGATGGACTGAAGCCATTTGCATGCCCTGATACCTTTTGTCTCTCAATGATTATCATGGCCGCCCAAGGTCTAAAAGCATCAATTTTGAGCAACAGCAAATGCTGACATGCAGAACTATATCTTATGAAAGTGTTTTTGTTATAATACCAAAAAACAATTAGAAAAAGAAACATTCCTAAATGACATGACCAGGAATTGTCTCAACAGACAGACCTCTGAATAAAATATGACTGACAAAAGTTACTAATATTATCAAATTAATCTTGATAACATAAGTAATGAGTACAGTTTTTTAACTCAAAACTCCTAGTAAACACTTTAATGATCAAGTGGGGAAATAAACTGAATAAATAAATAGGCCTACTAATGAGAAATTCTAAAATCAGAGCAGAGTCACAATTTACAAAAGGAGTAAGGAAAATGGATGGAAGATTGGGGCCTCATGTCCTATATTTGTGCACTCGGTAGGCTGATTGGGACAGAAAAGGGACACGGCAATGAGACAAAAGATGACTGAAACTGTAGTCCAAAAGAACATTTTCCAGTAAAGAAGATAGGAAAGTGATGTGAAACAAGTGCTGCAGAATTACATAGTCAGTCACTTGAAAAATGAATAACTTGAAAATGTAATCCTTTTGTCCGACAAGTATTTTTGAAGATCTTCAGTATTTTTCAAATGTCAT
The DNA here is from genome assembly GCA_026936325.1 of Platynereis dumerilii. Lineage (NCBI taxonomy): Eukaryota > Metazoa > Annelida > Polychaeta > Phyllodocida > Nereididae > Platynereis > Platynereis dumerilii. The sequence continues at coordinate 14,401,142 of JAPTHN010000016.1, read as the reverse complement.
TTATACTCTCATATGACATAATATATTTCTAAATTATTCAGTCTCTTGACAAGCAGAAATTGAAACTCCACAAGTATGACAATAGGGTGAATGCCAAGACAGCAAACCGTTTATTTAAACTGAATCTAATCATTTCAATTTAGTTTTTAATATGATTTCCAATATGACATGACCAAATGAGTGACATGAGTTTGGATATTTCAGTGTGAAACTATTTCTAGAAAAATGAATACCTTGAAAATGTATGGCAGTCCTTCTGTCCGAGTCAGTGTCTGACAAGTACTTGTGAATCAAGATCTTCACATGTATTTTTGAAATACATGTCATTTAATGGCACCCATGTCAAAAGCTGTCAAACACATCATGGATAACCACATGCACAAAACTGAACTAAACAAAGAATCACACTATCAGTTGTCAAAAGAGAAGTAGACTAATCTCTTTTATAGTTATGTTATTTCTTTTGATAGAATTTTAATCACTTTGCTTACTACCAATCTCACTATTCACACCTTTTCTTCTGAGGTTTGAGAGTCACGTGTGCAGTCCATGGCTGACTCGGACGTGCCACATGTGCACTTGTGTGACATTGTCCATCTCACTGGTCAGGTAAAGTCTGAGGGGCCGACCAGACGATAGTGGGGGGGGGGGGGCTAAAAAAAGTGAAAAAGTGACCATCACAGTGTTTGCTCTCTTTTATACATGGTCAAGAGGTGCAATTTCTGGAATATCTTTCACTAATCTTAACTTTTATTTTGCTCATTTCCAATGCAATCTCACAGGTTAAAATGAGAAATGGTAAAGTAATTTACACTGTTTAGAACAAATTTACACAAATTTCGACACTTTGTCCCTTCTCAGTTAAAAAATAATCATCACAAATTCATGAAATTTACAATATGATTTCAGGCATCCAGGGCCTACAAAAATCAAAAATAATTGTTTCTCTATCTCTATTGGTCTTTTCTGTAGGCTATGGTAACGTAATTTACACCCAAAAACGACAAAATCACTTTTTGATCCTGGCAAGGTATATGATAATGGTAGTGCCATCATATCTTGTAATTTCACATCCTGATATTTCCATGGTTTTATAGACAAATTACAGCCACATGCACAACCTTCTTTGGCCTCCTGTGAAGAAAGTTTTCAATATATTTCAAAACCTTAAATTGCAACAAAAACTAGACTTTTTGAAGTTGGCAATGGAGTTCTTAAATTGGAGAATTGGCAAATACTAACATGATCAAATTGGCGTTAGTTATGATTTTTTTTTTGAAAGACAGTAGGCCTATTGTTAGGCACATTTTCATTCATTTCTCAAGTCAATACCAGCAAAAATAGTGCCTAATCGTCATATTATATGACACATGTATCTATATGATATTTTTGATGTCAAATAAAATCCTATATATATATATGAAACCACACAGCCATTTTCCGTTTTTCGGCCATTCAACATGGTATTTACCCCAGTTCCTATCCCATATTGTATATGTATTGTATATACATATTGCATATGAATACATTTCTATATATAAGAATTCTAAATAACTGCCAAATTTCAAAATTGTAAAATGATTCCACTAGAAATGACATCCAATACTCTTTGAACATTCTTTATTTTTTGGAATTTGCCCGTTTAACTAGGATTGAGCCAAATGGGGCCTAATAATTTCCCATCGAAGTAGAATGGGTGGTCATGAGAATTAAAGTATAGTGTCTTCCTTTTAACATTTGTTTCATTGGTCATTTTAAGTTGATTTAAATAACTTTCAGTGCATGCTCAAATTTTAACATGAAAATATCATTGTGATAAACCAAAATCATAAAATTTACATCACCAAAAAATATTCTTTATTTTTATTTTCTCAAAATGATCCGAAAACCAAGCTCCGGAATCATGTGCTTTTGGTATTTATGTTGGATTTGTTTAATCATGAAGTTTGTTCAGAAGCACTGCATGCACAACATGACAGTCATGACTAGATTTTAATATAAATTTAATTACACAGCTTAGCAAACATGATTCATAACATTTTGAAGCGCGTTTATCACACCATAAACCATATACAACATGTATTCTAAAGGCGAGGTAAACAATATTTTTTTAAACTTGAATAATTTTTTAATAGGCTGCGCGGCAGCAAGCCTTCAGCGAACAACTTGCTATAATTTTGTTTTGCAGGTGAGTGAATTCTAGGAAATTTGGTATTTATCTTAAGGAAATTATACAAACCATGAGTAGGCCACTTAGCGAGGCAACGTCATTTGTGTTTTGGTAATAGGAGTTGTAAGGTTCAAGTAATGCCACTAATGGACACATTTGAAAAGATACACAAAAAAGATATTGAACTTTTCAATATATTTCAATAGTGATCAAATATTTACAGCTGTAGTATCTAAAACCATGGGAAGGCACAAATAAAGTAGTTTATACCTGTTATGATGCAGCGTCAAGCATGAAATATGTATAGTATGTGAGCCATGGACCAAAAGCAAAAGAAAAGAAATAAATCTATACTTTAAACTACTTTATCTTAATATTTAAAAAAATATTGAATACCTTTCAATGAAAACACGTACCAGCACAATTACTATGTTCACCAAAATTCATTCATGTACCTGCAATAGTGCCTGAGTATTGAGCCGGAAACGAAAATAATAATTTTTCATATAAAATATTTTTTTCAATATATGCTCTATATTTAAAAAAGTATGACATAGAGTAGCGCATGCAGCCCCCTTTAACTTCGAGCTGTGATTTGACCTACTTTTTATGGTCGATTACACTGGTCAACAAAAAAAAAATTTCCGTCTGCTACCTGAGGAAAAATAACTATGTAAACCTAATTCGAGCATGCTGATTCCAAATCTGGAATCGGAATTTCTCCAGAACGTCTAGATTTTGAGTTATGGCCATGTCAATATTTGGCAAATAATCAGGCGTCAGAGCAATTCGCGTGTCAAAGAAATGCACTCTGAACTGTTGAATACTGGAAAGTAGGCATATCTCAGTATTTACATCAACCTGCTGACAGGGGTCGCATGTGTCTGCCTCAAACAACGGATTGACGTGAGGAGAGGAGGCGCTGCAAGCAGCTTGTATTTACATAGGTTATTTCAAGATGCTGAAGCAATATATAGCCAAAATATTTCAATCAGACAGGTCCAGATACAAAAATTTGAGAGTGACAGGCTCCATAAATGGGCAATTTTTTGCGAAATTGTTATTGTTCAATATATTCCCATTTAGAGATATGAAAATGGCTAAAATGCAACTCCTACTGATAAATTATTGTTTCTGTGTGTAAGAAAAACATATCTAAGGAATTTCTCATTAGTATTGGTTTTTTATGAAGAATATGAAAAAAAATTGATGGAAAATTAGATGCAATAAACTTTAAATTAAAATGTTCTGGTTGGAAGGGTCAGGTAATGCAGATATAATTCCAAATACTACACTCTAATACAACCACACTGTCCATAGAACCAGCCTCAGCCACTGTGTAGACCAGTGCCTGGAATTTTACATGGTTTTAACTGTTTTCCATACTGTTTTGCTCAAACCAACAATTTCTGTCAAGAAGAAATCAAATCGCGAAGAATTTAGTCATCGAATTTTCAGCAATTTATGTGGTTCACATAACCCCTTCTTTAATGATGATCAAGCAATCCCTTCAGAGTCTGAGCTACTGGAGGTGGAGTGTGATTTGACATAACTTAGGGCATTCTCCTGAGCATTTAAAAATGGACATTCAAAATCAGATTGGAAAAAGCATAGATTTTCCGAATATTTTTTTCATCATATTTGTTAATATAAAATTATCAATACATTTTTTTTGGCAAAGTAGGCCCATAGTAGCTCACAAATTGGTTTTAATTACTGGCTGTAGGACCTCATAAAAAATTTTCATAATCTTGAATAGTTATAAACCCAACCAGAGGTTACTTGGTAAAAATCGCCTATTTCTGGCACCTCTTATCCTCAAATATATGCAGTTGGAGAAGTCTGAGTAAACAAGTAGGTCATATTTTGATTCAGGATATGCAAATCATCTCTACAAATGCTAAGATAATTTCTAAATCTAAATTTTAATAGCTTAGAACACATTTCTTTGATACGTGAATTGCTCTCACGCCTGATTATTTCCCAAATATTTACATGGCCATAACTCAAAATCTAGACCTTCTGGAGAAATTCTGATTTCAGATTTGGAATCAGCATGCTCAAATTAGGTTTATAGAGGTATTTTTCCTCAGGTAGCAAAATCATTGTTGACCAGTGTTATTTGAATGCTTATGCTGTCAGGAAGGGATCACTTGTCTCTACTTATAACTAGTGAAACAAATGTCTACCAATTTTAACAAAGGCGTTACAGCCACTGTTGTAAAATATTGCAAATGGCCTTCTAACCCCATCTATTCGGCAAAAAGCCCCCCATTATAATAATCCTATGGCAATTTATTGCGCACTAAGCTTGAAAGTTATTTCTTGGGGTTCTTCTATCATTTTTAGGGCATTCTATTTACTTTTTCTGAATTTCTGAATTTTTCTGTTCATATCTGTATTTTTTAATGTTTTTTGCCCTTTTTCAATTCCGGCCAATTTTTTTCTATTTTAATTAGCTATTCTATCAAGATTCAAGGTAGAGAACACATTATTAAGTAGTTCCTGAAGCAGTTTCGAGGCCCCAGTGAAGGGGGCCTCATGCGCCATACCATTGATGGGCCTCTCACCTCAAACACACATACTATAATTTGACCTCTATATTTTGAACTAAAATGACAAAAACATGATCCAAATCATATTTATATGATGGTCATAAAATGAAACAATGCAGATATTCATTACACTTTTAAATATTTCCAAAGTTATTTCTGACAACCCCTTTCAAAGAATTACTCAAAGTTACAAAAACCATGGATATTTTTTTGTTTCTTTAATTTCTAATATTGTTTGGTGCTGTCTGCCTTGAAAATTTGTGACATCATCTAAAAAGCCTTTAGCTTCAATCCTATCAATAAGAAAATGTACCAAAACTGTAAGTGTAGATATAACCCTGGGAGGGGGGGGTCCGGGGGGGGGCTCTCACCTAACCTGGGCTTCTTGCCCCGACCTACTCTATGTATCATTCTAACTCACAAAAGTCACAACTATACCATACATGTAGTCTATAGTGTACAAAATTTCATCTTGTTCATTGCAACAGTGCGTTAGTCTTGTGCCGGAAACAAAAAGAGTAGTTTTTTAATATTTTTTGTGAATACCGTTTCAAAAATATAAAATATGTATAATACTGACGACCAAAAGGCACAGTTAGACCATGTAGGCTATATGTGTAATAAATTTCATCCATGTACATGCAATAGTGGCTGAGTCTTGGCCTGGAAACGGAAAAAAATAAGTTTTATATTCTTTAAGAGTACTCCAACCGAGATAATGTTAGGGTAAATCAAACTAAATAATTCAAATAAGGTTTAGTTGAAGAAGTTGAGATCATTTTATGACAATTTTATGACCATATATGAACATTATTGTAATTTGTAAATACTCTATTAGCCCCCTGAGACCTACCATTACTGGGTGTTGTCTGCCGGCATGCTCTTAAATGCTTTATAACAGCCCAGGATATTAAATAGAGCTTTCAACTTATCTCAGACACTGTGTTGGTCTCCTGGAATACACCACATGTGACCATATACAATGTAGGCCTACAAAAATTCACTTTTTTCAAAAAGTATAAGGCTGCTGCCTAGACTAATTCAAAAAGTTCATCTGACATGTTTAGTTACCCTCCAGCGGAAAAAATAACAATTATTTGAATCATTATTTAATCATGGATTTTATCACACCCCTACTGCTATTCCGAGTGAATTTGGCTGGTTTGATTGCAAAATATTTAATGAGCTAAAAAAAAATTCTGAAATATTTTCACATCTGCCGTGATTCTGCATTCCTTGAGTACCAATAAAACCTGATGGCCCGTTTTCACCAACATGGTACTAAGAGTTAAGCCTGGCGTTAACTCCTTTAAACCTGGTATAAGTAATAGATAACGCCCTCGTTTGTGACGATATGCAATATATCCGAGGGCTTTAGCCCGAGGATTATTGCAGATCGTCACAAACAAGGGTGTTATCTAACTTATACCACTAAGCACAAAACAAATTAGTTTAAATCTCTTTGTTTGCCACTTAATCCTTCTTGTTTGACAATTCATTGTATTTGTTGCACATTCATGTTCCTCAGTTCATTTGGAGGCTGGCAGCCCTGAAGGCAACAGGTCAGAATTCTTTGTTCACAGGAAATGATACAATACACCAATTTTGTAGATAGATAGAAAGATAGATAGATGGATTGATAGATTAGATAGATAGAAATAACACAATATATTAATTTCATAGATTAATTTTATAGATAGATAAATAGATAAATAGATAGATAGATAGATAGATAGATGGATAGATGGATAGACGGATAGACAGATAGATAGACAGATAGATAGATAGATAGATCGACAGTGCAGCCCTCTCAGCCAAGGTCTCTTTGGTAAGGCAGATTATTACAGTCACTGGGCAAAATTGGATGTTGAAGTTACAAAATACATCTGAAAAAAATAATAGAAAGCAAGGAGCAGGGGTTCGGGGGCGGCAGCCCCCGAAATAAGAAGAAGCAGGGGTTCGGGGGCGGCAGCCCCCGAATTAAGAAGAAAAAATAATTCTTTGAGCTTGTCAAATATGGCCAAAACTGTTAGTCTGCTGCTCCGCAATTTTTTTGGCAGCTTAGCTATCCAGAATGAACTTTTTTATCAAGTTACCTAAAATTTGATGATCATTATTTCAGATATTGGTACAAAAAAGAGTGAACACAACCTTTTTATTTAGAGCAATCACACTTGATTCAAACTTCCTCCTTGTTTGCAGTCTGTGTTGTCCAGTTTTAATCCTTTGTTGGTCAGGCTTGTTTCAGTGTTTCCTTCAATTTTGTCAACTTGTAGTCAGCCAAGCATGCAATATCATGGTCAGGTGTATGAGCTGTGATATGCATTATATCAGAGCGAAATCCTGGCTTCTGATTGGCCAAAAAAAACAAACAGTGGTATAACTAAGTCCATTTCACCAAGAGTGTGATAAGCATGTAAACCTGTCAAGGTTCAGTGAATCATACACATTGTCACCCAACTCAAGGATCAGCCATCTCAAACTGATTTGGTGTCAAAAAGTGATTAGGCCAATGAAAACAGAACAAATGTTTCTTATGAGGTGGCATGACAAATCAGTATTATAGGCCTTTGTCTATTATATTCGCATGTTTCTCTAATTTAACAGTCACCAAAGATTTTTTCAAGAAAGATGTTACATCATGAGACATAAAGTTTGCAAACCAAGAACACACACTTACCTAGAAAATATATTTGTTGAAGTAACTGTTGCAAATATACTAGCCATACAGCATTAAGCACAAAGTATTTCATGTATGAAACTATGTTTTTATAGCATTTGCCTATGATAGTCATGACACCAAATAGAGGCAATTCTTCTGTGCTGAGTTGTACAAAACCTCTGCACTTGTTGTTGGTCTTAGCAAAGGGGTACTTTCGAAGGGCAGGAAATTCGGACGTGGGTGCTTGCAATCTATGCATCCTGTAATCCTATAACCCCCCCCCCCCCGGAAATCAGGCGATTTCGGAAAATTCAAATTTAGCCTCCCGTGTGACTGGTCCACTTGGCATACGTACATATATGGGTTTTAATGAAGTGATTGCATGACTAACACGCTTCACAATCCTTGAAACTGAGGCGACACTAATACCACTCAAGTCACCAAAAATCGCAGGCACGTCAGCCATTCTGGGTACATCAGATTTTGAGGACCCTTATCATTAGATATTCAAAGGGATTCAACCATTATTGTAGTTTCATTGTGCAAAAATGCATGACCAGCTGATTTGTATTAATTTATTGTTTGAAGGGAGGGGGCTAAAGAAAAATGCATTTCTGTCACCAACACTGGACAGACAACTAATTAATATATATATTTTTTAAATAAATTTCCAAGCCCACCCCTCTTTTTCTCTTACCTTGTCATGTGGCCATGTTTGGGAACTTCAGAGATTAATTGTGTTTGTAGCAGTTGAGTTGTTTAAATACTAAGTGCAGACTTTCACTCAGTAAATGTTCCTTGATCCTGCTCCACTTGAGTGATTGGCTTAGCCAGACCAGGTCTTAGCTAAGACGTGGCATAACTCCTAATACCATGTTGGTGAAAACGGGCGGATAAGACTGTTCTCACATAGCTTGGTGACAAACTGGATACGGGTTTTGCTGCGCCACATTAGTTCCAGTTATGATGAAAAATGGCTGGTCTATGACACCCCATTTCGGAGAAAATAGAATTAAATGGGGTATCAAGAGGGGACTAATAATTTTGTCCTCAACTGTAATAGTTCCCAATTGCCTTATCAAAGACAATAATGATAGCTAAGCAGAACATTAGTTGTACTCACACCCACACTCTTGCAGTGTCTGTGAAGCGTAAGACGTTTCCGAAGACCGTCGCTTCCACAGCCATTCCGCGGTCTTTCTTGCGGAGTGATGTTGAAATGCGGGTATATTCTCGATGTGACCGAGGCAAAGGATGTTAGTCTCATGTCACAGGTTCACACATTGTACTTGAAAATTATTCATTATCACCAACTATGTTGTAATTCTAACTTACATCTAACCTATTAAGTTACCCATGCACAAAACCTCATGCAAAAGTAAATGCTGTGTGATTATTGAAGCAATAACCCTCAGGTCACAGCTCACAACTCCACGGGACGTTGGGACAGTGACATCGAACATGTGCAAAAGAATGGAGATCTTATATTATCCCACATCTACGAACTTACTAATCATACTAATCATTGAGAGACATAAGTTATCAGGGCATGCAAATGGCTTCAGCGTAACTGTATACTAGCATATGACAAATCAAAGAAATGCCCAAGACATGTGCGTTTTGACATATTTGTCACAGATTCTATCCAATTTGACAGTTGACTATGAAAAACATTTTCTCAAAATTCACAGTTATTGTTGGGTGTTATTGGTTCTATAAGTTGTAGATTCTTATCTACTTCTATCTGATGTCTAACTGCTACAAAGCACAAATAGTAACAAACAATGTATAATTGTCTGTGATCACTCCTGTTGATGTATGTTAATTAGAATTTGTCATGTGATTTTAGAATAGGCTCCCACTAGTTATGCATTTCTTCAAAATATGCAAATACTATAAAAGAAAAAATGATTTGCATGCCACAACATTATCAAAATAAGTGAGATGTACAAGGTTAACTATTGAATTTGCACCACATCTGTATGTTATTTGCAAAATGACCCTGCTTCTGCAATCTCCTAATTCGAATTGCATACGCTTGTATTGTCTTATAGGGTATTATTGGTATGCATGCGCATGACTTATCCTCCCTGTCGAGGTTTTTTACCTTCAGCGAACGAAGTTCGAAGAAGGTATTGTTATCACTTTGGTCAAAAGTTGTCCGTCCGCCGGGCGGGCGGGCGTCCGGGCGGCGGGCGGATAGATAGTTTCCGGGCCAGTTCTCAGCCCCTATTGAATGTATATGGATGAAATTTGGTACACATGTAGCCTATATGGCGTAGTTGTGCCTTTTGATGGTTTGATTGATGGAACTTCTGTAATTTTTTAAATATTGAGCAAAATAAAATAAAAAATCTTTTTTCGTTTCCGGGCTTGGACTCAGCCCCTATTGCATGCGCATGGATGAAATTTGGTACACATGTAGCCTGTATGGACTAATTGTGCCTTTTGATGGTCTAATGGATGGATATTTAGTACTTTTTCAAATATTGAGAAAAATATAAAAAAATTATTATTTTCATTTCTGGGCTAGAACTCAGCCCCTAATACATGTACATGGACGAAATATTTTACACATGTAGCTTATACAGTCTAGTTGTGCCTTTTCATGGACTGATTGATATTCCACACTTTTTGGAATATTGAGAAAAATGTAATAAAATTGTTTTTTTTTTGCATTTCGGGCCAAAACTTGGCCACAATTGCATGCACATGGATGAAATATGTTACACATGTCATCTATATAATTAATTTGTGTCTTTTGTGGGTGTGATTCATGGATATTCTATACATCTTGAAATATTGACCAAAAAATATAAAAATTATTATTTTTTGTTTCCAGGCCAAAACTTGGCCATCATTGCATGAAATTTTATATACATCACCTATATAATATATTTGTGCCTTTTGTTGGTCTGCTTGATTATTATTCTTAATGCTTTTTCAAATATTCTGACCCATACCTCACAACTTATTCCTTGTTTATGCATGAAACTGGTTCATATGTTATGTACATTGGTCTAGTAAGGCCTTTCCATCGTTCAACACACCTTTGCATGCAGGCGGGCATTACGGCAGGGCGTATAGATAATTTCACACCAAAATTGGGCCACTATTGCAAATACTACATGCAATTTGGTTCACATCACTTTTATGGTGTAATGGTGTCCTTTTTAAATGTTGTTTTTTCGCTGAAGGTTTGCTGCTACGCAGCCTATGTTTTTTTTTTTCAGGTCAAATATCAGAAAATGTCCCCAACTGTCGCAGAACCAGGGAAAAGTACCACATTTTCAGAGAAGGCAATCAGAAATATGGCCAATAATATCCTAAAAGTGGTGAATACTTAAATCCCATTGGCTAATTGCTTTCCCACCCTTGCCTCTGATTTGTCCAGCCAAGGTGTCCCCAAGCTGGAGTATTTTTAGTGCATTTTAATGTAACTTCAAGGCTTTATAACTTGGTCATTCTTTCAGTTTAAATTTTGAAAGTTGTCTTTTTGGATTTAGAGTGTATAAATCTCCAGTGTGTGAAAAGCAAATTAAGAATTGTTGAATTGCAAAAAAATTATTTTGGGTCCATGTTCAGGCCATTTAGTGAAATAGGTCTATTGTCTGGACATGTCGCTTACATGGCGTTACATAATAATAGAAATCAATTTAGAAGCACTGAAAACTAAAAAAAAAGTGGTGTGGGATAAAAAGGTCAAAACATGGCAAAATCTGCATCCTTCCATCCCCAGCAACAGGAAATTGGCTTCACAGGCAGGGACACAGTCGCATACAACCTAAAAACGTACACTGCGTGGCAGCATACCCTCGCCTTTTCTGATGCCGGTGGAATATGTGTTTTGTTAACAAGCAACTTCAAAATAGCCATATTTTTCACTTCAAAGATGTCCAAAGATGACTTGTTTCATTGCATAGGTGTATAATTATGGGAATTTTGAATCAATACAAACCTTCAAATCAAATGGGATTATAATTGGTTGTATGATGATTTTCTTTACACATGACATAATTATACAGTGGGGTGTGAAAGTTTGGGCACCCTTGGAGTGGGGTCACATGTTTTCAAATTTCAGACAAACCATATGCAGAATCTTTCCAACGTGAATTGTGTGAGTGAAGGATACCCATGCACTCAATTTTACCCAGAAAGAACAATGGAAATATAAAAACGTAAAACAATATAGGTATTTTTGTTAGATTTTACTTGTGCAAAAGTTTGGGCACCCCTACAGATTCTGATCTTGATTTTTGTATAACTCTACATTAAAGCAATATAAAAGCTCTAAAATGATTTGGATAATAATGTAAACATCCCAGGACTTCATTTTGTGTGAATTTTTGGTTTTAATCCAAAACAGAATGACCCCAAACTTGGCAGATTGGAGGTACCCAAGGTACGTCAGATTATTTAATAAAATTTCTATTATTTTGACTCCAGGAGCTGAAAAAGTTGATTTATCATGTTTATTTTTCATTACCTAAACATGACAGATTATGAACAAATATGAGCCAGGAGGTGGATGTTCCCATCAGAATTTTGAGATGAACTTTTTTGACCATGTTTTTATTATCCAGCCTCCAAACATACCACATAGACATCAAAATCATAAAAGGTCAGGGGCAACTGATGCACCCTAATACTGACCCCCAAAAGGCACAACTGGACAATACAGGTAGGCTATATATGGGTATACCAAATGTCATCCTTGTTCATGCAACAGTGGCCCATTTGGATACACTTTCTTTTCAAATGAGTTTAGTACTGAAGCTGCTGGTCATCATAGGGATAACAGTCATGCAAAGGAAACCCCTGTTATAAGCAGTTGTCAACACAATTTTTATGGAACTTTAACTAACCCCGGAGTCGGGATGAGTTGAAGCAAAAACATTTTTGGAAGTTTGCGTCTCTGACAAAAATGTCAATAATCATTTACAATATCTCTTGAGTTGATCATTGATATCTTATACAATTTTCTCTCCAGAAAAAAAATAAAATAAAAAATGAAAATGAGTGCTTCAACTAACCCCGCTCTCCCCAGGTATCTTTGTGAGAATCTGTGACCCACCTAATAGCTCCTAATTGCCTTATCAAAGACAATAATGATGGCCAAAGAGAACATTAATTGTACTCACACTAACACTCTCGCAGTGTCTGCGAATCGCAAGACGTTTCCAAAGACCGTCGCTTCAGCAGCCATGGTCTTTCTTGCGGAGTGCTGTTGCAATCCGGATATATTTTCAATGTGACCGAGGCAAAGGATGTTAGTCTCATGTCACAGGTTCACACATTGTACTTGAAAAATTATTCATTAATGACATTATTCCCTGAATATGTTGTAATTCTAACTAACATCTAACCTATTAAGTTACCCATGCACAAAACTTCATGCAAAAGTAAATGCTGTATGATTATTGAAGCACTAACCCTCAGGTCACAGCTCAAAACTCCACGGGACGTTGGGACAGTGACATCGAACATGTGCAAAAGAATGGAGATCTTATATTATCCCACATCTAAGAACTTACTAATCATACTAATCATTGAGAGACATAAGTTATCAGGGCATGCAAATGGCTTCAGTGTACCTGTATACTAGCATATGACAAATCAAAGAAATGCCCAAGACATGTGTGTTTTGACATATTTGTCACAGATTCTATCCAATTTGACAGTTGACTATGAAAAACATTTTCTCAAAATTCAGTTATTGTTGGGTGTTATTGGTTCTATAAGTTGTAGATTCTTATCTACTTCTATCTTATGTCTAACTGCTACAAAGCACAAATAGTAACAAACAATGTATAATTGTCTGTGATCACTCCTGTTGATGTATGTTAATTAGAATTTGTCATGTTATTTTGAAATAGGCTCCCACTAGTTATGCATTTCTTCAAAATATGCAAATACTATAAACGAAAAAATGATTTGCATGCCACAACATTATCAAAATAAGTGAGATGTACAAGGTTAACTATAGCATTTGCACCATATCTGTATGTTTAATATTTGCAAAATGACCCTGCTTCTGCAATCTCCAAATTCGAATAGCATATGCTTATATTGTCTTATAGGGTATTATTGGTATGCATGCGCATGAATTATCCTCCCTGTTGAGGTTTTGTTTTTTCAGGTCAAATATCAGAAAATTTCCCCAACTGTCACAGTACCACGGAAGGGTACCACATTTTCAGAGAAGGCAATCAGAAACATGGCCAATGATATCCTTCCCTTCTTTGCCCAATCAAGCACTGAGTTGTGATATCTTTCCCAGTTAGTTATAAATTCCATAGAAGGCTCAGAAATCCTGAATTGTTTCAATTTGATTGGTTTTTATCAAAATCTAATCATAATAATACTATAGCAGGAATCCCATCTCACTCATAAGGCTTTTCCCACTTAAATTACACTCCTAAGCCTGTCAATTAATCTGAAGTTCCCGATAGGGCAACTTTCACCTATCAACATTCATTATTTCCATAGTAACATAAATTCAAATTGAGAATTTGGCAAAAAAAACATGTTTTTTCACATAAATATATCCCACCTGTGTATTTATCTGCCACAACAAGGGTTGTAATGTATTTAATATTAAAGGCCATTGAATTCCGCATCTCATGATATGCAGACTGACATTCTATGGCCAATATAACTACCCAGGTACCAGATATTCCTATTGGGAGTTTGACAAAAACCACATTTTCCACATACAAATCTCGAACCTATATATTTCCCTGCCACATCAAGGCCAGTAATGCATATCATATTGCAGGCCACTCAATTCCGCATCTTTTGCCACACTGCTTGCACTTCTATGTCCAATATAACTACCCAGCTCCCAGAAATTAAATTGTGTCATGCATTTAGAAAAAATCATATTTTCCAACAACTCTCTGTCTCAGTGTTTGTAGTGCTGCACACCCCGCTGTAGTAACTCCAAACAATCCACATTACTTCATCCAACTGAAAGCTGACTACAACCTCCAAATAGGAGCTGCTTGGCTTCACATCACTCTAAACTGGCAAGAATCTCGAACTCGGCACATTTTTGAAAAGCGACAAACCCCATCGGGTGAACAGCTAGTTTCGAAGTATTCCTCCAAAATAGTAAAGTCATTTAAAGAGTTTTTCATTGACAGAAAAGCGGGACATTAAAAAAATAAAATTTTTGCTGAATTTGCTGTGTGATTTTTATAAAGAGCATTTTATTTAGACCCCGAAAAGGCACATTTAGGGCATTTGACGCATACTATGTTCGCGGCCTGGCAGACAAAAATTTTCCATGAGAACTACAATTAACACCCGACAGTAATACACATGATGGTCACAGGTGTCTCTGCTCAGGACTGACAAGTGGCGGCAGAATGCTGTCAGTGCCTGGAAAGTGGAATTGGGTCACTAGTAGTGACCTGTCCTTATATATGTAGTGGCTCACCACACATATGCAGGTCACAAGATCAGGTCGCAAAACAGCTGAAGTGAAGGCATACCAAAATAACAAAAATGTGATCATACTCATTTTCACTTCTTTCAAAGAGAGTTAATTGAAATGTATCATAGGTTATTTCAGGGTATAAGTATAGGCCTGTCCAGTGTCCAGCAAATTCCTGGATACTTTTTCATTTATTTAAGGTGCTGGTTCCAAATTTGTATTGCAGACGAAAAAGGCATCTACCATATAGAGATTTGGGATCAGCTTACATGAGGGCATATTCTTAAAAATGTACTTAAAACATCACTTTAGATAATCATTCACATAATGCTCACCTGGAATATTGGAAGCTGGAATTTTTTTAACTACAGTTGAGGTCAAATGTAAACATACACCGGAGGGTGATATCTTCAAAGTTGTGTGGCATCATCAAATTTGTCAATATGGATATGAAAACAATTCAGATTATTTGTTGTGATTGTTTTTTCAATTCATGACATTGAAAAAGGTAGAATCAAGTATGATTTGTAGTTGTTAAGAGGCTCCAAATTCAAAAAGTTCAAAATTTGATGGGTCAAAAGAAAACATACACTTGGATTTTTCTCCAAAATATAGCAAAATGAGCATTGGTAGGCCAACTTAATGACAGAAATTGATGTCAGAAAGTGATCCCCCAATATCTGACGATGTTTTGTTAATTTCTGAACAACAAAAAATTAACTGACCTAATTTTTTCCAAGGGATGTAACAAGTTAGCACTCAGGTATAATATTTCCTTTTTTTTTTCAAAAAATATTTTAAGGAGGAAGCATGCAGCAAATGCATGAAAAGGTGAATTATTGAGTTATAAAAGTGTCTGGGAACTATTATCCTATTATGTACAGAAGTGACGAAAATAACTATGTGACTCAAATTAAAACAGATTATATCAAGATAGTCCTTACCTTAGATTAATTACGATCAATTTATCCATTTTCAATTATTAAAATGATTGGGCAGACCCTGCCTAAATCACATACACTGTAAAATCGGAGGCGCTGATTCAGCTCAATTGATTGAGTGAGATGGTTGCACAAGTTGATTGAACTAACATAGATTAATGTTTTAAGCTGAGATAACTCAAAATACTGAGCTGAGATAGCTCAAAATACTAAGCTATGTTGACTAAGGTATTCAAGCTGAGAAAACTCAAAACAATGAGCTGTGTTGACTTACAGCTCAAAATATTGAGTTTTGTTGACTTATTGATCCAAGCTGACACAACTCAAAATTTTGAGCTGTGTTGACTTATTTTTAGTTGTTTTTGATTTATATTTGTGTGACCTGTCTTATAAAGTTATTTATGAATATGGGCTGTAATCCCAAAATATTGTTTGATCTCTCGAGGGGATCCACCTGATCCTGTATGCTTCATTTTAGCACACCATGGACAGGCCCAAGATGCATTCAACAAAGACCATTGCATCACAAGGAGATTTAAAAATTAATTTCTTGTGAATAAATTCCAATGGCCTGTGGCTCATCTTAATTGGTATACAGTGCTAGAAGCCTATATTTGAACACACTCTGACTTGGAAATGTTGGTTGACGTGTGAAAGCATGCATCTAATTACTCCCACAAATTAATTTAAGAGAGATAAAAATAAAAAGGTAACCAGCTAAAGTGGTGTGCTACTCATTTTTTCTCTGGGATAGTGTAATATAAATGTTCTTTTTTCTTGTGAGTAAATAATTATTTAAAACTAAATGCAGTCTTATGAGAAGAGCTTGTTATAGACGGCGCTATATGTGGCATGACTGAGATGTCAAGCTATCTGCAACAACTGAAGCTTTCATGTTTTCACAGCTTAATGTTATGATTCGTTTGGACAACTTACAGCTTTGAGCTATCATTCCTTGACAACTTATAGGATTGAGCTATCATAACTTGAAAATTAATAACATTCTCAGACAGCTCAAATTATTGCTTCAACACAGTTTTCAAATTTTACAGTGTACATTAAGCAACATATATACATGCTTCAAAGTATACTAAAAAGTGCACAACTGAAAGCTGTCTTGTTGTTTTTATTGCTGTTGCACTCAATATGGTAGTTCTCATAAAAAGTGCAATCTTTTTTAAAGAATGTCTGTTTTACAAAACGAAATAGTAATTTAGTCTAGATATATATGTGAAATACACTCAGTGCAGTTACATGTATGAGGATGGTCCCTTTCAAAAAAACATTAAAGGTATTCTCATGTTGTGAGAAAGTCCTTGTACATTCAGGAATTTATTGGATTGGATGTATTTATTAACACAACTTTTGCAAATAAAATGAAATAAACAATTACAGAAATTGAAATTAAGAAAGTAAAATATTGCTGTTGTGTTGGAAGACACTTAATTGATTTATCTACGAAATAAGTATACTAATGGTTACAATGAATAAATTTAAAATTGTATTTCCCTTAATATCTTCTTTTTCAGAAAAGGCCGATGAAAATGTAGACCGAGGTCACAGTCTTGACGTTGCTGTAGGCAACGTAGACTGAGGACATACCAATTGCCGAGAAATCTTGAAAAGTATTTCAAGCAATATGTGATAAAAACAAACAATAAAACAACATTACAAACCGAAAACGACCAGCTACAAAAGCTGACTTTAAGGAGGAGGAGGGGAGCACTTCCATGGCGCAACAACGTGGCAGCACTGTACATGCTGTATATGACTTCCTGTTCGATCAAAACATTGGCTTGGAGAAAGCACATGTTTCAGAAAAAGTCAACTCATATAAAATCAAATTGCTGTTAGCTATAGAAAACAACTTAGAACCATGTATGTAGTCACTGTGGACCTAATCTCTGTGAAGTGTAGCCTTGAAACATCTTTGATATTTAACTAACAGCCTCCAAACTTTCAATTTGAGTTGGCAAAAAATTCTGTGTTGAGAATTTTCTGTTACCTATTTTGTCAATAAGTATCCTAGGATTTGTCCCGTTAGCCATCCAAATAATAGATATCCCATGCAATATAGATACAGTCCATGAACAATTCCATGCGGATAAATGGATGCTCAAATGTTTCAATTATCTTTTCTTGGGCAAAAAGTTCCTAGCTCTGTCATATATTCTTATGCTCTGATATGTTTTGAGGGGCCCTGTGACAAAATAGCAAGCTGGATTATCTTGTTTAGCATTGTTTGGCATTGACTGTTTGTTGTAATCACCTGTTTCGAACCTAACTTCAGCGGAGTGCATCAAGTCCACTGTGAATTCCAATATGTGTGGTTGTGGCACCATGACTTTGTTCAAGATGACATTTTTAAAACAATTGAAAAGGTGAGGCCATACCCTAACATGTAAAGCTTTATCAGGTCATTTTGCCATATTCGCAGCATGGATCTTCACCAAAATCTAACCAGTTCTTCCTTGTGGTGATTGGAAAAATCCTGCAGTGTCATCAGAAAGTGTGCAGTGGTTTTTCCACAATCATGTTGACAGACGGACAGACTCACATGAGTGAAAACATTAGTTTGCCACCATAATAATATATGTAAAATTGTAAATGACAAATCATGAAGACGGGACGCAAAAAATAAATTTTAAAGACTCTAAATTGTAATTACCTAATCATTTCTCGAAATTCATTTTTGTATTCAGGTTTGTTCAACAAAAAGTTTGGAGAAAAAAATTTGGGACTACGAGAAATAGGGTGGAAATATTCTAAAGGAAAATGTTTCAGAAAAGTATTTAGAATATTATTTTTTTTCTAACTTTTTTTTTTGGCAATTTTTTTTTCCGGACCTTTGGGAAATTTCCTTGTTTTTTTTTTCGAACCATTTTTTTTGGAATTTTTTTTTTGGATTTTTTTCGGAATTTTTTTTTTTTTAAACATTTTTTTGGTAATTTTTTACATTTTTGGTAGTCAAGCGTGATGAGAAAAAAAGTTCCAGGATCATATTATGGGATGTCTGAATCACTTTTTTTTATTGAACCATCTGGTTCACTCCTCGCATGTTTGCCATAAGGGACGAGACATCTCGCTTCACTCGGTGAGCCAGTGCCTCCGTCCCGTCTAAGAAAAAACAAGAGTTTTGCCACCATTATAAAAAAATATATTTTCACGGCATTTTATCAGTTACTTTATACGGCATTGCCATTGGTGGAGTTTTATCCAAGCAAAAGAACACAAGGATAGCTTCAAGGGGATGAACACATTCACAGCCAACACACATTTATACAATTGTATATCAACCCTACATATTAATTACAGCAAAAGGGCACCTTGAAGGAAGACCACATGATAACACTACCATCACCGACGCTGACGGAAAAAAAAAACCATTGAGTTTAAAATGTAGAAAATTGCACCCTGATTAGTGACCACTCAATGACATGAGAAGTGGTCTCACCTTACACCACAAATCCATATTATACATATGCAAGTTGGTTGGCTCCCTTATAAATAAAGCCCTTCTAGAATGAATTTTTTTTTGTGATTTAGCTTCATAAACACAAACTACAAAAATTAGGGATGACATCAATATACCCTATATAGGCCTATCGATATATCGACAAATTTGTAAAATCGATTAATCGCTTGATACTGTTGCGATTTGTATCGATACAAAATTTATTGCTATTTTTACAAAAATATTGTAGTAGTGGATATTTTCATCTTTTAAAGAAGCTCTGGGCATATTTGACTGCTGTTCTTGTGTGTGAGTGACGGTAAAGTGTTTCTTTCCTGTTATTTACCCTTTTTATGCTCTTTCCAGGTGATTCTAGTGCAATAACTTGCAATTTGATTGCCTGCTATCTTCAACATCGTTTTCTGGCTCCAATCCACATTGTTTTGACCTCCATTTTCGCTCATTTTGCCTTCGTTTTTGCACTTGAAAAGCTATCTAACTTTCAAATTTTCTATTTCCAGCCCTTATTTATGTTACTAGACACATTCTACAACACTTGACAGCATCAATTAGTGAGATTTTAGATTTGAAGAGCTGAATACACTGCCAATACACATCAAGAACTCAAGCCTGCCAATACACATCAAGAACTCAAGCCTCCAGCACCAGCATAACTTACCAGCAAACCCTCAGCTACAACAAGATATATTTTCACTTCCTTGTATATTACAGGCCTAACAGTATTATAATATTGATTTAATTTTGGATTAAAAAAAAATAATAATAAATAAATAAAAATAATTGAATTTGAATAAATTTTTAATTTCTTGGATCTTCTATTTTACCACCTTGCTTGTGTTTCTTGAACTTTCTCTGACTGCTTGCCTATTTGATACAAACTAACCTAACAAGCCAACTTGCCTAACAAACTAACCTGCTTGTGTTGCCCATAAGTAGCGCTTGCAAACCTGACAACTTGCCTAACAAACTTGAACCAGCTGACTTGCCTAACATACTAACTTGCTTGTGTTGCCCATAAGTTGCACTTGCAAACCAGCCAATTTGCCAAACTAATTAACCTGAACCAGCCAACTTGCCTAACAAACTAACCCGCTTGTGTTGCCAATAAGTAGCACTTGCAAACCTGCCAACTTGCCAAACCAACAAACTTGAACCAGCCGACTTGCCTAACAAACTAACCTGCTTGTGTTGACTATACGTAGCACTTGCAAACCTGCCAACTTGCCAAACCAACAAACTTGAACCAGCCGACTTGCCTAACAAACTAACCTGCTTGTGTTGACTATACGTAGCACTTGCAAACCTGCCAACTTGCCAAACCAACAAACTTGAACCAGCCGACTTGCCTAACAAACTAATCTGCTTGTGTTGACTATACGTAGCACTTGCAAACCTGCCAACTTGCCTAACAAACTTGAACCAGCCAACTTGCCTAACAAACTTAACCAGCCAACTTGCCTAACATACTAACTTGCTTGTGTTGCCCATAAGTAGCACTTGCAAACCAGCCAACTTGCCAAACTAACTAACCTGAACCAGCCAACTTGCCTAACATACTAACCTGCTTATGTTGCCTATACGTAGCACTTGCAAACCTGCCAACTTGCCAAACTAACTTGGACCAGCCAACTTGCCTAACAAACTAACCTGCTTGTGTTGCCTATACGTAGCACTTGCAAACCTGCCAACTTGCCAAACCAACAAACCTGAACCAGCCAACTTGCCTAACAAACTAACCTGCTTGTGTTGCCCATAAGTAGCACTTGCAAACCAGCCAACTTGCCAAACAGACTAACCTGAACCAGCCAACTTGCCTAACATACTTACCTGCTTGTGTTGCCTATACGTAGCACTTGCAAACCTGCCAACTTGCCAAACTAACTTGGACCAGCCAACTTGCCTAACAAACTAACCTGCTTGTGTTGCCTATACGTAGCACTTGCAAACCTGCCAACTTGCCAAACCAACAAACCTGAACCAGCCAACTTGCCTAACATACTAACTTGCTTGTGTTGCCTATAAGTAGCACTTGCAAACCAGCCAACTTGCCAAACTAACTAACCTGAACCAGTCAACTTGCCTAACATACTATCCTGCTTGTGTTGCCTATACGTAGCACTTGCAAACCTGCCAACTTGCCAAACTAACTTGGACCAGCCAACTTGCCTAACAAACTAACCTGCTTGTGTTGCCTATACGTAGCACTTGCAAACCTGCCAACTTGCCAAACCAACAAACCTGAACCAGCCAACTTGCCAAACAAACTAACCAGCTTGTATTGCCTATACGTAGCACTTGCGAACCAGCCAACTTTCCAAACAAAATAGCTGGAACCAGCCAACTTGCCTAACAAACTAACCTGCTTGTGTTGCCCATACGTAGCACTTCCAACAGCTTAATTATGTCCCTACCAGTCAGGCTGTACTCTGACGTTGTGCGTACTGGATTAAAAGATTTGGAAAATGGACTCAGGTCAAGTCAAATGATAAAACAAACATCCAGAACAGGGGAGGCTCCCAACAACAGAGAGTCCCAACCACTAAAAGCTTGCTTATGGAATGCACAAAGCCTGCGTCAAAAGACACAGGTGGTGAAGGATTTTAGAGATGAATTAGATCTTGACGTCTTTCTTTTCACTGAGACCTGGCTAAAAGCAGATGACAAAGTTGAAATCGGTGAACTGGAAAGAAATGGTGAATGTTTTTACTTGGGTTCACCTCGTGTTGACAGACCAGGAGGTGGAGTAGGATGTATTGTAAAAACGGGCATTAGAGCGACGAAAAAGGAAACCATGAAAACAAAGACTTTCGAGCACATGGAAATTCAGTTACAATTGAATGGAAGAATCCTCACAATTCTTGTGGTGTACAGGCCTGAACCCTCCAAAAAGAACAAATACAATTTATCAGAATTTTTTAATGAATTTACAAACTTCTTATCCCACTATCAGACATATCACAATGAAACTATAGTAATCGGAGACTTCAACTTTCATGTGAATAAACCAAACGATGCCAAAGTTATCCAATTCAACAACATTCCTGAAATGTTTGACCTTGTTCAACATGTGTCTTCACCAACACACAAAGATGGAAACACACTTGATTTGGTAATAACCAACAAAATGACAACTCTCAAAGATTGTGCTGTTCATGATCTACTGTCAGACCATAATTGCATCCTCTTCAATATCGACATTAACAAAGGCAAGAATCCACGGAAGAAGATAGCCTTCCGGAAGACCCGCAGTATAAATATATCAAAATTCAAGAAAGATATCGAACAGCATCTGTCACAGAAAGTACGACACCAAAATCGATCAATATACCTGAACAGACTAGTAGCGCTCTACAGATCAACTGAAAAGATTTTTGACAGACATGCTCCTGTTAAGACTAAACTTGTGACAGTGCGTAAACCTAACCCATTCACAAATCAAGAGATAAAACCACTTAAAAAGGATAAGAGAAAAGCTGAAAAACTATGGAGAAGAACTGGCCTGGAAAAAGACTGGAACACCTTCAAAGAAAAAAGAAATGCACTAAATGAAAAGCTAAATCAGCTGAAATCTGATGATCTTAGGTGTAAAATTCAGGCCACAAAAGGAAATTCTAAGGCGATGTTCAAACTTCTCAATTCTCGTCTCAACAGAAAACAAGATCTGCCTCTACCCCATCACACAAATGAAACAGAACTAGCCAATGACTTCAACAACTTCTTTGACGAAAAAATCAAAATTATCAGATCTAAATTAGATTCGGGACTTACGAACACAGCTGAGGCCTCTCAAACCAACCTCAGTCACAATCTACATCAGTTTAAGGCTCTCTCAGAACAAGAAATTAAGAAACTGATCAATGAGATGCCTGTCAAACATTGCCAACTTGATCCTATGCCAACATGGCTACTGCTTGAATGTATTGATGCATTTCTGCCAATCATAACTAAAATAGTTAATATGTCATTAACGATTGGAGAGATGCCCCTGGAACTCAAGCATGCACTTGTCAAACCACTCTTGAAGAAAGAAGGTCTCGAACTGATCAAAAAGAATTATCGGCCAGTGTCGAACCTTTCTTTTCTCAGCAAAATCATAGAGAGTGCCGTGATCAAACAGTATGTTGATCACCTCACCAAGAACAATCTTGAAGATGAAAGACAATCAGCCTACAAGCAATATCATAGCACAGAAACCCTCTTGACAAAAATTCACAATGAAATTATGCTTAATCTGAGCAAGGGTGAGGACACAATGCTAGTATTGCTAGACTTGTCAGCTGCATTTGACACAATTGATCATGGAATTTTGCTAGAAAGATTGCAAAACAGATATGGTGTGCAAAGTGCAGCACTGAGATGGTTCAAATCCTACATTTCTGAAAGATCACAGTCTGTGATAATAAATGACAAAACCTCAGACAAACTTCCATTGAATTTTGGAGTTCCTCAAGGTTCCAAACTTGGACCAATTTTATTCAACTCCTATGTTGCACCAGTCAGTGAAGTAGCACACAGAAATCAAGTAGATGATCAGAAGTATGCTGATGATGAGCAACTTATTCTGTCATTTAAACCAACCTTTTTGGGTCAAGAACATGCAAAACAGAAAATGGAAAATTGTATTGCTGAAATCCGAAATTTCTTACATGACAACAAGTTGTGCAATAATGGAAATAAAACCGAACTTCTCCTGATTGGAGCACCAAACCTATTGAAGAAACTTCAAATAACATCTATCAATGTAGACAATGTTGAAATCAAAACTGCCAACCATGTCCGCAACTTAGGTGTGCTCTTTGACAAAAATATGACGATGGAGAAGAAGATCAACAAAATGTGTCGTAGCGCATATTACAATTTGAGAAACCTATCAAAACTGCGAAAAAACCTTGACAAGGAAACAGTCAAACTGCTGTAAGTGCTCTTGTCACCCCGCATTTAGACTATGGAAATGGATTGTTGTATGGCACTGCAAGCAGATTGTTAAATAAACTTCAGGTTGCTCAAAACTCAGCAGTTCGATTAATTGAGAGATTGAAAAAGCATGACAGCATTAGCCAATAGTAAACAACTGCACTGGTTACCAATCACAGCAAGAATTCAGTTCAAATTGATGACAACTACGTGGAAAGCAATGAACAATCAGGCTCCACAATACATTCAAGAACTTGTTCAAATCAAATCTCAACAGGAGCATAACCTGAGAAGCAACCACAAGCTACTCTTAGCAGAACCTGCCCCATTCAACAAAAACAAGTTTGAAGATCGGGCATTTTCCTATGCAGCACCAAAGCTATGGAACAATTTGCCTGAAAAAGTGAGAACTGCTCAGACATTAGATAGCTTCAAGAAGAATCTAAAAACGCATTTGTTTCAGAATTCCTACAATTGATTGATCGGAAAAAGCGCTGATGAGCAGTTTACTGAAATTAGCGCTTTATAAATCCATATTATTATTATTATTATTATTATACCCCAAACCAGTTAAAACAGCAATCTTATAAAGGTCCCCGGCCCTCAAAGACATAAAATTGTGTAATACACATCCTATTCAGATAGATAATTACATTAAGTGGAACAGTTTTTAATGTTCTCGTGAATTTTTTTAATCGAAACATAGCGATTAAATTGGACAAAATGAAATGACCTTTTCGATTATCGAATAGACAACAGAGTGCTTACTGATGACATCCCTAACAAAAATGTAGATAAAATTGTAAAATTACCTGTGATCTCTTGAGCCTCACTTACTTATCCAATATGGCAAGTACATAAGCCTTCCATCAGATACTGAAAAACTACAGCAAATTATGTGTGAATTTATTTGCGAAGTTTGGCACACTTAAAGAAAAGACAACATGTCGACAGATACAGAAAAGCACACCTGCACATAGCTCGACAGTCTGGTTTGTTTACAAAAATTTGATGTTTTTCGTGATTCTGAAACCGAACCACTCACTGAATACAATTTATGTGCAACATTTCAATTTTAATCAAATTTGAAAAGAGGAATGATCAGTTCTATCAATGTCAGGACAAGTCGCTAAAATAAAATAAGAATCACATTTCCACATCACCCGAGACAACTCTTACCGCAGTTGCAAACAGCCAGATTCCTTGGTCTACTGCTGCGAAGGTGTAAATAAAGGCTTTTCACTGACATATGTCACTTAGAGCCCACTCAGTAAATATGAATTTTGAAGTTCAGTTATAATTATCAAGTCCATTCAATTATTTACAAGCATGAGTAAACATCAAATTAATATTAAATCTTGTTGATTTAAGTCAGTAATCAATAATTTCTAATGATTAGCAAAAGTGCAGCAGGATCTTTTGAATAATTATCCACACAAAGTGGCCAGATAAACCACTCTCAGCTTGTGACAGCCATTACAGCAAAAGTCAAAAGCATGGACAAAGAAATGACTGACCAACACGGGCTTACCCAAGGGCCACACTACGTGAACATGACGTTGCTAATTGGTGAGGGCCATAGAAATACATAGAACGGACATGAGGCTCTGGCAGATGAAGTAACCAAATCCACCATCTTGGAACTACCTGGCAGCCTGGCATTTGGTAACCATGACGTCACCAATAATAGTGACATCACTAGTAACAATGGCATCATGTCACGTCACAATCAGCCAAACACAACATCTTGTTAATCCTGCTGTGACATCACAATGACGTCATGTCTCAGGGCAGTTCCAATATGGCGGATTTGGTGACCTCATCTCAAGGTGGTGTCATACAGTCTCATGTCCGTTCTATGTATTTCTATGGTGAGGGCTCGACTGTTGGTCACGCAGATATGTATTGCAGAATTTATGTTGCCACACCCTGAACCTAACGTCGGGGTTTTTTTACAACATTGCCACAACGTCGCAAGCTAACGTCGAACCCTTGACATTGCCTCACAATGCTGTGAAAACGTTGCCACAACGGCGTATGCTAACGTCATATATTTGATGTTGCTTCACAATGTTGTGACAACATAATTTCTACCATACAATTCTACGTCATTTGACAAACAGGGTGACATTATTGCAACATTAATACAATGTAGATGTGCCCGTAGATTATATACAGATCATTGATAGACATGATACTAAAGGGTATGCTAATTGATTATTTTTGTACTGATATAATAGTCACATGTTGTCAAATTTGATAGTTGACTGTGAAAAACATTTTCTACAAATTCAGTTATTGTCGTGTGTTGTTTGTTCTAATAGATTAAGATCCTGTTCTCCTTTTAGGTTATGCCTTACTGATGAAATCACACAAGCTAATAAACAAAAGTATAACAGTGTTTTCATTAAATAATTGTTAGGGTGCAGATACTGGTCTGTGTTGGTCTTTTTTCTGTACACTGTTGACTTCAGGGATCCATCTTCTCTTCTGGATTGGGAAAATGTTAAAATCATGGACAAAGAATCGCAGAGAATGAGACGTCATGTAAAAGAAGTCATTAGGATAAAGCACACGGAGGCAATCGACCGAGATGCTCAAGGGAAACTATCAGCTTTCTCACCTCTATGAAACAGTCATCCACTCTGGAAAACACATGCACTGAAGAAGCCATCCTGTTAGGTGGTGAAAGTATCTGCTATACTAATGTAATTGGTTATGCATAAAGAACTCAATCACATTATATGAACAGGAGGACACCCCTAAAGTAACTATTTGCCACTGACAAGGTGCCCTCCTAGAATTGTTAGGGAGAGGCTCAGGCAAGGAGAAGCAGTTGAACCAAACACTAGAAGTAGTATTACTATTAACTTACAGCTCTTTGCGGATTGGCGGTTTCTAAATTAACTTTCAACTTAGTCTTACGATGTCACTTACTTGGGGGTGTTTTAATGATTTGTTTGTTTCTGTAACTGTTTGTCAGTTTAGTCAGCATTTCTCATAATATCAACATTGGTATCAATAAACAAATTATCAACTTTTCTAAGGCATGCACCTGATAAGAGGATTAGAAGACTTATAAGATAACTATGAGTGACGTGGCAAAGCCAAATTGAAAAGTTAAACAGTGGGCAGCTAATCTGCAAAGATCTCTAATGAAGCGTTTTCCAGTTTCTTTTTTCTTAATAACAAAATATCACGGTGATTTTCATGGAACCAAATTTGATGAGATCCACATTCTCTTGATCCAAATTTGATGAGATTCACATGCTCTCAATCCAAATTTGATGTGATTCACAGTTCACACTCTTGATCCAAATTTGATGAGATTCACGTGCTCTTGATTCAAATTTGATGAGATTCACATGCTCTTGATCCAAATTTGATGAGATTCACATGCTCTTGATCCAAATTTGATGAGATTCACATGCTCTTGATCTAAATTTGATGAGATTCACATGCCCTTGATCCAAATTTGATGAGAGTCACATGCTCTCAATAAAATTTGATGTGATTCACAGTTCACACGCTTGATTCAAATTTGATGAGATTCCCATGCTCTCAATCTAAATTTGACGAGATTCACATGCTCTTGATCCAAATTTGATGAGATTTGCATGCTCTTGAACAAACATTTTCATATCAAAGCTGACTCATGAATTAGAATAAGAAGGAAGTATAGCAACTTAATTGAACTTATGCCAAAAATGGGAGCCCAGGACACATAATAGACTAAATTATCTCACATAAATTCTGGCAAGAGTTTCCTGGAACCCAGCATAGAAGAATGACATATTTTTCAGATGAAATTCACATGCTCATTTACAGCAGGTTTATGTGAACCTGACGTACTGAAATATCTAAATCACAACCGGGGACAGGGAGGACTTTTCAGATAAACAGACCAGAAGCATTGATTTAAGAGAGGTTTTCTGAGAGCATCAAGGATTTGGTGGAAAGTGGGGGTCAGCGGATTTGAACGAAATTTGGTGGAGATGTTACCACATCTGATTGAAGAAAAACCTGACCATTAGTTTTCATTTTTATAAATTTGCCTTTCCAGGAGAGGCATTTAAACAAAATGGCCGACAATCGCCTTTTGGGACAATTTTTGACGTTTTCAGTTCAAGAATACAGTGCAAATTTGAGGATATCCTGCTCTTTTTTTATAGATGCCATGGCCACAATGTCAACTAGGTTCATTTTCTACATTCATAAATAATATTTTTGCCAGGTTTTACATTTCTCCTGTAAATAGGCATTTCTGTATACCCCACTTAGTGCGGCAGTATTTTCTCGACTTTTGCAAATTTGGAAATGTGCAGAAATTGAAAATAGATATCCTCAAATTGCCAGTCTGAACACTCCTACCCTGATAGTCCATTATAAGTGGCTAAAACTACAGCTGTTAGTTGACAAATTGCATCAAAAAAATCACGGTTATTCTCATAAGTTTACTTTTTAGAGCCTCGGCAAATAAGCATCTTTTTAAAAAAATCAAAAAACTTTAAAAAACACCCTAAGAAACATGTGAATAGCAAAGCTATCCCTACCTTTTCAGTAAATTTGAATACATAGCCTTAAAGAACAGCATATAAGACATATATTTCATTAAAAACATCATGGTTAGCCTTTTAGAGTTTTTCTATCCAGCCCCAGCAAATAGGCATTCTTTTTATTTCTTGAAAATGGTGCAAAAATGCCGAAAATCATGAAAACCACTGTAAGCTACTCCCATATGGAAAGCCTTCCCCTTATTTCTCAAAGAAGTCAGATATACCACCTTTAAGAACATAATCTAATACACGTATTTCATTAAAAAAATTGCGGTTAGCCCAATAAGCTTTTTCTACACAGCCTCAGCAAATAGGCATTCTTTTGATTTGTTCAAAACGTTGTGAAAAAGGCAAAATCAAGAAAATTGCTCTGAGTTACGCCCATAGAGCAGCTTTCCCCCTAATTAACTAGGAAAGCCAGTCATGCAACCTTAAAGTAAATCATCTAATACATATGTTTCACTAATAAAATAAAATTTATTCATATTTACATTTTCCACAGAACCTCGGAAAATAAGCATACTTTCAAAAAAGTGAAAAAAGTGAAAATCACCCTAAGAAACATGAGAGTAGCACACCTAACCCCATATTTTCAGTAAAGTTGAATACATAACCTTAAAGAGCACCATCTAAGACATGTATTTCATTAAAAAAATCATGGTTACCCTATTAGGGTTTTTCTATCCAGCCTCAGCAAATAGGCATTCTTTTTGATTTCTTCAAAATGGTGCAACAACGCCAAAAATCGAGAAAACCGCAAAAAAGGCAAAATCAAGAAATTTTTTGCACTGTTCAGCACGCCCGTCCTTTCCATATCTTATCAAAAAAGCCATTCATACTACCTTTAAGAATGCCATCTAATACATACATTTTACAAATAAAATCATTCTTATTCATATATATTTTTCTTCAGAGCCTCGCCAATTAAGCATACTTTCGAAAAAGTAAAAAAAAAAACACTCTTAAAATCAATCTAAGAAACATGTGAATGGCAAAACTACCCCTAAATTCTCAGTAATGTCAAATATAAATTTTATAACTTAAAAGAACACAGTCTAATACAAATTGTTCATACAAAAACATGGATAGCCTCAATGGTCTTTTATATACAGAGCCTTAGCAAAGAGGCATTGTTTTTCATCTTAGTCTTTTAACTTGTCCACAATGCTGTAAAAATGGCAAGAATCCAGAAAAGCACTCAAAGTTGCACCCTTACATAACCTATTTCCTTACCTAAGTAAATGATAAGCCTTAAAGAACAACATAGGTGTTTTTCACTAAGGAATCATGATTGATCACATAGGCTCTTTCTACATGTTCTTTTGATTTCTCCAAAATAGTGTAAAAAGGGCGAAAATATGGAACATCACTTGAAGTTATAATCATACAGCAAGTCTCCCATTAATTGCTCAGTCAAGTCTGTTATATCACAGTGGACACATCTAAAATGTAGCAACATCATGAAAACGTTGTGACAACTTTGTGACAACATTGTGACAACATTGTGACAACATTGCCATGTTTGTCCCATTCGCATAGCTCAAAACTGTTATAGCAAGGCCCCTGGTCTATTCGGGGAACGATTTTTTTAAATATAGATAAGCAAGAATAGTCAAACTGTGTGAAGAATGATGAAAAACCAGTTGATAAATACTGGTGGTATGCACCTGGCTAGCTTTCTATGTTTACCACTGAAAGATGATGTGTATTCATGGTGTAAGAAGTCACAAAGACAAAAAGGAATTAAGGAAGAGAGACAGAAATTAAGGCAGGAAGAAAGGAAGACAGAAAGGCAGAGAGAAAACTACAAAGGAGGCCAGGAAAAAAGGAAGGCCAGGAAAAACGGAAGACAGACAGAAAGGAAGACAGAAAGGAAGACAGAAAGGAAGACAGAAAGGAAGACAGAAAGGAAGACAGAAAGGAAGACAGAAAGGAAGACAGAAAGGAAGACAGAAAGGAAGACAGAAGTCTAGGAAGAAAGTAAATGAAATATTGAAAAACGGATGAAACAAAGACACTAGGGAAGATCAAAACAATTTAAGGTATGAAGGAAGGTATACAGGAAGATAGGAAGGTACAAAGGAGAGAAATAATCTTAAAAAAAGGAAATAAAGCGGCGAAGAAGAGAGGAAAGAATGCATGAAGAAAAAGTATGGAATGCAAAAAAAAAAAATCAGAGGGCGAGGATTGAGAGGAAGAAGGGAAGAAGGAAGAAAGCAAAGAAGGAAGAAAAGAAGGGAACTAAAGAAGGTAAGAAGCAAGGAAAAAATGAAGAGCAAGAGGATTTAAAGAAGAAAGTATAGAAGGAATGAAAGAAACACGCATTATGTTAGAAACTGTGAATGTGGCAATCACAAACAGCCACTAGACTATCATGAAAATGATTAGGCCTATTTTAAATTCATACATAATTCCCTGTGTATCACACTTTTTAAATAATACTAGCAGTGTACCCGTCTGAAGACGGGTAGAGGGTGCAATGAAATTGTAGCGTTTATTTAAGCAATTAGGAGCAGTATGTATGTGTCAACATTATGTCTGTGATAGTTGTACATGGTTGATTTAAAGGAAATTGGTACTTCTGAACCCCCGGCCCTTTATCTGGACCTGGGCGTATTTTGGACAGCAGTTGCAATCATGCTTTGCCTCATTGGGGTGTAGCCCTTGTGTCCTGATTAACCTATAGATTTAATGCATACATTTACAATGCAAAGGCCCAATCATCCGTTCATGTGCTGTCCGTCTCTCTTTTCCCATTGCCTTATTTGTGGTTTAGCTTTGTAATCATGCTTTTCTTGTGGCCTTCAAAGTAATCTTCTATGTTCTTTGTTAAAGTGTTGTCCCTGTTGACGCAGCCTACAATTGTTGCTGCAAAGTGTTCCTCATGTAACTGTTGATCTATGTGGCTATCTATCTATCTATCTATGTTGTTGCCTTTTTTCGTTTTTTGACTTCTTTCATCCCTCCTTCCTTCAAGCATTCATTCCTTGTTCCCCTGCTTGTTAATGAAGGTTTTTTTTTTAAATAAACGTGTAAAACACTGACTGTGGGTGGCTGTTGCTGTTGCTGCTAGCATTGAGACTGGCGAGGTTGAGTGACCAATGCTAAAAGATAGGAAACTTAGACTTGTTGATAAATAGAAATGGCGGCATTTACATTAGTTATGAGTCATTAAAAACACAGAGTAGGTATATAGGAAAGGTGAGACAAAAGATTGAGCATGAGAGATCAGGAATAGCTGAGATCCTGCGTGACAAAAGATTGGAAGCAATTTTAGTAAGGGATATAGATATTAAATTGTAAACACTGCTGAGTATTTTCATACTGAGGTGTTTGAAACAATAGACCACTAAATAATCAAAGAAATGAAGAAAGGAAGGGAAAAAGAAGAAATCAATACAGAAAGGATATGGTAAGATTGGAAGGAAGAAAGAAATGGAAGGAAGAAAAGAAGGAAAGAAAAGAAGAGATGGGGAAAAGAGGAAGAAAGACAAAAGAGAGAAAGAGAAAACAAGTATTTTTAAATGTGTTCAATGTAAACCTACCAGAACCTTTGTACCTTTGATATTTTACTAGAGGTGGTGTTGCAAAAGGAAACAAAAGGTTTTCATGCTATACTTCCATTTAATTAATGAAGACAAAAACACAATTCAGCTTTCTGGATCATAATGGCCCAAAATGTGAATTGTCATTTGAGAGATTCATGTATCTGAATCACATGGAGTTATTCAATGTTGTGTAACTGACTTTACACAGAAATCAGGAGGAATACTACAGTACTGGTGCAACATTAGAGCAATCAGGGGGAGACTTGCAAAGCAGGTGTTACTAGGAGCAATTTTGCCTTTCATATCATTTTGTATATATATAAAATAATACTTACTAAAATTCACAGGAAAGCCCTGGAGAGAAACCTGCAGAACTAACCTTCTTATTTAAATGAAAATTGTGCATTAGATAGTGTTCATTACAGCTTTACATCTGGCATTACAGAGAAAATACGGAAAGGCTGGATTTAAGGTGATTTTAAGGTTTTTATGCCTTTTTTTGAAAGTTTGCTTATTTGCTGAGGGTCTGTAGAAAAAGCAAGTTGGAATAACTGATTTCATTGGTAAAATGCAAGTTTTAGATGGAATTTTTTAGGGTTGTATAACTGGCTTTACTGAGAAATTATGAAAAGGACTGGTATACTGGTGTAAATAATTGTCTTGATTTTTGCATTTTTCACGATATTTTGAAAGTCAAAAGAATGCCTATTTGCTAAGGCTGTGTAGAAAAAACCTATTCGGCTAATTGTGATTTTCTCCTTGAAATACATGTATTAGATTATGTCCTTTAAGCCTGTATATCTGACTTCACTGAGAAATTAGAGGAAGGCTTCCTATATGGGAGCAACTTACAGTGGTTTTCTCGATTTTTGGCGTTTTTGCACCATTTTGAAGAAATCAAAAAGAATGCCTATTTGCTGAGCCTGGATAGAAAAACCCTAATAGAGTAACCATGATTTTTTTAATGAAATACATGTCTTAGATGGTGCTCTTTAAGATTATGTATTCAACTTTACCGAAAATATAGGGTTAGGAGCTCTATTCACATGTTTCTCAGGGTGATTTTCACTTTTCTTCACTTTTTTGAAAGTATGCTTATTTTCCAAGGTTCTGTGGAAAATGTAAATATGAATAAATTTTATTTTATTAGTGAAACATATGTATTAGATGATTTATGTTAAGGTTGCATGACTGGCTTTCCTAGTTAATTAGGGGGAAAGCTCCTCTATGGGCGTAACTCAGAGCAATTTTCTTGATTTTGCCTTTTTCACAACGTTTTGAACAAGTCAAAAGAATGCCTATTTGCTGAGGCTGTGTAGAAAAAGCTTATTGGGCTAACCGCAATTTTTCTAATGAAATTCATGTATTTGATGATGTTTTTAAAGGTGGTATGCTGACTTCTTTCAGAAATAAGGGGAAGGCTTTTCATATGGGAGTAGCTTACAGTGGTTTTCATGATTTTCGGCATTTTTGCACCATTTTCAAGAAATAAAAAGAATGCCTATTTGCTTGGGCTGGATAGAAAAACTCTAAAAGGCTAACCATGATATTTTTAATGAAATATATGTCTCATATGCTGTTCTTTAAGGCTATGTATTCAAATCTACTGATTAGGTAGGGATAGCTTTGCTATTCACATGTTTCTTAGGGTGTTTTTAACGTTTTTTGATTTTTTTTAAAAGATGCTTATTTGCCGAGGCTCTAAAAAATAAACTTATGAGAATAACCGTGATTTTTTTAATGCAATTTGTCAACTAACAGCTGTAGTTTTAGCCACTTATAATGAACTATCAGGGTAGGCGTGTTCAGATTGGCAATTTGAGGATATCTATTTTCAATTTCTACACATTTCCAAATTTGCAGACGTTGAGAAAATACTGCCGCACTAAGTGGGGTATACAGAAATGCCTATTTACAGGAGAAATGTAAAACCTAGTAAAAATGGTATTTATGAATGTAGAAAGTGAACCTAGTTTACATTGTGGCCTTGGCATCTATAAAAAAAGAGCAGGATATCCTCAAATATGCACTGTATTCTTGAACTGAAAACGTCAAAAATTGGTCCAAAAGGCGATTGTCGGCCATTTTGTTTAAAGGGCTCTCCTGGAAAGGCAGATGTATAAAAATGAAGACTGATGGTCAGGTTTTTCTTCGATCAGTTGTGGTAACATCTCCACCAAATTTCGTTCAGATCCGCTGACCCCCACTTTCCAATATATTGGCAAAATCCTTGATGCTCTCAGAAAACCTCTCTTAAGCATGTTAAGAGTATTCACCAAGACCAGATGATTAAAATGAGTTCTGACACACAAACCAACAATTATCATCATATACATATTTGTTGTACGAGATTCACATGCTATAATGATGAAACATTTTCCTGGATGATATTGACGACACATGGTTCATTACAGATGATGCTGACCTTAGATGATACTCACAAGCTTGCTGGAGCAGTTTAATGTAAATATGACACTGAATATGAGTGAGATTGGAACCAAAGAGGTGAGGTGAGTTATTTAATGACCCTGCAACCCTTTTGGTTATGTAGGTCAACTAGTTGAGGATGAAAAGTTGTGATCAATCCGCACTGTAGGCAGTTTGATCTGACCAATCTGAATACCAACATAAACAGCAATCATCAACTGCAATAAATAAATGTACAGGTGCAAAATAATTGTTTGTGACTGCATGTGCAAGCCTGTATACATGTGTTCATTAAATGATCCACAAAGAGCTGAAACATGATATGTTCTCAGTCATTAAAGCAAATTTAAGGGACACATGGTTATTATGGTGGTCCTAAAATAAAAAATCCAACTTTTCCAAGTGGCTTTTTCATTTTCTTGTTCAATTTGGGGAAAAAATGAGTTGAGTTGAATTTCACAAGAATTGATACATATTAACCACTGCCACCGGACTCCTGTTTTTGCACCACACAAGTAAAATTTCGAGTTTTTGAACATTGTGCAATGCCTCTTAGCACAAAGACAAGACACAAGTCAGTAATCTCAATATAAATATTATGTGCTATTTGCATCATTTTGTCCATCACTTGAGTCTTTTTCATTTTGTTAGTATAACATAGATACCAGATGAACATAATTAGTAATCGCAATTTAGGCTTAAGAGAAAAGCCACCACGGGGCTCTAACTTAAAAAGTTCTGGAAGATGTAAAAAGCCCTTGCTATATGTGGCCTGCATGGCTGCCTCACCCAGGCAGAACTTCATATATGTCTGGAGTTTTCCTCACTCAGGCAAAAAATTAACATTATAAAAGAGACAGAGAACGCCATGGAGCGCCGCATATTCACCCCATGTAAGGCCCCCCCCAGGGCCCCTGATCATAATCATGATAATAATTATTTCACGTGTCCTGTCCTTCTGACTTTCAGGAACAAGGTCTCGATTCAGGCAGAACCAGGGGCAAACGAATCAATTCCACTGCGATTATGGGGTAGATCCTGGGGAGAGGGATGCATCCTCCCAATGATCATAATTGTGATTATCCCCCCCCCCCCTCCGCCTAGAATTTCAAATTATAACTTCTTGGTGTTGACTTATTAGTTACATTTATTTGTTCTTTCTATGATACCAGGAGATCTAATGTGGAAAATCTACAGGCTTGTGTCTTAGTACTTACCTTAGTTTATCTAAAATATAGTAGCTTCTGGGCCTTTAACGTTTAATGGCCCCCGAAATCCCCCACTGTGCGACTTTCGGCCTGTTGGGCCTTGTTCAAATGTTGTGCTTGCCGAAATAACCCCCCCCCCCCCATACAAAAACGAAAAATGTTTGCCCCTGCCAGAAGGTCCTTTGTATATAAGAGGACACACACCAAGACAATGAGAGAGAGAGTAATGTTGTTAGTGAGGTTGATAGTCATCTGGGAGAAAAACCAAGGATTCTGACTGCTGAAGAGCGAAAAATCATCAAAAGCTGGAGAAGAAGGAACTGAACAGTTCATTTCTGAGGGAATAACCAAAATATCTACTTCTCAGATAAAGAAAGGCAAGGAGTTCAAGGCAAACTTTAATAAATTGTTTTGACACTGCTCACGTTCAAGCAATCCAGTTGATTAATATACAAGAGGACTGAATTCTTCGAAGCACAGCGAGAGCCCGGGTGATGTTGACAAAATATTGGAAGGAAGGGAGGGTGCAGCTTGCA
Source organism: Platynereis dumerilii (assembly GCA_026936325.1). Lineage (NCBI taxonomy): Eukaryota > Metazoa > Annelida > Polychaeta > Phyllodocida > Nereididae > Platynereis > Platynereis dumerilii. The sequence continues at coordinate 14,364,712 of JAPTHN010000016.1, read as the reverse complement.
ATATGGGTATTGGTGTGGTTCTGATGTCACAGATCCTGAGGACAATGAGGCTCCAACTGCACATAAATAAGTGACCGAGCGGTACACATAGTTGAACCCACGGAAAAGTGCCACATCCAGTAATACTGGCTCAGCACTTGGTGCACAAAAAAGGCCGCCAAGGCATTTGAAATTGTTTGGAATGGGACAACTTGATACCTCTTTTATCAGTCAAATATGATGTATGGAAACAACATCTGTGGAAGACTTGCAAGAGGCTGAAATAGACGTGTCATACCTGATTGTAGATGCTATACAAAGAATGTTGTGTTTCCTGATCTAAAATTCAGCCATCTTAGAGGCCATCTCTCCTAAGATGCTCAAGACTCAAGAAGTTTATTTTGTCATGAAATGCGTGCGATATATGACATTTTGGTCAAATGTGACCTTTTTTATGTCAATAAAAACGTATATATGTATATATGTTTTATGGCTGCATGTACTGTATACAGTATACACAAAAAAAAGCATTAGATGAGCAGGAGGACACCTAAGGTAACTATTTACCACTGACGAGGTGCCTAACTGGAATTGTTAAAGGGAGGCTCAGGCAAGGAGAAGGAGTTGAACTAAACAATAAAGTGGTATTAACTTAATGAAGTGTTTTCAGTATTTTTTCCAATGAAGGGATATCAACCTGATATCCTTTTCAATTTATGACCCAAAATGCATTCTTTCACCTTTGGGTTACTCCCAATTGCCAAAACAACCCCAGAAATGAATTTCCCACACCAGATTTGCCTGAAAAATAGGTATTGCATTTGATTCTAGGTCAAATAGTTTTGAAGTTGACCCATTCGAACAATTTCTGATTACTTGGCAGCCATCTTGGATTTCTCAAAACCCCCAAGGCTACCATGTGGGTGCCGGCCAGGTATATATGTTTTCTAGAGGGTCCAAGAACATGGATTCTATTGATAAAAAAACGTTATCCATTGGTTCAGACTTCAGCCAGTCAGTCAGCTTTGGCTGCCAGATCATTGCTAATTTAGACAATATATTTGAATTTTATAATTTTCAACCATCGTGTGGCAATGGTTAGAATTGTTGTATTGAAATAAAATTCTGCACAAAATGTTTTTCACCAAGACGAACTAGATTATTGGGAAACACATACAGAGGGTCACATATAATTTTTCAGAATACTGTAGAGGACCACCCTAATAGTTATTGGACGGATAATAAGTGTGGATCTCTTACAAGCATCATGTCCAGCTCCTTCTTGCTTTGATTGAATCAGAGAAGACCAACAACTACCCTCTCTATAGACAATCGAAGAGACGAGTCCAATATTCTTCAGCTTTGGAGGTCAGAATTATGCAAGGTTTCGACATTAATATTTTTTTCAAGAACATCGAAATTTCACATTCAGGAGGTAATGACCTGACTAAACTCGGGAGCATTCTGCATGGCAAGGTCATCGATATCTGGGAGCAGAAGTGCCACAGACAAGACGACGGAGGAAACTTATATGAAACATGCGAAGTCGCGCGGGAAGAATGGATGGATGGATCTTTGAGGCTTTCAGTCCTGTATTTATGCACTTGGTAGGCTAATTAGGACAGGAGGAGGACACAGCAATGAGGCGAATGATGATTGAAACAGCCGTCCAAAATAGGCCAAGGTGACCAGGCAAGAGCTGGATTCGAACCCTGCACCCAGCGATTTGCAGACCAGCTTGCTGGAAGCAAGCATCGTGATTTAAGACCCACAAAAATTGAACGATCTAGGAAAGAAGTCCAGAGTACAAAAGAGGCTATCAAGAACTTTGTCAACCCATTTTCTACTGAGGTAAAAAATGAGCTGGTAATACTTTCATCCGGAGCATCTGTTCCCCAAGAAATTATGGAAGATATCTTGGAAGCAGACAAAATTGGAAAGGAGGCTCGAAACAAGTTTGTTGAAGAAAGATTACAAATAGACAGAGACTTCTTCAAGCCAGTCAAGCGGATTAATCTTAAGACATTGTCAGACAACAGCAACGCTTCAAAATGCTCTTCAGCAAAGGGTCATATTATCAAGCGATTCAAGTACAAGGAACAATTGTTTTCAATCTCCAAGTGAGGACTCAAAATGAGTGCCTCCAGTTGAACATGGAAGAATTTATGTTGTATCCATTAGCATCTATACCATTCAGCATTGCTACAGGTAAGTCTGCCCATTAGCTGATTAGAGACTTTTAACGAAGTGCCTCTGAACGGAACACTAGAAGTATCTTGTTGCAATAAATATTTTCCCTTGAATCATGCTGCAGTGATATGGCAGCACCAACAGCAGACAAGCAGTAGCAATTAAATTTGCCATGAACAAGTACTAGAGTGATAATAATCTGTGCCAAATTTCATCTATGCACATGCAATAGTGACTGAGTCCTGGCCCGGAAACGAACAAAAATAATTCATATATTTTTTTAATTATTTCAAAAAGTATGGAATATCTATCCATCAGACCATTAAAAGGCACAACTAGACCATACAGGATTATGTGTACCAAATTTCATCCACGTACATTCAAAAGAGGCAGAGTACTGGCCCGGAAACGATCTATCCGCCCGCCCGGCGGACAGACAACTTTTTGCATTGATGTCTTAACCTATAAATAAAAAAACTTATATCACAGGCATTATAATTTCTTGCAAAAAGCTCACATTGCTAAACTTATCCTGTATACAACACATACAAGGTTGGCAACTCCCTCAAGATTCCTGGTTTGAGTATATAAATTCAATAAGTGCATGCAGTGATAAGCTTTTTTCTCAAAATGATTGTAATGCCTGTGACTTATATGTAAGTATTCTTAACAGTATATCGATTCAACAAGATTAGGAATATTTCTGGCGATATTTTTTGCGTGTGAAACATCACCAAAGATTGTGTACATCATCTTGAATGCAAGACTTGGCCTTAAAACCTAAATAAACATGCGATTTTAAAAACCTGCATATATCAAGTAAACTCCCCCGAATTCAATGCACTTATTAATTTTGCTCTATTTGCAATATTAACCTCGCAAGAACCTTTTCGGCGCATTGCGCTGCAATGGTGCAAAGTTCCATTGACCACAGCAAACCAGTGGCAGATACATGATTTTTTTTGTGGGGGGGGGGGGGGTATTTTTCAGGCCTGACATCACAGTCACACACTATTGAATAGTACTGAAAAACATGTACGCTGTGCATGTGTGAACAATTAACAAACTAATATCCAAACAGGTGGTTTTACATATATATCAGATTTTTTTTTTTACAAATCCTTCGTTTATATATGTTTATATTTTCATGAAACAAGGTGAGGGGCTCTGGATTTTTTCTAAGGGTATTTATTTCATAGAAATTCCTACTTTAAGATATTAAAACCCAGAAAATGCCACTTAAGAGAGATTTCGCCATGCTGGAAATCTGGCCGAGAAAATGCCGCCCAGCCCTGAGATTTTGAATCAATATTTAAGAGAGGCATGTACCTTCAAGTGATTAAGTTAGCTGCCACAACTCCTTTCCAATAACCATTTGAACCAGAACTGTGTCAATAATAATCTGATGGCAACGCTAATTATTATCTGATGGCAACGCCACGTAAGACATCAGACATCCAAATTTCAAACATAACGTTAGGATTTTGGTCAGATCTCCCCAGCCCTTACAGATGCCTGACCAGCTCTTTGTGCCAACTTTTCAAGCTAACCTCAAACCGATGGATATGGAAGGAAATACTCATCTGCAGCAAAACCAGGTTCATACCGGAATCTAAACCCAGTACTGCACCAAACACGAAATCTAAACCACAAATTTCCATCAACATGATAGAGTATACTTTGATGAAAGTCACATGCACCATAAAGGGCAATTTAATATTACAAACATAATACAAACTCACTGTGTTAAAATGCGTCAATTTTATTGTAACATAATGTTAAATGGAGTCAACTACGGAATTATAACTATGTCATTCACGCAATATTACGATGATAAGTATGGATAACACATAAATGGGACTCAAGCATTTATAATTTACCTTTTAAACACAATGTATACTCATTCTATCAATTAAAATCTTTCAATCTCTCAGTTATTCTTAATCATAATTAATTACATCATGCATGATAAAGATTATTACAAATTGAGGAACTAAAATGGCTGCCTTAAGTTTACCCAGAGATAACAACCTGATACAAATGAACGGTTAAAAAATATTTGATGAAGGAGGATGAACAATGTACAAATGAGTTTTGAAATGAGTACGGTACCTGATGAAACAAGAGTCAGAAGTATTGCAATCCTGGCGGGAAAAGATTGGAGATATCTAAATTGAGGCCTTGTATATTAGATTAATTGCAATTTAAAAATTAAAAAGAATGACAATATTGCCATTTGTAGGCCATAGAAGATAAGAAATGGAAGTATTACAATCACAGGCCTTAAAAAGATGAGAAATATATTGCAATTTTAGGCCTCAAAGATGATACACGAAAATATTTAAATTTTTAAGTTTAAGATTGGCCTGAGAATTTAATCGTCATCTTCGGAATCTGAGATAATTCCATTTTTCTTAAAACTGGACGATGAGCTTCCAGATGCGCAAGGTTGGCTGGATCCTGATCCGGATGACCCACCAGCATCTTCCATGTCTTGGTCAATACTGGAAATAAAATTTTTTACTAATTTACAAGTGTCAAAATCAACAAAAATTTACAAGTGTCAAAATTAAGTATTTCAAAATCAGAAGTTTCAAATAACAATGTAAAGCCTTCCTTTTCACTGAATAAAAATAAGAGATAATACTTTGCATTAAGTTAATCTTACTTGGCATCAGGAGATAATTTTAATCACTTTGAATCAAAAGATAACTAAACTTTACTTAGCATGAAAATATAATTTCACTTACTTAGTATGAAGATATAATTGTACTTACTCAGCATGAAGATACAATTTTACTTACTCAGCATGAAGATATAATTTTACTTACTTAGCAAGAAGATATAATTTTACTTACTTGGCATCTACATTTTCTTTGTGTTCCTCAATGATAGGATCTGGCTTGGAAGACCCTCCGGCCATAGCGCCATCTTCCTCGACCTTCTGCACTTTAGGACTAGTGGCGAAGAAAGTTGTGATGTCCTTCTGCCATTCCGGGGTTGGACGCGGACAAGCCGGCGCTCCTCCAGCGTACTTACTTTTGCCTGGATAGTGAAAATGGAATTGTTACGATCATAGATGAAGCATTTGACAGGGTTCCCACTCTTTTGTCCAGTTGAAATTCAAGGTTTTTTCCAGGTTTTTCAAGGCTGCCAAAACCAATTTTCAAGGTCTAAACCTGCAATTCTTTCAAAATGATTTTGCGCCCCGGAGAGACGTTGATATTCCCAATTAGTTGGACCGTTTCAATTTTGGCAAGAGAACCCTAAATTCCAGACTTTTTTCAGGTTTTTGGTGGAAATATCTCATTTTCCAGGTTTTTCCAGGCCAGGAAAAGCACAACCCAAAATTCCAGGTTTTCAATGTTTTCCAAGTTGAGTGGGAACACTGATTTGAGCACAAACCAACATGAAACCATACTTGAAAGCATCCAGATTCGAGCCGTCGCCGCTTTCAGGCACTGTGAGGCTGTTTGTCATTTTTAGTAGCAGTTGGAAGTCATTCAACCACGTCAGGTTGGCAGAGTTGGCTTGGGGCTGTAACCCACCTAATAAATCCAGGCTAACCATTTCAAATAAATATTTTTGTCTGTCAGACGGTGTCACTCATTAACTTAAAGCCAGTCTGAGACTGGTTCTTTTTGAAATATACAACTCCCTAGTCGTACCTGATTTAGGCGTTGATGCTGATCTCGAGCTACCGCCACTTGAACTACTGCTGGCCAACACCTTCCTTGGGGCCTTCTCGGCTACGGCTGAAAGAGGAAAGAAAACATTGTCATTTATACAGCATGATACAGGTAACTTTTATTTCAATTAACGATGATTTTGACGCATGCGATTATAAGTGCATTAAAAGAATGATTTTCACATTTCAATTAATTCTTTTATCAGCAATACCACTGATGAAAACGACAAGATGACGCAAATAATGTATGGCTATATAAAGTCAGATCTACTATGACTTATCTTATAAATTCATGATTTTTCTTGTCCTTTTCATATTTCAATTAATTTGATTTGAATAAAGGTTCAAGCATGACTCATGAGTGCAAACGATTCGAGGAAAATTCACTCCCTCGCTTCGCCTTGTACGAAGCTACGTTCTTGCCAACGCAATATATATACCTGCACACACTGCCCGGGGCTCTAGCTGGGAAAGGCAAGACAGTCGAGCCTTTGCAGGTAAAGATCCAATTTTCTTTCACTGTTTGAGTGTTTCAGGTAAGTTTCAAATATCTTGACTTTTGCTTTTGAAAGACTTAGATCTGATTTCCACAAGAATTTTCGAGAGAAGTTTACGAATTCAAAGCGGTCTTTCCTTGTTGAAAGTTACAGGACTTTTCACTTTTCAACAAGTACCCCACCCTGCAGCCTGCACACTTGGCATTCCCAGGGCGGCTGAGGGCCAGGCGACTTGAGAACAACTTTTCATTTCGTGTTTCTTTTGCGAATAAAGACATTTCAGCCATTTAAACCCTCCAAAAACGAACCACGGCATCGCATACAGCAAAACCATGCTGCAGTTTACCTTTTCTGCCTCCGGATGACTTCGTTCGCACCATTTTTCTGACCTCACCAAACGCCAAACTCGACTCTACAAATTTTGCGGGGAACAACAAACTTTCGCGCGAAATTTCACCGGAAGTGATAACAAGTGCTTTGAAAAGTTAACATTTTTAAATCTAGTAAATTGACCGAACTATGAATTACCATTGTATGCTTTCGGTAGTGTCTGTTGCAAAGAATAAATTATTTTTATAGATTTTTTTTTATAAAAGCGGCCTCTTTTGCAAACTCTGGAACTATCAACTGATTGCTGCTGCCATCTCGTGCAATAAAATATCATGAAGGATTTCCCTTTTGCCTCGTTTTGAATGGGAATATCCCTTCATTGGTAAACAGAAGCACGTTTTTCGTTTGACAGATGTGGATTAGAGAACAATGTGTGATTCAATCAGGATTTAATCATGGCCGGCTTCTGGAATATGTTGCATTTGATGTTCAAAAGTACGGCTAGTGTAAGACACAGGCTCATGGCTTTGTCAAACGTAGCTGGAGTCAGTTATTTCATTTTAATGACAGTGACTGGTCCATGGACTGGATTTGTTTTCGTTCTACCAGCTCTTTATGGATCTACATTATCTACATATTTAATACACAATTTTATTGCCTTCTTCCTATTTATTAATGTTATTGGAAACTACATTCTTGCCTACACAACTAGCTCAGATCTGGAACAGTTTTATAGACTCAGCAAATTAAAAACTATGAAACAAGCTAACAATAAAACCGTCCATTGTAAGAAATGTGATCTCATTGTTCCACCAAGGTGTCACCATTGTCCTTTATGTGACCTATGTGTCTTGAAGCGTGACCACCATTGTTCGTTCATGGCGACATGCATCGGTTACCGTAACCATGGTTACTTTTTATGTTTTTGCTTTTACACTTTTTTCGCTTCGACATATTCCTGTATACATCTCTTGCAATATTTAATTTTACATCAGAATGTCGTAATAAATGATGTCATGGACATGATGATCTTTGGACCAGGTGCGATATTATTCGGTCAAACCTCAGGGATAAAACAGCCGTCTTCTTTTATGGTGTTGGTCGGTTTGTTTTACGGATGTTTCGGCTCAGGTATTGTTTCGGGCGGATTCTTTATTTGGCATCTTTACACCGTTTCTCGTGGTCTCACAACTTACGAAGCTCGAAAGAACTGTTACAACTATTGTGAACCTCAGAAATGGAAAGAGAATTTACTGGACATTTTAGGACCCCGATGGTACCATGAACATCTTCTTGCCAATTCCTGTACCTCACAGTATTCCAAAGTTCATGCTTTCCATTTCCATGAATGGAGTCAATGGACACAAAAGACTTACAAACAATTTTAATATAAAAAATCATTAACCATCAGAAAAGATGATTATTAGCTATCTCTATAATCTGATAATAAAAGTTCTTCATAATTATCAAACTTGGCTGCTATATTTACATTCCGAAACTTAATGTTTCCAAATAATAAATGTAAGTAATGCAAATTGTTGTTGTCTTGGAAGTTGTCAGTTATATAAAACAATGAATTTGAGGTAAAAAATCGATGTTACTCAAGATTGTATATTTCTGAAATACAAGATGAATTTTGATTGCAGATGTGTTGGCCTGTTCGTCAAATTTCATCCCAACACATATTTGTCCATTTTTTGTATCGACTTGACCGACTTGTTAATTGAGTCCAGTGCTGATTTGTTACCTGATGGTCAAGGTTCAAGGAAACTCAAATATTGCAGATCTGAGATATTTTGGTTGTATACTGACTCAAGCCAAAGTCAAGGTTGTGAGCCACAGTGAATCATCACTGAGCCTGTGTCTTGAGTGATGATCTCTGAATCTGACTACTCGGTGACAGCTGTCTACAAGTGTGCCGCTGTTACATTGCCACTTCTTTTTCCAGCCTTGGCAGATCAGAACATATGCTGTCATGTGTTGCCACCTAGTGACTAGTGTGCTATTCTGCAAGCTCCTGCGAGCGGTCCACATCATTTCAGTCTGAGGAACTCGCACAATTTTGCCTGTGCTGATGGCCTTGTCCACTTCCTTAGAGAATGTGATTGCCGAGTCTGACTCTGGTATACATCGATGTTGAATAGAAATTTTGTGAATGTGCAATGAAATTGGAACTATTTCTTGAGACAGCAATGCTGTAGCATACAAAATCAACTTTTGTGGCAGGTGGTAGCAGCATGCAGTTCTCAGTTTCACTAGACTGCGGTGACAATGTGTTGAGTCAGGCAGTGGATGTGTGAAACGGTGGCTAAAGGTTTGTTGTGATTTTTTTTCACAAGAGGGAGACACTTGTTCGATTCATTGATGCAGACATGACATTATGTTGGTGTTGGTTGCTGAACAGGGAAATGTGCATTGCTGTCCTTTGCTGATTCTCCAGCTCAGCTCAGCATGTTACTCAGTCGTTAGAAGCCAGGTGACTGTGGTTACAGGCCAAGCCTGCTTCACGGCCGACTGTCTTTGCCTGCATGGATCCATGTGGTGCTAAATCCAAAATACATTCAGTGAATCAGATGAAACATTAAATTGGCTGACCCTTGCACCATGCAGTGTCTGTGCCCCGGGAGGGTACTTCGCGGACTTTTTCATAGGGATGCGCCACGGCGATTTTGAAAACCAAAACCATTTTAATCCAAAACCAACGCCAAAACCACAAACCATTTTAATCTTTTAGTAAAAATATCCACAACCAATTTAATCTTTATGATTTGTATACCATTGCAATCGTCTTTTCTAGCCGATTCTAACGGTACCAAACATGTTGGGGGTGCAAAAAGGGCAACCAAATTAATCTTAATTCATAAAAAACCAATACCAATTTAATCCTGGAAGACCAAAAAACCTAAACCATCCAGCGAAGCCTATATATACCCGGGGTACTGTACCCCCCCCCCCGGTCTGTGCTGGGCATTCAGTCTTATGATGTATGTGTGCAATTTTGAGGGCTGTCCCTCGATCAACCCTCACTAAGTGCTGAGAATTGTGCTTGGAGCCTACTAGGGCCTAAATTTATTAGGAGACTGCTATACAAAGACTATCCTTTTTTTTGGAACAGTTGAAGAGGCATTAAGTGCATGTCTATGGTTTTAAGGTCTACTTAGAAATACTTTCAGTACAAATTTATCCGATGTGGCCTCCCTTTATACACCGGTTGCATATAAGGCATGTGCATTGTTGTAACAATATTTCACCCGCACCAATTCCGTTGTTCCCAATACGCCGTCATAGAAATTTTACTTGGTTTGCTTATCTCAGAAAAAAATATGAATATAGGACCTACTATTTGATCTGAACTCTGTTCGTATGATTTAAATTGGTAGTCACTTGACTAACTTCTAATGAGGGCCTAATTAATTATTTTGACCAAGGGATCTAGTCAAAAAGATTTTAGGTGTGCGGGATGGTAGTACAATTGTTTCTGACTATACCATCCGCAAAGTAACTGCATCTATCTATCTATCTATCTATCTATCTATCTATCTATCTATCTATCTATCTATCTATCTATCTATCTATCTATCTATCCTTTTTAACAATATGTATCAGTGTTGGAGTCCTCGAGGCCGGCCTCGTCCTCGAGGCCGGCCTCGCAGCCATTTTTGATGGCCTCGGCCTCGGTCTCGGTCTCGGATGACCAATCCTTGGCCTTGGACTCGGTCTCGGACCCTGTGGCCTCGGATATTTGCCCGAGGCACGTCCGAGGCCAGCAAAATTAATAAAGTACAATTTTGCTGGAACAGTCAAACAAAATTTTCCTGTCAGTTAAGTATAATTATCTGTCAGTTTATCTAACACAAGGAAACTATTAGATAGAGTCATTTTCTGCCTGTCTTTTAAGACTGTCTGTATCTAGGCCTATTTTAGGCCTAGTGCCAAGTTATACGCGGTGCCATTTTTGTGATAGATATGAAATTATAAATTGACCAACAGTATTTGAATATTTTCGAATTTTTATTTTCCTTCACTAATTGAGTTGAACATTATTTCATGTAAATTTCGACCATAATAATTTGAAGTTTTAAAGTTTTTGTTTACATGTAATGGAAGATGCGTTGGTACCTGATCATTAACTTCACACACCAGAGTGTCTGACTTAAAACACAACTCAACAAATGGAATGGGACAAAATTTGCGACAGAATCTCATTTGTGCCTCACCAGATATTCCAAATAACTTTGTTGTAACAAAAATATGCCTCTGCCCAATAAATTGGAACCCAGCAATTCAGAGTACTCATCTATCTACATGTATCTAGATTCCAGAAAGTGTAATTTTTTAAGCAGTTATAGTAAAGCCCGTAATGAAAGTGATAAGCTACCTCAGAATTTTTTTAAAAACTGACCAATTTTTTCCAGTCATGGCGAAAAGATTAATTAATTCTTTCCCAGCAGTCTTGAAATGAATTTCTGGTGTATGGGCTATCTCAGTCCGCAATGTTTGATTTAGAAGTAAATAATTCAATATTATTGAGGTTCTCACACACTCAAAACAAATCTAATCTGTCACTGTTTCCGTAAAAAACAAAATTGCCAGTGAGATCAGTTCTATGCCCTGTTCTTTAAAAATGTAATGGTTGCCCCCTTATTGTCTTCATTTCAGTGTTATACTTGAGTCATTGAGTGAATCTCTAATTGTACTGTTATAGCCTTATCGTAAGCGATGGCTAAATGCCGATAATACTCCAAGCTAAGGTAGTTTGGCAGTCAACCATCATTTTTGTCCGGCCGGCCTCGGTCTCGGTATCGGTCTCGGATGCTCATGCCTCGGTCTCGGTCTCGGTCTCGAGGGTCAATGCCTCGGTCTCGGTCTTGGTCTCGGATGCTCATGCCTCGGTCTCGGTCTTGGTCTCGGATGTCCTGGCCTCGACTCCAACACTGATATGTATGCTTATAATTACATGTGGGTCAAAATTATTGGTAAATTAACCTCCCTCCCTGTGATATTACATTAGCCTTGGGTTTTACTTAAGTAGGCCTACTTATCAAAGACTCCGATTGTTTGTAAAGCAAAGAAAATTGGCATCCGTCTCAGACAAGACAGATATACCAATCATATCTGCCTAAATTATAATGACACAAATATATATATGTTTTCACTTCATCAATGAGAATCCATGCAGGGAGCTGACAGCTCCCTGATCCATGATTCCACAAGTAGTTTGGTTGGGGATGTTTAGCATTGACCCAATAGCAAAACATCACCAGTTTTACTTACTTTCAAGAACCACTGCACTTACGGACAGTCATTATGATCTCTGAGACTCTGACACACAATGGTCAATGGGGACTTCAATGTCTTAGGTTTTTAAAATTAGATTTAGCCCCTGTAAGTTAGTGTAACCGATTAAGTGGCTATATTCAATACTACATGCATCAACTGCAGTGAACTCATGTATCTAACAATGCTAATTTCACAAACATGACAACTTGACAGCAACTGATTTATGCTATTCTAATCACTCTGATGGGCCTAATAACTGATGACAGATCATCACAATGGGGTGAAAGTTTTGAGTGCTGCCCTCTGGAGCCAACCCCAATAGCTCTGCAGTCCATGAATGATATTACTTGTGTTTGAACGAAGTTGAATGGCAATGAAAGCATGATCTAACTTCCCGTTTCTGGGACTAGGGGGAGGGGAGGGGGCGGTCGGGGCAGTGTGAATTCCCAGAGGGCTGGTGGCTTTCCTTCCCGGCCACTTGAGGTGACAACTCCCGGGCAGGACACCTTTGGTATGAGGCAAGGGTGGGGGGGGGGGGGGGGTTCATAAGGGGTGTGGGTCGGCCTAAGGGTTGCTTGGCAAAGAAGTATTGTCCGGTGATGCCAATTAAAAAGCCGGAACAAAGGATCGGGGGTGTCACCCTGTGTGAAATGCAGTGCATACGGTTTCCAGGGGTGTATACCCACCATCGGGGTCGTTTGCATAGCTGGCAATGGTGGTTTTCCAGCTAGTCAAAGCTGCCAAGGGGAGGGCACGGTGACGTTTGCACCCGGCTACCTTCCCACCCTGCACCCCTCCCCACAAAACCCCCCTTGTATCACCCTCCAAGCCCCCTGCAAGTTCCTACAAGCTCCTGCATCCCCAAACCCTCTAAAAACCCCAATAATCACAATTCTATGACGAAATCAACCCACAACCCTCACAGTCAGTCACAGTTCCCCCTGCCCTTCACATCCTGCAGGAAGGAACCCTGCTAATTTATCAGTCGGTGTGAATGACAGGCCCCCTAATTAGCAAACTGCTCGGAAATGACGAAGCTTAATTGGAAAACTGAAAATTAATTGGTGCCATTATTGCACGTTAAGTGTGAGATAAAATGGAGAATGGAACATGCATGCTAAAGATCATGCTGATTGCAAATATAGATAAGAAAGGCAGATAGATCGTAATGTAGTTGCAATGCGGACGGTAGTTGCATTGCGGATGGTAGTTGCATTGCGGATGGTAGTTGCTTTGCGGATGGTAGTTGCATTGCGGATGGTAGTTGCATTGTGGATGGTAGTTGGCATTTGCGGGTGGTAGTTGCATTGCGGATGGTAGTTGCATTGCGGATGGTAGTTGCTTTGCGGATGGTAGTTGCTTTGCGGATGGTAGTTGATTTGCCTTTCCAACTGAACCAGTAGCTCTTGGTCCTTTTGGTAAACCCTTGGTAGCCCTTGGTGAAGTTGCCTTGCGGATGGTAGTTGCCTTGCGGATGGTAGTTGCCTTGCGGATGGTATTTGCATTGCGGATGGTAGTTGCTTTGTGGATGGTAGTTGCATTGCGGATGGTAGTTGCATTGCGGATGGTAACTGCTTTGCGGGTGGTAGTTGCTTTGTAGATGGTAGTTGCTTTGTGGATGGTGCTTGCATTGCAAATTGTAGTTGCATTGCAGATGGTAGTTGCTTTGCGGGTAGTAGTTGCTTTTTGGATGGTAGTTGCATTGCGGATGGTTGTTGCTTTGTGGTGGATGGTAGCAACTTCGCGGATGGTAGTTAATTACAATATGATAATAATTTATTGTCACTGTGATACAGTAAACTTGTAACTTATCTTTCATCACTCAAATTGACTGGCTGTAGAGCCTAATGCCAAAATGCCTAACAATCTTTCAGTTACTTTCCCTGTCCAAATTACTTTAATCTACTTTATTTGTGTCTTGTGTTGTTGATGGGAGATATTTCGCAATGTTCCACACCATCTTTCTTTACTTTTCTTTTTCCCTTGGCCATCTTGGAGTGGCAATTGGGCATGTGTGTGTAAATGAAGACTTGTGGACGTAATTGCAAATGATGTGGGCTGTTATTGTGCTTCCAAATATGGTCTGGGGTGAAGGGGGCATTGGGACCTGACATACAACAGTTTAGTGTGGGGTTAATGGGCTTACCAAGTGGCTGGAGAGGGTGTCGTTTGTGCCAAGGAGAGGAAGAGGGCCTGTTTTATTGTGTAGGACTGTAGCTAGAGGGGCACAAGGAGAGGGGGGGTAGGAGGCTGGAGAGAGGAGAGTTGGAGAGGAGAGTTGTTGGGGGAAAGGGGGGTATGTAGAGTAGGGGTGTTGGTTTTGAGGCATTTTGTAAGCATTTTTGTTTATGGGGCTTGTCTAGGGGCACTTGGTGCTGTAGCTTAATGGCCACCAGTATTTCCCCGCCACTCTCAGCGCTGCTTAGTGATCATAATTAAATCAGGACAGGGTCTCAGATAGGCTGTCTAACACCAACAAATCAAGGCAATTTGCCAGGACAATGCCACAAGATGGGCAATAAGTCAGGCTCTGGCGTACGGGCTATGGTCATGGCCTAAGGCTGGTCACTGCAATTACCGAACTAACCTGCAGTAAGTCTGCCTCCCCCTAAAATCTCCAACCCCCCCCCCCCCCAACTAACTCCCCACTGACGATCGGCCTTCCCTCAGTCTAATTCCCACTAATTGGGCTCAAGAGGTTGCAAGGATGGCCATATTAGGCTGTCATTGTGTTGTCAGGTTTTGATAATGCAGCAGCAATATGGAAATGGGCCTTTATGGGGTGGTCAGCCTTTTCCCTCAAGGAAATGGAATTAAGTGGGAATCAGTATTTTCAAGGTATTAAACCTATATTCATTCTTTCACTACATTGCAATATTCTTGAGATTTAAAGTCGACCAACGAATTATTTCTTGAACCACGTGACCTTTCCTGAATTTATTATTTCTCTGATTGATCAACTGCTTTTTTTCTCTCTGGTGAATGACAGGTAAATGTCTACTATATTATGCAGTTCGACACAATCGTGTGACAATCCGAATGCATGGCTGTCAGAACCAATGACAGTAAAAAGACCATCAATTTAACTAGAGAAATATCATATATCCTATCATCATAATGCTTGTAGCTCTCTACTGGGAAATTTCAAACTTATTGTCAATGCTTTCTTCTCC
Organism: Platynereis dumerilii; assembly: GCA_026936325.1. Lineage (NCBI taxonomy): Eukaryota > Metazoa > Annelida > Polychaeta > Phyllodocida > Nereididae > Platynereis > Platynereis dumerilii. The sequence continues at coordinate 14,349,575 of JAPTHN010000016.1, read as the reverse complement.
CCATCTCTGAGTAATTAAAAGTCACTCTCCAGCTTCCCTATATATGTATACTCAAAGCATGCTCAATTCTTAATCTCCACTTCTGCTTTCACTGGCCTATTCTTTCAAACATCTTCTTGGTAGCATCATTTTCATCGCAAAGTGAATGTCTCATGACTGATAAAATCTTTTCCCAAAATGTCTTTCTTCAGTGATTGCTCAATACACGATTTATCTAGTGAGAGCTTAAAAATTTTAATACATGTATCTTTCCAACTGAACCAGTAGCTCTTGGTAGCTCTCGGTAGCTCTCGGTAGCTCTCGGTAGCTCTTGGTGGCTCTTGGTAGCTCTTGGTAGCTCTTGGTGAATGGTGACTTATCAAGTTTTATACCAAGGCATTTTGGGAAAAGTAACTGACAATTGCAACAGTAACAGTATTTGTTTCTGAACACCTCAGACTCCTGCTCCTCAGAAGGTGCCTCTGTCAATTCTCGAAAGTAGTGTTTCCAGATACTTTCCACATATTTGGGAGTATGGTGGTTGTCGGTTTTGCAAGACAAACTGGTTCCTGAATCAAAACCTACGAGGGGCGTTCAGAAAGTTCACGGCTTTTTTTTATATGGACACTTATTTTCAATCTAGAACTATGAAATTTTTACAGGATAAAATTCAGCAGTTTTTGAATGGATTTCCAAAATTTTGGACAATTTGGACTATTTTAAGTCATTCTGTGGTTGCCATGGAAGCAGAAAATTTGGCTAGGTGGAGCAGGTTATACGGAGATCAAGAAAATCAATGATTTGTGGCTGAGAGAGACCTCACTCTGCCACTTGTATTAGTAAGATTGACAATAATTAACACAAGAAATATAATATTACCTTTTAAAAATACTCACAAGTACTACAAAAGCATTAATTCATACACCTGACGTGTTGAAATAAATGTTCCTTGAAGCATTCCAGGAAAAGTTCATGAGAAAGCATTTCAGTCATCCAAAGTCTTTTCTCCTCCAGTGCCTGAAACTATTGCCCCCAGTGATTAAGGTAATGGAAAACCAGGTCTTATGTAAAGCTATATGTAAAAGGAAAAGCTGGGATGGATAATGCTGTCCCTTTAGGTCTCTTGCTCATACCAGTGAATCCATGCTTTGTCATAAGTCCTGATGTAGTAAAGGACTCAAATTCTGGCGCCTGAATCGCTCTTGCCAAATCAGGTATGCAGGAGTGCTTTCCCACATTGGTTCGCTGTAAGAATAAAAACATTTGGTATGCTTGAAAGTATATTAAGAAGCTAATATCATATTTCTAGTGTCAAATATTGTCAATCTTACTAATACAAGTGACAGAGAGAAGTCTTTCTCAGCCGCAATTCATTGATTTTCTTGATCTCCGTACTACCTGCTCCACCTAGCCAAACTTTCTGTTTCCATGGCAACCATAGAGTGACTTAAAAACGTCCAATTGTTCCAAAATTTTGGAAACCCATTCCAAAACTGCTGAATTTTATCCTGTAAAAAATTCACTGTTCAAGATAGAAAATAAGTGTCCATATAAAAAAGAGCCGTGAACTTTCTGAACGCCCCTCGTATAAGTTCTGGTTTCGGGCAATCCTTATGCATGTTGGGAAAGAAGTGTCGCCCGAGTTACCGGAGTTACCCTTGTTACACATGAAAGTCCTTCCGAAACTTTCTTAATTGTAACTGATGAAAAATATTGGCAACTAGAATTTCCCAAGAGATAGGGAGATACATCCGTTCCTGCAAGTTTGTGGTGAAGGCATGGAAGATTGCTTTAAAACTGCCACCTGCCCAAAATGCCCAATCAAAACAGATTGGCAATTGAAACGAGGGCAGCCTAATAACTCAATCTCAAAAATTGAGAAAAGAATCAGTAGGATTCAGTTAAAACTCAATGGCCCACACACTAGGGCAGACTGGGACCAATAGCCAAAGACTCAGCAGAGGTCATCCATGGCCCTGTAAGACTTTGTGGCCCCAGCAAGGGGCATTTTGTGGACACTAACCCCAATGCAACCTTACTCAGCAGGTTGCCACCTACCAGGGAGATTGACAAACTACTGTGGTGCCCCCTAGAGTAGCGAACAAGCAATATACACAAGCGATTAGCTCCCAATCAGTGGATCTAATTGATCATTATTGATGGGTGTTGGTGCTAAGTCATCTAGAAGTCTGCATAGTATAGCATAGTGTAAGGCAATTCTATGGGGACTTGTTAGTGAAGGTTGTATAGGGCATTTAGTGTAAGCTCCAATGAGTTTGACAGCTTCTATGCCCTTTGGACCCTTGCTAGAACCAGTGGGACCTATCTGAACCAGTTGGACCTCAAAGTAGGCCTACAAATTCAACTGGACCTCTCTAGCAGTCAAACCTTGGACGAACAAAGTCAGATTATCCAATATCCATCCACATCCGTTGTTGTGCCTTAAAATCCCTAATGAGCTCAAAATGCCACATGGGTGAGGCCAAATTTAAAGATCTGTTGATCAGTTTTTAGAGATGCTTGCTTGCTTGCAAGCGGCATCTCTATTGTGGGAGGAAGGCTCTGAAACTTATGACAACTGTCTTAGTCATGCTGTTTCATCTCTGTCATTAAAACTTTGTATACAGTCTCAATAGAATTTTATCTTGCGTTGAGAAACTTTTGGTGACTTTCTGAGATGAAGAAATTAATAAAGATAACAAACAGGCTGAGTTTCTGCAGGTGAAAGGTCAATCACCAAAAGTGTGTCACAGGCCAGATACCCTCCAGCAGGTCTTAGTCACAAATAACCTTGTGCAGGTCTCACATGCCAGATACCCTTGTGCAGGTGACAGACAAAAGGGTAGATACTATCACGGGCAGTCTATCTACAAGCATCTCTTAAAGTGCTTGCAGATAATTTTTTTTTCTAGGTGGCTTGGACCAGTCAACAAAACCATGCAAACTGACCTATATATATAGATGATTATTTTGACCTCAAAAGAATTTGAACCATCTGCAGTTTGTTCCATGCCTTCACCTGCACAGCTTGGGAACCTGAAATTTTCAGTGGGCCTGCATGAACTAAATCCCAACCAGATGTCGTTCAGAAGTGGCATTAAATTGGCAGCTCCTTGTAGGCCTATCAGTTGTCAGTGCTGGGCAAGTTAAAGATCCTTCACATGGGGTGAATGTGTAACATGTTGAAGACTCCCACTATCCCTCAAATCTCACCAATCAACCCTCGTCAGCACCCAGAACTGGGCTTCGAGGGCTGCACTTATCTATCTATCTATCTATCTATCTATCTATCTATCTATCTATCTATCTATCTACGAGTATCTATCTATCAGAGTTGAAGATGAGCGCACTGTTTGTGTCAATCCTGTTTAGACCTACAATGTATATAATTATTTCTATCTTCTTCTCTGAATGTATATCTCTGTCTTTCCATTTCTCTCCATCTCTTCTTGTCTCGAATATTGGTTTTACCTATAATCTACATACATGTAATTCCACTGCCCCACACAAGCCCTGAAGCAAGCACAGCCACTGTCAAGCAGGGCACAACAACAGAACCACTGGCACCTTGGTCCTAAAATGTAAGCAGTGGGCCAGAAAATCTCCAACACTAACTTTCTCTACTTGAGCAACCTCCTTATTTAATTGAATGTCCTAGGGCAATGGCACTTCTAACAAGAATCTAACCACGTTTTACTCAATTAATGAGCTGTGCACACAACTACTCCATTCAGCCATACAGCATGTCTCCTCCTCAAATAAGTCCTTTCAACTAACAAACTAATCCTGACAGATCTCACTTGTATATTGCCCAAATTTAAAAACTAAAATACGACGATACACCTACTGAAACTAATTTAGCAAATTCACAAGTTTCCATGGAGAAAGGCAACTACTCACTTTAAACATGGCTCTTAAAAAGCTTATTATTTCCTCCATTAAACTTACACACACTCAACCAAAAATTTCCCAATTTAAATGGAAGTTACACATTGATTCTGTAGAGCAACCATTTTGTTGGCAAGTCAGTTACAGCCAGGAGTGGATAGATAGTTGGGGTTTGACATCCTGTATTTTTTCACTTTGGTAGGCTAATAAGGACAGGAAGATGACATAGCAATGTTGCGAAACATGATGGAAACTACCTTCCAACTAAGGTCACGGCGACCCAGCTGTCGAAACCTGGATGCAATAATTGAAAGCTCAGAGTGCTGCCATCTGAACTAAGTCCATCACATATTTATAGTTTTTGGCCGCAAATTGGGTGACTGTTGGTCATGACCCTTAAGGGGGCAACCATAAGATATTCACTGTTCAGGAAGGATCAGCTTGGAATTTTCCTCAAAGGAAAAATTATTAAATTCACGAAAATGCCGGACATAGAAATATAGATATGGTAAGTGCCGCCCTCTAAGCCCAGTTCAGGGCGCTCACGGGGGTTGATTGATGAGATGGGAGAGCGAGCAGGAGTCCTCAACATCTTACACATTTACCCCATGTGAGGGATCTTGAACTTGCCAGGCACAGACACTGATACAAGGGGCTGCCAATTCAACATATCATCCGAATGACATCCAGCTGGGATTTTGCTCATGAAGGTTCCTTGAAAATGTTGGGTTCCCCAGCCGGGAGTCGAACTCATGCAGGCAAAGACCTTCAGCGGAGCACACGTGCATCTTAACCACTCAGCCAGCCACCCAGCATAAATATTTATTTTGTTTGCACAATGTCCACAAATATTTCTTGCCAAATGAAACAATCAAGTGTTAATAATCCACAAAATAGCAATTATTTATTTCAAGATTACCAGGAAAGAATTTATTTAATTTTATGGGCCAAAAATTATTTCTAAAAAAAAATCTGATCCTCCTGCCCCGAAGATTTATTAAGGTTGCCCCTTAGTTTGAGTTTTAAACCAGAAACGAAAAAGCCTCATTAAGTCAGAGAGACACTTAAGATTTGAACTTATTTCTGTGACAACAACCAACTTTTTCAATGCTTTTCCTTTTTTTCTTAGGCTTTTCTCATAACATTTGTAGATTTCAAATCGACAAACATCTGGTTAAAGGTGTGAGATGCTTGACTGGATTCTGAGAGGCAATTGAATGCTGAAGAATCCTTCAAGAATGCTGGTCTTTAAGAATACTTGAGGGGTTCGCTGGATGGGTTGAGCACTCCAAAACAGACTGGTTGGCAGCAATGAGCACTTTAAGAGAACCAACAGAGCTCAGCTGGTAGGAGTCTGGAGTTGAGCTGGATGGATGGATGATTTGGGCCTTCCGTCCTGATGTTATGCTATTGGGGAGATTAATCAAGACATAAGCTTGGCACAGCATCAAAGGGGTAATGTTTGAAATTGAAATTCCCATCCAAATTTATCCGACAGAGGTCCAGGTGATATGGCACTGAAGGCTGAAGAATAAACCAGATCTTGAAAATAAAAGAAACTTAGGCCTACTTTATCAACGTGACATTGACCTCTTCTTTCAGACCCATAAACTTCTTTGAAATCACTTCTGAATCTTCCTGTAAAATTTCCCCATTCAAGAACCCACATGTGTAGAAACTATTGTATTAGAGCTGTTCGCGCATTAGACGTCCAAACAGCTTCAAAATTAACTTTCAACTTGGTCGTCATCTTGACAAGTCGTAGTTGCGAGGCATTCTGGTGAAACTGAGAACTGCATGCTGCTGCCACCTGGCACAAAAGTTGATTTCCTATGCTACAGCGTTGCTGTCCCAAGAAATAGTTCCAATTTCATTGCACATTCACAAAATTTCTATTCAACATTGATGTATACCAGAGTCAGACTCGGCAATCACATTCTCTAAGGAAGTAGACAACGCCATCAGCACACTCAGAAACAGCCCCGGTGTCTTCCAGACAAAATTGTGTGTGTTCCTCTGGTTGAAAGTATGTGGACGCTCGCAGGAGCTCGCTGAATAGCACACTAGTCACTAGGTGGCAACACAAGACAGCATATGTTCTGATCTGTGGCAAGAGCAGTCCACTTGTAGACAGGCTGCGAGGAGTATGCTTGGTCGTGTGATTTCACTGGCTTAAAAATGTTTTGTTTGTGTCAGTTATGGTTCATCAGTTGATTCAGTGATCATATCTAGCAGCATGGGTGACAAACTGACCAATTAAATGACTGAATGCACTTCATCAAATAAGAAGATAAGGAGAATAACAGAAAACTGTTGATGGTGTGGCAAAGCCAGTTTCAAAAATTTTAAATAAGAAAAATAAATTTTTCCAGTGGATCCCCAATCCGCAAAGAGCGATAAAGGTAAAAGGAATAACCTCAATATTCCCACGGAAATCATAAATTTGGATGTAAACCAACCCTGTCACACAAAAGTCACAGGGCAGCCACCAAACCAAGATGCCCTGATCATACTGATGGCCCAAGGACTCCTGAAATACCCCCTCCTCCACCGACCCCCTTCCCTCACACCCCTTATCAACCAATCACCCCATCTACATTACAAGTGAAGTTTTTGTTGTTTCCCTAATGAAGTTACATGGTCTATCTTTTCAATCTTTTGTTCTGGGCGCGTTGCACTGTGGGCCACTTCCTGTGAGGTCACACTGAGGTCACTCCGATGTCACACTGAGGTCATGAGATCACTGGCTCAGCGTGACTTGCCAAGATTATCATATTTCCTCATTATAGAATTAAGTGGCTTCATTAGACAAGTAATCGGCTGCCCCGCTTGGCTCTCATCCAGGGATTAAGGCTGGCGTCTTCAGTGTGGTCTACTTTGTATGGAAAAAAGAAAAGAAAAAAAAACAACAGATGCTGACATAGGCGAAGGTACCGTGCGCAAACTTTTTGGGGGATGGGGGCAACATTTGCCCGAATTTCGAGATCATGATTTAATACAATTTTAAATTAAGTCGTCTGCAAACCATTGATTTGCAATTTTGCTTATTTAATCATCTGCCCAAATTCTTAGCCTTTTTGGCAGAATCTTTGTTTGATGAACTAACAATTTTGAAACAGATTGAGAGAGAGCTGCACGATTGAAGTCACTGATAGACATTGGCCTGTAATGGTACACAATTAGAAGAGTGTGAAACTAGGAATGTAAACAAAAGGCCTTGGGGAATTGACCACTATATTTAACAGTGATTTAACCAATATCCACAATACCTGCAGTGTTTCATGATCCTTGCAGACTGCAAGTTGCAGTCATCTCTCACCGTCTAGCACATTTGCTGGAGCTGACACATCAGTGGTTCCATAAATTCCATGAATTTGTACACGGTAGTTGCATTATCGATATCGATGGGCCTTACTTAGAGTCACTGGGTTGCAACTGGGTCAAGGCCTTAGACTGGTCATTTTGACCATCAAGTTAAAATTAATAAGGAGGGCAGCACTGCCCAATACTCTCCAGTTCATTGGTACTCTCAATTGCGTGAGTCCTGTGATTTTCTTGTCAGGCAATTGACAGGTGCTGCCCTCTCTGATAATTTTAACTTGATGGTCAAATGACCAGTCTAAGGCCTTGACCCAGTTGCAACCCAGTGACTCTGAGTGAGGCCCCTTGCTATAGATAATGCAACTACCTGCACAAATTCATGGATTTTATTGAACTACTGATGTGTCAGCTCCATGCAACCAGCGTGCAAGATGGTTAGGGATGACTGTAAGGATCATGAAACACTGCAGGTATTGTGGAAAACATGGTTAAAACGTCATGTTCAGTACTCAGAAGTCCTTTTCCTTTTTTAATGGACTTGTTTCTGACTCTTATCAATTAGGTATGAGATGCCCATATATATACAGACGAATCCACCCGTGGAGAGCTGTTAGTTGGAAACAGGTTTGTGTCAGGAAGTAGGAGGAATATGTCATTGTTGACATTCAGGGGAGTCACAATGCCCTTGGGTCAAATATTACAGAGAATGATGCAAGGCAATGTAAGATTGTTCAAAGGGCAGAACTGATGAAATTTTCAAGCATGTGTGACTGTGTGTGAAATAGCTGCAGGGCACCTTTAACAATCATTTCACGATATTTCAAGGTCTAATCATTAAGTCTACTATGGAAACATAATAACGGTAGTTCTTCAATTGGTGACGATGGTCATTGAGGTTTGTGACGTTAGGTTATCGTCACAAAGGCACTATAGGACCAACGTATTAAAATATGAGGCATTCTGAAAGCAACCAGGTATCTATATCTATATCTATATCTATATATATATCTATATAAAAGTTTAAGGAAAGTGAAAACCTGGCATGGCAGGGTGTGTTGTCAAAACTTGACATGACAAGTAAGCCATTTGCTTCTATGCTGCTTAAAAAATGATCTTCTTGATGCCCCTTAAACTCATGATGGGCATTTCTATTATTTCTATTTAAAAAAACAGGTTTGTTTTTAAATCATATTTGTCCCAGTTCGCATGCATATCAAAGTAAATGTTCAAAGCGTGGCTGACCATTGTGTCAAAATTCCAGATCAGAATGTCATGATTTTTACCATTCTGAGGACAAGAAGTTCAGGTGACAATGCTGATGTTTTGGTTGCCATGGAATTTACTGGATTCCTGTCAGGATGGTGACAAAACAAGGCTGTAAACAGGAGAAAAAGATGCAGGGCGCGTTAACGGACTCCTTTGAAGATGTCAGGTGTTTCAGCATGCCGGATTAACTTCATCAGAGATGATCACCAGAGATGAGAGAGGCAGAGTCAAAGGGGAAAGACAAGTAATGACTGGCTGTTAGGGCTGTTGCAGTTTCTTTTCACTCTTTTTGTCATTCCTCGCCATCCCTTTTGCCGTTCTTGTGGCGCTCTTTTTGGCCGTGTTGTTTGGAGCCGATTTCAACAGAGCCGAATCATCACGCCACTTCAGAGGCGCCAACAGGACTCAGTCAGGAGCTCCTCCAGGTAAATTAGTTGATCAGCCCATCTTGGCGTCACCACACGTTCCAATTAGGAGGAAACGCGCCAAAATAAGCTCCGAACGTTCTCCCGGCAGACGATAATATTGTCGTAGGTGACCCCGTGACATCCCCGACGGCGTCTTTTAATCACAGAACTGCGCACGTGCTCTCCTGTTGGCCTGCATGCATGTGCACTGTGTAGGGTTGCTTTCCAAAGCTGTTGGGTTGTTTCTAAAACCCCAAATGACCAAAAGACTAAATGGCACACCCTTCAATGGAGGCCATGGCCTGGGGCTGTACATGCACCTAAGCTGCAATTATGTGACCTGCAGTCCAACCAATAGACATCAGTGTTACACCAAGGGAATTATGAGTAATTACTTTCACATACACAAATATGGAAAGTTTATGTTTGAGAATGTCAGAGATGTGCCATCATTTCACTATCTTTTACATTGAAGTGGTCGGTTAATTTGTCACCGAAGGGCATGTGACATCACTGGTGAGGGATATTGCACAGTTTCTGACATCAGTGCTTGTGGCATGGTAGGCCTAAGTATAGGATATGCCATCATTCACAACATGCAGGTAATCACTCGTATGTCCTTAGCTGGAGTATCATGCTACTCTACCAGGAAACGGAAATGCTAACTCACCAATTAAGATCTGTGGTTGGTCCGCCCAGAAATGCATAAACGCGCAATAGGCCAGGTTTTTTTTTTTTATAAATATATTTTAAAAGGGTTAACCACTCAGCAAAATAAGGATGCTGTTTTTCTGTAATGCCCTTTAGAATAAATAACAATATATAATAATAAAACAAAATGGTTCAGATGAACCTAAAAATCAATAACAAATTATCAGTAAAAACTGATCAATGAAACAGTTTAAAATTCATGAAATGCTTACATTCCTCTTCAGGTTTCTTTTGAAACCATCAATATTACTAATTTCTTTAATGTCATTTGGTAGGTTATTCCAGTTTTTGCCACCAAAGAAATAAAGACTATGCTTTGCAATTTCACTTTTTGGAAAAGGAATGTATACATTCATATGATGACTTCTGGTGTTGACATTCATAATTTCAATACCCATTGTAATCTCATTAGTCAGATAATCCGGCGCTTTGCCATGAATACATTTGAACATTAACAATCTTTCAAAATATAAGAATCTTTCAAAGACATTCATCCATTTGAGTTGCTTCACCAATTCTATTCCCCTCGTATTAATATAGTCAAAATTATTGAGAATGATTCTCGCTGCTTGGTTCTGGAGTCTTTGAATTTTACCCAAATTTTCTGAAGTAGTATGTCCCCAGACTGTAATACCATAATCAATGGTAGGTTGAATAATTGAATTATACACAGACATCAACATTTTTCTGGTTACCATATTTCGAATCCTTGATTGGGCAACTTTAAAAGCAAGATTCCTACTTAATAGAGCTATATGGTCATTCCATGAAAGATTCTCATCAATTGTGACACCTAAGTATTTAACATTCTTAACTTGTTCATCATCTACGTTATTTATACTAACAGTAAGTTTGTTAACATCATTTCGTGTTTTATGCTTTGATGCTATTAACGTACACTTAGACTTATTCTCATTGAGAGCTAATCTATTACCTTCATACCACTTACAAACTTCGCTGAGAGACATTTGCAACTTATCAGAAGCTTCATTAGCAAGTGTTCCCTGTGCTATAAAGAAGAGTATCATCTGCATAGAGATTTACTGCACTAGGGTAAACATGACGATTTATATCATTTAGAAATAGTGAAAATAATACAGGGCCCAGTACAGAACCCTGCGGAACACCAATAGGAACATACAATTTATTTGAAATTTGACCATTACATTTGACATATTGTGACCGATTTTTCAAATAGGATTCAAACCATAATGCTTCAGTGTCAACAATTCCATACTTTTTTAACTTTTCCAATAATATTACATGATCTATCGTATCAAAACATTTTCTGATATCAAGAAAACATACAGCTGTAAATACATTATCACATAAATTTTCAATCCAATCTTCATTACATAGATGTAAACTAGTTTGAGTATTATGGAATTTTCTATAAGCTGATTGGTCAATACATAATAACTCATTGTCAGATAGATATTGCACTAATTGGTGTTGTATAACTTTCTCTAAAACTTTTGCCAAATGGCTAATAACAGAAACAGGTCTGTAGTTACTTTTTGCATATCTGTCATCACCACCTTTATAAACTGGTGTAACATTTGAGATTTATCTATTGTTTAGTTAGAAATGTATTGTGAATGATGACCTAAATATCTAGATTCTGAAAATCTTGGTTAAAGATTATTTCCAAATCTCGAATTTTGTCGCTGTTCTAGGCCTACTAGGGACTAAAAGTCTTACAGTCTTGGGGTTGCCGTCATAATACCATATATATGTCTTCTGTAGTTGATCAAAATTCATAACATCTCAATTTACAGTAGCAAATAGAATTGGCCCTTAGGCACTTCTGAATTTTAGAACAGTTAACTCATCAAAGGATGTCTGACAACACAGCAACCACAATATTGTAGTTCTATTCCAAAATATTACCCCAGACAAATATGTTGAAACCAAAACAGAAAACATCTGCTTGGTAAAAAGTTTCATTATTTTCCTGAAAAGCTATCCCAAAATAAAACAGGCGCCATTGAATGGCGTTGGTAGTGGTCCACTACCATCATCAGCCACAAAAACTTTTGATTGAGTAAATTCCATTAAAAACCCAAAGTGTTGTCATGGAATTTTGTCACTAATTGACCTTGATGACTCTTGAAGGGCATTACTGATTGGAGGCATTACTGATAGAGCATTAGAGAACAGCATGGTCAATGGACTGGAAGAAATGAAAACTGTTAGGACAGTATGGTCATTGGTCAGAGGTGTGGAGGTGGAGATAATGAGGGAAGCTGTTGTTATTGCTGGCCTATGGAAGATGAAAACTAAAAATAAACTGAAGTATTGGAAGGGGGAAAGGCAAAATATCTTAGCTTGTCTGAATTATGATTTGTTTTCTCAGGAAATATTAACTTCAAATAATATCTGTCTTGGCCTAGGTATTACCCATGTAGACCAATACGCCAAATTTCAAAATTGGTTACTCTGAATGTAGCACTAGTAATTTCCTCACTATGAAATGTGTCATGTATATTCCAAGTCTAATGAGACAAAATCAGCTATTTGTCTTAATTATTAACATTATAGATTTATTACTCATTGTCAGTTAAGAAACTACTTTTTGAAGAATGTTGAGAATTTCCTATCATATTCAGCTACGTCATTGTCAAAATTAATTCTTTTATAAAGCAAGTGTAATTCCCAACACTTTTGGCACCTGCTGGAGGCAATGGTGGCTGGAGAGCACCTAAAAAATGTGCTTGTTTTGCAGTGAGCGCCACCTATTGTCAGCTTGCAGCAGGCACACGCCACTGTTATCATAAGAGGTCATTTACTAAAAGGGCCTTATGCCATTAAGAGGTCATTATGCGCTTGGCATAACCACTTTAGGACCAATAGGGCGTTCTATGCCCTCGAAAACAGACGGTGATTGTCCAATCCAGAGCAAGGAGCTAGCTGGCTACCAATTATCAGCAACTTCCTGGCTAGCTGGAATAAAGTACAACGCGGGAGGATAGATATAAGGCATTGGACCTATGCAATACAAATACATACCTCACATCCCTGCCGGGTATAAGATCAAAAAATCATCGGTGACATGCTCACTCCTGCCACACCTAAAAACGCATTTCCCAGCCGTCATATTCACCTCAACTATCCACCTAGCTTTATAATTCTATCCTCTCATCCTGATAACAGCACAAAACAGTTCCACTGCTGTTTTATTTGCGTTTTCTACGACAACTGTATTCTGCCACCAGGGGCGCATGAAACTGCTCAGTAGTTCCGCTTATGACATCGCCTGGGACTGGCGCCACTGCTCCATTTTCCCGCCAAAAACATCCACACAGACCATATATAGCCAGCCACAGCTAAATAGTGCACAGTGGCTCACCCACTTCTACTCATCGGATCTGCATCACATTACCCTAATTTTAAAGCTCTTCTCTAGCCCTTCCCTTAAATTGTATCGTTTGTAATCCTGGTCTGCCACCTACTTCACCATTTTGCCCCTAAACCCACTGTCTCCAGTGCATCATTCAATCCCATCTCAAGATTGCATGCACCTCTCACAGCCAACACATCATTGTCAGAACTCACAAAAGTCTTATGCAAATATTAATATTATGCCACTTATACTCACTCACCTCAATCTGCTTACTTCAATGCCGCCTACCGTAATGAATACAACATGCCACTTCACCATTGTTTTTACGGCATGTACTTTTGTTTTATAATGGTAACTGCATGCGCACAGCTGGGTTACACGTGTACATAACACTGCACTGTTGTCCTGCCTTTTATCATGGGTAAATCTAGTTTCATATATTACAATAAGATATTGTAATTGCCCCCTCCAAAAAAGTCAGCTTCCAAAAAGGAAAATGCTCCTTCTATCATCTCAGCCCAAGATAGACTATGGAATTTCAGTATGGGGCTTCATCAGTGATTTAAATAATATGTAAATGGCACAGCCATGAAATTCGCGCAGCTCTTAAAAAGTTTTTTTAGCACTTGTGGTTTTACCATAACTTTCAATAAATTTATTTCATATTCAATGCATATATATAGAAAAATAGAGAGAAATTTAGACTAGAAAAGTTCTATAAGAAAAATAAAAATAGATCAAAAATAGAATATATATATATATATATAGATCTATAGATAGATAGATAGATAGATAGATAGATAGATAGGATAGCAAATAAATAGGATTAAGAATGAATAGAATTGATAGATAATCAGCTAAATAGTAAAAAGGAAGACTACACTGAAGGCTGCCAAATTAAAGTCTATGCTAGATTGTTGATATTACAATGTCATAATAGTGATAACAAAAACAATAACATGATCTGCATGTAGATTAATTGCTAACTGTTACATAATCATCAATTGACAAAGATTATGTAACCTTAATTTTGTTATGTTTTCTTGTTGTCTATTTTGAAATGAAATGAATCACATGTTCTAAAATAATTTAGTTTAGCTTGTCAAGGCTTATAATGAACTATTCCATAAAAATAATAGAAAGAGGGAATATTAATGGCGAAAATTGAATTTTTAAGACACTTTTGAATATGAATATGTCACGTTTTGTTAAATTCGAAACTATATCATTGATAAGAAGCTGGTCCCACTTGACCTAATTTCGTGCTGTCGACCATTGATGTTCAGACCATCACTGCACAGTTTTGAAACCTTTCTTGTGCTAAATTTCACTTCGAATATAAATTTCGCTTCGAATATTAATAAAACCCAAAGACTTCAAAATAGAGCTGCTAGAGCAATGTACAATAATTATGATTACATCAATGTCAGAGGAACAGATCTTCTTGCTGAAATGCATGTGATGAATGTTAGACAACGAAGGGATTACTTTGTATCATTGTTAATGTTTAAGAGTATTCACGGTTTGGCACCTGACTATTTAGTTAATGATATTGTTATGGCTATAGAGGTGTCAGAAAGACAAACCAGAAACTTTAATGAAAATGATTTGTTTGTGCCAGTTACAAATGTTGAAAAAACGAAAAATACTTTATCTTATCAGGGTCCAATTTTGTGGAACAAGTTGCCAGATAGTGTGAGGGAGTGCACTAGCTTTGAAGTTTTTAAATTTAAAGCCAGAGCTCACTTTTTATCAATGTAGTTACTTGTTTTAACTTATTTTTAATGATTGCAATATTGAAAAACACACATTGTGTGAACTTGTTACCCAGCGAAAATATGTTTTATAAATAAATAAATAAATAAATCTCGTTATAACTGACCATGGATTTGGGTTTGTTCAAAACATGAAGGTCTCAAATTTTGACAGATGGTTGACATTGGCTGGAGGCCTTCTTTCTTAGAATTTACGCTTGATGTGACTTACATAATCAACTAAACAGGTATTATTGAAGAGCATCTTAAGAGCTATTGGTGTCTATGAACTAACAAGCAATTATAGGCAAAATTATACATCAACTTTGGTAACTTTTTAGAAAAAAGTTTTTATTTATGCATTTTTAAAATTTTACAGAATTTTTGTCATTTTCGACTTTTTCATAAAATGAGACTGTTTCGTTTACATCTAGGTTTCTTATGAGTCATTCACCCATGAAAACACACACAAACTTTTGGTTCACTTCTTGTAACAAGAACATGGCCTACCAGCAAATGCGCGCTCAGTTTTGCCAGCATACGTCAGCCCACGGAGTTCGTCTGCTGCTGTTCGTTCGAATTGAAGAAAAAGTTTCGAGTTTCTGCTTTTGCTTGTTGCCATGGTACCTGTTGGCCTTAACAAGCGTTGCTAAGCACATGGCGTGCTCAATATGTCAGGGGAAGACAATAATGAAGGAGAAAAAAGACGAAACAGAAAGAGGAAAATGTGTTGCTTGTCGTGGTGACACGCCATCTTGTAATTGTTTCGAGGTTGATTGCACTAGCCAGGTTTTGCACAGCTCTAAGAAGGTAGAAAATGAAGAAGCCTGCCACTGATAAAAAGGAGATCAGCAACTTCCTAAGATGGATATTATTGGGTCATTAGGCCCTAACAGAGCTCACATAACGCTCATTAAAAGTAGTCAGGCAACCAAGTTGGCTTAGGTGGTTTAGTGTTTCAGTTGGCAAGATTTCTTTGCCTCCGCCTGGCCTCAATTAACACACATAAGGCAGGTGATTAACGCCAATGATTCTTTCTAAGGTAACTTGTCAATAAGCTGGTTTATGCAGCAGCAGCCGGGTTAGGTTGTTAATGGAGACTAACTTTGTAGAATAAAAGCATAAGACACCAGAGTATCGAATATATACATTGACAGAAGAAAAGTTAGAAAACGGTGAAATAATTGTCGTTACAGTCACGGAAAGTGTCAAAGCGAGATAATTACTTCTAAAGAACTTTTATTTTCAGGATGTCAGGGAGTCTGTAGGTCTCAATCTTTTCATTGTAAATTGAATAAAGCTTGGAAGAATGAGCAATATCATATATATTGCTGTCCAACGTAAGTTGTAGGCTACTAGGCCAGAGATGAAATCAAAGCCGGGACCCAGCGACTGGCAGCCAAAATCGGAGTCACCAAAATGCATGTAAATATAATGTGGTTGACCTATAATATATGGGGGCAGTTTCACTCAGCGCAGTTTCAATAATTTTTCGCCTCATTCCTATATCCTCTTCCTGTCCGAAATAGCCAACCAACTGTACACCATGGAGTGACTTTGATTGTAAATCTCATTTGTCCATCCATCGCTGTGAAAGTAAACGGTTCAAACTCGCCACTCGGGTACCACTGTAACACTGTAACAGTACAAAAGACATTGTAACATGACAAAGAAATAGTTAGAGCTCAGTTAGCTATCTGTGCCTCATGCAGAAATCAAAACACCGACCCACTACTTTGGTACAAATTAGTGCAAATGAGGCCGGTTTACCCTTCTCAAATTTCTAAAAAAGATGATTAGTGAGTACAGTTTTTCCTGATGAAACAAACACAAAAAAGTATCTGTGTATGATATTACAATTATCCAAATTGATTCCACCCAATCGTTTATTAACCGGAGCTTACTCTGTGACCCCTTCTAATAAGATCAGAAAGTAGGCACAAAAGGACTCATTTATTTTAAAAGAACATATAAAAGAAGGGGTGGGGCTAGGTGAGCATGGGAGGGGTCTTCGATCATCCTTTGCCTCATGCCCCTATCACACGGAGACGTAACAGAGGGTTCTTGTCGCGTCGCTTCTTGCTTTTCCAGGAAAGAGGGAGGTTTTTAACCTACATTCAACAATTCGGCGACGATATTTTCGTCTACGGCGCATCTTAAACTGCCTCGCCAAAAGTTCCTAGAAGTCACGTGACTTTATGGTGAGGCAAGAACTTGCTTCACGAAAGATTCAACCGGTTGAATCTTTACGAAGCAAGAAGCCACGATGCAAAAGACCTGAAAGACCCCCAAAATGATTGGGCGAAGTTAGAGACAGCTTGGGCGAATTTAGAGGCAGGTTGGGCGAAGCTAGAGAGTGCTTGGGCGAGGCTACTTATCATTGAGTCAATGGAACTTCGGCGAAAAAAGATAACAACTCGCCGACGCAAACAGGCTGTTGAAACGCCGAAACAGCTACTTGCTTCACCGTAACAGGTATTTGCTTGGGCGTAATTGAAGATTAGGATGAAGTAAGAGGATGCTAGGGCGAAGCAACAGCATGCTAGGGCGAAGAAAGAGACTCCTTGGGCGAATCTAGTTTAACATTGAAGCAATGGAACTGCGTCGAGGCTCCTGACAACTCGCCGACACAAGTCTCTTCTTGCCTCGTCCGTAATTACGAGCGATTCGGCGTAAAAAACGAGTGCCTCGTCGTAATAGGAACCATCAACGACGATTTATAAGCTCTAATTGATTATATAATTGTCCAAAAATGGCTTGAAACGCCGAAAGTTGGCGAAACTTGAGTTCCTGGCACCTCTACAACTTCGCCGTCACTTAACCACTCTCGTGTGATCTAGGCATCATTCTCATGTCCTCCTCCTGTCTGGCTAATCCTTCGCCTCATTGCCGTGTCTTCCTCCTGTCCTAATTAGCCTACCTAGTGCATAAATACAGGACGTAAAGCCCCAATCATCCATCCTCCTGTCTGCATTAGCCACCTGAATAGAATAGAATAATATTTCATTATTTACATCAATTTAATAAATGTATGCTGGTATGCTATGGGGCGTAAATTTATACCAAATTTCAGGGGCGTATCTACAATTGACCTGTGGGGGCATAACACATAGCTAACACGCAGTAAACACGCGGCACTTCGGGATGTTTCCTATCTCTTTAATGTCAATTTTGGGCCCCTAAATACGCCACTGATCCCAATCATCCATTACTCGCTTGTGAGTTCTCGTAGTTGGCTACATATGTAAACTTTGAATTTTAAGTCAGCTTAAATGATTGATTGAGATGGTTGGACAATTCCTTTATAATTGCAGTTTTAAGTCATGACAATGGACAGATTATCATAACATAAAACAACAATCTATGTTAGCTCAAAGGAATTGTGCAATCATCTCACTCAATCGTTTAAGCTGACTCAAAATTTCAAATTTTACGGTGTAGGGTCATATTTTTTTTAACATTTTGCACCACATTGAGAATTTGAGATTCCAAACACCGCCTCATGACAGTAGATTCTGAAGGGGCAGTCTTTTAATGCAAAGACCATGGTATAGTGTAGATCTGATAGTTTCCATATCCCGACAACAGCCTTTCGTTTAAGTACCAATTTTCTTCAGCTTTCTCCAGACTCCAGTGCATGAAGCTGCTAGCTGCGATGTAATAATCCTTCGTGCAAAAATGATTATGGAATAACCAAAATCATGTTACAGGCACAAAATCATTCTGGATTCGAACCCAGTACCTCAAACCCAAAAGCTGCTCTGGGCTACCATCCAACCACAATAAACATAATCATAGTGATGGGCTCAGTCACTCACCTCAATGACCTAAAAATAGCCTTTTTGTGCTTACTCCAGCTCATTAACTCCAACCAGGTTTTACCAAGCAAGCAAAAAGGATTTAGTATTAATTAGCTCAATTTGGCTTGTCATCAGCCTTGTCTTGGAGGATTTATTTATTCAGCCAGTAGTTACAGATTAATTTGTGTATTTTGGGGTCATGCTACTGGAGTATGTTGGCACTGCCTCCCCCAGCCCTCCATGGGGCCAAACTCTTCACTTCCACAAACAATGCTGGTGCTGAGTGTGTTAAGTGGGTCCGCTGACTGGTGGTTCTTCATTGAAGTGGCCAGACTTCACTTACTGTGCAGAAGTTAAGGTACTTCCAGATTCTAAAAATAATTTACTTATAAATTGAAGTGAATACCCCGATGATCGATACATGTGTTAATTGATTTTTTCAAAAATTTTTTTAACAGGCTCCTCAAATTGTCAAAAATTTGATTTTTTGTCAATTAATATTGCATCATGCTACCAGTGAGGTCACGTGTATCCTAATGACAAATTTACCACTAATTACAATGTAAAAGATAGTATGATTGATGTCAGCAAACAGCCAAATGTAATCATCCGTTCTTCGGGCCTTCGCCAGCTGTAAGTATTTAATCTGTGCCTTGACACCATTGTGGACAAGGTGGTAGCACTCTTCAGAGTTCACTGGCCTGCTGCCATTACATTGTAACACAAGAGTTTAGCACCAAGAAACCTGTTTTTAAAAATGATATTAACTGTCATGTGCTATATACTCACCAGGACTAATGTTTGGCACAGATGCACTAAGTGCAGGCTTAGCAGTTTTAGCATAATTCATAATTTAAAACTGTGTGTGGTGATTGTGCAGTATCAGCCGCATGAATGCTCACCAAAATCTAAACAGTTATTTTTGGTGATTGGAAAAAAACCTGCGGAGTTTCATTAGAAAGTATGTAGCGGTTTTTCCTCAATGGCATTGACAGACGGACGGTCAGTCGGACACATGCGAATGAAAACATGAGGCCTCACCTAGGGCAGACAAAAGAGGAGTGAACTGGTGAATTTAACCCTTGCTATAACAACCAACATAGTCAAGCCTCAAGAGTTGTGGCTTCAAGTGGCAGAATGACCTCAACTGCTACTCTGTACTGGACTGCAGTGGACAGGAAGTAGCCAAGTGTCACGTGCTAACAGAATTACGATTGGCAGGCCTTCAAGCCCAAGAGCGCGCTAACTATTTGCTTGAATCTATTGGCAATGACAGCTCAACAGCTTAAAGGTGACAGTTAAACAGCTCAGGGGCTGCAAACCATCTGTTTTCAATGGGCAAACTGTAGCTTCCTAATTGAGTGGCCTGTCTTCGCCTTGTTGGGGTCTGAGAGTGTGAAGAACCCCTACTGTTTGGGGAGGAGGGGGGAGGAGCTTTGTACATAATGATGTAAAGTAGGAATTAGAGGGTGGTTTTAAGTGGAATTGAAGAGTATCTCCACAGAAAATTCCAAAGAGTTTGCTGGTTACAGTTGTTAGAATATGTAAAGGTTTAACAGGTCATAATGAGTAAGTATGTAATCCTATTGTAGGTATTTGCACTCTTAATTCATTACAGATACTGACTAACAGTACTAATGAGGTTAGGCTACATTTGCATTGATTTATAGAAGCCCAACCAAACAAATTACCATTTCAGTACCAGTCATACCAGCGGGACACCAGCTGAAGACAAGCCAGGTACCAAACTGAATAGAGCCCATCGCAGTAGTTTGTAATAACTGCACATATATAGGTTTTGTGGCAGACTCCCAGCCTTATCGCATCAATCATACGGCAATCATTCGAAGTGCAGCTCATCAATCCATGGATCAGAGTGAAGCTTCCCAGCGACCCAGGGTATCCCAGCAAACAGCAGAAGAATTCAATGTAAAAGATACAGGGCCTTTAGAGATATCATTGATATCCTCAAGCAGTCAGAAGCAATCACTGGTCCTTCCCTGCAGTGGTGTAACTGGGGGGTCTCGAGTGGGGGGGCACCTGGGGGCACGCGATTCTCTGGGGGGGGGCACCCTGTATACTAACTGTATATTTTAGCCAGAGTTGGTTCATATGGGGGGCACCTGGGGGGGCACAGGTCCAATATGGGGGGCACGTGCCCCCCCGTGCCCCCCCCCCCATAGGGACGCCACTGCTTCCCTGGCTGTAAGATCCATGAAGCCCTCCACTGCACCATGCAGGCTACAAAATCACAAAAGATGCTAATGAAGTGAGTTATAAGATATAAGATATTATAATACGGTGATAAGCAATGGAAGAGATATTTTACAACGCGTAACCTCAAATTCTGATCACTTTATACAATTGTGTATGTTGTTCTTAAGGATTATGATTAATCAATCTATCCTTCCTTTGATCCGTCAATCCGCCGTCCATCCATAAAAAAGCTTCTGAATTCCCTATATTTCTTTTCTTTATATTTTCTCTTATTTTGTTTACCCAATACATCTCTAATTTCTTGCTTGTGTCATATGGACCCAGTTACCCCAGTAGGAAGCTGAAAGATTTATTTTCTCTTGTCGAAACATGTCTTACAGGGGTTAGAAAAACGTCTGCCCATGCTGAGGTTGTCCAATCACAACATTACAAGCTGTTACATAATGAAGGGAGCATCAAGCTACTCAAATCTGCAGCTTAAAGTTCCTGTAACAACAAACTTTCACCAAGAAAAATGTTTGCCTCACTCCTTCAGTGTCAAGTGACTGAAGTTTGTATCACTTGAGTGTTAAAATGGTATTTAATGCCATTTAACACTGGTTGTAGTTAATCCTAATTTCTTACGATTTATTACATAAGTGGAATGATCTTCCTAGTCAATCCGTGATTCAACTTTATTTTTTGTTACAGTCAAAGAATTAGAAGTGCTTGCATTCAAGTTCATTTTTAGGAAAAGCAGACGAAGGTGGAATTGAGTTAGTGGACAGCAGACGATAGGATAGGAAGTTGTGTGTGTTGGGGGGAGGGGGGGGGGGGGGCAAGGAAAGGAGCAAGGATTGAATATAGGGTGACGATTGGTAATTGGGAATTGAGGGATCGAATTCATCAGTGGCGTAGCTTTGGCCACAAAGGAAGGAGAAGAGTGAGATACACTTTCTTTAATTTTAATTTCAGAGCTCTTTGTTTTAAAGAGCTATTTTCAACCATTTTTCTTTCAATTCATTATCTCTCTGTCCTTTCTTTTTTCTCCTTATTCCTTTTCTTCTCCCCCCCCCCCTTTTCCAGGAACATTTGCCCCTCATTCCTTTTAATATGCCACCCTTGTTTTGTTCTTGCCCCTTTTCCATCATTATTTTCTTGAAAACATCTTTGTTTCCAGATATCCTCACATTCTTATTAATCCATTTTTTCCATTCTTCTTTCAATCCTATTTCCATGTATTCTTCATCCTTTTGTGTTTTGCTCCTGATGTCCTTTCTTACATCCTCCTTAAAGTTAACTGTTTCCTTCCTCCTTTCCTTCTTTTCTTCTTTCCTTCTTTCCTTCTTTCCCCCTTTCCTCCTTTCCTTTTTTCCTTTAACTTCCTCCTTTCCCTTATTACTGTCAATTATATGCATTAATCTCCTTTTCCTTCTTTTGCTTGCTTCATATTTTCCTTCCTTCATCCTTTCTCCATCATCTTCTTCCTTCATAGCCTCCTTTCCTAGTCATTGACAGCCTTCTTCATTTTGTTGCATTCTCCATTTTCTTCCCTTCTGCATTTCCTTCTCTAATTTTTCCCCTTTCCTTTCTCCTTTTTCACTTAAAAATAACAATTGTACAACAAAAAACACAGAGGAAATCATCTTGATTGTTTAGTAACTTGCATTTCTGTTTATTTTCCTTTGGATATGATGGAAATCAGAGAATTCCAAGGCATATCACCATGCAGTTTGCAGGGCAAAGAGAACCAAAACACCAAAAAACTTTCCTTCACTTCTTCCTTTTTTCTGCGGGGTCTACAGACTTTTATGAATAGATAAAGTAAAGGGGAAGCTTTAAATAGAAAGTAGAGGCCGAAAAAGGGTTTCGAAGCTGAATGTGCTTGTCAAAAACTTGGAGAGATTAAGAATGTCTTTTCACCTTTTTTTAGAAAAATTTCCGTAACTTCGATATTTTATAAGATAGAAAGTTATGTCTCAGGTTGCAAGTAGAGTCAAGTAAGGCCTTTTCACAGCATGAGCATTCCAATAAGTGACAACAAAGTGTAAGGAAACCAACCTGTTTTAATGAGTGATCCAACCTCCTGAAATTAAAAGAAAATCATTAACAAGTTGTCTCCTCAATTTAAAAGAACCCTGATACATGTCTCACCCTATGTAATAGCGACTCACCAAACATAGCTTTAATTATGTTCGTTGTATTTGGGCTAATATGCATAATTGGAAATGTTCAATTTGACAGAAATCCTAATTTAAAACAGAGCTTGAAAATGCTGGTAAATGTAAGGTTTGAAGACTTCTATAGCTACTGTTATGTGAGTTGAAATGATTTGTAATTACAATGAGTAATCTAAGCAAAGTGAGCCGATTAGAAACGAAGCAAAGATCTGCTTTAGGGAATTACTGGCGAAATGGGGAATTACTGGTTGGCCCACAGCCTGGGAGTCGGCAGTTTTCGGTTGCTTTCGGTTGGTAACGAAGTTAGCCGAAGTTAACCGAATTGTCACCAGTCCTTGTTGCTTGAGGCAGGCAGTGTCTGTCATCGCGAATTACTGTACATTCACTCGACGAGCTTCAGAAACTGACTACTGTGTAGTTCGCCTGCAAACGTAATCGCCAAATTGTCTGTTAACCTAATGGCTAATGGTAATAGCAATATTTACTTTTGCAGCCAGTTGCGACGTTTAATTGGTGCGGCTGGGAAAATAAACCAATTAGGGATGGCGTGCGTCGAATCTGCTTAGGAAAAGCAGACGAACGTGGAATTGAGTGAGTTAGTGGACAGCAGACGATTGGATAGGAAGTTGTGTGTGTGTTGGGTTGGGAGGGGGGGGGGGGTAAGGAAAGGAGCAAGGATTGAGCATAGGGTGACGATTGGTAATTGGGAATTGAGGGATCGAATTCATCAGTGGCGTAGTTTGGCCACAAAGGAAGGAGAAGAGTGAGATACACCAGATCCTTTCTTTAATTTTAATTTCAGAGCTCTTTGTTTTAAAGAGCTATTTTCAACCATCTTTCTTTCAATTCAGAACCTTTTTTTTTCCAAGAACCAGTGTTCGATGTAAGGGGGGGTAAGGGGGGTTTTGCCCCCCCCAAATGCTCTTGGGAACCTCAAATACATTTTTCAGAAGGACCCAGAGGGGGGTCCTCAACCCCCCCCCCCCCAAATATCAGCTAGGTTCCTCCTGGAACGTCACTGTCACAGTATATTGATACCCTCTTGCCACCCCCCTTGGGAGTAGGCCTATACTAGTCTACGCCACTGCTGTGTTCACACGCCTGTTGTGGGCAGCCACATCCCTTCTATCAAGTTCTGTGGGTAACAGGAGGCCACACTTGCCAGCCAAAACACACTTGATCAACAAACTGAATTTGCACCAACCTCATTTTGATGGGTGAGCAAGAATTTGGCTTCAGTGCCAGAGAATTGCAGCCCCAAGCCTGAAAAGACCCTGGATTGGCTTTTGATGGCCACTGTTAGCTGCTGGTGACTTCTGCCTGCGGCCAAAGTCTTTAACCAAAAGAATAAAGACGAGGCAAAGAATTGGTCAATAGTTTTGTCAATGGTTTTGTCAATGATTGTGTCAGTTTGCAAAGATTAACCAAAGAAGACAGACAGGCTTACTGGCAGATAGGAAGAAGGATGGAAGAAACGACCGAATGAAGCAAGAAAGGGGGGAATGGGAAGGAAGGAAAGAAGGAAAGAAAGAAGGAAATAAGGAAGGAAAGATGGAAAGAAAAGTAATAAAGACGAAACAGAAGAAGAGTGAAGAAAGAAGAAGCAAGAAGAAATAAATGAGGGTCAGAAGAATGAGAAGTGAGCAATAAGGCAGAAATGAAAGAGGAGGGGAAGAAAGAAGAGCAAAATCAGAAGCAGGGAAGGAAGTTAAAGAAAAAGCAAGAAGGGGAGGGATAAAACACACAAAAAGCGACGGAGAAAATAGGGTGGAACAAATTAAGGAACTGTTTTAACGGAAAGAAAGAATAAGTAAATGAACAAAACTGCCTCAGCCCAACCTCCTCCTTGTTTTAGCAAATTGTCTCATTTTCTTTATAAAATCTTCTTAAGACTCCTTCTGGTGTTAAATTAATCTATTTACCAAATTCTGGCAAACATTGTAAAGTCAGTTTGTAACATCAGAAGAGAGGAAGAAAAAAAGATGAGAAAATGAGCATAGCAAGAAAAGAAGACAGATAAATGAGAGAGAAATAAAGAAAGAAAAGATAGAAAGGAAAATGAAGAAACTGACAAAACCCATTTTGCTATTTTGTCCAACCAATCAGATGCAAGAATCAAGACTTTCAGGAGCTGATGTTTGAAATCATATTTCCTTCTGTGATCATTAGAATGGCTGCTTTGGGATGGCTGTGGAATGTTGTCATTTGCTGGGCCACAAAATTAATTTGCCTGCCTAGAAAATTAATCAAAGCTGAAGTTACTTGATATGAGGTTTGTAGCTTTCTATCTACAATCTTTGATCTGCTCCTAAATGGATATAAATGGATAAATGGATAGTCTCCTCTCTGACAACAGCCCACAAACTAGATTATGTCAAGTTTCACAATTTCATTTTGGATTTTCATCTCCGATTGTCACTTTCGGATTAATCAGGGCTGTCCCAGAGTTTACACATTTCCCTGTCATCAAATAAGCAGGCTGCAAAAGGACTGAAGGTTTTTCCTTTCCCTACAACCACCCCCTGTCCTTTCCACCCCCCCCCCCATAATTACATCTCAACAAGACAAACAGACAAATAGGCAAACAAGCTCTTCAGAGTTTTCAAGCAAAGCAATTCAAGACTCCAAAGTCCCCTCCTTTGCTTGCAGTTCTTGCCCCATTGATGCAGTCAAGTGCCAAGTTGTAGCTCTTCCAAAATTGACTCTCAAGTCAAGGTGATTTTCTGAGGTTTCTGACTGATTGACTTGTGTGTCTGAATGACGTATTACTGTTTCTGACGGATCAAGAACTAGAATGTATACTGTATAACCAAGAACAATGTCAATCTGTCGAAAGTAGTTTGAACAATCAAGATTTTAGATGCGACATTTTTAAAATGCAGAAGTTGTGTGTGTCAGTCAGAAATCAATCGGAAGTCAGAAAAGATACCAAGTCAATCAGTCAGAAATAATGGATCTACCAAAAATGGGTCAATCAGTCACATTTTCTGTTTCTAGGGTGTTTTCTGACAGACTGTCTAATTTCTGACTGCTTTCTGAATAATACCTGACTGACCAAGGTTTCTGACAGATTGGTGACCTGACTTTCTCGCCAATCAAAAAGACACCAGGATGGTTTCTGACTGATTGATCCACAATCTATAGCTCTGATTTCTGACTGCTTTCATGTCTGACTGACAAAGTTTTCTGACTGATTGGTGACTTTCTTTCTGCTAATCAAAAAGGCGCCAAGTAGGTTTCTGACTGACCAACCCGCAATATGTTTCTGATTTCTGACAGGTTTCTGAATAATGTCTGGCTGACCAAGATGGTTTCTGACTGATTGATGCCTTTCTTCCTATCTCTCTGTTATAGGGTAATTTTCTTATTTCTGACTTGTGTCTGAATAATAGACAGTAGTTTCTGAAGGAACGTTTTATTTGTGACCAATATAATTACTTTATTGCCATCTAATCAAAGGGGTATCTGTCACCAAATATTTTCTGACTGATGATCTGGATCTCTGACTAACTGACTGACAATCAAGATTAGTTTTTGTGACCAACTGAGGTTCTTTCTGGTACATTTCATAGAGTTTCAGATTAACCAAAATTATTTGCTGAAAGAGGGTTGTTTTACTAATGAAGATGATTTTGACTAACTCAGAATTTAGTTTGCTGATGGAGTTCTTTAGATTTCTGACAGACTGAAACTATTCCTGACGCATGATGACAAATTCTTACATTGGATTATGATTGTGTAGGAGAATTACTGACTTGTCACTAATGACTGATATATTCAACATACAGGCAATCATCTAACCAACCAATTAACAAACGCACATATATATATATATCAACCAACCACCAAAAAATCATTGCTTTGTCATTGATTATAGATAGATGGCTTCACTGAATACATTTAGTCAGAATTGGTTATTAGTCCACATTTCCACTGAACCAGTAGTTCATACCAGTTTATTTGTCAGTTTCTCAACAATAGGACAATTGCCTTTGTTTGATCTGGGTGGCGAATATGGTGGCCCCATGATGGGACAAAGAGAAAAGTACCAATATGATTGCCATGTATGATGTATCTGATCTGATTCCCAGCTCACAGAATTCCATCTAATTGCATTAAAAGTTAATGATACAATTATGAAATTGGGGGTATTGAGCAAATTGAATGGAAACGAACAAAACTGAACAAAAATACCCATTCATGCTGATATGAGTGTGTGTATAAGTGGGCATGTTTGGCCCAATCATCTAATACAATGAGGGCCATAAATTGTTCCATATGATGACAATGTTACAGCTTGGCCTTTTCCGAGCATTTCAAATATTCATTTAGCCATGATTAACCTGAGTGATTAGCCCTCCATGGAACTCTGAACACAACAATTGCCATCAGAGTATCACTAATAAATTAGTTCCACAAATACAACAAAATAGCCAACAGAAAAATTGTTATTACACAGTACTGAGAGTAATATAACGTTATCAACTAATTAGATTATGAAAATGTCATGCATTTTTCATGCTGCATTAAACAATGAATTGTCATGAAACTAATCTGATCAGACGGGTAACAAATGGGTCTATTGTGAAGCAGAGGTAAAATAAACTGTAGATAGATGGATGGATAGATATATATATAGTAAGTGCAGCCCTCTAAGCCCAGTTCTATGTGCTGATAGGTTGATCTTGGATGAATAAGCTTATTCTTCCAAGTTTGATTGATGATATGTAATTTCATGGAGAGAGAGCAGGAGTCCAATATTTTACACACATTTACCCCTTGTGAGGGATCATTACTTGCCCAGCTTTTAGACACTGTTACCAGGGACTGATGATTATTGTCTTATCTGAACTACATCTAGGTGGGATTTTGCTTGTGAAAATTTACCTTCAAATTATTCCCTGACGCGCAATTGAACCTGGGACTTTTGCTGGAGCAGACCTAGAAACTTTCGACCAGAGCTTTTGGCCAGGGCTTTGTCGTCAGGTATTTGTACTTGTTTTTTAGGTCCGCCATATATGATGGGCCTAATGTTTTCACTCGCATATGTCTGTCCATCTGTCCATCCGTCTAGCTGACCGTCCTGTCAGCACGATTGAGAAAAAGTCTCTCAATGGATTTCAATTGAAACTCTCCAGGATTGTTTTATTCACCACAAGGAAGAACTGATTCAATTTTGGTCAAAATACATTTAGATCCGAACGTGTTTCTTTCAATCTGTCTATATCGCGTCACCAGTCACCACACATCGGCCACCACCTCCTACCTTTTACACCAACAACCTCTTTTGCGTCATTTCTTTCTTTTCTCCTCTTCTCTCATGGGTAATTCTAGTTACCAACATTTTTCTGGAGTCCGAAGTCACAAGATTCATTTTTATCCTGACTCCAGGACACCTAAACGCGTGTATAACTTTGACTCCGACTCGACCTAAAAACTTCTGACTCCAAGACTTGTCTCTGAGGTCTACACTATCTGTACTTACCTTCGTACATACCTACTTCCAATAATACATTTAGCCCATCACCCTCAATCTGTCAAATCCAACTCTCAATCTCCCAATTTCCTCATCTTTTTTCCATCTACCTCCCTCAGCTTCCCCTCGAGGTCCATATATCAACATTATTTGCTTCAAATTGCTTGACAATTGCTGGCATGGACAATCTGTTGAGTTCATTTACTGTACTTAGCTGATTGGAGGGTTGGATGTCTTGGCTTGGGGTCAGTTGTTAGGCCAGTCACTCTCCCATCGTCCAGTGCTTTTGGTTTATGTGCATCTGAAAGTGTGGGATGGCAAAAATATGTTATCTTGTTATCCAATTATAAATATTTTATAATTGTTTCATTCTGTCAGTGATTTCATTCTGTCAGTGGGTTCATTCTGTCAGTGATTTCATTCAGTCAGTGGGTTCATGCTGTCAATTCTTTTATTCTGCCAGTGACTTCATTCTGTTATAGTGATTTCATTCTGTCTGTGATTTCATTCGGTCAGTGGTTCATTCTGTCAGTGATTCCATTTTGTCAGTGGGTTCATGCTGTCAATTGTTTTATTTTGTCAGTGATTCCATTTTGTCAGTGGGTTTATGCTGTCAATTGTTTTATTCTGTCAGTGGGTTCATTTAGTCAGTGGGTTCATGCTGTCAATTGTTTTATTCTGTCAGTGATTCCATTTTGTCAGTGGGTTCATGCTGTCAATTGTTTTATTCAGTCAGTGGGTTCATTTAGTCAGTGGGTTAATGCTGTCAATTGTTTTATTCTGTCAGTGATTCCATTTTGTCAGTGGGTTCATGCTCTCAATTGCTTTATTAGTCAGTGGGTTCATCTAGTCAGTGGGTTCATGCTGTCAATTGTTTTATTCTGTCAGTGATTCCATTTAGTCAGTGGGTTCATGCTGTCAATTGCTTTATTCAGTCAGTGGGTTCATCTAGTCAGTGGGTTCATGCTGTCAATTGTTTTATTCTGTCAGTGATTCCATTTTGTCAGTGGGTTCATGCTGTCAATTGTTTTATTCAGTCACCTGGTTCATTTAGTCAGTAGATTTATGCTGTCAATTGTTTTATTCTGTCAGTGATTCCATTTTGTCAGTGGGTTCATGCTGTCAATTGTTTTATTCAGTCAGTGGGTTCATTTAGTCAGTGGGTTCATGCCGTCAAATGTTTTATTCTGTCAGTGATTCCATTTAGTCAGTGGGTTCATGCTGTCAATTGTTTTATTCTGTCAGTGATTCCATTTTGTCCGTGGGTTCATGCTGTCAATTGTTTTATTCAGTCAGCGGGTTCATCTAGTCAGTGGGTTCATGCTGTCAATTGTTTTATTCTGTCAGTGATTCCATTTTGTCAGTGGGTTCAAGCTGTCAATTGTTTTGATCAGTCAGTGGGTTCATTTAGTCAGTGGGTTCATGCTGTCAATTGTTTTATTCTGTCAGTGATTCCATTTTGTCAGTGGGTTCATGCTGTCAATTGTTTTATTCAGTCAGTGGGTTCATTTAGTCAGTGGGTTCATGCTGTCAATTGTTTTATTCTGTCAGTGATTCCATTTTGTCAGTGGGTTCATTCTGTCAGTGAGTTAATTCTGTGAGTGATCTCATTCTGGCAATGAAGTCATTCTGCATGTGAGGGAGTTCATCTTCTCAATGTTTTCCTCCTGTCGAAGGTTTCATTTCGTCAGTGGATCATTCTGTCAGTGATTTCAGGCTGTCAGTTATTTCATTCTGTCAGTGAGCTCATTCTGTCAGTAGTTTCATGCTGTCAGTGGTTTCATCCTCTAATTGGTTTCATGCTGTCGATGATTTCATTCTTTCAGGGTTCTAATTTTATTGGCGATTTCATGGTTCTGTGTTCATTCTTTCAGTGGATTTATTCTGTCAGATTCATGCTTTCAGTGACTTCATTCAGTGATTTCATTCTATCGAGTGTTTCATTCTGTCAGTGATTTCACACTGTCAGAGTGTCAGTGATTTCACATTTTCAGTTAGGAGTTCATTATGTCAGTGGCTTAATTCTGTAACGGCTTTTATGCTGTCAGTGAGTTCATCCTGTCAATTATTTATGGTGTCAATAGTTTCTTGCTGTCAATGGTTTCGTGATCACTTTTATGCTGCAAGAAAAACTTGTTAGTTCATGTTGTACCATACATGTAGCGAATGCTGCCAGGTTCCATGCTATCAGTGCATTTCATACTGACATTGATTTTTCCTGATGTTGGTTCCATGCTGTCAGTGGTGCTCTGCTTTAATGCTTGAGGCTTCTTCTCTTCCTCCTGCTCCTATCTGTGGCTTAATAATCAAGTTGAGGCAGTCTGATCCCTAGTCGTTCTCTAGTGGCTGCGAGTAATGGGCCATTGTATCGGTCGGCTAATGTGATCAGTGTGCCTGGGGGCATTGTGGTATTCAGTGGTCATCTTTAGGATGGAGAGGGTCACATTTGGACTGGCCGGCAGATATGTGACAAGCATACAGGGGGGTTAAGTTGCCTCTGTGGGCTGTAGGCCGGGTCAGGTTGCCTGGCGGCCCCCGGCGACCCATCTCCAGCCAGCCCCTTGCCCCCCTTCAGGCGAATCTAATTGAATTGTGGCTCGGTAATAAGGGTTCTGTCATCACTGTGAATATCGTATCTCGCAGCAATCAAGTGTAGCAGCCTAACCATGGCTTCCCCCTGCCAATGTTGATCACAGCACTGATGGCTTCTCTCTCAAAATAGTTAAGTGATTGTGATTAGAACTAGCTGTGCACCCCCCCCCCTTCCTTTTCCCCCATCACTTGCCCAAGCAGGACTGCAGTACCCGCCCCTGCAAGCTGTACCCAGATATATTTTCACAGCTACACACTCTCATGGCAAATTTAAGGATTATAAACAACCAAAAACAAAAGGCAACAGAAGATAAGCCGAATGTCAGTCCCACCTCTGATAAATATTAATCTGATTAGCCCAGATCATGAAAGGCAATAGATTCTGAGACAAACAAAGTTACAAAATCATGATTATACGTACATAAGATATACCAATATGACATTATGTAACTCTTATTTCTATAATGTATACCATTATTACTTTTCTCGATGCTATACAGATATAGAGTTGAGCCAGCTTTTGCAATTAAAATTTAAAAGTAGATGATTAGTTGAGATGATTAAGCTGCAGAGCTGCTCCAATGCAGTGTAGCCCACATAGCTTGCTGTGACATATTTTACTTGCCGCAGCGAGGTCATTTGCAATTTCATTCTGAATACTGAAGTTTCTCAGACAACACTTGAGGGTAGATGAGTTCCCTTGTGACCTCCAATCAGTTGACCTGTGACCTTGAAATATTCGGGTGAGTACTGTCAAGGTCAAATTGGTCAACGTTTTGTCTTGGTATCAGGAAGAGATTGTTCAGAACTTCCCTGCCCTACAAGGGGAAAGTACAGTAACTGCAGATACTGTACTTTACCTTTGTACTTGCTTGCTTGAAAGGTGGGAACCAAAATTTCTAAAAATTCCGAAGTAAGCTTTTTATTTGATTTAGCCCTAAAATTTTCAACATTAAGTTTGGTTTTCTTTTTATTCCTTTCTCAGCTGTAGGCTGCAAAAGGTGAAGTACTGAAGTCAGTTAATATCATCTGTCATACAGAATTGGTTTAACGTTCTGTCTTGCCTTCCTTACACTATTTGACTTATTGCATCATCATTGACAATCAATAACCTGTGAAGTACTTTGTAAGTTTGGTAGGCATACATTCTTGCAAATTCTTAACATTCAAGTACATCAGTCCAAGCACATATATACTTCATCTTTAGAAGTCACAAATTCAAGTACACGCATTGGTCGAGTTCTTACGACCGAGTCCGTGCATGCGCTGAATCCAAGTACAGTACTTG
The DNA here is from genome assembly GCA_026936325.1 of Platynereis dumerilii. Taxonomy (NCBI): domain Eukaryota; kingdom Metazoa; phylum Annelida; class Polychaeta; order Phyllodocida; family Nereididae; genus Platynereis; species Platynereis dumerilii. Next base: position 14,317,374 of record JAPTHN010000016.1, on the reverse strand, counting down.
ACCCCCAAGTACTGATTATCACACTCCAATCAGATGTGAGTGTCCCATTCGATTATTAGAATGAATCTGAGAAGAGAGGTTCACAATAGAAAATTGGAGTAGGTCTTTAGAAACGACATATTTTCAAATCAGTGAAATGATAACTTATAAGTAACAACTCTATTGTATGATTTAATATGACAGTTTTTTCAACTTTCTACCAGAGTCTTCTCTGTGGGCTAAATATAAAATGTGACCGAAAAATAAAAAGTATCTACTGAAATACAAGTGATTTCTCTTCAAATAAAATCAGAAAATCACAGCAACACATAAACAGTGAAAGTCCATGGTCTGAGCATGCTCTGTGGTGGGACATACATCTAATTGCCCTAACGTATTTAGAAGAGGGCTGGCCGGGACCTTTTGGGGGCAAATTTAAACCAGACCACATGCAGAGGAGGGCTTTCCTATGGCCCCCAGCCATGCTGGCCCTCCAGAAAAACAGTCTATTAGCAAGGAACTCTTTTTGTCAGATTCTCGTCCTTTGCACATTATTAGAAGGGGAGGGCACTCTCCCCACATGAGGTCTTAACCCATCAACTTTCCCCCCTCCAATTTTCTGGTTATAAATACTGCAATTTGGGCTCCTTCCACAAGCAACAGCACAGACTTTTGGTCTCTAATAACTGTTTCCTGACAACTGCCTATGTGAGACACCTGTCTTGTTCAGTGAAGACATTTGAAGTAACTGCAGATGTGTTCGAATCATAGCTGCTCTTATTAATTAAATTAAGGTTGTGATTTTCGTGTAGTTATGAAAAAGTTGTATGGTGAATGAGTTAATGACTGTATAGTCTCTATATCTATTCCAGGAGCCAGTAAGAATTAAGTTTCTTCTCATCATAATTATATGGACGGACTCCATGGCTCAATCAGTCATATTATGTCCCCTGATATAACATGCCGTTGTCAATCTTTCCACATATTTCCAATAGCATTATAAGCGCTCATGTTGTTGTATATAAATGACTTAGGCCTATGTAAAAAATTGTTAAATTTTCGTCATCTAGTAGGCCTATGACATTTGCAAGAAGTTCCCATGTCATTGGTCACAGATACATGCTCATGCAAAATGACCTGGCACTCAACAGTCAGCACATGATTTGGCCTTCTTTTGAAGAAAAAGTGAAATCACTCACAAAACAAACCACACCAAAAATCCTAAACAATGGCAAACATTATGCAATTGAAGTGCTAATTTGAGTAATTTCCCTCCTTTACCACCTCATCCTGCTTGGGACAAAAAACCTGCCTGCAGAGACGCAGAACACAGGGACAGGCATGGGGTAGGCAGGGACCTTCTAACAGGGCATATTGACTGGCCAATGGAGAATTCTGCTTTATCACAACTCATTGGGCGGAAGGAAGAAACACAATGGTCAAACAGGCCTCTAGTGAATTCGCCAAATACTAAAACGTCCTGTAGGAACGGACAATATAAAGCTTCAGGGCCCAATTATGCACGATTAGTCCTATTGCAAAGTATTGGCCAAAGAATTCTCACCTATTAGACTAACAGAATGTGATTGGGGTACCAAAATGGGGGGGGGTAAAGAAGGGGGTCGACAGATAGAGAATGTGAATAAATGGATAGCTGGTGAATACAAGAAAATGTCTGCCCTGTTACATAACTTTTAACACATTAAGAATAATAACCTGGGCTTCAGTTCACAGGGTTGACCGTTAGCTCACTAATTAATTACGTCTATCGAGAAGTCACCACATTTTAAAAATAGAAAATATAACTTCTGAAAAAAAAAAATATATATATATAATTTTCATAATATCTTTTGTATGGCACATAATCACGTGCTGTCGTCTCCAGACACACATTGTTAACATTACCTTCAGAGTGACTTATCAAAATAAGAAACGGGGGCCAGTCAATTTCACCTTTTTCAAAAATCACCTTTCCTGAAATCACCTTTTGATAAAATCACCTTCTGACAAAATCACCTTTTTTTTGCCAAAATCACCTTTTTTTCCAAAAATCACCTTTTTCCTACCAAAATCTCCTTTTATTTTTATTTTTATTTTTTATAGGTTTTTCACTGAAAATAATTGAAGTTTATGTTAGAAAAAATATATTTATATGAATTGATTCTAAATAATTGAATAAATACAACATTTTATAACCAATTTATAGACTAGAGCTATGATTAAAGATAAAACATTTGATGATATTTATACCTCGTATATTTCTGGTTATTGTCACAGCTTATAACTTTCATTTAAATTAATTTCTAGTCAAACTATTTTTAGGGTAAATTGTACTGATAAGTTGTTGCTGTGTCATAATATATGTCTTATTAACTAAACATTATGACGTACTTGTAAACCAAACATCAGCTTATTCAAGAATCTTATAAAATGGCATTAGGCCTATGTTAGATATTACATTTAATCTTTGTTTCTCTAAGTAAAATTCTGAAACTAGTAGTTCAAGATTTTGTAATATCTCATTAAATTATACGTTTTTTTAATTCATGCATTTCTGAATTAATTTTTAATAAAAACGATGAAATTATCAGACACTACATTCTGAAGGGGAAAAAAATGGATAGGTCTATTGTTCTTCAAAAGGTGTGAATGCATTGGCATGTTGTTTTAACTGAACAACTTGTTGCATAATTAAAGCAAACGTGTCAAGTAATAGTTTAAAGGAGATAGTATAATCATCAATTGAAAAAAAAAAGATGAATGTATAATTATCCTCAATTGAAAATATCATATAACTGTTACGCCGGGATCATGACGATAATAACCTTTTTTTATTGTGAAAATCAATAGATAGATAGATAGATGACGACTAAATATTTTTAAATTTGCCCTTATCAATGTGAATGATTTCTATTTAGTATGGATTTAATCTATATTTATGTGCATATTTATGCAATTTTATTAATTTTGTTGTGCATGGCTGGGGCACGTTGGATCATTGTAAACTGGATTGACTGACAAAAAATAATCTGCAAAATGCCAGCTGTGTAATTTTTTTTTACATAAATAGAGCACCAAAGTCATTCCTGTACTATATGAGGGTGATTTCAATTAATTTGACTATTCTTCCTTGTAGCTGAAACAAGACTTAATATAATTATCTGGTAAATATTCAGATATAATCATTCTGCAATGACTCAGAAGTGTGTATTGTGATCTGTGTTAATAAAATGTGGTGTTTGCTTACTTTCTTTTAAATTGCTGGACCCGGACCCCGGGCACGTTGGTTGTTGGACCATTAAAAAAATAATGTTTAAACTATATAGTATAGGTACAAAGTAGATCGATTTGTTTTGGCTTGAGGGTATTGTAAAAGTTAGGAAGTCAGTCAGTAAATATATTTTTCGAATTATAGACAAGTTTTTGATCGAGAGCCAATGAATAGAAAAAGTGGTCCAACATGCCCCGGTCTGCCCTACAGCTAAGTTCATTGACCTGTTAAAAAGCAATTAGTACAAGATTTAACAAGTTCTGGTCGATTAAAGTGGAGAAAAAAATAATAAAAAATTTAAAAGGAGATTTTGGTATGAAAAAGGTGATTTTTGAAAAAAAAGGTGATTTTGGTCAAAATAAAAAAGGTGATTTTGACCGAAAAGGAGATTTTGGAAAAGGTGATTTTTGAAAAAGGTGATTATAACTGGCATTCTAAGAAACCAATAACATGGTTCTGATGTATCTAAAAAGGAATAGACGGAGTTATAAAAGGCACGTCTGATGTATTTTTGACTTAAGTGACTAAATTTGACTTTTTATGTGAGTATTGTTTAAAATATGCTTATGCAATGGTTAATTAAGGCAAGATGACATACAGTTGCATGGATAATATTTTTAAATCATTGCGGTTTCTAGTCTAATTGCCTTCTAATTAGTTGAGATATTTGCACCTTAAAACAAAGGGTTTCATTTATAATTGACAATATTTATGAGCCATGAAATTTGATAATTGGTTACATAATGATCAGATGCAAAACCTGAGTAATAACTTTTAAAGTACAGTTTAATATTTTTACCACACTTGGATCCTTAAGAACAAAGAAGTTACATAACTGGTGTGACACTTAATTAACTTACATGTGTGAGGTATGTGCATTTATTTATGCAATTATATCATTCTTGTCACATGCCAACTTTCCAAGCACTTTTTAGAAAAGATGCTTACGTTTTTGGAACACAACACTTTGCATGAAGGCTGTCTCATGAACCACCAATTGTCTTTATTCTATCCATTTTCTTACCCAAGGGTGGAGCTTTAATCTGTGATCCAAAGATAAAACGTGCCTGCAAATTAAAAAGGACTTTCATTATTTAAATATCACCTTATTCTGGCAATTCACTGGGCAGATAGTCAAATGCAGAATATATAGAAAGAGGAGTGCCTGCTCGGTAGATCACATACATTGGAAAGCCAGCACTCTAGTGATTTACAAATAAAATATCTTATAAGACAAATCTCTCTAAATAAAATGCCAGAACCATCGCCATTTTAACAATATAGTGCTAGATCACTTTAAAGATTTAACAAATGATTTAACTCTAAATTGAGTCAATTTCTGTCAAGAACAACACATTTCTAACTTCTTAGACAAACATTCAATTACATAGTCCAAAACTAACCAAGCACACTCCAAACAACTAAACTCTTATTTCCCAGCTTAAATCTTATCAAGCTGTCTATCTGTAGCTGAGCTTAACAAGTTGCTAATGAAGGGTAAAATTGGTAATTGGGGATTAGGCAAAGTTGTTATTCTTGTTCACCGCTAGGTGGGGTTAGTGGTACAGCTAAGAATATCCACTGGATATTCTTAGGGTACAGGGTGGGGATCAAACTTCCACTGTGAAAAGTTGTTGTTGTTCTGAAGAAGTTGGAGAGGGAACAGCAGAAGTTTGTGTGTAGAGATGTGTTAGTTCATTATAATTAACTTAATATTCTACAATTCCAATATTGATAAATATGGCGTACAGTTAAATTGCTTGATGTGGTACATACCAATATTACAGTAATGGATCAGTTTGCTTTAAAGCAGACACTGTGTTTAAACTGTTTGGCAATTAACTTTTTTCACTCACAAATTCCACCGACTTACTGTAGAAAGAGTCTGTTGCAAAAATGTTGTAACTCGCACCGTTTTCTTTGAATTTGTCCTTCTGGAAAATCTAGGAAATGTGAAGTATGGTAAAAATACATAATAATGAAGCTTTTTATGATAGGTTTTTTTACAGTAGGTATGCATTTAACATACCATCGTCATTACTTGTCATTGTTTATTAACACAAAAAGGACAGTTTTTTTAAACAAAATTATTGGCCAATTTAGGTTTCTGTAAATTTGACAGAATAAATTTTGACACTGTGTTTCACCTCAGCTTCAGTCCCCTTTTTGCCCCCTCCCCCTTTCCAAAATCTCCTTCAATCCCAAAAGCCCCCAACTACCCCCAACTACCCCATGTCACTTAGACAACCCCTGCTGTTTAAAATAATACACACAACATCCAGAAATCGTTATAACAAACTGGCTAAATGTTCCCCAGCCACACTCAATTAGATTTCACACTTGTAATAGAAAAACAGGTTAAATGTTTTCAAGACTTCTGAACATGTGTAGCTTCACAATCTTATTAACCTCACGAATTTGAAGGTTATATGCTTTCAATGTTCTGTAATTGGATCATTTGTGTGAAGGAGGGTAGTATGATCAGTTAGGATATATTTGTTATGAATTGTCAATATTTCAGGAACGTTGAATGGTTCAGGTAAAAAAAATTTACATCTCTGATCTTTTTTTAACATTTTTGTTTTCTAAAAAGAAATGCTTTCACTCTTCATGTATAATTTTTCTAAAAATTACGAATTCTTATGCAATAATTAATTTGATTTGACAGATATTTGATTGGCTATAATGTTTATAACTGTGGTTTAAACGTATATATTCTGTTCCTAATTAAAGGGAAAAGTTTATTTTTAAGTTGACTCTTCTTGACCTGTGAAATTAGATAGTGTCTGTGTATTTGGTTATATAATTTACCATTTGAAGTAAGGACTTAATTTTTGCGAATTGATACAGATGAAGAAATTCAGGACGTGATGTGCAATCATTTTGAAGTCGGTGAATTCAGCTAGATTGTACATGTAATCGATTAAGTAGCTTCGTTGCGGCTGTCAATATAGATCATAAAGATACCTCCATGTTGTAGGTGTAATCTCTAGATATTGGTTTTGACATGAAGTTGAAAAATAAAAACAGAAGTTATTACTTAGATTTATTATTTTTAAATCGTGAAATTGTTGTTTTTAGTGTGTTTTCTTTGTTTTTAAGATTTGACAGTGGATAACAGAGAAATGTGTAACTTCAGGGCCAACTGTTCATTTTGCCACAAAAGTGATCTAATTAGCTCCAAATTAATCATTCACTGTTGTGCAGTAATAAGTATATATGAGGAAAGCAGTGATAAAACAAAGAAACCACGTGGACCTATATAGATCTGCACAGCAATGGAACACACATTTAATATGGCAGTAGCAAATGGCTAACTGTGAATGTTTAGCTCAATCGTGTGTCTGTTGAAGTAGCACTGACAAGCTGGCTGAATAAATGGCGGCTCTTCAGCCTTTAAGCCAATCAGGTTAGTAGGCAATATGCTGGGGCCTGATTTTGGGGGTGGGCCTAGCCCGAAGAGCCCCCCTCCCTTGCAACACACATTTCGTATTTGGCGCTGTGAAAGTACGGCCTCTAGAGCATAGCTAATAAGCCAGAGAAAATGGAGCCCTTCCATTGGCTGTTAGAGTTGATTGACAGCTCACCACATTGATATTTCGATTAGGTAGGCGTAATTTGTTCATTAAGCAATGAGCACTTATTGACAAGCTCGCCTCAGCCCTATAAAAGAGGGGATACAGCCAAACCCCATGGTTATTCATAATACGAATGTGTCAGAGAAAACATTAATTCAGGAGTTTAAGAACAGATATAAGCTCCAAGCATAGATAATGGTATAGAGCTCAGTATCACCGTTATAGCAACACTGCAGCACTGAATTTGGCATTCCTGCTTCAGCACTGCAGAGACACAGCATCACCATGGAGTCTTAGATAAAATATTTTCTAATTGACACAGGATTATAATTACAGACATTTCTTTAACTATACAGTGGTTTTAACACATAAACAGTCAAAATGATGATGAACTTAGCACACAGGGGGTTAGGAATGACTGCCCCCAGTCCCCTGTGTATGCCCGGAGGACCAGGCTCTTACACAGCTAGCCCATCTTTGCATCAAAGATCGCCTTTTGCTATTCAAGAACTATTAGGTCTCAATCAGCACGATTCACATAGATCCACAGCAGATCATCAAGCTGTAATTTCTGCATCAGCTTATGGAATTCCACGGACTTTAGCCAGCCACGGCTCCCCGACCGGAGCCGGGGCAACCTGTCTTGCCGATGTGACTTCCCCCGGAGCACATTTCCCTTCATGGAGGCCTAACTTCATCCCTTTCTCAACCGCCAGCCACCATCAAAATATGCTCAGCCTAGGAGCACCCCAGTATTCCCTCAACCAGCAATCGCCCACAGATAACAGCTCAGGTAAGCACCTATTTAAAATAAAAACAAAAACGTAAAAACTACATGAATGATGCTGAAATTTTATCAACATCATATCTAAAATTGTTATCATCCATGTATGCTCTTACAATGACGCATAAAATTTACAAATTACGATGTCAGTGATGCGGAAGTAAGAAATGAGATACATTTTTCTGAAGAATATATATGGTGAAAATAGTAAATTACTATAGGCATATATATATATATATGAATGCTTCATCAGCAAATCATAGAGTAAAGTGCGAGATTGGTTAACAAAAAATCGTATTTATTTCAGTTTCATTGTCTTACACAAAGAAATAAGTCTAAACCTTGAGATTATCTAATTTATCATGACTGTGCTCTGAATATAGGATACAATAGTCGATTAACATTTCATTGAAGTTCCTGGATAAAATTGTTACAAGAAAGATACATACATTCTGTATGACATTAGTCGTATAATTTTCCCTTTGAATTAACACTCATAAGTCAACCATTGTATAATCAGAATTATATTGATGGAACTATAACTTATTTTAGAGAGAAAACATACCAAAGCTAATCTTGTACGTTGTTCAGCAATATCTGGCAAATTCTGCTACATTTGAAGAAATTTGATACCATTGTGAATCCTTTCTGAAGTAAGCTAATCTCAACAAAGCAGTTTGAGTCTGGTTAGCTAAATAAGCCATTTCGAAAAACCTTACATTTTTAATATAACTTTTAAGGTCTTAACTGCCAATCAAGTTACTCTTAACATTGTTTATAGAGGTCACTGTAGTTCCTTTATTAATTTTGTCATTTTGAGATTTATTTTTTCCAGAAGATATTTATTTTAAAATTGAGATATAGCCTGGATCAATCTCGTGTTTAGCTACTGTTGAAATAATATTTTGCTGTTTTACATACACTGATATAGATAAATGTATGCCTAAAGTAAGAATTAATTCATATATATCAGCAGAAAGTAGCCTTGTCGAATAACACTGCACATATTTAGCGTTGTGAAATCATAAATAAAGTAAAATGCAGTAGTCTTAAACCTCCCCCTCCCCTTCCAGATGAAACTCTTATTGTGAATATACAAGCAATTCTGTTAATTTATTCAGAAAATAACAAACTACTTTACTTTTTTTTTCCAGTGACAAAACGTGCATTTAAATAGATTGGAAATGGAATTAAATTATTCAACCTATTGCCTTTATCATTTTAATCTTGTGTTACAAACTTTCTAATTATTTTGAAAGCTTCAATTTGTAATAGTCGGTCATGCGTTCGAAATCTTCATAGCCCATGAACTAATTATTTTGGGCTTTTGTCAGATTAAACATGACATTTTCTGGTGAACAATATTTCCTGAATTAGGTCATCACGCATGCGTGGTGAGGTTCTGAAATTTGAGGGTGAAGATTATGATTTAGTTTTTTGAGAAGTGGCTGGTTTTGCTGAAACCCAAAACTTAAATGCTTAGATGTTGATACAAATTCACAATTTGTTAGAAAATGGGAATGAAATAATTATAGATTTTTTGTTCTTGAAAAGGACAGCAAGCCTTAAATAATTCAACACTGTATCAACTTCCAGTAATCATGCTTGGACATGAATCTGATATTTTGAAATGGATATAATTAATTCATGAGATGAAGTCTTCTATATATTAGATGCATTGTCGAAAGGCTATGGATTCCTGCTTAGCGAATATCCTCGCCTGTTTCTGTGCTGAAATTATATAATAACTACACATCAAATAATTATTATGACTTCTTTGACTAAACATCCTATGAATAAAATGGTTGCATAACTAAATGTGTAGTGATAATCTTGTAGACAAAATGTCCTTTAAAAAAATTAGGGCTATAACATTTCCGAAAAAGCAGTATTATACATCTTTATAGAGTTAGTACAGAAAACATCCATTCAAGATCATTTTGTAGTAATTTTAACAGATTTGTACAAATTTCACACTTGTCATAATGTCCCAAACTGTTTCTAAGATATTTTCTAAACAACGGAATTCACAAAAAATAACAACTGTCTTTTTACAAGTGCCCTTTGAAAGTATCCTTTATCACTTGCTAAAATTATTAAAATGAACACATTTATTCACAGAATCACACCTAGAATTCTCTTTAATCTTATGCTCTCTGAGCTTTAATCTGCGTGCTTTAATCTGAAGGCTTTATTCTAATCTGAGGCTTTATTCTCACAGTTTCAAATTGCCATATCATGACGAGCTGCAACTAGGGGAATAGCATTATAACGAGTTCACGAGATCACGAGTAACTGGTATTTAAGTTTGGCATGAAAAGGCATTTTACTCGCAGATATGCCAATTGTGACATTGGCGAGTTACTTGCATGAAAAACCAGAAAAATGAAAAAACAGTTATCACGCACGCGGACCTTAGAGGGGTCAGGGGTTAGAATAATCACTACTTGGGTTTCTAGCTCCCCCCCCCTCCTCTTTCTCTTGATCAAAAAGTGCAGTTAGAAATTCTCCCCATTCCCATTTTTAGAACAAAAATATCAAATCATACTTAGTCTACTGACTAATATTTCTTTAAAACGGTAGGCCTAAATGTAATTATGTGCCAGCATGATGCTTAGTTGATAGATATAAGTATAATTATTTTATTCAAAAAGTGCCATGTAACCTTCATACTAGAACTTAAAAGTTAAAAAAGTGTTCAATAAAACTTAAACATTTTCTAAAGGTTTTAAACAGAAGCATACCTTTTAAAATGGATAAAATCAATTAAATACAAACTCGCAGTACTTCGTTAAGTTCCAGTAGTGAAGGCTACATAGTTGATCAATTACAAGAAATTGACCTCCAGTGATACCAGGAAAATATTACTTTCTTGTGAAAACATTCAGTGACAATAAGTCTCTTTTCTATAGAGTTGCTATACTAGTCTACATCAAACTAACACTTTTATTTGAAACAGCTAGTATTGGGCTGTCATATACAGGCCCATGGTATTCCTTAGACCATGGAAGATATTTGGCCATGCTCAGACTGAACCAATCTAATTAGTCAGTTGCGGTGCTTTATGCAACCTACGCGGTCGTGACGGGCAAAAGCTGTCTCACATGCAGGGAATTGGGTCATTGTGGCTGAGTTTGAACAATGTTATATGAGCCGTTTGTCAAAATATACACTATCTATCTGTCTATCTTTCTATCTATAGCTGATAGTACATAATTATTTATATTCCTCACTTAGGCCTGTATCTTCCACCATACCATCATCATTTTCCTGGGGGGAGGGTTGGTCTAGACTCTAGTGCATGGTAGCATGCTGGACTGCTAATCGCTGGGTCCAGGGTTCGAATCAAGCTCTTGCCGGGTCACCTCACTCAGGGAAATAGACTCAGGCAAGACTGTAAGGAATAACATATTTTCATAATCCATGGGAAAATTTTAAATCAATACATTTTGATTGGATGGCCTGTTATCAGTCACTGTTGAGACATTCCCACGGGAGGAGTTATCTCTGAACAGAAGAACCTACTGGCTTAGGGGAAACAACTGGGCAGTCATAGAGTCTGAAAGACCAGCCTCTTCTGTTTTCTAATTACCATACCCAGCAACTTGCTTGCATCTGATTGGTCTAGGATATGGCCATTCACAACATATGTGATAAGTTCTTTTTTTATAAGGTGGGTCACCTGGGCCTATGTTGGACGGCTGTTTCAATCATCCTTTGCCTCATTGCCGTGTCTTCCTCCTGTCCTAATTAGCCTACCAAGTGCATAAATACAGGAAGTAAAGCCCCAAACCATCCATCTATCAATCATCATTTTCCTTTCTTGCATCCTCCTTCGATTTTACGTTATATCTGCAGTCTGCTTATATTCAACCCACCTGGCACCGCAATGCCATGCCCAATCATTAGCCACAGGAAGGAACAACTGCACTAATTTGATGCAAAATTCCTGGTCGACTTAAGATGACTTAAGATGACTTAATTTGCTTGATTGGCAATGGGGAGTTGCGTAATTGTTCGCATGGCAATTAAGTTCGATCGTCTTGACCTTAAACAAAGACGCCTTAATCAAGAAGCAATTAGCAAATTGCATAATCCACCTTAAGAACATCGCCATGACGTTTGTGATAAACTGAGCCTGCTGTCAATTTTGTAAAATACTGATATTCAGATCTTGTAGAGAAATGTGCTTGAATGTTTAGCAACTATTTAATTTCAAGGGATCGCTTAGGAATTGTGAAATAGACATTTATATTTATGTATAGAAATATCATTGAGAATATTCAAAACTTAGTTGAGAACATTTTTCAAATATATTTGGGACTGCAAAGTTGACTGACCACTGATTTCGCTATGGTTATTGTGGGTTTTCGCTTAAGCTGCTTTGAGAAATATTGATTTTGCTGGAAGAGGGGTAACCATGCTTGTTTTATGTCCTGGAGTTATGCTATGGAGTTTAGAGGTTGAATCAGTTGCAGAGAATTTGAGAGAAACAATGGTTAAGGAGAAATCTGATAATTACCTTTTATAGCTGGGTATTGGGTAATATATTGGCAGAAATTCTGTTTCCCCAATACCCCTTTAGAAGTAATACAACTGATTGCCCACGTTGCATGCAGCGAGACAAGTCAGGGAGCTAGTTCTCTGAGTTGACTGGAGAGAATTAGGGCCCAATACTTTTTGCCAAAAAAAGAAAGAAAAGAAGAAAAAGGCAAAAAAAAAAAAGAAGAAAATTCCGAGAATTGGGCAGGTTGTCAAAAGGGATTGTTATTCATGCGGAATTGTGAAAACCACAAAGAGGCTCAGTCCTGTAGGACTTGATTGACCAATAATCTGATCTAAACACATTTGTGGCTGCCTATTGGACATTTTAAATGCAATATTCGTCTGCAATCCAATAAGCCGCAAGATGAAAAGCTGTAAAATTCGTCTGCTAGATTAGGCGGGCAATTTTTGCGCGCCAACTGCAGTAACTGCACTGCACTGCATCAGTATTTACTGATTATCTACCGTATCTACTCGGAGGCAGGCCTACTTTCATAAAAGTCTGTTTTGGGATGTAGATTTTTAATGGTTAAAAAAACTTAAGAGCACAGTAAGTTGGACATATTTATCCCCAAACAATGTGCTTTAGTTTAGGCCTTTTGCATGGTATCACAACAATACAAGACCAAAACATCTTTCTATAAATGTAGTCTTGACTTTTTTTGAGTTAGGCCTACACAAAGGAATTAATGCATGAAACTGACATTTTATTATGAAATAGATAAAGTATATTTGACTGAATTTCACTATTTTATAAACCACATAAATGACACAATCTTCTGATAGTTCCAGGAAATATATGTGGCATTTTGTACGAGATAAAATGCTCAAAGCATGCAGCTTGAAATCAACAAAATACTGCAAAAGAATAGGTCTCTCTGAGCGGGCAAGGTGCACAGGAGTCGGTGGCATTTTCGTATGCAAATTCGCCCAGTGTCTGATTATTGCAATAGGCGCATGGGGCGAATTCGATTTGTGGCCTGCGTTGTGTTTAGTGGCATGCTGGAGGGCTGATTTCTAGCCACTGTATGGCAATCAGTGATCTTGGGGTGCCAATAGACCAGATTATAGCATTGCTTACAGACATTCAAAGCCCAATGGGGGCCCAATGGGCACTTGGATTAAGCCCTCATGCGATGACCCTTGACCCCAATACAACGCTTATTCCAACCCTCACGAAAAGCACTTCCACCCTCCCTTTATTTCTCTCACCCCCTCCCCCTTTGCTCTCCTCCTGTTTCTCTCACCCCCTGAATATGGAAAGGCTGAATAAGGAATTGCCCCCTCCCTCCACCTTCTCTGCAGCAAACACAGTTTCTTGGCCCCTGTCCAAATGGCTGCAACAGCTCCACAAAATGAACATCCAACGCAGTAGTTCAACGAAGAGCCTCAATGAACAGTGTACGAATTTACCTTAGATTCAGGCCTCTTGATTTTGAAAGATTAATAGCCATTTCGAAGTAAAGTAAAGGCGTTTAAATATTACATTATAACTATATATCATATACCTTTTTATTGACCACAATTCACAAAACTGAATATTTTATTCTTTTGCATATGGTACCATTTGTTGTTTATTTCCTTGTGGGTGAAACCATTTTTGTTTATTTCTTAGCGGATGATACCATTTTTGTTCATTTCTTTGTGGATGACACCATTTTTGTTTGACTTATAACATATGTTTATCATGAGTATTCATCAAGGAAACATAACTAAAATATTTTGGTTGGATATCTAATAATACCAATATAGATAGATAGATTAAACTCTAAAGTAGCTACCTTTGAAGTTCTGATTTCTGTTTGATTTCCAAACTGTACACAATGTGGAAACACAAAGAACATATATCATCAAATGGCTATATCTAGTCCTGGGGAGACAAATATAGTCTTATTGAGAGACAAATTCTGCTTGAAAGACAATAACAGGGCATGTAGAACAGCTGATTCAAGTCAAGCGAATTACAAAAATGTCGGAGAGCCTTTTTTGGATCAAAGGTCAGTTTGGAAAAGCTAATTGACAAACTTGTGGCAGTGGTCAGTACACCAAGATCATCTAGGCAGAAAATTCGAGTGATGGCTTTAGGCAGTGTCAGAGTAGCTTGGAGTGGTCTAGTGGATAGTACACAAGCAGACAGCAGATGTTTTTTTCTTTTTTTTTTGCCCTTTGATTTTGTAGGATAGTCGTGTGTCTGGATTAGTGATGTCTGTTGATTTGGATTTTGGAATGCACACATAGAGAGAGCGAAATATAAAATGTATACCATATTGCCATATACCGATACGTGCAGTTATTCTCATTTGAGCAACTACAGGATCAGTATGTTTCTGATAATAAGTGCTCTTTTTATCACTTTGAAGAATCTTACGTGTGAAAGTAGCTGCCATGGTATAAAAAGATTGTTGATATGAAGTGGTAGATAAGCCTTAGAAGGCTGGGTAACATCTTTTTGTAAAATCTGTTGTTCTTTATATATGTACCTGCCTATATAAATAAATAAATACAATACAATACAATACAATCATTAACTAAGTTAGTCGTTGATTAGGCAATGGTTAATAAGTAGGCATAGACGATCAGTCAGTCAGCCTCAAACGGAGATCCAGCAATATATTTGAATACGAGAATTATAACATAGCCTATATTAATTTAGACCACATACATGTATAGGAACTGTAGGCAGGGTGCCATACAGCCCAGGTTTACCTCTCTTTTCCCCCGTTATACAAATTGCCAGTCAATTGGGGTGACATATGCACAGATCAGTTACTGATTGTGGCCTAAATTGAGGTGCAATTAGGCCTTTTCTTTGGGTGTATTTTGGGCCATTTTATGCTTATTTATCTGTCGAGTGACGCTTGTTCAAATGCTTTATCTAAACTACCAAACTTTCTTTTTGAAACGCATTTTAAACGGCTCATGACATTGCCATACAATTGGTAATGATTCGAATCATTTGATAATCACTTCAGTTCACAGTTTGTTGAAAATGCTCATGATAGGCCTATATAGCTGTGTAGACCTTGTATACTTATACAGACAATTTCGTGGGGTGTACAGCAATTAACGATTGGACAATGGCCAGCAATTGCCAATGCTCAACAATCGCCAATGCCCAACAGTGCTCCACAATGGACAATTGCATAGCGGTTCTCCTGCTCATTGTTTGCGCATCATTTGCAGACGACAATATGGCTGGCGCAGTAATGGCGGCAGAATTTCCCGCCCATAAGAAAATGTCGTCTGCCAAACTCGGTTTCAACCATATGTTGGGGTACTTAACCCTTAGCCAAGACCCTCCAAACCCCTCTAAACAGGGTAAAGTAGAAAATAACTGTTTGCTTCACCCTATAACAATGATTCGCTCCCCTCAAGCAGAAATTGAAGCCCCCTCGAACACAACTCAATTTCAGTGTTGATTTGCTTTGGCAAAATGCTACACATTAGTGAAAATGCCTCCAATTCAAAACTCAGCCCCTAAGCATCTGTTTAGAGATCTGTAAACAAACAGAAACTATTTCCATGGAAACCCAGTTAGGGACACATTGCTGGCAATTTGCTGCAGCAGCAGAAGCTAGCAGATGAGTCTAGAATTTAAGGGCAAAATGAAAATGCCATCAAAATGAGCATTTTACGTGGTCATTAACTTGTTTCCAGTCTGTCGAAAAATGTTATATAGATAGATAGATAGATAGATAGACTTATTTTTCAGCTAACCAAATTCCCCAAGTCAAATTCTAAATTCGTTGCATTTCACTGACTGATTCTATAATCCAATAACTTGATCACCGCTTTATTTGATTGAAGCCAGAGGTCTGTTCACAGTTTTGCGAAGTCCTGCTAATTGTTTACATAACGCTAACTGATTGCCAATCGATTTCCTGGCGTAATCCCTGGTAACCTCCAAATTGTTAGGCTTTGTTATACTCAGATTTCAGGCCAACAAACGAGATGTTGAAACAATGATCACCTTATGTAATCAATCAGTCAGTCAGTTAAGTCAATCAATCAATCAATCAACCAATAAATCAATCAATCAATCAGTCAGTCAGTTTGTCAGTCAGTCAATATGCATATCTATCTATCTATCTATCTATCTATCTATCTATCTATCCGTCAATCTATCTATCTGTCTACCTACCTGCCTCTCTATCTAACTATCTGTCTATCTATCTACATTCACCCATCTCTCTAAACATAGCAAAGTACTGTGACAAAAATAGCATGCAATGCATGCACCGTGTCCTCGAGCAATTTAATAACCCTTATAACTCAATTGGATATGATCATTACACTAACACATCTCTATAAATTGTTTAAAGTTGCATTTTATCTATAGATCTATCAATCTGCCTATCAATCTATCTATCTGTGCGTCTATCTATGTGTCTATGTGTCTATCTGTCTATCTGTCTATCTTTAGTAATTGGCTGAAGCATAAATCTCAGGTTGTGGTGCACCCCACTTTGTCTCAGGGCGGAAGGGCCAAAGGGAAGAAGAAGAAGATGCTTCTCAGAAATCGTCTGCTGAGCAAGGAGCAATTTGGGGGATTAAAGTTAACTATTTAGAGCAGTGAGACATAAGATTAAAGCCAGGGCATCTAGTGCAACAGTGTAAACACTGGGCATCATAATGGCATCTTAACTTTGGGTTGTTCTTGCATCTGTGAAATGCTTTTCGATCCACACCAACTTTGATATGACAATCCCATTGATGACGACGCAGGGCCCGAGGCCCTGCTCTCGGACACAAAAACGTAAAAAAAATAAATAGCTGGAATCATTAAAAATAAATAGCTGGAATCATTAATATTTCATGTCGATCACATCATCAAAACCACATCGTCAAACCATATCACAATCACACAAATTCCAAATCATCATCATCATCAATGTCATCATCATCACAATTATTGGCATCACACACGGCCCTCTGCAGCAGCGTTTGTGATGCTTAACAATAGGCGAATATGCTTGAGTAAATTCGCCAGAGTTCCTACTTAGATAAAAGGAATTAGCCCCAAGTCATTCTGTTTAATTAAATCAGCATTCTTCTAAGAAATGATTCAAATAAATAAGTTCTGAAGAACTCCCTGACAATAGCAAATCGGTTGAGAAAAATAAGATAAAAAGAGTTAATTCATTGTGATTTTTAAAGGAAAAGTTTGGAGTTTAGGAGTTCAGGTCGTTTTGTGTTGAAAATTTAATTGGTGCACACTTTAGACCAAAAGATTGTCTACCAGATAGGTGTCTAATTTGAGATTTAAGAATTTTGTGAATTTGGGATATATTTATGTTGGGTGTAAGAACAATTAATGAAAACAATGTTGAAGATTTCTTGTAGATTATTTAATGTTATAGGTTGTCTATTTCTATAATTATTATGCAGATGCTAATATCATTTTCATCAGCAACCTTTCCTTGTAAATTAGCAATTTTCATTGATAATTAGCAATTAAATAATGAAGCTTTCCTTAAAAAAGAAATACCACAGAAGAATCCTGATATAAAAAAAGAAGTTCTTAATTACCAATTAAGTTCGTTTTGGAATATATATTCACTCAAGCAATAATTAGCAATTTGTATAGCTTTTAGTGATATTAGGGATATATATGTAGCTATAAAAAGTAGACTTTCCTTTGCCTTCGCAGTTATCATGGCTGTTATAAGCATTTTGGCACAGAGCTACTTTCTGAAGTTGAAGTGGCATTTTGACAAGGCAATGGCTGATTAAGGCAAGATTCCCGTTTAATTGGTTTGAAATTTGAAGCTTCCTTACAATTTCTCACGATTTAGTTGGTGTGTGAGCAAAATTGGGCAGAGGGGGGGGGGTGCAGGAAAGAAGGGGTGAGGGGGTAGTTGGGAGCAAGGGGTGACTTGTAACCCCCCTGTTCAACAACCAACTAAATTCCCTTGACACTCCAGGTGAATAGGTTTAATGATGTTATCTGCCCCATGCTAAAGATTATTGATAGAGTGATTATTTATAAAGTACTTAGTAGTTCATTCACAGCAAGTCGGGTGTGAGTTTTGAATCCATGTAGTGCAGAAATTTGACAAAATAGGCCTACTGTCAGAGTTTTGGAGGGGGGGATCTATAGATCTTTCGATTGTATTTTGTGAAAACTTCAGTGAAGATTTTTGGGCGAATTGTCAGCATACAAGGTATCATTAGGATTTAATAGACTAATAGATCCTCAATAGATTACAGATTCTCAATAGATTACATTCAGGGGAGGTGAGAAAGATGACCAGATTAAAAATCTTTCAATATGGATTTTTCTATTCAAATAAATCCAGATACATATCTTATACCACAGACTGCACTGGAGATATGATCAGATAATCAGCAAAATTAGAAAGTAGTCCAGTTAGCTATCAAACAGTAAAATCAAACGTAAATTCCCTGGAAAAGTTCTCAGAGCTGTCACAGTAAGCACAAGACGTCATTGTGAGCAGAGGGGTTATTTGACAAATTTTGACAGTTGTCAGAAATTGGATTTTTCTCCCTCTTTGTTGTGTTTCTTTATAGTTTCTTGCCTAGAATTTAGTTTTTTTTTCTTTTAAAGTTTGGTATCACAACTTTATAAATTCTTTGGAGCTCAGTTAATTTTTATTCTCTCAGGTTTTATTCATTGTCATTTATTCAATATATCAGTTGATTAAAATAGCTAGCTTCAGGCTGTGGTAAGGTTATTTATTGGAAGTTTCACAAAAAACTTAGGAAACTGGTTTTAAACAATGACAAAAATACACACAAAATTGTTTTTACACTCATTCAACTGCCATGTATTATATATTCCCTTCCATAATATACAAGCATAGCACTCTTCAGTCTTCACTGCAGAAAAACAGTGCATTACCTTATAGTGGATTACTCAGTATATTCTCTCCCAACCTCTCATTGCCACCTAATAAAAACCTTCTTTTTGTGGACCTACACAATCCTACAGGAGCCTATACAAACCAAGTCCCCAAATCACCACAGAGGAGAGCATTATAGCCTTGTGGCTTTCACAGAAGTGATGAAATTGGGAGGGCAGGAGCATATTGGGCATGTCTAAAACCCCCAGGGGTAGTGAATCATGCCCCAGCTATAAAGGCAACCGAATTTATCAGTAGTTCATGACAGCTAGGTTAGACAGCAATGATCTATACTGGTGTGCAGTGTTCTGTCCGCTTGTTTGAAGTCACTGCTCATAGGGTTAATGACTGAAGGGGGGTGGTTTTACATCCTGTACTTTTGCATTAGAATTTACTCTCGTGATGTCCTTTTAGCCAGAACAATCTGGTCAGAATCTCAACGTCAAATTGTAAGTTATCTACTGTTTAGGCATTTTAGGTTTTAGCAAATAGGACATGTTGTTCCATACTTCATCTCATTTGGTTAGTAGGTAGGCCTAGTGGGCAAAGCATGGTTAAGGATTGCAGGTTCTGGGTCATTGGTCAGGGTCTTGAATCCAGGACCAAAAGTTCAGAAGGCCAAAACTTAGAGTATTGACACTGCATGAGCTCGCTGATCAATACAATGATTGCAATGTAATCTTTCTGATTTTTCGAAAATAAGCAGACAATAAAAACAAAATACTCCAGAATAACGGATCAGCTACTGATTAGATGATTGTTATCGAAAAAAAGGTTGATTTTGGTTCACATCAGCTGATGGGGCTATTTAGTCAACAAAAGCTTTATAGCTCCATGCATTGGTAAGCCTTTTCTGTTTATGATTTTGGGAAATAGATTATAATCATTTATTGACCACATCCAGGTGATTTGTCGATTAGCAAATTGGAAAATCCATCTAAATGCTGCGATTTGTACCCACCCTCCTAACAGATTAACAGATTGGAGGGGGGGGGAGGGTGACAGTTTGAGGTCTGTCCATGGACATGGGGTAATTGGTTGCCAGTTATGATTTCAGTCTGACTCTAAACATCTCACTTTGCTCATTTGATGGCTGGCGATAATTTGAGGTAAATCATGTGCCAAATAAGGACTGCCTCATTAGAATAACGTTTATGACGTTCCCACCTCATGATCACGTGGTTTTGTTGTGACGTCTCGGAAATGAGCAGACGATCTCAATAAATGGCGGGAAAACGATTTTGTGGCCAATTTTGCACACAGATGCCTGTATGGGATCTAAATCAGGTCTAAATCAAGCCTAAATCAGTCGGAATCAAGCCTAAATCAGGCTATAATCAGGCCATCTCTAGAGCAATCAAGGCTGATTTGAGACCTCCTTTCAGTCTTTTGGCCATATGAAAATCAAACAGTTAACCGGTTCGTATTTAGCCCCTCAGTAGGTAGTTTTGTTTGGAAATTGGCCCCCCTCTGAGATAAGTGGGGCCTAAAATGGCCTAGCGGGGTTTCCAACCACCCCCTCCCTTTGCCTCATTGCCCGAATCCCACAGTCCGCTCTCCAAATTGCTTCTTATTCACAGTTCCGCGTTTTATCAGCATCCAATCTGGACTGATAGGGCTGTCTTCGACCTCAGCAGTCACATTTGCTAATCACGCATCTGTCACCCTTGTAAGTGCCTCAGACTGCTCACACTAGCCTCACATTTCGAAGGAGTTTGGCTGTATATGTGAGCTTTATAAGATCTAGACCTGATATATTCACTTGGCCTGCATGTCCTGAACGCTCAGAAATCTATTGGTACAAAACTTGGGGAGGTTTCCAAATGTTTTTGCTTCATGCTGATGATTTTTGTTATCAAAGTTTCAAGTGTCCTATGTTGTTTAAATGCCTTTGCTAATTAGTTCCATGGTGCTTTATAGGCCTACAGTCATTAGGCCTATATTGTGATAGGTCTAGTTTCAGATATATATTCACTTTAATTTAGTAAGTTGACCAAGAAGATATTAACCAACAATCATTCTGTAAAAAAAAAAGAAAAAAGAAAAAGAAGATTTCTAACAGTAACACACTGTCATCCGCAGTGTAACAACTTAAAAATAAAAGATGAAGCAAATCATGATTATCTTCAATAAACAATATCTTTATTGAGGCCTATATTGCAGAATTTTTCGAATTCACCCTGTCCAGTATCCACTCACTAAAATTCTGTCTCCAATGATTTGATTGGTCAAGTGAGGCCGCTTTTCATGACATTGCTAATAAAACCTTATTCATTACAAGGTCACTATGATCATTGAATATTCTATTATATTGCTCAATCTGTGCAGCAATTATACAGAAAATGACAAAACATGCATTTTTATGAATGATGATTACAAATTGTAGCTATTAGACTTTATCAATTATGATTTATGTGACAGAGGGCTGAGTAACTATTGGGACAAACCACGCGATAATTCAATTATTTAAGGAGCAGAGCATAAGAATAGATATTACACACATGAGACATTGTGCAACATGCAATTTTGTTTTTGTTACAAGAAAATTGAGTTATTTAATAAGTGTGCAATATTAGGAGCAAATGAAAGCAATTATGAAAATTACAAGATATCATCACAACATAATCACCCTATGAAAGTAGAATTATGCAGAAATGTTGTGCACACTCTAAGAAAAATTCTCTTTTATTGAATAAACTTGCCCAAATTCATTAGCAATTGCATAATTTGCACACATAATTACGATATATCCAATCAGCCGTTTGTCTGAATCGAATCAAGCAATATAATACATGTAATTGTAACTTAAGACAGTCAGTTATGCCAGTGTCAAAACCAAATTTACTGTAAATTTTTATATTCTGATTTTATTCACGTTTTTTTTTTTCATTTGTGACATATTTGTGAAGTGCAAATGTTTTTTATATGACTTTTAACTAGGCCTATGTTTAAAATAAACCTAACAAAACAGAAACCATCAATATATTCAAACCCAGTCATCAAGTAAAATGTGTGAAGATAAAATTATACAAGGCCCTCACAGATTAAGCTGAATTAGGGAAATTTATTATACCACAAAAATCACCCCAAATTACATCGATCTTGGATTAAATAACATCATATAATATCATACAACATCAAATCATTCCAATTTAAATCTCATAATACTCATTAATTAACAGGTTCTCGACTGAGTTTAAATTGCTATGATGTCAGTGCCATTGTTGTGATCACGAATTGCCTAGAAATGCCTGCTGGGCCTAGTGGACAACTGCATTACAAAATCAGCATTAGAATCCACTAGAACTGCATTATACAAACGTGCATTACAATCACAAGATCCTCAGAGTAGGGGAGGGTGGGGCAAACGTGCTGAAGGGGCACTTTGACCCTTAAACCCCTACTAGGGTACAAGTATAATTGGGCAAATGACACGGACATGAACTCTCGCCTATTTTCTGTGGCTGCATGACCCAGAAATAATGAAGCACAAGCTGGGCTGTTAAGTGATTAGAGTTTGGAGGACATGAGATGAAGAGAAAGGAAGGATTGGTGGAAAGGAAGAACAGAAAAGAAGGAAAGGAAGGAAAGGAAGGAAAGGAAGGAAAGGAAGGAAAGGAAGGAAAGGAAGGAAAGGAAGGAAAGGAAGGAAAGGAGAGAAGGGAAGGAGAGAAGGGAAAGAGAGAAGGGAAGGGGAGAAGGGAAGGAGGGAAGGGAAGGAAGGGAAGGAGAGAAGTGAAGGAGAGAAGGGAAGAGAGGATGGTAGAGAGAAAGGAATGACAGAAAATGATAAGAAGGAAAGGAAGAAAAGAGAAGGGAAGGAGAGAAATGACAGAAAAGAAGGACAGAAAAGGACAAAAAAGAGAGAGATGTACAAAGGAGAGAAATGAAGAAAAGGAAAGAAGAGAAAATATTAACAGAAAATAGAGATAGGAGTAAGAGAAATTAAAGATAGCTGTTGGTGGACTGCTTTTAGTTTTAGCTGCTACAACTGTGTATCAGTATCTATTTTGGGCAAGAAAAAGATCCCTCAGATGTATAACTTCAGAACGTAAAGCCCCAATTATCCACCCATCCAGCCATCTAGGATCTCCTCTCTTTATATCTTCAGTTCCTCCCTATCCACTCCTTATTTAATGGTGTGAGGTTGCCCAAGTGTAGTGGGCTCATTCTGACACGTTGTTGAGAAGTGTTGGCATCTCAACAACTCTTCTTTTGTCATTTAAAAAGCCAGTCTAAATTCCAGCCACTTGGGTATTGAGTTAGCTGGCAATAAAGCAAGTGCTTCCACTCAGTCACTGGGAGGTGCTAGACTATCTGAGTTACATCGATTTTGTGGAAAGAAACAAGGAAGTATAGTGGGCACAATTTACTGTCCAGTCTTGGCTATGTGTTTTTGTCTACTGTGTTTTGTGACAGTCTGCAGTCTATATACTAAACATTTACTTGAATAAGTATTGTTCATCACTAAGTTAAAACACCAGGGTCTGCTGGATAGCACACCTATCAGTCCTTTGATATGGACTTGTTTTTGTCTCTGTATTTCTTATCTTCTCGAACTGAACAATATTTTAACCTAATTAAAACACAATGACAAATGAATCAAGATGTGTAATCAATCGCTGCATGTCCACTGGATGGTGATTGCATTAAACAATATCTTAAACCAAAATGTAGACCAACATGAAGTATACATTTAATTGAGCTCCTTAATTATAGCTATGGTTAAAAGGCAATATGTTGAGTGAACAAATGCCTGCACCAGTAGGCCTAACTCCACTGCCTTGTTGCAGGCTGTCTGCCAGTTTGGTATTAACCACCCAGAGAGAGATGTAAGCGTGCATGAAAATGGCTTTGAGCTGCGAAAAAGGCAGCAGTGAGCTCAAAAGCTCCAAAATGACGGCTGCCGGACAAATTCGGCCACAGGCAATTTGGGAGCTTATGGTCAGAGCACCACAAGAACAGCTTTAGAGGCAGCTATCAGCTTTGGAGCTAACTGCAGCTTTTGAGCAGCAAGAATTTACTGGACTGGCTTGAACACTATTAGCTATTTCCAAGCGAATGATCAAAGGGGCCTCACAGAGTCCAGTGGCTGCCAGCTTGCTCAGACTGGAGTCCTGTTTGCTCCTGGGTTGCTCCAAGCTACTCTGGGACTGGGAGCCCCCCCCCCCCCCCCACACGAACCAGTCTCATAGCTCAGCCCAGCTCGGCTCAAATGGCAATTATCCAACTTACAAAGACCACTTAACTAAGGCCTTTAACCACCTTCTTCGCTCTTCTCATGTGAAATAGTAATTAGTCTACTAGTCCTTTGCCTGCTGTCTACCTCAAAAGTTTCTTTTAACCACATTCCTAATCATTTCTCTTTTTTCTTGCTCTGCTTTTAATTTCTCTACATCTTTCTTCTTTTCTTTTTTCATGTTCTTTTTATTGTCTTAAAGGCCTTTTTCAACATTGAAATTAAAAAAAATAGAAATTGCCAATAGTCTCTTATTTGCACCTGAAAGTGTTTCATGGATTTTTCTGAATGTTAAATTTATACAATGTCGTTTCCTTTCTTCAAACTATTAATCCTGGTGTTAGAATTCATTTGTGTCATAATCTATACCTCTTCAATAAAGCTATACACATGTATATATTATATAGGCCTATATAACTGACTAGTTTGCAGCCCACATTGAACTACATTTTGATAATCATAGATATGTATGCGTCTGACGAAGAATTGCACAAAATTGATAGAAAATATGATGCTAGTCATTTGACAATGCTATGATAGAAAGGAGGAAATATCTTAGTTGAAAAGAAGGTTAACTTCTAAATAAGTACTTCAGTCAACCGAGGCATTTAACATGTAATCTTGAAATGATCCTGTGTTATCATGACAAGTCATCAGTTGAAGATCCTTTGAACAACTTAATTAGTCAGTTGCGGTGCCGTCAGCAAGCGATTCTCGTGTCATACGAAAACTGTCACACATGCAAGAAACAGGGTCACAGAGGAGGAGATTGAAATGATGAATGTGGTCTGTGAATTGCCTATATAAGCAGCATGTAGCAGTTTGTCTATCTACTCATTTATCTATCTATATCACATCTGTGTATCTACCTATCTATCCATCTATCTCTAATTTGTGTCAGGCGGTTAGATGACCTTGTATACAGCTTGATGAATCTCTTTACCTCTCTTGCCATCCCTCTATCTTTTTCTCAATCTATTTCTTTATCTGTATATCTCTATATCAATCTCTCTATCTCTCTCTCTATCCATCTCATCAATCTCATCAATATGTCTATCAATTATCTATCAATATGTTGCAAAGAAAGAAAGTATTACAATACATAACAGCGATTGGCCTGTGCATCGCCCTAAAAAACAAAACAATCAATTTATCAATATATCTATCTATCTATCAATCTATCTATCTATCCCTTCCTATGGCTATCGACATGTATAACTGTGAGTCTATTCATAACAACATCATCTATAACATTGGCTCTAGCATAAGTAGCACCAAAAGCATTTTGCAGTGATAGTGAAAACGACATTAGCAGTAGGGGCGCCGACATTAGCAGTGGAAGCAACGACATTAGCAGTCAAAGCAACGACATTAGCTGCAGTGACATCAACACAGGATGGAGAGGTGCATTCATGACACGATTATTGTGCAAGGCGTGCTTTTGATGGGGCGAGAAATTAACGACCCAGCTTTGTTAGCAGTGGAAATTAACATGGGCTAGGTCAACTGTATGAAGTTAGGATGGCGAACAAAAAAAATCTGCGTTCTATTCCTGGGGGAGGCGGGGTGGTGAATAGCCGGGGCCTCACAGTGTTTGACTAAAGAATTTCCCGGGGACCCCAGAGAAATTAACCGGGGCTAGTTCACACATCGGGGCCGGTTAGATCAGGGCGATTTCCCCAAGCCCCCCTGATGGATATGGGGAGCAGACATGGCTTGATCTAGCCACCAAATTAAGTCCTGCCTGCCATGTGTGTATCAATTGTGCCTGGTGTTTGTTTTGAAAATATTGCCTTTCCATTAGGTGTATTCTGGGGGCCGGGGGGACATCCCCCCAACTTAATCAAGCTGCTTTGGATGCGCAGTGTGACGAAACAGCCCCCCTGCCCCCTCCCTGCTCTCACTTTCACTAGGCTATTCTGTTTGTACAATATGTGATGTGTGTACTCAAACCCCCACCCCCTTTCCCATTTTATTATTTCTTCTTTTTAGTCCTTCACCCCTCCCTAGCTTCCTCCCAAAATATTTCCGTGCTCAGTAGCCAGTCAATTTATCATAAGCTAACCACAATTGGCAAAGATGTTTGTCTAATTCATCCCCCGCTGTCTCTTTATATGCTTATTACTGAGAGGCCTATTTACAATATCATACATTCCTTTTTGTTAGGTCCTATAAGCCGAAGTCGTGCTATTGTGAAATAGCTTATATGGTTAAGTGTCCATTACAAAGTGTTATATGTATGGGTGTCTAAACTCAATCATATTTTTTGAAACACACTTAACACAATTATTCCTTGCTTGACCATGGACATTCATGGGAAATAATACTGTTTTGTGAATAACATAATGTCTAAATTTAGAATATTACCCCATCACATGTTTATAACATGTTTCCTTTTCGCGAAATGATATTCAATTCCATACTTCCAATTTGATGCTCATACCCATACCATCACTGCATTGTATATTCTACCTTATATATGCTACATTTCAAAACACATGCCTTTATACCCAATTGCCTGACCTTTATTTGTCTACTCTTTTAAAACATCTATCATAATGGTATGCAGTGCAGAGTTCCATCACATACCCTTGTAACATCCAACCCCTTTTCTACAGCAAATCCCTTTGTAATAAGGTTTTATTAACTTGTACAATCAAGAGTTAGAGCCACCCTCTATTGCCTAATAAAAACATACTAAAACAGCCCCATGTTCACTTGATGAAGCAGTAATTTCCCATATACACTACAGTAGTCTGCTACAGCACACAACAAAATTAGTTTTACATTGTTTGTTTTGAATAAGCCTCTGCAATGGTGCTTCTGTAGTTTCTGTACAATATATATATTTAGAGAGAATACATGATAGCACGCTCATATACAGAATCTACAACCTGGACCTGTACACATGTTGCAAATGTATGTTTGGATGTAAGTAAGATAAATAAATACAGATATACAGTTGACAGACAGACAGATAGTTGGAAAGACAGATATTGGCAGTGGTGTGTATTGGTATAGAGAGTGGATAGCAAATGATTGTAGTCCCGTGAAATACACAGAACTTTGTTTTAGACTAGTATACATTTTTAAAGAGAACGGATATAAAATTGATTTTTTTTTAAACCAAAGTACAATATGAAGAATAGGGTAGCTGTGACAGTACAATAAGTTTTCTAAAGGGACTAGAAACAAACTTCAGCACTTGGAATATTATCAAATTTGATTTCAAGCTGAACAAAGTGTCAGACAAGGGGCATACTTTCTCCAGTGCTTATATGGACAATTTCAAGGACACCTTTACGTTATCCTGAAAACAATAAAACAAACTTCTTATTTTAACAATGATTAGTAGACTGGTTTTACAAGAAATTTCAGCTTTTGATATTGTACAATACAATATACTGTACATGTACATGATATAGGCCTGTCTAGGCCTACTGTAGTGCACACTGCAAAAGTAAATCCAAAAATTAATTTCTTACACCGCTTTTACTTCACTGAAAAATGAAAAGCATTTCCTCCCTAGCCCTCACAGCCAGCAGGGAAACAAAAGCGCCTTAAAAAGCTATTTTGATCTCCTAATGTGGATTGACAGCGCTGCAAGGCGGAACTCATTTGGCAGCTAGTTCTGGGGCTACAGTGTTGGTAGGGACAATGTTAGACCGAAATGTTGGGTGGTTCATTCAAATGTTTGTACACCTTTGCATAACTATCATATGTTTATTTCCATAGCAGAGTGATCAGTGACAACAAACCTTCATAATGTTATGACATAATAATAATATAGGGGTTTGAATTTGTGATCTTGATTTGCCTGATATTAGTCTTCAAAAACATTTCCAACCAATGTTTGGGATTTGGAGTCTTGGCCAGTCTGACACAGCGACAAATAAGTGAGGGACTAGAAAGATAGACAATATAGAATGGCAGGGTCCAGGCAGACATAGCCAAATTTCTAGACAGACAGAGCCAAATTTCTAGACAGACAGAGAGTAAGACAGACATCTAAACAGGATATACTATATCGAGAGATAAGTAATATGTCTGTCTTTCCCAGTTGCATAATTGTTTAAAAAAAACGTTCATTAATCTATTTATCAACTGCAGACAATTAAGAAATTAGAATTCAGCATGTACACCACCCAGAAGTTCGAACTACTGCTTAAAATTTGTAAGAGCACATTTGGCTGGAGAGGAGGTGTGGGGAGCAGTTAGTTGCAAATGGGACTGGCAGGTAGTTGCTTATTGGATCGATATCTCGCAATCTGCGAGAAATCTGCGAGAAATTCTTGCAGCAAATTACGTGTAATTGAACAAACCTGAAGCTGATGGCTTATAAGTTCTTATTCCCGGCTAATCGAGGCACAAGTGGCAGCCCAAGTGGCATTGCTTAAGCCAAAATGAGGCAATAATTCAACCCATATATGACGTCATTTGGGGTAATTCCCATCCTCTTGTTGTTGAAGGGTAGCTGCCAGTTTAAATACCCGATATGGTTGCATTGACTTTAAATGCCTTTCATGACAAGAAATTATTTCATGTTCTAGTTCATGAAAGGCACAATCTGAAGTACAGAAGAAGTGCATGAAGTTCAGGAGACTACAAATGATTCTGAAAATTTTCAAAGAAAATTTAAGATAAAAGGCGTTGGAATTAAATAATATATAAAGTGGATGGTTGTCACAGCTTCACCTACTAGCATGGGCCTTGATGTTTTCTTTAAAATTGTGCAATGTACGAATGGTATAGAGTTTAGAGTAATGGCGAAGTAAGTCAGTGATGCACAACAGTTAAACAACGCAATTTTCAATATAAATCATGGATGTCAATCATATCATAGAACCATATCTTTTGACCAAAAAACCAATTATCACAAAGTTTGAAGGACAGCCAAACTACTCCAATGTGTTTCTTCTATTTGCACACACAACAGAGTTTCCCACTGTCACCACAATGCTCTATATTGGTAGCCGCAACTGTGACATGGTTTGTGCGATTCTGTGCAACTCCCTGATGAATGAATGGACACAGTCATTGAAAGTGCGCAGTTACAGATTTTGTAGCTAGCACGTAAACGTGTCTGAAGATATATAGGTACACTTTAGAATTGTATTCATTACTTTATAATAATTTTATACAACACTAGCGTCAGGCACAATCAAAACATTTTATAAATACTCAGGGCATTCAGTTGTGCTAATTGTCTCGGTGCATAATTATGTTAATTTTATGATCAGATTTACATGGCTAGATAAATATTATCAGACGAACAGACAATGGAACATAGAAATATAGACAATGGAACAGAGGAACATAGACAATGGAACAGAGAAAGATAGACAATGTGGCACAGAAAGATAGACGGAAACAAAAATAGACAATGGAACACAGACAAATAGACAATGGAGCACAGAAAAATATAGACAAGAGCCACAAGACACACAAACTGCAATATTAGGCTTGCAAACAGCGTTGAAACACACAAACATAAACCGCACAGCAGCTTCACCGCAAAAAGACTACAAGAGTCTGTCAGTAGCTTGAAGGTTGGGTGATGAATGGTAGGGGTAGGACCCCAGTGGAGGCTAGGCAGAAAACTAGGGGCTAGGGGCTAGCTGTCCCTCGTATATCAAAGGGAATTGCCAGAGTAGGGTGGACTGGCTCTAACCCTACCTCAATGTCACAATACACCACCGAATTCCACAGCGTTTTATTGAATTATAGATAAAGCTCTGGCAGGCAGACTAGGTAATTTCTAACCCCTGTCCTACTGAGGTTAGGTCACAGTGACCTTATCCACTCCCTCGCCCTTCCTCACTCAATCCGAGCCAGCACACCCAAAAGGACAACAGTAGGTGGAACTGTGAGATAGAAAGAAGTTCTAAATTATCTAGTTATCCAGCCTGTATGAATTTCTAACTTGTATTGTCCACAAGAGAAGAGCTCTGTCAGAAAAAAAGTGTGACCTTTAAAGTTTTAATAAAAGGATTTGGTGATATGTCTGAATATCTGTATAGAGTATTTCATAATAATAGTATTTCCTGTACACTATAGCAACCAGTTTTGTCTTGACAAGGGCTAACTAATTAGTGGTTTCTGCTGGCTATAAAGTGTATTTACATGTCTTTGTGGAGACGAATTGGTTCTTGGTTAGATTGAAAATAACTTAGTCTCCAAATCTGTATCATGTGGAAAGAATGAATATCAAATGTCAATCTGCAGACAAAAAATAGATCCCACATTGCAAACAAGGGTTTTAACCACAGAAATAAACACAAACAGCTTAATAATTGGCCGAGAAAGTCAATTAGAGATAACAATGTGGTTTAAAGTATATTTTTACCAGATAGTAATAATTTTTGATAACGTAAATTGCCTTGATCAGTTCTAAAAAGGAGTACTTTTTTTATATAGACCTTGTAGGTGTAAACTGCGAAAAAAGTGATGGGGAAGCAACTTCGACTATTCTTGAACATTCTGCTTTTATAGGTTTAAAGCCATACAACTGGTAAATACTTAGCAATTTAACATGTTTCTATGGCGAATAGTGTTTTATACACAGTCATTCAGGGATGTGTTAAACAAAAGGGACAGAATCCTGACTTTTTACTTACAAAGCAGACACATAATATTATATTTATCAAGCTTGTTGTGAAGGCCACAACACAAGATCGCCAAGTCCTAGGAGTCACTTTTATAAAACAGTATGTGCCAGGATGTAACAGTATGTGAGAGTATGCTTGACTATGTTGTATAAGGCACATTTTTGTAGCTAATTACTAACAATAAGCCTAAAGGAGCTACTTTGCCTTATAAGGAGAGTTGGCCTAGTTAGATGGTTGCTATTTCTTGCTAGATTGCCTGTTAGCAAGCACAATGGAGCACAAGCCTACATGAGCATTCTGTCATCTTCCTCCAGTTAATATGGCGTGCAAGCTTTTGTGTAGAAAGCACGTTCTAGTGCATACAAGAGTTGGAGGAGGATGGAGGAGGAATGAGGAGAGAGGGAGGCTCAGGGGGAGGAGGAGGGAGGGGAGGAGGAGGGAGGAGGGAGGAGGGAGGAGGGAGGAGGGAGGAGGGAGGAGAGGGAGAAGGGAGAAGAGGAAGAAGGGAGAAATGAAACAGGAGAAGGTGGAGGAGGCTGGAGGACAAGGAAGGAGGGGAGGAGGAGGAGAGAGGCAGGGAGGGAGAAGGAGTGAGGAGGAGGAGGAAGGAGGAGGAGAAGGGAAGGGAAAGGAAAGGAAGGAGGAGGAGTGGGGGGGGGGGAGAAAATAACGAGAGAGGAAATATATTGGAGGAATGTGTGTTTATGAAGTATTTTCAAAATTTCAAGGAAACATGATCATATACAATTTAACTTCAATACTTTAAATAAATATGCGCATTAATTCTGCATTGTACAGAACATATGCATATGCAATGAAAAATTCACTTATTTCCCATGCATCCAAACTGTGGAAACTCACATTGTACCCAGTGGCAATTAATCGATTAGCAGGATGACAACCCTTCCATGAAATCTGCTGGCTGCTAACGGCCAGACAGCCTGGGATTAATATCATCAATGCAATTTCAATTATATTGGCTGTGAGCTAAATCTATTTTGTGGAGTCAGGCGAATAACAAGCTGTGGTGGGGGCAGGACAGCTCTGAGACAAATGAATCCAATAGCTGTACTGGATCAAGGGGGGGGGGGTGAAAAGAGATTTGGGAGGGTAGGAAATGGGGGGAGAGCCGGGAAAGGGGAGATCATTTTACTTTTTGTGGCGAGTAACAATTGTCAGGGAGTTGTACCCAACTAAAGTTTTAAATGGGGGTTTATTGGTTTCACAAATTCACAGGCATTTCTGTGGTGGTGGTAGATTACCGGTTTAAGGAAACCCAATTTTGACTGAAAACCTTTGTTGATTTTATGCATTTGGAATTTTTTCCATAATTTCGACGACTCACATATTTTAGGTTGGATTACTCTGTCACTCAGAAGTATATATGTGGCTTTTGAATAAACATAGAGTACCGTAGTTAAGATAATCCATCACATACATATCATAGGCAACATACATATGTACTTACTACTAATCCTTCTTTCCATTTCTTGCAGACCTCGAAGATGACCAGAGCAGTTTAGGTGGCCGAGGGATAGGCGGCAAGAAGAAGAAGAAGAAACGACGTCACAGGTTAGAAACCATTTTCATCAGTAATTTGATTTTATAAATTGTTTCTCTCTTATGTATGTCTATTAGCCTAGGACGACATGACCACATAATGAAAGTGACAAAGATTCAATTGGCAAACTGGCCGAGAGCTGTCATGGAAGGCACAACCAGTTGAATTCAAACATTGCGAATGTTGAAATGATGATATGGTGTGATAAACAGGTCGGATTATCACAATAATTCGCTCAGACGTTGCTTAACCTGACAATGCATCGCATGTCCTCTTAACGACTATAAATATTTTATCGTAGTACGTGTAATATCTATTCCATTACTAACCAACATCGTACAGTAGATACATTTTCTTAATTAAATTTTAGAAACCTATACATCTATGTTAAGGAACAAAAATATTTTTGATCTTTACTTCTTTTTCAAGCAACATTAAAAAAAGGAATTCCGCCAGTAATTAGACATAGACCACCACCTTAAATAACCTTGGCTTAATTAAAGGTAAAACAATTTAGATTGAGGGTAACCACAACCAGTCAATTAAACTTTATTACTAAAAATATTGCAAAATGTTACCCGTTACTATAATCTTAATTAATCAGTTACCATAATTATAATTAACATGCTATATTGGGTAATGGTTAGCCTAAGTTCTAATTATGATATTGGCCATTACCACACATCTTAGAATATGTTGGTAACTATCTAGATTGCGGTCTGCTAGTTCAAAACACCTACAGTTGTTTGAACTTTCAAATGTGATTCAATGCATAAAATAAAACAGGCAACCATGCATGGCAGGAATTGGTCATAAGTATGACATTTTAAATTTTCCAACAACCACTCGCTTCCAATTGAATCAATGACAAAATCCGCGAAGCTATATATTCCTAAGAAATAAAATCAGATTGCCATTTATAAGCCTGCAAAATAAGCATGGCCAAAGATAGGTTCGATTCCTGATTTGGATTTATGTCTTGACTGTGACATTCTTGATCATTATAATTGGTCCATGGTTCATCAATATTTACAGAACGTGAAGCTAGGCATCCATGATTATCTGAATGGCAGATTGCAACGAGCAAACAATAGCTACTAGTACTACCACATCCAAATAAAAGTGGGTGTGAAGGCGGGTCGCAGTACAAGCCCGAGTAAAGGGGTGCTCCGGGGCAGGTAAAAGGCAAGCAGTTCACTCATGGCATGCATGCCCCGAAGCCCCCCTCCCCTAAAAACCTCTCATAACCCCCCCCCTCATATTTCCATCATGTTATTTTGTATTTTGTTGAGATGAGAGCACAAGGGGAGGGGGGGTGCTCCCCAACTGCCAGATAATCGGATAAACCTCTCTCTATATTCATAACACAAATGGGAAGACTGAGGTCTGCAGCCCACACTCACTCCCCTAATGGAATGAGGCACAGTCTGTTTCACTGATTAATGCAGAAAGGTTAGATCAATCCCCTACACAAAAGGGATTTAGCGCCGCTTACACGAAAATCAACAAGCCCAATGATATTAGCCAAATGGCCACAGAAAATCTGTCCACCCCCCCCCCTGGATCCCCCAACCCCCTCCCAAAATTCTTGTTCCTCCCTCTGTTCCTAGCCTTAAACTGCCTCAGCGAGTCTCTTCTCAGAGCAGCCAGGGGTAAAATAGGCTTTGTAGAGATCAGTCTAGCCATGAGAACTCCACAGAAGTCAGCTTGTGGAATTGTTGTGGTGCACCACACAACATTTATAAGCATTCGAGTATATTTAGAATTTTAGATCATCTGGTCCAGTTATGTACTAATACAAGATTGAGCATGCAAGTGACTGTAGGGTGGTAAATTTATGATTTGAGGTCATGAAACTGTTTATTTTTAAATCAGTCTTTGCAATGCTTCGGCACAGACTAAAAGGGAAGGAAAAAGGAAATAATAACACGAAAGAGAGGTAAAATAAAAGTGTAAGACAAAAAGGAAAATGAAAAGTTAGAATTTTAGGAGACCTAATTTTAAAAATCAAATTGAAGAAAATTCAATAAAGTTAAATGAACTAGGCCATAATCACTCAAGTGTACCACACTTGTTTGTCAAACTGGGTCTTTCCCATTTATTGTGATTATCAACCATTTTCCTGAAAAGAACAATCTAAACCACTTCTAAAATGAATACCCTAAAATGGATTTTAAATGACCAACTTCACCCATTGCAACCCTTTAAATATCAACCAAGTCACAGCGCACCTAGGACAGGGCTCTCCAGTGTGACCTGGCAAAGTCCCAGCACCACCCTAATAAATAGCATTAATAAATGACATTAATAAATGGTATTAATAAGCACATTATAAGGCAGTCATGACACCCAACATGTCAATGCCATTTTATTAGCAATAGCTCTTTTCATGCAGGGACCTCAACCACAAAACTATAGACTGGTCCACCCAGCAAATTGCCATGAATTGAAGGGCTTCAAATAGATCAAGGGGGCAGCTGTCAATTTATTATGACAGCCCAAGTATTATTAATGCTTTCATGGTGATCCATGCTTTTCATACCCTCGACAGTGCCCAGTACATTCTGCATTAATGAATTAATCATATTAGTAGTGAGATCCGTACTAGAAATTATGCAGTAGATGTTTATGTACAAGTATGAGCTTGTTGCTTATTTTTTATTGACAGAAAAGGGACATAAGCATGTATAATGGAATGAAAGCCTATCTTTCAACAGATATAGGCCTATAAAAGATGTGTCTTGTTATGAACAATATTTTTTTTTAATGAGCTGTCTCAGAGAAAACCAGGCGGAATGCCCATATAGGTGGAGGATGGTCCGAGCCGGATCTGGATGAAATTTTCACCATGTGCCCTTCAAATACATTAATGAAGCACGGTGAAGTCCGTTTTTCCATAAATTAAAATTTTCCTTAATTTTAACCCCTTTTAAAAAAGCATGTCAAAAGTGACTGAAATTCATTTAACATGGGCTTCAATGGGAAAACAGCCCAACTTCAGCTCACTAAAAACCCATTTGCCAGCGGGTGGCTAGAAAAGCTGTCGATTGGTGATGCTTATATATGACTTGAATGTCCAAAATCCACTTTCCGTTCGCTGGGCATTTTCCTTATGTGCCTGATATGAGCATTTTAAGATATTTAATGGTGGCAGATTTCATGGATTTTGTAGGAAAATGAAAAAATATGAAAAGTGCCATATCTCGGCTTAAAATGGACTTACTTTAACAATTTTGGTGTCCAAATATACATTTTTGCCAATTCCGCACTCATCTGAGTGGTTACTTTTATGATTAAAGGTCAAGGTCATTGTGAATTTTCAAGGTCAAATTCATTTTTTGCGTATTTTCTGTCTGATTTTGTAATACATGCTATGTTTACAAGCACAAAAGGCAAATTTAGACACAACTTGATGGTACAGGGGGATGGGGAATTTTCTAAGCTACATTTTGGTACTTTATGCAGTTCAAAAACTTGCAAATATGACCTCAATATGGGAATTTTTGTATTTACGGAAATTTATACATTTTGAAAATATGAGTCAACATATTTTGTGCTGTTGTGTGGTGATGAGAGGCACACATTCTGAAACTGAACTTGATTTGTTAATGTGTCTTTGACAACAATAAGACAACTTTTGTGAAAAAAATTTGCCATTTCAGGAAATATTGTATTTTCGGCTGCCATTATCGAAAATTTGATTTTTTGGAATATCTTTGGAACTAAGGCTGATAATGGAGAAATTATTTCACCAATACCCACATTTTCAGGGTCAAAAACTCTAATGAAGCCATTTTTGACATCATAGGTCTTGTGACAATACTCTAGTTGAGGGTTTGAAAGATGCCGGTTACGGAAATTCAAGCTTTTTTGGAATATCTCTGAAACTGACACAGATAATGGAAAAAGTATTTCACCCTTCACCATATTTTCAGAGTCAAGGACTATTGTAATACATTTTAGACATCACATATGAAGTAACAATGCTATAACAGGTTTGACAAGCAGCATAAAGAACATCTTGTTTTGTCCTTCAAAAATACCAGAATTGTTTTTATTTTTTGTTTGCAAATCATTTACTTACATAAGCCACTTTTGTCATGATGTAGCCACGCATTTGCTATGCATGATGTCACATCAATCAACTGCAGCGAAACTCTTAGGTTTACGCAAGACAAACTATCAATATTCAAAACAAGGTTTGGCCTGAAATTCAGAAGAATCAGGATGGTGTTTTCTGTCTGATTTCTTTTAAAATAATGTCTTATGTTTTTAATTGCCTCTCAATAGCCTAAGGTGGTGCTAATGGGGATGTAAAGAATAACTCACTTTGTCTTTTAAAGATTATGCTGTGCAATTTTTCGTTACGATACAACGCTGTTTTCTTTGGCCGTTTCGCTGAATCTGTCATTGTGTTTTAAGGGAAACTATCATTTGAATGACAAGTTTTGTGTCAAAACACAGGTTATTCATAAAGTTTTGCTCCTCCAAAGGTCATTCCAAATTCTGCCATGCACACATATATTATTAGAGGATTGGCCAGTGTCACCCTAAAATTGAGTAGAGGGTAAGTTGTGCCACTTTTTTTGCTTCAGGGCAATTTGCCTAAAAAATCATAGCTTTGTCACTCAATCTGACTATGATAGATATCAAAATACAATATATAGACTAGAATCGAAGTTTCAATGCAATCTGAACTATTAGAAACATGGTAGCATATATTTTTGATAAAGTAGGTCAATTATATTACAGTTGTTCCACTTAGTTTATTGCAAGAAAAACCTTGTTCCTGTTTTTGGTTTATGATAGATACTTTACATGGGACTTACTGAACGCTAATGACATAACTAAGGAAGAAAATAAAAATTCCACAAAACTTGAATTATTTCTTTTTAGATGGTTGCATAAAACATATGTTCTTTACATCTAATTAATTTCTTCCTATATTCAGGAATGGCATAAGATAATGACAAGCAGGGGCGTAGTTCCTGGGGGGATGGGGGGATGATCAATCATATGATTATTCCTCTCCTCCCAAGAATTTCAAATTATTACTACTTGGTTCTGACAATTATCAGTTATGTTTAGCTATTTTTTCCATGATACCACTTGTATGTCATGTGGAATACCTACAAGTCTCAGAACATACTTTTGGTTATCTAAAATAAATTGGCTTTTGGCCTCTAAACTAAGGTGGCCCCAAATCTACTGCAGAGACATTTGGCATGCTAGGCTTCGCGCAAAGTTTCGCAATCGCGTTTGCCGAAATCACCCCCACCC
Source organism: Platynereis dumerilii (assembly GCA_026936325.1). Classification (NCBI taxonomy): domain Eukaryota; kingdom Metazoa; phylum Annelida; class Polychaeta; order Phyllodocida; family Nereididae; genus Platynereis; species Platynereis dumerilii. The sequence goes on along the minus strand of JAPTHN010000016.1, from coordinate 14,279,666 downwards.
CTACAAAAATGAAAAATCACCGCCCCTGCTGACAAGAATGTATAATCCCCCACAACATTGAACTTAATGCTAATGATATGCAAATGAGGTCACCCCAGGTCACAGGATAGTTGTCAGCTAAAAACTCCCTACACAGGCTTACCCTTTCCCTACAGTCTTCACCTACCCTTCTTTCACCCTTTTCTTCCTCGATGACATCACAAATTGATGTTTCCTTTGAGCACTGTTTATTGCCTCTGTCTCCACCAGACCTCCATTTATGCAAATGACCTGCTGGCTGAGAACTGTTTCTCATTTATTGTCTGCCATTTCCCAGTTCTAGTTGTATAATTATTATTTACTAGAAAATACCCATTAAGAATGCAAGAAGTATAAAAGCTGTAAATTTGAGTGAAGCCTTGAGTTTTTTGTTTAATAGGAGAAAATGGCCAGACTGAGCAGTACTGGTATTCCTGTAGCAGTGTCCCCCTCCCCTTCAATGCAAGATGATCATGTAGGTAGTAATTTAGGCAGGCGCACTGAGGCCACTGTGAAAGGGTGATAATAATGAAGTGAGCAGGGCAAAAGAGAAGTTATATTTTTGACAGCTGTGGTGAAAAGGTGTGGTTGATATTTGATTTTGTGAGGAAAAATGGAGATATATTGGCAAAATTATTGCGATATTGTTGGCGCATGTTGAACATGAGTGTTATTTATCAATAAAATAAAAGTGAATCGATGAAAAAATAGCAGACCCGATGTCCTTAATTGAGAAGGTCCAGGGAGGAGTGAATATGTAGTGTAGCAAAATAGGTGGAATTAATTGAGAAGGTCCAGGGAGGAGTGAATATGTAGTGTAGCAAAATAGGTGGAAAAGAGGACAGGCTTGATGTGTGAAAATGAATGCATTTAAAGTGGAGGGGAATTAAGTGGTAGCATTGGTTTATAGGAATCAATGAAGTTGATTGAAATGAAGTAGATGCAATGAAAAATTGAATTTAAATAAATTATATTGAGTAAATACCTTTGACGTTCTTGATTGTCATCAAAGGAGGTGTGAAAGTGAATTGCACTTTAAAGCAAGTGAAGCTATCTTCAGGAAGTCAATATACATGCATTGTATAGGCCTATTTATTATGAAAATGAACAGCAGAATGGCGCGAAAATGCAGGCTGCAGGGGGGGGGGGGGTTGTTAGGTATACAATTAGCAATGGGACACATACATGTAGCTACCAAGTTAGATAGCAAGATAGATAGGTAGATTTACTTATAACATAGACAGACGCATAATAGTATGATTTCAATGTGAGTGCCCCCCCCCCCTGGCCTGGATGACAACAAAGTTAACAGACCGGAAGTCCACTCACGAAGGGAATGGCTTGGTTGGTGAGCATAGAGTGGTAAGAATTGGTGAATCGATGTGAAACCTGCTATGAAAATAGGTTTCAGAGGTCTTCTATTTTGATGGCAGGTAGGAAAAAGGACTAAAAATCCATGATAGGTGTGCAAAGGAGTGGGTGGCCGGGTGTGCATTGTGTGCAAAGGAATGAGACATAAGGGGGCAACCATTTAATAATGCTAAGCGTTTATATATATAGATTCTAAATGAAAAATAAAATCCTGTATCATACCCTTGCCACAACCGACCTTAATCGAAATGGCACAACCACAAAATGATTTTGCCAAAGAAAATTGGTCGTAAAAATCAATTAACTATGCTAAATTATATCTAACACCACAAGTATTAGATATCCCTGCCAACCACTGTGAGCCAAAGGGAAATTATCTTACGGTCAACTTGATGGAAGCAATAATATCAGGGGGGGAGTTTTTTTAACTAGTTTGGTGAAATAAATAAATTTTGCTTTAGCAGTCTTGCAACAAATAATTTATGGTGTTGCTTGAACATTTGGGGGAACAGCAAACTGAAAACAAATAACTATGTTTGCTTTTAAAGTGAAATAGATAATTTCTCCCTGAGGGCAACTCCAAGAATAGCGTGGTCACTCAATAAAACATTGAGAAATACGTACTAATGTCAGTCCATAAAGCATCATTTTTTCAACAATAATATTGAATATCTCAGTGCAGCTTTTCTCAGCATTATATCTGGTCATGGTGCATATAATAATGATGTTGGCACAATTTGTACAGATGGGTGACATTACCTTCTTTACATCGTTCTTCATTTCACCCCAACACTAAGGCACAATTTAACACATGACACAACCCACCACAGTCTCTCCATATGTATGTATACAGTGAATTCAATTCGTTGAATGTTTCTTTCTTTTCTTTTTATATTCAGTGTAATAATATATCTCTGCTTTTGTGCCGCATGAAACGAAGATGTTATCCTATCTCAAAATCTCGAATTTGCATCACCTTACAAGTTTCAATTTTGATCACAGTATTTTAAAGTCTTATTCTATTCTGGCCTTTATGTTAAAATGAATTTTAATTAAGACTAAATCATAAAGTAGTTAAGGCGCCTTAATTAACTTTTGATATTAATTATAAACATGACAAAATTTAGAGAAAAGTATGTGTCGACAATGGTCTGCAGCCTCCTCAGTAGACCAAATATCATTATTGAATTTCTGCTTGTAAAAGACAAAGGACTACCCCACAACACTGCCACGTTGGTGTTAATTATACTCAATGATAATGACATCACCAGTATTGTAGCTTACTGACGATTTAATTTTTAAAAAAAGGAGTAAAATATTCCTTATGCAATAATGGCTTCATAATGCACATGTATGTCTCCTTGCTGCTGATTACATCACAATTATTAGGGGGCTACATTGCTCAGTCTCATTCTGGTGAACAAATTGAATTGGATTAGGCCTATAGCAGTGGTCATACTTCCAAAATGATCATTATGCAACCAGTTGATTAAAAAATTTCATTACCCTGTAGTGGGGTCCCAAATAGTTATCCTGAGACATCCAGATTTTTGGAAGGTAAATCAACATTTGTAAGACCATTCAATTTATTTTCACAATGAAACAATTCACTAGCCATCCTGGTTGAAGTGAAGAATGCTAAATTCTGCCTACAGATCTGGAACGCCCCCCTTCAGTGTATAGAGGGTCAGTCAAGAGGTTAAAATATTAACTGGAAATTGTCGCATATTCTAAAATTTAACGATATATGAAATTTCATTGCAAATACTTCAGTGCCTAGACTAATCAAAGGTACAGGTGGAAGTTTATCCTCCAATAGGAATGTTTTTACCCCACACTGAATTTTTCAGGATGCACTTTTCGCAGAAATTAACAGATTGTGTGTTAGCACATAATTTTTACGTCAGTGTATTGCATTGTACAGGCTCCATAAGCTCTAGAAGACAGTTTAAGCTTTCAATACAAAAACAAATATGTTGTGATTTGAATGCAGTTAAGATAGTCCCAATTTGGTTTCTTATATGCCCTGAGCTGGACCTGAGAATAATTCAGGGAATCATTGAGCATTTTTGAACAGTCAATCGCAGCCCGATTCACATTGTTTTCACAGCCCAATTCACATCGTTTGAAGAAATATTGGTCTCTCAAGGCTTTTCCATGTATCAGTTGTCAAGTGGTTGTCTCAATAGTAACCATCACAGAACAGTAACTGCAGAGTTGCACTGCAGTTCATTGATGTGACATCATGCACAGCAAATGCTTACATCATAAAAAAAGTGGCTTTGCTTTGCTAAATACACGATTTGTAAAGAAAATCTGTCTTGCATTTTGGAAATGCCACATTTCAAGCCTGTTATAGCATATTATTTTTACTTGAGATGTGATGTCTAAAATGGTATCACAATAGACTTGACTCTGAAAATAAGGCAATGGGTGAAATATTTTTTCCATTATCCGTCTCAGTTCCAGAGATGTTCCAAAAAGCGTTGAATTCCTATAACGGGTGCCTTTCAAACCATCTAATAGAGTATTGTCACATGACCTATGATGTCACAAATGGCTTCATGAGAGTCCTTGACCCTGAAAATGTGGGTATTGGTGAAATAATTTTTTCATTATCAGCCTTAGTTCCAAAGATATTCCAAAAAATCCATTTTTCAATAATGGCAGCCGAAAATACAATATTTCTTGAAATGACAAATTTTTTCCCCAAAAGATGTCTTATTATTGTCAAAGACACATTATAAAATCAAGTTCAGTTTCAAAATGTGTGCCTCTCATCAGTACACAACAGCACAAAATATGTTGACTCTTATTTTCAAAATGTATATATTCCGTAAATACAAAAATTCCCATAATGAGGTCATATTTGCAAGTTTTTGAACTGTATAAAGTACCAAAATTTAGCTTAGAAAATTCCCTATCCCCCTGTACCATCAAGTTGAGTCTAAATTAGCCTTTTGTGCTCGTAAACATAGCATGTATCACAAAATCAGACAAAAAATACGGAAAAAATGAATTTGACCTTGAAATTTCACAATGACCTTGACCTTTAATCATAAAAGTAACCACTTAGATGAGTGCGGAATTGGCAAAAATGTATATTTGGACACCAAAATTGTTAAAGTAAGTCCATTTTAAGCCGAGATATGGCACTTTTCATATTTTTGCATTTTCCTACAAAATCCATGAAATCTGCCACCATTAAATATCTTAAAATGCTCATATCAGGCACATAAGGAAAATGCCCAGCGAACGGAAAGTGGATTTCGGACATTCAAGTCATATATAAGCATCACCAATCGACAGCTTTTCTAGCCACCCGCTGGCAAATGGGTTTTTTGTGAGCTGAAGTTGGGCTGTTTTCCCATTGAAGCCCATGTTAAATGAATTTCAGTCATTTTTGACATGCTTTTTTAAAAGGGGTTAAAATTAAGGAAAATTTCAATTTATGGAAAAACAGACTTCACCGTGCTTCATTAATGTATTTGAAGGGCACATGGTGAAAATTTCATCCAGATCCGGCTCGGACCATCCTCCACCACCCGCCTGGTTTTCTCAGAGACAGCTCAATAACAGATGTACCACATTAACTAAGATATATACCCATAATCTAATCTCTTACACATGGAAAAAAAAAGAAGAGTAAATCTGGGATAAATGTTTCGTAGTTTAACTCCTTCAAAAGACACACATTCAAAATTCAGCACAGATACAAAACTGGCAAAATATTTCAATTGATAAACATCTCAACACAAGAATCAAAACAACACAATTTTCCCCTCTTTTGTTTTTTGCTACACAGTTACTATAAGGCTGAACCATGGCTGGCTGTAGCAGCTTCAATGGCGACTAATGGTTGAGCATAAGAGGTCATGTTGCCCTTTTTGGAGGCAAGACACGTAAGGTCCTTCTGAGCAAAGCCCTGAGGAGGTCCACAATCAAAGGTTACTGTAATGACCTTGTTACCTTGCAGTGCGCATGCTCAGACAGCTGATTAACGCTGGAGCTGCGGTATACATTAATGAAGAAGTAGCCCTGCCTGTAGTCCGGGCAGTTTCAGACAGAGTGGTTAAGGTAAAAGCCTGCTCCGCCAGATGTCTTTGCCTGCATGGGTTCGAACCCCGGAAGGGAACCCCAAATTTTCAGTCGACCGTCGTGAGCAAAATCCCAGCTTGATATTCAGATGAGATGTTAAATTGGAGAGTAATGGAGACCCCTTGTATCAGTCTCTGTGCTGGGCAAGTGGAAAATCCCTCGTATGGGGTAAATGTGACATGTTGAGGATTCCCTCTCTCTCCCATCTCGTCAATCTACCTTCATGAGCACCCAGAAATAGGCTTAAAATGGTGCATTTACCATACATTGTATCTGCATATCTGTGCAACTGTAATCACACAAAATTCAACTCTAAAAGCCAAAGAAAAGAAAAGAAACTGTACCGTTGTAAAAGCCAAGGATATGTAGTGTCATCTGAGTTGCCTGAAGTCTTCAGCTCGTATGATTGGCCAGATACAGAAATATTTACCCAAATCATGACACCTAATCAAGCGCAAAATCGAATTTTATGGAACTTAGCAGTGTAAACATGTGCTGTTTTTACAGTACAATGTATTGGATAGTCAACCAAAAAATTACCTTATTTCCTGTAATTCTGAAAATGGGATTATTCCTGATTGCTTAACATTCACAAGGAAAAGAATGATGCATTTTCAAAATTCTAAATGTTCTCAACTATTCTCAATTGATTCTTCAAGCATTTTTTGTTCAAGTGTTCAAAACGTACATAAGTGGTAAAACTTTCCAACATTGAAATTTTGATCTTGAAGACATTATAGCTGAATTTTCTCTGTCTGTGCTTCAAACTGAATTTAATACTAAAAGTCTAAAAAATATTGTACAAGTAACAGAGATCTTCAACAGATATTTGTCTTTAATATATCCAAATCCTTAAAACTGTGCCTGATTGCCTGTTAAGAGCTACTATGCCTGTTAATCTCAAGTTCTTAACAGATTAAGTTCTTAAGTTTCACCGAATTGCCCTTAACACTTTTTTGTCACCAGGGGAATATTAGGTGAATATCTTGAGCTAGGATTTCGTGTAGGATTGCATTAATATAAATTAGAATGTTAGGGGTGGAGGCTTTCACACTGTAGACCTGTAGATTCGTGCCAAACAGAAATTTAGCCAATTCCTAGGGGAATTTAGCCAATCTGTTGCAATTTGGGTTAAATAGACTGTCAACACCACAAGAGCACAATGAGAGAGAGAGAGGGGGGGGGGGGGAGGTTGGCCAGTAAAAAAGATAGAAAATATCGAATATGTGAAGGTGTGAGAAGTTTTATTAGGTTCAGACTTGTAGCTCTTGTTTTCACTGACACCTTTTTGCATAATACCAGAAGTTTTGCAGAACTGAAACAGATTATTGAAAGTAACGGCTCTATAGGGCATGAAACCAAAGTGATTTAGAAGATATCACTACTGATTTAAAATCTTAATCATAAGTCTTTCTTTCTGGGTTTGTAATGTAAAATTTACTAAGTGTGACACACCTAGTAAATTGTCATCAAAACGTTATGTTAAACCTAACCAGAAAAAAATAACACAAGAATAAATGACACTAGAAAAGTAGATGGAGTCTTTCATTCTTCCCTACTTTCTGCTATTTAATGTTTTGCTTGTGAAAAATTCCTCTTTCTATCTTATGTTGCTTACCTGCTATCCCCACCTGCTATCCCCAAAACTGTCAAGAAATTCGCCTACTTTCTTTCAATCAACATAAATATCTTTAACAAATTGATTCAATAGATGTTTTATCTTTCTATTCTGTTTATTGCAGGACGATATTTACAAGTTACCAGTTAGAGGAATTGGAAAAGGCCTTCAAAGATGCCCACTACCCCGATGTGTATGCCAGAGAAGTTCTTAGTCTCAAGACAGATCTGCCAGAGGACAGAATACAGGTAATTTTTTCAAAAATTCAATTCCTGTATTTACTTTTATGGAAAACAAAGTGTTATTTCTGGAAAACATTACCATTGCCTCTAATAAAAAATAAAGACAACTTCAGGATATGAAATGTTTCTAAAGACCTACATGTTTATTGATTCATAAATGTAAATGGTGCCTTCAAAACTATTTCATAAAAGCAGTTACAATATATTTTGCTGGTATTATGTATTTTCATGAACATGTGAATATTTTCCTTGACTTTAGATGAAAATTAACCTCTCTCTTTAAGAATTTTATGGTGCTGATCAAGTGCTACTTAGTTATTAGCTTAAAACTGGACAGTGTGGACACTTTAATTCTTTCGTCCTTAGTATGCATACGTATGCTTACTTTTTATTTTATAAATATCCACATTTTTGCTTATTATGTCATTAAGATATTTCACATGCTTTATCTCACTTCCTATTATGTAAAGCGATATGTTTATGTTTTATTCATAACTAAGATATATGGGTTAATAATAAGTTTATTAACCAATTATTTCAACAACCTGAATTATCGTTTTGTAATGTAGATGAATTGTGCCAATAATGCAATTAGTAAAATTCGGAAGTGTTTGTGTTTCCAATGTAGTGACTGTAAAATATTTGCTGTAAAATTATTTGGACTTTAAACTATTTGAAATGTGATCATGAAGAAACAATTAAGAGAAGAGTAATGCAATACGTTTACTGTGTATCATTTATCAGTTAATCTCACAATAGCTATTATCTTCAAACAAGAAATAAGTAACTGCTCAGAAAAGCAGGTCGCTCAAAGCAATATCTTTCACGATCAAATTTTTAAGAACTTTCATGAAAATTTACAGCATTTCTATAACAGTGTTTGTCCATAATATTCAGTTTGTCACACAACGTTGGTGGCTTTAATCAATAATTACACAGCTTCTTAATTAGATTACTATAATATTAGTGGCACTCCTGAAAAGTCATGTTGCCATTTTACTGCCAATAAGGTAATCATAAAGTGGCCATTATATTTGATTGTAGATATGTGTCGAAGTTAAATTAGTATCATCTGTGGAAGACCATGATTTATATGTTATTCCACCAATACCATTGATTATCTTAATCATTTAGCAAGTTTGCACATTTCACAATAAGTAAGTCAACAAATTTTGTTTGGTCATAGAATTATATTTCAGATGAAGAGGGGCGAGTTGTTTAGGTTGTGATGGGATAGGATAGGAAAGGATAGGAAAGGATAGGAAAGGATAGGATAGGATAGGATAAAAATATGATGCAATACTATACTATAAGATACAATGAGAAAGTGTCCGATGGATAAAATGGCATATGAATAAAATGACAGACAAATAAACTTACAGAAAAAAAAGTTGTGAATGTTGGTCAATTGTACAGTTCTTGTTATACTGCTGAATTGCAAATATTTGAAAAATTAATATTGAAATAATTGAGATTCTAAGAAGTATTACATATGATCTTCCACAAAACAGCTCTTAAACATAGGACATTAGGACCCAGCACCTTTCAGTACTTGTCAGTCATTAATAATTGAACAATTTTCCTCAGGGACTGTTCACTTTCCAGTGGTAATATCCCATTGAGATCATTGGTCATTAGATATTTATTGCTTTTCAGCAGTCCTTAGTGTTACAATAAACACCTCCATAGCTTATATTACTAGTAATTGATCTAATGAAATAATTGTGAATAGTCACACAAGAGGGTGCATGCTACTTCATAACTAATTTGTGAAATATTAATTGAAACATTATTGGATACAACTTAATTATTAAACAAGATATTAGATATTTCTTTGTCAGAAAATTCAGAAAATAATAGCCCTTGTGAAGTATGAATAGGCTTATGATATTTTAGATGGATGTGGACACAGAAAGAGATACATATGTGGATGTAGAGAGGGAAGGGTTGATAGACAGACAGATGGACAGCCAGGCAGAATGAAATAAACAAAGAAATATATTTAGAAAACCAGACAGCGAGAAATATAGATATAACTGATACAGTGGCTGGAAATAAAGATAGTTAAGTAGAAAGATACAGGTAAAAAGAAAGAAAGCCTATAACATGCACATAAAATAAAAATCTGGACATAGTCCTAAAGATGAACATACAGATATACAGTCATGCAGAATCTGTCAGACAGATTGAGAGATGCAGAAATGTGGATAGACAAAATGTAGATAGACAAAAAGAGACAAACAGATAGACAGATGCGTAGATGAAAATAGAGACTGAATTATTATACATGTACCTGCATTTTATTGATTTGAAGAGGTACTTTTGGTAGTATTGCTCATCATGCCACATATTGACATTATGGTCAGAGTTCATGAAATTTTAATGAGAGTCGTTTGTTAAAGGTTACTTCATATAATCACATGTAGGGTTAATAGCCAATGTGGTTGTTGATTATAGCCAATGTAGCCAATAAAGGAAAATCTAAGGTTGTTCACAATGCCTTTTAGTGATTAAAATGCTCAAAATTCTGTTCAGTTTTGGGTTGGAGGTATTATTGGTACTGCACCAATACATGCTCAAGAAATTTATTTCCCCAGAAGTTCTTCTACATCAAAATACTGTCATATTACTTATTGACATAAAGTAAGCAACTTTGATTGAAACTTAAAAATGGAAGGAAGTCAAGAAAATAATGAGAAGAAAAGGCTGGAAGAAAGGATGAGAGAAAAGTCTATAGAAATATAGATTAAGGGAGGGAGGAATAAGTACAGAAGAAAGAAAGAAAGTTTCTCATCACATTCTCTTTAAGAAATCATTGGACTTATCAACCGATCTTTGCAACTAAGCCTTCCATATTAGATGCTCTGTATATCATTAAAAAATTACTTATACACCTCCATTATTCCTTCCAAACAAACCAAACAATATCTTCTGGAACCTAATCTCTCATCCACAGGCTGACATACGGCAAAATATATACAATTTATAATTGTATATAGAGGACAGCTCCCTCTGTAGGAGGAATGGTTGTTATTAATAATACAGCCCAGTAGATCATGAGGCGAAACACTACTCACATTTCAGATAAACAAAAGTTGACAGGGCAATTTTGCAATTCATTATTAATTCATGAGACTCCATAGGTCAGTCTGTAGATTTGATCTCATGGAAATTTCACCACTCTTGCTTCTGACCTTTCTGCTGGCAGTTTGATCACTGGGCACAAGTGTGCATGGTTGGTAGTTAGCAGAGCTCTAGGAAAAGTTGGTTGGCCAGGCTGGGTAGTGGGTAGTAATTGGTGGCTGTAGCTGCATGGCTAACTTTTGGCATAGTTGCCTGGTGGGAGTCTACTGGCAGCTTGGCGTCCAGAAATCAGTTGAGAGCTGGCAGTGGAGGTAATATTAGGATTAGCAGCAATAAAGAAGCTTGGTAAACAGCATAGGACCTTCAGTGAAAAGTTACTAGTGTTATTACTCAGTTACTTAGGTAGCTGTCAGATCCTCAGTAGTTGTCATCAAGCAGGGTAGTAGACTAAGAAGGTGACTTTAGGTTAGCCAGTAGCCTATTTGCCATTTGGTAATAAGTTGGTTATTACTAAGTTGGTTAATCTGGTAGTTATAGTCCTCTGGTAGCTGTCTAGTAATAGTTAATCTAAAGCAGGTAGCCTGCTTGGTCTACTGTCAGATACACATATGGAGTAAATGGGTAAGATGCATGCTCCAGATCTTCAAAACCTGGATCTGAACTATTATTTTAGTTTTTGCAACCCACTTACTCTCCAACCACACAATTCAGGAATCTTCCTCCAACTTAACATTACAATGACTAAAAATCCAACCCTCACCAAAAAATAACTCAACAATATCATAGTTTGCTCCAAGATATGGTCTGCTACCTTTGCACACTGATGTAACAAAGTAAAAAGGTCATGCAGCCAAAGCTAGTCATTTGAGCTGTCATGGGTTTATGTCATTTCTCCTGAGTAATTATCTCCCTCAAAAGGAACATCAATAATTGACATGGTGTACTGGTAGGGCTATTTGCTTTATTAACAATTAAGCAAATTAGTCCTACCTGTTATTTCACGTCCAAAAAAGTTCAATACGAATGAATAATTGAATGAATAAAGGAAATTAATGAGAAAAAAAGAGAATTTAAAAATAGAATAAAAACAGGATTTTAGAGAAATGTGTGAAAAAAAGATAATGAAAAAGCAGCTAATTTCATTAAACAAAACAGAATAAAACATGTGATTTATAAAACATTTAATGAAAAATGACTTTGATTACCTGTAATTATTTTACACCACTACACAGAGTAGCGAGTTGTGATTATATCACCTGACACAACTTCCTGACACCAAAAGGTTGTTATGCGATATTTCATAATCTGAATATGTTAGCTATTTATTCTTATGTTAACACAAGCCTTCCTTGGCATTTAGTCTGAAAAGTAGAATAATAAAAATGATTTAATTTCCCAAATTTATGCCCCCCCCAAAAAAAACTATGAACAAATCATTAAATTAATTTGATAATGGCCTAAAGTCAATCATATTACTCTTGCAATAAATCCCACTTAATTAGGTGCATTATAAAATTACAATGGTGTTTTTGAACTGTTCACTTTTTATTGTATTTTCCTTTTTTGCTCATGTTTTATGACAGAATAGGTACAAAACAATGAGCAGTTCTCAGAATGGATAAATCACCTCTAATCAATTATAGTTATTAATGTGAGGATTTTTTTTCTCCTTTTGGCACTTTTTGTAATTAATCAGTGTATTACAAATTCAAGTGAAATACTGATTTGTGTGATGATATACCATAAACAATCCTGTCACAAAAAAAAAGTCCATAAGCTGTCATGATAGTGTTATATTCAGCTTTGATTATTTTCAGAAATTAGCATGTTTTTTTAACCCTGTCCTCTCTTTCCTCTGTTCTATTGTTTTGATTGTTTTTTTTTTCGCCACTAAATACCGTATAACACCTAGTCAAAAACTGATTTGTGTGATATCATACCATAAAAAATCAAATGACACATCAAGTTCATGCCATGATACACTTATCTTCTTCTTTATTACAAACTGACATGTTTTTTCATCATTTCCGGCAACAAACAATATATCATTTTTCGACTATTTGTGACATTCGTGCGAAACTTACTTAATGTCTCCAGCACTCTACGCACAACCTCATTATTAGAATATTTTTATGAATAAGAAATATTTGATTGAATACAGCTGAATGGACATTACTTCCGGCAACAAATAATAATCATTTATAAACAATCCCTGATGTTTCGTGTGAAACTTACTTAACCTCAAAACATGATATCATTAATTAATAGAATATTGCAAATAAATCCTTCAGATTAAATAATTGCTGATGTATAATAGTCATGATCAGGCTTAGTTGTTCTGATGATGACAGAAAATCCTTTTACTGACAAATAACGTGATATTCTCAAATATGTCCAAAAGACTATGTATTGTTTCAGTGCAGATGAACACAAAAACCAACTACTGGTACAAAACAACATTATTGAACACAATAGTTATAATATTATTGCGACAAACACTTCCGGATTGCAAATTGAAATGATGATGCTGTGAGAACATTGTAATTTGTTAGTAACACAGCATTGTCAATGCAATATTGGGAAATTAACTGCTTCAGCAAATTACTTCACCAAAGTTAAAATGAACCAAATTCAACCACGAATATGAATTTTGAGAGAAATATCAGTTATTGAATTTTTTTTCTTCAAAAGTTTGAGATTTGAAATGAATGGTACAGGCATATCAAAACAAAAGTTAAATTGAGAATGCTTTGAAAAAATAATATACAGACAATCACACATAGTTCCTCATAAGAATGATAAAAATAATACCAGTTTAAAATTCTTCCAAACCTGATGTCTAGTACACCTATCAGGAATTTTCGTCAGCTTCAAAATGTCTCAAAACGGAGTACCTTCAGGTGCTCCTTTAGGTCCATACCTAAACCTGAATAACTATTTACTTCTAATTCTTCTCTACCACTTCTCCTCTAGGCTTTTCTATTACACTATCAAGGCTTTTTTAACAACTCGACGGAATCGACAACCCAATAGAACTATATAGAATCACAATGCATTGAATGCAATGGCTTCGGAGCTGCTTTAGTGAATTTGCACGTAATTAATTATTAGCGGAATCACCAGGAATGGGCCGGATCCGAGTCCACCCATCTCAATTACCCAGTATTAATTTTTGAATCATTCCTAGGGGAGGGCTTGCAACGACAGTCAATGAATGCTTTCCTATGCTAATTGCCTGAGTGGAACCCTCTGATATTTACTAATGTGCTACACCCCCAGTTTCCCCAACCCCCCATGGAGTGGAGGACTGCGAAAATTGGATATCTATTAATAGATTTGTTAGCTAAATGTCACTTTGAGCATTGGGGTAATTTTTCAATTAGGCCTAATCACATTCTCTGCATGAAAGAACCCTGCTAGGTGCTTGATTTGATTCTTACAGGCGATTAAGATTCACAAGGAGCAAGGGCTGATCTTTGTTGTGGGCCTGATGAAGCTTGCCTGCAGCTCATGCATAATGTTGCTGGTGCCCATGATGCTATCAATGCTGTTGATGCTTCTGAAGGAGTTTTTGGAGCTTTTTGGTGATACGAAGTTTATTCTGGTACTGATGTGTAGTGTTGTACCAGATGATGATGCCATATCTTGTTGTGGCATAATGATGTTAAAGCTTATTACTCTGTATTATGTTTATTCCTTGTGTATTGAAGATGCATATAGTCCTGTATATATCGTGTTTCAAGTGATTTTGAAAAATCGATAGTTGTGATAATCTTGAAACTGATAATGATTGGCACAATTATATGTTAGTCCCAAATAATAATTTCCAAACATAAGTGGGCTCCTGTCACAAGTTAACGTGACAATAAGTATCAGCAGCATTATATGCATGCAATACAATGTATATACATCATCATCTATTCCAGCACTGCAAATCAGCGTCAGAATATACTTTTCATTGAAATATATCATGCAAACTTTTCACAAAAGTAATGATTTATCAAATTTGCCTCTGAACTGCTCAGATGAGCCAACTGGCTGGCTTATTTTGGGTTATTGGTGAGAAAGTGACAAACACTGACAAGTCCCTGACAACCACATTTTGTATTAAGGCACTATATTGGACATATTGCGACCACTATATTGGAAATAAGCTGGCAATTGCTACTGACAGTACAGTCCCGAGTTCACAGAACACAGACTACCTACTTTATTGAAAATAAGCTTTGCTTCCCATTGAAAAATCACCACAAAACATTGTGTGGAATTTGGACTGTAGCCAATATTGCATAGTGTGGATGCCTACAGCATATAGGATGTGATAAATGAGGGCCAATATTAGAAAAGGGGAGGGACAGGGGGTTGCTGTGACCAGAGAGGGGTATTTTTCAGAGCCCTTGTCAGTGTGAAAACTTGGCTTTGTCTTTGCATAGGCCTCCTTCACTCTGTTTCATTGTGATGGCAGGATTTTCTGTCTTTGCTTTGCTTTGTGAATCCTTGTTGTAGAATGTAGACTGTATATGCATGCTAAATCAGAAAAACGGTTTCACACTACCTGAATTTTGTCAAATATAGATTGCAGAGCAATGCTTTGTCAGTACAAAGTTATTCTTTATCACTAAATTATCAGTATAAGCCATACTTTGTCAGTACATTTATATAAAAATGTCTTTACCGAACTATTCAATGCATCCATGCTTGTCTTAAATGGAGCCATGCGTTGTCAGTGTCGTTATGCATTGTCATTATAAACTCATGCTCTGTCAGTGAAGATGCATGCGTTGTCAGTATAAATTCATGCTTTAGAAGTGAAGAGTCATACTTTGTTAGGATAGAGCCATGCTTTGTCAGCAAGAGGGTAAAATGCAGAGTTTCATTAAGTAGACCTGGGGTAGGGCACTTCTTAAATCATTCCAATGTTATGCTGGGAATGTTTAGCAGCTTACCATAGAAAAGAAGTAGAACTGAGGAATGCAAACATGTGACAAATTAGTCCTGTGATGAGCTGGGAGAGAGGGTTAACTGCCAGGGAAAATGCCAATAAAGGGAGTGAAAGCAAGCACTAAATGAGAAGAGCTAACAAAGAGAAGCAAGCTAGTTTTAGAAGAGGAAAAAAAAGAGTAGAGGGAAAAAGAGTAGATAAGTTTACTGGACAGCTTAGTTGGCAATTACACAATATCCCTGTGAGTTGTAAAATAGGAAGAACGTTTGGAATAACAGTTTTCATTCTGATAAAGTCATGAAATCGTGTTGGGTCAAATGGATTTGACAAAATATGGAGAAGAATACATGAAATAAAATCACCTGGTGGGTTACATGTGTAGGATATATTACCAAAATTCCACTTTTCCAAAAGTCGAGTTGTTACCATTAGGCGTATAATTTGAATAATCATTTCTCTGACTCTGAAATATATATCCAGCATTTCTTCTTCCCCCATCCCCTAAAACCCTCTTCTCCTCCATCATCTCTCACCATCCAACCATCCTCTCTGCCCCCCCCCCCCCCCCCCCCGAGTCCATGTCCCTTCCATACCCCCCCCCCTTCCACCCTCAAGCATTGTTTTTGCAGGAAGAGATCCCATGATGAATAACTAGAGAGTAGCGATTGTCTTTTTGGAGTAGCACTTGACAGTTTTGATTGGCTGATGCTTCTAATTGCTCCAGAACAAAAGGAAACAATGAAATCCCATAATGCTCCGATTTGGACACGTGACCCCTAACAATGGAGCATCCGGTTTCAGCCCTCTCCATATTAGGAGTTATGTTAACTCAATCTGACGTCAGTGATAATTTGTGTCCAATATGATTACTTGGAACAAGAAGTCAAGTTTAAATGATTTTTAATGGAAAAAGTTCTGTTTTTATTTTGGTAAATTTATGCAGGGCATTGCAGGCCCATAGCATTTTATAATGCATGAGGAAATAATCTATATCAAATTGAGTAGGTCAACCACCTGGTTTAAAAAAAAGTTTTTATTGTGACACTTTCAACCATAAATGTGTCAAATAAGCAGCATGACTTGCAACACACAAAACAGTTGTCATCATATGTCATGTACTTGGTAGTCTCTCACTTTACAAAAGAAGCTCTGACGTGATGAATTAAGGGCTGTGAAAATAAATATTTGTTTAGAAGATAGAGACATAGTTCTAATATTTGTGACAACATTGACTGTAATGGTGGTCACGTGACTGTGTAATTGGAGAAGGCAGACGACAAATATGGCTGCCATGGGAGCAAAGATGGCGGTCATAAAAACAAATATGGCCACCATAGCAACAGATGTTGGGCACGCGCAGACGATAATATCCAGTGCAGGACATGTAGGGGGAGTTGCAGTAGCTGTTCCTGCAGAAAATTAGACCTGACTTCATCTCATATAGGAGGGATTAATTATGCAAATTGCCAATTACTCTTAAGCTGCTGCAATAAGCTTAACTGATTAAGGGGAACAGAGTTTGATACAAGCTGTTGTTATGAGCTACAAACATGAAACAAGCAGATTCGAGTTGATGGTGCAATCTGCATTATAACGAAGCAGAATAATATGTCCTTTATTCCTTTATGCAATTGCCATTTATTCATTTTCATTACCTCATTCGTTTATTAATTCACTCCTAAATGAATAAGTTATTAATAACTCCTATATGATGTGAAGCATGAAACAATTCTAATTTCTGGTGGCAATGCCATTCATTGTTTCACTACACTGTCACATGCAGTACTAGGCATATTCTGTGTTCACAGAGCTTTCATATTAACACACTACACGATCTACATCATTAGTTAAAAAAAACACATTTTCAGTGCATAATTTGAGTGCACAATAACCCATCATATTGTACACAACAATTCATCAACCAGAGTGCAATAATTTATCAAGTACACTAATGTTGCCTGTACACATGACATTTATGAAAATATGAACAGGTTTTTTTTGGTCACGCATACATAACAACACTGAACTCCAAATTACTTTGGTGAAACAAAGGATGGTATACCTGTTATAATATGATGGTAATTACGGATAATTGAGAATATTTTGTTTTCAAACGGCACCTTTGCAGAATAACTTCGATTTTGGATTATATTCTATCATGACATATACACACAGATGACTAAAAAGCATGAAAATTATATGACTATCAAATCAGATTATTTCAAAAAGATGTCGTGACTACTCTATACACTATACAGCATTTATAGACAGGTCATTCTCTCTTTCCATTTAAAATTGTCGCTCAGAAACAAAATATATTGAAAATATCATGTTTATGAATCTGTAATGTTTCCAGAATGTCTGTCAAGTGTGTCAAAATGTTATGACTGGAATTGTATTTAATAAATAACTAGTTATTAATAGACTAGTCTTTTTAGTTCTCCAGCAACCTGATAACACAATTACTAAAAATGCATTTTGTACAACAGTGAATTAATAAACCTTCATGAATCTAGTTTATCCAAATCACAGTCATGGACAGTCAGACTGTGAAATGAATTATCTTCCTTTGGATCTCTCAGGAGTGCAAATTGATATTGTTCTTGCTATGACTTTGGCTTTTCGTGTCAAAATCACTGCCAAGAATTTTCTGCCCCATCAAACCCAGTCAGACCACAACATTTCAAAAGTCAAATCACAAAAGATCTTGTGGTCATGGATTTACTTTGATCACAAATAAAACCCAATTAACCAAATGCTTCTCCCTGCTCCATGCACAAAATAGCAATTAATTTGAGTAAGACGATAATTGACCATAAATGTGCAGTCAAAATCACTGCTGTTAAAGTCAACCAGTTCTGGGTCGCAGTCTCTTTGTTTGAAAAAATAAAAATAAAAATCTTACAAATGTTTTTGACAATTTCTATAATTTTTGTCTTTTCTTCTCTCCCATAATACTCAAAGTTGTTTCTAGATCAGATCAGACTGTGATATTTCAGAACCTTTTCTTTGTCTTAGAAAAGAAAATTGGTGGTCTCATTGTGTGACACACCAAGTATATGACTAACTGTTATTGACTGTAGCATTATTCACTAAAATATTTACAACTGATTGTGAAAGCTACTCAAATATCCCAAAGGAGATTGTAAAAATATGCATATTTGATACAAAGACAGTAGTGGAATATACTTTTGAAGACCAGGACAACTCAAATTAAGCCTAGTCGATTTTAAAATTTATAAAAATGTAATCGTTGTGGTGACAAGTGTATTGGAAACCTCAGTTATTTTATTCTGGTCTCCACCCCAGTGTCTGAGGTTCATTTGATAGGATGCTTTTTATCCTACATTGCACTGGTGTATATTATAATGCGTTTATTTATTTGAAGGTTTTGACTCTAATTTCAAATAAGACATTTTTGTATGGTGACAAACAACTGCAAAAAATAACATATTATGCTCTGGTCTATGTAGCAATGCATTTGGGGCTAATTTGGTAATATGCTTTATATTTGACTTGTTTCGACTGTGTAGTGCTTTAAATATTTGCCACACCACACTCTGGCATTCCCTAGATATTCCTAATTTGAGTCTAAAGGGAGATAATTTGAATTTAAAGAATTTCTGATGGGGGCAATTAGCGATTTTGAATTACCCGACGAGTTCACGTGGAGAGTTGGATCTCCATTGTTTTGGAGGAGCTGATTAGTTGAGGATGAGAGAGAGACAATGGTCGTGGAATTCTGGAGAGGAGAGGAGGGGGAAATGGAGGGGGGATTGGGAGGAGAGGATTTTGGAGGAGATGAATAAAGAGGAGAGGAATTGCAGTGGAGGAGATTATGGATGGACGATTTGAGCTTTACATCCTGTATTTGTGGCATTGGAGGAGAGGAATAAGGAGAGGGAGAGGAATTAGTATGAGATGAATTGGGGAGAAGGGAATTAAGGAGGGGAAGAATTAGGAGGAGAGGAATTGGTGGATAGGAATTAGGAGGAGAGGAATTGAGGAGGAGGAGGGGAGGAGAAGGAGGAGAAGGAGGAGGAGGAGGAGAAGGAGGAGGAGGAGAAGGAGGAGAAGGAGGAGGAGGAGAAGGAGGAGAAGGAGGAGGAGGAGAAGGAGGAGGAGGAGGAGGAGGAGGAGAAGGAGGAGAATGAGGAGGAGGAGGTAGCAGGAAGAAGAAGGATGAGGAGGGAGCAGAATTTAAATAGGAATTGGAAGGAGGAGGATCAACGAGGAGAGGAGAGGGATTGGGAGGAGGCCCCGGTGATTTGGGAGAGGTTTGGAGGAGGTGATTTGGGAGGAGAATAAGAATAAGAAGAATAAGAAAATTTATTTTAAATCGCACAAGGGTAAAACAGTTAACATTAGCTAGAAGCAATTTGGCGATTATAATAAAACAAGATAACAACAATACAAATGTAAAAAGATAAAAGTACAATGTAGAAAAAGGAGGGAGAGAGGAAAAAAAAAGATAGAGAAAAAATCGACAATAGGGATTTTCAGGAGGAGGAAAACTTGAAAGAATAAGAAATTGTTGGGAGAGAAACGTTGTCAGGAAAAGAGTTGAAAACCAAACTATAGAAGAGTTTTTGGGTTTGTGAAATGGTAATGCTCAGTTCTATCAGAAACAGACTTATAAGCAAAGCCAATGATTATGCACACAAACAGTGCTCATAGGGAAAGAGTATATTTCTCAGGAAGTGTAGAACCAGTGCACTTCTCAACAAGACAGAAGCTATATGCTCTGTCAGACAGAAGCACATCTCTGGGAAGTCTCGGTGAGATCTCAGAGAGACACACACATACAGCAAGCACATCTCCAATCTCCCCTGCCATCTCTTGCCATCTCTGGAGACGAGATCTCGAGCAGCCCTCTCATCTCCCTCCACTAATTAGTCCCCAACAGAATGAAAACATATTCGCCAATCCAAAATTGTCAGATTTCTAATGGATTCCTCAACTGATCCCAGCAAATTAACCAATATCCAAGAGCTAGGGGCTATGGCCACGTAATTATGCACTAATTAGTTGTCTGATTAATAAGATTCAATTAAACTCCTGTCGTTTTCAGCCTGCCTGTGGGTAGGACATTCATTCATAGCAAGTAAGCCAAGCTCATAAGCAGCTACAAACTGCTTAAATTTTATCAAGGAAAAATTGCGCTTAATAACATCAGCATTGGTAAGGTTTTTTCCTGTTTTTAAAAGTGTTGTTTTTGAAATTAGTTCTGTTTTGAATTAAGTTTCTCAAAGTGGTTTGGAAGTGGTTATAGGATTTTTATAGTAGTTCTGTGTTATTGAGTTAGGTTATTGAAACCTTACCAGTGAAATATACCTACTCATAAAGTGACAAGGCATGCATTTACTTGGTTACAAGTAAATTGTTCTATTAGTTTACAGTGTTTAGGGTGTCACTGAGTTGGCAAATTACATCACTTGAAACAGCAATCTAATAACTATAAGTGACAAGAAGTACAAAGAATATATAAATATAACCAAAATTTCAGCAATATACAGTTCTGAAATGCTGTAACAGCCAAATATCATCTATAATATCACCCCCCCCCTTCTCCTCCTCCCCGTGTCTCCTCTCCCTTTTTCTGCTGCCCTGCCTGCCGTGGCTGGCGCTGACCTCGCCGGATGGATTGCCCTTCGACAGGAAATCAACACGTTAACTACGACGTCGCAGACAGCGCCATAGCATGCGTCGCCGACGTTCTGATAATTGGCAACGTCCTGGCTTGCCACCCTGCCCCGCTCAATTAAGTGGTAATGGCTGCGAATCGCAAAC
Source organism: Platynereis dumerilii (assembly GCA_026936325.1). Classification (NCBI taxonomy): domain Eukaryota; kingdom Metazoa; phylum Annelida; class Polychaeta; order Phyllodocida; family Nereididae; genus Platynereis; species Platynereis dumerilii. The sequence continues at coordinate 14,258,503 of JAPTHN010000016.1, read as the reverse complement.
TGTGGCTGTGACAGAATATGAGGGGGGGGGGTGCTTCAAAGAACAAGCTTGAGGGATGGATGGGGGGGGGGTGGATCTTAGGGGGGGTGGGGGCTAATGCCTGCCACAAGCACAACGATTTGATGGTTAGTTTCTGGCTAAAGATGAAAATTGCTCTTCTTTTGTTTGATCATCATATGTTATATCTAGTCTACATTGTGCAGGCAATACCAATATGAAAACAAATTATGCACGTTTTTCACATCTAGCTAATGGATGACGCACACCTTATTAGGCCTATCCTTAAGAAAAACAACAGACCTATCACTCGATTGCTTATTACGTAATTCTCTTTCCTTGATATGTGTATCTTTAAATGCAATGGGAACTTTATCCAGGCCAACCGATGCTGTGTAGTGGTCATGGTGACAAAATGGTATGGGGTCATCTATAAATTTGTTACCCAAAATCACAACTTATTACAAAATGTATTTGTATAGCAAGACAATCATTTACAGGCAAATTACACAAACATACTGACGCCATCAGATTTTACCAATAATATACCAGACTATCCAACTTCAAATGCAAAAATAACAGTTAAAACACAGGTCAGATGGTTAACCTCCAGCTAATCTGTATTATTTTAATTCTTTCTAAAGTCTAGAGCAGTCTGTAACTTAATCCTTGGATCTATCACACCTCATCTTTACTTAATTGTGACCACTGCCATACCAGCTGAGAAGATTAGGCCTTGTATTTCCTTCCAATTAAATATTTAGAGGTCTGTGAAATTCGAGCGGGGCTGTAGTTGTTGGCAGGGACTGTTTTGTGGTTAATCAGGGTATCCCCCTTTGTGCCGCTGACTAGAGCTGTTCTCTCGGAGCTGCTATGCCTCTCTGAGTAGAGATCTGTTCTCATTGAGCTCTCCCTGAGTTCTCAGTAGCTCTCCCTGAGTTCTCAGTAGCTCTCCCTGAGCTTTGTGTGAGCTCTCTTTGAGCTTCTACTACTCTCTGTTTCTCTCTGTCTCTCATTGAATTACATTGTTTGCTTTTTATTAACATTTCATGATTTTGTCGTTATGCGTGTTTTTTTGCCTGTAATTAGCACTTAAATGATTTTGGTTCTGGGGTGAGCTAATTGCTAATTAACGCGAATTAGCAGAAAGTAGAATTGTATATTATTGAAATCGATATTTGCATAGTGTGATATTCATTTGTTTTGGGCTTGTTAACTTTCGCCTGCAACTAAAACATAAGATTCTCAAACTCTGTAGTTAATCAGTCCTTAATTAGACTTGTGCTAATTATAGTGCATTTAAATAAGTCTAAAGCTTATTTAAAGACACAATCAATGACAAACAGCTCAAAATAGGCCTCTGCTACATCATTTTGTCATCTGCAATGAAATTGAACCTCACAAAATTCGTTCATGACCAGCTGCGGTCTAGGAAGTAGGTTGTAGTCAGAACTGTGCAGTGAAGGCTGTTACAATTGTCGCTGACCAGGCCATACATTCAGCTTTTGAAAAGGTTTAAAACATCAAAACCGAACGAAACTTGAGACTTAGAGGCCTATTAAAGAATTATCATGAATCAAACAGAGTATTGATTTGATGTCATGTCATAATTAATCTATATAATAAATAATACAGACTTGTCATACCCATTGGCCATTAAATCATTGACTCAAACCTAAGCATGTCAGAACAGAACTTGAGTTGACCTTTTCGTGTGAAATCGTGCTTAAAGATCCAATATCATTGAATATGAAGTGGAATCAATTTCGCAAATTTCCTTCCAATTATGACGTCATCAATATGCAAATTGCCATGACAACCGAGACTAAGTGTTTTATTGAGAGTGATTGTAAACGATTGTGCATCCCCCCCTTGGGGTTTTAGGGTGGCTGATTAAGTTAGGGTGCTAGAATGGGGGGTTTAATCAATTTCTTATCATTTTGGTTCTTTTTAGAGGGGAGTTGAGTGTGTTTCCGAGTGGGGGCGCTGGCCACCTGTTATTGCAGTGCCCTCTATGGATAAACTGGAGATAATTAGATTACCATTTGATTTGACCTGCACATGATCAGCTGAGCAGATATGATGATTCAAGGTTGATTCTAATGTTATTCTAATCTGATTCAAAGGGTCATTCAAAGCTGTTTACATCAAGGGTCTTCAGCAATTTTATTCAACCAGGCTTGATGAAAACGAGTGTTAGAGTGGAGTGAGCGCATTCTATTGTAAAATTGCAGAACCCTCGTCTCATGGTAGATAGGTGCCTACTCGGCCACGAATGATGGATGAGTTTATGATCACATGATATCTCCTCTTTAACCCCCTCAAAATTTAACCCCCCCCTCTTCATGCACCCCTATCAGGCCACTCACGAGTAGGATATCACTCTTGAGTTGCACTCTTTAGTGGCCCTCGTGGATAATTCTTTGAGTATGACAGATAATCCACTCGTAGGTCATTATTCAGTGTCTACTCGTAAACCATTCGTTGCTAACTTAAATCACTTGTATTGCAGTAATTTATCGCATTGCAGTTGAACGAATCCACATATATATCAGGATCTGTGTATAACTGTTAAGAAAAAAAAACCAACTCGCTTATTGACGAAACACCATACTGCACCAGTCCAGTTTTTTCCAATCCTTCTGAGCTAACCTAACTGCTGTTTTTTGTTGTTGTTTTTGTCATTCTTGGACATAAAACATATTGCATTTCGGTGCCATACTAGACCCCTTCCAACAGGATGCTGAGCCATAGTAGTTCAATTGCCTTCTGCTAATTCACTTAAATGGTCATTAAATCAAACTGTCCCTGAATTTATGGACCATACAACCAGATAAAATGAAAACATATATGTGCAATGATACACATGCTATCATATGCAATTTGTAATATATTGCCCATAAAAGGGATGTGTACAAAGCTATGGACAAAAATGCACATTTTATTTGGGCAATTACAGCATTGTGGATATTGTCGTAGAAAAATTGCTGATATATAGACCTACATCCAATTAATGAGGATTAGGATGATAATGTTCTGGTATTGGCTTGCTGGCCAGCTTGCTATCTGACTGACTGACAGGCTAATTGAATGACTGGTTGGCTAGTTGACTAACTGGTTGGCTAGTTGACTAACTGCTTGGCTAGTTGACTAACTGGTTGGCTAGTTGACTAACTGGTTGGCTAGTTGACTAACTGGTTGGCTAGTTGACTGACTGGTTGGCTAGTTGACTGACTGGTTGGCTAGTTGACTGACTGACTGACTGTATGTGTCTGTGTCTGTTTCCTGTCTCTCTGTCTCTCTGTCCTGTCATACTACTCATCGTCTAGCTGTCTAGATAGTCAAAAGGTAGAACATCTCATTAATGTATATATTTAGCCACAGTAGTAGTGCATTTTGTACGAATGTGAAAAAAAATAGTAGCAACAACAAAAGATAAACAAATTACATCAAAGAGTCACAGTAGCAGTCTGACAAAAACACGAATTATATTTTACACATTTTCTGTCCTACCTCCAAGGTTTTTGAGGTATTCCCCCCCCTCCCATATACCCTCCCTCTCCCCCCCTTCACTGCTGATATATGACCCGGGAGCAGAGGAGCTATCCATTATTACAGCTAACCAGTAGCAGGGGCGTTTAAAATATTCATGATGACGAATAGCCGGGCCTCTGAGCTTATATTCATTTTGTTAGCTGCTCGGGGATAATTGGCAATTTGTGAATTAACTGTGGGCTGTAAGGGAGTTCTGTGGGAGCCTTCTTGACAAAGCCTCGCATTGTTAGGTCTCCCAGTTTTCAATAAATCAGAAGCTCAGACCAACTCTAATGTTTCCCTCGAATTCCCTTAATCAAGCCGAGGCGGAAAAACTAAATAATTGAATTGATGGTGATGGGCAATTTGTCCACACAAGCCTGTTCGCCCGTCATTCGATTCCCTAAATCATGCCTACATTTTCCTCCAACCACCAGATTTCCACCGTTCTCAATGCTCTTAATTCTGCAGTACCAAATATTTCAACGTTTACTCATCTACAGTACTTCAGTTTCAAAACAACTTCAGAAAGTGTGAACAGGCCTACCACTAGCAAACAAGAAGGTATTGGAGGACTGTAGAGACTAGTCACACTATAATATTCGATAAGACAATTAAATGCTATGATTATTACCAAGGTATAACCATTTGTTACAAGAAACTGAACCTGGTAAAAAAACTATACCAGTGTGAAAAACTCTTACCTGTTGTGAAAAACCATTTTTGGTGTGATAAACCATTTTTGGTGTGATAAACCATTCTAGTTTTGATAAACCATTCTTGTGATAAACCATTTAAGTCGTGATAAACCATTTCGATGGTTATAAACCACTTTCCCCAAAATCAGGCTTGAATAGTTCACGAAATTGAACTGCATGGTTAAAGAACTACAACTTCTGTGAATTCAAACAATGCAAAATACAGATATATTAGAGATGGCACTGCACAGCTATAATTATATGAGCGCAGCTCATGGCTGCCGAAGGCAGCCATGAGCGAAGCTCACTTAGCACAAGGACAGCTCATTCTGTGTGGTGCTCCTGTCTGCAGTGACTGCCTAAACAGGAAGTGCCTGTAGTTACCATAAAAGTGGAGCTAGTAGTTTAGTCACAGTTTAGTTTGGTAAATAATTAAAATATGTTAAATAAATTCCAAAATAGATTTAAAATTTCGGTCTTGTCCTATAACAACCTCCAATGACATATTTCGGGGATTTAAATAAACATGTGTATCAACATTGGGATATCATTATTTCATACCACCTGATTGGAAGAAGTGAATAAAATCAAACAAATGTTAATGACTTAAATAGATCACCAAGTAAGAAATCTTAGCAACACTTTAGATTACATAATCTTTATTAACTATCAACAAATTATGTAACAGTCTAATAGTAAACAATCACCTCTGAATAGCTAAGGTTTTATTGATCTCAGTTATGTAACAGCAACAATTTAGTTCAATCTGTCTATCTATCTATCTATCTATCTATCTATCTATCTCTCTATTTATCTATCTATCTAATTATCTATCTATCTATCTATCTTCTATCTATCTTCTATCTGACTATCTATCTTATCTATAGATCTAATCTTATCTATGTAATCTTATCTATCTGCCCATTTGCCCAGTCCTTTAAAAAGATACGTTGGCCTTCTGCATGGAATGTTGAAGATAATGCAGTAGTTCTATGACAATGCTGCGCGAATTTCATGGCAGTGCCATTTACATATTAATACATGTAGGCCTACAGTAACACTATTTATAAGCAATATAGTGTTGGTGCTAAAGCTACTTCTAGTGCCGCAATGAGCAGTACAGGAGCCGCCAGTAAAAGATGCACTGGGTTTAGATGAAGGAAGGGGGCTGTCAGGAGTCTTTGTTAACATCCAAATTGGCTGGAAAAATGTCATCCGATCCGGAAGCAAATGGCAAAGACCGTGGCTGGTGACACTGGCAGGCTTTGGGTTAGAATCACACAGTCTTTTGCCATCAGATTTAATTACAAATTGCACTGCCAATTATTTCATAGCCCTGGGCGCTGCCTGTGAAACGCGTAATAGCCTCATTAACTGCGGACTGCAGACTTCGGACTTGACACTGTCAAACGCGGGTGGCAGCAGCAGGGCCTGCAGATTGCGGCCTATACGAGATCAGATCAGACACAACTTGTTAAATATAGATGTGATCACGTTCTGGAGTCCAGCTGGGTGCCACTCGCTCACCAGCTGTTTTACAGATCTGCTTTCAAGTGTAATTCAGCTGTTATGCTGTTTTTTTGTTCTCTGATGCTAGTTACAGCGATCTTTGTCAATGAGCATTGGCACATCCTGGCTTATGGGAAAGACGATTAACTAACTAATTGTAAATCAAATGTGACAATACAGGAAATGCATTTCAGCAATCAATCATTAACTTATTCAATACATGCATGGTTGAAGGTGATTTAGGCAAATTATAACATTGCCAGATCCAACTTCAATATCCTCTGTTCAGCAGAACTCAGATGATTTTTGTCTCTACTAAGCTGTTTTAAAAGTACACTAGGCCTAGTTCTTGATATTTGCTACTAGAGCAGGAATACCAACTTCTAAACTTGACAACATAGCTACTTCAGCAATAAAAATAATTTTAAAAGGGAGATAAAATAAATGAAGAACTTTTTGTACAGACAACAAGGACACAAATAAAGATCCTCATTAAATCTATACTAATACCAGTTATTATAATGACTAGCTTCTTGACTAAACCAAGGCCCAACCCCTCAAGCCATAAAGCTACCCCCCCCCTGCCCAGATCCCCAAACCACTAAGTCCTCTCGCTTACACTATAATTAGGCTCTAGTTGTTTCAGGGTTGGCGGTTATGGAAAGTCGATCCTGGAATACAAGATTAATTAGTAAATTCACAAGGTTGTAAAGTTGTGGGGGTGTCACAGATAAACAGGATTAAACAAAGACAGCCAGTGATTAGATAGACAAGCAAGCAGGTGGACAGACTTGTAGGGGAGGGAAGGGGAGAATTAGCAGGATTAGAGGAATCATTATAATTAATAAAGTCAAGCAACATATGATACCCAAATCAAACCTGGCTCGAAAAATATACTTTTAAGGACTAAAACAGCAAATTGATGATCTTTTAGTCAAGTCTTTTCTTTTGTGATTATCCCATTGATCATCCCATTGGAAGTGTGGCATTTACCTACAGCCTACTTCATGCAATGCCATTTGAAGAAACGTATTCGTAAACTGCAATGCAATTAAATAATTCTTCCGATTATAAGTGAGAAATAAAGGACACTGCTGTTTGAAACTTTGAAATGTATGACCACATATACTGAATCATCTAAAACCATTTATAATAATAATCTTGGAGGGCTGCACTTACCATTTATACCTATCTTTCTAGCCTACCTGGATAAAAAATAGTTCTTCTGATTCTTGCTTAACTGAAGCACTTATAATTCAATATTGAATCGACAGCAGCAAACTGTTCTTCATGTACAAATATACAAAAGCTGAGCACGATATAACAGCTTTTACTTTGCTCTAGCATGGATGTTGAGGAGAGATGGAGGGGGGGGGGGGGTGGTTCAGCTACAGCCTGCAGCTTGCTTGCAGCAGCTTGCTTGCCAGTTTGCCTGGCTGCTGTCTGGGCTATCCCAAAGGCACATCTTGCAAGCCCCAAACAGATCCCAGCAAGGCAGAAAACTCCGCTAATTGTCAGCTAATGATGGCACAGCAAAATGAATGACCCCCAGACTCCACCCCAACCCCCTTGTCATTCATCTGAGCACCCAAAGCATTCAGAGTAAGATGGGCACGTCGGAAATAATGAGGAGAGCAGAGGAGGGGAGGAGGAGGAGAGGGGAGAGGAGAGGGGAGAGGAGAGGATGAGGGGGAGGAGGAGAAGGGAAGAGGAGGGGAAGGGAAGAGGAGGAGAGGGGAGGAGGAGAGGGAAGGGGGAGAGGGGAGGAGGAGGGGGAGGAGGGGGGAAGAGGAGGATGAGGAGGAGAGGAGGAGAAGGGAGGAGGATGATGGGGAGAGGGAGAGGAAGAGGTGGGAGTCGAGGAGAAGAGGGGAGGGAAGAGGAAAGGAGGGGAAGAGGAGGGGAGGGGAGGGGAAGGGGAAGGGGAAGAGGGAAGGGAGGGGAAGAGGAGAGGGGAGAGGAGAGGGGAAGAGGAGGAGAGGGGAGGAGAAGAGGGGAAGGGAAGGAGGAGGAGAGTGAAGGGGAGGAGGAGGAGGAGGAGGGGGAGGAGGGCAGAAGGGGAGGAGATGAGATGGGGGAGAGGAAGAGGGGAGGAATTGGGAGGAGATTACAAATGAATGAGATAAGATAGATAGATAGATAGATAGATAGATAGATAGATAGATAGATAGATAGATAGATAGATAGATAGATAGATAGATAGATAGATAGATAGATAGATCAGGTAATAAGGATGTGTTGAGAAACACAGAAAAATAACACATCTACTTGTATAGTGCAGGAGATCAAGCCAGACCAATGGTAAAAAAAAATTAAAATAACATTTTCTTCACCATTCTTTCTAGCTAGGCAGCAGTAGAAAGGCCTTTGTTTTTGCTTGCTTGTACAAAACTGACTGCAATCTAGCATATAATATGAAGACTGCACAGTCCACAGCCTTCAAGGCTCAGCAGCTTAGCTGTGTGCTGCTCATCCTTTTGTAGCTAGTTACCCCCAAAACCGGTAATTGGCCCGCATGACAGCCCTTGTGAGTAAATTGCACGTGCTTCTAACAAGCTAAGAAGTCTGTTTCTCAGTTGCCACTAACCATACATGCTCTTTTGAGGGTCAGAACTAACTGGGGTGAAAAGAAGACACAAAGGAAAAAAGAGCAAAAGAATAGCAACGTGATTTATTTATTAATGTGAGGCAAGATTAATCTATTTTGTGTGTATAAGTTGTGTCCCTGTGCAGTACGTATGTACTTGTTGAGGGAAATTGGAGAGTAGGTATATTTGCTACTTGTTCATCTTTAATAATTTTATGAATTACAACTAATCTGCAAGATAGATTAATATATGAATGAAGAACAGATGATACAGTTAGATTCAAAAGTTTTGCCAGCCCTTTGTGGAAGTTGTTGAGTTCCACAGGCAATAGCAGATGGAGCTACAGTGCTGAGACTCTGGCCTTAGAATGTTTTCCAAGAAAACAAAGGGCACCTGCGTTGGCCGCCAGGACAGTTGCATATGTTTCATATATTCCAAAAGCATTTTCATACTACTTTTCTTTCATTGTTAGGGCATATTCTGTGAGGCATTGTTGAAAACCTGTCGGTTTTGTCCCAGATTTCTCTGAAAACCAGAACATTAATCAACACCTTGTTTTCCTATTTTACTTATGATAATATTAATAACTCTTACATCTTATTGCATTTCTAGGTGTGGTTTCAAAACAGACGGGCAAAATGGAGGAAAACTGAGAAACGGTGGGGGAAGGGCAGTATAATGGCCGAATACGGATTATACGGAGCCATGGTCAGGCATTCCCTACCTTTGCCCAACTGTATCGTGGAGTCAGTTGACGAGGGACCTAACACCAACTCCACAGCACCTTGGTTATTGAGTATGTATCATATTCACTCAAGATAATGTTTTTTGTTGTTGTACTTTGTAGGTCTGGTTTCAAAACAGACGGGCCAAGTGGAGAAAGACGGAAAAGACTTGGGGCAGAGGGAGTATAATGGCTGAATATGGATTATACGGAGCCATGGTCAGACATTCCTTACCCCTGCCAGATTCCATCATAAACTCGGCCAAACAAGGAGCACTGGAATCTTCTGCACCCTGGCTACTCAGTGAGTCCATATTCATGAAACGTGCAAAGTTCTTTATTTATCGAAAATTATGCTTTAACATCCAATGTATATTTTCATTTGCATTGATAAGCAGCAGCTTTTTCGATAATTTGAGTTCCTTAGCACGCCTTGTGAATGTGGAGTTGTTGAATGTCCTCTGTGCATCCCCCTTCTGTTTTGAGCCAGACCTTTGCATATATGAATTATCATTTATGTTATCCTTTATGCTACGAAATTTCCTTACATTGTTTCTTATACATGAATTTTTATTATTTTATCCTTTATGCTATGTAAATTTCATTTCTGCAATATTTTATGTTGTGAAATTTCATTCCATTTATTATGGTGTGAAATTTCATTTATGAAATCTTTCATTCTATGAAGTTTTCCTTTATGTTATCTATGATGCTATCAGTTATGATCGGAGTTATCATCAAGTATTGTTGCTGGTGGTGCATCCCATTTCCATTTTATGTTATAGTTCATACATAAATATGGAAAATATTAGTTTTTACTTTCCATCCAAAAATATTTCATTGTCATAGTTGTCCCCTTTCCTTTCTGGAGTTAATTATGTAAGCCTATGTATGATTTGTGTCATGAGTGTGCTTAATAACTTTGGTCGTGGTGAAGTTTTGTAGAGGTTGTACTACATTGCACATTCCCCTTCTCCGTTTGGCATGTTTTTCCAAAATATTAGTAGGTATTTTTTAAATTGATGAATGATGATTTGATATTACTCAATCTTTGAAGAATTACACAGCTCTATAACGAAACAAGAAAACAAAATAATATTTCAAAATTATCAGGACAATGTGTAGAAAAGAGGTGGTACTACAATGCAAGTAATAAAAGTTAAACCAAATACACTATGGGGAAAACTAACTGAACCAAGCAACCATAAAGAAGAATGTCACCGATGTTCTGAATCAAGGTAACATTATATACAAGAAAAACAACAATTGGCCATTTATGGTACATTTTTGAGCCAATATGAGACATTATAACAGCCAATATAGCAGCCAATATAGCAATAGACCCCAGCAACTTAGATTCAATAGATTGGCTTCATATGTGCTTACTTCAAGAAGCAGAAAATGCCTCAAAATGGCAGCTACCCGTGCTGTCAATGGCTAATATTGTTGAAGTGGGTAGAAAGAGCCATTTGTGCTGCCAGCCATTGATTGAAAGGTTCTTTTGAAGGCAGAGAGATGATTAGGCTCAAAGTTGCGATGCAGACGGCTATAGTTGGCCTGCCATGCTTGGCGCGAGCGGGAAAAAGAATGTCATCTCAATAGATTCAGTGCAGGCAGACCATATTTTGATAATGTCAAGTTATAGAAAGGGATGGAAATAGCAAAGTATAGTATAATCTGTGAACTACGAAGAGAAAAAAAATGGTTAGATGCCATAGATGGAGGTGTGGGACTGTAAGTACAATAGTAGGAAGAGATAGACACCCTTCGAAACAGTTGATGTTACTCTATAGTAAACGAAATGACACTAGTATGATTGAACTAATGAATTTCACAGGCCCGAATCAAACTAACACTGTATATTATATAGCCTGTAAGGTGGAAGATAGCAACAAAACTGTAAAATATAAGCTATATAAAGTTGTTTGCACTCCAAACAGAGGTGACTTTTAAAAGGTGTTACATTATGAGATGTGACAAACACTTGTATGACATTTCTTTGTTTATCACATTAGTAGGGGGAAAATGATTTTCCCACTACTCACATTTTCTGTAATTTAGAATTAGTGCATTTCCCTTTCTACTTAGAGGTAATGGATACATTATTATAACAAAATTGTAACGCACTCACATTCTAAAAATTCAGATGCAAACGGAGAACTGGACCTGTCCACCAAAAAGAAGGAGGGGGAGGGGGGAAGTGACACACCTTGGATTTCACCATTTTTATTAAGTAAGAAGTTACATTTATGTTTAGACAGTACAGATGTTATACTAGTTGGTTTTGGAACTTTTCGGTAGGGTGACAAAGTAGCTACTTCGATACCAAACCAAGATTAGTGGAAAAATTAAGATTGATTATTGAAAAGGAAAATGTATGGGTAACATTTGATTAGAATGTGTGATAAACTCTTAGTTCATGTGCACACAGAAAAAAATAGTATTAATTAATGCTAAAAGGTGTTGAAACTGTTGATGACAAACTACCAAGAATACATGCATGTATATACATGAAAGTGAAAAAATTTGATGTTTTGGAGACAGCAGACGACAATTGAAGAAATCAGACGATTGTAGAAATGACGGTTTTGGAGAATTGTTTTTGGATGTGTGAACTCTAATCCCTCCGCTACTCTATAGGCTAGCTACAGCTTTACTATCTGCTAAACGTGGTGCTATGGTAACCCTGTGTGATCAGCTGCAGAGTGAATTAAGGTAGTTCAAAAGCTAAAGCGGACAGGTTGCTTAAGCTGGGGCTCTTTTAAAAATCTGGCTGCTAAATCTGGCTTGTCACCCCATAGACTCTCTGTCACTGCCAAAGCCAGTTGCTCTATAGTAGAGCAGCTTCGCGCAAAAAATGGCCAAAATAGTTACGAGCCGGACAAAAGCGTGAAATTTTCGCCATGTGTACTTTGGGACTTGCCGGACAAGAATTGCCTAAGCTCCAAAAAAACAAACCTAGGGAAATGCATTTAAATCGGTTTCCATGGCAACAAGTACCTATTTCGAAAATCCTTCCCAAAATATGAGTAAAGTGATGCTATATCAAGGATATTTCTGCTATTGCGATATTTTTTGGCAAAATGAAGGACAATCAAATGTTGCATCACACATGATATGAAATATCTTTATTTACCCAGGTGTGTTACCATGGCAACCACAGTTCATATGAAAATGCTCTTAATATCTGCTTCATCAGATTGAAAGTTTTATATTTCAGTCAAATTTGGGTCTAGAAAAATGATTTTTGTGTCAAATTGTCAGTCATAATGTCTTCTGAAGAAATGTAAAAAAGTAAGGTGATAACTCTGTTTGTCATGTCACCATGGCAACAGATATCCAATATTCCAAAGTAACTTTTTGTTACTACGTGCACATGAACAGTGCTAATAGAGGCATACTTATAATTTTTATCCTCAATCATGCATCAGCTTGAAGCATTGAATGTCAGATATCCTAACAGGGGTTCACGTACGGACAATTTTGAAGTGTGTTGTCATGGCAACCAAAGATAAACAATTATAATATTTTGTTATATGCCACACTATAGGGGGTATTCACAAGAGTTGCAGTGGAGCATTTTTTATGAAACTTGGCAGAAACAAGCACAGTATCTTCAGTATGTATGTAGCAGTGTATTTTTGCAGCTTTGTTAACCCCTTTTGACTATGGTGCCATCTACTTGCAAAAAACATGTGTTTTGGTATATTCTCATAAATCCCTTCATTTCATGTTTACACAATAAATGGAAGCATGGATTTTTAACATTAGATCATGATTATGATACCTCCAACCATCAAAATAAATTGTTTGTCATGCTTAAATCATGAAAGTTAAAGAATATATCACATAACATGAATATAAGAGAGGGGTAAAATGCAGAAATATCAAATGTAGTGAAATTTAAGCATATTTTTACGAAGTCATCTTCCATAAAAGTAAAAATATTGCATGTTAGAACCCCATTCCCAGTCTATTTGGAAAGCATTCAATCAAGCCATTATTTTAATGTAAATTTTGTTTACAAATATATGGCTGTTGGTAGCTATGGCAACCAAGTTTGAATTTGTCAGATTTTGCTATAATTGGGCAAAAGTCGTTTTTGTAACAGAATCTTCTTTAACCAACTCTATCAAAAGTGTGCAAAAACATTTATTGAAATGTCTATTTTAAGATAAGGCTTATTAATTTTAGGTCACATGACCAAATAAGGGTGTTGCCATGACAAACATGTTCAAATTTGACATGAATTGAATACTTTTTTTCAAGTAAATCGATGTGTAACCCTATTTATCTTTCAGGAGGAAGCTTGATTTTTAATATTTAAGAGAGATCTTGGTTAGTTCTTTCAGGTTGAATAATATTAATATTGAAATTTGCTTTTATTAGTTGCTATGGCAACAGATTTGAATATGTCGACATTTCTTTTAATGTGATATAATTGGCATTTTAGTATTTTTACGCATGTTCAAACTTGGTGAAACTGGAAAGAATAGTGCTCTGGAATGAAAATTTTACAATTCTTAGGAAATCTATTAGGTCATGTGACCTGAATGTAGGGTAACCAGACTACAATGGCTGAATTGTGAGATTTTTTCACAAATTGATTTTGCTAAGTTTGAATTTTATCCCATTTATGTGTCCATCAATATAAATGTATTCTGCTTTACAATAAGTCCCTATGTCAATCTTTGAAACCATGTTTATTTACATGGAAAGCAATTGTTTCCATGGCAACCCAGCCTAAGTTTTGCATTGTGGTCCAAAGATAAGTTACTGTAGAGGTGTATACTAGTCGGAAAAGATAGATGTCACATGAATTTAATATTGATTTTTGACATTATTTCATATCATACTGACAATGTTACACCTACTGTTTCTTAGGTCACATGACCTAGTATAGTGGTAAATATGTTATTCATAAGAAACACACAAAATAATTTAGTCTAACATTAGGAGGAGCCACCCTTTATTGGCTCCTTCAATAGTTTTTTTAATATAAGAAGTATCCTACTTGAAGGCCGAAGTAGCTAAGATCTGAAGTTTACTTTTTTTCTGGGAGATACGCATCTTTGAGATGCAATAAAAAGTCAATGGTTTAGGTTTCTCACTTATCAGTATCTATAATCCATTTTCTTTTTTCATTGTTGTCATGGTAACATTATGATAAAAGTTATTCAATTGTTTGACAGGCATACACACACATTTGGAAGACATAACTTACCACATAAACCTCAGCCTGGATTAATTTGGGAAAAAACCAGACATGTTCTTGACTAATGACAATGTTGGACCATTATTTTGGGGGTTTTTACCCTCTTAATAGGTCAAGTGACCTCAGACACTAATGGGTATGACATTTTCAATATGATATGTGCTCACAGGTGTTAATTAATGTAACATGCAACATTTTTCAGTGGTGCGTGGAAATAACAATCACCACTCTCATACTTTCGCAACAAAGATAAACTTAGGCTGGGTTGCCATGGCAACCAAATAACAGTTTGTTTCCATGTAAAATATACTTTGTTTAAAGGTCCTGAAAAATGGACGTATTTGCAAAGCTAAATACATTTATATTTATTTATATTTAGCGACATTTCAATGGGATAAAATTCAAACTTAGCAAAATTGTGCACATAGAATATTTCATAATTCAGCCATTGTAGCCTGGTTACTCAACATAAAGACCTGTTAGCTAAAATATTTCCAAAAAATAGTAAAACCTCCTTTCCAGAGCACTATTCTCTCTAGTTTCATCCATTTTAACCATATGTAGATTCACTAAACAGTGATAAAATGCCATTTATATAACACTATGAGAAATGTTGACAAATTCAAATCTGTTGCCATAGCAACTGATAAAAGCAAATTTCAACATAAATGTTATTTAACATGAAAGATTTAATCAAGAGCTTTCTTAAAGAGTAAAAATCAAGCTTCCTCCTGAAAGATAAATAGGGTTACACATCGATTTACTTGAAAAAATGATTCAATTCATGTCAAATTTGAACATGTTTGTCATGGCAACACCCTTATTTGGTCATGTGACCTGAAATTACTAACCCTTATCTTAAAATAGACATTTCAGATGTTTTTGTACACTTTTGAAAAAATTGGTTTGAGCGTATTCCATAAAAAACGACTTTTGCCCAATTATAGCAAAATCTGACAAATTCAAACTTGGTTGCCATAGTAACCAACAGCCATATATATGTAAACAAAATTTACATTAAAATAATGGCTTGATTGAATGCTTTCCAAATAGACTGGGAATGGGGTTCTAACATGCAATATTTTTACTTTTATGGAAGATGACTTCGTAAAAATATGCTTAAATTTTACTACATTTGATATTTCTGCATTTTACCCCTCTCTTATATTCATGTTATGTGATATATTCTTTAACATTCATGATTTAAGCATGACAAACAATTTATTTTGATGGTTGGAGGTATCATAATCATGATCTAATGTTGAAAATCCATTCTTCCATTTATTGTGTAAATATGAAATGAAGGGATTTATGAGAATATACCAAAACACATTTTTTTTGCAAGTAGATGGCACCATAGTCAAAAGGGGTTAACAAAGCTGCAAAAAAACACTGCTACATACATACTGAAGATACTGTGCTTGTTTCTGCCAAGTTTCATAAAAATTATTCCACTGCAACTCCTGTGAATACCCCCTAAAGTTTGACATGCAACAAAATATTATAATTGTTTATCTTTGGTTGCCATGACAACACACTTCAAAATTGTCCGTATGTGAACCCCTGTGAGGATATCTGACATTCAATGCTTCAAGCTGATGCATGATTGAGGATAAAAATTATAAGTATGCCTCTATTAGCACTGTTCATGTGCATGTAGTAACAAATAGTTACTTTGAAATATTGGATATCTGTTGCCATGGTGACAAGACAAACAGAGTTATCACCTTACTTTTTTACATTTCTTCAGAAGACATTATGACTGACAATTTGACACAAAAATCATTTTTCTAGACCCATATTTGACTGAAATATAAAACTTTCAATCTGATGAAGCAGATACTAAGAGCATTTTCATATGAACTGTGCTTGCCATGGTAACACACCTGGGTAAATAAAGATATTTCATATCATGTGTGATGCAACATTTGATTGTCCTTCATTTTGCCAAAAAATATCGCAATAGCATCAATATCCTTGATATAGCATCACTTTACTCATATTTTGGGAAGGATTTTCGAAATAGGTACTTGTTGCCTTGGAAACCAATTTAAATGCATTTCCCTTGGTTTGTTTTTTTGGAGCTTAGGCAATTCTTGTCCGGCAAGTCCCAAAGTACACATGGCGAAAATTTCACGCTTTTGTCCGGCTCGTAACTATTTTGGCCATTTTTTGCACGAAGCTGCTCTACTACTAGGTCTACTACCACTGCTAAAGCTGGCTGCTCTGCTAAAGCCAACTAAAGCTGAAGCTAGCTCATATAGTGCTCTTGAAGGAGTTTTAGTTGCCTATGAATCAATGGAGAGGCATGCTTAGCCCCTTTACTTGCTACCATGCCTGTAACCCCACGCGCTTGAGCTGACTAATTAGTTGCTAATAAGACTCAAGACAAAACAGCCTCAATTTATGGCGCCATTTTTTGCCGCCAAAAAGCCGCTAATCCGCGGACCCTTTGGCAAGCGAAACGGTTTGTGCTGTTAGGGAAACTGATATGGCTTGTCAGGGTGCCAGGGAGATGCAAGGCAATGGCTTTGAACACTTCTTATCCCCCTATCGATCCTCACCAGTTAAAACTATTGCTCCATCGATAAGCAGATAACTACCACCTCTCCATTACCTTGCAAATTACCCAGGAAATTACCTTGTTAGAGCCGCCATTAGGTAAACCATCAAACATCAAATAAGCAGGCCTCAAATTACTAGACCTCAATAAAGAAGACCTCCTGTGACAAAGAAAAGACATTGGTAGCCCTGACAGAGCTATAGGCACTCACTGGAGCTACCAGAGAGCTTTGCAGTTGAGACTATTCTGTGGATATTGCCAACTTTGCAGCCTAATTTGCACTCATAATCCTGCACTCTGATCTTTATTTGTTAGAAGCTTGAACTGCAGGCACCTATTACTGTCAAGTAACAGCTAATAAGTTCTGTTTGCCAACAAAAGACAACAAGGACGTAAATATTGTTTTTGTTGGTTAAAAGTGCTTTAGAAGCACAATAGACTTCTGTAACACTAACAGGCCTGTGCCATTGCAGTTCTTAACTGAGCTGCAAAGATGTGACCAACAATGATATTAACTATTTTGTCCTTACTGCCCTTTTTTACCTTGGAGTTTCATATCCTGGACCATTCAAACAAGAGCAGGAAACTTATCATCCAATAGGATTGAAGTATTCCATTTCAGCCACCTGGTGGAATTTCTGGAAGCTTTTTAAAATTAACTGTATTAGACTCATGGCAATGGTTCAAGTTAAAAATAGACTTAATTTTGCTCATCTGCATACCTCAACATTTCCCATCATACTGACCATTCACTTTGTTACCCTAAAAACAAATTTTTTTGGTTTATATTTTACTAATAAAGTTTATTATTTTATTTTTAGGCATGCACAAGAAATCCATCGAGGCAGCGCAGAAGATGAAAGAAGAGGAGGAGAAGTCGATGGGAGACGACGACATCCAATCAGAGAAGGACCTAGGGCCGACGTCACAATCCGGGCAGCAGATGACGTCACCATTGACGTCACAGATGACATCACAGATGACGTCACCGAACATTCCAGAAAAGGAAGACAGGAGATTCGAAAGCATCGCCCAGCTAAGAGCTAAAGCCCAGAGCTACACACAAAAGATAAGGGAGGGCATATGTAATGAGGAGGTGATTGACATTGGCCCTGGAAAACATGTGGCTGCCTTTAGTAGTTTTGAGACTCCCTCAAAAAGTTCTGACAGCTGTGATAGTGAATTATTGGATCCCACCAATTAGTTGAATTAGTACACATTTTAAGATAATTGTATAACTGAATGGTGCATTTTAAATAATTGCATTTTGTATATTGATATATGTATGTATCATATTATAATAATGTTACATGGACTGACTTGGTGACCTCAATACAAAATTGAGATCACCAAAATCCTGCTTGATATGAATGTAATTCCATGATGGTGTTAACTCTTCAATGAAGTGGACCTTCATATCTTCTAAAGTTTGAAAAAAATGCAATAGAGATTGTTTGCTTCACTTTTTAAATTGATGCATTAATTTTTGGAGATTTCTTGAACAACTATGAGTTATTTACAGTTACAGGTTACTGTGTGAAAAAAAAACCCAAAAAAAAAACAAGCTTAATATAACATCTATAGGTAACCTCGATAATTTCCAAGAAAATTTTGGCAAAATGAATACTGAAATCCGCTAAGTTATATCTTCAAAAAAGTAAACTTTATTGTACTTTATTTCAAGTTGATATTATGTGCATGTCTCAGGCTACAATGTATTGTTTTGAATATTATGGTGAAATCATTCACTCATGCCTGGATACTTGTGTTCAATCTCCACTGAAAGTGGAAAAATGACAATCAAACAAATATATCTTATGATGTTCCATATCTCTAAGATATGAACAATTATCTCTGTTGTGAAGTGCTGGTTGATATTTATTATTGAACGGACATAAATAAACTTCATTGTATTCAAAATTGGCGCCATTCTGCAGTGGCGCCTCATTGTGGCATACACCTGAAACAATTGAAATTTTGCTGACCTCTAGTGATATTTTCATGAACTATCTCCAGGACTTCAGGAGTTATGGAGATATTAAGATAATGTTGAATCAAATTATTATAATTAAAAAATCTTAAATATGTATTTGAACTTATGTAATATTCAACCAAGAGGTGCTCTGTAAAAAAGACAACTTTGCTGTATAGTGACCCGATATATTGGTCTCAATTGCAATAATTGAATAGTTTTGTAAATGTTTCAAAGTTGATTGCAATCTGTATTATATAAATGCGATAGCCTGTGCTTAAAAATGTATATGTAATTTATTATTTTTGACAACGAATCGTTTATACGAATTACTACTGGTTGTGAATGTTTTATGGTTAAAAATCAAAGATGTTTTACAAATGTGCTCGTAACTGTATACTATCAATATGATTAATATTTTATTTTCAAATGTTATCTGATCTCTTTCACAAACGTGTAAAAACGTAGAAATCTATTTAAACAAGCTAAACTCTTATTAAGTTCTACAGTTATTTAATTTTCTCAAATTTTGACAAAGTGAATTTGAAACATTTTGAAACACTCTGGAAGTAGTGGAAGATTTAGCGGCAAATTCTTCTTCATTACGATGCATTGGAGAGGACAATTAAATAATCTGTACATTTATGAAGGAAATTATTTATCTTTTTCACAAGTTGCGTTGCTGTCACTGTGTTTCATGCATCTGTAAATATCCATTCTAATATTGTCCAATTGAGATAATAAATGTTTTCCTTGACATTGGTTTTCTCTTTTATCCATGACATTACAATTAATGCAAAATTGACGAATTTGATTATTATATTTGGCTTGGAATGGCCAACATTTAACATTGTTAAGTTAAACATGACTCTTATCTTTCTTTAAGCAACTTTTAAATTAAATTTGGAAACAATATAGTCAGTGATGGAAATGGGGGGGAGCTCGGGGGAGCTGAGCTCCCTTGACCAAAAAACAGGGGGAGCTGTACCCTGCTACAGCTCCCCCAATGACCAGTGGTTCAATTAATATTATCATGTTACTTTTTCTGTCCTCATCGTACTTTTGCCAAAATTATGCTCTGGTGGAAGAATTCTTTCCCTTTTGAAAATTTGGAGTGGCTTGAAGCCGCTGCCGCACGAGCCGAGAGCTCCCCCGACAAAAATTTTCCATTTCCATCACTGCTTGAATATAGCATTAATGCAATTTGAAGAAAGAGGCCCGAGTGACCAAGATCCAAAACGTGTGACCGGGTTCAAAAAAAGGAAGATGGATGGATGGATGATTGGGGCTTCACGTCCTGTATTTATTCACTTGGTAGGCTTATTAGGAGAAAGGGAAGGACACGGCATTGATGCGAAGGGTGATTGAAACTGCCGTCCAGCATAGGCCAAGGCGACCAGGTAATAGCTTGTTTTGAACCCTTGACCCAGGGATTGGCAGCCCAGCACGCTACCAGTAGACAACCCCCCCCCCCCTTAAAAAAAGGAAGAATATCAATATCTAAAAATCAAACTATTCATAGTCAAAAAGTGAGAAAAAAAAAGAACAAAGAAAGAACAAAGAAAAACATTCCTTAGGCCTACTCATATATTTTATTATGTTTCTATAAAATAGCACATTCTGTGATTCCATGTCCTGAGAAATCGATCATTATAATCTGACTCCAAAGAAGTACCAATGGCCAACTGACTAATAACCAATGGCCAACTGACTAATTTACCATTAACACACCTGCCGATGATTTCTGGGCAACTAGCTGTGTAGTGGCGTCATCTGGCTGATAATTGAATTACTGGCAGTTCTGGTTTAGCAGACGAAGTGCCTCCCAGGCCACATGACTGCTTGTTTCCATAGCCTGGCAGAAGGACGTGCAACTCATTGTTAAGTAATGTTAAGTAATCCGCTGATTGCAGGTCTATATGACCTCTATGATCAGATCAATTTCACACAGTTTTTATGGATGCGTAGGATAAAGTGCGATTGTTCCAACTCCTTGTGCATGTATTTTCACTATGTACAGTTGATAAGGGAGTGGCTGCTTATGCTGCCTCAACTCACAAGTCCCATTTGACAAAGGTAAACAGTAATACGTAACTCATATTAGCACAAGTAGGTATCCAATTGGTTTATCACAGGTAGACTCTAATACTTCGGGCGTAAAATGGCCCATAGGCATAGTAATAATGTAATATTCCAAAATATAGTCATAAACTCACATGTTCAGATACTGACTGTGGATGGAGAGATAAAAAACCCTGAGGTATTCCAAAATAACCCTGAGGTAATACAAAGTTCAGCACCGATAAGAGTTACATCCAGTTTGGGCGAGTATGTAATCCGAGCTCTTCGAAGTTGACGGGTGGTGGGCTATCTGAGACCGGATGAAGTTTATGTGCTGAGACATTGGCTGCTTATGCTGCCATCGTCTCGGCCGTAAGTCGCTCACCAGGTTAGTTGTGGGTCAAATTTCATTGGGTGGTCCCTCCAGTGGTGGTCGAGGCGATTTTTAAAGGTATTTAAGTTGGGAGCTGAGATGACAGATTCCGGAAGGCTGTTCCAGGCTGACACTATGCGATTTCTGAACGCATATTTTCGTAGATCAAGGCGAGATCGTTCCTGAAAAAGCTTCTTGGAGTGTCCCGAGAGGTTCTTGTAGCTTGACGGTAGTTGGGCGTTACTCTTATGTCATATAGTCCAGTCAGGATCTTGTAAACTTCTACCATATCGCCGCGGAGTCTACGAAAGCGGAGAGTAGGTAAATTTAAACTTTGTAGTCTGGCCGGGTATGAGAGTTCACTTAGGCCATTGACCTGGCGAGTTGCAAACCGTTGGACTTGTTCAATTTTCTTTATGTCCCCAAGGAGGTATGGGCTCCAGACCGCTTGTCCGTATTCTACTGTAGATCTTACGACTCATTCCATTATTTAAAGCCCTCGTAAGTTACGAGGGCTTTAAATAATGGAATGAAGATTTTGCTGTCTAAATGGTGAAAAGTCCGCCTGATGATCCCCATATTCTTGTTGGCCTTTTTAACAGTGTTGTTATGTGGGTGTCGAACCTCAATTTGGAATCGATGACTATTCCCAAGTCCTTCTCCTCCGTGACTGTCTGAAGTGGTACCGGCTCTTGCCCTGGTGGGGTTAGTGTAAGTGCATTTAACCGCGAGTCAGTGAGGTTCCTGGAGACATATAGGCATTTGCACTTATCAGGGTGAAAACGGAGAAGCCACTCATTTGACCAGGACTGTAGGCAGTTGAGATCCTGTTGTAGAGGGTCGGGCTCGTCGATTCCCGGTGGTTTGCCAATCTTGTAGATTTTGGTGTCATCAGCGAAGAGATAAGCTTGTGTAGTTAAATAGTCTGGAAGGTCGTTGATGTAGACTACAAATAATAGTGGTCCCAAAACAGAACCTTGGGGGATCCCACTTTTTACTGATGTTACAGATGATAATTTGCCGTTGATGCGTACTTTTTGGGAGCGACCCTTTAGAAAATCTTCTAGCCAGTCCAGTAGACTACCACCTATTCCATATTTAGAAAGCTTGTGCAGAAGACGTCTATGCGGCACACTGTCAAACGCTTTCTGGAAATCCATGTAGACTGCTTCTATCATGAAAAGGAGAAACACCAAATAAATAACAAAGAGAATACCAGAAAAATAAAATAAATAGATAGATGGAAGCACAGAAAGATAGATAGATTGATTATTCGCTCATTACAGAAACAAATGCTCATTACAGAAACAAATGAATTAAATTATAAATGGATAGGTGAATATGACCATAGCTAAATAGTAAATATTATAGATGCATAGAAAGAAAGAAACACTGTAGACATACAGTCATACAAACATCTATAAATGACGAATATATACAATAATAGGTAACTTAAATTGTCCGAGATATAAGGGGTAAATTAAATTGCCCGAGGCCACGGTGCATGCATTGCCTGCTATCTTTAAAATGGCTCATCCGAATGACATCCCGCTGGGATTTTGCTCTGACAACTCCACTGAAAATATTCTAGGTTCATTGCCCGGGGTTTGAGCAAGAGCTATTTTAAAATATGATATTAAAAAAAGTAAATTTCAATTGAAGTAACTATTTACCGTGTCGATTCTATCTTCGACAATCCAACAGGCCAGCAAATCTTTTGAGGCTTGCTGAGTGGAAATTCTCTCTTTACACACTAGGGGGACAGACTAGAGTTAATTTAGCAAAACGTGACTTGCATGCAAGAAACCCCCTGGTGTCAACTGGATTACATTGTTGGTGCTGACCTCTGATTCTATATTGGCACAGAATGGAACTGAAGGGGCAGGAAACAAGTATTCCTTTCTAAAAATGATTAGGCGGAGGTGGAAAAAGGAAGATATAATCAGAGGATCAAGTTAAATAGCTGAATGGTTAATAAATAAAAATTATGAAATTGGATAATATGTTGTTGCTCTTGGTTTTTGTTCACTGACAAAAATCCACAGTACTTTAACCAGGCCTATTCATCATTGTAGAACTTCAGGCAAGTTTATGCACAAAGACTCCAAGTCTCCAACTGTACTTAGAGTTACAGTAGTGCAGCAGATAGGCCTAATTGCAAATTACCATAAAAATATTTCAAATTGGCACGCAAGCATGAAATTTGGCACTCATGATCTTTAAAGTTTATTCTACCCAAAAAAGCCCGCTAGCCTAGCCCAAGTGTACTACTGTAACTGTAAGTACAGTTGGAGACTTGGAACAAGTGTCAATCTGATCTCTTATTAGACCCCTTCACTGCATTCCTTGTACCTGAAAACCTAGGTAAAGACACAAATTTTACCCTCCTAACATCAGTAGTTGCAGAGATAATGCTTATTTTCGGGTCCACAAAAATGGATTTGGATGGAAAGCCCTTGATGTAAGCTTTCATTTGCCACCTTTATTTCCGTGCTACTACAGTTGTCAACCCTCAAAAAGCTAAATAAATGTTGCGGTCAGTGTCAAAAGTGTCCTCGGAAACACCAAATTCTCCAATGTATTTACAATTCGACATATCCTAATCACCATATAACTCATTCCTTACCCACCAAAAAGGATGTGGATGGATAGTCCTTTATGTAAACTTTCATATGGTACCTGGTTTCCTTGTTTCTACAATTTTCAACCTTTAAAAATCTATATCAATGTTGCAGTCATTGTCAAAAATCTCCTTAGAGAAACAAAATTATCCCACATATTTTCAATTACAAATGTCCTAATCACCATATGATTAATTTCTAACTCACCCAAATGGATGTGGATGGATAGCCCATGATGTAAGCTTTCATTTGGCACCTTGGTTTCCTTGTTACTACAACTGTCAACCCTCAAAAAGCTAAATAAATGTAGTGGTCAGTGTCAAAAATCTCCTCGGAAACACAAAATTCTCCCATGTATTATCAATTCAACCTGCTATAATTACCACATAACTCATTTCTAACTTTCCAAAATGGATGTGGATGGATAGCCCGTGGTGTAAGCTTTCGTTTTCCAGCTTGATTTCCTGGTCACTTCAACTGTCAACCCTCCAAAAGCAAAATAAATATGGTCAGTGTCAAAAATCTCCTCGGAAACACAAAATTCTCCCATGTATTTTCTCCTGCTCTCTCACGTATCTCGTCAATCTGACCTGACGGGTGCCCAGATCTGGGTTAGAGGGCTGCGCTCACCACATCTATCTATCTATCTATCTATCTATCTATCTATCTATCTATCTATCTATCTATCTATCTATCTATCTATCTATCTATCTATCTATCTAAGCCCAGGTTCGGGTGCTCATCGATGCTGAATGATGAGGTGGGGGGGGGATAGAGTGTGAGTCCTAAAAATATTCATCTAATGAGAGGGATCTTTTACTTTACCTGAACAGATTAGTTGGGAGGGCTAGCCAGTTTTTAAAATGGTGCACCCTAATGGCATCCCACTTGGACATGGCTCTGGCAAGTCCACTGAAAATATTCTTAGTTGACTGCCCGTGGTTCGAGTGAAGGGCTCTTAAAATATGATATTCAAAAAAGTAAATTTTTATTTGAAGTAACAATTTGCAATGTCGACTTTGTCTTCTCCAATCCAACAAGAGCCAACTGGCCAGCAAATATTTTGATGCTGCATGGCTGCAGTGGAAATTCTATCTTTACACACTAGAGGGACACACTGGAGTCCACTAAAGAAAACGTGACCTGCATGCAGGAGACCCCCTAGTGTCAATTGGATTACTTTGTTGATGCAGACCTCTGTTACCAATTCTGTCATCATAGAAGCATAGAGTGAAACTAAAGGAAGAGAGAAAAGTCAGAAAACGCATGAGCAGGAACAAAATGGAGGGAATGAAAGGAAATGGAGGGAATGAAAGGGAAATGGAGGGAATGAAAGGGAAATGGAGGGAATGAAAGGGAAATGGAGGGAATGAAAGGGAAAAGGAAGGAAAGGAAAGGGAACGAAAGCAAAGTAAGGGAAAATAGGAAAAGAAGAGAGGAAAAGAAGTAAGGAAGGAACATAGAAAGGAAGGTAGGAACATGAAAGCAGAAGAAGCTGATAGAGAATGGGAGAACGGGGGTTTATAGCAATGGTTTAAGTTTAATTACAATTTCTTAAAATGAAGAATGATAAGAAAAGAAGAATACACGTAGTTTGAAGAGACGCAAGGAAGCAAAGAGGGAATGATCATGGTCGAACAAGGGAAAGAAGAAGGAAGGGAGCAAGAAATAACGATGAAAATAATCAATTACATTTTGGACAGAATAAATTAAGCGATGAAGAAATGTAAAATCATGTAAGCAAGTTAGATAAAAGAAATTGATCTTCGACAATCCAACAGCAGCCAACATGCCAGCAAATCTTTTGAGGTTCAGTCTAAAAAAATTCAGACAAAATTGATTTTTTAGACTCAAAATGTTTTTTTTAAAAACCAAATTTCAATGCAAAAAACCAACATGGATTTTTTTTTAAATCCATGTTGGTTTTGCATTGAAATTTCGTTTTTCAAAAAACCATTTTGAATCTAAAACACCAATTTTGTCCCGACATTTTTTATAGTGTTGGCTGAGTGGATATTTTATCCTTTTCTTCCCTCATTTTCCCTTTCATTCCCTACACTTTGTTCCTGTTATGTGTTCTCTCTGTTCCTTTGGTTTTACTCTATGCTTCTATACCTAAAGAATTGGTACCAGAGGTCAGCGCCGACAAGTTAATCAAAGTGACATCCATTAATGAAACAGCATACGGAGAAATGGAGCCGGGAAAAGCTTGAGGACAAAAGGAAGAGAAAAGGGAATGTGAGCGAAGGAAGAAAATGAGGAAGGGATGAAAGAAGAAGGGGGAAAGAAGGGGGAGAGTGAGGGGGAGGAAATAAAAGGAGAGAAGGAAGGAAGGGGAAAAGAAAGGGGAAAAGGAAGAGGAAAATGGAAAAAGGAAGGGAAGGGAGAGAGAGAAGCAAAAAATAAAATGAAGAAATGAAGGAAGGAAGGAAGGAAGCAAGTCATAGAGGAATGAAAGGAAGTAACAAGGGAAAATGGAAGGTAGAGAGAAAGGAAGGGAAGAAAAAGGGAAATAGATTACACGTAATTGCTTTATTGGACACACGTTACAGCTGGTAGGCTAGACAACTATAATTCAATTACAACAGGTGTCGCCACTGGTACGAAAAGCTCTTCTCTCTCTCTCCCATCCAGAAACGTCGCACAATCAAGCCTTGATATATCGATATAGGACATGGGCCCCTGAGCTTTTTGCAAACTTTACAAATTAATTATCTGTCTGTCATATATTTCAAGTGCACGAATGGCCACTTTTTAACAACTTAGGTGAGTTCAATATCCTCATTTATGACCAGTCGGCGTACATGTTAAACACATTCACTGCTCCACGTAGCAATGATATAAAAGTGGGACCGCAACAGCTAAATTGGAAGGTTAGGCCTTATAGCAGACTATGCATGATGCCATATTTTGTCCCATAGATAGCCGTGAATTTGTTTGATCAGTTCATGAAAACCTTTCAATAATAATTTTAAAATCTCACAACTACTCTGTACTTATTTTGGCCGAGAGAGAAATTAATTAAGCAATACACACACTTTGAGGCCACAAATGCCTCATAGATTTTCATTCGCCCAATCGCCCTTCATAGCGACTTGCATATTCTTTGCAGGACATTAATTATAAATCGACCTATAGGGAGATTTATCTTGCTTTCTTTGATATTATTATTATTATTTTATTTCACTTTGAGCTAGGGCTTTGAAATTTGGTACATATATAGCCATGGGTTAGTAGATTATTTTTCCAAAAAATCTTTGACCTTTACCTTGAATTCAAGGTCACAGGTCATCTCAAAGTCAAATTTTTTTAATTTTCAAAGTGGATTATCTCTCTTAATATTAAAGTTACAGATTAAAGTCTAAGGAATCTTTATACAAACATGATTTGCTACCAGTCTGGTGAAAATGAGAACTGCATGCTGCTGCCACCTGGCACAAAAGTTGATTTTCTATGTTACAGCATTGCTGTCCCAAGAAATAGTTCCAATTTCATAGCACATTCACAAAATTTCTATTCAATATCGATGTATATCAGAGTCAGACTCGGCAATCACATTCTCTAAGGAAGTAGACAAGGCCATCAGCACACTCAGAAACAGCCCCGGTGTCTTCTAGAAAAAATTGTGTGTGTTTCTCTGGTTGAAAGAATGTGGACGCTTGCAGGAGCTTGCGGAATAGCACACTAGTCACTAGGTGGCAACACAAGACAGCATGTGTTCTAATCTGTGGCAATGCAAGAGCAGTCCACTTGTAGACAGATTTGCTACATTATTCATATCTGGCCATTTTTTGCTATGAGGGTAAAAGGGTATTTACCCCTTTTTGATAAAAACCAGTTGCTCATGTTTTCAGAGAAAACTATAATGGCTAGAGGCTCGGTTTTTTGCTGTAATTGATAGCCTGACTAAATACCCATGGTAAGTGGGGTTTTATATTTTGATCAGAGAAGGTGTTTTTCAGTTATGGCTGATTCAAAAATGGGTGTTTTGTCAAAAAAGTGAAAACATTTTTTAACTTTGGTTTGAATGGAGGGATTTTGATGAAACTTGGTGTGTATGAAGTATTCATGAATTGGAATCTTATCATGCAATATAAATGATGTTTTGGGGTAATTACCCCAAAAAGGGGTAAATTGCTATAACTTTTGATTGACTTGGACGATTGTCTTCAAATTTTTCAAAAGTTCAGTATGCTGACTTGGAAACATAGTGCAAGTACAATTTTGATGCTGTGGGGTAATTTACCCTCATAATCAAGGTCGAAAGGGGTAAATGTGTTTTCTGAACACGTCTTGCATATCTAATGGCATATTAGATATCAGTTGGATCTTACATTTTCAATGTAGGTGTTGTAAGATAATAGTTGTTGTTTTTAGGTAATTACCCCCAAAAAGGGGGTAAATAGCTAAAACTTTTGATTGAATTGGACGAATTTCTCCACTCTTTGCACATGTTCAGTCAGATGATTTTGAGACATAGTGCTTGTACTTTTTTGGAGTTCTGGAGTAATCTACCCTCCTAATCATGTTGGAAAGGGGTAAATAGTGTATTTTTAGCATTTCTTGTATAAATGATTATTAATTAGGCATCAATTGGGTATTGCCTATCACTGTAGGTGTTACAAGATAAAAGTTGTGGTTTTTAGGTAATTACCCCAAAAGGGGTTAATAGTTATAACTTTTGATTGAATAGGACGATTTTCATCAAATTTTTCACATTATCAGTATGCTGACTTTGAGACATAGTGCTAGTACAATTTTGATTTTGTGTGATACTTTACCTGCATAATCAAGGTAGAAAGGGGTAAATATATATTCTGAAGCTAAAACGTTTGATTGTAGGGTTATTAATCCTCTTAATGATGGTCAAATTTGGTCAATATTTTGCCAATAATCCCAAATTTTTTCCCAGTCGATTTATTTCCTACCTTTTCAAAGGTTGACTGTTAGTTTGTCTTGCTGCTTTTTAATGACGAATGATACTTGATGATTAAAAGTAAACTTATTGTCAATATGAAAACCTAATAATTTTATAAATTCCTGTAAATTGGTATTATTCTTCTACAGTAGTCAACCTTCGAAGTGGATCAAGCATTTTAAGGCATACATTTTGATATGATCCTACTTGCAGCTAACTGCAGTGTATAGGATTGATCTTAGAGTGAACAAGCATCATTATACAAAAAATAATTCAAGTGTGACCATTTCCTGTTTGTCCATGACCTTGTTTGTCACATTTGGGTTTTTTAAAATAGAAATTTGACCTTACCCATATTTTACACAAAAACACAGGGTAGCATTTTAATGTGCATGACACAGAGACCTAAATCAACCCCCCCCCCCCAAAAAAGCACATTGTAGCTTAATATTTAAATCGAGTATGAGAGATTACTGTCATCTACAAGGTAGCTGCATGTCAGTAGAGATTATTACATGTGATGACAAGCAGTGCAAGCAATTTCATTCTCTGCATATCTGGGCAGTCGATCGGCACCTGTTACAAAACGCTCCAGCTTACCGATTATAACATAGAAATAGAACCGCAACAATTCATGATTTAGACAGGTTTGCTTTTCAATTTCAATGTTTTTAAGTTTGCAAAAAGCATTGTGACCGTTTAAACTTTAACCATTTCGCCTTTGCATCAGCTGCCAGAGGAGAGAGGAACAGTGATGTGGGGAGAGGATGGGGGAAGAGCGGGAGGGGAAGCAGGAAGATGAGAGGGGGGAAATGAAGAGCTGGTCTGAGGAGAATAAGGAGGAGGCAGAGGAAGAGGGAGATGTGTGTGGAGGAGGAGGAGTGGGAGGGGAAGGAGGAGAATAAGAGCGGGGAAATGAATAGCGAGTGCTGAGAAGAATGAGGAGGAGGCAGAGGAAGCAGAGATAAAGGGTGAGGAGAAAGGATGAGAGAGTGATGTGGAGAGGAGCAGGAGGAGGAAAAGTTGGAGGAGGAGAATCGAGGAAAAATCTGAGGAGGGGGAGCAAGGGGGGAAGAAAAGGAGGAGGAGAAAGAAGAGGAGAAAGAGGTGGAAGAGGAGGGAGAGGAAGAGAGTGGGGGAAGGAACGAGAATGAATCCAGGACAGCACGACAAGACGAAGGAGAAGAAGAAGAACAAAGAAGGAATCTCTCTGGAGGAGGAGGAGGAGAAGAAGGAGGAGGAGGAGGAGGAGGAGGAGGAGGAGGAGGAGGAGGAGGAGGAGGAGGAGGAGGAGGAGGAGGAGGAGGAGGAGGAGGAGATAAAGGGGGAGGTGAAAGGGTGAGAGAGTGATGTGGAGAGGAGTAGGAGGAGGAAAAGTTGGAGGAAGAGGAGAATGAGGAGAAATCTGAGGAGGGGGAGCAAGGGGGGGGGGGAAGAAAAGGAGAAGGAGAAAGAAGAGGAGAAAGAGGTGGAAGAGGAGGGAGAGGAGGGAGAGGAAGAGAGTGGGGGAAGGAACGAGGAGATGAATCCAGGACAGCACGACAAGATGAAGGAGAAGAAGAAGAACAAAGAAGGAATCTCTCTGGAGGAGGAGGAGGAGGAGAAGGAATCTCTCTGGAGGAGGAGGAGGAGGAGGAGGAGGAGGAGGAGGAGGAGGAGGAGGAGGAGGAGGAGGAGGAGGAGGAGGAGGAGGAGGAGGAGGAGGAGGAGTGGGAGGACGAGGACGAGGAGGACGAGGAGGAACCAAGATACAGAGGCTGAGAGAGATAAGCCCTCTCATGATATCATGTCTGCTCGCCTAAAAATACAAATAAAAGCATCTGAACTGTTCAGTCGTCATGCCTTTTCAAACAAACAATAGAAACAATCGTGACAGGCGAAGAATCGTTCAGATAAGATCACTTTTCTACGTCATCTATTGTTTTTATAACAATGAGCTCTGAGCCAATTAGAAGTCTAGAATTTTGCTAATTGTCCGTTTGGACGACCAATATTGGATTACAACACTTTCATTAAGCCACTCACAAGCACCAAAAAAGCTGATGTATTTCGCATTTGGAGAAAAACACTTCTTCGCCATACTGTTAATTAGATTAATATTACAAATATTTTATTACATTGGACAGATACTTTATGTACTGTGTTTTATGTACTACATTGACTGAGGCTGCTTCGGTTATTTTGTCACTTATTTTGAAAGTTTCTAGCTTGAAAATATTTTGTTGTTTCATTTTGTCCATTTCAAACTTAGTCATAGGATGATTTCGCCTTTCTGCACTTATGCAAAGTTGAAATGCATGTTTTTTCAAAAAGCAACGCAAGTGGAAGACAAACAAAATGTGACGGTCTGGCTTTAGTCGAGAATAACAACTAAATATATCGAAGCAAAACACCAAACCGTCTTTATGATACAATTTCAAAGTTTTTTTGAAAACCTATCTAAAACTATAAACTTAGTTTCACAAGACAGTTTATCGAGCTTTGTACCCAGTCATGTCTCTGCTAGGGTGTAAAAACTATTTAGCAAGGAAAGATTGCAGTGCTATCTAAGTAAAATATACTTACAGCAAATGAATTATCATGCCTTACCAAAACGCACCAAGTTCTCCCTCTGGGGTCATATCCATTTCCCTACTATGTACAGTGTATCAGCCTACTTACAGAGTAATATACCCAGGCAGTGAGGGCATATATATCTCTTATACCTGCCCTGTTGCAAGTACAGGCCAGTGAATGAGTCATATCAGTCACCAGTGAGGTCACATGTCTCCCAACTAATAAATCATCATTCATTTTCATGTAAAAGATAGACCCTGTAATGACATCATTGTTGAAAAAAGTCACAATCTGTCCATATGAAGTTATAAACCGATCCTCAGATCGGTCCTCATACCTTCTGTACCATGCAGGTAGATACTAGATAGTATAAACATTCATCTAAAATATGTAGGCCTACATGTAGGCCTATTAGCAATTCAACTTCAGGAAAAAGATAATGTTATGACAGAAAGAAGTTAAAAAGTACTGAATTCGTAAACGTTCGAACTTTCCTGTTTTGTTTTTCTTCAGGCTCTGAGGTGTGTTATCAGCCAACAAACATGCTAACCAACCAAATACAACAACCGCCCAACTATCAACATCAACTGTAGACGACCAAGAAATCCTGACAAAATCCAACCACATTTAAGAGTTAAATTGACCGATTCGACCAGAGAGACCATCAAACACACAACTGACACCACCAACCAACATTTCTATCACTCAAATTCTCAAATCATTTTAAAAGTATCATAATCTTTCGAATCTTAAGTACAGGTGTGAAAAACAAATAAACGCAGTTTGCACCATTCCCTGTGCTCTTTTCTTCTGCATTTATTTCCACCACAGAATATTGCTTGGGGCTCTTCGTGTTTTCTCTCAGGGAGGGAGAATCTCAAATTTCAGCTTAAGACCGAGGCCACATTTCTGCTCTTAGAAAATTAGCAAGATGATTTTCTGAGAGTTCTCCATATGAAAATCAGCCATCTTGTCGCTTCTTGAAAAAATAGCCAGTTGCCAGCATATGAGATCTGTAAGAAACTGTGCCTCAAAAACACCCCATGGCTATTTGACACTTTCAGAAATATGATAGTTACAGTTTCTTTTGATAACCAGTTTTAAGTATACTTGCCAATAACATAACCAAAGGTCAGATTGACATTAACGTTATGATAAAAGTCTGTCAATCAGGCAAAATGTTAGTGTTGCCACTTTTCTGCATTATCTATCCGTCGGTAGATCTATCTATCTATCTATCTATCTATCTATCTATCTATCTATCTATCTATCTATCTATCTATCCATCTATGCATCCATCTATCTATCTATCAATCTATCCACCCATCCATCTATCATCTGACTGACTGACTGACTGACTGACTGACTAACTGACTGACTGACTGACTGACTGACTGACTGACTGACTGACTGCGCATGTCCACAATCACTTATAATATTAAAGATTCGAAAGTTATTTTGTGCAAACATTTCAAGAAGAACATAGAAGTTACATAACAGTCCAGGAATGATGAGTACTTACAAACAGCTGTTTGTGGACATCGATGACATCACAACAGGCCCTAGCTATCACATAAAAATAAACTGCCAATATTTATCATTGGATAACTTGGAACCTCAGTGATGACTTGTCCTGATAGAATTGTAAGTATAGGATATGACCTCATAAACTACGCGTGAATCATACAGAATAACTAGCAAGGATAGTGGGGACATGACCTCACAAGGAACATCCACTTGAGTACAATTCTGTAAGCACTTGAAATTCTTCAGCTGTAACTTCATGTTGCAGCAAATTCTATTATTGACAAGCATTCAAATCTGGAAATCAAATATTTCATTTTTGTGGGTTTATCATGATTTGATTCATTCATTTCAATTGAATCACTGAATCTACAAACACGAATATGATGAAATGAAATAATGTGGTATAAAATGGTTTGATAAAACTTTACACAAATGATCAAAAAGTCACAGTGTGCCTGATAGGGCACCTGACAATGTCATCTTCAGCGTCAAATCGTCCTGATGGAGCTTGATTATTCAAGCATTTTTGGGGCTATTTAAATATTCATTGGGTCAATCATTTTTTTGACATGGTTGATTCTATTAAAGGTCAAATGAATTTGTCATGACATAAATTCTAACCCCCTTTTCTTTTGTCAAAATTCGAATAGGTCAATTCTGTGATTCGAGAGATCAAATGACGATTTTTCACATTGCTTTCATACAATAGGAAATGTTGCATGTGAGAGGCATTGATACTTTCAAGTGCTAAATTGGTTAGGTTGATGTGTAAAATTTGGGTGGGGGTGACAGTATGGGCGGCCGATACAACTAGGGTATAGGGCAAAACACTGGCAAGTGACGAAGAATATAGACCGTGTCTAGTGAGAAATATGTACAGAAAAAAGGTAAAATTGATTAAAATATAATGGTATATAAGTATAATATTTCACAAGTAAAATTTATACAAAAATATCAGAGGGGGCACACGAAACAACAACTGGAAATGTTTATACTCAGCAGTGGCAAATCAATCAATTAATCAACAATTAAGGCATAATTTAAGTTTCACTTAAGTACAGGATGTGGAGCTCATATTCATTTTATTAATTTTGACCTGATTTATTACAGGGATGTAGGGTATATTTAATGTTGTTTGAAATCAAACAACTATTAAAGTTGTTTTAATTAAAAAACACTTTTGGTAAAAGTGATCTGTGCCAAAAATAAAATAAAACATACGTGTACCATAATGATAAAATAAAAATTCAATCTCAATTTCCTAAAATTAAAACAAAGTATCGTTGTTATTCATAAATTCATGTTCATGATACACAATTCAAATGTTTTATCACAAAATCTTTCTGAAGCTATAATGAGAGGTTTTGGCAAACAATTGTAT
Source organism: Platynereis dumerilii (assembly GCA_026936325.1). Classification (NCBI taxonomy): domain Eukaryota; kingdom Metazoa; phylum Annelida; class Polychaeta; order Phyllodocida; family Nereididae; genus Platynereis; species Platynereis dumerilii. The sequence goes on along the minus strand of JAPTHN010000016.1, from coordinate 14,224,266 downwards.
GGGCCTTCTCCATCGCAAGTTGGAGAACACACAGTTTTTATGCAAGACAAAAGTTTACAACACCTTCATTTGTCACACCTTGCTTAAAATAACCAAAATATCTTTGAATATCTTTACTTCCTGAATATCAGTTAGCAATGATTTTAACCATGAATAATTAAATTACAGGAAATATCACCTAAAACAAAGGCAGGAGGTGCTTCCGTGAAAATGCCCTATTAACTTCCTACCATTCCAGAATGACCTTTACATGTGTAGGTTTTATTTCTTTTTAAAACAATCCTCTTTTGACATCTGCCTAATGCAATTAACTGATTTGTTGAACTTAGGGGGTCATGAAACTGAATTTTGTATGTGACTTATGCAAATTATAAATTTCTATTATTTTGTCAATTTCTTTTATTGTTTTGTGAACCTAATCAGGGCCTTTTCCTGGTTGGGCCCAAACAGGACTCGAATCAAATTGGAAGGAATTTGAAAGCAGTTATAAAGACTGGAACAAGTTCAAAGCAAAATGGCAACATTTGATTTTACGATTTGTCACCATGCAGTGGAACGTTTGGTGTTTTGGCATGAACTGTACTTCTGTGCGACTCAGGATCAAAATGGTAAGCAAGATGTAAAGGTGGCTGATATAGTTCAGTTGCTTTGGATAATAATATGTAAATGGCACAGCCATGAAAGTCGCGCACCACTTAAAAAAAAGTTTTGGTAGTGTTACCATAACTTTCATATTTATTTCATATTCAATGCATGCAAGGCAGTTATGTAACAGTTTAAAAAAGAGGGATATATAGAAAGCCACGGAGAAATGTAGACTGTAGAAAGATAAAATAAATCAAAAATATGAAAGATAGATAGATAGATAGATAGATAGATAGATAGATAGATAGATAGATAGATAATCCGCTAAATAGTAAAAAGTCAGACAACACTGAAAGCTACCAAATTTAAAAGTCTATGTTAGATTGTTGATATTACATTTATAATAGTAATAAGAAAACAATAACATGATTGTCATTGATTGGCATGTAGATTAATTGCTCACTGTTATATAATCATCAGTGTATAACGATAATGCAACTTTAATTTTGTTAACTCTTCTTGTTGTCAGTTTTGAAACTAACTGAATCACATGTAAATAATTTAATTTAGCTTGTCAAGGCTAATTATTAACTATTCCATAAAAATTATAGGTATAGAGGATACTACTGGAGAAAATAAAATTTTTAAGACTCTTTTGAAGGTGAATATGTCATGTTTTGAAGTCGAAACTAAATCATAGATAAGAAGCTGGACCTACTTGACCTAATTTCATGCTGTCCGCCATTGATGTTCGGACCATCACTGCACAGATTTTTGAAACCTCTCCTGTGCTCAATTCGCTTTGCGAAATAGCCTGCGGCCGTTTCGCTGCGCGAATATTACAGTGAAAAGTAATGCTATTCCTTATTACATCATAAGCTTTTAAAAGTTACCCTCATCCAGACAAAACGGCTTGTCACACCCTATTGGCGAGCAGATTCAAAAGTGTTTACGATTAATAGACGGGAATTTACGTTTTGTTTTTATGCATCCTGCCAGAATTAGGTTTACGAACAAATTTCAAAATTAGTTAAAGTATTGACATAGATATTGGTATATTTATTAGTGTCTTACTCTGGCTACAGGCATAAAGCATTCACTTTTTAACATTCATCTATTCAATATTGCACTATACTTGACAAGAATGATTTGCAGTGTCTGTAAGAAAAACAAATTGTCCAACAAAAATTTACTTTCATATTAAAGTTAAATTTGCCAACTTTACCACAAATTGAATTCATCAAATTGACCTAATGTTTGCATAAGTAATACAATTGTATCCAAATTAACTGATCAGAGTCTCTAACTGTCCCAACTTGCATAGGACAGGATCTGGTGCAGTCATATAAGGGCCACTTGCCCTTTCGAATGGCATGACTAGCCCAAATCAGCCTGATTTGCTGAACATATTGGACAAATTATGTTTAAAATTAGCTTAGGATCCTTTGGTTTGTCTGAAATGACTTAGAATGGACTTAGAATGGAGATAAAAGAAAGATAGACAGAAGACAAAGGGTGGTTGACATAAAAAGAAGTGGTCAAAACTAGCCTGAAGGGCTTGTGGCTTGACCTCAGGTCAGTTAAGACAGGGTGAGGTCAATGTGGCAGGGGTAGAACTATAAGGGCAGGGCAAGCAGGGTAGTTAACTAGGGCAGGATGACTCTGTTCTGACTCTGCCATGATTTTGTCTTCAAGGCATGCCCCAGTCTTCACTAAAACTGACCACAGGGATGAGCTCCTAACTACCAACTAACTAGTTAATTATTGGACACTACTTAATTGAAATTTGCTCATTTGCATATGGAGGTCAGCAGGGCTTGCTAATAGGGCAGGTCAAAAAGGTAGTGGGGGGGGGGGTGCTTGGATTTATTTTTCTGAATATGGATCTAGAAGAACGCCATTTAGAAGATACTCATTTTTTCAAAACTCATTCATGGATAAAGAGAAATTAGCAAAAATAGAAAACAAAATTGGCTGAAACTTAGCATTTTAGAAACACACTCAAACAATAATATTATTCTAAGTCTACTCAAAATAAATACCAAAACTCATTATTTGGTGAGTTTTGGCTTATTACCTGTATACTGTGGTAATGCCACACACTTTTCAGTAGTCTGTCGTTGAAGGGTTTGCATAGGTTGCTTGCCTGTAGTATGTATCCCTCCAACCCAAAGTTCCTCCCAGATACATCCAACCCCTCCCCCCCCCCCCACACACCCCCTCTCACCTGCAAGGCTGCTGGAGTAATAATGATGCTAGTTAGGGCTGTTGACGCAGGGATGTTTCAGGGCAGCTTGAACCTAGGAGGTCTTCGTGAGGGCAAGGGCAGGTCTTGTGCAGTGCCAGAGGGCATGGCTAAACTGCTCCAAAGGCATGACCTGCTTGCTATCTACCTGTCTTGTCTCACACCCCCATCACCTTCCTCTCACATCCCTGACTCTTCTAACTCCCATCATGACTCTCCTCACACTTCCTGACTCCCTTCAGTCACTATAGAATCTCCTTTCATTGAGCCATATGACTCCCCTTGTGAATCCTGTACCGTTGGTGACTCAATTTGCAGATTCCTTTCTCGACTCCACTTGCTGACTCCTCTGTCGACTCTTTTCTAACTACTCTCCTCATCTCTGACTCCCTTCAACAGTCATTGGACTTGCCTTTCATTGAGCCCTCTGTTTCCCCTCGCGAATCCCGTCAGTGACTCTGTTTCCAGATTTCTTCCTCCGAATTTACTCACAGACGCCTTTCACCGATTCTCTTTTCATAAGACTCTCCTCACATCCCTGACTCCATTCACAGTCCCTAGACTCATTAATGACTCCATTCTCTAAGCCATCTGGCTCACATCTTGAACCCCCTCAGTGAGGACACCATTGCAGGTTACTGTCTCTGACTCCAGCCACTGATTTTAACTCCGTTTGCAGATTCTCATACTCAACTCACTAACTCATCTTTTTGACTCTCTTCTCACTGACTCTCTTGACACCACTGAGTGGCACTGACTCCCTTCACAGTACATAGTCACATTAATGATTCCATACTCTGAGCCATCTGACTCCCTTCTTGAATCCCTTCAGTGATATGACTCCGTTTATACACAAATTCATTTCTTTGACTCTTCTCACACTGCCCGACTCCCTTCACAGTGCTTCTGGGCTCATTACGTTGTGACTTCTCCGATTCATCAGACTTTCCTCATGAATTTCGTCAGTAACTCGATTCACAAACACTTTGGCTCCCTTCCCATCTCTGACTTTCCTCTGATCTCCTGACTCCTCTCATGACCTACGAATGCCATTGCCGAAGTCCCAGCAGCTGGGTGACCAAGTGGCTTGGGTGCCCGCCTGCTCCGCTGAAGGTCTTTGCTTTCATGGGTTCGAACCTTCACTAGCAAAACCCCAGCTGGATGTCATTAGGATGAGACATTAAATTGGCGGCCCCTTGTAACAGTGTATATGCTGGGCAAATAAAAGATCCCTCACATGGGGTAAATGTGTAACATGTTGAGGATTCCCGTTCTCTCTCCCACCTCATCAATCAACCCTCGTAAGCGCCCAGAAATGGGCTTAGAGGGCTGCACCTTCCATATCTATCTATCTTCCCACTAGGGACTCTCACTGACTCCCCTGAGCACCAAAAGACTGACTGACTCCAACATCACCTCTTTCTCTTCTTTGACTCTCCCCACTGACTCCCCATAACGGACTCAACTCTTAAATGATACATCAGATGAGTCTCCGATTCCTAGATACCTTGACTCTTCTAACAACATATCTTTTGCCAACACTATATTCCTCATACAACCAAGACCCAGTCTGCCCTCCCCAACACGCAACACAAGCAGTACCAAGCTCAACACTTCCTTCACAGTAGCACACGTTGGGGAGTGCCTTTATTAGCTCATCACGAGCTCATCATGAGCTTTCTGCGAGCTCCCTGTTAACTCACACTGAGATCACACCTTGCCCTGCTAACCCAACCTCCCTTCTTTCCTCCAAACCTGCGGACCTCACGCCCCACCTCTCACCATTAGCCAGGCCAAAGGGAAGCAAATGTGTTTTCCCTCTCACCCCGTTTCACAGCTACTTTCTTAATTGATCAGTCTAGAGTGCACCTTCCATGCGCACTCTGCCCCATTAATTGAGAAGAGGTTCACCCCACAGCCTGACACCTCTGTAACCATACATGTGCCACTATGGTACAATATGGATTGTGCAGGTTTCAGAATCAGGGCCCCACACCTGAGCAGTTCTTTCATTCATATAGATTTGATAGATGGATAGATATGGTAAGCACTAAGTACAGGCCTAAAAGCCCAGTTCTGGGCACTCACAAGGGTTGATTGATGAGATGGGAGAGCGAGCGGGTTCCTGAACATGTTACACATTTACTCCATGTCAGGGATCTTTCACTTGCCCAATACAGACACTGATACAAAGGGCCGTCAAATTAATGTCGCATCCAAATAACATCCAGCTGGGATGTTACTTATGGAGGTCCACTGAAAATATTTTTGGATTCACCGCGGCCGAAACCATGGTGGAATTGAGTCCAGTGTTGTAGTTGAGGCCGGGACATCTGAGGCTGATACCGAGGAATAAGAATCCGAGACCGAGACTGAGACCTTGAAGAAACTAGCTAGTTACTTCAAGCTGAGACCATCGAAATGTGGCTCAAGGTCGGACTCGAGGACAAGGCCAGTTTTGAGACCTCCTACATGGGCCCAAAGCCATCTGAGACTGAGCCAAGGTCAAGAATTGGGCTCCAAAACTGAGACGAAGGTTGAGGCAATCAAAATATGCTGCAGAATGTACATCACTGTATCCTTTATTTTATTGAGCCCTTCAGCCAATCACTCAGTCAGTCAGCCAGTCATTCAGCCAGTCAGACAATCAGTTAGTCTGTCAGTCAATCAGATACTCTGTCAGTCAATAAGTTACTCTGTCAGTCAATCAGTTATTCTGTTAGTCAATTAGTATGTTAGTCAGTAAAGGCTCCAAGAGACAAAGATATATTTCTTAGCTCTACAACTTCAATTTTAAAACATTCACACCAAATGTATAGTTGGTGGAATTGCACCTTTCACACCATTAACTGTTTATCGATGACTAAGTGCATCTTACCAAATGTGGTAAATTTCCTTATAAATTAACTAATCACCTAAATGATTCCAGCAAAGCCCAATGAATGAAACTGGTTTGACAGCTCCTCCTCTCATTGTCTCAATCTTTGTTATGTCCCCATACCTTTTTGTACCACTGAAATCATCTGCAAAATGGAAATAAATTCTCACTCTTGGCCAACATATAAGTTTGCCTGAACTGTTGCTTGTCTCTGTAGAAAGCATAATTTACACTTCATACATCTCAGATGGGGAACTCGAAACAATCAAATAGCAATGAGAACAACACAGTAATGTACAGGATGAGTTAATTTCACCCTTAAAAGTCGATTACTGAAATGGGAAAGTTATAAATTTTCATAATTTTATTACACTACACTGACTGACCTAAAAACTATCTGACAGACTCCAGAAACTTAGAAATAAGACTGATTGGCTTACTGAATGTTGACTGACAATCCGCATAAATGACTATTCTACCTGACTGTCTGACTGACTGACTGATTGGCTGACCGGCTAAATATCTACGTACATGGCTGGTCAACTGACTGACAATAATTACTTTCCTATATTTACCCTTGGAGTAACTAGCACTAGCTAGTTACTCCAAGATTTACCGACCTTCACAGAATAATTTTGTCATGTAGATGGTTTACTTGAATTTCAAAAGACATTAAATTTGCATTGATTATAGATTACAGAGAAGTCCAAGCAGGTAAAGTTACTTTTCATCTCGGTCTATTACGTAATAATTGGGCTGCATGTGCGGACAGGTGCGGCCATTATTCAGTCAACACATTAGCACCTCACAAAACCCTGAAAAAAAAGCACCTTTTTGTCCAAATCATAAATTACATTATCATTGGTTTCATTGGTGGTCTTTTAAAGGCAATTTATTTTGTTTTACGGTTATATCCATGACCATTTGATATATTATTGTCTTTTCATCATTTTTTTTTGTGTTACTTTAATTCCTCCTATTGTGTTAGTCAAATGTCATATGTCCCCTATAGTATCACAGGTTTAATGAAATTTGCATTTTTGATGAGCAAATCTGAAACGCGATATCTCGAAGTGCTGATTTTAGAGGTTTGTTCTCTGGACCATACACGTTTTGTGGGTACATGATTATAATTTAATGACCTGACTGGTGTGAGCCCCATTAATTACATTGTTGTGCTCGTGTTATGGACATCAAGTATAATTTCTGTCAAAATATTGCTAGTTCAGGTATAAAAGGGCTATTTGTGTTACTTTTTTTCCTAATTTTTAAGGGTAATACCCAATTAGTTTTTTTAGATGTCACTATGAATTGGCTGTGAAGAGGGTGTCATCAGAACTCTGACATTTGGGGTTTGGAAAAAAAACAACCCAAAAGCCTTTTAGAAAAAAAATGGGGCCCGCAAGGGAATGAACTTGTATGGCCTATGTCCAAAATATGGCACAAAAAATTATTAAGTAGTAGCCTGGGGCAAGAAGGCCCCCGTGAGGTAAAAAGCCTACTTCTACAGCCAGTGTTATAGAAAAACGTACATTTCTGGTGCTTTTTCTTGATAGTGGGACAACGTAAGTTTGTAGGGCACATAGCATGAAAACACTGTCACAATTAATGAAAAAGACAATTTTTTTGGCTTGTCTCCAAATGAAGTTGACACCCTGCATCATAATTATATCTGACAAATGATGATAACTTTCATGCTCAAACAGGTACACTTGTTCAGGGGTGTTTTTTATTCAAATATCAAAAGCAATCTTTTTCATATTTTTTGACAGGTCCGGATCAAATTTTATAGGTAATATTTAAATAAATGGGTTTCCATGACGTTACATGTTGGTTCTATGGCAAGGTTTGATTTAGAACTTTTTTTCAAAAGGGTGACCTATAAAAAGCCTGTCAAACTTTAACTTTCCACGCCATTTGATGAAATATTGTTTTCATATTGACATTTTTAAAAACTTTAATAAAAAAGCAGACACTGTATACTAATTGCCTTTTTTGCATTCTTTTTGTACATTTCTAAATTGGAAAGGACCTCATGACTGAAATGCACATGAATAAATACTTTTTCTGAAAAACAAAAAAAACCCAAAAAAACTGAGTTATGCTGCTGTAATTTTAGGTGAAATATCACCACAGGAAAATCTGCGTTTCTTTCGAACATGGAGGAAGATTAGTGAAAACATTTGACAGCAGGTTCTATCTTGTGCATTGAAATGAATAGGGCAACTTGCAGCTGAAACTCAATGTAACATCACTGGTGAGTGATACGAGTCCAGTGATGTAGTAGACGCCGGGACATCCGAGGCTGAGACATGAGCCTCCAAGTCCAAGGCGAGGCCAAGGCCATAAAAATATGGCTTCGAGGCAGGCCTCGAGGACGAGGCCAGTCCCGATGCCCCTTTGCTAGATGAAAGACACCCGACACCGAGGCAAGACCAAGGATTTGGAATCCGAGACCGAGCCAAGGCCGAGGCCATTAAAATATGCGTTCCGAGGCCGGCCTCGAGTGTATGGCAGTGTTGGAGGTCTCGAGGCCAGCCTCGAGACCTCCGACACTGACATGTGTAAATTCTGAGAACACGGTGAATAAATAATAAGACTCATAAAATGCTAAAATTACTTAATGATACGGAAAAGTACTAGGCCTACTTAAAATGGCAGAGAGAAGCTCCCACAATACCCCAATTCAAACATATCTTGAAGGGGCAAGACAATATACCCTTCTCTATGCTGGGGCAAGTAAAAGACCCACATAAGAGCAACCAGTTACCCTCCCCCTCCCTACCAATTGAAGCCAAACTGTGGCTCACCCAATCAATTGTCGACCAATTAATGGCAATTATTAAAACACATTCTTGATTGGATATTGTGGGCCCATACACAATAAAATCGAAATCGAAATGGGTAATCATCTTTGGCACAAAGGATGTTTGGTTGTGTCCCTGTTTGGTCAACATATTTTGTTGATAAACTTGTTGGAATAAACAAGTTATATATATTCGGAATTAGTAATTAAGGCTCAATCAAGTTACTGGACTGATCAACTCTCGAAACTAAGGCCTAAATAAATGCTTTTATAGAATTGAGAATCTCAAAAAAGTAATCTTTAAAATATGAAGTTGATTACATTCACTAAATATAGGGCCTAATATCTAACACAGACTGGGTGTACCTCTTTTACATTATACCTGAAGATGGATGGATGATTGGGGCTTTACGTCCTGTATTTATGCACTTGGTAGGCTAATTAGGACAGAAGGACACGACAATGAAGTGAAGGATGATTGAAACAGCCGTCCAACATAGGCCCAGGTGACCCGGCAAGAGTTGGATTCGAACCCTGGACCCAGTGGTTGGCAGCCCAGCACGCCACCACTAGACCAACCCTCCCCCCTTTGTCAAGAAGGTCCAACTAAGTATGCACTGCAACTGTGTACGTTGACGATAGTAGAATCAAACAACAACTACCAAAACAAACTACCTGATAGCTTTAATCCAAGGTCACCCAAGGTCACGCAAATGACATTTTATAGATTCTTATATTGAATTATAGGAAAGTACTGTCCCATTACTTCTCCAAAAGATCATTAGAGAAAAGATATTTCTTGTACCTCATTAATATTTAGGTGAAGCAGTATTTCCAAATGTACGAAGATTCTACAGTACTGCATGCATACTTGATAATAAGCAGTTCATTTGCTATTACTGTGTTACCTGTTCGTTGATGTAGCACATTTTTCCAATTGCCTTCATTTTGGAAGAAAGTGAAGTTGGACTGTGTGGTCCACGAAAACGTTAAGTAGGAAAAAACTAATTTTATATTCCAATGGTTGTGCCCAAAGGGGGCCTGGCAATGTTAGGAATATTTGGCCATATAAATATTTTAAAAATGAGAATTTAGCAGAGAGACAGCCGAAGAAAGATGAATGATTACTGTTAAAGAGTGATTTTTTATCCTATATATGGTAACCTTGTAGTACGTCCATGCATTTCATAGACATATGGTAAAAGATACATACAAGATAAATACATGGCAAGTGCAGCCCTCTAAGGCCTGTTCAGCCAACTCTTTAATGTTGATTAATGAGATGAGAGGAAGTGTGGGTCCTCAATGAGTCAACATATTATATTTACATGAGAGGGATCTTGTTAATTTCCCAACACAGACACTGATATAAAGGGCACCAACGTAATGTCTCATACGGACCACATCCAGCTCAGATTTTGCTTATTTAAAAGGTCAATGTAAGACCTGCAGTGGGCCTGGCGTTATATAATTTGCATTAGATTCAATTTCTGGTATCAGCATCATTGGTGTTGTTATGCACTAAAGTAATCACGTGTAGTTCCAAGGCTGAAAAAGTTAGCATCTGTAAAGAAATGCAGCCATAGTGTCTTGAAGTTTGAAATTATATACTGTAACTTTACATCATTAGACCATGTTGCCGAGAAATGGATGTTTTTTTCTCTGATAAGTTTATCAATTTATAATTAACACTTATCAATCTATAATATTCTATATGACTTGTTTATTGAAACACATTATCAGCATATCAAAATCCTATATTGGGGCAAACTACACTAAATCATCCATTCACTAAAATATCGAGAAATTGACCTATTATCATACACATAAACAATCTAATCAAAAACAATACACAATATTCAATCAAGAGTGCCTTAATAATTGGCTAACAATTGATTGGGTGAGCCACAGTTTGGCTTCAATTGGTAGGGAAGGGAGGGGTAACTGGTTGCTCTTATGCGGGTCTTTTAGTTGCCCCAGCATAGAGAAGGGTATTCTTTTTTGCCCCTTCAAGTTTTGTTTGGGTGAGGGTGCTGTGAGGGTTTTTTCTTTGCCCCTCCCTCGCAGAGGGTTTGTCACAATTAAGGGCCAAACTGGAGTCTTGCACTGTGGGGTGTAGGAGCCGAGGTTGAGAAGGGTCGTTCTGTTGAAGAAAGGGGGAAAGACAAGGAGGTTGGGGGGGGGTTAAGAAGAGGTGGGGGATAGGGGGGCAGAGGGGGAAGAGGGGGCAGGGAAAGGGGAAAAGGTAAAGAGGTGGGAGGCCAGGGTTAAACTCAAGTTCACGATTTTTCCAAGATGTTCACACGCAATATTTATCTTGGCTAATGATTATTGAATAATAATTGAAGAAAAGGCCAATAACTGAATCATCCACCAGACCGACTTGTGCGTTTTTTGTTCATCCATACATGCATATTTCTTATGTTTTAAACTTAGTTTTTATTCAGAAATTAAACGAATCTTCATAGATGTTACATTTTCAGGCTGCCTGTCTGATATATTCAAGGTTTCAACATCCGAACATTTCTGAATCAAACATCAGAGCATTTACAGCACTCTACATTCTTTGTCTAATAACATCATAAGAGGAAAACCTCAATTTCTCAAAAATCATCTTACAAGTACACTAAGTGGATCCCACAGTATGTTTACATAAAATCAAGAATATCAACTCAATCCAGACGAATCAAAAGCTGTTGTCTCCAACAGCAACAGCAGAAATGCATTGCTGAAAAGAATCGATACATTCCACCGAGGATGACAGTGGAAAAGACGAATTCAGAAGTGTTACCATCCGCAGAGCTATTCAAAATTGTATAGGACGAGTTTCATTACGAATGGTAGTGAAATTGGTGTCAATAGTCTGCAATGGAGATGAATTAGTAAAACTGAAATCACAAACACATAAGCAAAAGATGAAATATGTGCATTATGATGATATACACATTAGGCACTTTCTTCCATATATTTTCCACGTTTGTCTTGATTTCACTTTTGAATTTGACGAAAAAGTCTTGTATCACTGTGTCGCACAAAATTGATGATACCTCACTTCCAATAGCAGCATGTATCAACTTCAGAAAAATTAAGAAACTTTGTTATCTTGCAGCATAAAGATCTCATGCTCTTACCTGATTAATCCTACAGAAAAATCAAATTTTAGGGAGGCCATTATCTATTTATCGAGCTTCTACCTTTATCTTTCTACCTTTGTCTATCTATCTATCCATCTATCCATCTATCTATCCATCTATCTAATAAAAGAGAAAAAAGAGGAAAAGGGGATGCAATAAATATCTGATAGATCAGACTGCACAAAAAATGCAAATTTAACAAAAAATCCAGCAAGGTATCTACAGTTTCAATGCTGCTGTTGAAAATGGCTAAATTTGCTGCAGCAACCATGAAACTGGCGCTGTTAGACCTGCTACCAATCATTCAATCATTCAATCACAGAGTTATAAGCTGGAGTGGGCAATAGAGAGGGCAAGCTAGTGTTAAAACGAAGGGGTTTTGGTGGCTTTATTGGGCAGACAATTAACAATTATGTGTGAATAAGGCCTCCTCATGTCATGGTGCAGTCTCTATGACCAATTCAGTCTAGTGTTTCAGTGTTGAGGGGAGTCGCGGTAGTTTCGCGTGTGACTGCAAGGGGGAGCTACTTGCATATTAGGGGGAGGGGCAATATGTTGCCACAACCAATCAGAAGCAAGGAATCTACACACTGCATGATTGGCACCTGCCTGCTTTTGATATCCCCCCAAAGTAGGCGGTAAAGACACGATAGACAATAGCTAATTTAGGGAGGGCACCCCCTAATTGCTCATATATTGGGAGTAGGACCTGAGCTGCATTACAATTCCCCTGGAGACTTGACCAATAAGTTGACCAGGTAGTTTTTACACTCATGACATAGAGATATATATGTTTATACAGGGGTTCAATATATTACACTGTGCTATTGCGTGTGACATATACTTTTCGGATTTATGAAATCTCAGTGACTATTTCTGTATTTCGAGAAAACAGACGTTTTTGCAGAAACTTGAAATATTTGGTGATATCAAAAGTGTTGAAGTTTGTTTTTCTTGGACTAGTAAATCACCAGGAACTTTCAGAAATTTCTCATCAATTGACACTTACTGGAAAGACTTGGAAAATTCTACTTTAAGAAATTTACATCCGGGAAGAATTTTACTTTAAAACTTCAAGATGAATTCAGTTATGAATCCAGTCACTTCATATGGTTTCACTCCCACCCAAGCCAGCTTAGGGGGCATGGCAATGGGGCGAGGGGGGTACCCGGGTGGACCGACGGGGCCAGCTGCGGCGATGGCAGCAGCCCAGCGCCCTTCTTTTGCTATCCAAGAACTATTGGGGTTAGGAGCTAGTCAGCTTGGTACTGGACAAACCCAAGGATTTCACACTGCAGCTCACCAGCTCTTTCAAAATGAGAGCCCCAACTCCGGAGCTTATCCGGCCTACCAGAACTTCGCCGCTGCGGCTGCAGCCACCTCAGCATCCCCTCCCATGCAGCCCCCGTCAATGGCTGCCTGTCATGGCCCTACAGTTATGGAGACAGACTTCGGAGCCATGAACGCCATGTACAACCCTTCATGGAGGTCAGGGCTCATCTCTAACCACACAGCAGCTGTCTATCATCAAAACAGAGAAGATCCAGGCCTCCAAACTAACAGATCCCTGTGCGGAGGGTCCGACTCCAGTAGCCTGAGTCCTAATGAGAAGATGATCAACGCAGCCCAGCCCCATCATCATCACCATCACCACCAGCAAAGCAGTAAGTTCATTTTCATAATTCATTTCAAGAATTAGGCCTACCTTAGAAAGTCTTTTCTTGCCATGACCAAGCAGTGTCCCTAATTATTACGTTTTGAGAACTCAGCAGAATTATCTGGAAAGGCATCCAAATTGTTGTGGATGTTTCTACTATTCTGCCATTCATAATTAATTTCAAGAACTATAAAGTAGAAATGTTTATCTTGCTACTAGCAAACATAGTGTATGTACTGAGTTGTGAGCTTGGAAAACTCATGCAGAGAGGCACCAATTTATTTGGTTGATGTTTTTACTATTCTAAAACTTGTTAGGCCCTATAGCAATATTACAACTCAGAGAGCTGCACCAACATAACTTACCATCTTACTAGCCAATAGACTCTACTTACACTGTGTCCTATATGTCTACAAACAATTCACCTATCAGTACAGATGCTTACAAAATGTGCAGTTTGATCAAGAGCCGCACTGACTCTTAAATATTACCTCGGAAGTAAACGTAGCCAAGGCATAAATCAACAATTACCTCCAATTTAGACACTATCTACTCTATCAGAAATACCAAATGTAAATTCACACTAATTCAATTTGCATAATTCGACCCTTCACACTTAGGAAAGAGGCCTCCAGCCCTGAGAAATCAAATCAAGACCTATTAGACCAAATGTAATTAAAGACCTAGCTCCGAGGGCCAGGAAAGGGCCTATAACTTGACCTCGGGGTCCAACTAGAAACGTGCCAAGGGCCTAAATGGGCCAAACAAGGTCTAAAAGGGCCAAGATGATCTAAAAGGGCCTCTTTAACAGCTCCTAATCTCCGCAGGGCACTTGACTAGATTTTCTCAATTCCCTGCAGTTTATATCAGTCCTCAATCACCACTTAACAAATTTACCCCCAAATCTATCCCAAGAGTAAAATACTAGAACGTGTTCAGAATATGAGATGATCTGTGATTGTGATGCTTGCCAAATCTTTATAAATTGTCCTTAACAGCTGATTGCTTATTAAGTGATTAATATAAACACAGTTATGAACGTACTATCCCGCATGCACGATTTAAGGGCTTTAAGGCAGTGTCAGAAATACAGTTTTCTTTCTCTAAATTGTCTAATGCCTATTCACAATAAAATTAATAGAAATCAGTGGTTTTTAAAACACATAAAAATGGTGAAAATACTGTGGATACAGATTCACAGACTTTCAATTGTTTTGCCTTTCGCACAAAATTAGCATTTCCTTCAAAATTTCTCAGTCCCACTTTCTATTTTCAACCCATCATCAACAGCATTTATACCATTTGCAGCTTAGAGCCCAATCTGCTCACTGAGATGATCTTTTTCAGTTAATCAGGAATCAATTGGGGTTTCAATCGGGCAATTAATTGCTAATGAGGGTGGACATTATGGGAATTTCGCATGATTTTCTTTGAATAGAAAAGGGGGGGGGGAGCTTCCATCACAGAATTAAGCTGTAAAAGCTAGGATTCTCTTGGGAACCAGCGGTTGACTCAAAATTAATCTGGGCGCAGTGAGTTGGTTTAGAAGCTTCAAGCTTAGCTTGCGCTAGGAAAATAGAAAGGTTAAAAATAAAATTGAGGAGATTTGTTGAAACCTTCAGTTATTTCAGTGTTTTATGCTACAGGCAGATGTTAACTTGCGCACAATATTTTATGTCTTTGATAAATTTTCATAAAACATATTTTCGCAATATCTCAGACCACATATTGGTTATAATTACACGTAAACCACTAATCTATAGAGCTCAATCAATTAATAATAACCAAAGAGCTGGTGCGATAATCTACCTTCCAGCAAAATCCAAACCCTCTAAAAATCACCAATAATAGATCACGAGATTTCAGCCTTAACACCAACTTAAGGCCCGGCACACGCCACATGGGTAGTTATCCCCCGTTAATTGGTGCTGACAACTGCTTTTGTAATGGGACAACTCACGAATCATTACTAATGCCGTTCACTCCATTAAATCACAATGAGATCTATCCGAGTGATTTTCTACCCTTCAAACCCAGGGTTGTACTAATAGGTACATGAGGTGCTTTGTAAAATAACTGTTCTTGGAGGGCTGAATTTGACAAATGGGGGCCAGTCAATTTCACCTTTTTCAAAAATCACCTTTCCTGAAATCACCTTTTGACAAAATCACCTTTTGAAAAAATCACCTTTTTTTGGCCAAAATCACCTTTTTTTTCAAAAATCACCTTTTTCATACCAAAATCTCCTTTTTAATTTTTTTCTTATTTTTTATGGGTTTTTCAGTGTGATAATAATTGAAGTTTATGTTTGAAAAAATAAAACATATATAAATTGATATAATGAAGTCTAAATAATTTAATAAATACAACATTTTATAACCAAATTATTGATTCTGTAATTAAAGATAAGACAAAAAAGATGACAAAATTCCTGTAATCTTCATTGTATCATATATATAGTTCTTTATTCATGCAAATACCATACATAGAAACAGAATAACAGTAGGGGAGAGCGGGGCACAGTGAGACACTTTTTTTATTTTCAAGTGTTCCAAAATGTTGGCAGTAACGAGTTATATGAGATCAGGTCTACATTATAGGTAATGACGTTGGGTATATTGTAAACTAGTTTCAGGTTCCTACCTTTTACAGGTTTGGAGAAATTTTAAGTTACGTCCAAGCTCGTTAAGTGTCTCACTGTGCCCCGTGGGTGGGGCACAGTGAGACAGCAGGCGGGGCACGGTGAGACAGGGCATCTGCTGCCATAACCCCCGATTCTTGGGACCTGCAGAATTGTTCCATAAATTGTTGCTACAGAAACTACTGTACTGTTATAATAGCAGCTGGCTAGGTGATTTTTAGGTCCGTTTTTGAGCATGTTTCGAAACTTCATCGCACAGGACACATTCACGACTTATTTAACCTGCCGCACCTGTTACATACCAATCAAAATTCATTCTGATGCTTCTCTTTGAATATGACTCACTAAAATCAGGAGTTTATTGCAGGCATTTTGTTTTTAATAGTGAATTGTAAGCTATGCCTTATATTCAGGTCGTTTTGAATGTATTTTATCATGTCTCACTGTGCCCCACCTCCAACTGTCTCACTGTGCCCCACGTAGCTCTCTTTATAAAATTTTTGAATCCTGTGGACCAGATGCCTGTATTGTGGTTCATTATCTCACTAAACTAAGGCATATAATCAAGGTTTGAATTCCTGGCAATTGATTTGCGTTATACCATTTTTCTTGGGAATTATAACAAAAAGTCGTTTAGCAAAATTATTTACTTTTATTGGCTAAAAACCTAAATATTGAAATTCCACTCTCGATATGCTGTGTAGGCATTCCGGATATAGGTCAGACTCTCACTTACTTACTTTTTGTAGTATACAAAAGAGGGTTGATCTGTAAACAGTACCAGCTAGACGCTGCGGGCTTTGTCTCACTGTGCCCGCCGTCTCACTGTGCCCCGCTCTCCCCTACATAATTTAAAAAAGTTACGTGTAAAAGATAAAATATTAAAGAGATAAAATTAATGAAAAACTTAAAATTAAGGCAAAAGTAAGCTGTGAGTGTGAGTCCTGTATGGCAATGACCAAACTCTTCTTATAGCCTTACGCCATGCAACATTAAGGTCATTGAATGACTTATCATACATCATACATGCATTACTGCCATATATACTCATACAGTATTGATTAAATAATTTACTTTTCACATTAGCAGAAACACCTGCAAAATTTGCGAGATATTTATTTACCTTACCAATGAAATCTGTTTTTACATGTTTTATTAGAGGGTCATTAACATCATTAGTCAGGGTATGACCAAGATATTTAATTTCGTTTACAAGTGGCACCTTTACACCATTTACATGGATATCACCAAAATTTACGAATTTACCAAAAACAATAAGTTGGCTCTTCTTAAAATTAAACATTATATATATGCAGTGATAATTGCAATCCTACTATTAATTCATAGACCTGTCCGTCTTTCCCAGCCAAAGTATTAGTTGCCCATCCACAAAGACTTGCTGCATGCAACCTTTTCTCACCTACTACAAGGTTTTAGGATGGGTTTTATGTTCAAAATTTATATTTCATATTTTGCCCCCCCCCCATCCGCATTTAACGGGTATAATGCTTGTTACATTAATTTGTAATTGACAGATAACCGACCATGAGCAATTGCAATTCAGTTCAAATTTTCAAATATTTGAAATGGCTGCATATCATTGGTTGAGCCAGAATTTATAAATTGCAATTATAAGATGGTTCTTATTATATAATATAGGGTTTTGTATAGTTTATATATTGTAAATAGTAGTTATACATTTTTATGCCATTTTATTTATCTTGTTTTGCAACTTTATTTATTCTGTTGTCAAATATTTAATAAATGAGCTTTTCAACTAAGAATTATTTTATTATTTTTTCAAAATGATTGTTGATATACTATGCAGCTATGTCCTGTGACCAGTAAATAAGGCAATAAGTACAAAATTTATCAAGTTCTGGTCTATGGTGGGAGAAAAAAATAAAAAAGGTGATTTTGGTATGAAAAAGGTGATTTTTGAAAAAAAAGGTGATTTTGGTCAAAATAAAAAAGGTGATTTTGACCGAAAAGGAGATTTTGGAAAAGGTGATTTTTGAAAAAGGTGATTATAACTGGCATTCTGACAAATGTGCCTCAGGCTAAGTTACTTGACTTTTGTAGGCGTTAAATAAACAGATAGTTGTTGGCCTGAATTTGTGGTGTGTAAGTCATTTATATTTCTTTGCTCAATTAAACATACATTTGTAATAGTCAGTACTTTAATTGCAGTGCTATAGCTTTTATGTTGATGATCTTTAAATAATGGATTTTAAATCGAAAACGGTACAATCCGAAGGCAAATTCAAGGTATGACGTTAGAGTTTCATAGCGGGTGACAGTGAATTTTACTTTCTTGGTTTTTGAACAATGCCAATATATCTCTCAGAGACAGCCAGCAAGTAAGTTAGTCAGTAAGTCAGTAAGTAAGTCAGTCAGTCAGTCAGTCAGTCAGCAATCAGTTAATTATTCAATCTTAATCTTCTCCTATCTATCAATCTATCAATCTATCAAACTATCAATCTATCTATCAGTCTATCTATCAGTCTATCTATCAGTCTATCTATCCACCTATCTCTCTATCTATCTAGCCTATCTTCCATGACAGGGAAAATAAAATTTCAAGTGTATTTAGCTATTTCACAATATTAGGTGTGAAGTGTGTTTTTCAGCCAATAGTTTGAAGATTAGAGTGCCTACTTATAAGCCTATTTGTTCTATTTTCTCAAAGAAGTAGTTTAGTCCAGGAGCTTATGGGGATAATTGTGCATATTTGTCTACAAGCATGAAATTAGGCACAAATGTTGCTGAGGGTATATAGAGTCAAATTTTTGAGGGCGCCGGAGAGGGCGCTCGTCTTGGTTGCCATAGCAACAAATTCAAAATGGCCGCCACTCGATATCTAATTTTGAGTATAACTCAATAACAAAAGGTCATAGGATTGCAAATAATAGCTCTAAATATATGTTTTTGATGCCAGGGATTCTGATTCTGCCATTATTTTTCATGTGAAACACATACTTTGTTCTATAGAGCCAAAATTACCTGTATATTGGGGTTATAGAGCTCATTTTATCGAAATTCACCGCAAATCTTCAGCTTAAACTATCGCAAATTGTTCCTAGTAGCAATTCATCAAGTTTTGACAACAAATATAAACACCAGCTTTATGTAATAGAAATACATCAACATATCATCTGCACGATGATACCAAAGTAACCAAACAAATGTTGCAGAAATGGGTATTGTCAATGCAGCTGCCTTACGCACACCTACAGGTTCCTTTGTGCATGCAGTCCTCTCCACGAAATCTTTCAAATCTATAGCCCTACATGTTGCATGCCGCTAATTTATATGGTATACCAAAAGAAACCTGTTGCTGTTTCAAGTATTGGCCAGTATTACATCTATTATGTACTTACCCTCTCCTGTTTTCCATCCCCTGCCATTGAAATCTTGGATTTCCTAAAGATACAATGGCGATTCATTGGAAGAAAGACTTGTTTGCAGACCTGTACAACCTTTATCTGGACAAAGGAAGGTAGAATATTTTATAAGAAAGATATCAATGAAGAACCAAAAGAATTAAAAGAAGGACACTTGCTTCTTAAACTTAATGACAGAAATGATGTGCACGAACACCCAAACTGTGAAGAAAAGCAAACCAAAGCTGAAGCTGAAGGTACTCATGTAAATAAAAGCACAATAACACAGATGAATCAAGAAATAGATATTATGGAAGATGGTGACATTAGAGAAGATATTTTGAAGACAGTACAAGAAATAATAGAAAAAATCAAGCAATCAAGATAACCCCACATATCAAATTAACATCAATTGGAATCAATATCACAATTTTCGCATCTCAAAAATTTATGATTATTCATATATATTTTTCTGTATATTATTTATTTATTTTATTTTTTTACATTTTCAAATTTGTAAAATTGGATCATTTTCCCATCAGCGGCAAACATATTGCCTTCGGGAAAATTACCAATAAATCAATCAATCAATCAATCTGTGCTCAAGCATAAATGATTCTTGGGTATATATCTTAGGCAGTCTGAGATCAGACTGCCTCGTCCCAAAAGCACCACATCAAACTTGGAATGCCCTAACAGATGGAAGTCCAATGGGCAGAAGAAAAAGATAACTATTGTACAAGCGAAGTGAGCAGTCTGATACATAGCGAGCAGTCTGATACATTTCAGCTTGAATTGCAGTCCTACGAGGGGGGAGGGGAAAATAAAACGCCAAATGAATAAGTGAAATAATGTTACTTTGCCAAGTTGACTGTCGGAAACTGATGTGTTCAGTTTCAAAGGGTGAGATTGGGGACTACTTTCATCAGTGTAATAATTGAATGGTTAAAAGACAAGCAGACTATGTTCATAGCATCTTAATGCTTAATTGTAAACAGGTGTTACAAATTAATGACCCTTTCCTTTATTTTAATTTTCATTCTTAAATGCTTTTTACATGTCATTCATTTTGTCATTTGTATGGTGTATCACTCTCTGATATAATGGTTCATGGACAATTGCATAGTATTCTGCCTCTGATACATTGGTCTATTTGCATACCCAAAACAGACCGACGGTGGAGGTTTGTTATTCAGAGGATGGGACTGACAGGTACAGTCTGTATTCAAGGGATACTACCAAGAGATTTCTACTTTTGAACAGACTCATGTTTCATTGACTTTTGCCAACCCACATCCCATAAATCTTGAAATTATTTGCATGCAATGTCAAGACAACATTCACTTGTGGAGGATTAGTTTTCAAAAGGACCAAAGTATCAGTAATTCTCCTACATGTAAGGTGACCAAGAATGCTGCTATTCCAATACCAAAGGAGAAGGAAATTCTCATACTGTAGATAAGCATGGAAGAAGGACAATACTAGAGAGATATGGTAAGTGCAGCCCTCTAACCCCCATTCTGGGCTCACAAGGGCTGATTGATGAGAATGCAAGAGAGAGAGTGGGAGTCCTCAACATGCTACACATGTACCCCACCAATGCCATTCCTCTGGCCAGGCTCAGTTAGACACTAGTTTGGTATGTACCATTTTTAGTACAAAATTTCTTAACTCAAATTTAAGTCAGGCCAAGTTCAAATGCAAATCCAACAGCATTTACCACCATTCGACTGTTTAACATTTCACACAATGGCTACTGTGTGACTTTCTGCATGTAGATAAAAAGGAGTAGCCTCAATTCATTATTCAGCTGGAACATGCAATTTTAGTTATCCTTGGCAAGACATTGGTGGTCCATTTCACATGACTAGAATACTTTAGAAAGGACAATCATCAATTTATCAAAAAAACACTTAATGCCTTTCACCAATCAGTCCTGAGGTTGTTTGGATGCTGTTCACTTTAGTTCTTACCTAGGACAACTTCCCTTATGACAGCTCTAAGATGTTTGTTTGTCAATGTACTGGTAGGACTCTCCAAACCTACATTTTAGATGAACAAACACAGGCATGGTGGGAATCGCAGTCAATATTTCAGACAATAAATATAGAAGTCAAAAGTTTTTCTTTTATTCAGATCTTGGTGACACACTACTAGGCGCCCTAATTTCAAGATTGTCTTGTCAAAAAAAAATCTTCTTGGATCTTTCAACTCCCACCAGCTATCACTTTTAGGCACAAAATCCCTCTTCCCTTAACTACATGTAGCAAGTAATAAAACAGCTAGCCTACCACTCTACTAGTGTGTGAACTTCGGACGGTGAAACAGTGGTAGGCCTACAACAGTCGCTGTGTTAAAAGACTGCTTCTTCTGTATGAGTCAGGCAGTCTCTCTTGTACTTGAATTCTCTTGGAACTTGCAGAAACATATGTGACATCCCAGCAAATTAAACTTGTGCCGAACTCGGCCAAGCTAAATGTTTGGTCACTTGGTATTGTACTTCATGCTTCATTTTGGTGAGACATAATTTTCCATTGGTATTGCCTGGTGGAAAAACAGTCTCCTTGGTCAGATTAGGAGAATTGTCCTACCGGTTACTAATACAATGGTCTTTCTGAAGAATGATCCATCACAATTCTGTATTGTTTTGACATACCATATTAACAGTTTAATGAGTTCCCTGTGATCGAAAGGTTTAGAGTTCTTGATAGTGCATGCACAGGTTTCAAGAGCTTAGGTTCGAATCCCAACTCTTGAACTCAATTTATTCCAAGCCCATGAGGTATTGGATGGAGTGTTCTATTCTGGGGCTACTCAATGACCCTGGACACCACCGGTTTTATAGCATGACTCCTAGTCTTCTCATCACTCATCATGCATACACTACAGTAATCACCAAAAGTGAAGGTGCTATGGCAGGGAACCTTGAGCAAGGCTCTGTTGTCCCCTACCCTTGGGTACTGCACTGTGGCTGCCCTGAGCAGTGCCATTGTTGGAAGGCTCTCAACAAAGCCCATGTGCCACATATGGATCATAATAAAACTGACTGCAGTCTACTGTAGATGCAGCGAACTAGCAAGGCTGCAGACTTAAGATATTCGTTTCAAATTGGGTATGGAATTGGCATCTGGAGCACTAGTGCAGTTGCTTTTCAGGTCCGCGCTCAGCAGAACTCCGCAGAACTGTGCTGGGCTGCCTCAAAAATTCATGTATGCATACACGGACATGAAATACAGCGCCTCTACTGAAATGTTTTAGCCCGCTCCCTCCCGTCGCAATAGAACAGGCTGCTGTAGCATGCAAGAAACCAAGTCAAATCAATTTCAAGACTTGTAAGATGTGACTGAAGTTAATCAAACAAGACAGTCTGTGCAATGTCACAGCACATATGAAACAAATATATTGATAGTGTGATAGTATCCCTCAGATATATACCCAAGCAACATCTACATACATGTATTGCTGAGCACAAATAAAGGTTGTATTACCATTGTAACTGAAAAAAAGTCTTTGTTCCAATCAATCGACATTGTATCTTTAAAAAATTCAGAAGTATGGGGATGGCAAACAGAAGTGGATAAGTACATCATAGATGTCATATGGGCCAACACACATAAATTATACAGCGACCGGTTTCTTTTGGTATACTACACAACTTATTGGCTAGCATCATGTAGTGCTGTGATATTTGAAAGATTTAGTGGCGGGAACTGCGTGCGCAAAAGAGAAGGAGTGCATAGAGGCAGCTGCATTAACAATACCCTTGTCAGCAGCATTCATTTGGCTAGTTTGGTATCTATGTACATATTATATACATATATAATTGATAATTTGGTTCTTGTTAGAGTGAACTGTTATCAGGAAATTGAAAATATGTTGAAAGTTTCGATAACTAGACTCTATAACCCCAATAAACAGGTAATTTTGGCTCTATAGACCAAAATATGTGTTTGACATTAAAAATAATGGCAGAAACAGGATCCCTGGCATCAAAAACATATATTTAGAGCTATTATTTGCAATCCTATGACCTTTTGTTATTGAGTTATGCTCAAAATTAGATATCGAGTGGGGGCCATTTTGAATTTGTTGCTATGGCAACCAAGAAGAGCGCCCTCTCCGGCGCCCTCAAAAATTTCAATCTATATACCCTCAGCAACATTTGTGCAAAATTCCATGCTTGTAGACAGACCTGCACATTCCACCCCTTATTTCCCCATAAGCTCCTGGACTAGTTTAGACTATGAACAAATAGATACCTATTGTCTCAACACCATTTCAAGTCAATTTGAGCATTTGACAAATAGGAGAAATACACTTCGACAGTTATATATAATCTTGAAGCATGTTGTCTGAGTATATACTCCAATTCAACTTCTTATGAAGTTTTAAGTAGTTTTAAGAAGTTTTAATCCCATTTGGAACTATATTGACGAAAATACTGAGCTAGGAAACATGCACATATATTTTGAAAAGCTAAAAACTTTCTCAGAAGGGTTTAGTCTAAATAGATTTTAAAAGGATTTCTGGGGATTACAAATAGGTGAAAATCATATAGCTTTTTACAATAGAGCGAAGTTAATTAGTCTTGCATTTGACATGAAATCATATTTCTAATATACCAGTCAAAAACACTTGAATACAGGCTGGGGAACTAGTCAAGCAGAATTTAGGTAAGAATTCCCTGAGGGTATAGAAAGTCATTTTTCATAATAGCCATGCCAATTTAGACAAGTCAATTATGCATTTCGGAATATATAGAGATCAGAATTGAGATATATATTAAACTTACATTGGTATATTGTACATGAATTGAGATATGTGAATGCTGATAAGCTATACGCATATAAGTGAATTTCGTGGTGCAGAATTCAATAGACATAGTTGAAATGTCAGGCTAGGATATTTGGTTAAATGGAATTGTCAGCGGATCTTTGGGTCGACAGTTGAGATAGCTAACATTTTAGTGAGGTTGGGCTTTCCTTGTAACTCTAGACAGCTTGACATTACCTATTATGGAGTTCGAGTAGAAGATAAAGCTCCCCAAGACAGGTATATAATAGAAGGGGCTGGGTAGGCCATAGGTCTCTGTGTTTAATTCAGTAATGTTTAGAGAAAATGTTCAAGAAATTTTCATGAAATTTACCAGGAACCTTCAACATTTCAATATATTTTCTTAGCGTACAGCCATGAGCTAGCTTCATGTGCGCTGTGTGGTTATGTTTACCTTTTTTAATAGCGCGCAAATTGAGGTTTTGCCCAGAGCAGACGAAAAATTTCACTCAATAGCCCACACTCTATTACTAGTAATTACAGTACAATGCGCCTGTCAACTTCGATTTTGTATGAATGACGTTTTTTCTTCATTCATTTTCCCCATTCCCCTGCCATACTAGACATGAATCAAGTCAGAAGCCAGCTCTACTTATGCCCCAGTCTCACGGCACGTTACGGAGAACTTTTTACCACTGAGGGGCAGCTTGAGTTGAATTCTAGGAAAAAAATGACCATCACGGCGACATACAATGTTTATAAAACCATTACATAATTAATTAAAAGCATATCACGGCGGGGTTCTTTTTGTTCACTGCGGGAAGAAAAGTTGTACGCCGTCCCAAAAGTTCGCCGGGGGAAAGGAATTTCCTCCTCCTGAGGGATACTTTTATATCGCCCCGAGATATAAAAAGTGCCCCTCAGGGAACCTATAACTGCCCCTCAGTGAACCTGTTTCACCGCGGCGGGATGTCAAAAACTGCCGGCGAGGCTTCAAATGTCCTCCCAGGGGCAGGAAAGGTCCCCGCGGGGGCAGGAAAGGTCCTCGCGGGGGCAGGAGAGGTCCCCGCAGGGGCAGGGGATGTCCTAATATCCCGGCGGAGATGTTTTTGAGGCGTTCTCACTGAAAAAATCCACGCCGGACATCCAAAAATTAAGAAAATTTTGGGCTCTGCTCCGCCGTCATGAAAAAAAAGTTTGTACCTGTTGAATCTTTTTTGACATCCACGGCGCAGTTTTCCCATTTCTAGGAACCGCTGAGGGGAACAAAAACTTCCCCTGGGGGGATGTAAAAGTCGACGGCGGATCACCCAAATTCATCCAAATTACCAGGAAATACTTCGACGCCGATCTAAATAGTTCTCCGGGAGCCGCCGTGAGACTGGGGCATAAGAGTTTGTCAAATTGCTATGATAGAGGCATACTATTGAGGGGCTGCACAATCAATCTACCTAGCAATATATCAATCCATCAATCAATCAATTCATCAATCAATCAATCAATATATCGATCTATTTGTCTATCCATCTATCTATAAGTCTAGCTGTCAAACTTTCTATCTATCTATCTATCTATCTATCTATCTATCTATCTATCTATCTATCTATCTATCTATCTATCTATCTATCTATCTATCTATCTATCCATCTATCCATCTTTCTATCTATCTATTAATCTACCATTTATTTGACATTCCAACAGTAAACTTAATTCATATCTTCCACTCTTGGTAAAATATCATGGTTAGCAGTTTTGCTTTTACCTCAAAGATGCTGATCCCTGATTGTGTTCCTAATCTGGCTGTCATCTCAAAATTAAGGGGGGGGGGCAAGTTGGTTCAGAGGCTTGTAACATGCACTGATTACAGTTAAGTCCTAAATGGCCTCAATTTTCGAATATAAGGTGATGGGGGGGGGGGGGGTCAAAGACGAAGTGTTTAGAGAGGACATCCATGGGGTGAACTGAAAGAGTGTGACAGTTCTGAAGACCAATAATGGAAGAGTTAAAATTATAGATTTTAGCCTTATTTTATATCTTATACTTTTACATTGGTTTTAATGATTCATAATTTCCCCCCTCGAGAGACGCTATATCCAATCATAAATTGTCCGTATTGAATTTTAAAAATAAGTTAGATTTTATGATTTTCCCTCTTCTTCTTTTACGTAAAACATAGGCCTAATCAAATCATAATAGAAGGGACAGAGAAAGCTAATTTATTAACCTTTACAATTAAAATTCCTCATAGTTACACTAAAGGCCTGAAGGTTAGTTGCTAAAATCTCAAAATTGGGCCTATATCTATAAAATGTTGTGTAGCCTGCACATACACATGCATGCTTGCTTGCGCGTGCTCTATGAAAATGGCACAGTCGCTGCAACAAGAGTTGGGTAGACTGGAGGTCTCATATTGCACCCGTTTTGTCCAAGCTAATGGACAACCCCCCCCCCAATCCTTTTTTGCCTCCTGCTGTTAAATCCCTGAACAAGACGTCTGTAAAATGATACCCCCAAAAAATCACACAACTCTCCAAAATACCTCCACAGCAAGACCTGTGTAAAATCAGTGGAGTTCCCTTGCATGGTATGATTTGGTCTTCAAAAGAAATGATATAGAACAGGGGCGTAGAAAGGACATTTTTAAGTGGCTGGGAAGTATATTAATTGTCTATCCAGACGTCAGTTAGGCCTAAATAAAAGTTAAAAAATACTACCAACCCTAAAGTGTGTGAATAGGCCTATGTCATAGTTGGAAAAAAAAACAAACAAAAAAACAACATATATATCCCTTTTTGGACTTACAATTTTTTAAAATAATTTTTAGAATGCGCCAGATATCCCAGCAAAATTGGCAATTGTAAATATAATTTTTATCAATTCAATCAAATGTTTTACTTCATCACTCAGATCTTGCATTTCGAACACTAACAGTGCTATATCCAACCACCCCCTCCCCTTTCTCTCTCCATATCCCCAACCAATCATGAAATCTCCGCCCTCGCCCTACTGAACTGTTGTCTGGTTGGCCTCAAAAGGACACTAGCCCACTGGTGACTATCTTGTAGTCAATAGATGTCACTGACTAACAGGTGACTACTTTGTTGGTCAGATTTCTAAGAACATTTCTGTGAAAGTTGGAAGCTCTCACGCAATGGGTATAATGTATATGCCTATTTTCATACTGTGCATTTAATGGTGGGCTTTGGCATATAGATATTTTGAAGGTTCACTGTATACATATGAAATATAGACTTATCTTGACCAGAAATTATGCATTTAATAGTAGCATATATCTAAGTAAAATCTTATGGCAATGGAGAAAATGTTAACTTTCAGTAGCATTTTCTCCACAGAAATATATCACATTCTAACTTAAGATAATTTGTAAAGGAATTCCTAATATTAATGATTGGATAGTGTAGCCCTCTGAAGGTCGTTCTTGCTCCACACGAAAGTGAGGGGAGCGAGCAGTCCTCAACATGTCACACATTCACCCCATGTGAGGGATCTTTTGCTTGATCAACACAGTCACTGATACAAAAGTCATCAATTGCAGAAAAAAGATTATAAAATGATTGCTAATTTCATTAGAAAAAAAGTTTTAATCAACAACACTAAAAGAATATTGCCAAACATACTTGTGTGACATAATTTGTAAGTGGATGAAGGTCGAGGTCAAATCAATGAAACAAAAATCAAAATACTGCAATAAAATCTTTACTGCCATCATCAATAATTAACTCAGCAGCAGAGTTAACTGTACGTTCCATATTTTGCGCATATAATTTATCGTTTAATCAATCTCTAGTTTTTATAAATAGTTCATGATGTTTTTACATGTAATAAACACATACTATTACAATTTAATTGGCGTTATTTTGCCTATTTTGCAAAGGATAAGTTTAATTGACTTCATAAGCCTGTGAGAGAGTTAAATTAACTTTCAAACTGAGCTACTTTATAGTTAAAATTTGTGCAGTAACATTTCATAAATGGCTATTTCATGGAAATTGGCAAAATATTAATTCATTAATAAATAGTCCTGGATTCAAGACAAGTATGTTTGAAAGTCTGAATACCTAATTTTATGATCCTATAATTCTACTACTTGAGTTTATTAGAAGCTACAAAATCAACATATTTTCAAGAAGTTCATAACTAAATTCACAAATTT
This sequence comes from Platynereis dumerilii, assembly GCA_026936325.1. Classification (NCBI taxonomy): domain Eukaryota; kingdom Metazoa; phylum Annelida; class Polychaeta; order Phyllodocida; family Nereididae; genus Platynereis; species Platynereis dumerilii. The sequence goes on along the minus strand of JAPTHN010000016.1, from coordinate 14,195,990 downwards.
ATAAACTCCAAATCGCAGTTTAGATATTAAAATGATCTAAAATGTGAATTTTTCAATATTGAAAATCATTGACTTCTGTAATAATATTAGAGTAAATAATTTATAAGTAATCATTTTAATTTGAACACTGGTGTCTCGAGCGTGTCTCATTAATAAGGCGTTATTGTTTACATTTATTAATTGACCCTCATGCATAGGTACATCAAGTTGATCCTTAAAACAAACATATACGTAGCAGGGCAATATTGTAAATCAATACTTTATAAATAAATGTATTTTACTACACGCAGACTCTCTTGCGAGCAGGTTTGTAATTTTAAAATTTTGAGACTACAATGGACAATAAAAAGGTCAAAAATTCATAGAAATCACAAATTATCAATTATAAGACATCAAACAAATAAAGGTGTAACTCATGCTGATTTTGTGAATGTGCACCTGCGATTCCCTGCAGTTTTATGTTAAGAAATTCATTGAATCCAACCAGTGAAATGTGAAATCCCTGCTTAAAGAGATTATCACAATTACATGAAATTGAATAACAATGAATTAATCACACCAGGTCTATCTAAAATGATTGGTAACCAAATGGGTCGTTTTAGGGCAATTATCTGAAGAATTGTAGAAGTTGAATTATTCCCTATGTATGGAAGTGGTCTTTTTTTCTCATAAAAATACATGATTTCTCCTGATTAGGTTTTATTTTTATTTTGGGGAAAATACATTGAATCATAATACACTGAAAATATTTCTGTTGAGCAGATATTATTTGGCTGAATAAAATTAAGAATTAGAAAAAGTTCAATAAATTACATTCCTGTTCATTCGCCTTATAATCTTCGGAGTTTTTTTTTCCTTCTCAATGTCCTTACGAAATCACCACATTCAATTTAAATCTGACATTTTGATAAAATTAACCCATTCGCCATAAACATAGCCTATAAATGCATGCACCAAAATGCACCGGAAACCCAAAACTTCCAAGATGTCAAAATCAATCATTTTATCACCAAAACATTACTAAAATCCACAAAAGTTTATCACTAATACAGTTTGTGTACCTGGAAAATTCAATAGTGTGGGGCCTACAGTATGTGCCTAAAATCCTTTTGTAAAGCTGACGCCATCACCCATAGGACGCAGACGGTCTGAAGATAAGGTTTTGACAAGTTTGGTTAAAACTCTCTCAAAATCTTGTCAACTGTCCATCAAACTGTCTACCTATAGGTACTTAGAGGTTTAATGCTACTAAAGTGCTTATTAAACAATTAAACCTGCCCTATCTGAAATGGTCAATCGAAATCAGAGTACAATCAAACAGGCCATAAGCCGATTGTGATTTTTTTTTTCAAATCCAAACATTTCATTCAATTTTAAATAATTGTTTTTTTTTTCTTCAAAATTGCAGGTCTATTAAATATATTTTCCGTCCAAATCCTCATTTCAATTTCCCCTTAATTATAAGTAATTTAGATTAATATGTTTTCCTTAGTAATCACTTAAGTACCCTCATAATTATTAGGGTGTCAATCAATTAATCGAGCAAATAATAGGGGCATATAGCTCTAAAGAGAGGCACCAAAACATACAATTAAAAAACCAAATAAAAACTATTTAGAAGGAAAACGATTACGTTGGCATTGTTTTAGAAGCACCAAATGGTGCGATACTTGCCAAGAAGCACCATAATTACAAAATTATTCATTTTGGAAGTTCAGAGCCACTTAATTTTGAAAGGATAATGATGTAATGATCCAAATATATAACACGAGACAATAGATTAATTTGATAATGAGAATCTTTACAGAAAATACACATTCTTTAGTTCCAATATAATCAATGTAGGTATAATTTTGGGGTGATAAAAATTAAAATATACAATTGAAGAAAAAAATTGCAATGAACTGATCTTCAAGCTTTAACTAAAAATATAAAATCATAATGAATTAGGTTATAATCAAGTAAAACAGGATAACATTTTTTATAGACTACAAGCTTAACAAAAACCAACACTATACTCAGGTGTGATAGGACACAAATCATGACGTACTCCATCATTTCTAAATTTGCATGCTTATGACTTCTGCTGTAATATAGGACTATCTATAGAAGCCTTTTAATTCAACAAATACCACCACAAAAAAAAAACAACAACAATATAAATTCTTTTTACTTCCTCCCATACATACACCAGAAACCACAACAATTATCACAATACCATCCTCGGCTTGCGAGGGTGTCACAATACTATCAAAACCCACTCCATCTAAATAAGCCAATCAAATAACCCATACAATCACCTGAGTACTGCCTTTATCACAAAAACAATACCACTAATTCGCCTCTTTAGACATAAGTCTCTGTTGATTTTTCACCCCAGCACAAATTTATTTACATATGATAAAATAGTTTGTTTGATATATTTACACTGGTCATGTTAATCTTGATAAAAACATGTAAGTTTATCTGTTTTGATTAGTTTTGATAGAGTGTTTTATAGCAATGATGCTTCTTTGTGTTTTAATATACCAGGCGACAAAGAAAGCTTAGACCCAATAGGCCTATATATCTTTTCTAAGTTTAAAAGATATGTGACGTTAGTCTCTATACAATTTAAAATATGAACTTGGTCAAATCTTATATATATTTGCGTTTCGCTGAGAAATAATTTTTTGTATTTTACAGTAGAATTTAAGGGAAGCAAATTTGTTATATTTATTTCTCAAAAATGGTTTTCTATGGTTCCATTTTTTCATCCATTCCACAAAAATACAGAATCAGTTCAATTAGTGCAGCTTTTGCCAATATAAACAGGAACACATATATAGTCAACTCTAACGTCAATATATACATTGCACACCTATATCTATAAGCATAGATATAATACCTGCTCTAATGTATCAATTACTTACCATAATTCTCAATACTAGAGGGTATCAATGTCATTACCAATATCACATATATATGCCTCCTGTATCATGTACCTTTGAAAACAGGTAATTCATGACACAAGTAACAGCTTATTACCCACCAGTGGCTAATTGGGCAATGTGCATGCAAAGTCTATTTGCAGGTGATGGGGATTTTATAATAATGCATATATATGTTTAGATATAGATACAGAGACAAGGGCAAGAATAGACGGATAGATGGGCAGATTTGTAGGTGAATGAGCAGAGAGAATATGCAAATAGATAGGCCTATAGATAGATCTATAAGACAGCTAAATATAATTAAACTGATTAATAAATTTAATGATGCCCTTGTTGGTTGACAAATTCGGGACAGACAAATAAATAAATAGATAAATAGATAGATAGATAGATAGATAGATAGATAGATAGATAGATAGATAGATAGATAGATAGATAGGCACAATCTTAACTGAAGTTTTATTTTCCATAAAGTCTGGTCACGTGATTTGGCTATTTTTCCAATATCCTACATATGAATTTTACCAAGCTTGTGAGTTCGATCAGTGCAACCTGATTCATATATAGAGCTTTTAAAGAATTCAAAGAAATCTTGTTTTAAATTAGGGCAAAACGTTCATCAAAATTACATTTCTGTAGACAAGTGCACACAGCCTATCAAGCACCAAGTTATCAAGTAGTGCGAACAACAAGCCTCAGCCAGAGTGTTGTGCGAAAAGTACGGCAGTTCTGATCATGATTTGCTGCCCAATGAGACGGTCAATTACCCAATGCAAGGATTGAGTAGCTTCTGTGCGTTATTGGCTTCATTAGAAAGCTGAGGAAGCTCTCCGGTTTGCTGAAAAAGCTTGACCTTTAGCCAAAAGTGTCATGGAAGCTTGAGCTCTGTGCAGAAGTATCAGGTTTTGTGATTATCTCACAGTGGAGTAATCCTAGCAGCACCTCCACCCATGGCTCCTTCGTGAATTCATGTGAATTTGTTGTTGGGTTTAAATTTGCAGCATTTGTGAATTAATGGTAGTGGATGATCGACTTGCTTTCACATAGACTGATAAGCAGATAGATAGACAGATAGATAGAACGGAAACCGATTGTCTGTCTGATGCCTAAAAAAAACAGGGAGACAAATTATGTCAGATAGATAGATGGACAGATAGATAGATAGATAGATAGATAGATAGATAGATAGATAGATAGATAGATAGATAGATAGATAGATAGATACCCACAAGAGACAATTGTTTTTCAATGGTATGCTTTAATTGGACACAGTTGACCAAATCAATAAAATAATTGTGATAAAGGTAGTTTCATTTGTGAAAGAATCATCACCAGTTGCACTCAGCTGTAGGTTTTATTGCAGGAGCTATTTGGGTTCAATGCTACTCAAAAGTATTGTACTACAAATTTATCGACTTGTATTGACATTGTTTTAAGTGGCACTATTAGCTTTTGCTACTAATTATTTCCTATTTAGTTGTCAGTCGAACTGGCTGACTAATGACTATTCTGTCATATTTTACATCCATGTGTTTACAACCTACCATTTTGTTATTGGCGTTGTGAGTGTAGCAAGTCTTGAAAATGTTTCTTCCTTTCTAGAAATATATATATCATAAATTCACTCTTCATAAGTGAACACAACAGTATAACAGATCTCGCAAAGATCGACTTGACGTAATAAGCCAAAATATTAAGTGACTATTAAATGACCATTGGATCCCCGTGTGTAAGCGATATTCTCTAATTGGTTATTGTTCAGATTATGTTCATAGCCAGCTGATGAGGTTTGACACTCATTAGTAACAAGTTCAAAGGGGTTAAGATTGGGGGAAATTCTTGATAGGGGCCTCTATTGCCTAATTGTTAGGTGGGTGGAAACATAAACCCTTTGTGGATAGGTTTTAGGTTGCCTTTAGGTGAGTTTTGGGTTGGTTTTAGGTGACTAGTCGCCTGCTACAGCACGTTTTCCCAATGTCAGACCTGTTCAGCAGAGGTGTCACCCCTATAGAATTTCTATCCCAACAGACTGACTCACGACTGTGCTTCTGTGATTGTATTCTGGCTTTTGTGCAGAAGAACACAGAAAATTGTGATGTCACCTGCTTCTGTGCAGCAGCTGCTGCAACCATGACGTCATGACTTTTTGACCCCCGAGCAGTGATAGCTCTTCAAAAGGGAGAACTTTATTAAAGTTGACATTGAGATCCTTTTCTTTATCATTAAAGAAATCATGACATAGTTTAGAAATATTTTTCCTTTTCTCAAAAACAACAACAAAAGACTTTCCCTTATTTATGTAATTGGAAACACTCTTTCGAAATCATGTTTTTTTTTCACCTAACAGGTTGAGGCCAGGCCCATATGAGATATTAAATATGATTTTATTTTTACCTTTTTCAGTGGAGATGTTCCATGGTGCACACAGTCCCAACTCAGATGCTGGCGGAAAGAAGAAACAGAAGAAGAAGAGGCGACACAGGTAAATAATCAATTAATCAATCAATCCATCAATCAATCAATCAATCAATCGTGACTGAATGAAAATCCAAGTTCCTGTATTAATTGACGGATAGTACCACATTATCTATCTATCTATCTATCTATCTATCTATCTATCTATCTATCTATCTATCTATCTACATATCTGCCTTTCTGTCTGTCTAGCTATAGAGCTATCATGCTATCTAAAACTGAAACGTCTGATAGGCCTATCTCAAAAAAAATATGGGTCGACCTTCATAATTGGTTTTCATTCAAAATCAAAGACAGTATCATGACACTATCTTTCTAAATAATTACAAAACATTGCATAACGTGCACAAACTGAGTTTCCTATCTTAAAAGAATTGTTTTGATGTTAATTGAGGGTTCTGTGAAATTAGGAAAATAGCAGGAAATCATTTTCTCAAATCTTATTTAGACTGTACGATTTGAAGTGTTACCCTATGGAAGGGTTAGGATACCTGCTGAAAAAAATCTGGCTACCCTCAAATAATTACCTATCATCACAAGTACTCAAAAGACTCAAATTGGCAAATTAAAGAAATGTATACACGTTGCATAATAGGATTAAATAATCGCAGTATGGTTCCTATCAAACTTTTATGTCTAACTAGATTAATTAAATATATTTTCCCTAAGTAGATTAAAAGCATTTCAAGCCCATATTGTTCAAGCATATGGCGTAGAAATTCTAGCTGCAGTTTGGATTCCCATACAGCTTTGAATATTGAAACATAAAACGTGATTAAAAGTAATTAAACGCAATCAAATAATCAGCGTTGAAGTGATACGTATATGTAGAAAAGCTTAGAGTATGAAATTAGGTAGTTAATTAGGGTAAAACAGGACTAAAGCAATATTTGTTTAACTTATATATCTGTGTCAAAATATCATATTATAAAAATACTAGAATTTAAAAAAAAACTCAAATTTAATTCATTTTAATCATGCCATGATCTTGCTAATAACAGTGTTCATTAACTAAAACAATAAACGATAAATCCTGTCAAATATCTTAAAATAATAAAACACGACTTACTTCATCAAGATGACTTCAGCAAAAGATCGTCTGCAAAGGTGACAGCTCTTAAGACGATTGATTGCTAGTTAAAATATCCTTAATTGACAAACATTCTAATTAAGGACGCCCTTAAAGCGGGCGTCTCAAGAACATTGACCCAAGACTAAAATACAGTTTGGTGATCTTTTTCGTTTAAAATAAATTTTGAGGGATAGATAGATAGGCTTACATACTAAATAGGTTGTTGGATATATGGTGGTTTAGATAGATAGATAGATAGATAGATAGATAGACAGATAGATAGATAGATAGATAGATAGATAGATAGATAGATAGATAGATAGATAGACAAATAAATAGACAAATAAATAGACAAATAGAAAATATATACAAAATGAAATAAATTTCTTATTAGGCCGTATTTCAACATGTGAGAAAATCGAAACTTCCTTCACAGTTGAACCAAACTGACACCCCCCCCCCCATACACCCCTTCTTAGAAAAAATTAAAGAACCAAACTGAACACCCCCCCCCCCTACTCTTCGAAAAAGCATCTATGGTACTTCAGAATATTGTAGGGGGTCCCAATACCATAATGGCACAAGATACCTGTTGATAGCCTCACAAAAACCAACACAAAAACACTACAGGTGCTGTCAAATTTGTTGATGTATATATAAAGAAAGGGGTTGGCTATTTGGGGTGACTAACCATAGGGGGCATTTACCCTACTCTGGGTCTTGTCGTCAATATGCCATGGTATAAATAGAAATAGTGGAACTTTCTTTTTCAAGAAAAAACGTTTTTTCATTCACCAAAAACTTGGAATTTATTTATTTTTCCACTCCAATTCAAGTGAGTTCTTTTCCCACCTTTTTATGGAAATCTATCTTTTTGAAATATTTATAAAGATTTCTAATCTGTTAATCTGCAGAATTTCAATGACAGTCTTATCTTGCAGCCATAGCTTGGTTTTGAAATATTTTGGTTAGTCAAAAGAGAAAATGTTGCTCATCTTTTTTAAAAATATATTTATCTACTTTAATTTAAATTGATAGGCTGATAGCTATATATATTGAAAGAAACTGCATACAGCTAGACCGATGGTGATATAAATAGATTTGTTGATAGAATCAGTGATAGAGAGCAAGACAGATAGATAGATAGCAAGATGGATAGATAGAGAGCAAGATAGATGTATGGAAGAAGATCTAGATAGATAGATGGATGGATTAAATGGACCAAATATATAGGTGTCTATATTATATAGGCAACCAGAGTCAAAGATGGTTATGGCTACGGTGCATTTTTGTCATTTTAAACTTTTAACAAAATTCTCGGTGAGAAAACAGAGCAGCAAAAGACACGACCATGCATGCAAGCATTTTGAGCCATGGGAAGCTCTGGGAAGAAGCATTTTAGGAAGTGCATTATAAGACATGCCATGTCCCATTAGGTACCACCCGAAATGTAACTGATCTTTCTCTAAACACTACCTAAATGCAATTTTGCTCTGTGGAAGGTATAAGCCTAAATGACCCGATGACATGTTGAAAATGACACATAGATTATTTAAAAGTAAACATATCAGCAGGGGGTGGGGGGTTTAGCCAAAATCAGTCAATGGGGGTAATATGGGACTGACAGGGGTGAGCAGGGAGATGACCCCACCCCATGGTGTATGTTGGATGGGGTTTTTGTACATCAGGGTGTTTTAGAATGGTCCAGCACAGATTTACCCTCGTACTCTGTGAGTGGGTAGTGGGTGGCTGCTGGCTGGGGGAGGGGGATGTATACTGTTTAGATGTGCAATGGTTGAAGATAGGGGAATAGGTTGTAAGAAAAGGGATAGCCTGGATGGCAGTGATTGACACTGATTATGTGAGGAGATATATATGTATAGGTCTTCTCGAAGACCAGCCCATGGCTGATGTTGTTTCTGTTCATTAATACTCGAGTATAAATAAAGATTATTCTATTCTATTCTATTCTAGGGATTTATTGGTTACTCTTTCATAACTGTGATAATGTGATATATGTGTTAATTCAACAATCCAGGCCTCAGTCAGTCAGTTAGTCAATCAGTCAGTCCGTCAGTCAGTCAGACAGTCAGTTAGTCAGTCAATCAGTCAGTCCGTCAGTCACTCAGTCACTCAGTCAGCCATTCATCAAGCCAAACAAGTAATCGGACGCTGAATCCTTTCAGACGTCACGTTGATCCATCATTCATCCATCCATTCATTCAATTATTCAGTCAGTCAGTCAGTCATTCATTCATCCATCCATCCACTCATTCAATTATTCAGTCAGTCAGTCAGTCATTCATTCATTCATTCATTCATTCATTCATTCATTCATTCAGTCAGTCAGTCAGTCAGTCCGTCAGTCAGTCAGTCAGTCATTCAGTCAGTCATCCATCCATTCATTCAATTATTCAGTCAGTTAGTCAGTCATTCATTCATTCATTCATTCAGTCAGTCAGTCAGTCAGTCAGTCAGTCAGTCAGTCAGTCAGTCAGTCATTCAGTCAGTCAGTCATTCATTCAATTTTAAAATCATCCTTCTGTTTATCTCTCGACCTCCCTGTTACCGGCAGTACTCCCACTTCCTTGCGCATTACAAGAGGAAGAGTTCTAAGGATAACAATCTCCCCTCCCAAATCTGACAAGCCTTATATATATTCATCATCAAGTGACAAAAAGAAACGTTAAAGACTTCCCCTCCCAACTGGACTGATAATTATTGCCTAGTATGAATATCAACTCCTTTAATTTCCAAATCACTTTCTATGAAATTCTATCCATCAACAGTTTTAACAATATCATCCACTGGACAATACAGTTCCACCCAAACAAAAAATCAGTACTCGTTATCAAGACCCCCTGTCGTTGTGGACAGCATTTTGTCTCGATTTGGACGGTTCTTAGTTTCTGGGGAGGAGCAGTCACGCGAATTTCACGCAGTTTCCCGCAGTTAATGTGAACCTGTGGTTGGCAAGGGAAACAAAATCATCTTATTGAGCGAGGCTTCCTGCCAATCGCGTGATGAAAAGCAGGATCAGGAGAAAATCCCAGAAAAGGCAGAAAGCAGGACTCTTTTCAGCTAAAAGCTCAAATGGTTAGAGGGAGGAAAAAAGACAAAAAGTCACAATTCTACAGATATTAACTTCAGGAAAACATTAACCAGAAAAAAGTATACTTTTCACAATGGGAGGAAAACTATAATAAAAGAGAATTTATGAAATGGCATTAAGTTAAGTTAAAAAAAATCTATAGGCTAATGTATTTACTAAGGTAGTTGGTCTTTAAAATAGGACTGGAAAATGGAATCATGTTAAATAAAGATCCCGTATATATTGGATGCATGGCTCAAGGAATTTATTTAAATGCCAAATATGACCATATGATCAAAATACAGAGTTATTCTTCGATTAGTCTTAAAATGTTACACAAATAGTCAGAGGTTCTATCAAAACAATCTGGTAATTATTGTAATGTACAAGATAACAGTAAAAAATTAATCAGAGAATCTCAAAGTTTCACTTTCTCGTAAATTCAACAATGAAGGTAATATACACTAGAGGATATTCCAAATACACAAAAATCAATACCCTATGTATAGAAATCAAACAAACTCAATAATTACCGAATAATTACCAAAACAAGCCATATACAAAACGTATACCACACAATCACTACACATGGAATATGATCAATATTAGCTATCAAATTGTTAGCTGAGGTATTTTCTGAACCTGTAGTCCTAATCAGGCTACATACAAATGTTAACCCTCGTAAGCAGGTTGAAATACTACACCCAGGGTTAAGGTTCAACAAAAATTAGTTCTCCAGTGAATAGCTTTGAAAAGATGGGTACTATTACCTCCAAAAGACTCAGCTATCTACATGGGAAAGTGTTAGGGAGGGATCAGTTTGCATGGGCTATAGACAACCCAGCCAAGCTTACAGCAACTATAGCATGGTGTAGGCCTATACGGGTGTATTAGACATTGGGAATTAGCCTTATTAGCTCAAAAGTTGGTGATAAGGAATATCAAGGGTGATAGAGGGGTAAAGATAAATGAATAGATAGATAGATAGATAGATAGATAGATAGATAGATAGATAGATAGATAAATAGATAATATAGATAGATAGATAGATATATATATAGATACATAGATGGATAGATATATAGATAGATATAAATGGATAGATAGATAGAAAGATAGATAGAAAGATAGATAGATAGATAGATAGGTAGATAGATAGATAGATAGATAGATAGATAGGTAGATAGATAGATAGATAGATAGATAGATAGATAGATAGATAGATAGATAGATAGATAGATAGATAGACAGATAGATAGACCCTTAGTAACAAAACACAACCTATGTCTACAGCATGTTTGTAGTACTCAGTCAATCCGCAATGACATGAAGTGGAATTTTACAATTTAAAAAATGTCATTATAGGGGTGGAATTCAGTATTGGTCTTCACATTAAACTAAATACTCTGACAGGTAAATGCTGTTGACTACAACCAGAAAATATCCAATTTTGCTTTATTGTCACTCTTTTTATTGCTCCAGGACAATCTTCACGAGCTACCAGATCGAGGAGCTGGAGAAGTCTTTCAAAGATGCCCACTACCCCGACGTGAACGCCAGAGAGGTGCTCAGCCTCAGGACCAACCTCCCTGAGGACAGGATACAGGTGAGAAACTTCATAATTCAAAATAATCAATTTCATTTCTCTTTGTAGAATTTTAGCTATGTTAGTCTAAGATGATGACAGTTTCAATTCGCCAAAAAGAGCTTCCTTGTCAGTTCAGAGAGTTCAGTGCTCAGCTGTCAATCCACCAATTGCCAATTTCTATTTAGGGTTAAGTTTAGGTTTCATATTTTGCAAGTGTTTTCTCAAAATTTCTTTAAAAAATGAATATTATTGGCCTAGACAATTATCAGAAAAGCTGACAACTCGTGCTTGGCGCGTGTTGATACTTATCAGATACTGCAGTTTCGAAGGGCACTCCTTGAATTTTGAATTGTCTTACATACTGCAGCTTGCTGTAAGGCTTCAAGAATAGAATAGAATAGATTAATAAACAAAAAGAGACTAAGGAGTCGCAATACCTATATCAACTTAAAATATAATCCATCCATACATCCCTCCTCCGGCAACAATTGCATTCCTTTCATTTTTCATCACCAGCATTCTTGATAATTCCCAATTGACAGACTGTCTTATCTTGCAATATACACAAAATTGGAAACAAAAACATTTCCATTAATCACATAATTTAATAATTACAACAGCATACATGTAAAGGAATACCCCTTCAAAAACATAATACCTTTCATTCCTTAAGACCATGAGCCTAGAAAATCTTTCTTATAAGGCTATACCACACAGCACCCCCCCCCCCACAACAAACCAAACTACATTACATAACAGCTATCCCAATTCAACTCAAAAGCGTGATATGCCCAACTGTCATATAAGATGGGTAAAGATTTTGGCATAAGACGGTATATTAGCTCTCATAAGATACTAATTAACTCAAAAGCAGGCATCACAATGTATAAGACCAGCTATTAGGCTCAGAGCAGGCTCAGAGTGAAAAATTTGAGCCAATTACTGGACAGCTGGTCATACTGATACAATATGGCATCTAAAATATTTCACCTCCTACAAATACCTAATGATAGTTAATTGATTAGGTAAATTGCCCCAGCTTTGAAATAGCTAAGTGACCCAATCAGATTATGCTATAGGGTTTTATAATAGGCCATCACGCGAGCTTGTGCTGTCAGATTGATAGCTTCTGAAAGTTGACCCACAAACATTTGAAGTTATAAAAGTAGAGAATATTTTCAATGAAGGAGTATTTTAAAGGAAAACTATTAAAAATACTATTGGAAAATTTTTATATCAAGTGAATCTTCAAATAGATAGATAGATAGATAGACAGATAGATGCACAACCACAGAAACATATTCTTCAATAAAACATCTAAAATATTGTTTTAATATAAGAAAATTAAATTCCATTGATCATTTAATACTTCTCAGACTAATTAAATGCTAAACTAACTATCTCACATTTACGATAATCATTTAATTGCTAGTTTCTTGCCTTACACATTTTCCCAAACTCATATTTGATATCAAAATTCCATGAGTATCATTAACTAATCATTCTATTAATTAAATGTCAGTTGTAAGAACAATACTTTACTAAATTTCTTCAGCAACTTGATTTTAATTAGGCAATTCAATACCAGACCGCCTTAAATTTAAGGTATGAAATTACTTGACGCCAGTTTCCGATCATCGCTTGGATTTAAGTCACAAAATTAAGATAATCTCGAAGTTATTAAAATGAAAAAATAATTTCGGTATTTTTAAGTTTTAAAACCTGAGACAAATTTAAAATTTTCTTTCATGAGTTTTCTTTAGTTACAAATTAATTGAAGCAGTATTATCTGGTCAATGTTCACTATATCATATGCCAGAATAAAATTCAAATTAGTCTATAGTACTTCTATGGGATGCAAAATAAATTTGAACAGAGTACGGACCTGCATCTGGTGAATTTATTTTTGGAAAAGTCCAGATGTTTGAAACTCTGATTTTGATTGACAGCCATTTTGGCGCGGTAATGACAGTTTGTCAAATTTGAGATCAAACAATTTGAGGGTGCTCATGGAAAAGTGCGCATTGAGGGGGGGGGGGGTGAATATGAAAAGGTGCAAGGGGGGGGGGGTGTTAATTCAAGTGAAGCAGAAAATTGTCAATCAAAGTGAGAATTTGTAAAAGGCTGGTCTCAATGAAACTAACATGGTGACTGCCGTTGGAAAGTTTCAAATATTGCTTGATAGTTATGAATTTTATTTGAAATATTTCCTGAATGGATGGTCAGTGGGCCAATACATATGTTAGTGAATCAAAAATGTGTGTTATTTTAATAAACACATGATTATCTTTGAAAAATACTTGTGTAGTCCTAATTAATTTCCGATTGACCAATTTATCATATATTTGATAAATAGGCGCAAGAAATGTACTTAAAATATCCCACATCTGCACCTCATTTAAAATGAATCAGTTACTTCATCTTTGAATAAGTTTCGGCAACTGAACTGTGCATATCATCGTTTTACTAAACACAAAAGCAAGCTTTTGGTTATTCTTCCCATAAAAATTATTTTATGATTATTTTATTGTAGGAAGTCGTGTGCTTTAAATTTTAAATGTTATTTCCTCATAGCAGAAGAGACAGTTTAGATTCTTTTATTTCCAAATTTGAAAGACTACAATCACTATGGACATAAAAATGCTTAACTGAGCTTGTTACAGCATGCGTGGAACAATTTTATTGGTGTAATTAGTCAAACGATAAAATTCAGATAGATAGACCATCTCTTATTGTCCTTCAAGCATAATACTGAAAGTACAGAACAGATAGGGATATAAAGGGCACATTCGTTCACATAGCATGTATCATTGCTTTTAATAAGGTCCATAACTGTTTAGGCACCTAATCAGGACCTAATCAGAAAAGCAGCAATCCAAAATTAGGTGCATGAATCAGTTCCTATCGTACAATGCCTCACCGAATTCTTTAATATTTTATAACTCTAAGCACAAGCATTATTTCCTCCCTAAATCACCATGAATTTTTAAATCCTCCAAGAGTTGTGGAGTAACTCTTCTTCCAGATTTTTCTTTTGGGTGTTTACTTTTTTTTTTCCACAATTCGTTTGTAGTTGTGTTCTGCAATTTGTCAACCGAATGCAAGATCAAACTTGCGCAGCAGTAAAATGATTCAGATAGGTGTCGCCGCTGAAAAATTAAACTGTAAGTCAGATTACAGCCATGCACTTTGATACCGAAAAAGATTTTAAACTGTTGCACTATGAAAATGGCACTTTGTGTGTCATCATAAACTGATGATTTGTCATGATCATACCCAATACTTTCAATGTTAATTTGATTTAAGGAGACTTGTCCCTCTTGTTGGTGACAGCTAAACGAAAGGATTATGCATCTGATTTTCAATCCAAAATCAGTAAGGACAAGTCAAATGGCCTTCTCTTGATCATGACTAATCAAACTGCCTCTAGGCCTATGTTTCCCATGTTGAAAGTAGAGGAGATGACACTTCATCAGTCATGAAGTGCATTATTCACTGTGAACTGGTCCTCATTTTTTCTTTATCAAAATGAAAGGCTGTAAACCCATTTGAAACAGAAACAAGACAGTTTTGACTAATTTTGATTGTGTACTATCCAAATACATTTCGAGAGTCACTTTGAAAAACTAAAATCTGTGCATGCATGTAATTATATAGATCCATGTATTTTCTGGATTTTTTCTAACTGCAATGTAGCATAAATGTAACTCTCTCACAAAACGGGCTATTCAACTGCAAATGCAGTCATTTCATAGACACACAAAATAACCGATATTTCTTATAAATGTCAAAACTCACTTTCTGCTAAATATTTAATCTAAATTAATACCACACAGGAGATAAAATCACACATTTGCCACCTTTATTATTAATAACAAAATATCGAATCAGATGAACCACTTGATAACATGATACAAATAACAACAGAGACAAAATGATTGATAAAATGATAGTTTTACCTAAAAAGATAAATTGATTATTGATTTTTTATCATGCGCAGAGCTAACAGAAGTTAAATGGCATTGTGTGTAATTTGATACTTCGCATGTTGACCTTATGAATGTTGATAAAAGGTGAAAACATAAAAGGTGCGTTTTTGCATGTCAAATATTTGGCTCATTTGATCAGATGGTGATGAACTATCAATAATAGTGTCATTCCAATCATCACCAAGGTTTTATAGGGGTGTCATTTTCCCCGTTTGGATAATTGTAAAAACACATTTATAGATATTTGTTTTTCCAATATTTCAATAGTTATTGAGAACTTACAATCAGAAATCGACACATCGAAATGTCTTTAGAACCACCTCAAAACTTCTAAAAATTAAGGTAACTTTAACTTCAAACTGTTCGTTTTTAAGAAAAGATACTAAATTAATTGTTGAAGAAGTCAGTTACAGTTACCCAAGATTAAACTTCCACGTTTCAATTTATAACTAACTGAAAATTAGCAAGGCAAATACCATGAATATTAAAGCTGTTGCATTTCATGTCAAGACTAACTTTACAATTGGTCAAATGATATTGAGCCATCGAATAATTGTCGAGAGATTCCTGATAAAACATTTGTCACTGAAACAATCAGACGGCTACCTCTCATTGATGAATGACAGACAATTGTCAATGCATTGTCTTTAGCAACAATTCTAGTACCTCTTTACTACAAACCTTTGAATGGTGGGTGCCTACATGAATAAGAAATTATGAAGAGACAAAATCAGCCCATTTTCAAATCACTTCTAGTTCGTGAAATGCCAAATACAAGAGATTTAAAGGATGACATTTAAAGTCATTAGACAGATTGTAGCCCCCTGCCTGATCCCTAATTGACAATTTCACATTTCCGCGTTACAGTTGAGCAGCGCCATCTGCGAACAGGAAATGTGGCGTTTCTGACATTTAGGCCATTTCCGCAAATGGGTACAGAAAAAATGGCACTGACTGTAATTTTTCATTTTCTCTAAAGGGATGGTATCTCAAAGAGTACATTGACAGAAAAATGAAAGTATCAAATCAGAAGTTTTTCGGAAATCAACTTTTTACATAACTTTCAAATCAATGAATAAATAAATGACATTAGATCAAAAGCTGCATGCATTGACGATAATTGAAAGCATTAAATCACAAACTACAAACACAGATCAAACAATTTCAATATGTAAAAAAAAAAACCCCATTCAATCAGACAGACAGATAGATAGATAATTTTTTCCATCACAATTTATAAATCATAATGGAAAAAAAGCTTTAAAGAACCTCAATACAAAATCAACTTAAACAGTAAAAAAGAAATTAACTTTTGAACATTAAGGTCAACGCATTTACGAACAGAAACAATGACCATATTAGATTTTTTACAGATGAATATTAATATTTTGTCCATTTAGTGGAGCAACAAATCAGGTCTGATATCAGCCTTTTTTAAGCACATGACATTTACTTTTACTGCTTAATAATTGGACCCTAATACATTTTTGATGTGATGGGAGATTTATATCATGAGCATTTTGCCACACATGCAGCTTTTGCATTTCACACTGAGACTTTACTTTTATTAGAAATCTTTATTGAACCAAATACAGAAAACATGTATGCACAATTTATAATTTCACTTATAGCTACTAAGATAGACCTTCAGCTGACTTAATTAAGGTGTATCAGAATTGGCACTTTGTTGGTTGATTGGTGGGCAATCAAGATAACTATAAACAATTAATAGTCAGTCAATCATGCAGTTAAGCCAGCAGTGTAAAACGCAGCAAGTCAAATTAATAGACCCCCCCCCCCTCAAAAGGTAAAATATTATTTCACAATCACAAGTCTGTCATCTGGGCAAGTAAAGATTGTAAATTCACAACCTGTCTTTCAACCATCAAACTTTCCTAATTTTCTAGCACTCAAAGCAGTAGCAGTCTATGAGAATTTGGAGTATTAATAATGATTGAAAGTTAAAATTCTGTTGAATCAAGGCTCAGGAAGCTCAATGCAAATTGATTCATGAATCATGACGGACGTCACCACAACAATGCTATTGTTTTGCACCACGTGACGTCAGCAATTAGGCAACCATCTTGTTTCGGGGGTGGCAACTTTCCCGCCATTTTCATAATGCTTTTCTCTTTAAATTTCCTCCCTACCATTCAACTGCCCTCTTCAAATTTACACCTCATTGTAAATATTGTGGCCAGATTGACACCTCCATGTCTAATTGTGCTAATAAAGAGTTCGTATTTTGAGACCAAACTGTCATATTATCGGTGGAAGGCGACAGAATGGCTGAGCCTGGAACATGACAGATATTAGCCAACTGAGTTTGTCAGATATGGGAAAGTGTAGCATAGGCTTATATCTATATTACATAGGCCTACAGGATGTATTGAATTTGCCTGAGTAGAATCAAATAATTCTATATAAAGCTTGAAATAGGCTCTATAAAATCATACTGAGTTTCATTTAAATATTTGACTAAATTCGGGATTTTATTGACGGAATGGGTTATCTATCTATCTATCTATCTATCTATCTATCTATCTATCTATCTATCTATCTATCTATCTATCTACCTATTTATCTATCTATTTATCGTTATATCTATCTATCTGTTAATTCATTTAATTTATTTTACGGATGATAATAAATGAACATTTTGTTACTGTGTGAATTGCTTGACGGATGGTACCTAATTTCTGAATTGTTTAATTTCGGATGGTAGTGAAATTTCTACATAATACTCTGCCTTCTTCTATAAGCATTTAGAAACAGGGCTAGACTTGTACTTTTACTAAAAAATCTCTGAAATACTTTTCAATACATTCTGGAAACAACTTTTACAGAAAATGGAAGGAATCTAAGAATCGTAGAGCTTCTATTTATTCAGATGATTTTCTTGGGAGTGTGTGCTTTCTTGCTGATCCCAATTTGCGGTCTGCAGCGGAAACAACACTGTGCGGGCTTGCGGTTTCAGCAACACACAGTTGATAGCTGACTGTTAGCAGCCAGAAAGCTACAAGAGCTCAGGAAGCAGGGATTTCTTTAGCCCCCCCCCCTCAAAGAAGAATGTAGGGGGGGGGGGTTGCCCTGCTGGCATATGGTAAATTCCAATTACCCCTTTAAGCTGCAGTTTCTTGCTTGGAATCAGCCCGACCAAACCTTGCTTAAACTAATCTGCCATTAGAAGCAACATTAACGATATTGTATTTGCTCAAATTGGTTTTATTTCTAAGATAATTTGGACCCTGCAAGCCAGTCTGCTCTCTCAATAAAGTTAATCAGGCGGCTTCACTGGGTCGGACGTGAGACATAATACTGTTGCAATGGACAAGTAGCAAGGGGGGGGGGGTTTCTAGGTGCCCAATGAGTAAGCTGAAGCTCTCCTGAGGCCATGTTGTTATAACTCAATGGGTCTCCAGCGCTCAAGCAGTGTATAAGCAGTGCTTAAGGGCAGTGCCTAAGCAGTGCCCAAGGGCAGGGCACAAGTTCATGCCCAAGGGCAGTGCCAAATGCTTCCAAATGATCTCAAGGTTACAGGGTGAAGACTCACTAATTGGAAACTTGGTACTGTTACACCTTCTTAACCAAAAAGCTAACTGACCTGCCACTGATTTGCCACTGATCTGCCTTTGGTCATCACCTCGATCTGTCAGCTTGACCTGCAGACTTGACCCGTCATCTCAGAAGGTCAAAGTGACCTGTCATCTCAGTGTCATGCTGACCTGCCAGTTATGACACAGTGACCTGTCATTCTGACAACTTGTAGCAACTAGATAAGTACTTTTGTCATCACTCTCATCGCTTAAATGCATGGGATGAAGTGTCACAACTCATAATCCTATTATAGATGTCAGTGTTATATTTTGAGTTTGTTAACACTGTAAACTCATGAATTGGAACACAGCGCTGATAATACAATATACAATAGCCATAATTTTATTTAATTCTTATTGCAGATACTTTTTTACCTTTTTTTTTAGCTCTCAGACAAATTTGGACATATAGGCATACCTTCTTCTCACTTGGCCCAATGCAGTTTACTCATGTCCGTTATTTGACCACCACTGCTTATAAGTTGCTTCTTTCCTTTGCACTTTTTTTAATATATAGAAAATACACTCAATTACAACTAATTTATTGAAACTGATGTACCGCTAGAGCAACCAAAATAACTAGCAATGAGGCTGCACATCAGCTGCAGCAGCTACTATTCATCACCAGTACATAGATCTAGCTCTGGTCACCCCAGAAAATCATGGGCAGCTGACTGTCAGGCCATGTCGTGTTGAACACAAGCAACATGATACGTGGGGTCAGCCTAACATTAGTTGTCTGAACATTAGGTCCATCCTGTTTGACCCCAAGTGAACTTGCAGTCAGCTGAAGTTCATCATTCCCTACCCTTTAGTGATAATGCTTTAACCTGATAAATGTTGATAATGCTTTAACCTGATAAATATATCTTCTCTCCAATTGGGAAATACAACCCTATTTTTGATTAATTTTGATATTGTGAAAATATTTTAGTTATGATGCATCGATTTGGTTTATCATGTGTCTGTATAAGTACATGTTCTTGAAGGAAGAAATGTTTACCGTACATTTTAGGCTAGTATTAGTTGTTATAGCATCACGACAAAAGGTACCACAAATAACAGTCCTATAACAAGTTTATGGATTATAAAAATAACAAGCATTAGGCCTACATTTTTTTTAGTTACCAAATATATATGTTCCAAACATGTAAACACATAAGGAAGCAATATCTCTAAAAACCTTTCATTTCAACAAACCAACACTATCCGAAACAGACATCATCATCATCATGGGAATTAGCTCCAACTTCTTCAACACAAGCATCACCATTTAACCCGTCAGCTCTTTTCTTTTCAACTCTGCATCTCATGTTTCCCACAATAGTCTTCTGCCATTTCTGTTATCACAACTGTCATCACTGTTTGTCTGGTGCCTTTTTGTGTTAATGATGGGATAAATCAACAACATGATAAGTTAATTGAGCAATTGATCTACCACATTGTGTAATAGGACCACATGATTTTGAGAAGACAATTTGATGATCACATACGCCTTTAGAGGCCCTTCAAACTCTTCACAATAGGAAGATGAGACCTTGATCAGGATTTAATCTGCTGCAGCTGGTCACTCATTTTCCTCTTGTTTGCAAAACCCATCTTCTTTCAACCCTTACTTTTCTTTTTCTGAGGCAAGCTCTCCTTTGAGACAAGACCATTTACATGGTTTAGTTTTTTGTCGAACTCTTTCCCTGTTCTTCTTCTGAGCTCAGTTAAGTTTTGCTTCTACTCAGCCAAACTATTTCTAATCAGTCTACTCTTCTTCTTCCCAGACAAACCAATGTCTGTCTTTTTCTTCTTCAGACTGACAGAGACAAACTCTTCTTCCCAGACAAAGCCAATTTTCCTCTTCTTTTTCCTCGTCTACCTTCTTCTTCCCTTTGCCCAATCCTTCTTCCTTCTCTTCTTCCATCTTCTTCCATCTTCCTTCTTCCTTCTTGTTCCATCTTCCTTCTTGTTCCATCTTCCTTCTTCCTTCTTCTTACATCTCTTCTGCCATCTTCTTCCACATTTCTTCTTCTTCATCTGAGCCAAACTCTTCTTCTTACTTTACTTTTTAACTTAATTTTTTGCTATCCATCACTATCCAGTGCTTTCTAAAAACTGTGTCTGACCCCAAGCTTCTGGCACACCACAGCCTCTGACTAGCTTTTCTGTAGACATTCAACTCAGACCACAGAGTGCCCCAGAGTGCCTGCCACATTCTATGCAGAATTGCAGATTAGACCATTCACTTGTGATCGCCTGATGAAATTGGTTGCTACTTGTCACAATTGGCTTTGATTTGCTGGGCTCAAGAGGGCAGCAGCAGTACTAAATCGTGGTGCCCTCTAGCGTGACTTGTCACAAATAGTAATCTGGCCATTCACCCCAGAATGATTGGGCCCATTGCCATGTCTAACAAATCTAATTTCCATCAGGCCTAATGGAATGTCACAGTGTGTAAAAGTCTAATTATCCCTGGTCTTATTCATTTTGGTGGTCCAGGGCTCAGGGAAAAGCAAGAAAAGCAAAAGGAAAATTGGCAAAAAAGAAAGATTGGCTCAAAATAAGGAAAGATATTGGCTCAAATGAACAATTGGCTGTGCTTGATAAGGCCATCATGGCATCATGCTGTCTGGCCTCACAAGAATGATATTAGAGTTACATTTACCATTGTATCTATAAGTACCACACATTTCACCACAAAGAAATAAATGGTATTCCACATGGGACATTGATGAATAGTCCTCATGGAAGCCATGATACTAAGAATATATTTATAGGAGGTCATCACTACAGACAGTAAGTACCTAAATCTTAACAGAAACTAGACCAAGGAAACAGTAATGTTCACATTGTTGGTTGAAATGTACGGATTTATGAGACATCATTTTCCAGCAATAAATTAAAATGTCTAAATTGTTCCATATAGGATGGTAGTGAATTTCAACTCTGCTAAAAAAGTGGAGAATCTAACTGATTTCTGCATGAACCTGTCTTCATCAAATTCACAAATACTCAATTTATTATTCTTTATTCCAGGTGTGGTTCCAAAACAGGCGCGCCAAATGGAGGAAGACCGAAAAGACGTGGGGAAAATGCAGCATCATGGCCGAGTACGGTCTTTACGGGGCGATGGTCAGACATTCACTTCCGTTGCCGGAAACCATCTTGAAGAAATCGAACGAAGGAACTCAAGAAGACGACTCACCTGCCCCCTGGTTGTTGGGTAAGCAACTAACATAATCATTTAATTTAGAATGTGAAATACCTTGTGTTGGTCACTTCAAGAAAAGGGGTCAATGTTAATAGTGTACATCTTATCTCAAAGAATGGCGGAAAGCATATTTCAAAAATTTCCTTATTTAAATTTAGACAACGGTAGAAAATTATCAATGGTCCAGACTTACAGTATTATGGACATATCATTACCGGAACACTCTGCTGTTCTAGAATCATTGGGTAAAATCCCACAGTTCCTAATTATATAGTCAGTCCATTAAAAGATCTCTCTTTTCACAAATTTCAAGCAACATCCTATTTCCAGTAGAGGCTGGGAGCAGTACGCTAAAGTGTAGACATTTTGGAATGAATGGCTCATTGTATCAAATAACTTAATTTACAACTTGACATTTCAGGAATGCACAAAAAATCAATCGAAGCCGCTGAGAAGCTGAAGGCCGAGGATGATGTAAGCGACGAGAATGAGAACCGCGACAAAGACGAATTCCGCACCGAAAGTATCGCTTCGCTGCGAGCAAAAGCACAAGAACACAGCGCGAAAGTGATGGAAGCCCTAGGTGGCAGCACCATCCATCCGAAAAACACCCATCTGCCACCTGGTGCAATTGCTCACAACCACAGCTCACTCCTGAAAAGAGAATATTGTCACTTAGCTCAAAGTTGAACTTGAATTGGACTATGTCTTGAATATGAATTATCATATACGTGAATATTTTATTACTTCACACACAAACTGTTCGTATAAACCGTACTTCTCGTTATGATCTGTTCAATCTACCTCGTTCAATTTTGTTTTGTTCTTCAAGACTTCAAGAAGCGTCAATAATCGTGCGCCTCATGAAGGAACGTCGACTCACTCTTCATTCGAATCGGAATGTCAACTTATTTGTGTCCTTTTGATTATCAAGAATCTATTTCATTCATGTGACGCGTATTATTGAACTTCAGCTTTGACTTATTTTCATTAGCGTCAAGTCAAGAGACTTATCGAGACAACTATTTCAAAACGGCGCTCAAATTCAGACTCGTCTTGAAAACAGCTGACTTAATATGATTCATGTCGGACAATGTTTTAGTTTCATGAATCACCTTCTGCGTTGTTGTTTGTTCAACTTCAATTGTTCAATAATATGGACAGATCTTTTGTTTTCATTCCTTCATTGTTCAAACATATACGATTATTACATACATGGCTTTAATGCATTTTCTTGCCGTTGAACTTTTACAAATCACATTTTACCATAGAACCTTTCTGAGGAAAGGATTTTACGGCTAGCGCTACACCAATAACATGATTCATGGGACTATTTCTGAGTTAAGACTTATATTTTAGAGTCAAACGCTCATAAAAGACGGGAAATGACATAGAATTTAAAATAGTCCACTCCAAACCAAGTATACCAAGTTACAAACACAAATGAATGTTTTTGTGCATACCGTTCTATTTGCTCAAATGTTTTTCTGACATATATCAGGCACTGTACCTCGATCTTGCTTACCTTATTGCAATATTTCAATTTTTCATGTTATTTGATGTTGTCAGTTTGGCTGGAGCATGTTATTTATTTGTGAAACCAAAATTGTGCATTTTGTCAGTTTTTGAAAAATATTAACTGACGTGGTTTTGCTGCATATTGTGAATAAATGCGTTATGTATATATGGTAAGACTGTTTTTGTTATTTCTTTTAATTTTTATGCTACTGGACAGGTATAATGGAACATCAGTTCTAACCCTAATTACCAGTGTGAAAAAAAGGGTATTACCTCGATAGGTTCAATGACAAGAATTTTTTTTTTTTTTTATGTACGAGGGTTTTTACCAAAAGTTCCATCCATCTTGCCATGAATTCTGACAGATTTTGCACAGGCTCACAAATTTTTTTTTGAAACTTCTGTCTACAAGTGGACCGCTGTTTCATTGCCACTGCTTTTTCCAGCCTTGGCAGAACATATGCTGTCATGTGTTGCCACCTAGTGGCAAGTGTGAAATTCCACGAGCTCCAGCGAACAGCCAAAATAAACCCATTGTGGAGAAATCACAAAATTTTGTCTGGGAGAAACCAGGGCTGTTTCTGATTGAGTATGCTGATGGCCTTGTCTACTTTCTTAGAGCATGTAGTTGGCGAGTCTTTCTCTGGTTTACATGTACCTCAATGTTGAATAGAAACTTTGTGAATGTGCAATGAAATTGGAGCTATTTCTTTGGAGCTCAATGCTGAAGCATACAAAACAAACTTTTGCCAGGTGGCAGCAGCATGTAGTTCTCATTTTCGCCAGACTGGTGAAACATCATTCCATTGGTGGAAATGAGAACTGCATACTGCTGCCACCTGGCACAAAGTTGGTTTTGTATTCTGCAGCATTGTTGCTCCCAAGAAATAGTTTCAATTTCATTGCACATTCAATGACGTAGCACACTATGACGGCCTTAATACTGGACGCAATACCTTCTTACTGGCACCAATGTTTTAGAAATTTAATTTCCTACATTTTGAGGTAAGTTTGGGCTCTGTACGACAATTATTTCCATGTGAAAAGTGCGTCCAAAGCACTCGAGGTTGATGTCTGAAGTTTTGTTTACATGTTATATTTCCTGTCATTTCTTCATAAATTGGCCTAATAAAAATATTTAAGTAATCATGCACACTCTGAAAACAGATTGGTAGATTTGGCGAAAAGACCAACCATTCAATTGGTTGAGGCAAAATCAATCAATTATTATGGCTGAACCTACCATTTTGACTGGTTGGGGGCAACCCAGTAGAATTGGTTGAGAACTGTCAAACCCAACTCCTATGGTCAAAAAAATGGTTATGCCATACACTGTACTTGAATAAAGTATCTCTCCTACACCCAGCAGCATTGAAGCCCCCTCAAATGAAAGCTGTCCTCAATACAGCTGGGAAAAGTGCATCATCCCAAGTCATACCATGACAAAATGGCCCATAACCTTTGCTAATTCATGAATACTTAATTAACTGACCCAGTTTTGGCTCAGCTAATCAGGGACTGCTACATCACAGTTTGAAATTGTTGCTTCTGTTTCACACAGTTACAAATAGAGAAATTGTGTATTGTTGAAAGGTGCTATCACAGTTTCGAAAATTCCATTGAATTATGTATTTTCAGTTCTGAAATGAAACTGTTTGAAAGTTTGCTTGTTTTACACTGTTTTTCTTAGTTGCCAGTAATCCTCTAAGTGTCCATAATCAGACTAAATCTGCCTGCAAAATGCTTATGACCTAAATAAGCAGCCAATCACAGAAGAGGTTGGAAATAGCAGAAAGCCCAGTCCATTTTAGCAGGGCTTGCGTGGGGAGGATGTTCAGAGTTAGCTTGAGACTGATTTGACATCAATTGAAGCAATCAACAGTTACACAGGAGTGTGAAATACAACATTTCATGAGGAAACGTAAGAGTTCATGTGAATTGCAGTTTGACACGTGTGAACAACTGCCACCATACCAAGTTGGCCTTTGCAACAGTTTATTGGTTGAAATTATGACATAATTTTTTCAGCCAACATCACTTGCTTGAAGCAAACTGAAAAAAGTGACACGCTATCTGCAGCTTGACCAATCACCTGGCAGGATCTTCTGATGTCCGACCAAAATTTTTGTTATTTGAGAAAAGTCTACAAATATTCATAAAATCATCAGTAAGTTTTAGCAATCATTCTGTAACTTTTTTTCAGGTACTCCAAAGCCAAAATTGGATGTGTCTCACAACGGGGAAGCATTGTCATCTGCACTGGATGAAGCTTTGACAGAATGGGGCTTGGATGCTAAAAGAATAAGCACCGTTTCCAGGGATAATGCAGCTAATATGGTTAAGGCTTGTGAGCTAGCTGAGAGCATCAATTTGAATGTGCCATGTTTCGCACAAGCAAAGTGCTGCTCCCTGGAAACAGGTCGAGCTAACCGGCGACCCGGGACGGTGCACGACTTAAGAAGAAGAAGAAGTCATAAATCTGGCTGCTCAAAAAGGCAATGACACTTTGAGAAATGCAAATAAACATATCCATGCGGTGATCCGCAATATATACTTTCGGAAAAGCACAGTCGGGATGCCTGTCCTGAAACGAATGCGACAAAGGTTGGATTTGCCACAACACAGCTTGATAACGGAAGTTAAAACTAGGTGGAATTCCAGATATCCTTCAGGTAGGTTATTACTGGTTCTTTGATTGTTTGTTGCCCGACTAGGGATGATTTCCTTGCTGTTCTGGTCAAACTGGGAAACTTAAGTGGCTGTTGTAAAATAAATTTGACATCGTTTGGGGACCAACTGGGGCCCGTGTTTGGTATGTTATTTGATTTCATACTTTTGTTGAGTGGATTTCAGTACTACTGATTTCATACTTCAATTGTGCGTGCAGAGTTTTCATTGTTTGTTTTCTGCTTGCAGAAACATGAGTGAAATTCCGACGATGGCGTAAGAAATTACCGTTGAGTCAGACCAACTCAGAAATTCGTATGACCTCCTTGTCCTCCAGGCATGCCAGGGTTCTGTCCCAGGACGTATCCTCTACGCCTCCACATGCTGCCCATGAGAGGGGACCAGTGCCTCCCCACCTCTGCCAGCTAGGCTTTCCCATGATGTGGCCTCCAGTGCCGATGGGTCCACCATTGTGGTAGGAATACCTCATCAACTATGTGGAAAACAGCCTCCCACAGAGCCGGAGGAAGAAGCAACGGGTCCACCTGAACCAAAATACAGGATTTTCGAGTTTGCGACGGAAGATCCTCTAGCCTGGCAATTGACCCTGGAGCAGACCTCTCATATGAAAAAGCATCTGCAGGACCTTTCCGCCGAGGAGATAAAATCCATGAAAGGACAGTGTCCGAAGCCAGATGCTGACTTCCTCAAAACCACGTAGGATGGACAAGGAATGTGGGCTTTGATTAGCAACAAAGACACTTCGGAAAAGCCAAAGATGTGGATGGTACTCTTCGGGCAGTCTTCATGGCTGCAGCAGTTGGTATGATAACATGCGGAACCAGCTCAAAAACCAAACGGGGTTTTTTTAGAGGCTATTCTTTTCAGAGTGAACCAGACAAATACTTGGCACAGTTCATATTTGGCACAGTTCATCATTTCTGTCAGGAAAATTCCACAATCTGGGGCAGCTACAGCTGAATAAGAAAAATTTGATAGATAGATATGGTAAGTGCAGCCCTCTTAGCCCAGTTCTGGGCACTCATGAGGGTTGATTAATGAGATGGGAGCCTGGGGAGAGGGAGAGGAGGAGTTCTCAACATGTTACACATTTACCACAGGTGAGGGGTATTTTACTTGCCCAGCACTAGGGCGTGGCTGGTGCCTCAACTTTCTCTGATCAAGCCTGACTTTTTTTGGAGCGGAGGCTTGGTCTAAAGAGCATGTCTGTTAAATTTCAGGTCAATTGAACCATACTTACCTCATCCACACTTCACATTTTGCAAGTCAAAAATAACAGAAAAACCGCTTGTCCTACAGACCTAAAAATTGGCTTAAAATGACCAGAATACCCACTTTCAACTTCAATTTACAGACATAATAGCCATAAGACCAATATTTTAGAAGATGTTAAAGGAAAACCACTTTTTACATTAAATCGTCATCGATATTGTCTTCTTTTGGATGATAATTACTTTTCTATAAATATATCTTGGATGGCAATGCATGGACATTGTTGTTTAGTTTTTTGTTGATTAACTTTCATAACAATAGATTGATTAACTTTTCAACTGTTAGCCAAACATGTTTTTTTGATACATGTTAACCATTGAAGAGTTGATCAAATTAAAATTAATTAGTCAATTCCATCTAAGAAGTTATTGATACACACCATTTTCTGAAGTCAGTTCTTACAGGAGATAATGGTGTGACTTGGCGTCCCAGCATTGGCAAATCACAGCTCCGAAGGAGCCGGAAAACAAATTTCAGCAGCAACATACCAATTGTTACAAGACTGGGAATGTATTGATAAGTGTAAATATCTGTCTGATCTGTCTGCAGCCTGTATATCTATTCAGGCTCAGTTGAATCGTCAGTTATTGTGGTGTCCTTGTTAACATCACATAGGTGATTGTTCTGTCGCATGTGTGGGACGGCTTGAAAAATTGATGTGTCAGAAAGCCATGACATTTCTGTGTTCAACTGATTCAGAGAAAGTTATCCTTCGCTGGTTAATGTCAACCCGAAAGATTGCTGTCATGCAGATGTAAATCCCAAAGCTTCTGAAATTGTTGCAATGTGTGACTCTAAGTTAGCCAATGAGAAATTTGTCAGAGGAGATTACAGGGAGCTCCTTGAACTTGTTTCTCTGTATTTGAGTCAGGTTGAAAGAGTATACCCAATACATATACATCCCAGGAGCTCTCCACAAGGCAAAGTGGATGTGCAAGGTGCACCCAAGATGATTATCCTCATCAAGGATGCAATCACCGATCAGCTTCCTTGTATACTCATGGCACTTCTTCACGTTGAACATAGGGCATATGCGCAGATTTTCTTTTGTGCCTAAGGTGCTCGACTCTCGAGGGTTCGAATCCCAGCCATAGCATTGGGCAGATCCTTCTGAAACCACTCGAGGGTTCGAATCCCAGCCATAGCATTGGGCAGATCCTCCTGAAACCACTGCCTCACCCAACCCATGTGCAATGGGTACTTGGTAATAAGGCAACCACAGTGATGGTGCTGGAATGAGCTCTTAAGCCCTTGCTGTTAACCCCGTGTTCAAGGCTGAATACTCCCCAGGGAGTTGAGAAAGACTCTAGATTGGCCTGCCAAGGATGTAATTGTAAAGTCGGCAGAGTATGTCTTTCCGACGTAGATGCAGACTGTAAACCCACCACATTACTTTTTTTTTTATAGTGGAGAATGACAGGGCGAAACTCCCCGATCAGCACAAGAGACGAAAGTACTCAGATCAGATATATTGATAAATAACAGCTATATCAAAGCTACATTTGGCAATTAAGACAAATTTAATACTGGTATTTGTAGAAAAAAAAAGTTTCCTTTATATTGTTTTTTGCCTGTTATGCCCATCCCATGAAAGATGAATATAAAAATGTGGTTTCCTGTCATTTTAAGCCTATTTTCAGGTTTATTACAACCACCGGTTCCTGAGTTATGACTTATTTTGTACATTTTTTCAGTAATTTTTTTATTAACAAACACGAATGTGAAGTGTGCATGAGGTAAGTATATGGTCCATTTGACCTGAAATTTAACAGACATGCTCTTAAGACCAAGCCTCAGCTCCAAAAAAGTCAGGCTTGATCAGAGAAATATTTCAGTTTCATGGGGTACCTCTGCACCCGCCACACCCTACCCAGCACAGACGCTGATACAAGGGGCCGCCAATTTAACGTCTCATCCGAATGACATCAAGCTGAGATTTTGCTCATGAAGGTCTATTAAAAAATTTTGGGTTCCGCAACCATGAGTCGAACCCATGCAGGATTAGACCTTCAGCGAAGCAGGCGTGTATCTCTGCACCCGCCACACCCTACCCAGCACAGACGCTGATACAAGGGGCCGCCAATTTAACGTCTCATCCGAATGACATCAAGCTGAGATTTTGCTCATGAAGGTCTATTAAAAAATTTTGGGTTCCGCAACCATGAGTCGAACCCATGCAGGATTAGACCTTCAGCGAAGCAGGCGTGTATCTCAACCACTCAGCCACACTGCTTGTCTAGTAGCATCAAGAGTATTTCTCGCATTCTACATGAACATGAATATCCATAAGATGTGAAAACTTCAAAAGAATTTGACCACACAAGGAAGGTCTTGAATGCTAAAAGAAAAGTATGTCCTGGTTTTTCATTTATTTTCTATTGTACAATGTTCGCGGCTTCGCCTTGTTCTGCTCTCAGCTCTGCTTTCATGGTTGAAGTATAAAAATATAATATAAATTGATGACCTAAAAATGATAATACTGCAGGGAAGAAGTTCCTTGCTGTAAACAATGAACACCTCCAAGAGATTTGATGGATGATTGGGGCTTTACGTCCTGCGTTTATGCACGTGGTAGGCCAATTCGGACAGGAGGAGGACACATTGGCTGGTGAAGGATGATTAAAACTGTCATTCAACATAGGCCCGTGACCTAGCAAGAGCTGGAATTAAACCCTGGACCAAGCGATTGGCAGCCTAGCACGCTACCATTATATATAAAGCAGTGAGATCTGGAGTTGTGGATGTGAGAACACTGGGCTGTACTTGTTTGTATTGCTTGGGTGTCTTTTCTTCTGAAGAAGAAATTTTAAATCCATGGAAAAAGGAGAGTCTTGTGTCCAACGGAAGTTGTAAATTATCTTCTGAAGGAAAATATGAAGCAACATGTGTGATTGTATTGATGCCAATGAGGAGGGACTGTCAGTGAGAACTTGGAAAGACAGTCTGTCGGTGAGAACTCGGGAGGACGGACTTTCCGTGAGAACTCGGGAGGACGGACTGTGCTTGAATTGGAGTAAAATATAATGAAGCAGAAATTATCTAACAGCGAACTTGGAACTGTGGTCCCGAAAAATATTCAGAAGGGTGTCTTTGCTACTTTCTATTGCGACAATAACGACCTAAATGAACAAACTCTATGTGGAAAAGGCACAACTCGTATTACAAATGGGATTATTTTCCAGCGTTGTTTATTCACATGCGAACCACCACCCATTTCAATGTCAAAGAGATGTGTGATAAAATCTATAGCAATCTTAACATCGGAACATCTCTAAGACATGGGCCTGGGTTGCAGTAAACAAAGACGCATCAGAGCCATGTGCAAGGATTGATGACCCCAGGAAAGAGCAGAATGACCCCGAAAATGAAAGCAATGAGTTAAGACCGCCCCCAAAAAGACAGCTCCCAGAGAGACCAGAAAGAGCAACGACTGAAGGACCCCTCCAACAGCCCAGGGAGAGAGCAACAAGCGAAGATGCATCAGAGCCCTGTGCAAGGATGGATGACCTCAGGATGGATGGATGATTGGGGCTTTATGTCCTGTATTTATGCACTTGGTAGGCTAATTAGGACAGGAGGAGGACACAGCAATTAGACAAAGGATGATTGAAACAGCCATCCAACACAGGCCCAGGTGACCCGGCAAGAGCTGGATTCGAACCCTGGACCCAGCGATTGGCAGTCCAGCATGCTACCACTAGACTAACCCTCCCCCCGAATAAGACACGGGCTTGGGTTGCAGCAAATGAAGACACATCAGAGCCATCAGCCAGGATTGATGACCCGAGGAAAGAGCAGAATGACCCCAAAGATGACAGCACTAGGGTGGAGACCCCCCCCCCCCCAAATAAAAGACCAACAAGTGAAGGTGCATCAGAGCCCCAGAGAAACCAGAAAGAGCAATGTATGAAGTCCCCACTCCACACTCAAGGAAAAAGCAGTGTCCGCAAAGATGAGAATGGAGGACCCTCCCTTGGGACTGATAAGAAAGAACAATGAATAAAGGTAAGAGGAAGAGCAACAAAGGAAGAAGCACGCGCAAGAAATTATTAGCACCTCCCCCGCCCCTAGAAGAAACAAGAATGAAATGGAGACTAAAATATGGGAGCAACAGACAAAGCCCCCAACAGGCCCACCCCATTTCCATGGGATACGCCAACAAAAGAATAATGGTAAGTTTACTGGTTGTGTGCGGGATGTTAGCTCAACAGTTTCTTCTGATGTATCATTGGACAGCAATTTTATTGCATTTTTCTTCAACTTGTGGGAAACAGACCATAAGGTAAGATTTACACAAATTTTGGAAGAAAAAAATATTTTTAATTTATTACCTTTCGTCAAGGTTTGGTAAAAGTAAGAATCATCCTACCATAAATTGATGGATGTTTTACGGTACTCCGGTCAAACTTGAACTTTAGATGCATTGTCTGTCCTAATATCACTTTGTTGTTTCATTCAGCACTACAACAGGCCCAGCTTAGGAACCATTGCCAGTGTGGCACGCTATACACCAGAGGAATTCTCCGCTTTTGTTACTTATTGTGGCTCGATCTATCCCAAGCCAGTGAATGCAAAGGTAAGGACTGTATTAAATACAGTCCTTACCTTAGCGTTCATGATGAGGGCATTACACATTAATTGCAAATTGGAAAATACAGTGTGCAATTTATGTGTAATGCCCTCATCATGACTTTACACTTAAAAAAAAAAAGCTCATCTGACCAAAACCCTGTTTGGTTTTGGCTTGTCCTGCATAATTTATCATCAATCCCTTGGATTTGAGGAAATGTGCTACTGTATTGTCATGAATGCCGCAGGTTTCCGTGAAAGCAAACTTTTATGGAAAAACATCATAGTTGTTTCAAAAGTCCTTTGTTTGGTATATGAAAAAACAATTTAGTCCCAAAATTTCAAACCTCAGGCTGCAGTGGCGTCCCTATGGGTGGGCAAGGGGGCCACGTGCCCCCCCCATATGGGACCTGTGCCCCCCAGGTGCCGCCCTTTCCAATTCTGGCTAAATATTCAAACAGTATAGTGGGTGCCCCCCAGAGAATCGCGTGGCCAGGTGCCCCCAAGAACGACAGGACCACGCCTTTCAAACAGGGGGAATGCGACAATGTTCCGGCAGGGGCGCTGCGAGTGGTCAGCAGCGATGCACATGGGCAAGAACTACCTCAGCTCTCTCGCTACAAAGAAATTGAACAGACAAGATGCATAAGAATCAATCACCAAAATAAGGTATTTCTCGATAAATTCTGGGTAACAGCAACTGCTGTTGTACTATCAATAAGTCGGATGAGATTTATGTTTGGGGACTATTGCAAATCAATAATTTTTTACTAATGCCCCCCATTTTTGAAAATATTATCTTATAAATTTTTTCTAAAATTCCATTTTATTGGATTTTACCAATGACTCCCTTTTCAGAGGCTTTTTTGGCTATTGCAGGGCAATGAGAGCTCCCCTTTCGGGATGGAGGTATAATAAAAGAATATATAATAATATTGATAATAGTGACATTCGATGACCTGAAGAACGACAATGCCGCAGTGAAGAAGTTCCTGGCAGGAAACAAAGAACATCTTACAGCTCTCGCAATTGCTCTGAAGAAATACATTTTTTTTCATAGTGTGGACCTATGATGTCAAAGCTGGAGACTCCATTGGAACCTATACAAATTTGGTGCAAGCTATGGTGTCATAGGTCAAACTGGCCAATAGCATTTAATGTAGACAACTTCATCATAGCCTTGCAATTATGTCATGGCCAGATGAGCCAATGATACCACTGCAAAAACTCAGGTGTTAATTGGGAGGGGGGATTGTTTATTATTTGGTGATACCAAAAGTGCCTGAAATTCAACCAAGCATGGTTAAGAGGATAACTGGAAATTAATCACAGTTGTTCACCAACATGCTACTGATCTAAATTGGAATAGATATGGAGCTGTCAAGTCAAGCATTTTGTTTACCGTTTTCAGTTTTGTTGGCGGCTCCTTTCAGTGTAAAACTACCAACAATTACTCTAATCCTATATTGTTTTATTGGTTACCATATTTCACAGGAGTTAATATGGAGACATAAGGATCAATTGACAGCTTTTGAGCAGAGTCCCCCCTCCCCAGGAGTAGTCCAACCTTGCACCTGAGTTGTTGTGATATGATTGGCCGCTCTGGCAATGATGTAACATTATTGCAATGATGAAACTGTCCACAACGGATGCTATTGGCCAGTTTGACCTATGGCATCATTGATTGCACCAATTTTGCATATCCTCTAGTGCTTGGCAATGGAGTATCCACCTATGACATCATAGGTCCACTCTGGCACTGAGAAAAAAAAAACTGATTTCTTCAGATCAATTGCTAGAGCTGTAAAGAGCTTGGTGTGACTTACTCTTGACGTTCAGTTTTGTGATCAGTGTCGGTCCCAATACAAATCCAGTCATACCTTCTATGATTTGTCCTTGGACATGATATCACAGGACATTCTTTGGCAGGCATTATGGCAAGAGACAAGCT
The DNA here is from genome assembly GCA_026936325.1 of Platynereis dumerilii. Lineage (NCBI taxonomy): Eukaryota > Metazoa > Annelida > Polychaeta > Phyllodocida > Nereididae > Platynereis > Platynereis dumerilii. The sequence continues at coordinate 14,162,049 of JAPTHN010000016.1, read as the reverse complement.
GATGGTGCCACTGGCAAAGTGAAGTATGCGGAGCACAGTTTGGTTCTAGTGAGAATTTAATGTAAGAAAAGCAAAGGATTTTTTTTACTTCAGAAAAATACTCATATACGGTATTCTTGGCAAGCGTCATGGCAAGGGACCAGCTGATGGTGCCATTGGCAGAGGAAAGCATGCGTAGCACAGTATGGTTCTACAGAGAGAATTGGTGTCAAATATAATGGCACAGAAATTATCTACAATGAAACTGCGAACTTGGAACTGTGGTCCTGAAAAACATTCAGAAGGGCGTCTTTGCTACCTTTTGTTGGGACAATAACGACCTGAATGAACAGACTCTGACTGGAAAAGGCACCACTAATATTACAAATGGGATTATAATCCATCGTCGTTTATTCACATGCGAACCACCACCCATTTCAATGCCACAGAGATCTGTGATAAAATCCAGCGATCTTAACATTGGAACATCTCCTCAGCAAGGAATAAGACACGGATGGATGGATGGATGATTGGGGCTTTACGTCCTGTATTTATGCACTGGGTAGGCTAATTCGGACAGGAGGAGGACACGGCAATGAGGCAAAGGATGATTGGTTTTGGCTTGTTCTGCATAATGTATCATCGATCCCTTGGATTTGAGGAAATATGGTAGTTGACATTAACGCCGCAGGTTTCAGTGAAAGTAAACTTTTATGGGAAAACATCAAGGTTGTTTCAAAAGGCCTTAGTTTGGTATATAAACAAGAAAAGTACCCTTAAAAAAGGGTACTGTATCGATCTTACCATCAACCTGTGGGGTATGTGGCATGTAATAAAAGATTTTAATATCTTAAAGTAGGCATTTCTATGAAATAATTACCCTTAGAAAAATTCAAAGCCCCTCCCCTTGTTTAATGAAAATATTATAAAACCAAGGATGTGTAAAAAAAAAAAAAAAAAAAAAAGCTTCTGTTATGAAAAACCACCAGTTTGGATATTAGTTTGTCAATTGCTACATGCTCAGTGTACATGTTTTCCTCCTGTACTATTCAGTGTGTGATTTCAGGGCAGAAAAATACTCTCCCCCCCCTTCAAAGAAAAAAAAAAAGAATCTGCCACTGGTTTGATGTGGTCACTGGAACTTTGCATCATTTCAGCGTAATGCACCGAAAGTGCATTGTATTTGGAGGAGTGTACTTGATATATCCAGGTTTTTAAATTGTGAAAATCGGGTGTTTATTAAGGTTTTTAGGCCAAGTTGTGTACTGAAAATGATGTACACAATCTTTGGTGACGTTTTACACGGAAAAAATATCGCCTGTTCATTTCCCTCACCTTGATGAATCGATTTACTGTTAAGAATACTTACATGTAAGTTTTTTTATTATAGGTTAAGACATCGATACAAAAACCAACTTAGTCCCAAAATTTTAAACCTCAGCCAGCAGTGGCGTCTCAATGGGTTAGCAAGGGGGGCACGTGCCCCACCCCCAGGTGCCCCCCTTTCCAATTCTGGCTATACATTCAAGAGATAAATGTTTGTGGACTGTTGCAAATCAATAATTCTTTACTAATGCCCCCATTTTTGAAAATATCATTTTATCAATTTTTTCTAAAATTCCATTTTATTGGATTTTACAAATAACCCCCTTGTAATGAGTTTTTTGGAGCAATTGCAGGGCAATGGGAGTTCTGCTTTCAACGTGGAAGTATGATGAAAGAACACATATATTGATGATGGTGACATTTGATGACCTCAAATCCAGACATACCTTCTATGACTTATCACAGGATATTATTGGCAAGCGTTCTGGCGAGGGACAAGCTGATGGTGCCATTCGGAGAGTGAAGCATGCTGTGCACAGTATGATGCAACAGAGACAAGTGGATGCAAGAAATGCAAAGGATTTTTTTTATGTCAGAAAAATACTCACAGAGTATTCTTGGCAAGCGTCATGGCAAGGGACCAGCTCATGGTGAAAACAGAGAAAAGTGGATGTAAGAAACCCAGAGAATATTTTTTAAGTCAGAAAAATACTCACAGAGTATTCTTGGCAAGCGTCATGGCAAGGGACCAGCTGATGGTGAAAACAGAGAAAAGTGGATGTAAGAAACCCAGAGAATATTTTTTAAGTCAGAAAAATACTCACACAGCATTCTTGGTAAGCGTCATGGCAAGGGACCAGCTGATGGTGAAAACAGAGAAAAGTGGATGTAAGAAACCCAGAGAATATTTTTTAAGTCAGAAAAATACTCGCACAGTATTCTTGGTAAGCGTCATGGCAAGGGACCAGCTGATGGTGAAAACAGAGAAAAGTGGATGTAAGAAACCCAAAGAATTTTTCTTATGTCAGAAAAATACTCACAGAGTATTCTTGGCAAGCGTCATGGCAAGGGACCAGCTGATGGTGAAAACAGAGAAAAGTGGATGTAAGAAACCCAGAGAATATTTTTTAAGTCAGAAAAATACTCACACAGTATTCTTGGTAAGCGTCATGGCAAGGGACCAGCTGATGGTGAAAACAGAGAAAAGTGGATGTAAGAAACCCAAAGAATTTTTCTTATGTCAGAAAAATACTCACAGAGTATTCTTGGCAAGCGTCATGGCAAGGGACCAGCTGATGGTGAAAACAGAGAAAAGTGGATGTAAGAAACCCAGAGAATATTTTTTAAGTCAGAAAAATACACAGTATTCTTGGTAAGCGTCATGGCAAGGGACCAGCTGATGGTGAAAACAGAGAAAAGTGGATGTAAGAAACCCAAAGAATTTTTCTTATGTCAGAAAAATACTCACAGAGTATTCTTGGCAAGCGTCATGGCAAGGGACCAGCTGATGGTGAAAACAGAGAAAAGTGGATGTAAGAAACCCAGAGAATATTTTTTAAGTCAGAAAAATACTCACACAGCATTCTTGGTAAGCGTCATGGCAAGGGACCAGCTGATGGTGAAAACAGAGAAAAGTGGATGTAAGAAACTCAAAGAATTTTTCTTATGTCAGAAAAATACTCACAGAGTATTCTTGGCAAGCATCATGGCAAGGGACCAGCTGATGGTGAAAACAGAGAAAAGTGGATGTAAGAAACCCAGAGAATATTTTTTAAGTCAGAAAAATACTCGCACAGTATTCTTGGTAAGCGTCATGGCGAGGGACCAGCTGATGGTGAAAACAGAGAAAAGTGGATGTAAGAAACCCAAAGAATTTTTCTTATGTCAGAAAAATACTCACAGAGTATTCTTGGCAAGCGTCATGGCAAGGGACCAGCTGATGGTGAAAACAGAGAAAAGTGGATGTAAGAAACCCAGAGAATATTTTTTAAGTTAGAAAAATACTCACACAGTATTCTTGGTAAGCGTCATGGCAAGGGACCAGCTGATGGTGAAAACAGAGAAAAGTGGATGTAAGAAACCCAAAGAATTTTTCTTATGTCAGAAAAATACTCACAGAGTATTCTTGGCAAGCGTCATGGCAAGGGACCAGCTGATGGTGAAAACAGAGAAAAGTGGATGTAAGAAACCCAGAGAATATTTTTTAAGTCAGAAAAATACTCACACAGTATTCTTGGTAAGCGTCATGGCAAGGGACCAGCTGATGGTGAAAACAGAGAAAAGTGGATGTAAGAAACCCAAAGAATTTTTCTTATGTCAGAAAAATACTCACAGAGTATTCTTGGCAAGCGTCATGGCAAGGGACCAGCTGATGGTGAAAACAGAGAAAAGTGGATGTAAGAAACCCAAAGAATATTTTTTAAGTCAGAAAAATACTCACACAATATTCTTGGTAAGCGTCATGGCAAGGGACCAGCTGATGGTGAAAACAGAGAAAAGTGGATGTAAGAAACCAAAAGAATTTTTTTTAAAGTCAGAAAAATACTCACAGGGTATTCTTGGCAAGCGTCATGGCAAGGGACCAGCTGAAGGTGACAACAGAGAAAAGTGGATGTAAGAAACCAAAAGAATTTTTTTTTAAGTCAGAAAAATACTCACAGAGTATTCTTGGCAAGGGACCAGCTGATGGTGAAACAGAGAAAAGTGGATGTAAGAAACCCAGAGAATATTTCTTTTTAAGTCAGAAAAATACTCACAGAGTATTCTTGGCAAGCGTCATGGCAAGGGACCAGCTGATGGTGAAAACAGAGAAAAAGTGGATGGAAGAAACCCAGAGAATTTTTTTTTAAATCAGAAAAATACTCACAGAGTATTCTTGGCAAGCGTCATGGTGCCATTGGCAAAGTAAAACATGTGGTCCACAGTACGGTACTACAGCGAGTTTTTGATGTAAGAAATGCAAAAGTTTTTTTTTACGTCAGAAAAATACTTACAGTTGAAAAATCACTTTAAAAAGTATCTTCTTGTTAATAATCTAGACATTCATCGGGAGACTATGACCAGCGGAATGGGGCCTGTTGGGCCAAATATGGATCAGTTTGTGCCGGCTGGGCACGTCACGTACCCTTCAGAGGACCAGCAGATTTCGGAGCAGGAGCCGCCGGCGGAGAACCAGCGGTATGAACGTCAGCAGTCTGACGACACCAATTGGCGTTTACGCTTGGAGCTCTGCACACATGTCGTAAAACATGAACCAGACCTATCTGGAGATGAAATAAAACAGTTGAGGGCAGGTTGCCTGAAACCTAATGAGACCATCTAGAAACCCAAGGTAATGGACAGGGAGTTGTGGAATCTGCTTCCCAAGAGAAAACTTGACAAGGCTAAAGACGCAGATATGACTTTGCGAGCTTGGTCCGAAAATGGAATTGCCGAGATAGTCAGCCTATATTTGTTTTATTATTCCGAATAGGTAAGCAGAGTGTGTCAGTGAGTTTATGTTTTGCGCCTCATCAGCAGTAGTGTGCGCTATTTCAAGCAAAGAAATAGGTAAGCAGACGCAAACATTGTACTACCACTAAGTCGGATGAGTTCTTTTTTCTGTGGACTATTGCAGGGCAATTATTCCACACCAATGCCCCCTATTTTTTTTCTAATTATACTTTATAAATTTCTTCTAAAATTGTATTTTACTGGTTTTTACTACTGCAGGGCAATGAGAGCTCTGCTTTCAGGGTGGAGGTATAATAAAAGAATACATATATTGATGATAGTGATATTTGATGACCTGAAGCACGACAATGCTGCAGTGAAGAAGTTCCTGGCTGAAAACAAAGAACACCCCAAAGAGCTTGGAGTGACTTAACTGTTGATGTTCAGTTTTGTGATCAGTGTCCTACACTGTCCTTCGCAGTACAAATCCTGACATACCTTCTACAACTGTCCTTGGAGAAAAACACTCATAGAATATTCTTTGGCAAACGTCATGGAAAAGGGCCCACTGATGATGCCATTGGCAGAGTGAAGCAAGCGGTGCACAGTACCTATGGTGCTACGGAGAGAAGTGGATTTAAAAAATGCTGAAGAATTTTTTGGTGTCTGAAAAATACACACAGGGCAAGCGTCATGGTAAGGGACCAGCTGAAAAATCACATTAAAAAGTACGTCCTTGTTGATAATCTAGACTTTTGTATTTTAGCCATCTGTAATGTCTGTATCATTGTAATTTTTATAAGAATTTTTTCTTTCGGTGTTCTGCTTGTCACAAATAAGTAGATTTACAATTTGACATTTCATGAATGCACCAAAAATCAATCTAAGTCTCTGAGAAGTTGAAGGCCGAGGATGATGTAAGCGATGAGAATGAGAACCACCACATAGAAGAGTTCCAAACACGGAGCATCGCTTCGCTGCAAGGTAAAGAACTCGGTGCCAAAGTGATGGAAGCCCTAGGTGGCAGCACCATCCATCCAAAAAACACCAGACTGCCACCAGGTGAAATTTCTCACAACCACAGCTCACTCCTCAAAAGGGAATATTGTTACATCGGTCTTTATGCCCTGCATTTATGCACTTGGTAGGCTAATTAGGACAGGAGGAGGTCACGGCAATGAAGTGAAGGATGCTTGAAACAGTCGTCAAACGTAGGCCTAGGACAAAGGTGACCCGACAAAAGCTGATTTGGAACCCTGGACCCAGAGATTGGCAGCCCAGCATGCTACAACCAGACAAACCCTCCCCCCCCATGTTGACTTAGAAAAAAAATTGATTGAATGAGTGATGAGTGGTAAAATACCTCCCAGTCAGAAAGTGGTTGAAAAAGTCAAGAAAAAAAAGTAAAAAAGTGGGATGCAAGTTGATACTAAGCTTAAAATTAGGAAAAATAATAATATTAAGTGTGTTAGACCAACAGTCATATAATATAACTAAGTTGCATTGCTGCACTTGTGGCAGGCACTATGCATGCAGCAATTGCTGATACATATGTAGGGGGAACGGGGGCACATGGGACGCTTTTAACGTAGACCTACTAATTTTGCTCAATGCTGAAAGCACTGAAGAACTCAGAAGTTTGCATGAATATCACCAATACTATTGAGCTAAAATGCAAGGCATAATAAACTAGACTGCACCTACCCTTTTGCAGCCAGAGAGTCGTAAAAATGACTGTCCCAATGTGCCCCGGCTGGCACAGCCGGGGCACATTGGGACAACAATTAAAAAATCATTTTAACACTCTTTGTGCAATAGATATCACATTTAAGTAGTGTGTTAGACAATATACAGTGCATTAACACCTTGTAGTGCCAATAGTTCATAACTTTATACAGTTTTAAACATTTAACATAAACTGTCCTGGGTGCGGACATCTATGTAAGTAACACGCAGTGCATTGCGACAAATTTGTTCACAGAGCATCATGATGGTAATCCACTTTACCTCTATTCACTTTGGCCTGAACACCTGTTGTGTGCTGTCCCAGGTCATTCAGTTGCCTTGGACACTTAAATTCTGCCATATTAAGTGCGTCCCAATGTGCCCCGAATTCACTGTCCCAATGATCCCCGATATGACTTTTACACCAAAATGCTAATTTCTCGGACACCAGTGAGTGTGTTTATCACAATAGCAATTCATAACTGTTCGTTACGATATATAAAATTCATACAAGCACTGAGAAAGCCTCATTGTTCATGGTTTGTCCACAGAATGGTTCGAATTGAACCCGTCGATATTTACTTTAGTAGTAGAAAAACTAACTTTTGCTCGCCATACTTCTGCATGTCGCTGTCATTTGTCTATAAAACCATGGAAACATCAGGATGTGAAATTACAAGATATAATGGCACTACCATATCATATACTTTGCCAGGATCCAAGAAAACCCCACCATCCAACAGTGCCCCGCGTCCCAATGTGCCCTCGTTTCCCCTAGTCACATTTTTGATACTTGACATTCATTACATTATTCTTACTTGTAAAATACGAAACCAAATTTGAAAATGGGATAAAGGCAAGGTAAAAAGACCTCATAGTGGACTGGAGTCTCTGTATACAACTACTGTAACTTTGACTCCTCAACACAACTTAATTCAAGGTAGTTTTAAGTAGGTGGGGAGTGATTTGGAGGGAGCCAAAAGGTGTGGAAGGGTGAAGTAGTGGCTATTATTCCTTCCTGCTGGGGTAATCGTACCTTATTTTGAGTGGTAATGTACATTTTAGTCTGCCAGAAAAATACAAAAGAGGACCTTGTTGTCCATGATGAAGAACAGGCACTGATCCCGTGACAGTTTAATTACATTTTCTGGAAAAAGTAACTCAATTTGAGGCGTTGATTGCTGTACTTGTGGGTCCATGCAGAAGAGAATAAGGTAAACCGGGTGTCAGACCATAAACTTTCAAGGCTGCAACAGACTTCACACCAAATTCAGCCGAGGGACTTCGGACCGAAATTGCATGATCTAAGGTTGAAGATGGGGTTCACAATATCCCAGCAACAGTAAAACCCAAAATAAAGTATGATTGCTCCAGCAGGAAGGAAGAATCAGCCATTACTTTACCCTTTCACACCTTTTGACTACCCCTGAATCACTTCCTACTCTTACCTACTTGAAACTACCTCTTAAAATTACATTAAAATCACATTTAAACAACACCAATTAAAACTCAATCACCACCACAGTGTTTAGCGGGGCAGGTATGTAAAAAAATAGTGCATTTATACATAGAAGCATGAAACTTGGTGCACACTTAAAAAACATCTCTACGAATATAATTGGATAGGGAGCCACCTCAGATTTAGCATAGATGGCTACTGACAGATTAGATTATTATTATTAGATTATTTATTTTTTCAAACACAATGTACATACATATATAATCAGCAGTTAGTATTGGATACATAGTGTGTTTGAAGTGGATGCATGCAAGTTTAATAACTGTTACAGGCATAGCCTGGCATGCACCCACATTTAAACAAAAGAACAAAACAACAAAGTTACTACTATATACAACAGTCAACTTCACTATTTTTCGATCGGCCAAGATTGATATATATATATAGAGTCATGAGTTAAAGCACACTCACAAAATATAACACAGTAAACATATTGTATATAACAAACATACAATCTATACATGTATGACTAACATAAATATAATACACTGCCAGATACAAAATATCAGTAATCATTAAGTTTTGTTTTAGTCACCCCCTTTATAAATGACCCAACCCTTGTTTTATTTTTTAAACCTTCAGGTAGATTTATCCAATAACCAGGTGCCTGTCCAAGGAAACTTCGATTGTATTGGAAGGTAGTGTGTTGTGGCACCCTTAAACTATTTCTATTTCTTGTGAGGTAATCGTGATTACTTAGGTTAAATAAATTGGTAATTCGTACTGGTAGTTTATCTTGTGAGTATCTATATGATATTTTTAACAATGCTAAATGAACTTGATCTTTGATTCTTAAAATGCCTGATTTCTTATATAATTTACTTAGGTTAGACCTTCTTCCTGCATTAAAAATTATCCTTATAGAGTTATTCTGTTGTACTGTAAGTTTCTTCATATCACTCACTTTAATCATTGGCCCCCAGACACTCAAAGCATAATTCATGTGGCTTTGTACATTGGCGTGATAAATCATTAGCTTTGATTTCATTGGAAGCACATTTTTGGCCATTTTCAGACTATAGTTTCCAGCTATCATTTTTGTCATTACATTTTTCACTTGCACATTCCATTCTAGATGTTCGTCTATGGTCACACCTAAGAATTTAATATTATTTACACGACTTATTTCTAATCCGCTCATTTTCAAAATTCCGTGCTGTCCTAATTGTTTTTGTTTTTGCCGAAACAATATGTATTTTGATTTTTCTACATTAATCGTCAAGGAATTGTCATCAAACCACTTACTCAAGCAAATTAAATCATCATTAACTTTTCTATATAAGAATTTCAAGTTGTTACCACTGACATACACAGTCGTATCATCAGCAAATACAATACAATTACAAAATTTCAGACTTTTAACAAGATCATTCGCTAGAACCAGATACAACAAAGGACCTAAGACGGAGCCTTGGGGTGTTCCGTAATTCATAAGATAACAACTAGAGATAGCGTTTTTATATCTAACTTTGATTTTGCGGTTTTCTAAATAGCTTTTGAACCATGCTAAGACAGTGCCTCGTATGCCATAGAAGTCCAACTTTTTCAATAGTGTAGTGTGATCAATGCTATCAAAAGCCTTAGACATGTCCAGGAAAAGGCCTAAAGTATAGTGCCCCTTATTAAAACTTTCTAAGATGTTACCTGTTAAGTCCAGAATTGCGTCAGTAGTGTTCCTATTTTTTCGAAAACCATATTGGCCTTCATAGATTACTTTGTGCTTGAGAAAAAATTTTTCAATTCTGCTATGAACTATCTTCTCAAGTATTTTTGATAACACTGGGAGTAAGGATACGGGACGATAATTCAAAATTTCTGTTTTACTTTTCCCTTTATACAATGGCTTCACCATAGCTAATTTCATATTCTCTGGAAAGGTTCCACATTGTAACGATTTGTTGTAGATAATGTAGAGTGCAGGGATAATACTTGGGTAGATCTTTCTCAACATTTTGTTGGAAATATTGTCATAACCAGAGCTGTCTTTAGCTTTCAGGTTCTTTATAAGTTTCTCAATTTCAGCTTCTGTCGTCGGGTAAAGGAAACAATTCTGATGAACTTTGTCGGTCATGAAGTTCAAGGGATCACCTGTCTCTCCCTTCTCTTTAATTGCTCTTGCTAGGTTCTCACCCAATTTGCTGTAATGTTTTCCAAATGCATTGCTTATAAGGTCTTGGTTGAATTCTTTGATTCCATTTACGATGATTTCATCACTTATATCCTTTTTGTTCTTAATTTTCCCTGTTATTTTGTTTAGGATAGCCCACAGTCGCTTCGCATCACTTTTATTTTTCTCAATGAGTTCATTATTGTATGCAAATTTAGCCGTTCTTCGTAGGGTGTTATACAGGTTTCGGTATTTTTTGTAGTTTTGAAACTCAACACTTTCCTTTGACTTTTTTATAACCTTTTTGTACAGTGATCGACATTTATATGACGAAACTTTGAGTGCCTGAGTCATCCAAGGTTCTGAGTATTCATTTCTTATATTTGGCTTCACTACCTTTTCAGGAGCATAGATATCCAAAACTACCTGTACTTCATTAACCACAAATTGACTTGCTTCACTCACATTCATACCCTCCAATACAGTCCAATTCCTGTTACTCAGACTTGCATTCATATTTCGCAGAGTCGCGTCTGTTATTTTACGAATTTTGCAATATTCCGGACTTTTTAAATGCAAAACATCTTCCTGAATTATGGTCAAGCACATGAAATGATCTGAGATATCGATGGTTAAAATGTGTGCTTTGACATTCTTACATAAGTCTGAATTCTTCCATTTTGCTGCTTTCTGTGTAGTTCCTATGAATAGAATGCATGCAAATAGTGTTTGTTATTCCTTCTCTAGGTATTCAGAACATTACTACAACATTTTAGGTAGCCTCACCTATTTTCAGGCTTTCTAGAATCCATTTTGGTAGAATTATCAACTCAAATACTGTATTTTCGCGGTTTTGCGTGGTTTCGCCAATTCTAAATTAATATAAAAATAAGTTGCATATTTGAATTCCTTACAAAAAGAGCTTTCAAATGAGATACAACAAAGGACCTAAGACGGAGCCTTGGGGTGTTCCGTAATTCATAAGATAACAACTAGAGATAGCGTTTTTATATCTAACTTTGATTTTGCGGTTTTCTAAATAGCTTTTGAACCATGCTAAGACAGTGCCTCGTATGCCATAGAAGTCCAACTTTTTCAATAGTGTAGTGTGATCAATGCTATCAAAAGCCTTAGACATGTCCAGGAAAAGGCCTAAAGTATAGTGCCCCTTATTAAAACTTTCTAAGATGTTACCTGTTAAGTCCAGAATTGCGTCAGTAGTGTTCCTATTTTTTCGAAAACCATATTGGCCTTCATAGATTACTTTGTGCTTGAGAAAAAATTTTTCAATTCTGCTATGAACTATCTTCTCAAGTATTTTTGATAACACTGGGAGTAAGGATACGGACGATAATTCAAAATTTCTGTTTTACTTTTCCCTTTATACAATGGCTTCACCATAGCTAATTTCATATTCTCTGGAAAGGTTCCACATTGTAACGATTTGTTGTAGATAATGTAGAGTGCAGGGATAATACTTGGGTAGATCTTTCTCAACATTTTGTTGGAAATATTGTCATAACCAGAGCTGTCTTTAGCTTTCAGGTTCTTTATAAGTTTCTCAATTTCAGCTTCTGTCGTTGGGTAAAGGAAACAATTCTGATGAACTTTGTCGGTCATGAAGTTCAAGGGATCACCTGTCTCTCCCTTCTCTTTAATTGCTCTTGCTAGGTTCTCACCCAATTTGCTGTAATGTTTTCCAAATGCATTGCTTATAAGGTCTTGGTTGAATTCTTTGATTCCATTTACGATGATTTCATCACTTATATCCTTTTTGTTCTTAATTTTCCCTGTTATTTTGTTTAGGATAGCCCACAGTCGCTTCGCATCACTTTTATTTTTCTCAATGAGTTCATTATTGTATGCAAATTTAGCCGTTCTTCGTAGGGTGTTATACAGGTTTCGGTATTTTTTGTAGTTTTGAAACTCAACACTTTCCTTTGACTTTTTTATAACCTTTTTGTACAGTGATCGACATTTATATGACGAAACTTTGAGTGCCTGAGTCATCCAAGGTTCTGAGTATTCATTTCTTATATTTGGCTTCACTACCTTTTCAGGAGCATAGATATCCAAAACTACCTGTACTTCATTAACCACAAATTGACTTGCTTCACTCACATTCATACCCTCCAATACAGTCCAATTCCTGTTACTCAGACTTGCATTCATATTTCGCAGAGTCGCGTCTGTTATTTTACGAATTTTGCAATATTCCGGACTTTTTAAATGCAAAACATCTTCCTGAATTATGGTCAAGCACATGAAATGATCTGAGATATCGATGGTTAAAATGTGTGCTTTGACATTCTTACATAAGTCTGAATTCTTCCATTTTGCTGCTTTCTGTGTAGTTCCTATGAATAGAATGCATGCAAATAGTGTTTGTTATTCCTTCTCTAGGTATTCAGAACATTACTACAACATTTTAGGTAGCCTCAACTATTTTCAGGCTTTCTAGAATCCATTTTGGTAGAATTATCAACTCAAATACTGTATTTTCGCGGTTTTGCGTGGTTTCGCCAATTCTAAATTAATATAAAAATAAGTTGCATATTTGAATTCCTTACAAAAAGAGCTTTCAAATGAGTACCCGCATTAATGGGTTTCGTAAATTTGGAGTGGAAATGAAAGAAATGATCATTTTAAGTTTTTTGAGGATTTCGGTTCTGAGGTTCATTTTGACAAAGAATTAACGGAAACTAGTGATGCTACCATTCATTTTAAAGCTCTTCTTACAAGGAATTCAAATATGTGGTCTATTTAAATATCAATTGAGATTCCATAAAATTATGGAAAACCGCGAAAATACTGCATTTTCTTCAACAGTTATAACAAAATGGACCCTGACCACCCTCAAATTCCTTAGTTCAACCCAGGAATCAATTGATAGTGTTTTTTAGATCTTTAGAAGAAATAATGACCACTGTTTTCATATGGTCAAACTGTAGGCACTTCACAGAAAGCAGGAAAATGAGAGAATTAGCCGCCATTTTGGAAAATGGCTGCCATGGGTCAACCAGGTCAAATCTGAAGTGGCTCCCTATCTAAATTTATTCTTTAAGATGTTTTTAAACGATGTGCCAAGTTTCATGCTTCTATGTATAAATGAAATATTACTCCCCTATTCATGACAAATCTGCCCCGCTAGTTTGATTTACTTGATACTTTGCACCTCTGCTAATTGCAGTTGCATTGGTGGCTGTCTAAATAGAGTTTTTAATGTGGGCTAAGGTTGTTGTAAGGAGTCAAAGGGAGTTGTAAGGAGATTTGGGGTGGAGAGGAGAAAAGAGGGAAAAATAGAGGACTTGTGACAGAAAATTTTCTTACTTTATTTTGGGTTGTACTGTAAGTTGCTGCCAAGGTATGTGGGTAATCGACTGCATGTGCTTTTCCACCTGTCAGGAGTCCTGTGTGCCTACCAAAGACTTTTGAGGAGTATTTACAGAAGTACTGTTCAACACAAAATGACCTTCCGTATGCCCTCCTCAAAGATTTCTCTATATATGATATGCCAGTTGACCAACTTCAAATCTTGGGTCTATTCGGAACATTTATGACTGGTCTTTGGAAAGCAGTCCTGCATCTACTTGTGATATGACCTATCTGATGGAACCTGGGGCTGAATGCAGCATACAACACTTTCTTGAGAACAAATGTACAAACAATGTCAATTTGATGTTTTGGAGGAAATACCTGGAAATTATTTCTGTTCTACTTTTGTTTGTAAATGAAATAGTGAATTCAGAATTCATTGACAAGACTGAACGGCTGGTGGAAGGGTTCTATGCGTGACTTGTTGGGAGTCTGGAAGACAAGATCTTCGAAAACTCATGGGAAGCACCTCAATTCAAAGCTTGGAAGAATGCAGTGACATTCATGCCAAAAGAAAGTCAGCGTTGGCATTGTGCCTGTTGTTCAGGTACAAGCATTACTTCTACTACAATTAAGGGGTTGTTCTCACAAGACTGATATCAAAATGGATTTTGTTCCAAGAGAGACTAGATTTGTTTCTGAGGGAGGAAAGAGACACAGAGATACAGCAATGTTATTAATATCCAAAGGAAAGCCAGTGTTGGCAGTGTGCCTGTTGTTCAGGTACAAGGGGTTGTTCTCACAAGACTGATACCAAAATGGATTTTGTTCTGAGAGAGACAGGATTTGTTTCTGTAGGAGGAAAGAGACATAGAGAAGGGTTATTTAAGCTATGTACAGCAATGTTATTAATATCCAAAGGAAAGCCAGCATTGGCATTGTGCATGTTGCACAGTTGCAAGGGGTTGTATCACAAGGCTCTTTCAAAATGGATTTTGTACCGAGAGAGACAAGATTTGTTTCTGAGGGAGGAAAGCAACATGGAGTTGTTGTTTTCACCCCTTTGGAACTATCCGGATCCCAATGTAGTAAGTATGCAAGAGAAGACAATGGCTGTAAAGCCTATACGCGTGCAAAGCCCAGAAAGCCTAGAAAAGCAAACAAAAAAAAAACAGAAAAAGGTACCAGAGCCCGAATCTTGTGACAGTAAGATCTCATCTAGAAGATGATGTGTACATGATAGATGACAGGCTCAGTGATGATGAGAATCTGCCACTTTGCTACCCAGTCGAAAATGACTATGTTGTAGAACTCTAACATCTTGAATATAATAAGTAGAATTACAAACGTCTCTCTAGGCCCAACATCAACAATTCTGCTTATCATTGTCTCAGCCTGGTAAAGTAGTGAATACTGTGACTCAAGGCCATCTTGAGATGCAGATCAGGTTTTAGACTCCTCACAATAAGTCAATATTATGCAGACTTGTTCACATTGTTACTACCGAGATAACAATGATTTCTGAATGAGTTTGACGTCATGAAATTAGATGGTTCCTGCAAGAATATTCTTCTGTCATATTATTTGCATAGGACTATGCTGACAAGTATAGCATGCAATGGCAGCACTCTTGCCATGTATCAAATTTATGTTTTTGTTGACCCTGCAAAGTCTTTTTGTTGTAAAATTTCAATATTACGACTGGCTTATCTATTCCTCATAAATGCGTCATGACATTGTCTGCTCTGTTGTATAGGCCTTTTGTATTTGCAGAAAGAAGAATCTGTCTCCTTTTTGGACAGTCAAAGCGGACTCCATCCTCATTCCAGCCATGGCAGCAAGGAAGTGTGTCCTTTTCGTCTAAGCATTATTATCCGGGTGCATTTAGCAGAAAGTAGAATCTGTCTCCTTTTTTTAGAGTCAAGGAGGATGCCGCCCTCATATCAGTCGCCAAGGAGAGGCAAGGCGTCCTCTTCGGCTTTTACTCATCCACAGTAACAAAAAGAAGAAAAACGGATGCATGGGCGCAGGTCTCAGAACTAATTTTGACATAACTTTTATCCATTGCATATTGTCTGATGGGCAGAAAATTTCAACAAGGTCAATAAGAATGAGATAGAGGATGTATTTGAAAGCAGTGAGCTTAAGACATCAATGCTGCAGTTGAATCCATTACTTGAAAATATGGTAGTCTAGATCGGAGGCTGGGTATTGAGAAACGCTCTTGGCCAAATACAGTGCATTTCGTTGTGTACATCGCGTATCACAGTTTTTATGAAGGAGAGCGCCGGAGACCATCAGGATGCCTGGAGCGTAAGTATCTGTGCTTTCAAAATCATTAAAAATGCAAATGACCAAGAAAATTCTTAGAAATAACATCAAATTTATTATTTGTTGCCCTGCATGCCGTTTAAGTCCGGTATCTGATAAACCACGTCTGCGTTTTGGAAATTCCCACACAGTTGTGTTGTGTTTTCTTCTGTCGGTGAAAGAGGAATTTTAATGACATATTTGGTACCCAGTATATTTGTTGACTAAATACATGTAAATCTGTTGTATAAATACCTGAAATTTGTAAATTTTTATGAATGTGATTGGTTTATCAATTTCTGGATGCCGGTCTCCACACGGCAACAGGCTGCAGCACTGCAGGTGAGTGAACTCACCCAAAGTGTCACCATGGCGCCACCCATGCTGTCAGGTACTTTCCCATTGGCTCGTAGCGGCTATGTCTGTTCCAGTTTCTATTGCTACAGATGTATGGATGGATGACTAAGGCTTTATGTCCTGTATGCTCTTGGTAGGCAAACTGGGACAGGAAGACACGACAATGAGGTGAAGAATGATTGAAACAGCTTTCCAAGATAGGCCCAGGTGACCCGTCAAGAGCTGGATTCGAACCCTGGACCCAGCGATTGGTATCACGCTACCACCAGACCAACCCTCCCCCCTGTAGATGGATAAACAAAATACAAGTAATCCAAGACAAAGCAACAAAAATACTGTTTGGTCTTCATTTTCTGACACAACTAGGCATTTGCTTGCTCTTACTTCTCAATTTTTGTCAGTAAAGGATTTATACAATCTGACGATTACTCAATTCGTAAATTCTCAGATTGCAACTTCTTCCAAGTGTGTTCAAAAATTACTATCAAACCAATAAATAAAAACCTCTCCTAGAACTACAAGACAGCCTAAACTACTTACAACACCAAGAGTTCAAACAGAACAGGCTAAATGTACCATCAGATATCCAGGCGCAATTTTTTGGAAAGAGTTGACCAATGCTATAATGAATGTGAAAATGAAGTGAAACTAAAGTTTACCAAAGTTCACAAGCTGAAGCAGGAGAATGACTGATTTGTAAAACTAAATAAGGCACTAAATGAAAAAGTGAAGAAATTTGTCCAACAAGAATTTTTGCTTCAAATGGAAATCACAAGAATTTGTACATTAAGCAAGGGGAGAAAAAATTCAGAACCTTAAAAAGACAATGGACAACTTAAAGCCAAGAGAGACACCAAAATGTCAAAGAAAAGTGGAAAAATTAAAGGATGCACAACAAACACTGAAAATTCACATTGTCTGGGAAAATAGTGTCAAAACTCTAGCTAAACAGTTACAAACTGCAAAACAAACAGTATGTCGCATCGAAAACGAACTCCTCACTCAGCAAGAAACTATACTCAGCTACAATGTGGTGCTCCAGTGCTCATTTCAGCGAAAGAAGAAGGGACTTTTCTCAACAAATGAGGCCAAGCAGGACAAGCGGTTTAAAAGGACAACACACTTGGATGGGATGCCACTGCTATTGATAGGGAAACATCAGAACGGGGCTCACATTTGCACAAGCGAAAGTCAGCTAAATATGTTTGGTGTTTCGCAGCTTAGCTGAACACAAAACTTGAGATCATTTTAGTAAATAGTTGAAATTTTTCAAATTGCAACGTGAGACTGCAGACTGCAGAGTCTTGTGTGAGAATCATACTAAATAAGGTGACAAGTAAATATGATTACCCGATTGATCTTCACACCGATCAAGTAAGATATTATGAAAGCAAGGTGTTTTAGTCTTTGCGTGACTTGTTGGGAGTCAGGAAGACAAGATCTTCTCCGAAAATCCTCATGGGAAGCATTGCATGGAAAAGGAAATACCATCAATTCAGCAAGGAGAGAGATAATGCAGAACCTGAAAAGACAATGGACAACTTATAGCCAAGAGAGACACTAAAACGCCAAAGAAAAGTGCTACAAATAAAAAGAAAAGTTAAAGGATGCACAACAACTCAAAATTCAGAATTTCTGGGAAGAATAGTGTCAAGACTCTAGCTCAACAGTTACAAACTGCAAAAGAGACAATATAATTATATCCTCTCGAAAACGAACTCCTCACTCAGCAAGAAACTACTCAGCTGCAATGTGGTGCTCCAGTGCTCATTTCCGCAAAATTAGACAAACAATACACAGTTATTACATTGGATGAAGCACTGTTTTGCAAGGTCATGGAACTTAAATGATCTAGTGCAGATTTCAAAACTATTATTCCATGTTTAGGTGGATCGCACACAAGCATGAACTTTTTGGAGGCAGTTGGTCAGTTTTTAGAATGTTCTGCAATGGAAGAGGGATGGCTTGAGTGTGGCATCCCAGCAAAACATTCGGTGGATCAGTCATGACAGGGAAGTCCTATGCCAGAGCAATGAGAGTGCATGCACATTACACAACTCACCAAGCAATGTGGCAAGTTATTGTTCCTCAGCTACTCGATCCAGTTCCTGCAGGAAAGCAGCCCTGTATTAACTTGTGATTTGACCTATATCATGCATCTGATAGAAACACAGGATTGCGACCAACTGATTTTGCTCCTGAAGTCACCTGAGGCTATGGATGATAGCTTACAATCTATCTGGCAGAAATGAAGCATCTTCCCGAGATAGTTATGAAGGAATTTCGGAATAGGAATTTTGTTATGAAACTTTCAGAAAGGAAATTCAACCAAGTTGACCCAGACCACAGCCAAGAATGGTTAAATTGCATAGGAAAAAGCGGGGTGGTATAGTTGGAACCACAAAGATACCATCAGCTCTTAAATTAAAATGATTTGAAGTTGCAAATAAAGTTGCTGATGATGGGCACTTTCCTTCATTTGAGGTCACAGATTGCAAAAGACAAAAAAAAAAGATGCTCCTACTTGGAGTACATGAAAAACAACCGCACATTGAGATCATGACCTAAAGGCAAAAATCGGGATAGAACTGATGAAGAAGCCTTATTTGCAACTTCAAATCATTTTAATTTCTTAAAAACCACTGAGCAACCCAGCAGTATTTTACAAAATATTGCAAATAAGTATCTTCCAACAGGATCCATCACTGAAGCTGTTGAATGTCCATACACTTGGAGTACAACAGCTAATCAAATTTATCGATGAAAGGCTATTGAACTCAGACAAGTCAACCTATAGTGATCGTACACCTTAGAGACTTTCATCCATTACACAAATTATATAGCAGCATTTTCTTTTATTGTCACTGTACTGAAACAAATATATTACATATATTGAAGCTACCCTAAATTCCATTTTAAACTTCAAGAAATGTTTATGAATTCACACATTTTTACAGAAACGGGATTTGACACTGGCGACACTACAATATTGGACGAGGGACTTATAAGTCCTTTTGACAAATCGACCATGCAGATTTTGATGTTAATTTTATATCAAACTACAAAACAATTAATAACTTTCAGACATATTAAATGAATACAGTTTTTAATTTCTGTCCTTTCCTAGGATGTTCCTAGAACAGTGTTTCATGAAGGTTCACACATTGTAGGAATCCTATATTCTCGGACAAAATCTAAAGACATCCTCTTGGTATCCTGCACCTTCTTTGGAGTCCAAAACAGAGACATTCCAATGAAAACAATGGCGTTTTTGTATGGCAGAGAGTAAAGAAGAAGGGTTTTTCAAGCCAGAGTAGGATTGAATGACCTACCAGAATACGAAATTGTAGCCAACTCCAGACTCATCAGTGACATGATTTAACAGCTGGTGGACGGGTTCTATGTGTGACTTGCTGAGAGTCTGGAAGACAAGATATTCTTCAAAAAATCCTCACAGGAAGCACCACTATTCAAAGTTGGGAAGGACGATGGTAACATTCATGCGAAAGGAAAGCCAGCGTTGGAACTGAGGAAGCTGCACAGGTACAAGGGGTTGTTTTCCCAAGGCTCTATCAAAATGGATTTGGTTCCAAAAAGACAAGATTTGTTTTTGAGGGAGGAAAATAACATAGAGAGGGGGTAATTAAGCTACAGCAATGTAATTAATATCCAAAGGAAAGCCAGCGTTTGCAGTGTGCATGTTGCACAGTTGCAAGAGGTTGTATCACAAGGCTCTATCAAAAAGGATTTTGTACCGAGAGAGACAAGATTTGTTTCTGAGGGAGGAAAGCAACATAGAGAGAGGGAAGTGGGTGCCTTACATCGTCTCCTCTACTGCTGCGTGGTAGAGGCAAATGAGGCTGGCCAGGAGATCAAAGCAAATATGCCCAGAGTATCTTCTCAGAGCTTGAATTTTCTTGTGAAAAGTAAGGGAAAAAAGTGCAAATTGGTCTAAGTTCTGTGTTTTTTAAATGTTTTATCCTACCAATTAATAATTCAGTGTTGGCCTTTGCTGCATGGTGCCCAGTTTTTTATTACTTTGTTTTCTTGTTATTACATTTTTTATCTTTTTTTGCAACACAGTCAAACATGTCAACATTACAGTATAGAATATTTTTCTCTTATATTATTTGCATTGGACTATGCTGGCAAGTATAGTATGCAATGGCATCAATCTAGCCATGTTTCAAATGTTTTTTTTGACCCTGCCACAACTTTTATTTCAATATTACAACTGGCTTATCTATTCTTCATAAATGTGTCACTGTCAATGTTAGTTCTGTTGTATACTTATATTTTGCAGAAAGAAAAATCAGTCTTCTTTTTGGACAGTCAAAGAGGAAGCCACCCTCATATCAGCCGTGGAAGCAAGGAAAGGTGTCCTTTTCGTCTAAGCATTATTATCCGAGTGCATTTAGCAGAAAGTAGAATCTGTCCCCTTTTTTAGAGTCGAGGAGGATGTCGCCCTCATATCAGCCGTCGAGGAGAGGCAAGGCGTCCTCTTTGGTTCTTACTCGACTACTGTTACAAAGAGAAGAAAAACTGATGCATGGGCGCAGGTCTTAGAACTAGTTTAGAGGTAACTTTTTATCTAATGTATTTTGTCAGATGGCCAAAACTTCAAACACTGGTCTTCATAGATAACTGTAACTCTATAACAGTAATTTGTTATATTCCACTTACGGACAGATGTTGATGAAAGCAGACAACATATGTCTCGGCCTACAGATACGTCTCGATTTCCAGAATTGACTGAAGAACAGCTTATTGAACTGCTAAACAGTAAAGATACTAAAAACACAAACAAAGCAAACAAGATGGCTGTTTCAATTTTGGAGGCTTTCCTGGCTTCAAAGCTCGAACTGAGAGATCTTAGCCATGGTAAATGGACAGAGCTGTCATCTGAAGGACTTTGTCCGGTGTTGAGGAAGTTCTTTGCAGAGGCGAGAACAAAGAAGGGCGACTATTACAAGAGAACCATGATGTTGTCAGTAAGAAACAGCCTCAACAGATCATAGTGAGCCATTGAAGACAAATTTTCAATCACTCACCAACGATGAAACTTACCAACCAGCAGAGAAAGCTGGAGATTCAGAAGAGGATTCAGAAGAGGATCTCATTACAGCGACAACAAGAGCAGCAGAAGGCAGAAGAAAGAGAAAGAAGGCTGACGCAAACAAATACCAAACCACTTATGCAGTACAACAATCTATGATTCGAACATATATATCATGATGCAGTATATTTTTGAGGTTTGAATAAAGAGGACTGCGTATTCAAGTGATCATCCAGGGAGTAAATGGATAATCTTTAATGTAGGGGAGAGCGGGGCACAGTGAGACGGCGGGCACAGTGAGACAAAGCCCGTAGCATCTACCTGGTACTGTTTACAGATCAACCCTTTTTTGTATAGTACAAAAATTAAGTAAGTGAGAGACTGTCCTATATCTTGAATGCTTACGCAGCATATCGAGAGTTGAATTTCAATATTTTTGTTTTTAGCCTGTAAAAGTAAATAATTTTGCTAAACGACTTTTTGTTATAATTCCCAAGAAAAACGGTATAATGCAAAGCAATTGCCAGGGATTCAAACCTTGGTTGCTTGTCTTAGTTTAGTGAGATGACGAACCACAATGCAGGCATCTGGTCCACAGGATTCAAAAGTTTTATAAACAGAGCTGCGTGGGGCACAGTGAGACAGTTTGAAGCGGGGCACAGTGAGACATCACAAAATACACTCAAAAGGACATGAATGTAATGCATGGCTCACAATTCACTATTAAAAACAAAATACCTGCTATAAACTACTGATTTTAGTGAGTAATATCCACAGGGAAGCATCAAAGAAGGATTTTGATTAGGATGTAACAGGTGCGGCAGGTTAAATAAGTCGTGCATGTGTCCCACGCGATGAAGTTTCAAAACATGCTCAAAAAAGGACCTAAAAAATCACCTAGCCAGCTGCTTTTATTAGAGTACAGTAGTTTCTGATGCAACAATTGATAGAACAATTCTGCAGGTCCTGATGATTGGCGGTTATGACAGCAGATGCCCCGTCTCACTGTGCCCCGTCTGCTGTCTCACTGTGCCACGCCCACGGGGCACAGTGAGACACTTAACGAGCACGTACATAACTCAAAGTTTCTCCAAACCTGTAAAAGGTAGGAACCTGAAACTATGTGACAATATACCCAACGTCATTATCTATAATGTGGACCTGATCTCATTTAACTCGTTCCTGCCAACATTTTGGAAGACTTGAAAATAAAAAAAGTGTCTCACTGTGCCCCGCTCTCCCCTACAGATTGTTACTTGATCAGATTTCCCCAAAAAATGAAGAACTCTATCTCAACTGGTTCCATCGATGCAGACGAAGTCGGGAACCTACTAATATTCCCGAGTGTACAGTGTGCATTTAAAAGAGTCTCAGATAAATCAAACTCTAACATATGCTCAGCTTCGGGAAGGAGTAGTGCCAACTTTCTTTGACCTACCTAAATTTTTAGTGAGCTATCGCAGCGGCTCTGGAAGTGTTGGTGTGAAATAAGCAGGTACTCTGGGCGCATGAAAATGACATGTCTTGCATTGAAATACGCAGATGAGATACAGAAAGACACCAGAAAGAATGTTGCAATTTAAAATGGACTCAATATCTCATAAATTTGATTGAACAGAATTGTTATGAATGGCCAAGTAGTGATTAAGACAATTCTGCTACATTATTTGGTCAAATTCGTAGCATCATAGGCTTTTCCTTGTTTCAATTACACAATACACAGCTGCATGCAATTATTTAAAACTTTTCGTATCTTTTTAGTATATATGTTAGCAGATGGCCTATCTATAAAAAAAGCTTATGGCACAATTTCATGTAGCCTTTCACAAATTGTGAAAGAAAGAAATACTGCAGGTGAGACAAGTCAAACTTTCAAATTAATTTATATAATTTATATCTATTGGATAACATTTTGCATGATAATCAGTTTTTGAACCAAGATAGGAGCTTGGGGTGGTATTTATTGGATTCCTTGACCCTAAAAACATCATTATCAACTTTTTAATTTTTAATATACCATGAATACAAGCAGAGATGTGAAGGAAAACATCATTGGTGGCCATCTTGGACGCCATCTTGGATTTTACCCCTTAGAATGCCTAGGAAAAAATGGCAAAATATTTTTTCTGAATCTACAGATCCTAAGCTTCAATTTGATATATGGTGCCAAAAATTAACAAGCGAAGTGAGCCATACTTAAATATGCAACATATGCTCTAGCACTATCCATTCAGACACCACACATGTCACACCTAGAATCCCTACTGCAACCGCCAACACTTTCCCAACAACTGCTGCCAAAACCTCCCTGGACCTACAGGAGAGATGGAAAACGACTCCACCAGAAAAGAAGACAGGACCGGTCAAGAGAGCCCAACAGAAAGGAAACACCCTCCAAACCACTACGACAGCCCGACCCAAGACATTCCAAGCACCAGTGGCCTTTTTTAGCCCACGGCAGGAAAGGAATTGGGAAATGCTGTGGAAAGGACCAGCCACGCTCAGACCCACGAGCACTTGAATCTATTTATAGATCGTGACGTTATAAGTATTTATGTAAAGATAATCATAACGTCAGGATCTGATAGATCCAAATGCTCGTGCTCAGACCGCCCTCAACAGAAGCGAAGAAGACAAGGTAAGAGGAATCCAGTACTGCAAGGGATGCCACCACTACCCCTTTTACCTGCACCGCTCTCACCCAATGCCCATCATGTCGCTGCCGTTTCACCCAGTTCATCCGCCACTCCCCCAATTCTCATCACCAAAAGTCAGGACACAATGGAATCAACTCCAGGCGACGTGCAAACCACAAGAAAACACAATGAACTGAGTACAGCGGACACCCTCAGGATCACGCTTGGCACCCTAAACACCAAGAACATCCAGGAGAACGGCGTCTATGTAACAAAACTGCTGAAACAAGTTGAGAAGAGCTGTTTATCTTTGCTGCATTGAACTGTTGCATTAATCAGAGAAAAAAATAACATCTGACCAACCAAGAAGATTTACTGTGCAAAGACCTGCCGCTACAGGCACATGCACCACATGATGCAAGTTTGCAATGGACATCCAGTTAAAGAACTTCTTGAAAATCAACAAAGAGTAACATCACCACCATTCTCTTTTCAGATTCTAGGAATTCCTGACATGAGTTTAACCATGTACAAGTGCCTGAATTTTTTAATGTCCAGCCAGAAGCTGCGGAGGTTGCAGGTTCTCATACAGATGACATTATGGCAGATGTTGTTGATTTCAATGATTCTGAAAAGAGCAAGAATACTCTGAGGCAAAATCATACAGTTGAGCGCCGCTTCCAAAACTGGCTCAGCAAAAAGGGAATATAGCAGAAAAGGACAGTGTGTCGGATCAGTTGATAGCAGGATGGCTGATTGATTTAAAAAGATAGGATGGCATATAGTATGAGGCTGGAAACCATCGTTCATTTAAAGGCAAGTCTTTTCACACTAAACTAGGTTTGAGGAATCTAGTCCAGCCATATTAAGTAAGAGGTTCAGAAAAATTTCTTTATTTAGTTTTTCAATGGATTGGGGTTGGCATTTCGTCAGAATGTAACGTTGAAAGCCAGTTATCGATAGTTGGATACATGTATGATAGGGGATTCTTTTTCCAGTATTTATGCATCTCTAGATCAGAATCATTAAAAGCGGATGCAAAAAAAAGTGAGCAGCCGAAATTCCCTTTAAAAAAATGGGAAAAAGATATCTTTAAAGACAAAATGAAGTCCATCTCTGCATAGCAATAGCTGTGACTTTCATACCCAATATACTGCATTTTTTAGAGAAAAGAACACTTGGCCTTAGGTTGCTCTAAAAAAAGAGAAAATTCCGATTGCAGGGGAACAAAACCTCTCCAGATTTTAAGAAATATCACTCCTCAAAATACTCAACTGGCACTGTACTGAACTTTGTGCAAAGAAAAACACATGTCCAGGAATTTTTGAAAGATTAGTTCACCTCTGGAGAGAGAACCGCCTGTAAGGCAGATCCTTCAAATGTCAGTTCAGCCATGAGAGTAGTTAGGAAGCCAGATGGACGTCAGAGGTTCAGTTCAAAAGATTGGCTCACTGCAAGACAAACTGGAAATGTATTGAACTTTGTGCTTAGCTACTTCCTGAGCCTTGAGAAGAGCTGTTTATCTTTGCTGCATTGAACTACTACACTAATCAGAGAAAATAACATCTGAACAACCAAGAAGATTTACTGTGCAAAGACCTGCAGCTTCAGGCACATACACCACAGGCTGCAACTATGCAATGGACGTCCAGTTAAAGAACTTCTTGAAAACTTCGGCGTAATTGGACAATTACTCAGGATTTGGCAGAGCCTTCTATCTAACCAAATATTACCAAAAATAAACAAATTTCGGACATGAAGTTTATAGAAAAACAGAGTTCTTACCCCATCTTTAGGGCCATGAAAAACCCACTATACTTGTTCGTATCGTGCTGATATTTTTTGAACATATAAAGGAGGTCTTAAGCTAAAGATTGGTACCAAATATATGGGTGCACATGCTCTCAAATAGCCAATAGAGCCCAACAAAAAGTGTCCGACTCAAGGTGTCACCTTCTAAGTGTCCGACTCAAAGAACATTACCCTACAATTTACTTGCAGAAATGCTTAGTTACTACGATTGAAATTTTAATATTTAGCCAAAATAATACTTGTTTGTGTTAAAAGAAGCCTTTTTGTAAGGAATCTGTGTAGCTCTAAATCAGTTTGGTAACTGGTAAAACGCTTCGCTGAAAAATATAATTTATTTTCAGAAAAGATGTACAGATCATATGGTGTGTATACCGATAACAAGGCAACGTCTGATGCAGAACTGGGTGGCGCCTATGGTAAGGCCCTTGATAATATCCTGGTAGCAATGACAAGGTATGAAGACAGCAGATACCGCAACAGGGCATCTCATCTTGCTATTTCTACAGTCCACAATTTTGAACTAGGTATTCTAATGACGGCCTGTTTTCCTAAGTACCAAACAGGAACCATCGTTCATTTAAAAGCAAGTCATTTCACACTAAACTAGGTTTGAGGAATCTAGTCCAGTCATATTAAGTAAGAAATTCATAAAAATTTCTTTATTTTAGTTTTTCAAGGGATTGGGGTTGGCATTTCGTCAGAATGTAACGTTGAGAGCCAGTTATCGATGGTTAGATACTTGGATGATTGGGGATTTTTTTTCCAGTATTTATGCATCTCTAGATCAGAATCATTAAAAGCGGATGCAAAAAAAGTAAGCAGCCGAAATTCCCTAAAAAAAATGGGAAAAAGATATCTTTCAAAGACAAAATGAAGTCCATCTCTGCAATAGCTGTGACTTTCATACCAATATACTGCATTTTTTAGAGAAAAGAACACTTGGCCTTAGGTTTCTCTAAAAGAGTGAAAATTCAGATTGCAGTGGAAGAAAACCTCCCCAGACTTTAAGAAATATCACTCCTTAAAATATTCATCTGGCACAGTATTAAACTTTGTGCAAAAAAAAAACAAAAACACAAGATGTCCATGAATTTTTTAAAGATTAGTTCACCTCTGGAGAGAGAACCGACTGTAAGGCAGATCCTTCAAATGTCAGTTCAGCCATGAGAGTAGTTAGGAAGCCAGATGGCAGTCTGAAGTTTGGTTCCAAAGATTGGCTCACTGCAAGACAAACTGCAACAGGAAATGTACTGAACTTCGTGCTTAGCAATTGGTTGAGCCTTGAGAAGAGCGGTTTATCTTTGCTGCATAGAACTGTTGCATTAATCAGACAAAAAAATATCTGAACAGCCAAGAAGATTTACTGTGCAAAGACTTACAGCTTCAGGCACACGCACCACATGCTGCAACTTTGCAATGGACGTCCAGTTAAAGAACTTCTTGAAAATTTAGGCGTAATCGGACAATTTCTCAGGATTTGGCAGAGGTTTGAAAATCAACAAAGAGTAACATCAATGCTATTCTCTTTTCAGATTCCAGGAATTCCGGACACGAGTTCAACCACTTACAAGTGCCTGAATTTTTTAATATCCAGCCAGAAGCTGCTGAGGTTGCAGGTTCTCATACAGATGACATTATGGCAATGTTGTTGATTTCAATGATTCTGAAAAGAGCAAGAAAACTCTGAGGCAAAACCGTACAGCCGAGCGCTGCAGGCTTCCTAAACTTGATCAGCAAAAAGGGAATATAGCAGAAAAGGACATTTAGTATCATTCAGTGCGTTGGACCAGCTGATAGCCAGGTGGCTCATTGATTTAAAAAGATGGGATGGCACCGACTATATGAGCCTGCAAACTGTAAAAGTTTCCAAAGTAGTCTTTGCAATTCCTTGAATGAGATGTTTGGCTTGGAAATAACGCTGGACAATAGAGATTTTCCACTAAGCAACAAAGTATTTGGCGCAAAAAAAAAAGGATTAAAAAAAATAAGGGTAAGCCAACTTACCAAATAAAAGTGATGAAGTAACTGTTGAAAATAAGGAGAAGCTAAAGGGATCTGGGGCACTCGGGTATGATGATCTTGTATCACTGACAAACACCGTCTAGTATTTTCTCACTAACTCCTTTGATTCAAAAGGATAATGAAAACAAGCTATGGCAACACATGTCATCGGCAATTTAGGCCAAAGCTCTTTCCGTCTTCTTACCAAAACAGTGATTGTCAAGGCAGTGATGAAATATATAGAAAAAAAATATATATATGGAGGTTGAGCTGCCCGGCTGATCCGTGGTACACCAGTACAACATAAGTCGAGTGAAGTCCAAACGGCCTAGCACCATGCATGGCTTAAACACCAGCCAATGGGACCTGAAAAGATAGGTAACAACTGCTTGTTTAGTTGTAAAGTGGACAACTCTCATCTGTAGAACATCAATCAGCAGGCTGAAAAGGGCCGGTGTGGCACCTCATATTATAACTCAGCTGTCTGGCCACGAAAATGTGAAGTCCTAACCAGTGCACAACTACTAGCTTCGGGCAACCACAGCAGTTCTCTCAGATCCTTCAAGTCACAAAAATATTCCTCTTGTCAGATTTTTAGTCATGTTGTGTCAATGACATTTAAAAAAAAAACATAGGCTGCGTAGCAGCAAACCTTCAACGAAAAAACATCATCAAATGACACAATTACATCATAGACCTGTTATGTACTGCATCTGCCCATTATATAACCTGAAAATACTACTTTTCAGATATGCCGAACCTACAATAGCAGCAACATACACTTCGAGTTGGCAACGCTGTGGAGTATTCCTTGTCAACAGGAATTTGGCGCTGGATGACACCAACTTTGACCCAATGCCTCCTGAGCAATGGCCTGTGCGACTGGTGGATGAGCAGAAGGTGCCAGAACCGCAAACTAAGACTGTCAACGAGAACGGTGCAAGGAATTTGTTCAAGACCTTGGCAAAATGTCTCCCACGGGAGACCTTGCTGTCTGCAATATATCTCACTGATCATGATCAAACTAAAATTTCAATCACTTGCCTTTCTCATCTAAGCCCAGCCTGACAAAGAACATTGGAAGTTAAAATCAATGGACTGGTGCAAGTGTGATCAAACTGCAATGATAATTGAGTCAAAGATGATAATTGCTAACATGAGACACATTATAAGGTGTTGGAAATGGTGGGAACAGAAGGTTAGAATGGAATCAACAAACTGCATCGGAGCCATCGACGGAAAACATATAGCCATGAAATCACCTCCAGGATGTATTTTGGTATACTACAATTATTAGTTTTACTCAATCACTAATAAGCAGAATTTATTGAAAACTTTTTTCCAATATATTCAACAGTAGCTCTTTATCGTCACTGAAACGCATTGCGCCATTAGTTCAGTTCTGATCATATCGAATTAAATTGATATAAAAAAATTCACGATTGGTTGAAAAATCACTACAGTTTAGACAGGAATTCACTGTCTTGCAAGAATGTTTGGAGAAAGACACTGTTGTGCGTAGAACAACCCTGAAAGTTACAAACACACCCTGCCCCATGACACGAATTAAAGTGGATAGAAATAAGAAAGTGATCTGCAACAGCTCTTTACCTTTCAAATGACTTCAAATTATCTGGATTATTCCCTGGAATATTTTACAGAAAACTGATAGAGTAAAGTGACAAAAAGAGCAAAGATCACTCTGATTTTGCAATCTTCAAATGCCAAACTATTTGAAGTCACAACATACAAAATCAATGACATTATAGACCTGTTTGTCAACAAACTGAAAGGAGAGACCATTAAAAGAACTGGATAACTAGATGTCATTTCATAATTTGCCTTTCTTTGATTGTCCAATGCCAAAGGTTTGCTGTCATGCAGCCTTATGTTCTGTATGTCGTACAACAATAAATTGCTTCACATTAAAAAAATCAATCCATCTATCTATGCAATATAAATTCTTATTTCCTGTTAACTTGGAAGGCCATTGACACTTGACACCCCAGCTTTCTTATCAGAATCCATTCCAATAGTTATTGATAAATTAAAATGAAACCAGTTCTTCAGTAGATGTTAATAACAGTGTCTTACGCTTATCATTAGAGCAATTGTAATCCTTGGAAAGAAGTTCCACAGGGACAAAGAATCTAAGTTTTCGAGGGAAAACTGAAGGACAGAACCCCCATGTACTGGGCTGCTATGATCGGGGCAACGACCAAGAGAAACCTGCAAGGAAGGGTAATGGCTGACAGGTTTCTTAAAAATTAGTGAAAAGTCTGATTGCATGGGAAGAAAACCTCTCCAGAAATATCATTCCTCAAAATATTCAACTGGCGCCATGTTGAATTTTGGGCAAAGAAAAACACAAGATGTGCAGGACTTTTTGAGAGATTCGTTTACCTCCGGAGAGAGAACTGCCTGTAAGGCAGATCCTTCAAATGTCAGTTCAGATGGCAGTCTGAGGTTCAGTTCAAAAGATTTGCTTACTGCAAGACAAACAGGAAATGTATTGAACTTTGTGCTTAGCTACTTGCTGGGCTTTGAGAAGAGCTGTTCATCTTTGCTGCATTGAACTGTTGCATTAATAAGAGAAAAAAATATCTGTACAGCCAAGAAGATTTATTGTACAAAGACCTGCAGCTTCAGGCACATGCACCACAGGCTGCAACTTCGCAATGGACATCCAGTTAAAGAACTTTTTGATAATTTTTGCGTAATCGGACAATCAGAATTTGGCAGAGGTTTGAATATCAACAAAGAGTAACATCACTGCCATTCTCTTTTCAGATTCCAGGAATTCCGGACATGAGTTCAACCACTTACAAGTGCCTGAAATTTTCAATGTCCAACCTGCAGCTGCTGTGGGTGCAGGTCCTCATACAGATGACATTATGGCAGATGTTGTTGATTTTAATGATTCTGAAAAGAGCAGGAACACTCTGAGGCAAAACCGTACAGCCGAGCGCTGCAGGCATCCTAAACTGGATCAGCAAAAAGGGAATATAGCAGAAAAGGACATTTAAAATCATTCAGTGCATTGGATCAGCTAATAGCCGGGTGGCTGATTGATTTGAAAAGACAGGATGGCACCGAGTATGAGCCTGGAAACCTTTTTAAAAAGTTTCTACAATGGCCTTTGCAATTCCTTGAATGATATGTTTGGCTGGGATATAATCTTGGAAAAGGGAGGTTTTCCTCTCAGCAACAAAGTATTTGGTGCCAAGCCAAGAAGAAGTTTAAAAAAAAAAGAAGGATAAGACAAGTTGCCAAACAGAAGTGATGAAGTGACTGGCGAAAATAAGAAGTTAAGGGGATCTAGGGCACTAGGCTATGATCCTATTTCACTGACAAACATTGTCTAGTATATTCTCACTAACTCCTTTGATTCAGGGGTTGCCATGAGGCCTGGCAGTCAAGTTTGGAGATTTTGAAGTCATGACATCCGCTAAAAAATAACACTGTATCATTCATTGAATGGCACAAAAGGATAATGAAAACAAGCTATGGCAACACATGTCATCGGTAATTTAGGCCAAAGAAGCTCTTCCCGTCTTCTTACCAAAACAGATGATTGTCAAGGCAGTGATGAAATATATAGAAAAAAAACAAAGATGGAGGTTGAGCTGCCCGGCTGATCCGTGGTATACCAGTACAACATAAGTCGAGTGAAGTCCAAACGGCCTAGCACCGTGCATGGCTTAAACACCAGCCAATGGGACCTGAAAAGATAGGTAACAACTGCTTGTTTAGTAGTAAAGTGAACAACTCTCACCTGTAAACATCAATCAGCAGGCTGAAAAGGGCAGGTGTGGCACCTCATATTATAACTCAGCTGTCTGGCCACGAAAATGTGAAGTCCTAACCAGTGCACAACTACTAGCTTCGGGCAACCACAGCAGTTCTCTCAGATCCTTCAAGTCACAAAAATATTCCTCTTGTCAGAATTTTAGTCATGTTGTGTCAATGACATTTAAATTTGGGAAAAAAAACATAGGCTGCGTGGCAGCAAACCCTCAGCGAAAATACATCATCAAATGACACAATTACAACATAGACCCTGTTATGTACTGCATCTGCCCATTACAAACCTGAAAATATTACTTTTCAGATATGCAGAACCTACAATTGCAGCAACACACACTTTGGGTTAGCAACGTTGCGGAGTATTCCTTGTCAACAGGAATTTGGTGCTGGATGGTACCAACTTTGACCCAATGCCTCCTGAGAAATGGCCTGTGCGACTGGTGGAGGAGCAGAAGATGCCAGAACCGCAAACTAAGACCGTCAACGAGAATGGTGCAAGGAATTTGTTCAAGACCTCGGCAAAATGTCTCCCTTGCTGTCTGCACTATATCTCACTGATAATGAACAAACTAAAATTTCATTTTTTGATGGCTTCTGCCATCTTTTGCTGAGCTGAAGATCACTCCAGTGTCTGTCAATGAACAGTGTCCCATGCACAGAGAGGCAAAGGCGTTGTGTGAGTTAAAGCTAATAATGCTATCTCCTTCGCAGAGACCTCACACACAGCTTGGAAATTTAGCCATTTTATTACCATTGTTGCACAGCTTGTTATCATGCAGGAAGTCCCTGATTTCGGAAATACAATTCTGTCCAAGATAACATTTGCTGTCATGTGCTATCCAAAATTTTGGAAATGGCTGAAGCCAGTTCATCACTGAAGCAATAGATATAGAGCGCAGGAATCACCTGCCTTCTCATCTGAGCCCAGCCTGGACTCATTGATGAAGAAAAATATACCCACAAGCAGACTGGACTGCACGTTGTGTAGGAATGGCGGTGTCTATGGAAAGGCCCTAGATGACATCCTGGCAGCACCAACAAGGCATGAAGACAGTGAGTACCGCCACAGGGCATCTAATCCTGCTATTTGTACAGTTCACAAATTTGAACTAGGTGTTCTTATGACAGCCTTCTTCGTATGAGCCAATAGGAACCATCGTTCATTCAAAGGCAATTCATTCCACAATCCACACTAAACATAGTCTGAGGAATCCTGCGAAACTGGCGGACAAACTCAGAGCTTTTTCATCCAACATGGATGTTTGGATAGACTTTTCTTTTCACAGGATTTTACTTTTTTAACATGTTTATGGGTACACATTTGATTGGAAAAGGAAATCCACTGATAGTACTCTGCTGACATCCTTCAAGGGATCTCCTTGCTTCATTGATTTCTATATATTTCTCTATACCTATATATTGTTTTCATACCACAAGCAAACAAATCACTCACTCAATCAAGTTTTTATTAAACACTGAAATTATTTAAGCTTTCACTTTTGCGGATCTATTCTTTATCATATCCTTCATCAGTCAGCATCAGTGTAATAATGGTTGCCATTAGTACTTGTAGACTGAAATTTTAACCAAGCCGTTTCGACCACAGTGAGTTAGCGTAGAAAACCCCAGGAAAAGATTAGCAACAGAGGATTAAGCGCAAATGCGGGCTGTAGGCCTACTGCAAATTGAATTCTGTCAAAGATAGCATTTGCTCTCATGTGTTGTCCAAACTTTTAGAAATTATTTAGGCCGGTTCATCACTCAAGCAATAGTCAAGGAGAATAAGAATCACTTGCCTTTCTCATCTGAGCCCAGCCTGGACTCCCTGACAAGGAACATACTTTCGAATGGCTTTGGAGTGCAGAATTAAGTGACATCTTCATTCTTGTTCAAGACAACATGTCACAAGAAAAATCCTTGGACAACATGTAGAAGTTAAAGTCAATGGATTGGTGCAAGAGTGGTCATAACTGCAATATCAATTCAATCAAAGAAAATAATTGCTAACGTGAGACATACAAGGTGTAGGAAATCGTGGAAGCAGGAGGTTAGATAAAAGCAGCTTACAGATTTTTAAACAAATGGAATCACCAAACTGCATCGGAGCCATCGATGGAAAACGTAGCCATTAAATGTCCTTCAGGATGTAGTTAGGTATACTACAATTATCACTTTTACTCAATCACTAATAAGCAGAATTTATTGAAAACTTTTTCCATTTTTTTCAATGGTAGCTATTTATCTTCACTGAAACGCATTGCGCCATTCAGTTAAGTACTGATCATATTGAAACGGATGCCAGGGGCGCGGCCGATGACCAAGTCACATGAGCAAGGGCCGCTTCCAAAAGTGCCAAGACGTGCAGACTTCTCTCCCATGCATTGATTCAAATAGTTGTGTCAGAAGTGGGATATATTCGTTTCTCTCTTGTCTCTGTGAAAACTTCGAAGAATCTAAATATTAAAATGGCAAACATCTGTGATATAAAATTATCAGGCACTGACATCTTAAACTTACCCCAAAAGCCAGTAAGCGTCGCTGAACATTGGAAAACGAGCCAAAGTTTCAAAGATGTCACATTCTGATGAGGAAGTCCGACCATGTGCTAACTATCCATGTCCTGAAAGTGGTTGTGCGTTCCTGGTCACCACATTTGCATTATAATTTGTTTTTCAACCATTACTCATACAGATGACATGTGCCTCATTTTGGTCATTCGTGGTTAAAAATGAAATTGTGAATTTTCACATACAATTATACTTTACTCCGAGAAGATTTTTAAATTTAGGAAAATTTGACAATCTATAAAAAATTAATGACATCAGCAGTTTGGCTCGACAACATGAAATTTAGGGTATGAAATACTTCCAGCTTCAAAGTTATGATAAAGATAGTTTCCTTATACATTTACTCAAATTGAAGCAAATTTTCTCCTGACAACAATGGTATTAGTTCTTAGTTTCCTGAAAAGAATCCTAATGTAACTTGAGACCTTTTTTTCTTGCTATTCTAGTGTTCTTTTTTTCTAAGTTCAGCCACTGTTGAGGGACATATTTGAGTTCCAAGATGCAATGAAATGCGATGCTGGAGCAGAATTGGTAATGCAAATTGAATTCTGTTGAAAAGAACATTTGCTTTAATGTGCTATGATAATTTTGGAAATAGTTGAAGCCGGTTTGTCGGTCAAGCAATAGTTTAGGAGAATGGGGAACTTGGGTATCACTTGCTTTTCTCATCTGAACCAAGCTGGACTCCTTGATGAAGAAAATTAATTTTTTATGACCTTTGGAATTGTGCACAAAGTGACATCCCCCTCTTTGTTCTAGCCGACATATCACAGGATATGGATGGATGGATCTTTACGTCCTGTATTTATGTACTTGGTAGGCTAATTAGGACAGGAGGAGGAAACGGCAATGAGACAAAGGATGATTGAAACATCCATCCAACATAAGCCCAGGTGACTCGGCAAGAGCTGGATTCGAACCCTGGACCCAGTGATTGGCAGTCCAGCATGCTACCACTAGACCAACCCTCCCCCCACATATCACAGGAAAAATCCTTAGACAACATACTTTGAGGTTAAAGTCAATGGATTGGTGCAAGAGTGGTCATAACTGCAATGTCAATTGAGTCAAAGACAATAATTGCTAACATGAGACATACAAGGTGTTGGAGATGGTGCAAACAGAAGGTTAGATAAAAGCAGCTTACGGAATTGTAAGCGAATGGAATCACCAAACTGCATCGGAGCCATCGATGGAAAACACATAGTCCTTAAATGTCCTCCAGGATGTAGTTGGGTAAACTACAATTATTACTTATACTCAATCATTAATAAGCAGAATTTATTGAAAACTTTTTCCAATTTTTTCAATGCTAACTCTTTATTGTCACTGAAACGCATTGCGCCATTCAGTTAAGTACTGACCATATAGAATTAAATTAATATAAAAAATTCACGATTGGTTGAAAAATCTATACAGTTCAGACAGAAATTATTTTTCCTACAAGAATGTTTGGTGTACGACATTGTTGTGCGTAGAACAACGCTTATCATTAGAGCAACAGTAATCCTTGGAAAGAAGTGCCACAGGGACAAGGAATCGAAGTCTTCCGGGGAAAACTGAAGGACAGAACGCCCATGTACTGGGTAGCGATGATCGGGGCAACGACCAAGAGAAACCTACAAGGAAGGGTAATGGCCAACAGGAAGAAATCAGCCATGTCCGCAATTGTGCAGAGCACAGCTCTGTTCCTGAAGCTTACAAACAGGAGGTGCAATGGGATTGCCATGCAGAACTCCTTGCAGCTATGGTTTGGAGGCTGCAAGAAAGAAGTAACTTTCAAGGGCCACCCAAGTCCAAACTCAACTATTTATGAATTTATCTTCCAATAAATGTATATAATTGTGCCTAAGACAATGTATCAAGTCTTGTATTTATCAAGCAGAGTGATTGTCAAGAGTGGGCGGCTGTAGATCGATTCTCAGAGTGGTGGATGGATGGACGATTGGGGCTTTACGTCCTGTATTTATGAACTTGGTAGGCTAATTAGGACAGGCGGAGGACACGGCAATGAGGCGAAGGATGATTGAAACAGCCGTCCAACACAGGCCCAGGTCACCCGTCAAGAGCTGGATTCGAACCCTGGACCCAGCGATTGGAAGTCAAGCACGCTACCACTAGACCAACCGCCCCCCCGATTCTCAGAGTGGTATTTATGCACTTGGTAGGCTAAAATGATCAATGATAGATCACCTTATTAGTTACAGCAGCCAATACACAATGTGTAATGCTGCCCGCAGTGGATCCTAGCAAGATTTAGAATAAAACCACGTCCCAATTACTACACGCTGGTAATTCATTCCCAGGCCAGATGCATGTTCTATAATCAAGTTAGCCAGTTTTCTTGACTCCAGACATTTTCAAACAAAACAGCAAAATTTGGGCGCAAAAGACATTCTGAAAATGCTCCAATTTCCAGCCGAAAGTTCCATTCTGTTAATGTGACTACATAAATGGAGGTGAGTACACACCTTCATCAAAAATAGCAATTTTCGCATAATTCAATTGGAACCCCATCTAACTTTACGGCGATAGAACATCTTCAAGAGTCAATGATGAGCTTACATATTTTCTTTGCATCAAATGAGTGAATTTCTGTTTTCATCACCATGTAGAGGTTTATCAAATTTGTCAAACTTTTTAAAGTCAATGTATTAAAAATGTGTTGCAGATGCTTATTAATATAAATATTATGTTCATGCAGGCTCCAAAGCCTAGACAGAGTGTATTCTTCTGAAATTGGATTCTCAATAAACTTGTAAACTTGCTGTCACAAGCAGTATGGCTGAGGATGTTTAGCATTGACCTATTCAGCCAATAGCAAAACATCGATCACTTGTTTCACCTACTTTGACTGAAAACACATTTTCTGCACTTCATCAATGTGTGATTAAGACGAAAACTGATTTAGCTCAAACTTCAGACTCCAAAAAGGTAACTGTCACTCATATGGATCACAATGGAGCAGGGTTGGGTACAAATGCAAATGCATTTGCATTTGCAAATGTCGCATTTGAATCCGCATTTAAATGCTTTTAGAAAAATGCAAATGTATTTGCATTTGCATTTGCATTTGAATGCTAAACATTTGCATTTGCATTTGCGTTTTTAGAAATGAAAACATTTGCATTTGCATTTACATTTGAGTAAAAAGCATTTGCATTTGACAAATGTTTTGTCAAATGCATAGATTATTCCACAAATTAGCAAGAAATATTGTACTGTGACATATTTTAAATTCTCTGCCAATTGAAGGATTATTATTTTGGGGTTTTCCTAATCATTGAGCCATGAAGCTGTGAATGCAATGTCATGGGTGAGTGATTATTGAATACTGAAGTAAATAGTTATTTAGGGAAAACACCACATCTCTTTAATATTATAAATATATATATTGTATTAAGTAACTATTTAATCTTTTTTGTTTGTAAATATGCAATATTGCAATAGTTAGAAAATATAATTTCTGTGTAAATGCACTCACTTCCTATTGCATGACTCTTATTAATTTTGGGGGTTTTCCTAATCATTCAGCCATGAAGCTGTGAATGCAATGTCATGGGTGATTGGTTACTGAATATTGAATCAAAAATTTTAAGGGGAAAATACTACATCTCATTAATATAAATATTTTTTTAAGGTAACTATCTCATCCTTTTTTGGAATCACCAAACTGCATCGGAGCCATCGATGGAAAACACATAGTCCTTAAATGTCCTCCAGGATGTAGTTGGGTAAACTACAATTATTACTTATACTCAATCATTAATAAGCAGAATTTATTGAAAACTTTTTCCAATTTTTTCAATGCTAACTCTTTATTGTCACTGAAACGCATTGCGCCATTCAGTTAAGTACTGACCATATAGAATTAAATTAATATAAAAAATTCACGATTGGTTGAAAAATCTATACAGTTCAGACAGAAATTATTTTTCCTACAAGAATGTTTGGTGTACGACATTGTTGTGCGTAGAACAACGCTTATCATTAGAGCAACAGTAATCCTTGGAAAGAAGTGCCACAGGGACAAGGAATCGAAGTCTTCCGGGGAAAACTGAAGGACAGAACGCCCATGTACTGGGTAGCGATGATCGGGGCAACGACCAAGAGAAACCTACAAGGAAGGGTAATGGCCAACAGGAAGAAATCAGCCATGTCCGCAATTGTGCAGAGCACAGCTCTGTTCCTAAAGCTTAGGAACAGGAGGTGTAATGGGATTGCCATGCAGAACTCCTTGCAGCTATGGTTTGGAGGCTGCAAGAAAGAAGTAACTTTCAAGGGCCACCCAAGTCCAAACTCAACTATTTATGAATTTATCTTCCAATAAATGTATATAATTGTGCCTAAGACAATGTATCAAGTCTTGTATTTATCAAGCAGAGTGATTGTCAAGAGTGGGCGGCTGTAGATCGATTCTCAGAGTGGTGGATGGATGGACGATTGGGGCTTTACGTCCTGTATTTATGAACTTGGTAGGCTAATTAGGACAGGCGGAGGACACGGCAATGAGGCGAAGGATGATTGAAACAGCCGTCCAACACAGGCCCAGGTCACCCGTCAAGAGCTGGATTCGAACCCTGGACCCAGCGATTGGAAGTCAAGCACGCTACCACTAGACCAACCGTCCCCCCGATTCTCAGAGTGGTATTTATGCACTTGGTAGGCTAAAATGATCAATGATAGATCACCTTATTAGTTACAGCAGCCAATACACAATGTGTAATGCTGCCCGCAGTGGATCCTAGCAAGATTTAGAATAAAACCACGTCCCAATTACTACACGCTGGTAATTCATTCCCAGGCCAGATGCATGTTCTATAATCAAGTTAGCCAGTTTTCTTGACTCCAGACATTTTCAAACAAAACAGCAAAATTTGGGCGCAAAAGACATTCTGAAAATGCTCCAATTTCCAGCCGAAAGTTCCATTCTGTTAATGTGACTACATAAATGGAGGTGAGTACACACCTTCATCAAAAATAGCAATTTTCGCATAATTCAATTGGAACCCCATCTAACTTTACGGCGATAGAACATCTTCAAGAGTCAATGAAATTTTAAAAAGTATAATACATAATTAGGGGGTAGCTCCAATTAATACATAATTTTTTGGGACACCCTATCGTCTCCATCTGCCATCAAAAATCAGCCATAGGAGTGTTATTTCTCCTGCGTCATAAAACGTCCAAATTTGAATGAAAATTACAAACCAGAGAATTGGTTCTTTCACACCAAATGGAAACAACGATCACAATATTAGTTGAAACCTAAAGTAGATGAAGCCATCATAATTTGGAACAGTAGATCAAGCCTGAATTTGAAAATCTCCCACGAACATAGGTCCACCTTTTCTGAACTCCCAAATTGGATGAAAATCACAAACCACCACAGAATTTGGTTTTTTTATAAAAAATAGAAACACGGAAGTCACATGCCAGGTGCACTAAAGGCCAGCTGGATCATAATAGCCTCAAAATTTGATGGATGGATGGGGCGTTACGTCCTGTATTTATGCACTTGGTAGGCTAATCAGGACAGGAGGAGGACACGGTTATGAGGCGAAGGATGATTGAAAGAGACGTCCAACATAGGCCCAGGAGACCCAGCAAGAGCTGGATTCGAACCCTGGACCGAGCGATTGGCAGTCCAGCATGCTACCACTAGATTAACCCTCCCCCCGAGCTTTAATAGGCAAATGAGGAAATCTCCAAAGAACAGAGGGTGGTCCACGCTCCTTCCTTCCCCAATTGGATGAAAGTCACAAACCAAAGAATATGGTTTTTTCATATTTTATCGTTAACATCAAATAACTATCAGACCAAGAACAGACAAAATACGTCAAAATTACATTGCATAATAAGTATATAGAGGTCTCGGGATTAAAGAATTAAGAATTATTTCATTGCTACCAGCGCAGGTAAATGCGCAAGACGTCTCTTACTTAGAATCCTTCTTCAGAAAACTATCCTAATTTATTATGAGCAAACGAAAGTATATTTGCAAAACCAAACTGTCCGAGAGGGCATGAAGTTGGAAATAGATGGATGATTGGGGATTTATGTCCTGTATTTGGGCAAAGTAGGACAGGGGGTGACATTTCAATGAGACGAAGGATGATTGAAACATAACTAGACGGCATGAACCCTTGCCTAAAGATTCCGGGAGTTTATCTGTTTGATGAAATTCACAAACCACAAAGAGGGCTTTTTAATATTGATAACAAAATTCTTGCCACTCTATATCACAGAAAGATAAGCAAAAAATACACTACCTATAGAAGATTTACCTTATCAACATAATGATATGCAATATTTTAAGAGCGCACTGACAGGAGGTAACCTGAAAATGCAGACAGCAGAAAGTCCACAGCTCCATAAAGATGTCCGTCCGTAAATGTGCCAATCCTCAGAATATTTCAAATACTATTGTAAAACTACAAGGCACAGAAACTAGTAACTAAATCTCGGTTGTCATAAAATATATCGCATTTACTAAAATGTTTCATTTACAGATCAATCTACAATGGCATAAAATAATTTACAGACAAGTTTATATACATTCACATGTTATGTACACATAAAGTATTCGTACATTACCCCATAGAATGTTCAATGAAGAAACTTAATCGGAATTTATTAAGGTACCGTCGTCATTCCTAAAATTTTATACGAATGTCACATTAGCAGACGGAACAAATTCTATTAAAGCGGTGCCCGTACAAGGTTTTTGCTATTTTTATGAAAACAAACTCTTATCTCCAATAGTATAGCAAGTTTGATACAGCGCATAGATGTCCAGGTTGAGTCGTGATAAAAGACAGCCCACAAAAAATATATGTACAGTCGCTATAGTAGCTGTATATCAGCAAATGTTGGTTAAGCTCAAAATCAACCAAATGATAACACGCCAGCACTAATCATGTGACAAGTATTTAGTCATATATAATATATATATCAGTCGCTACCAGGAGACAATACCGCACAGTAAGACTTTTTTGATAACACATTTACAAAACAACCAAAGACAAGATCAATTCAGGAGACCCAAATATTTCTAACCAAATTTAAGATAAAATATATCAGAAATAAAATGTTAAAATAAATAAGTTATTTCTACAATATTAAGACCATGGTCTCAAAGTCATGGAACCTATCTAAAATTAAATTTATACTGAAAAATGGTACATGATAGCACCACATTGACAGTATTGTCTCACGGTGATCAGTGTTACAGCAGCCAGTCACATACATTTCAAGTAGGCCTAATTAAAAAAGTTACACTCATTGCTTAAAAATAAGACAATTTACCTAATGCATCAGGTCCTTGCAATGAAGAACCAATGAGCGATCTCTCGTGGGCAATCCCGAAATTTTGAAACTATTTATGAAGCTTCGAATAGAAAAAGTTAAATATCACTTCGCAAAATCACCTATGAATAAGCTGTCATTTAACCATGCATTATGCTTGTGTGATTAGTACATTCACCAGTGACAGTCAATAAATAAATACCTCTAAGGGGGGAGTTGCTTTTGCAAGCACTATTGTACAGATTTGTCAGTGTAAATCAGCAGTGAGTACAGTATCAAATATTTGAAAACAAACTCCGACGGAAGTGTCATAAGAAGCTATACAACAGTCAATTATCGGCCGAACATCTGCCTGGTTCGAACTGTCTTCCGAACTCGTGAGGCTGTCCAGTTCTTTCATAACCCTCTTGAATAACTTCTTCTTCTTCCATAATTCTTCAATATCAATGCGGTCGAAAAATGTATGCTGAAAGATAGAATGGTAAATTTAGAAGGTAAAACTCAAATGGATGGATGACGGGGCTTAACGTCCTGTATTTATGCACTTGGTAGGCTAATTAGCACAATGAGGCAAAGGATGATTGAAA
Organism: Platynereis dumerilii; assembly: GCA_026936325.1. Lineage (NCBI taxonomy): Eukaryota > Metazoa > Annelida > Polychaeta > Phyllodocida > Nereididae > Platynereis > Platynereis dumerilii. The sequence continues at coordinate 14,120,205 of JAPTHN010000016.1, read as the reverse complement.
CAGCCGTCCAGGAAGAGCTGCATTAGAACACTAGCCCAGAGATGGGCAGCCGAGCACGCTACCACCAGACCAACCCTGCTCCCTAATATGAGGTTTTAAAATAAATTCATGTCAGAGTTGACCAAAGCGACTGATTCGGAAACCATCTCAACAGCAGTTTGTACTGAATAGTGGATATCGACTGTAAGTATTTTTAGCATTTATAAGACGGATGGATGATTGGGGCTTTACGTCCTGTATCTATGCACTGGCTAGGCTAATTAGGACAGGAGGAAATTTAAACTGTATTATATAGTGTTGGACGGCTGTTTCAATCATCCTTCACCTCATTGCCGTCAAAAATAGGCCCAGGTGACCCAGCAAGAGCTGGATTTGAACCCTGGACCCAGCGATTGGCAGTCCAGTGCGCTACCACTAGACCAACCCTCCCCCCTTCAGCACCGATAAGAACAGTAGGCTTATAACTATTGATTTACTAATTTTCTAAGGTAGCCAATTGACAACTTACTGCATTTTCTTTCAGGACTTGAGCAACCAGAGAGCCTGTTTCATCCTCAAGAAGAAGTTTTACAGCTATTGTGTACTGCAGCATGTCCGCTGAAATAGAAACGACGTTACTAAGTTCTGAGCAACGATATAATACAATTGAAATTTCTATTAAATACCAATTCAAACTTTTCAGTGACCAACGTTAGCAATAACACAATGCAATTGAAATTTCTATTTAAAAATACAATTCAAACTTTTCAGTGATCAAAGTTTTTTACAATTGAATGCATGAACACATTTTTAGTTCAGCTCAAGATTACAAATACAGAGTTTCACAAATTAAGAATCCATGGTTACACTCAAATATTGTAACCAAAAACAGTAAAATGTATAGACAACATTGCATCAGAAAATTCAAGCGAAAGAGTAAATTGACATGCACAAAAATATTTTGTTTTTAAAATTACCTTTGCTGAATTTCTTTCTTGGCGAAAACCTCGGACAATTAGGACAACCAAAATATGGGATTCCATCAACTGTCTTAGCGGGTTGAGCATTTTTTTGCCAATCAGTCCTGAAATAAGAAATAACAGTTCGAAGAGATGTCTAAATCTTGAAAAGCAATCTTATAATAATATTAAACTTCCCAAGTACTACAAAACATGAACATTTTTGTAATTTCAGAAGTTTAACTGACATATCTGTGTGGAAATTTGAAATGTAACTTGGAAGCTCAATTTCTGAATGTTCAATATACCTCTGCCTCTTCCAGACAAGTGGCTATGGTTTAGGTAGTGTTGGCATGCACATACAAACACAGGAATGAATCCTTGATCCACATTAATATATTTCAGCGAGCGTGTATAAATATCTTCACCCCATGCAGAAATTATGAGGGACTGGATTTGGTACCATATCATAACTAATCATAAATTGAAGGAAATTGATTACTCACATAGATTCCTTGTCAGTAGCACCTCCGGACACAGGTAACATCGAACTGTGGAAAAATAGAACATTCTTAAATTGCAAGGTCTCACATTGACACCAATAAAAAGACCAGACATGTCAAAAGAATGACTGAAATCATGTGAACAGGTGCTCAGCTAGTAATCATCTTTTACATTCACAAAAAAAAAATTTAAAATGGAGAAAAATTTCACTCACAAGAACTTGCATTTTTCACAGTGTAGATGCAGAAGATCCTGCACAATGGCCGCTTTAGGTTCATAGTTGACCACATGAGCTTTCAGCCTGAATTTCGAGGCTTTCTCCATAGACTTGGCTAAGATGTGGTCGATCGTCACAGGGTCAATGTGGTGATGATGACTGATAACTGGAAACCGACAAATGGGATTTTTTAAGACCAATGCATAGATAGCAGGCAGATATGGGAAGTGTAGACTTTCAAGCCCAGTTCTGTTGCTGACGAGGGTTGATTCCAAAGGGTTCCCACAAAAACTTGAAAACTAAATTCAGCGATTTTTTTAGAGAAAAAATTTCACACAAACTTAACACCATTTGTTTAGAGAACATTGGCAACGCAATAGCACGCATTCAAGATGACTTGTCATCCCTGCAACAATGGATTTTCAAGGTCGTTTTTCTAAATAAAAGATAATCAGGATTCTAGGGCCACTTTATTTTTCCGTTTTTTAATGGGCCAATCCATAATAACTTCTTTCAACTTGAGAAGTTGAGAATCTACAAAGACTTGATAATACTGGAGTCAACTATTCAACAAAGTTCAAAATTATTTACCTGTAGCTGTTTTCTGCATGCACTGAGGAACATCAGGCGTTCTCGGGACAGGTTCTTCCACTTGCGATCTATTTCCACTGCGGAGAGGGCCTCGGAGCATAGACATCCTAGAACGTTTTGCTTTCGGTGTCGGAGAAGGAGATATCACCTCCTCACTGTCTTTGCTTTGCCTTGTTAGAGGAGTTTTCGTTTGAGGAGTTTTTGTTTGAGGAGTTTTTTGAGGAGTTCTTGTTTGATTCCTCCTTGGAGATTGTCTGACATTTTGCTGTGCTTGTTGGGCGAGGTTTCTCGGTGACGACCGGGTCTGCCTTTGACTTCGTAACGATTCCAAGCGCTGCTCTTCCAATTTTTCTGCCTCTCGAGCGCTAGAAATCTCATGGATCGAACGTTTCCTTGCTCTGAAGCCCGACGTTGAAGGTTGGGGCTCAACTGCAGTCGATGTCGACGGAACAGGTTCATTTGACAGAGCTGCGGCAACACTCTGAACACCACCTGCATTTTCAGCAGTCGTAGCTTGTTCAGTGAGAGCAACATGCGTACTCGAGTCATTTCTCAGAACTCCAGAATTATTTTCTGAACTATCTCTTTGTACTTGTTGCTGCAATTGGCGTCGTTTTTCCGCAAACTCGGCCTGGACTTTTAATCGCTCCTGGGTCAGGGATTCTAACTTAGCTTTCAGCTGCTGTACTGCAGGATCATCTCCCGGCATCACTACCATCTTTCTGCCATAATGAGTACCTCTGTGAAGACATATCTCTAACATAGGCACAGTCCCGTGAGCTGAGCCCGTGTTAGGGTCTTTGTGGATCATTGCATGCAGATTGACAAACTTCACAAAGTCACCGACCTGAAAATGAACAACATGAACTTTTATATACTTTAGATGATTGAAGCAGTAATAAGATCGATGCAATGAAGCAATCAGCGTCCGACATATTTCAATTCAATAATTTTTAAGCACACTCTTTGCTATGACATGATTTGGCAAGAGTTGCTTTTATTAAACATTGGATCAGCGGTTTTTCGTCTTCATTTCATTTGCCAAAGAATCAAGTTTTTGAAGGTGAAAATTACGTAGGGTTACTTGATAAGTGTAAATTACTAAATGTCACATTATTTCGAAGATACTACATATATAACACTTTCATTACACATCCGAGAATCTAATCAGCCAGATGTGTCTATTCCAACTCAACACCTATCAATCGTAAAGAGCAATCACTAGGGCTCTATATCGTTGCTGACATACTATACGATACGTATCATCGATACACTTGATTGATACACGATTCGTACCGTAGGTCCGCAAATTCGGGCCGATCCGCATTTTAGAGAAATCTGCAGGCCGAAAACCGATTTTTGGCCCAGAAAGTTGATCTCGCAGTAGAGCGGACGTCAAGATGACATTCTTCTCGAGCTCAGTTCATGATTTTATGGATATTTTCTGTCAAATCTCAGAGATAAAATGACTTTTTTAGCTGGTATGGCATAATAGAACAGAACCGAAAGTGCTGCTTTGAAAACCGGTTCGGGAACAGGCCATACCGGAACAGTCTGGCCGGTATTTATCGAACCGGTGTAGTGCCCTAGCAATCACACAGTTTCACTGTTTCAGAGAAACTTAAATGTGGGGCACGAGTCATTGACGTTTCATCAAGAAAAGATACACTGAATGAACCGTACAGTAGGTAGGACTGTAACAGACAACTTCTCTTATCAGCAACACAAGCAAGTTCCTTGACTATATCCCGATAATCCGCTTAATTATTTCCATTAAAACCCAACTTACTGAGACATTAGCAGCAGATTCGCAATGGTCATCGTATACAGAGACATCCAGTCTGTACCCAGTGGACGCCGACATCAAATCTTTGTCCTCTCGCAAAAATGCTTCTGAGTTAAGGGCCTCCACGTCAACTTCATAAACTGAACTGAAAATTAAATTAGATCAAATGTACAAATTGACATTGGAAAATAAATCAAATGTCTTAAGGGCACATGCTGGTCGAAAAATGGTAAAAATATTTTAGAAAATGGAAATTCTGATTTTGACAGTTTCAATAAATACAGATGTCCAGACAACAAGTGCAACTGAAATTACGCAAAAATTCCTATTCTAACCCTGTAAACAACCTTGCCGATCTTACCTTTACAGTTAAAATTATTAAGAGTTTATTTCCTTTTTTTGCCATTTTCCGAAAACTGCGAATTTTAGTGACTTTGAGTGCTTACAAAAAATTCATCTCAAAAACCGCTGAAGGCATCATAATGAATTTTGGCAAGGTGCTTACTGACAAGTTCGCTTCCGCAATAAGGCTATTTTCAGAACTGTATTTGGATTGAAGGCCGAGGGACAGCGATTCAAACCTGAAAGATTGTGAATTAGCTCCATAGTCCCATGTTCGGGAACCCAGCAAAACCCTATAAAAACATATTTTTAGTCTGAAAATAGTCTTATTGCGGATCCGAATACCTCAAGTTATGAAAATGAATGAGTTCTGATTATTCTGATTGCTCAGTCTAGAGATGAATTTTTTGTTAGGCAGGATACTTAAAAATACGTAAAATTCTTTGTTGCCATGGCAACCGTAACCATGGCAACTTAAAATTTCACGGAGGATCATCATTTGGTGCCCTGAAGGCCTGTGTAAAATTTCATAGCTCTAGCTGCAACAGTTTCTTCTGGACAGCATACACACATTTTTCGACCAGCATGTGCCCTTAAAATTAAGTCAAACAAACTGAAGACTAACTAAAATCTTAAATTATTGAATTAGATATCTCTAAACCATAATGCATCGTTTATGATAGGAAACGTTAAATTAAACTCCTATTCTAAGCAACATAGATATCAATATATTTGTTGATGGGACTTATACCGCAAGTAGTTAACACTGACAAATAAACAAGTACTAACAGTGGACATATCGAAATAGACCCAATTTATAGAAAGCCATACACGTACAATTGTAGATAATACTGAAGAGCAGTGACAGACACCATCACAGTTGCCTTCATGTGGGCTGGAATATTACTTACTGTTGACAAGACGTCCCATCCCAGCACTTGAACAAGAAATGGACGTCAGTGTTCACTTCAGATATTGCTGTAACCTGCAAAAAGTCAAATAGAGCGTCGATAAATATATAGAAACAGAATACAAGACTTGCTCCAGACTGAGGTCTTAAGTGGCATGTTCATCATGAAGTAGCCCAAGAGATCATGAAAAATCTCATACAAGTCACAACTTTTATTAGAGTAAGAAAATACAGGAATTAACATATTCACCTGGCATATAATATTGTAGTACTTCCCAGGCTGCATGTCGGCAAAAGTATCGTAATTTGTGACATTAACTTGGGTGTCCAACAACAAATCTGAATCCTCACTCCAGTCACGCAACTTCTCCACCTGAAAGGCCACAAAAACAATTTAGAGCATTTCAAAATATCCTGGTGAAGCCTGCATAAAAACTTTGAATATAAGATTGCATGTACAACATAGATGCGATAGACAATATGGCCCAAAGGAGGGTTCCAGACTTTACCAGGGAACTGGAAGCACAGCTTGCCTTGTATGTACATAACGTTGAAAATTTACTATGCATATTTACTAGCATTAATATCCAACACAGCCAATAATAATTCTATTATAATAAGGGATTGCTGGTTTAGCTTCTCTTCGGTCTGTATATCTCATAACAATTTCCACAATAGGGCCTGACAGTTACGCATCTGTACTTGCTGAAACTCACGCAGGATCGCGCATTAGTTGCAGTACTGGTACCAAGGTATTATCGCCCCCATGCTTTAGGGGGCAGACATTTTGGTTCTCTGAATAGATCCAGTGGCTTCTAAAGCATCTCAATTCTATAACCAAGTATCCCTTATGACACTGGAGTTGATTTCCTTGAGTTTTTGTGGAATTTTAGTCACTGGGATTTCATTAACAGCTCCGCGAAAAATGTTAACAAACGGCCGGGATTTATAGCTGCCTATGCAGGCTGATTGCCTGGTGTACAAGCACTGGCATGCAAAATTATAACTGGAATATTGAAATATGGACCTTACTTGACTAAACCAGGTAGGTAGTCATCCTTAATTAGTTGAATAATGTGTTATTTCTTCACTGCAATGATCGTCCCCTATTCACTTAACAGGCCCGCCATTGGCCTTGGTACCAAGAAGTGAGTTTTCTCACCAAAAAAGCAAGGGGGCACATTCCACTTTCAGGCCCTATTTGATATTTGGTTATATGTTACATATACCAGGTTTCTCAGGGCACACTTGCACAACTCTTTTCTTAAAGTGAAGATTTATAATGCAGTACAAACCTGGGCTAAGTCATCGTCATTAAGAGTATACGTCTTAGTAGATGATGTAGGAGTTAAACTACCTCCTTTCGTTCCGTCAAAGACAACAGCAGAAAATCCCGGTCCTTTCTGACCTTGTGGTTGGCCCTGGTATGTGGAGATCTGAAAGGTACCAAGAAACAGATTAGCAGGCAGATTGGAGTAGGGAGATTAGCCGAGTAAAGCTGGGAGATTGGAGAAAGAAGCTGGTCGACCAACTTGTATTATCTACAGGTTAGAGCAGCTAGCATCAAATTCCGATCTATACTACAGGCGGAGTTGTGATGGATGGATGATAGGGGTTTTACGTCCTGTATTTATGCACTTGGTCGGCCAATAAGACCAGGAGAACATGGCAATGAGGTGAAGGATGGATGGATTCTTGGGGCTTTACGTCCTGTATTTATGCACTTGCTACGCTAATTAGGACAGGAGGAGGACACGACAATGAGGTGAAGGATGATTGAAAATGCCATCCATCATTGGCCATGGTGATCCGACAAGAGCTGGATTCGGACCTTGCACCCAGAGATTGGCAGCCCAGCACGCTACCTCTGAGCCAACCCTCCATGTTTAAGTTTGCTCCAGAGTTGCCATGATGTCTAAAAACAATTTTAATGTCTATGGTACAGCCTACACTGTACTTACACTAAGCCTGTGAAGCCTGATGATGTCTCCAACATTGCTGATTTGAGGCAAAGACTCCAGGTCCCTTGAAAAGAGAATGCACTTGAGTTTTGTACATGTGCTGCCTTCTTCTTCTAAGGACGGATCTGTGATGCTCATCACCATGTAGTAATCTGGAAACAAACGACAAAACTCAGAAAGTTTTCTTTTGCTCTACTTTACAATTACACCATTAGATCTACCCCAGAGGCATATTATTATCTATTATCAATAGATTTGTGTCAAAAGTGTCAAAAGTGTCATGGCTAATCACCATGTAGGAGCATTGCTCTTCATGTCAAAAGTTTTATCGGGAATTTGTGAGGAAACTAATGCCTCCACAGGAACATATCGCCTCATCTCTACAATTTACGTTAAAGTGTGTGAAACGACAAAATCGGCCTCAGCTGTATAACTGTCACTATAACATGCTTGAAGGCCTGTTCATTGGTCAGCTTTGAGGGAGTGTACTAAATATTACTAATCGGGCATATTTACCTGTGCCTCTTGTCTTGGCAGCTGGTTTGTAGAACTTCACTACTCCATAGACATTTACTAAAGTGTTCGGTCTTACGTGTTTTAATGTAGTGTACACATAATCTCTCGCTCCCTGAAATAACAGAATTACACATTTTTATGAATAAACAAGCGATTAAGGAACTCGCACAAGGTACACAATTCTGATAGCAGTGGATACATCTCACACTTGTGAAGCATTTCATCACAGGTACACTTCAGAGGTGGATAGCAATATTGCGAACGCATTGGACGACTAGTTTATCATGCGATTTATGCACAACAAACGCAAAAGTTAGTTTAAAAGTTTTATTTGAAAAATAAAATTTTAAATTTGCAAACAATTTGGGGCTACTCACTCATCTAGTAAAATAAAAATAAATAAAAAACAAGGCCGGACAAAAGCCCAAAGCCCACCTAACTACATTACCAAACCCTGGAGGCGTAACCAGGAGGTTGAACAAGTGCAAGCAGATGAACAAGCTCGACTGCACGCCTGGCGGCGAAACAGGAGGTTGAAAGTGCAAGCAAGTGAACAAGCTCGACTGCAAGCCTGAAGGCGAAAACAGGAGGTTGAACACGTCCGAAGAGGCGAACAAGCTCGACTGCAGACTAGGAGGTTGAACACGTGCTAACCGGTGAACAAGCTCACGACTAGCTAAAAATAAACAAATGTAACCTAAGAGTAACCTTGGGGCCAGAGAAATGCCCAAGCGAACGAGTTAGGGAGTGAGTGCCCCAAGTTAATTTAGGGATGACATTTGTTGTAGGGATTGAGAAAGAGACTTGAGTAGGATGTATGAAAGTGAGTACGGATATATTGGCATAACAGGTAGAATTTCTGTAGAGAAATGGGAGTATATGATCTGAAACCCAGACACAGCACAGAAGTAATGACCTATTGTAAAGATTGGCCGCTGTAATGAGTGTCATTGTAGCAGGTCGCAGAATAGCAGGTTGAGATATAGAAAGAGGGTATAGCGAGTGAAAGGAGAAGGAGAGAAGTGATCTTCTACGAAGAGAGGGGAGTTAAAAGAGGCTAAGGTTGAGGTAAAGTTGAAGTATTCGACAGAGACGGGCTTGAGACGATCAGAGTAGGAAAAGACTACCGGGAGCCCTTGGTAGAGAAGAATAGTTTGGAAGTTCGAACCAATGAAATGGATTCAGCAGATCATGAACAGAGTGATGTAGAGAATTAAGAGAGTGTTAAGATAGGATTGATTGACAGTGTTAAGATAGGATTGACAGTTAAGTTATCGCTTGAAAACCATAGTATGCGGTGCGACAAGTCGTTAACAAAGGTATGAAAAAGGTGAAACTGACCATTGATAAACAAGTACATAAAAGTTAAGCACAATGATTAAAGTGAACTTGACTGATCGTGAACACAAGTGACATCTGAAATTATTACGCAAGAGTAACATGGATCATCACTAAACTCGGCTTGTGAGAACCTATAGCACAAGGTGCAAAAGTTTGTCAACAATGTTGTGAAACAGAGAATATTGATAAGATGCTTAAGGGAGTAGAACTTGGTGAAAAATTTTTTCTCACTAAGTGGTATCAAGAAAAGGTGAAAACAGAACATTTAAAAAAGGTTAAGTGAGCTTAGACATAAATAACAGTAAACTTGCTGCTTCTGCAGGAAACCCAGGAAAGCAGTGAAGTAAATAAAAATCAAATATTGCAAGTAGCTATAAAGGTGTAACGGACCATTGATAAATAAGTAATTATTGTTGAAGCACAGTGAGTAAAGTGAACTTGAATGAATGATTAGAACATGTGACATCTGAAATAATAAAGTTTTTAACATAGGATTAAAAGTAGATCGATGCTTCTGAGAAACCAAAGAAAGCGGTGAGAAATTTGACTACAAGGTGTCAACACCCACAGAACGCGGTGCCGCAACAGTTAACTACACGGTGTCAAATAAGGTTAAACAAATCATTGATAAAGAAGTACAAATTAAAAGCTGGAGACAATTAAGTACAAGCTGGAGACAATTAAGTGCAAGCTGGAGACCAGTACATGAAATGGAGCAGTGAAAATAATTTGACAGATCATGAACACACTAAAAAAAATAATTTGACAGATCATGAAACAAGTGACATCTGAAAAGATTAAGCGAGAGTTTGACATAGGAATAACAGTAACTCGACTTCAGAGAAAACCATAGAACGTGGTGCAAAAATAGATGACAACATGGCATCAACAAATGGTGAGAACAGATCAAATAAGCGGTACATAACTGTTGGCGACAGTGAAAGGGGAAGCACAGGCCCTGTATTAATGTGTCTTTGAAGCACGGAGAGAATTAGGGTAAATGAATCTAAATCCGCAGAGTGAATTTGATAGTGTCATATGTGAGAAAGTTCATAAGTAAGAAGGTTAAACTGGCAAAATGTCAAAAGAAAGTCTGTTCGTTGAGATCTGGTAGAGATCCATGAATAGTGGCCAAGCGACATGGCAAGGAAGCATCCAAATATGGCCAGGGCCGAGTGTTCAGTGGCATGTGTGGACTTGCTTGGGCTGTGGCCCCCTGCTGCCCTAGAGCATGGTAACCCTAGAAGCTGCAAGGTATGCATGGCCATGATTCTTTCAGCTAACTTTTTATTAAATAAGATTCCGAAGCAGGAGAGAGCAGTAGAGCAGGCCCTGGGAGCAGGCAATTCCGAGCAGCATGAGAGGCTCTCCCAGAGGTTGAGAGCAGGGCTGCTGCTGTGGCACTTATGATTATGGAAAATGACTGTACTTTCCACCAGGTGGCTACGGCTATGTGGGGTGCATCACGGGCAAAACACCAAAATAAATGTCGATCACATGTGGCTGGATAAAGCAGTTCAGTTCACTCAAAACTTGAGAATACAGGTTAGAAAACTTAAGTTCCTTTCCCCACAGTCACAGAAAGACAATCGGATTGCTTTCTTAAGAGTGCAGCATCATAAGAGAATTCAAGACTGGGGTCTGAGTTGTTGGCGCCATTTCTGTGTTTACCATGTGATGCATGGATGCGTGGTGCTAAAACGCATGCAGCAACGTAATTAGGGAGTGTTCCTTGGTGTGTCAGAGTGTCAAACGATCACACAATGATTCCAGGTAGTGTCCGGTAGAGATGGACCAGTAAATCCCGAATGAATGTGAAATATAGAGCCAAATAAAATGAATGAACCGCAAACACCCAATCGTCTTGAAAATCTCAAAGAAACTGGCGAGGGTCACGTGACAGCCTCGTTCTGGCTTTTGCTTATGTTGTGCACAAACCATCGTTTAGGTAAACCAAAACTAACAATATATCTTATGATGATAATACACAGTATGACGATGATAAAACACAGTTTGTAAGTTATTTGCCTGGATAAGAAAATTCAGTCACTCCATCACAATAATGTCACATGTTTTGCAAAGCAGTGAAAATAGATTTGATGTTTTTCACCAATTTGATTAGTAGCTACTGTACTTCTGAAGCAGATAAAATATTTCAAAACAAACTGAGCTTACCTTTCCAGGTTGTAGTGTGAGATTTTCACGTCTCGCCACAATCGCACCACCGGTTGCACCACCAGTACCAGCTGCACCACCAGTACCAGCTACACCAGTGGTACCAGCTACACCAGTGGTACCAGCTACACCACCAGCAGCACCAGTTGCATTACCAGCACCAATGGTACCACGAGTACCACTGGCATTACTAGTAGCAGCAGTTGGCAATCCTATTCGACCAGTAGGAACTTGACCTTGTAGACCAGAACTGCTAACAACATTATCAACGACGTTTCTTGCTTGTCCTGTGATAGCTGCAGCTGCAGTAGCTCCTCTTTTAGGACTTGTGACAGGCTTAGTAATGTTCGTAGGTCTAGCAGGCTCCTTTCTGTGTGCATTAGTATCACTACTACTGTCATCACGAATATTAGTGGTATTACTACCAGCTGGTGTGTTACCAACGTCTCTTGATGTCCCGGGGACAGGTTCATTTTGACCTCTTTCCGAACGCCCTCTCTTGTGATTTAGAGGCCGAGGGTCTGAAGGCTCTGTACTGATCTGAAAAATATAATTTTGTAAAATAAAAATATTTTGAGAGGGCTGGAGAAGTTGTTAGTCATTATGAAATGGAAATAAACATCAGCGGCAATATGGCATTGCTAGAAGATAGCAAGAGTGCTCAAAGAGCCTGGCTTTGATCCATTTCATGTTTTAAATCAAAACTTAAAAGCTTACCCAAATATAAGTGTTTTGGAAGACATCTAAATTGATCTGACAGGAGTGTTTTTCTTCCGAGGGTTGGCGATTACGTTCCACACGGAAGTTAGACAAAACCAAGATGTCCTTAAAAGAAGAAAGTAAGAACCAGTTACAGCTTAAAAACCTATGAAACAATCACATTTAATCTAATTTATTCAAGTTTCTTTAACAATAGAGTTGAGGCATAAGAAATATCAGTGGAAATCTTCATTTTTTCCCTCTCTCAAATTAAAGAGATCTTGAAACTTCAACAACAGCCTACTTCCATAAATCCTGGCTGTGAGTCTGAGACAGTAAAGATACCAGAATCTTTAATAATGACAAAGAAGTGCTACATAACATCCCGAGTGAAATGATTCTGACAGAATATTATATATGATGATATGATGTGGACACCAGACGTTAGTTTGGCTACAAAGAAACGTACCTTCACACGAACAGTTTGACAGGCTTCTGACAATTTTCCCAAGAAGAAAATGGGAACTTTCTTGGCATCAGCTGCTCCATCTATAAATACAACAAACACAATGTCATCTTAAAGAGTTGCAAAAGAATGTCTACGCCAGCAAAAAGAATTAAAATACTATTCACAGTCAATTCACGGATGGATGATGATTAGGCTTTATTTCCTGTATTTATGCACTTGGTAGGCTAATTAGGACAGGAGGAGGACATACCAATAAAGCGAAGGATGATTGAAACTGCCATCCAACATAGGCCCAAGTGACCCGGCCAGAGCTGGATACGAACCATAGGCCAAGCGATTGCTAGCCCAACATGCCACCCCTGTGCTAACCCTCCCCAGTACCAGGGGCAATTCATGGAAATTTCTGAACAATTACAAACTAGGGAGAAATGTAAAGACAAGTGTACAGAAACAATTGGTTCACAATATACAGGTGGCTATGATCTTGAGTTAAAAGATTCTGACAGTATCAGCCAGTTCAAATCAATTTCAAAGCAACTACAGTCAACACCGCAGAGCCAGACTGCGGACGAAAAATGAAACATTCTCAAACGCTACAAATTTCAATAACCAAAGAATTACACAATAGACTGACAAATTTATACATCAGTTCATAAATACCCTGTATCGCTAGGATCTTCAGGAGAACAGGGACTTCCTTCTCTTTGACCATAGGCCATTTCTGAACCACTCGTAGCTGAAATTAATTAAAACCAAGCACTTCAAAGTTAATAAATTAATTAATGATAGAGTCAGCTTCATATTTGGGGAATTTTTTTTCATTCCCTCACATTTTACGTTTTTGATCAACATTAGACAAGACAATATATTCAATTTTTAGCTCTCAATTGATTTTCTGCGAATAGAAAAACAATCCAGCTTAACCACAATTTCAATTAAATTGACATGATAAAAAAACTTAGATTACAGCTTTTTTTTGTCCGAACGTCACAAAAAATGTGCCTCGAGAAGATACGATCAATTATGTCTGGCATCATGGAATTAATCATTCACCTTGATGTAACACTCATTGGTGTTACAATCGGGTTCAAGATCTGCTGCAGTAATGCATTTCAGTTTCTCAGGCAGCCGCCTCTTCAGGTCAGCCCAGGTCTCTTGGAAGTGGAACACTGTGGCGTTCATCTTGCCGATAACGGTGTTTCATGGCTTTTACAGATCTATCCTCGCATCTAGGGAAACATTGTCCACAAACCTGCAAGAAATACAGAATGAAATAATATTCATAAAACATCAGTCAGAAATTAATAGAACTCCACACAGGAACTTAACAAACCATAAACACATTCGGCAAAGTATAACAAACTATTCCTCTTGCAATTTTTTTAGGCAAAGAGCAGATTTGACTGTTACACATTTCTTTTCCTTTTTCAAAATAGTAGCAATTATAACCTCTTCCGATTCTAGAATTTCTACCCACTCAAGTGCTCACGACACATACACAGTAAAATTTAACAAGATCTGATGGAAGAGGGTGGGCTTTCGTTAGCATTTACTCCAGCAGTCCTACTCAAGTGGAGCGTTTTCATTTTACAAATCTCCTGACCCTATTGTTACTCGAATTAAAAGTTGTTTATTGAACATGGTATAGAGAGTTAGGGTGGAAATTCCAGTCGAAATGGAAGCGCCACTTTAAATATTATTAAAAATCAGCAGTTGCAAAGAAATTTAATTTGACATGGCATAATATTTGGACAGCGAAACCCCAAAAATTCTGCGTGCGGTACGCTTAAGATAGTACGATAAGCAAGCTCCAGATCGGTAACCATCTGATTATCTCGTTTTAGAGTTCAGACTTTTCATTATGGCAGCACAGGAATGAAATGCCAAATTTGGTCGTCGGCACCGATTTCGCAGGTACCAATTACATGCATTCTGCGAAATGCCGATGGATGAAACATTTCACAGGGCCCGCCTCCTGGAATACGCATAAACTGGAAATCCCAGAGATTCAAATGTTTTTAGACGGGTGCCCTCGTCTTGATCACTTCCGATTCCGCTACCGCCACTTTTGCCAGCTTTCCAGTTCGGCTAGTCAGCAGCCTTTGGTGCCGAAGGCACAATTGGCAGCAAATAGAGCCCAAACCGCTAGCCAGGATTCAGCGACGCCAAACTGAAACATGTGCTGCCCAAGTCTTCTGCGGTAGTATTGCCCCGAGACCAGAGGCGGCGGAGCTGGGGGGGCACTGGGGGCACGTGCCCCCCCACTTTTGGGCCCAAAAATACATGAAATGCCCCTTTTTCTCCTTGAAATTACCGTAGAAAAGGTGCCCCGGGGACCGGTGCCCCCCCAGTTTTCGAAGCGTTCTGCCACCTCTGCCCGAGACAAGTGTAATTTAACTAGTATACTACCACTACCAGTCAGTTAATTATGTTCCCCTGGAATTTTGTTAGCCTTTTTGTATTTGAATGCTAGCCAGCCAGGCAGTTTGACATCCTATATCTATGGGCAGTTTGTTTTTCTCCCTCCCACTGTCCCAGTTCAAAGCACTGTTATCAGCTTGGAAATATTTCCCGCCACTCAAAATAACTTTTCACGGTCTCTTTCAACGAGTTTTCTACCACAACGTCGTCAAATATGTATCTAAATCAGTTCACTCCATACTCAACGACATTTACCAACTACCTACAACATTAGATTAGCTCAAAAACACCATAATTTAACGATTATTCTTACAACGATCAAAACCACAGCCACTGGGCGAAAATGTCGGATGAGACCGGTATCGCCGTCTATTAGTTATTTTCGGCGCATGAACGGCGCCTTTCGGAAAAGTGCAAAACTAAAAATTTGGTCGAAACCAACCTGCGTCATGGGAATACGCTCTTTGAATTAGTTGTAACTGCACATAAATTTGTTCTGCCTTTTTGAGCTCATAGTTCTGCATTAATACATTGGCCAAAAGGGAACTATTTCTCCCAGAGTAGGATTGCCTTTGACCACTTGCTGGTGAGCGAGGCCACATATAATTGAATCTTAGCTTCACGGACCCGCCGACACAATAGATTTTCTGTCGATGGAAAAAAAAAAGTGTTTTTGACATTATAAAAAAAAATTTTTTCACCTTTTTTTTTTGTCCTACCGACCTACCCTAGAAAAAGTGCCTTGAGAGGATCCGAGAAGCTAAAGATCAATTATGTGTGGCCTGAGGTGTCTGAGCCAGGGGTGGTCAAATACAAAAGAAAAGCATTGATGTAGGGGAGTGATCAGGCTGTTGTCAACACCAAAGGTGTTAATCTGTGCTTTTGGCCATATGGTCAATCGTGAATAAACCTCAATGAGCTTCTTTGTAGAAAACCATGAACAATTAATTAAATCACACTGGAAAAAAAGCTGACATTGCTTTAAAAATCTTCAGCATTTTGTAGAGCCTGTTGGCAGGGCGAGTGTAAACGAGTCCTGCAATGGAAGGATGATATCCATAGCAAATCAACAGATTTTTGAAAACGGGCAGGCCCACTCAGGGTTGCTGGCTCAGCCAGGAAAAAGTGTCATGGATGATGGAGCTTTGAAGACACACATTTATTATTTATTTTTACACTGGGTTCCCCCAGTGTAATAGAGAGAGAATTGGACAAAGTGCTTTTCTTTGAAGTTTTGTGGAGATAAATTGAGAGGTTTTAGAGGCTTAAAAACCAACTGGGGACCTTAGTATACTTGGTTTCTGAAATGCATTTTGGTGCTGTATGTGCTGGTGTTATTCAGAATTAAGCAAAATTCCAAAAAAATTATTTTTCCTCTTTCAGACTCTTTTGGCAGCAAATTGCCACATTTTAAAGTGTCTATTGTAGTGTTGTAACGATTCGACGAAATGTCGCCGACATCGTCGTCAGAACTTGTCATTGGCGACATCGATTTGGGAAGCTCTATAAATATTGGAGGTGTGTAAGAAATCTCGGACGAACTGTTGATTCACTGGACCCATCCTGTGGGTCAGTGAATAATTACGAATACAATGTAACTATTATTATTATATTATTATAAACTTTATTCCAGACACCTCGGTCCATATACAAACTACATACATGTAAGTTGTAACGATAATATAGCACCATGTAACAGTTACATAGCACCACACAAAAACAAAAAGGTTCATGCAAACAAATTATATAGCACCTGAGTATAATAACTTGAGCCAGTGACTCCTAATTCTAGACGCATAAACAATGCTTGTATTAAGTAAATCATGAATAATACCATTTGAGGATTTCTCAAGGCGTCCCATAAATTTATAGACATAGTTTCTAACTAAAGCAGCACAACTTCTAATATTAGTGACAGTGCAGACAAGGCTGCTACTTTCATATTTAGACAGGCCTATAAGTAATTTCAAAACATTGTGATAAGCAGTGTTCAATTTCCTCCAGCTGTATTTACAAAAATTCCACC
The DNA here is from genome assembly GCA_026936325.1 of Platynereis dumerilii. Classification (NCBI taxonomy): domain Eukaryota; kingdom Metazoa; phylum Annelida; class Polychaeta; order Phyllodocida; family Nereididae; genus Platynereis; species Platynereis dumerilii. Next base: position 14,103,309 of record JAPTHN010000016.1, on the reverse strand, counting down.
ATAGATGCGGGGTATACATTGGAGAGCAATATGTCTGAAACAGTCGCAATTTAACCTCAATACTACACATATGAAATTTCCTAAGTAACACATTTCCTTGAACATACAGTTGACGGTACTGTCGACTCATATCAAGGTCATCAGATAAATCATTACTAATACGATGTCCCAAATACTTAGTGTTTGACACCACTTTAAGAGATTCACCATTCAAGTAAACAGAGCTAGCAATTTTATAATTGCTGTTTTTCGGGCGGAAAATCATACAAGCACTTTTAAGTGGATTAAACATAACATCATTGTTTTCAGCAAATATAGCACAATTGTCTAACAATAATTGCAGACCAATAAGGGATGGTGCAAATACTACTAAATCATCTGCATACATCAAGTGGTTCATTATGACATTGTTTAAGATACACCCACACTTAATATGGTTAAGCTTGGAACTCAGATCATCAAAGTAGACATTAAACAATACAGGTGATAAGATTCCACCTTGTCTCACACCGTTAGTAACAGTAAAAGGAGCAGAGACACTTGAGCCCCATCTGACAGAAAATGTTTGATTACAATACCAGTACATCAACAACTTCATAATATAAGTAGGAACACCTCTTTTTGACAGTTTTTCGAACAATTTGTCATGACTAATTCGATCAAAGGCCTTGCTGGCATCCAGAAAACATACAAACATTGATCCATTAAGAACCCTGTAATAATCAATAACTTCTTTTAACAAATATATACACTGATCAGTTCCATGATTCTTTTTGAAACCAAATTGATTTGCATGCGTATAAAGATTTTCCTCAATGCGATTTAAAATAATTTTCTCAATAACTTTGCTCACAACATTTGCAAGAGCAATAGGCCTATAGTTGTTCTTACAGTTAATACTAGCACCTTTGTCTTTAATTATAGGAACAAGTACAACAGACATCAGGTTCTTTGGCAAGAATGAATGAACAAAAAGACTAGAAATACATTGACTAAGTAACAAATTAAGCACCTTTGAAGAATACTGCATATGTTCAACACTGAGACTATCTGAACCACAACTTTTTCTACTGGGCAAGTCTTTGATTATTTTCTCAATTTCCACAGGAGAGACCACAACATCATCTAATAACAACACTGAATATTGCAGCCAGGAGGTCTTATACCTCAATTCATGGGCTCTTCCTCGTGGGTTTGTCATGAGGATCATTGCCAAGTGTTGTGGGATATCAATTTGTAGAATGTTCAGTCTGAGACATAACTTTATTTTCATAGAAGCATGTTGTAGAAGCCATAAAATCTGTAAAGTTATTGACAATTTTGTATGACAATTGTGTATGTGACATGTGTTTCACATGTTGTTGAAAGTCACTGAAGAGTTTGCGTGTCACAAATGTCACAACAAGGGCCTGTTGATGGAATTCTTGGAGAATTGAGACAGCGAAGGATTTTTTCACGATAACATGATTGGCTCAAGACGTATTTACGCATCCCCTCGGTAGTTTTCGTATTTGAAGCTATGTCCTCGTTGTTGTAGTAAAGAGTAGCGCTGGCGGGTTGCCCATCCCTACCAGCCCTGCCTATTGCCTGAAAATAGGCAATGAGGGTGGTGGGTGGCCGGATGTGTATGACCTGACGTATTCCAGGCACATCAAGGCCCATCCCCAGGGCCACTGTGGCAATTATGAGACGTATCTTTGGCACTGGGAGGGACAGGTCCTGTAATATTGCTTGCTTGGTAGTTGCAGTAGTCATTTTATGGTACTGTGCGAAAAGCCTCTGCTTCACTGTAGGTCGTTCAACTGTAGTGTGGTATTGCTGGTCACGGAGTCTGTATTCTATAATGTCATATACCTCCCCGCATGCGAACAAGGAGTAACAGTAGATTACTGTCAAGGGATAGTCCTCCCTCATTTCTTTAAGACCATCTGCAATTGGCTCTGCTATTGCTTCATAGCTGCCCAGGATGTCCTTGTTTGAAGGCCTCCTCTTTACAGACAGTTTAATGTTTGGTCGATCACAAGGGGCTTGCACTATCCTTGGATCCAACATACATAATTTGCATGTAATTAAGTTTCGCATTTCTTCACTCGCAGTTCCCGTGAGGGCCACGACTGGAACTCCAGGACAATGGGCTGTCAGTTCCCCAAGGTTACCGTAGTCAAGTCTGAAATCCAGTCCCCTGAAAGCAAAAGACGAGTATTTACTTAACAGGTGAGTCTGATATTGTTCAATATAGGCATTTACATTTTATATTCGCGCAGCGAAACGGCCAAAGGCCGTTTCGCGAAGCAAAATTTAGCACAAGAAAGGTTTCAAAAATCTGTGCAGTGATGGTCTCCACATCAATGGTCGACAGCAGGAAATTAGGTCAAGTGGGACCAGCTTCTTATCAATGATTTAGTTTCGAATTTAACAAAATATGATATATTCATATTCAAAAGTGTCTTAAAACTTCAATTTTCTCCATTAATATTCCCTGTATCTATTATTTTTATGGAATAGTTCATTATAAGCCTTGACAAGCTAAATTAAATTATTAACATGTGATTCATTTCATTTCAAAACAGAAAACAAGAAAACATAACAAAATTACGTAAAATGATGAAACAAAGATTCCTTATAGCCTCAATGTGACTTGGGACTGCCATGTTAGCTCATGTTGTTTTATGTAAGTCAGTGTTCGAAATAAGGGGGGGGGGGGTTAAGGGAGTTTTGACCTCCCCCCCCCCCATCCAAATGCTAGAAGGACCCCCTCAAATACATTGTTTAGCGGGACCTAGGGGGGGGGCTGGAAAAGATGCCTCAAATACTAAAGATTTAATTCAAAGATGGGGTTTTCAAAAATCATTTTCTGAGATAGAACATCCTTAAAACACTAAGAATTCATTTCAGAGTACATGTAGTCCTTTCTGAAACCCCTCAGCACCTGGGGGCCTCCGGCGACCCGCGGACTGCCAGCCTCAAAAGCCTCGACCCTTGGGCCTAGTCACAGACAGATCACTCAAAGGACATGGCCTATTTCGACCACTGATGTAAGTATAAAATAAAATTGTGTTGAAAATTTTGTATTTTCGAAAGAAATTTCACCTATTCAGGCATATTGAAACTTTTTGAGGTAAGGGTAAATTACAGGGTGAGCCAAAAATAAATTTACACTTCTTTGAGTGGTCATAAGATAATAAATTTTTGATCGCCTTATTTATATGGGATGATCTTTGTTTTCATCCTGCCAACAGAAAATGACGTCCGCCTATTGTGGCGTGCGCACAAAATGTCGTGCACACAAAATGTCGTGCGCACATACAATTTCATGTCAGGCACTGCTAGGCAATCAATGATGGCAATCTATGATCGCAGTCAATGATCGCAATCAATGATCGCAATCAATGATCGCAATAGTTGATTGCAATAGTTGATTGCAATCAATGATCACAATCAATGATCGAAATCAACAATCGCAATCAATGATCGCAATCAATGCTCATCTGACAACTGGGACCATGCATTACAGACAAATTGATACATTTTTAGGCATATTAGGCCTACACATAAATAATGGCGATCTCTTGTCCTCCTATAGGACAGGTCACGTCTAGTTGCCACAGGACTTTGATTTATGGCTAATTTTGTTGGTAATCATCAACACATTGAATTTGAGACAAAAACTTCAAAAGACATCAATTTCAGGGATATTGGTTATATTAAGGGTCACTGTGAGGTCAATTTTGCAACAGGGCAATTCCGTAAACTCCGATTTACAGATTTGACTCTTTAGCAGCTTGTGAAGCCCTACCACTATACCTTAGCGATTTCATTGCTATCAAGGCATGAGGCCAGGTAATAGGGGTATCAGACAAGCCATCAACCAAAGCTCCTGTTGCACGTATAGCTTTGGTTGGCGGCTTATCTAATACCCCTATTACCTGGCCTCATCCCTATTTAACAATGAAATAGCTGAGATATAATGGTAGGGCTACACAAGCTGCTAAAGTGTCAAATCTGTAAATCGGAGTTTACGGAATTGCCCAACAAGAACAAAATTACTTTAGCTGTGTTTCGTCAATATGTAGGTACATCCGTGTGTATAATTTCATGAAGATTGTGTACTTTTCAGCTGCAGTGTACATATTGCTTTAGTTCATTCACACAAGTGTAAACTTTTTTTTTTGGCTCACCCTGTTCATAGAAATTTAAATAGATATAAATATATATATATTATATACATAGTATGACATACCAATCCTGGACACAGTGTGCCTCGTCCACCACAATTGCCACAATATTCTTTCTCATTTGCATGTTTTGCAAAATTTTGAGACCGGTTTTGCTAGAAACCAATGCCTCAGGGTGAGCGAATACTATTCTGTAGTAGCCCTGCAAGTAAATCATTAACACAAGTCTTAATATGTGTCATTTTTGTAACAGCTCACATGTTATTTTTGTAACAGCTCACATGTGTTTGAGATATTGATATCAGAATGGGACTTCTTATCAAGATTAAGTGTGAATTACTTCCAAAGATATCAAGTCTGCCAATTCGAAAGACTGTTTATAAATAGTTATAATTAATATTCAAACATGCTCCAACTTTTAAACTTTTATATTGACTATTAAAGAAAACCAGTTACTATCACAAGTGGGAAAAAAATCTTCATGCCACAAAAGTGTCTCAATATTATATTATAACAAAACAACCCAAGTCAGGGTGACTGAGTAACAGTATCACAAGCTGGTGTGTGAATTAATATCACTTGAGCCCTGTCATCTGTCTTTTTTTGTGGTGAAGTGGTGTTAAAAGTAACCAGTATTATATATAAATGATGAAGCCATTGAAGTGTTGAATTCCTCCTATATATCTTTGGCTGTATTGTGGAAATTATTCAGTGTCAGTTAGGTGGATGATCAACTTAAAAGCGATACGAAATCGCCAAATTTATAAAAAACGCCCAATTTTCAAGGCTCTTGAGGACCAGGTTACTGGTTAATGATGTTCAAATCTTCTAAAATTTGGCACAGGTTCTTTTTTTGGGTGATAGCACAATTTGAGGGGGTATGCGATAAAATCGCAGGACTTTTTTTAGGACACCCTAATGTATCTGGATGAAATTTGATCACACATATTACCTGTACAGATATGATCTTTTACTGCCTTTTGATGGTCTGATTGATTATATATTTTTAACACTTTATGACATTTTTAGAAAAATTTATGACATAGAAATAAATACTTTTTTGTTTCCAACCCACAACTCACAACATATTCTGTGTACTTGCATAAAACTGCCATAATATGTGTAAATTAATCCAGTTGGGCATTTCCATGGTTTTAAATCCCCACCAGGCAGGCAGGCCGATGACAGGGCAACGGGCATATATATAGATAATTTCAGACCAAGACTCGGCCACGATTTATAATACTTACATACGCATATCACTTTTATGCAGTAACTGTGTTTTTTAATGATGCCTTTCGCCGAAGGTTTGCTGCTATGCAGCCTATGTTTTCTTACATCAAAAGATTGACTACTTCTTGATGGATAACAAGGATTCATGACAAATTGCAATTTATTTAATTGAAGGCACAATGACATTTCCTGTTGCCTAATGTTTAAAATGGCACCTGTCAATAAATTTGAAGAATTTGTACCAATGTATATTGTATAATGCTCTTTGAACAGGATATTGGAATGAAGTCAATGACAAAAAAAAAACTAATTTAAAATGGCGTGAACTCCATATCTGAATTTTTTTTTTAAAGGTCAATTGAGACATAAATTTCAAGGTTAATTTTTTGAGATATATATATATGAATTGCTAATCTTAGAGTTCAGAAGGACCCGTCCCACGTGTATAATAGCAAACTGGAAATTACCCGAATTAGGAGACTGGTGTCATCAGTCTCATTGACTGTGAGGACTCCCTCCCTGTCCTCTTCCTCAGTGCATACAGTGCCCTGAAAGTATAAAATTTTTTCACAAGTAAAGAAAAGTATGATGTGTTATACAGGCCTATATATTCTGCATCAAAAATTTAAGGCCAATCATGTACATGGAGATCAGTCACATGACAAGCCAATAAATGATGATATTGGTGTCTTAAAAGTGTTATTGGTGTGTGGAGAGTGATATTGGCGTGCCCCTATGCTCTTGACAACAACAATGCACTTAATTGCCTATTACTTAAGGGAAGGCCGTGGTAGGAGGAAATCTAACTTCTTGAAATGTCAATATATCATTTTAGAAGTATGCCCATTGTAAAAAATGGGAAAAATTAAGTATACTTCATATAAAAAAATCAAATATCTTTAGAAAAACCACTATTTTACAAATATGTATAAGTCTGAAAATTTTTGTGCAGAATATAACAAATAGTGGATGTTGAGTCGACCAATATTGAGTTTTATTGGCCTTAGCAGGTAATATTGGTCTCGGCCTACGGCCTCGACCAATATTACTGCTTCGGCCAATAAAACTCAATATTGGTCTCCACACCATCCACTATCTATATATAATATTCTGCAACAAAATTTAAGAGCCAAACAAGTGAGCCGAGATCAATCACGTGGCACGCCAATAAATAACGATATTGGCGTGTGTAAAAGTGTTATTGGCGCCTTAAGGCTATATTGGCGTCCTCAGTGCACATGTACCTGAGTTAATGCAACAAATTCTCAATAATTGCTGAAAGAAACATAGCAACTTTTCTTTCATCAATATGCTAATTGATATTCGGGATAATTTACCAAATTCCAATTGAAACTTGTGTCACTTTCTAAGTGAAACTATTTGCAGTGTACAGAAATCAATCTATTCGATCAAAAGCAATTAAATCAGTATAACCTGATTGCAATGCACTGAATACCAACTGTCTGACATATAGAACTAAAAATACACATATAATCTTTGAAACATTAAAACATAGGCTGCGCAGCAGCAAACCTTCAGCGAATAACACCTTTAGAAGATTACAATAATATCATAAAATTGGTGCGTTTACGAAATTACTTATAGGTATGCAATAGCGGTCGAGTAGTGGCCTTCCATTATCTCTATTTTTCCAATGATTCATAAAGTGTTATACGCATCAAAAAGCACTGCTAAATTAATCGCAAAGGTGATTTGTTTAGAAAAATGCATTACTGTATATGCAATAGTGGGGAAGTTTTGGCTCCGATATAAAAAAAATTATTTTAAATATTTTTTCTCAATATTACAAAAACTATAGAATAGCCATCTGCCAGACCATGAAAAGGCACAACTAGACCATACAAGCCATATGTGTACCAAACTTCATCCATGTATATGGAATAGTGACCGGATGTTGAGCCAGAAACAAAAATAATAATTTTTATGTTTTTTTCAATATTTGAAAAAGTATATAATATTTTCCTTCAGACCTTTCAATAGGCACAACTAGACCATATTGACCATATGTGTACCAAAGTTTATCCATGTACATGCAATAGTGAGCGAGTCTTAGCCCAAAAAACAAAAAAAATATGTTTTTATGTCTTTTCTCATTTTTTCAGAAAGTATAGAATATCTGTCAATGAGACCATCAAAAGGCACAACTAGACCATATAGGCCACGTGTGTACCAAATTTCATCCATGCACATGCAATAGTGACCGAGCCTTGGCCCGGAAATGAAAAAAAAATTATTTTTATATTTTGTTAATTATTTCAAAAAGTATTTAAGATCTATTCATCAGACCATCAAAAGGCACAACTAGACCATATAGGCTAGATGTGTACCAAATTTCATCCCCATACATTCAATAGAGGCCGAGTGCCGGGCCGGAAACGATCTATCCGCCCGCCGCCCGACCGCCCGCCCGCCCGCCCGCCGAACGGACAGCATTTTTACCCAAGTGATTACAATACCTTCTTCGAACTTCGTTCGCTGAAGGTAAAAAGAGATTTTAATAAGAATTTAAGCATTAAAAAATATATATTAAAGTAGTTCAAAACATTCATTTAAACCCTTTTTTACATTAAGGAATAAAAACGCTTTTATGTAATAGAGTTAAAATGAATAAAGTCAGGTAATCATTAAGTCTGTGTCTTTGAGTAGGAAGTAGCTAGGTAGACAGATAAACAGATAGATAGATAGATCTATAGATAGAAAGATGGATAGAAAGATAGATAGATAGGTAGACAGACAGACAGACAGACAGACAGACAGACAGACAGATAGATAGGTCTGTCAGACAGATAGATAGATAGGTAGATAGATAGATAGATAGATAGATAGATAGATAGATAGATGTACAATTTTCAGTCAGCTAGTTTCGAAAAATTTCAAATCTGAAATTCTTTTTTTTTTGTTGATTCCTTTTTTTGCACAAATCATGCATGGCAAATGGTAGTTGGTGAACCAAATAATTCAGATGAAAAAAATAAGGGTATATCAGAATAATATGAATGTCAATCAAATTTGCTAAACAGAGTTGTATTAGGGCAGTGTTCGAAATAAGGGGGGGTCATGGAGGTTTTGACCCCCCCAAATGCTCTTGGGACCCCCTCAAATGCATTTTTTAGAAGGACCCAGAGGGGGTCCTTAAAAAAAACCCCCCAAATAGTGAATTTGTTAGGAGGAATAAGCATGATCCAGCAAGTAAAAATTAATTGGCATGCTACAACCTCTTGTGATTTATAAGCATCACCAATAGGGTATTCAAAACTAATTTTCTGAGATAAAACATGCTATAAAGTGCTCAGAATTCATTTTTTAGAGAATCTGAAATACTCCGGCTTTAAACCGCTTCTCGCGTCCCGCAGAATTGCGGCTTCAAGGGCTTAAACTCTTCGGGCCTTTGAACTTGAGAGACCTCCCCAAATAACATGGGCTATTTCGACCACTGTATTAGGGATGTTTTGAGAATCTCAAATCGAAAAAAAACAGAAAATTCTTTTATTTACAAATATGTATATATAAGTCTGAAAATTTTGGTGTAGAACAGCAGATAATATTGGTCTCGGCCTGCGGCCTCGACCAATATTAGTGCTTCGGCCAATAAAACTCAATATTGGTCTCCTCACCATTCACTATCTATATAATATGTTTTCTTTATTTTCCCCGTTATTCTAGGTAGGCATACTGAAACCTGAAAATGAGAATGTTGCCGCAGGTGAATTTTGAAGTAAATGATCAGGTGTGTATTTATTACTGTTATGAAATGTATTTAAAAGTGATACAGACCTTTAATATTGTTCTTTGAAAGTAATAAAATATTGAAAAATAATTTCTTAACATATGAAATTCCCAGCAATATTTCATTTATGTGAAAACAGTCTATAGTGCAAATTTATGTTAAAAAGTGTAGGCCTATGCTAAGAGTTGATATAGGTTAACTTGTTACCGAGTCCGAAACCCTGTTAGACAAATGTTTTAAAAACTTGACTTGTGATTGGCAGATTTTAACGAGATATTGCTAAAATGAAAGCTGATTCTTTCCGCACTTAGCTAATATTATGAAGATAAAGTGTCATCTCAGTCTGAATATTCTATAAACTATTAATTATAGTATGTCAAAAATATTTGTGTGTCTGGTAATCTGCCTTTGGTGTGGATTAAGGTCTTTTCGCATTCAATAAGTGTCTAATTTACAATATTAACATTTAACAAAAACATTTATTAGCAACAAGACTTATGGCTAGGACTGTAGACTTTGTATTATTTGTACGAAGCATTTATGAGAACAAGCTAGTACCTTCAAGTACAGTTTGTCCTGTCTGTCATTGGGAAAGAAATTTTGAATTTTTTGTACAGTCCATAAAAATCAGCACAATGAGATTGGTGGTTCGCTTATACCAACTTGACAAGAATTAAGTCTGATGTGGCGCTGCAGTGCACCTTTGTGACACCACTGCAACACCAATGCCCATTGTGTGTCAGATATGTAGCATCACAAATGTAACATAGTGCGAAATTGAAGTACCATTGTCATAAATTGGCAAATTTCAAAACGGCACCAAAACATCACAAAAATGTGATATTCATATTACAAAAGAGCTAAGCTATACATAGACCTGTATGTGTATTTCTCCTCTGTGACTTCTGGTTGCTTAGATATCTGGCCAAATTTCTGTCCTCTGCTTGACGTGACAAACTGTGATGTCCATTTCTTTTTAGTTATAGAGTATTACATACATAAAGATCTTACTTTTTGCTTGTCTATAACTAATATAAACTCCCAAAGATCAGGATCAAACCTCCATGGATTTGTCTGTTTCTTTGTTTTAATGTTGGTAACGTTTTTACAATATAAATCTCGCAATATTGAATTATGCTATTCTGTATAATTTCAGCCAAAATGGAGACATCCAACTTATGAAAACGGAATAAATGAATTCTTGTCGGGAGCATTCCATCGAATTCATTGTACAGACCCGTGGACTTAATATTGCATGATCTGTTGAGGATCGTATTCGATTTATGGACCATTGTTTTCTAAGTAATTTCTCAGGAAAAATGGTAACTGAAATTATTTTCCCAACATATCAAAGCAGGTCATCAACTGGTTCTCCCTCCGGAGTGTTGTCGTCCTCCATACAGTCATCAGGGACTGCCGGCTCAACACATAAAAACACTTCTTTGAGAATCACCAACAAGTTTTGGTGGCAACCTTCATTTATAATTAAAAGTAATATAAATGAAACTGCATAATAATATTCTTTATTGTGTTGTTTCTCAACCCGTTTACATGTAACATGAATTTGTTGTAAGTTGACTAAGTTATTGATTTCAACCGAAGTTTAAGATTTGCCATATTTTATAAAATTTGCTCCTACACCCTGTACGATGTTGTTCCCTCCAGTTTTATGATTATACGGGATGTTCCAAAATTCTGAGTTTAATACATAGTTCAAATATAAGGAGCAACTGGACTTTCTCTGTTTGATAGTTTTTATCCCAGATGGCGTTAAAAACAAGTTCATGTCAAACATATCAAACACTGTATCAAACATTTGGGGATGGGGGGTATCACATGACTCACATCCCCCTCACCCCCCATGGTTACGGCCCTACAAACATTTTGTAGAGTCTTGTCAGCCAACATGGGGCACCTTTCTCTACTCTTTATATTAAGCTGAAGAAATGCTAAGGCAAAAATATACATTGCATGAGGTATAGCAAAATGATCATTTTGTCACCCATAAGAACATTTCTTTATTGTAATTTAGCTGTTAGTAGCTGTTAGAGGTTAGTTGTAGTCTCCTTTTCTTGTAGAAAAATTTTGTAGTCTCCTTTTCTTGTTGTAAATTTTATTTTTGTATAATCAAAATTTACTTTTGTATAATGAACTGTTGTACTATCTATATCTTGTTATTGTATTGTTTTAAATACACCAGTAATAGCTCATGTGAGCTAATGTTATTTGTAAAATGTCAGTCGAGTCAAAACAATTTTTAATGGAGGTGTGTAGACATCTCCATTTATGCAGTCACAATGGAAGTTTTGGCGAGAAATTTGAAATTTTAGCATGTTCAAAATGTCTTTTTCCCTAACTTGGCCATTTTGTTTAGAGATGTTTGGAGTCAAATAAGCACACTAATTTGATTATTGAGGAAGCATCTGCCATTGGAATGAATAGCCTGCATGTTGCCCATGAAATTTTTGGTGGATCTCAGTAACTGTTGTATCCAGTGTTCAATACACTATTATCAGGGCCGTATTAACCTATGGGCAAACGGGGCATTTGCCCCGGGCCCATGACCTCAGGGGGGCCCATGACCTCAGGGGGGCCCATGATCAAGCTGAATGGAGTTGTGACAGTGAAGAAAGTGCGTCGGGTAACTGGCGTGAAAATGTACTTTTCAGAATTTAGAGCGTTTTCGGGGCACTAGGGGGGCCCATTTGAAGCAGTCTGCCCCGGGCCCAGAAATGCGCTAATACGGCCCTGACTATTATACAGAGACAAAATAATTCTATTAGTGAAGATAGAGTATGTCTAATATTCCCAGTCTTCTCATCTCATTATCACTGAACCAAATAAAAAACGCAAAACTATTTCCAGGGCTGTGTTTTTCTGTATATGATTCAGTTTGGCTGTTGAGTTTATGCATATGTGTAATCATGTGCCAAAGAAGTCAGTTCCATAAAATCACCCCATTCGGACCTTTGTTTTCACATCTGTAGCCTGGTTTATCACACTGGGGTATGGACAGTGGATAGGGGGTATTAGGCACCCCATAGGGAAAATCTAATGGTTTCATGTTGAAGCTTGAAGAAAATGATGCAAAAGGCCACAAGACTAATTTCAGTCGATGCCACTGAACCTGTTAAAACTTAGTTTTTTTGAGAAGTCATGTCAGAGTTTGTCACACGCAATGACATTCCAGTGAGACAATGAAACTATGGAAACAGGTCCTCATGTGGCCTGTACTAATGCAAAAGAGTGAAAATGGCTCAGAGTCTATCAAAAAACTGCACACAACCTGTATTGCGGACGTAGGACAAACAGCAATACCACTTTTGCCCTCATGCTTTTCTTATGGGGACAGATGTGTCGTTGGGACAATAGCACAAGGATGGCACAAAAAATACTGATGTTTACATCTGCATCTTTTAAACAGGTTGTGTAATGTCTTTCTGACAGATCCTAAGCCTGTTTCATTATGCAGGTATTGTTTAGGCTGTTTGAGGACTTGTTTCAACAGACACATTTTTGCATTGGAATATCATTGTGTGTGACAAACTCTGACCTGACCACTAAAAAAACTTAATTTTCAACGAGTGAGGTGGCACCGGCTGACGCGAATTTTGTGGCCTTTTGCATAATTTCCTTCAAGCTTTAACATGAGATCATTTGCACCATGGGGTGGCTAATGCCCTGGTCCACTGGTTATACCCCAATGTGATAAACTTGGTGACAGACCCCTAAAAATTGTCAAAATTGTGTGATTTTATGGAACCAAGTCCTTTGACACCTGAAAACACATACATGCATAAATTCAACAGCTCATCTAAAGCTTATGCAGAAAAATACAACCCTGGAAATAGTAATGGGTTTTTAATTAATCAGTTTATGTTAGTCACCAAAATGAATGTGCAGCTCCTTCCACAAAAAGGGGGTTGAGCTACCGGACTAATCGCATACATTTCCATACATCATTTTCAAGCTCTGTCCAAGTTCATGAGCGGAATCTAGTCATTTTTCCATGTCACATATACCACAAGGCTATTTTGAAGCATGAAAATTAAATCCGTTATTTGTAAAATTCTGAATTGTAGCACACAGTCTATTAATAACTACTATCTTACTAATACAAGTGGCAGAGTGAGCTCTCTCTCAGTCGCAATTCATTGATTTTCTTGATCTCCATATTTGCCTCTAAATGCCCACACCGGTGCTGATGGGGCGTAAAACACAAACTCACTCACTCACTTAATCTCCATACTACCTGCTCCACCTAGCCAAACTTTCTGTTTCCATGGCAAACACAGAATGACTTAGAAATGTCAAAACTGTCCAAAATTTTGGAAACCCATTCCAAAACTGCTAAATTTTATCCTGTAAAAATTGACTGTCCTAGATTGAAAATAAGTGTCCATACAAAAAAAAAGCCGTGAACTTTCTGAACGCCCCTCGTAATCACCTCCATTTTGAACCCCTGGGTTCTTGTTTTTCTTATTGTTATTCTTAAAAGGCCAACCACAGGATCAATGACACAATTTCAGAGGGGCCAATTACTTGAGAAATGTACTTTTGAGGGCCTCCAACAGTCAACTCAATATGAGCTATTAATATTTTTACATTTTTTGTAAATATATATATATATATGTCAACTGCGCTCCCAGAAATGTATCACATACCTCATGATGCTATTACCTTAATCGGTGTAAAATAATATTTGTGGTACTTTAATCTGAAACTTATTGGTGCTTTCCATGGTAATTATAGTGTATTATATTGTAACCGTATTTTATTCCATGAACCCTTTCTTTGACATCTTTGAATCGCGTCGCATTATTGTATAACTTGTCTTCTACATGCAGGCCTAGTTAGGCCTACTATCCCTCATTTGTACATGTACGTATATCTCCTCATACTTTACTTCTTTTGTACTCATTTATGACACTGTGTCATGATGATATTTTGTTGTCAAATATTCAATGTTAATGTTAAAATCAATTTTATGTCTACACACATATGACAAAAGAAATTCACTTTTAGCGTAACTTATATTACAATTTAAAGGAATTAATTTATTCTGAATTAATGTATATGATTAATTAATGCTTCAATAAAGAGATATATATGTACTCTGGAAAGTAGTCAAAGAATTATTTTATCAAGCACTGACTGCACACTGTTCAAACCTACCTTGTATGATAGATGGCAGGCTGGTATTCCAACTCCGGAAAGCTTCTGAATTTGTTCGTAGATGATGGAGTTTAACGGTGACACAACAATAACAACAGGATGATAAACATGTTCCATCAGAATAGGCAGTGCCTGTACAAAATAAAAGGCATTGGTAAAATAATCAGCTTTGCAATTTTCAAACATAACATGCACAAGGCACTTTAAAGCAGACCTCGTGGCATGCAGTGAGAATTTGCCATTAAATCATAAATATGTGATAATAGTGAGAAACTTAGTCATATGTTCCGCCATGGCCCAAAATGTAAATGGGAAATGCTGATGTAATCTGTTGATTGCTATTTGCTAGAGATACCCTTTTTTCTGTACAATTGCATTTGAAAACATTTTCTTTATTTTATAATGAATTGCTCAATTAAAATAACAATGTGTCAGCCAATTAAACGTCACACCTTTGCAGATCAATGATATAGCTGTTATGTATTTAGTGCTAGAGAACGTCTTCTGCACATTGTTCATACCTGCAAAGCTTGCTTTATTATAATCAGATCATTCATCCGTGTGACTGTGTCACTGTAATTCACAAATAAGAAAGTCACAACACAGAAATATGAAGTTATTGGTCCCTAATTGGTAAACAAGTAGCAGCAATGGACAGATCACAGTTGACTGCACACTTTGCTCAGACCATTATGCCTTGTTTGGGGAACCCCCTTGGAGATGGGGGGGATGCATATGATGTCATTCATTGCTACAGCATTGGGTTGAATGGATTTCCCTTGCCAGAGAGTTTATTATGGGATTAACATGTACCAAAAGTTGATCACTTCACGTGCAGGCCCATCACATGATACATGGTAAATGGCATTATGATTGAAGAAATCAGGCAGCAGAAACTTGACCCACCAGATATGGCAGAATTTCAATCTCATAGGCAGCTCCTCTACGAGGTCTGCCAAAAACTAATGTTCAATTACAGGGCTCCCACCGGCCCTATATTTCCCTATTTTTTGGCTCCCTCATTTCTCTCTTTTTTAAGCTTTTTGCAAAAATCCCTATATTTTTGTGGCATTATATTTTAAATTTATGCCATTTGATATTAAAGTAAGCGTCTGTCAAGAAAACTACAATTTCAGCTCATTCCTTGGAGAACATGACAATGTAGTACTATCTCTTCCCAAATTCTCAACACTACTCCAGTCAGATTCAGTACATTTTCTGGTTAAGCTAAGTCATCGATTGATCTTTTCACTGGGAATCTAATATTAATTCACCATATATTTGAATCCGAAAAGCCCTTTATTTTCCCCATATTTTGTGTTGTGAAGCTACAAAATGCCCTATAAATTTCATCGAAATCTTCCCATTTATAAATATCTATTGTTTGCTTCATGACAAGATACATCCCCCACCCTTTGGGGTTGCACCAACATGAGAAATATTATTAGGGGTAATTAGGGGGAGAATTGGGGGAAAGGAGGAGGTTATGCGAGGAAAGTGGGGTGCAGAATGGGGTAAGTGGGGGTAAGCAGGGGCTAGCGGAAGGAAAGTGGGGGGTAAACAGGGGCTAGTGGGAAGCAAATGGGGGCAAGTGGGGGCTAGTGGGAAGCAAATGGGGGCAAGCGGGGGCAAGCAGGTGGTAAGTGGGGGGAAAAGGGGGTAAGTGGGGGAAAAGAGGGGAAGAAGGGGCAAAACTGGGGTAAAATGGGCAACTGATATTACAGAAATAACAAAAGGGAGCCGGGGGTGTATCCTGCCATGAGGCCTCCTTCGGGCCATGCTAAGGTCAATTAGCCACCAAACCTCCTCCCTTTAGTTTCTGGCTGCGGGTTATCCCATGTTAAGCGTTCATACAATCTGCTACTGATGGCTTTTGGTGCATGATATCCTTAATACTTGCTGTGTGGTAACATAAATCTATAAATGAATACGAACCTGATAAATTATTGATTTACCAAAGCCTGTCGGTAGTACCACAAAGGTGTCATATCCATCATATATGTGCCTAAGGGCAGAGACTTGTTCTTCGCGCAAGGTGAAAGGAAAAAATTCGTTCACTTTAAGCAACTGGTCTTCGAAGGCAGGTTTAGGTGCAATCTGAAATTGAGATTGAGATTCACACTTATTTTATTTTCTTAAGCATCCACGGCATACACTTTATCATTATAATACAGGTTTGGTAATTAACATTCTAAAATAAGGTGTCCCTCTATGACATCATATTCAAACCGCAAATTCCGAAAACCAAGTATAGATTCTGAAATTAATCCTTTTGATTCATCTTGAGACATGTCTGAGGCTAGTAAATTGACACAAACAGTAGACAGATTCTTTAATACTGATTCATAACAGCATAATTATACAGTAATAAATGGTCTATCCAAGACAAACTTTTTGACACATGATTTTTGCAGTATTTGCTTCTACATTGAAGTAGGCCTATATGTGTACCAAATTTTACCTTGTTACGATGTTTAGTTTTGAAGCAGCAGGCGATATATGCCCAACTTTTGCACTTTTTCGTGTCTCACGGGCAGTTTCGCATATTTTTATGGCAACACAGAAAAGCAAATGCGGCCGCAGGGCCGTATTAGCGCATTTCTGGGCCCGGGGCGAACTGTTTCTAATGGGCCCCCCTAGTGCCCCGAAAACGCTCTAAATTCTGAAAAGTACATTTTCACGCCAGTTACCCGACGCACTTTCTTCACTGTCACAACTCCATTCAGCATGATCATGGGCCCCCCTGAGGTCATGGGCCCGGGGCAAATGCCCCGTTTGCCCATAGGTTAATACGGCCCTGAATGCAGGCAGTTAATTGTGATTCATGTTAATGATGCCTGTCTGGACCTATGTCTTGTGTATAAAATAAAACGGGTTTCATGTGAATAAATTATAAATTTATATCCCGCAACTGCGAGTGAACACCATGGAAAAACCATTGAGTTCACATCATTGAATTCATCCTAGTGAACTCAATGAAATTAATAAATTATCTGACGTTGTTATGCAGACAATGGGTAGCGGACTCGTGTTAATTCAGCAGACCTGACACTCATGATGTTCATAGCCGTGAACTACACTGTTATAGAGATGTAGAGAAGTTGAGGACGAAACCCGAAGGTTGTTGTCCTATCAGTTTATTGGGTTAGAGATGAATGGATCTCTCTCTCTGATGGCCTCTTCTTCCTTGTCTTCTACGTCCTCCTTGGGTGTTTCCTTTGGGGGTAAATTGTATCCGCTCCACATGTATCGATCTTCAATTCACCATCCGATTTTATTTATTTATTTATTTTTTTAGGCTTCAGGGTCTATTGACCACTGAAGATAATAGATGCCCAGTGCAGGGTCCAAGAGACCACACGCATCCAAACATACTATTCCCCATCCATACATAATAGGGCTGATAGGGTCCGTAGAGACCACTATTTTAATACATGGTCGTAATTGACCACTGAAGCAGTATAGTGTGAACTTATGGGGTTTTATTATAATACAAAAGGAGCTGTCTCCCAAAATGTATATAGTGGGCCCTTCTGAATTCCCTGTCCCTTGATCATTTTACTTTTGAATTCCCTGTCCCCCATATAGCTCCATATCCCCCCATCCAGAGCCTAAGATCTGAGGCTTATCAGCAGATCAGACCAATGTAGGCTAACAGCATGAAGCCATTGAATTAAACATGAATGTAGATTCTATAGGCCTATATTGTAGTGCAACATGCGTACCTCAGATACCTCCATAGCTCTCCTTGACAAACTGACAGCAGCTGACGTCCTTCGTCGTAGCAGACTAGCTACATCGTAGTAAAAACACGTGGATATGAATGATCGATGTTGTTGTCATTGACGAGTACCGGCAGTTCGTGTATTCTTGCGCCCACAGGCTGATTCGTGGATCGTGATTGCCGGCCTGTCACATAGTGTGGTATTATAAAATAACTTACAAATCCCTAACAAAGTACTCAAACAGGAAAACACATGGGTTTAAACACGAGAAATATACTGAGGAAGTAAGGAAATGGTGCGCTATTTTTCATATAGTGCGATTCATGAATATTCATTTAATGGCCGACGCTCCATTCTTGTATTAATACACGGAACTATACATCCACGGAAGCGTCATCATTACAATAATCACAAGTTAAGTTCATTAAATTGACTAAAATCCATAATAAATTCGTTTGTAAATTACAGAATACACACAATCAAAGTTGATACAATAGCTTTATCTCAGATTGTTATTATGAATATTTAATTAGTTCATTCTCGCCATTGGTCGAACGAAAAGAAAAAAGTCCCTTGGCTACCAATCAGGACAATGGCGGCAACAGATGTTCCCACGACGACATTATGCTCCCTCTGTGGACGGATCCTGTCAGCCAGAGCTGTGAGGATAAAAAAAACCATGTTATCAACATTTTCAGAGATCTCAGGAAAAGATCCGACAAGCTTCAATGCACTGTTGGCACACGGAAAATTGTGTCCCACATGCCTTCGGTAAATAATTATTTGTTGACACAAAATCACAATGCCATATTGATTACTAATACATATTGTAACCCCCCCCCCCCCCAAATCATCAAGTATTAGTATTACTTTTTTTAAAAATTTAATTTGTGTTTCAGGTGGGAGGATAATATTTACTTTTTAATATGTTCAATGTAGGTATCCTATAAAAAAGAGCCTAGAGGCCTAAAAACCCCAATAAAAGATTCAGATAGATTTTTCAGATATTTTATATGGCCATTAAAGTATAAAAATTACAATTCCTATAGATACATTAGATATAATTTCATATTAATTATGGAATAATCCGATTTATGGCCAAGGAGGCAGTGACTAAGTTGAGGTGACTAGGTCGACTGTCATCACTGCCTCTTATTAAAAAAAAAATCACCAATCATACCAATTGTAATATACATAAAAAGCGCTTGGTATAAAATTCAAGTATATATAGTTTTCTTTAGCATTGTTATCATTAACCTATTTTTCAGTGTTAAATTAAGAAACATTTTTCATATAGACCTCAGCTGATGTGTCTCCTTCAATAAATTTGTATAGCCTGTAGGCCTACATCAGCACTAAAGATAAGGCCTACTTTTTTTTTTTTCAGAGAAGTGGAGATTTCAAAGAAGATGAAGAGCCTGATAAATGATGTTGCAGAGTCACATTCTGCAGGGCCTGTGAAGCGACAGAAAACTGAGGGTTTGTTTTTTATTTTGCAGTACAGACTGTGCAGTTTTTGTGTCATCAAAACAAAACTTTGTGATACTTTAGAATGGCCCAATATTTTCCCTAAATTTCCCTGGTTCAACTTGATTTTTACCTTCAAAAATGCAAATTAGGTGTTATGAAAAGTTTTGATGTGGAATTAAGGGGATGGCCAATCAGTCCCCATTTTCCCCTACGAGCAGAAGTGCATTTATTCTGTGTTGGCCTTACCACGTCATTTTTTAAGCAAATTTCAGTGGCGGGAATTTTGACCGAAGAGGGCATTTTACTCTCGCGTCATAGAAACGTGCATGAGGTGCGGGGTGAAAAGATTTCAAATTGAACTATTCTCGCAAATAAATAATTTAATTATTTATATATATATATAAATTTCATGGATTTATCTCCAGCTGTACTGCGAATTGCTACATTTTGGCAATTTTAGGACTCAATTATATAATATAGTGTGACTTTCGGAATCAAAGGTCACTTACTGGTGGGGCAAATCTCTGTCAGTGGTGGCCCTGGTGGGGATTTTGCAGGGGCTGGTGGGCCAAATCCCCACCACTTTTATACTTAAAAAATGGCCTGGGCCTTACTTTGCACGTATTATAACCAGGATAAACTGGAGTCCAGAATCAGAAGATAACAATTTCGTTGGAAATCTAGCCATATCCATTTGGCCACTCTGAACACAAACTGTTGAAAAGTTCAAAACATAGAAGACCACTTGAAAACATACAATATGAATACTGATTTTGAAACTCCTATCTGGTGAATACGCATTAAGCCAATCATCCAGAAAAGCTGAACATCAAAATAAAGCAACTATCCAACAACCAAATGCCATATCTGTGAGATTCCATGGGCAATCATAACAAGACGTTAACTGAAGTTACTGAAGATTTATTATTCATGCGTATAAAATACATTTGAAACCAAATCAGAAAAAATTATCAAAACCAATACACAGAAATGTGTATCATAATATAATTAAAATAAACCACAAATTGACAATAATCAACTTACAAATATGTGACTTCAGTTCAGTTGACATGACCCATGAACCCAATTTAACATATAAGATTTGAGCACATAAAATTATTTTTGGTAAATAACCACCTGAAATGTTAGTTATACACCTCAAATTCGTTGTATAACCTATACTTACTTCTCCCAATCAATGTAATCATTGTATTAACAAACAAGAATCCGAGGATTCAAACCCTGGGTTCTGTTGGGAATTAGCAATTAAGCATAAGATCCGTGGATAGTAGCACTGCACTGCCAAGTGCAATCAGCTTTGACACCTGTCAGATTGACTTCAAGTGCTGTTTCTCAATGGCAATTTGGTTCACTGAGGGTGAAAAAAACGCTTTAGAACTTGCAGAATTGCAATTAGCATTGTTAGACTGCTTCTGAGAATATATATGCACTGCAAAAAAGCAATTCCCAAATGCATTATAGGCCTTCTTTGAATCGCATGGACGATCGTAACATGGGCGACATTATAATGCAAAGTCAGCTTGAAAACAGCCCCTTAAGACTCAAACGATCTATTACACAACAAACTACAAAAAAAAAAATAATAAAAAATAAAAAAAATTTTTTTCAAATTAAAAAATAAAAAACACAAAAAAAAACACATCAAACCATCCCCAATTCCACAACGCATTTTAGTTCACCTCTATATGAACACAAAATGGCTCACTTGACCACATCCACACCTGTATTAAGGCTGGGAAAACTTTTTTCCAAAAATCTCTCACACTGGTTTTTAGATAAAATTACCCTGGGGGAACCCAGGGTAATAAGATTTGAGCACATACAATTGTTTTTGGTGCCTCATAGATAATGTATAATCTTACAAATAGTATGCAATGCATGTAACATGTCTTCGAGCAACTTAATAACCCATTACAACTCAATGTGATATGATCTAAATTGTTAAAAGTTACATTCTATCTATCTATCAATCTATCAATCTATCCATTCATCTATCTGTTTATCTTTAGTAGCCTAATTGGCTGAACCATAAATCTGAGGTTGTGCCCACTATGTCTCAGGGTGGAAGGGCCAAAGGGAAGAAGATGCTTCTCAGAAACTTCTGGTCATCAAAGATGAATCTGGGGGATTAGATAACTATTTAGAGCCGGGAGACATAAAGATTAAAGCCAGGGTATCTTTGGCAGCAGTGTAAACACTGGGCATCATAACTTCAGGTGGTTCTTGCATCTGTGAAATTATGCTTTTCGATCCACAACAACTTTGACATGACAATGCCATTGATGACGACAAACGGGCCGGAGGCCCTGCTTTCGGACACAAAAACCAGTGCCAACATCTTCACAGCTGGGCAGATCACATAAGAATGCCCGATTCAAAATTTTCCACTGGCAAGAATTGTTTACGCATTGCAATTGGGTCAACTGACCATAATAAAATAACACAAGGTGTTTCGCCAAGCTGGACATCAAGAAGTTACTGCCACCTATGAAACCAACACCATTAGGTACACTGTAAAACTTAGTGCAGTAAAAATAAGTCATTTTTGGCTGTTACAATATCTATTTGGCCACATCGGACCCAAAAATGTCAATGTAGATTCCTGAGACGGCAGATTTCTCAAAGCTCCAAAGCTGAAATTATAATAAATTAAATTCCAATCTGGTGAATACACATTAAGCCAATCATCCAGAAAAGTTGAGATATCAAAATAAACAGAATGCCATATCCATTTGGCCACATCAAACCCAAGAATGTTAGTACAATGCCAATGTGGATTCCTAAGACGGTAGATTTCTCAAAGCTCCAAAGCTGACACTATAATAAATTATAATCTCAGCACAAGAAAAGAGAAGTGACAATAAAGGCAACTTTCAAAGTTGAACTCGTAATAAATTATATTCGAAAACTTCAAAAGATAAAAGACCACTTGAAAACATACAATATGAATACTGATTTGAAATTCCAATCTGGTGATTCACCCAGAAAAATTGGAGTATCAAAATAAACCCAAAGCCATATCCATTTGGCCACATCAGACCCAGAAATGTTACTACAACGCCTATGTCGCTTCCTAAGACGGCAGATTTCTCAAAGCTCCAAAGCTGAAATTATAATAAATAAGTATAGGTTATTCACCACGGGAGAGGGAATATGTGATTTATGAGCCGAGGGCTTTAGCCCGAGGTGTGATAAACACATATATTCCTGATCCCATGGTGAATAACTGGCTTATACCGTGAGACAAACACTCAAACATGAGAGGATAATTGGACAACAAAGAATATAGGAATTATTTCCCTGTAATACAGGCATTTGATTGGCTGACAGAGGTGTCGAATGGTATAAATTATAATCTCAGCACAAGAAAAGAGAAGTGACAATACAGGCAACAAATTGTTAAACTTTTTATTTCCTAATGAAGATTAATTGCAGTCTAATTTTGAATTTTAAACATGAGACAATCACAAATTGGTACCATAGTGTGACAGAGACATGAGAACATCAACCAATGTCTTACAATCAATTTGAGACTATTGAAACAATCTAAGAAGTTTTTTTTTTTTAAAGACAGAAAATTGCATAATTAAGTATATCCAATGCAGGTAGATTTTCTCAATACCCAGTAAGTTACAAATATGAAAGTGGTACCACAGTGTGCAGAATAATTTATACATCTTTGTATCAACTATCCATGTGTTTGGGTGGACTGAAACTGATTATTTTAGAGCTATTAGCTAAAATAGCCATTATCGCATGAAAATTCAATGTTAAACCCCCATCTGTCTTTGGGGCTCTTGAGCAACACCTAAAACACCTTCAAATGAGCTGAAATTTTACATGTATTTTATTATGGTGGAATACGAAAAGAAAGCGGACAGGATCTCTATGGGAACAAACACAAGACTCCGCCCAGCTCTGCAGGGCCAAAGTAATGACTTGTATGACCACCACACTACAGGTTAAAAATATTATGGCCTCAAGTACAGCTTTACCGAACCTGATATATTGCAATGGCCCAAGTCTCCCCCCTGAATGGCCCAAGTCTCCCACTTGATGGGGAGAGTTGGGCCGAATGTTTTCCAATTTTCATAGGGCTGTAGCTCATATGTTCTTGGGCAAATATCAATGCAAACCTTAAGATATTTTTCTGAAATATTTCAAGATACAATACATTAGGGTGTCCCATAAAAAGTGAAAGTCCGAAATTCATTGGGGCTAACCTCTAAATGTGTTCTATAGCCCCTCACTGACTCCCATGTAAAATTTCAGCTCATTGGAAGGTGTTTTAGGTGTTGCTCAAGCGCCGCAAAGATAGATGGGGGTTTAACATTGAAATTTCATGCGAAAATGGCTATTTTAGCTAATAGCTCAAAAATAATCAGTTTCAGTCCATCCAAACACATGGATAGTTTATACAAAGACGTATAAATTATTCTGCACACTGTGGTACGAATTTAATATCTGTACCTTACTTGGTTCTTGTGTAATTGGCAAATGTATACTATTTTGCATGTAAAATTGATGCCGAGGCAAAGTACCATTCCTAATGAAGATTAATTGCAGTCTAATTTTGAATTTTAAACATGAGACAATCAAACATCAACCAATGTCTTACAATCAATTTGAGACTATTGAAACAATCTAAGAATTTTTTTTTTAAAGACAGAAAATTCCATAATTAAGTATATCCAATGCATGTAGATTTTCTCAATTCTCAGTAAGTTACAAATAATGAAAGTGGTACCACAGTGTGTAGAATAATTTATACATCTTTGTATCAACTAAAACACCTTCAAATGAGCTGAAATTTTACATGGGAGTCAGAGAGGGGCTAAAGAACACATTTAGCGGTTAGCCCCAATGAATTTCAAGACTTTCACTTTTTTGGGGACACCCTACAATACATGCATTAAGCATGTTTATATAATCATTACTGTTAGCAGGAGGTGCAAGAATGTAAAAAGTGGCCCAACTCTCCCAAGCATCCCCTACTTTACCAGCAACAATCAAGGGGAGGTAGTATCTTGGCCCAAATATTGCACACACAAACTTTCAGGCCGACAGCAATGTTGGTTCTGAAGATATAACCTTCTCTCTTTAATACTTTTCTTCCTTTAGCCTTTCACATATGGTGACCTGGAACATTCTGCTAAATGAAAGAGCATGCTTGAGCAAGCACAGTTCCCAGAAATAGAATCCTATACCAACACTAATCAAAGGAACGAAGCATCTGGCCACACAAAAAATTTCAAGCCAATAGCATCATTAATTTTGAAGATATAGCTTTCTGACATCACAATTCCATTTGATGTCACAAAAACGGGGACGAAAATTTCCAAAACGTTACCTTCGTTTTTATTTTTTGTGGCAAGAACTATTGAAGATAGAGACCTGAAATTTTGCAAACAGCCTTCTTACTATGTTGCCCAACTTGCCTTGTTTTGAGATTTTTTTCAGCAAAATCTGAGAGGGTCAGACGGGAAAATATTCAGAAATTTGATGAAACAGTGGTTTGACCTCTTACACGGCTCTTGTTTTTTTTTTAAATGTATTTTTCGATATCACTGATGATGGCTTTCAAGTTTCAACAATTAAACATTTCCTTTTTCATTGCAGAACTGGATACAATCAGAGAAGAAATGAATATCCTCTCACTGTCAAACGTTTTAAGAAGTAGTGACCTCACCTTATTAAAGGAAGAGAATATCTATCAGCTGATTTGGAACGAAGCAACAAGATTTGCCCCTACAACTACAAGATTCCTTTCTAAAATAGCCTCCAATGAAGATATTACAACAGATACAATTCCACCCTTAGTAGCGAGCCTGAGCATTCTTCTAAACGTTAGATCTCCACCATGTCGATTATTGCAAAAACAGAACACCATATTATTAGCAAGATCCTGCGCTGGAGATAAGGTACGAATTACTTAAGTTCCACTTGCAATCATCCCCTCCAGTCCAAATTCCAATTTCTGCAAAAGTCTGGTGCTCAATAGTTACCATAATTATATCCCACAATAGGCAATGAAGTTCTGGCAAAAAACCATGTGATTCACACCATGTGGTTCATCGTTGTGAATCACATGCATCTCATTATCTGACGTTGTTATGTAAACAATGGGCAGTGAAGTGATGACGTCACAATGTTTTGACGCTCTGATTGGTCGGTGTGAATGCTACTAGGGATCTTTTTGCGGCCATTCAAACAAAATAGTGCCTCTTGAAATTATTATTTTTACTGGAGGTATATTTTCATTGTGGGATATAAATAAAACTTAATGGTAGTGTGGTTCACAGCAATGAATGTCAGGTCTGCTGCAGAATTAACACTCGTCCTTCAGACTCATGTTGTATTCTTCCGCAACCTGACATTCATGAGGTTCATTGCTGTGAACCACGCTCCCATTAAGTTTTATTATAGTACATGAGATTAAAACATTTGGTATCATGGCTGGGTAGCAAATTGTAAAAGTAATAAACTTGTACCATTGTCATTTTGTTGTCAAAAGAAAGTAGGCCCATAAGACCAACTAAATTTTTTCAACATTTTGACAGATACAGTGGGGTGCGAAAGTTTGGGCACCCTTTGAGTGGGGTCACATTTTTTCAAATTTCAGACAGGCCATTTACAGAAACTGTCCAACCTTTAGTTGTGTGTATGAAGGATACCCATGCACTCAATTTTAGCCAGAACAAACAATGGAAATATAAACAAAACAAAAAACATTGGTCTATTTGTAAGATTTTACAAGTGCAAAAGTTGGGCACCCCAAGAGATTCTGATGTTACATTAAAGCAAAATAAAAGCTCTAAAATGCTTTGGATAATAATGTAAGCATCCCAGGATTTCATTTCTTGAGCATTTTTTATTGTTCTCCCCAACAGAGAGACTCCGAATGTTGCATCTTTGTAGCAGGCATCAATTGCACATGTCCAGTTATACTGAGAGTTTTGAAAATTTCTGGGACAGGAGACCTGGTTAGCCTCTTCTTTACCTGAAATTAACATTTTATCTAAAACTAAAATAACCAAAAATATTTAAGATTTCCATTATTTATTTAGGTTAATATCCAGCCAAATTAAAAATAAGTGTGCAGTTCAACTTTGTTTTGCCAGCCAGGAACTATTTTTGCTGAAACAATTTCAATTTGGGGTTAATTTTGTTTCTATTTAGTCAATATTGCTATTTTGTGACAATTAACCCTTGTAGCCGCAATCAATTTTGAGTACGCAAAGCCGCAATGGGGGCCTCTGAGGCCCCATCCCTTTCACAAGCCTCAAATATACAATGGTTTAAAAACATTACTTCAAAAGTACTATAAGTATATTAAATGAAGTCAAAATGGAGGATAGTGGTGTTGAAATCGGGGGGAAATGAGTGAGTTGAGTGAGTGAGTTTGTGTTTTACGCCCCATCAGCATCGGGGGGAAATGAAATCGTATTGATAAAAAGACGATATCAAGATTTCATTGAATTTCGCAATTTTGTCCATTTTTTACGCCCTATACATTTTTGGAATATTCAGTATTTTTCAAGTTATTTTGAGACCAAACTACTCTGTAAAGTATTGGGATTGTCTTCTGATTTCATTACAAACCATTTTGTGCCCTAAAAATGTCAAGAGATGAGAAAAGGAGCACTGAAAATGGCCATTTTGGCCCTCGCCCAGCAACATCCATTCCTTCAGGTGCTCATTTTGGGCCAGTTTCTTTCTGAGAATGAAGGTCCTGCACTTCAATCATACCAGCTACATTAAATAAATCATCACTGTAGGGGTTTTTGATGATGCTGAATCCATTTTTTGTAGGTTTAAGATCACTAAAGGGTCAATGTTGTCCCTTTTTAAGTAAATTAATCAAAATTTTACTCGAAGTGAAAAAATATATTTTTTAATTGTGTTGAAATGGACTGACAGACAAATATCAGCTATCCAAACATAAAAAAGTGACTGTATTGAACATAATCTTATCTCTAGTAAGTGGCAGCACAGTTGCAGCATTTTCTTCAACTCATATGACATGCACAAGGGTGGGGCCAACGAGGCCCCCTTTGCGGCTTTGTGTCGGAAAACCGCTCAAACTATTGCCACTGACCATGTTCAATATCAATAAATTCACAACGTCTGGATGTTGTTTTAGATTCGTTGGACTAGGATTACATGAAATCTGAATGCGATTGACCAAATATCAGTGGCAGATACAGGGGGGGGGGGGCTAGGGGGCACGGGCCCCCCCTAGACCACTGAGATTAATAGTATTTTGAAGAAAATGCGCCGCGACGCGGGGCCTGCGAATGCCAAAACACGCCCGGGCCCCCCCTAGATGACCCTGTCTGGATCCGCCACTGAATATTGTGCGAGATATTGAAGCCAGAAGTCCAAGTGCGGCTACAAGTGTTAAATCTTATATGTTAACCTCATAGACCTCCACAGGTATGACACTGAATGTGGTTGACAGGTGCATCATTCCACCGACAGCATGCAGATGTGAAAAGCTAAGCTATACAAGGTATCACAACTACGCAGCTTAATATGACTGTCTGAGTCATGCCAAAGGACCCATCTAGCTATTTGGAAGCATTCTGGATCAGTCATTGTGAAGTTTGAGACAAGAAAGTAAAAAAAATGCATTGAAATGGAATTGCTCCGATACACCAGAATCGGATAGACAAGTTTGACTCCTCAAGAGCAAGAATAGGCAGGCCAAAAATTATGGGTGATAGCTGTATTAATTCCGAAATTGTCGTTCCTACACAACACAACTCAAAAACAGCAGGTTTCGGAAATATTTTACAAGAAAAGTCGAGGTACTCTGACATGGATGCCCAGAAAGTTAAACTTTTGTGGCACTTTAGGTATTTTAGTCGGATATAGGTCAGAGCTACTCCAAAATTTCATGAAAGAATAATCTGTCATGTTTAGGTGATGAAAAATAAACATGATAAATCAACTTTTTCAGCTCCTGGACTCACAATAATTGAAATTTTGTTAAATAATCTGACGTACCTCGGGTGCCTCCAATCTGCCAAGTTTGGAGTCATTCTGTTAGGGAATAAAATTAACAAGAACCCAGGGGTTCAAAATGGAGGTGGTGTAGTGTCTTAAGTTTACATAACATGAATCCAGCAGATGATTTGTCCTGCACTGCTATAACTATTGAGATAGATATAGATATGTAGATATATATATAGATATATAGATAAATAGATAGATAAATGTGGCTGATATGCACAAGTGCTGCCCTTTAATGGCAGATAGAACGCGAATCCTCTACATGTTGCACATTAACCCTATTTGAAATGATCAAAGGGACACCAATTTAACATCTCATCTGAATGATAACCATCTGGGATTTTGATCTAGCAATTCCACTGAAAATATCCTAAATTGGCTGCCCCGGTTTGAACCGAGGCAAGCAAAGACTATCAGGATTTTGGACTGACAACTCTTAACCACCCAGCTGCAATGGAAACTCGCTATATCTATCCTAAGACCTGCTTAGTTCGCTACTATCATCAATAAAGATCTTACTTACTCACTAACGTGCTGCTCTATACACCTGTCTATCCTCCTACCACGGCCAGCTTACTTATAGACTGCCAAATTGGCCAACTGATCAATAAATCTATCAATCCAGACTTTGAAAAAAGCTGAAATGAGGCGAAATCTCATGTAGGATTGGCATGGATATTTTGGAAAGATGATTGGAGCTATATGTCCAGTATTTATTTATTTTGAAACTGCTGTCCTAGGTGACCCGGCGAGAGCGTTAATCAGACCAAGACTAGCAATATGTCTTCAGCCCCACATGACACTCACCCTAGCACTGTCATCACCCTCCCGTGACCCTCTCAAAGTGTCATGGCCTAGTCATGACTTTGGCAGTGCTCAAAATCATCTTTGACAGGCTATTTAAAAATAACTGCTGTTAGGAGGAGACCATTTAATCTAAAGGGGGAGTTTTTTTTAAAATAAATTATTTCCCGCTCAATTTTGGTGAAATGAGTAAATTCTTTTTGGGCAGTCTTGAAATAAATAATTGTGGGGGTTTTTCTTAAGAAAGTGTTACTTGACTTCGGAACGAATATTTAGCGTTGTAGAGTGCTTGAAATAAATAATAATTACTGTCGCCATTACCGTGAAATAAATAATTTCTCGCCAAGGAAAATTCCAAGCCCCCCCCCGATCATTAAATGGTCACCCCCTTACTATCACAGTATCACTTCCAAACTTGACATAAAGTTGCATCACAGCACAGTATCAACTAACTGTATAAAATTTGGCAAACATATCCATTAGTCATTAGTCTTATTTAATCTCTATCTTGATGAGTTACTGCAAACTTTGGAGAAGGATGGCACTCGTTGCTGGACAGGCCACCAGTACTATGGAGTTATTGCCTATGCGGATGATGTGACTCTCCTCTGCCCAACAGCTGCAGGGCTTCAGAAGATGTTGCACAAATGTGAACAATTTAGTAAGGAATACCAGATGCAGTTTAATCCTAGAAAAACTGTGTGTGTGGAATTTGGCAGAAAGGAGTCCAGACATGTTTGTGCTAGTGTGCGTCTGAATGGAAATGTACTACCTTGGAAAACAGAGGCCAAGCATCTTGGGAATTACCTGTCATCAGATCTAAGTGAAGTCATAGAAACCAGAAAAAAGATTTCTGACTTTAATGGTCGAGTGAACTCCATGATTGGAACTTTACAGGGTGTGGAATCTAATTCTCTCATTAAAGTCTTCCAGTCACAATGTTGCAGTTTCTATGGCTCAGAAGCATGGAATTTTAAAGATGTCAATGTGAAGAAATTTCATTCAACTTACAATAGGAGTGTCAGAAGATTACTGAAGTTGCCAAATATGACTCATACTAGGTTTCTCCCTGAATTATCAGGGATACCTCTATCGTTTGATTCAATAAGCAGCAGAACTCTTAGATTGTACAACCGTATGATGGAAAGCAACACACCTAAGTTGGGTTCGTGGCGAGATTGTCAAGTGAATCAAGTTGGACTGTTATCGGTGGAAATTTATCATTTCTGAGCAAGCTCTACAGCATCCCATTGACAAGACTACTGCATCTAAGTAACAGACTTTCATTGAAAAAATGCGATTTGACAGATAAACCAACCATTTTAGCCATTAAAGACATTCTAAATGGACATTCTAAATGACAATTTCAATGAAATTGAGAGAAATGACTTTTTATATAAACTTTGCATAAACTAATTGCTATTTAAAATTTATTGTAACTCTCTAACTTACTCTGTATATACCTTTTTCAAAGTGTATAATAAAACATATATATATATTACATAATTAGGAAAAGAACCCGAAGGATCCAGAGAAATTAGGGAACTTTCA
Source organism: Platynereis dumerilii (assembly GCA_026936325.1). Taxonomy (NCBI): domain Eukaryota; kingdom Metazoa; phylum Annelida; class Polychaeta; order Phyllodocida; family Nereididae; genus Platynereis; species Platynereis dumerilii. The sequence goes on along the minus strand of JAPTHN010000016.1, from coordinate 14,072,392 downwards.
TCAGCTGATGATGACTTGCACTATTTAGCAAAATTGGATAGAATAAGTCCCGCTACTGCCATGCTGCTGTGTGTGATGAGGATGGCTGCATATATATCAGACTTGCTTCTGATACCCAGCTGATTAACCCAACACTCAATCATCTTGTCAGGGCCAGGACTTAGCTGGAATTGCCATTGTCCTTATATGACGGTAATTTCCCGGACCGCAGACCCTGGAGTCCAGGACCCAGAGAGTCAGGCAGTGATTGGCAACCCAATATGCTACAACTGAGCTAACCCTACCCAGAAACTTTGGATCATGTAACAAATTATTTCAAGTACCAAATTGCAACCTATTGCCGTGGCTTCCTAAGCCCTTTTGATAAATCAGTGTCATCTGACTAATCTGTGCATTCTATCTATTTGATCTATATAATTTATCCATCTAACTCATGCAATTAGATCTATCTAATATCCCACAATAGGCAGCGTAGTTCTGGCAAAAAACCATGTGATTCACACCATGTGGTTCATCGTTGTGAACCACATGAAAGAAGTCCTGATGTTGCTATGTAAACAATAGACAGTAAAGTGATGACGTCACAATGTTTTGAGGCTCTGATTGGTCCTTTTGGTAGCTAGGGATATTTTTGGCGCCATTCAAACAAAATAGTGCCGCATGAAATCACTCTATTTTTTTTACTGGAGGTTTATTTTTATTGTGGGATATAAATAAAACTCAATGGGAGTGTGGTTCAAAGCAGTGAACCTCACTCATGTCAGGTCTGCTGCAGAATAAACACTCGTCCTTCGGACTCGTGTTGTATTCTTCCGTGACCTGACATTCATGAGGTTCATTGCTTTGAACCACACTCCCATTGAGTTTTATAATAATACATAAAACGTATCCATGAAATCCATCCTAATCTATCTGTCTATCTATCTATCTATCTATCTATCTATCTATCTATCTATCTTTCTATCTTTCTATCCATCTAACCATCTATCCATCTATACATCCTAATGTCACAAGGTCAGCTCATTTGCATACACATTTACACAATACACATAATTTTCAAAATGGTGGACAGCTCATTTGCATACCAAATACACAATACACATTATTTTCAAAATGGTGGAAGGCAAACATGTAAACAGCAAACAAGCAAACACCAAACAAAAAAACTGATAAAAGGAGTACTTAGAATTACTTCAGGTCAACACAAATAAGCTCAAATAACAGCCCTGCATCTCTAGTTTTGGTGAATTTAGCAATTAGGAGATAATTTGAAATATGCAAAGAGTAATTTCAGATTTTCTTCTCCAATTTCAATTTTCCCGCCTAAAGTTTACCCTCTCTCACCCACTCTCTTGCCCCCCTTTCTTACCAACTATATAAATGGCCTGTCTACAAGTTGACGCTATTTACTGCCACCTAGGGTGCAAAATTCGCGAGCTCCTGTGAGCGGTCAACAGAATTTGGATCTCTGGAAGAAACCAGGACAGTGTGGAAGAAACCAGGACAGTTTCATCATTTAGTGATGGTCTGGTTTATTGCCAAAAACTCTGCAAGTGTCTAATCTGACTTTGGTTGGCTTCAATTTTAAGCAGACAGCTTGTAAATACCAAAATAAGTTGGAACTAATTTTTTCATGGAGTGAGTGAGTGTGTGAGTTTGTGTTTTACGCCCCATCAGCACCAGTGTGGGCTATTTAGAGGCAACAATTTTTTTTTTTTTTTTTTTTTTCATGGAGGATGTATACATTGTAGCTCACATATATTGCCAGTATAGAGGGGGCCACTTGTGGCATGGACAAGACATTTTGCTGAGTGTAACACAGCTTTTATGAAATTGTGAATTATATTGTTGTCCTAGTTAATAAATCTCCATAAAGTAACAGAATGAATAAAATTGAGCATTTTTGATATCACAAAGCAAAAACATTGGCTTTGTATGGACACGTGAATAAGTGAGAATGCATTCTTTTTGGACCCTTTTCTGAACACAATTTAACATGCACTAAATGGCATAAGTAGATTGAATACCGCCAAACTTCTGATGAGTAAAATCATCAATTTCACAGGCAAAGTTTATGCTAAAGTTTCAAAACTTTCTTTTTGTCTCATGATTTCCAAACATTTACATTCAAAGCAGTTGACTGGATATTTGCCAGCAACCATGCTTTGTGAAAGTAGTTTGGCGTAGTAATATGGACAGCTGTTGTGCCACCTGATCTGGTGATCTGTCAAAAACAGATCAAATTATTGTTGACCCAATTCGATTTTCCAGGGACTGTCAGCATTCTGCTGCCACTTGACAGTCCCGAACAGAGACAGATAAATGGCAGTGTGTAAACACCTCCATTAAAAATTCACGCACAATGAAGTCCTAGGATGCTAACATCATTATCCAATGCATTTTAGAGCTTTTATATTATATGTAAAATCTGACAAAGAGACCCATATTGTTTTACATTTTTATATTTCCATTGTTCTTTCTGGCTAAAATCGAGTGCATGGGTATCCTTAACTCACACAATTCACGTTGGAAAGATTCTGCAAATGGTTTGTCTGAAATTTGAAAAAATGTGACCCCACTCCAAGGCTGTCCAAACTTTCACACCCCACTGTATATACGTTAGTACACTATAATTAAGCTGACAAAATTAACATAGTGATAAGGGCTATTCCATTTAACAAGAATACGCGGATTCAAAGCCTGGCTCAAGTGGCAGTGATGACGGCAAAATATGTAGCAATGATGGTGAAATAGTTAAGTCTACTTTATGGTTTGGAAATGGCAGAGAAAGGTGGTTCTGAATTGCGGCAAGTAAAGTGTTGTTATTGTAGTTGTTCCATGTACAAAATAATATCCAAATAACCACGAAAAGAATGTGTACGATTTTTTCAAATCTTGAAGTCGCCCAATTTCCTCCTTTGAAAAAATTGGCGAAACTGAAAAAAATTTGGAACAAAAAAAATTGTTTTTTTTTAATCTAGGAAAAAAATTTTTTCCTTTTTTTTTTAATTTAGGAAGAAAAATTGTAAATCTTGGAACAAAAAATGTTTAAATTTGAAAAACAGAAGTTGCCCGATCTCCTCTATCTGAAAAAAAATAGTGTAGGCCTAATTGAAAAAAAGTTCAAATTTTTTTTTTTTTTCTTGAAAATCTTGGAAAAAAAAAATTTTGGAAAAAAAAAAGTTTGAAATTGAAAAAAAAAAGTAATTTCCATACATCTAGCTACCCTAACAAACCAATAAAACACAAAAACAGATATATTGAACCTATAGTTCTTGAACAGTAGAGTTGACAGACAATATTTTCAGACCATTACTCCTGAATTAGCCTGGTGAGCCAGGCTAAAAACCTGGGAGGGGGGTGGTCAGGTTGATTTATTTTTCGTAAGATGGATGTAGGGATCGGTGGAAATTCGCTTCAGATGTATGGTGGGATGCAAAAGAAATCGCTTTAGATGTACGGGGGTGCATTATCGCTCCATGAAGGATTACGCATTTTAATAATAAAATTTTTATTAGATGCATGTGGGGTGGGTAAAAAATTTGCATTAAATGCATGGGGGGGGTAGAAAATAATTCACTTTACATGCATGCGGGGGGTCAAAAATGTAACCTGAACACCCCACCCCCAAGGTTTTTAAATGGAATAGCCCTAATCAAATTCATATCTATAATCCATTCATACAAGACTTTTTACAATTTACAAATGTCCTTTTCATTTCGTTCCAGCTATACCATCAATTGAACAAACTGCACATCACTCAAAGCAGCAAAACAAAAGTAAGGATTCTGGAGACAATCAGAGAAGAAGCGAACGAAGATCTGGTAGGAAAACTACAGGACGGGCACCAAGGAGTATTGATTGGCGACAATGTCGATATTACCATGAGCACAAAACATGAAAGAATTGGCAACGGCAACAACCTCACCTCATCACATCACTGGTATAGCACAGACTTCATCTTTGACCGCATTGATTCATCAAATTTATCCAATGATAAACCTCAATTAGACATCAATAGTATAAATCCTTCATCCCTTTTGAAATTAACACAAGAAGAGGAATCAAGTCTCACAGAACTTTATAAATTAATCCTTGGCAGAATTGCATCAGAACATATCCCATCATTCTCATCACTAGCTGAAATCATCCCGAAGAGAATAAATCATGAGAACACCAAAGAAATGACGAAAAAATCAGAAATCCATCACTTCCCCCTGCTTTTCAAAGATGAGAAATATAATAGCGACTGTGTAGAAATCTTGGACGCCACAACCGACTGGATGGCCAACTCCTACAAGGCCGCATTTCCAGGTAGGGTTCTTGACAAGACACATTCTTCATAGAATATCAAGTGGTTTTTACTTCGGTGAAGCATGGAGTATAGTATATTAAGCAATTATGCTTATACAAATAACAAGAACCCTAGGGTTGCTAAATGGAGGTTGTGTAGGGAAGAGCGAGGCACAGTGAGACATCACAAAATACACCAGAAATGACTGAAATGTAACATAAAACTTACAATAGACCAATTTCACAAATGGTTCTCCCAACAAATGATAGCACAATTCAGGTCGGCATTTATGGTAACAGATGCCCGTGGGCGGGGCACAGTAAGACAATGACCGGCATGGATGAAACTCAATAATAATAAAACCCACTCAGGATGGTGGATCAGTCCAATGAAACCCATGAATGGTCTCGCTCTAGCGTCCAAAGGGAAAACCTAGTAAGGCACATTTTGGGCCAAATTGAGTTAAGGTCAAAATAGGACTCCTGAGACATGTTTCTATATATTTATTAAGTTTAGATTTTCGAGAAGTGGCCCATTACCCCAGAATGACACTGGCAAATCCCAGTAAGTCTATCTGTTACTGCACGGACTGAAATTTAAAAGTCAATTTTCTCAGAATGTCCTAAATGTGACTTACTAGGTTTTCCCTTTGGACGCTAGCGCTGGCGGAGGAACTCACGAGTGGCGAAGCGACGAGTGAGTTCCGCAGCCGGCCAGACCACAAAAAATTGCCAAACCAAAAAAAATGCCATCTCAGATTTCTCAACATGTTCCTGTTCCATACCCACTGGCCGATGCCTGTACCAAATTTAATAAGTCTAAGTAAAATACTAAATTTCATAAGTCTAAAATACTAAGGTCACAACTGGACACTTGCACAAACCTTAGCCGGGACAACAACAGAGTAATGACAAAGCCGTCCGTTTTTAAAGAAAACAGACAAGCTAAATAGTTTCACATTGCCCCACTCTTCCCTGACGTCTTCTCCACATCCCCTGACACTTGCAGTTCTTTTTTATAGCACTGCTATAGCTATTCAGACAGATAGATAACTATTCTCATAGGTCTACCCCTAAATTTTACAAATCTATTCATTTAATGACTTCATTTCAGAAAAATATGGAGAAAACCAGCCTCTAGAAGTTGAAATACCCTACATAGGAGATCAGCTGACAAGAGCACAGCTTGCGAAAGCCAAAAGATCAAGGCATGGCGATGACCTGGAACCAAACCGAGATTTTAAGTGTCTTCACCCTTTTGTCATCGCCATGTGGCACACAAAGCAGGACTTCTGTGAAGTAAGTTTAGTTAATTAAATATGCAAATAACCGTAGGCACAGTGAGCCCGAAAAAACTCTAGGTTAAAAACCAGAACTGCAAACATTGTCAACGATCGTCTGTAAATGAGTGTGCAGAAGTATTTCCTGAGGACAGCATTTGGTATTATAACTAGAAAAGCAAATGGGATTTGCAAATCCAGACGGCTATTACAGAAACGAGGACTTCCCTGACAAGGACAGTGTAGTAGCAAAATATGTGCTTCCATTGAAGCGAAAAGTAAAAACAACTGAAGCATTGGCAATAATGTGGGTGTCATTTTAAAGGGCATATATTTATAGGTTTAATAAGTATTGCAGTTATTGAACATGGTATTTTAGAGGGTTGGTTGGGAGGTCTGAAGCACCACAATTAGTGAAGGGAAACAAAAAATATTTAAAACTTCAGAGATTTAGAACGTCATTAAGTTCACAAAATATAGTGAGCCTTTTAACGTAACACTCAGCCTTGAATCGAAAAACTCTCCTTAAAGCAGAAAAGTATTCTATCACATTCAGATAGCATAATTAAAGTAGGCCCTTTAGATAAGGTGGAGTGAATGATACCGTATTTCCTCGAATAGAAGCCTGGTCTCAAAGAGAAGCCTGTCTCGTTTAGAGGCCGGGGTATGGGCCCACGCTAAAATAATAAAAGCCTGGCTCAATTACACGCAGGTCAGCTACTATAATTGACAGCCTTGCATGCTTCTCAGGTGTTTCCATGCAAGGCTTACGTACATGCGTATCACTGCCTACCCTTGCATACCCAGATGTTACTTGATTGCTATGTTGTTTAAAACAATAAATGCCGGTCTCAAATAGACGCCTGGCTCGTATAAACGCCGGGTCAATTAGGCCCTGTAAAACAATAAACGCCCGGGCTTGTAATCGAGGAAATACGGTAATTATAATAGACTGAAAATTCTGTTTGATTTTTTAGCAAATTGCACTTTATTTATGTGGCTGGCCTCGGACATACCTTGGACAAATATCCGAGGCCAGAGGGTCCGAGACCAAGGATTGAACATCGGAGACAGAGGCCATCAAAATGTGGTCCGAGGCCAGCCTAGAGGACTCCAACACTGCTTGTATGTGTTATATAGGGTAATGTTCTTTGGGTCCGACCCTTAGAAGGTGACACCTTGAGTTGGACACTTTTTGTTGGGCTTAATTGGCTATTTCAGAGTATGTGTACAATAATTATATTTTGTAACAATATATAGCTTACGACTTCCTTTATCTGTTCAGAAAGATTCAGCATGATCCTAATAAATAAATCGGGTTTTTCATGGCCCTATAAATGGGGTAAAAATCCTGTTTTCCTCTCTATTTTGTGTCAAAAATTTGTGAATTTCAGTAAAATTTTGTCATGTTTCAGGTATATTTTGTTGGCCTATGGTATTTATTTGACTTCAGTTTCTTTGTCATACAGTTAGAAGTAAGCTTAACCTATTCTGGGCACTGATGTGGGCTTTTTAATTGAAAGGAAGATTCTAAAGTACCTGTATCTTTAATTGGGACGTTAGAAAAGCCTGAAAACAGGTAAAATCCGCTATCACTTTTTTAAAATGTATAGAATCTAAGTCTCCGACTCAAGGAACCTTACCCTACTACACTACCCTGGGGTTTTTATTATTTGGACAGACTATGAACTTGGCCAATTTCAGCTGGCTGTTGCCAATATGGCTAAGGTTGAAATTGGATGAATCAGGCATTAAAAACAGGTCTTTCTTTTCCAGAAATTCTTCAAGACATTCTACAAGCCTGAGTCACGCAGGGTGTCATGTACCTTTTCATCGCTCCTTACTCAGCTTGGTCGCAAGGCAACCGACGGGAAAGTTAAGAATAACTTTGAGCTCCATGAGGACGCCATGGTGACAATTGGAACTGCATCTCTCTTAGCAATAATCCTTGACCATTTCAAGATGGATCAGCTGGGCAGCCAACCAACACCCCCCCTCCCTCAAAGTCAATCAGACATCACTCAATATTTCAATCAAGAATTTGACACAATCGCAAAGACCCTACTGACGAAATTTCCAACCAAGCCAAATCCAAAAGAAGTGAGCATCACAATCAAGCACATCAACAACGACACACCATTGTCACAACAAGAAATTTCTGCAATAGTTCCGCACATCCTGAAATCTCCAAACAATACTACAGTTACAGTGAACAACAAAACCTACCAATATCTATACAAATTGCTGCCACAAGGAAATGATGACATGTACAATTACTTTCACAACATGACTGTCTGGCTGATCCACTTGATGGCCCAGAAAGAAGTAGTACGTCAAGGGGACTACAACCTGAATACAGCCCAAATGAAAAGATTCACCCTCTTCTTCCTTTCACACTCCCTTAACAGTAAATACGCGATTGAATGCTTCAATTACCTGCTTACAACTGAAGTACTGCTCTCTCCAATGGCCTCTATGCGCTGCAAGGCCAGTTTCGTTGTTAACACCAAAGGGGGGTATGACAACAACAAGGAAGCCGACCTCAGCAAAGAAAATCACAATGCCTTGATAAAGACCCTGATCCGAAATCTCAAAGCAAACAAATCGGAACCAAATATCCAGCGTGTGATTGGCTCTGCCAACGACCTTGACAAGATTGCAACTGCCACCAACAAATCACTTCAAATACCTGAGCGCTCCGGTAAGCACAACAACAAATCAGCCCAAAAAGACATTATCTTCGTTCTAAATCTACTTCTGCAAGATCAACCTCACAGACAGAAACAACAACGTCATCTCGCCCACTTCAAGAACATCCCGAAATCCCCATTTGCCAGAATCCCCTCAGGTTACGAGTCATATCTCAATAGAATCCTGAAACGCCTCATTCGAAATCAACCAATAGAACTACCTGAAGAGGAACAGTAAACACCATCTGACTATCAATTCTGCACTGAAATACTGTACTGAACTCCTGCTATCTTGTCAAGGTCCAATATTAATCTACATCGTACATGACTCATCACATTTTACAATCCTTGCTTAGTTGCTAAACATTTTTGTTACAAATTTATCATACCTCAATCTTAAATTTTTACACTACGAGTCCTGGGGCTTGGCGATATTGAAAAAAATTGCGATATGGATAGGAGACATTGCAATATGGATATCTGTGCAAACATTCTCATTTTCCAATGGAATTTATAAGAGACCTTCCAGCGGTATATAACAAAGTACATACCTTGAGTAAGGCCTATATAGTTGACACAAGTTTGTGCGATTTTCTTTAAATTTGGGACTTATTTACATGCCGGAGACCAAAGAATCATGGGAAAATAAGGATTTTTACTGATCTTAAATATTGCATCAGAGTGCAATATGTATATTACAAGTTGTGACATCGCGATATTGATATTTTTGCAATATATTGCCAAGCCCTAGGCACGAATGTGCTAAATGTAACTACAAAAATTAACATTGTGCTACTGCTATTTTATCACCTTGCTGGTTGTTATCATATCCTCTTTTAGTATTGACCCCCCCCCCCCCAATGAAATATGATCAGGATATGATACAGACATTTCATGTATGTTTACATGCATGCTGGTAATCTGTGTATTCCCAATACTGACACTGTTAATAAGTGCACTTGTGGATGAAGCTAGCATGCAGAAGCTCAAAACAAATTTTCTTGTTCCATCAATTGATGAAACCAGCAGGTGGTCAACTATATATATATAGTAAAATTGCAGAAAGAAGGCACCTCAAGCATAGACCTAACAATCTGTCAGTCACAATGGAAAAAATTGAAGAAACACTTAATGATCGATAGTAATCAGTACAGTGTACTAATTGCGTGAAGTACTGGAAATGAATGGAGAACTATCTAGTATGTAGCCTCTAGACAAGTTATTGACAACACATCTTACATTCAGTTTAATAAGAGTGAATCTTCTACAACCATAAATAAGTTTACACTAGCCAAACGAAACTATAAAATTTCAATCACACTTATGTGGTTGTTCTAATGATAGATGCAACAAAATATTACCTAAGGTGCAATAGTGTGAATTCATGAATTCTCTATGACAGCAAAAGCTTTTTACATGTATGAATACATAACACTTGTCTAAAGTGAATATCTTACTGTATCAGATAATTACAGGGATAGGCCTATTGCCAGTTTACGTACGATAACATTTGTGTATGACAAATGATGCACTGAGGACAGCAGTGGTGCAGCAGTACAACTGTGTGTAACTTCATGTAGATCCGTCCACCAGTGACTGTCAGGAAAGACTGGCTGAATACCAAAAAGCGGATGTTGATTCTTGGACAGGCTGGTGGAATCCACTATCCAGGGCTGGTTGAAACTTGTGTGATGCGAAGGAACCGCCACTAGTCGACCCCCCAAGGTCCTTGGTAGACAACTGACTTCACAAACCAGAGACCAAAAGCAACTGAAAATAAAGATAAACGATAGATTAAGTCAAGGTGCATGAATAAGACGCAGAAAATCATGGTAGAAGTTACTGCCAGATCATTTGACCAATAGTGGAAGATTTCACCAATTTTTTCAGTTTTTGCAAAAGACAGTTAATGTACGTTACCATTCTCAGTGGTGCAGCAGAGAGATTGAAAATTGAATAATGTCAATGGACATAATGTTAATTTGAATTCAATTGCGAAAGTTTAGATTTACTTGATTTATTGCCATTTTCAGCAGTGACGGTACTCAAATAAAGAAAATGGATATGATAAGATCCCATAAAGTAATTGGAATGCATTATAATTGCAAAGAACAAGAGACTGAAAGTCCAGAATTCTAACACAATAAACCTACTGCGGGTACCACGGCTAACCAAAAATACGTACATTTATGCTGACATTAAAATTTGTTCCTTTAACTTCCGACTTTACTGTATATTGGAACATCAAGGAAGGGCAAAATATCCTCACTCAGCCGATTAACTTATTTAGACTGTGCTTCAATGATGCATCCATGCTGAAACCAGAAAAAAAAACCCATTATAAATGTATACTCAGAGAGAGATATAAAAAGAAGGTAAATTATCCAAGGGGAAGATTCCTTGTGTCAGACACCGGATTACAGTTATTTTGAAAAAATGTTGCCTTGCTTGACATTGTTACTAGTGAACAAGATTCATGGCATAAAATTAAAGGTCTCCTCAAGGCTCTACTCATGTCAATTTTCTTAGCAAAAGCACAGATTATTGGGTTACGAAGATATCTGTGAATAACAAAAAGGCATGGGCAAACTTAGCTCTTTCCTTAAACAAGCCAGCCCAAAGTAAGTTTCATACAAACTATTGTACGCCAATGAAACATTCTTTGATTTGACAAAATTTCACTGAAAGGTTTTTCACAACATGATAAAGGAAGTCACAAATAAGTCATGTCATATAGTAGCTCACCAAATGTACACAGTAGGCTTACTAATAAGTGAATAATAAGTAAATAACTAAATTCAAGGGAAAATATCAAGTCCAACAGATATCATGGATATGCGAAGTTTGGTGATGATTGAGAGAGTTGAGGCCAGTGCTGCACGATTAATCGCAAATTTATCGTTATCGCGATATCAAGTAGGGCAATATTATTATCGCACAAAGGGGCGATAAATAAATCTTAAAATTTTCCTGTATTTTTGCCCAAAAATGGGATTTCTTCTCGTGAAATTCAAAATTTATACTACAGTTTGGGAGTTTACGGGTCAATCTCTTGTGTGTGAATTTATTGCACAATTTATCAACATCGCGATATGAGACAGAGTCAGCCCTATTTGTATTGAGGCAGAATAACGAGATAAACAACAAAGTTAGAGAGATAATGGTTGGATTACTGTCAGCTGGAGGTGCAAAAGCGTAAAGTGGCCCAACTCTCCCAAGCTCCCCTAATTATCGCAAGATCTAGCAATTTAGCTAGTGAAACATCTAGCACTGACTGGTCTTAGCGTAAGATCTAGTAAGTGTGGACATGCAACATCTCTAGCGTCCAAAGGGAATACCTAGTACATGCAAGTCACATTTCAGAGTTTTTGAGAAAATTTACTTTTAAGTTCCAGTCTTCGCAGTAAGAGATGGACTAACTGGGATTTGCCAGTGTCATTCTGGGGTAACGGGTACTTCATGAAAATCTAAACTTAATAAATATATAGATACATGTCTCCGAAGTTCTATTTTTTGTCCTTAACTCAATTTGGCCCAAAATGTGACTTACTAGGTTGTCCCTTTGGACGCTAGATCTGGCACTGATTAGTCTAAGTGTAAGATCTTGCAAGTGTGGACATGCAACATCTAGCGCTGACTTGTCTAAGGCCTAGTTCAAAAATAATGAAGCCAAGTCAGGGCTCAAAAGACATTCTGAAAATGCTCAAATTTCAAATTTCCCGCCAAAACTTTCCATTTTGTCACTGTGACTGCATAAATGGAGATGTGTACACACACCTCCATTAAAAATCACAGCCTAACAAAATGAATTCGAATTCTAGGGCGGCCCATTTTTTTTTGCCCAGGAGTGTACTTATATCAAATGTTAATTAAGATCATATAAAATGACAATCATATACTTTATAATATTGTATAAAAGAACTTGGTATAGAGTTGGTTGGGTAAATATTGTATAACAGAACTTGGTATAGAGTTGGTTGTGTAAATGTTATATAATAGAACTTTGTATAGAGTTGGTTGTGTACATATGATATTGTATAATAGAACTTCGCATAGAGTTGGTTGTGTAAATATTGTATAATAGAACTTTGTATAGACTAGAGTTGGTTGTGTTGATAATAACATATCATTTTATTGTGATTGTCAGTTTCTTATTATTTCTTAGTTGTGTAATAAAATTTTAAAATATTCTGTAAAAAGCTTATTATCTATTTTATGCAGAATTTGGAGATCACCTCCTCTGTGCAGGACTAAAAAGAAGGAGCCACTGGCTGGCCAAAAAAAAACTGGATTTTACCATATAATTTGACAGTCGGCTCCAGGCAGAGATTGAGGGGGGGGGGGGTGCTCTGTAATTAGACGGTGCTCCGCTAAAGGGGCACTTACTACAGGAAAATATAGGAGGATTTTATTATACAAATACGGCATGATATGTGTGCAATATGAAAATTTATTTGCACAAGGAAATTCATATTGAACGAGGGCGCAGCCCGAGTTCAATATGAATTTACGAGTGCAAATAAATTTTCATATTGCACGATAATAAGTGCCGTATTTGTTTTATTACATGAATGACCACTATGCTTCCAATATAATGTTTCCATTCTGAAAAAAAAAATGTTGAAAAAAAATATATTTTTTTTCTTGTCAAAAAAACATTTTTTTAAAATAAAAAATCATATTGCACTCTAACCATGCAATATGAAAAAATATGAAAAAAAAAAAAAAATTTTTTGGAAAAAATATCATATTGCACTTGAACAATGCAATGTTTTTATGATATCGTCATGTGACTGATTTGGGCCAATCAGCATCACTCTAGCATAGTGGTCATGTAATAATGATCTTTATAGGACGATATTGTAATTTTGCATTGTTAAACAGTTGGCAAAATGGCCCACTCCATGTCAATGATGTCATGACAGAAAATGTGCCCCTGAATCCTGAAATGTCGCGAACAAATACGTTCCTATAGCTTTATGTTGGAAATAAAAATATTCCTAGAACTTAATATCAAAACCAAGTATACTAAGGTCCCCGGTCAGTTTGTAAGCATCTATATCCCACAATAGGCAGTGAAGTTCTGGCAAAAAACCAAGTGATTCACACCATGTGGTTCATCGTTGTGAACCACATGCATCTCATTATCTGACGTTGTTATTTAAACAATGGGCAGTGAAGTGATGACGTCACAATGTTTTGACACTCTGATTGGTTGGTGCGGTTGCTCTTTTTGTGGCCATTCTAACAAAATAGTGCCTCTTGAAATTATTAATTATTTTTACTGGAGGTCTATTTTTATTGTGGGATATAAATAAAACTTAATGGGAGTGTGGTTCGGACTCGTGTTGTATTCTTCCGCGACCTGACATTCATGAGGTTCATTGCTGTGAACCACACTCCCGTTAAGTTTTATCATAGAATAGTGATGCACGGATAGTGAAAATAGCCGGATACCGGATAATCCGGCAACACCAACGGCCGGATACCGGATAGCAACCGGATAGTAAACACCAGAAAAAGGAAGTTTTTCTGCATTCGTGACTGATTATGAATATTTTTTATAAGAGTTGAGAGATATCAGTCTGGCAGGAGGACAGTTCCTTTGATGGAATGTTTTTCGTTATGTTCTGTAACTGAATTCCAATTTTGAAGATGGTGAAATAATGTTGTTGTTGACTCTGTTCTGGTAACTTTCCTTTGGTTATTATCAAAATTTTAGCCGATCATTAAGTTTTTACCATCCCAGATATCCGGTTCTAATATCCGGTTCTCATGCCCTCATTTTGCCGCATACCGGATATCCTGCAAAATCCAATATCCGGCCGGATACCGGATACTGTGCCGGATATCCGTGCATCCCTATTATAGAAACCTCCAAATTCGACCCCACCAATTTTGACAGGAAAACATTTTGACTTGGGCTATCACGATTACTGAATTTTGAAATAGATTAATCTATGACCTAAAATAGAATCGTAATTGATTAATTGCCGTTTACACGCCATTCTAGACAGTAATTATTAATAAATAGTTCTGTTCCTTTTCACATGATTGTCTTGTAGAGGGAACCTATTGTAAAAATATAGGAATTTATAGGATTTTTTCAAAAGTATAGCAGGGTTGCAATGATTTAAATCAAGATTTAAATCAGGATTTATTTCAATAAAAATAAGATTTATCTAATCTAAATTGATTTACATGATTTAAATCATTCCATCTCTTCTATAAAACCGCAATCCTCAAATATAGGAAATTATAGGAGGGAGGCTCCAAAAAGTATAGGAATTATAGGAAGGAGGCTCTTGACCGAAATTGGGTGCAGACATAAAATATAAATGGAAATTATGCAGCAATATTTTAAAAATAAAGTCAAAGACATACCCAAAGATTTATATTCCAAATAAATCTGCAAGTCATCATTAGGGATGTCATCGAAAACAACATTTTTCCGATCCGATAATCGACAAAAACTTTGCCGATGCATCGAATGTATCGATACTTTTTCACATACCCGATAAACGGCAAAAATTCAGCTTTATTGTTGAGTTTTTCGTAAAAAATCACAAGAATTCCAAATTTTCGCCACCCACGTCGTCCATATTGAATCACGCTGTCTCGTTCGCGAGATTTCAGACGAGAACAGAGCAGTGATGGCGCCGTTTTGATGTAAACAAGGCGAATTCTACTGGATTTCTTGAAATATTTCTCAATAAATACGACAAATGTGGTGGATATAATGTATCGATACTTGTGGTATTGTATCGATACAGTATCGATACGGACAACTTTTCCGATGCTTCGATTCTGGCCGTATCGATGACAGTCCTAGTCATCATCACTCCTCTTCTTCAAAGATGCAAAATATGACAATGCATAGAAATTCTAAATGTAAGGACGATGTCTTCTGACGAGGTCTCGTATATATACCAAGCTGAAGAAAAAAAGAATTATACATCAATAAATAGAAGGGCTGAAAATGGTGCATGATGATTTTGTCAACTTACAATTTCCAGTAATTTTCTGTAATACTGTATTGGTAATTTCCGTTTTCACAGAATTGCAAGCATTTGTCAATACAAATGATACTCAAAGGTTAAAAACAATTCAGACTGCAATGAAACCTGTCTCCACAAGGATGGATCCAGGATTGATGGATGGATGACTGGGGCTTTACGTCCTGTATTTATGCCATTGGTAGGCTAATTAGAACAGGAGGACGCGGCAATGAGGCGAAGGATGATTGAAACAGCCGTCTAACATAGCCCCAGGTTACCTGGCAAGAGCTGGTTTCGAACCCTGGACCCAGCGATTGGCAGTCCAGAACACTACCACTAGACCGAGCTGTCCGAGCAGAAGGCGCCCTCAAGGGGTCAGACATGTATTTCCTCTTACCTCCACTTTAATTCTTGACAGTCCTTCGGACTCTTGTTGTATTCTTCCGTGACCTGACATTCATGAGGTTCATTGCTGTGAACCACACTCCCATTAAGTTTTATCATAGTCTAAACTACTTTCTAATGGGAGTTTATCTGCTCTCTAATACCAAAAATAGCCCATCTTTTATCTATTAAGGGGTTGCTATTTTTTTGGTTAGCAAGTTTAAGGATTCAAAATGACCTCCCTAATAGTCCCTATAAAGCTTGGAAAGCCCTTAACGCCCAAGCACCAATGTATATCCAGCAACTAATTCAGCTGAAACCTAATCAACACTATAGTTTGAGAAGTGACAACCAGACACTCTTAAGAGAGCCCACTTCAATCAGCAAAAACAAATTTGAAGAAAGAGCTTTCTCTTTCGTGGCACCAAGACTCTGGAATAAATTGCCAGAAAGTGTTAGAGTTTCAAAGACCCTGGAGAGCTTCAAGAAAAATCTAAAAACACACTTGTTTAAAAGCTTCTATGAATAACCAATGTCAGCACAAGCGCTTCTGAGCAGTATACTGGAAGAGGCGCCATATAAATTTCTATTATTATTATTATTATTATCAAAGATTCCTTGTTCTCAACTTGGAAGGTCACATAAATTATACCCTTAGGGTTTCTTCATTCCGTTAGCTGATTGGCTGAGAAGGCCTACTGGGTCAAAGCCTGGAATACTGGCTGAGGGTTGCTGTAAAGGCAGGGTAGCTGCATGGGAGGATGCCCCCCCCCCTAAATACGCCACTGTCTGATATAGACATGTACACCTGTAGCCGTTTTTGTCATAAATTGATCTAATCATAGCCGTGTTCCGCTTCATTGAAATAGGAGTGTCTCGTATTAGTAATAATCATAGCCGTTTTGAATAGGCCTAGTCAGCAAATTGTGTTCAGTCAGGAAAAATAGTGGGCCTGCCGAGTTGACTATTGCTTCAAAGTAGTTTATAGGCACTTTCCCTATCTTTTGTATATGTTCTTTGTTTCTTGAAGTTATTTTTTTACTATCATCACTTATTTTTTACCATCATCACACATGTATCTTGTTGATATTTCGTTGTTAATAAAATTATATATATATAATTTTATATATATATATATATTATACAAATATTGGCGGATTTCGAGGGCATTAGTCAAATCTATTTCCCTCATGGGTGTGTAAGTGAAAACTATTTCACAAGGCCGAAGCTTTTCAGCTTCAAATTAAGGTAAAATAACAGTTAATTCACTGGTCAGGTGCTCGATCGACGACTCGTTGTGTCCAGAAAATGAACCGGATCTGATGTACTTAAAGAGATATGCAGGCTTGAATGTGGGTCACCAGGGAGCATCAACATATATTCCCACTGTCAAATTGCCCAGTTTCAGCTGTCCTCTCCTTCAAAATATATCGTCCATAAATTCAATTAGGCCTGAGTTATTAGACTGCAAACATTTATCCGTGTACGCCGAAATAATTTGAACTGTCCCACTGATCTCGCTCGTGAGTCACGTGATACAGCAGAGCTGTCCCTGGCTGGCTAAAAATAGCCCAGTGCACTTGCACCTGGCGGCAGCTGCTGCAGGAAAGCCACGTGCTCTGGAAGCTCTGTCATGACATCAACAGTGCTGCAATGGGCAGAAAACGGAAATATGTCACTGAATCTGAAAGATTGGAAGCCAAAAAAGGCAGGGATGCAAGCAGATATGCCAGAAGAATTGATATTGGGAAGGAAAACTTATCAGAATGGCAACAACTGAAGCAGGAGTTGAAATGCACAGACATGCAGCTGACCAAGATCCTGCTCCAGAAGTAAGTGACAAATTATTTACATTCTTCAAATCACAGGGCAATGTACGTTGTAATAAGGGTTTGACAATATGTACAGACAGTTACCAAATGGACTGGCAGTCAGATCTTTTGTTTTGGACAATCAACATCTCTAGTCAGCAGCTGTGTGATCGTGCCACAACATCGAGAGCATTTGTTTATGTGACCTAAATTGGCTCCAGCAAGGTCTGGGCTATGTGTTCAGTGAAGCAGAACATTCCTATTGCTCAAAATTGTTTACCAAATTAGGTCCCAGAATGTTTGACTCTGTGTTATGAAATTTAGTTATACATTTTTGTGTTATGAAATTTAGTAATACATTTTTGTCATAAATAAACACCAGTTGTGCTTTGTATTATAAATATAAATGCAAAAGTGAATTTGATACCAAACACTCCATATGAATGTCACTATGGATTTAATCCCTCACTTGGGCCTACAAAGTACGTTTGTATTATTTTATTTCCAAATTCAGTCGATCAAGAGAGATATTCCCAATCACCAGCAGGGGCGGATCCAGAAAATGTCAGGGGGGGGGGGGTTACAATTGGAAATGTACTGAAAAATATTGAGGTTTTTTTTCATCATAATTTATAATATACAATAAGGTTCAGAATTTATAGCTGGGGGCTTGGGAGTTGGGTCCTGGCCCACGGGGGCACAAATTTTTCACACATGTTTTTGGGGCGGGATAGTGGTACTGATATGAGGTTTAATTTTTAACTGTATGTCAATGGGGCAAAATTAGAACATAAGAAAAACATCATAAAATACGCGCACACCAAGTTCATCCGCATCTTTGAACGTGCAGAATCAGTGCATTCAATCATCCAGAGTGCTTATATAAACTAGAGCCCTGCGCTGGACTGATTTTTCCGTCCTGCCCCGTCCCGTTCCACATGATTCAGTCCTGCTCCCGTCCCGCCCCGCAGCTCTTATCTTTATGGGAACCGCGTCCCGTCCCGCACTCTCCATTATCTGTCCCATCCCACCCCGCTTCTGCAAATATCAGTTTGGGGACTCCTGTCCGATCCTGCACTCAGTCCCGCACTCTCAGTCCCGCACTCTCAGTCCCGCACTCTCAGTCCCGCACTCTCAGTCCCGCACTCTCAGTCCCGCACTCTCAGTCCCGCACTCTCAGTCCCGCACTCTCAGTCCCGCACTCTCAGTCCCGCACTCTCAGTCCCGCACTCTCAGTCCCGCACTCTCAGTCCCGCACTCTCAGTCCCGCACTCTCAGTCCCGCACTCTCAGTCCCGCACTCTCAGTCCCGCACTCTCAGTCCCGCACTCTCAGTCCCGCACTCTCAGTCCCGCACTCTCAGTCCCGCAAAAAATGTGAAATTAGCAAAAAATAAGTTACTAAAGAAAAGAAATTGGAAAATGTCAATGAAGGGCAATTCATATTCAACTGCAGAATTAGTTAGTATTTTGCCAAAAATAAAATAACTGAAATTTGTACCAACTTACAGATGATTTCATATTTGTAGACCAAAGGACGAAATGTGAATTTTTTTCTAGGACATGGTATCCAATGGGGAAAAGTGATGTCATAAGTTTTCTGATGTCATTTTTTAGCTAGCCAAAGGCGTAGCTATTGGAATAGGTGATGAGTATATGGGATTCTGAAACCATAAACAAACCATGTTACCATGTAACCGTGTAACCATGTAACCATGAAACCATGTGAACCAAGAACTGGCTAGGTGGCAGCAGGTCCACTGTATGTATGAAAGTAGCCCTCTGGTGGATAAGCCTTGCAGTATCTTGAGTTCATTCCCTGACAGGTCTAACAGCAATTACTTTCAGGAGTGTAATTAGATACAATACAATGCATTGGATTTCCTGTGTCAATATGGTTTGATGCCAATGTCAGTTGTAACAAAGCTAAAACGTGATTAAGCATAGTTTCTCATATGTGTGTGCCATCTACCGACAAGGCTCTATCAGCTGAGTGGATCAGATCTATACCAGCTGGGCCTCTTCACTTAGGTTGCTGGTCTCTTGTGATATGGTAGAGAACCTTGATGGTATAGAGAGATTTCTTTCTTTTCTTTGATTTCCCATCAATCCTTTTTTGGAGGTGCTTGCTTTCATATTTTGTTTCTTATTTTACGACAGCAGCAATTGATTTTGTGGATAATTTACAAGTTTAAAAAGAAGTGCGCCATAGTTTTAACTTCATGGAAATTCTATCAGTTAACACCAAGGGGAAAAGTGGTGCTTGAATCCTTCAATCCCATTGGCTGATAGATTTCCCGACCTTGCCTCTGTTGGTCCAGCCAAGAGACAATCTGGAGTATGTTTGGTGAATTCAATGTAACTTTAAGGCTTCACAAGTTTTTGGAATTAAAGTGCTATGTCTGCTTCATATGGAAAGCAAATTAAGCCTCACTGTTTACTGTTTTAACAAAAAGTTGTTCGGGGCCAATGTTCAAGCCACTCGGTGAAATGGGTTTATTCCTTAAATTTGTACTTCACTAGAGTCAAGTATGGTAAATCCGTCCAGGAGGGTAAATCCGTCCACCCCCTAATATAGGCATACAATTAAAATTTTTACAGTTGCGTGAGTTGTAAAAGCAAGAGAAACTCGTTTTTCAACTAATTTTGCTATTTTTATTTTGTTGACAACATTTTGAAAGATATTCTAAACCATTTAAAAGGTGAAGACAAAAAACAATGAAATCCTGTGACGTCATCACAGCCATTTTTTGATAACAGGTAGTTGTTCTTGTAGGCCTATTTCCATCAAAAACAAAATATATTGAGGGGTAAATGATTGATGCATCGGATGATTAATCTTATTATTCTTATGGGTTTCTTGAATAACTGAATTCCATCACATGGAAGGGACATACAATGGAAATAAAAGTGGACGAATTTACCATCATTATTTTTAAACTGGCTAGACTGAGTGATCGTAAATCCGTCCACCCACTTCAAATGGCCTTTAAAAGTACTATTATGACCTTTTTATCTATAAATGGCAACAAAACTTATTAAAGACATTCAATTGATCAATTATACCAATTGATTGGGTTAAAAGGGTATTTAAATTGTGATTGAGGCAGTCAATTGAAATTCTTTATAATTAACTTGACCTCTGTTATTTGATTCTTCTATTATAAGTGCAATCAGCACCCCAACGTTCTAATATTGACAGAAAATCCTTTGTGACAGTTAATATATTGCAAAACTTTTAAAAATAACAAGATATGACAGGTATGTGCTGCATAATAGCCTGTGGACGGATTTACCATCCTTGCTGGACGGATTTAGAAGCTCCCTGGACGGATTTAGATGCCCTAACCTTTAATTTCTGTTGCCATGGTTTCAGCTAAAATTATTTAAATATTTAACTGTTTTGGCTGTTAGTGGTAGTACGGAATATGCCCCTTCCAATGTGCTAATTTTTATTCTTGTATCTAATATCATTTTCCTTAAAATACAGTTATAGCCAAAAGTGGACGGATTTACCCTCCTTGACTCTAGCAATAAAATGATAGAGTTCATATCATCTCAACTTATAATTAATGCCGGATCTTCCGATTTGTCATGTACATTCCTTCCTATTAAGACGGAAGCTCCCTCTTTCAAGTCCATCCAACTATCTATCTTATTAATTTATGTATCTGTGTTATTTCATTGTATTCTACTTTTTTTGCCTCCAATTTACAAGCAGCTTGCTAGTTTCCTTTTATTTCGAGGATTTAATGATATTATTCACATTCTTCAAATTGTTATTTACACGTCTTCAGTATGGATATACTATAGATTAGGTCAACATTGCTATCAACCCATTCCATGTTAATCACTGCCCCTTTAATATAATAGCAAATGGCTAGCTTTGAATCCGCGGATTCTTGTATTATTAGGGCATTCTGCCCTATTGTTACTGTCCTTCTCTGGAATCTTGTGGATTAATTTTGAGACAAACTGCTGCACCAATTTCATTCAAACTTTGTACACGGCGTTTTATTTGCCTATGATTGTGTTGATCAACTTTACAGGAACATGCACATTGTTGTAGCCCCTATATTAGTATAGGGGGCTACTCTGTAATCACTGTGATCGTCGTGGAATGGAATATTTTGTAATGACATCTCCTTCAACAGGACACTCCATATTCCCTCAAATGTCATTGAAAGTTGTTAGATATATCCTAACTTAGGTATTTACACCTCTTTTCATACAGTCAACACAGAAATTATTTGCACACCTTGAATTTTCATCATATATATAGTCACCAAGATAAATAGACCCATACGGATACATATTCATGTTGAGAGAGTCATATTGATTGATAGTCACACAGATATAGAGATAGAGACATAGATTACATAGATGAATTTATTGTTTGTCTTGTGGAAAAATTTAAAAGGGGCTACCATTTCGTCCCTGTGGGACAGAATTAAAGGTGCATTGAGCGATCCTTTCTCCCATATTGCATCTAGTTTAAATACCATTTTAGAGACCCAGGAAAACCATCCTACAAAAACTGGAAAGAGGGAGTCCTAGTGATGTCATTCAAGCACAGGCACACTCCTGTATTAGTCAATTGATACTCAGTATAAATATCATCAGAATGTACAGTCAGTCCAGGAGAGTGCCTGTGATTCAAGGCCTTTCCCACATTTGTCAAAACAACAAGAGGTCGGCAATTTGGACAAAACACTGCTGCATGCTTCATCAATGTGTTGCTATACCTTTTTATGCCCTGTTATGCAGTAGCAAAATAACAGTTAAACAAGATAACCAGGACTTTAGATCAGAAGTAAGATGATGTGCAGTAGCTCAGAAGTAAGATGATGTGCAGAATGCCCTTTGAAGTGCCTTGTGCATGTTATTTTTCCCTATAGAATACATGTCCCAGAAAAAAATTCACATTCAGTCCTTATGTCTACAAATATGAAATCATCTGTAAACCGGTTGTATAATAATACACAAAATTTAATATAAAATAGGCCTAATATTTATAAATATTTCGGAAATGAATCCAGAAATTTTGTAATTTTCACACAAATATAGTCACTATGGAAAATAAAAACAACAAATTGCAACTACTATTAACTTAATTCAGGCTTCAATGCAATCAAGGTAAATCTTAGATTAATGATGCTATCTCTAAGATTAGTAATGTTGTCTATTCTAAATTTCACATTGCAATTCCCATTTTCATGAAACTTACTTGAATTAACTAACCAAATGCCTGTGATATTTATACAATAACATTTTTTTGGAGGGCATTATGGGGTATTATTATATACTTGACCATGCATTAAATAGGCCGTTAACTGTTTTTTTCAGGGCCTGAAAAAAACAGTTAACGGCCTATTTAATGCATGGTCAAGTATATAATAATGTCTAATAATATGAAATAGCCAGGGCCATATTAACTATAGGGCAACTTGCCACGGGTCCATGACCTCGGGG
The DNA here is from genome assembly GCA_026936325.1 of Platynereis dumerilii. Lineage (NCBI taxonomy): Eukaryota > Metazoa > Annelida > Polychaeta > Phyllodocida > Nereididae > Platynereis > Platynereis dumerilii. Next base: position 14,049,466 of record JAPTHN010000016.1, on the reverse strand, counting down.
GGGGCCATTAATAAGCTGAAAAGAGTTGCGGCAGTAAAGAAAGTATGTCGGGTAACTGACAAGAGAATGTACTTTTCAGATTTTAGAGAGCTTTTGGGGCGCGAGGGGGGCCCAGGGGCAGACAGGTCCTATTGACGAGGAGGGCAATGCCATGGGGCCCACCACCTGGGGGGGGGGGGGGCCCACCAGCAACCTAAAAAAAAACTCATGAGAATAAATGATGTAAAAGACTTAGAAGTCAAAATTGAATTTCGGCCTCATAAAAAATGTCATCAATTAGAGCATGACAAGCTAATGAAAAATGAAGTAAGGGGACCCTTGCCCAGTTTCATCTCCAGATATGGTAGACTGGGAGGGGCCCGGATGTGTTTTGAAATTTGTGTGCGCTCCTCGTAGTGCTTATATTTTACTTCAAAATGGCACTTTTTGTTAATTATGAATTTTATATTTGTTAGTTACAGGCAAAGAAAACCATCCAATGATGTGGAAAGGACAAGAATTACCATGCCGATGACAAATCCACCAATTTCTGAAAGGCAAGTTCAACATTAAAGCTTTTCTTGCAAGCCTATTATGTTTGGGGTATTGATTAAACGCCTCCAGAAAAAAATGACCTCCTGTAAAACATTGAAATGCTGGCACAAACGTAAACATGAAACTTAATGTCTATATAATTATATATATTTGTACCACTTGACAGTGAAAATTAGCATTATGTACTATAATAAAACCCCATGACAGTGTAGTTCACAGCTATGAACATCATGAGTGTCAGGTCTGCTCTGAATTAACACGAGTCTGGTGGACGAGTGTTAATTCAGAAGCAGACCTGACACGAGTGATGATCATAGCTGTGAACTACACTATTATGGGGTTTTATTTATATCCCGCAATGATTTTATCAGTGGCTTTTATTCAATTTTAGTCTGATAACTTCAAATTCTCCCAAGTTTGGAGCAGCAGTTTGTTTTGACATCACCAGCTGCCCATTGTGGCGTCATGACATAAACAATCGCTGTCCATTGTTTGAATAACAACGTCAGATAATTTATTTCATTGAGTTCACAAGGATGAACTCAATGGTGTGAACTCAATGGTTTTTTCATTGTGTTCACTCGCAATTACGGGATATATCGTTGTCATGTAGTCATGTCCAATGGTTTGGTGCTTCATTTATTGACACTGGCGCGCTGCAGCGTGAGATGTGACATCACAATGGTGTCACCATGTTGACGTCTCTCAACCTCTCTTTCACATCATCAGTAACTGTTGTTTCTTTTTTGTGGTTAAGATTTTGTATCTCTAAAAGAAGGGCTGGGATGCAAATGGTGGTTACTGACACAACCACTATAACCATTCATTCCTTGAAAAATTTTTGTTGTTGCAAAAATGAAGTCCCTCAAATAAGACATGTTCCTGACTAATTATATTTTTACACAATTTGGCTCGTAATTTTCATAACTTTCTTGTGATAATAGGCGGTTTCATGGTACAAAACAATTTCCTAGTGGGTAAATTGTGGGACATGAGATATGTAGAGGAGAGCGGGGCACCATGAGACGCTTTTCCGAAATTAAGCTCCTGAGCCTAAAGTTTCTTTGGTAAATAGCTGGTTGCTTTATATAATCATAGCAAGACCTCTTGTTGTTACATTATATTCTTAATTCTTGAATAGTCAAAAGATTGTCTTAAAAAATAGTGGCTCATCGTGCCAAGACCCTGGGGCACCATGAGCCATGGCATGGGGGGCTGTTTACATACATGTATTATGCTTCTCATTCAACTGTAAAGAACTGATACCTCATAAACCAGAAGTTCTACTTGAAATTTTCCCTTGGCATACACCACAATATGGATCAGATGGATTTTAAATATTTTTCTATGATATAGCACAAATGTGTCTTAAACAGCTGCTGATGTCTTGCACTATAGTTCTGGACTTACAACAGTGGAGTTGTTGTTACAATTCAGCTTTAATTGTACATTAAAACTTTATAGAAAGTGGCTCATGGTGCCCTATCTCCAGGTGGCTCATGGTGCCCCATTTGTAAATTTAATTATCTCTGCTAGGAGACAGAGATCTTGTTAGTCCTGGCTCCCAAGAATCCTGTCTCATGTCACACTTACTCTGCTTCACTTATTCATTCATTCATTCATTCATGGTGTATATAAAATATTATGCTTAGTTTCCTTTATGTCCACTAGGTGATAGCAGAGGAGGAATTTATTATCTCTGCTGGGAGACAGAGATTTTGTTAGTCTTCAAGACTCTTGGCTACCCTAGTTTTAATTGGCATGAGAGGACCAGTTACAGATAGATAGATAGAAAAGTGGATAGATAAGGGGGTGCCCTGCTGGGGTAACCCGAAAGGGTAGGGTGGGGATACCCCCTAAGGGTGGGACACCCCAGGGGAAGGGGGCACCTCAGAGGATGCCCCAAGCTTGGGGGCACTCCCCGGGGATACCCAAGGGTGGGGGTACCCCCAGTAGACACCCCAAGGGTTGGGGCACCCCGGGGATACCCAAAGGGTGGGGGTACCCCCAGGGATACCCCAAGGGTGGGGCACCCATGGGGGATACCCAAAGGTGGGGGCACCTATGGGGGATACCCAAAGGTGGGGGTACCCCCGGGGGATACCCCTATGGTGTGGGGCACGCCTGAGGGATACCCCAAGGGTGGGGGCATCCCCGGGGATACCCAAAGAGTGGGGGCACCCCGGGGGATACCCCAAGGGTGGGGGCACCCCCAGGAGATACCCCAAGGATGGGGCACCCCTGGGGGATACCCAAAGGGTGGGGGCACCCCCGGGGGATACCCCGAGGGTGGGGCACCTCAGGGGGATACCCCAAGGGAGGGGGCACCTCAGGGGACACCTGTAGGTTGGGGCTAACCCTATCTGTCTGGCCATCAGTGCTGACCCCCTGCTCATAATGGTCCCATCTAGTTTATTACACACCAAATATTCATTCCCAAATCAAGCAACACCTCATTGAGAGATACCAACCAAAAATTATTTAGTTCAAGACGAGTCACAAAGAATCTATTTATTTTTCTAGCAGAGATACTTTTGTGCATCTCATGCACCCCATTCTAGTTTATTAGTGCATATCACCATTTTCCAGTTTATCATAGTATCAATGTTATGACATCATCCTAGCACATGCCTTACCTTCTCTAAGAAGACTAAGTTTTATGACGATGCCGGAAGTAGTTTAAAGTACCAGCAGTAAAAGGTCCACCGCCTAATATTTTACTTTTCACTCAAATTCACTGGTCAAAAGTATTTTTTTTCAATTCTTGGTCCTACATTGAAAAGAAAGATTATGATTACTACCCTAGCCAGTTCTACATTAATAAAGGAATATCTGGTCTTCCTATCGAGCAGTTCAATCTCGCCGTTTTTTTTGTAGGGGGCCATGGTTCATGGTGCCCCATGGCTCATGGTGCCCCGCTCTCCCATACACCCTCGAATGTTATGTACAACTGGCCTTACGGCCCTGGGGGGGGTTCTCACTATATGTTGGTCTACACCTATGCTCGGCTGAAAAGGGCTCTTCAAGGGCTAATTTTCCCTAGCTAAGGGTCCTAAAATGAGGTCTGAATATTCCTAGACATGGTCCAACATTTCCAGAACTCCGAATTTCGCATAAAAATCACCTTCCGAAAGACATCCATGGAGGCAAAAAAGAAATTATTTGGCACAAATAATTAAAATAATACAGCCAACCCGAAAAAATGCCTCTTTGAGGGCGAATTTTCCCTAGTTCAGGGTCCTATTTTTGGGTTCACGGCACTCCGTTACTGGGTCTGGGTGCGAGACGCTCAGCTGAGCACCCCCGTCATATTTCGGGGCGAGAACCCCCCCCAGGCTTACGGCCTCGTTGTACATTGACATTCGCGTGTACATTTATCTTCATGTCCCACATTTACCCCTTAGACAGCTGTAATATGTGGGCTTACATGCATTAGGGGAGAGCGGGGCACAGTGAGACGGCAGGCACAGTGAGACAAAGCCCGTAGCGTCTAACTGGTAGTGTTTACAGATCAACCCTCATTTTTATAGTACAAAAAGTAAGTAAGTGAGATACTGTCCTATATCCTGAATGCCTACGCAGCATATCGAGAGTGGAATTTCAATATTTTGGTTTTTAACCAGTAAAAGTAAATAATTTTGCTAAACGACTTTTTGTTATAATTCCCAAGAAAAATGGTATAATGCAAATCAATTGCCAGGGATTCAAACCTTGATTATTTCTCCTGGTTTAGTGAGATGATGAACCACAATGCCTGCAGGCATCCGGTCCGAAGGATTCAAAACATTTATAAAGACACAGTGAGACAGTTTGAGGCGGGGAACAGTGAGACATGACAAATTACACTCCAAAAGACCTGAATGTAATGCATAGCTCGCAATTCACTATTAAAAACAAAATGCCTGATATAAACTACTGATTTTAGTGAGTCGTATCCGACGGGAAGCATCGAAGAAGAATTTTGATTAGTATGTCACAGGCACGGCAGGTTAAATAAGTCGTGCATTTGTCCTGTGTGATGAAGTTTTAAAACATGCTCAAAAAAGGACCTAAAAAATCACCTAGCCAGCTGCTTTTATTAAGAGTACAGTAGTTTGTGTAGCAACAATTGATAGAACAATTCCGCAGGTCCTGAGGATCGGCGGTTATGGCAGTAGATGCCCTGTCTCACGGTGAGACACTAAACGAACATGGACCTAACTCAAAATTTCTCCAAACCTGTAAAAGGTAGGAACCTGAAACTACTGTACAATTTGATGAACGTCAAACTGAATTTCCCTGCTCTATATATTTCAGAGCTGTAGTTTCTCAGGCAAATGCCCAACCGAATATTCTACAGCCATGCTTTGACAATCAAGATGATGAAGCAGAGATGGACCTTTCTCTCGATGATGAGGATGATGCTGCAGAGGATCTTGAAGATGTGGCTGATATGTCGATGTACCATCCATCAAATCTCTCGCTTCTTGACTACGAGAGTGAGCAAATTTTCAACAAGGAGTAAGTATAACACACAGTGGCATAACCAGGGTAATTGTTGGGAAGAAAGGGAGCATATAGGGCAGGGAGGAAGGCACAGGCAATACCAGCAGTGGCGTATTTAGGGGGGACCATTGGGCCATGCCCCCCCTCCCCCGCCCACCCAAAATTAACATGGAAGAGATATGAAAAGCCGCAAAGCGCCTCGTATTCACCCCATTTCTAGATATACCCCTGAATACCAAGGGCAGATCCGAAAAGGATCTGAGTGGTCTTGGGGGAGCCTGGAACCAGAGCCGCCAGGCCTCTCCCCTGGCTCCACCACTGATTATATAAATACCTTCTTATATATATTCAGTATAAAAGTCTTAGATTTATCAAGTATGGTGGACAAAGGGTTGGAGAAGGGCGTAGGCTGTAGGGGTTAGGGAGCATGTGAGAGCACATATGCCTGGGCAAGTAAAAGGTCCCTCACATGGGGTAAATGTGTAACATGTTGAGGATTCCCACTCTCTCCCATCTCATCAATCAATCCGCGTGAGCGCCCAGAACTGGGCTTAGAGGCTGCACTTCCCACAAGGCCCCTGGGCCACATTAAATTAACGGTAAAAGTAACATGCTGACATAATTGTCTGAATTAACTTGTTTTTCTTTATTGTTAGATCTATTTTATTATATACATGTAATTTTGTAAAAAGACACATGCACCGTCTGTAACAAGTATGTATAATACCAGTAGTGCAGCTACAGAGGCATTAAGTAGCATAGTGGTTACCACATATGCCTTGCTCACAGCCATGTCCTGGATGATGTCAAGAGGTTATCACTATAATGACTGGTATAATTGGTGTTCAACAAAGTAAGCGCTGGTGAGCAGATTTGTCTTGAATGGGTGCTGCATTAAATCATATTATATATTTTTTATTATTAATTTACAGAGTATACAACTTTGAGAGTATGGAAGGGATCGGTGTGGATGACCTAGTTCACGACTTTGAAGCTACCTACAGGGATGACAAGGTTGAAGACTCCGCATTTGTTGTCATTCCAGACAGTGCAAGTGCAGTGCAAGAGGTGCCTTGCATTGCATACGAGTCTTCACTACTTGATCTTGCACCAGAAATTGCATGCCAGAAATGCAAAAAGATCTGTGATGTCACCAAGAAAAGAGTAGGAAGCGCAATGATATTAATTTGGGTGAGTAAAATAATTGTGATAGAGAGAGAATGGGTCAAAATGCTTTTCGGCTCAAAGTTGTGGAGGAAAATATAGAGGTTTTAGAGGCTTACAAACCAACTGGGGACCTTAGTATACTTGGTTTCTGAATGCATTTGGTAATTTGGCGCTGTATGTGCTGAGGTTACTGAGAATTTAGCAAAATTAAAAAATCTTATTATCAATAGTAATCATGCAAATATTGCTAAACCCAGTGTTTGAATCCTCGGATTCTTGTTATGTGTTTTGATATTTCAATATTTGTAGTGTATGGTTTACTATAAATTAACTTCTTTTTTCTCTCTCTCCTATAAAGAGATGCTCTGCTGGTCATATTCAGCGAAGGTGGAGTTCCCAGCCAAGATTGCACTCCAGGGGAATAAACTTGGGCGACTTCATGACGGCGATTAACATCTTGTTGACTGGAAACAACTATAGAAAAGTTGCGATGCTTTTCAGGTGAGACTTGCCCCTGAAATTTCTATAGATCTTCGAATTGTCATTACCAAACGTTTTCAGCAAAGCATCTTTAGTCCTGCCGGAGGACAGGACTTAAAGCTATTAGACCAACCGATTCTATGTAAAAATCAACTTGCAGTTAAACACAATAAACTGACACATTTCAAGGATATTGCACATTTCAAATAAACACAGTTACATACTGTTTAGAATTAGGTGAGTTCAATTAGTGTTATTACTCTGGAAAGAACCTGCAATACCTGAAATTTAAACAAAACGACATCAAAAGCTATTTACATGTGTAAAGAAATGTATCTTCATAGATACATATAATTATATAATATAGATATATTTCACTTAGCATTGCAATTAAGAAATATGTTTGTTAGAATATGCTAGATATGACTGAAGTCGGTATGCGGATATAAATGGTTGCATAAATCTTTTCTTTTTTTTTTGCATTGCAGTTTTATGGGATTACGTGTAGTCGACCCGACAACATACAACCAGGTTCAACGACTGTATTGCATTCCAGCGATTGACAGTTTCTGGACAAAAATGAACAATGACTACCTGCAATCTTTGATTGGAAAGCAACTTGTGATATCTGGTAAGCAGTTAGCAGTGACAAGAATTTTACAAAGTAGTAAGGGACCATTCAGACTTCATGACTGGGTTAGTTTTGTAGGAAGTTGCTGTTAAAAATGTATACCCTATACTATGCACACTAAAGAGAGCTGCATGCTACAAACATCTTTTGCAGGAGATGGACGTAATGATAGTCCTGGGCATTGCGCCCAGTACTGTACCTACACGTTGATGGAGCATGGAAGTGGCAGGATACTCAGTTTGGTGACCATGGACAAGCGGGAAACCACCAGTTCAGTAGTGATGGAGAAGGAAGGGCTTCGAAGAGCCCTCAATGTGTTACTTGGCAGAGGCCTGCAGATCTCCGAGCTGGTTACTGATGCTCATACTGGCATAACAGCAATGATGAGTAAGTATAATGTGGCTTCACTACTGCATGTTCTGGACAACCTGTACGCAAACATTTTTTGATACTTGTTTAGATGTATCCCAGGTAGAATTTTTCAATTTATTTACAGGAAACGAGTACCCGAAGATAAACCATCAATGGGATGTCTGGCACGGTGCCAAAAACCTGGGCAAGAAGCTCCATGCTGTAATTTAGTTTTAATAAGTTACTCATGAAATTGTTTGCCCTTAGGAAAATACTTTTATTCATCATACCCTTTTTCCTCATCCATAAATCATAAATTATCTTTAATTTCAGAAGGCAGAAATAAAGAACAATATCGCTCTGAAAGAGTGGGTTCCTGCCATTACCAATCATTTTTGGTATTGCTCGTCCAAAGCGCAAGGATCTGACACTGAATTAATTGTATGTTCTCCCAGAATGCTTTGTTCTGTGCTCCTTTGCTGTTTCAGTTTTTGGTTCCATGTTCCTACATTTTTTAATTTTATGCTCCTTGTTCTTCCCGTCCCCATCCTGGGGCTCTTATGCTATTATTTCTTAAATATTTTGGTTGTTTTGTGTGGTGAGTTTTGTGTTCTAATTTTTAATGACTGAACAGATCTGTTCCCATAATTGTGACTATCATGTAGTTTTTATAGTCCTCCCTTTTCTCTAGACATTTTTCCTCATCTACACAATATGATGTGACATTTTGCCACCGTCATACAAATGCAATGTTTTGTAATTATACTAATAATTTACAGGCTAATCACAGGTATATATACTTATATTTAGAGTGACAGCATTAACAGGCCCAAACACAAGCAAATTAGCCTTGATGCAGAGGTTTTTGAGTAAAAAGGTTCTAACACCAGTCTACTGGAACTGTCCATGTAAACAACCACAAGCAGCATATGCAAATGAGAAAGATGTGGCAGAATGAACTTGTTACCTAATTGTTTTCTTTCATTCTGTGGGAATCTTTAATTGTTATAGACTGATAACAATAACATTGGATAACAAAATGGATGTTTATACTTTTAAGTTATCAGTACCTCAGCAAGTTATACAGTGGACAATGGGAGAATAAAAAAAATAGGGACTCATGGAGTCTGTTCCAACACCATACGTTCTGAAACCTGCCCTTGACTTCCCAACACCTGCCCTTGACTTCCAGCACTTGCCCTGAACTTCCGACACTAGGCATTGACAAAAGGCCCGACCTTATGATAGCTGGGGGGGGGGGAGGCTATGGCTTTTACCCCCGGGACAAACTTTCTTGTTCACGAAGCGTCAATGAACAATTTTTTTTGCACGGGGATGCGCGACTAACTTTTTTCGGAATTTTAACATTATGGTACCCTAGCTACAGGTAGAAACAAAATTGCTGGTTATTTTCATGTGCTGAACAAACTTTTTTTTTTCAGTCTCAAGTGGGAAACAATTTTTTACGAACTTTTTTTTGCACCAAAAAGCCATAGCCCCCCCTACCCAAGATCATCTGTTCGGCGTCTAACAGCTAGAACTTGCCCTCGACTTCGAGCACTTGCCCTCCACTTGCGTTTGACTTCCCACGCCTGCTCTTCACTTTGAGCACTTGCCCTTAACTTCCTGCACCTGCCCTCGACTTCCAGCACTTGAACTGAACTTCCGGCACTAGCTCTCGACTTCCAACAACTGTCCTCTACTACCCTCGACATCGAGCACTTGCCCTCCACTTTCAGCGCTCTCCCTTGACTTCCAGCACCTGCTGACTTCCAGCACCTGCTGACTTCCAGCACTTCCTTTTGACTTTCTTTCTGCACTCCTCGCTCTCTTCACATACCTGGCTTCCCTCACCAGACCTAGGCTTCCCTACCACATCCAAAAATATCTATATCTACCCTTGGTTACCCAGACGTAAAACAGCAGATACCCATGGGCGTGAAGATGTATCGTGTACTGAGGCTGAGGGTAACATAATGATATAATGATATATTGATAAATGTTATTTTCTTGTAGGGAAGATGGCGAGGCATTGTACACCATACCACTGGCAAGCATGAGTGGCTTGATGGGACTTATTCAAATCCAGAATGTGAGCATCCCCCAATGGATGAGCCTGGAGGTGGAAAAACCTGGCTTGAAGCTGGATCCCCTGCACATGATGCGCTGACCATGGTTGTTTACAATAAGAGATTCTTGAAAACAATCGGCCACTACTCGCAGTTCAGGTAAGGATATACCACTGCAGGATGTTCCATATATGCCATTTTGGACCTCAAAACCTCACCAGACCGAGTGTTCAAGCCAAGCAGAGATCTCAAATAGGGAAGTAGAATAAAAAAAGCAAATACCTTTCAAGTTAAAATTGGTGACGCCTAATAACTTGACATTCGGCATGGAATAGATAAATGAAAGAGGATTATGTCAGATAATAACATAACTTTTATTCAACAATGAAATTTCAGCAACATACATTTAACTACATAGTGTAAAAGGAGAAATACATATTTACAAAAGAGGGATAGATTGTAGCTACAGCTAACAAGAGAGAGCATATATGGCACAGAGAGAGCAATTATACAATAATGCTATGAAAATGATTATCTTGATATTATAGTATCATAGAGGTTCAGAGTACAAACAATGGGATTTATCCTAATTTCTTAAAATTAAATTTGCTATTGTACCAATGCTGTAACCAAGCACACACAAAAATATGATCGAGTGATATTCCATATCTAACAGATATTTTCAAAATGGTATCGGCAAATCAAAAATAATTTTCATCATTGAAATATAAAGTTCATAAGAAGTGGCCTTGTACGTAGAGACCTCCAGTGTTGCAATCTATTGCTTTTATCTACCTTTGATCTGTCTGTCAGTCCATCTATCTACTATTAAACCATTCTACCCCGCCCTACCCTGTCACCATGACAAAAAAGTTCCAAACTAGCACCATATACATAGTTTTCAAGATTGTGGATGATAGATCTATCCTAGTGATCAGTTCTATTGAGTGACTTTTTTTTTTCCTTACAGGCACACGGGTGAGCTGGAGATTTTTCACCAGCACTTGCTTATGTATGCAGGGAAACGATTTTCCTTCAGGTATGTACACCATGTATGGTTCCCTGTGTGGATTGATGTATTGACCATACATATGAGACATTTATGAATTAAATAAAATTTTTCTGAAAATTACATATTTCAGCAAATTTGTATTTAATGATGTAAATTTCCTCCTCTCAGTCCCCCTGCATACAAGGCCAGGAATCAATTGGCAGCGATTGACTACCACGTCCACTCAGACCGTCCCCATAAAACGGACTCAAATGGAAATGTTGTGTGAGTTGTATATAATTAAATGGAATTGTGTTGTCAATTATTTATCAACAGTTGTCAGTAATTTTGATAAAAGGTAATCAATTACTTGATCAGATTACTTGACTTGGTAACTAAGTAATCTATTCCAATTTCTTGTAAAAATTGTCATACTCTGATTAGAGTTACTTATACGTTTTATTAGTCACTTTTTAGTCTTTACTCTTATGTTGTTGTTCATCACAAAATCTGTTCATTTGCCTAGTCGCAACCTGCTTCAATTTGGATTGAAATTTTGATTTGCTCTGTTTTTCATATTTTCTTTATGAAACGAATTAAGAAAAAAAAATCTTATTTAATTTAATCATCAACGGACTTGCCAAATAGTAGTCATTATTGGCTTATATTCACGAAGGTTTTATCCAGAACTTGAAGGTAACTAAATAACTGAAATAGTCCAGCCTATAATCCATAAACAACCTCACTGTCACTAGTAGTAATATGTAACATAAAAAGATCATTTAGAAAGGAAGTAATCATTGGCAGTCACTTGTTACTTAATGTAAGTAACTAAAACAACATTTATCAATCACGAATTATGTAATTTGCTTTCCTGTATATTTCTAGGCACAGACGGATGTATAATAAGAGGACGAAGACCTGGTATGCCCTGAAGGTCAAGGTTGCCAAGTCCTACGAGTACATCGCATCTTTGCAAGAGGCCATCATCAATCAGAGGCTTACTACGGCAGGACCACTGTCCCAGAAGGCAGTCCTACATCCAACTGATCCAAGGCACATTGGGAGGACCTTGGTGGGGAATGATGTGCCTCCTCTCGCCGAGCTTGTTGAACGTCAGTTCAGCAGGCATAACTTAGGAAATGACTGTGACTTGTAAACTATTAATGACTTGTAATCTACAAAAAATCATGTTCTCAATGGTATTTTGGTGAAATTGTTGTGTTTAGAGGTTTGCTATAAAGATGTACTATTTATTCAACAAACCTATCATTTAGGTAATTTCTAGATTTAAACAAAAATTAAAAATTATTTATGGAGTCCAATAATTAAAATACATGTCTTGGAACAATATAAGTATGGACAGTTTCAATCAATATCATGTTTTACGGACCTGACCTTGTGAAATTTGTTTTGGCCTTCAGCCTGCTATAATTGTATTTGTTCTATCACTTTGAAATATTGACCCATTTCAATTGAACAATTTAATTAACATGCTAAGCAGTCTAAAATAAAACTATCTTGTAATTAATTTATAAATTGTACATGTACTTATCTCAAAGATATCTAATCACAAGCTTTCTAAATCTATGCTAAATTGCATGACGGGTAAGATTTACTGATTATGATTGATTGTCGCAGATTGATTAAGTTAAAGATCGAGTATAACTCCTCCATCATGTCATGTTATTTTCGTTTTGTTAAATTCACTCTGACCAGTGTGACATGGTAGCTGGAAAAATAGTAGATATATAGTCCAATGTTATAATTAAATCAGTTTTTACTTGATTTTGAACAAGTTAAAAGCTAAATCTCTGTTTGTGCTTACAATATATAAAGGTTACAGAAAGCCATTATTTCTTGAGAACTCTTATCATACCTTGGATTGAATTTGTTGCTCATTGGGGAGCTCCAGTCGCAGAACACTGGTGACTTTTTGTTTTAGTAAAGTTTGAACTCAGTTGTGCGAGTGGATGAAATTTGGAGTAAATTCTAGGGAATTATGTTGGACTTGAATCATCATGGTTAGATGATCTGTTTATGAACAAGAACCCAGCGGTTGCATAATACAGGTGGAATGTTCTAAAATAGGGTTGCGCTTTGCAAATCTTTTTCGTGTCAAGGTCAAATCTGACAGTTGATTTGAAGTCTAGGGTTTATACAAACAATTACTGGTCCTCAGGATTTTTAAAACGGCACATCGAAAAATTAATTTGGATGAGATCAACTAGTTTATAAATACTTTGAAAGCAAAAGATTGGTATATAGATGGCTTTTATCAAAGAGAGATTGAGGATTGGAAAGGAATACAGTGTATTAAATATAAAATTACAAGAGAAAGGATAACAAATTGTCTGGTGCATTAATAAGTGTTGAGATCCCAGAACATTTTTCTCGTTTCTTAAATATGGAGATTAAAAAAAGCTAAATATTATTTTTCCGCCGTCCGGAATGAGTAAATTTGCTTATTGTCGTAACAAATATGAATATCTTTCTCAAAATAACCAATGAATGTATACATTATCCAAAATGCGCAACACTTGGGGTTGTCCAGTAACTGAAAATCCGATTATAAATAATGAAAATTTGTTAGCAATATGAGGGTGCATCATCAAATTCACAAAAACCCATTATATTGTCATAAGTGACCGGTATAATGCAGTTAAAATTACCCTGCCAAAAGTTTGGAAACACAGATCAAGTCACAACCATCTAACCATTAAAAAATTTTACAAAGTAATCGGACCTAAATTTATATCCTGGCAAAGGTCAATAAAAATTCCCATAGACTCTGTGAAGTTGATCAAAGGTAATTTGGAAGATTTCCCTATTCCATATGAATTAACAATTGATAGAACCACTGATCATGGGTGTTACAGAATAGCATGAAAACTGAATTTAACTTCTGAACGCTCAAATAAAGGCCTGACAGTTCAAGTATTTCCAAACTTTTGGCTAACAGTGTAGTACATAGCCCTGCCGGTAACTGAGACGTTGCAGGTTCAACTCCCAATCCTGGCACGGAGGAACTGAGCAGATCCTCCATAACTCTTTGCTTCACTTCACCAAGGTCTAAATGGGTACTTGACTATAAGCAGTGACGCCAATTGTAGAGTGACTTAGCATTGGGTGCGCTGGAAACGGCTGCCTGGCTGTATACACCAAGGGGCGTTGAGACTGACCTCGTCGGTGTAATGGACTATAAACATCTTAACACTTACATTTACATTTTCATTGTCCTTACTTTATACCATGTGTCCTCCTCCCAGGTTGAACCCGGTGTACTCCCCATTGGGGTCTGGATACCGATCTCGAATGGACCAGAGGCAACAGCTGGGTATGACCCTCCTGTTGCCCCTGCCCAGGTACCCGTGATGCCATAAAATGAATTGCCTGTAGGCTGCATGCCTAGATGTCTCATGTGATGGTGGCCTGCGGCGTCCGAAAATGTCATCATGCATGAGTCCTGCCAGCCGACCAACCATTGGGTCCAGAATGTAGTATTCAAGTTCCTGAAATGCAATATGTTTTGTTCAGCCATATACATAACTTGAATTTGGATGAGTTACTGTTAGGGGGCGACCATTTAACAGTCTTGGAGTTTTCCTCGTCAGGAAATTATTTATTTCACGGTAACGGCAGCCATGATTATTTATTTCAAGCTGGCGAAGTCCCTAGATATTCATTCCCAAATCAAGCAACACCTTATTAAGAAATACCCTTCAGAAGTTATTTATTTCAACTAATTGTCAAGACTGCCCAAAAATTATTTATTTATTTCACCAAAACTGAGCAAGAAATTATTTATTTAAAAAAACTCCCGCCTTAAGATTAAATGGCGGCCCCCTTTATGTAAATTATAAATAATTTTCATTCCAAAAACAACTTTTATCTTTGAACATAGTCACCATCTCACATTGTGAAAATATTTTCATACTTTCACCCTGTTCTGTTGTTTTACTTGCCAGTCAAAAGCTAAATAGCTTATGTTACTCGTTTTAGTGTCATTACCACCGTTACATAAAATTTTACTTTACTTTATTCGAAGCATGAAGTTTTACTTACAGGTCTTAGGCTTAAGCAGTTCTGTGGTTGACAGCCACAGCAAACCTTGTCAATGTCTTTTGACATTTCACGGCAATGTCCGCAGATGCACCAGGGTAAGTTGGTCCCAGACCCTGAAGGCGGAGGCGGGTCCAAAGGCGGAGCTTTGAGTAGGTCAAAAAGAAGGTCAGGGGAAGACTCCACCATCCTGAAGGCCAGATTTCTGACATCTTCTTCACTTAACTTGTTGATCGCCTCCTGTAAATAAAGTAATTTGCTAAAAAAACAACTCTAACTAATTTAGAATGCCTATGATTGCATGCCACTGATCATATCAACCTTCTTTTGGCACTACCAGGTAAATAGAATTTAACCAGTGGCACCTGCTATTGCTCTGTGAGTCAAAAAGCTAAGTTCTTCGAAACTGAGGCCACTTTGGTTGGAATTTCAGATCAAAGGACCCTAATAGATTGGTATATTAATCAGGGCTTTGAAGTCGGAGTCGGTAGTTGTGGAGTTTCGGGTGGAGTCGGTCAGTCAGGAGTCAAACTTTGATTTTGAGGTGGAATCATAGTCGGAGATGGAGTCAAGGGTAAAAATGTTTAATATAATTTACAAAGACAGAGTTGCAAAATTGTGAAATGAATCCCAAATTTACACCAAACTTCCTAGACAAGCATTCATGCACACAATCCTATGAAAATTTTGTAGAATAATTTTTTCTCCCCTGTAAACCATGTAATGTTTGTGTGCAATAATGCCGATAAGTGGAGTTGGGAGTCTTAAGTCAGAGCAGTGGCATATTTAGGGGGGGGGGCATTGGGCCAGAAATTAACATGGAAGAGATAGGAAAAGCCGCGGAGCGTCTCGTATTCGTCCCATGTAATGCCCCCCCCCCCCCTCAGGCCATTTCTAGATACACACCTGAGCCAGAGTCGTAATTCAGGAGACTTTTGAGGCGGGAGTCTGAGAACTAGACATTAGGGTTATGGAAGTTTCGTTTAAACTTGTTGATTATGCATGTCACATCAGAAATGTCTCAGATTATCTTGAAACTAGAATTGCAAGCGATGATTAAATGACTTGCAGGTGTCTGGTATGCGGGCATTCCACTGGTATGGGAGCATCCCACTGGTATAGGATTTTGCCACTGGTGCCTGCATAATCGCCGCGTACTTATATCTCCACGTACAGTATCTCCAACTACTGTAATTGCAGCCTACTTGTATCTCCACCTAATCGTATATCCGCCTCCCCTATCACTTCCAATTCTCATCGCCACCTACTTGTATCTCCACCTGGTCTTACACCACCTACGCTTATCTCCAACTGCAGTTATCGCCACATACTCATCTACACCTGCTCTCATCTCCACCTACTCCTATCTCACCTAATTGCGTAACAACCTACTCTTATCGGCACCTTCTTTTCTATCCAACTGTTCATATCTACACCTGTTAGTACCTCCACCTGTTCTAACTCCATCTTCTCTTTTCTCCACCTGTTCTTATCTCAGCTGTTCTTATCTCCACCTATGCTTATCTCCACCTTATTGTATCTCCAGTTTTCTCCACCTCATATTGTTGCCATCTACTCATATCTCCACCTTCTGTTATTTTATCATGTCACCACCTACTCTTTTCTCCGCCTGCTCTTATATCCATCTACATTTATCTCTACCTGATTGCAGCTCCACCTACTCTTATTACCACCTACTCTTATCTCCACTTGCAGTTATAACATCTCCACCAACTCTAATCTGCACCTAATTATATCCACTTGCTCTTATTGCCACCTACTATTATCGCCACCTTCCGTATCTCCACAACCTCTAATCACCAACTACTCTTATTTCCTCCCGCTCTACACTTTCTCAGCCCTGCTCTTATCTCCACCTCATTGTATAGCCGCCTACTCTTATCTCCATCTAAGCATACCACTACTCCTATTTCCATCCAGTCTTATCTCCAAAAGGTTTAAACTTATTTTTCTCCAAAACTGTCAGTCATAATTATGAAGGATGATAATTACCCTGCACGCAGCTTTCCTCATTTCCAGAAGACGGGCCATCCTGCTTGCCTCTGTCTCTGTCATTCGCAGACGTTTCCGCCCACCTCCCTGTGAGAACGCATAGAAATAGGATTCAAATTTTTTTAATTATTACATAATTGGGAAGAGAAAACAATTCACTTTATGGTGTGAAACAACCTTTAAAATGATAAAATGCTAGGCCTACACCCCCTACAGGGTATGTATGTATGCTATTCTGCTAATAGATTACCTGTTGGGAAGTTTCTTCATCGTCGGTTTCTTGAATGGCTGGTCGTCTCCTGACTCCCCCTCTTGTCCTCACTCCTCTCCTGGTTCCACGGCCTCCGCCTCTCTTACCTCTCTGTGAACTGAAAGGAAATTGCAAGGCTTTTAGGGTTATAAACTTGTTGAGATAATGTACTAAATGCCAAATTGAGATAAACCATCATTTTATTTGTGTAGATGATGTAGGGGGCAGATTATCATATCTCAGGTAGTTTCAGTAGCGGATCCAGATTGGGGGTCGCCCCCCCCTTGACCACTGAGATGGATATTTCGGGAGAAAAAAAAAGAGCAATGCGAGCCCGCATTGCCAAAATAACGCCCACACAGGCCTGTGAATGACAAAATGACGCCTACACTGACCAGCGGATGCCGAAACAATGCCCTTGCTCCCCTCAGAATGCTGAAATGACGCCAGGCCCCTCCTAATATAGACTACCCTGTCTGGATCCGCTGTAGGGGTTCTGCAGTTTTCAAAAAAAAATTGTTGTCCAGTTTTTTGGGAATTAATTTTTTGCAGTCTTTTCACCACAAAATAAATAATTTGCCGTCATGGAAAACTCAAACCTCCCCATGCGCCTGGTTGTTTCCTTATAATTTTGTGATTGACATCACACATAGCATTACATACATTCACCAAGTTTTTTTTATTTTTTATTATTTCCTACTGTCTTGAGCAGAATACCTAACATATTCTGATACACAAACCCCGTTCTCTGTTCCAATGCCATTTTTATATAGCAATAAGCCCGTGCTACCTGCAGAATTAGTTGAAAAGATGTATGAATTATATATACCAGTATACTGAGATGCAGAAATACCCAAGTTTCCCAGAAATATAACAAGATACTCAAAGATAGGAAGCAGCTGGTAGAGAACTTGCAGGTGGTGCCCTCTTATGTATTGTGCATGAATTAGCTTAAAACTAATCTTAATTAATTGGGAGCATTTAGAAAAGTCTGATAGGCCCTAAAGGGGAGGCCTTAAGCCTTGGAGGGCATAGGAAGGCACAAGGGAAATTAGAAGGCTAGAAATTAAGTATAACTTCAGATAATTCCCGGATCTTATCATTTTAATTGTGAGAAGAAAAGGATTGTGAGATTTACCTTCGTTGTAATGTCAGTGGCGTGCTACTGGCCACCGGCGTTCCAGGGGTGGCCAACCGTGGGCTACGCCTCAGCGGACTTGCTACATATGAGGAGTCACTGGAGCATGAATCGGTATCATCCATTCTGAAATAACAATTGATGGATATGACACTAAGGAATCAATCATTAAATATGACTAGATATGAGGGCACTATAACTAGCAATTGTGCAGCGTACGAATTACGTACGTAAATTCTACGTACGAAACTCACAAAAAAGAGCCGATCCGTAGAACGTACGAGGGGCGTTCAGAAAGTTCAAGGCTTTTTTTTATATGGACACTTATTTTCAATCTAGAACTATGAATTTTTTAAAGGATAAAATTCAGCAGTTTTGGAGTGGATTTCCAAAATTTTGGACAATTTGGACATTTTTAAGTCATTCTGTGGTTGCCATGGAAACAGAAAGTTTGGACTTTCTGAATGCCCCTCGTATGTACGTTTTCGTAAGAATTTCGTACGAATTCATAAAAATTTCACACAGGCACTTTTTAGTTACTTTGGCCATTTTATTGCAATATGGTCATCATAAACGGTTAAAGATTAGACCTTGTATCAATTGGCGTATGTGAAAAAAAATCAGCAAAAAAATCAAGTTAATGCCCCAAAAACCAACTTTATACGTATGAAATCCATACGAAAATTTACGTATGTTTTACGTACGTAAATTTTCATACGTGAAAACAACTGATTTACGTACGAAATACGCAAGAAAGAGCAACGTACGTTTTACGTACGCTGCACAATTGGCCATGTAATACAATTCATTTAGCAAATTAAGGGTATTAAGTCCAAGGGAATATATGCATCCCAAGTGGCATTTCAGGGCCCCCCCTCTCAGCCCCCCCCCCCGAAATTGCCCTGGGACCCATGCGTATCTCCATTTTGACACAGCATCAGGAGAAGATGGCATCAATAGTACAGCAGTAGGCTTCATAAAAATAAGATTTTTATTTACCTAACATACCGTTCTACTGATGGCACTAGTTTGGAAGGCGTTGATTGTGAGTAAATCACTGTAAAATGCAGAGAAATTATCAAAAAGTGGCAGTTTCAGCCATCAGCCTCATTGTATACTGAGGTGTAATCACAGTGACGTCACAGTAGCTCTGTCATGACGTCACTGAAGTTTCTTGTGACATCACTCTTTTCTGACCAATCAGAGACGGCTATTTCCATAATGTTTAGGAAGAAATCTCATCTTCTGAGTTCACAGGATAATTTAGCAGATGTCAGGAAGATTGAGTTCATGGAAACAGGTGCCATCACTAGCATCTTATGTCTATTTGCAATATATGTGTTTTTGGTTTTGACATAAGTAGGCTATAAAACTGACAGAGAAAATTGAATTCTCCCAAACCCTCGCTTTAAAATCTCACGATTTTTCAATGGGACGATTCATATTATTTTTTAAAAAAAAAGAAGAAAACAGCCTTTTTGAGAGAGGATGACTTGAGATCTATATACGGGGAGGGGGAGGGGCAGGCAGGCGGGTTTCTTAAAATTCTTTTTAATGAATTTTGTGACTTGCACCAGTGGGGCTTTCTGTCAATCGAAATTTACAGCCCTCAGGCCAATGCACAGACTATAAAGCATAAAGTCCATGCCCTATAAGAAGTCCATGCCCTATAATATAGTGCATTGACTTTGTGAATTAAGGCTAATACTTTATTAGGATTTTAAATCAGACTCGGGTTGCAATTCAAGTCTTCATCATTCATGCTTCACAGATTCACACCTTTGCTTGTAACTTGATTGCACAGTAAACAATCGTGAGAATGACAATACTATTTTTGGCATGGGGCTTGAGTAGCAGTTACCTGAATTTACAAGCTTGAATTGGCAATCAAACCAAGTTAATTGCTTCAATCAACACCTCGAAAAAAAAACAACACTTCAGTGACTGATTGCAGTCCAGCCTGCAGTAAACATGGGTTGCATTGCTGGCAAAGTGCCAATAATTATGCACGAAGGATTTCTGTTGGCTTCAAACCTCTCCTGTCAGTCAAAATGTGGAAAATTTCTTACCTCAACTGTGTAGCAAACCATCCTGTCACTGGTACATGTATTCACTGTGACCTCGTAAACCTCAGCTGTCACCAGGATCCTGTTATGTGCCCTGTGCTACCCACGTGGATTTGTTTACATGTGCAGTTGTTGTTGTCTCATGAAATCTCGCGCTGTAAACTGACAGCAGCAGCAGAGGCAGCAGCAGCTGCTCAGCAGCCAATCAGATGTGAGCTGCCTCCATGCTGCTCAGGCATGTCAACGGACTTTTTTGTGACTTTTACCAAGCTTGGTAATGCGTTGGTGACTTGAATGGAACTTTATACTATGGCAATGGTAAGAGGACATTGCTGTTTTTGTTGTTAGAGTGTCAAATGGACCTTATGCCTAAGCCTGCATATCTCTTTAACCAGTGTTGAGAATTTAAGATACATTGACCAAGGGATGAGCTGGAATTCTGAAATTCTTTCTTATAACACTAAACAAAAGTTATTAAATTTAATTTTACATAAAAAGAGGCATTATTAACTTTAATGCCACAAAAATATATGGATTTATAGGGATTTTGGGAAAAAAGTTTGAAAATATAGGGAGAAAAAAAAAATAAAGGGAAATATAGGAATATATTCTGCATCAAAATTTGTAAGCCAATCAGGTGACGTCAAATCAATCACATGCCACGCCAATAAATAATGCTGTACTGAATAAGCCAATATATTATTTTTTATCTATCAATCGATTGATCTATCTATCTATCCATCTATCTATCTAGCTGTCTAGCTGTCAGTCTATCTGACTTGCTATTTATACATCTATCTTGCTAATCTTTGTATTAATCTTTTTCACTGTTGTTTAATTTCTTTTCGTTGATCTAGGCCTATATCTGGACCTAGAAGTTCTGTCAACTTCAATCATGCATTTTTCCAGACTAAAAAAGTGCAGTTAGGCCTATTCCAGGATCCACAGTGATCTATTTTTTCGCAAATTAACAAATTTCATACATGTCAGTATAAGTAGACATTACTGGCATCTTAGACAAAGGAGGGGTGGGGGGGGTTTAAAAAGGATCAAATGTGAACGTTTTATAATATAATATCAAATGGAAATGGTATTTTTTTTAAACAATTTTTTTTTTACAAAATAAATTGGAAAATTTTGGTGCAGAATATAACAAATAGTAGATGTTGAGTCGACCAATATTGAGTTTTATTGGCCTCAGCAGATAATATTGGTCTCGGCCTGCTGCCTCGACCAATATTACTGCTTCGGCCAATAAAACTCAATATTGGTCTCCTCACCATCCACTATCTATATATTATAGGAACATAGGGGCGCTGGGAGCCCTGTAATCAATCGACCATTCACCGTGACCAAGTAACAATTAATTAGGGGCCGACCAGATGATCTTTGGGGGGGGGCTATGGATATTTGGTGAAAAAAAAAGATTGTTTCCCACTTGACACTGAAAAAAAAAAGTTTGTTCAGCACATGAAATAAAAAAAAAAGTTTGTTTCCACCTGTAGCTAGGGTAGGGATGGGACGATAATGGTTTTTTGATATCGCGATATCTTGAGAGGCTGATATCACGATAACACGATATATCGCGGGTGTCGTAGAATCCATAAATTAGAAGAAAAGAGCAAGAAATCCGCCTGTAAATGCCGGTCAAGCGCGATGAAAATTCAGAATTTTGCGCTTTTGAACAAAAAAGACACAATATATCACGACATATCATGATATATCACGATATTGTTCATATCGCGATATCTATAGCCATGATATCACGATATTTAATGTTGGAAGATATCGCGATACCGCGATATATCGTTTATCGTCCCAACCCTAAGCTAGGGTACCGTAATGTTAATACTCCGATAAAAAAGTTTGTCGCGATTGCGCACTCAAAAAAAATTGTTCGTTGACGTGCCGCGAACGAAAAAAAAAGTTCGCCCCGGGGGTAAAATCCATAGCCCCCCCCCAACTATCGTCTGGTCGGCCCCTTACATTAACATGTGAATATATAGTGGTGTAGACGATTTTTACATCTACTAGTAGGTTTTTTTTGCATTGCCGTTCTTGCATTGTCAGAAATCACAGGAGGCATTCTTTTCTGAAGGCGTTTTGACTGCTAATCCCCCCCCCCCCCTGTATACCATCAAGCAAATAATTGGGACCTTGACACAGTTGTAAAATACTTTGGGACCATAATATACCGGTTAGTTAGACAATAAAACACCCGAAGGAAACTAGGAAACACTATAAACGACCATTACTACGTCAACAAACTGCAGTTACGGATTCCAAAACCAACTCCGCACCCCAGACGGCGGTGAGTGATAATGCGACAACTGAGAGAAAATCATAAATGCTGCTGTTTAGAGAAGCTAAAATATACATAGCAACATCAGTTATAGTGAAAGACATCAATATACTTCGTGACATTACTATGTCATAAGCAACAGACATATCCACAACACAACCCAGTGAAACGGCATCATTAACTGACCTCGTCAGGGTTCCAGCTTCACTGACAGCTGTTCGCGCCATTTCTGACTGATGAAAATAGTGCGACGCTTGGTTGCCAAGCACCTGTCAAGCTTGAATTTCAGCGACCAATCAGCGCGCTGTTCCACGCGTTGTCCGCATGAGATAGTCACAACTACGGCAGTGACCTCATGCGGCGCAGAGTGGGTCGAAACACAGAGTGCGCGACAGCAAACCTTCAGCATCGCAGATTTACATGCAGCTACATGCCTATGTTCAACACAACTGTGACTTTTTGTAGCTGACTGCAACGAGGGGTCTGCAATTTTTCTACGGGCCCGCCCGCAATACTTTAGGCTGCACACATGCGGTCATGTAATTCCGGGCATGGAATGTTCAACCATGCATGAGTCCGCCACAGCCTCGCTTGACCGCAATTAATATGACTGCAGGTGTCCGAAGTTCAATATTTTGTGAAATTGCCCTTATTCTAATATATACACATATATATAATATAATGATTCAACTGTATTTCAATTATTTACAAGTTTGTAGCAGTACGTGGCGTGTCCCTATGGGGGGGGGGGGTACGTCACGCACCCCCCTCCCCCCCCCATATGGGACCTGCGCCGGTTCCCTTCATATGAACTTTCCAACTCTGTCACATGCATGGTAACTGGAAGACCAAATGGTCTCCCAGTGCAGATTTGGCCTCCCAGTCATTACCAAATTGGTATCACTGGGTGACCAATTTTCCCAGAATCTATCATTAATTTCACATTTAATTTGTTATGATTTGTAGTTCTTGTGTGCTATTCAACATCAAAAATATTCTTCACTGTCTTTATAATTATTTTTCCATCTTTCTGATTTCCAAATTTTTTGAACATTAAACATTTTGTCTAACTCTCTCGAGCATGTCATCACATCTTACGAATGTTCAGCTGATAGATATATGCATGGCATGTCACGGCGCTACGAAATCCCGTTGGTCTCCCGGTCAAAAATCCTTAAAAAATGCTCTGCTCGAGACCCCCAGTTATGCCACTGGTTTGAAGCATGGAAAACGACTCAGCGAGCACCTAGAATAAATTAAGCCATTTCGTTTAACCTGTGGCATCACTGGCTGCCGCATCAGTGCAGGTGGGGCTGGTGGGGCATTTTCCCCATCACTTTTTGGCCAAAGCATGTATGTTATTTTGGGAAAAATTGTGAAAATGCCATGACATGCTTCATTCCTTGAAAGTTTCAGCGCCAATTTGCCCCACCACTTAAATGAAACTGACCCCCCTGCCTTTAACACTAGTTAATCAAATGGCAAGCAAGGACAGGCCTACTGTTTCCAAACTTTTGACCAGGATCGATTGTATTACAACAGGGGGTCATATTCTTCAACTTCTGCTAGTGAAAATTCTTTTTTTTTGGGAGATAGTTATATTATATATATATATTGGCCTACTGGCTGCACATGTAGTGGTCAACGTGGGGTCACCTTTGGGGGGGGGGTAATTAAGACTTTTTTTTTTGGCTTAAATTGCTGGTACTTATAGTCTGTGCAGTCTATCCTAGGGTCACCCAGGGTCCTCAGGGGGGAACTTGCGAACTTTTTTTTTGTTGCAATTTACTAGGCTGGGGAATCATCTGCAGGTCTCCTCTGGATGGTATCATATGGTACTCATACTTTTTGCTAGTTATAGCAAAATTAAGTCCACACCTCTAACTGGCCATTCTTACACTTTCCCAGGAATGCCATCAAAACTGCGGATTCCAGTGGCGTAACTAGGGGTTCTCGAGCGGGGGGGGGGGTGCACACCCATAATACTAATTGTACATTTTAGCCAAGGTTGAAAAGTTCATATCGGAGGGCACCTAGGGGGGCACAGGTCCAACGTGGGAGGGGCACATGCCCCCCCCGGTGCTCCCCATAGGGATGCCACTGGAGTCTGGCGGATCCTTGTTTCAATAATTATATTATATATATTAAATATATGGGGGGCAAGTACCCCCTGTGCTCCCCCATATTTATGACACTGGTCATTGGAATCTGTTCTGGTGGATAATCTTTGTTCGACTGAACACTGGTTAATTGTCAGGTTTTTAGGGGCAACCATTTAATAATCACATTTATTAATCAGGGTGGGGCTTAGGGACCGTTCAGAATTTATGACTGGGGGGGGGGTGGGAGTTTTGGCCGAGGGGGTACTAACTTTTCACACGTGTTTCAAGGGGGGGGTATTAATTTTTGACAACACTTCCAAGGGGGTAAGAAATTTTAACAAAGAAAAAATGTTAAAGATCACGCATAAACTATTTTTATTTGGACTTTTTTATGCGCAAAAGTCCGCGAAATGACGCGATTCTGTACGCGTGGCCGTTTATAACAGTATATATGTGTGTATTGCTTTGTATTGCGAGGGGGGGGGGTACTAAAAATACGCGTGAAACCAAAGGGTGAGGTACTAAAAATCCACATGAAACTCAAGGGGGGGTATTAATTTTTGACAGGAAGTTCCAGCAAAACTCTCACCCCCCCCCAGTCATAAATTCTGAACCGTCCCTTCGAGTTTTCTTCGGCGGGAAATTATTTATTTCAAGGTAATGACGATATATAATTAATTATTTCAAGCTCACGAACTCCCAGAATGTTCATTCCAATATGAAGCAACAAGAAATACCCTAACCATGAACTTAATTGGCATGAAGGAATTATTTAGGCCTTACGCCAAGACGCCCCAAAAAGAATTTATTTATTTTACAAAAGGCGAAACTAAGTGAGAAATTAATCATTTAAGAAATCTCCAACACCCGGATATTAAATGGTCCTAATATCTGGTGAGCTTTGCAGATCTAGTCATTCAAGTTCCTACCATACATGCAGTTTGTAATAGTAGTAGATGAGTTTTCCCTGGACTCCAATGGAGGGAGGGAGGGGCCACTGTCTTGAAGTTTGCTTGTCATCTTGCTCGCTCGTACCTAGCGTCATGTAGACTGGGTACTAGTCAGGTCATCTTGCCGCAATCTGGGATCCACGGCATTTCATGACCTTAGGTAGCTAGTACTTGTTTCTGCAATCTGATTGGTCGAGACAACAATGTAATCAACATCCGCTCATTCACAATTGCTTTGTGACGTCACGTACTACCAGCCAGTCCACTGATATGTGGATGGAAACGAGTCTGTCTTGCCGAGGGTCTGCTGCCACGCAATCTACGAACCGGGTTTCAGCACTCCTAGCGAAAAATATCGGTACTAAACTTTTGGCGAAGAGCGGTGTCACTTTCAAGGGTCAGCAAAGAAAACCACGAGGATGGCTGCTGTTGTGGATAAAGAAGAAGTCGCAGATAATATTGAAAAACAGGAAGATGATGACGTCGTAGAGGAAGGGGAGACTGCTGCAGAAGGAGGCAAGAAAAAGAAGAAGAAGAGGAAAAAGAAGAAAGGAGGTATACGCCCAAAATCACATGGCAAATCAGTCTTGAACTTGCAACAGTAATCAAAATCACAATCCACATGATGATGCAGCAAGGCAGTGCTGAATTTCTCAAGAAATGTCAGCTGACAGTTGAATTTGCCCCTCTTAACACAATGCCATTTCCTTATTTTGTGCCTCTGGTAAGCCTACTATGGTATTGGTCAACCAATTTTAGATGCCAGTTGCTTTGATTGGTCAAGACCAGTTCAGTAAGTGCTCAGTGCACTAGATGGAGTATCATCCAGAACCTATTATCTATCAGTGCACCAAGCGGCCTCTCTCTCTGGCAGGGACGTATCTAGAAATGGCCTGAGGGGGGGGCCATTACATGGGGTGAATACGGGGCACTCTGCGGCTTTTCCTATCTCCTCCATGTTAATTTTTGGCCTGAGGGGGGGAGCCATGGCCCAATGGCCCCCCCCCCCAAATACGCCACTGCTCTCTGGCAAAACCCGACTACGCCACTGAATGAGGGGGGAATCAGTGGCGTAGTCGGGTATTGCCAGAGAGGGAGGGTGCGCAGTATTGGGTGGGGGGCTGTTACGACAACTCGCGTGACCGGGAAATTTTGGACACTTTAAAGTTACCCCGAATGATAGGTCAGGTTTCGAAAAAAAAGAAGTTTGTCTAATCTTAACATTTTATTGTGTATCATGGCCATACTGGCCAGTTTGCGAAATTTTTTAGCTTTTGATACATTTTTTCTTGCTTAAATCACCCTCCAAATGCACTAAATGGCCCCTAGATTTATTTCGGGTACGCACGGAAATAAATCAGCAATGTTGCTTGCTGTCAACTTTGTGACGTCATCACCTTTGTTTGAATTAGTTAACTTGTAACAATATAGGTTTAACAATGGTCATTGTGACGTCATCAAAAATGGATGTGCTGGAGGAGGGAGAAACTATTTAGAAAAATACCATGAAATAACTAAATTATTTATTTAATCTTGGAAAGACTTCACTAAATTCGTCAGAAAGTTTAATAACCATAAGTTTATATAAGAACGAAGGTAAAACCACCAATTTTTGGCAAAGAATTTTATCATTCAGAGAAACTTTAATACTAAGGCCACACTTCTACTGCTACTTCTATATGGGTGATCTGTGATCTGCATCCGGAGATCATTACTGCAGACTACGCCAGTTGCACACCGCAAAAGTAAAAGCTCCTTATAATTTATCTTTAGCTTCTCGGACCCGCTAACACAATAGATTTTCTGCCAACGGAAAAAAAAGAGTTCATACCTACAATTTTTATCAATTTGACATTATAAAACATTTAGATTTCACTCTTTTTTGTCGTACCGATCAACCCCCGAAAAAGTGCCTTGAGAAGATCCGAGAAGCTAAAGACCAATTATGCATGGCCGCTGATAGATACAATGTGGAAGTCTGGACATATGGCGTGGGAATATATATTAAGAATTGCCAGGTATCAAACCGTATCATTATTCCCAGAAGGGGGGGGGGGGAGTGATAGAGGGGGGAAAGGGTGGCTACCGTGGGGTAATTGTTCCCCCTTTGCCCTCCTGGTTACGTTATGTCACTGGGGAGGATTCCGATAGACACAGTGACGGATCCATAGGGGGATACCCCCTTCTGAACTACAGGGATGAAAAGTGACATTTTGAAGAACTTGACGGGGTCCATGACTATATGAGCGTCAAAGCGCTGGGCCGCAGGCTCTGTCATTAGACTGGTCCCACTTTTCCTAGAGCCCATCTGTGGAAATATCCTTGGTTAAAATTTGGTCAGCAAAGAAGATTTGAAATTTGTTACTACTTGTCAAATAGGGGTGTCACGAAATTTCTATACATCGATATATCGCGATATTTTGCTTTAAGATACCTATATTGTATCGTGGACTGGGTATCAAGATACTCACTTTATTGAAAAAAACACATAAAAGAGTCTTAAATCACAGTCAAATTCGTCATATTTTGCCAATCTTTGTTTCTCTCGAGGAGAGCAGTGTCTCAAAAATAAGCGCCCAACAAAAATTGATACAGCGATTGTGCTGCCTCCTTGTGGAGATGGCATTTTTGTCTGCAAAAAAAACTTGTTTGTTGCGGTCTGCAGCATATCGTATCGTGACCCTAGTATCAAGGTATGTATTGTAACGTGAGATAGGTGTATCGTGACACCCCTATTGTCAAACCTCCCAAGTAGTTAAATTTGTCTGCCCCCATTTGGTGAGTGCTGTAAACTGGTACTGCATTAAGGCTTAACATGCTTTATAAGCAATTTGCCAAAGCCAGTCACCAGGCTTTTGCACTCAGTCTCTGGGTCAGTCTGACTCAGTCATCTGATACTACAGACAGTGGCTCCATTCTAAGTCTGGTCTGTCTGATAATATAATGCTCTATTTAACAAAATTTACACCACAGCTGCAAAGGGGGAGTTCAGAGAGAACCAGAATGGCAAGGGGGAGGAGGGGTACAAGTTGTATATAAATAATTCTTGGCAGAATTCTGAATTTGTTTGCGAGTTACATGAGTTGCCATAACATGTGTCTAAGATTGTCCACTGCAAGCTGAATTGTTGCTGATGCAATGCATTTGCTAATAGCTATCCTGTTTTTTGACCCTGTCTGATAAGCTATCTGTGGGTAAATCTCTTGTCTGTTCGATAACTGTGAGGAAAGGTCAATTAATATACTGTATTCATTTTTTGTCACAATTGAAAGGCCACTCTAATCTGTTATTTTTTACTGATTTTAGCTTACATTTTTTTGTCCAATTACAGGTGCAGCTGAAGTGGTAAATGGCACTACGGATGAAGGGGGTGACCCGGTGGCTGAAACAGCAGAAAAATTAGAAAAGGCAACTCTTGAAGATGGAGAGGGGGCTGAAGAAAATGGTGAGTTGTTTTTTCGCTGTTGAGTAAAACATTCTAATTTATAAAGTTCGTTCAGGTTCTTCATATAATATGATGTTCTCGGTCACTTTAAACTGAAAATTGGGAAATGTTGTTTTATGTTTTGGAATTTACCAAAAGATTATTATTTATATATATAAGCGTTATCAGTAACTTCACTCGTGGGAAAGATTTAAATATTGGAGAAAAAAAGATAATTTGTCTTTAATTTGCCTCTATTTCAGTAGAAAGTGTAATTAATGAAAAAAGTCTTTTCCACTGATTTATTTCTTATCTGCCATTGAATTTCAAGACTCTTCACTGACAATAAGATTGATATTGCGTGAATGTCTGTCATTGCCTGCAAAGCAAACATATATGGAATCTTATCAATATCATTGTTGATGTTAGATAAGTTAAGTTACTGGAAAGCCAACAATATTACATGTAATGCTCTGGCTTCTTGGCCTTGACAGCAAGTTGGCCAAGGCTGCATCTGGCAAAATTCTTGAGGACTCAAGAATCAAATGGGAATTAAAATTGTCCAAGTATTCGAAGTCTGCTCCCCAATCAAACTCATTTCTACAGAAACTTAACACTAAACAGGTCTCCCTTTTTTTTTCACCAAAAGTCCATAACCTCTGCGAAAAAATCGAGCTCAATAAAAACAGTCCATTTTTTAGCAAGTGGCCCTGACTGAACCAATTGGAAATATAAACATTAGAAAATACTCTGTACTGTCAAAAAGTGTTATTACCCGCAGGGCTGTTCCATAGTCCATTACTTAGTGGGCTGATAATTCCCCATAACGGCCCTCGATTTCCAATAACAGCTTCTTGTTTAAAGTTCAGAGCGCCATCATATATTTCTAAGTCTCAAGAGGGCTGACAATGGTGACGTCACAGTGGCCTGCTTGCTTTTATGACATCACCGTCCATGACGTCACAATTGTCAGATGACAACACCAGTTATGACATCACAATAAACAATGACCTGTGAAGTGATTGTTCTGGCATTTATTGTTTATCTAATAGCATAAAATCTGCTTGGCAAATGGATAGTAATCGTAATAGCAATTCTTTTTGTTTGTGCGCTAATGCCGCTATGCTGTTTGAATGGCATTGGTGATGTCCACCTTGGGCCATTCGAACGGCATAGCACCAGCAAAAGTATTGTTATTATTTGAACAACTACTCTTAGAATGAACACAAGAACAGTTCATTCATCAACTCAATTTTAAATTCCTTTCTTTCACACAGCTGAAGGAGAAGAAGGACAAGGGGAAGAAAAGAAGAAGAGGAAGAGAAATAGGAAGAAGAAGACAGGAGGAGGAGGAGGAACTGCAGGGGGCTTAAAACAGACCGTACCCCCTTCAATTCCTATCAAGGACCTCTATCCAGATGGGGCTCCCGTTGGCGAGATCCAAGATTACCCTGTTGCGCAGGATGAGTAAGTAGCTTAAAATAGTTGTATATATGAGGAATTGCTTCTATATCTCCTGAATAGACCTCGTAGGGTCACCTGAGCCTATGTTGGACGGCTGTTTCAATCATCGTTCGCCTCATTGCCGTGTCCTCCCCCTGTCCTAATTAGCCTACCAAGTGTGCATAAGTACAGGACCTAAAGCCCCAATCATCCGTCTTTCCTTCCTGAATAGATGAGTTGAGAAGGTCGGAAAAAATTCACTATAGCGGGCCGTGGAAATGACCATATTTGGCAAGTGTAAACAATCGTTTTTTAGTGGTTTAACATGGAGACTGCCGCCCCCAAACTCCCGCCGATTTGTTTCCATGGCATTATTTCAACAAACTAACTAAAAAGTGACTTAAACTTACGTTTTTAGTGTATTTTGCTACTTTCCGCGTCACCAAATCAAGATCGTCGTCATGTAAACATTTCTTGCCTTGTTACAATGGCATGACGTCACGAATCTATTGTTCTCCAAATATGGTCATTTTCACGGCCCGCCAAAGTGAATTATATACCCAGAAGGTCTTCTGATACGATTACACATCTGCAATCTTAAATTGCAAGAAATCCAGTAGAATCCACATTGTTTTCGACAAAACAGCACCATTTCAATTTGTGTTCTTGTCTTCGATCTCGCAACCAGACCCTGGTCGAGACTGTTTGTCTTAAAATGGTGGAGCTGGGTTACGCAAATTCAGAATGCTTGTGGTTTTTAACAAAAAAATCACCTGTATAAATAATATGTGCACTATTCCTTAAGTTGTCAATATTTTATTGAGTTAAATCTTGTCTCTTTCCTCTCCAGTCAGACTGCCAAAGACAGGTTCACCAGCGAAGAGAAACGCACTCTTGACAGACTTCACAATGATGTCTATAATGAATTCAGGATTGCTGCTCAAGCGCACAGAAGTGTAAGCATTAAAACTGCTGCCAAACGGCTTTTATTTAAAATTAAATTGAAGTAAAAGCCACATTTCCACTTCTGTGAATTTTAAGGCATTTTAAGCTTGCCTTAAACTTTAACGCAGATGCTGTGTCTAGAGCAGATCACTACTGCCTTTATGTCCACACTGTTCAACAACAATTCCATTGACATTGTTCATAAACATGTATTTTCATTTCAATATAACATATTTTTTATGATTTTGCAGACCCGCCAGTATCTGATGAGCATTCTCAAGCCCGGGATGTCTATGATTGAAATTTGGTAAGTATTCAGGTTTTCTTATACATTTTCCTTTTCGAGATGATAAAAAATTAATTCTACATGTCTTGATGTCCGATTATATATCCTGTTAAGACTGTTTGATTCTGTAATTTCCAACGTGGGTAATGCGCTTGTTATTGGTCTCGTTTGCGGTGGTGAATATATTGCAGTTGCATATTATTCATTGCCTGACCTATAGATTCAAGATAGAAAATTTGACAAAATTCTGCCTGCTTATTAGTTAGCGACTTGCGTGTCTTCATTCGTTTCTGTCGATAGATTTATCAAATTTCTTTTTTTTCCAGTGAAATAATAGAGAATTCCAACCGCACGTTGATAGCAGAGAATGGCTTAAAAGCAGGACTTGCTTTTCCGACCGGTGTCTCTCTAAATCACTGCGCTGCTCACTACACTCCAAATGCTGGGGACAAAACTGTCTTGCAGTATGATGATGTGATGAAGGTGGATTTTGGCACTCATATAAATGGTAAATTTTTGTGTGGGTGGTAGTTGTAGTTTTTTACAATTCTGTAAAGTTCTATGAAATTGTTTGCCTCTTTGGCCTTCAAGTAACAGCTTGAAATTCCCATTTCTTTTTTCCTCTATGATTATGAAAATACAAATATTTTAGCATCTCAGCATGCTTAATTTAAGTATGTATTTTAAAAATAAAGATCTCTCCCTCTCTCTCTCTCTCTCTCCTAACTTAAGATCAAACATATTTTTGAACAAGTTCAACTGCTTCTAAGTGGAAGGTTGGTCGGCTGACTGTTTGGATCATCCTTCACCTCATTGCCGTGTCCACCTCCTGTCCTAATTAGCCTACCAAGATTATAAATACAGGATGTAAAGCAGAGTAATTGGATGTCGCGTGTTGCTGTGTTGTTTGAGACATTGAATATTTTCTTTTTTTCTTCAGGGCGTATCATTGATTGTGCGTTTACTGTCGCCTTCAATCCGAAATACGATAAACTTCTCGAGGCTGTAAAGGACTCCACTAATACAGGCATTAAGGTAATGGTACTGCACAATTCTTATTTCTTCATGGAGCAGTTTGAAATTAATTATATTCTAATTTAGCTGTGTATTTTGCAGATTTGAGATCGTGCTCCTCCAGCCATGTTTAGAATTGTAGTTGTGTATTCAAGGATGCAATCAGATTTACGAAATAATCACGATTTTTTAATCATATCTTCTGATAATTTTCATGCCGAAGTCATGCAGACCTATGATGATTGGTCACTTCCAAATTAGTGACCATCATGTCGCACATTCATTAGGCTGTTTACCTCTGTCTTAGACCTGGGGACCTGGGTCTGATTCCTGACTTGGCAAATTCAAATTCGGCCCACTCTTCAGGGACGGATCCAGAAATTTTGAAAGGGGGAGGTCCAGCGGCGAAACCTGAAGGGCTGGAGCAAATCCGGCCAGGGATCTCTATGTCGGGATTGAATCTCTTAGCTTGAAAGGGGGGTCCACAACCTCTGAACCCCCCCCCCCCCCTGGATCCGCCCCTGCTCTTGTAAGAGAGGCATTTCATCTTTTACCATAAATGCATCTCATCTCATTTAAGTAGCTCTTGCTGGGTCACCTGGGCCTATGTTGGACGGCTGTTTCAATCATCCTTCACCTCATTGCCGTGTCCTCCTCCTGTCCTAATTATACCAAGTGCATAAATACAGGACGTAAAGCCCCATTCCTCCATCCATTCATCACATTTACGTTGTCCTTACTTTCCAGACTGCTGGAATAGATGTTCGGCTGTGTGACATAGGAGAGGCTGTGCAAGAATGTATGGAGTCTTACGAGATTGAGTTGGATGGCAAAACATACCCTAGTAAGTTGCTGATGTCTCTTCGTATATTAAAAATTTATATTTTGAAATTATTTTCCAATAGACCTATTTCACTGAATGGCCTGAACATTGACCCCAAATAACTTTTTTGTACTTCTGCGATTCTTAATTTGCTTTTCACACATTGGAGATGTATACACCCTAAACCCAAAAACACAATTTTCAAAATTTCGACTGAAATGATGACCAAGTTACAAAGCCTTAAAGTTACATAAAAATGAACTAAAAATACTCCAGCTTGGAGTCACCTTGGCTGGACCAATCAGAGGCAAGGTCGGGAAATCTATTAGCCAATGGGACTTCAGTATTTACCACTTTTCCCCTAGTGTTAAATGAGAGAACCATCCGTGAAATTAGTCTGTTGGGTTGACATTTGCATGATTAATTTAGCACATCTTTGAAGGTGTCACAAAAAAATTTAATTCGTTAGAAATGGCATTTGACTCCAGTCATTAATTTTAGAACGGAAAGTTCACAGTATTAGATTCGGTACTAACCACCGGACACTGTATCTTAATTGATTGGAGAATTTATCGTCCTTTTCAGTCAAGGCAATAAGGAACCTGAATGGACATTCTCTGGGGCAATATCAGATCCATGCAGGAAAGACTGTGCCTATTGTTAAAGGTGGAGAGAGAGTCAGGATGGAGGTTAGTAAAACTGCCAATTGCAAACATTTATTTATTAGAGTGTAGTTTCATAGGATAGTTTAAAAAATTAGTCATATGGAATTTGTCCATGTGAATTGTAATAATGCCAATATCCTTTGAATGGCTTTTTAGCTCGTCTGTTTTCTTTGAAAACGAAGAGCTATTGTCGTCACTCGATCGTCGGCGTTGTCGTTGTCCCAGTTAAGGTTTGTGTAAGTGTCCATTTGTGACCTTAGTATTTCACTTAGACTTACGAAATTCGGTACAGATATTGGCCTATGGGTATGGATCAGGAACATATTGAGCAATCCTAGATGGCCACCATTTCGTGGCGGCCATTTTGGTAGCCATATTTCTTCATTCTTCAACTGGCCACTGTGCCCTTAATATTTCACTTACAGTGATGAAATTTGGTACAGGTATTGGCCTGTGAGTATTTATTGGGAACATGTCGAGAAATCCAAGATGGCGGCCATTTCGTGGCGACCATTTTGGCAGCCATCTTTCTTCATTCTTCAACTGCCCACTGTGCCCTTAATATTTCGTTTAGAGTTATGCAATATGGTACAGGTATTGACCTGTGAGTATTGATTTGGAAATTGGTGATAAATCCAAGATGGTGGCCATTTTGTGGCGGCCATTTTTGCAGCCATCTTCCTTTCATTCTTCAATTTCCACTGTGCCCTTGATATTTTGCTTAGAGTTATGCAATATGGAAATTTGGCCCTTGGGTATGATTGGGAACATGTCGAGAAATCCAAGATGGTGGCCATTTTGTGTCAGCCATTTTGGCTGCGATCTTTCTTCATTCTTAAACTGCCCAATGTGACCTTAGTATTTCACTTCGAGTTATGAAATTTGGTACTGGTATTGGCCTCTGGGTGTGGATTGGCAGTAAAATTAGATCGACTTATTAGCCTGTGGGTGATTATCAGGCACACATTCATAGATTTCACGTTAACAGACGAGCGTTGAAACCGCTTGCAGTTCTGGTTGACTTCCAAGGGTGTCAAAAACTTTCTTGGGAGTTCTGTATTTCTACCTAAATTAAGAAGTCTTCATTCAAAAATGCTGTCTGAAATCTGGCAACAAACTAGCTCTTGTATTATTGCAAAGGGTTGGCCAGACGCCTCGTAAAGGGGAATGAAGCATGGCACTATAAAAAGCTGCTTTTATATAGTAAGATCATGAAGAAAGTCAATTTAATACTGTATTTCGGTGTTTATGTTGCACTTTTATGCTCTCTTTGTAATATTGATTGATTGAAATAACTCTCTGCATTGCAGGAGAATGAATATTACGCAATAGAAACATTTGGCAGTACTGGAAAGGGATTTGTGCATGACGATATGGAGACTTCTCACTACATGAAGAACTTTGATGCTGGTCACATACCACTCAGGTTTGTACTAATGACTCTCGTTTTGATAGGCTGTTGAGAGTGGCACCAACTCCGGCGACTTTAGTATGCTTTGCTATTAATGACAGGGTTCCCACAGTCCCTGAAAATGTAAAAAAAAGGAATCTTGAAAGTCCTTAAAAACTGCTTGAAATCAGGAGGTTCTGCTATCTTGATTATCTCCAGATATTGCTTTAAAATCCATTATTCCATTGATGTCGAGCTATCTGGAATTCGCTGCTGAAGTACTCGAAACAACCGGCATTAAGTTTGTGTTAAAAAATGTGGCTAAAGGACAGTAAATTGCTTTGAAACATCATATCAAACCCCTTCTGTTGATTTCAGGGTATCTAAATCGAAGCACTTGTTGAACGTCATCAACCAGAACTTCAGCACGCTGGCCTTCTGTCGTAGATGGATTGACCGTCTCGGGGAGACAAAATATTTGATGGCTCTGAAGAACTTGTGTGATGTAGGAATCGTGGATCCTTACCCTCCGTTGTGCGACGTTAAAGGGTGCTACACAGCCCAGTTCGAGCACACCATATTGTTGCGTCCCACGTGTAAGGAGGTTGTTAGCCGCGGAGCGGATTATTAAATTATGAATCTTTGCGACTAAGGAGACTGTGCGACCTTCATGTGAGTTGTGCGCTCCGCGGGGTGACATGGTGCGGTTGTTAAAAATTTTTTAAGTAATGATGTTCAAAGTTATCTAGAGACAAAGATCATTTTAGGAGAATAGTGAATGACTTGAGCTGCTAAAGTATGTATGAAATAATAATCCAATGTATCTGAAGTTATATCATCCTCTTATACAGGGCTAGTGCTATTCAGCCTTTTACGTTTGTACATATATATGTGTTTAATTTTGCAAGAAGTCTAGTATTTTCTTGTATATAATATTAATAGTTATAGTAATTCATGAATTTCGAAGCAATTAGTATGCCTTCCATCATAGTGCTCAGCATGTAGTCAAATAAACTAAGACCAGTTATGGACTTTCTGATTGAGGTACAGAACATGTTTGCATGACCTTTTGGCTATGGATAATGTTCTACGAATACGAATCTTTTTGCTATTGTTATCAGGAATTGTGTATAGGGTGATGCAATAGTACTGAATATTCCAGCTGTTGCCATATTGAATTGTTTGAGGATGATTATGACGAAAGTGCAACGGTTTGGAATTCTTACAATTAGCCAAAACTGCATTAGTTTTATAATATGCTTTCTTTCCAGTATTGTTAATACCTTAGCCTCAGAATTAGACATTTTTATCAAAATGAACAATTAACTTTCGCCTATGGTGCAAATGTAGTAATTTATGAATTAAGACTTTCACAATCTTGAGGGATGTCTTGCTGAATCCATTTCTTTGTTTAAAAAGGATTTGTAGAATGAGTCGTTATTTTCTGAAGTAAAAAGACTATTACCTGATCGTGTTGATTACTTAAGTTCATATTTATTGGTTTAAAAACTAGATAGTTGTGACTATCTGAAGACTTGTTCAGTTATTAAATAATTACACGTGTCATTTGTGTAGTTTGTGACTCTCATCAAATTGTCCCAAGTGGACCCTAGAATGCGTGTATTATTTGGATCTCATATTTGTTGGTTCAAGAACTTGATACATATGAAGACTTCTGTTGATATTAAATGATTACACGTGTCATTTGTGTAGTTTGTGACTCTCATAAAATTCTCCCAAGTGGACCTTAGAATGCTTCTCTTACATAGAGATGCAGCAATCCATGCCAATCGATTGCACAAGTTGTAAATTGTCTTTGAAGGGTGGGAATTTCTTTTGGTGTCTGACATTTTTATGGAATGCTTGAAGGTTTATGAAAAGATCGCACAACAAAGGTCTGTGAATTTCATTAAATTTCATTATTTGGGA
Source organism: Platynereis dumerilii (assembly GCA_026936325.1). Lineage (NCBI taxonomy): Eukaryota > Metazoa > Annelida > Polychaeta > Phyllodocida > Nereididae > Platynereis > Platynereis dumerilii. Next base: position 14,011,956 of record JAPTHN010000016.1, on the reverse strand, counting down.
AATTTACTAAATGCTTCGTGAATTGTGGAACTCCTCCGTCAGTAATGTTATTGCACGTTTTTGATGACTCGCAGTTATTAACTGCTGATCGAAAAATATTTTCTAATGATCTATACATATATGTGAAATTCTTGGGAGGTTTATGAAAAGATCCCGAGACCATGGTCTTTGAATGTCATTAAAATATTTTGAAAATGATAGAATGCTTCAGTGATGGTTAATTCCTGCAACTCCTAGTTTTTATCTAAGACAAGCTGTCTCTGAAGACCTGTCCAAGGCCATGACTGAAACTTAATTGAAATTTATAAAAATGTAAATATCAAAAGATCCCGCAGCAATGGTCTTTGAATTTCATTAAAATGTTTTAAAAAGGATCATGAAGTTCATCCGATTCTATCTATTGCGTATGGTGATTGTTCTGACAACGGAACATGCTGATGTTCGTAGTAGCTCCTGGAAGGATTTTCTTCGATGTTTTTGTGAAACGATTTTTGAAAAGATCCAGCAACAATGGTCTTTGAATTTCATTAAAATGTTTTGAAAATGATCGAATGTTTCGTGGACTTCATCAGATTCTGTCTATTCGGTATGGTAATTGTTTTGACAACAGGTGGAAGTCTTGAACAGCTCCTGGAAGGATTTTCTTTGACATTTTTGTAAAACCGTTATTGAAAAGATCCCGCAACAATGGTCTTTGAATTTCATTAAAATGTTTTGAAAATGATCGAATGTTTCGTGGACTTCATCAGATTCTGTCTATTCGGTATGGTAATTGTTTTGACAACAGGTGGAAGTCTTGAACAGCTCCTGGAAGGATTTTTTTAAAAATTTTTGTGAAACCGTTATTGAAAAGATCCCGCAACAATGGTCTTTGAATTTCATTAAAATGTTTTGAAAATGATCGAATGTTTCGTGGACTTCATCAGATTCTGTCTATTCGGTATGGTAATTGTTTTGACAACAGGTGGAAGTCTTGAACAGCTCCTGGAAGGATTTTCTTTGACATTTTTGTAAAACCGTTATTGAAAAGATCCCGCAACTATGGTCTTCGAATTTCATTAAAATGTTTTGAAAATGATCAAATGTTTCGTGGACTTCATCAGATTCTGTCTATTCGGTATGGTAATTGTTTTGACAACAGGTGGAAGTCTTGAACAGCTCCTGGAAGGATTTTTTTAAAAATTTTTGTGAAACCGTTATTGAAAAGATCCCGCAACAATGGTCTTTGAATTTCATTAAAATGTTTTGAAAATGATCGAATGTTTCGTGGACTTCATCAGATTCTGTCTATTCGGTATGGTAATTGTTTTGACAACAGGTGGAAGTCTTGAACAGCTCCTGGAAGGATTTTTTTTAAAAATTTTGTGAAACCGTTATTGAAAAGATCCCGCAACAATGGTCTTTGAATTTCATTAAAATGTTTTGAAAATGATCGAATGTTTCGTGGACTTCATCAGATTCTGTCTATTCGGTATGGTAATTGTTTTGACAACAGGTGGAAGTCTTGAACAGCTCCTGGAAGGATTTTCTTTGACATTTTTGTAAAACCGTTATTGAAAAGATCCCGCAACTATGGTCTTCGAATTTCATTAAAATGTTTTGAAAATGATCAAATGTTTCGTGGACTTCATCAGATTCTGTCTATTCGGTATGGTAATTGTTTTGACAACAGGTGGAAGTCTTGAACAGCTCCTGGAAGGATTTTTGTAAAACCGTTATTGAAAAGATCCCGCAACAATGGTCTTTGAATTTCATTAAACTTTCACTAGTAGGGAAATCATTCAATGCTTCGCATGGTTTATAGATAATCTTTGCCAATGAGGCGGTGCCTTGTCCTGACAGCCGAAATTTGAACTACTAGAAAAGTAGCAAATGATATATTGGTGAAATCTTCATTAAAAGATCCCACAACAAAGGTCTGAAATTCCTTTTAAAAAATTGTGACGAAAAGCTACTGTTTTTGTTGGTGTGACTCGAGATGCCCTTTTCAAGTAGTGGTTTGTCCATTTTTATCAATGGGTCAATTCCACAGAAGTGTACCACAATTAGTGATTTTTGGGATAGCTCTAATTGCCAAGTTTTTCGCATAATTAAAAAATTTAAACTGGTATTTCACGAAGCTTGTTGAAATGCAGTAAATCTATGCTTCAGTTGCTAAAAGGCAGCATTTTCCATTTAATTGAAATTTTAGCAAAATCCATTTTTTTGTAAAATGCATCAAAATAGGCGAAAATTAAAAATTCCTTTTTCTGAACATTCTTTGACTACAAACCAACTTCTTAATACTACTATGAGTAGAAAAATATAAAAACCAGTCAGTTGTGTATGCCTGTTTATTTCATGGAAATTTGGTGTTTTTTTGCCTTTGAAATTGCATTATTTACTCACAGCAATCTGAAATTTGACAGACTAAATCAATTTTGAATGTGTTTACCCTAGATTAGATAATCGTGACCCAAACAATTTTCCTTCAGATAGGTCCCATCAGTCATAGTGATTTTGTCCCATCAGTCGCGCCAGAAAATAATGGATTTCCCAACCAAGGAGGGATGGAAAAAAGTAAATGTTGGTTTCATTTGAAGGCCACACTCAGTAGGAAGTAAATGCACCCTGATACAAATTTATGGCATGCTTTTGAACACAGATATTTCAAGATAAGCAAACATACCCAAAAACCTGTGGTCAAAAATGTCCCATAAGTCACGACATTATATTCAATTTAATTGCAGAAACGGCAATTAATATCCGATGTGTTTTCGTCACTAATTTATTCTTTAAGGCAATGAGAATGATGTAGCCCAGCCACACAATTCTCTTTTAATTTTTTCTGACAAATTTAGCCAGTGGCATAGCCAGAAAATGTATCAATTGTCCTAAAAGTAACGGTGGAATCGACCAATGATGAAGTGGATTTTCCAGACCTGTCCAAGGTTGTGAAACTATTGAAATGCTGAACAATTTTTTTAAAAAGGTATATGAAAAGATCCCGCAATGAAGGTCCGTGAATTTCATTAAAATTCTTTAGAAAATTTTGAAAAACTAAATATTGGTCTATGATGATACATATTGATTCGATTGGAGATGCCCTTTCAGTGACGTGGTGCTTCGCTTTTGCTACTTTGGTTTTTGTCAACAATAAAGATGGACCTTGCCAAGGTCATGACTGAAAAGAGGATTATGAAAAGCTTCCGCTGCAAAGCTGTACTTATGCTGCTGGCAGGAGTGGATAACAAAAGAGATTATCTTCTATTGGATTCCTGGGTGTTGATCACAGTTTGGTCCCTCTGTATTCTGGTTTTAATACATTGTACCTCTTTGATTCTGGGAAAGATTGTTCGAAGTTTATTTGTCTCGCAAGCATTCTACATCTGTTGCTAGCCATACTTTATATATTCCTGTATGACTTTTTGTTGGTTGCTCTGAAATTTATACGAAAAAAAACGCAGGGACAAAGACAGGAAAAACAAAATAATTAACAAATCATCCAACTGATTTATGAGCTTTCTTGATGCAGACCAAGGATGTCTCTAAATAGTCCAACAAGGTGCTGATGAGACGTAAAGCACAAACACACACACACACACTTCTGGTAAAACAAACTTTTACAGTGAGCGCATCCCAAATGAAAGCTCAAGATACACAGCTGAGCTTATAGCTATCTGCCAAGCTGTGTGGCTCGCTGAAATGTCTGAGAAAGACTAAATTTGTAATTTTTTCTGTCTTTCAATTCTGCATACAAGCTCTTGCTGGAAAACGGATGGATCATCCCATTCTACGGGATCTACTTATGCTGCTGGCAGGATTAGAGAACAAAGTTATTATCTTCTCTTGGATTCCAGGGTGTGGACAACAATTTGGTTCCTCTGTATTCATTTTTTTTAATGCATTGTGCCTCCCTGATTCTGGGAAAGATTGTTCGAAGTTTATTTGTCTCGCAAGCTTTCTATTGTAACATCTCCTGCCAGCCAGATTTTATGTATTCCTGTATGGTTGGACGAAGGTCGATATAAGGCATTGTATCATTCATGTGTGATAACTGTAGGGAGGGCTTTTTGTTTTATTGTGAGTGGAGGTCCTTCTTGACTCAATCAATTTTCTTTCTCAGTTTGAGCCTCTTCTTCTTGCATCTGCATAATTTGGCCAAGTTGTACTGACGATGACACAAAATCGCGTGTGACCTTTATACATGTATTGATGTTTGCAGGCTGCCAATTTCAGCTGGGTTTTCAAACAAGTCCTTTGCAGTCTCACGATCTTGAGCTGCTTTTGTTATCTCTTCCTTCCACAGAGGGAGTTCATCTTTGCTGGCTCCTTGACATTCAACTGTCAAGGAAGAAATGTCTTTTTGTTTTGACGTATTGGGAGGACAGTAGCTCTTGGAGCTTGGCAACTTTTCTGCAAATGTCTGATGACTGAAACTATCTCTTCAGTACACAGTAAAGTTGGCTGCCAACCCAGTGTATTCAACTGTCTTCGGCCTATCTTACAGATCGGTATGACAACCTCGTAGATAGCTAGAAGCTCAGCTGTTTATATTGAGCATTCATTTGGGATTTGCGTGCTTTGAAGGTTCGTTTTACAAGAAGTGACTGCATGAGTAGTGTGTTTCCATCTTTTGAGTCATCTGTTTATAAAAATGTATGGTCATGATATTTAAGTTTGATATCATGGAACCTTCTTTGACACTCAGTTGGATCAGTTTCTGCCTTTTCTAGCTGTTCTAACTCCATATTCTCAAGAAGAAGTTTCTGCATATTCCAGTGAGGAATTTGTAGAACTCTGTTTTCTGCAATAAACACTAAACAGTGTATCTATTGCAGCATCTTCGAGATGCGGTTTCATCCTTAATCGCAGTGGACTTCAATCGACTGATATATTACACTCACATCAGTTACATCATGTTCCGAAGTGACTGAAGTCCAGGTCACGCTTGTTGTTGGATTCTGGGTGGTTAATGGCATTTTTTCTGGGGCATTCTGTAATAATTGAAGCAAATTGATTAATTCTCCCAGCCATGCATCACAGGATAAAACTTACTGAAGGCCAAATACCAGGCAGATCAGGCTTTAAGCCCCAATCTCATAAATTTTCTAAACCAGAGTTAAAACCAGATTTCAGAAAAGTCAATATTCTTTTTCTGGTCACATTTTCTTTGTTTGTCAGTTTCCTGTGCTCATGAATTGATTTACACACAAATAAGAAGCGTGGCAAAATAGCCGAGGATGTATGATATGTTTGCAACCTGGGATGGCCTTTTTCTTGTGTGAATTATGCTTGATGTGCCCGCAAAGAAATATGCAAATAGCATAATACCCGTTCAATGAACGGGAGTCATAATTTCATTGCAGGCCAATGAACATTTGTTGGCCCATACATTTGAACTAAAAGATCAAGATATAAAAACGTGGGCAACAAAGAAAGGAGTTTGCTGGAGTTGGCAAAAGGAATAGTGGATATTGTAATAATTGAGCGGGCCCAACTTATAAGGGGACACTCATCGGAATTTTGGGGGCGCTGACCGCCACTTATTCTTGCGCAACTTGTAACTAACTAGGCCTATACCTCACAAACCAAGACACACAAAATAGACAACTTGTAACATAATACACCTTACACAAACACACATAAAAACAAGCTATAGACACCTTGTAACTAGACCAGAATGTCTCTACACAGCCGACGTAGGTGCTGATGAGACAAAACCGCAACACACACAAGTCATGTGCAATGAGTTTGCTGTTCTGAAATTTCATCTGGTGAAATAAATTCTTGTTTTTCAAACTGTTGTTAGCTGCTGCCAAAGCACATGATGGATATGATCCTTGAAGTTGCGTGGAAGATCTGTGGTCCACAACAGATGGTAAATAACAATTTGGGTGAGGCTGTAGGTGTGTAGGAGGATATTTCTGACACATGTGAAATATTTGAATAAGTTATACAGTTCTTCTGGCGAAAGCATTTTGTTAGTTGGCAGGTAAATGTTTTCTGTATCGCATTTCTCTGCCTCAGGCAAAGATGATGAACATCAGTTAAATTTTCCATTGCTTGGAGCAATTCCCTCAGAGGGACAAGTCAAAGTATGGATGATTTATCTTGCTTTCAGCAGAGGAACAGGGTAGTCCATGCTCCAGAAGTGCCAATTCTAAGGCTTGCTGCCTCCAATCAATGTTATTTGTGGATAACTGGGTTTCTTGGTCCATCTGTCTATCACTTGAGCTGTTGTCACTCATTTGGTGGTTTCTATATCTGCAGCATTTCTTGGGAATTTCTTCGCTTTAGATGTCAATGACAAAATCTTGGATTCTGTAAAAGGTAGCAGTTCAGAAGAAAATGGCAAAAGTGAATGCTGGGTCGACACAAAGCATTTTGAATTTGAAAAACAATGCTTCACCATGTCGTTGATATGTTTGTTGTTGGAAAAAATACTAATTTGTTCATTGGGGGAAAGACATGTTGTTGGTATTGCACCAGAATCAACTTCAAAACTTCTTTCAGACTTCCTGGTACACAACAGCTAACTAGAGATGATGGGTAGTGATAACACACCTATTTTGAAGCAGAAAAAATTTACTGATAAAAACTTATGAAGAGAGGTGACTGGCTTACCCATTTGTGATGAATTCATGCAAATAGTCCCACATAACTTTGAAGCTAACTCCGTAATGTATCATGAATAGAACTGGCCCAGCTGTGACCTGTCCAATCTCTCCAAACAGCAACTGGCACACTTCGAGTGTACACCGCGCAGAGTGCCATACGCTGGAAATACATGCAAAATATGTTAAGTCTTAATTTTTACACACTGGGAGTAAGTATATTATCAAACTAAGCAATCCTTTCATGAAGTTTTGAAAACTTTGTGGTTGATTTTCCAAAACCTCCTCCTTCAGGTTGTCTAGAACGAATGCTTTTTTTGGGCCAAGGGTTTGATGTTTTATGTTGCTAAAACTGTCGTAATTGGCTTTTCTGTTTCGTATGCCATGATCGACTGATCTGGAGCGGAACATAATTTGTTAATCAAAAAATTCTTGAACAATGACGTACCAACATGAACATAACCTTTGCTTTAAATTATGTTCTGATGACTTTCCTCTGTTTCAATCAATTTTTCCATTGGTTAATTTCCATTGCGTTTGAGGAAATTCAAGTTTCCAATGTTTGCCATTGTTGTCAATTCATTTGATATGTTCAGATTCCGGTACTGATCCTTGGGCCTCAGTCTTACACCGATCACAATAATCAGTCTCCCTGGATACGATGACCTTAGATTACGACATAGCCTGTGAATCTGACCGAGCAGCATGCATTTATCCCTCTACACTTCGTTTGTCCCGATGGTGATTTAGACAATGTTATTTTACGTTGGAGCAAGAGAGCCATTCACATATCTGTTTACCATTTCTTCAACCCTCATTCCAGAAGTTGCGATGATGACAGAATTCGAAAGTGGCATTCCTATAGCCATTGAATCACCTTCTGCCACAATTCTAATATGATTGTTGCTACCATATTTTTCGTTAGCTCCTGATCTATGTTAATCTGTTGCCTTCCAAAATATGTAATCTGGGTTCTCGGATTCGCCATCTGCAATATATAACAATTATCAACAATCAAGATTTATTTCTATTTTTAACCTATTCTCGCTTCTTAAATAAATGGGCTTTAACACCACTTATATTTTAGTTAACACTTTTTCAAATTTATTCTGTATTGTTAAAACTCCATTTTTCCTATTTGTGATAATGTTAATTTCACTATTGCATTCACATATGCGAGAGCAATTATGGAGACTGTCAGGTCTCTGCGCGCAGCGCAGAGACCAGAGGTCTTCAAATGGTAGGAGACAGAGCTACCCACACAGGGATATACTAAGAAACTTTTTTGCATGTGCCAAAGCTGACATAAAGTGGCACCGTTTATGTGACGTCATAAATAATTGGCCTATTGTGCTCCCATGGCAACAGCATGGCAGGTGGCGTCATGAACAGGACAGCCTCACTTTCATATTTGTGACGTTGCCTCCTTGACCTGGAGCTACAAGTGCTTGTAATTTGCAAGGTCACATCAGATGCCTATGCTCTTGATAAACCACCAGAATGCTGGCTGGATCGATCAAAGGTCACTATCAAGCAAAAAGAGAAATACTTTATTTAGTTTTATGAAGACCACATGGGCCTACAGGGCAAACATTTGAAGGTGTAAAGATAGGGACCAACTAGATGATACTTGAAGGGGGGTTATGAAATTTATCTATCAATCTATCTGCTTATAAATAATATCGCTAGGCCTATTAGTATTTAAAACACTTCAAAATAATTTCATATTTCTGACGGTCTCGCTATGCTCTTTGGCATCATCATATTATTTTCATTATTTTCACATGCAAAAACCACCGGCTTGGCTGCAAATTTTCCGCAGGGGCAGCATAAATGATTTGCAGGAGCAGCGCAAATAACTGCAGGAGCAGCACAAATGATCAGAGGAGCAGGGGATGGCCCTATAGCCTGCCAATCATGTTTTTTACTCCTGCGATCCGGAAAACAGTCTGCGACATCCAAAAATTGAGAAAAACACTGGCTCTTCCTTGGCGGCTAAAAAAATAATTTCCACAGGTTGAATCTTTTTTGACTGCCACGACGGAGTTCCCCGATTTCTAGGAACCTCATGTTTCAACTTTTTGCTCAGCTGCTTAGCAAAAAAATCAACTGCGGAAGTCTCAAAATATAAAAAAAATTCCCATGCAATCTTAGTCCTCCGAGGCCAAAACAAACTCCGTAACGTGCCGTGTGATCGAGGCATAAAGGGCTTGCCCCCAAGCCAAGTGCTGAGGAGCAAACTTTTATCCCAATCCACTATACTATATCCCCCTACTTCTCTGAGATTGCGACACACTCCAGTCCACTATCTCACCTCAATGCCACCTGCCACCATGAGCGGTGGAACCTGATGAAGAAATTCCTGTCCATCTTTTAGTGTCAGGTTTGGTTATTGTGCTGCACTAGCTGACTTAGCCAGATTTAAATGGCCTTCACGTTTGATGAACTCATCTTATTCTGCTAGTTTCTTTGTCCAGTTTCCAGTATGACCTTTTTTAGATATAGTTAATTGACTTAAATGATGAATATATTTAGACGTAACTGATACCACAAACATAGTTGGGGTTGAACAATATCAAAATCCTGTGACTGGTCACCCACAAGGAACAAGTCATGAACTCTACAGCAAACATAAATGTTTTATAGAGAACCAGTACAGCTTAGAAATGCACATACAAGTTACAACATGCTCCAGACTAAATCTACAAATGAAATGAAGAATATGGAGGTATGATGATGAAATTACTTACCTGCTTAATAGGTATTGGTTTCCCAATAAATGTATTAAACATCCAAATATGAGTGTGAAGGAGGATAAATCCAATAACTTGAAGGCAATTATAAAAATGTTCTGCTCCAGTCTAAAGTTACAGGACAACTCCAGTTGCTTTTCAATTTCCTCTCTGGACAGTTAGGTGAAGTTGATAACACCTTCTAACAAAAGACAAGAAATTTCCTTTTGGTGACATACTTTACTTCTGATAGCTGTGGATAACTGTATGATGTTAATGTGCAGGGTGAAGTAAGTGGCCACAACAAGAATCCTTGGATTACAACTTATTCTTATCCGAATATCAATATATCCAAAATTACTAAAAACTACCGTATCTCACAGGACTGTTTCAACCAGTTTTGAGCAGATAATAGTTGCTCGTGGTTATCTAAGGCCCTTGTTGCTGTGGCCCCTTTATATATTATTCATTTATGAAAAATGTAAGAGCTGGTTACATGTATGTGGAATTGTATTATACCAGAACTTTTAAAATAAAAATAACTTATTGGCTGCAGTATTTGCCTCTTTTCATTTGCTTTCTAGTATCCTGGAAAGAAGATATACTATGAGGTTATACCATGGGTAGGTGCAGTACATCCCCGGTATACTCCCCGAGACCCCAGTATATTCCCGAGACCCGAAGGGTCGAGGGAATATACTGGGGTCGAGGCACATTTTTGAGAAATAATGTAAAAAACGGCCATGGAACTAAATAAAAAAACGTCGATGCAAATCTCTGATTTTACGATTGAACTGAAAATTCTTGTTTCACTTATGATTTTTTTTGGCAATAGTTTTTGAGTTATCGCCTTGAAATTTTGGATTTATAATCTGTACTATATGTAGGAAAGTACTGGAGAATTTAGTAGGTCTGCTGCTTTCAGGTCCTGAGATATAAGATCAAACGGCCATGGAACTGAAAAAAACGTTGACTCAAATCAGTGATTTCTTGCTAGAACTGAAAATTCTTGTTTTATAGTTATAATTTTTTTGTGGCAAGAGTTTTTGAGATATCATCTTGAAATTTTGGACTTGTAATATATACTATATGTTTAACATTAATCTCCTATTTTATGCATCTAGGTTGATTAGATCTAGAGAAATAAAATAAAACGGCAATGGAATGCAGAAAAACGTTTCTGAAAACATTGAATCACAGTGCTTAAACTGCACCAAAAAACATAATTTAAAATTAATACTTTGCTATGTGTTGTGAAATATTATCTAAAACACGAAAATGAAATAAAAAAGGGTCCTCATCCCGATGGAAATTCATATAAATCAGTATTTGTACAACTAAGTCATTTTGGTAAAACTAAATGAATTTACCGAAAATCGCTCTGGAAAATTTTCTATACTGAATAGAAAGTCAAAACTGCATTATTCCCATGCAATATTTTCTTCTGGATCTAATACTTCAAACCGTTTCTCTCTAGCCCTACTAGATCCAGTGCAAATTGCAAAAGAGTGAAAGAAGCTTGTGCTTTCAAAATTACAAGAAAATATGATGAAGCAGCAGGAGAGATTGTGACGCTATACAGGCTTTCTGTGGGTCTGTCTAAATGCAGCTCTCTCATTGGCTGTTTTCAGTATATTCCCTGAAAATTAGGGAGTATACTGGTCAGGTGACCTATACTGCTTTTTCTCCCCGATACTGACTTTTTCCCTGCTGTATTGCCCAGGGAAAATCACAGTATCGGGGAGAAAATGTGCCTAGACATTGGATAATTAAAATTATTTCAGTAAAATATTCTAGGATCCTTTGGTGTTTCACCATTTTTCTTGTCCCTATCTGGAGTTTCACCCTTTTTTTTTCAGGAGGTTTTTCTCCTTTGTCGGTCCCAAGACATCTGCCAAAAGGTTTTTGAATGGATGAGTCTCAACTGAGGTGTTACCATTAAAACCCATTGCTCTATTTTCGGAACGAGGTTAACTTGACTTACAATGACAAGAGGACCATTGCTAAATTTAAACAGGGTGATCCACAAGTCTAGCTCGTGGATCTCGAGAATGCTCATGGTCTAGTGAACGAGACTGGAGAAGTTCGCAAGAAATCTGGGACACCGTTCTTCCATAGGTATTTAAGCTAAACAATGGTGCAATTTCAGAAAAATAATACAGTGGTACCTTCGTTGTAAGACCCCTGTTGTGAGACCCACTGCCTTATGTGCCCGCCTTTCTCCTGCACTAAGCAGTATTTTTAGTGCATTTTGCACCCGAACGAGAGACCACACCCCCACGAGAAACCACTTCATTGCCAGTTTGGCCAATATGTTAGCAGCAAGATCTCTTGATTTCATCTTCTTCAGACTCAAAGTAGTAACCTACAGTGCCGCCTGTAAGTAAGTGAAACGCATGATGTTGTGCCATTGCATCAATGCTAAACATCCTCAACCAAACTGCTTGTGGAGGCACTAATTTTCATCTGATGAGCAGAAAACATAATAAAGGCCGATATGTGAGGCATTCGGGATAACAATAGCAGCAAATTTTCTCTGCTTTAGTCGGAGTTAGGTATGGGTCAAAGTCTTTGATAAGTAAGTGAACCACCCTTCCTTATTAAATAACATTGGGCCGGTGTTTCACTTACTTATCAAAGACTTTGACCCATACCTAACTCCAACTGCAGCAAAGAAAATTGGCTGCGATTGTTATCGCACATGCCTTACATATCGGCCTTTATGACCCAATATGTTTTCCTTTCATCGGATGAAAATTCATGCTTCCACAAGCAGTTTTGCTGAGGATGTTTGGTGTTGTTGCAATGGCACCATTTCATGCGTTTCACTTACTTACAGGTGGCACTGTATATACCAAGTAGCACATTAAAATTGTGTTTCACAGCTGTCATTCTCATTGTCTACATAACTTTTAAAAAGTAAAACTGTTCACAACCAAGAAAACCCGGGACTAACTTCACATGACCTAGATATAATATCTGTTCTGCATCTCACATCTCACAGAATGCATAACAGTATCCTGACAATTTCTGCTAGTGGGTTATTAGGGTAATGTATTATTGGAAGCCCTAGTCCATCTTGCAGAAATTAGTGGTTTATAAAGTTTTCTGTTGTTTTCTTACCAAATAAATGCTGTAAACTTGGATACCTGGGAAAATAGGCCAGAAGTGAAATAATATTTTAGATCACCATATTTGTTATATGTTTCCCAGTTTGAGTTTTTAAGCTCCAAGCTCACTCGTCTAAAGCTTTTGAATGAGATTAAATTAGCTTAATCAATACATGTCTAGTATATATTATATAATGTGGAAACCAAATGTGGTGCAAGCCTCACATGTGACATACGGCCATATAATTGTGTGTTATTGATTTTTTAAAATGAGGAAAAACCTGGTTTTTAGCTTGCATGTATCAAAATTGATTAGTTTGGGGATGGGCTGTGAATATTACTGCATATTGTATTTGATGCGAATTCATAACTTGAACCTGTAAGCTGATGCTCTACACTCACTGTGCGACATACTTTAATTCACGGTATAGTTCCATCACTGTGCAGCAGCCAGAATATTTGCTTAGTTATACCGTGTATATCATAATGCACTCAGGCAAGGATGAGCACATAAACAGTGGATAAAGAATTATTCAGGTTACTCTGAAGCTTTACAACATTGCTCACTTAAACTGCAGACAGTTGAAATGCATCTGCAGGAGACCAGTTGACTGTGAACAATGGATATCCTTGATCTAAACAACTCTAAATCTGATGCTGATGGACCAAAATTCACAGGACAGTGTATAACTACAAGATGAAGGAAAAAGGCAAAACATATCACTTCATTTGATGCACACTAGGCCTATATGACTACAAAATGAAGGAAAAAGGCAAAGTATATCACTTCATTTAGGCCTAATGCACACTATATGCACGCTATATAAATACAAGATGAAGTGAAAAGGCAAAATATATCACTTCCATTTATTTTGTACACTGTATAACTACCAAATGAAGGAAAATTGCTAAATATATCACTTCATTTGATGCACATTAGGCCTATATAACTAGAAAATGAAGGAAAAAGGCAAAATATATCACTTCATTTATTGTGTACACTGTATAACTACCAGATGCAGGAAAATGGCTAAATATATCACTTCATTTAGTGCACATCGTATAACTGCCAATTGAAGCAAAAAGGAAAAATATATCAATTCATTTATAAATGATAAGTTGATGAGCACAGGAAACTTTCATTGACTTTATAACAAATGGGTGACTGTTCCGAATGAATTAAATGAAAAGGATTTATGACTTATATAATAGCAGGATGAAGCCTGATGGCAAGAAATTCAGTTTTGTTAAGTTGAAACATATCAGAAAAGCGGGTTATTTAGTTCTCTAATAATGGCTGACCATATTCTCAATGAGTTTAAAGAGGATGCTAAAGAGTTGAAAACTCATAAGACATCACATAGTCCCAGGATGAACAGAACTGACAACAAAGATTCATTTACAAATGGAATACAGACAGCCGAAACCAGGGAGAATGAAAAAAAGACAAGGTGAGCAGGATTTTTAATCTTAATAGAGTTTTTTTGGTCATTTCTAATTAGTGCACAGGCCAAGGTCTCCATAGAGTCTTTTGTCTTTATTTATCACCAAGACATTTTTCCTAGTGGATGTGACTATGAAACTAGACTCCAGGCTTTGGCCTGTGGTAGTGGCCTGTTGGTTTCCATTTTCTTATTCAATGTGCAATATGTAGATCAAAATTTTGATGGCAAGTCCCAATTTATTTGAATGCTTGTATTTTGTGTGGTAGGCTGTTGGATCATCTTCAATAGGACTGTAAACTAAGTATACGTCCTTCAGAGGGGGTCAGCTGAGCCAAAAGCACAAAAAATAGTTGGTAGGGTTGATGCTTGCCATCCTTCAGTCTTCAGGGCTAGTGATTCCATACGCCCTTCACCCAAGCCCCCCAGAGGCCAAGATGTGTGTCACAGGATGGGGTGTCACTGGGTGCTTTAGGCTAACTGTCAACATTTCTTGTGGCTTTGAATGTAAATCCTCTCACTTAATAGCTATTTTTAATGTGTCTGTTTCAATGTAGGGCCTACTAAAGAGCAGAACAGTTGAACATATAAATTTACAGTCAACACAGAAATTATTTGCACGCTTTGATTTTTCATCATATTTCAAAGAAAAATGGTAGTATGATAAAAAGAACTGCCCTATGTTTTAGAGTAGTGTTAGTAGGTTAGGTTCCCATGCATTTCATTTTTTACCAAAATTCATTTTCTTGGAAAATGTGAAAAAACTGAATTTGAAAACCAAAAAATATTTGCACGCTTCAGCCAACTGGCAGAAACTGAATTTTTAATGATGATACTCAATTTTTTCTTTGGAACTACTGTTGTTTATGGTATATTTAGCTCATTTACATCAGTCAGAAATTATTTGGGGTTCACAGGTGGGATTGCAGGTGTTACTCAAGGAGTACACCCATTCCCATGTTTTTCTCATACATTTAAGTATAAAAATTAATTAAAAATAGCAATTGTCATGAAATTGGTCTGTGAAGTCCTTTAAAATAGTCAAATTGTGAGAAAAATATAATTTATGCTGGTTTTTGTGAAGAACTATGTTCAATATCTCATCAGGAAATGTAAAAAAACAAGGCTCTTGGTGATTTGGTGCTGAGATACAACTTATGATTTGCCTCTGACGAGTTATTTAACCACTTGCTTATCAATAGTTGTTAAGAAAGAATATTTAGAGTCGTTTTTATTAATATTTGCCCACAAATTAGGTTATTATTCGATTTTAGCATATATGTAAGTGTAGCATATTCAATGAATTGTCATGCATCGATTATTAAGATCCACCCAGGCTTGTTTATACAATAATTATGGCCTAAATTATTATGACAGTGAATAGTTTTCATTTTTCAAAGCTTATTTTTACAAAGGAAACCCATTATTGTGAAATTTTCACTCATTGAGGTTCTCCATGGGGGTACCCTATATGAAGCAACAATTGTTGTAGGCTGCATAACGGTAATAACATAGAGCAAAATTCGAAAACGATTTGTCTTAATTATCTCAGCTGACTTTCTCCAAAATTATTACAACCTATAGTTCACAGCTCACAGTCAAAATAGTCCCCAGGGGCAAAATTGAGTCCTGTATTTAAGATTTTTTCAGTTTGATTCAACTCGTATTACTGTTTTCCGGCATTTTGCGGTTGCATGTAGAACACAATTACCTACCAATACCTGCCAAATTACTTTTTTAGACAAATAGACACAATTATGGAGTTTACTAATCAGTCTCATGCGAGTTGCTTGTTTCTAGCCATATTTCTATAGCCATAGATAGAAAAAAAACATGGGATTGAGTGCTTTCCCTTGGTAACTCCTGCAATCCCACCTGTGAACCCCAAATAATGTCTGATTGATGTAAATGAGCTAAGTATACCATAAACAACAGTAGTTCCAAAGAAAAAATTGAGTATCATCATTAAAAATTCAGTTTCTGCCAGTTGGCTGAAGCGTGCAAATATTTTTTGGTTTTCAAAATTCAGTTTTTTCTCATTTTCCAAGAAACTGAATTTTGGTAAAAAATGAAATGCATGGGAACCTAACCTACTAACACTGCTCTAAAACATAGGGCAGTTTTTTTTATCATACTACCATTTTTCTGCAAAATATGATGAAAAATCAAAGCGTGCAAATAATTTCTGTGTTGACTGTATATTACATTTTGTCACAGCAGCAGCTTCAGCTCACTGAGCTCAGCAATGTGGTTAACCACATTCTTTTTATGTAAGTGTGTCAAGTTTTGCTGGGTCATGACCCTTTGAGACTGTGAGTCACATATGACCCAAATAGAGATAAACCAGGGGCTTGTCTGGAGGGTGAGGTCTCACGGTACTCTTACCACCCCCGATCAGTATGGAGGATGGTGCTTACTACTTGATTGGTTACCGGTTGGTTGGGTTACCAGTTGACATGATTACCAGTTCGCTTTCAGTTTACATCGTATGAAATAGGTTGGCTTTGGTATTGATGTCATCATTCAGCCGTTTTACGCCAGGGTAATGTCACAATAAAACTGGCAATTGATATTTATTGGTGACATCACAAGCACATAAACCTAGACCTAAAAAGTATCAGCTATAACACTGTCTTCAGTGTCTTGGCCCAGTTAGAAACATTTGACCCAGATATCTGGCTAGCATAGATGTCTGGAGGCATGAAGTCCATGTGCACTGCAGCATTCCATCAGTGAAGGCTGCCAAGCCCAACAGTGCTAAAAAAACATGGGAGGTATAACATCTCCCTGAAAACTCCTCTCTCTAGTATACTACTGTGTGAGATTGGCAGGAAGGTTGCACATTACACAGGTATGTTTGTTACACTAGTCAAACTGCTGATCCTGGTTTATTGTGTCAGTCAAGACTTGTCAAGTGTAACGTGTTGCATCCCTAAGGTTACATCATCTTTAGATCCATACTGTGGGATAAGATGGCTTTGTCCAACACTGTAAAATATTGAGTCAGCCTAAATGATTGAGTGAGATGGTTTCACAATTCCTTTGAGTTGACAAAACTTGTTGTTTTAAGTTACGATAATCTGTCCGTTTAAACAACAAGCTATGTTAGCTCAAAGGAGTTGTGCAACCATCTCACTCAATAATTTTAGCTGACTCAAAATTCAAATTTTACAGTGAAGTGTCAGAAAGTGTGAGACTGAACTGACTTTTAGCCTAAGTTTGTTCTAAACATTTATGTTCCATTTTCTGATTTCCTACATTTAGGCCTTTATGGCTAGTTCTCACGGAGACGTAACAGAGGGTTTAAGTGACGGCGTTTCTTATATTTCCAGGAAAGGGCAAAGATTTGAGCATGTTCGCCGTCAAATTAGGCTTTACGGCGCAACAGGAACAGCATGCGTCGCTTTAAGAGGTCTTTCTACGCAATTCCTAGAAATTTGACGATGCAGGAAAAAAAGATTCAACCGGTTGAATCTTTGCGAGGAAAGAAGTGGTGAAGCAAGAAGAAGCGTAAAAAGAAATCAGTGCGCGCCGCAGATTTTTAAAGTTGCGACGCACAAAGAAGAGCTTCGACGCAGAAACAGCAGTGTAGCAGAAAGCTCTTGCTTCATGTCACATGTTTCAGACACGCGTCGCAGAAAGACACATGTTCGACGCACGTGAGAGGGTGCGCGCCGCGTCTTTTGGACCCCCAATGCAGCAGACAGAGTGGCGCCTGAGTGCATGCGTTGTTCTATTTTTAGCATCAACCCTTTGTCTGCGTGTCACCCTCTTTTTGCGCAGCGGCTGGGGCAGCAGCAGCGAAGCAGGGGGGGCGAAGGAGGGGGAAAGAGGCGGTCCGCACCCTGCATATATATAGAGGAGGCCAGTTTAGAGCACCATACCCACTCAGACCTTCGACCAGAACACACCTAGAATCCACGACACTATTATCAACTGCTACATTTGCTGCTACTTTTGTTGCTACAATTGTACTTTTGCTGCTACAACATGGGACCAAAGAGGAGAAAGGGCACCGTCGTCACCAGGGCACCAACCAAGCTCAGCACCAGGTCAACACTCCACACTCCTGGGAGCACTCCAGTGACAACTCCAGCTACAACTCCAGCTGCAACTCCTCTCCATGAACCTTCAGATGCTGCAGTGACTGCCTTCTTCACTACAGCCATGGCAGACCTCTCTCTACCTGGGCTCTACACCTCCACTACAGCTGGCAGCCAGACGAAGACCACCACTTCAACCTCCAAAGCCACTGTCGTCAGCGAGACCATCTTCGAGGGCCGGCCAGAAGACAACACAACAGAAGAAGATTCTTCAGTTGAACTCTTTGAAGAAGACAAGCCTGCTGACAAGCCTGCCAAGCCTGCTGCCAAGCCTGCTGCCAAGCCTGCTGCCAAGCCTGCTGACAAGCCTGCTGCCAAGCCTGCTGACAAGCCTGCTGCCAAGCCTGCTGACAAGCCTGCTGCCAAGTCTTCCACGGGTCTTCCAGAGCCTACTGCCAGGTCTACTCCAAAGAAGCAGACTCCAAAGAAGCAGACTCCAAAGAAGCAGACTCCAAAGAAGCAGACTCCGAAGAAGCAGACTCCCAAGAAAACAGCAGAGAGCCAGCCTGTTCTTGCTCTAGACAGAGTGGCCATCCATGAGGACACCTTCGAGGAGGAAGAAGACTCTGCTGATGACACCCCTGCAGCTGCTGAAGCCAAGTCCAAGGGCAAGAAGGGCAAAGGGAAGGCCCCCAAGCCAAACATCCGCAACAACCTGGGCATCACAGCTGAACAAGAAGATGACCTCATCAACTGGTACAAGGAGCATCCTGTGCTGTACATGAAGGGGACCAGAGGCTACAAGGGGAACGAGAAGCTGCTGCTGGACTCAGAAAAAGCAAAGGAGCTGGGCCCCAAGTACACCTCCCAGGACATCTTCAACTGGAGGAAGACAGTGCGCACTCACTTCTCCAGACTCGTCAGGCCTGAAGCTTCAGGAGCCGCCAGGAAGGAAAAGCTCACAGAGAGGGACGAGTACATCCTGAACAACTGTCGGTTCCTGAAGGACTCCATCGTGCACAAGCCAGGGAAGGAGCTGTCCGCCATCTCTCAACTGTCTGCCAACCGGCCAGCCTCAGACTCCGATGATGAAAGCTACAACCCTGAGGATTCCCTGCCAGCTTCCTATGACATGCCGGACCTGCCACCTGAACAGCCAGCACAGGACAGCCAGCAGTCCCAAGTCTTCCCTGGAGCACCAAAGCCTGGAGCCGCTGCCAAGGGAACCAAGAGGAAGGCCCCAGGAGATGAAGCCATGCACTCCGCCATGCACGTCATCGCAGGCAGCATGCAAGCCATGTCCTCCGCCAAGAAAATCCTGAAAGGCTCTGGCTGCAAGATGTGCCCCGACCACCAGGAGTTGACACCCGACCAGGAGTACTGGAGGATGAAGTGCCAGGACCTCTACCACGTGGGAGTGCACGCCAGCCATGAAATCAGGAGGCAGATGGTCAGGACCATTGCAGAGGCCGCCCTCTACTGGGATGATGAGGTCACCCGCCAGTCAAGACAGCATCAGGAGCACACCTTCCAGCCTCCTCATCCTCCTCAGCGCCTGCAGATGCCACCTCCTCCTCATCCTCCTCCTTCTTCGACGTATGTGCCATCACACCACCAGCACCATCCCCAGGCTTCCAGCAGCCATCACTACCAGCAGCACCAGCCCAGGGAAGGAGGATCCTCCAGGCAGACTCCCAGCTACACCCCGATGCAGCCCAGCCACTCCACCATGACACTGATGATGGATGCACAGGACAGCCCCGAGAAATACGGCTACCCCCCTGGACCCAGCTTTGGTCAACCGGCCGCCCATCACCAGCACCAGCCTTCCCCTTCGCCCAGTTGGACTTCAGGTCTCCTTTCTCCACGAAAGTAGAAGACCACATGCAGCAAAAACAACAAAAAACCTCGGCCCTTTTAAGGGCCACCAAATCCTCCCAAAAGGGCAGGCCACGTACACATCTTATGTTGACAAAAAAAAAAGAGCTTGTGTTGACCGAAAAGAGCCAAAAAAGAGCAAAAAAAACGTTGACAATCCCCAAAAAAAAAGTCCCCCAAAAAAAAAGTCCCCCAAAACAAAAGTCCGGTCCTGGCCTTCATTAAAAGTAATCACCTTCATAAAAGCAAGGTGCTAGTTCCCCCTTTCTTTGCCCCAAAACATACCAAGTGCAGCACTAGTACAAGTGCTGCATTCTTTGGTATAAACATATTTTTATTGCACTAGTACAAGTGCATGAATTTCTTAATTAAAATGTAATGCACTAGTACAAGTGCTTTGCTTTTAAAAATTGTGTTGGTTGGTTGCACTAGTACAAGTGCATCACTTTGTAATTTCACTTGTCTAGCTCAAGTGGCAGGTAGATAGCTAGATAGCTAGCTAGATAGATAGCTTGATAGATAGCTAGATAGATAGCTAGATAGATAGCTAGATAGATAGCTTGATAGATGGAACACAATGCTCGTTACATATATACACTGCAGCAAAAGAAAAGCAGTTGTCGTCACTTTGCAGGGATTGGACTTGGATAGATAGATAGATAGCTTGATAGATAGCTAGATAGATAGATAGATAGATAGATAGATAGATAGCTTGATAGATGGAACACAATGCTCGTTACATATATACACTGCAGCAAAAGAAAAGCAGTTGTCGTCACTTTGCAGGGATTGGACTTGGATAGATAGATAGATAGCTTGATAGATAGCTAGATAGATAGCTAGATAGATAGATAGATAGATAGCTTGATAGATGGAACACAATGCTCGTTACATATATACACTGCAGCAAAAGAAAAGCAGTTGTCGTCACTTTGCAGGGATTGGACTTGGATAGATAGATAGATAGATAGATAGATAGATAGATAGATAGATAGATAGATAGATAGATAGATGGATGGAGGGATTGATTGATTGATTGATTTTTGGGCTTGTTTTGTCAACATAGGATGTGTACATGGCCAGCTCAATTGGGAGGATTTGGTGGCCCTTAAAAGGACCTGGGGTTTGTTGTTTTGAATGCATCTTCTTCAGATTTTCTCCAACTGCCAAGGGACACTTCCTGCCGGACTGTTGACCCAGTCACGTAGGTAGTCTCGAGCAGCCTTGGCATCTCTGGAGGCATTTCCGTGTCGAAGTGGTTCTCCTAGGTCATGCAATTGACGGTCTCCCCTCCAAACTCCTTCAGTGACGTCATGTGTCTGTGGATCTTCTCTGTCCATCACTTCATTGTCACGGGCATGGTGGACGCCTACTCTGTCTCGCAGAATGTTGTGTAGAACACAAGCAGCCATTGTGATGTATGTCACTCTTGTAGGTCGTTGGGGCATGGTGGTCAGGAAGCATCTGAACCTGTTTGACAGCAGACCGAAGGCATTCTCCACCACTCTCCTGGCTCTTGAAATCCTGTAATTGTAGACTCTGGAAGGAATGTCAAGGTTCTTTCTTGGCACTGGTTTGAGCAGCCATGTCTTCAGGGGAAATGCCTCGTCACCCACGATGTAATATGGGAAATTGTCTTCTGTGCCAGGTAGAGGTTCTGGAGGTGGTAGGCCTAGATCTTCCTCGTCCAGGAGTTGTCGAAGTACTGTGTCCCTGAAGACGCCGCCATCAGATGCACTTCCTTGACAGCCAGCCTGCACATAGATGAACTTGTAGTTGGCATCAACGAGGGCCATCAGGACAATGGAGTGAAATCCCTTGTAGTTGTAGAACAAGGAGCCTGCAGCCTTGGGACATCGGATTGCGACGTGCTTGCCATCCAGAGCTCCAATGCAGTTGGGCAAGTTCCATTTCCTCTCAAAAGCCTTGGCTATCTCCTTCCATCTTTCAGGCTGTGTGGGTAGTGCCAGCTGTCTTTCGAAGGCATGAACGATGGCAAGGCAGACCTCAGGGATGAAGTTGCAGATGGTGTTGGGTGCCACACGGAAAGCATAAGCTAGGGACTTGTAGCTGTTTCCTGTTGCCATGTACCGCAGGGTGATAGCCAACTTCAGACCAGGTTCCAAAGCCCTCCTCATGTTGGTGTCTTGCTTAGCGATGAGTGGTCCAACAGCTTCCAGGATTTCAGCAAAGATGGCAGGGGGCATTCTAGTGTAGTTGTAGTAGCCGGACACGTCACGCACTTGCAGTTCAGGCAGCAGTTGATGGAAGTGACCATGTTGTTCCCTCTGCAGCAACCAGTTGCGAATCCACCACCTTTTCTGTCTCCTGGCCCTCCTCCTCCTCTGTCTCAAATAGACAGCTCCGATAGCAACAGCAGCAGCACCAGCCACAACAATAATTTCTTCTTCATTCATCATGCATATGTTCAGTAGGCAGTAGTCGTTGTGTTCTCATTGAAGGGCAATCAGCAAATGAAGCAAGGAGGTCCTCTGTGTCCCTTTTTATAATGACCAAAAGTGACTCCTGCAGCAGCCAAACACACTTTGCCGCAGCGCTGCAACAACAGACGTTCGTCGATGCTTAAGAGACCTTCGTCGCTGCTTAAGGCAAGGACGACGAAGAAGGTCAGCATCGACGCGCCTGTAATGTCCTCGGCGCTTTATGAATGCATGTGCGACGATGAACCATCAAGTTACGCAGTAACAAGTCCCTAAATGCGGCGTTGCATCCTTACAGTCTTCGGCGAGGCTGTCATTTTCAGCGACGCATCTTACCTCGGGTGTACGCCGAAGGTTTCCTGATGCGTCGCAGGTCGCCAATTTCAGACGTAGCTGCCTCACAACCATCAGCGGCGTAAGAGGAAACAACATTGGGCGAAGTAAAAGCAGCCTCGCCGAATTCCAAAACAAAGTGCGACGCGTCTGTTTGGAACTGCGCTGAGGAAAGAGAGGCGTAACGCGGCGAAGAAAGCTTAAGAAGCGCCGCGGACACCTCAAGACTCACCGCGGCTACTAACTTTAAGCGTCGCACATGACACTAATTGATTACGTAATGTGCCAAAACCAACGTTCTACGCCACAACCTTCCAAGAAATGACTTCTCTTGATGCGTCGCTCTCAAATCGCCGTCGTGAGAACTAGCCATTAGTGTTTAATAATATATTCAGAGCTGTCTTAATTATGAAGTAATTATATCATAATTTACTATTAAGGATTGAAATATCAGTTTATGGGAAAAAACTGGTTCACCAACATTTATTGAGCTTTTAAATGTTTGTGTGCAAATCTACACACGTGTAGGGATCAAATCAATATTAAACTGTTATGTCCATAGACAAACAATGATAATCTGCTTCATATGAAGTTCATAATGTGCCCTTTGAGACCATCATCAATACAATGGCAATGTTGTGTTTAAGAGCTAAAATAGAATGATGTTTCCAGCCAAGGAAATCAGAGTGATTACCTGTGAGTGATACCCTGTCTCTACATTTTGCAGCAATGGGAAGCACTGATGAGCCTCTAGGCACTATGTACCATCTCTTTTTGTAAGGAGACTCCTTGCGTCCGTAATATTATATCAGGGGGGGGGGGTGAGGGTATAATGTACCATCACTTTTTGTTGGGAGACTCCTTGAGTCTGTAATGTTACATCAGAGGGAGGGTTGGCACAGTTGGTAGCACACTTAACTGCTAATCGCTGGGTTCATGGTTCGATTCCAGCTCTTGCCAGGTCACCTTGACCATAGGCGTATCAGAGGGGGGGGGGGCAGGGGGGCGATCGCCCCCCAAAAGTTTGGGAAACAGTAAAATTCGGGCAAAAAGCTAAAAAATTTGGGCAGATGATTAAATAAAAAATACTGAAAATTAATGATTTCCAGGCAATTTAATTTGAAATGGTTTTGAATTTAGATCGTAAAATTCGGCCAAATGTCGCTCGCCCCCCCAAAAATTGCACGCGCCGTACGCCTATGACCTTGACTTATGCGGGACAGCAGTTTTTATCGCCCTTCCCCTCTGTGCTGTGTCCTCCTTCTGTCCTAATTAGCCTAACATCTACATAAATCCTGGAGGTAAAGCACAAATCATCCATCCATCTGTTATATAACAATCGCACACATGTTGAAATACTGGCTCCTGACTGGTCAAGAGCCATCAAAAAGAATAAATATTGCATGTACTGATATTTACAACAAGTTAACTATGCCAAGTAGGGGAGCGTGGAGCACCATGAGCCACGGGGCACCATGAGCCATGGTCTCTAAAAAAAAACTGCTCGATAGAACTGCTCGATAGGAAGACCATATATTCCTTTATTAGTGTAGATCTGGCTAGGGTAGCAATCATAATCTTTCTTTTCAATGTAGGAACAAGAATATAAAGCTACCTGCTATTTACCATTGAAACTTTAGGCTCAGGAGCTTAATTTCGGAAAAGCGGCTCATGGTGCCCCGCTCTCCCCTATAACCAGTATTTGATGGTTTATTATGAGTTTTGTTTGAAGTATGTTAGTTCAAAGATAGACGAACTGACTTAAAATGTAAATATCTGCTATTTTCTTTACTTTTTGTTGCTTAGGGCCACATGACAAAACAATAAAGTTGTAGCACAGCGCCTTGTGCAATGTTAGCTTTGTTGCGCCTCATGGATATTATTCTTGTGCTTGGACTGTAGGGTCATGCAATATTAATCTTCTCGGTGCCATAAAAACTGATATTACACTATATGCATTGAGTTCCTAATCTAGTTTCATGAGCGGTTTTATTTATAGTATATGCTTAATGTGGTTTCTATTCCCCCACATATCTGTGTTTGAAAATAAAATCATCTAGAGGGTCACTGTAACAACTCTCCCAAAAAATGGACTCCAATTTCTTACACAAACCGGAAAACATGATCATATTTTTGCAAACACAGACATATTACAAAATATGAGGAAAAAATAATAAGGCATATAAAGTTCTAGCCTGCCTCAATATAGCCCACTAAGGTGCTGCGGAGGCGTAAAACACAAACACACTGTGATGGCTCTTCAAAATTACAACTGCGCTAAAAGTAGCCCAGAAGATCCGTAAGTAATTGCTTCACCAACCTGAAAAGTTAGTCCCTCCAACACAGTCATGCTATGTGGACAATAAACAAAGACAAATAACACCTGAGCAAGCCTCGATATAGCCCAATAAGGTGCTGCAGAGGCGTAAAACACAACACACGCACACACACGCTCTTCAAAATTTTAAAAGTATCATTTAAAGTGTAATAGTATTCTTGCATTTATTCACAGTGGGTGTCTATGGGAAAACAACAAGGGGTGAATACTTTGATCACTTTCAATAGACCAATTTCATTGATGGTTCTCTCAGTTAACACTAGTTAAGGGAAAAGTGGTGAATACTTAAATCCCATTGGCTAATAGATTTCCCGCCCTTTCCTCTGATTGGTCCAGCTGAGGTGACTCCAAGCTGGAGTATTTTTTAGTGCATTTTAATGTAACTTTAAGGCTTTATAACTTGGTCATCCTTTTAGTTACAATTTTTAAAGTTTTGTTTTTGGATTTAGACTGTACATCTCCTGTTTGTGAAAAGCAAATGAAGAATTGCAGAATTACAAAAAGGATATCTGGGGTCAATGTTCTGGCCATTCAGTGAAATAAGTCTATACCAACTGCACATATAATCACTCATTTTGCTGTAATTTATGAGGGCAATCTATTGAATTATCTTCAGTTACAAACTATTACATGTTTGTTCAACAAAGTTTGCTCAGGTCAATTTTTGAGTACTTAAGAGAATTTACACAACATATTTTGTATTGTCTAACATGTATCTTGGAACTTTGAGATAATGGACATGCAGCAAAAAAATGTTCTTTTAAAAGTTATTCAGTATAATCAAACAAAACAGTTGATAACTAAGTTTACTGATGTGTGTGTGGCTTTGTTTGATTTTAGACTTGATATTTACTTGAAAATAATGATGGGATCAGTCAGTCTATTCTTAAGTACGTTTGGAAGGGAATATGAATGATTTTGATTGTGTTTAGTCTGGTTAAGGCTTTGTCAATCCTTCACAATTACAATTCGAGGTAATGCGATGGAACCTTATACGTTCAGTTTGAGAAGAGAGACATTTTACATTGGAATAACGTATATTTTATTGTTTTATTCCAGAAGAAGAGGCCTTTTGTCCAGTATTGGAAATGTCTGGGTCACCATGATATATTCTGTTCGACATCATATTTGGGCTCTCCTGCGAAGATGGCGTCACTTGCGCTTATACAAACGGATTGCCATAGTTATACCCTTGCTGATTATCCTATTAATGTCTATTTTACAAATACAAATCGAGAGTCAATTATTTTTAACCGAAGAATGTGCTTTCGGAAATGATTCCATAGCAATCGGAAATTCCATACTACATTTTGGAGACAAATGTTTACGATATAATCTCCTTTCTCCGGACACTCAGAAAAGTGTGTTAGATATATTCATGAATTTACACATGATAGGAAATTTATATACAATACAGACTTCGACTGAAGATACCTTAGTAATAGATTTTCGGACGTGTGAATTAACGATTAGTTATATTAAAGTTACAAATAGCCAAGCGCCAGAGAAGTCATCTGCTGAATATAGTATTGATTGGACATGCGCAAGAAACTTTGAGATTACCAATGCTGTTTCATTACAAGATAGTCATTGGTATGGTGGAACAATTTCTCAAAGGCGTCATGTACAAAATGGCACAAAAATGGTTGATCGTATTTGGCCCATGAAACAGTTTCACCACCCAATTGAACCATATGTCACCCGGGATTCTTTCAGAGGGCAGTATGGCGGGGTAATGGAACGTTATTGGCTGGCGTCCAGTGGTGTTGCTTTGTATGTTAATGATGATGTGCCTTTGTTTGTGGGTTTCTCTGCTGACCGATATCTGGTGTTACAAGCCAACTGGCAGAAACCTTTTGTAAACCTCAACAGTAAGTTAAATTCCTTGTCATACAAATTGTTCCAAGCAGGAGATGTATTGGCAACACACAAGATGGCCTCCTCTCAAGTTTTCGCCAGACCAAAGGAAGTTCCAAAATTAGATTTATTCCGCTATCCGATCTGGTCTACCTGGATGATATACGAGGCTGACGTGACGCAGATGTCAGTCATACAATTTGCGAAGGATATCAAAAAGTACGGATTTAACATATCACAGTTGGAACTAGACGACAAGTGGAGTGTTGTGTATGGTGAATTCAAATGGGATAATCGCAAGTTTCCTAACCCAAAAGAAATGACCAGTACGTTGAATCAAATGGATATTCCATTGACCCTTTGGGTTCACCCCTTCACTTCACTACTAAGTACATCCTCTTTTAACGACATTTGGGTCAGAGGTGGATTTGGCATGTCTATTATTATGTGGTGGGACAGTTTTGGATACGCTCTGGATTTCACTAACAAGAAAGCAGTTGATTGGTTCCTCGACAATTTGAACAAGTTTAAGGAACTTTACGGAATACATTCGTTCAAATTTGATGGTGGCGAGAGCATTTGGCTTCCTCCAGATCCAGTGTTTTCAAAGCCGTTGCAAGATTTAAACGACTACACAAGAATATATGCCAAGATCGCTGCCCAGTCTGACACTGTACACCGAGCCCAGGAAGTCAGAGTTGGAACTCGAACTCAGCATTTGCCTATGTTTGTTCGAATCATGGATAAAAAGGCTACCTGGTCCGATAATAATGGACTGCTATCTATCATACCGACTGTGTTAACATATGGAATACTTGGTTATCCTTTTGTACTACCAGACATCATAGGGGGTAACACATATTTTCCTTTGCCGCAGACTTCCAAGGAGTTATACATACGATGGGCTCAATTATGTGCACTTCTACCCGTTATGCAATTTTCCTACCCACCCTGGTATTACGACCAAGAAACGATTGCCATATCAATAAATATGACTCATTTACATTACCATTACTCTGACTTGTTCATAAAATTAGCTCAAGATTTTCTCAAAACTGGAGAACCAATCATACGTCCCCTGTGGTGGATAGCTCCACACGAAGAACCCGCATTGACAACAGACACTCAATTTTTAGTTGGAAATAATCTCATGGTGGCGCCAGTGTTGCAGGAAGGTGCCCTCTCTAGGGATATTTATTTACCATCCAGTAGATGGCGCGATATGAGGGGTGCAATTTTTGAAGGACCAAAATGGCTCAAAGATTACAAGGCTGAGTTACACGAACTGCCATATTTTACTAGAATGCTCTCATTGGATATTTAATTGCATGTAATGCTCTTCTCTGTAATAACTTAACGCTGTAAATTAGAGCATTAAAATGTATTATGCTTTTTTGTATGCAGTGTGAACAATATTAAGTATACTAATTTCTAAATCAGTCAAAAATATGTGCGACGATGAGAAAGTTTTAATGTTACTGATATTTTGTTTTTGAGAAAAAAAGATTGTACAACATTCTGCCTGGTTTCCTTTGAAAACTGAAGTTAAGCAATACATTCTTCTACATTGTTTGTAGAAATAAAATTTTGACAACTTACATTCTGATATCTGTGTGATATGTTTAAAAATAACCTCTATTAATATAATGGATGATCATTCCTTTTACGACTTACACAGGTACAATAAATGAATATAAAACATTTGTAAACAATATTAGTTATTGACTATTAAAGTAAGTTAAAAAAGTAGCGCCTTACCTTCTAAATAATATTAAAGAAATTGAAGGAGCACGGGAGTAGATAATTATTAGAAGTGCTGTTTTTACTCGTGTTTGCAAGTCTGAAGTTTGCATAAATAGGGCCCGACCCCCCCCCCCTCCCCAACTCCTGGTAATGGAATCTACGTAAACTACAGCTAATGATAGCATACAATGTCTACATTGTTTTCTAGGACAGACCTTTCCCTCACTTGCATGGAGTGAACCATTTCATTGGCAATTGAACCACCAACTTTTAAAAACTGCCATAGGAGTGCTTTCCATTCCTTCACAAATTCTCCTGGCGTCAATTCAGCTTTCTGCAGGTTCTCTGTTGATACAAAGGGAAGGGCCAATAAATGCCCTTTGACTTGGTTCCACTGATTTTCTGTGAGGGTGACACTGGAGTGTGCCACATCAATCAGAACTACTCCTAGCTCCTAGATTCTCTCAATTATGAGGCACGTACTTCCCCAGTGAGTAGCCTCCAGTATTATAATAGGACCAAATTAGTCCAGGCTCTGGCCTACAACCCCGTATACAATGCGAGCCGCAGAGAATTTGATGATTGAATCTTGTAGCTTAGTGTCCTAGCTTCCAAAATCACACAGGTGGACGTTCCGATTTTACTGCGAATAGCCACTAGGGGGCGTTTTTCAAAATGGCCGCCGTTCTCACTCTCGCCATTCTATTTTCCTTAATTTTCAAGATACAATTTCATGCAACACCACTTTTAAGGGGTTTTCTGACCTGCAGAATCCATTTCTGAACTTACTTTTGTGATACAGTCTGTGTATCATGTGATATTGCAATGGCTAATTTACATTTATGAAGACCGATGGTCAAATTCACTAAAATCGCCATAAATCTGCCTAATTCTTGTATCTAATCCCAATCCAGCAGCCAGATTGGTGTGACGTGTGACTTATAAAGGTTCAGGAAACTTAACTTGGGGTTCAAGCAGGTCTGGGGACAATTTATTTGGCCCAGTACCAGGCCTATATTCAGTTTTGGCTGGCAGAGAATGGTCGAAAAGCAAAATAATTGCCTAAAAATCACAAATTTGGTTATTTAAACAGCAAATAAAGGATGGAACTGCCCCGGATTAATATATTATTTGCTTCCTGCAATTGTTTTCTTGTCAAATAAAGTCAGAAAGCAGCTGCATCCTTCCAAATTATTTTTCTCTTGCCATTCTATTTTCTTTAATTTTAAAGATACGATTTCATGCAACACCACTTTTTGGGGGTTTTCTGAAAGGCAGAATCCATTTCTGAACTTACTTTTGTGGTATAGTGTGTGTATCATGTGATATTGCAATGTCTAATTTATATATATATATATATAAATGAAGACCGATGAGGACCAAATTGTCAAATTCACACAAATTTCCATAAATCTGCCTAATTCTTGTATCTAATCCCACTCCAGCAGCCAGAATGGTGTTATTTGTGAGTTGATGAGGTTTAGGACATTTAATTTGGGGTTGAACCAGGTCTAGGAACATTTTATTTGGACCAAGACCAGGCCTATCTTCAGTTTTGACTGGCAAAGACTCTGCAAAAAAAAAACAACAATTGTCTAATCGACCCAACTTAGGTTTTTAAAACACCAAATAAAGGATGG
This sequence comes from Platynereis dumerilii, assembly GCA_026936325.1. Lineage (NCBI taxonomy): Eukaryota > Metazoa > Annelida > Polychaeta > Phyllodocida > Nereididae > Platynereis > Platynereis dumerilii. Next base: position 13,981,803 of record JAPTHN010000016.1, on the reverse strand, counting down.
ACCTGCCTAAAATTAATACACATTTTGCTTCTTGCATGATTTCAGAGTGTTCTTTGTGAAAAGAGCAGTTACTGTGGTGGAAATAGGACTGTAGTGTCAAAATAATGTTATTTTTTAGATTGTCAAGAATGGACCGTGTAATAAACATTACAGGTCCAGTCAAATTTTTTTTATTCATCCTACTCTCAACTACATATATGAATTTGTCATATGACTTATTAAGATTTCTGATCACTTATTTGGGTAGAACTGGTTTATCTTTTGTTTTGATGGGCATAAAATAGCTGCAAAGCAAAAAAACCACCAAAAAATAATAACTAGAAATTTGGGTATTTATTCAAACAACAACGTCTACTTTTTTAAACCGACCTCATACGAGGTGGGTTTAATCCAGTTGGTTCATGTCAAATGGAGATGGACGTCATAACGATAATACCTGCATTTTCGTATATTATCGCTCATTTTCGCTTGCATATATTCGCTTAAACAGCGCTATTCATGGAAGGAAAACGCCAAAGAGGAAGAACCAGTATATAATTGACAAAAGGAAACTTCCGCCGTAACAGTGACAGGTGATTGTGTCTTTATATCCTCGTTTTCCGTGATTTTAGACTGCAATGTCTTCTGAAGAAAATGTGTGGAAAGTTAATTTACGCTAGGCGGCGCCACCTATATTCGTTGGGCACATATTTCTTGACACAGCATAATCAACTTCCTCCTTGTTGTCTGCACTTTTTTGTGCAACCTGGCTTTAAGAAAAACGAGTTTTAAGCCATGTTTTACTGCCTCAAACCACAATAAAAAGCAAAGGAAATCTCAAAAATAGGTGGTGAGTTCAATTGAACAATTGTTCAGTTATGTTGCATGTCTCATTGTCGGTCATGAATGCAGACTGCCAAGTATTTCATTTTGACTTGCTGGATATTTCAATGAATTTTGCTGGAGATTCCAGTCTCAATGCAGGAGACTTTGAATTTTAGCTGCTTAGCGTACTTTTTTATGAAATAAAATGCCAAATTGCTTCCAGACTTTTAAAACCACTAAAGTTGCTAATTGCATCTGACTGACTTGATGTTCATTGACTTGACTTATCTAAAGTTGACTTTAACTTATCATCATCTGTGACTTGACTTCCCATATTGGAAGTTGGCTGGGGTGACAAAATTAGTTGAATCAAAGTAGGCCTAAACATAATATTAGTGATTACAAAAAAAATTCAAATATATTTGTTTGAAAATACTACTTAGGTTGGAATGTCACACTTTTCAAAAATTTACAGAAACATGCTATCAGAAAATGCTACCAAAAATGGTGTATACTTTCTACTTTCTATCAAGGCATGAGTCTAAACCATGCATACTTGTGTACTGTGTAGTGACACCAGTGTCATTGCTTTAATGCACATAGGCCTATTTCAACATTTGGCTAAAATCAAGTTTCAGGGGCAGATCCAGAAAATGTTGGACTTGGGGGTTACAAATGGAAATGTAATAGGAAGCCCTTGGCTGACATAGTGTTCCCATGCCTAATGGTCAGGAGCTGATCAGATGATCCTTGTAAAAAAGTTTGTTCAGCGCATGTGAAAAAAAGTTTGTTGGTACTTCATGCATGAAAAAAGTTCTTTGCTGATTCTGTTAAGCTTGGTACGTGGGATTGATTTTCATATGGTTACAAATTTGCAGTGCAATTTCTTCCATTTGTACGTCTCATCATTATCATCATCTTGATAATAGTTGATATTCCAAAAAACATCACAATTGATGACTGTTATATATATTGATTGTTAGCACATGCTAGAAAAGATCAGAATAGGTGCGACAATAGAGTTTACACCAGTGCTGGTCATAATTCAATTAATGATTTACATTAATTAAATTCATGAATTGAATAATTAAATTAATGATTTAAATTACTTAAATTCATGAATTGAATAAAATTCGAATTGATTCAACATTTAAAAATCAGTTAAATTGAATTGGCCGAAGGAAAAAATTCTGTAAATTCAAAGTGATTTTGGCCATGAATTATAGTCTCAAAAGATCCTCAGTTTGTTTATTTGCATCTTTGCGGCGGAATGTGAATATACGAATAAATTTCAGCTTATCTATTTAACTTCCTTTACACTGAAAACTACTATACAACTTTTAAAATTCACTTACAATCCCCATAAAATCATTTACGCACTCTACTGATTTTCCACATACTGTCCTTTCATGTTTCTTAATTCTCTATTACGTCACAAAAGCCAGCATACAGGTTATTCGTCTTCAATGCCTTCCATGTCAACAACCTTTTCTTCATTTCAACGCCGCAGCTTAGCAGCTCATATACTCATACAATAACTACGCTCTTTCAAGAATCCACATTCATCAAGCACCTGACAATAAATTTGTTTTCTGCTCATATGTCAGGCACTAAATAATCATAAAATAAATAATAATAAAAATCTTTATTTTATGTCACAGGGTTAACAATAAAAACATTAGCTCAGTGGCTATTAAGTGTCATTCATGATTCTGGAACTCTTATGGCACTTGTTGTTAACACGCCACTGTCATTTTACGCCATAACTACATGATTCCAATACAATAAACTCACAGATGTCCTACAAACATGTGATTCATTACTTCGGATATTCAAATAAACTCTTGAAATAAGTATGCCCCATGTTTCTTCTATCATATTGAAATAGCTCATTAATTGCCCTTCATGGCATGCACCTTACATGGAGTCGAAGTGCCCTGCCAATATACTTCTAAAGTCTACTAAAGTAGAGCTTTGTTCATTCAGCATGTACATCACTCACATCAGATGCTCATTGGTTAGGGCAACACTCGCCGCAACAGCAACTTCAAGAGGTCGGTTTTTGAATCCATGGATTCTTGTTAAAAGTGAAACTCGCTTCCAATTAGTCAATGTCTAACACTTCAGTTCTGAAACACCTAGAGAGTGTGCTCTTTGCAGTATGAGTAACATGCTGTAAACCTACCAAAAATAGCGCAAAAATGCTCAGCATTGCTGCAACATCGGCTGTTTTAATTATCATCATAATCAACAACTGACTGACCCTTGACAAAAAACCTTTGCACATGCTTTCATCTTTGTCTCAAAGATGCAGTATATCTGCTTAATATTTAGGGTTAGCAGTCAAAATTGACAAAAGTGAAAACAAGAAGGAAAACAATCGTCATACGGTTGTCATTATTTGCAAATCATCTTTTACTCTCTATCATGAATAATGAATTTTTGTACTGCGTACACAGTACAGTTCAAAGTGGAGTTGGTTTATCAGATTTCAACACCAACGTCTATCAGCACTTTGCGATGACACATTTATTGGGGATTTAACACACCGTTCATAATTTAAAAAATTGAAATTAAATGAATATCCTGTGAGGTTAAAAATGTTGCTAATGCAGCCTTTTGTGTTAGTTTCCTCTGTCTAAAAAAAAATTACTCGTTCAAAAGCACACAAATGATGTGAGAAAATATAACAACACAGTGCGCATCTACACGGCAAAGGATATTGTCATAATAATTCCTTACCTTTAGAAAAAATGTAAGCATTAGGCGAGTTTGTCAGTTTCACACCATTTGGCCCTCAAAGCTGCTCAAGCAATGTACATCATAGAAAATAATAATCAGGAAACTACACTGATTAAGTTGAAATATAATTCTGAAAAAAAAGCACCAAAGACACTGGATGCTCTAGTCCACTTCTTTTCTGTACAGTCTACCTTGACACTTCAGAATCATGTGATTGCAAAATCCCACAACTCTCATTGCTCAGCATATCCCTTGCTGGAACAACATAGTAGCAGTGAAATAGCTGAAATGTAAAACAACCACAAAAAACAATAGACATTTGTGTGAGTAGCATTATGCTGTCCAGCCAGGGTTCTAAAGCCTTTGTCTGAATGATAATAGTTATGAGCATTAAGTATGGGTATTGACCATTATTATAGTCCTTGTCATACTTACGTGGAATCTCAAGTTTTTTTTCTATGCTGTTGACCTGTGATGTCAGAGATGACTCTATTCTAGCATTGCAATATATGTAAATTAACTACAAGCTGTGATGTCATTTCAAACTGGGTCAGATTTCCCAGCTTCTAACCAATGCGAATCCACCAAACTGAGCATCACAGTTTCAACTCAGTGTCAGAGTTAAAATTGGGTCTGGGAAAACCCCATGCAAGTTTGACATCACAGCCTCTCAGCCAATGGGCTGCCAGAACAAATATACATAACATAAGCCATGTGTTTACAAACAAATTGTCAAAGCCTTCTGTTTATACTGGTCAACGTCCATCAAAGTTTAAGGTTGTAAGTTAGCAAGTTTGTAGATTTATCAAACAACTCTGTGGCGATTATAACAGTTGTCTACTGTGAATGCTCACAAAGCTGCCATTTGGTAGGATTAGACTGGTGATTGCTGTGATAAATAATTGGGATCAAAAATGTAATGCTTTCTTCAATATATCAATGTTTGAACTGTGATGACGTAGTTTACGGTCAGCCCATTGGCTATCAAGCAGTGATGACGTAGTTGTAGGGGCTATCCCAGATAAAACTCTTACTCTGACACTGTGTTGAAACTGTGACGCTCAGTTCAGGAGGATCAACATTGGCTAGAAGCTGGGGAATCTGACGCAGTTTGAAATGACATCACAGCTTGTAGTTAATTTACATATATTGCAATGCTAGAATAGAGTCATCTCTGACATCACAGTTCAACAGCATAGAAAAAAAACTTGAGATTCCATGTAAGTATGACAAGGACTGTAAGTGTCTCATGGTGGCCAAGTAAGTTTTGATTTTTGGCCAATTGGATACTTCGTATTAGATAGAATTAAGCATCATAACCTGAATGTTCCCACTGAGCATCTGACTGCATTTGACATCAGAGGGATGGCACATTTCATCAGTTAAGACTTTTAGTAATTTATGATAAAAACATAGACAGTTAATGCTTTATTTTTCATATTTCACTGACTTCCAAGATAATATTCTGGAACATAGCATCACATTTTTCAACATAACTGGCATGTGCATGATCACTTAATTAATCCAAATTTATGTAAGAAGTCAAGAATACATGATTTTGATGGACCAACAGCAGATAAAGTTTTTGGAATGACCAAATTTGTTAAGAGGGGTAATTTTGTTTGTAGTAAAATTATGTCTCTCAAAACAATAGATAGAATACCCTAAATGTATGTCTAGAAACCTTAATAATAGTACACATAGATCAATCCACCAACTCGGATTGGTCTGCATTCAAGAATGAGAGTATGACATTTAAATAATTTTCAACATATTTGACTTAATTTTGTCACGTAAAATCCAAATATTTTCTAACACCATGATATTGGTAGAGAATAGTCCAACATCCAATAAAATACAAAACATATATTAATGTGGGGGGGGGGGGAGGGTTATTCTAGTTCTACCCTTGTTTAGTTAACAGCACAAATAAAACTGGTTATTTATAAGGTAGAATTTTCAGCCATTTTCTACCTGTCAAAATCTAAAAGATATAACTGGTTATTGCCAAATAGATTATAAGAAATCTAATTAAGCCACAATATATAAATTATCAAGTTTGTTGGGGTGGGTTAAATAGAAGAATGACAGGGTTGTTAGATTTAAATACCAATTTCAGAAATCTTAAAAATAATTTGGAAGGATGCAGCTGCTTTCTGACTTTATTTGACACGAAAAAAATTACATTGACCAATCTTTTTGCAAAGAACACTCTGAAATTATACAGGAAGCAAATAATGTATTAATCTGAGGCAGTTCCATTCTTTATTTGCTGTTTATATAACCAAATTTGTGATTTTTAGTCAATTATTTTGCTGTTCGGCCATTCTCTGCCACTCAAAACTGAATATAGGCCTGGTTCTTGGCCAAATAAATTGTCTCCACACCCGGTTTAACCCCAAGTTAAGTTTCCTGAACCTTTCTAAGTCACACATTACACCAATCTGGCTGCTGGAGTGGGACTAGATACAAGAATTAGGCAGATTTATGGCGATTTTAGTGAATTTGACCATCGGTCTTCATAAATGTAAATTAGCCATTGCAATATCACATGATATACACACTGTATCACAAAAGTAAGTTCAGAAATGGATTCTGAAGGTCAGAAAACCTCTAAAAAGTGGTGTTGCATGAAATTGTATCTTGAAAATTAAGGAAAATAGAATGGCGAGAGTGAGAACGGCGGCCATTTTGAAAAACGCCCCCTAGTGGCTATTCGCAGTAAAATCGGAACGTCCACCTGTATGATTTTGGAAGCTAGGACACTAAGCCACAAGATTCAACCATCAAATTCTCTGCGGCTCGCATTGTATACGGGGTTGTAGGTCAGAGCCAGGACTAAATGGGTATGGTGGTATTTTGAGATGTACTCCACGAGTTGAAGATACCCTGAGTCCTCTGTACCCGCGAGTGCGTCAGCACGAGTGGGTACAGAGGACTCAGGATATCTTCACGAGTGGGAGTACTTCTCAAAATACCATCATGCAACCACTTGGTCTTATCTATACCCCATATTGTAATTCAAAGTTTAGCTGAACTTCACTGAGAAGATCAATACTCAACAGTTGCATCAGCCAATCAGAGCACAGATAGCAGCTCAACTGATGATGTCACAATGTTGTGACGTCACCATGGCCATGATGTCACAATAGTAAACAATGCAATGACATCATCAACAATGATCAAACCATTGAGTATACACCAAACCATTGAGTATACAACGCAATACCACATGGGATATATCTACTGCTTTTTCATGTGGTATTGTAAACATCATGGGGTATAGTACCTTTTCCTGCGCGGAACTTTATAATAGCATCCAAATTTGGAGTTCTTTTCGCAACTGCCACTTGCCTAAGTATCCCCCACGCTATGGAATGGTGGGATCTAGTTTCAGTCTCCATTCTGTTTCACTTCCGGTGTCCCATGAAGTTCCTACGGGGAATGCGCATGCGTTGTCAATTTTTCGCGCGCTTTCTCGCCGACATGGCAGCTTGTCGGAAGAGGGAGTTTTTTGCGTCTTTTTACTCATTTACTGGTCGGTGTTTTTCGGTCACTCCTTTGTGGCAGTTTCATTAAACAGTTCCTTCTGTACCTTCTGGACACTGAGCCTTGCGAGATGACAGCTTCTCCGCTCGGTTGCCCGCCCGTTTCGGGCTGCTCTTTTCGAGCGTTCACTCGGCTGGGCAATGGGCGTCCCTATAGCCGCACACATGGCTGGATCACTGGGCGATCCTACAGCCAGTGTAGTTCTCCGTGAACTGTGGCTTTCCTACCGCTTCCTTTAATGGACGGTTTGCATAAAAAAACCCTGGGTTTCGATATTTTTGCATGAAATAAATGGGCAATAATTGGGGATTTGGGCTCCCTGGCCCCTGATTGACAATTGGCATCCCCGTAGCTGAAATAAATGTATTAGCCAATCAGCACGCGGCTCTCTGCCATGCCTAGGCCCCTGCCTAGCTTCTCTCATGGCCTGTGATTGGTCTGTCGAGTCATGTGAAAAACAACCAAAAAGGCGAACGAGCAATACGAGGAAAAGAACCAGGACAGATGAGGATGGTCAGCGTAAATCATCCCGAAAGGTTGAAGGCCCAGGGGACAAGGCGGCATCGCCCGAAAAGGCCAAAAAGACGGCCATGTGAGTGATCCAGATGAGGTTGTTGATGACATTGTTTTGCCCACTGACTCTGATGATGAATGTGAAGATGGTGAACGTGGTCAAGACCGTATCCTGAGTGATAGTGAGGGGGATCAGTCTGGCACTGAATTCCTGGGATGGAAACCAGTAAAGAAGAAAGCTAAGACTGATGATGATCCAAGGCCTAGCACTTCCACTTGCCCACAAGGCTTCCCTATTGCCATGCTTATGAAAATGCCCACTGCTTTCCAACAATTCCCCTTTATGATGCCTTTCCCGTACTGGCCCAACATGGCCAACATGCAGATGCCACAGCCTCAACAGCAAACTGTAGATGAAGCCTCTGCTGAAGAAGGTGAACTGTCAGACTCGGAAGGGGAGGAGGACACAGGGGTTTCCCTTGATGAACACATCAAAGAGGCTGCAGCTCCAGAGGATGTGGGCCCCCGGGCCAGCAAAAAAGTGGCACTGCTTGCCACAAGCTTGTGGAACAAACCAATTCGGGATAACATTAAAACTCTGTATGACGCCCACCAAAGACCAGAAAATGTCCCGTGTCTTCAACGAGTGGAGTTGGATGAGGAACTCTTGGATGCCCTTCCTGGGGCACTCAGGGCGAAAAAACATGACTTTGCCCTCAAAGGGTTAAACAATGCCTTCGCCAAAGCAGTGGTAGTCACATGTAAAATTATGCAGCTGGCTATGACGTCGCACCGATCCGTTGACATCCGTCAAGAGTAGACGTAGTGAATCTGGCGGCAGACTCCATGAAACTTTTGGCCTATGGGGCACAGTCTACCAACACACTCCGCAAGGAACAGCTGCGACCGGTTCTAAACCCCCTGGTAAAGAACAAATTATGTTTGAAGAAGAACAGCTTCGAAGAGATTAACTCGTCCCACTGCCTCTTCGGAGGGGACATGCCTGCACTTGCCAAAAAAGGTATTTGGTACATTTTGAGAGTTTGCCACTTTCATTACCATAAAATTCCTTTGCTCACTTGTGATTAATACTCACTTCTCTTTCTCTTTTCAGCTAAGGAGAACAAGAGCCTGGTGGCCTCTTTTTTAGGCCAGAAGGACAAGGGGCAGCGTTCTCCCTTGGTTCCTCCCTTTCAACAGCAACAGGGACGCTCCTACAACAGCCATCCGGGCCAGTATGCCTTCCCTGGCAAATACCAGCACCAAAACTCCAACCAGTCCCAAGGGCGCGGACGAGGCAAGGGAAAGTTCAAGAAACAGAAGACCGGAGGTAATTGTCATGCCACTTACCAATTTGCTAATAGCATTGACAGCATCCTTATAATTGCCCTTCTGATTTCAGGTCAGTACCAGAACCACAAGAAGGCCCAAGGATCAGCCCCGAAAAATCCAGGATCGTCCCAGTGACTTCAAAGCAGACCCCGCAGGTAATTCTGACAGAACCAGCATTGACAATACTGCGGACTGTGTCTCGAGACCTTGCGGACCAACCTCCTTTCAAAGCAGGGGCCCTGGAATTGCACACCCAACAATGGGCAGAACTCACCACTGACACTAACATTTTGAACATTGTGAGAGGGTTCACCTTTGACTTTATAAGTAGACCTTATCAATGCAAGTGGCCAAAACAACTCATTATCTCAGCAGATGAGATTGCTATCACTCTAGACTTACTCGCAGAACTCCAGTCCAAACAAGTGATCCATCCAATACAATTCCCAGACCCTACAGGTTTTGTGTCAAACATTTTCTTGAGACCCAAAAAGTCCGGAGGCCATTGTTTGATCCTTAACTTGAAACATCTCAATGACTTTGTTGAGTACCACCATTTTAAGATGGACCATCTCATTTCAACGTTGACACTTGTTACTCCGGGCTGTTATTTCACAAGCCTCGATCTTTCGGATGCATACTATTCAGTCCCAGTAGCCCAATCAAACAGGAAATTCATGCAATTTTTCTTCAATGGCCAGTTCTACCATTTTACTTGCTTGGCCAATGGAGTTTCCTCTGCTCCCCGCACATTTGCCAAGATTATGAAAGTGCCCTTGTCCACTCTTACGCAAAACCATGGCATAATCATAACTGCCTACCTGGATGACCTCCTGATCATTGCTGACTCACCAAAAGCGGTCCTCCAGGCCACTAATCTGGCCCAGTCCACGCTCCGTTCCCTAGGTTTCACCATTAGTGTCCAAAAAATTGTGATAAAGCCAGCTCACTCAATCACCTTCTTAGGGTTCGATATAAACTCGTACACCATGCTTGTCACTGTCCCTTCCTCCAAGGCACAAGCTATCAAAGATCTAGTTCCTACCGCTTCCTTTAATGGACGGTTTGCATAAAAAAACCCTGGGTTTCGATGTTTTTGCATGAAATAAATGGGCAATAATTGGGGATTTGGGCTCCCTGGCCCCTGATTGACAATTGGCATCCCCGTAGCTGAAATAAATGTATTATCCAATCAGCACGCGGCTCTCTGCCATGCCTAGGCCCCTGCCTAGCTTCTCTCATGGCCTGTGATTGGTCTGTCGAGTCATGTGAAAAACAACCAAAAAGGCGAACGAGCAAGATGAAGCTAAACAAGCCAAAGAAAAACCTGGAAAATCGCCTCACAATACGAGGAAAAGAACCAGGACAGATGAGGATGGTCAGCGTAAATCATCCCGAAAGGTTGAAGGCCCAGGGGACAAGGCGGCATCGCCCGAAAAGGCCAAAAAGACGGCCATGTGAGTGATCCAGATGAGGTTGTTGATGACATTGTTTTGCCCACTGACTCTGATGATGAATGTGAAGATGGTGAACGTGGTCAAGACCGTATCCTGAGTGATAGTGAGGGGGATCAGTCTGGCACTGAATTCCTGGGATGGAAACCAGTAAAGAAGAAAGCTAAGACTGATGATGATCCAAGGCCTAGCACTTCCACTTGCCCACAAGGCTTCCCTATTGCCATGCTTATGCAAATGCCCACTGCTTTCCAACAATTCCCCTTTATGATGCCTTTCCCGTACTGGCCCAACATGGCCAACATGCAGATGCCACAGCCTCAACAGCAAACTGTAGATGAAGCCTCTGCTGAAGAAGGTGAACTGTCAGACTCGGAAGGGGAGGAGGACACAGGGGTTTCCCTTGATGAACACATCAAAGAGGCTGCAGCTCCAGAGGATGTGGGCCCCCGGGCCAGCAAAAAAGTGGCACTGCTTGCCACAAGCTTGTGGAACAAACCAATTCGGGATAACATTAAAACTCTGTATGACGCCCACCAAAGACCAGAAAATGTCCCGTGTCTTCAACGAGTGGAGTTGGATGAGGAACTCTTGGATGCCCTTCCTGGGGCACTCAGGGCGAAAAAACATGACTTTGCCCTCAAAGGGTTAAACAATGCCTTCGCCAAAGCAGTGGTAGTCACATGTAAAATTATGCAGCTGGCTATGACGTCGCACCGATCCGTTGACATCCGTCAAGAGTAGACGTAGTGAATCTGGCGGCAGACTCCATGAAACTTTTGGCCTATGGGGCACAGTCTACCAACACACTCCGCAAGGAACAGCTGCGACCGGTTCTAAACCCCCTGGTAAAGAACAAATTATGTTTGAAGAAGAACAGCTTCGAAGAGATTAACTCGTCCCACTGCCTCTTCGGAGGGGACATGCCTGCACTTGCCAAAAAAGGTATTTGGTACATTTTGAGAGTTTGCCACTTTCATTACCATAAAATTCCTTTGCTCACTTGTGATTAATACTCACTTCTCTTTCTCTTTTCAGCTAAGGAGAACAAGAGCCTGGTGGCCTCTTTTTTAGACCAGAAGGACAAGGGGCAGCGTTCTCCCTTGGTTCCTCCCTTTCAACAGCAACAGGGACGCTCCTACAACAGCCATCCGGGCCAGTATGCCTTCCCTGGCAAATACCAGCACCAAAACTCCAACCAGTCCCAAGGGCGCGGACGAGGCAAGGGAAAGTTCAAGAAACAGAAGACCGGAGGTAATTGTCATGCCACTTACCAATTTGCTAATAGCATTGACAGCATCCTTATAATTGCCCTTCTGATTTCAGGTCAGTACCAGAACCACAAGAAGGCCCAAGGATCAGCCCCGAAAAATCCAGGATCGTCCCAGTGACTTCAAAGCAGACCCCGCAGGTAATTCTGACAGAACCAGCATTGACAATACTGCGGACTGTGTCTCGAGACCTTGCGGACCAACCTCCTTTCAATGCAGGGGCCCTGGAATTGCACACCCAACAATGGGCAGAACTCACCACTGACACTAACATTTTGAACATTGTGAGAGGGTTCACCTTTGACTTTATAAGTAGACCTTATCAATGCAAGTGGCCAAAACAACTCATTATCTCAGCAGATGAGATTGCTATCACTCTAGACTTACTCGCAGAACTCCAGTCCAAACAAGTGATCCATCCAATACAATTCCCAGACCCTACAGGTTTTGTGTCAAACATTTTCTTGAGACCCAAAAAGTCCGGAGGCCATCGTTTGATCCTTAACTTGAAACATCTCAATGACTTTGTTGAGTACCACCATTTTAAGATGGACCATCTCATTTCAACGTTGACACTTGTTACTCCGGGCTGTTATTTCACAAGCCTCGATCTTTCGGATGCATACTATTCAGTCCCAGTAGCCCAATCAAACAGGAAATTCATGCAATTTTTCTTCAATGGCCAGTTCTACCATTTTACTTGCTTGGCCAATGGAGTTTCCTCTGCTCCCCGCACATTTGCCAAGATTATGAAAGTGCCCTTGTCCACTCTTAGGCAAAACCATGGCATAATCATAACTGCCTACCTGGATGACCTCCTGATCATTGCTGACTCACCAAAAGCGGTCCTCCAGGCCACTAATCTGGCCCAGTCCACGCTCCGTTCCCTGGGTTTCACCATTAGTGTCCAAAAAATTGTGATAAAGCCAGCTCACTCAATCACCTTCTTAGGGTTCGATATAAACTCGTACACCATGCTTGTCACTGTCCCTTCCTCCAAGGCACAAGCTATCAAAGATCTAGTTCAACAGAACAGTAAGCTGTCAAACATCTCGGTTCGACAGTTTGCGGGAGTCTTGGGCAAGTTGGCCGCCACTTTGCCAGCCAACCGATATGGCCAACTGTTTCTAAAGCATTTGGAAATGGCTAAGACACGAGTTTTAAGGTTACAACCTAAGAATTATGACCAAACTATGCAAATTACCCCGGCTGTTCGTTCAGAATTGACTTGGTGGCACGAAAACATTTCTCAGGTACACAGTCCCATCTTCCAAAACAATCCTGAGTTGACAGTCTTCACGGACGCCAGTCTTATGGGTTGGGGCTGCTACATTCCTTCCACCAAGATGCAGTTTGGGGGCAGATGGGGGACTGAAGACTTTGGCCATGACATAAACTACTTAGAATTCAGGTCCGCAGTGACAACACCACTGCGGTGGTAGGAATAAACCGACAAGGCTCGACCCGCTCCCCTAAATGTAATTCGATCACAAGACAGATTTGGCTGTGGGCAATGGAGAGAGATCTGTGGTTGTCTGCGGCCCACTGTCCAGGGGTACTGAACATTCATGCAGATGAGGCATCCCGACTATTCAATGACAATACGGAATGGACACTTAGCCAACGCTATTTCCAACGTATCTGCTCACTTTTTGGAACCCCCTCCATTGACTTGTTTGCCTCCCGACTTAACCATCAGGTCTCAGATTACTGTGCTTGGCAACCCGACCCTGGGGCCACGACTATTGACTGCTTTTCCATTGACTGGTCACCATACCAACTGACATATTCTTTCCCTCCTTTCAGCTTGGTTGGCTGTACCCTCCGCAAGATCCATCGGGAGTGCAAGAAAGCCATCATCGTCGTCCCGCACTGGCCCAGCCAAGCTTGGTTTGCACTTCTAACCAAAATGATGGACGGTCAACCACTGAAGATTGCAGTCAACAGCAAGTCGTTGCGCCTTCCACATGACCCCAGCCAAGTACATCCTCTGACGGGACAACTACACCTGTGGGCATGCCGGCTATGTGGGAGCACTTCTTAGCCAGAGATTTCTCACAAGAAGCCACAACTACCATGCTCGGAGCACGTCGCCAGTCCACATACAAACAGTATGCCTCCTATCTGGATCCCTGGTACAAATACTGTTTCACAAACCACATTGACCCTCATGCTCCCTTTGTCCCACTTGCTGTTAACTTTATGGCGACCCTCCAACACACTCGCAATCTGGGATACAATGCGGCAAATACCATGAGGTCTGCTCTGTCGTCTGTAATAACTTAACCCAGATGGGATACTTTTCGGTCACAGACCCGAAGTGAAACTGTTCATGAAAGGCATTTACAATGCAAAACCACCAGTACCAAGATATTGTGACATTTGGGACCCACAGACTGTTCTACACGTACTCAAACAGTGGTCACCCGTTCATTCACTGGACTTGAAACAATTAACCCTTAAGGTTGTTATGTTGGTCCTTCTGGTTACAGGGCAACGCATTCAAACTGTACATTTGTTAGATTTATTGTACATGAAGTTAGGTAGCTCTAGTATTTCCTTTGCAGTTCAGAACTGACATCCATTTTGCTATAATATATATAGGTAGGCCACTATAAGGTGGGAAAATCTCTAAATTTAGGCGTTTTCGAGCCATTTTTGTCATATTGGGCACTACATTGTGCAGAGATGAGAAGTGGAAAATGCAAAATTATGCCAGATTTAAACTGCCCTCCCAAAATCCTCCCCCATGGTTTTCGAATGGTCGAAAAATATTGATTTTAAGTCTCATTTTTGGAAAATCATGCTTTTTTCTCATTTTTTCAGGCCTCGCGAATGGGGATTTACATTATAAACTTCAAGTGAAATGTGCCACCTCTAAATATTAATAGAATGAGCTGAAATTTTACACACATACTCCCATATACCAACCTCACCCGCAAAAAAAAGTCAGGTTTGATCCGGAAACATTGGGGCACCAGTCCCACCCTAGCCTGCAGCCATGTTTATTTTGGAAAGCAAAAGTCCACCCACAGGTGTTGCCACATGCTTGTATGTATGATTGCGCCCCTGGTGGAAATATTTGGCATAAGTATGATAGGGATTTTGATGGGTATATGTTGATGTGCAGGGCGAGGGGGATATGGAGGCAGTTCCTGCTCTTGCTTTTGCTATCAACGGCAAGGCATTCAGCTGCTTGATGCCATCTTGTACGGCAATTTGAAGGGAGTGCAATGCACATCGGGTATGTATGGTGGACTTTAGTACCACTGCTTCATCGGCTTCACTGTCAAATTGATCTTCAACATTGCTGTCTTCAGCATCAAGTATAATACAGTTCCTCAGGGACACCGACTACTTCTACAAGTTATGAGAAATTAGATTAATGATAATCTACTAAACCAATGTTGCCTCTAAATAGCCCACACCGGTGCTAATGGGGCGTAAAACACAAACTCACTCACTCAATACACTTCAGCTCTGGGTGACTCGACGTCACTTTCACCAGCATCTTGCTGTTCTAGTTCTTCAATCTTCATTCATTCAGTTTTTCAATCATAGTGCTTGCATTATCAGTCATTATGGCTAGGACTTAAAAGTACAAGCAAGACATCAAAGTCCTCTTTTACCAAAACTTTAATGGCGAGGTAGTTCACACGTCTGCCCCCGCAGGTCTCGGGCCTCCTCGTGGCGGTGGGTGGTAACACTATTGGTGAAATCCTGTATCCTTAGTGGACAACACGGGACAGTGCGCTTGCACACGTCTCCTCGACGGAAAAGGGCAACCTGTTTGCGGTGGGTTGCGACCCATGTCGGAGGATGAAGGGGTCCTGGTAGTTGAATTGAATGGGACTAAGTTGGTCCCTCCCATACGATACACTACTTTGGCCTGGATTTCTCCTAGACGGGAGGCTGGATTGGCCCGGTCCAGTCAATCGGCTTGTCATGTTGTCATTAGGACTTCGGTCCTATTTGGCCATGGCTGATCAAATCAAAGAAGGTTCTGACCAAGTCTACATGCTGGCCATGTTTTTAAATATGATTGCAGCTGTATTTCTTACCTAGCCTTCTACGAGTATATCCCCCATGTATCCCTGGGACTAGGGTACTGGGCTCAGCCCTACCCATATTGGTCTCCCCTTGTTGGGCTCCTTGGTGGGTGGGGAGCATGGGGGATGAAACACCAAATATCCTATGGCCTATTCTCTTTCAAATCTACAGTCCAGACTAAAACGGCAGCGGTCATCTTCGGTTGACTGCATCGACCCGGAACTTCTAAATCGACCAACGACCACACGGAAGTCAGAATACCGACACCGATACATTGTGCTAAAACCAACAAGCAAACTTTCTCCCTTTGCGATCTACAAGACAATTCTTCAAAAAGTCGGAGAACCTGCAGAAACCACACAAACTAGAAATGACGAACAAACACAAAGACTCCTTGAGCTGACAAGTATTGCAGGAACTCCGACTATAGTCGAGCCACATCGCACATTAAACACTTGTAAGGGGGTGGTTTTCTCCTCACTTAGCTATTTAAATTCTGACGAGGACTTACAAGAGTGGTTTGAAACCTTTACTGACGTCGTACATTTTCATCGCATCCCGCAGAGAGATCATAGAGAACTTCTTATCTTGACCTTTTCAGACACTACTCTTCCTGAGAGTGTTGGAGTTGTATGGGAACGGTGCAAGGTACGACCTTATATTCCCAACCCAAGAAGATGTTTTAAATGTCAACGTTTCGGTCATCTGAGCAAGTGGTGCCAAAGACAAGAAGTTTGTGGACACTGTGGATCCCAGGACCACACGCAATCAAAAGATCAACCTTGCACATCCCCTCCTCTTTCTGTTAACTGTAAGGAGGATCACCCCTCTTACAGCAAAACGTGTAAACAGTGGACAAAAGAAAAAGAAATCCTGATATTGAAGGCAACCCAAGCGATATCTTTTCCAGAGGCGAGAAGGATTGTGGAACAGCACTCAGGAATTCCCAGCTATGCGGACATGGCGGGATATCCACAACCTCAACATCATGCAACACCCAGACGAAGGCTACAACTCGAAGAACACAGCATCAACAGATCACACCAACAACACACAGACAACATAGAAGACACGAACAGACACTCCGGAAGAACAACTGAAACATCCACTCCACAGACAACAACCACCACACAACGGCCTACATCCCAGGCAGACCTTGAACAACCAAACCCATCACCTGGAGCCAAAGCTCCTCATGAGGTAGCGATGGACGAAGAACACACAACTACAACAGACACAAATGAGGGAAATGACTCCGACAATGACAGAAGCACAACACCCGACAATGAATCCATGGAAGCAGAAGATGAAGAGGCAGAAAAGGAACAGGTTCCGGAGGTTCCACAGGAAGCAGAAAAGAAGAGGGTCCAGAGAATCCACAGAAGGAAGAAACAGCCGAGAGTCAAGAGGAAGTAAGGGAAGACCATTCACCAGACAAGGAACCAGAACGAAAGAAAGAAATTATCGAAAAGGAACGAAAACCAGTTGACAAAGGAAAAGACAAGCCAGTACCAGAACAGATCACTTACAGAGAATATCTTATCCGCTTCCTTCAAGGAAGAGTACCAAATGGAGACATTCAACGACCAATGTTTGTACAAAAATACCTGAATCTGGCAGTTTCATATCTGGTACCAATGCTTGGCTTTGACAAACTGCGTGCCAAACTGACTGAGCGAACTAACCAAAGGATGCACAGTTGGTCACCAGACACCTTTGCAACCAAAGAAGACGTACTTGATCTGGTCACTCAGCACGACTTCACGGACGATTTTATGGAGCCATTATTGTTTTGATTCAACATTATTTTGTGTTTCATGCTTTGAAAGTGATAAAAGAACAAATACAAAGACAAACGAACATGAAGACAAAGACAGGAAACACAAATTAATTACCAAACACCAATTAAATCCAACTGAATTAACTCCCTTGATACACCAAGGATGTCTCTAAATAGCCCAACAAGGTGCTGATGAGACGTAAAGAACAAACACACACACACACACAGTTCACACGTCTGGTACAGGCATCGATTTTGAGGAACACGATAGCGTTCCCAAGTTTTCTTTCACTTGTTCCTTTTCTAGTTCTGCTTTCTCCAAAATTAAGCACTCGTGGGTACAGAGGACTCAGGATAAATTCAGGATAAATTCAGGTGCTCGTGCACACAAAGATTGGCATGCGCTCACAGATGAGTGTTCTAACACAGATGGGCATACACTCACAGATGGGCATACAGGTCGGCATGCCCAAACAGACAGGCATTCAGGTGGGCATGCCCATGCAAATGGGTGTGTACACACAGATGGGTGTGTACACACAGATTGGTGTGCACACACAGATGGGCATGCCAGATGGGCCAACAGATGGGTGTACACTCGACGATGGCCGTACACAGGCATGCACTCACAATGGAAGTATAAGCGCCGATGGCCATACGCCTTGAATAAAGGCGTCCCTCGATAAGATGCCTCTCTTGAATAAAGGCCTCACTTGAACAGAGCCCATCTATAGAGGCCCGCTTGAGTAGAGACCTTTGAATAGAGGCTCCTTGTTTGAGTCCTTGAATATAGGCCCCTCAAATAAAGCCCTCCTCAAATAGAAGCCCCACTGCGCCATGGACAACAACGAATATATATTTCTTTTTATTATTATTATACAACTGACCTTTTTTACGCCAGGGCTAAACAAGCTGCTCTCAATACACAAATCGTTATTCATCTTTTATGGATCGACACAATCACACTTGATTGCACGTCAACCAAAAGGCGTCCAGCACTGCCCGTGGTCATATTATCATCGCTTGCGATTCTAGTTGTACATGTTAACTAGTTAAAATGGATGGTATTATGGTTCAAAACAATTATAAAATGAGTTAATTGTGAATCATAACTGACATATGCAGGATATGTACACCTTCAAGTGGTTTGCTCAACTTGCCTGTCAGGGTTGTGTCACATTGACTTTTTTCGCGTCTGCCAATGCCACCTCACAGTGAAACACATCATAAAGGATTGTAGCGTTTTTCAAACACAAAGAAATGCACTTCTCCCAACAAATCCACTTCGACTTCTTGTAGACAAGCCAGAAAACATAATCACATTTTGCACCAAACACAGACATACTGCAAAATATGAGGAAAATAAACGAAGACTAATAACACCCTCGCAAGCCTCAGTATAGCCCAATAAGGTGCTGCAGAGGTGTTAAACACAAACACACACACACACACACACATTTTTCGCGTTCCAAATTTTGTCATTGGTATTGTGTAATTGCACATTGCCCAATATGATAACACTTTTCTTATCACACCAAACTAAAAAAGCATAGTCCTGGCACATGCATTATCTCTTGTTAAATTTCTTGGAAATGTAGTTTTAGATAATTTGTCTAAAATGCTATTGTGACAATTGAGAAAGCGAAATGGCTCATATCATTACTGAAAAAGTTAATAAGACTGATTCAAGCAAAACTTTAGTGGCTGTCACATTTCCCAGTATTTGATTGGATTAAAACGACCTTTCCAAGTGGTATAATTCATACTATAAAATCTAAGGAATATAACCAAGCCAGTCTAGATATAGCCCAATAAGGTGCTGCTGAGGCGTTAAACACACACACACTCAAACACACACACACACGCACACACACACACCAAGTGGTATAATTGGTTTCTGGTCCAGGTAGAGCTGACAAAAATATTCTGATAACTTAGCCTTGTTCTCATTTGGGGAATAGGCAGCCTCATCTTTAGGAATAAGCAAGCTCAAAATAATTTTATTTTGCATGATGGAACCCATCTTCCGCCAAAGAATGCTTCAAATGTGTTACAGAAGGTTCTTTTCTGAATCTGATCCTGAACTATAAATAATTTGTTAAACAACTCCGTCAGCTCAATTAAATAAAACAATCATGCCTCAACAAGCTATTGCGGACAGTGATCACAATTCAAATACTTAATCAGGCAATCAACTACTAGTCATAATCCAAAGTTGTTAGTATTAAAATCGAATCTCTTTTTATGCCAATGACAATGATGGGCTTGTAATGATTCTTAATTAAATATTAAGAAATATGAATTTTCGCGAATTTGCCCTGATGCTAAAATTCATCAAAAAATGTCAAACGTTTCAATTGGTCTTTGGAGGCGTCAAAAATAAAGATATAAGGACATGCTATATGTTATTGAACTCGTATTTTCAACAATAACAAAGTTAGCATGATGACTTTGAAATTTCAGAATAAATTTTTCTCCATTGGTTATCATCCCACACTACTCTTAACCATGTAATATTAGTGTGCAATAATGTCGATAAGAGCAGTCGAGAATCAGAGTCGGACTCGGTATTCAGGAGACCGTCAGAATCAGAGTCGTTTTTCATGGAGCCAAAAGAGTCTAGAGTCGGAGTCGGTTCACTTGTAAGTTACAATATACCTGTATCATTTTGGCTCTAGTTTGCTAATTAGCTAATTATACACATCACGCCTCCAATCCATTGTATTATTTGAAATTTTGATTTGACTTCATTCATATATATCTTTTAGCTGTTATCATAGAAAAATATCCAAATTGGATAAATTGATTTACTTGTATGGTAAATTGTTATTCGAGAAATTTTAAAGTAGGCAGGCATTTAAATGGATAGATATTATAATATAGATTGATATTATAATATAGATTGATTGATTGATTGATTGATTGATGAGGAACCAAACACATAGGTATTGTTAAATTGGTTGACTCGGTAACTGGCTGATTAATTGGTTGATTGAGAGACTGATTGATAGATTTATTTATTTCTTGATTATAGGTAAGCAAGAATTCGCCTATATGAAGCCTGTCCAACAAAACAAGAACAAGCAGTGAACAAACTTTTACTCAATTATCATCTCTATCCATGTTGATGAATAATATATACTGAATTTGGGCAGGAGACCAACGAAACGTTTTTCATTTTTGTAGCAAAACCATAATTCTCATATAGGAAAAATCATTGCAAAACAGCTGTGATTTAAGGACTGAGGACAATTTTAGCTTATTATATAATTATCTAAAGAAAAAAAAATCATTCTACATGATCCACTAATTAGCAGTTTCATAATAATTATACAGTTAGGCCTACTCTTAATGAATCTTTAGTGAATATATAACAATTTAATTTCGTTTTCAATAATAATATTAATTTCATAACATTTTTGGTACTTCGAATTAGTTTAACCTCTTCATAACCAGGAATGTACTTGTACTTGGACTTGTACTTGAGCTAAAGTACTTGTACTTGGACTCAAGTACTCTATTAAAAAGCTGTACTTGGACTTGTACTTGTACTTGCCAAATGCCAATGTACTTGTACTTGGACTCAAGTACAATTGATTGTACTTGACCCCAAGCCTGCTTGTAACCAGACTCCAAAGCCCTGTTTGTCCAGGATGTTTTCAAACACAATGATTTTTGCTTGCACATTGAACATACAGATATCTTATGTAAAAGAGTTCAATTATCTTGGAATTGTTTTGAATGAAAACTTGAAGTGGAATTCGCATATTGACTATATTTCAAAAAAGATATCGAAGGTGGTTGGTATGTTAAACAAACTTAAATTTATCCTTCCAGAGCATGTACTTTTTACAATTTATAATTCTCTTATTGTGCCTCATTTGAATTATGGAGCCTTGATTTGGGAACGTAACATATCTAGATTAACTATTTTACAAAAAAAGGCATTGAGGGCTGTTGTGACCAAAAGCAAGTATAATGCACACACTAGCATTATTTTTAAAAATCTTAAAACCTTAAAATGCCAAGATATCTGTGCACTGCATTGTTTAAAATTTTGTTATAAACTGGAGAATGAGCAACTAACAAAATATTTTCTAAATTCTAGCATTTTCATTAAAAGGAGCGAAATTCATGAGCATTACAGTAGGAGAGTAAATGATTACAATATACCTCGAATAAGGCATGAATTTATGAAACAGGGTATCAGATTTAAAATAGCTGTAACTTTCAATAATATGCAACCAATTTTCAGGGACAAAATACAAACTCATAGCCTTCTTGGTTTCAAAAATTATGTTAAAAATGCTATGATTGACAGTTATGATGCAACTTGCCATAATGAATATTGTTACATATGCAACAGAATTTAGGCTAATCTTTAGGAGTAAGCCAATTTTTTTTTTTTTTGACGGACCGACAGGACAAACGACTTGAGACACCCAAGTAATGACAATTTATATGACGGACTTAATGACTGACATATATGCCAAAAAGAAGAGCTTTGCTTTTTTAGTTGTTTTTTTTTTACTGTGTCCATGACAGTTCCCAGTGCTGCCTCCCGCTCTGCCTCTGAAATGTACTTTTCCTTTAAGGTGGCCCCAAGCCAACGGTCATTTTGGCCTTATTGGGGTCTCCTACCATAAAAATTGCTTTGATGATGTATGAATGATGATTTCAAATGGTAAATAAATTATATGAATCTGAATCTGAATCTGTTGAAGGGAGAACTTTTTCTGGGTTATTGGTGTGGATTGCAACATACCCAAATTTAATGAATAAGCTTTAATTTGGAATTTTCTTCAAAAAGTCAGAAGGTCTGCACTTCACCAAAATATTTTCTCTGTGGTACAATCATACAATAATTTTAAGTCAAGCCTAGCAGGGCCGATAATGAGTCTAAATGGCACTGGAAGATCAAAACATCAATTTCCAACACAGTGTTTTACAGACCCTGAAACTCTACTTGCCTGCTAGGTTGAAGATGTTTGTATTCATTCGGCACAATTCTGTTGCTTGGATATCACCTGAAAATCACAAAATTCCAGCCTCCTTCAGTCTTCGCTCATTTTTTTCCACATGTCCATAAACTCATTGTCAACTCATGGCTATTATTATAATAACATGAATGCAGTTTGTCCTGAACCTTTTGAAGCATGGAATAACTGTTTGTCTAACTGTGAAATTGATTAACAACAAATGTCTAACTGTGAAATTGATTAACAACAAATGGGTTTAGTTCAGTGAAAGAGTGTGCAACTGTGATGGCCTCAGATCTTCAGTCATTCGGTTAGGCGGCAGAAATCTCATTGGTCCGTCCTCTCAAGATTGTATAAGAAACAGTGATTGAATTGGTCGACAAATCACCAGACCAGACTGCAAAGTTTCTAAGAAAACCACAAATCTCTTTGCCAAACAGCTTTAGCTGGAGAAGACTGATGGATTTCAATGACCTATTTCCATGAATGAGTAAATCAAGTTCTTTGCAATGTAAAATCAGCCTGTTGTTTGATCACTTATATTACTGGCAGCTTAAAATCGGACAAACAATGATTTACAAACAGCTTTGAGTAAATCAGTTTGTGCTTTTAACACTGATGTTTCTGACACCTTAAACCAAACAAAAATGCTATAAAAACAAACTTTAACTGTCTGTTTCAACTGTAGGCTGAGAATGCTTGCTAGTCCACTTGGGCAGTTGCTTTCTCATGCCGTTGCTTGCTGCATGCGAATTTGGGGAGAGTCTTTGTGCCATACGGCATTCAGAAATAGATCAAGCAATTGGTGATTATGCACCCAGAGGATGTGCTCACAGCACTTGACCATAGATATAAGCAAATTAAGTTAACAAATTGGGTGGAGTAATAAAATGAATTTATGATACAGATTAATGACTGAACCACAGAGAGAAGATAAGAAGATATTTACAATATTATTGCACTGAGAACACTGAGAACACTGAGAACACTGAGAATAGATCAAACACCATAGCTTCTTCCAGTGGGGAGGGGGGCGTGGGTTCATCCAACATGTCATGGATGCCTGGTTTATGGATCAGGTAAATAAAAATGATTGATCAGCATATTTAGGTGCGCATGCATCATCTTTTCCTTTTTTATTTCATCTCTTTAACTCTAACTTACTTTCGTATGAAATAACCTTTAGTAATAATAATGTTGATTCACTTGAATGTATTGACTGTGGACATGTAGTAAACTAGTTTAAATTCTGGTGCAAGTGGCAAATTCACCACCTGGTGTCTCCAAGCTGAATGTAATAAAGTCTGATATTCTTTGTTCCAATGAAAAAAATTTAATTGTTGAAATACATATTTTGTACATTACCATACATCGATCCTCTAACTGAAAAGTACAGCGTGTTTATAGCCACTGACATTGCTTTAATACCAATGAGCCAGCAGTGTATCACTGAATTGTCTGACGAGCTGTGGAGATAAATTCCAAAAGTGCTGAATACGTTTATCAAGGATGAGACATCTTGTCATTTCTTGCAAGTCAAGTGTCATTTCTTACTAGTCTGATAAGTTGATTAGCAAGTAAAGCTTTTTTTTTTAATTCAAAGGGGCCATGGTTTTTGCACAAAGGGGTCTGCAAATCTAGGATCATTGTGTATGGGGCTTTAGAGTCGGGAGACAAAGTCGTGGAGTCGGAGGTTTTTCGGTGGAGTCGGTGTCAAACTTTGATTTTCAGGTGAAGTCAGAGTCAAAAATTTATTTGGTGACTCCTGACTCCTACAAATAATTAATAAATTTACAAAAACACAGGTGAAACAATGCGAAATATATACCAAATTTTCACAAAACTTCCTTATCGAGCATTGATGTACTTTGGAACATAGTAGAATTCTTATCCCCCATGTTAACCATGTAATATTTGTGTGCAATAATGCCGATATGCAGAGTCTGGAGTCGGAGTCGTCATTTGGGAGACATGAGGATCGAGCCAAAGTCACTTTTCAGAAAGCCAAAGGAGTCGGAGTCGGTTCACATACTACCCGACTCCGAAGCCCTGATTATGTCCCATGATGACGTAACCTAGGGGACCCCGGATTACTGTCATGAAGACTTAGTAATAAAAGAGAATAATGATTGATTCCTTTTCCATTTGTACAGAAGATGGATGGCTGGATGATTGGAGCTTTACATCCTGCATTTATGTACTGGGTCAGCTATTTGAGCCCCCGCAGGTCTCGGGCCTCCTCGTGGCGGTGGGTGGTAACACTAAGGTGAAGCCCTCTATCCTTAGTGGCCAACACGAGACAGTGCGCTTGCACACGTCTCCCCGACGGAAATGGGGCAACCTGTTTGCCGTGGGTTGCGACCCGTGTCGGAGGATGAAGGGGTCCTGGTAGTTGAGTTGGGTGGTCCTAAGTTGGTCCGTCTCATACAATACACTACTTTGGCCTGGATTTCTCCTAGACGGGAGGCTGGATTGGCCCGGTCCAGTCAATCGGCTTGTCATGTTGCCATTAGGACTTTGGTCCTATTTGGCCATGGCTGATGGGTCAATCAAAGAAGGTTCTGACCAAGTCTACATGCTGGCCATGTTTTAAATATGATTGCAGCTGTATCTCTTACCAAGCCTTCTACGAGTATATCCCCCATGTATCCCTGGACTAGGGTACTGGGCGCAGCCCTACCCATATTAGTCCCCCTTGTTGGGCTCCTTGGTGGGTGGGGAGCATGGGGGATGAACATCACAAATTCCTATGGCATACTCTCTTCCTAATTCACAGTCTCGACTAAAACGGCAGCGGTCGTCTTCGGATGACTGTATCGACCCGGAACTTGTAAATCGACAAACGACAACACAAAGTCGGAGTACCGACACAGGTACATAGTGTTCAAACCAACTAACAGGCTATCTCCCTTTGCCATCTACAAGACCATACTTCAAGAAGTCGACGAACCTGCAGAGACAACGTTACAGAGAGATGGAACCGTCCTATTTAAGACCAGAAACGACGACCAGACTCGGAAACTCCTTAGGCTGAAAGATGTTGCAGGTACACAGGCAATAATCGAGCCTCATCGGACCTTGAATACTTCCAAGGGAGTGGTTTTCTCCTCCCTTAGCTATTTAGACTCAGACGACGATTTACAAGAATGGTTTGAAACTTTTACTGATGTCATTCATTTTCATAGAGTCCCACAGAGGGATAATCGGGAGCTTCTTATCTTGACTTTTTCAGACACGACTCTTCCAGAGAGTGTCAAAGTTATATGGGAGCAATGTAAGGTAAGACCTTACATCCCCAATCCAAGAAGATGCTATAAATGTCAACGTTTCGGTCATCTGAGCAAGTGGTGCCGACGACAAGAAGCTTGTGGACACTGTGGATCCCAGGACCACGTTCAATCAAAGGAACAACCTTGCTCATCCCCTCCTCTTTGTGTCAATTGTAAGGAAGATCATCCCTCTTACAGCAAAACGTGTAAACAATGGACGAAAGAAAAAGAAATCCTCACATTGAAGGCAACCCATGCGATATCTTTTCCAGAGGCGAGAAGGATTGTGGACCAGCACGCAGGAATCCCCAGCTATGCGGACATGGCGGGTTATCCACAACCTCAACATCATGCGACCCCAAGACGACGGCTACAACTCGAAGAACACAGCATCAACAGATCACACCAACAACACACAGAGAACACAGAAGACACAAACAGACACTCGGGAAGAACAACTGAAAAATCCACTCCACAGACAACCTCCACCACACAACGGCCTACTTCCCAGGCAGACCTTGAACAACCACACCCATCAGCTGGCACCACAGCTCCTCATGAGGTAGCAATGGACGAAGAACACACAACTGAAACAGACACAAAAGAGGACAATGAAGACTCAGATGATGACAGAAGCACAACACCCGACAATGAATCCATGGAAGCAGAAGATGAAGAGACAGAAAAGGAACAGGTTCCGGAGGTTCCACAGGGAGCAGGAAAAGAAGAAGGTCCAGAGAATCCACAGGAAGAAGAAACAGCCGAGAGTCAAGAGGAAGTAAGGGAAGACCATTCACCAGACAAGGAAGCAGAACGAAAGAAAGAAACTAACGAAAAGGAACGACAACCCGTTGACGAAAGAAAAGACAAGCCACCTCCAGAACAGATCACTTACAAAGAATATCTCCTCCGCTTCCTTCAAGGAAGAGTACCAAATGGAGACATTCAACGACCAATGTTTGTACAAAAATACCTGAATCTGGCAGCTGCATATCTTCTACCAATGCCTGGCTTTGACAAAATGTGTGCCAAACTGAAGGAGCGAACTAAAGAAAAGATGTACAGTTGGCCACCAGACACTTTTGCAACAAAAAAAGACGTACTTGATCTAGTCACTCAGTATGATTTCACTGACGATTTTTATGGAGCTCTTATTGTTTTGATTCAACATGATTTTTTGTTTGTTGCTACGAAAGTGATACAAGAACAAATAGAAAGACAAACAAACACAAAGACAAAGACAGGAAAAACAACATAATTACCAAACACCAATCCAACTGAATTATTAACTCCCTTGCTACAAACCAAGGATGTCTCTAAATAGCCCAACAAGGTGCTGATGAGACGTAAAGAACAAACACACACACACACACACTCAGCTATTTGAATCCAGCTCTTGCGGGTCACCAGGGCCTTTGTTGGACTATTTTTTAGTCATCTTTCACCTCATTGTCGTGTCCTCCACCTGTCCTAATTAGCCTACAAAGTGCATAAGTACAGGACGCAAAGCGCCAATCATTAAGGCTGGCCCTTTTTCAACATTATTTGAGAAGTCCTGCTCCATCATTCTAATATGAGGCCTTTGGGTCTTAGAAACCACCTAATACAAAAATTTTGCAGATTTCATTAAAAAAAAAACCCAGGCCCCTGGGCCATTTTAGAAATTAGGCAATAAGAAAAAACGCAAAATACCATCTATCTTGAGAACTAAAGCAGATAGAGACATGATGTTGTAACCAAATTCTCCGGAATACCCATAATATATTAATGTTCATCTTCAATACATTTTAGGGCCCTTAACCCAATACTTTGAGTTATTGGTATGAAACCATATTTTTGCCTTTATTTTCATGAAAATTGTCAAAAATACAATTAATTGTATAAATCATTGAAGACATGTACCTGCTGTGCCTCTGTTTGGCTTCAATAGTTTATCAATTCTTTGCATTGTTTTTTAATAAAATTCAAAACCTTTACTCTGAAGGGAAAATATCCTAACCAGAGTGGGCAATCAGCATTGTACCGCACATGCAGACTGTAGAGTCATTACAGAAACTCGCCAGTTCGAGCAATGTTGTCCATGCAAATTCTATCACTGGAAAGACAGATTATTAATTTATTTGATATAGTTCAAGCATTTTCAAATAGAAAATTGAAATGTTAATTTTAAAAATTGTAAGCTTCATTAATAGCAGAGTGGCAGGAGGCCAAAAAGTGGCTTAGTTTTCATCGTTACTGCCCCCGCTCTGCAACCTCACAAATTGTATATCAAATCGATCCTTATGACCCGAAGTTTTAAAAAAACCCGTCTGACGTTGAAAAATTAACGTGGCACTTTGCCATCTCAGGGGTCAAAGGTCACGACCTCCATAGAAAAATGCCAATTTTCAAGCACAGTCATGAAATTCACTTTACAGGCTCTCCTGCGTGATCTATTTCAGATACAGAGGCGTATGATACATCAAATGAGAGGTCACATTGAGCTCAATAATTTGAATACAGCCACTTGACCTTTGACCTCATTTGCATATTGCAGGAGTCATAAATATGTAAAAAATCAACACAAAATTACCTAATTTTTTCAAATGGAAAGAAAGAAAGTTTCGCTACGATGTTATTTTCATAGGTCCAACCCCTAAATTTCATGTGCATGCATCACAGGACACTGTGATGCAAATTTATGCAAATTTATTCACCATAGGTCACAACAAGGTCAAAGGTCACACAACTCAAAGAAAGCTCCCATATTTCTCAAAATTTCAGCAGAAATGCATTATTTCAGGCCCATTGTGTCATAGGCATTTTGCACTTGGTCACATTGTACACCATATGAAGGGTCTCAATAAGAACAATAATTTTGTGATACTCAATTGACCTTTGACCTCATTTGCATATTGCAGGAGTCATATATAGGTCAAAATCGCAAAAAAATTAGCCACTTTTTTGAAATGGAAAGAAAGAAAGTTTCCCTACTATGTTATTTTCATAGATGCAGCCCCTAAATTTCATGTGCATGCATCACAGGACATCGTCATGAAAATTATGCAAATTAATTCATATATATTTCCCTAGGTCACAACAAGGTTAAAGGTCACATAACCCAAACATAGCTCCCATATTTCTCAAAATTTCAGCAGAAATGCATTATTTCCGGCCGATTGTGTCATAGGCATTTTGTACTGGGTAATATTGTACACCATATGAAGGGTCTCAATTAGCACAATAATTTGGTGATACTCAATTGACCTTTGACCTCATTTGCATGTTACAGGAGTCATAAATAGGTCAGAAATCACTAATTATAATATTTACCAATTTTTTTTTCAACTTGTAAGAAACAAAGTTTCCCTTCTATGTTGTTTTCATAGATTGTACCCCTAAATTCCAATTGCATTCTTTACAGGACATCGTGATACAAATTTATTCAACATAGGTCACAACAAGGTCAAAGGTCACATAACCCAAACATAGCTCCCATATTTCTCAAAATTTCAACAGAAATGCATTATTTCAGGCCCATTGGTTCATAGACATTTCGTACTTGGTCATATTATGCACCATATGAAGGGTCTCAATTAGCACAATAATTTGGTGATACCTAATTGACCTTTGACCTCATTTGCATATTACAGGAGTCATAAATTGGTTGAAAATCACTGATTATTTACCAATTTTTTTAAATTTGTAAGAAACACAGTTTCCCTTTTTAAATGTTGTTTTGATAGATTTTAGCCCTAAATTTCATGTGCATGCATCACAGGTCATTGTGATACAAATCAAATTTATTCAACATAGGTCACAACAAGGTCAAAGGTCAAAGATCACATAACACAACCATAGCTCCTATATTTCTGTAAATTTCAGCTGAAGTGCATTATTTCAGGCCCATGATGTCACAATTATGCATTTCCTGTATGGTCTTGTCACACACCAATTGAAAGGTGTCAATGAGTACTAAAATTGAATGATGCTCACTTGACCTTTGACCTCATTTGCATATTACAGAAGTTAGAAATAGGTAAAAAGTCAAAAAAATTATTTTTTCCAATTTGAAGAAGGGAAGTTTCTCCGACCATATCATTTTTCATAGACCTTACCTCCTAAATTGATGTACTATACATTCAACACGGAATGCGGTGACTTATATTTATGCAAATTTATTTGATATTGGTCACACAACGGTCAGAGGTCACAAGACCGAAATGTATCTACCATACCTACTTTGTTTAAAATAACTTTCCTGTGTTACCATAACTCCCGGTTTTCTTTAAATCTGAACAGGAATGCAATATTTCAGGCTCATTGTGCCATATATCCATTTTCTGAACGAAGTTGTTGTACACCAAAAGAAAGGTTTAGATAAATTCTATAATTACTTGATATAGTCATTTGACAATTGACATTATTTGCATATTACAAGAGTGATAAAACTAAAAGTTTCAAAAGCCACGAATGCTACATTATTTTCATAGATCTTACACCTTAGATTTATGCGCATACTTATGTTACATTGTCGCCTAAAATTTAGCTAATTTTTTCAGTATAGGCTATGTCATACCAAGGTCAAAGGTCGCATGACCCAAAAATCACCCCGGTACTTCTCTAAATCTAAACAGAAATGCTTATTTTTCAGGCCGTTCATGTCACATGTATTCATTTTCTGCCTTGGTTTCTTGTGCAACAGGTGAAAGATTGACTGTATACCCCAGTCTGCAAATCGCAAGAATCAATAAATTTGGTAAATCTACCTTTCTTTTTTTTTAAATGAGCACTGTGATTCTTTTGAACATTTTTTACCTATAAACTTGTCATACTACTAATTTTGACTTAAATATAATAACATATAATATTTTTACGCATTAATTATATCTTTGACGGTATTGGCATATTGCTTAATGAAAATATGAATCAGGGTTTCCATGGCTGTTATTACAAAAGTTTATTACAGGATAAACAAAGACAGCACATACTTCCTGAAATTTCAGGCAGAAATTGTTTTTGAGATTTCCTTACAGATTTAAGAGCAGTTTAACTTCAAGGCTTTGTAATATGCTCAATTGCTCATCAAGTAAAAACAATAACATCATCTTTTCTACTTCGGACTATGGTACTTCAATATACAACCACATATGCTACCACAAACAGTGTTTCTTTGTTTGCTTGTTTCTTTGTGTTTTACGCCTCTGCAGCACCTTAGTGGGCTATATCGAGGCAGGCGACCGCCGTATGATGATGAGATGAGAAGACTGTGAGTCTGGCACATACCCTATTAATTCAGGGATGCCCAGGGTCTTTCAGTTGCCCCAGCATAGAATACTATATTCAACCCGCCTCCATTTAATGTCCCATGGGCTCGGACTGAAGTGAGTTACCGGGGTGAGATTTAAACCCACGCCCTCAAAGCCAGTTGACAAGCGCACTTACCAATTAGGCCATGGGGGGAACTACCATAAACAGTTCCATTTCATGTTAGTAACATGATGTTACATTAAGTTGTATAACAAACACATCTCAGCAGTAGGCAACCATGCTGGCACTTGGATAATACAACAAACAGTGCCATTTCATGTGACATTAAGTTGTGTCACAAAAATATTTTGAAACCAAACAACCAGATACGCTAGATATGCTGGCACTTGGATAATACGAAAACAGTGCCATTCGATACTACATTAAGTTGTATCAGAAAAACATCTCAGCAATAGGCAACCATAATACAACAAACAGTGCCATTTCATGTTACATTAAGTTGTATCACAAAAATATATCAATAACAAAAGACCAGATATGTTGCAGTTATCGTAATACTGCAAGTTGCATCACAAAATCATCTCAGCAACAGACAACCTACAAATCTAGCACTTGAATAATAGTGCCATTTCATGTTACATTAAGTTGTATCGCAAAAATATATTAATAACAAACAACTAGATATCCAAGATATTCTGGCACTTGGATAAAACAACCAACAGTGCCATTTCGTGTTACATCTCGTTGTATCACAAAAATATATCAATAACAAACAATCAGATATGCAAGATAAGCTGGCAATTGAATAATACAACAAACAGTGCCATTAAGTTTTACCAACGAATCATCACAACAATAAACAACCAGATACTATCACTTGGATAACACAACAAACAGTTATTCACATCAACTAAGTTGTATGAAAAACATATCAACAATGAACGACCAGATATGCTGGCACTTGGATAATACAACAGTGCCATTTCATGCTGCTTTAATTTGTAATACAAAAACATCTCAGTGATAAGCAACCAGATGTGCAAGATATGCTAGCACTTGAATAATAAACAAACAGTGCTATTTGACCTCAAATCAATTAAGGTGTATCACAAAGTCATGTCAACTATAGACAACCCAAAATGCTGGCGCTTGATTAATACAAACTCTGCCATTTCAGAAAATACTGCCATTCAACAAAGCTAAGTATGCTAGGACGGTAGTAGTTTCATACCACACTGTCATTCAACAAAGATAGGTATCACAGGACATCCTCAGCAACGAACGACTAGGGATGCTGCCGGTCTCATACCATACTGTCATTCAACAAAGATTAGTGTCACAGGACAGGTCAATTGAGCATCACCAAATTATAGTACCCATTGATTCCTTTCATTTGGTGTACAAGTCCGTACAGGAAATGCATATGACACCATGTGCCTGAAATAATACGATTCTGCTTAAATTTTGAGAAAGATTGGAGCTATGTTTGGGTTATGTGACCTTTGACCTTGTTGTCAC
This sequence comes from Platynereis dumerilii, assembly GCA_026936325.1. Lineage (NCBI taxonomy): Eukaryota > Metazoa > Annelida > Polychaeta > Phyllodocida > Nereididae > Platynereis > Platynereis dumerilii. Next base: position 13,949,292 of record JAPTHN010000016.1, on the reverse strand, counting down.
CTATGTTGAATATATTAGCATAAATTTGTATCACGATGTCCTCTAAAGAATGCAATTGGAATTTAGGGGTACAATCTATGAAAACAACATAGAAGGGAAACTTTGTTTCTTACAAGTTGAAAGAAATTGGTAAATGATTAGTGATTTTCGACCCATTTATGACACCTGTAATATTCAAATGAGGTCAAAGGTCAATTGAGTATCACCAAATTATTGTGCTAGTTGAGACCCTTCATATGGTGTACAATATGACCCAGCACAAAGTGCCTATGACACAATCGGCCTGAAAATAAACATTCCTGCGGAAATTTTGAGAAATATGGGAGCTATGTTTGGGTTATGTGACCTTTGACCTTATTGTGACCTATGGAAATATGAATAAATTTGCATAATTTTCATGACAATGTCCTGTGATGCATGCACATGAAATTTAGGGGCTGCATCTATGAAAATAACATAGTAGGGAAACTTTCTTTTTTTCCATTTGAAAAAAGTAGGTAATTTTATACTGATTTTTGACCTATTTATGACTTTTGCAATATGCAAATGAGGTCAAAGGTCAATTGAGTATCACAAAATTATTGTACTCATTGAGACCTTTCACATGGTGTACAATAAGACCATGTACAAATTGCCTATGACACAATGGGCCTGAAATAATGCATTTCTGCTGAAATTTTGAGAAATACGGGAGCTATGTTTGAGTTGTGTGACCTCTGACCTTGTTGTGACCTATGGTGAATAAATTTGCATAAATTTGCATCACAGTGTCCTATGATGTGTGCACATGAAATTTAGGGGTTGGACCTGTGAAAATAACATAGTAGGGAAACTTTCTTTCTTTCCATTTGAAAAAATTAGGGAATTTTTTACTGATTTTTTACCTATTTGTGACTCCTGCGATATGCAAATGAGGTCAAAGGTCAAGTGGCTGAAATCAAATTATTAAGCTCAACGTGACCTTTCATTTGATATATCATACGCCTCTGTATCTGAATCAGATCACACAGGAGAGCCAGTAAAGTGAATTTCATGTCCGTGCTTGAAACTTGGCATTTTTCTATGGAGGTCGTGACCTTTGACCCCTGAGACGGCAAAGTGCCACGTTAATTTTTCAACGTCAGACGGGTTTTTTTACAACTTCAGGTCATAAGGATCGATTTGATATACAATTTGTGAGGTTGCAGAGCGGGGGCAGTCACAGCCCCAATTTGGGCCTCCAACCACTCTGCTATAAGTTACCCTTTTCAAGTCCCATATCAAATTGCAGGTCATCAAAGTGTGTCAGTTTTTATTACTGCCGGTGGAGGCTGACTCCTGAGGAAACCATCCAACTAAGCCTAAAGATCCCTTAACCAATTACACTGTTGCTCATAAATATGGAATACTTCAACATTCTCCATTGAAATTAGCAACTTTAGCAACTTCTGCTGGAGCACATGATGGTCTGATTCAACCGTTACTACTTCCAATGGCCGCTAAAGGGAAGAACATGCTGTAGTTTTAAATGCATGCTGCAGGGTTAACCCCAGGAAAAGTTACAGTAGAACGAAATATGGAAATTCAAGAGGTTTTTTAGGGTGAGGCACATTTAACCAAAAATTGAAAATTCTTGCAAAAAATGTAGTTAAGGCTTTCAATGAGTGATTAGAGTAGATGTCTTGACCTTTACAATGGACCTTGCTTACATTCACACTCTGAAATTTACATTTATATGACACCTTTTTTCCAAAAAAGTATTCCATATTTATGAGCCTCTATCCTTAGTGGCCAACACGAGACAGTGCGCAAGCACACGTCTCCCCGACGGAAATGGGGCGACCTGTTTGCCGTGGGTTGCGACCCGTGTCTGAGGATGAAGGGGTCCTGGTAGTTGAGTTGGTTGGGACTACGTTGGTCCCTCCCATACAATACACTACTTTGGCCTGGATTTCTCCTAGACGGGAGGCTGGATTGGCCCGGTCCAGTCAATCGGCTTGTCATGTTGTCATTAGGACTTCGGTCCTACTTGGCCATGGCTGATGGGTCAATCAAAGAAGGTTAGAACCCGAGTATTTGCCTGCCATGATTACTGTTATCATGATTTGAGGCTATATTGCAGGCCTAGCCTTTTAGAGTATATCCTTCATGTATCCCTGAGACTAGGGTACTGGGCACTGCCCTACCCATGTTGGTCTCCCCTTGTTGGGCTCCGTGGTGGGTGGGGACCATGAGGGATGAAACATAGAAACCTCTATGGATTCTTTATATCGCAACTTTTCTCAAACAGGATCTTTTGATTGTGAAAATGACCCTTGGCCAAGGTACATAGTACTGAAAGGTAAAGATGAGACCTACCAAAAGCTGTCCTCGGTGGTTCGTGCGAAAGCTCTCCATCAGGCAATCGGCAAACCTGAAGATGTCAAGCGACTTCCTAGCTCACTTTTGATTAAGTGTCGGGACAGACAGCAAGCTCTGCGACTATTGGATTTAGAAAAACTGGATATTGCGAAAGTCGAAGTGACTCCACATGAAAGGTTAAACTCTGTCAGAGGAGTGATTTCTTCGTTTGATAGTCACGAGAGTTCAGATGACCAGCTACTTGACTGGTTTGAATTCCGTAAAATTCCGGTTGTTTCTATATATAGGATGAGTAAAAGAAAGACAAAAGATGGATCAACAGTAGAGACCCTTAGTCTCACTTTCAAGGGTAACCGACTGCCAGATGCCGTAGAAATCGGATTTGAGTTTTGTCGAGTACGGCCCTATATTCCCAATCCGCGGCGTTGTTACCGATGCCAAAAGTATGGTCATATTACAAAGACATGCAAAAACAGAGTGGACATATGTGCCACCTGTGGAAGCTCAGAACACACACATACAAAGGATGCTCCGTGTGGCCATCCACCAAGGTGTGTAAATTGTAAAGGAAACCACACGTCATTCGACAAATCATGTCCAAAATGGACATATGAGAAAAAAGTCCTTGAGATCAAGGCAACTTCCAATGTATCCTTTCCTGAAGCACGAAGGTTAGCACAGTCACAGTGCGGGGCCAGTAGTTATGCCGACAAGGTCACTGGTGGCGGTAGTGTGAATCCTCATACAGGATCACAGTGGTCACAGAGATCGGACAATCATTACTCTTCTGGACCCAGGTCCTCGCCCAGAACTACACCCAGGAAAAGACTTGACTTAGACGCCACCCACACTTACTCAAAATATTCTGACAAATATGACTCCCAAAACCACAAAGAAAAGTTCAGTGTACTGTTTGACCACGGAAGGATGGATGAACTCCTGGAAGCCCATGTGCAACACATTGAACACAAACATGACCAGACAAACAAAATGCTACCAAAAGACACACAGACCACATCAACAAAGAGGAAGTCAGACAACAGTAGTTCTGATGAAAGAACACCTGCGAAAATCCCAGCGACAGAGGTGGTCGAGTCCGACCTCAACGATACATTTGAAACCGTTGACTCTCAACAGACCGAGGAAGAAGATATGGATTCTCAAACCCCTGCCTCTGTGGCTGGGATAGTTCAGGACAAACCAACTAACAACACCTCCCAGACCCCATCCGCTGCTTCATCAGGTGGGAAGCCGGGTCAGGGAGGCCAACCAGATAAAACTAAAAACCCTACACAGGACAAACTACCACACAGAACCCCAACAACTCAAACACATCACCAAAATAAAAGTTCTGACTCAAAGAACACGAGTCATACACATCCAACAAGTACAAAAAAACCTGGCCCTCCAAACACAAATATGGGGGGAAGAACTACTAACACCAATCTCATTCTGAAACGTGACGACCATAAAACTACGCCTAGAGCCCCGTTAAGAAGATAACATATATATGACTGAACAAACCCATTCCATGGACAACATTGTTCAATGGAATTGTAGAGGTTTAAGAGCGAATTTTGATGAAATAAAAATACTAACATCTGAGCATAGGGCGAGCATCCTATGTCTCCAGGAGACTTACTTAAAACCTTCCGACAACATTAATATCAGAAATTATCATATGTATAATTCATACGGAGAAATTGTCCATGATAGGGCAATAGGTGGTTCTGCCATTCTGGTTAGACAGGGCATAATTCATACTTGCCTTAATCTGACCACAACTTTGCAGGCAACTGCAATCCGTATTACTTTGCGTAAAACTATTACCTTATGCTCCCTCTACTTGTCCCCAAGTATGCGGGTGACATTACAAGATTTGAATAACTTATACCAGCAATTACCTGCCCCTTCCCTGATTCTAGGGGATTTCAATGGTCATAGCCCTTTATGGGGTAGTACGGACCTGAATAATCGAGGTGAGCTTATTGAAGACTTTATTAATGAAAATAATCTATGCATCTTCAATGATGGATCAGATACCTTTCTCCATTCAGGACATGGAACTTACTCTGCTATTGACGTTAGCGTAAGTGATCCAAATTTGTTTTTAGATTTTGAATGGCAAGTACTAGAGGATACACATGGAAGTGATCATTTCCCAATTCTATTGAAATCGTTAGATGTTGGACCTAACTCCGGTTTATCAAGGTGGAAATTCAATAAAGCAGACTGGAACCTCTTCTCAGAACTCTGCAACAAAAATATTACCCAACAGAAATATGCAGATTCCGATTCCCCTATAGACAATTTCACACAAGATATTATAGACATAGCAAATAAAGCGATACCGAAATCTCAAGCCAATCCCCACCATAGCCCTAAACCTTGGTTTGACACAGAGGTCAAAGAGGCTATCAAAGCCCGCAAAAAAGCATTACGTGCCTTTAAATCTCACCCAACACCAGAAAATCTAAATCAATTTAAAATCTTCAGAGCAAGAGCGAGAAGGATAATAAGACAAAAGAAAAGGGCTACCTGGCAAAACTATGTCTCTAAACTTAATACCCGTACACCCAGTTCCAAAGTATGGAAAATGATAAAGAAGATACAGGGTAGAGATACATCCACACATATTCAACATCTTGTCATCGACGAAGAGGAGATAACCAAGACTGAGGAAATTGCAAATAGAATAGGTGACCAATTCGCATTTAATTCCTCATCGAACAGTTACACCCAAGAATTCCAACAATTTAAAGAGAGGGCCGAGCGACAAAATTTAAATTTCCAGTCTGATAACTCTGAAGCATATAACATGCCCTTCTCTATGGAAGAGCTCATAGCGGCATTGAATAAGGCTAAAGACTCTGCTACTGGAGCAGATGAAGTTCATTATCAACTACTAAAGCATCTACCGGAAACAAGCCTTAAAATTATGCTTCAGATTTATAATAGAATATGGGACTTTGGTACATTCCCAACGCTGTGGAAGAAAGCGATAGTAATACCAATCCCAAAACCTAAAAAAGATCACAGTGATCCGCTTAACTATCGTCCGATTGCACTTACCAGTTGTCTTTGTAAGACCATGGAAAGGATGGTCAACAATAGACTAGTATGGTATTTGGAATCAACTGAAGCCATAACAGAATATCAGTGTGGTTTCAGGTCCAAAAGAAGTACCTTGGACCATTTAGTATCATTCGAAACCTACATAAGAGATGCCTTCATTAAGAAAGAACATGTAGTTGCAGTATTTTTCGACTTAGAAAAAGCCTATGACACCACTTGGAAATTTGGAATTATGAAAGACATTCATGAAATGGGTCTACGGGGAAGGCTTCCTCAATTTATAAATTCATTCCTTCAAGATCGTAACTTCCAAGTTAGAATAGGAAGCACACTATCCAACAATTTTAACCAAGAAATGGGAGTTCCTCAAGGAAGTATTCTCTCTCCGACATGTTTTAATATTAAGATTAACAACATAGTCCGACATATCAAGGAGAATATCAAGTGTTCTTTATACGTTGATGATTTCCTTGTTGCTTTTAAGTCAACCAAAATGACAAGTGTCGAACGACAATTGCAACTTAACCTAAACAGGTTGCAAAAATGGTCATATGAGAATGGTTTTAAATTCTCCAAAAATAAAACGGTATGTATGCACTTCTATCCTCCCAGAAGCTTTCAGCCGGATCCAATCCTAATGCTAGAAAGTTCGAAAATCAAAGTAGTAAACCAGTACAAATTCTTAGGAGTTTTACTGGATTCTAAATTCTCCTTTATTCCACATATCAAAGAACTTAAAGCTAAAGGTTTAAAATCTCTTAATCTTCTCAAAGTAGTCAGCAAGCTCAGTTGGGTTGGAGACACCACTGTATTGCTACGACTATATAGGGCTATAACCCGATCACGTCTCGATTACGGGAGTATTGTATATGGATCAGCAAGACCGTCTTACCTCCGATGTCTAAATACAGTACACCATCTCGGCATTCGCCTGTGTCTTGGGGCATTTAGAACATCGCCAATTGAGAGTCTATATGTCCTTGCGAAAGAGCCACCATTGTCACTTCGGCGAATAAAACTTTCGCTGCAATATTTTGTAAAACTGGCAGCATGTCCAACAAATCCGGCTTTTTACCCGGTATTTCAGCCAAGGTACCAACAAATTTATATGACTAAACAAAGTGTTATAAAACCCCTAGGGCTTAGAATGAAACCCTACTATGACATAATAAACAAAGACAACTGCGTAGTTGCTGAAGTGCAGGTTCCATCCATTGCTCCGTGGACCCTTCCTTCACCAATTTGTATTCTAGACCTGACAAGTCTTAGAAAATCTTCTACAAGTCCCCTGGAATACCAGAGTAAATTCCTCTTAATAAGATCCCGGTATCCATCATACAAGTTTCTTTACACGGATGGGTCCAAAGATGGACTTCTGACTGGTTACGCAGTCACCTCCGCAAAGACAAGTTATTGTAATGAACGTATACCTGATGTGTGCTCGATATTCACAGCAGAACTGACAGCTATCTACAAGGCGGTAGAAATGGCAGTCAACTCGGAAACTAATAATTTTGTAATTTGCTCTGACTCAAAGTCCGCATTGCAGGCAATAGCCAACAAGCAGGTGGAAACCCCTCTTGTATTAGACATTCTTTTTACCTTAGCAGCGATGAAAGAAAACAAGGAGATTATATTTTGTTGGATTCCAAGTCATGTTGATATCAAAGGAAATGAGATGGCTGATCTTCATGCGAAGAGAGCCTTAAGTAAAAACTTAACGGACTATGTTGTCCCTTATACGGATTTTAGAAAGCATATCAATGACTTTACCAAGTATAGTTGGCAAGTACGATGGAATGCTTGCCAACGAAACAAGCTACGCACAATACTACCACACGTCATGAAAGATATAAAAATTGATGTGCACTCACGCAGAGAGCAAATCGTAATTCATAGATGTCTTATAGGGCACAGCAGATTAACCCACTCACACTTATTAAACAATGACGCAGCACCAATATGCGAAGGGTGCCAAGTACCACTTTCTATCAAACATATCTTGATGGAATGTAATAACAATCTACATCACCGACCCTTTCAATCAGGTAATCTCAAACACTTGTTCTTAGAAAATTCAGCGTCCAGTATAACACAGTTCCTCAGAGATAACGACTACTTCTACAAATTATGAGAAATTAGTTCCAGGATAATCTATCTAACCAATGTTGCCTCTAAATAGCCCACACTGGTGCTGATGGGGCGTAAAACACAAACTCACTCACTCACTCACTCACTCCATATTTATGAGCAGGAGTGTATTTTACAGACACTTACAAATATTTACTGATAGCAGCTAGAGCTGCTTTAGCAGCATTTCAAACACAATTTACAGTAAGGGTAAATTATTTTCCCTATTACGTTGTAACCTTTGTCAGAATGCAACTCCTCTTACTTTTTGAGCAACTTGGTTGAACGAGGCAGTGGTTTGATATAAATAATGCATGTAATGCTGATTCACAATAACTAATTGATAGCATTTTTATGCAAGTAACAAAACAATAATAAAATGTTCAAATTGTATAATATATATTGAAGATAAACAGAGGCACAGCAGGTACCATCTTCGATGATTTACACAATTATTGTGCTTTTGCTTACAGTTTTCGTCAAAATAAAGGCTCACAAAGAGTATTAGTAGACTCTACAGTCTGCATGTGCGGTACAATGCTGATTGCCCACTCTGGTTAGGATATTTTCCCTTCAGAGTAAAGGTTTTGAATTTTATTAAAAAACAATGCAAAGAATTGATAAACTATTGAAGCCAAACAGAGGCACAGCAGGTACATGTCTTCAATGATTTACACAATTAATTGTATTTTTGATAATTTTCATGAAAATAAAGGCAAAAATATGGTTTCATACCAATAACTCAAAGTATTGGGTTAAAGGCCCTAAAATGTATTGAAGATGAATATGAATGTGGGTGTTCCGGAGATTTAGGTGTCAATATCATGTCTCCATCTGGTCTAGTTCTCAAGATAGAGGGTATTATTGCGTTTTTTCTTCATTGTTTTTTTTTTTCATAAAATCTGCAAAATGTTGGTATTTATAGGTGTTTTCTGAGACCTAAAGGCATCATCTCAGAATGAAGGAGCAGGACTTTTCAAAAAATGTTGAAAAAGGCCAGCCCTAATACTCCATGTGTCAATGCATTTAGTCAGTTTTGTGAAATATGTGTCGTAATATACGAAGGTATGCAACTAAATCTGTTACATCACAGACTTGGCATGAAGCAAACTATAAAGTTGAAAAACACAGACCTATGAAAAAGATAATAAAGCTGACATATATTTCTCAGAAAATAGCTTTAAAAAAATCATGATCTTTTTGATAAGATAATGCTTTACGATGCTGATCTTTTTAATCTAAACATTTTCATTAGAATGCAGTGTCATGACAACTATTTGTCCTTCGTTGTAATAGAATATAAAGTCTCTCGTCAGCACACTCTCCTGAGTATATAAATGCTGCTTGGGTGTGCAGACAATGAAGAGTTAATTAAAGTGCATGTGCAGCAAACATGATGTCTCATGAAGGGAATCTGATCTCTCTTTTGATGGCTTTAACCCTGGTTAAACAGGTTAGTGGGATTTTGATACAGAATATGAACCATGCGGAGAAAGTGCCCAATCGGTACATCATCCAACTGAACACAGCAGAATGGAATTTCAAAAACACAACACCGGTGGAAGAGAAAATTGAAAACATCAAAGCCAAATTCACTTCCGTAGAGACAGATTTGAAAGTGTTGAGAAAATACGACTTGGGAAAGGTGATATTTTTATTGGTGGAATATAAAATAGATACGTTATTGGTACAAGGACTGGATGTACCAGAAGTTGCAGTCATGGAAGCTGATCTCATTGTTAAAGCAAGTAACTGCGTAACTCAGAAAAACATTCCATGGTCGTTGTCAAGGATAAACAAGCGGGGCATGTCTTTAAACTTCACGTATCACTATGAAGAGAATGATGGTGAGAATACTTATGCTTATGTTTTTGACACTGGTATATTCACTGATCATGAGGATTTCGAAGGTCGAGCCGAGTCCGGCTTTTATGCAGTAGAAGGACACGGTGATTTCAACGGTCACGGAACTCATTGCACGGGCACGATCATCAGTGCTACATATGGAGTGGCCAAAAAGGCTCGTGCAATCGCCGTCAAAGTATTAGATTCAAATAATGAAGGTTATGCCAGTGACATTATTGAAGGGATTCAGTGGACTTTGGGTCATTACCAGACATTGAGCAATGATTCTAAAGCAGTTGTCAGCATGTCGCTTGGGACAACATTTTCAACCGCTCTGAATTTGGCCACCCAGACTTTGATTGACGCTGGAATTACCGTAACAGTAGCTGCTATGAATGATGCCCAAGACGCTTGTAACAGGAGTCCCGCGTCAGTTCCAGATGTTATTACAGTAGCGGCATCAAATGTTTTGGACAAATTGGCTGACTACTCCAATTATGGTAGTTGCGTGGATATCATCGCTCCCGGCACTGGAGTGTTATCTACATACATTGGCAGCAGTTCGTCTACAACAGTTATGAGTGGTACATCTATGGCTACCCCTTTGGTTGCTGGCGTTATCCTACGTAGGTTATCTCGAGTTGACGGAAGACCATCACCCGCAGACTTAAAGGAATGGCTTCTGAATACAACCTCCGTTAATCGTATCGATATAAAAGGAACAGATACTCCAAACAAACTTTTATATGCTCCCTGTGATATTAGGGAAACAAGTTATGATTCTGCAATGCTTATGAATGGTAACTGGTTGTTAATTTCTTTCCATGCTTTTCTTGTACAGAGAATAATTTTATAAATTATAAGAGAAGTTGGCAGAGTAATGCCACTGTGTGTTATGTCATCCGCGTTCAATTTGGAATGGGGTATGACCTACTTTGTAATGTGCGTCATGTGACAAACAAATCCTGTTTTGCTGACTAGACAAATGTCTTTTATAAATTTAAGTCCTTTTTATGATCAAAACATATTGTATTTTTGTTAATCAAACTGTATTAAATAAAGTTGTGATTAAGTTTAAGTTAACATGAATTTTATTCTTCCTTATAAAGTTAGTGCACTGCATGCAAGAGAATAAAATAATCTCAATGACACTGTACAATAAATGTGATTAATAATTGAATAAAAGAAAATTAAATACAGTAAATATAAAATGTAAAGATCAAAATACGTATATTTCAGTTCTACAGCTACAGACTGAAACACCAAAAAAATCACTCGTTTTCCTTGGGTTTTTGATGTCTAGAGGCTTTATTCATTGATAAAGTTGCCTTTTTCGACTAATATGACATAAAAGAAGTCAGGCATTCTATTGGTGTATAATATAGCATGGTTAAGATGACAAGGTTCAAGATTTGAGTCAGATTTTTGTGACGTTTTGGTCAGACATTTTATGTTTGAATTTCAGTCTGAAAAATTGCCTATCTTATGTGAAATTTCCCAGGAATCTGAAACGAAAGTCGGAAATACAAATATCTCACCATTTCCATTCTACAAATATTTCTTGACAACGAGAACTATCATTTTTTCGGAATATCTCTTACTTTCACTGCATATATCTCAACATTACTCAGTTTTTTTGTCAACAAATAAGCCTAACACAGAACCAAAGGACTTAGTAACTCCTTATTTTTATCCTGTGAAAACCAGGTACATGCCTCAGATTGGCGCCCAGCATACTTATACATTCTGCATTAAAGAAGTGATTTTTGACATGGCTTTCCAAGACACCAACTCTGAAATATAGAATGGAGGTATGAGCAAGCAGCAGTAATGATCAGTCACTGTCAAAAGTAATTGTCATGACTTACAAACATATTTGACACCACCTCTTTGCGCTATAGGGTATGAACTTACTTCTTAAAGTTGCCTGAACTTTTGAACTTCAGACAACCAGTTTTATTTACATTTTTATGAATGTGCGATCAATGATCATGCTCAATAAATTTAAAAGAAGGCCATTTTGTAAAGAAGTTTTAATCAATTAATACATGTTTAAAAGCAAGAACAGTCAATTTCTTAGAAATATCAGTTATTCTAAATATAATATTGTAAGAGAACTTAAGAGTTGTACATTTAAAGCTGAAACCAACAATGTCATTTAAGTTGGAGTTGTTACTTACTGCTTACATCCCAAGACTTTTCTAAGCGTGATGAGACTACCCGCACATGGAGATAAATTTTATCATTTTGAATCACAAAGTACTTCTTCTTTAGCATGTTGAAAGGTTTCCGATTGGACAGTGGACTTACTGTGACGACAGCAGCAAAGCTTGCTTTCTGGATGGTGACCAGTTGGGGGTGGTTTTCATTGGAGAACGACACTGAATCAGCAAACACAGCTATAAGCAGATTTAGCAAGAGGAACAGGTTGACTGCAATGAAGATTATATGTGTGACTGCCAATCCACCGTGACTGACCAACTTAAACTTAGCCATGTCTTCCATGCTAAGCATTATTCGGAAGTTAGTGTAGATCGCTGTCAAAAGACCATCGTAACCGATTTGGCATCTGTCATGGTGATATCGGTTCAGCACTGTTCCAAGACTTAGAACGAATGGTAGAGACAAAGTAAACCAAATTATAGCAAATTGCAGCATATCATATATCATGGTGAAGGCTGACATAATGACATGTTTCATTGGCAGAAACAGTTGTGCAAAATATAAAGCACAAGCGACGATTAGAAGCATATTCAGAGTGTTCAGAATTTCTAAGTAATCCCTGCTTATGACCATTTTACCCCTGTGATGGTTGACCAGGATGATAACACACACCAAAACTGTCAAAAGAGAGTTAAGGGCTCTTATGCTCACAAAAAATAGCAGGTTTGATGCTCTTCGTTCACTGAGACCAGTTGTTAGTTTTAGCAATGGCAATTTATTGCGCAGCACAATTGATATTATTAAGCCAACAGATGCTTCCAAAACCAAGTAAGAGTTCGCCACCAAAAGGATGTACAATATTACCATTGCCACGTTTGGGTAACTTGCATTCATGAAGGTACAATTCTTGCAGACGTGTTTGACAGGAAATTCTTCGTCTTGATCAAAGAGTTCACCCCCCATAATTATCATAATAGCGTAAAGTATGTTTAGGAATCCATTGGCCAGTATCCAAAATGCCACAGCTGGCTTTCCGTAATTGAGTCTGGCTGTGATCCATTGCTGAATGATGGGATTTCTTAGGTAATCTTTCACTGCTGGCTTGGAAATGTGGCTTCGAGGGATGTTTACTATAGAAGTGATCGGACTGCTTGTGCGATCATAGATGGTGCTTTTGTCCGACTCATATTTGGTCACATCAAGCCAGATGTCATCATAGATATCCGATGAAGCTTTTCGGTGGAGGAACACGCCTTCTGTGAAAAGCATTTCTGCATGCAAATGATAGCATTTCAGGATTGCTGCTTGTTCCATGCATGTAGTATTTGGAAAGCGGGTGTGATTCAGGATTGTTGTTAGTTCATCTGTCGTCAACAATGCCTTCAAGAAGATATAGACTTCGGTCATCATCGGCTCAAATTTTGGCTCCAGCACGCTGACTGATATCAAACAGTCCAGGATGTTGCCATCCTCTTCTGTAACTTGGGTCACGTCCATACCATGAAGGTACAGAGATTGGAGGACACGTTTTGATCCATGGACTGCAGCAATGTGCCATGGTCTGTTGATGTCCAACTTCACAAATTTGTAGGATTGCTGCATGCTCCAGTTTTGGTTCATCCTTGTCTCCAGACCATCAGAAGAAGCTTCGGTGAACACTCCATGCATCAATCTTTCTTTTTTGTCCAGTGTGACGGAATATAGTGTCTCTTCGACAAGTTCTACATTATCACTGGTAATTGCATCATGCCAAAATTGATATTCATGTAATGGCAATTCATCTGTTCTTGCAGGTTGGTTTCCAATATATTCTTTTTTTCCAAATTCATTCAAGTTCTCAACTGAAATTCTCAACTTCCCCATTGTGAAATAGAAATTGAAGATAATTACGCAATGTCTTCAAAATAACATTTTTATAATATCCTTTTGTGGCTGAGAAATTGTCACACGGCTTCGTAGCTTCCAGAATCTTTGACGGTTTAGCTCTGAATAACAGAAATCAGCTAAGTCATTGTGAATAATATTGTTTGATCCATTATCTCACTATCCATTTATCAAGTAACTGTTTACCGAACTCTTGTGAAATGCTGAGGCTGCCATCAATACAGAAATGCATTAGTGTAATACAACGTAATGGTTGATATGTCGTTCTTACTAGTAATGTGCTTGCTAATGCCACGTTACCAAGCGTGTTAGATTTAAAAATAATAATATTACGATAAATTTAGTAATAAATCAATTCATGAAATATTTGTTTTAGACTGTCGTCTGTGTCGCAAATTAATTTGTTTGTACTTCATTTTACCCAGAAAATTTTAATTTGGAAACTAAAAAATTAATCATTACTATTTAATTTTTTTCTTTCAGTGGCCAGGGAGCGGACTACTTGAAAATCATCTGTTACTCCTTACGAAACCATTGCAGGCCTTTCTCACAAGGAAGTAGCTGATATATACCAAGTGCCAATCAAATGGCACATTTCTCCTTGAACCTTTCCTAAAGACAAGGAAAGGCTTTTTCTTCTCCAAAGAATGCAAGACCTGCTTAGACAATGGACTTATGAATTGGTTTCACAAACATGGGATGGCAAAATTTAGACGTCTACCTCCATAGAATGGTTCTCAGTTACTGATTCTAACATTCAAAGACTTAAAGGGAGCAAAGAATTACCGATTGCCTTTGAGTGCAGAGGTTCTCCATTCTTTTAACATTTTAGTTGCAGACAAAAAACTTTTTGTTCTCAGCTGCCCATGCCTGCTATCCATTAAATAAATTGAACAATCCTTGTAGACTGGTCATCAAGTGCCAAATGACTCATCAGGGATGATCTCAGTTATTCACACACACTGTCTCTGTTCGGGACTGTCAAGTGGCAGCAGAATGCTGACAGTCCCTGGAAAATCGAATTCGGTCAACCATAATTTGATCTGTTTTGGACAGATCACCAGATCAGGTCAAACAACAGCTGTCCATATTACTACGCCAAACTACTTTCACAAAGCATGGTTGCTGGCAAATATCCAGTCTACTGCTTTGAATGAAAATGTTTGGAAATCATGAGACAAAAAGAAATTTTGAAACTTTAGCATACACTTTGCCTGTGAAAGGGATGATTTTACTCATCAGAAGTTTGATGGTATTCAATCTACTTAAGCCATTTAGGTATTAGTTAGACACCGATTTGGAGGGTTCTAACATGCATTTTTGTCAGTTAGATCCCGACCGAAGGGAGGGATCTAACTGACAAAAATGCATGTTAGGACCCGACAAATGGTTTGAATGGTTTGAAACTTTTACTGATGTCATTCATTTTCATAGAATCCCACAGAGGGATAATCGGGAGCTTCTTATCTTGACTTTTTCAGACACGACTCTTCCAGAGAGTGTCAAAGTTATATGGGAGCAATGTAAGGTACGACCATACATCCCCAATCCAAGAAGATGCTATAAATGTCAACGTTTCGGTCATCTGAGCAAGTGGTGCCGACGACCAGAAGTGTGTGGCCACTGTGGATCCCAGGAACACATCCAATCAAAAGAAGAACCTTGCTCATCTCCTCCTCTTTGTGTCAACTGTAAGGAAGACCATCCTTCTTACAGCAAAACGTGTAAACAATGGACAAAAGAAAAAGAAATCCTCACATTGAAGGCAACCCAAGCGATATCTTTTCCGGAGGCAAGAAGGATCGTGGACCAGCACTCAGGAATTCCCAGCTACGCGGACATGGCGGGATACCCACAACCTCAACATCGTGCTACACCAAGACAAAGGCTACAACTCGAAGAAAACCGCATCAACAGATCACACCAACAGCACACAAAGAACACTGAAGACAAAAACAGATACTCAGGAAGAACCAGTACAAAAAACACTCAAAAGACAACAAATACCGCAGAACATTCTGCTTCCCAGCCGGACCTTGAAGAACAAATCCCAACAGCTTGCACCACAGCTCCTCCTGAGGTAGCAATGGAAGAAGAATGTCCATCTGAAGCAGACACTAATGAGGAACAGGAGGGATCAGATGATGACAGGCACATTACACCCAACAACGAATCCATGGAAGCAGAACAAGAGGAAGAGGAAGAATATGAAGAGGGTCAAGAGGATACAAAGGCAGAAGAAAAGAAAGAAGGCCAAGAGGAAGAGGGAGAAGACGATCCAGAAAACAAAGAACAGGACAGAATGGACGAAATGGAAAAACAGGAAACGAAACCAGTGGATGAAGGAAAAGACGGGGCAGAAAAAGAAGACGACGATTCTATCAGTCCCAAAGAATATCTATACTTCCTCCTACAAGGTCAACTACATCCTGCTAACATTCGGAAATTCAGACAACTGGTTATAAACGATTACCATGACCGAGCGGTTAATCTTCTTCAAATGTCAGGCTTTGGCAATGTGTCGAGGAAGCTGACTGAACGAACAAAACAAGAGCTCCACTCCTGGGAAGAAGATAAACATACCACCAAAAACGAAATACACAGTTTAGTCACGAAGTACACCTTCACTGACGAGTTCTATGGAATCCTCATTTTATTGGTTCTGCATGACCATTTGTCTGTTGCTAAAAAATTGGTTAAGAAACAACGGATAACAGAATCCACAACACAAAAAGAGAAATAACGAGGTAGCGATGTAACACAACTATAAACACACTTAGTACACACCAAGTATGTCTCTAAATAGCCCAATCAGGTGCTGATGAGACGTAAAACACAAACTCACTCACTCACTCACTCACTTATTCACTTGTCCATACAAAGCCGATGTTTTTGTTTTGTGATATCAAAAATGCTCAATTGTATTCATTCTGTTACTTTATGGAGATTTATGAACTAGGACAACAATATAATTCACAATTTCATAAAAGCTGTGTTACACTCAGCAAAATGTCTTGTCCATGCCACAAGTGGCCCCCTCTATACCGGCAATATATGTGAGCTACAATGTATACATCCTCCATGATAAAAAATAGTTCCAACTTATTTTGGTATTTACAAGCTGTCTGCTTAAAATTGAAGCCAACAAAAGTCAGATTAGACACTTGCAGAGTTTTTGGAATAAATTAGACCATCACTAAATGATGGAACTGTCCTGGTTTCTTCCACACTGTCCTGGTTTCTTCCAGAGGTTGAAATTCTGTTGACCGCTCACAGGAGCTCGCAAATTTTGCACCCTAGGTGGCAGCAAATAGCGGTCAACTTGTAGACAGTCAATCACAACAGTTTAAAAGAGCAAAAACTAAGGGTGTAGATCTCATTAGTAACTATATTTGAGATACAAAAAGGGTTTCACAACAAAGACAAATGAATAAACCTGTATGAAATCACAAATGAAACATAATGTGTTGCTCATGCAAATTGTAATTTTGTAAAACAAATAATTTAGGACTTTTGAATTAACCCTTTATGCTGTGTCCCGATTAATATTAACTGAATTAAACCGTTTAAATCTTTACTGATTTTTTAATATCTAAGTGATTTATTATGAAACCCTTGTCAACTGGCTTTGGAGGCGTGGGTTCAAATCTCAACCCTGGAACTCACTTTTTTCCGAGCCTATGGGACATTAAATGGAGGCGGGTTTTATCCAGTATTATATGCTGGGGCAACTGAAAGACCCTGGGCATCCCTGAATTAATAGGGTGTGTGCCAGACTCACAGTCTTCTCATCTCATACGGCGATCGCCTGCCTAGATATAGCCCACTAAGGTGCTGCAGAGGCATAAAACACAAACAAACAAAATAAAATATTATGAAACCCTTTTAAACCCTTGTCAACCAAACTGGGTTTTCAATGATTCATTCAATTCTTTAACCAACCATAATAAATCCTTTATATCCCTTTGATTGTTTGTACATTCCATTGATTATGTAGAATACCCCCCAAAAACCCAAGTTTTTTTCTATGTGTGTGTTATACCATTCAAAACCACTGCCAAACAAACAGATATTAGTGTTTCTTCATAGTTTTCTAAAATATGTCCAATTAAAAGATTTTCCTCATCTTAGCAAGATCCGTAGCTGAAGAGGCGAGATGAACAATCAACATTTTTGTAGCAACAACATAGATTTAAAAATTCACAACACAAAAAATAAATTTTTGTCAAAATGTCAAAAACATGTGTTTCTGGAAATATTTCTGCTGCAGATCATCTTGTTTCTGGGTGCAAATCAAATAGTTTAACCTGGATATGTCATGGGTTGGTGAAAGGCTTTTTATCATTTGGACTAGTCTAAAGCAATCAGACTGGTCTGAGCAGGTTGTTGAAATTAGGCCTAAAAGCAGAAGGCCTATAAATTCAATCAAAACCTCTTTAGAAAGTTACTGAAGACTGATGGAAGTGCCTGTTCCAAGACACCACCTCTCATAATGAACAGTATCAACTTAAAATTTCCGACAGTTGCATGCACCATTGAATACCAAACAACTTACTTTTTTATGAATATGTCATCATATTCAATAAGTCGAAACAAAGGCCATTTTGTAAAGAACTTTTAATGAATTCATTTAAGTTTAAAAGCATGACATGCCAATATATTAGAAATATAATTTATTTAAAATATTTTAGAAGATTTTAGGAATAATTTATTTGAAGTTAGAACCTAAAATATCAGTTCACAGTCCTATATATTATAGTTGGAACCTACAATATCACTTTGCAGTCCTATACATTTGAAGCGAAAACCTAAAACATCGTTTGCATGTCGTTTACATTTAAAGGTAGAACCAACAAAATCACTTTGCAGTCCTTAATTGCTGCTTACATCCCAAGACTTTTCTAAGCGTGATGAGACTACGCGCACATGGAGATAAATTTTATCACCTTGAACTACAAAGTACTTCTTCTTAAGTATGTTGAAAGGTCTACGATTGGACAGTGGACTTCCTGTAACGACAGCAGCGAAGCTTGCTTTCTGTATGGTGATCAGTTGGGGGTGGTTTTCGTTGGAGAATGACACTGAATCAGCAAACACTGCTATTAGCAGATTTAGCAAGAGGAACAGGTTCACTGCAATGAAGATTATATGTGTGACCGCCAATCCACCGTGACTGACCAATTCAAACTTAGCCATGTCTTCCATGCTCAGTAAGATACAAAAGTTAGTGTAGATCGCTGTCAACAGACCATCGTAACCGATTTGGCATTTGTCATGGTGATATCGGTTCAGCACTGTTCCCAGACTTAGGACGAATGGTAGAGACAATGAAAACCAAATTAAAGCGAATTGCAGCATGTCATATATCATGGTGAAGGCTGACATAATGACGTGTTTCATTGGCAGAAAGAGTTGCGAGAAGTAAAGGACGCTAGTAACGATTAGAAGCATATTCAGAGTGTTCAGAATTTCGAAGAAATCTCTGCTGATGACCATATTGCCCATGTGCTTGTTAACAAGGATGATAACACACACCATAACTGTAATTACAGAGTTGAGCGCTCTTACGCTTACAAAGAATAGCAGGTTTGATGCCCTTCTTTCGCTAAAATCACTCGTCAGTTTGAAGAAGGACAGTTTCCTACGTAGAACAACTGATGCTATCAAGCCAACAAATATTTCCAAAATCAGGTATATGTTGGTTGCCAAAAGGATGTACAACATTACCATTGCCACTTCTGGGTAACTTGCATTCATGAAGGTACAATGCTTGCAGATGTGTTTGACAGGAAATTCTTCGTCTTGATCAAAGAGTTCACCTCCCATGATTATCATAAAGATGTAAAGTATGTTTAGGAGTCCATTGCCTAGCATCCAAAGTACCACTGCAGGCTTGCCATAATTAAGTCTGGCTGTGATCCATTGCTGAATGATTGGATTTGTTAGGTAATCTTTCACTGCTGGCTTAGAAATGTGGCTTCGAGGGATGTTGACTATAGAGGTAATCGGACTGCTTGTGCGATCATAGATGGTGCTTTCGTCTGACTCGTATTTGGTCACATCAAGCCAGATGTCATCATAGATATCCGATGAAGCTTTTCGGTGGATGAACACGCCTTCTGTGAAAAGCATTTCTGCATGCAAATGGTAGCATTTCAGGATTGCTGCTTGTTCCATGCATGTCACATTTGGGAAGCGGGTATGATTCAAGATATCAGCCAATTCTTTTATCGTCAGCAACATCTTCAAGAAGATATAGACTTCAGTCATCTTTTCCTCAAATTTAGGCCCCATCACGCTAACAGATATCAAGCAATCCAGGACGTTACCTCCTTCATTTGTAGCGAGGGTCACATCCACTCCGTGATTGTACAGCGATCGGAGGACACGTTTAGATCCATGGACTGCAGCAGTGTGCCATGGTCTGTTGATGTCCAACTTCACAACTCGGTATGATTCTTGCTCGCACCAATTTTGGTTGATTCTTGTCTCAAGACCATCAGAAGGAGCTTCAGTAAATATTCCATGAATTAATTTTTCTTTTTCGTCCGATTTGACGGAATAAAGTGTCTCTTCAACAAGTGCAACATCGTCTCTGGTAATTGCATCATGCCAAAACTGATATTCACTTAAGGGTAGTTCATGTGTTTCTGACACTTGGTTCTCAATACATTCTTTTAACGGATATTCATTTAGATTCTCAACTGAAATTCTTAACTTCCCCATCGTGAAATAACAAATTTAAGATAACTCTTATATGACTTCAAAATAGAATTTCGATAATATATCCTTTTCTGTCTGTGAGATCTTGGCACATCTAAGTTGCTTCCAAACTCTCTGACGGCTGAGCTCTGAATAACAGAAACCTGCAACACTCAATTAAGAGGCCAAAGCTTGTTACATTATCCCACAACCCATTTGTGTTTTATTGTTGTTTGCCAAACTCTTGTATAATATCAGAGACTGCCTTCAGCACACAGAAATGCATCAGTGTAATACCACGTAATGGTTCATAGTCGTTCTTACTAATGCGTCCACAAATTAATGTCATGTTGGCAGGTATTCTGGATAGAGTAAATAAACGACCATTATAGTTCTGGATACATTTATGTAATTTTGTTTTAGACTCACCTCTGTGTCCCAAACTGAATTGTTTGTCATTTATTTTAACTCGTAAAGACTGTGGGTTTGTGGATTTTAATTTGGTCAAGAAAACGATCATTATTAGTTTTCTTTATCGAGGCGCCAGACTACTGATGTAATGATATTTATAGCACTATAAACTTGGGAATCGGTGGCCCGTCGGGATGTTTTTCACTTTATGCTGTTTGTTCAGAGTTGAAAACACCAAGCAACTCAGGATTTACCCTTGAAAAATACAAGTATCAAGAGATTAAATTTCACCCCCTCTTCTCCAGTCAGACAAATAAATGTGACTTGACCATCACTGTGGATCGTATGAATCCCGACCTTGAGACACAGGCTTCAGAATATTGGGACAACATCAAAATAACATTCCCTATGAACAGATATTGAATATTTCAACTTGCCATGACTATTTACCAAGCTGACACATTGTAGTGCCGAAGGATTTCAATTTTTAGCAGTCTATTATAATATTCTCGGCTATCCTGTACATGTACAGGACTACAGGTGCAATCATCAATGTATGTAATTCTTTGTGCCTCGCCACAACTTTTCACAAAACGTGGTTATCCACCATTCCGCAATTCCCTGTGTCATGCAAGCCTGTTTTTCATTTCACATAATTCATCTGTCCCCCACCTTATAGAAAAAGACCTTATCACATTTGTTGAGGATAGCCATGTCCCAGACCAATCATTTCTCCAAGATTCTTGAAAGACGGCGCTAAATTTCTATCTACCCCCATTTCATATATCACCAACCTATCACTCCTGTCTTGCACTGTGCCTGAAGAATTCAAAAAGGCCAGAATAACTCCTGTCTGTAAAAAAAGTCAAAATTAGAAGTTGGCAATTATAGGCCTGTTAGTGTGCTCAGCGTTGTGTCAAAAATCTTGGAACGAGCCGTTTATACACAAGTTGATGAATATTTACAAAAAAATAAGCTGTTATACCAACTCCAATCAGGCTTCAGGCAGTGCTTTTCAACAAGTACTTGCCTAGTGTATTTGACTGATTTCATTAAATATGAAATTCTCCAGGGTAATTATGTCGGAATGGTTGCCTTAGAAGTTCAGAAGGCGTTCGACTGTGTCAATCACAGTATCCTATGTGAAAAACTTGAGCTTCTCGGAATTGACAGTTCATGGTTCAGGTCATACCTATCCGCAAGAAGCCAGGTAGTGGTGGTTAATAGTGTTCAGTCCAAGGTTGCTGAAATCAAATGTGGTGTGCCTCAAGGCAGTCTCCTTGGACATCTTCTGTACCTTTGCTATTGTAATGATATGAGTATGTCAACATCTTGTAAACTTGTTCTATACGCAGATGATAGTGCTTTACTGTATGCAGACAAGGACCCAAAGAACAATGAGAACGTACTTGCATCAGAACTGAAATTGGTAAACCAGTGGCTGATAGAAAATAAGCTTTGTTTGCACCCAGATAAATGTGAGGCTGTTCTGTTTGCCTCCAAAAGGAAAGCAAGACGGGTAGAGAGCTTCTGTGTTCGTTTTAATGATACCGAAATTAAAGGTACGAATGAAGTAAAGTATCTGGGCTCAATACTTGATAGTAATCTATCTGGTAATGACTGCATTAGAGCCATCATCAATAAAGCAAATGGCAGATTAACAGGCTACAGTAGCCTGCTAAATCAGTGGCGAGCGTTAGCGAGCAGGCTACAACGTTTCACTCTAGGTGCTGCCTTTCTGGTACTCGCTTACATGCATTTTTGAAGCAGCCTAGCTCAGTCCTGCTGAGTTCTGCTGGGCGCAGACCTGACAGGCAGCAGCGCGGACTTTTGAGGGAGCAGTTCCACTGACCTAGAAGCCAATTCGATACCCAAATCGATCTGAATTTCATCAGTCTGCAGCCTCGCTCGCTCGCCTGCTTCTACAGCAGACTGACTTGTCAGTCAGGCAGATTGAAGTTCCTGTATAGGCATAAGCATGTACTAAGTAGAGACATTAGGAAAATCTTGTCATTGTCACTTGTACAAAGCCAAATAGATTATGCTTGCATGTCATGGTATTTCCATCTGACTAAAGATCTCCAACGCAAGTTACAGGTTATTCAGAATAGAATGATGCGCTTCATACTCGATAAAGGGAATTACGATCATATTGAAACAGCAGAATTTAAACAAATTAATTTCATGAATGTCAAATGCAGAGTCCATCAGCTAAGTCTAAACATTGTACATAAAGTCTTTTATAGAAACACTCCGGAGTACCTCAGTCCATTTTTTACCAGAGTTTATGAATTACATTGTTACAATACACGAGGTGACGAGGATGTCAGTATAACTTCCAAATTCCAACCTCTTCCAATAATAAAGTTGCTGACAAGTCATTCTCTTACAATTCCATAAAATCTTGGAATGCTTTACCTAATGACATCAAAGCCAAATCATAACAGCTTTAAATTTTCCGTTAAACAACATCTTGTACACCATGGCTTAAACTACGGACTGTGATACTCTGGAGTCAAATAATCAATCACTTAAACGCACCTGTATAAACATGCACAATTTACCCTAGTCAACCACTAATCACACAACTCATGCTGCCTTCTTGTGTATCATTTCTCAGGACCCCGCTGGAAATAAGCTATGAAGCTTTCGTGGGCCATCCTGACATTTTCATCACTGTATATACTTCATTTCCATTTCATTAAGCCATTTCTGGTTGTTTCATAGTATGTCGCACATTCGATGTATATGCACTGATGAATTTGTTGAATAAATCAAATCAAAAAATCAAAAGATGCAATTAAGTTGCTGAGTATGGTAATTAGAAACAGAAGAGGGTGGTCTTTGAGACTCGGTGACTGCCCGGTTGTTTCCCCTAAACCAGCAGGTTCTTTTGTTCAGAGATAACTCCTCCCATGGGAAGGTCTCTAAAGTGACTGATTATATTTACAGGCTATCCAATCAAAATGTGTTGATTTCAAATTTTCCCAAGGATTATGAAAATATGTTATTCTTTACAGTCTTGCCTGAGTCTATTTCCCTGAGTGCTGTCCCCTCAGTATGAGTGAAAATTTCAAATGTTTGCGATGTTACTAGTTCCCTGTCAAGCAGCATCTTTCTAATGTTTAAAACTGTGAAACCCATTCTGTTTTTAATGATCTGCAACAGATTAGGGACTATTCAGAATTTTCGATTGGGGGGGGGGGGGTGATGAGTTTTGCCCGATGAGGTACTTACTTGTCACATGTGTTTTAAGGGGGAGGGATACAATTTTTTTTGCAACATGTCTACTGGAGGGGGGCATGAAGTTTGAACTGATGAAAAAAATCATAGGACTCACCCACATGTATCTGCTATAGTGTGCGTATTTGTGTGCACTATTGTCCTATATATTACAATATGTGTGTGCCTTGCTTTATATGTCGGGGGGGGGGGGTATATGTAATAAAAGCTACCTAGATGTACTAAAAATCTGCATGAAACCTATGAAAGGGTATCAATTTTTAACAGCAACTTGTGACAAAACTCCCACCCCCAGTTCTCAACGGTCCCTTATGCCTCTTGGCCAAACAGGATTGTCTGTACCAGATTTCAAGTTTTCACACTAGGGGCTGCTATAGTACAGTGTGGTAATGCCATCTTGTGTGAGGCATTGTTTCTTGTTTTCTTCAATGTCCAAAGATACTCAAGAATTAAAATTAAGAAATAGCCATTGTGCTTAATAGAGGAATAATATTCATTTGAGCTAATTGTGGAAAATTTGATGTAAAGACCTAATTAAAATGTAATATGTAACAACTGAAAAGTTCCTGATGTGTTTTTTTTTTAGAAATTATTGAAATAATTATTTCAGTTTTAAAGATGACCAATCAGCAGTTTGACTGGAATAGCATAAAGTGTCTGTGAATTAATAACTTGTGTGATTTATTGTAGTCATCTTTTTTTACCATTTACTGCAATGTATATACATGTGTGCTGTATAAATTTTTGATAGTAGATTAAAATTTCACCATGATGCTATAAAGCTAAATCTTATATATTTTAACGATGTTCATTTATAAGTATACCAATTAAAGTTTTTAAAAGAAAAGAAAGATGTAGGCTGTTTTAAAACATAACTATTTTTGTTTAAAATTATGTCTCAAAATATCAAGCTTAGGTTTACTGATGACTTTTTGGCAACAGATTAAGGTTCTCATTATGTGTTATTTTGGGTTAGATCAATTTGATCAATAGTGCCAGGCTGTATGCTTTCAGTGAACCAGTAGGCATCACCCTCTAAACACTTGTAAACACCCTGGTTGCTGAACCTGCATGCACCTGGAGTGATTAAATGCAATTTGGGTGCATGTAGCATGTGCTATGGGGCAGGGCATGAGTTGATGACTGTGTAGTGCATACAGTTAGAGTGGGCACAGGTGGAAAGGGGTTTGATATATCACATTAATCACATAAATAACAAAATAAGCAAATCAATAGGTATACTATACAAAGTAAGGCGCATCTTGAATAAAGAATGCAAACTTAACTTGTACAAAACCTTTATTTTACCGTATCTAAACTATTGTAATATCATTTGGGCTTCAACCTACAAAACACCACTTAAACCATTATTTATTAAACAGAAACGAGCCCTTAAAATTGCTCTTAATTTGCATAATTTAACTTCTACCAATACTGTTTTTGAAATTGCCAAGGTTCATTCTATTTATGATATTAATGATATCCATATATGCATTTTCATGTTTAAGTATACTAATAATCTATTACCATTAAGCTTTTACAAATATGTTTCAACTGAGAAGAAATACTCTGTCATTATCAACAAG
Source organism: Platynereis dumerilii (assembly GCA_026936325.1). Taxonomy (NCBI): domain Eukaryota; kingdom Metazoa; phylum Annelida; class Polychaeta; order Phyllodocida; family Nereididae; genus Platynereis; species Platynereis dumerilii. The sequence goes on along the minus strand of JAPTHN010000016.1, from coordinate 13,923,913 downwards.
AAGTGCTTCTAACTTGTATTTACCTTTTCCAAGGATAGAAAAATTCAAATTTTCAATTTTGTATATGGGACCCAAATTATGGAATTCACTACCAGATAGTATGAAAAACTTCAATACATTAGTCCAATTTAAAAATAACATTAAGAAAGTCATGTTTGTATCAAACAATAGGAAATTCTGAATCTAATTATATTTTGTACCATTATTTAGTTTACTAATGTTTCTTGTTTAATTTCACTGTACAAACTGATTTATAGTTCTCTCTTGTGTGTGTCTGAAGCTATATGCCTATTGCGTAACTGTTTTCCAGGCTAACAAGCCCCTCGGGGTTTTACGCCTGAATGTGATTGGAACCGCAAATGTTGTAATTTCTATGGTGAAAAAAAAAAAAAACAAAAAAAAAAACGAAGATATCAAAACGTAACAAAAAAATGCATTATTCAGGATGGAGACCCCAAAATTACATGATTGATAATGATTTCTATGGGACTTCGTGCAATTTTTGCAGCCCCATCATGTAGGCCTACTCAGTTACTTGCATTATTTTGCAAATTTATCATTATCAGGACATCTAGTAGTGCAATATATATGTTACAGGATGTGCAATAAATCAATTTTAATATTTTCAGTATATTTGACCCAAAAAAAAAATTCCCTTTTTTTGTAAACTTCAGGTTTTTAGGTTAATTTCTTTGAATTTTTTGCCTAATTTGTTGACATGACATTATGACACTTAGGTATCTATTACGGGTCAGGTAAACATGTTTAGATCTAGGAGAAAACATTCTTTTGGGTGCATAGTCCTGCCAAGCTACACAAGCGCCCCTTGTGACAAATTGGGAGAGCAGTTCCTAGAAAGAGACACCAGTAAATGACAGATGGTGCTGGTTTGACACAAACATCTGCATAATTAACACTGCTAAAACATGTCAAGAGTAACACCAGAGCTTCTCTGATGGCTAAATTCAAAGGCGGCCTATTTTTTGTCCAGATGAAGTTAGCAAAGAATGACCGAAACTGCTGTCCAACATAAGTCCCAAGTTGCCCAGCCACAATGGGAATCGAACCTTGGACTGATTGATTAGGAGCCCAGGACACCACCAATAGTTGAGCTAACTCTCCCCACTGTACAACATGGGATTCAAATACTGGACTCTGAGCATACAGACTCTAACCATTGAGCCAACTGCTTGTTATATATATATATATATATATATATATAAATGTCTGTATATTCAGCCAACTCCCTTATGTTATGACAGCAGGAACTCATATATAAGTGGGTCGATTTCCATGTCTGCATGTTTGTGCATTTCATTATGTTCTCACCTGCCAGTATATTAGATATATTGTGTGTGGAGGCTGGTATTAGTGAAAAAAGAAGAGAAAAAAGAAGAGCCCAATAAAAAGTTACACCCACGCAAAAGAACTTAAACGTGAACATGCATGGTTTTTCCTATTTCCTGATCTCATGGCTCCCACTATACTAGTTCCCCTTTCTAAGCAGCTGCCAAGTCAGACTTAAAATTAATCCCAGGTTAATTTATTAATCGAAGTTCTCATTTTGATATTTTAAGTGGGTTCTCACCCCGCGTTCTCACCCTCTAAAGTGAGAATGTAAAAATGTCAATAAAATTATAATAATTATTATCTGCTGCTAAGCTATCCGCTAAGCTGGATATAGTGTTTGTACATGACAGAAATTAAACACTGTGTAAAATTTCCAGACAGAGTAATTTCAGATTTTCTTGTCCAATTTCGAATTTCCCACCTTAAGTTTACATTGTTGACACTCTGAGTCAATCTCTCATACACTTTCTCACTAAGGCCACACATAATTGATCTTTAGCTTCTCGGATCCTCTCAAGGCTCTTTTTCTAGGGTCGGTTGGTAGGACAAAAAAAAAAAATTCCATCGGCAGGAAATCTATTGTGTCGGCGGGTCCACGAAGCTAAGAATCAATTATGTGTGGCCTAACTACATAAATGGCATATGTAGGAATTTCTATGAAAAATTGATGGTGTCATCTCTGTCCAAGGAAAAGGTTACAAAGCAAAAACTAATCTGTACATAACTCTCTCTATTAACTCATATAGAAATATTGCCACAGCGCTCCTGAATAAATTTCAAGATTAAAAAAATTCAACAAGAAAACCGAAAGCGCATGCTTCTAGAGCAGGGTCAGGGGTATATTTCAAGACAATAACCAAAAAAAAACGTTTGGAAAATTTTGAGTTATATTCATTTTAAATTTTTTGTTTATCACACTCATATTTTTATGCTGAAATTGGGGCAAAGAAAGCTGTTTAACATATTTAGGATGTTTAGGGAGACAAATGTTGATGGGAGGACATTATTCTTTAATTTACATTACCATTGAATCCGTGTTAGATATATTTAGACCAAAAATATTGTGCAGGGTGTGATAAACACATGTGACTGCATGTCATAGGCATCAACACACCTGTTTGTAACTTTTAAATATTGCCTCTGTTAATTCCTTTGAATGATCTATTGTATTTAGGCCAATTTTAGCAAAATTAAATCTATAATTACACAACATATGAAATATTTTATGCATTTTCTCATTGCATAATTGTGTGTTATTTATTATCATTTGTCTGTTAGATTTTACTTTTCAAAATCTTCAAATGCCACCAGATGCAGAAGTTAACAATGCCTTAGCATAATAATCAGCTGTAGCCTCTGCAAGATATCTTTTATTTGACCCATCATTGCGCAATTGTCTGCCTTTGCTGTTGTTTGCACATGAGTGACTCTCTTTCAATGTCATGTTGTGTTTCAGTATCAATTGTCAAGCTATTTATCATCTCACGTTCATATTATGATGGCTTGGATGAGTAAGTTAGTCCATTAATTTTTTTTTTTGTCCTGAAATTATTGCAAAAAAAACGCTGTCAGTAATATTCATTAACTCACTTGCTGGTTCACCAAAAGCCACACTGCCAGAGTTGGGGTTTATTAAACCACTGCAGCTCAGCTGTTGCAGTGGTTTCTACATTTCATACGAGATCTCTTACACGCTTGTCTCAAATTTATATTTCACAAGGCTTTTTCTACAAGCCAAATCTATCCCTGTTCTTTTCACATGTGTTAGATATGTGTGACATTCTTAATTTTTTGCTCCATCTCCTTGCTTCCCCCCCAGGATCCAGAACGTGAATCTAGACGATTATTTTCGTGCCAAAAATACGTTTAAAAAATCCGTCCAGCCAGCATTTCTCCCTCCCGCACAGAAGACTTTCATAAAAATGCGCGGCAGCTAACCATCAGCACACGCCTATCATTTTCTGTGTTTTGATTTGCTGTAACTCACCCAAAAATCAACCGATTCTAAAAAATCAGGAAAAGCATGTCGTTCTGCTGGTACACTTATTTTTTGTCCATCTCCTCTTCGTATCCTGTTATATACAATGCACTGCATTTGGCTAAATATGCGGGTAAATATATAGGGCAACAGCCGAGACGGTGCAGCTAATCATGTATGCATGCCTGCAGTGGTTTCATGAAACTCATAGATTCTAGTTTCTTAACATCTATCCAATGTTTATAATTATGATATATTGGGGCAATTTATATAAATCACATTCAGTCTTAGCAAGAATAATCCACAAATGTATCACGTTTGAAATGTCATATATTTTGATGAAAAACATTGCAAAAATTCAAAACATAGGCTAAATTAAATTCAAATAAAGCTAAAAGCAGGTGAAATATTCGCAACAAACGAACGAATGAATTTACTGGGGCTACAAATTAATTTCTTCGATTAAAATGCATCTGCATGTGTTTATCACACTCTGCACACTATTTTTAACCAATACATATCTAACACATATACAATTATCATGTAAATTAAACAACGATATCTTACCGTCAACAGTTGTCTCTGTAAACATGGTAAATGACTTTTTAAAAACAACTTTCTATGCCCCGGTATCAGCAAGAAAATATGAGTGTGATAAACAAAAAATTTAAAATGACGATAACTCAAAATTTTCCCAGCGGAATTTTTCAGTTATTGTCTTTAAATGTTCTCCTGACCCTGTTATATAAGCATGCACTTTTGGTTTTCTTGTTGAATTTTTTTAATCTTGAAATTTATTCAGGAGCACTGAGTTGTGTCTTCATTAAATAAATAAATATAAAAGGCTTTATGTACGAAAAATAAATCTCAAATAATTAGTGAGAACTCAGTTTGACAAACAGTAAACAATGAAATTGCTTAAACGACAAACTCAAAACTACAAAAAAAAGTTGATAACTGACGCTGTCTTTTAAGTTAAGAAGGATCCAAAAAGGGGGTTCAAACAGATGATCTTTGGGGGGGGGGACTATCACAGGGGCTTTTGTACCAAGCTCAGAGTGTTTCTATATATAATAATACTATATAACTTTAAAAAGTTAGTTCAGATCCCCCTGTGGGGACTATGGACTTTCGGTGAAAAAAAAAGTTTTGTTTCTCGCATAACACTGAAAAAAGTTTGTTCAGCACATGTAAAAAAAAAGTTTGTTTCCACCTGTAGCTGGGGCACCGCAATGTTAAAATTGCCGTAAAAGGTTTGCCCCTCATCCGCATGCAAAAGAAATTGTTCCTCGACACTTCACAAACGAAAAAGAAAGTTTGTCCCTGGCGTAAAATCCATAACCCCGCCAGCTATCGTCTGGTCAGCCCCTAAATTGTTGACATTTACTACAAATTCTCCTACGTTATCTCAAGTATAAATTAGGTATATTCCGAGAAGTTTGCATAGAACTACTTAACTCCTCATAGATAAGAATTCTGATAATTTCTTGATATTGTAGTTCTCCAAGGTTGAGAGTAAACATTAACTGATTTCAGGACATTTAAACTTATGTTGCACTTAGTGAAAAATAACTTTTGAAAATTAACAACAGTCCTGACTGGTTGTGGGAGTTATAGTAAAAGAAAAGGTTTTTAAATATTGAATACTAGCTGTTCACCCGTTAGGGTTTCTTGCTTTTCAAAAATGCACCGAGTTCCAGGTTCTTCCCAGGTTAGAGTAATGTGAGGAGGAGTGGCTTTTTATATTAGGGATGATGTTGATTTTACAATCTTGCCTACTAGTGTAGATGATGAAAGCTGTGATAGTCTTTTCTTGGAAGTGTCATTGAAGGCAAAAAACCAACATAGAGTTAGCAAGGTGATTTTGGGAAACATCTACAGACCACCAAGAGGAAGTGTTGAAAATTACAATGTATTCACTGAAAGGCTTGAACAGATCATTTCCCAATTAAAAAGTTCCAATCAAGTAATTTTAATGGGTGATTTTAATATCGATCTTTTGAGAGTAAATGAAAAACGCTATATTGATGACTTCCTGAACATGCTAATAGGTAGTGGCTTCATTCCCAAAATCACCTTGCCAACTAGAATTGCTCACCAGAGTAAATCACTAATTGATAATTGTTTTGTCAAATTTGATAACTCATGTGTTCTCTCCAATGTGTCTGCTGGAATCTTATTACAACAAATTTCCGATCATCAGCCATATTTCGTTTGCTTGGATGATCTCTTTACACAAAAGAAAATGAAAAAAATGATTAGTATATGCAGGTCCACCTTGGCTGCAAAAGAAAAATTTAAACAGGACATTGCAGATACCTGTACTATCGATAAATTCAACTCTGATGATCCAAATGTAAATTATGATGTGCTGGATGATATATTAAAAGTGTGTCTCGAGAAACATCTGCCTCGGAAACTGGTCAAATTTGACAAACATAAACATAAGAAATCGAAATGGATAACTCAGGGAATTATTAAGTCTATTAAGTTTAGGGATAATTTGTACAGAAAATTAAGAGAAACCTGTCTCTCAGATCAAATGTTTGAAACATTGAAAGTAAATCTCCAAACATACAACAGAATCTTAAAGAAAAGCATTAGGACAGCCAAGAAAAATTACTATTTATCCTGTTTCAGTAAGTACCAAAAGGACATTAAGAATACCTGGAGGACCATTAAAGATGTTATACATCATAATGAAGAAAAAGACACAGCCAAATTTTTTATGAATGGTGATGAAACCTGCCATGATCCCCAATCTATAGCAAATGAATTCAATAAATATTTTACGAATATAGGACCTAAGCTGGCAAATAGCATAACGCAGCCAACAAATCAATCTTTTAATGATTTTCTTTGTGGAAATATTATGTCATCTTTTGAATTTCATGCAGTTACCGAACAGCATGTTCTAAAAATTATTGACGGCTTAAAAAATAAAACAAGTAGTGGAATTGACCATATTTCTAACAATCTTCTTAAACATGTCAAATTTCAGATCATTAAACCCATGACCGTAATTATTAACCAGAGCCTGGCTACTGGTATATTTCCGGATAAATTAAAAATTGCAAAGGTCTTACCAGTGTACAAGAAAGGTGAAAACTTTAAATATGAGAATTATCGACCAGTTTCACTTCTACCAAGTGTATCAAAGGTCTTTGAGAGGATAGTATATAATCAGCTTTATCAGTACTTCGTTCATAATAGACTCTTTTACGAAAATCAATATGGATTTAGAAAAAATCATTCAACTGAATTGGCTGCTCTTGATTTGATTGATAGAATTGTTTGTGCTATGGACAATAAAAAAGTACCTATTAGTATATTTCTAGACCTCTCAAAGGCTTTTGATACACTTGATCACAACATATTGCTTATGAAATTAAACTATTATGGAATTAGGGGTACTGCTTTCAATTTGTTTAAGTCTTACCTTCAAAATAGATATCAAGTAGTGCAATATGAAGAGATGAAATCAGAATATTTGCCTATTGTAACCGGAGTTCCCCAAGGATCCATTCTTGGACCCCTACTTTTTATTATTTATCTGAATGACTTAGTTTACTCTTGTGAAAATTTTAAACCTGTAATCTATGCTGACGATACAGCTTTGTATACTTCTCTTGAAGCCTTTAACTTGCAAGATGTAGAACAAGATAATGCTATAAATGATGAACTTCAAAAAATTGAAGGCTGGTTCAAACTGAATAAATTGTCTCTGAATAGTAATAAAACGAAAGCAATGATCTTCCACAACATTCAAAGAAAAGTTAGAACCCCCATTTTAAAACTAGACAATAGTGAAATAGAGTTTGTGGGTAATTTTAAGTATCTAGGTATTATCTTTGACCCCCACCTAAACTGGAAACACCATACTACTCATGTGGCCAAACAAATAGCAAAGACAAATGGAATATTGTGTAGACTCAAAAATTTCTTTCCTAAAAACATATTGTTGACCTTGTATAATTCACTAATTCTACCTTATTTAAATTATGGGATTCTTGTATGGGGCTCACGTCTGGAAAGATTAATCAAACCACAAAAGAAATCTGTCAGGATAGTTATGAATGCTAAGTATAATGCCCACTCAGAACCTATTTTTAAGTTGTTAGGTGTCTTGAAAATTAATGATATCTTCAGGCTAAATGAGCTTAAATTTATATATAAACTTGAAAATAAGCTTTTACCTCAAAACTTTCTTACCTCTATGTTCAGCAGAAATGCTGACATACATGGTCACAATACTCGACAGGCTTATGCATTTAGAGCCCCACAAAGTAAACATGACTTTGTTAGAAATAGTATACGTTTTAGAATACCGACAATCATGAATGAAGCCCCATCATATTTTACGAACAAAATTCACACTCATAGCATATCAGGTTTCACTAAATATATAAAACTTCACATGATTAGAAGCTACAGCAGTACTTGCGAAATTCCACAGTGCTATATTTGTAATCAAACAATGTGAAAACAAGTGAACTAAAAACAAAAAAATAATATTTACTAATGATTAATAAGTCTATAAAAATTAAATAAAAAATGGTATCTGTCATTTGAATACTTTAGGTATTCAATTTTGGATTTTGTTGCCTATGCTATGCAAACTGTTGTTGCTTCATCTCTGTAGTTTTAAATTGGTCAAAATTTTCGGAAATATGATGGAATTGTCAATGAGTAGTTTTTCTTGGGTTTTGGTTCCATTCTTGGTCTTGGTTAAAATGATCATTGAAAAATGACATGTGACTCTCATTCAAAAGGTTCATTTCAAGGGCCAGCAGACTTTTACCTCCTTTCTTTGCTTTACTCTGCCTCCTCTCACACTCATGAATGACAACACTGGTTACCACAGATGCACATTGCTCAGATATATATATAGTTTGCAATTTAGAGGGAAAGTACATAAGCTCTTTACATCTAAACCTCATGGGCCTCTCTGGGATGACAACTAGTCTTTTTTTTTTTTTTTAGGGGGGGCATCTCGCTAGCGACAAAAAACTTGTCTTAGAGATGTCCTCCCTCTTTACTGTAACAACCTGTATGTTTCAGGAAGAAATAAATGTCTTGAGTCTTGACTCTTGAGTCTTGAGTGAAGGCAGGTCCTATTTGCAGGTTCCAGTCAGCTTTCAGTTAGATGAAGTAAGGTGGATTGTTTGGAACTACTACAGCGTGGTGTACATCACTACAAACACTGACAGACTGGAGTTGTTGGAAAATATGATTTTCTAAATGCACAACGCAATTTAATTTCTGGGAGCTGGGAAGTTATATTGGACATAGAAGTTCAATCAGTGTGGAAAAAGATGCGGAATTTAGTGGCCTGCAATATAATATGCATTACTGGTCTTGATGTGGCAGAGAAATATATAGCTTCCAGATTTGTATGTTGAAAATATGTTTTTTGTCAAACTCCCAACAGGAATATCTGGTAACTGGGTAGATATATTGGCCATAGAAGGTCAGTCTGCATATCAAAAGATGCGGAATTTAATGGTCTTTAATATTAAATGCTTTACAGTCCTTGTTGTGGCAGTTAAATGTACAGGTGGGATGTATTTCAGGGGAAAAACGTGTTTTTTGCAGCAAATTCCCAAGATATATTTGTGTAACTATGGGAATAATGAATGTTGATAGGTAAAATTTGCCCTATCGGGAACTTCAGATGAATTGACAGGCTCAGGAGTGTAATTTAAGATGTTATGGATTGAGAGAAAAAAGCCTTATGAGTGAGATGAGATTCCTGCTATGACTATTATTATGATTAGATGTCTAAATTAATGTCCAAAAAAAAATTTGTTATTTTTGTATTCAGTTTGAATATTCCTGCAAAATTTTAATAATAGTGTGAATTTTTGCTGTTATTCTGCTGCTTTTTTTCTATGAACACATTCGATGTTGTTCTTTATAGCCTTTTTATAGGTTGTGTATTCACTTTTTGATATGTGTAGGTTACAATACCTTGTAAAATTTGGTCAGAAGTACATCTTCAAGAATATTTGTGTGATTAGCTGATACTGTCCAGTGCCCACATGTATAGAAGTCATATAAAGATCCTTCAACTATGCTATTAAAATAATAATCTCCACTTGTTATATAGAATGAGAAATTTGGGGAAAAAATGTAAATAAAATTTAATTTTCTGATTTTTAAATTTCAATAACGTGAAATAGCAGCAAATGTTTTGAGGTGGCTGAAACATTGTATTACAACACTTGGGCTTCATCAATTTTTTTTTTGCCTAAATGCAATTTTCTAAAATTTACTTATGAGCTATACCTTTAAATTTCTGGACTTTGAAAAATTAGAAAAAAACTGGAATTTTTCATGAAGTTTTTTCGAACAGATATTCAAGATATCACTGCTTTACTTGGGTTTTGTGCTTTCTGGTGAGAAACCTTGATTCTGGTAAATATTCAAGGCCTTCTCAATGGGTCAATTGGGAACATTTTCTGAAATATGATGAATTGACACAGAATTACCCAACATATAGGCCTATACAGTGGTCCCTGCATTATAAGACCGCCCCTTCTGTGGTCATGAAGTGGTCTCTTGTGGGGTGCAGTCTCTCATCGGGGTTCAAAATGCACTAAAAATACTACTTAGTGTAGGAGGAAGGTGGTCACATAAGGCAAGTCGGTCTTACAACAGGGGGTCTCATAATGCAGGGACCACTGTATATATATTATACCAAAGCTTTCGCAAGGCTATATAATAAAGAAAGTTTCACAGTGCAAGCACATACATTGAAGTTTAACTCGAGACATTTTTTTAGTCAGTTAGTATTGTAAAGCAATCAGTGGTTAAGTCAATGCTTAATTTTGCATGTGCATTTGGATAAGTATAGCTACCATGTACGAACAAATAGAATAAAGCCTCATTTTAGGCAGTGGCGTAACTGGGGGGTCTCGAGCGGGGGGGGGGCACCCACTTCACTATTAATATATTTTAGCCAAAACGGCGCCCACCTGTAGCTTGGCATCGTAGTGTTAAAATTGTGACAAAAAAGTTTGTCGCTTATCGCATGAAAAAAGTTTGTCCAGGTAAAATCCTTAGCACCCCCCCCCAACTTGTGTCTGGTCTGCCCCTAATAATCTATGTGAAATCAATTGATTAAGGTAAATGGCAAGCTCACAATGAATTACTGTTTAAAATTTAAAAAAGAAGAAGACTAACTATTTCCTGGCATATAATCAGATAATATAAGTGATTGTGCTCGAAGGCCTATTTCTCATCCACTCATATCAATCAATCATCTATCTATCTATATTCTATCGATTTACCCAGGGGCGGATCCAGGAATTTTGAAAGGGGGTGGGAACCCTTTCTTGCAGTTTGATCTCTGTCTTGGATTGACCATGCTTACCCAAACTAGACTTGAAAGCAGAAACCCTGGACCCCCCCCCCCTTAGGCATGCCCCTGCTATCTATCTATCTATCTATCTATCTATCTATCTATCTATCTATCTATCTATCTATCTATCTATCTATCTATCTATCTATCTGACAAAATTGTCTATAATGTAGGAGGCGCCACTGGTATTTTTGAAGAGCAAACATTCGAGCAGACTGCTGCGCCACTTATACATTGGCCAGGGTGGCAGGTTTTGGAACTAAAGTGCTGCTGCTGTCAAAATCCACATCTCTCAGTTGCACCTGGGACTCTGTGATATTACTGTGCGTGCACACAATTCTTTTCACTTGTGCATGGGTATTCCAGTATAGCACTTGACTTGTTCACCTATTTGACAGGTGTGCAAGCAACACACGTACCTGCTGGCTTCTATTTCAACCATGGATACGATTAATTGGCTAAGGAGTACTTACAATGATATACTTAACAGAGGAGGTTAGTGTGGTTTAATATATTTTTGCAGACAGCATTTTCCACATGTATTTTCTATAGCCTGGTATAGGCAACTTGTATTCCCCTTTCTGTATATATTTCTGGTATCTTCCATCAACTCCATGTCTCTGACTCTCTGTATGTCCCTTCATTATAATGTATGTCCCTTCATATGATTACAGCATATCTGTATAGGGATGCTGTGTATATCCTTTAACTTGACATAGTGTGCATCCCCTCATCAGCTCATATCCATTTCATTCAAACCCAACACATGTGCATCAGCTGAACTACTGAATGAGTCAGACATGCATTTGAATGGCTGGTGAAGCTGCACATGGGCTGATATCTGCAAACAGGCTGTGTCAGTTGTGTTTTCACAGAAATAACCAAAATTCATTTGCATCAATATGGTAGATTGATAAATTTATGATATATTTTTAAGGACGTCATAATTGCCTGTAGGCCTACTTTATTCTTAAATGTTTATTATCAACAGATGACAGTTACAAGTTACTGAAATACATTAGAAATATACAGCTGATTAGATAGTCTTATTTGTATATGATTGAAATATGAAGGCCAGTATTCTTTTGAAATGTTTCATATTTTCCAAAAATGTGAAAAAAATTGCCATAATTGACCAAGCACTATCAATTGTGACCCCTATGAACTGTTTATAGTGCCTTAACTGTTATGATCCCTAAATTACAGCAAACAATAAACAAATCCTCAGATTAGAGTTAACTGTAAACAACTATAAACAATTAGAACAATTAAGTTTGTCTAATCATGAAAAAACAAAATATGATTGGTGCACACATGCCAAATTTTCCAATTCAAATAATCTGATAATGAACTTTACAGCACTTATCATGCTTATTATTTAAACCATTGTACCATTGAACACCTTGCATCCACTTTATGTGGTGCTTTGGGATGCATTTGAAAATAATCGATTTTATGAATGGGCCACATGTCCCAGCCTGGGTGATCAGCCCATACTCAGTGCATCATGTGTCTGAATAGAAAAAAGTTTTTCTCAGTCCATGTGCTATACCTCCTCCCCCATATCTAAATGAGGTTCTATAATGAGATAACAGTGGTGTTGATTATGTTATATTTCTGAATCTACATTGTATTTTGGCAATTCAAATGATTCATATTATTCGGGAGATAACTGTGTTCAAATTAATACTTGTAGGATAGATAGACAGACAGATAGATAGATAGGTACTACTGGTAGATAGAGAGATAGATAGATAGATAGATAGATTAGACTTCTAGGATGCTTTCATGCTCACACTGTGTTTGGGTGGTATCCAATTCTTGAAATATTTTAATGAATGCATTATATCTTAAAATTATTTGCGTAATATCAAAATAATAGGTTTGCAGTATGGTGCATAGAAATATGGAAAATTGAAATAAAAAAGCATGATATTTAGCATCATATTCAACATCCTTGTTATTTGATAGGCCATACAAGCTGCTAGGTTTGAAAATTGCATGCTGTCAAACAATTGAATCAGCTGACATGCATTCAATTTAAATTGAGTAATAAAAGTGCCCCATAACACGTTATGGCCTTATGGGCCGTTATTATTGCCTATCAGAGTAAAGGTTATCATAGTACAACCATGCTAGTACTGTACTGAATGGCTGGCTCTTAAGTATAAATACTCTCTATTTCCTTATTTAAAAAATGTTCTAAATAAAATGTGTCAAGTAAACTTAATAAGTCAAAATATCAAAAACTGCAATTGTGCAAAAAACGATACATATATCTATTTTATTGTATTTACTTAATTTTTTTATATTTATAAATTAGAGGGGCAGACACATTTTCAAGCTTAAAAGTAGGCCTGTCACTTATGAAGTATTGATTTTTTGTTGTATTTTTAAAAAAATTAAATCGTTCACAGCGATTAAACCAGCTGAAAAGAAACCATTCGTAATCAAAATTCAATTAGGCAGAGTATTTGAAAAACAATGAGTCACAGGGTGTGAATGGTATTGGTTCTACATAAAGTGTGCTATGCATTGTTTGCTGTCATTGCTGCATTCTATGTTTGTAAATATTGAAAGTAATGAATATCTATGCATATCAAGTTCTAGGCGTTGTTTTAGTATGGACATATAGATAGATAGATAGACATAGATAGACATAGATAAAGATAGACACTGAAAACAATAGAGAGGCTAGAGAGACATCGAAAAAAGATAGACAGAAAATAGATGAATAGATAGATAGATAGATGGATAGATAGATAGATAGATAGATAGATAGATAGATAGATAGATAGATAGATAGATAGATAGATAGATAGATAGATAGAGACATAGAAAAAAGATAGACATATAGATAGATAGATAGACATAGTGTATGCATATACACATAAACACATACATCTATGCATAGATGTATAGATAGATATTCTGTCAAATACATAGATGTAGACGTAGATGGACATCTGTGGACATAATTGTGTTGATAGAGGTATATAGAGAGACAATTGGGTCTGCTGGTATACCACCAAAGTAACAAAACCTGTCATAATTATGACATCACAATGGAACCTCCTTGCAATATTCTATATATATAAAATAATAAAATTAATAGAAATGTACACTTCACGAAGAAAAAACAATATATACCCTTGCTTTCCACAAGACTAACTGCTGTATGAATAGAGAGAAAGAAAAGAGTCTATTCTAGACTAAGTCAACATCCCAGCTTCTTTGCTGCATTGTAACTGCTGCAACAGCACAGACTGCTTCAGGTCTAGTCTGCAATTGCTTGCTGCACATCTACCCCATGGTGTGTGTATTTCTTTTTTGTCCTACATAGGTGTGTATTGTGAGGCCTACCAATAAATTTGTTAATGGCTTTTATAGAAAAGCTTTTGTTGGGCCAATGATGGCCTCCTCAATAACAGTGTTGGTGATTTATTTGTTGTAACATTTTGGATGGTTTAGTTTAGTTTTTTCTTCCAACTTTCCAGGGTTTGATTATACGATTACAACTGAAAGAGATTTACAAACATTTTCTGATACATGGTGGTTGTAATGGATGTGTAGCCTTTGAATTCATAGATTTATTTTAGGACGTATGTTTCTTTGGGTTTTGTATAAAGTTTGCATTGTAAAATGTAGACTTTTAATTATAACTTTTGATTTTGAATTGAAATGGCTGATTTTTTAAACAGATCTTCTGTAAATGTTTATGCTACTTAGGTACAGTAAAGTGTATGTTCTGGTATACAATATTTGCTGTCATTGTTGGCAGGTTTTAATAACCATCATTTGAAGTAGGTGACAATTACCACATTGAACATAACTTTACACAAATACTTTGTAGTACAAAAAATATGTAAATTTTTAAAGTACAACTCCAAAGCTATTGACTCAGGTGGTAGTGCAAATTGTTTTGAAGAGCACTTTCAACATTGTTCAAACATCCTTGGAGCGGGAGGGTTAGCTCAGTGGTAGCGTGCTAGGCTGCCAATTGCTGGGTCCGTGGTTCGAATCCAGCTCTTGCCGGTTACCTGCGCCTATGTTAGACGGCTGTTTCTCATCTTTCGTCTCATTAATTTGCATGTCCTCCTCCTGTGTTGTTAACCTGCGAAGTGCATTAATACAGGACATAAAGCCCAAACCATCCATCAATCATCCTTCGCCCCATTGTTGTCCTGCTTATGTCCTAATCAGCTTATTGAGTGCATAAATACAGGACGTAAAGCCTCAATCATCTGTCGGTGCACCAAACTTCAGCACGACTTTTGTCCTGTATTTCGCACATCTACTAGGGTTAATACCTAACTGAAACAACATGTTAACCCTAACCAGTGCAACAACTCTTATCTGGAAATCTAGCAGACTGGCTCCTGGGCCAAATGCATATTATGCTAAGGGCATTGTGATATCTCCATAGATTGCATATAAAAACAACTTCCTGAATTGCTAATTCAGTAACAGTTTGTTACACTACACAGCTACCATGAAATGTGCACTTAACTATGCTCATAGTGAATTATTTTTCGTTCAGGGATATTGATTAAGTTTTTTTGGTGGTGTTGCATTAAGAGTTTGCAACTTTATTGATGTTAATGAATTAATTAGTAAGACCATTGGTTTGCAGTAAGATAGCCAAGTAGATAGCAAAAAAGATGGATGGTTAGTTTGATAGATAGATAGATGGATAGATGGATAGATGGATAGATGGATAGATAGATGGATAGATAGATGGATTGATAAATAGATAGGTACGTGTAGATAGGTAGATAGATAGATGGATAGATGGATAGATAGATGGATAGATGGATAGATAGATAGATTGATAGATAGATAGGTATGTGTAGTTAGGTAGATAGATAGATAATAACAATTGGGCGATAGATACATATAGGCATTTATTTGAAAAGTGGGGCCAAAAAAGTGAATCTCTGAATCCCGGTAATCTAATATGGCAAATGCTTAGTCCAAGTGGTCCCTGTTACGGAAAAAGTCATTTTGGAGTCAACAGGTCACAGGATTTTTCATGAAAATTCACTGAAAAATTAGTAAATTGGTCACGCAATAGTCACAACAGTCACGCCAAGAAACCATCACAACAGTCACAGAAAACAGTCACTTCAGTATTATTTTGGCTGAATGTGCTGCATGAACAGTCATGACAGTTCCCTGACCATTCAACATTTTAGTGCTTCACTAGTAGGCATTTATTTGAAAAGTGGGGCCAAAAAGCTCACCAGGAGCAAAAACGTGAATCTCTGAATCCCGATAATCTGATATGGCAGATGTTTAGTCCAAGGCTGAATATCTGAATCCCAATAGTCTGATATGGCAAATGTTTAGTCAAAGTGATCCCTGTTATGGAAAAAGTAATTTTGGGGCCAACAGGTCACAGGATTTTTCGTGAAAATTCATTAGAAAATTAGCATATTGGTCACACAATAGTCACAACAGTCACAGAAAAAAACCATCACAACAGTCACAGAAGGCAGTCACTTCAGTATTATTTTGGTTAGAATGTGCTGACATGAACAGACATGACACTACCTTGACCATTCAGCAAGTTAGGGCTTCACATGATGGCATTTTATTAAAACGTGGGGCCAAAAATGTCCCCAGGAGCAAAAAAGTGAATCTCTGAATCCCAATAGTCTGATATGGCAAATCATGTTTAGTTTAAGTGGTCCCTGTTACGAAAAAAGTCATTTTGGAGTCAACAGGTCACAGGATATTTCATGAAAATTCACTGAAAAATTAGTAAATTGGTCACGCAATAGTCACAACAGTCACGCCAAGAAACCATCACAACAGTCACAGAAAACAGTCACTTCAGTATTATTTTGGCTGAATGTGCTGCATGAACAGTCATGGCAGTTCCCTGACCGTTCAACATTTTAGTGCTTCACTTGTAGGCATTTATTTGAAAAGTGGGGCCAAAAAGCTCACCAGGAGCAAAAACGTGAATCTCTGAATCCCGATAATCTGATATGGCAGATGTTTAGTCCAAGGCTGAATATCTGAATCCCAATAGTCTGATATGGCAAATATTTAGTCAAAGTGATCCCTGTTATGGAAAAAGTAATTTTGGGGCCAACAGGTCACAGGATTTTTCGTGAAAATTCATTAGAAAATTAGCATATTGGTCACACAATAGTCACAACAGTCACAGAAAAAACCATCACAACAGTCACAGAAGGCAGTCACTTCAGTATTATTTTGGTTAGAATGTGCTGACATGAACAGACTGGACACTACCTTGACCATTCAGCAAGTTAGGGCTTTACATGATGGCATTTTTTTAAAAAATGGGGCCAAAAATGTAACCAGGAGCAAAGAGGTGAATCTCTGAATCCAAATAGTCTGATATGGCAAATGTTTAGTGCAAGTGGTCCCTGTTACGAAAAAGTAATTTTTGGGCCAACAGGTCATTGGATTTTTCGTGAAAATTCACTGAAAAATGTGTATGTTGGTCACACATATAATTTTAGTCACAACAGTCACGCAAAAAAACCATCACAACAGTCACAGAAGGCAGTCACTTCAGTAGTATTTTGACTAAAATGTGCCGACATGAGCAGTCATGACACTACCTTGACCATTCAGCAATTTGGGGCTTCACAAGATGGCATTTTTTTAAAAAGTGGGGCCAAAAATATCCTCAGGAGCAAAAAAGTGAATCTCTGAATCCCAATAGTCTGATATGGCAAATGTTTAGTCCAAGTGGTCCCTGTTACGGAAAAAGTAATTTTGGGGCCAACAGGTCTCTGGATTTTTCGTGAAAATTCACAGAAAAATTAGTAAATGGGTCACACAATAGTCACAACAGTCACGCAAAAAAGACCATCGCGACAGTCACAGAACACAGTCACTTCAGTATTGCTTTTGCTAAAATATGCTGACGTGAACCCTGAATTAAGTAATTTAGGGCTTCACATGATGGCATTTTTTTAAAAAGTGGGGCCAAAAAAGTCCCCAGGAGCAAAAAGTGAATCTCTGAATCCCAATAATCTGATATGGCAAATGGTTAGTCCAAGTGGTCCCTGATACAGAAAAAGTAATTTTGGGGCCAACAGGTCACTGGATTTTTCGTAGAAATTCACTGAAAAATTTGTAAATGGGTCACACAATAGTCACAACAGTCACGCAAAAAAGACCATCGCGACAGTCACAGAAGACAGTCACTTCAGTATTGCTTATGCTAAATATGCTTACGTGAACCCTGAATTAAGTAATTTAGGGCTTCACATGATGGCATTTTTTTAAAAAGTGGGGCCAAAAATGTCCCCAGGAGCAAAAAGTGAATCTCTGAAACCCATTAATCTGATATGGCAAATGTTTAATCCAAGTGGTCCCTGATACAGAAAAAGTAATTTTGGGGCCAACAGGTCACTGGATTTTTCGTAGAAATTCACTGAAAAATTAGTAAATGGGTCACACAATAGTCACAACAGTCACGCAAAAAAGACCATCGCGACAGTCACAGAAGACAGTCACTTCAGTATTGTTTTTGCTAAAATGTGCTGACGTGAACCCTGAATTCAGTAATTTAGGGCTTCACATGATGGCATTTCTTTAAAACGTGGGGCCAAAAATATCCCCAGGAGCAAAAAAGTGAATCTCTGAAACCCAATAATCTGATATGGCAAATATTTAGTCCAGGTGGTCCCTGTTACGGAAAAAGTCATTTTGGGGCCAACAGGTCTCTGGATTTTTCATGAAAATTCACTGAAAAATTAGTAAATGGGTCACACAACAGTCACAACAGTCACGCAAAAAAGACCATCGCGACAGTCACAGAAGACAGTCACTTCAGTATTGCTTTTGCTAAAATATGCTTACGTGAACCCTGAATTAAGTAATTTAGGGCTTCACATGATGGCATTTTTTTTAAAAATGGGGCCAAAAATGTCCCCAGGAGCAAAAAGTGAATCTCTGAAACCCAATAATCTGATATGGCAAATGGTTAGTCCAAGTGGTCCCTGATGCAGAAAAAGTAATTTTGGGGCCAACAGGTCACTGGATTTTTCGTGGAAATTCACTGAAAAATTTGTAAATTGGTCGCACAATAGTCACAACAGTCACGAAAAAAAAAAACCACAACAGTCATAGAAGACAGTCACTGCAGTTTTTTTTTGGATAAAATGTGCCGACATGACCAGTCATGGCAGTACCCTAACCATTCAGCAATTTGGGGCTTCACACGATGGCATTTATTTGAAAAGTGAAGCCAAAAAGGTCCCAAGGACGCGACAGGAGCAAAAAAAATCTTTGAATCCAGGTAATCTGATATGGCAGATGTTTAGTCCAAATGGTCCCTGTTGTGGAAGAAGTCATTTTTGGATCAACAAGCGACTAAACACGTTACTCGATTCCAATGGAAATTCTTCTAAAAAATTGTAGAATGGTCACACAATAGTCATGATAATCACATAAAAAAACAGTCACAACAGTCACAGAAAACAATCACTTCAGGTTACGTTTTGGCTAAAATACAACCACGTGAATGAACAATCAGCAAAAATACAGGGCTAGTTTTTTTGCTATGGTCACTTTAATAGCAGTCACATTTCATGTATATTAGGTACCAGTAACATTTTAAACATGATAATTTACTATAACTGGTACAGTAACGAAATTCACACAGAACGGTCTGTAGTTTTGGAAATAAGTAATTTTTACCAGACAAAGCTAGCGATTAAGTTACTACAGTAACATGCGATAAAAATTGTATTCATAGGCTGCATTTTAAATCTATCTATATAACTGGGGTATCAGTGACAGTATCGAAAACCCATTGATGCTTTTTTTTTAATGTCATGGATTCCAAAAATAACAACCATGAAATGTAACTTTCATTACTGTAGCTGTGGTAATTAAATAATCAGTCTTGCCACATGACAACCATGCAGACTGAGAACATGACTGATTCTAACCCACAGACCTTAAAATGCGACTATCACCACCATGACCAGGATGAAGCAATAATTAGATTTGCTTTATGACAATCATGTTGTGAAGGTGACTGATCCCAAACCTGCAAGCCAGAAAATATGACTTTTATTATTGTGACTATGGTGATTAAACAACTAAATTTGCCTATGTTAGGAATGTGACTTATTTCAAGCCAACACACCATGAAATACTTTCATAAGACAGTACTGTGACTATGGTGATTAAATAGCCACACTCACACTTCGACAATAACGTTTAGGATGCGACTGATTCCAAACCTGCAAAACATTGAGCCTAACTATCATACTGTGACCATGGTGACTAAATAATCAGTCTTGCCTAATGACAATCATGTTGAGAATTAGGCTAATTATGAACCCATAAACGAGGCAATGTGACTATTACTATCATGACTATGATGATGAAATAATTAAAGGGATTTGTTTTATAACAATCATGTTCGGTGGCATCCCTATGGGGTGGCATTGGGGTATGGGGGGCATGTGCCCCCATATTAGACTTGTGCCCCCCCCCCAGGTGCCCTTCATATGAATTTCTTGACTTTAGCTAAAATATACTGTTAGTTTAGAGGGTGCTCCGCTCCAGAGAATCATGTTGAGGATGTGACTGATTCGAAACCTACAGACTAAGAAATGTGACTTTCGTTAGTGTGACTATGGTGATTAAATGACAAAATGAAGAACCTTTCCTTTTCCAAATAATATTGAAAATTTGACTGCCACTGGTCCTACAGCCCATGCAAGACATGTGACTTGCATTACTGGGTCATTTATGATTAAATAACTCGATTCATCTTTGACAATTCTATTGAGAATGTAACAGATTCCAAATGTACAGACCAAGGGGTCTGACTTTTATTACAATGACTATGGTGCGTAAATTTCATCTTGCCTTTTGACAATCATGCTGCAAATGTGATTGATTCTAAGCCACAGACCATTAGATGTAGCTATTACTACCATGGCTATGATGATGAAATAACTGGATTTGCTTTATGGCAATAATGTTGAGAATTTGACTCATTTCAAACCTACAGACTAAGAAATGTGACTTTCGTTACAGTGACTAAGGTGATTAAATGAAGAACCTTTCCTTTTCCAAATAATTTTGAAAACATGACTAGTATTGACTACCTACGATCCAGTAGACCATGAAATGTGATTTACATTACTTGGACAATTATTGATAAAATAAGTTAATTCCATTTTACAATTCTGTTGAGAATGTGACTGATTCAAAACCTACAGACTAAGTAATGTGACTTTTGTTACTGCTATGGTGATTAAAAGACTAACCTTTCTTTTTCTAGATAATGTTGAAAATATGACTATCACTAATCCATGATATGTGCCTTTCATTACTATGACTATCACTAATCCATGATATGTGCCTTTCATTACTAGGACAATAAATGGTAAAATAATTGATTCCCCATTTACAATTCTGTTGAGAATGTCACTGATTCCAAACCTACAGAGCCTTTCACTCATTGTTGCGACAAGGGTGATGTATTAGTTATTTTTCAAAATAATGTTGGAAATATGTCTAACTCCAGTCCTATAGAACATGAAATATAACTTTTAATATTGGAACAATGATCATTAAATAACTAGTTTTTCCTTATGACAATCATATGAGAATGTTAGAGATTCCAAACATCTGATGGCTGTGACTATGGTGATTGAATAATTAGTCATGTCACTGATTCCAAACCTACAGAGCCCTTCACTCAATATTATGACAAGGTTGATTTATTAGCTATCTTTCCTTTTCAAAATAATGTTGGAAATATGCTAACTCCAGTCCTATAGAACATGAAATATGATTTTAATACTGGAATGTTCAATGATCATTAAATAACTAGTTTCTCCTTATGACAATCATTTGAGAATGTTAGAGATTCCAAACATAATGGCCGTGACTATGGTGATTGAATAATTAGTCATGTGATTTAATAACTAACCTTTCCCTTTATCAGTATTTTACAATAAAATGACAAGCTGGGTGCCCTGCATGTGGTAAAGGACCCCCAAAATCAGACAACAGTTTTATCTAATAACTGGATTCACTTTTAACAATTCTGTTGAGGATGTGACTGATTCCGAATCTACAGAGCCTGACTTTCATTACTGTGACTTTGGTGATTTAATAACTAACCTCTCAAGTATTCTTTCGTTCCTTCTAGATAAGTAAAAGATAGACAGGTAGATAGATAGACAGGCAGATAGATAGACAGGCAGATAGACAGGCAGATAGATAGACAGACAGATAGATAGACAGGCAGATACAATGTATATAGACAGACGAATAGATAGATAGATAGATAGATAGATAGATAGATAGATAGATAGATAGATAGATAGATAGATAGATAGATAGATAGATAAAGATCGAACGTAGCTTTGACGTAAAATAGCAATCAAGAATAGCAATCAAGCTTAAAAATACATTAATGAAAGACTGGATGTAGGACTATAAAAATAAATATATTGACATGGCCAAAAGGGGTTTTTGTGACCGAAAAATTGAGCTTATTCACTTTTTAAATAGTCACCCCAAGGTGTGACAGTCAGCTTTTAGATCATTTTCCCTCAGAACTAGTATTAGGGCATTTTTCAAAAATCAGCTGATATTTTTTTTATTGTACCCCAAGGGATGAGAAATCATATGAAGCATTTGCTTTGGCTATAGGATGCGTTGGACAGAAATGCCAGCCTGCCAAAATAGGGTCTAAAAAATTGGGACCTTTTGAAACTAGATTTTTTAGGCTCATTAATTGGAAACTGTGGTTAAAAGTATCTTTACATTTTTCCTTCATGACCCTATCACTCTTATTTCAGAAAAGACAAAAATCATGAAAATCGGATAATTCACTTTCATACAGTGACTGTTTAAGGTTTGGCCCCACTTTTCAAATAAATGCCTAAATGTACAATAACATATATATATGAATCTTATTACTTCCACCTTTAATTTTTTTTTTTCAGAGATATAGATAGATAGAATATGATTTAAAAATAAAAGAATGATCTTCTTGGACCTGACCAGTGAACAGGCTAAACACAGATCTGAGCTTAGAGGCTTGTGAAATCAATCCATAGCAATTGAAAATAGCAATTGATAATAGCAATTGAAAATAGCAAATGAAAATAGCAAATGAAAATAGCAATTGAAAATAGCAATTGAAATAGCAATTGAAAATAGCAATTAAAAATAGCAATTGAAAATACAGTGTGACAGTCACTCTACAATCACTACAGTCACACAGAAAAGTCACAATGATCACTCTAATGTTGGACTTAGTCATTTTTACACAATTTTCTACAGCGTGAGGTACGTTACACGAACCATTGCGGTCGTTACAGTGCTTTAAGGGCTCACCACTCACTTAATAATGACAATAGGAATGTAATTTGACTTTTCTAAGAAAGATGGGACCTAGTGCTACACAAATAAAATATATTTGCATCTCTGAATGTGGTTTTACTGGCGACAAAATGCACTTATGTCACTTTTTCAATAGTCACACCAAGGTGTGACAGTCTGCTTTCGGACCTTTATGCCCCAAAAAACAAGAGTGGACGATTTTTCAATATATTTTTTTATTGTACCTGAAGGCATAAGAGATGGTGTGAAATATTGATTATTGCTGTGGGATGTCCTGGACAAAAATGCCAGCCTACCCAAATTGGGTCTAAAAACCGGGGACCTTTTAAAACTCCATTTTTGATGTTTTTTGAGCCTCTTAGAGTGAAAACTGTGATTAAAAGTGTCATTATATTTTTTTATGATAGCCCTATGACAGTTCTATCAGAAAACACAATACCCATGGAAATTGAATGCATCACTTTTATGCAGTGGCCATTTTAGTTTTGGCCCCACTTTTCAAATAAATGCCTATATACAGATTGATTGATTAATTGATTGCTGGATGGAAGGACTGATTGACTGGTTGGTCGACAGATAAGATTATTAGGCTAACCATGCAACTGTTTTTTCATTTCTTCATATTAATTAATCGAGACAGATGGACTCTCTTTAAAATGGAAATGAAGTCCACTGAATAGAATCCTTTAATAAATACTGTACAAATTAATTGGATACCACTCCCATACACAACTTTGAATTTAAAAAAACATTTGCACCTTGGTTTTCTGTTAATGTCATTATTCTGTGTGGCCCTGTAAAAACAAAATGTTCTATATCTTAAATTTCCAATGCTCGCCTATATTTACAATTGTTTTATGGAAGAACATTTTTTTCTAAATTTAGAATGAATGGTGTGACAGTAATCAGTGGGTGGTATCGGCCAGGAGATCATGATTAGTCATAGAGTCAACTTCACACCATTTTGACATTATGTGGAACAAAAAGTTACTTCTCAACACAATGAATAAAAAAGAAGAAGAAGAAAACTGTTGAAAGCCCTGAAGGAAAACATTTGTATGACATCATTATTTGTGGGGTGCATTTCCTCCTGAAGGTGTGCTCCTTACTGTCAAGGAAATAGAATGATGTGATACATTTTGCCTATTTGAACGCCAGTGACGCATACAATGATGTCACTGCAGGTCCTGTCTTTAACATTGAAATGAATGGTGAATTTGTTGCAGAGAGACACTTACCATATAAGTCTATTTATTTCCTCTGTATTGTCAAAATTTTGGTTTATACAGTTTGGTTTTTCTGTGCAGTAGGTACTTAGTTAAGTGAGGAACTAAGAAAAAACAAAAAGTAATTTTGAATCTTTTCAGGAAAGTAACTAAAAAAAACAAGGAAAAAAACGTGAAAGTTCGTTTCAGTGTTTGTTTTTTCTTCAAGTTAATAAGCCCCCGCAGGTCTCGGGCCTCCTCGTGGCGGTGGGTGGTAACACTTAAGGTGAAGTCCTGCATCCTTAGTGGCCAACACGAGACAGTGCGCAAGCACACGTCTCCCCGACGGAAAAGGGGCAACCTGTTTGCCGTGGGTTGCGACCCGTGTTGGAGGATGAAGGGGTCCTGGTAGTTGAGTTGGGTGGGACTAAGTTGGCCCTCCCATACAATACACTACTTTGGCCTGGATTTCTCCCAGACGGGAGGCTGGATTGGCCCGGTCCAGTCAATCGGCTTGTCATGTTGTCAATAGGACTTTGGTCCTATTTGGCCATGGCTGATGGGCCAATCAACGGAGGTTATGATCAAGTATACGTGCCGGCCATGTCCCGTACTATGATTGCGGCTGTAATACTGACTAGCCTTTTGAGAGTATATCCTCCATGTATCCCTGGGACTAGGGTACTGGGCACTGCCCTACCCATATTGGTCTCCCCTTGTTGGGCTCCGTGGTGGGTGGGGACCATGAAGGATGAAACATAGAAATCTTCATGGATTTTTTCGAACACAACTTTTCGCAAACAGGATCTTTTAACGGTGAAACTGACCCTTGGCCAAGGTACATAGTACTGAAAGGTAAAGATGAGACATACCAAAAACTGTCCTCGGTGGTTCGTGCGAAAGCACTCCATCAGGCAATCGGCAAACCTGAAGATGTCAAGCGCTTTCCTAGCTCACTTTTGATTAAGTGTAGGGACAGACAGCAAGCCTTACGACTACTTGATTTGGAAAAACTGGATATTGCGGAGGTGGAAGTGACTCCTCATGAAAGGCTGAATTCTATCAGGGGAGTAATCAATTCATTTGATAGTCACGAGAGTTCAGATGACCAGCTACTGGACTGGTTTGAATTCCGTAAAATCCCGGTTGTATCTATATATAGGATGGGAAAAAGAACGACAAAAGACGGATCCACAGTAGAGACCCTTAGTCTCACATTCAAGGGTAACCGACTGCCAGATGCCGTTGAAATCGGATTTGAGTTTTGTCGGGTACGGCCCTATATTCCAAATCCTCGGCGTTGTTATCGATGCCAAAGATATGGACACATTACAAAGACATGCAGAAACAGAGTGGACATATGTGCCACCTGTGGAAGCTCAGAACACACACATACAAAGGATGCTCCGTGTGGCCATCCACCAAGGTGTGTAAATTGTAACGGAAACCACACGTCATTCGACAAATCATGTCCAAAATGGACGTTTGAGAAAAAAGTCCTTGAGATCAAGGCAACTTCCAATGTATCTTTTCCTGAAGCACGAAGGTTAGCACAGTCACAGTGCGGGGCTATTAGTTATGCCAAGGCACTCACTGGTGGAGATAGTGTGAATCGTGATGCAGGATCGCAGTTGTCACAGAGATCGGACCACCATTACTCTTCTGGACCCAGGTCCTCGCCCAGAACTACTCCCAGGAAAAGACTTGACCTAGACTCCACCTACAATTACTCAAAAAATTATGACAAAACTAACCCTCAAAACCACCAAGAGAAGTTCTGTGCACTGTTTGACCATGCAGGGATGGGTGAACTCCTTGAAGCACATGGGCGTCACATTGAACAACAACATGACCAGACAGGAAAAACGCAACAGAAAGACACGCAGGCCAAATCAACAAAAAGGAAGTCAGACAACAGTAGTTCTGATGAAAGAACACCTTCAAAAATCCCAGCGACAGAGGTGGTCGAGTCAGACCTCAACGACACGTTTGAAACAGTTGACTCTCAACAGACCGAGGAAGAAGATATGGAGTCTCAAACCCCTCCCTCTGCGGCTGGGATAGTTCAGGACAAACAAACTAACAACACCTCCCAGACCCCATCCGCTGCTCCAATAGGTGGGAAGCCGGGTCAGGGAGGTCAACCAGACAAAACTAAAAACCCTACACAGGACAAACTACAACACGGAACCCCAACAATTCAAACACATCACCAAAAGAAAAGTCCTGACACAAAGAACAAAAGTCAAACACATCCAACAAGTACAAAAAAACCTGGCCCTCCAAACACAAATATGGGGGGAAGAACTACTAACACCAATCAAATTCTGAAACGTGACGAACATAAAGTCACGAATAGAGCCCCGTTAAGAAGACAACATTTTAACTGAAAAAACTCATTCCATGGACAACATAGTTCAGTGGAATTGCAGAGGTTTAAGAGCAAATTTTGATGAAATAAAAATATTGACATCTGAGCATAGGGCGAGCATCCTATGTCTCCAGGAGACCTACTTAAAACCATCCGACAACATTACTATCAGAAATTATCATATGTATAACTCATATGGAGAAATTGTCCATGATAGGGCAATAGGTGGTTCTGCCATTCTGGTCAGACAGGGCATAATACATACTTGCCTTAATCTGACCACCACTTTGCAGGCTACTGCCGTCCGCCTAACTTTACGTAAAACGATTACCGTGTGCTCCCTTTACTTGTCACCGAGTTTCCGGGTGACCCTACAAGATCTAAATAACCTATTTGACCAATTACCTGCCCCCTCCATTATTCTTGGAGATTTTAATGGTCACAGCCCTTTATGGGGTAGTGCAGACCTGAATAGTAGAGGTGAACTGATAGAGGACTTTATAAATGGAAATAATCTTTGTGTCTTCAATGATGGGTCAGATACATTTCTACATTCAGGACATGGCACTTACTCTGCTATTGACCTAAGTATAAGTGATCCAAATTTGTTTTTAGATTTTGATTGGAAAGTGCTAGAGGATACACATGGAAGTGATCATTTCCCAATCCTATTGAAATCGTTAAATGTTGGTCCTAACTCCGGTTTATCAAGGTGGAAATTCAATAAAGCAGACTGGAATCTCTTCTCAGAACTCTGCAACAAAAATATTACCCAACAGAAATATGCAGATTCCGATTCCCCTGTAGACCATTTCACAAAAGATATTATAGACATAGCAAATAAAGGGATACCGAAATCTCAAGCCAATCCTCACCATAGCCCTAAACCTTGGTTTGACACAGAGGTCAAAGAGGCTATCAAAGCCCGCAAAAAAGCATTACGTGCCTTTAAATCTCGCCCAACACAGGAAAATCTAAATCAATTTAAAATCTTCAGAGCAAGAGCGAGAAGGATAATAAGACAAAAGAAAAGGGCTACCTGGCAAAACTATGTCTCTAAACTTAATACCCGTACACCCAGTTCCAAAGTATGGAAAATGATAAAGAAGATACAGGGAAGAGATACATCCACACATATTCAACATCTTGTCATCGACGAAGAAGAGATAACCACAACTGAGGAAATTGCAAATAGAATAGGTGACCAATTCGCATTTAATTCCTCATCGAACAATTACACCCAAGAATTCCAACAATTTAAAGAGAGGGCCGAGCGACAAAATTTAAATTTCCAGTCTGATAACTCTGAAGCATATAACATGCCCTTCTCCATGAAAGAGCTCATAGTGGCATTGAGTAAGGCTAAAGACTCTGCTACTGGAGCAGATGAAGTTCATTATCAACTACTAAAGCATCTACCGGAAACAAGCCTTAAAATTATGCTGCAGATTTATAATAGAATATGGGACTTTGGTTCATTCCCAACGCTGTGGAAGAAAGCGATAGTAATACCAATCCCAAAACCTAACAAAGACCACAGTGATCCACTTAACTATCGTCCGATTGCACTCACCAGTTGTCTTTGTAAGACCATGGAAAGGATGGTCAACAATAGACTAGTATGGTATTTGGAATCAACTGAAGCCATAACAGAATATCAGTGTGGTTTCAGGTCCAAAAGAAGTACATTGGACCATTTAGTATCATTAGAAACTTACATAAGAGATGCCTTCATTAAGAAAGAACATGTAGTTGCAGTATTTTTTGACCTAGAAAAAGCTTATGACACCACTTGGAAATTTGGAATTATGAAGGACATTCATGAAATGGGTCTCCGGGGAAGGCTTCCTCAATTTATAAATTCATTCCTTCAAGATCGTAACTTTCAAGTCAGAATAGGAAGCACACTATCCAACAATTTTACCCAAGAAATGGGAGTTCCTCAAGGAAGTATTATCTCTCCGACATGTTTTAATATTAAGATTAACAACATAGTCCAACATATCAAGGAGAATGTCAAGTGCTCTTTATACGTTGATGATTTCCTCATTGCTTTTAAGTCAACCAAAATGACAAGTGTCGAACGACAACTGCAACTTAACCTAAACAGGTTGCAAAAATGGTCATATGAGAATGGTTTTAAATTCTCCAAAAATAAAACGGTATGTATGCACTTCTATCCTCCCAGAAGCTTTCAGCCGGATCCAATCCTAATGTTAGAAAATTCGAAAATCAAAGTAGTAAACCAGTACAAATTCTTAGGAGTTTTACTGGATTCTAAATTCTCTTTTATTCCACATATCAATGAACTTAAAGCTAAAGGTTTAAAATCTCTTAATCTTCTCAAAGTAGTCAGCAAGCTCAGTTGGGGTGGAGACACCACTGTATTGCTACGACTATATAGGGCTATAACCCGATCACGTCTCGATTATGGGAGTATTGTATATGGATCAGCAAGACCGTCTTACCTCCGATGTCTAAATACAGTACACCATCTGGGCATTCGCCTGTGTCTTGGGGCATTTAGAACATCGCCAATAGAGAGTCTATATGTCCTTGCGAAAGAACCACCATTGTCACTACGTCGTATAAAACTTTCGCTGCAATATTTTGTAAAACTGGCAGCATGTCCAACAAATCCGGCTTTTTACCCGGTATTTCAGCCAAAGTACCAACAAATTTATATGACTAAACAAAGTGTTATAAAACCCCTAGGGCTTAGAATGAAACCCTACTATGACATAATAAACAAAGACAACTGCATAGTTGCTGAAGTGCAGGTTCCATCCATATCTCCGTGGACCCTTCCTTCACCAATTTGTATTCTAGACCTGACAAGTCTTAGAAAATCTTCTACAAGTCCCCTGGAATACCAGAGTAAATTCCTCATAATAAAATCCCGGTATCCATCATACAAGTTTCTTTACACGGATGGATCCAAAGATGGACTTCTGACTGGTTACGCAGTCACCTCCGCAAAGACAAGTTACTGTAATGAACGTATACCTGATGTGTGCTCGATATTCACAGCGGAACTGACAGCTATCTACAAGGCGGTAGAAATGGCAGTCAACTCGGAAACTAACAATTTTGTAATTTGCTCTGACTCAAAGTCTGCCTTGCAGGCAATAGCCAACAAGCAGGTGGAAACCCCTCTTGTATTAGACATTCTTTTTACCTTAGCAGCAATGAAAGAAAACAAGGAGATTATATTTTGTTGGATTCCAAGTCATGTTGATATCAAAGGAAATGAGATGGCTGATCTTCATGCGAAGAGAGCCTTAAGTAAAAACTTAACAGACTATGTTGTCCCTTATACGGATTTTAGAAAGCATATCAATGATTTTACCAAGTATAGTTGGCAAGTACGATGGAATGCTTGCCAACGAAACAAGCTACGCACAATACTACCACACGTCATGAATGATATAAAAATTGATGTGCACTCACGCAGAGAGCAAATCGTAATTCATAGATGTCTTATAGGGCACAGCAGATTAACCCACTCACACCTTTTAAACAATGACGCAGCACCAATATGCGAAGGGTGCCAAGTACCACTTTCGATCAAACATATCTTGATAGAATGTAATAACAATCTACATCACCGACCCTTTCAATTAGGTAATCTCAAACACTTATTCTTAGAAAATTCAGCGTCCAGTATAACACAGTTCCTCAGAGATAACGACTACTTCTACAAATTATGAGAAATTAGTTCCAGGATAATCTATCTAACCAATGTTGCCTCTAAATAGCCCACACTGGTGCTGATGGGGCGTAAAACACAAACTCACTCACTCACTCACTTCAAGTTAATAAACCACCAAACAGGAAGCCTGATTTTGCTGCAGGACAGTGTGAGTTGTAGACCTGCAAAATTTGATGATGAGTGTTTGTGCTGGCTTAGGTTCTTTACTTAAAGGTATATGTGGATTTATCATCCAAAACATTTGATTTGTTGGGTTAACTTAAAAAACCACTGTACTGTGTTGTCAAAAAATAATTGGTTGAAGTCATTTAGAAAGGGAAATTTTGCTTATTTGCTTTAGCATGTTTAGGAGAAGTTCGCAACAAAAATGCAAGACGTTTTTAAAAGTTTCAAGGAAACTATTTGTTGGCTGCAGGCCTGTGGTTGAAGCTTCAAAATTGGAAATATTTCTCCTACAATATTCAAGGCAGTCTTGATATTTTAAAACAAGTTAAGTGTGCTTCCTAATCAATTTAGAACCTGAGACTTTGTTTACTTGATTAATACGTGGTTCTGTTTTATGTGGTTCAATTTGAAAAGTTTTATGTAAAGGGAAAAAAAATCATAGTTATATAAATTATACCCTGAAAATGTTAAAAAAAATATATAGTTGTAGGTTTTGAAATTCGTGTAGGTTCTTGCTTTGCCTTAAAACTTTTTTGAGACAAAAAAAAGTTTAAAGTATACTGCTTCCTTGTTGGGCTGCTTCTCGGCTGTCAGACATTTCCAGGAGTATATTTGGCTGTTTTGTGTTCACTTGATTCATCACTAAATATCGTAATTGACATGCTTTGGAAACGCACAAAACCACCATTTGTAAAAAGAAGAAGAAGAAGAAGAAGAAGAAGAAGAGGAAAAGATATTCAACTCATTCATGTCAATTCTTTTGTTTGACCAATTGAATCTGGAATTATAATACATTTAACAGTTATGTCTTAATAGATTTAGTAAATGTTTTAGTAAATAAGTGAACGATTGCTGGTTTTCTTTATTAAACTATTTTGAATTAAAACCGAAATTTTAGATCTGAGGTGATGGAGTGACAATGCTATTCTTTATTATCTCTGAAATATGAAACTTTAAAAAGTGAAGAACTGCCTTGAATTCATGCTAAATATTTTACATGTACTCGTCATGATCAACAATGGTCTGAATTTCACATGGAATTTTGGGGTGTGGTGCTGGCTATAATCAGGTGCAAATTTTAAAAAAAAGTTTCAGGAAATCTGTGTTAGACAAACAGCATTGAGGAAAAGTGAAATAGTCCAAATTTGATTTTCGTGTCTCGCTGTACTGCTGAGTGTTCTGAAAGTGCTATGTATTAAGGGTGGAGAGACAAATTCTTGGCATTAGGGAATAAGTGAGGCGAAATAAAAAGAAATAAAAAGGGAATATGGTATTGTCAAGAAAGGTGTGTTCTTTAACTCTTAGAAGTTTGTGACGAAAGCTAAATTTTTTGCCATTTTAAAATGTTTATTTTGTACAAGGAAAAGTTCAGAATGTTTTAATTCTTGTCCCTTAATTTCTATACTTATCGTTGTACACATAATATTTATTTGAATTGTTAAGTTGTTATGTTCTATACTTCATACAGTGGCCGGGTGGGGGGGGGGGAACTGAGGGGGCACATTTTCTGGCGGGACAACAACTGTACACATATTATGTCTTTAATTAAGTGAGGGTCACAATTTTCAAATGGGGGGAGGACTGTGTTGGATAGCTGGTTAAATCATCCTTCACCTGATTGCCATGTCCTCCTCCTGTCTTAATTAGCCTGTCAAGTGCATAAGTCCACACGCCTAGCCCCAATCATCTGTCCATCCTTAGGGTGTCCCAAAAAAAGTGAAAGTCTAAAATTCATTGGGGCTAACCTCTAAATGTGTTCTATAGCTCCTCTCTTACTCCCATGTAAAATTTCAGCTCATTTGAAGGCATTTTAGATGTTGCTCAAGAGCCCCAAAGATAGATAGGGGTTTAACATTGAATTTTCATGCAAAGTTGTATCAACTATCCATGTGTTTGGGTGGACTGAAACCGGTAATTTGTGAGCTATTGGCTAAAATAGCCATTTTCGCATGAAAATTCAATGTTAAACCCCTATCTATCTTTGGGGCTCTTGAGCAACATCTAAAACACCTCCAAATGAGCTGAAATTTAACATGGGAGTCAGAGAGGGGCTATAGAACACATTTAGAGGTTAGCTCCAATGAATTTCAGACTTTCACTTTTTTTGGGACACCCTAATCCTCATGGCCTTGTCCTCCTGTTCCTAATGAGCCTATCAAGTGCATAAGGACAGGCCATAATGCCCCAATCATCCATCCATCCTCATTGCTGTGTCTTCCTGTCCTAATCAGCCTATCAAGTGCATAAGCACAGACCGTAATGCCCCAATCATCCATCCATCCTCATTGCTGTGTCCTTCTGACCCAATAATCAGCCTATCAAGTGCATAAGCACAGGCCGTAATGCCCCATTCATCCATCCATCCTCATTGCTGTGTCCTCCTGACCCAATAATCAGCCTATCAAGTGCATAAGCACAGGTCGTAATACCCCAGCCATTCATCCATCCTCATTGCTGTGTCCTCCTGTTCCTAATGAGCCTATCAAGTGCATAAGCACAGGCTGTAATGCCCCAATCATCCATCTGTCCTCATTGCTGTGTCCTCCTGTCCCTATAATTAGCCTATCAAGTGCATAAGTAAAGGCTGTAATCAGAAACTAATAAGTAATCCTCATTGCTGTGTCCTCCTGACCCAATAATCAGCCTATCAAGTGCATAAGCACAGGTCGTAATACCCCAGCCATTCATCCATCCTCATTGCTGTGTCCTCCTGTTCCTAATGAGCCTATCAAGTGCATAAGCACAGGCTGTAATGCCCCAATCATCCATCTGTCCTCATTGCTGTGTCCTCCTGTCCCTATAATTAGCCTATCAAGTGCATAAGTAAAGGCTGTAATCAGAAACTAATAAGTAATCCTCATTGCTGTGTCCACCTGTCCTAATCAGCCTATCGAGTGTATAAGCACAGGTCGTAATGCCCCAATCATCCATCCATCCTCATTGCTGTGTCCCCCTGTCCTAATCAGCCTATCAAGTGCATAAGCACAGGCCTCATTGCTGTGTCCCCCTGTCCTAATCAGCCTATCAAGTGTGTAAGCACAGGCCATAATGCCCCAATCATCCATCCATCCTCATTGCTGTGGCCTCCTCTCCTAATCAGAAAATCTCCAAACATCCATTCATCATGTTCATTCTTTATTGAGTCTCAATTTTGCTTACCTGGCAGTCTGACAATATATTTGAAATAAATAAACATGTCACTACTCATGATACACATTTTGAACTCTGCCACATTCCTATCAAGAAAAACTTCACACATTACTGTAGTATACTCATATGTGAACCATGTATTGTAATACATGTCATTTCGTGATGGGAAAAATATCACAACTTTCTTTTGTATACTATGCAGGGTCAATTTCTATGATCATTCTCTTGATATGTAAGCGTACTTGCATTATTTTCTTTGAATCTCCAATACAGTACATCTGGGTTACTTTTTTTCTGAAGTTTAATAAATGAGACATTTGGAGATGCGATGGATGGAGGGATGTTTGGGGCTTTACGTCCCATATTTATGCACTTGGTAGGCTAATTAGGCCAGGAGGAGGCTAATTAGGACAGGAGGAGGCTAATTAGGACAGGAGGAGGACACAGCAATGAGTCAAAGGATGGTTAAATCAGCCGTCCTACATAGGCCCAGGTTACCCATCAAGAGCCCAGTACGCTACCACTAGACCAACCCTCCCCCATTCGATCTACCTGGAACTATGTTGGATGGCAGTTTCTCTCATCCTTCGCCTCATTGATGTTGTCCTCCAGGCCTAATCAGCCTACTTAGTGCATAAATTTAATGCAGGACGTATAGCCCCAATCATCCCGAATCCTGAAATAAACTGAAATATACCTCTTTAGCATCTGTTAACTGACTTCAAAGTGATATTTATTCATCTTTCTCCCACATCCCTCCCTCCAGGTGATAGGTATTTTCTTAATGCTAATTTCCAACTGTTCAAAGTTGAGAGTAAACTTCTACTTGTCGCTGGAGGCATTTTCTTCTTGTTGCTTCAGGGGGTTGCTGTTTTTCTTGACCTCTACTGTACAGTGCTCAGGTGTTGGGATATTTATTGTTTCTTCATGTTCTTGCTGAGGTCCTGGTTGTTTTGATGATCAGGAATAGTTCTACAATGTTCTTGTGCAGTAGTAGTGAGTAGTACTGTAGTAGTGGTATATTGATATACGTTAGTGGTGACAGAAGTGCTGGTATACCATGTATACTGGAGAGGAAATATGTTGATTCACTTCTAATTTTTTCTGGGATTGGGAAAGCACCTTAGCTATCACCACATAAACTAAAACCTAAATCAAACATGTCAAGCTGAAATATTTTTAAAGAATAAAAGCAAGAAAGAAAAGGTAAAAAATAGCAAATTTTCCTTATCCCTTGCTGTAAAAATTAGCAATTACAAAGAATTTAGTTGTATTGCTTGCTTTTCATTAAAATATTTTCCTTGTCCAAATGAATTTATTCAATATGTATAACCACTGACCAGACAGAACAGAAATTTATAGAATTTTTTATATTTTTTTAATAAGGACTTAACTTTAAAGCCTCTCAGCAGAACCATAGTAACTTCCTTAAAATGTGATAAAACTCGTTTATTTCAATAATAAAAGATGATACAAAGTTGTAAACCTTTATGAGCAATATATATATGTGCAGCATTATAAAATCGATAGCATCACACTGAAGGTAAAATATGTAAAACATGAACTTTTATCCATAATCACTAAGGCTAGACATGTCATTGAATGAAAATGTGAAATTTACATTTTACAGATATGAAACCTTTCAATATTTAATGTACAAGTTTAGGTGGTGCTTCAGTACTTGGAGATTATAATTATCCTTTCAATTTGTGTATAATAACTTTAAAGTTGTTCAACTAATAAAGTGTCTATGCCTCTTGATTAAACTTAAATTAGAATCTTGAAGGCAATATTTGACGCCTGTGCTGGATATCAGTTTCGATTATCCTTCACCTCATTGTGGTGTCCTCCTCATCTCCACAGGTGCTGATGAGACGTAAAAAACCAACCCACTCACTCACTCCTCATGTCCTAATTAGCCTGCCATTACATAAATACAGGACGTAAAGCCCCAATCATTCATCCTTCTGCTATTATCTCAACAAGTTCTGGCAATTCCCTTAAAACTGTTGGAGATGTTTTCAAATTACTTGAACTTTCTTCTGTATTTCTGTGAATTTCTTACCCATTTACACTATTCAGACTGCTGTTCTGTAAGAAATTTCTGAGATTACAATTATTCGATTTTGGACCAAGAAGAGCTTTATATACATGATATATATTGTTTATACAGCGCATGACAGTAAGATACATCTTTTAACTTTGTTTTTTTTTTCTCTTTTCAGATCCCCGAATAGACAGATATTTCATGGTCTCAACGCCGTGGCCATGTCTAGCACTTACAGGAATATATGTTCTCTTAGTAACCAAAGTTGGTCCTGCTTATATGAAAAACAGGGAACCATTCAATATCAGGGGTCTTATGGTATTCTACAATTTCGCTATGGTGCTCCTGTCAGGCTATATTTGTTGGGAGGTAAGTCAATATTCTCATCTGTATTTGTGAAGTTATATGTAAATGTGAAGTTGTGCATCTGTACTTGACTAAGTACTTGAATTTGTGAAGTTATTTATCTGTACTTGTGCAGCTGTCTGTAACTGTGAAGTTATTCATCTGTTCAATCTGTACTTGTGAAGTTACTTATATGTTCTTGTACTTGTGCAGTTATTTATCAATACTTGTGAAGTTATCCATCTGTACTTGTACATGTGAAATTATGTGTCTGTATTGGTACTTATGTAGTTATTCATCTGTACTTGTACTTGGGAAGTTATTCACCTGTATCTGTACTTGTGAAGTTATTCATCTGTATTTGTACTTGTGAAGCTTTTCATCTGTGTAAAAGATGTACAGATATTATGGGGAAAGTAGTAAGCTAAGTTGCTCCGCTGATTATGCAGTGTTATACAGACATTACCAATTACTATCAAATTTACAGCCCTACTGTCAAAAGTGGATAGTGAATCTTGAGATGTAGGAATTGTTGAAAAACCATATGGAAAATGAAGAAAAATAGAAAATAGTAAGCCAGCTCTATTTTTGGGTGAAACAGTTTTGTGGATCATGTGTTACTCCCTTGTTTCTTTTTTTCCGGAAACTACACCAACAGCAGAATACACTTTTATGAACAGTTTTATTGAACACATCTAATCAAGAGGGATAAGTATATGACTGACATCCATTTTAATACAACTTATAAATGCAAGAATTGTTCTTTGCAATATAAATCACCAGGCTCGTTTCTCTGATTGGAGGGTGTATTATAAAGATCACTTCTATAGATAGGGCTGATATGCCTGTTATGTGCTAGTATTTATTTTAAGTGATTTCTTTATTTCAATAGGTCCTTGGATATGTGTGGGGTGGGTGTTTGGGCCCCAGCCAGTATTTTATACACAGAAGCCTCTATGGAGGGTCCTGAGTAGCTACTGAGTCTATTGGATTCCACGAAATTAACTTTGCTGATTAGACTGCCAACGAACCCTTAAATTAGCTCTCTGATTGGCAGTTCCTGATCAGACTTCAGAGGTTTTGGAAAGCTATTTTTGACTTTACTTCAATGACTTGTGGGACCTACTTATTGGTCTACTTGCCTTGCTTTAAACTTGACCGAAGTTCCAAGTCATGCATAACAAAAGCAATATGTAATAGAATACACTTATTTTGTCCTGAGGATAAGTATGAAATATATGATCAGTCAATTTCTCGTAATAATTGAGATGGTGTTAAGAGGAACGTGCGTTATTTTGAAGTGGTTCAGTATAAGGATGGGTCCCTGTCAGGGTGATAAAGACAATTTAACATCACTAGCTGATGCCTTGTGTTTCTGAAATTATGATTAAGGCAGGCAAAGGCTTTATCAGTCAGGTGAAGGATGATTGAAGCAGCCGTCCAACACAAACCTGCCAGAATTTGAATGCAGGACCTGAACCTGAAAGTCTGATTCGCTTTCTAGCCAAGTCACCTGGGCTTATGTTGACAGCAGTTTCAATCACCCTTCACTTGATTGCTGGGTCCTGCCCTGTCCTAATTAACCTACCAAATGTATAGATATTGGACGCTAACTGCTAACCCCAATCATCATTCCATCTATCTAGCTTTCTTTTGCACTAATGAAAAAGGAGCCAATGCCACGAAAGGCATACTCTTTGTGATTTCAGAATGACTGCCAGTCGCTGGGTCCAGGGTTGGAATCCAGCTCTCGCAGGGTTATTTGGGGCTATGGTGGACTGCAGTTTCAATCATCCTTCACCTAATTGGTGTGTCCTCCTCCTGGCCTAATTAGCCTACCCAGTGCATAAATACAGGACGTAAAGTCCCAACCATCCATCCATCATGATTGTGGAAGTAGTGAAGCTGGAACAAACCTGTGTAAAGCCAACATCACTGGTTGATGATGGTACATCTGATGAATATATAGGACAGTGCTATGTCATTGATCAATACAATCACAAATACCAGACACAGACTTAATGGGATATTTTGCTTACTTGCAATTTATTTTTATTTGTCAAATTATTACATTTTTGTTGTTAGCAACTGGCTATGTGCAATACATGTAACTATCAGGTATATTTGATGGTTTTGTTCGTTGTTATAAATATATTGATTCAATTTCCTGATATCGAAAGTGTTATGAAATGAAGCGAAAGAGTAAACCACATTTAAATGAATTAACTTTGTCAGATAGATTCTACTCTGAGAGGGGTGGAGTGTTGGTCTGGCGGTAGCGTGCTGGGCTGCCAATCGCTGGGTCGAGGGTTCGTATCCAGCTCTTGCCGGGTCACCTGGGCCTATGTTGGACGGCAGTTTCAATCATCCTTCGCCTCATTGTTGTGTTATGTCCCCTCCTGTCCTAATTAGTCTACCAAGTTCACAAATACAGGACATAAAGCCCAGTCATTCATCCAGCCATCCATCCCCTGCCTGTTGTGGTTAACCCTAAACATTTTGGTGCAGAAACTCTGGGCATGAAACAACGAAACATCCATTTGTTCAGTGTTGCTGTTACTTCACTTTTTATAACTTTTGCTGAATCAATTGTAAACAGTGCACATTTGTATAGATTCCTATGTTGTAGTTACATGGCCAAAACAGAAGAAAGAAAAATAATGGCAGCAAACAATAACAAACAGACACTCCCCCCAAACACAGTGTCTTGTTTGAGTATTTGGAAGTGTGTGGGCACCTAGCAACTTTGAAACGTCCACATTTCGGGATATCCAAAATACCGTACCTGCTTTCGGGTTTGATTGGTGATCCGTAAGCAAAGCCTTGCTGGAATAGGATACTGTTTAAATTTACTCTTGTTAATGATGTTGAAGAGCTCTAAATAAACATATAAGCCAGTTTCATGAAGCATGTATTTGGC
The DNA here is from genome assembly GCA_026936325.1 of Platynereis dumerilii. Taxonomy (NCBI): domain Eukaryota; kingdom Metazoa; phylum Annelida; class Polychaeta; order Phyllodocida; family Nereididae; genus Platynereis; species Platynereis dumerilii. The sequence continues at coordinate 13,884,941 of JAPTHN010000016.1, read as the reverse complement.
CAGCAACAACTCCAGTTCGATAATTGCCATCATTTCCTAATTTTTTTTATTCGCGGGGTCCCAGATCTCCAGGCCTGGCTGACTCACCTGTAGTCCTGGGCCTATGTTAGACAGCTGTTTCATCCTTTGCCTCATTGGTATAGGCCTAAGTTAATCTGCCAAGTGCACAAATATGGGATGCAAAGCCCCAGTCATCCATCAGTCAATCCATCTGTCCATCCATCCTTATTTGAAGTTATTTCCATCCATCCTCATTTCCATACTAGGTTCTTTCCAATGTGTTGTAATTATTCCTGTTGGATAAAGAACACACCATATACCTTATGGCTGTTTGCAGATTGGCGGTCAGAGCAGTTTCAAAATTAACTTTCAACTTGGTCATGTGATGTCGCTGGCTTAAAAATGTTTTGTTTGTGTCAGTTATTGTTAATCAGATGATTCAGTGCTTATCTAGCAGCATAGGTGACAATAAACAATCTAGTTAAATGCCGTAAGGTACTTAATAAACTAAGAAGATTAGCAGACCAACAGAAAACTGTCAATGACGTGGCAAAGCCAGTTTGCAAATTAAAAATAAGAAAATAATTTTTCCAGTGGACCGCCAATCTGCAAAGAGCTCTGAAGAACATATTATTCAAGTTCGATTGCTACTGGCTATGCCACTGAGTACCACTTAGCAATTCAACTGATCTAATATAAATATGTATAATGTATTTGGGTTAAAACAACTAGGCAATAGCCACCTCTGCATTCTGTTGTAGTGCATTTACCAGGTTAATGAACTGATCAACCAAGGTTATCGAACTTACTGCTTCTGCTGTGCATAATACATCAGCCTATTTGGCAATGATTTAATGAACTCCCTAGTTCTTTTATAGTCTTTTGATACTTAAAATTGAAAAATTGCTGGGTCCTGAGGCCCGAATCCAGCTCTTGTCCGGTCACCTGGGCCTATGTTGGACAGCTGTTTCAGTCATCCTTTTCCTCATTACTGTGTCCTCCTCCTGTCCTAATTAGCCTACTGAGTGCATTAATACAGCCCTATCAATTTGAAGAAGCCAAAGCGTTACCACTGAAATAGTTCATTATGTCACCCTACATCATAACAAGCTTATTGATATATACTATTATATTTCAACAAGTCATCAATGAAATATTAAAATTGACCATATGCTCATCAATGCTTGTAGGTGGACGTAAATGAAATTTTATGTTTGGATCAGCCTCCTTTATTATGGTAACACATTTTGATAGATGAGGTGAATTTGTCAATAAAAAAAGTGGAAAATTAAAATGTCAGATCGACACATTGTACAGATGTCGGCTTCATCGCATGATCCGGAGAGTTTACAGAAAGTGTAGACATATATAAAACATATTCTAAACTTTTCACACTTTTTGTGAGACACATTTTTTTTGGTTGAGAGTTTTTACCCTGTATGGTTAAACTAAAAAGTAGCTTTTGAATTAATTGTGTATTTTGTACTCAAAGGTAACTACTCCGTCAGAAGTATAATATGAAATGCCACAGAATCAGTAACTGCTTATTCAAAAGTTTTCTGTTTTCATAGAGATTACAATAGTAACATATATATGAGTGATATGACTGTCACATTTCTGCCCGAGCTTATTAACTTTTAATAGCAAGCCTATGGCCTTTTTTTTCCTGAAGGTTAGATTAGGTATAGTCTGCTCTCATACGTTGCTTATAAATGCAACCAGGGGCGTAATTTTTGTGGCAAATGTGGGGGGGACACGCGGTGACGCGGTCAGATTCGAGCCGTCAAATCGCCAATAAACGAAGTCAATCAGGCTTTTTTACATTCATGAATTTCAAAGTTTTGTATGGCATGGTAACCTGCCTTAGCAGAAAGTTGGGACATGTCTTTTCGAACTGCTCCCTATCAAACTGAACCCAAGGGCCATTACAACTTTTTTTATTTTCAGACAAAAAAGTGGGGGGGGGGACATTTCATATTGTGTCCCCCGGGGTCAAAAATGTGGGGGGGGGACCTGTCCCCCACCAAATTACGCCCATGAATGCAAAACACTTTAGTTGACAGGCTCTGTGATCATTCATGAACTGTCTCAGTCTCCTCCAGGACATACAGCTGTGCAGCTGGCAGCCTGGCATAGGGCCATCAGTGATAGATCTGATACCTTCTCTGCCTATAGCCAACCTCCCCAGTCCCCATTTGCACATGGGTGGAGTGTAGCAGTGATTTGAGGGCTGCTAATTTACCCCATACTTGTGCTAGTTAGGCTTGAACCCACAACCAAATGTGATTCACAATGTCTTACCCACTGGGAGAGTGGCTTTCACTATTCCATATTGCTAGTTGAAGATGTTTTAAATTCAGGTGTCTTCTTCCGATACCATTTCTCAGTGCAATAATGTCGCTATTAATAGCAATTCAGCTTGTATTAAAATCTTTTGTGTAAACTTTGAAAAAGTGAAAGACTCCCAGAAAAGAGAGCAGTCATTTTTAGCATAAGTATTAAGAGAACTAAAAAAATCATATTATAATAAGGCCATGAATGAACTATGGAACCTTTTTCATTGAGCTGCAATGTTGGCACATTTCAAAAATATATGTATTAAAAACGTAGGCTGTATAGCAGCAAACCTTCACCTTGATTTGTTTGAATTTTCTATCCTAAGTACACTTGGGTGGCACTGATGTTGCTCGATGGGAAGGGTTTTTCAAAGCAGAGACCACTGTGTAATTGTGTATTTGGTTGCCCAAAAGAGAAATTGAAACTTCAATGTTTTTTCCATTGCAATCCTTAGAAAATTAATTTTATCTTCTTTCTTTCAGTTTGCTTGGTCAGGTTGGCTAACAGGATACAGCTATGGATGTCAGCCTGTAGACTATTCTTATTCTCCAAAAGCTTTAAGGGTAAGTTACGCTTAATTTCATATTGTAAAGAAAATTTTTTCACTTTTGTCATTTGGAAATATGCTACTGTATTATGTGTATTTTCACTATTTTGTATTGAATTTTTGATCCGTTGTTCGAAAATAGATGATCAGGTTCTAGCCCTACAATGCATATCTTTAAAAAAAACGAGAGAGCGTTGCTGGAAAAAATTTACAAGATACTTTCATTGAAAATATGGACAAGATGCTTGGCCCAAAATTAACACGGAAGAAGATTGGAAAAGCCGCAAACGACCACATATTCGCCGCGTGTTATGCCTCCCCCTTTGGCATTTCTAGATACCCTGAGCTGGGTGATCTTTGATTTCATGTTGGCTTTATCTGAATGGCTCATCATAATGTCAGACAGCTGTTCCAACATTGGTCATCTGACTGCAATGTTATTCGCCTGTATATTTACCCTTCATGTGCGAAAACTCTCTATTATATTGGTCAAAATATGTCAATACATGACATACTTGTCACTCAACATGAGTGATGTATAAACGCTTTGACACTAACTGTAAACAAACCTTATGTAAACCCTTATTAAATGTGTGTCCAGCTGCTTGTCAGGATAGGTGAAATTAAAACTTCACGTCAGTCTTGTATCTGTTGAATCTGCAATTTATGCAATTATGAAATGCATACACATATTAATGCCAACCGTAAACATGCATCATCATTGCATAGGTGTGTTTGGCAATTGTCCGCATGATAGCACAGGTGGAATAACTTGACGTCAGGTATGATCCATTGATTCTGAAAGTTTACGCACATAGTTCTCATAACAATAATTTTTTTATTATGCGCTTGCCGACTGTTTGCGTGCTTACATGTCAGTGTATTAGGCATAACTTGACGTCAAACTTGGTCTGTCAAGTCTGAAGCCAAACGCTTTCGATGCCAACTGTAAACATACATCATCAATGCATGTTTCAACAGTTCACATGACTTGATCTGTCAAATATGAAAGTTTATGCACACACATTTGTTGCCAATTGTAAACATATATCGTCATTCTGAAAGTTCATTCCCGCATATTTGACTCCTGACTGTAAAATGTAACATTTTCGCATCTGTTCGCTTGCTTTCATGTTAGCGTTGAAGGCATAACTTGATGTCAAACTGATCTGTCTAATATGAAGGTTTATGCACGCATGTTTGATGCCAACTGTAAACCTACATCATCATTTCCTACGTGCACTGACTATGTGCTTACTTGTTAGTGTAGGTTACACAACTTGACATCAAGCTTTGGGCGTCTAATGTTAAAGTCTATTCACACATTTTCGACTTCAACTGTAAATGCATCATAATTTCAGATATGTTTTCGCATCTGTTTGCACGTTTGCATGTTAGCGTGGAAGGCATAACTTGATATCAAACTTGATCTGTCAGATCTGTAAATTTTTTCGCACATTTTTGACTTCGATTGTAAAATGTATCATAATTTCAGATGTATATCTCTCATCTGTTCGGGTGTTTGCGTGTTAGTGTTGAAGGCATAACTTGACGTCAAACTTTCAAGATCTCAATGATCTGTGTAATCTAAAGGTTTATACACACTGTTTTCACGCCGACTGTCGCCATTTCATACTAAGTATGTATGGGCCTTGCCGACTGTTTTGAGTGTTTATTTATGAAGTTGTGAGCGAAGGTGGCATAACTTGATGTCAAGCTTGATCTATCAAATCTGAAGGTTTATGCACACTCTTTTCACGCCGACTGTCATCATTTCATAATAATTACGGCCAACTGTTTTGAGTGTTTACTTGTGAAGGAACTTCAAGTTGTGAGCGTAGGTGGCACGACTTGATGTCAAGCTTGATCTGTCAAATCTGAAGGTTCATACACATACCTGTGATGCCGATGGTAACTTACATCATCATTACATGTATGTTTGACAAAATGTTGGCAGTGTTAGCATGCACACATGTTAACGTAGTCAGCGTCACTTGACGTCAAGCTTGATCCTCTGAGCTCAAAACCAACTTTTACTTTTTGCCATGATACTGATATTGAGCAACAGAGCAATAATGGTAGCCAAATCAATTGTTGATGGTCGCCCCATGAATTTCATTGACTAGTTGCTGAGTGAGCCAGATGATGATTTTTGTTTGGTCTGAAAATATTGGAAAACTCCCCCTAGCATGCGGTCTCCAATATGAATTAAGTGTAATGTGTGATTGAATGAAGTACATGGATTATCCGGTTTCCTACACTATTCAATTGGAAGTCTGAATATGTACTGCTTACCATATTATGAATTTCATTACTGTGTAGCAGTGTACCTATTCAGAAATATGTCTATTATTTATGTATAAAAGTTTCTGATACCATAAAATAAACACAGTAAGCAGTCTATACTGCAGAGTGATAGATATTTGTGTGCCGTCCAATGACCAAACCTGAGAAACTAAGGATTTGTATTGGAAGTCTGAATATGTACTGCTTACCATTTTATGAATTTCGTTACTGTGTAGCAGCTTACCTATTCATAAATATGTCTAGTGTTCTTGTACAAAATTTCCTGATACCGTAAAATAAATACTGCGAATGATAGATATTTGTGTGCTGTCCAATAACCAGACGTGAGAAAATAAGGATTTGTATTGAAAGTCTGAATATGTACTGCTGATCATTTGATGATTTTGTTACTGTGTAGAGTATTTATAAGTATGTTCAATATCATGTATGAAATGTACTGTATAATAAACACAGTGAGCAGTCTATAGAAGGGATTTCAATTTTCCAGAATGTGTTGCTATGCCACACTAATAATAATTTATCTGGGCTGTGTGGTGTTCACTCTTCAAGCAGGACATACATGTTGGCCTCATACTTTTCTCTATGAATCAAAAATATTAAAATTCTGGCTGGCACTAGGAAATTCAACTTTATCAGTTGTCAGATTTTGTAGGCCTTTTTTTTTTATCAACTTTGTCAGCATGTTCAGTCTGAATATGAATAATGACTGGTTTCAATGCAAAGTGGCTTGATTTTTCGATAATAGCTTTAATGGAAACAAATATCTGGGAATTAATTTTCCAAGGGGAGTTTTAATGGTGCTTCCAGTTGGATTTCACAGCAGAATTAATGGATTTTACTAATGACAATATGCTGAGTTTGTGGTCGTGAGATTTGTTTCGGTTGATGATATTCAACTTAAATCGACTCTTTTCAGACATCCAGCTGTTCTTAGTGGTCTAATATTTAATTTCCAGTGCCCCTGGTCCAGTGAGTATGGCGCTAGACTTGCATGCACAAGGTTGTCGGTTAAAACCTGGCCAGGGCACTGAGGAAATCAGGCCTAATCAGCAGAGTCTCCTAGAATCACTGCTTCACTCCACCCAGGTGTAGCTGGGGAGGTTGGCTATAGGCTGAGAAAGTACTAGATCACTCATCAGTGATGGTGCCATATGAAGCTGCCAGATGTATGTCCCCTAGGGGAGTGAGACAGATCAAGAATAATCAGTGAGCCTGTTAACCAATGGTTCTGTGTTAAGTCCGCTGAGCATGCAGTTGCAATTATAGGTGCGAAAACAAACTATACCCTCCTCCCAGTTTGTTGATATAAATCAAAAGTTTCCAATGATAAATGATAATGTAGTCTGTGCTCCTCACTCCAGTTATTCTATTGCCAGTTTGCATTGTGATAGGTGCATGATAACATAGTACAATGACAGACATAAATGATTGAAATTGAGTCATTGAGAAAAATCAATATTCTGACAATTACATACGATGACAATATCATTTGTTGCTCTTGAGAATAGGAAAAATCAATAAAGTAAACATTAAAACAAAGCATTAAAACAGCACTCATAGTCTGATATACTACTTAACTTTTAAGTAGTTGTTAGTAACAATCAAGTGCGTATTTCTCTCCCATAAAGATAACAATGAAGCCGCTGTGCTGGAATATCAAGTATTAAACATAGGCTGCGCAGCAGCAAACCTTCAGCGAATAACACATTTAGAAGATTACATTACATCATAAAATTGGCGTGTTTACCTAATTCCGTATATTATAGGTATGCAACAGTGGTCGAGTAATGGCGTTCTATTATCTGTTATTTGCCTGCTGCCCTGCGATCTACCTGTGTGCTTGCCAGGGTTTGTAAAAGCAGGAAAGGCCTTATTATACTAATTTACTTATATGATGGTTCGGTTTTATGCATGTACAAAGTTTTTCCAATCATTCAAAAAGTGTTAAATACAAGTCAAAAAGCACTGCTATATTTTGTAGGTGATACGTGTAGGAAATGGCATTGCTGTATATGCAATAGTGGGCACGTTTTGGCTCCAATAAGAAAATAAGTATTTTTAATATTTTTTCTCAATATTAGAAAAAGTATAGAATATGTATCAGTCAGACCATGAAAAGGCACAACTATGCCACATAAGTCATATGTGTACCAAACTTTATCCATGTACATGCAATAGTGACCAAGTCTTGGGCCAGAAACAAAAAAATTATTTTTTCTCTTTTTTTTAAATATTTCAAATAGCATTTAATATTTTCCACCAGACCTTTCAAAGGGCACAACAAGACCTTTTGGGCCATATGTGTACCAAACCTTATCCATTTACATGCAATAGTGACCGAGTCGCAGCCCAAAGAACCAAAAAATACATATTTTTCTATTTTCCAAATTTTTGCAAAAATTATAAAATATCCATCAATGAGACCATCAAAAGGCACAACTAGACCATATAGGCCACATCTGTACCAAATTTCATAAGTGCCCATGCAATAAATAGTGACTGAGATTTGGCCCGGAAACGAACAAAAATAATTTTTATATTTTCGCAATTATTTCAAAAGGTATTAAATATCTATCAATTAGACCATCAAAAGGCACAACAAGACCATACAGGCTATATGTGTACCAAATTTCATCCATGTACACTCAATAGAGGCCGAGTGCTGGCTCGGAAACGATCTATCCGCCAGACCGACCGCCCGCCCACCCACCCACCCGCCAGCCCGCCCGGCGGATGGACGGACAACATTTTTACCCAAGTGATTACAATACCTTCTTCGAACTTCGTTCGCTGAAAATAAAAAGTTTGTGTTACTGGTATGTTAAAAATTGCTATTGACGTGTAAAGTACGAAATCAGCAGGTATAATCATAACTTCATAAGTCATAGAAAAGAAATAATTTAAAAATTTGTTTTTAAAGGGTGTATATGGTCAAGCAACCGGTAAGTTTGGATGTAGGTTTTTCGAAATCTTTCTAATACAAGTAGACTGAAACTTTGTTATGATTGGTCATTGATGATTCTTAATGCACAGACTCACTCCTACATTGGCCAGCTGATAAGTCTGCTCCATAGGATCTATATTAAACTTATACAGACTGTATAAGCTTTCAGTGTAAGGCCTGAGAGTGCCTGTGCTTAATGAGCATCATTTACCAGAAAAAGTAGGCATGAGAGGCAATTAAAAATGCTATTTTTGGACTAGAGATACTAAATATTATATACATGTATGCTCATTCACTGATGGACGTATGATAATTTGATATGAACGCTGTACAAAGTTTGATCATTTAAAATGATTTACTGCGATGTGTAGGTGCTGTGTCTGTAGATGCAACCTTCAATAGTAAAATGTCCTACTTCTTCGGTGGAAGGTGTACAGAGATTTAGCAAGAAGTATTGCTGCTCTACTGCCATCCATACATAAACTACTTTTGCTGACTCAGGAACATATTTTTCCTTGTCTCAGTTTCTCAGTTGGCACGGGGTGTTTTATATATGAGCTTCAGCAGTTGTGAGTAAATCAGACACACCCCCACAGAGGGCCAATGAACACCATTCAAGCTATGGTCTTATCCTGGACCTGTTTTTGACAGCAGCTTCAATCATCCTTCGTCTTACTGCTAAGTCCTGCTCTTGTCCTAAACTGTCAAGTGCAATAATACAGGATCTAAGTCCGTGGTCATTCATTTCATATTTTCTGATATATATATGGATGAATGGATTGCAGTGTTGGAGGTGTCGAAGCCAGATTTTGATGGCTTCGGCCTCACTATCGGGCTCGGATGCGCATCTTTGGACTTGGTCTTGGATGCCTTTGGGCCCGTGATGGGGACCTCGAGACAGCCTCGAAGCCACATTTTGATGGACTTAGTGTTGGCCTTGGAACTTGGAGGCTCATGCCTTGGTTTCTGTCTTGCCGATTACGACTGGGGGAGGATGCAATGAGGCCAAGGATGATTGAAACTGATGTCCGACATAGGTCCAGGTGATTCAACCAGAGCGGGAATCGAAACCTGGATGGAAGCTCACAATTCTACCAATTAAGTCATCCCCACATTTCTGATAATATGGAAAGAACCATGGGTGTACACTGCTATGACTACATTGCAAGAACTGCATGAAGAACTGCAGCTCTGCAATATGTCTGTGAATACCAAAGTCAACAGTGGCCCAGCTGCTCACTTCTTGCCTACTCTAAAATACCTCGGATCACCCCACCCTATTGTATGTGTAGCCTCCTCCCACACCCAACCTAGTCCCACTGCTTGCCAATATACTTACACTTTTTCTGGCATTTTTTAGAACAGTGTGAAGTCACTATGTTATACTCTCAAACTGAAAGTGTGGCACAGTGTGCTATATTTACATTTCATGTAATGCACATGATATTTTTGTTTTTGAGCTGCTATACTCATAAAAATGTTGATTAAATGTGAGACTCTGCTACATTGTGATACACTGATACATACACAAATATATAGGCCCATATGATGTGCGACATACAAACGGAGAAGTGGCATTTTTAGTGACTTCCACACTTGTGATTGTGGCATTTTCAGTGACTTCCACAATTGTGACTGTGGCGTTTTTAGTGACTTCCACACTTGTGATTGCTGCGGCATGTTCAGCTGACTTTACAAAGCACCCTCGATCAACAAACTTGCTGATCATTCTAGATCTGTCACACCCTTGGGGACATACAGCTGGCAGCCTCATATGTCACCATCACTGATCACCTTCTCTGCCTATAGCCAACCTCCCCATTTACACCTGGGTGGAGTGAAGTAGTAGTACAAGGAGAATCTGCTCATTGCTCAATTGCTCATACCTGTCCCATCAGGTTTGAAACTAACTCTCCATTCCAACATCAACCTTTGTACATGGCTGTAATAACTGAATAAAGGTTCTTCACTCTATGTCATGATGTTGTGCCTTAAATAAAGGCTTGTAGCACGGGAACGTGTACACTCACTTTCGGTTTGCTTCTAGAGCTTATATGTTTTTGAATATTTATTCTTAATTGTCGCAACTTGCATAAGGTGATAGCTTGTTTTTCAGTGGACAATTTGATATATAGTTTGTAAAGGGTCCCATTGTTTTGTGGATCTCACAAGGCAATTTTAGAGTAAAAAAACAGGGAAATTTAGCATTTTATAGGGACACGCGGCTGAAAGGGGGTCACAGAAGTGAGAGGAAAATAATTCTAAGCAGTACCAGCTACTTGGAAACACTCAGAATACAACAGAAATACACGTCAGTCCATGAGGAAAAGCAATAATGAAGCAGCTGCATATATTTGGTGCCAAAATTTCTTACTGTTTATTCTTTCATTGATTACATCAAGGAAATTTTTTTTAAATCACCTGTGATATGTATGTTACCAGATCAAAATAGGTTGTATGTCAGGAAGTTTGCATGTTGTTTTAAGATAGTCATTGTTGTGTACAGCAGAAATATATCACAAGTACACCTATCCACTCAGGAGATCACTCCATCACCATAGCCTTTCTTGACTGCCGCCAAATGTGAGAGAGTACGCTAATTTAATTTATGGCTGTGAACAACACCCATAAAGCAGCTTCATGAAAATTTTTTCAATACAACTTAATCATATATTTTTTTATTAAAATGTTTGTGCAACATGGTCAACCTACAGGATCAGGACTTCCAACGGTGGACCATAATGCGGTGTGAGAGTGTACGGTACATTCTTGTATGTCACAAAACTCGCGACAGCAGAGATATACCAATGGTTCAAGGCAGCTGTTTATGGTATGTTAGTAGTTGTACTACCTGGGCATATTTTGAGCCTATGTACTTAACTGGTTCTTTGAATGTATTTAATAAAATGTCCAGTAATGATACACAAAAAAATACGTCACGTTTTTCGTACGTCCCGCTCTCTTTCTTTTTCTAATTGACAGAAACAGTTTTGAATCATGTCAAGAGGTAGTGTATACTGTTGTCTGGAACATACAATAGGGTATTACTTTGAAAAGTTCAAGCGTTAGCTAAAGTTTTCAAAAAGCTCTTTCAATGTTTCTGTCAAAATACGTCACGTTTTTCGTATGTCCCATTTTTGGGCATCACATATTTGGCCTAATATAGAAACCTACTTTGGAGAGTTTCTAAATTTAGGGAAGTAGACATAGCCAGGAGGCCAAGCACTGATGAAAAAAGCATTTTTGTATTGCAGGCCTGAAGTAAAGCCCATGTCATGAGTGGGTCGAATTGCAGAAAATGCCCCATGTTATTGTGCTTCACAATGGGAGTAGAAACGTATCTCATCACATAGGAGGTATTAAGCTCTGAAATTTCTCTGGTTCTTGCCTGGGATGGTCCCCTTTGAAATGGTGTTTAACGTTGAATATTACAGTACACTTTATTTTCCACCCTGTGGTGGCCAGAATCTGTACGCGTTTCCATGCTACAAGCCTAAACTGAAACAGTGCTGTATGTTCACCTGAGGAAAATTACAAAATATTTCCTATTTTTCCTTGGAGAATGTGAATTATTTTTCGCTTTGTGTGAGAATTTAGGATTAAACTTTGTAACTTAAACTTATATATCATTTATTTTAGTTGAATGACAAAAAGAAGCTCCTATGCCTAAGACTTCTAGTAGTCTTCTTCCTTGCCTGCTACTTATATTAGGTTCAGTGGCCTCCTACATCATCTTGACATCTTAGTAACACCTGGGCAGCAGGGGTACAGGTACTCTCCCACCTACACCCCATTTTGCTGACATGACATTAGCTGCCTACTGTTTGCTGTAAGAGGCATGCCAATTCATAGAGAAGGTTGATCAACCCTGGTTAAGTGCAGAAAGGGCAATGGAGCCTCACCTGCTAAAATTGATTGACTGTCTATAATTAGAACTGTCCTTTCCTTCAATACTTGTTGGAGGTTTTTGCAAGTAATGATTCGTGGCATCCCCTTGGTTTCTGATTATAACTTATGATTTTGACATGAAGTGCAAGATATTTTCCTTCTGTTTTACTTAATTTTTTCATGCAGATACTTTTATATAATTATGCTATATATACTATTGACAAGTAAGCCTAGATTAGTGAAAAGTAAGTCAACATTTGTTACAAGACTAGACCGTCAAGCTTGGGCTTCATCTTCATCAGTGATTTTACTTGCTGTGAAAATATCTGAACCAAAAGCGAACCACAATCCAATGATCAAATGAAACAAATTGGTCCGTCAAATAACTCCCATATTTTATTGAATGACTGTTTAGGCACTTCAGTCCACCTATCTCTTCTGTTTATCTTATTTTTGTATTGATGTTTTTTTTTTTTTTTCAATCATGTCTGGCACACTTTCATGCAATGCGGCTGCGGACGTGCAGTGCATTTTAGTTGGTATTGATTATGCGTTTGTGATTGCGATGAATAATTATTTGGGGGAAGTTGGAATTTTTATTTTTTTATTGTTCTTTTGAATAGGAATGATTTATTGTTCACAATTACTGCTTTTAATCAGTACAACTGTGAAACTGGGAATGACAGATGGTTGGAAATGGCTTAGGAAATAATGTCGGAGCCCTGTCAATTTTTGCCACTTTAAGTGCAATTTTTATCGCGAGGTAAAATAAAATGTATGGCAGCGTATTGTTATTTGCATAAATCTTTTCTTTAATTTTGATTCTTATTTTCTGTAAATTATTTTTAAGTAAATAACAAAAAATCTCTTCACAACAATGTCATTATTATATTTCAATGTCATTTCTGTCATGATTCTTACTGCGAATGCTAAGATGAGTGAAGGAAATGTACTTATTTTTTGTCTATTCCGTCTTGCTTTTAATTCTTATTCCTTTAACGCACAGCGAAAAATCAATCGCTAGACCTTTTATTATGGAAATGGGATGCTGAGCACAAATTTGTCAGATGCAATGTATGACAGTTGCTATGGTGACCTGTTACAGTAGATATGGGACAATCTTCTCCCCCCCCCCATCAGATGAGTCACTATCAGCTCACCTGAAATCTGTGTTATGTATTGGGAATGTCCTATTCAGTAGTACACAAACCACAGCTTGCAGTAATTCACACAGTAGCATAGTACCAGTAGTCACTACCACATTTACTCAGTAAAAAGACTCTGGGAAATGTTGGATGATTGATTGATGACTGGGGCTTTATGTCCTGTATTTAGCCCGGGAGGCTAAGCAAAACTGAAGGAGTTCTCTAGAGGACACCGTGCTAAAACAAGATGGTGGCACTCTTTAGAGTGCAAGGTCCCACGTGATATTGGAAATCCTACATATTTATAGAGCTGTATTGTGAACAGCCATAAGCAGTATGGTGTCAGCCGGATAGCTAGGGCTTGTCAGCCAGATAGCTAGGGCTTGTTAGCCGGATAGCTAGGGCTTGTCAGCCGGATAGCTAGGGCTTGAATATGCATATGTAAAGCTGTTTCTGGTCAATACGTTGTATCTGCTGTACTGCTGTTCATCAAATTTGAATCAGTTCTTCATTGGGGCCAATGAAAAGAGCCTACTGAGTTTCATGAGAAACTGTGTGGCTATTTTTCCTGTATCTTGTTTACAGACGGACAGCTGGACAGCTAGACGGACCGAAATATGCGAATGAAAACATTAGTCCTGTCCTATGATGGCGCTAGATCTAGCTATCTCTCGTGAAATAGAAGCTTACCTTAAAAGCCGCACTGCTGATGTAGGTGGAATAGAGAAACTCATGCCTACCATCAGATAGGGCCATTCATTTGTTTCCAGACCGTTTATACAGATCTCAAAGCCAAACCTTGGACAACATCATTAAATTGTGATCAGCCAACTGTGGTTGGTTTAAAGTGTAGCCACCAAAAAAACTAGATGGAATTATTAAAAGCCAGATCCTTAGGCCAAACAAATAGATTAACTATAGCACATTGTGGTTGCAACATCCCAGATTGTGTTTACAACACAACACAACCAGAGGAACAATATCACATTATATATTATGTGCTGCCGTCACTACATTTATTATTTATTGTCTATTACCCTGTTTTTATTTGCATAATCTCTTTGGATGAACGTATGACGATCTGTGTGATTGATGAATAATAATGATATTATAAAGTAAAGATTAAATTGATTCAAATGTATCATAAAGAAGGATGAATTGCAGAAAATTCTTATTTATACAGCTTTCTGTTTGTCAATATTATTCTGAAAAATACGAAATCAAAGTTGTGACGTTAAAACAAAGATCTGCTGTGGTTTGCACATTTTTTGTTCTCTTTATTTTATTGTAATTCACCTTGTCTATTTAAATCTTTTATATTTACATGTACAGGAGTTTGAAATAAATATTACATAGATTCTGAAACATCTTGTGACTTGATATTTGTACCAATTTCGCTCAATAGTTCAATTTTATAGATAGTTCAGATTCAACTTCGAAAGAGCAATTGTTTACTTGATTCAACTTCGAAAGAGCAATTGTTTACTTATTAATCAGCTGTTTTCTTTCATTAAATTTATTCCAAATTGCATTCATAAGATTCCTCAACTGATAATTTCTTCGATTAAGGGAGTACTGCTGCCTGACCTTCTTTGGAAGTTCTCCGTATTTTGATTTTCTGGTACATCGGCTCTAAAATCAATCAAAACATCCTTCAACATGTTACAGACTTGTTTTAAAGATGTGACCTATTGATTTACAAATGCCATTCACCTTCATGGCTAGTTGGTAATTTGTTTGCCAAGGATATAATAAGAACTTCATCTTTCCAAAAATTGTACATCAAAAGCTTTCGTGGAAGTGTTTGAATCAAATTGAATCGTAAAAAGTGTGATCCCTCAGGGGAACAGTACATATTTTTCTTACATAGACACTGGTACATGCAATATACATAGACTAAGTTGCACATCTCATAAATTATGCAAAGGTAACCTTTCAATCCAGTCTGGGTGGTTTCCCAATTGACCCAAAGAAACTTGGCCTTTTTACGGAAACAGTTTTTTGCCATTTATGTCTTAAATGACCTGAAGATATTGGCATTTCCTGCTTGTAAAATACTGTTGTTGTACCTGTGCTTCAGACAATTAGACCACATAATAATGATTTATGATAAGATACATTGTGGCTGCAAATGAGACCTGTACCTTCTTCAAATGAAACTCTAGCGTTCTTCAATTGTGAATTGCAGTAATTCCACAAATGGATAGTGGGTCGTTCTTGTCACTATGACATTTGTCCCTTCTTAATTATTGTGTTGGCCGAATTTACTTTTTCACAAGGTAAGACAGACCAATGCAATGGTACTAAAACCAGTCAGTTAGACCCATGTATATTCTTCCTTTTGTGCTGGAATTTAATCTGAAGCCAATCAATTTGAGCCATGCCTGCTACCTCAAGCTGGAATTGATTCCGAAGCCAATCAGTTGGAGCCATGCCTGCTTCCTCAAGCTGGAATTGAATCTAATGCCAATCAGTTGGGAGCCATTCCTGCTTCCTCAAGCTGGAATTGTATCTGAAGCCAATCAGTTAGAGCCATGCCTGCTTCCTCCAGCTATAATTGAATTCAAAGCCAATCAGTTGGAGCAATGCCTGCTTCCTCAAGCTGGAATTGAATCTGAAGCCAATCAGCAGGAGCCGTGCCTGCTTCCTCAAACTTGAATTGGATCCTGAACCAATAAATTAGAGATTGCTACTCTTGGCGAAACCAAACTATAAAAATTTGTCAAAATATATTATGGATCTCTCACTTAATAACAAATTGTCACGTACAATTCCCATTGAGGTTGCCTACATTTGGCCGAATACACTCATACTTCATTTGATCATGCTCTCGACCCATATTGGGGACCACTTAGTCGTTACACCTGTTAGCATCAAAGGGTCTGATCGAATGGAAAAACTTCTCTATGTAACTATGGTGACCATGCACACCAGTGTTAATAAATCAGCTGGATATACACAGTATGTGAGGTTTCTTTGTGGACTTATTAGGCAAAACAAATACACAGCTCTCTTATCATATATATTGTATTTGGCCAACACAGGCAAGTCAGGCATATATATTGTGTTATGTTTGGTTAGCATCACATATTTATGCAGTATGCACTATGCAGATGATGTTATCACAATATTGCATGGGAAAGTGTATGAAATATTAAACAGTTATCGCACAGCACCGAGTGCAATATCAGTTTTTATGGCACCGAGGTGACTAATATTGCACGAGGGCGCAGCCCGAGTGCAATATTAGTCACCGAGGTGCCATAAAAACTGATATTGCACGAGGTGATGTGCAATAACTGTTATATCATATGGTTTTTTTTGGGAAATGCTAAGAAAAGGGCCGGAATTCTGATGTCAAAACTCTTTTTGTGTTTCGTGACCTGCATGTTTGAAATGTAGTATCAACAACTATTTCACTCACAAAAATTGTTTCACACTTTTGGCATCCATAGAAGATATATATTTGATGATTGGTCTTCTTTAATTTTTTTTCTCAAACTTTGTGGCAGACTTAAGACCTCTAAATTCAACAAAGTCACTGAAAAATGGGAGAAAAAGATTGTTTTTCGGCCACTTAATGCTTTATTCTGATTAAACAAATAACATACACAGTATTAAAAGTTGATATCTACTTAGCCCTTTAATATACGCATCTTTTGGCCACCACAATCATTTTTCTATATATTTCCATTGCAGTGCAGTGACTTTCTTTAATTATTTAAAACCAACTAACGAAATTGTTGCTGCTGCAAGACTCCATTTGTGTTTCTTTTGAACCACATATTTAAAATGCATCTCACTAAAAATGGATGAATATTTCACTCACCAAAAAAAAAGTCAAACTATAGGAATCCAAAAATGATGTACTTGATGATAACTTTAATTTTCGATTTTTTTGAAAAACTTTATAGCAGACTTTAGACCTCTAAATACAAGAAAATCACTGAAAAATTGGCAAAAACGCTGTTTTTCGGCTACTTATTGCTTTATTATGATAAAACAAATAGTATAATCAGTACAAAAAGTTGATATCCTATCAGCCCTTTAATCGACGCATCTTTTGCCGCAAAAACCAGCTTTCTAAGTGCCTCCGTTGCCCTGCATTTCATTTTTTAGTAAAACGAAAAAACACAAGCTGTTTGTCAGCAAGTGGCTGCAGCAGCACTGAAATACGGTGCTTCCTCTCAGGTCCGTCCAATCTTTCCCATGTTAAAATCAGCGTGCAATAACATGCGTGCAATATCGTAGAATATTGCACGGCTGTCGGCCAATGAGAAGCGAGTATTTCCGCTAGACATATGATATTATACAATTATGGACTTCGGTTGAGGTCAATATCAGGTTTTACGGACCTGACCGGTGATATTCACCGAGGCCGAAGGCCGAGGTGAATATCACTAGGTCAGGTCCGTAAAACCTGATATTGACCGAAACTGAAGTCCACAATTGTTTTGTTCCATGATAATTTTTTTTTTTCAGAAAATTTTTTTTTTGGAAATTTTCTTTTTTCTGAATTTTTTTTTTTTTTTCAAAAATTTTTTTTTTTTCAAAAATTTTTTTTTTGACGGAAATTTTTTTTTTTTTTCGGAAAATTTTTTTCCAGGGAGGTCAATAACAAATGTTATATTCACTGATCAGTGATTATAACATTTGTTATTGACCTGCCTGTCGCACACCACTGCACACAGGTGAACATCACATTATGCAGGTGGGTTGTTGGCCAATCAGGGGGCTTGTTACATAGGGGTCATGGAACAAACACTAATGTTTTGATTATTTATAACTGCATATTGTGTGAAGTTAATGTCTGAAACTCATTCTTTGCATCAATGATTCAAGTATAACGTTTGTAGATATTTGCTAAATTCTGTCGATAATCCTTACCACTGATCAGAAAATTTTCTATAAATGTTCTTAATCTTCAAATATTTGGCCCTCAAAAACAGAGGGAGTTGCTCAGTTTTAGCACTCCGGGCTTCTAGTTGCTGGGTCTTGGGTTCCGTCCAAGGTATGACTGGGTAACTTGTTGGACAGAAGTTTCAATCATCCTTTGCCTCATTGCTGTCTCTTTCTCCTGTCATGATCAGCCTACCGAAATGCATATGCAATCAAGGATGTAAAAATCCCAATCATTCATCATCCTTTCAACCCTTTTGTGAGAAACTGCCGTGACATTGACGCAGCGTGACGTGGTAGGCGTAGCTCCATTATCGCGGAGACTGCAACTTCTATCCTAGATCAGCAGAGCAGGGCTCAGTATCCATCCTACCTTTCCTTGTGCAATTGCTGCGTCAATGACGCAGCACGCTCTGGAGGCCTTAATATCGGGCGCAGCACCTTGTAACTGGTACCAACGTTTAGGAAATTTAATTTCCTACATTTTGAGCTAAGTTTGGGCTTTGTACGACCATTCGTTCTATGTCAAAAGTGCGTCCGAAGCACACGAAGTCAATGTCCGAACTTTTGTTGACATGTTCTTAGTCCTGTCATTTCTCAAAAAATCGGCCTGATAAAAATATTTCAAGTATTCAACATGTTTTCTAAAGATAACAGGTAGATGCTAGTATTTTTTTTAGATTTTTCAAAGCCACAAGTCACCCCAAAACCAGGCCCTAAAGTTTCTGTTATTTCACCCAAGCAAAGATGGCGCTGGCCCAGACCTGTGTTTCCAGACCTACTTCTATCCGATATCAAAATTTGCAAATGAAATTTTTATATTGACCGATTATAATTTCAATGTTTCTGTTTCATTTTCAGATGGTTGATGCTGTATGGTGGTTCTGGTTTTCCAAATTTATAGAAATGCTAGATACTGTAAGTATTGATGTAGTGTGGTATTCTCAAAATGTTCATTGAAAAGATTTTTACAAATTGAAAATAAGTGATGTTGACCATCATCATGTTGTTAGTATGTCCGGATAAAGTTTTTAGCCTCCTTGCCTGAATTTTCTGTGTTCCCTAAATTTTTTTCGAAGGGGCAACCGCTAACCGGTGACAACCTTCCTCCCCCCCCCCACCAGTACACCTTAATCAGTTACATTACAAATGGGTTCCCTAGGCCTATCCTTAAACAGATACATGCTTCAAATATTCAATATCTAGTATTAATCTACACAATATTTACCAGTGACATTGCTGTAGCAGGCAATCTAAATTCTTTCTCACCTCCCTGGGGAGTAGGTATGCAACCTTGGACAAGGGTTAACTACTAGGGTTTAACATGTCACACCACCATGGGATTACAGTGTGGAATTACAAGATTTAGCATCATGTCTATGTGATAACCAAAAATGCCAAGTATAGTGACCCCTGCATTGTAAGACCAACTTGGTTGATGTGACTGCCTTCCTCCTCCACTAGTAGTTTAAAAGGGTGGTAGTGTAACACAGGGGTTACCCATTAAATTTGGGTGGGGTAAAGCAGTATGTTAAATATTTCTGAAATTGTGTCAATGGTTAGCTGCCTCTAAAGTGTAAGGATACCGTAATTTGATTTCATGTCTTATAATCTGAGTTCCATTTGGGAAAGGAAAAGCTACTCGAAATTGGGTTGTTTCAAGAAATTGGTAAGCTAGTTCTCTTTCTGTGGCCCAAGGTAAAATTACTAAATTTTCAGACCAGTGCATCTTCTACGTATTGAACATTGAGCACCAGGACACCAAAGGCTCTGTTGTGATGTTCTAAGTAATCTTTTCTGGTATTTGCTGGCATCTAATGACATGATATATCTCTTATTAAGGTCAAGTCCATCCTATGCCAACAACTGTATTTTCAATCATTACCATTTTAAGAAAGTTAATGATTGCCTAGTGCTTCTCCAATTGTGACAGACCAATTAATCATAGCTGATTAATAACGACGAGACAAAATTATTAGAAATTATAACACCTAATAATTAATGACAAATCAAAGTCCTTATCACAAGTAGAAGCTGAAATATAGAATGCTCAATCTTAATTTTTGAGATATCGAAAATGTTCTACTAGTTATCAGAAAAAATCGTTAGCGTTTCCTGGCAACTATATTTCACTCACGCTTCAATTATGATTTTATCAGTGGCAATCACTATAAATCAAATGTAATGAGTCACTATAGATGACTGGAGTCAGTTATTAGTGTGTGATATCAGTGGTTATGATGAATTTTATACCGAGTGTTATTTTGAAAAGAAAATGTCAAAAATTTTAAAGCAAATTTGCACATTGGCAGAAGGTTTCAAACACATCTAATTTTTATAAACCAACGATGATATCTCTTTATCGATAGGATAATGGGACTTAAACGGCCCTCTCTCTGACAGAAAGCTGATGTACTTTTTTTTTCTTCAAAATGTTAAATATGTACGAAGAAGCTATGTGTGAAACTGGTTCTCAGCAGATTAACGATCATTTTAAGTTTTAATATTTGTTGAATAATAAATGTAACACATAATATCAGATTTTATATATTATATATATCAGGCCTGTAAAACAAATAATAGTGTGTTCCTGTTTTACATCGTTCTGTCTAGAAACAAAAGAAACGTGCATGAAAACTATTTTACGAGATTTATGTACTGAATGAACGTTCTTTCATCTTCTTTTTTCAGATATTTTTTATAGCTCGAAAAAAGTTTACTCAAGTTACTTTTCTACACGTATTTCATCATGGTGCTCTTCCCTTTTCCTATTGGACAGGCCTCAAGTGGGTGCCAGGTATGTACATTTTGTCTTAATTATCATTTGTCAGTTCTTGTAGAGTGAATATGTTATTTATGTTCTGTCAAAACTGAAAAATAAGTTCATTGTTTACTTGTTAAGAACCAAGTTCCCTGTTTTCTAATTGGGAAGCAAGTTTGCTGTTTGCTCATTGAGAACCAAGTTTGCTTTTTGCTCATTGAACCAAGTACGCTGTACGCTCTTTGAAAGCCAAGTTCACTGTTTGCTCATTGTGAACCAAGTTTGCTCTTTGCTAATTGAGAACCAAGTTTGCTGTTCACTCACTGAGAGCCAAAATTGCTGTTTGCTCATTGAGAATCAGGTTTGCTCTTTGTTCATTGAGAATCAAGTGAGCTTTTCGCCTGTTCAGGACCAAGTTTGCTGTTTGCTCATTGAGAACCATGTGCTCTGTTAGACATTGTTCGTTAATTGAGAACAAAGTTCGCTGTTCCAAGGCTCATTGGGTACCAAGTTCATTTTTTGCTCATTGAGAACGAAGTTCAGTGTTGGTTTGTTGAGAACCAAGTCAGCTGTCCACTGATTTAGAATCAAGTTTGCTATTTGTATTCGCTCATTGATCGCTGTGGGCCTAAGCGCAGTGCTTGTGGTCTAGTTTATAATGGTCTCCTTAATTCTGTGAAATTCAGGACGATTGTTTTGAAGGCACTTCAGTTCTAAATGATGCTGTCTTGTTCATTCAATCACAGGTATTTTTAAATTACTTATCAAGTCCTATTAGGTATATATAGCATTTGTAATTGATATGAATGGAAAAGTTAAACATTGCATTGTCTAAAAGGCTAAGTACGTAGAAGCAGTGTCACTATCTTTATATGTAAAAAGTCCATGCCATTTGCAGGTTCTGTCTTCATCAATTGCCAGGAATAATTTATTGCTGGAAGGCTGCCTTTACGGATGACACTCATTATCTAGTAATGAAGCAACAACACCATTCTATATGTATGGGAGGTTCAGAACAGTTTTATTGATGCAGAAATGCTATTATGCCTCATGTGTCTGTATACATGCATATTGATGAGTCCCTTTTAGACACAAGAATAACTTCAGTAAACAATCACTGTTCATTCATTCTGTGAAATTTAGGATGATTTTCTTGGAAGCCCTCAAGTTCAAACCGATGCTGTCTTGTTCATTCTGTCGCAAAATATTTTGAATTTCTGGTTTTCATCAATTTCATGTTTTATTAAGCTGATACTATACCTGATATGAATATGCAGCTCAATATATTCTAAATATCTTGCCCAAAAGGGGGAAAAAATACTTGAAGTGTCGTCTTCTCATCTGTATAGTCCATGTCATTTGCCAGAGTGCAGTCAAGTCAATTGGCAGAAATAATTTATCGCTGGAAAATTCTTTTGTGGATGCTACAGTGGTACCTGCATTGTGAGCCCCCTGTTGTAAGACCGACTTGCCTTATGTGACCGCCTTCCTCCTGCACTAAGTGGTATTTTTAGTGCATTTTGCACCCTGATGAGAGACCGCACCCACGAGAGACCACTTCATGATGACAGAAGAGACTGTCTTGTAATGCAGGGACCACTGTACTAGTAAACTGATATAATAAACATTAGACTGTAACCACACAAGTTAAATTGATACAAATATATAGCAATTAAAAATTTTAAGACATGCAGTCAACCTATGATTAAAAAAATATGTTAAAAAGTAAATTGTGTCTAAGAACGAGTATTTTGAAATGTTTCATAATATAAAATGTTAGTAATGAAACAACAAATCTATTTGGCAAACTGAAAACAGTTGTATTGATGTAGAAATGCTATTATGTCTTATATGCTTGCATTTTTATGAGTCCCTTTTAGACAAACTAATTGCTTCTGTAAACAATCACTAAAGTATTCTTACTGATATTGCCTTTAGACCACAATTTGCCATATAATCTGATATCATGCAAACTTTCAATCAGCTAGCTACTTAGTGATGGCTACACAATGTGGCAACAGCCTTCAACAAAACATTGTGGTAAAAGCATTTGCCTGAATAGTGGTAAACCATCATATTTAGGGAAGATTGTAATACTGCGGTACTGCCGGTCTATTAAATTATTTATTGATATTGTGTTATACCAAATATGATATTATTTATTATTTTTTTATAGTTTATCAGCTGTGGTCAGCTGCTATATTTAGACAATACTATTTTATGATGATGCTAAATTATCAAAACATTGTGCTACATGCACAGACACTGATATTTAAGGTTGAACCAATAAATATTACGATAAATTAACGTAAATGTAACTTGCTTGGTACAAAACAATATTGTGTTGACGAAAATTGTTTGTGTTGTGTAAAATATAACATGGTGTTGACATAGTCCATTACAACGACAGAGTCAGTCTCGACAGACTTTACAATTACACCCTTGACGGCCTGTGCAAGCATGAGCCTTTCTCTACTCCTCACAATTATACAGTCAGGCAACCGTTTCCAGCGCACCCAATGCTAAGTCACTCTACAATCGCCATCACTGCCTGTAGCCAAGTACCCATTTACACCTGGGTGAATTGAAGCAAAGAGTTGTGGAGGATCTACTCAGTTCCTCCTTGCCATGGTTGGGAGTCGAACCTGCAACGTCCCAGTTGTCAGGCAAGCACCTTATCCACAAAGTCACGGCACCTCTAAAAGACCTAAAAAATAATGACATTTATACCATTCGACACCTCTGTGAGCCAATCATGAGCCAGTATTTCATTGCAATAAAACCCATATTCTTTGTTGTCCAGTTATCCTCCCTTGGGAGAATAATAAGTGAAGCTGTGAAAAACCCACAGCAACAAATGGCAAGTTTCAGTTTTGTCTTATGGTATAAGCCAGTTATTCACCGCGGGATCGGCAATATGTGTTTATCACATATTGCCTCTCCCTAGGTGAATAACCTATACTAATGACACAAGCAGCCACCTTAACCTAACAGACAGAACTTGAACCTTGAGTTTAGATGTTAACTGGTTGTTCTGATGAAAGCATAAGCAGGAAAATAAACAGTTTCATCAGGTAGAATTCAGAGTTTTGCAGACACCAGTGATATCTTAGACAAAAAGCTAACACTTTAATAGTACAGCACTGGAAAACTCTACTTTTGCTATTGGTAAACGCCATTGTACTTTTGCACCTGTCTTAATTTGTTTTATTGCAAGGCAGACTTTTTTTATTTGTATTGTTATGTGTTTTTGCCTCAATGCACACTCCTGAGTGCATTTGAAATGAAGCAAGACCATGCATGATTTACTGTGATGAATGAAAGTGTTTACATTATTTGCTTTAGTCAGCAAAACTGGTTGTTATTTAGGAAGATATACAAATGGAAAATACCAGATACATGTAGATAGATATATTTGCTAATTAGAAATGGATACAGATAGATTTATAGATTGACTGATTGATTGATTGACTGATTGACTGGCCGATTGAATGAATGATTGATTGCTAGATAGACATATTGATAGATATAGATAAACAGATAGACGGACAGATTAATATGTAGATTAGCTAGATTGATTGAATGCATGTTTGATTGATTGGTCGATTTTAATGTTACTAGAAATTTCCCATATTTTTATAACAAAGTTAGCATAGAATCAGGGAATTAGGGAATCATCTGATTTATACTTTCATGTGGGGGGGGGGAACCACAGGTTCAATGGGGGAGGGGGCACAGGTGCAATATGGGGGGGGGCACAGATGCCATATAGGAGGCAAAGGTACAATATGGGTGCACAGGTGCAATATTGGAGGTGCAGGTGCAATATAGGGGGCACAGGTGCAATATGGGGGGCACAGGTGCAATATAGGGAGACACATGTGCAATGTAGGGAGGCACATGTGCAATATAGGGAGGCACATGCGCAATATAGGGAGGCAAAGGCGCTATGTAGGGAGGCACAGGTGCAATTTAGGGAGGCACAGGTGCAATGTAGGGGTGGGGCTGGTACACCAATGCAGCAAACCATGCTTGGAATCCTACCCATATACATAGGCCCAACATAAAAAATATCACCAAATTTTGTCGATTGGTAAAATTGCACCGGAATACAAATTCAAGAATGGGAACTGAAATTTAAAAAAAATTGAGTTGTTTTTGGCGATATTATTGCTGAATAAGCAATTTGGTATCGTCCACCATCTGGCCTTAAATACCTTGTAAGTGAGGAGTATAAGCTTTACATTATAATGATTATGTTAGGCTTATGAGATTACCGCTCAATTTATGTTAATTTAATATTTTGAATGGGTAAAGTCACCGCCCCACAGGTACTGTTGCACTTCCTGGAAACGATTGCTGTGGCCTATATCTGTTTATTGAACATGTATCACATGTTGTTTTGTTGAGGATTATATTATGTGAAAGGTGTGCTCTGTACAAGCAGAAAGTGTATAACTGTGTATGGATGGGTATATTATACACTTCACTATAATGAATATATAATATAGATATTATACTTGGACCTTCACTATTTTGTGTTTGTGTCTGTCTCGGCCAAACGCAGTCTGTTCGAATATGTATTTGATATTATATGATCCACAATGAGTGAAGTATATACCTGCTAAATAACCCCCAAACAACCAGAAAAGCATGTTTTTGGTATATCCTATTTTATTATGTTGGGAAAAAATTCTGGATTCGCTGTGCAAGGAGTCGCTGCCCAAAGAGTCACTGCCCAAAGAGTCACTGCCCAAATAGTAACTGCCCAAAGAGTTGCTGTTCCGAAGATTGGCTGTCCCAAACAGTTACTGACTGAAGAGCAGTAAATGGAGACAGGTTGTATCTAGTGTTCTATACTAGGGCAACTGAAAGACCATGGGCATCCCTGAATGAATAGGGTATGTGCCAGACTCCCAGTCTTCTCATCATCAAATGCGCAGCTCTCTCCACAAAGAAGGAGGAAAAGCTACCTGGGCGATTCGGGGGAAACCAGCACCTGTAAGGCAAGGCTAGTCTGTAGAAGAGAGCACTGCTTATTGTTGTAATTACTGCTGTCCCTGCATGCGTCAAGCATTCTGGCTACCGTAAGCTGTTTAATCAACCTTCCTCATCATACATGCCTTTTTGTGGCAGCTGTCCTTATCAGCTAAGTAGATTTGATAATATATAGGATATAACTCACCCCCCCCCCTTTAACCTTCCTTTATGAATTGAGCCCCACCCTTCGAATCATGCCTGGATCAAACTGCCTTTACTATAAATCAATAGTGAATATTTTTAATCCTCAAATAGCATTCAACCTCAAAATAGACCTCCAGCAGCTGAGGCCAGGCCTAAAATAGAAAAAAGAGTAGTGATCAATTGGAATATGAAAGTCATGAAGTGTATGATTACTTTCATGATAGGAATAAATTTGATCTACAGCATACTGCAACCAGGCATGCTCAGTAGTGGAGTGCAGAAATACTGCATTGCATATGCTGTGGCAGTATTGGCTTGATGCTAAGATGATTAGGCTATCAGTCCACTTGGGAGCTACTGTGGTATCTGGGTTATAAGACCCCCTGTTTTAAGACTGACTTGCCTAATGTAACCGCCTTCCTCTTGCCCTAAGTAATATTTTCAGTGCATTTTGCACCCTGACGAGAGACCTCATCCCCACGAGAGACCGCTTCATTGCTGCTCTTTGCACAACTGTTTAAACATTCGCCCGAGAGTACAAAATTTGAAATGTGTTCCGCACAGTCTTTTGGTAATAACTTCATTAGCATCATAGCTGTTGAGTGTTGAATGTAGATATATCTAATATGAATATTTTTGGTTGTACCTTGTATCAGAGCTGATGCCGGAGTGCATATATATATATTCGAAAGGATCCCAGTCAAATGTTGGGTAAATGGGTGATACACTGTGGACTTTTTCCCCATCTGAGCCATCTCTTCCTTGTAATCAAAGCAAAATAAATTCCAACTTACGATGAGCTCCTTTGAATTATAATTCCCCGACCTGCCTTTAAAAACTTGAATTGTGTAGCTGTCAGATTTTTCAATTTTGTGATGTCTGCAAACAGGAAAATTTACCAGTCAAGCAAATGTGGGACTCATTGGCCTATTCCAAACCTCATAAATCATATGATATGGTTCCAACATCTAAATGTCAGTCTGAAAGATCAGCTTTTCAACTTCACTTGTGAGTCTGAAGATTTCTATTAGAAAGTTAGGACTAATCCATCATCTTGTCTTGTTTTTTCCAAAGATGGCTCTCAAAAGACAAGATAGGTTGAGTATTTCACTCATTCTCTGACTTGTGTTTATAACATGCCAAGTATTGGGTATGACCTCACAGACTTGATATGAGTCATCAAGTGTAACATGGTGAGTATTAGAGGGATATGACATTACCAGTGTCATTTTGGTGCACTTTCATTGATTGCAGAACAAAGTAAGGGGGGGGGTGTTCTAGTGGTAGCGTGCTGGACTGCCAATCGCTGGGTCCAGGGTTCGAATCCAGCTCTTGCCGGATCTGGGCCTCTGTTGGACGGCTGTTTCAATCATCCTTTGCCCCGTTGCCGTGTCCTCCTCCTGTCCTAATGAGCCTACCAAGTGCATAAATACAGGATGTAAAGCCCCAATCGTCCATCAATGCAGAACAAAGTACATGTACATCACTTTATTTGGTTCAAAGCTCTGAATTTTCATTGAAATTAGATATGGAAATATGGATCTACAGACGAAAATAACTGATCAATTCTGTACTACATATTTAGTGGTAGCTTTTCAGCATACACTAATTCCAGGAACCAGCATGGTCAGACCATTGTACAGTGCACACAATACATCATATCCTTTACATTTTGTACCTGCATTCTGCTAGAACCATCTCAATAGGCCTTTGCATACATTGCCTCAAGGAATCAGTTCTTTGAATTTGAGATGAATTTCCAAATTTGATCAACTGCAAGTTATCCTCTGGCATGAATGAATAATAGCTCATCACAAGAATTGAATTCAGCCGAGCGGATAATCAAAGACAGTTCATTCACCTGGATGACAAATCGAGTTTCTGGGCAATAAATCTTGCGATTTCTCTGAAGCATCAATAACATGTAGTATTAGTGTCATATCTGTCTCATTAATAATGGTATTGTGTGAAAATATGGGGATATATATGAGATCAATTGGCATTATAAGCATAAATTTGGTGACTGCATTGTTTTTTCCTGTGACATAAGACCACCCCTTCTGCTGTCACGAAGTGGTCTCTCAACGGGTGTTGTCTCTCTTTAGGGTGCAATATGCACTAGAAATACGACATAATGAGAGATTTGTGTCGTGCTGGTATACTCCGTATCAGCTGGATAGCGCTTCCTCCTTTTTTGAGGCGGGAGCTGCACATTCATATCATGTGACTGTCGTATGATGATGAGATGAGAAGACTGGGAGTCTGGCATAATATGCTCTATTCATTCAGGGATGCCCAGGGTCTTTCAGTTACCCCAGTATAGAACACTGGATACAACCCGCATCCATTTAATGTCCTATGAGCTCAGACTAAAGTGAGTCCAACACTTTGAGAGAGATGGTTGCAACACTACGTGTAAGTTTTTCAGCCTGCATTTATGCTATGACAATCACCAAGAGGTTAGCAGTCTAGTATGCTACCACAGAGCAAGGCTCCAGCATCATCGTCCTCATACATTTTTTTGTATAATTTTAGTACCTGGTTATGTAATATGACTCATACCATAAAATGAGCAGACTTGACCGAAAACATAATTATACCATGCTGGAGAGCCTATTAGCTTTTTAAGTACAGAATTGATGGGATAATCAAGGACAAAATTGATGATATGTTGTACAGACATACAAAACTTTAAAACCAATTTTATCTTTAGGGAACTCATTACGTGGTAATACATACTGAAAACTGCTTTGAAATTTTATAAAATTCTACCTGACATTGCACCCAGTACACCTTGTACCATCCTTGCAAGTTTTGCTGCAAAAGCAAATTTTGTCCCCTTGGTCTTGCGGTAAAGATGAAACACCTTAGTTGTATAGTGCAAAACAGGGCGTGTCAGATTTATCATAGAAAAGCATTGATTTTTCATCTGGACTCACATGTCTATATTTAGCTAGCATCAGATCTCTGCTGATGGTGAATATTTAGGTGTAGCTTGTGAATAGGGCTGGCTACCTCAGCTGACCAAATGGGAATTAATTGATTACCATATCTTGTCAGGTACAAGCTTTGGGGATCATCAATTAATTAGGGAGGAACTCGGCTGATGCCAAAATAAAATATGATAAAGAGATCGGTGGCTAAAGTAGATTTGTTGTGTCCTTATAACCGTCAACGAGGATATAATAAGATCGCGAGATTTCTATGCGAAACTATTGTCTTTCTGACACTGACTTGCATGCACTTCTACTTGAATGTCATCATCATTCATGAAACAGGTGCAAAAATGGCACTGGTGCCTCTATTCACGTGCCAGGCCTGCATAAAATGTATACTAGGGCTCGGTGCAGTAGATAGTTGCAGGTTGTATGCTGTGCTAGTGACCAGGGTTGTACAGTGGTCCCTGCGTTATAAGACAGCCCCTTCTGCGGTCATGAAGCAGTCTCTCATGGGGGTGCGGTCTCTCGTCGGGATGCAAGATGCACTAAAATACTACTTAGTGCGGGAAGAAGGTGGTCACATAAGTAAGTTGGTCTTACCACAGGGGGTCTTACAATGCAGGTACCACTGTATTCCTTCATTTCCCTGCTGTAACTGTTTTTCCCAACTGACAGCTCATCATCAGGTAAAGAATTTACTTTGTGTTGTTACCAGTTTAATTCACTTCTGACGTTAGATGAGAGTTGAGGCCTTAAAGGTTAAGAGCACTTGTTTATGCTACCACAAGATCTGAGGTCGTGGGTTCGAATCACACTCCTGCAACTCAATTCAAATGGTCCGAGCTCATCAGACACTAAATTCAAGTGGGTCGTATCCAGTATTCTATACTGGGGCAACTGAAAGACCCTTGGCATCTCTGAATGAATAGAGCATGTTCCAGACTCCCAGTCTTCTCATCTCATCATCTTACGATGATCACTAAAAATGAATGTGCAGCACCCTCCACAAAAAGGGACTTTGAGCTACCCTGCTGATCCAGGGTCCACTAGCACAACCCTAGCAAGCAGTCTTTCCTGTGGGCACTTCTAGGAATAGGTATAGTCATCACTTCTGTACTGGTAAAACTGTAAGGACTTAAACCTAATCACCTTTACCTTTACATTCAAACAATGTCTTGGTTGACCACTGTCTCTTCAGGGCCAGTCTCCACTGTCTTTGGAGGAGATGTCCACTGCCCAGTATATTGATGTACGAGACATGAAACAGTGATTCGTACGTTTATGTGATTATGTGGCCTTTAGATAATATTTGAATGTGTGAGAAAAGCATCTTAACCTGTTACCTTTCCTTGCTCAATTATTATTGTCTTTCTAAGTGTTAGTGGCCTCCTTATACCAAATATGCTGTATGTTGGAGGCTACCATCAAATATAGACACCATCATGTAAATGAGATCAGTAGCACTACCAGTGGTCCAATATCTGTTTTGTCTGTAGCGCTGGAGACCTAATGGACTTTGTATTAATGAGATCAGTGTCCGTCCAATATAACACACACAAATATTGGCGAGACTAGCATCTTGAGACCGGCGCAGAGGTTCCTGCACCATAGACCGGCCCTTTTGCAGTCAAGAAGTGGTCTCTCGTCTGAGGTGTGGTATCTACTCAGGGTGCCAAATGTCCCTGCCTGCTCCGCTGAAGGTCTTTGCCTGCATGGGTTCGAACCCCAGGTGAGGAACCCAACATTTTCAGTGAACCCGTTATGAGCAAAATCCCTGCTGGAAGTCGTTCGGAAGAGACATTAAATTAACGGCCCCTTGTATCAGTGTCTGTGCTGTGCAAGTAAAAGATCCCTCACATGGGGTGAATGCGTAACATGTTGAGGACACCTCTCCCATCTCATCAATGCTTCTGTGGCTTATAGCGTTGGTCTCCCCAACGTCTATTCGCATTTAACATTACTGTATTTATCGGGCAAATACTACTTTGCGATAGGTGTGATTTGCTTTCACACACTACCTACATTTTACCTGATATTGATCTCTGATGCATTTGTTTGGTTAGCTGATGGACATGAACTTAGTGATGCATATACTGTTTTTAAAATATCTTTCATTGCAACTGTAAAATAGAGTAATGGCAAAGTAGTGCAACAGCATTGGATCGGTGAAAATATGATTTAACCAAGAGTGGAGCTGCATAATTGTTATTTGTAAAGAAAAGCTACAGGGGTTGTGAAGTTATTTCCTGAGATTCTACAAAATCACGACCTTTCAATTAACCTTTTTTTTCAAGAGTTTTTTGGGAGTTTCCTCGATTCCCATACATTATGAGGGAACCATATTATACAGAAAGAAATACTTCAAATAGGGAAATTAACTAACATTCTTTCATCACAGCTCTTAATTTTCATAAAGTTGAATGTATTTGGTAAATACAGGCCCAATGGGTAGTACAGTTAGGCTTGTCACATAAATACTAATTAATAAATATTATAACATTTAAAACACGAATGTCTCTATACATTTTTTATTGTCCATCAGAAGTTCACTGAAAATAACTGGTGAAAAATAAATAAATATTTATTCCAGATGGTTTATGTGAGCACTTCAAGTGATCTGATGTATATAAAATGTCATAATGCAATTTCAATAAAGTATCTTTCTTATTCCCCCAGAGAATGGCAGTTACATGTACAATTGACAACAATAGTAGAAATAAACCACAAACATGCATTGGCAATGAACTGACACAATCCCCAGTCGTGCAAACTGGCTACATTTTGCAACAGGTGCATTTCTCTGCTTAAAGCATTACTCAGCCTTTAATGCATTGGGAGTCATGTTCATGCATCACATTATGTGCAGAATTGTCATAAAATTCCATGATGTAGACACTGTAGAGTGCATCTGAAATTGTAGTTGTGTGAGGCTAGTATTTATGATTTTAGACTTTAGAGTGTTAGCAAATGGATGGATAGAACAATAGAGAATTGATAGATTTATTTAGAAGACACACCAATAGATAGATAGGTAGATATTACATAGATATATATATATAGATAGATACATACATAAATAAATAGATGGATAGAAATATCGATGGATAGATTGACGGATAGATCAATGGATAGATCGACGGATAGATCGATGGATTGATCGATGGATTGATCGACGGATAGATCGATGGATAGATCGACGGATAAATCGGCGGGTAGATCAACAGATAGGTCGATGGATAGATGGATATATAGATTGATGGAAAGATATCATTAGAGTAAGGACCATTGGGATGTTGTTACTCACGAAAATACCTTCACTATAGCACATCAGCAAAATTTGTAGTGTTGGTTTAGTGATATTGAAAAACATTTCTCTAAACCATTTCAATACACTTGTGGCCAGAGCTAATTTTGCCAAAAGTCTGCCCGAGGGTTTGGGGCCCACATTAAGGCTAGTCAGTCCATCAATACTGGATGTAAAGCCCTAACATCTCACCCATCCAATCAGGGGAGGGTTAGTGCAGTGATAGCATGCTGGGCTGCTGATCGACAGATCCCGCATTCGAATCCAGCTCTTGCCGGGTCACCTGAGCCCATGCTGGATGGCGGTTTCAATCATTCTTCACCCCATTGATGTGTCCCCTCCTGTCCTAATTAGCCTGCCAAGTGCATAAATACAGGACGTAAGGCCTCAATCACCCATCCATCTCACCCAAACCAACCCAACTCCGGATTTATATACTATTTCCCTGCCCATCGTTGTGCTGTTTGGGGCTGCTGGTGTAAATAGTTCAGTAACTATTGATTTGCCTTTGCCCAGCCTTAGCTGTTGTTGTGTCTGTTTGGCTACTATGCCATAGCATAGTGCAGAATGGTGGTTGATAGAAGTTACCTGACTGAATGTTCCAAAACTATTGACAACATCATAGGAATATTCATGAAGATGGCAAGTCCTAGAACTAAATTGGCCCATCTAGCTCTGGTTACCAAAGCATTGCCTGACAGGTGCCTTGGCAGAGGGCAGGGGGAGGTTGTTGTTTACTCTGATTTGATTTGGCTGGTTGGCTGGTCCTTTTCTGTTTAGAATTTGTGCGGCTTCTTTTTGGGTAAAGCTCAAATCTGAATTTTAAATCAAGATTTTAATCACGATTTTATTCAGAGTTGTGAGGAAACTTTTCAAAGAGGTTAAGATTCAAAGTGTGAGCTTTAATATTGTGGTGGCATTAAAATGTAGCAACATGTTGGTGTACCCAAAAAGCATATAGCCTTGTATATGGTCATGTGTCGTAATGTCGTACAATTTCAGAAATTTTGCATTTTTATGGTGATTACATGCACATTACAAATATCTATTATGTAATATTATACACCACTGGAAGGCCTGACTTCTCCTATATCATATTAGGTTTTAAAAAGTCATTTTTATCACAAAATGAGGCTTCTAGCCATCAAAAACATCAGGAAAACAAGTGATTTTTTTGTGTCCCGCGTTACGTCAGATTTGATTAAATCATCTAGAAAGTGAGTTTTCTTGCCAACGACAAAAGATATTTTAATCTGGTTTTCTCTGCAGGAGTACCTGATTCCTACTTAAGCTCTCAAAGCTTAAATTTTCTATCTAACTGTTACAGTGCCTTCTGTAGATCCTTTAATATGCAGCGATGTGAACCTGTCCCGCTGGCAAAAAAAATTCAACACATTTTCTTAGATTTAGTCTCTAGCTATCAATATTAGGGCTAGGAAGTTCAAATATATATAAATTAAATGCTCATAAGTTCTATTTTCAAATGCATTTATCAAATTTTGCTTGCATGTACAATTCTTTGTTTCCTGCTTGTCTACTTTAGGCTGAACTTTTCGTAACACTTGCAAAAACCCGTAAAATTGGAGAGGGGTTCTAAGTTTAAACCACCAGAACTTGAAGTTGGTTAACCACACCCTGTGGGTAAGGCTATCGCCTAAATGCTCATGAGCTATATTTTACTATGGTATAAAATATTGCTATGTTTTCAATCATTTTCTCACTTCTGTGATGCTCTGAACAAGGCTGAACCAAATGTAACACATACATGCTTGAAGCGTACAAGATTTTTTGGCTTAATGTAATGGACTTCCAAAAGGACAAAAAGGGCAGGCCACATCATCAAATGAATAAGTAACAGTCACATTTGATAATCTTGCTCTTATATAGCCAAAATAATAGATACATGTGCGTTAAATCCACAGATAGCTCCAAAATGGTATGCTCACATGAGATGTTGATTTCTCATGCATTAGACAATAACTGATAGAAGATATATTTGCAACATGTCATGTAAATATCTTATAATATCTTATTTGGTGTATCAGAATTTGTCCTCAGGTGTCTTGGTAATGTTTTTAAACATTTTACTTGAGATTTTGACAATAATCAGGCTTCTGGCACAGTTTTAAACATGATGCCTGAGAAAGGTTTTTTTCTCTGTCGCAGTAACATAAATTCATTGACATATATAAAGTCTTTTGGAGAAGAGGGCATTTTTTGTTGCTTTGATTAGTAGGAACATCTTCTCAACTAACTTCAATGAAAATTTCATGGGGATACAATGAGTACTTTGTACTTTATAGTAACGTTACTGAAATAAAGTCGTTTTTGAGAAAAATGCCTTTAAAGTTTGAGCTTTACATTGATTTGTATGGTGAATAAAATCAAATAATCAGACAAAGAGCCCTAATTTTTGTGAAATTACGCTGGTTTTTGGTTTGAATAGGATATTTAAGACCTAATTTAGACTTTTTGATGAAAACAATTTTTGGTCCAAAACCGCCATGTAACGCAAATTGTACGACCTTGTGACATGCGACCATATGTATACTCTTGTCCTGTTAGAAAATATTTGAACTACAAGGCACCAGTGAATTGTTAAGCAACTGTAAAGCTAAATTTTTCTAGTTTGTATTATCTCCAGTACAAAAATATTTGAGAAAGTTTTGGAGCTTTTCATCATTCTGAAGGTGAATGAGGACTAAAAGATAATTTGAAGATCATTTCTCATAACTACCTCCTTTTCCTGTTATGCTCAGCAGCCAAACTTCAAAGCATCCAAAAACCTGAAGTTACATTTGGATAATAACAATTGAACTGAACTGAAGGCAGCTTGCAAAAAAACATTTTAATGTACAAACATCTAGAATTACTAACCACACCACTTTGGTTTTGGAGCATTTCACCATTTTGAAGGTGAATGAGGACAATCACTTCTCATAACTAACTCCTTTTCCTGTTATGCTCAGCAGTCAAACTTCAATGCATCCAAAAACCAAAGTTACACTTGGATAATAACAATTGAACTGAACTGAAAACAGCTTGCAAAAAACCTTTTAGTGTACAAACATCTAGAATTACTAACCACACCACTTTGGTTGGCTGGAAAATCGAATATTAAGTGGTTGCTATAAGATTTAATTCATATAATTAAACAAAGTAGTTATTTAGATGTTCAGTTGTGCAGAACCAATTGATTGAGTGCATCAAGTGATACTTTTAATTGACAAAAACGTCAATTTGGGTTTTCAATTTGATATTGATCTTCAGTGTACTACATGTGTTCGATATTTAACAATAAAATTGTAGCAATTCATGTATTATGTATATTATTAATTTATTATTATCATTAGATATGGAGTCCTTATAATTACTATTTTAATTGTTGAAAAGTATAATTTAGGCATAACATATTATTATACTCATAGAATCAAACTGAAGGATGTTTTGGACACATAGCATGAGATTGCTTATTGAAACTACATCACCTCTTTGGGTATACTGTAATATAATATGTATTCTTGGTTGTAATAATTCAAGCCTCTGTCAATTGTTACAGTTAAGCATTTTATATAAAAAGGAATTGAATATCAAACAATTCAAATTCACTATTGTCAGCATAATCTTACGGACACAAATTCCAAAAATCAATTGTGTTGGCAGTTGCTGTTTTAATACATCTGCATCACATATCAGCTGCATCTCCAGTGCCAGTTGCCACAGTGCCACACCCATTTCTGTGCTTGGGTGCCAAGATTGGATGTGTCATGGCAGGTTTCATGGCATTCAATCAAAGCCTACATGAATGTATAGGTAGCATTAGTTACTTCATGCCCCATAGGACTAATAATCCATGAACTCAAGTATAACTTGTTGTGTAGTGCCATATTACTGCACATTGTCTTTTACAAATTTGGCAATGTGGATTGTGGAAGGGTAAAGGGAACCTTGCACCAAAAGATTGCTGCAGTTCAATGAAAGTATTGATGTTTCTGTGAATTGGCACTCCATAAATTTGTCTTATTGGCATTAGACAGCTTTAGGTTTACAGTATACTGATCAATTTGTGTTATTTCATGCCATCAAGACCTTGCAGTTTCATGAATTATGTTTGATCATGTATTGTTCTGTGTCATTTGTCAAAGTTATCCTTCAAATTTGGCTCAATGAATGCACAATTGATTTAGATGCTTCAAATTATCTGACTCCTTTGTCTTTCAAATTTGACTCGGGTTTGCCTGAAGGAGTGGATCAAACCTTGAAAGCCCTTGATCTCAAATGACCTTATTGATAATTTTACCTGTCATCAGTTGAATGTTGTCTCAGGTGAATGTCTCTTGCCAGTCGGTTGCCATATTGTATCTGTAGTTCCAAAATCAGACTGCTGTGGCGTTACACTTATTCTCAACACTTCAGCACTGGCACACAGCCACTTATGTTCATCTCTTTCAGCAGGAGACAGAACACCGCAAAAGACGCCCAAGGTCGGCAAGCCCCAGTTTGAACTATCCAGCTGCAATTTTGTGCTAATGGGAACTGGGATTGTTAAACAGAACTACCAGTTACTTTCCAGTCTTCCTTGCTCTGTTTAAGGAGGTCATGCAGGTGTCTCTGCAATCTTAAAGCAGTCTTTGGTCTATAAATAACTTTCTTTGCAGTGTATCTGCCATTTTAAAGCAGTCTTTAATCTTTCAATAACTTTCATTGCGGTGTCTCTGCAGTCTTAAAGCAGTCTTTGGTCTATAAATAACTTTCATTGCGGTGTCTCTGCCATCTTAAAGCAGTCTTTGGTCTTTCAATAACTTTCATTGCAGTGTCTCTGCCATCTTAAAGCAGCCTTTGGTCTTTCAACAACTTTCATTATGGTCTCTCTGCCATCTTAAAGCAGTCTTTGATCTTTCCATAACTTTCATTGCGGTGTCTCTGCAATCTTAAAGCAGTCTTTGATCTTTCAATAACTTTCATTGCGGTGTATCTGTCATTTTAAAGCAGTCTTTGATCTTTCAATAACTTTCATTGCTGTGTCTCTGCAATCTTAAAGCATTCTTTGATCTTTCAATAACTTTCATTGCTGTGTCTCTGCAATCTTACAGCAGACTTTAATCTTTCAATAACTTTCATTACTGTGTCTCTGCAATCTTAAAGCAGTCTTTGGTCTTTCAATAACTTTCATTGCAGTGTATCTGCCATTTTAAAGCAGTCTTTGATCTTTCAATTACTTTCATTGCGGTGTCTCAGAAATCTTATTTAAAGCAGTCTTTAATATTTCAATAACTTTCATTACTGTGTCTCTGCAATCTTAAAGCAGTCTTTTGTCTATAAATAACTTTCATTGCGGTGTATCTGCAATCTTAAAGCAGTCTTTGATCTTTCAATAACTTTCATTGTGCTGTCTCTGCAATCTTAAAGCAGTCTTTGATCTTTCAATAACTTTCATTGCTGTGTCTCTGCAATCTTAAAGCAGACTTTAATCTTTCAATAACTTTCATTACTGCGTCTCTGCAATCTTAAAGCAGTCTTTGGTCTATAAATAACTTTAATTGCGGTGTATCTGCCATTTTAAAGCAGTCTTTGATCTTTCAATAACTTTCATTGCGGTGTCTCTGCAATCTTAAAGCAGTCTTTGGTCTATAAAGAACTTTCATTGCAGTGTATCTGCCATTTTAAAGCAGTCTTTAAATCTTTCAATAACTTTCATTGCGGTGTCTCTGAAATCTTAAAGCAGTGCTTGGTCTTTCAATAACTTTCATTACTGTGCC
The DNA here is from genome assembly GCA_026936325.1 of Platynereis dumerilii. Taxonomy (NCBI): domain Eukaryota; kingdom Metazoa; phylum Annelida; class Polychaeta; order Phyllodocida; family Nereididae; genus Platynereis; species Platynereis dumerilii. The sequence goes on along the minus strand of JAPTHN010000016.1, from coordinate 13,846,927 downwards.
TCTGCAATCTTAAAGCAGTCTTTAATCTTTCAATGACTTTCATTACTGTGTCTCTGCAATCTTAAAGCAGTCTTTGGTCTTTCAATAACTTTCATTTCGGTGTATCTGCCATTTTAAAGCAGTCTTTGGTCTATAAATAACTTTCATTACTGTGTCTCTGCAATCTTAAAGCAGTCTTTGGTCTTTCAATAACTTTCATTACTGTGTCTCTGCAATCTTAAAGCAGTCTTTGGTCTATAAATAACTTTCATTGCAGTGTATCTGCCATTTTAAAGCAGTCTTTGATCTTTCAATAACTTTCATTGCGGTGTCTCTGAAATCTTAAAGCAGTGTCTGGTCTTTCAATAACTTTCATTACTGTGTCTCTGCAATCTTAAAGCAGTCTTTGGTCTATAAATAACTTTCATTGCAGTGTATCTGCCATTTTAAAGCAGTCTTTGATCTTTCAATAACTTTCATTGCGGTGTCTCTGAAATCTTAAAGCAGTGCTTGGTCTTTCAATAACTTTCATTACTGTGCCTCTGCAATCTTAAAGCAGTCTTTAATCTTTCAATGACTTTCATTACTGTGTCTCTGCAATCTTAAAGCAGTCTTTGGTCTTTCAATAACTTTCATTTCGGTGGCTCTGCAATCTTGGCAATCTTGAAGCAGTCTTTAATCTTTCAATAACTTTCATTGCGATGTTTAAGCATCTTAAAGCAGTCTTTGGTCTCAATAACTTTCATTACTGTGCCTCTGCAATCTTAAAGCAGTCTTTAATCTTTCAATAACTTTCATTACTGTGTCTCTGCAATCTTAAAGCAGTCTTCGGTTTTTCGATAACTTTCATTGCAATGTATCTGCAATCTTAAAGCAGTCTTTGATCTCTCAATAACTTTCATTGCTGTGTCTCTCCTCATGTCCATAAGTGACCCCAAAAAAACTAGTCAGTACATAAGGAAGGTTGCAACAACATGCAACAACAGGCAATTCAGTCTTGTAACAAGGGGTTTTATATATATTTTTGATATTTTTGAATTGCACGGTGCTGCTTAAAATAAATGAAATGACTTTCTGTGAAATTAATCAGTTCCTATCGCGGAAGGCAATCAAACCCCCTTTACCAAAATATCTAACGGTGGCCCCTGAGCACTTACCGAAAAGTGGTGATGTTTTACAAAATGTTCAACATTCGATGTTGCACTTATTATCTGAAGAACTGATGGCTGGGATGTAAGTTGCTTTGTTCCAGCCAATTGTTTATTCATCATCCTCAGCTTGCACCTGTTACTTAATAACTGATCAATATCAACAGTATATAGTTATGGATCATGCTATATCAGTTATGAAGCCCCCAAAGGCATTATTGATAACTGAGCTGTCTTGACTGCCAAGAAATTGAGTGCTCGTGGATGTTGAGGTTCATAAATAGCTACCTGCAACCAGATATGCCAAATATTTATATACGAAAACTAAAATCATGAAATTGATATTGTTTGTCTGAACTGCTGTTTTCGAAATGACATCCAAGCTTAATATTTTTTTGGGTCCTTGTTTCGTGGAAGCATGCTTGGCTGCTAACTTATTGGACCAAGGTTCAAATCCCTGCTTGCTGACCTGTGCAACCCATGTTTTGTGGATGTTTTGTTCAGTATCACAAGTGCATTGAACGAGTACTTACATTCTGCTGCAATTGGGCCTCAATGACTTCACAACAAGTCCTATCAAATACATTGAAATGAGGTGTCAATTTATCATTAGGCAACTTGTGACCTCATACGAGTGTGGAGTGACACAGCAAATGGCTTGCCACAACAACATTGCAAGTATAGGCTATAATGTCACTGACTGCTTACACGTCATATAGTTTAACATGGCATGGATAGGGCTGCGACCTCATAAGGAACATTTTGGTCCAATTCTGTAAGCATTTGATGTTCGTCTACTGTAACAGATTTGCAAATTGCAATGCTTAGGTAAAGGCTTAATTTTGGGCCCAGTCCATTAAAATGTCTTCTAAATAGCCATGCTTCACCATGAAAAATGAATGCATCACTACTGGGAGGCTTTGTTATCATTTATTTACTGGTTCAACCATTGTTATCAGCTCAATAAGAACTTGAGTGGCTCTTACAGGTAGAAAACAAATACAGGCGATAAGGAAAGAAGAAAATAAACAGTAGAGCCTAGAAAACAGCTTACTGGCATTTCTGACACATTCAACAAATATGTCACGTTTTTGCCTGACAAGCAATGTTTCCTGTTTAATATGTTCATTAATATTGTACAAAGAGAGAAAAAAAAAACATATTACACCTCTAGTTATTCTTGATTATATCTTTCAGGGGCTATTTTTTGGTGTTTGTAATTCTGATTTATGTATGAAAATGATAGTAATCCTGTTCTAGTCTACTGTCTTGCAAAGTATCTGACTCATGGGTGGTTTGAGTATCATAGGCCTGTGACTTTACATCCTGTATCCTTGCACTGGAAAGAGGGACCGCCATAACGAGGCGTGATCACTCATGGCACAATATGAAAAAATCTATCTGTAACTCGGTTAGTCTTCACCCTGACAATCTTTGCTAAAGTGTTAGTATTGAGTAGAGAATCGAATCTGGATGCCCGAGGATTCAGCCCATCGTGCTATTAGTTATGATTTGAGTTCTGGTCGAGTCATCTTGACCTATGTTGGACGGCTGTTTCAACCATCCTTCGCTGCATTGCCGTTTCGTCATGTTTTCCAAATCAGCTGACGGAAGTGTATAAATAGGCGACGTTAATCCCCAATCTGCCATCCATCCATCAATGACCATCATCAGTTATTTTGGTTCTCTACATTATCCTTAACACACACACACAATAGTTACCTAATTGACCTGTTGGGAAATAAAACATTTTACCATTAGTTGGTCATTGAATTATTAATGACTAGACCTGTATCCCAGTAGCATTACATGCAGGCAATGCCCTGAGATACACAAATCACAGAAACATTTCAAAACACAGTCTATTTCCTTTGTTTTATTGATTGGTTGACCGTAGTGAATACAGTCCAGGGTTGTCTGTATGGACTCGCACAGTCTCTTGTGGTTCATGGCGGCACAAGATCTCGTTTCGTTTCGTGCTATTTTCTTTGAGGTAAATAGGAACGGAATGAGAATGGCCATTTTCCTTCGATACTCAATAGCAAATAGACGTATAGGATGGAGACGGATAAATAGACTTATGGATTTGTTGACCAGAGTATACACAGCCCAAGATTATCAGTATATAGCAAGCAAAGCTCCTTTTTGTAAAGTTCTGCAACATGATATTATTGTTCTGGTTGCAGGTAGCTCCGATTTGTTGCTATACAATATTGAATTATGGAAAGGTGGTAAATCTGTAGTACATGTGAAATACTGATGGTCTAGTGACCTTTCTGCAATACCAATGGTGTAGTTTTGTGTGTCCTGTGGGATGCTTCAAATTTAGCTCATGCAAGAAAAACATTGAGAACCAGTTTACTATATGTAATTTGAAAAAGAAAAATGGTTTTGCTTCCATGTTTCAAACATTGTCGATGAAAAGAAAAATGGTTTTACTTCCATGTTTCAAATATTGCAGTTTGAAAAAGCAAAATGGTTTTTACTTCAATGTTTCAAAGATTGCAGTTTGAAAAGCAAAATGGTTTTATTTCCATTTTTCAAATATTGCAGCTTGAAAGAGCAAAGTTGTTGTACTTCCATGTTTCAAATATTGCTTTTGAGTTTGAAAAAGCAATCTGTTTGACCGGTGCCATTTACAATAGGCCTAGGGAGAAAAATTGACGAACTGACAAGGTTTCCACTTCTTCCTTACAATATTGAACATGTTGAAGGGGAAAAGGAAAATATATATGAAGGGTCTAAAGCAGTTACTAGCCAGAATACAAAAAGTTCTGACAGACTGGTTTCTTTAGATCCTTGTAGATCAGATTCAGTGGCATTTAATCAAATTTGTGAGTCTTGCCTGCGTAAGGCCATGTTGATGGTATCGTAAAGATTCATTTGGTATTCTCTTCCTTCCAAAAGACCTCACTGCATCCCAGCTATACTATAGCTGGATTAGCTGGTACTATGTGTGTCAACATCATTTGACCACAGTCCGATGATATGTCCTCAAACTCACAGCATGTGAGATACACCAGAGACTGTCATTGCTAAATTCTGTTTTCATTCGCAAAATTAGCATGTTTGATTCATCTCTTTAATGTTATTTATCAAATGTGTTGATTCAGTGTTGGAGGTCTCGAGGCAGGCCTTGGGGCCATATTTGGATTGCCTCGGCCTTGGTCTCCGATGCCCAATCAGTGACCTAGGCTCTGTCTCGGATGTTTTTGGGCCAGTGTTGGGCCAGTCCTACCATCTCATAAATTTAGAAATCCTTCTTATCCCTATTATATTATATAGTATATAATAGGGATAAGAAGGATTTACTAAATATATACCAGATGGTCATTGGTTCTCAGGCAGTTTTGATGGACACTGTCAGTGTGTCTTCGTCATCATAATGATGTTCCTACTTCTTTATGTTGCAGCCTGGTTCCAGTCCGCCATATCCGATATTATAATAGATAATCAACATTTTTGTATGCTGCATTTATATATATGATGCTTCTACCTTCAATTAATCTGTCATGTGCAATGCAAATCTAATTCTGTATTCCCTGCATTACAGACTTTTCAATTTCTGTTTTTTTTCTTCAAATTTCAGGTGGCTTCGGGACCATGCACGCCATGATTAATTCTTTCATCCATTTCGCCATGTATATGTACTATGGAATAGCAGCAATGGGGCCAGAATATCAGAAGTACTTGTGGTGGAAGAAGTACATGACAGTCATGCAGATGGTAAGTGTTGTACCTGGAAATTGAAAAAAAAAAGTAATAAAGTTAGCGTGTCAGGAAATGTGTCTGGAAGAAAATAAGCTTTGAAGTGAGGAGTAACGTTAGATTGTGTCTATAGGAAGTCACTCTTTAAAGTTATAGCGCATCAAGGAAGTTGGAATGTATCTCGAAGAAATTCGGAAAGTAGGTCATTGGCCATTAAGATTAATGGTGAAGTGGGATAATTCAAAAATTAATTTAGTAGTAAAGTTAGTGTATCTGGAAATGGATTAGACTTTAAAGAAAGTAAAGACATAATGTCGAATCACTCATTTCCTTGCCTTGAAAAAGTACTATCAGAAGGCGAGTAATGTCTAACTTGTATCGCAGCACTATCACCATACCTCAGTATAGTGCCTCAAGAACCATCACTTGCCCCTCTCTATAACTCACCATACCACACACCATGCCTCATTGACACAAGAGTGTCTCCAACTACCTGACATTCCACATTTCCACCATATTCTAACCACTCCCTCCACAGGCCAAATAGATCATGGCAAATCCAATAGAGGAACCCCATGAAGCCTGAGAGACACCAGAATACTGGGAGGTGCCATGAATCTTGATTTATCTCCCTTAGGATGAGATGCAAGATACTCTTAATCAATAGGATATTTTATTTGGTGTAGATTTAGTTGTCTGCTGCACAAAAATCTATATAATTTTGTGTCTGGACCAAAATACATTTATATATTGTCTGAAAGTTGTTTTGTCCTACACCTTCAAAAAGACCTAAGCATAGACTATGAGTCTTTAATCAGCAGCTTCTGAACATGAAATCTGCTTTCCCTTTTGTATCGATCAAATGAAATGCACAATATACAATTATCATGCACAATGAATAACATATTTCGCTTAAGCTCCAAAGTCTTTAGTAAAGAAAGTATTTCTTTTCGCTGTGCTTTTGCGACATGTCACTTATTAAAAATACTGTTCTCGGTGGTTTAAAAAAAAATATATATATATATACATGTATGTAGTATTATTCTTTCTTTTCCAACAAGTAGTATTTTTGGATGGTACATTGAATCTGCAGGGTAAATAAGACACACATCTGCAAGAAATATATCTGCACTTTGAAGCTGTAGTCAAGGCAAATACAAGGCAAGTAGGCAATCTAACTGATTGGCAGTTGCCTGTGGTTTTTGTGGGACCTGATGTACCATTCCCAACTAAATAAAAAAAGGGCAAGAAAAAAAGGAAATCACAAACAGATGATAAAGCCAGAAAGCTGGTTGGCATTCAATGCCACACCGTATCACTTTTTCCAATTGCATCCAATGGTAATTTGTCATCGTTCTGCCAAGCAGGCAATCCTTGTAACAGCACTATGCAATATGATGGCTGCAGCTACAATTCTTGTTTGCCCTCTACTTCATATATATATGCTTTGCTATCGTCAATTCGTCATCTTGGGATATAATCTACAAACGGTTTATCGTACGTACTGGCTTAACATCTTATCGTGCAAGTACGATAATATATATATGTTTGCATCCCAGTCTGATACCCTGTCACGAGAATGGTTTTCGCGTAGCTTTTGACTTCATAGACTTCATATAATTGTGATATAATAAAGTGTAGTGCCCATTTCATATGTACATCTGCTCACCGGCATTCACCATACAAAACATCAGTCCTGATATGATAACATATAGAGTCTGACATTGCTGTAGTGGGTTTGAACCCACGCCAAATGCGCAGGCATCAGATATGCTGCGGAGTCATATCTACTTGTCATTCTGACCAATACTTTTGTGTTCCTAACATGTTAATACTTTTGAAGCCTTCAATTAGGCTTCATAATAGTTCGGATACTAATGTCCAGCATTTTGTTTAATATCGAAATGTCTTCATTTCGTGACAGGTCGTAATCATGTTAAACATGTTTAAATATGTGGACAATGACAGTTTTCCTTTTTCATCCACTTACGTTTTGTTGTTTTGTGCAAGGACAAAAGCCTATTTTGCTTAATGCAATAATACTTTTGGAAGGCATGACTGCATTGTGCAGCACTTCATGTGGTTCTTCAATATGGTTATGCCTTATTGTATTGACAGAAGTCCATTGTGAATACATATGAGCAGCAAACACGACCGACTCCTTTGCGAAATAGCTCAACGTGCTTTTGCATTATTGCCCGGCGAAACGAAGATGAGTCCTCGCTGCAGCATCAGCAAAGGGCAATTGATTCTTACTGCTAGTCTTGCCTTGTCCTATTGATTATGCTGGCATGACTCCAGAACACTGCTGTTCTCTGTCATTTGAGACCCATCTTATCTAAAGGACGCAGGACCCAGCTGCACGTTTTGAACACAAATAGCCGGCCAAGGACGACCCCAATATGAGACGACGCACAAAAAATTGGATAATTAAAAAAGACACCTGTCTTTGATATAGAGCCGAACGATATCCTTCGACTTTGAAGTACAGTCGATCTGACTCGATCACGCACACTTTCTATCGATATGTCCTTTATCACCTATGAAATTAGCACTTCCACTTCGTCCAGCCAATTGCGTATATTTACAAAGCTGTTTAAACATATTTTTCATTAGCGTTAGTTGGAGGAATTAAAAAGTTTTGCCAAAAATGCTTACGTCTTCCTTAAACTTCATCAGGATGTGTCACATTTGAGCATTGCCTTACACATAAACCAAATTAACAAATGGCACGCCCTCGCCCGGTGGATGTTGTGCCATCTTGCTGGTGTTCTTCTCTATTCTTAGTCCAGAATAATTAGGATCATCATGCTAAATCTTCAGAACATTCAGTTAATGCAGTTACAGCATGGTGCTCTCACATGGGTCATGCTCCTGTATATCGATACCTCCCATAACCACCAGGTGGCTATGTTCTTATACACTTCTGCCACCTAGTGTCAATGATTAACTTGCAGAGTTGCTGTGTTGTTCTGTGGCTGATCTGAGTGACCAATGCACACATGATATAGTCTCTAAATATCCTTACAAAACATTAAGATGTTTAATGTTTTGTGCCCCCTACTGTGCCTTCTTGACTAATAGAAAATGATGTTCTGTTAAACGTAATATGTATTGGAATATATATTGCTCATAGTTTTAATAAAATATCTTGTTCTTTTCCAGACTCAGTTTGTCGTTGTCGTCATCCACTCCTTCCAACTCTTGTTCATCGAATGTGACTACCCCAAACCCTACGCGTGCGCCATTGGCACCTACTCGGCCATCTTCCTTGTGATGTTCGCAAACTTCTATCGTCATGCTTACGCCAAAGCTCGTCGCCAACGTTCTGCCAAGAACAAGAGCCACGCTAACGGAGTCGCCAACGGCACCAAGATGACGAACGGCTACATTGCGAATGGGGTTCATGCGAATGGTTCTACGCATCAACATCATGAATAGACATTCCATTTTTCCATTACTAGTTTATTAAAGACTTTGCTGATTTGTTTTTGGCTACATTCTGTGAAATGTCATCATGTCTTGTGTGTAGTTTTATTGTATAGAACGTTTACTGTTATAGGTATTGAAGAACCTTGTTGTACATTGACTTGGGTGTACCCTTCATGGCTTGTTGAATGTTGAGATAGATAAGGGTAAGGAATCAGTGGAATATTAAGACTTTAATGGATGTGTGTGTCTTTATCAAAGCTGTGACTGGATATCCTTATGACAACTGTGGTGAAACTGTCGTTTTGCCATTTTAAAACAATGTAGTTTTGTCATTAGTTGCTTTTCTAACATATTTATTTGATGGAAATCACTGGTTCTGCTTGAATTTATACTAGTGCTGTAAATCTGACATCTGTTATGAAAGTTAGTGACTGTGTATATATATATTAAGGCCCATAGATGTGCATATACTCCCCGGCAACTGCTGTCTTACCCTTAACTATATTAAACACAAGTCGCACAGCGGGTACACCCATGCTTTAAACTCCCTTATGCAATTGCAATGTGATTCAATTTGTACCTTGCAATCTGGGTTCCTTTTTGTTGTGTCTGGCATCGTTGCTTTTTTCTCTTATTCATCTTTGTGTAGACTGTGTGAATGCAAATACGAATAGTTGTTGACTTGTTGGTTGTGATTTTGAATGCTCCTGGATGCAATTAATTTATCTGTGACTGCTCAAGCAACAAACTTGATTAGAAACAGTCTTATTTTTTTATCTATCCTGTTTATCAGCCTGTGTTTCCAATTCTGATACTCCATCCCAGAGAGGACTTTCTTTGCGGCAGAATAGCTTTGGTATTGGGAACGCGAACTGAAAGCACGATACTTCGAATCCGTCATAGCAAACATCTTGTTATAGAACACGACCAGCATAATGTTTAACTTATGGAATACTAAAAATGTAAATGTTAAATGAAATCGTAATTTTCTTACAACCCTCTATGCTAATTAATATATTGCCATGAAAATATGTTGCTTTCTTTTTTCCAATAAACTTTAACACTTAACAGTTTTGTCTCATTTTATTATTTTTTACCTGAATACTTACAAGTAGAGCTTCCAAAGTTACAAAATTCTTTGAAAGGAAATTCAAGCTTTTTACTCACTTTCTACCCAGCTTGCATGTAGGAGTATGAACACTTTTGATATGCTGAATAGGGTGCATGGTCTGCCCCTAGGGTGTCCCATTTTTCGAAAATATTTTCGGATCAAGCTCTTTTTGGGCTCAGTTGTGCTCCCATGTGTACAAAGCCCACACACCAAATTTCAGCCAAATCCATTAAGGGTTAGACCCCCCCCCCCTACCACCATCTTGGGGGGCCCCACAAGGGCCCGAAAATGACTATTTTCGAGCACAAAAAGTGGCTATTTTCCTGTCTTAAATCATCCCAGTGCCACTAAAATTGTTCATATAGGGGTTTTTGAGAGTGCTGAGTCCATCTATAATGATGATAAATTACCCGGAGGTCAAGATGACTTCATAACATGCTATAATTGGTCAATTTAGCCCTTGGATTACCCGAAAATGGCTATTTTCAAGCATAAAAAGTGGCTATTTTCCTGCCTGAAATCAGTTAATGCCACTGAAACTGGTCAACTGGGGGTTTTTTAGGGTGCTGAAGTCACCCATGATGAAATTGAATCACAAAGAGGTTATGCTTACTTCATAACAAGCAGTATTTGTTAAATTCAGCCCTCGGATTACCCATGACGGGATTTCCTGCATGTAGTTAATTAATTTTTTTTTAAAGCACCAATACCTGTGTTTTTGGGACTGTTAGACATGAGCATTTCATTATACATTAGCATTTATCAATTAGAGGTTGGAACCGTGAAATTTAACATTTACAATTGGTAACTTTTCATTATTAATACAGTACAGATATGTAAATTTTATGCACACACTAAGTTAAAATGTACCTGTGTAAGATACATGATTATATTACACTTCACCAATTTACTTACATAGCTTTGCTTACTTTTTTTCACAATGTCATAGACAATAAAAAGATTACATCTTCACAGCCCATATATTATCATGACGACTGGATTACGCTCTCAGAATTTTCTCAATCCATTACAAAAATACATTTTACAAACTGTCATTGCAAGATCCGTTTTGACACATGCAAAATCAGAATTCATATTGTAGAAGCAATCTTAGACAAAGGTATCTTAAGTGTCTTCTTGAACTGCTGCATCTTCATTTTGTGTCAATGGGACATCAACACAATGCATTCCAGAAGAGTGCCATCTTGAGCCACAGAATTCAACATTTCACCAGAAGTGTTTCATTTCACATCCATGCATAGCAAAGGTGTATTTCTAAGAAACTCTTAGGATAGTTCTACTGGGTTCTGCTGGATGCAGATCTGAGAGACAGCTTTCTTAGTACCCTAGAAGCCAATCCAATAGCAAATTTTACGTGGATTGCACCAGTCTGCCACCTCACTCCATTTGTCTGCCTGTAGCAAACTGGTTTCAGTCAGTTATACTTGACGTCCATGATGCCCCTCTTAACAGAATCACTAACAACTACAATGTGTTTGATGATATTAAATATGGCTATTAGAGCCCTGCGCGGGCCGGGTTTTGGCCCGAAGCCCGACCCGGCCCGAAGCCCATGGGCCGGGTCGGGCCGGGTAGTGGACTTTCATGGCGGGCCGGGCCGGGCTTGGGCCAGGTGGTATGCGGGCCGGGCCGGGCCTGGGCTTTACAATTTTACAGCAGCCGGGCTTGGGCCGGGCTTGGGCCTGAAGCTATCGGGTATGGGCCGGGCCCGGGCCTGATGCACTCACAGAGGTACATGCTACTAAAAGAGCACAGATGGAGCCGCTAAAAGTGTGGCATACCTCAGAAATTATTTCATTATATACAGTACCTCATTGTGTTATATATATGAAATATGAAATATCTAGATGGATAGATAGCTAGATAGCCAGATGGATAGGTAGATTTATATCTATCTCATACTACTTGTTGTTGATACATTACAATATTTAAAATATTCAACATTATAAAACTCATTTGTTAAATTCCAGATTAAATTTAATGATAAGACACTAGAATGTACTATAATATGATGTTTATTAAGTTTTGCATGTCATTTGATATGGGTCCCTGCTCTCTTGCTGAGCTTCAAATCTTGTCTACAATTATAGGGGTGAGACAATGGTCAGATTATGCAATTGTGCAGATAACCCAAAGTTGTAAACCCAAACTAGCATTGAACAAATTAACCAAAAATAAGGCAACATATGTAATACCAGATGTTTCCTCTAATGTTTTAAAAGTGATAAGTGCCATATTGTGCCATAAGACCACATATGTACATGTATTAGATGCCATTCAACTTTCAGAACAATTATGATTGGTGTTTGCAATTTGTGAAGGAGGGGTTAGCCAGGTTTCCAGCTTCATTGGGCAATACAATGACCCTTCAAGTTTTAATTGCAATCATTTTAATTGACTTAAATAATCAAACATTGTTTCTTATAACCTGTGGATAAAAATAACAAGGAAATTGGCTGCTGCGGTAAAAGAAAAGCTTAGAAATTTAGATTACACTTTAAAATGTCGCACAGGGACCTTATGTGATGATTAATGGCTGTTAAAGATGTTGAAATTAAATTAATACATTTTTTCTCATGAATCTTCTGTTTAATGTGCATTTCTCCTCAGTAGGTATGTAGTATGGGTGGGTTTCGGGTTTACCCAAACCCGGCCCGTGGGCTTGGGCCGGGCTTGGGCTGCAAGTTGTTTAAATTTCCCGGGTATGGGCCGGGCCCGGGCCTAACAACTCCGGGCTTGGGCCGGGCTTGGGCTCAGGAAAAAGTGACCGGGCTTGGGCCGGGCCTACATTCTCTTCTTAATTTCGGGCCGGACCGGGTACGGGCTTGACTCCGAAAAGTCGGGCCGGGCTTGGGCCTAGTTTTCAGGCCCGCGCAGGGCTCTAATGGCTATACATTCTTTTCATGTGTCTTGTAAACATGTCTGGTGGCAAGACAATCAATTTCTTGTCATGACGAAGGTCTAACCAATGACTCAAGTCAAAGGTCATAATTTCCTTTAACTCGGGCCTATTGCATCAGGTTGAGAGGCATTATGTTCAGTTATTGAGCAAGAACTTGTAACATCTGGCTCAAGTGCAGTGTAGAAAAAGCTGAGCAAAACCAGAGGTTCCATCAGATACTATAAAACATAATTTGCTAAGCTCCTGATGACATTTATGATTTAACTCTAATCTTTCATCAATTAGAGCTTCGGTAGTGCCACTATTTGAGCATATCAACATGAGCTGGCCCTGCCACACCAATGTGGGAAACAGGAACACAATATGCAGCCATGTCCAACATCATCAAGCACATTGCTAGTGTAAGGCTTCAGTCAGAGGGAGCATCTAGAACTTTGCAAATGTGGTAATTGTGATTGCATTGTCTTGGTGTTCTGCTCACACAGAATGAAAAATATTTGTACACCAAGATGAAATTTGCACCTACTAAAGACCCTTTTGTATTTAGTATAAGATATTATGTTAATTGACATTTGAGCTGTACAAATGTGTTAGCAGTCAGTTCCTGAAGAGGGGGCTGCCAATCACTGGGGGTACTGGCTGGGTCACCTGGACTAATGATGGGGAGCAGTCTCTGTAAAGCCTTGCTTAATTGCATCCTGTCCCAATTAGCAACCAAATGCATAAAACAGAAAATAAAGGTCAATCATCCATCATCAATATTGCTTCCCAAGATTTTGCAAAAAGGGCTATGTTACAAAATTGCTAAGTTAAATATGTTGATCATCTTGCAAAGATTATACCACTTATTATGTGCATTTACATATCTGTTCGATATCTTTAAGGAAAAGCTGACCCACTGCAAATGTTGAAATATATGCCTTCCAATTCCAAATGACACAAATTAATGGATTATGAAATGCTCATGTCCAGCAATCCCTAAAACACAGATATTGGTGCTTTGCATTAATTAACTACTGGAAATCATGTAAAAACAGCCAATTTGGTAATCCGAGGGCTGAATTAACCAAATATTGCTAGTTATGAAGTAAGCATAATGTCCTTGTGATTCAGTTTCATCATGGATGACTTCAGCACCCTAAAAAACCCCAGTTGACCAGTTTCAGTGGCATTAACTGATTTCAGGCAGGAAAATAGCCACTTTTTATGCTCGAAAATAGCCATTTTCGGGTAATCCAAGGGCTAAATTGACCAATTATAGCATGTTATGAAGTCATCTTGACCTCTGGGTAATTTATCATCATTATAGATGGACTCAGCACTCTCAAAAACCCCTATATGAACAATTTTAGTGGCACTGGGATGATTTAAGACAGGAAAATAGCCACTTTTTGTGCTCGAAAATAGTCATTTTCGGGCCCTTGTGGGGCCCCCCAAAGATGGTGGTAGGGGGGGGTCTAACCCTTAATGGATTTGGCTGAAATTTGGTGTGTGGGCTTTGTACACATGGGAGCACAACTGAGCCCAAAAAGAGCTTGATCCGAAAATATTTTCGAAAAATGGGACACCCTACTGCCCCCTTAGCAAAAAAGTGTTGATAAGGCACCGTTCAGAATTTATGACTGGGGGGGTGGGAGTTTTGCTGGAACTTCACGTCAAAAATTGTGACCCCCCCTTGAGTTTCATGCGGATTTTTAGTACTCCACCCTTAGGTTTCATGCGTATTTTTAGTCCCCCCCCATTGACATACAAAGCAATACACACATATATACTGCTATACACGGCCATGCGACGGCATGCGTACAGATTCGCATCATTCCGCGGACTTTAGCGCGTAAAAAGTCCAAATAAAATAAAATTTATGCGTGTTTGTTAACATTTTTTCTTTGTTAAAATTTCTTACCCCCGCTTGGAAGTGTCGTCAAAATTAATACCCCCCCCTTGAAACAAGTGTGAAAAGTTAGTACCCGCTCGGCCAAAACTCCCACCCCCCAGTCATAAATATTGTTCCTTTGCCGAAAAGAGAAATTTCTGCAAAATTTCAGTAAGAATCTAAGATTGGCCGTGATTTTAGGGTGGCAGTAAAGCATTTAAAGTTTAGTCCAAAAATTGCAAAAAGTGATGCTTTACTTAATCGCGGTTAGAGATGTCTAGCTTATAATTTGTAGTATGATTTTGGGTCATACTACAATGTTTTCTTAAGAAAAAAGGCCTTAATTTGAATGGTAGAAAGTATATATTTCTGATTATTTTTTGAAGTACTTCGGAAAGCAGAACTTTTCCGACTGCTGCAACAAAATGTTTAAAATTATCTGTTTAAAAAGCTTGAAAAGGTCAACTTCTGCATAACTGTCACATCTTCATTTATATTCAGTCTAAGGATCTAGAATTATATTCAAGAAAATTCAAATGTGCACCTTTGCATCGACTACATGTAAATATCAGAGATAAGACACTTCAATGTGAATTTAATGATATTTTTATTTATTTATCACATTTCACTCGATCAAAAAAAAATCACACAAACATGACTTCTCCTCAACGGAAACCATTGATGTTGGTATTCAAATTAAGCTCTTGAGATTGTTCTGAGAGATCCAACAGCATCATCCATAAATCAATCAAACAGAAATATTATTAAATTTCCAGGCTGAGGTGACGCCCTTAGACATTGGAATTTTTTCCTAAACCTTTTGAGTGCTTCTTTAATGACAAAAAGGAACCTGCAAAGGATTTGATGATATAGGTCCAGACGATGCTTCATGTGGTGTTTCGGAACAATGTATAAGTTAGAGACTGACTTTGAGGGTTCTAACTCGTAAATTGAAATAATAATTAATATTTAAGGTGTCTAGGATTAACTAACTTAGACCTCATACACTTGAAGAGCTTCATCTTTATTAGCTTTTTTTCTGAAATCGTCCACGTTTGAGTTAGGCCTAAAGAATAAATTATTTCATTAAGATTTTGACTCATATGTACATCAAAATATCAGATGGTAAGAACATTTCTGTATGCGATGCTTGAATATATTGTATTGTATTTATTAAGTATAATTATAGTGGTAGGTACATGTTCAAATAATTACTAGGCCTACAACGTTTACAGAGGAGTAATACAGATGATCTAGCCCTTTTAAAAGGACTTATCAACCACTCTACCTATAACATCATTGAATTGTATAGACGAACAATTCAACATCGTATATTTGATTACAAAATTCAAATTTCAACTAAATTAACTTTTTACAAAATCCAACTTGAACTATTTAACTTTCACAAAATTCAAACTTGAACCAGTTAACTTCTTGCAGAATTCAAACTTTAACTGACTAATTTCTTCATACATTATACTTTTCCTAATATTCCATCTATGCATTGGCTCAGTTTTTGATATTCTGTAAAACAGTTATTTTGGCCCGTTCTGTAGGGGAAACCGGGACACATTGGGATGTGTTAACGTCTACTAATTTTGCTCAATGCTGAAAGCACTGAAGAACTCAGAAGTTTGCATGAGTATCACAAATACTATTGAGCTTAAATACAAGGCATAATAAACTAGACTGCACCTACCCTTTTGCAGCCATAGAGAAAAATGTAAGTCGTAAAAATGACTGTCCCAATGTGCCCCGGCATGGCACATTGGGACATCAGCCGTGGCACAGTGGGACAATCTGGGACATCAATTAAAAAATCATTTTAACACTCCATGTGCAATAGATTCTACATATAAGTAGTGCGTAAGACAATATACAGTGTATTACCACCTTGTAGTGCCAATAGTTAATAACTTTAAACAGTTTTAAACATTTAACATAAACTGTCCTGGGTGCGAACATCTGTGTAAGTAACACACAGTGCTTTGCGACAAATTTGTTCACAGAGCATGGTAATCCACTATACCTCTCTTCACTGTGGTCTGAATACCTGTTAATTGTGTGCTGTCCCAGGTCATTCAGTTGACTTACAAAAACACAAAATGTAGCTCATTTTCTTGTAAATTAATGTCACATATCTTGCAAATTCTATCCTCTATGGGCATACTCCTAAACCTACTGAATGAAACCTTATATTTCACAGTCCTAATATTTTTTCAGCTGGCCTGAAATAATGCGTACATGTACATATATCTTATCATCTTTGCGCACGAAAGTATTTTCTTGCTCTGCCTTTTTTGAAAGGCACTTTGTAATTGGGTTCTCCTTGAAACTGATGGACATATGGATATTTTGAATGATCCTTAAAGTTTCAGCATTTTGGTTTACAAAAGCCACCGAATCGGAAAAAACTGCGATCAGTAAATTTAGAAGTAAAAGAGCATTTACAGCTACAAAAATAATGTGTGTTGTAGCAAGCCCAACAGTGTTAGAAAGACCAAAGTTTGAAGATGGTTCCATGTTCAGTAGAATTTTGAAGTTTGTGTAAAGTCCCTGGATAATGTCACTGTAGCTTTCATGGCAAAGATTGATTTGTGGACGGTTTACTACAACAGAAAAGCTGAGCACAAATGGGACAGAAAGAATCAACCACAGGATGGCAAAATTTAACATGTCATTCAGCATCACAAACACAGAAAATATCAATGTACTCATTGGTAAAATTAATTGTGCAAAGTACAAGAGATCGAAAAACATCAAAAATAGAATCAAAGTGTTCAAGACCTCAAATACTGCTCTTGGTGCTACAAGTTCTGCAGAATAGTGACTAGCAAGAAGTAAGGAACATAATATCACAACAAATGCACTACACAAAGTATTTGACAACATGAAGAACACTGCGTTTGATGCTCTTCTGGAACTCAATTGAAGTCTTTTTCCCATAACTTGATTCTTTGAGGCGATACACGTTGTCATTATGACAATGTACAATATATTTGAACCCTGACTGACAACAAATAAGCAATGGAGGACAAGGTTTGTGATGATGAGAACCAATCCTGCCCTCTCGGATTTTGTTCCGGCTAACGGAAAGTCACAATCCGTGAAATTACCTTTCACAACAATTTTCACTGAATCAGTAATATTGCCTGAAAAAGTCATCATCAGAAGAAACAGAACACAGAAAAGAGTGTATACAGCAGTCCACATCAATAAGAATGAAAAGGATCCTTTTAGTCTTGCTGCAATCCATTTCTGAATTACCGGATGAAACAGACATTCCTTCACACTTTCTCTTGCCGCTTGGTCTTTCTCGAGCAGACCCAGACCAAACAGTGGCGACTTTATCAAGTCTAGCGAAGTCATATCTGCCTTCTCGTACCTTGTAACATCCAGCCATATGTCATCATGAATTCCACCACCAGGTCTTCTCTCAATATAAATTTTCTCAGTCATAATAATAGCCAAAAACATCTGGAACTGCCTTAATAGTACACATTCCTCAAGGCAGTTCATGTTCATAGCTCGTTCATTCGCCAAGAGGTCTTGAAGTTCTGAAGTGCCAAGGAGTTTTTTCAAGAAGAGGTATGTATCTCGCATTCTTCCTTCTAATTCTGGATCTTCAACTCCAATGGCTATAAGGCAATTGATGACATTTGCCCCCTTTCTGTTAACTGCCTGAACATCTATGCCATGTTCATAAAGAATCTTCAAAACATCAGTCGCTCCAAATACAGCTGCCAGATGCCAAGGCCGGTTTATTTCTAAGCTGACTGGGAGATTGTTTTTGGACCAAATCTTGGTCCTCTTAATGTCGAAATTGATGTCTTTGTTTGTTGTGAATATCCCATTGAGCAGTTCCTCTTTATTTGCCGCATAGTCGCTAAGAGTTGCCAAAACCAAATTGGCATCATTTGTTATGATTGCATTATACCAGGCACCAAAATGAGTTATTGGCAGTAAGCTGTTTCCCAAATGATTTGGTAAGGTTTTAAAGTCCTTTTCTTCATCGACGTTCACCTGAGCCATTTAAGAGATGGGCAGTGGTGCCACCTATATTCCTTTTTGAATGAAACCGATCTGGTCAGTATGTGAAGAATCCTGAGACTGATACTAGCAACCGATATGCATCCCTATTAGGGCAAATTATTTATGCGGCACCAACGTTGCAGGCGTCATCAAGTTAACTGAATCTACCTGGTCTGTGTCCAAAGGGTAAAAGCTCTTCGTGTCTTTGTGTCCACATTGATTACTCGGCCATGGAGATAAAATGTGACAAAACAAATTACTGAGAGGTTGGCAAATATGTGTCAAGATAATATTTATTCCACTGATCTGCTGATGGTTTTATGTAATTAAATTGTAATTACACAACTGTGAGTCAGGAGATTGGTAGATGTGTATAAATATATATTTACAGTTTATTGCAAAGTGCATATGTATGGTATCATAATGGATTGCAATAATAAAATCTTAAATGTATTCTTATAAATAATGTCTTGCTCTTTTACATTCTTCCCCGACAATAGTGGTAAGTGAGAGACGCTGAAGGAGCCAAATTGTGATCATTTACTCATTCTCCATATTAGTCAATAGTCATAGCGCAGTAAACAAGAGCAATTTGTGATTGTTTTGCAATCCTTCTCAGTCCCACACTGGTCATGCAGGGTGAGGTAGGGGAAATCAATACACTGTAAATTCTGAAATTCTGAGTTAGCTCAAATGATTGAGTGAGACGGTTGCACAATTTGTTTGAGCCATGATAACTTGCTGTTTTGAGTTATGATAATCTTTATATTGTTATAACTTGCAAACAACAAGCTATCTTGGCTCAAAGGAATTGTGCAACCATCTCACTCAATCAATTAAACTAACTTAAAATTCAAAATTTACAGTGTAGGTTGGAAAACAATTAATAGGCAAGAAATTTCCTTGCGCAAATGACGACTTGCAGTAATGCAAGATAGAAGAGTGTAACTTGGGCTCTGACACAGATGTGTTCATCAATCGTCTTGAATACTTATTTTAGTGATGTCACCCGTCACCCAGAGATAGTTTTGATCTTTGGAAATTATTTACATATGTGCCTTGACTCGCTGGCTGCGGTTTGCATATTCAGAGTTGGACTGGCGGCATTTCGGGCCCCATGGCAAAATATGTAAATGGCCCCCCTAAGTCCCTACAATCTACAATAAATTATAATTAAAAAATCCCACTGGTTGTCATCAGGGAGTAACAGGATAGTTGGCAAAAAAATCCTGTTTTGGAAAATCCGGAATCATGTAAACACTTGACGGTCAGCAAGATAGCAAATTTTGCATCAAGTAAGTGGGAAACTAGACAAATGTCATAACATCGTTCAAAACATCAAGGCAAAAGACATATCAAGAATAAGCAAGCTATTTTGTATTAGAGGTTTACAATACGCGATTATGCATGCCAATGGAAAATACACAGGTTATTTTGAGACATGCTGCTATTCAACAGAAGTGGACTTTTACCAGGTTATTCCTGACTATATATATTTTGCCAGTCACTACTTTAAGAATAGTCTTAGACAAATTGAATTAGCATACAGTTATTTGAATAACTGTCAGTCTGCCACATAGGGTAATGCTCTTTGAGTCGGACACTTAGAGGGTGTTACCTTGAGTCGGACACTATTTGTTGGGGTGTATTGACCAATTGAGAGCTCCTATACCTATGTATTTGGTACCAATCTTTAGCTTAAGACCTCTTTTATCTGTTCAAAAAGTTTCAGCATGATACAAACAAGTATAGTGGGTTTTTCATGACCCTGAAAATGGGGTAAAAACTCCGTTTTTCACTTTTCTGTTTGATTAGGAATTGACTATTTTAGTAAAATTGATCCAGATTGAAGGGTTTTATTCAGGTCTATGGTATTGATTTGACCTCAGATTGTCATCAAAATTGTTATCACTGAGCTCAATGTAGTTTGTGCTCTAATATGGAATCTATTAATGGATTGGAAGGATCTCAAACAAATGTACTTCAATGCCTCGTAACTGTCCGACTCAAGGTTACCCCTCTCTTTTTTTAAAGTCCCAAAAATAACCCAATACACAGTGTTCCAATTATGCAAATTGTCAATTTTTTAATAGATTTCCGGAAAACGTTCAATTTGATACCCTGGTTAATATAACCTATAACCCTTAAACCTGGCTAGATATCACTTTCTAAAATGGCTTGAATCCAACTGTCCGACTCAAAGAACATTACCCTAAAGGGTTTCTGAAGCGCAAGACAGCCATTGCAGATTTTGGTGCCTTGATCAGGCAAATAATCACATGTTTGATACTGAAGAGAAGGAAGCAAATATGAACAGCAGAGACAATCCAAATAAGAAAAATTCCTGCTTTAGTGTCACGCATATCCATAATGAATCCCCAAGTCTGGATGTCTGAAGTTGGTGCACAGTTTTGTCCCAAGTCTGCGAGAAGAGTTGTTGCGATGTATAAACTACAAATGCAAAAGTGGAAGACCATCGACAAGACAAATATTGGTTTTTTCGCTTGCAATTTCACATCTATCCAGCGCTGAATGAGCAAATAATTCTTGAATTTTTCCAATTCAGCCTGCTTCAGACTGATGTATTTCATCAAAAGCAATGGCGAAGAAATTATGTCATGACATGAAGCACCTGCAGATTCATACTTTGTAACATCCAACCAGACATCTTCATGAACAGTGTCTTCTGACTTTTGTATGCATAATCCAGGAGTATGCAGAATCGCATTTGCAAGGCCAAAGGATCCAAGGAAAGTTGCTTCTTCTAAACTGCTGAAGTTGAACTTGTGCTAATGTTCTAACAAATTTTTCATTTTCTCTCTACTCAGCAAACTAACCAAAAAGTTGTACACTTTTACCATCTTGTCTTCCAGTATTGGCTCTTTGACACTAACAGCAATTAAACAATGAATGATGTTTGCTCCAGATGCATCAACTTGCTTCACATCAACACCCTTTTTCATACAGAAGTTTCAAGGTGTCAGTGGCTGATTTATCTCCATGTTGGCTAGATTATCGTTTGTGCTCCATGACCAGATGTGCTGCATGGTTGTTTTTGGTGAATCATCCTCTGTATCATTAGTGAATGCTCCGATTAAAAGTGTATCTATGTTGTCTGTGTCCTGGACACTTGAATCCAACAATCGTTGTGCAAATTTAATGTCATCTTTGATTATTGCATCATACCAGCACTGATGAGACACTTCTGGCCATCTTGCCCGCTTGATCCCTGCAGGACCAATAGTTGTGAGCCAGTTTCCCCAACTGCAATTTCTCACTTTTGAAGGATGTCCTGAATATTAAATGTTTCATATCTGATAAGTTTTAGTGTTTGTTAACCTGTCATGAAAAATGTCTACTTGCTGATTACAACAAGGCTCAAGCAGAGTCAAGCACCATTGTTGATGGTATTTACTTGAATGACTTGTTGCCTGGTACTGGCTGAACATTTTGAAAACCCCATCTGCTTGTGCCAATCTATTGTTTCTTAATTGCAGAGTTACCTCTTAAACGTCTGAATTTTTTTGGCATTATTTATCCCTGCATTGAAGTTGGAATGTGGCCTGAAAATGTACCTTCTGCAAGATTTATTTATATATTGCATGTACTTTGAGACACAATTAACATGAGAAACGATTTTTATATTGTCCAATAGTGTTGTAGGTATGTTTACCAACATCTCAGTAAAATCGCCAGTCAAGTTTTCTCACCGTATCTTATTGACCTTATTGTTCTTTTGACTTTGACCAAGTCGATGAACTTAGCGGGATGGAGTAAAACAGGGTGAAAGAAAAATTGGGCCAATAAATTGTTATTGCTTCAAAAATTAAATTTGAGCCTGAATGCATTTTTCCAGACTGGTCTTTTGCGCCAGAGTCAAAAGGACTGATTTGCCTTCAATTTCAAAGTGATGTGTGCATAAATGAGTACTTATTGCTTTTGGTTGAGAGACCTGACATATGTAACTATAATCCTTAGCATGACATAGTTTATTTCACACTAATTGGAAGGTCTGTTGGACTGTTATAATCCAATTGAATGGCTCGAAAATGTGACGACCTAAGGCTCCTCAACCACTCAAGTTAGGCACGAATCAGTTATTTTGATGTTAGCGATTATTTCCCACTGTGATTTGCTGAAACTCGGTGGCCATTTTGAGAGAAATTGTGATGAAAGCTCAGTACTGTGATTCGTCGATTTTCTTATTTGCCAATCAGAGAGCAGCTTAGTCAGCACGGAGTGAGTCTGGATGAGTCAAAAATGGCTGCCATTGGCCAGAAAATGTTTCCTGTTAAAATAACTAAAGTCTGTCTGTTTGTGATATCTGATCTTAGTCTCCTTAGGACCCTCTAAAATGTTGTTCTTTGCTTCAGTTTTAGTAGGCATTTTCTTTAGTGTTAGTACTAAGCATAATGGGTTTCTTTTCGACTTGCTACATATCATTTTATCTGATTGGCTCTGCTTATTTCATCAACCAACCAGCAAAAAAGTAAAATGCATGGTAGAAAATTGAAGAGGAACTGCTGCTAATAAACTGCTGTAAGACTGTCATTGGAATTATTGTCATTGCCATAATTGGCCTCCATGTAAATCAGAACTTCAAGAATTTTAAATTGCTACACTACCCTCCAAAAGTTTGAATACACCTGGATAAGTGAGGTTTCTTTTAAAAATACTTTATTTTGAATGGAATTTTTGTTTAATATTTACATCAAACAATATAAGAAGTCACATTGAAGTCAGAAGTTTTCTTTATTTTGTCATTTTAGGTCATTTTGTTTGAAATATATGGCCTTTCTCGATATAATTTTGGGTACCATGAAGTTTAATCATAGAATGTATCTTCTCCAATGAAAATTATTTCATTTGAGCTGTTTCAGCATTATTTTCACCCAAAAATAGCCAAAATCAGTTTTTTTGGCAGATTATCAACTGTCATTTTTTGGTCTGAAACTACTTGTAAAATCATCACACGCCAGTGGAAATGTGTAAAAAAAGATAAAATGTCATAAATGTGGAATAACAGTGCTTTTATAGCTTTTCATAAATAATGAAAAAATGGGATATCGAGAAATTTATATAAAATTACACCAAAATGATCTAAAATCATGACACCTTATGGCCTGAATGCGAATTTCCATATCGTTTGATGTAAGTATAAAACAAAATGTTGTGTTGAAGATGAGGTATTTTTGAAAGAAATCAAACCTTTTCTGGTGTTATCAAACTTTTGGAGGGTAGCGTAAATGATTAAATTAATTATGCATCTTCAATGAATTAAAACCAATCCAACATTAACGACACAATTTATATTTTCATTGAGATACTTCTCTAATGAGAAGAATGTTAGATGCATACATGAACAAATGACAAAATTGTTCTTGAAAAAAAAGGTTATTCCCAAGCATAGACAAGAAATTATGAAACAAACAAATATTTACATCTGAAAAATAAAATAAAACAAAACATGTTTTAGATCACCAACCAGCCAAGTTGTAAAATCCATAATAAAAACATTGTGTATGTCATATGAACAGAAAACCACTCTTTCATATATTTCTAATAATGTTTCAGCCTGCCTGAAATTACTCGCACATGCAAATATATCTTATCATCTTTGTGCACAAAGGAGTTTTCCCGCTCTGTCTTTTTTGACAGGTATTTTGCAAGTGGATTTTCTTTGAAACTGAGAGACATGTTGATATTTTGGATGATCTTTAGGGCTTCAGAATTCTGGTTGACAAAAGTCACAGAATCTGAAAACACTGCGATCAGTAAATTCAGAAGCAAAAGAGCATTTACAGCAACAAACACGATATGGGTTGTGGCAAGACCAATAGCATCAGAAAGACCAAAGTTTGAAGATGGTTCCATATTCAGTAGAATTTTGAAGTTGGTATAAAGTCCCTGGAATATATCACTGTAGCTTCCATGGCAAAGATTGATTTGTGGACGGTTTACTACAACAGAAAAACTCAGCACAAATGGGACAGAAAGAATCAACCACAGGATGGCAAAATTTAACATGTCATACAGCATCATGAATACTGAAAATATCAATGTACCCATGGGTAAGATTAACTGTGCAAAGTACAAGAGACCAAAAAACATCAGGAATAGAATCAAAGTGTTCAAGACCTCAAAGACTGCTCTTGGGGCAACAAGTTCTCCAGAATAGTGACTTGCTAGGAGTAAGGAACACAGTGTCACAACCAATGTATCGCACACAGTACTTGACAATATGAAGAAAACTGCATTTGATGCTTTCCTGGAGCCGTTATCAAGTACTGTTCTCATAGCTTGATTCTTGGAAGCAGAACCAATTGACATAACCACAACATACAAAATATATGAACCGTGACTGATGACTAATAAGCAGTGGAGGACAAGGTTTGCGATGATTAGAGCCAGTCCTGCTCTCTCGGACTTTGTTCCGGCTAATGGAAAGTCACAATCTGTAAAATTGCCTTTCTCAGCAATTTCCATAGAGTCAGTAATGTAGCCTGAAAAAATCATCATCATGAGAAACAGAATACAGAAGAGAACATGTGATGTGGTCCACAAAAATAAGAAAAGGGAAGATCCATTCAGTCTAGCTGCAATCCATTTTTGAATTACTGGATGAAATAGACATTCCTTGACACTTTCTCTTGCTGCTTGGTCTTTCTCAAGCAGCCCCAGACCAAATAGTGGTGACCTCAAAAAATCCAGTGTAGTCATATTTTGCTTTTCATACCTTGTAACATCAAGCCAGATGTCATCATGGATTCCAGCACTTGGCCTTCTTACAATATAAATGTCCTCAGTCATGAGAATAGCCAAAAACATCCGGAACTGCCTTAATAGTACACACTCTTCAAGGCAGTTCATGTTCATAGCTCGTTCATTCGCCAAGAGATCTTGAAGTTCTAAAGTGCCAAGGAGTTTTTTCAAGAAGACATATGTATCTCGCATTCTTCCTTCTAATTCTGGATCTACAGCTCCAGTGGCTATAAGGCAATTGATGACATTTGCCCCCTTACTGTTAACTGCCTGAACATCTATGTCATGTTCATAAAGAATCTTCAAAACATCAGTCGCTCCAAATACAGCTGCCAGATGCCAAGGCCGGTTTATTTCTAAGCTGACTGGGAGATTGTTTTTGGACCAAATCTTGGTCCTCTTAATGTCGAAATTGATGTCTTTGTTTGTTGTGAATATCCCATTGAGCAGTTCCTCTTTATTTGCCGCATAGTTGCCTAGAGTTGCCGAAACCAAATTGGCATCATTTGTTATGATTGCATTATACCAGGCACCAAAATGAGTTATTGGCAGTAAGCTGTTTCCCAAATGATTTGGTAAGGTTTTAAAGTCCTTTTCTTCATTGACGTTCACCTGAGCCATTTAAGAGATTGACAATGGCGCCACCTATATTCCTCTTTGAATGAAACCGATCTGTCAGTAATGTTAAGAGTCCTGAGACTGATACTAGCAACCGATATGCATCCCTATTAGGGCAAATTATTTATGCGGCACCAACGTTGCAGGCGTCATCAAGTTAAGTGCATCTACCTGGTCCGTGTTCAAAGGGTAAAAGCTCTTCGTGTCTTTGTGTCTACATTGATCATTCGGCCATGGAGATAAAATGTGACTAAAACAAATTACTGAGAGGTTGGCAAATATGTGTCAAGATAATATTTATACCTCTGATGTTTCTTGTGAAACGGTTTAGTATGAATTGTAATTACACAAATGTGAGTCAGGGGATTGGTAGATGTGTATAAATATATATTTACAGTTTATTGCAAAGTGCGTATGTAATGTATGGTATCATAATAGATTGCAATAATAAAATCTTAACTGTATTCTTATAAATAATGTCTTTCTCTTTTACATTCTTCCCCGACAAGAGTGGTAAGTGAGAGACGCTGAAGGAGCCAAATTGTGATCATTTACTCATTCTCCATATTAGTCAATAGTCATAGCGCAGTAAACAACAGCAATTTGTGATTGTTTTGCGATCCTTCTCAGTCCCACACTGGTCATGCAGGGTGAGGTAGGGGAAAGCAATAGGTTGGCGAACATTTTATTGGCAAAAAATTGCCATGCGCAAATGACGGCTTGCAGTAATGCAAGATAGAAGAGTGTAACTAGGGCTCTGACACAGACGTGTTCATCAATCGCCCTGAATACCTATTTTAGTGATGTCACCCAGAGATAGTTTTGATCTTTGGAAATGATTTACATATGTGTTTTGACTCGTTGGCTAGGGTGTGCATATTCAGAGTTGGACTAGCAGCATTTCGGGCCCCATGGCAAAATACGTAAATGGCCCCCCTAATGCTACATTCTCACGGCGGCTCCTGGAGAACTATTTGAATCGGCGTCAGAGTATTTCCTGGTAATTTGGATGAATTTGGGTGATCCGCCATCGACTTTTCACATCCCCCAGGGGAAGTTTTTGATCCCCTCAGCGGTTCCTAGAAATTGAAAAACTGCGCCGTGGATGTCAAAAAAGATTCAACAGGTACAAACTTTTTTTTCATGACGGCGGAACAGAGCCCAAAATTTTCTTGATTTTTGGATGTCCGGTGTGGATTTTTTCAGTGAGAACGCCTCAAAAACATCTCCGGCGGGATATTAGGACATCCCCTGCCCCTGAGGGGACCTCTCCTGCCCCCGCGGGGACCTTTCCTGCCCCTGGGGGGACATTTGAAGCCTCGCCGGCAGTTTTTGACATCCCGCCGCGGTGAAATAGGTTCCCTGAGGGGCAGTTATAGGTTCCCTGAGGGGTACTTTTTATATCTCGGGGCGATATAAAAGTATCCCTCAGGAGGAGGAAATTCCTTTCCCCCGGCGAACTTTTGGGGACGGCGTACAACTTTTCTTCCCCGCAGTGAACAAAAAGAACCCCGCCGTGATATGCTTTTAATTAATTATGTAATGCTTTTATAAACATTGTATGTCGCCGTGATAGTCATTTTTTTCCTAGAATTCAACTCAAGCTACCCCTCAGTGGCAAAAAAGTTCTCCGTAACGTGCCGTGAGAACTGGGCATATGTCCCTACAATCTACAATAAATTATAATTCAAAAATCCCACTGCTTGTGATTAGTGAGTTGCAGGATACAGTACAACCCAAAATAAAGTACGATTACCCCAGCAGGAAGGAAGAATCAGCCACTACTTTACCCTTTAACACCTTTTGACTACCCCTGAATCACTTCCTACTTTTACCTACTTGAAACTACCTTTTAAAATTACATTAAAATCACATTTAAGCAACACCAATTTAAACTCAATCACGCTAATTGTGTTTGATTTAATTTATATTTTGCACCTATGTCAATTGCAGTTACATTGGTAGCTGTCTAAATAGAGTTCTTAATGTGGGTTAAGGTTGTTGTAAGGAGTCAAAGGAAGTTGTAAGGAGATTTGGGGTGGAGAGGAGAAAAGAGGGCAAAATAGGTAAACAGAGGACTTCTGACAGAAAATTTTCTTACTTTATTTTGGGTTGTACTGTAGTTGGCAAAAAATCCTGTTTTGGAAAATCCAGAATCATGTAAACACTTGACGGTCAGCGAGACAGCAAATTTTGCATCAAGTAAGTGCGAAACTAGACAAATGTCATAACATCGTTCAAAACATCAAGGCAAAAGACATTATATATCAAGAATAAGCAAACTATTTTGTATTAGAGGTTTACAATACAAGATTATGCATGCTTATGGAAAATACACAGGTAATTTTGAGACATCCTGCAATTCAACAGAAGTAGACTTTGACCAGGTTATTCCTGACCATACATATTTTGCCAGTCACTACTTTAAGAGTAGTCTTAGACAAACTGAATTAGCATACAGTTATTTGAATAAATTGAGAGTGAAAAAAGATCATTTGAATCATTATGTCATAGTACTACAGGATAATGTTGCAAATAAATTTCTTTATTGATATCAACGACAGCAAGATCAGTGTCCATGGTCTTCATTTCCTTGATATTATAAAGTCAATGAAAAGAAATTAGGAAAGCATCCAATTAGATTCTCCTTCTATTTTGTTGTACATGATCAACACAGACTCGGTGCAACAGAGGATTGCAAACCAAAATTGTATGCAGATGATGTCAATATCATTTGCAGTCAAATATTTCTAGATTTCAAATGCATTTTAACACATACGCTGGCTTGATAATTTGGCTGATAATATTCTAACATGTACATACAATATACCTCCATGTACCCAAAAATATTTTTCTCCTGTTTTGGAAGAATGTGTCTATCATGTATTTCCACATAATTTCCTGCTCCAGTGCAAAGCTCAGATTCAGTATAGCCTCTATGACATCCTTGTTTCTGCTTATATAACTTGTTGAATCAGAATAAACGGCTATAAGGAGGTTGAGAAGAAGTACTGCATTGACTGCAACAACAACCATGTGTGCTATGGCATATCTGGAAGAAGATCCTGACACAATGCCGACTTTGTGAATGTTCAGAGTCATCTTAAATATTGTACAGAACGCCATTAATGGCTCATTGAAATTTGGATCACAAAAGTTCAATTCATACCTGTTGAAAATAAATCCCATTGAAAAGTAAAAAGAAATATTGAAGAATCCCACAAGGACGGATAGTATCAACAGGTCTCTGCTCATCACCAATGCACGATAACACAACATCCTCACCTGGGAGAAGTACTGTCCAAAATAAAGAAGACAGTATATAACCCATGACATGTTGATGAAATTCTTCACTTCAAGAAGTTCTCTTGGAATAACATTCCTCTTTTTGCAGTGGTTGATAAGCAAGAAACTTTAGAATGCTAATGTCAAAATTGAATGGACCAAATGCCAAAAAGCAAAGGACATTCCATGAGACACCAGTCTGCCACAAAAAGAGTTTCTGAAGCGCAAGACAGCTATTGCAGATTTTGGTGCCTTGATGAGGCAAAAAATCATATTTTTGATACTAGAGAGAAGGAAGCAGATATTAACAGCAGAGACAATCCAAATAAGAATAATTCCTGCTTAAGTGTCTCGCATATCCATCATGAATCCACAAGCCTCGATGTCTGAAGTAGGTGCAGCGTTTTGTCCCAAGTCTGCTAAAAGAGTTGTTGCGATGTATAAACCACAAATGCAAAAGTGGAAGAACATCCACATGACAAATATTGGTTTTTGTCACTTGCAATTTCACATCTATCCATTGCTGATTGATTGGTTGAAGCAAGTAATTCTTGAATTTTTTTCGATTCGGCCTGCTTCAGACTGATGTATTTCATCAAAAGCAATGGCGAGGAAATTATGTCATGACACGAAACACAGGCAGATTCATACTTTGTAACATCCAACCAGACATCTTCATGAACAGTGTCTTCTGACTTTTGTATGCAGAATCCAGGAGTATGCAGAATGGCATTTGCAAGGCCAAAGGATCCAAGGAAATTTGCTTCTTCTAAACTGTTGAAGTTGAACTTGTGCCAATATTCTAACAAATCTTTCATTTCCTCTCCACTCAGCAAACTTACCAAAAAGTTGTACACTTTTACCATCTTGTCTTCCAGTGTTGGCTCTTTGACACTAACAGCAATTAAACAATGAATGATGTTTGTTCCAGATGCATTAACTTGCTTCACATCAACACCCTTTTCATACAGAAGTTTCAAGATGTCAGTGGATCCAAAAACTGCTGCCAAATGCCAGGGCTGATTGATCTCCATGTTGGCTAGATTATCTTTTGTGCTCCATGACCAGATGTTGTGCACGGTTGCTTTTGGTGAGTCATCCTCTGTATCATTCTAAAATTCTTAAAATAAGGGAAAATCTAGTCAACTTTAACAGATATCAGCCAACAGGCAGTACTGCATCTCAGCTCATCGAGTTCGCACCTGTTTCAGGCGAGACCATCATTAAGTTTCTCAAGACATCAAAGCCAATCAACCTGTTCTAGTGATCCCATTCCATCGTCACTCGTGTAGGATAATGCGAATGTCATAGCCCCATTGATCACCTCCATTGTAAATAAATCCCTAATCTCAGGGATATTTCCGGACCATTGGAAAACCGCAAGTGTCGCACCACTACTTAAGAAGGAAGGGCTTGAACTCACCAAAAACAACTTCAGGCCTGTCAGTAACTTGAGCTATATTTCCAAAATAACTGAAAAATGTGTCATTAAACAGCTCAATCATCATCTTAGTATCAACAACCTCGAGTCTGGCCACCAGAGTGCCTACAAAGAAACTTTCAGCACTGAGACTGCCATCTGCTCTCTCGTTAATCATCTGTTCTGGGCTTTGGAAAACGGTCAAGCTTCAATTGTGACTGCTCTCGACTTAAGTGCCGCCTTCGACACTGTTGATCACTCTATCCTCCTCGATCTTCTAAACAGGAATTATGGATTATCTCATGATGCCTTGCAGTGGTTTCGTTCGTATCTTCTAGATCGTAAGCTCCATGTCAAAATCAATCAGGATCACTCTGATATTCACAAATTCAATTTTTCTGTGCCGCAAGGCAGCTGTCTTGGTCCAGTCCTTTTTAACATCTACTGTAGCACCATCACTGATTGTGTTGATAACAACCAACAAATTTGTGGCTATGCAGATGATCATTGTCTGTTTGACCATTTCACACCGGGAAACTCAACAGAAGAGCTTGACTGTATCAAACGCACTGAGACTTCTCTTGTTAACATAAGCGGTTGGATGTCATCAAATCGCCTTAAAATGAATGCTGACAAGACTGAGGTCACCATTTTCGCCAGTAGACAGAAGCATAGCAATGTTATTACTACATCCATCAATGTTGCAGGTGACCATGTGCAAGTATCTGACAGTCTTAAGTACCTTGGAGTCTGGTTGGATACTCATCTATCAATGGATAAACACATCTCCCTGAAGTGCAGAACTGCAAGTCTCAACATCAAACGCATTGCAAACATCCGTCGTTTCATTGACACTGACACAGCCAAACTCTTGGCTGTATCTATGGTACTGTCACATCTCGACTACTCGAATAGTGTCCTCTGTGGCCTACCGAAGAAATCCCTTAATCAGCTTCAGCGAATCCAGAATTGGGTGGCTAAGGTAGTTCTCCTGAAGGACAAATATTCAAGCTCACGTGATGCTCTTAAAACACTCCATTGGCTACCTGTCAAGGAGAGAATTGATTTTAAGATACTCTGCTTAGTTTTCAAATGTCTTCATCATCAAGCTCCAGACTATTTGTCATCCCTGCTGAAAATAAAACAACATCATAGAACCACACGGCAAAGCAGCCGAACCGGCATCATCCTAGAAGTTCCAAATGTACAACGATCTACATTTGCTTCAAGATCATTCAGCGTACATGGCCCTCGTCTGTGGAATGCTCTGCCTACCAACGCGAAGTCAGCTGAGACTCTATCCTGCTTCAAACGAATTGTTAAGACTGTGCTGTTTAGACAAGCCTTTCAGCTTGGGACTGATTAGCAGTTACTATTCTCATTTACCCGTTTTTACTGTCATTGTCATTTCTCTTTTTAACATTTATTTGTCTCGTTTAGTGTATTTATTCTCACACCCAGGAGGCAGCAGCCGCGGCCAACCTGGTCTGTGATATTTTAATCATTCCTATATTTTAAAATTATTCTTACTTTATATTTGTTTTTGTTTTTTTACCATTTTATTATCAATGTAAAGCGCACCAGAATGTATTAATTTATAATTGGTAGCGCTATATAAATGTAATAATAATAATAATAATAATAATAATATCATCAGTGAATGCTCCGTTTAAAAGTGTATCTATGTTGTCTGTGTCCTGAACACTTGAATCAAACAATAGTTGTGCCAATTTAATGTCATTTTCGATTATTGCATCATACCAGCACTGATGAGACTTGAGTCCAATATTTCTGGCCATCTTGCTCGCTTGATTCCTGCAGGACCAATAGTTGTGTGCTAGTTTCCCCAACTGCACATGTCTCACTTTTGAAGGATGTCCTGAATATTAAATGCTTCATATCTGATAAGTTTTAATGTTTGTTAACCTGTCATGAAAAATGCTTACTTGCTGATTACAACATGGCTCAAGCAGAGTCAAGCACCATTGTTGATGGCATTTACTTGAATGACTTGTTGCCTGGCACTGGCTGTTTTGAAAACACCATCTGCTTGTACCAATCTATTGTTTCTTAATTGCTGAGTTACCTCTTAAACATCTGAATTTTTTTGGCATTATTTATCCTTGAATTGAAGTTGGAATGTGGCCTGAAAATGTATCTTCTGCAAGATTTATTTATTTAATTCTTTGAGATACCATTAACATGAGAAATGATTTTTATATTGTCCAATAATGTTGTAGTTATGTTTACCAACATCTCAGTAAAATCGCCAGTCAAGTTCTTTTGACTTTGACCAAGTCGACGATCTTAGCGGGATTGGAGTAAAACAGGGTGAAAGAAGAATTGGGCCAATAAATAGTTATTGCTTTACATTGAATTGGAGCCCTAAACGTGTTTTTCCAGACAGGTCTTTTGCGCCGAAGTCAAAAGGACTGATTTGCCTCCAAAGTGATGTGTGCATAAATGAGTATTGCTATTGGTTGAGAGATCTTTCAAAAGTATTCGATTGTTTACCCCACAGACTATTAGTTGAAAAATGTAGATGTTACAAATTTTGTGAAAATTCAGCTAAGCTTATTGAAAGCTACATAGAAAATAGATCACTAAGAGTAAAAATAGCACATATGTAGCTATAATCTTTAGCATGACACACTTGACACTGTTTATTTCACATCAATTGGAAGGTCTGCTGGACTGTTATAATGCAATGGAATAGCTCGAGAATGTGATGACCTAATATCTCCCACTAATATCTCCCACTAGTACGCCACTACAATTTGCTGACTCTTGGTGGCCATTTAGAAATAGGCCAGAGAAATTTTTCAGAGAGCTCAGCACTGTGATTAGTCGAGTTCTTTTCTGCCAATCAAAGAGCAGCTTAGTCTTCACAGAGTGAGTCTGAATGACACAACAATGGCTGCCATTGGCCAGAAAATGTTTCCTGTTAAAATGACTAAACTCAGTCGGACAGTGTTTGTGATATCTGATCTCAGTCTCCTCAGGAACCTCTAAAATGTTGTTCTTTGCTTCAGTTTTAGTAGGCATTTTCTTTAGTGTTAGTACTAAGCATAATGGGTTTCTTTTCGACTTGCTATATATCATTTTATCTGATTGGCTCTGCTTATTTCATCAACCAACAAGCAAAAAAGTAAAATGCATGGTAGTAAGTTGAAGAGGAACTGCTGCTAATTAAAACTGCTATAAGACTGTCATTGGAATTATTGTCATTGCCATAATTGGCCTCAATGTAAATCATAACTTCAAGAATTTTAAATTGCTGCACTACCCTCCAAAATTTTGAATACACCTGGATAAGTGAGGTTTCTTTTAAAAATACTTTATTTTGAATTGAATTTTTGTTTGATATTTACATCAAACAACATAAGAAGTCACATTGAAGTCAGAAAATTTATTTATTTTGTCATTTTAGGTCATTTTGTTTGAAATATATGGCCTTTCTCGATATAATTTTGGGTTACCATGAAGTTTAATCATAGAATGTATCTTCTCCAATGAAAATTATTTCATTTGAGCTGTTTCAGCATTATTTTCACCCAAAAATAGCCAAAATCAGTATTTTTGGCAGATTATCAACTGTCATTTTTTGGTCTGAAACTACTTGTAAAATCATCACACGCCAGTGGAAATGTGTAAAAAAAGATAAAATGTCATAAATGTGGAATAACAGTGCTTTTATAGCTTTTCATAACTAATGAAAAAATGGGATAGTGAGAAATTTATATAAATTTACACCAAAATGATCTAAAATCATGACACCTTATGGCCTGAATGCGAATTTCCATATCGTTTGATGTAAGTATAAAACAAAAGTTGTGTTGAAGATGAGGTATTTTTGAAAGAAATCAAACCTTTTCTGGTGTTATCAAACTTTTGGAGGGTAGCGTAAATGATTAAATTAATTATGCATCTTCAATGAATTAAAACCAATGCAACATTAACGACACAATTTATATTTTTATTGAGATACTTCTCTAATGAGAAGAATGTTAGATGCATATATGAACAAATGACAAAATTGTGCTTGAAAAAAAGGTTATTCCCAAGCATAGACAAGAAATTATGAAACAAACAAATATTTACATCTGAAAAATAAAATAAAACAAAACATGTTTTAGATCACCAACCAGCCAAGTTGTAAAATCCATAATAAAAACATTGTGTATGTCATATGAACAGAAAACCACTCTTTCATATATTTCTAATAATGTTTCAGCCTGCCTGAAATTACTCGCACATGCAAATATATCTTATCATCTTTGTGCACAAAGGAGTTTTCCCGCTCTGTCTTTTTTGACAGGTATTTTGCAAGTGGATTTTCTTTGAAACTGAGAGACATGTTGATATTTTGGATGATCTTTAGGGCTTCAGAATTCTGGTTGACAAAAGTCACAGAATCTGAAAACACTGCGATCAGTAAATTCAGAAGCAAAAGAGCATTTACAGCAACAAACACGATATGGGTTGTGGCAAGACCAATAGCATCAGAAAGACCAAAGTTTGAAGATGGTTCCATATTCAGTAGAATTTTGAAGTTGGTATAAAGTCCCTGGAATATATCACTGTAGCTTCCATGGCAAAGATTGATTTGTGGACGGTTTACTACAACAGAAAAACTCAGCACAAATGGGACAGAAAGAATCAACCACAGGATGGCAAAATTTAACATGTCATACAGCATCATGAATACTGAAAATATCAATGTACCCATGGGTAAGATTAACTGTGCAAAGTACAAGAGACCAAAAAACATCAGGAATAGAATCAAAGTGTTCAAGATCTCAAAGACTGCTCTTGGGGCTACAAGTTCTCCAGAATAGTGACTTGCTAGGAGTAAGGAACACAGTGTCACAACCAATGTATCGCACACAGTACTTGACAATATGAAGAAAACTGCATTTGATGCTTTCCTGGAGCCGTTATCAAGTACTGTTCTCATAGCTTGATTCTTGGAAGCAGAACCAATTGACATAACCACAACATACAAAATATATGAACCGTGACTGATGACTAATAAGCAGTGGAGGACAAGGTTTGCGATGATTAGAGCCAGTCCTGCTCTCTCGGACTTTGTTCCGGCTAATGGAAAGTCACAATCTGTAAAATTGCCTTTCTCAGCAATTTCCATAGAGTCAGTAATGTAGCCTGAAAAAATCATCATCATGAGAAACAGAATACAGAAGAGAACATGTGATGTGGTCCACAAAAATAAGAAAAGGGAAGATCCATTCAGTCTAGCTGCAATCCATTTTTGAATTACTGGATGAAATAGACATTCCTTGACACTTTCTCTTGCTGCTTGGTCTTTCTCAAGCAGCCCCAGACCAAATAGTGGTGACCTCAAAAAATCCAGTGTAGTCATATTTT
This sequence comes from Platynereis dumerilii, assembly GCA_026936325.1. NCBI lineage: Eukaryota > Metazoa > Annelida > Polychaeta > Phyllodocida > Nereididae > Platynereis > Platynereis dumerilii. Next base: position 13,811,251 of record JAPTHN010000016.1, on the reverse strand, counting down.
GCTTTTCATACCTTGTAACATCCAGCCATATGTCATCGTGGATTCCAGCACTTGGCCTTCTTACAATATAAATGTCCTCAGTCATGAGAATAGCCAAAAACATCTGGAACTGCCTCAAAGCCACACATTCTTCAAGGCAGTTCATGTTCATAGCTCGTTCATTCGCCAAGAGATCTTGAAGTTCTGAAGTGCCAAGGAGTTTTTTCAAGAAGACATATGTATCTCGCATTCTTCCTTCTAATTCTGGATCTACAGCTCCAGTGGCTATAAGGCAATTGATGACATTTGCCCCCTTACTGTTAACTGCCTGAACATCTATGTCATGTTCATAAAGAATCTTCAAAACATCTGTTGCTCCAAATACAGCTGCCAGATGCCAAGGCCGGTTTACTTCTAAATTTACCGAGAGATGAAGACTATTGTTAGACCAGATCTCTGTCTTCTTAATGCCAAAATTAATGTCTTCATTTCCTGTGAATATTCCATTGAGCAATTGCTTTGTGTTTGCAGCACTGTGACTGAGAGTTTCCAAAACCAAATTGGCGTTGTTTGTTATGATGGCACTATACCAGTCACCAAAATGTGTTATTGGCATTAACTTATCATCCAAACATTTTGGTGTGGTTCTTAAATCTTTGTATTCTTCAAATTTCATCTTAGTAATATTCTGGTTAGACATTGACTCCTTCTATATTCCTCCCTGATCAAAAGCTGCTATGAATCTCCGACAGGACTGGTTACAAATGAATCTTGAGACTGAAAACAGCCACTGCTATTCATTCATCCTTATTAAAGCTAATTATTTATGCAGCACCAATGAGAGAGGCGTCATCAAGCTAGCTGTATCTGCGCGGTCACTGGCCAAAGTATAACAGGCCTTTGTTTGTTGATCAATAGGCGGTTGAGATAAGATATGACCAGTTGCTTCACTGAGAGGCTGGCAAATATTATAACATCAACACTTCAAGACAATGTTGATATCACAGATGGTGCAAATTAGAACTGTTTCATAAGAATTATAATGACATGGAGTGACAAGGGGTTGGCAAACAATTAAAAGGCAAGAAATTGCTTTGCACAAATGACGGCTTACAGTAACGCAAGATAGAGTGTAACTTGGGCTTTGACAAAGATGTGTTTATCAATCGTCCTGAACTTATTTTTAGTGATGTCACCCAAAAGATAGTTTTGATCTTTGGAAATTATTAACATATATATGTGTTTCGACTCATTGGCTTCGGTTAGCATATTCAGAGTTGGACTGGAGGTGTTTCGAGCCCCATGGCAAAGTAAGTAAATGGCCCCCCTAAGTCTCGCAATCAGCAATAATTCAAATACGAAAAGCAATTTACAGTAGCATGATAAAAATTAGTAAATGGTTATCAGGGCTTGCGCTAATATGAGAGAATCCTGTCCTACTCAGTTTATTTGGTTGCATCATGCAATCATTAACCTGACAGCGAAGTCTTGCTGTTTGACTTTTTTCTTGAAATTTAAATTTTTTGACATCTTGCATGGGCCCCCTCCCTGCCCCAAGGTTCATTCACTGGCATAGGCATACTGCAAGCCGCACTTAATACAAACTTCTTTCATTATCCTTGAAGTGATCCTTCATCATCTATATCAAGCACACTTGTTGGAGTAGACACACCTGTAGTTTCAAAATTCCAAAGATTTTGCACAGGCTGTTTCTTTGTAAGGCTAATTGACTCAATGGTCACCTATGGAATATGTTGCCCGTGATTCTGAGAGCAGCCCAGAGTTTATATCAAAGTGGATTTTACGCTATACAAAAAAAATTATTATTATTGTTTGTTTTTATATCTATGAATCAAGGCCCTGATATTCTTGCAAAAAGGAGTTTGAATTGGTGAACTAACTGACAATTTAGGAGTTGTGCAGATTTCCACCAAAGCAAGTCTGACAAATTTTCAATTCATGGCAATCGAAAATGAAATTATGACATAAACAGAAATATATTTTTAGGAGAGGGAATAATAAATTTATGTCTGTTTATGGCTTTATGCTGAATGACCAGTTCTTGACTAGGTTGGGAAAATAAAGCCCAGGAAAATAGTTATGCATTTTTAATTTGACTGAGTTTATACAGCATCTTAAGAAAGGCAGCTGCCTTGATGCTTTGTCATACAACTAAAACATTTTTCAAGCAGATGCCCTCATTTGCACATCCCAACAATGGCATGTCTTTGCACTGCCCAGCCCTCCCTTCCACTCATTTGAAATTGTTACAGTTGATTCCAAAGTTGCTTTAACTTTAACCATGCGATGGCTTTTCAAAACTGAAGTAGAGTTGCAGATCTCCCATTTTCCATATGGCTGTTTAATTTAAAGTGATTAGATTGAGCTATAGGAAGTGAGAGTCATTTATTTAGCTAAAAAAAACAAAACACAGGAAGTCTGTTGAATTTGGTCAAATACTGCAACAGTCATCTAGCTGATAACGTCAAGTCACAATTTCATCTGGTAAATGACAAATGGTGACTGATGTGGCATTTAGGCTCTAATTAGAGCTTGAAGCAATTATTTGTTTCAGGACCAATTGCTCAAACTTTGTTGCTCCATCCAAGTTGGTCCACTTGGTCAATAGGGTGGGCTGAAAAAAACTTTTTTTGGAATTTCAATATGCCAGTGGTATAGAAAGTTGGTTGTGGCCAAAAAATGAAAATTTGTGCAAAAAAAATTTTGTGGCATGTGACTTGTGCCGGGCCACTCCGGCTTTTATGAAAATGCATATTTTCAGCCATTTCGCATGCCTTTTTAGACCATCTTTTGGCCTGAGTCAGCAACCTTGGTTTCAGAAGGCTCAATGGCATACTTAAATCTTCTATGAAGACCATTTTGGATATGAAATGCCATAAACAGGTCCCTGATATTTAAGATATAGCCATTTCTGGGTAAATGTTGGGGAACAGAATTTGGCTTTTTTTGCTAAAAATTGCCCGAAAAAATTAAAAATATCGGAATTGACTGCACAAAAAATTATTCCAAGTGAATTGTAATTACCCTGTGTCCTCCCTAATGCCCTAAAAAACACTTCCAGCGCATTACCTGCATCAATTTGTGGTTTCAGTTTCCAGAATAGGGGCAATTCTGTAAAGTCAGATTTACAGATTTGACACTTTAGCAGCTTGTGGAGCCCTACCATTACGCCTCAGTTATTTCATTGTTAAATAGGGATGAGGCCAGGTAATAGGGGTATCAGACAAGCCATCAACCAAAGCTCCAAGTGCAATAGGAGCTGAGCTACAAGGTGAAATGTCATCTTGTCGAACGTACAGCGCATGAGTAGTATTGAGTACATTCGACAGGATGACATTTTGCCTTGTAGCTCAGCTCCTATTGCACTTGGAGCTTTGGTTGATGGCTTGTCTGATACCCCTATTACCTGGCCTCATCCCTATTTAACAATGAAATAACTGAGGTGTAATGGTAGGGCTCCACAAGCTGCTAAAGTGTCAAATCTGTAAAACTGACTTTACAGAATTGCCCCTATTCTGGAAACTGAAACCACAAATTGATGCAGGTAATGCGCTGGAAGTGTTTTTTAGGGCATTAGGGAGGACACAGGGTAATTACAATTCACTTGGAATAATTTTTTGTGCAGTCAATTCCGATATTTTTAATTTTTTCGGGCAATTTTTAGCAAAAAAAGCCAAATTCTGTTCCCCAACATTTACCCAGAAATGGCTATATCTTAAATATCAGGGACCTGTTTATGGCATTTCATATCCAAAATGGTCTTCATAGAAGATTTAAGTATGCCATTGAGCCTTCTGAAACCAAGGTTGCTGACTCAGGCCAAAAGATGGTCTAAAAAGGCATGCGAAATGGATGAAAATATGCATTTTCATAAAAGCCGGAGTGGCCCGGCACACGTCGCATGCCACAAAATTTTTTTTGCACAAATTTTCATTTTTTGGCCATAGCCAACTTTCTATACCACTGGCATATTGAAATTCCAAAAAAAGTTTTTTTCAGCCCACCCTATTGGTCAATGTCCAAACAACAATGAGCTCTTCACTCTAAAAAATTTCAGACAAATTTGGTTTTTTAGATTCAAAATGGTTTTTTGAAAAACCAAATTTCAATGCAAAAAACCAGAATGGATTTTTTTTTAAATCCATTTTGGTTTTGCATTGAAATTTGGTTTTTCAAAAAACCATTTTGAATCTAAAAAACCAAATTTGTCCTGGAATTGATTAGAGTGTCCTCGACAATCAACCAGATGTGATGATTAAAACTTGACTGGCGATTTTACTGACAGGTTGGCAAACATTACTTCATCACTGTTGGACAATGTAAATACCATTACCCATGATAGTGGTGCCTCGCCAAATCAAAAATAAGAAAAATTCGACAACCTATTGATAATCAACAGGCCTAAAAGTGGCCATAAAAATGGCTAGGCATATTGAATTTTATATGGTAATTTAATATCGCAGATTATTGCTAATCTGTTTACAATGAACTTCCCTAAACATGGTCATAAAAATGGCTAGGCATATTGTATTGCATATTGTTATTTAGCATACTTACCAGGCTATCTGGCACATATAGTTTCATTTTGGACCAAGGGTCTGGATAAATTTGCCACACTTTCTGTTTCTGCTGTGCTAAAGTTACTTTTCATTTTTACAGTGGCAACTGGTACAGGTCTTACATTCTAGTTTTACAGTGTATCAGTTTCTGTAGTTTCCATGAATTCTTTACAGCTATTGTCAGCTATTGTCTATAGAACACTTTCACTGTTTGTAACGGTTCACATGTCCATGTGTCACTGGTGTTTCCTCTTCCCATAACTCATTCAATCATTCTAAGCATTGCAATTGAAGTAGAAACATATCTAAGAACTTCAAAGCATATTCATATTAAGCATAAGGAACACCAAAAAAAGGTAATTCAGTTTCCATTATGATATAAGAATCAATTTATATATTTATAGATATTTAGTAAGTCTATGTGTTATATGTGGTGCTGATTATTGGTTTAATTGATTTCAGTATCACGGCATTATACGACACTTTATGGCATGTAAGATAAGACAACTAAGGCAAATAAATGTCAGTGAAACTTCAACAAGGTGTTCAGTGTTCATATTGTGTTCTGAGCAACAGCACGGCTGTTACAGTGATACTTTTTTGAACACTCAGAACATTCTTCGAATGAACACTTACTGCTACCATTGAACACTGACCATGTCATCTGATTGGGAAACAGAAGCCTCAACTTCGTGACCATGCCTTCCGCTTGTCTACAGATAGCCTCAACTTGGTGATATCAACCTCTACTGATGGTATACAATGGCTTCAGCTGACCCCCGTAAATTCAGAAGCACAAGGGATGTGCGAGATGTCGAAAGAGATATCAACGAAGATCTCTTCAATATGATGCGACCAAAGGATACCAGAAGTAATCGCTATCCTAAGGACCAGCCTGATGAACTGGATTTCGACCTCTCTGACCTGGATCCATATGCCCCACGTGCTAACAAACAGCAGATGGACTGGATGTCGGACTGGATGTCGGACTGGATGTCGGAAATTTCCTCACAAATGCAGTTTGGAGTTACCAAATGTGACAAAGACACTAAAAACTCAAAAGACTATAAAGAGACTATAAATGTGAACAAAAGTGCCACTGAGGAACCTCCAACCAACAATGCAGGACCATCGGGTGAGTTGGGATTTGCCTTTTATCAGGGGATCAGACGCAGCCAAAGAGTGAAATCATATACTGATAAAGGGTACGAATATACTTTAGATCTTTGTGTGAAACAATTCAAGGAGGCTGTGACAAAGCAAAAACGTTGTGTGCATAATTGCCAAATTGAGATTGAAAATTGTGAAGTTGACGTCTCTGAGCTCATGAAGTTCAGAAATGACCTTGAGATGTGTGTTGTTAATGTATCTGATGCATTTCACAAGCTAGTTGAATTAAGCCCTGAAAGTTATTGTGAGTACATTGACAAGCTCACTGAGTGTGAGTCAATTAACAGGGTAACATTGCACATGGTTACTGAGGCATTGCGTGAATTGGAGACTAAAAGTCTTTCTAGGTCCAAAGGTAGTCACAAAAGTGGTCAAGTTTCATTATCATCTCATCATTTGTCCTCTCACAAGTCCCATTCAAGTAAACATGAGAAATCTGTTGCATCTATGAAAATGACAGCTCTGGCGAAGGCAGCCACTTTGCGCACAAAGCTAAAATATTTGGATGCTGAAAATGAGCACAAAGCTAAATTAAACAAATTGAAAACTATGAGAGACCTCGAAATAGAGGAAGCTAAATGTCTTGCTTTCACTGATGCACAGATTTCAAATGTTTCTCCATTTAAGCTGTTTGACAATAGTCAGTCTGTTGTACAACAAGCTGATAATGTTCAAACAAATCAATCAAGGCTTTGTTTGAGAGGTGTGGAAAATGTTTCTGCAACTCAACAACAAGGTTCATTGTTAGATGTCGATGTTGGTATTTCACACTTAAATGATCCCCAGAAATCTAGTTCCCCCTCTGAGACCAATACAAGTGTGAACAAACATGCAACAAGTACTTCATGTCCTGTTTTCACAGCTTGTGGTACTTTACCAAATTTTGAACAACCTGTTCAACAAAACATTCACAGTAGTTCAAATTTTAATCAGACTACACAAAGCCTGATTTCTTTTAATGACCCTGTTGTTTCAAAACAACAAACTACTGAATCAGCTGTGAGTGTTAATGTTCATTGTGGACCAATCCCTTCCACCAGTGAACATCAGTGTGGTTGTATTGTGAATTGTAATAGCAATGAACATAGTAATGTGTATTCACATTTGACAAAGCAAAATTCAAACAGTGCATTGAATTCAGAATTAAATGTCAATGCTCAAAATGTTGTTCCTCAAAAAACTCAAAATGTAGTTAGTGATCAGTCATTGCTTTTGTCAACTCACAATAATCAAACTGAAAGGTGTGAAACTGTTGTTAACAGTTTACCAAATGGTCAACACAGTGTTGGTCATAGTTCTTCTGATCCATCACAAATGAATAGCATTGTGAAATCTTTCAGTCAGCTGATCAGTCTGAACAGACTGAAGCCATCTGATCCAGGTAAATTTTGTGGTGATGCACTTCAATATCCCAGTTGGAGAAATGCATTTCGTTGTTTGGTTGACCGCACAGATCTTGAGCCTCTTGATAAGTTACAATTACTTAAAGATAGCCTTGGTGGTGAGGCAAAACAGTGTGTGGAAAACTACTTTATTATGCCTTCGGCTGATGCATACTTTGAAGCCATTGAACTCATTGATAAACGTTTTGGAAGCAACTTTGTTATTGCTCAAGCATTAAAAGAAAGAATTCAAAATTGGACCAAAATTGGCAACAAAGATTACAATGCCCTTCGTGAGTTCAGTGACTTCTTGCGTCAATGTGAGGTAGCATACAGGACTAACAGTAGTCTAAAAGTTTTAGATGATGATTTGCAAAATCGTGTCATGCTCAACAAGCTCCCAGACTGGCTCGTGTCTAAGTGGGCTAGAGTAATACACAAAGCAAAGGGTGAATACAGATACCCAACATTTCCTGAATTTGTTAAATTTCTTGTCAATGAGTCTGATATTGTTTGTGATCCTGTTGTGTCATTTCGTGCAGTTAATGAGAAAAAGAGTAGTCAATCTTCCAAGACTGTGAAATTGACTGTTTCTGGTACGAGTTGTAACACTGTTAAGGAATCTGAGAATTGCATTTATTGTAACAAGAGTAATCATTCTTTAGAAAGGTGTTTCAAACTCAAGGGTAAATCTTATGAAGATAAGAAGGACTTCATTATTGGTAAAGGACTTTGCTTCGGATGCCTCAAAGGTGGACATCTAGCCCAGGACTGCAAGAAAAGACTCAAGTGTGCTGATTGTAAGAAGAGTCACCCAACTGTTATGCATGGTGAGAAGCCTAAGGATGCTCAATCTGTGAATAAGAAGAATGAAGTGAATGATAAGTCAGCTTCTAATAAGGATGGTAAATCTGAGGCCAAACATGTCTCATTCCTAACACATGACCATCAAATAAGAAGAAGCTCCATGGTTGTACCTGTCTACGTCTCACATCGTTCTAACTCCAAAGTTGAGATACTCACTTATGCATTACTGGATTCTCAATCAGACACTTCTTTCATTTCGGAGGATATCTGTAGTCAACTTTGCATTGAAGGACCTCCTGTCACTCTGAAATTGTCAACCATGACTGCTGAAAGCCGCAACATGGAAAGTCAGCGATTATCAGGATTGAGAGTCCGAGGGTTTGATAGTGACATTGATATTCCATTACCTGTGGTGTACACTCACAGTCACATTCCAGCCAACAGAGACTCCATCCCTACGCCAGAAGTTGCAGAATATTGGCCTTACTTGAGACCAATGATAAACAACTTGATGCCTAAGGCTGACTGCAGCATCGGACTTCTAATAGGCTACAACTGCCCCAGAGCACTGATGCCTAGGGAAATCATACCTGCACGTGGATATGGACCATACGCTCAACGTACAGACTTAGGATGGGGAGTCATCGGGCCTATTACAAGAAATTCACACTCAGACGTTGATGATCATGAATGTTATCACACTTGCTCTGATGTTTCCAGTTCCTTCATAGTTCTTCGCACTTCTACTGAAGAGATCCTGAGTCCCCGAGATGGTATCCATTTCTTCAAGAGAGAGGAGGATTACGGGAAACGAAAAGAATGTTCATCTGCAGCTGAAGATCCATGTGATGTCTTCATTGATTCCGAAAGTTCAGATGAGTTGGATGAATCTTGCAGTGATATCAAGACTGATGTTGTCTCCGTGGATCATCTGATTGTTGAAAATTTGAGATCAAAATGTCGCTCTGTTTTGTCTGTTTCAGATCTTGTCAAGGCCGAAAGATGGTTGGCCGTAAGATGGTTGTGTCGGCATGTACAAGAACATTTCGTCTCTGAGGAGATAAACCAGCTGATCGGAGCTTCTGATTGTCATCTAAAGAAAACCAGCAAACGTCCAATCAGAATTTTGCGTTCTGATAGAGGCACCAATTTCATTGGTGGCATGCGTGCTTTGCAACATTCAATGGAGAATGTTGATGACAAACGAGTTAAAGAGTTCCTCTTACAAAGCTCATGTGACTACATTGTGAACTTTCCGAACGCTAGTCATCATGGTGGAGTTTGGGAACGATTGATTCGTTCAGTGCGTTGTGTTCTGAATTCACTTCTCGTAAAGGAAGGTCACATTCTTGACGATGAAGGACTTAGAACGCTTCTGTGTGAGGCTGCTAACATAGCTAATAGCCGTCCTTTATCTGTTACCAACTTAAATGACCCAATGTCCCTTCAGCCCATTTCACCAAATCATCTTCTTACTATGAAGGCAAATGTGGTACTACCACCTCCTGGTGAGTTTCTGTCAGCAGATTCCTACTCCAGGAAAAGATGGCGACGTGTGCAATACTTAGCCAATGCCTTCTGGGAGAGGTGGCGAAAGGAATTTCTATCCTTGATGCAGCCACGCTCCAAATGGACCAAGCAATGCAAGAACTTAGCCGTAGGCAATGTTGTCTTAGTAGTTGATGATGCTATTCCTAGGACACAATGGAAGTTGGGTAAGGTAGTAGAGGCAATTCCAGGATCCGATGGGTTGGTGAGAAAAGTTAAAATCCAAATTGGGAATCCTGGATTTGACAATACGAGAACACACACGGCTCCAAGGTTCCTAGAGAGACCAGTACAGAAATTAGTTCTATTGCTGGACTCATAATTTTGTAAATACTATATCATTTCTCAGTTATGCTCATTGATATGTTCATTGATTTGTCACACTCCTCTTTGTGGTTTCCGAAGATACAAAGTTGACCGTACTTGTATTTATTTATTGCTCTTTGATTGTTTGCCTCTTTACTCTGGTGTGGCATTCCTATCTCATAAGATGTGTTGTACATAAAATTAAGTCATTTTGGTGGGGAGTGTTTCTGCTGTGCTAAAGTTACTTTTCATTTTTACAGTGGCAACTGGTACAGGTCTTACATTCTAGTTTTACAGTGTATCAGTTTCTGTAGTTTCCATGAATTCTTTACAGCTATTGTCAGCTATTGTCTATAGAACACTTTCACTGTTTGTAACGGTTCACATGTCCATGTGTCACTGGTGTTTCCTCTTCCCATAACTCATTCAATCATTCTAAGCATTGCAATTGAAGTAGAAACATATCTAAGAACTTCAAAGCATATTCATATTAAGCATAAGGAACACCAAAAAAAGGTAATTCAGTTTCCATTATGATATAAGAATCAATTTATATATTTATAGATATTTAGTAAGTCTATGTGTTATATGTGGTGCTGATTATTGGTTTAATTGATTTCAGTATCACGGCATTATACGACACTTTATGGCATGTAAGATAAGACAACTAAGGCAAATAAATGTCAGTGAAACTTCAACAAGGTGTTCAGTGTTCATATTGTGTTCTGAGCAACAGCACGGCTGTTACACTTTCTAAAATTTGGACTATCGCAGATTTTTGCTAGAATTCAAAAACTTCCAAACTTTTAGCTGACTTAAAAGTAGTAATAAAAATGGCTAGGCACTTTGAGTTTCATATTGTAATTTAGTATAATTACCAGGCCAACTGGTACATCTAGTTTCATTTTGGACCAAGGGTCTGCACACTCCAGCCACACTTCGTAAAATTTGGACTATAGCAGCTTTTGGCTAAAATTCAACAAACTCTTTATGATGAACTGGCTTAAAAGAGGTCATAATAATGGCTAGGCATATTTTATTTCACATGGTTATTTTAAACATTTACCAGGCTATCTGGTACATATAGTTTCATTTTAGTCCAACGGTCTGGACACGCCAGCCACACTTTGTAAAATTTGGACTATCGCAGATTTTTCCTGAAATTAAACAACCTCTACACTTGGGCCTAGCTAAGAAGTTGTCAAAAAAATGGCTAAGCATGTCGAATTTTATATGGTAAATTAGTACGTTTAATAGGTATCTGGCACATATAATTTCATTTTGGACCATGGGTTTGGACACCCCAGCCACACTTAAAAAAAAATTCGGACTATCGTAGATTTTTTCTGATATTTTAACTGCTGCCATACTTCGAACTGGTGTTGCTTGGGTGTCCAGGCCCATGGTCAAAAATGAAACAATACCCTTTCCATGTCCTTGAACCTAATGCAAATATTTAGGAATATTTCAGTGTATCAAAATAGATTTTATAACACCAAAGATCCTTGGTATTACTAAATCGATGATGGAGGAAAAAAAAACGGCCGTCATTGTGAAAAAAACGGGGTTAAACTGCACTCAGCCTCCCAGGAGAGTATTTTCTAAAAGAATTTTCTGACCCATGAAAACATATGTTTCGTGCCCAAAATCACTGTTCAAGCCCAATTAGATCCAGAGATATTGGCCAAGCTGTTAAATGGCTGCCATCGTTGAATTATCCATCATGGCTGCCGGCTGTTGAGGTTACAAGGTATAAAATGTCCAAGAAGCCGAAATGTGTTCTCTAGAATATACTAGCTTTCCAGTGGTAAGAGTCTTAAAAATTCCAAAGAGGGGAGGGTTTTGGTGTCCATTCGACTAAATAAACAGCAAATAATAAATGCTCCAGATTCATTACTACATTGATTTTGTTCTTATCAAAATTCACAAGAAAGTTGATTGATTCGTCAACTTTTTATTTACACCCAAGTTAAGCTGGGCAGAATCTAAGAAAAGTATTTCTTAAATCTTATAAATAATATACACAATTTTATTATAATGACATTTTAATATGTATTAACAAAGGTATCCTTGGGTTATATTCAACACAGAGAAAAATGTTCATTCACTTCTTCGGAAGAAATACAGTTACTACACAGTGCATGGCATATCAGTTTTCAGAAATCCAGTCTGCCTGTCTCAGTTATTAGACAGTCAATTGGATTTTGGCATCAATGACAACAATGATTCAGAAGTTTTTAATACCAGATCACCTACCCATCATTGTCAAGACATTAACTGTTTCCATTTCATAATCATTTTGGTTCATGTTGGTTTGCCACTTTTTTGGCATAGTTTGCCTGAAATTGTTCGCACATGAACATATATTCTACCATTGTACTCACAGAAACATTTTCTCCTTCGATTTCGGAAGAACCTGTCAGTTGCAAATTTCCAAATGCTTGCACTTTCTAATGCAAAGCTTACCATCTGAACAATTTCTATTGTATCCCAGTTTCTATATATATAACTGGTAGAATCAGAAAAGATTGCAATCAGAAGATTAAGCAGAAGAATTCCATTTACTGCCACCACAATTATGTGAGTGACTGCATATCCTGTGTATGATCCCGAAACAACATCAGAATTGTGCATGTTCAAAATCATCTTGAAAATTGTATAGAAGGCAATATGTGGCTTATCAAAATGAGGATCACACAAATTCAGTTCATACCTGTTCAAGATATATCCTAATGAAAAGTAATACGATATCATAAAGAACCACATAAGAACAGCCAACTTGAAGAGATCCCTGGTCATCATCAAAGCACAGTAAGACAGATATCTTATTTGAGAAAAGTACTGTCCAAAGTAAAGAATGCTGAGCACAATTGTGAGCATGTTCACAGCATTCAACATTTCCAGAACATCACTTGGTATTATGTTTCTTCCTTGGTAATGGTTTAGAAGTAAAAAGATGTCAGATGTTATCACAAAAGCCAAGTGCCCAAATTCAAGTAATGCAAAATACATGTTGTGAGATACTAATCGTTCACGAAATGGGCTTCGACGTTGCAAGATTGCCATTGTGGACTTACGTGCCTTGACCACAGAAATTACAATGCGTGCAACTGAAAATGCAAGGAACCAAGAATAAAGCACAACACTTATCCAGGTAAATATTAATCCTGTTATTTTACTTGGCATTTTCATCATTATGCCACAAGGTTTGCTGATAGAAGCTGGGATCTTTTCTTGCCTGTAATCTGAGAAAACTGATGTCAAGATATACAGAATAAATAGGAAACAATGAAAAACCATCCAAAAGTAAAGCATAGGCTTTACAAGATGTAATTTTGCCTGCATCCACTGCTGAACAATTGGCTGATTTATATAATGTTTGGCTTTCTCAGATTCCGCCTGATGGACACTGATGTATTTCATCAGAAACAGCGGAGAAGAAATGGTGTCATGCCATGAAGCATTTTCAGATTCATATTTTGTGACATCCAACCAGAGATCTTCATGAACTGTGTCTTCAGACTTGTGAATGCAAAATCCAGGAGTGTGGAGAATTGCATTTGCAAGGTCAAAAGTGCCAAAGAATGTTGCCTCTTCCAAACAATTATAGTTGAACATGTGTTTATGATCCAGCAAATCCTTCATTTCTTCTACTTTCAGGATACTGACCAAAAACTTGTACACTTTCAGCATCTTTTCTTCCAGCGTTGGTTCTTTGACGCAGACAGAAATTAAGCAGTTGATGACGTTGGCACCAGATTCATTTACTTGCCTGACATCTATGTCTTTTTCATAAAGATATTTCAAGATTTCTGTGGATCCAAAAACTGCTGCTAAATGCCATGGCTGATTTATTTCCATGTTCACAAGGTCCTCGCCAGCATTGCGAGACCAGATATACTGCATGGTTGTTTTTGGTTCTGCATTCTCTCTGTCATCAGTGAATGCTCCACTCAACAATCTATCCCGTGTGTCAGCGTCTTGACTCTCAAGAATGATTTTAGCAGATTCAGTGTCATCGTTTATAATTGCATCAAACCACGATTGATGTGATTGAAGTTGTATTAATCTAACCATCCTGCTCGAATTGATCTTTCGAGATCTGACCATCTGGTTGAGCAAACAAGGTCTAAGGAGTGATTAATCCACAATATGTCCTTTTTTCCCTAAAGTGGTCTGTGCTATTATGTTTCTTCGACTTCTAATAACTACTTCAATCCTCTGTTTAAGAAAATGCTCTCTGATTACACCAGCTGCTTTAGCACTGCCTTGTGCCGCAGTGATCAGCCACCATTTGAAATGTGTGATGCAATTAATAAAAAAACTCTTATCTTGGCCTGGTGTTATCTTGATTGACTGTTTGACTACTACTCCATTACAATCAGTATGAATTAGATATGTGGCCTTCTTCGAATAATTACTCTGTAAACCATTAGCAAATTGGATGCTGAAAGTGTTCTGTAAACAAAACCCTGTTCTCATCACATTGAAGACAATGACGGTGAGCTGTTTTTGTTTTTGTTTTTTAATTCAGGACTATTGTTATGATGCTGATTTCTACATTCTTCAATGGCATATTTGCAAACCTCTCACCTAGCTTTTTCACATCTATATTATCTATCTGTTTTCTGTCAACATGATGCCATCCTTATTTGTTTTTCTGGTTATGACAACTTGTCATTAATCTCTAGCAGAAGATTCTGTTAAAGTTGATTTCTGACTTTGTGTGCCATCAGTTTTCAGCTTAATTTCCGTTTGCCCTTTATCTGTCAGAAAATGCACCTGATCACAATCTGCTGTTGTGGAACCATCTTCAAACTTTGGTATTTCTGACACAGTTGGTCTTGGTACTACCCACATCGTGTCGTCGCAGTTAATGCACTTCTGCATCCAAATCTGTTTATTGATGTGTTCTCAGATTCTTGTGTCAATCAGAATGCCGAAGTTCTTAGGATTATTCAAAGTACTAACATGGCTTTCACATTCAGGGAAATTATTTATAAAACATGGCACAGTATTTTTGGATGTAAATGACAAGATATACATACAAATAAGAGCTCTCTGGGATCTTTAAATGATTGGTGTTAGGTCTCTAAAGAGCCAAAAAAAGTTGCCAGTAAATATTTGAAGTGAAGAGAAATACTATACGCCAATTGTCCAAGATGCCGTAGAGCCAAAAAAAGTTGCCAGTAAATATTTGAAGTGAAGAGAAATACTATACGCCAATTGTCCAAGACGCTTTGGGATGTCATTTGTGATAATGTATGGTCTCAGAGCAAATTGTCTTGGGCAAATACATGGGTGCCAGTTGGAGGCAGGCACTTGCCCACAATATCCTTCAAGGATTAACTCAAAAAAATGATGAGATAAACTGGACAGATAAACTGGACTGAAGTCTTGTCAGAACTAAGGTTATACAATTAATATCAAAATGTCCAAAAATTGGCACAACTTTTTCTGGACTCTAATTGACTTGAAAACATGGACAAAACTATTAAATGGAGCAGTCTTCGATTACAAAGATGATGACAAACCCAAAACAACCATGCAAGATGTCTGCTATTGCCTAGTCAGGCAACACAAATGATAATCTTGCCAACACGGAGATGAAACAGCCATGGCATTTAGCAACGGTTTTTGGATATCTTAAAACTTCTATACGAACGAGGTGTTGATGTTAAGCAACTTTTAGAATTCATCTAGACAAATATCATTCTCTGTTAAATTGCTGTTAGTGTTAAAGAGCCAACACAGGAAGATAAATGGTAAACACTGACCTCTGTCTGATAAACAGGCTTCGGAGATCAAATGTAACTGACTTTTTACTAAGAGGTTTGCAAATATTATGAGATATCACACTTCATGTCAATGCTAATAACACTGGCGGTTTAAATGGATCTCTTCATGTGAATTATGAGCATGCAAAGTGTTAAGTGGTTGGTAAACATGCGCAGTTGAGAGGCAAGGCATCGGCTTGAGCTGATAATGGTTTACTCACGCAACCAGCCATGATCGCACAAAAGGCTCATTCTCAACAGGGAATATGACAATTAAAAGTGGTATTTGCAATCAGTGAGTGGTAGCAGGGCCGTATCAGTATATTTTGGGCCCGGAGTAAACTGTTTCTAATGGGCCCCCATTGGTGGACAGGCCCCACAGTGCCATCGGGCCCCTGAGCAAAATCGTTGGTGAGCCCCTATTATTGCAATAGCGCTATCTTCCATCTAGAATTCGGTGTTAATTTTTTCATTTAATTTTTACAATTAATTGATTATTTTGCATCAATGATGACAGTCATTCAGAACGTTTGAAGCAAGACCATCAACAAAACATGACTATTTTGTGTCATGCTAGTCTGCTACTTTTTGGCATAGTTTGGCTGAAATGGTTCCCACATGGACAAATACTTCACCACCATACTCATAGAAATAATTTTTCCTACGATTTTTGAAGAACCTGTCAGTTGCAAATTTCCAAATGCTTGCATTTTCTAATGCAATGCTTACCATTTGAATACTTTCTATAATATCCCAGTTTCTATATATGTAACTGGTAGAATCAGAAAAGATTGCTATCAGAAGATTATGCAAAAGAAATCCACTGCCAAAACAATCATGTGTGTAACTGCATATCCTGTGTATGATGCGGAAACAATGTCGGAATTGTGCATGTTCAGAATCATTTTGAAAATTGTATACAAGGCAGTGTATGGTATGTTAAAATAAGGCTCACACAAATTCAGTTCGTACCTGTTCAAGATATATCCTAATGAAAAGTAATACGATATCATAAAGAACCACATAAGAACAGAGAAGCAAAATGATAATGATATCATGTAGAAAGCAACAACGATAACTTGAAGAGATCCCTCTTCATCATCAATGCACCGTAAGATATGTATCTAATTTTAGAAATGTACTATCCTAAGTAAAGAATGCTAAGTACGAGGGTGAACATGTTGATATAATTCAGGATTTCAAGAATGTCACTGGAAACTATGTTACTTCTATATAGTGAATTAGTAATAGTTGAAAAGTAAAAAGATGTCTGATACAATTATCAAAACTAACTGCACCAGGCTCTAAGTAATGCAAAATATGTGTTGTGAGATACTAATCTCTTACGAAATGAGCTCATGTATCACAGAATGGCCATTGTGGACTTACGTGCCTTTAGACTGATGTATTTCATTTTAAAAAAACCAAAGAAATTATGGTATGACATGAAGCACCTGCAGATTCATACTTTGTATGTGTCTTCACACCTTTATATGCAGAATCCTGGAGTATGCAGAATGGCATTTCACTGGGCAGAAGTAACCAATTATAGGGAAAAGTGTGCAAAAAAAGTCTAGAATGGCATTTGCAGGGTCAGAGCTTCCAGGGAATGTTGCTTCTTCTAAACTGTTGTAGTTGAACTTGTGCCGATTTTCTAACAAATCTTTTATTTCGTCTCTACTTAGCAAACTAACCAAAAAGTTGTACACATATACCACGTTATCTTCCAGTGTTGGCTCTTTGGCACTCTATGACAGCAATTAAACAATGAATGATGTTTACTCCAGATGCATCAACTTTCTTCGCATCAACCCCATTTTCATTTTGTTTCAAGATATCTCGCTGCTAAATGCCATGGCTGATTTAAGTCCATGTTGGCCAGATTCTCGCTTGTACTCCAAGACTAGAGTTGCTGCATGGTTGTTTTTGATGAGTCATCCTGTACATTGTCAATAAATGCTCCATTTAAAACTGTATCCATGTTGTCTGTGTCCTGAACGCTTGAGTCCAGCCATTGTTGCGCTAATTTAGTGTCATTTTTGATTAATGCATCATGCCAGCTCTGATGCGACTTAAGTCCAATATGTCAGATAATCTTGCTTACTTGATTCCTTGGAACCAATAGTAGTGAACGAGTGTCATGAGCGGCCATACTAATCATTGAGAGACAAAAGGTATCAGGGCATGCAAATGGCTTCAGTCCACCTACATGCTAGCATATGACAAATCAAAGAAATGCCCAAGACATGTGTGTTTTGAAATATTTGTCACAGATTCCAACCAATTTTACAGTTGATTATGAAAAACATTTTCTCAAAATGCACAGTTATTGTTGGGTGTTGTTGATTCTATAAGTTGTAGATTCTTATCTGCTTCTATCTTATGTCTAACTGTTAAAAGTACAAATATTAACAAACAATGTATAACAGTTTGTGATTACAGATATATGTTAATTAGAATTTGTCATGTGATTTTGTAATAGGCTCCCACTAGTTATGCATTTCTTTAAAATATGCAAATACTATAAAGGAAAAAATGATTTGCATGCCACAGCATTATCAAAATAAGTGATATGTACAAGGTCAACTATTGCATTTGCACCATATCTGTATGTTATTTGCAAAATGACCCTGCTTCTGCAATCTCCAAATTTGAATTGCATACGCTTGTATTGTCTTATATATAGGGTATTTTTGGTATGCATGCGTGTGACGAAAGTCCCCAACTCGAAATGCTCACTTTTGACGGATTTCCTAAATAATAAATGCTTCATAACTGATAAGCTTTAGTGTTTGTTAACCTTTTATGAATAATGCTTACTTGCTGATTACAGCAAGGCTCAAATACCCTTATCCACGGCATTTACTTGAATGACTTGTTCCATGACACTTCCGGTCTTAATTAAACCCTATCTGCTTAAGCCAATACTTCTTAATCATGTGAATTTCCCTGAAAATCAATCTTAAAGAAAACATTTTTTTCTTTTCGAGGGCAACATTATCATGAGTAATGACATTTACTTTGTCCAATATTGTTGAATAAAAACTCAATGCAACATTAATGACTTCTATCATATTTTATTGAAGCGTTTCTTTCAAACAAGTTTAATATATACATTATCCCCAGTAAAAGGGGAACACCAATGGGACTCATGGACTAATTTGTCCCTAACTCTACACTTAAGTGAAATAATCCATTAATTTCAAGATATGATGTAGCCTAGACCTAGATATGATGTAGCCTAGACCTAGTACTAGCAGAATTCAAACTTTGAAAGATGTGCATTTGTTTGTTAGGAAACTTTCAAGAATGGCAGAATTATCCTGGCAAAGGATGTTATTCCCATATGTGACAACAAATATCAAAACAAACAAATATTTACATATGAAAAAAACAAACATTTTAGAGCACCACCCAGCAAACAGGTGAGATCCATAATAAAAAACATTAATGCACATAATATCAACAGAGACACAATGCTTCATAATTCTAATATTCTTTCAGTCTTGCTGAAATTACTCGTACATGCAAGTATATCTTGCCATCTTAATGCTCAAATGCATCCTCATGTACTGTCTTCTCTGACAAGTATTTTGCGATTGGATTTTCCTTGAATCTGATGGACATGTTTATATTTTGAATGATCCTTAAAGCTTCAGAATTCTGGTTGACAAAAGCCACTGAATCGGAAAAAACTGCAATAAGTAAATTCAAAAGCAAAAGAGCATTCACAGCTACAAACACTTTGTCGGCTGTAGCAAGCCCAACAAAATTCCGAAAAAGCAGAAAAGGGACAGCAACCACAGTTCACCATTAACGTGTTTCCTATGAAAGCTCTTTTTTCTCAGTTAGCATCACTGTTTGAATAATTTTATTGCTTTTCATACTGTACAACTATATAAATTATTTCCAAAAATGTCCTAAATTTTCATTCAAGTTTGAATTGCTACTTTCCTAATTTTTTGTATATCAGATTCATGAACACACCGTTGCTGATGTGAAACCTAATTGCTTTAAAGGTCACAGGCAAAGGATTTCAAATTTTAAGACAAAGTGGAACAAAGTAACATTAATCATAATCCCAAATATTACAGGTTTCTTTGCAATAGTAAAGAAGATATTGGCAAATCTTTGATGGAATTTAAGCAACATCAGCAGCATCTTTGCTCTGACCACTCAAGCATGAAGCTTCTGGTCACATGACCTGTGACATCACTGTTACTGTACTCCTGCCTCAGACTGCAGTTCAATGAATGTTTTCCTATCATGTCCAGTCAATATTGCAAAATATAACAGCACTTTTTAGTTTGTTTTTTTTCAATGAAGTTATGAAGTGACTTATAATGTTTTTCGGAAGTGATCTACATTACTTAGCAAGGTATTTACTGGTTTAGTTCTGTCACATTAACCACACAAAATATTTGTTATTGAATAGAAATTAATACATCAATAAATTGCATTGAATTGATCATTTATAAATCTATCTATACTATTCTATAGACCTATTCATCTCTGTAGGTCTATTCATCTATCTCTTTTGAAGTGTTTTTGTTAACATTTTTCTTTCAATGAGCTCATTGCTCATCAAAGACAAAGACTTTCACAAAGGTGATTTTAGACTTTTTATACTGTTCTATAGAAAAGGCCACATCATAGTATTTCAATTATTTAGTAATTATGATATTGACCTGCAGATATGAATATTGACTATTTTGCATA
Source organism: Platynereis dumerilii (assembly GCA_026936325.1). Classification (NCBI taxonomy): domain Eukaryota; kingdom Metazoa; phylum Annelida; class Polychaeta; order Phyllodocida; family Nereididae; genus Platynereis; species Platynereis dumerilii. Next base: position 13,790,983 of record JAPTHN010000016.1, on the reverse strand, counting down.
TATTATATATAAGTTAAATTTAAATATTAGAACCATGGTCTTCTTATCAATTTATGTGGGCCTTTGTGGGGGTTCTATTGTGGTTATGTAATCATAATTCCTTTGTAATCATAACCAGTTATAAATAATTGCCCCTATATACCCCATTCCTGACTCAATATCCAATGTATATTATAACTGTATACACTTGTATATATTGTGATAATATCAGCACTCACAAATTATACAAAAGGAATTACAAGTTAGCTGAGCATGTCCACAGATATTAAAAATATATGTATGACAGATTTTAACTTAGTGAGTGTAATTTCTTGGTTGTATTCCCTGTTCATAGGTAATAGTAGGAAAAGGTGTTGCAATACACATATATCAAGTCTAAAATTGTTTTAATTGATGGTTTGATGTATCAGTCTTATATCTTTAAACATGACAGAAAAATATTCTAGCACTCTTTAGGCCTTTTTTTTCTTATTTATACATCATTTCAGGCAATATTTCTTAAATTGAATAAGATTAAAAAAACATCACTTTTGATAAAGTTTACATATATATATATATGTCTAATATTCAATGTCTGTAGAATCATTACAATAGCCATTCTGCCAGAATGGCTAGATTGTAATGGTTAATTTTCTTATATAATATAACATGTGCAGCAATCATCTTTTAGAAATAGTAAAGTAGTTTTAAAATCCCAATCCAAGAAAAAAAAAGAATCATAATAACTTACTGTCAACTTGTTTAATCCATCAAAATAACACTTATTCCTATATGTCCACATTTAGTTCATCAGTACTTGTATTGACTTCATGAATATAATCATTGAGATTTTGCATCCCAATTCTTTTCAAAATACTTGCTACATTGTTCTATTGTTCATTCATGTCAATATTGAGGAATCACACTGATTAAAAAGTCCACATATTGTCCATTTTGTGTAAAATAGTGCATCTCCAATGCTGAGCCATGTTGAATGTCCCACCTCTACAGTAACAGTGACATCACAGCTCAACCCCTGGTGGAAGAATTTGTAACTACCCTCCAATGGATCTCAAAGTGGTGGGAAACTTAGTATTTGCTGTTTAAAAGCAAATGAAAGATATCTTTGTAATTTTCTTTACTAGAATCCTTTTATTAGACTATCAGGCAGACATTTAGGCCAAAATAACAATTTTCTTAAATTTGTTTGCCTGTGAACTTTAAGGAATCATTTGTTGTATAATAAATGTTTATTGAACAAAGTTCAATCAGTGAATATGATTTTTGCAAGTTTATTCTCGATGATCCAAATAACCCCATGTGGCGTTTCAACTAACCCCGTATTTGAAACACTTGGTCTCGTGGTATTTTCCAGCTCATGGTGAGAACTTGTCAGCATTTTAGACGAAGTTGTTCCATGGCATGTTGAGGAGAATACTGTAGCTAGGACTTGCCAAAATATCATACCTGTATCTACTACCATAGGCTCAGCAGAAGGCAACAAAATTATGGCTCTTCAAATTGCCGCTGTCTCCCCTACTTTGGACGACTGGTAAATAAATTTGTGTCAGAGCAAATGTACGTTTTACCATGCCATCTTGCTTTACTGTGGGCTGTCATTGATGCAAGAAAATTTCTTGCCTTATAATTATTTGCCAAACTCTTGTCATTCCATGTATTCATAATTCTTTTGAAACAGTTCTGATAACACCACCCTTGATATCAACATTGTCCAGCAGTGTTAATGTCATAACATTTGCCAGCCTCTCAGTGAAGTTGCCAGTCAGATTTTATCTCCACAGTCTATTGATCAACAAACAAAGACCTCTTATACTTTGGCCACTGACCGCGCAGATGAAGCTAGCTTGATGACGCCCATTTCACTGGTGCCGCATAAATAATTAGCAATAATAAGGATGAATATCAGTTGCTGTTTTTAGTCTCAGGAATAATTTGTAACAGGTGAGTCAGAGATCCATTCCAGCATTTAATCAAGGAGGAATCTAGATGGAGCCACTGTCTAACCAGAAAATGGCTAGGATGGAATTTGATTCAACTTTTGAAGCAGTGGACAAAGATTTTGAAGTCCCACCAAAGTATGTGGAAGATGAGTTACTGCCTATAACACATTTTGGTGACTGGTATAGTGCCATCACAACAAACAACGCCAATTTGGTTTTGGAAACTCTCAGTCACAGTACTGCAAACACAAAGCAATTGCTCAATGGAATATTCACAGGAAATGGAGACATTAAGAAGACGGAGATCTGGTCTAATAATAGTCTTCATCTCTCAGTCAATTTGGAAATAAACCGGCCTTGGCATCTGGCTGCTGTATTTGGAGCGACTGATGTTTTGAAGATTCTTTATGAACATGGCATAGATGTCCAGGCAGTTAACAGTAAGGGGGCAAATGTCATCAATTGCCTTATAGCCACTGGAGCTGTTGACCCAGAATTAGAAAGAAGAATGCGAGATACATATGTCTTCTTGAAAAAACTCCTAGGCACTTCAGAACTTCAAGATCTCTTGGCGAATGAACGAGCTATGAACATGAACTGCCTTGAAGAGTGTGTACTGTTAAGGCAGTTCCAGATGTTTTTGGCTATTCTCATGACTGAGGGCATTTATATTGTAAGAAGGCCAAGTGCTGGAATCCATGATGACATCTGGCTTGATGTTACAAGGTATGAAAAGGAAGACATGACTACACTGGATTTTGTGAGGTCACCACTGTTTGGTCTGGGGCTGCTTGAGAAAGACCAGGCAGCAAGAGAAAGTGTCAAGGAATGTCTATTTCATCCAGTAATTCAAAAATGGATTGCAGCTAGACTAAACGGATCTTCTTTTTTCTTATTTATTTGGACTACAGCACACGTTCTCTTCTGTGTTCTGTTTTTGATGATGATGATGTTTTCAGGATACATTATTGACTCTATGGAAATTGCTGAGAAAGGTAATTTTACAGATTGTCACTTTCCATTAGCCGGAACAAAATCTGAGGGAGCAGGACTGGCTCTCATTATCACAAACCTTGTCCTTCACAGCTTAATTTTCATCAGTCAAGGTTTAAATGTTTTGTACATTGTTATTATGTCATATGGTTTTGCTTCAAAGAATCAAGTTATGAGAACCGTACTTGAAAATAGTTCCAGGAAGGCATCAAATGCAGTGTTCTTCATGTTGTCGAATACTGTGTGCGATGCATTTGTGGTAACATTGTGCTCCTTACTCCTAGCAAGTCACTATTCTGGAGAACTTGTTGCGCCAAGAGCAGTCTTTGAGGTCTTGAACACTTTAATTCTATTCCTGATGTTTTTTGGTCTCTTGTACTTTGCACAATTAATTTTACCAATGGGTACATTGATATTTTCTGTATTCATGATGCTGTATGACATGTTAAATTTTGCCATCTTGTGGTTGATTCTTTCTGTCCCGTTTGTGCTCAGCTTTTCTGTTGTAGTAAACCGTCCACAAATCAATCTTTGCCATGAAAGCTACAGTGATATATTCCAGGGACTTTATACTAACTTCAAAATTCTACTGAATATGGAACCATCTTCAAACTTTGGTCTTTCTGATGCTGTTGGTCTTGCCACAACCCACATTGTGTTTGTTGCTGTAAATGCTCTTTTGCTTCTGAATTTACTGATCGCAGTGTTTTCAGATTCTGTGGCCTTTGTCAACCAGAATTCTGAAGCCCTTAAGATCATCCAAAATATCAACATGTCTCTCAGTTTCAAAGAAAATCCAGTTGCAAAATACCTGTCAAAAAAGACAGAGCGGGAGAACTCTTTCGTGCACAAAGATGATAAGATATATTTACATGTACGCGTTATTTCAAGCAAACTGAAACATTACTAGAGTTAAGAAATAGTGCTTTTTCTGTCTATAAATTTTATGACGTACACAATGGTTTTTATTACATATCTCACAACTTATCAGATGTAAATATTTGTTTGTTTCATCATTGCTTGTCTATGCTAGGGAATAACTTTTTGGCAAGCACAATTCTGTCATTTGTTCATGTGTGCATCAAACATTCTTCTCGTTAAAGAAACACCTCAATAAAATATGAATTATGTCCTTAATCTTGCATTGGTTTTAATTAATTGAAAATGTATAATTAATTTAATCATTTAACAATTCAAAATTCTTGAATTAATGATTTACATGGAGGCCAATTATGGCAATGGCAATAATTCCAATGATAGTCTTACAGCAGTTTTAATTAGCACTAGTTTCTCTTCAACTTGCTACCATGCCTTTTACTTTTTGCTGATTGGTTGACGAAATCAGCAGAGCCAATCAGATAAAATGACATGTAGCAAGCTTAAAAGAAACTCATAATACTCAGTATTAACATTAAAGAAAATACCAACTAAAACTGCAGCAAAGAACAACAGCTTAGAGGATCCTGAGGAGACTGAGATCAGATATCACAAACACTGTCCGACAGAGTTTAGTTATTTTAATAGGAAACATTTTCTGGCCAATGGCAGCCATTGTTGTGTCATTCAGACTCACTCTGTACAGACTAAGCTGCTCTGATTGGCAGATAAGAAAATCGACCAATCACCAGTGGTGGGAAAGTTAACAAAAAATGTTAACTGAGTTACCAGTTACAAAGTTAATCAATTCATTAGCTAAGTTAAAGTTAATAAGTTATAATTTTGGCCTAGTTAACTGAAGTTGAAGTTAAAAAATTATGATAATTTTCTTTAATTCGATAAAGATATCAGACATATCTGTGTGAAAATATTTTCTAAAACTACCAGAATGAGGCTCACCTGTCTCAAAAAGAGGCTCAGGTTAAATTTCCAGACTTAAAAAGTCAGACAATGTCTGTCTGGGTTTCACTATTTAGCTATCTTTTGTCTACTCAAGTCTTTTCATGCAAAAGTGTGTCTTTTTTACAACTTTTTTAAACTAAAATTAACGGACTTTATAATTAACTAACTTTATAATTAACTAACAGAAGTTATTAACTTACAAAAACTATGCCACGTTAAAGATTATACATGTAGCTACATATGTGGGGTCTCTCAACCAATAGCAATTCTCACATCACTTTGAAGGCAAATCAGTCCTTTTGACTATTTTGCAAAATACTTGTCTGGAAAAGTACATTGAGGCTCCAATTTAATTTAAAGCATAACAATTTATTGGCCAAATTGTTCTTTCACACTCTTTTACTCCATCCTGCTAAGTTTTTCGACTTGGTCAAAGTCAAAAGAACAATGAGCTTGTCAATACAATATGGTGAGAAAACTTGTCTGGTGATTTTACTGAGACGTTGGTAAACATAACTACACCACTATTGGACAACATAGCCTAAATATAATTTCTCATGTTAATGGTGTCTCAAAAAATAAATAAATGAAGTTTCCAGAAGACAAATTTTCAGGTCACATTCCATCTTCAATACAGGGATAAATAATGCCGAAAAAAATTCAGACGTTTAAGAGGTAACTCAACAATTAAGAAACGAGATATTGGAATAAGCAGATAGCGTTCTTAAAAACAGCCAGCGCCAGGCAACAAGTCATTCAAGTAATACCATCAACAATGGTGCTTCACTCTGCTTGAGCCTTGTTGTAATCAGCAAGTAGGCGTTTTTTATAACAGGTTAACAAACACTAAAACTTATCAGATATGAAGCATTTAATATTCAGACCACCGTCCAAAGTGAGACATTTTCAGTTAGGAAAACTCACTCGCCACTATTGGTCCGACAGTGATCAAGCAGGCAAGATGGCCAGAAATATTGGACTCAAGTCTCATCAGTGCTGGTATGATGCAATAATCAAAAATGACATTAAATTGGCACAACTATTGCTGGATTCAAGTGTTCAGGACACATACAACATAGATACACTTTTAAACGGAGCATTCACTAATGATACAGAGGATGACTCACCAAAAACAACCATGCACAACATCTGGTCATGGAGTACAAACGATAATCTAGCCAACATGGAGATCAATCAGCCCTGGCATTTGGCGGCAGTTTTTGGATCCACTGACATCTTGAAACTTCTGTATGAAAAGGGTGTTGATGTGAAGCAAGTTAATGCATCTGGAGCAAACATCATTCATTGTTTAATTGCTGTTAGTGTCAAGGAGCCAACACTGGAAGACAAGATGGTTAAAGTGTACAACTTTTTGGTTAGTTTGCTGAGTAGAGAGGAAATGAAAGATTTGTTAGAACATCGGCACAAGTTCAACTTCAACAGTTTAGAAGAAGCAAATTTCCTTGGAACCTTTGGGCTTGCAAATGTCATTCTGCATACTCTTGGATTCTGCATACAAAGGTGTGAAGACACTGTTCATGAAGATGTCTGGTTGGATGTTACAAAGTATGAGTCTGCAGGTGCTTCGTGTCATGATATAATTTCTTCACCATTGCTTTTGATGAAGTACATCAGTCTAAAGCAGGCCGAATCAGAAAAATTCAAGAATTACTTGCTCCAACCAATCATTCAGCAATGGATAAATTTGAAATTGCAAGTGACAAAACTGATATTTGTCTTTTGGATGTTCTTCCACTTTTGCATTTGTAGTCTATACATCGCAACAGCTTCTCTCGCAGACTTCGGACAACACGGCACACTTACCTCAGACATGGAGGCTTGTGGATTCATAACGGGAGTGCATGACACTAAAGCAGGAATTATTCTTATTTGGATTGCCTCTGCAATTTATATTTGCTTCCTTCTCTTTAGTATCAAATATGTGGTTATTTGCCTGATCAAGGCACCAAAATCTGCAATGGCTATCTTGCGCTTCAGAAATCCTTTATGTGGCAGACTGGTGTCTCATGGAATGTCCTTCGCTTTTTGGCATTTCGTCCATTCAATTTTGACATTAGCATTCTACAGTTTCTTGCTTATCAACCACTACAAAAAGAGAAATGTTATTCCAAGAGTACTTCTTGAAGTGATCAATTCCATCAACATGTTATGGGTTATATACTGTCTTCTTTATTTTGGGCAGTATTTCTCCCAGGTAAGGATGTTGTGTTATTGTGCCTTGGTGATGAGCAGAGACTTGCTGAAACTATCCATCCTTGTGGGATTCTTCAACATTTCTTTTTACTTTTCAATGGGATTTATTTTCAACAGGTATGAACTGAACTTCTGTGATCCAAATTTCAATGAGCCATTCATGGCGTTCTATACAATATTTAAAATAACTTTGAACATGCATAAAGTTGACATTGTCTCAGGATCTTACTCCGGATATGCCATAGCACACATGGTTGTTGTTGCAGTCAATGCAATACTTCTTCTCAACCTCCTTATAGCCGTTTATTCTGATTCAACAAGTTATATAAGTAGAAACCAGGCTGTCATAAAGGCTATACTGAATCTGAGCTTTGCATTGGAGCAGGAAATTATGTGGAAATACATGATAGACACATTCTTCCAAAACAGGAAGGAAAAATATTTTTGTGTACATGGAGGTAAACTGCATGTACATGTTCGAACATTATCAGCCAAATTATCAAGCCAGCATATATCTTAAAATGCATTTGAAAACTAGAAATATTTAACAATGATATTGACATCATCTACACACAATTTTTGCTTGCAATCGTCTGTTGCACTGAGTCTGTTTTGATTATGTACAATGTAGTAGAAGTAGATTCTTACTTGATGCATTCCTAATCAATTTTTTTCCATTGACGGTATTATGTAAAGGAAACGAAGACCAGGGGGATCGATCTCACTGTCATTGATATCAATAAAGAAATCTATTTGCAATGCAATCCTGTAGTTCTTTGACCTTATGATTCTAATTCTCTTTTTCTACTTTAAATTTATTAAAATAACTCTATGTTTCCACAAAACCGGCGGCTTGAATCACACCATATCTGCTTAACTTAAGCCAATAGCTTGTTTCTTAATTGTTGGGTTATCTCTCAAGCATACAAATTTCTTTCTTATTATTCATCTTTGCCGTGTAATTAGCATGTGGTTTGAAAATCGATATCTTCTGCGATACTTATTCTTATTTTTGATTTGGCTACGCACCACTATCATGAGTAATGTTATTTACATTGTCCAACAGTGATGTAGTTATTTATGCCAACCTCTCAGTAAAATCGCCAGTCGAGTTTTCTCATCAAATCTTGTGATTGTTGAACAAGAGCTCATTGTTGTTTGGACATTGACCCAGTGGACGAACTTAGTTTGATGGAGTAACAAATTTGAATAAGTGGTCTAGAAAATATTAATTGCTTCAACTTGAATTAGATCCTGCAGCCATATCAGTCACCATCTGTCATTTACTAGACGAAATTGTGGCTAAAATATTAGCGAGCTGAATTTGGTTGACTGTAGCAGTGATAGACAAAATTCAACAGACTTGCATTGTTATTTTCATAAAACTTAAATATATGACTCTCACTTCCAAGCTCAATCTATAAGTAAATAACTTTTAGTTAAATAGCCATATGTATGTAAGAGATGTACCTGCAATTATACTTCAGTATTGAAAAGTCATTGCTTTGTTAAAGTTAAAAGCAATTTTGGAATAAACTATTACAATTTCAAATTAATGGAAGGGAGGGCTGGGCAGTGCAAAGAAATGCCAGTGTTGGGTTGTGCAAATGCGGGCATCTGCTCAAAAAAATGTTTTGGTTGTACGGCAAAGCAATAAGGCAGCTGCCTTTCTTGAGATGTTATATAAACTGAGCCAAATTAAAAATGCAAAACTATTTCCTGGGCTACAATTTTCCAACCCAGTCAAGAATTGCCCATTCAGCATAAACGGACCTGAATTTATTCTCTCTCTCTAGAATATATTTCTGTTTATGTCAAAATTTGATTTTCAGTTGCCATGAATTGAAAATTTGTCAAACCTGTTTTGGTGGAAATCGGCCCAAGAACATCAGGGGCTTGATTCCTAGATATAATAACAAATAATAATAATAAATTTATTTTTCATAGCGTAAAGGTCACTTTTCTCTAAACGCTGATGATACAATGAAATCTGCGAAAAAGATAAAAACATTTACAGTATAAATTATTTGTTGATATAAAAGAGTCTGTTAGGATTTATAAATAATATTGTCAATTTAAATATTCTGTGAAGAGGAAGGTCCTGAGCTTTGCTTTAAAATATCAACACTTTGGGCTGCTCTCAGAACGACCAGCAACATATTCCACAACTAAATTTAGAAGCTGAGGTGACCATTGAGTCAATTAGCCTTACAAAAGACACAGCCTGTGCAAAATCATTGGATTTTGTGAAACTACAGATGTGTCTGGGTCAAAATGTGAAAACCTTGAAATTTCAGTTGAAAAAATTTTGAAAATTTTTCGTTCCAGAAATGCCTTTTAAAGTTTGCGTTGGGTGGGTAGAACAATCAGCTATCACTGCACTTTCATGTCCAAGGGTCGAAATGCCAGGCTGATCTGTACTGAGGTGATAAACATAGCTGTAATGTTTTTTGATTGTCATTAAAATCACACTTCTAACTGAAAAATCCTAACCACTTAGGGCTAAACAATCTATTACCAATGATTAGGCAAGTTGCTTACACATTTTGGGCCAAGTTCCAGGTCTCTAGTGCCAATTATTTTTGAGAAACTGCATTTGATCAATTAAAATACCAAATATTTGTGTCATTAGTATCATGCCTATAACTGGAAATCCGTACCACTTAGGGCTGAATAATGAATTACCAAAAAATAGGAAAGTGGCTTTTCTGCACACATTGAGCTATATTTCAGGTCTCTATGACCAATAGTTATTGAGATAGAACACGTCCTTGAACCAGAAATTTACAAAAACAAACAAAAATGCTCTTTTCATCAATAGTTTGGATTCTGAATAATGAAGATGATCTCCACTACTTCCTCCAGTGCCCAGTGTCTTTACTAAACCATATTTCAGATGCTAGACAATGGTAAAATGTTACTGGCACCCCATATTTGGTTAGTAGTTTCAGAGAAGCATCAAACTTCATACTAAGCATGTCAGACGCAAGGAAAATGCAAAAATGTTATGCAATAGTCTGTTGAAACATTTATTGATAATATGTATTCAACTGGTTTCAGCTCCAGTCACCCACAACAAAATTTTAGTGAGGTAAAGGCAATAAGCCATTTATGACATGATGCTAATGACAGTGTGATGCTAATGATAATTACAGTGAAAATCTTTGTAGGGACCAGTGGAAAACTGGCAGTCTGGCAATAATGTGCATGCAATGACCTTATAAACATTAGACACATGTTCACAGTGATTTTGGTCAAGAAATATGTAGTCAAAATAGAGTAGCAAGGCGTTTGTTAATGACAAATTGAGATAGGACAACTGACATGCCAACAGAAATACTCCAATATGTTGGCTTATATAAATGATTCTGAATAATAAATAGTTTTCCTTACACACACGAGAGGAAATAGATTTAACTAATGCCCGAGATAGTCAGTCTATATTTGTTTTATTATACCGAATAGATAAGCAGACACAAACATTGCACTATTACTAATTTTGATGAGGTTTTTTTGTTTTGTGGACTAATGCAGGGCAATTACTTTATTATAGTATTTGTTAATGCACTCATTTGAATTTATTTTTCCTGCACTATTGCAGGGAAAAATTGTGGAAAACAATATTGAAAAAAAATATTTTCAAAAGAAAAAATTTTTTTTGTTGATTTCGGAAAAAAACAAATTTTGGAAAAAATTTTTTTTTTAAATTACGGAAAAAAAAATTATTGAAAAAAAAAATTCGGAAAAAAATTTTTTTTGAAAAAATTTTTTGGAAAAAAAAAAAAATTTTGCAAAAAAAATTTTGGAGGGCAATAGTCCTGGTCAGTATACTAAAATAATGACTGACATGTGACCAGCTCTCAGCCAATGACAGCTCAGCTTTCATGGTGGAGGTATAATAAATATATATAAATAATTTCCAAAGATCAAAATTATCTCTGGGAGACATCACTAAAATAATTATTCAGAACGATTGATGAACACATCAGTGTCAGAGCCCAAGTAACACTCATCTATCTTGCATTACTGCATGCCATCATTCGCGCAAAGCAATTTCTTGCCTTTTTATTGTTTGCCAAGCTCCTGTCACTCCATGTTATTATAATTCTTATGAAACAGTTCTAATTGCACCATCAGTGATATCAACATTGTCCTGAAGTGTTGATGTTATAATATTTGCCTGCCTCTCAATGAAGCGACTGGTTATATTTTATCTCAACCGCCAATTGATCAACAAACAACGGCCTGTTATAATTTGGCCATTGGCCGCGCAGATACAGCTAGCTTGATAACGCCCCTTTCATTGGTGCCGCATAAATAATTAGCCTTAATAAGTATGAATATCAGTTGCTGTTTTCAGTCTTAGGATTAATTTGTAACAGTCCTGTCGGAGATTCATAGCAGCTTTAGATCCAGGAGGAATATAGAGGGAACCAATATCTAACCAGAAAATGACAGGGATGAAATTTGAAGAAGTGACCTAAGATTTTGAAATCTCACCAAAGTATGTGGAAGATAAGTTACTGCCTATATCACAGTTTGGTGACTGGTATAGTGCCATCACAACAAATAACGCCAAATTCGTTTTGGAAACTCTCAGTCGCAGTGCTGCAAACAAAAAGCAGTTGCTCAATGGAGTATTCACAGGATATGAAGACATCAAATTCGGCATAAAGAGGACAGAGATCTGGTCTCAAAATAGTCTTCATCTCTCGGTCAATTTGGAAATAAACCGGCCTTGGCATCTGGCAGCTGTATTTGGAGCGACTGATGTTTTGAAGATTCTTTATGAACATGGCATAGATGTTCAGGCAGTTAACAGTAAGGGGGCAAATGTCATCAATTGCCTTATAGCCACTGGAGCTGTAGACCCAGAATTAGAAAGAAGAATGCGAGATACATATGTCTTCTTGAAAAAACTCCTCGGCACTTTAGAACTTCAAGATCTCTTGGCGAATGAAAGAGCTATGAACATGAACTGCCTTGAAGAGTGTGTACTATTAAGGCAGTTCCGGATGTTTTTGGCTATTCTCATGGCTGTGGACATTTATATTGTAAGAAGGCCAAGTGCTGGAATCCATGATGACATCTGGCCGGATGTTACAAGGTATGAAAAGGAAGACATGACTATACTGGATTTTGTTAGGTCACCACTGTTTGGTCTGGGGCTGCTTGAGAAAGACCAGGCAGCAAGAGAAAGTTTCAAGGAATGTCTATTTCATCCAGTAATTCAAAAATGGATTACAGCTAGACTGAATGGATCTTCTTTTTTAATATTTATTTGGACCACAGCACACATTCTCTTCTGTGTTCTGTTTTTTATGATGATGTTTTCCTGATACATCACTGACTCTACGGAAATTTCTGAGAAAGGTAATTTTACAGACTGTGACTTTCCATTAGCCGGAACAAAATCTGAGAGAGCAGGACTGGCTCTCATTATCACAAACCTTGTCCTTCACAGCTTATTTTTCATCAGTCATGGTTCAAATATTTTGTACGTTGTTATTATGTCATTTGGTTTTGCTTCAAAGAATCAAGTTATGAGAACTGTACTTGAAAATAGTTCCAGGAAGGCATCAAATGCAGTGTTCTTCATGTTGTCGAATACTGTGTGTAATGCATTTGTGGTAACATTGTGCTCCTTACTTGTAGCAAGTCACTATTCTGGAGAACTTGTTGCGCCAAGAGCAGTCTTTGAGGTCTTGAACACTTTAATTCTATTCTTGATGTTTTTTGGTCTCTTGTACTTTGCACAATTAAATTTACCAATGGGTACATTGATATTTTCAGTATTCATGATGCTGTATGACATGTTAAATTTTGCCATCTTGTGGTTGATTCTTTCCGTCCCATTTGTGCTCAGCTTTTCTGTTGTAGTAAACCGTCCACAAATCAATCTTTGCCATGAAAGCTACAGTGATATATTCCAGGGACTTTATACTAACTTCAAAATTCTACTGGATATGGAACCATCTTCAAACTTTGGTCTTTTTGATGCTGTTGGTCTTGCCACAACCCACATCGTGTTTGTTGCTGTAAATGCTCTTTTGCTTCTGAATTTACTGATCGCAGTGTTTTCAGATTCTGTGGTCTTTGTCAACCAGAATTCTGAAGCCCTGAAGATCATCCAAAATATCAACATGTCTCTCAGTTTCAAAGATAATCCAGTTGCAAAATACCTGTCAAAAAAGACAGAGCGGGAGAACTCTTTCGTGCACAAAGATGATAAGATATATTTACATGTACGCGTTATTTCAAGCAAACTGAAACATTACTAGAGTTAAGAAATAGTGCTTTTTCTGTCTATACATTTTATGACATACACAATGGTTTTTATTATAGATCTCACAACTTATCAGATGTAAATATTTGTTTGTTTCATCATTGCTTGTCTATGCTAGGGAATAACTTTTTGGCAAGCACAGTTCTGTCATTTGTTCATGTATACATCAAACATTCTTCTCGTTAAAGAAACACCTCAATAAAATATGAATTATGTCCTTAATCTTGCATTGGTTTTAATTCATTGAAAATGTATAATTAATTTAATCATTTAACAATTCAAAATTCTTGAATAATGATTTACATGGAGGCCAATTATGGCAATGGCAATAATTCCAATGATAGTCTTACAGCAGTTTTAATTAGCACTAGTTTCTCTTCAACTTGCTACCATGCCTTTTACTTTTTGCTGTTTGGTTGACAAAATCAGCAGAGCCAATCAGATCAAATGGCATGTAGCAAGCTGAAAAGAAACTCATAATGCTAAGTATTAACATTAAAGAAAATGCCAACTAAAACTGCAGCAAAGAACAACAGCTTGAGGATCCTGAGAAGACTGAGATCAGATATCACAAACACTGTCCGACAGAGTTTAGTTATTTTAACAGGAAACATTTTCTGGCCAATGGCAGCCATTGTTGTGTCATTCAGACTCACTCTGTACAGACTGAACTGCTCTAATTGGCAGATAAGAAAATCGACCAATCACCAGTGGTGGGCAAGTTAACAAAAAATGTTAACTGAGTTACCAGTTAAAAAGTTAATCAATTCATTAGCTAAGTTAAAGTTAATCAGTTATAATTTTGGCCTAGTCAACTGAAGTTGAAGTTAAAAAGTTATGTTAATTTTTTTTAATTCGATAAAGATATCAGACATATCTGTGTGAAAATATTCTCTACAACTACCAGAATGAGGCTCATCTGTCTCAAAAAGAGGCTCAGGTTCAATTTCCAGACTTAAAAAGTCAGACAGTGTCTGTCTGGGTTTCACTATTTAGCTATCTTTTGTCTACTCAAGTCTTTTTCATGCAAAAGTGTGTCCTTTTTACAAGTTTTTTTACTAAAATTAACGGACTTTATAATTAACTAACTTTATAATTAACTAACTTTATAATTAACTAACGGAAGTTGTTAACTTACATAAACTATGCAGCGTTAAAGATTATACATGTAGCTACATATGTGGGGTCCCTCAACCAATAGCAATTCTCACATCACTTTGAAGGCAAATCAGTCCTTTTGACTATTTTGCAAAATACTTGTCTGGAAAAGTACATTGAGGCTCCAATTTAATTTAAAGCAATAACAATTTATTGGCCCAATTGTTCTTTCACCCTCTTTTACTCCATCCCGCTAAGTTTGTCGACTTGGTCAAAGTCAAAAGAACAATGAGCTTGTCAATACGATATGGTGAGAAAAATTGTCTGGTGATTTTACTGAGATGAAGGTAAACATAACTACACCACTATTGGACAACAGAGGCCTAAATATAATTTCTCATGTTAATGGTGTCTCAAAAAATAAATAAATAAAGTTTCCAGAAGATAAATTTTCAGGCCACATTCCAACTTCAAGGCAGGGATAAATAATGCCAAAAAAATTCAGACGTTTAAGAGGTAACTCAACGATTAAGAAACGAGATATTGGAACAAGCAGATAGCGTTCTTAAAAACAGCCAGTGCCAGGCAACAAGTCATTCAAGTAAATACCATCAACAATGGTGCTTCACTCTGCTTGAGCCTTGTTGTAATCAGCAAGTAGGCGTTTTTTATAGCAGGTTAACAAACACTAAAACTTATCAGATATGAAGCATTTAATATTCAGGACACCCATCCAAAGTGAGACATTTTCAGTTAGGGAAACTCACTCGCCACTATTGGTCCGACAGTGATCAAGCAGGCAAGATGGCCAGAAATATTGGACTCAAGTCTCATCAGTGCTGGTATGATGCAATAATCAAAGATGACATTAAATTGGCACAACGATTGTTGGATTCAAGTGCTCAGGACACAGACAACATAGATACACTTTTAAACGGAGCATTAACTAATGATGCAGAGGATGACTCACCAAAAACAACCATGCACAACATCTGGTCATGGAGTACAAACGATAATCTAGCCAACATGGAGATCAATCAGCCCTGGCAATTGGCGGCAGTTTTTGGATCCACTGACATCTTGAAACTTCTGTATGAAAAGGGTGTTGATGTGAAGCAAGTTAATGCATCTGGAGCAAACATCATTCATTGTTTAATTGCTGTTAGTGTCAAAGAGCCAACACTGGAAGACAAAATGGTAAAAGTGTACAACTTTTTGGTTAGTTTGCTGAGTAGAGAGGAAATGAAAGATTTGTTAGAACATCGGCATAAGTTCAACTTCAACAGTTTAGAAGAAGCAACTTTCCTTGGAACCTTTGGCCTTGCAAATGCCATTCTGCATACTCCTGGATTATGCATACAAAAGTCAGAAGACATTGTTCATGAAGATGTCTGGTTGGATGTTACAAAGTATGAATCTGCGGGTGCTTCGTGTCATGACATAATTTCTTCGCCATTGCTTTTGATGAAATACATCAGTCTAAAGCAGGCCGAATCAGAAAAATTCAAGAATTACTTGCTCCAACCAATCATTCAGCAATGGATAGATATGAAATTGCAAGTGACAAAACCGATATTTGTCTTGTGGATGTTCTTCCACTTTTGCATTTGTAGTCTATACATCGCAACAACTTCTCTCGCAGACTTCGGACAACACGGCACACTTACTTCAGACATGGAGGCTTGTGGATTCATAACGGGAGTGCATGACACTAAAGCAGGAATTATTCTTATTTGGATTGCCTCTGCAATTTATATTTGCTTCCTTCTCTTTAGTATCAAATATGTGATTATTTGCCTGATCAAGGCACCAAAATCTGCAATGGCTATCTTGCGCTTCAGAAATCCTTTATGTGGCAGACTGGTGTCTCATGGAATGTCCTTCGCTTTTTGGCATTTGTTTCATTCAATTTTGACATTAGCATTCTACAGTTTCTTGCTTATCAACCATTACAAAAAGAGAAATGTTATTCCAAGAGTACTTCTTGAAGTGATCAATTCCATCAACATGTTATGGGTTATATACTGTCTTCTTTATTTTGGACAGTATTTCTCCCAGGTAAGGATGTTGTGTTATTGTGCATTGGTGATGAGCAGAGACTTGCTGAAACTATCCGTCCTTGTGGGATTCTTCAACACTTCTTTTTACTTTTCAATGGGATTTATTTTCAACAGGTATGAACTGAACTTCTGTGATCCAAATTTCAATGAGCCATTAATGGCGTTCTATACAATATTTAAAATAACTCTGAACATGCATAAAGTGGACATTGTGTCAGGATCTTACTCCGGATATGCCATAGCACACATGGTTGTTGTTGCAGTCAATGCAATACTTCTTCTCAACCTCCTTATAGCCGTTTATTCTGATTCAACAAGTTATATAAGTAGAAACCAGGCTGTCATAGAGGCTATACTGAATCTGAGCTTTGCATTGGAGCAGGAAATTATGTGGAAATACATGAAAGACACATTCTTCCAAAACAGGAAGAAAAAATATTTTCTTGTACATGGAGGTAAATTGCACGTACATGTTCGAACATTATCAGCCAAATTATCAAGCCAGCGCATGTCTTAAAATGCATTTGAAAACTAGAAATGTTTGACAATGATATTCACATCATCTACACCCAATTTTTGTTTGCAATCGTCTGTTGCACTGAGTCTGTGTTGATCATGTAAAATGTAGTAGGAGATTCTTACTTGATGCATTCCTGACCAATTTCTTTCCATTGACTGTATTATGTCAAGGAAACGAAGACCATGGGCATCGATCTTACTGTCATTGATATCAATAAAGAAATTTATTTTCAATGCAATGCTGTAGTTCTTTGACAAAGCAATTCTAATTCTCTTTTTTCACTTTCAATTTATTCAAATAACTCTGTTTACACGAAACCTGATGCTTTAATCAAATCATATCTGCTTAAGCCAATAGCTTGTTTCTTAATTGTTGCGTTACCTCTCAAAAAATTTCTTTAGTATTATTCATCTCTGCATTGTAATTAGCATGTGGTTTGAAAATCGATATCTTCTGCAAGATTTATTCTTATTTTTGATTTGGCAAAGCACCATTATCGTGAGTAATGATATTTACATCGTCCAACAGTGATGTAGTTATGTTTGCCAACCTCTCAGTAAAATCACCAGTCAGGTTTTCTCATCACATCTTGTTGATTGTTGAACTAGAGCTCATTGTTGTTTGGACATTGACCAAGTGGACGAACTTAGTTTGATGGAGTAACATGGTTTGAATAAGTAGTCCAGAAAATATTAATTGCTACAATTTCGAATTAGAGCCTGAAGCCATATCAGTCACCATTTGTCATCTACTAGTTGAAATTGGCCCAAGAACATCAGGGGCTTGATTCATAGATATAATAACAAATAATAATAATAAATTTATTTTTCATAGCGTAAAGTTCAATTTTCTCTAAACGCTGATGATACAATAAAATCTGCGAAAAAGATAAAAACATTTACAGTATAAATTATTTGTTGATATAAAAGAGTCTGTTAGGATTTATAAATAATATTGTCAATTTAAATATTCTGTGAAGAGGAAGGTCCTGAGCTTTGCTTTAAAATATCAACACTTTGGGCTGCTCTCAGAACGACCAGCAACATATTCCACAACTAAATTTAGAAGCTGAGGTGACCATTGAGTCAATTAGCCTTACAAAAGACACAGCCTGTGCAAAATCATTGGATTTTGTGAAACTACAGATGTGTCTGGGTCAAAATTTGAAAACCTTTAAATTTCAGTTTTGAAATTTTGAAAATTTTTCGTTCCAGAAATGTCTTTTAAAGTTTCCGTTGGGTGGGTCGAACAATCAGCTATCACTGCACTTTCATGTCCAAGGGTCGAAATGCCAGGCTGATCTGTACTGAGGTGATAAACATAGCTGTAATGTTTTTTGATTGTCATTAAAATCACACTTCTAACTGAAAAATCCTAACCACTTAGGGCTAAACAATCTATTGCCAATGATTAGGCAGGTTGCTTACACATTTTGGGCCAAGTTCCAGTTCTCTAGTGCCAATTATTTTTGAGAAACTGACAATTGAGATAGGACAACTGACATGCCAACAGAAATACTCTAATATGTTGGTTTACATCACAGGCCAAAACAACGTGATCCACGTATGCTTTGACTTGGCCAGTCCACTCCACTCATTATAGGTAATAACAAGGTATGACAGTAACCTATGATTGCAGACGACAATGGACCGAGTCAGTGGGATAATTCCTTTAAATTCACACTTATCACAAATAACTCACCCAAATATTGATTTGATAACTTTCTTTGCTATATTTCCTTAATATCAGACATGCTTGGTAGAGTTGACACTTGTTTTAAACTGCAAAATTAGCAAAAAAATCCATCTAAAATCTGAGTTCCACACTGATCTGGACGGAAGTTCAATTGCTGAGGCACCAATAGCAACATTAATAAAAATATTGCAAAATAATTCGCACCTCCTGAAGCCTACAATTACTACACAATTTACAGAACTGCAAGTTTGTCATGGTGTATGTTTTTGAACGCTATTGGTCACCCAGAGAAGCTTACAAACGATATTAAAAAGTTGAAGTGAGGGTATTCATGCATAACTGAATAAACAATAATTTTTTGAGGTTTCAATAAATTGCAGTTTTGACGGAACCATAAATATTTTGGTTTCACTCTGAAACTGTGAAATTTTGCAAATCACACATCTGGTTAAGCCCACTTGTGATTCTTGTCAATAAGTCTGTGAGTTGTTGATGGTTTATTGCTTCTGTTTGTACGTGAATGGGTTTTCTTTTAAGATATTCAGACCATGACAGTTACCAGTAATCTGGTAACTGTCATGTTCAGACTTACATTCAGCAGTCAATCATAATCAGTCATGCATTTCCCATTTCATTTGATTGGTTGATTCTCATGATGGTTTTGGCTGTACAGTGACTGACCTGGACCACTTATGACAACTTCAGATCGCACAAGCCCTGATGTTTGCATGCACACTTAAGATTTGGAGCATTTATCTTGTGTTTGAGAATAAGTTTATCCCAAACTTTACACGTTTACATATTATGTACGCATCCATTATTACCCATTGTATTGCATTGTTAGAATGACAGATATACAGACAGATAGATAGACAGATAGACAGATAGATAGGCAGATAGACAGACAGATAGATAGACAGATCTATAGACAGATAGATAGATAGATAGACAGATAGACACAGAGAGATAGACAGAAAGATACACAGATGGACAGATAGATAGACAGAGCGATACACAGATAGATAGATAGATAGATAGATAGACACTGTTTTTATTAGACAGAGAGATATATAGACAGAGAGATAGATGGATAGATAGATGGATAGATAGATAGATAGATAACCTAAGATAAATTTATTACCTATAAGCTATGATAGATAAGTGGAGACAGATAGATAGACAGCTGGCCTAAAAGTGTCCTCGATCGCTTTCTCACTAATATTAAATTATGACACATATATCTATCTTTTTTTTTTTTAATTGACTCCTTTGATATTTTGTAGTAGTAGTAGTAGTAGTTTATTGACTGTTAAACAGTCCATCAACAAATTTGTACATCATACACGCAAGACTTCAATAGCTATTCAAAACTCGATCAAAAAATTCACAAAGAGTACATGGAGTGCTGCAAAAAGATGGCAATTTTGAGCGATAAACCAAATTTAAGTGAAGATGAAAAAGACACTGTTGAATTAATTTCCATGTAATATATTAAGCTAATATATCAAATTAATTGTATTGATAAGAGCAGTTTGTTGTCCATTCACAGTTAGACCCAAATGAATTAAGTAGTTTATCACAGTTATTTCAAGTGGACAAAGTTGCAACAGTCCTGTTTCTCAAATTGGTTGTTGTACAACAATTTACTTCACACCTTCCCGGTCTGCTATCACTATCCAAAGTCTGCATTTTATGGTTACCTCTGTCGTCTGCTTCAATGACAACGTGCCAGTTCAGTCTGGAACAGCTCAAGCAAGCTGTCATACCTTTTCTAATAGTAATAGGAATCAGAGAGGTGGCTGGAGAATGGTCAGTGGAGTGAAACATACCACTGATGAAACAGATTGTTTTTGCCTGTGGTTTACATAAATGATTATTATTATTATTATTATTATTATTAAATATCTTTATTCAGGATTACAATATCAGACAAATCTGTTTTTACAATTGGTCCTGATGTATATAAAGTACAAAAATAAAAATAAAGCATTAATAAAAACTATGTACAAAATATATACAATAAAATCATAAAAAACATAAATCCTCATATAATCACAAAAGAATAAAAGTCCTTAGACATTTTTTAAAAGTCTCCAGTTCTGTAAGCATCTGTATATCTGCTGGGAGTCCATTCCACAAAACAGCACCATTGTAAGAAAATGAGGATTTAAAATAAGAGGAGTTCATATAAGGCACAATTAGGTTCATTCCATCACCAGACCTTAAAGCATAGGGCAGATCAATATCACTACATAACACAAATTTATCAGACAGATATTCAGGTGCACTACCCATAATACATTTAAAAACCAAAAGAATTGTGAAGTAATTTCTTCTCTGACAAACACTCATCCAATTTAATGACTTAACAATATCAATACCCCTGGAATTTACATAATCAAAATTGCCTGACACAATGCGTGCTGCAAAGTTTTGAAGTCTTTGAATTTTCGCAATATTGTATTTACAAGTGAAACCCCAGGAACATATAGCGTAATCAATGACAGGTTGGATACATGAAATATATATCTTATTTAAAACATTTAACGATACAACTTGTTTAAGACGAGATAGCTTACTGATTTTATAACCAAGAGATGTACACAGTTTGTTAACATACGAATTCCATGACATGTCATGATCAAGTCTAATACCTAAATACTCAGAAACTTGGACTTCTTTCAGAGTCTCATCTTTCATTTTAATCACCAATACAGGATTAACTTGTTGCATATACCGGGATGACATCAACATCACATTACATTTATCAGTATTTAGGCACAGTCGATTTGCATTATACCATTTTAAGACCTCTGTGATACTTGACTGGAGTTTACTTTGAACATCAATCAAATTCGATCCGCTACAGTAAATTACTGTGTCATCAGCATAAAGATTACATGAAGAAATTGTGACAAACTGGGACAAATCATTCACATATATCATGAATAACAGGGGTCCCAAAACGGACCCCTGTGGAACCCCTATATTCATAATAGCATTATCAGATTTTACACCATTTGCAAATACCATCTGTTCTCTGTCTTGGAGATAACTTTTGAACCAGTTCAATTCATTGTTAGTGACACCATAATTTAGTAATTTTTGTTCAAGTATGTCATGACTTATTGTATCGAAACATTTTCGAATATCGAGGAAACAAAGACCTGTCAAAAACTTATCACACATATTATCAATACAGTCATCTGTTATTCGTATTATGGACGTTTGGGTACTATGACCTTGTCTATAGGCTGACTGATCAATACTGATCTAGTTGTTCATGGTTAAGTAACCCATTAGCTGGCGTTGTACTTGACGTTCGAAGACCTTCGCAACATGACTTATTACAGCAATTGGTCGATAGTTATTCTTGTCATGTTTTGAACCCTTACCCTTATACAGGGGTGTGACACGGGCAATTTTCCAGTTGCTGAGAACATACGATTTCATCAGTGATAAGTTGAACATCCTTACAAGAAACGAAGCGATCAATGGAGCGGATAGTGCGAGTTACTTGGCATCAAAGCCCAAAACATCATTTACACTATCATGTCCGAGACTTGCGAGACTTTTCCGAACAGTACTGTAGTCCACATCATTGAAAGAAAATCGGCTGAGAAAGGCTGGATTTCTCCAAGGAAGTGTCTCAGAAATATCCCCCAAAGACTGAACTGTGGATGACCCAATCGAACTGAAGTGATCATTGAATTCATTGGGGTTTATATCACTTGGAGGATTTAAGTCTTTGGTGTTTTTGGTTAGGCGATCTATAACTTTCCACATGGACTTCGGGTTTTTAACAGCCTGAACAAATTCACCATTAAAATAATTGCGCTTGGCTTCCTTTACTAGATGGGTAACATTATTCCTTTGGCGCCTATATTCAACCCAGTCACTTTCATTTTTCGTGCGCAATGCACATTTATGTTGATGATCACGAGAATACATCAACTTAATTAACTCCGGAGTGATCCAAGGAGAGTATCTATTTTTAAGTCTTCTCTGCTTCATGGGTGCATGCACATCACTGATACGAAGGAATTCAGTCTTAAACTTATTCCACATGCTTTCTAGATCGTCAGACATGGTAACCGTAACAGGTGACATTAATCCATCCACATCATTTAGAAATGCGTGTGAGTTGAAACTCTTATAATCCCTGTAAAATATAACTTTATGGTCCTGGCTTGTTTTAACCTGGGTGTTCAACAACGTATAAACCATATAATGGTCGCTGAAGGTAGTTTCCAATACATTTGTGTGACCATGTTTATGAGCAACACTTGTCAGGATCACATCGATGAGTGTAGCTGAATGTTCAGTAACACGAGTATTAGAACTAACAATTTGCTCGAGATTAAAAGCAGATTCCATGTAGGTAATTGGGTTATTTTGCTGACCACCGCTTGGGCTACAGTCATAGTTCAGGTCACCCATGAGGATGATGTCATCACAATTAACACTGATCTCTTCGACAAAATCAAGCACTGCTTCAAAGTAAGAGATACTAGCACTCGGGGGCCTGTATAAACTACCAATTACTACTGGATTTCTCGCTCCTACTTTGATGAACACAGCTTCGATGTCACATTGTCTTTGAAAGGAAATTGTTTCAAATTTAATCCCATTTCTTATGTATATAAGGACTCCGCCGCCGTGTCTGTTTCTGTCTTTGCGAACAAGAGAATAACCCGGAACAGCAATTTCACCATCTCCTATGCTGCCATCCAGCCATGTTTCACAGATACACATCAAATCAATTTTACAGGTCATGAGTAGAAGGCACATCTCATCCATTTTAGGCAGAAGACTCCTGACATTGACTGAAGCAAGGAATAAATTTCCATTTTTGTGACTTTTAATGCTTTGATATAAATTAGAATATAAAGGTGAACATTGCTCCTCTGTATCTATATATTGATCATCAATTTCAGTGCTAGTGCTATCTTGGGGAATGCGATTTTCAGGATACACATCATTATCTTGCCCCAGTCCAGATAACACGGCACCCTCCTCCTGGCCTACGGCCTATACAGTAGGAGAGTTGCAAAATTTACTTTTGTGGCCCTCGACTCCGCAGGTGTAACAAGTAACTGGGTACTCAAACCGGCAATTCCTGGATACATGGTTGCTCTCGTAGCAGTTCCAGCACCGGGCTGGCTGTCTTCCTGGCTGTCTTCCTGGCTCCTCATGTCTTTGTTGGCGAGCCATTCTTGGCGGATGACGATCTCTTCTGCGGACAACTTGCCAATCGTTTTCCATGGAGTGAACATCATGCTGTTTATGAGGACGTTGTTGATGCCTAGTCTTGCAGACATTACCATTGGCTTTTGGATTGTGTGGGATCTTGAGATTGCTGCAAAATTTGTTTGTACCCTTCGATGACAGATGGACACCATCCGATACCAAGTAGCTATCATTGGGGGTGCCATTTCCCAATTTGAAGGTGCCATCATGGTTTACGAACACCACTCCTGTGTCAGCTGCCATTGCACTAAGGTTCGCATTTATGACATCAATGTTCTTTTGGGCCTCTTCATTGTCACTGCGTGGTGGGATGCTAGAAACAGTGATGTTTTCACTACGAGCAACTTTACCTTGAGCGGCAGTTATGAGATCTTTGTATGTCTTAGTGATTGTTTCACCATCAAAGCTTTCAGACAAACAATCATTAGTCCCAGCACAGACATAAATCTGTTGATATGAACTGTCGCTCTTGTTGAGATGCTGCAAGACATCTTTAACCTTGGCACCTGGCAGGGACTTGACTTTTGTCTTGACCAGTTTGGTTTCATCAATATCTCTCACTAATGAATCACCAAGAAGCAGACTGTCCTTCTGATTAGCAGAACAGCATGGGGTCGGACTTTGAAGTTGTTTTGTCAGATTGTCAATCTGACCACGGAAGTAGTAGTGGAATTTGCCGAATAAGTCCATTAAAAACCTACAGTAAACCGATTTCTTGTTTTTCACCAAAACCAGATGCCGTTTAAGTCCATTGTAAACAAACAGTAAATACTTTTGCCTGTGTTTCTTTTCCCCCCCTACTTTTATGAGAAGGGGTTTCATCCTGGTAAGTGCTACTCCGCCATTTCTATCCCCTGGTGATGTTTTTCCCCCCTTGTTTACCCATGAGTACTCCAACCCATGAGTACTCCACCCCTCCTGGCCAAAGGGACGCCCCCTTTTTTCCTTCCCCCCCTTTTTTCCCCCGCCCTTTTTCTCCCCCCCTTTTTTCTGGAGTTGATGTGTTTCTTCCTAGTTTCCGTTAGATGTCTCCTCCTGTCCTTTTCTTCTCCTTTATGCAGACTGATCCATGTCTTTTTTCTTATCTCTTTTTAACTTCACCCTTATCAATTATCAACATAATGCAATTATTAACATAATTCAAAACTGTTTTTTCAAATCATTTTATTGAAAACTAATCATATCAACATAATTCAATTATCAGCATAATTCAAACCGGTTTTTCATTTCATTTTATTGAAAAACTAATCATATCAAATTATTTTTTCATCAGATTCAATAAATATTAATATTAATTGAAGTAACCACACACAGAAAATACTTTTTTAGCATTAATTGAGGTAACCACACACGGAAAAATATTTTTTTATGTTTTCACTCTTTATATTAAACATAAATTACAATTACTTAATGCTTTACAATGCATAAATTATTACAACAATCCGTTTTTTTAATTGAAGTAATCGCATACCACACTTTTCAATTGAAGTAATCACATACCCCACTTTTTCAATGTTCATATTTTTTCAAGTTTATATTTCTTAATTTTTTTATTGAAGCGATAATGTAAAGTTTTGTATAATGTTAATGAATTCGGGGATAATTAAAATTTCTTTTAACATTAAAACAACTTTGAAATTGTTAAATATCTTAATTCCTCCTTTGTATTTGCCCTCTTCATTGTCTCTTATTTGGAAGTAAAATGAAGACAAACCAGATTCCAATCCCATCCAATTAATCGTGTGTGTAAGAGTATAATCTTTACAACTCCATCTCAGTTCATTGTTGTTCTGTTTTAATTGTTTAATTAATGTTGAATATGTCAAGTGTTTTTTTTCCTCAGGTTTGATTATTACTGACACTTGTGTTAATTGACAGTTCGTATCCTCGAATTCCTTCGGTGTAAAGTATATTTACTATATCCATGACTTTCTCCAAATAATGGTTAACTCGCTTTATCACCTCAATGCATCCATTTTCTCTGCTGATTGTCACTTTAAATCCTCCTTTGGAATATAATGATATACAGATCCCTAGTTTGTTAAATTTTAATAGGTAAAAGTTCTTGACTTTCTTAATGCTATAGTTTTCTTTTTTTACCTCTTCTAATACTTTTAATTTTGTTTTGGGATTTGTAATTCTTCCGTTTAATGTCAACAGTGATAAATGTGATGATGTAACCTCTGACATGTTAAATTGTCCTCCTTTTCACAACCCTGTAGAACCTAACCCCTTTTGTCCTCGTTTGCTGTTCCTTGAAATTGTTTCTTTTTGTAATGTTTCTGATTTTGGTAAGATTCTTGGTAAGATAATCATTTGTGCAATTCGTTCACCTGTTTTAATATCTTTATTAACTCCCGAGGTGTTCATTAATAACACCTGTATTGTTCCTCTGAAATCACTGTCTATGATCCCCCCTACTACCGTGCAATGGTCGTTTATAGCTAATCCCGAGCGTGATGATATTTGAATGTAAATATTTTTTGAAATTTCTTTTATTTGTAGTCCGGTGTTTATTTTTGTTATAGAATTCATTTCAATTGTGATATCATTCACGGAAAATAAATCCCATCCTGCAGATAATTTTGTTGCTCTTTTGGGAAATATTGCATCAGGATGTGTCAGGTTAAAATCCAGAGTTGTTTCCCTTTCCATGATTTTTAAAAATGTAAGTGTAATATTATGTAAAAATGACTTTACTCTATATAACCTTTCTCCCAGGGGTTTTTGTGTCCTTCTTTTCACAATCTTAAGTATTCTCGTAACTTCACTGGTAATATATGCAGTGTGTTCAGAAATTTAGAGTAGTTTTGTTTGATATATTGACTGGTAATATTTAATTAAGTCCAAGTTTCCGCTGCAACGATTCTTGTTTCCTCGCATTTCTCGCATTTGCAATTCCAGTTTTTATCAACTTTTATTATTCCTTTAATGGAACTTAGTACAGTTCTCAGTGTTAGAACTGGAGAAACGCACAGCACCTTGTTATTGTGTTTAATCGCTACCTGTGCCCAATAACAATTTATAATATGAATTTCTACTCCTTCTTTCAACTCAAGAGCAGCTTTTTCATTGTACGTTTTTAAGAGATAGTAAGGGAAGTAACCTCGAATTATGTTGTTCAATTGACTAATCTGTCCGCACATCAAGCTTTGACCCAAAAGACCACTTGTGATCTCTGCTCGACCCCGATTATTGTAAATCCATCTTTGATCTTTGTTATCCAAGGTTACTAACCTGTTGTTTTGCCTTGTTCTAAAGTATTGTACAATGATTTGTCTGTAATCCATTAACTGTGCGTTTGTCATTTGTGAAATCATTGAAAGAATATCCTCTTTCAGTCCATCATCATACAGTGAGAAAATGTGTTGAGCTGATACATAGTAATCAAAACAGTTTATTCTAGTTTGGCAATGAGCAATTTCGTTAATTGTGATTTCAGTAGTTGAGTTGTCTTGGAAGTTAAAAATTCTACGCAAAATTGTGCATATCAGAATGGTGCATATGTACATTGTCACATTCCATGACTCGCATTGCGTGATACAATAAACCTCCTGTGATAACTTTCCGTTTATTTTGTAGTCATTAAGAAGCTTTTTTCGTCCTGTGACGTCTTTCAGAAGGTCCATTAGCCATTTTCTACCTTGTTTTACAGTTTTGTCGAATACATTCCGAGGTAAGGAGAAATCCTTACGTAACAAGGCCTCCTTTTTGGTCAAAATTAAAGTTTTCCTTTTGATTTAATTTCCTTTCGCCCAAAGTTATTTCTCATGAATATTTGGCGATCAAGTGTTGTCGTTTTTGAGGTATTGTTATTTTGATAAGTTAATTCAATACTTCTGCCGAGGCTTAATCTCCCAACTTTTGCTCGTAAAGAAAGATGAGGGGTTATTAGAAGAGTTTCTTCCCACTTGGGGATTCTTAAAAGTTTCAAGTCTCTCTCCATTAATAATCCTCAACAAGAAGACCTAGAATTCCTTTTTGCAGTCCTCCCCTGCTCGCATAATAATGAAATGCTGAGCTCCTCAACTCTGTTCTTGCTTTTTAGTTGTTGTATAACTGTATAGAATCCCAAGCTATTTGCAAAAGTTTCTTGGTTGTTCCATAAGAAATTTGTCTTAGTTCATATTTCTTCTGTCTATCGGCATGTCTTTCTAACATAATTCTGTTCTGGCAATTTATTAAGCTTTTTCTTGAAATATTTGTTTTGCTAACGATAAACTGCTGGCACACAATTCTAAATCAAATTTTGCTGTAATTATTTTTGATGCCTCTAACCAATTATCACATTTTTCTGGTTTTTCCTGAAATATGAGATTAAACCTTTTCTCTTTACTTATTTCTGGTATGATGAAATAATGGGTCAGTTTTTTGGTTTCATCCCAACAATATTCTGCTGGCCAAAAACATATTGGTGTTGTTTTTGCGTTGTGAAACAATTTTTGAAGAATTTTCTCGATTTGAGAATTATTCCATTTATTCACGTTTTCTGTTAGAATGAAAAAATCAATGTCCCCAAACTCTGATGTTATGTTCTCAAGGTAAAGACAGTATCCCCCCTGCCAGGACAGTTAAATTACTAATGTTTTCTGAAATAAGCTTATAAACACCCATTACTTTGTTTAAGAAAAAGGAATCATTATCCAGGTTGGTTACGAGGGGTTCTTTAATTCTCTCGATAACTAGATTTAAAAAATGTTTAGGGATTTCGAAATTTTTAGCTAAATGATCTCTTTTTGCTGAATTTATTATATATGTTTTTGTTATCCCACAAATTCCACATTTTTCGTTAGGACAACCTCTAACTAAATCTAGTCTTGGGGAAGGGCTTTCAAGTATTATGGGGTCGCTGACGTTACTGTTAATTATATTAGTTTTAATGCACCAACCTTCTGGTCTTAATCTTTGGTTCATGATGTTTATTCTGGGACAAAAACAGCCTGCTGCTTGCTGAAGCCACCCCTCCCTCTGTTGCTATGGTAACATCTCTCTGTTGCTATGGAAAGAGCTGTTGCTATTGAAGCTCTGTTGCTAAGGAGGCTCTGTTGCTATGGTTTTCAAAGGGTGTAAAAAACGGAGGCTAAGTGTTTTTTTTCCTCTATGGAGCTCTGTATTTACTTATTCTAAGATTTCCACATGTCTGGCCACGTGTTTTCATTGGACTGGGTCTCCTGTATTTGTATGGCTGAAAAAGCTATTTTGCTTAGTTTTGGGGGGGGCTCCCAATGATTTTACCCTCTCCTGATATTTTCCTACCCTATCTTGATATTTTTCAGTTCTTCTGAAGCTATCATATTTTGGAAGTAGGCTGGCTGTTTTAAAACGAACTATTTCCCCCTCCCCGGGGCTTACAGAGGATGAACAAATGGGTAGATCAAATGAATCTGTTACATATTTTGCTGCATCAATCCATGATTTACAGCTTTGGGGTGTTTTCAGAAAAGTAATTGTGTAGAAAATATTCTGTTTGTTTGATGTTTTCACAAGAAAGTCAACAGTTGTTACATCTCCTATTCCACTGAGGTGTCCTTCACCACGAACGCTTTGCTGCCATAATTTCAGCTGATATTTTTTGCTTTTCTTCTCGAAAATTTTTCGTATTCCTGGATGAAGTAAGTCATAAATTTGAATATCATCCACAAGTACATAGAAATTGATATCGTCAAAGTACTTTGTTAACCCCTCCAAATAACAACTGTACCCTCCCGCGAGTATTGTTAATGGACTTATATAGTTTTGAATGTTTTCATAGATCTCCATGCTGAATTTGAAAATATCAGATTTTTTCATTTTCTCATCAATTTTAGTTTTGTTTCCATTATTTGTCATATTCATAAATGTTTTAATCCAGTGGCGTGAGAATCCTAATTTTTCAAAAATGTTTATTTTTGCAATGTCTTTAGTCCAGTCTCTGGAGTAGTAAAACATGTAGGTCTCGTTCCAAAATTTGGTTTCACTGTACCTTGGATAGGGATTCTTCATCTTTTTTTAATCAATTTTGATTTTTCCCAATTCTTTTTCTCCAATCTTTAAATGCAGGTATTTTCGTTTATAACTTGGTTTGTCAGCCTTTTTGATGATTTTTGTCGTCCTTTTGAGTCCTGAATTTTCTTTAGTTTTCTTTCTTTGCGTAATTTTATCTTCGTCCTCTTCTGTGTCCTCTGGTTTAAATTGCAGTGTTGTCTGTTTCATAGATTCTTTTTTTTCTCTTCTCTTATCTTTTCTTTTTTCACAAGAATCACATCTGTGGCTGCATCTGGTAAAATGCTCAGCGTCTGGAAAAATACGCCCACAAGACGTGCAATTTTTAGCATCAGGGAAGGCAGTTCTGCAAGACAAGCAAGATTTTTTTGTGCCTGCTGTTTCACAAAATTGCCCGCACAAACGACACTCCATTTTGAAAAATCAGAGAGAATGGCGACGGTCCTTCTGACTTATTAGGGTTTTTGGTTTTTCTTCTGAATCTGTTTCCTGGTTTTTGTTTTGACTGTCTATGTAATCTACAAAATCTTTGGAATTACAACACAAACATATGATGTTGGGTATTTTCACTTTTTCTAGTAATCCAGCCAGTCTAACGTTTCGAGATAGCTGTTCGTTTGAATTTCTTTTGTGGTGGGGGGCTGCTAGGGCTGTTTTCTCTTGAGTGCTGGTGGCGCTCTCCCAGGAGATTTGCTTTCTGTGATGTTTCTGTGAGGACATGGTCTTCCAAAAGATTTTCAATTTCCTCTTGATTGTTGATTGCTTCCTCGTTTCTTTCTTTGAGTAAAGTTGAAATTTCTTGACAAGTCCTACTGAGCTGTGAAATTGCTTCTGGATGAAGAGTTACGTATCTCTTTAATCCTAGTTTCGAGAGTTTTAAATCTCTCAAATGAATGTAATAGCTGCCTTGATATTCAGTTACATTGACAAAATATCTAGAAGCTAAGGTTTTTTTGTACAAGGACATGATCCGTGTGTCTATCTCTTTCTCTGTATGTTTGTGTTATGTTAGTGACCTCAAGACAACTTATTTCAGGAAACAGAGAAACAAGTTCTCCCAGGGGATTTTTTCTCTTAAATATTCAATATTTTGTACTCCTTATTTAGACTACTTCAGTCCCACCTCCCCATTTTCTTGGGTGTTGTTCAGTTTTCTTGGAATTTTTGGGCAGAGGCCAACTTCCTTTTTTGGCTTCTTGGCACTCGAGGTCTTTATCCTGGCACCTATTCAGGTTTTTTTACTTTATATATACCTGAGTATATATAATACTATTTCTAATTTTGTGGGGCCACTTGATTAAAGATTTCTTAAGAGTAAGATGGATAAGAATACACTGGTTACTGCGATTTTTGAAGGCATTGAGTCTTGGCGATCATCTGACCCTAACATTGGGTCATACTTTTTATTGTTCGAGGAGGACCTTTTGCAAGGTACGCATTTTTGTGACTTATTTGTTTATTTAGTTGGTAATTTCGTGATTTTCGGATTTTTAAGAATTTTTTTTTTTTTCTCAGGACTTCGCGATGAGATTGATGATTTTTTGGGAGACGACCCACGTCTGGAAGTGTCCTCTCTTCAGGCTTTACTTCAGCATTTGCGTCCCCTTGTGAACCATCCTATTACATTGTGTGTTGAAGGAGATATATATCAAACAGATGCTGAAGATACTGGAATTTTGATTTTTTACGATCTGGTTTCAGAAGCAAAAACTGCTTCACAAGTTAACACGGTTAACTCTCACAATTTATCTTCTTTGCAAACTGCTCTGGATTTTTGTGAAACAAATCCCCCCCCTCCTATCTCTTGTGAATCGAAACCCCCCTCCCCCACCGGGCTTTCACAGATAACTGCTGTGTCTTCAATTTCTGAGAGTACCCCCCCTCAGAATTTTACTCCTTTAACTTTGAGTGAGGTTTCTTCCTCTCATTGGCAGACAATTGATTTCAATGACATTTTTGGGAATGCAAGCATTACCTCACAGGCAACCGATTATCCTTCAGTGAATACATCAACAACAACTGTCACTTATACACATAGGCGTACGGGACGCGCAATTTTTGGGGGGGGCGAGCGGCATTTGCCCGAATTTTGAGATCTAAATTTAATACCATTTCAAATGAAATAGCCTGGAAATCACTAATTTAAAATAATTTTTACCTAATCATCTGCCAAATTTTGTAGCCTTTTTGCCCGAATCTTACTGTTTCTCAAACTTTTGGGGGGGCCATACGCCTATGCTTATACAACTGCTGGTTGCTTGCTCTTGGGGGGGAATGTTGTTTCTTCCACAAATACCAGAGAGTCTGGTGTTCCACTCTATTCTCCAATAAGTGATGTTACTTGTTCCCCCCCTGGTGAAGTATTTTTAGGTGCAGCTGTTTCTACAACTCATGATGCTTGTGGCTATGGAGGGGGTCAACACACCAAGAATCTCAGTTATTTGAAACACATGTCAGAGGAAACAGAAACACTTGATGCAACTAATGATTTGGGGCTTTCGGAATTAAGAGAACTGATGAAGATGACACCAGATGAAGTTTCACAAGAATTTGATAATTTACACACCGCTGTGACAAAAATGTACAGTGCAGGCCAAAAGAGGCTTTAACGCCTCAAAAGAAAACCTATTGAGGTAATTTCGAAGAAAGAAAAAGAAGTTTTGATTTCCTTGTATCATGAAAATTTTTCAAGGAAGAAACATGACTCGATGTTGGAAACTCTTCAAAGAAACATCCGGGCAAGCAAAATTATTCGCTTGTTCTCCACCAGGCTGCAAACCTTCATGCTTCAGCCTTTTCGTTTTTTTGTTGAAAAAGTGTGAAATGGATGAAAAAAAATGATGTTAAGAACAAATGTAGATTATTATTAAAAATCTTTTGAGGTGAGAGAATTGTGTTCTGTTTTTTTGCTTTAAGAAAAAGAATATGTGGTTTTAAAATTTTTAATCATTTGCACAGGAAAAAACCTATTAGTTAATTTATTCTAAACTTTTATATTTCTACTTTTACCTCATGTAAAATGGAGATTTGATGGGGTGATGCGTGTGTAAATCAATACTAATCTTAGGATAATTTTGGAGAAAAAACAGATTGTTGTTTCTCTTTGGGGTTCTTTGTTCAGCTCTTAATTTCCCGCCCTTTCTTGGGGGGTAAACTCTTGATTGGTTGATTGGGTAGCTTAGGGGAGGTTTAATTAATTAACAAACTCCCGTGGTTTATAATTATGTTATTGGATTCCTTTGGGGTGTCTGGTTAACTTTTGTTTTGTTTGTTTATCATCAGTGTTCAATTAGTATCTCTCATGCTGTCCTCACGTGAAGCTGTTCTATGTTGGAATTTGTTAATTTCTGCCTTTTACCCCTTTCTCTGGGGTGTCTGGAACTTTGAAAGTTCCATCTTGGGTGTCTGGAACTTATCAGTTTGTTTGTCTTTCATCTGTGTTCAATTAACATCTCACATGTAGACCTCCTGTGAAACTCTTCTAGCTTGTAATTGGTTATTTGATGCCTTCTGGGGCTCTCTCTCTCATAAGCTAGTGTTTGTTTTTCTTTCATTTTGTGTTTAAGATAGTATCTTATGCCCAGACCTCATATGAAACCCTCTCCCTTTCAGCAAGAACTAGTTACAAATGTGTATCTAACAAAAAGTAAACCTGGGGCTTTTTTGGTCCACAGAAAGTTCTGGGGGTAGCCAAAAAAACAGATCCAAGTTTAACTATCTCCCTGGTTCGCCAGATTCTCAGCAAATTTGATTCCTTTACATTAAATCGTCCTGTAAAACGAACAAAGAAGACTAGACCCTACCTATCCCCTGGTCTAGGGCATCATTTTCAGGCTGACCTTTTTGTTTTAAATGATAGTTTAGCAAGGGCGAATCGGCAAAAAAAGTATGTGATATTTTTAATCGATTCTTTTAGCCGAAAAATTTTTGCCAGAGCTTTGAAGTCAAAAACTGGAATAGAAGTAAGGAACGCTTTTATTTCGATTTTTAAGGAACGTAACTATGCACAAATTAGGTATATTACTACTGATAAAGGTAAAGAATTTTTGAATTTTCATGTGCAAAAACTGTTTAAAGAATATGGAATCACAAATATTTTGAGTGAGAGTATCTTTCACGCTTCATTGGTAGAACGTTTAAATTTAAGTTTTCGACGTTGGATTGCTCGTTTCACATCACATTTTGAGACAAAGTTGTTTATTCCTTATCTCCAAAATTTTGTTGAAGGTTATAATCATATGCCCCACAGGGCATTACCTGATAACCTTTCCCCAGTAGAGATCACTATTTTTAATGAGTTTCATGTTTGGCGTCATCAATATGCTGGTTATCTAAGGAAATCACCGTATTATATTCGTCCTAAATTTTACATTGGACAGACTGTTCGTTTGGCTAAATTTCGTGGTAAATTTTTCAAGGCGTCGGCAAATTCTTTTACTAAGGAGAAATACATTGTAACCCAGATTTTGAGAACTCAACCACTCACATATAAGGTTAAGCCCGAGGAGGGGGGCTTGGAGATTATCGGGGCGTTTTATTCTTCTGAACTCCAATCAAGTTAGAAGTAAGACGTGGTTGCAAGAATTTTTTGTTATGACAAGTAATTTAAAAGTCTATGATGGGCGTTTGCCTAAAATTTTTCGTATGTTATGTAGCGGAGCCAGTGGTTCGGGCAAAAGTAGCCTGCTTAGAGGCATTATCAAAAACACATATGGGATTTTGACACAAAATTTTGAGAGACTAATCTATCTTCGGGGAATAGCCACTACAGATGATTATAAATTTGAAGAACAATTTGGATCAAATTTAATTGTGTTTGATGGCATTCCTTCCCCTGAGGAACTGTTGCCTTTGCTAGAGGAGTCTCAAAATGTCTACTCCCTTGTATTAGCTGAAGATCTCGATACCGAGATTTTTGAGTCTTCTCTCATCTTCCAATTAATTAAAAAGTATTCGCATCATTGGGGTTTTAGTTTTATGGCCACGTGTCACAACTTTTTCGGAAGTGGGAAGCATCGTTTGTCTTTAATAAGAAATTTAACGCATTTCATAATTTTTCCAAACGAATTGGATTCTTCAATTATTCGAACTTTGGCTCAGAGAGTGCACCCCGCGGCTCCAAAAAAGTTTGTTCATATGTTTGACTGAGTCACAAGTCAGCCTTTTGGTTACCTTTCAGTCTGGTCCAATTGCGGGTCTGAGTTAAGATTTCGTTCAGATATAACAGAACCAGTGCAAAAGGTAATTACTATTGATTGAAAAAAAATGTGTCAAGTCTGTACTCCTTTAATTAAGTACAAAGAATGGAAAAGATTTGTATTTTTGTTCAGAAATCTGGGTTTAAATGCTCATTGCCGGTCTCTACTCTGCGACGAGTGTAAGACACTTCTAGAAATTGTGTTGTCTTTGATTTCAAGTAATCTTGACTTATATTATCATTTGGAGAAACTTTTGCTTTTGACTACCAATTTTTTAGATCTTGTCAAAACATTTTATTTTCAAATCCTCGGGGGAAAAGTAAACTATGGAAGACTCCTTGTTTTTGCCTCAATTTTTTTTCGTGCGGCTGTATTGAATTTGGGTGATTCTTTGGAAACTGTATGTCACTATCTTAGAATATAACCTAGGGGGGATTGTTTGAACAACCAAATTTCAAAGCTCCTGGGGGGACCTTTTGGCTTTCTCTTTGAGAAAATATGGCAAGACAGGCACCATCAAAAAAAGGGAAAAAGAAAACAGGAAGAGCTCCTGCTAAAATAAGATCAAAATCTAAAAGGAGGAAGCCATCACGAAAAATCTCATCTTCCACTTTTTCGAAAAATAAGGACTTCTTGAGAGTATTTTTACGTCACGGCAGGAACCCACAGAAATTACGGAAGCTCGTGGACCTCGCAGATTCTTCTGAGATTTCAGCAATTCTCGAGGTTATATTAAACGCCCTTCGAGGTAATATAAGACTCACTCCAAACGTAATTCGTCAATTAAAAAGAAACAAGAAGACTGTTAATAGATTACTTAGTCGTGACGTTAGCTTTGACAGGAAACGTCGGATTTTGAAGTCACAATCTGGTGGTTTTATTTTTTCAATTCTTAAATCACTGGGTTCTGCTCTTCTTGGACCTATAATTAGCTCGATTACAGGCAAGCGTTGAATAAAAAAATGGCTGGCTTTAAAGAATGCTTTCTTGTTCCAAAACATCTTTATAATAAAACTGTGGTTCAAAAATCGGGGCTTGCTATGAATCATAATAAACCTTCAACCCCTCCTGTTGATGTTGTTTTAAAAAAAATGGATTTTAATAAGACCTATCCTATTGTTCCCAAGGAAGATTCTGTTGCTGCTTCTTATCCAGTAGTTCAAAACGAACAACAAAGAAGAAATGAACAAATAAA
This sequence comes from Platynereis dumerilii, assembly GCA_026936325.1. NCBI lineage: Eukaryota > Metazoa > Annelida > Polychaeta > Phyllodocida > Nereididae > Platynereis > Platynereis dumerilii. The sequence goes on along the minus strand of JAPTHN010000016.1, from coordinate 13,754,713 downwards.
TTTTATTTTATCTCACATTAAACACCCAAGCAAACAAAATCTAGCTAGTCAAATTTTGAATTTTATTAACACCAGTACTGCCGGCACTGTTGATTGGACTCATGATTATGAACTATTAATTGAAGGACAAAATGTAGCAAATCTAGATATACGTGATGCAATTGCCTATTTTGTAGGTCAAGAAGAAGATCGAAAAGGGGTTGCCGAACCTTTGGCTCATTTTTTGATATCTTTAGGGGCTCCTCCAAGATTGTTTATGTTTTATAAGACAAATTCCCAGCAGTATGATGATGCATCTTCAAAGGATTCAGATTATGACCCCCCAAAAGACCCCAGTCTCTAACATTCTCCCACAAAGGGGCTTACCACTTCCTGGGAACATATGCAACCCCCCTCTAAAAAGAAGAAAAAGAAGAAGAAGAAAAAAGCTTCTAGAATGTCCCCTGGGGGAGGCGATTTGGAGGATTCAGACCCAGAAATAAGTTTTAACTTCAAGCAGTTAGATTCTGATTCAAACAAAAAAAGGAAAAAGAGATCAAAGAGACGTCAGAAAAGTCCTGTTGCACCGTCACACTCCATGCAGACACGAGTAAAATCTCAAAATTGGGATTCTTTAAAATGAAAGAAATTAATTTAATTTGTAATGGAGATGAACAAGACCCTGCTCGCTTTGAGCTTTCCCTTGGTGAAAATTTTGATTTTGAACAAAAATGGTATCTTGTGTTAAAAGAAGTTGTTCTACCTAACAGCATTAAATTTTTGTCATCTGAGGATATTATTGAGTTTATTGATACAAAGAAAAGGAAAAGAAGGGATGCATCTTTTTCTAGGAAGAGAAGGAATGTAGCTACAACAACAGGGTTATCTAATCCAGAACAGTTTAGTGATGGTCTGGATTTTTGGAGGTCTCGCGTATCAACATCCACAAGTATGAGAACACTATCTTTGGCCCATGAATATGGTCAAAGCAGAATAGTCATGTCAAATTATTTTCCCTGGGTGAGAGATCATGCTTTATTCAATGGTTTTACAAACCCTTTGCAAACATTCGAGGATTTATATGTTGGTGAACGGTCAGTTTTTGTTGCAGAAGATGTTATGGGGGCATTTGGTGGAGCCTATGGTGATTATGCAAAGATGCGAAAAGCTCCATATTATTTTCTTTTGAGGTTATTTTCTCGTGGAAGGCAAGGACCTATGCATCTTTTCCCGCGGAATATATCAAAAGATTCAACAGAATACCAAGGTTTTGATACTGCTGCAGGGCTGGCGAAAATAGGTTTTGTTAAGCATCCCAAGGCTGACCAATTTCTTTCAGAATTTTGTTTAAGAGAGCTGAAAACATCTGTTAGTTTTAAACGTGCGTTAAGAGAAATGGGGATTAATGTGTCAGCCGGTAGATTTTTTACCAGAGTGTATTCAGCTGTGTTTGACAACAAAGTGAAAAAGGTTGTAAAGAAAACTGGTCTTTCTACATTTTCTTTCATTCGTACTTTCGATCCTATTTTCAGTTGGTTTCACAGTTATATTAGACAAAAAACCTCGAGCCATGGTGTTGAAGCACAATCTGGCGCTAATAACATAGCTCAAGAAAATTCTGATGTTTCTGATCAAGAAAATTCTGATGTTTCTGATCAAGAAAATTCTGATGAAGGGTCTGATTTAGTACAACCCCTTACAGAGAACCAAGGGCAACCAGAACCAGATGTAGATGCTACAAGCGAGGATGGTGTTGAAAGTTTGGACTCAGCCAGCAGCTCAGAGGAGGATTTTGACCCCCCAAAACTACCACTATTGCTGACAACCAGGCACAACAAGGGGGGGCAGAAGATACACTAAGGGGGAGAGAGGGTGGGGTACAACCAGACACAGCTGGGGGTCATGTTTCGGGTGATTCTGTTTCCCAGGCTTCCTTGGGGAGTGATTCTGGAGGGGTAATTGAAGGAGGCAAGCCCCCCCTTTCTTCAACCTCCAACACCCCCCCTGAAGAAACTACCCCTTTACTTACACAAGCCCAACATTTTGAGAGAATGAGGGCCTCTTTTTGCAAACAAGAACATGAGGAGGTGTCTATTCTTTCAACACCAGATGATGAGCTGGCTACTATTCCTTCAGGTTTTTTGCGAACTTCTGTGACACCAATGGTTGCTAAGAATGCTTCATGTCTACCTCTTCCTAAAACAAACTCAGAATTAAAAAGTATACTCTCTTTGCTGTTGCAGAATTCCCAGTGTAAAGCTTATTTTGATAACTTTTCACATAAAATTACTATTGAGGTTCCTGAAAATAAAAGGTTTGTATTGGGAGGAAGACTCCCTGACATTTTATCTTTACCTAAAACTCTGAATTCTGGAGAATTTTATGAATCTTTTGATGCTGTGGACCCGTTTTTGAGTAACAGAATTTGTTATGTTTATGCCAACATCGTAGAAGATAGTTTTATTGGGGGCGAGTTTTATCCTTTAATACAAGCTTTTCCATTGCAGGGCTGGGGGAATACGATTTATCATAGTTTTACGGCGCCCATGTTTTTGAAATTAAACACTAGGGTTGTAAGGAAACTTTCAATTGTTTTGTACAACGAAATTGGTCAAAAACTAACTTTTACCAATCGCGCGCGTACTACTATTAAATTAGCTCTTGTCCAAAAATGAAAATCACAAATTTGTATTTCTTTGTCCACACAAAACCAAAAGAAATGGGGAGATTTGTCTTTCCTGTGAGCAATACACTTCATGTTGAAGATTCAGGGTATGAATTAATTCTTCAGAAGTGTGTGCTTCCTAAGATTTCAATTTATTTTCCTAGTTCTTTTTTTGTTGTGAACAATCTGAAAACTCGTTTGCCCGAACTTTACATAGCCTCTGTATCAGATCTTACAAATCTTATTAATGAGAAATGTGGGGGCGCGGTTGTGTTACATTTTGTTTCACAAGAACATTTAAATACTGATGTCATTAAAATTATGATTTCTCCTGGAACTCGTTTAAGAGTTTCTAATGAATTAGGTGACCTCATGTTTGAGGGGCGTACAATTTTAGAAAACAAAAAAGAGTCTGGGAACCCCTTATCACTGGTCTTTAAGTTAGACAAAACTTTTTCTGAAAGCAATTATTATCTCACATGTGACTGGCTTCATGATGCAACTGTTGGGGAGGTGGTTTTACCATTGCTAAGTACTATCACAGTTACAGAAAGCCATCAGACCGGACATTCTGAGCTTCATAGGGAGGCTAATAATTTTTTGGGTCACAATAAAATTAAAAGGGGGCTTCATTCACAAATTAGATTTGAGATAATCGATACATTGGGAAAGTTAGTAAAATTAGCTGGTGGTTTAATATTTTTTCATGTTGAGGTGATTAAAAAAAGTTAGAGTAACAAAAAAGATGTATATTATTTGTCCCTCAAACACAATTGCCCCTGAGTTTCCTAATAACAAAACTTCAGATTTCACAATAAGTTTGCCTCATACTTTAAATACTCCAACATCAGAAAACTGGGAACTGTGTTTATTACAAATCCACCTTCCAATAACTTTTTATAATGTGGAGGATTTTGATGAAGTTTTGGTGCTTGATAATGATGGGAGCACTAGAATATTGCAAATGAATGAAGGTTTTTATGAAAATCCTAAAGATCTTGCGATTATGATGACTGAAAAATCTCAAGACTTTTTCTCTGTTCACTGGTCGCAATCTTTTGCTCTGCACATATCAGATAATGTAAAACAAATCGTTTTTTCTGACAACCTTTCCAGATTGTTGGGACTACCACGAATTAATGTTGACAAAGATACTACTTCTGATATTTTTACTTTCGATCCATTTATTAATCATAAAGTAATATTGATTCATTGTAGTTTAATAAAAGAAATTCAAGTAAATGATGAACATTGGAGAATATTACAGAGTCTGATATTGGAAAAACCCAGTTTCTCAGCTACCCTGGGGCAGGCTTATATTTCACCAGAATATTGTAGAATACAAGGTACCGTGCATTCCTCAGTTTCCTTTAGAATTACTGACCTGTGTAATCGTCCCATTAGATTTAGATCAGGCTCTGTTGTTTTAATCTTAGAATTTCGACATGAATGATGATGATGAGATGTTGTTAATTGCTAGTAGTCCTATTAGAGACCCCGCTCGGTTAGAAGTTGCATTCCCACAAAATGTTTTTCTTGATGATAAATGGCGGCTAGCTATTTTAGAAATATCTCTCCCCAATAAGATTGCTCTTTTTAATAAAGCTGAAGATTTTATTGAAATATCACGGGTTCAGAAAACTAGAACTCGACGAAGTCTTGATGTGTCAGAAGCCATGAGTGATATACCAGTAAGTTTGGTAAATTTTTTTCCCTGGACCGCGCATTTTATGAGTATAAAAAAAATTAATCAGACACAACTTCTTGCAGAACTCATCAACCCCAAATTCTCGACATTAGAGCTCTCTCAGATCTTAGGAATAACTCAGCTTGAGGCAATTACTTATCAAAGGGCGGTAATTCATTTCTGTGAAAGAATTCATATTTTGAAATTGAATGGATCTATTGAAGAGGTTTGGATTTTAAATCAAAATGGAGGAATAACTTGGGAACACGAGATTTTAGGTCTCGGGCTTTTGGATTTTCGCGGGCGAGAATATGTAACAATTGAAAATTTGGTATCTCTTAACGATCGTTTGGGTCGTTTTGTTGTGCTAAGAATTTTAAAAAAATATATCAATGGTCTGGATTACTGGCAAAATGCTATGTTACTGTACAAGGCGATTTTTAGCAATAAAATTGTCTCGCTGGTGCAGTCACTTGCCATGTCAGGGACGTATCTGTTCTTTAAACATGTTGAAAAAATATTAACCTTTGTTCATCACGAACTTTTGTCTTCTGAAAAATCAGATGACACCGAAGAAAAAGGTAGTTCTGGAAGTAGTGTGGCGACTGGAGAGGGGGGGGTGGAGGTGGTTTTAAGCACCATAACAGGTCCAGCTACCTTGTCTGATGAATATAGAATTTTGTTGGGTGAAGATGAGCCTGGAAGAAATATTGAGAGCGGGGGAAATGTTGAAACACCACAGGAAGAAACAGTTCTTCAAGACATCAACATAACTAATTTCTTTCCCTGGATTAAGCAATATATTTACTTTTTCCAAACAATCGAATCCAGGGATATCTTAGAACATTTCTTATCTGATGATTTTCGTCTGTCTTTTTTAGCCAAAATTTTATGCACAAGTCCTTCTGAAGCTCTGATCCTTTCAACTGCCGTTACAAGATTTTGTGAATTACTAACAAAAATGAAAGAAACTGGAGAAACTAAAGAAATTTGGCCACTTAATACCTCGCCTAAACAGTTGAGAAAGCTGGGCTTTAGATCAAGAACAGGAAACCTTGTTTGGTTCAGGAATTTTGGAAAACACTTAACAAATGTTTCATGGTTGAGTGATTTGTCTGAAAGAACAAATGAGGAAATTTGGAAACTTTGGTATCGCATAATTAAAGCTGTATTTTCTAATGGGTTGGTTTCTTATGCAAACATTTTGCAGCTTAGCACATGGGATTTTTTTAAACTTTTAGATCCTTTGCTCACACAATTTAATAATTTTTTAGATAAAGTTATTTCTACTTCAGCTAAAGATCCTCGTTGGTTTTCTAATAAAAACAAAGATAGAGATGTAGAGACCTTGCTTTGTTGGCAAGAAGGAAAGCCAGACACAGATATTTCTGGTATCCAATCACTCCAACCAAATGATGAAAAAAGAGAGGGTTTGGATGACGTAAACACACCCCAAGAGGGAGATAATTTGCCTGGAAATCAAGAATCTGGGGTGAATCTTGGCACTGAGCAAACAGAAGGATCTGAGGGGGGTCCTGATGCACAACAAACAGAACAAAATAAGGATAGCACCAGGGGGTATATGTCAGAGGGTGGTGAAAGGTCAACAACATCTGGAAATGGTTCAGATAAGCAGACTCATGAGCCAGAGGAAGGGGTGGAAGAGGGGGCAGAGGAAGGGGTAAAAGAGAAAGCTGACTCAGCTGAGTCAACAAGCAACACCAATCCTAAAATATTGCAACCAAGCTGGGAGGAGCTTATCAAAACAGTAGAAAGAGATGAAGATATATTAGAACAAATAAAGCCTCCTGCAAGATTATATTTCCATGGTTCTGCAAAAGATGTGGTTTGGTCTCCAACTTACATCTCAGAATTTTTCAGTAAGAGTGGTTTCTTAAGTAAAGCTGATTATAATTTTATAACAAGAAAAGTCACTCTGACTGTGGCAAAGGGGGAAAAGGTTACTTTGGGTGGGAGATTGAAATATATTTACGCACTTCCTGGGGAAATGGAGGGTGAGGGGGTTTTTAGTTCTAAGTACTGTGTGGACCAATTCCTAGACCGAAGAACTCTGTATGTTTATTGTAATTTGACTGAAGATATAGTAATAGGGGAAAGATTTTCACCAGTTATCCAAACAGTAATAACAGATTTAGATCGTTTAACACGTGTGATTTTTCATAAACCCATATTCCTACCACTAAGACAAAATTACGCATCAAAAATCAAATTTGTTCTCTATACAGAAACCGGTGAAAAGGTAAAATTTTTGACAAATAATCAATCTGTTGCCAAAATCATTTTAACAAGAAAATGGCAGGCGAGGTCACCCGCTACTCCAACTGTCTCTTGAGACATTATCCACAGTTCGGGGGCTCAGGTTATACTAATTGGGAACATGATCGAGTGTTTAGAGGTTATCAACGAGGTCACGGACTAGGGAAATTTCTGAGAGCTGTTGGTAAGATAGCACTTCCTGTAGTCAAAACTATGGGAAAAAAATTTCTAAAATCTGCCTTAAGTGTGGGGTCAGATGTTTTAGCTGGGGAAAATTTAAAGAGCTCAATTAAACGCCGGGGGAAACAGACAATTAAATCAATTTTAACGGACGAGTCTCAGGAAGGGGCAGGCTTTACTAAATCCAAAAGAAAGAAGAGGAAAAGCAATAGTTTACAATTATGGACACCATCCAAACGGATCAGGAGGCTTTGAGTCCTTCCACTGATTTGTTTTCTCGTCCCACTTTATTGATGTCTGAAGAAAGTTCACACTATTTGAGAGTATATCCGATAAATTCAATTTCCTCGGTCTCACCGATTATCTACGAATTTGAGAGTGATTTTAGCACGCTAATTTCTCCAGTAGATATTTATCATGTTACAACCTTCAAAATTGTGAAGTCTGATAATTCTGATATTGCTCCAGAGGCCGCCGACGCCGATGATACTGATACTCAAAAATGCGGGCCTGCAAATTTATATGGATCCAGTTTTTTCAATGGATTAGATGTCTACCTGTCAGGTAATCTGATTGAATCATCAAACAATATGTACGTGTATCATTCAAACAATTTTATCTAATGATAAACAAACAAAAGACACACAATTAGCTCTAAGTGGATTTTTTAATGACACAGGAGAAATTGATACGAATGGTATACGTTCGACTATGGATAAAGCAACTTGTGGGAATACTGGTCTCCATAAAAGATATCAGCTAACAAAATATTCTAAATCATTTACATCAGTAAGCCACTTACATGCGGATATCTGTCAGCAAGGTCGCTATCTAATACCTGGAACCTCCTGTCGAATAAAACTGACAAGAGCAAGTCCAAAATTTTGTTTGATTGCTAATAGCGCTGCCAAAAATTTCAATTATGTTATAACAAAAGCATATCTGCTGGTTAAATTAGTGCGTCCCAGGGAGAGCCTTCGTCTGGCAATAGAAAATTCATTACAACTGACCCCTGCTCAATATCCAATTAAACGCACAGAAGTTCGTCATTTTAATTTTAGTGGAAATAGCAGCGTAATCACGGAGGCTAATTTGTTCACTGGAAAATTACCTACAAGAGTGGCTTTGGCATTAGTGGAAACCTCGGCTTTTGAAGGATCCTATAAATTAAGTCCGTTCAAATTCTCCGCGTTCAAAACAACCGAGATTGATTTAAGATGCAACGGCTTAAGTGTTACAACAGAACCCTTAAGAATTGATCTCGACAACAATGATCACGTTCTGCCGTACCTATTTTTGTACAAATCTACAGGAGGTTTACTAACTAACGAGAGTATTATGACCTATGAGGAGTATCTGAACGGAAATTTCATATTTTTATATGATTTAACAGCCGACGGAGAACATGACCAGCTAAAAATGCATACTCCTTCCACAGGATCTCTTAGCTTAGATTTGCGAGCCAGCGAAGCCCCGGGCAAACCAATAACTCTAGTTGTTCTACTCGAATTTGAATCACTTTTAACTTGCGATAAGGAACATCAATTCCAAGTGCTTCAGTAAAAGAATGGTTTTTTCTTTTGGCTTACTATCATTTGCACCTGCTTCAGTAAAATAATCTTTTTTTCTTTAGTGTTTGACTGTCTGAATCGAGTGTGTGGTGGGGGGCAGAAAATACTAAAAGAAATCAAGATAAATGAATACCTTTGAAATTGAGGGATTGCTTTGTGATAAACCGAATTTTGTTGGAGTTTTTGCAGCAGATCAAATCCCCATTTTAAAGTTGGGCAAAAAACCTACATGTCTTGTAGCAAACCTCTCACCCATTAAAGACAGCGGCACCCATTGGGTGAGTTTAACAGTTTATTCACCAGCTAGAGGTAAAAACTTTTTAGAGGTTTTTGACAGCTATGGGGGGAGAGTAAAAGATATTCCATTAAAACTTCCAAAAAACTGGACTCTAAAGTGGAACAAAATTCAATTCCAATCTAACACAGCAATTACATGCGGTAATTACTGTATATTTTTTATAAGAAATAGACTGGAGGGGTTATCATTCACTGAAATTATTGAGATACTAAAAGGTTTCCGCGACACAGATAAACTAGTGACTAAATATGTTGATTACTTGAAGAAAAATCCTGCTTTAGAAAAAGGAAATTGGAAGAATAGTAAAAGCCTTCTTTCTTACTATCAAAACAAACAATCTTGTGATTTACCGAAAGCGCGCCCTGGTTGCAAAATTTGGATTTTAAAAAACTGCAAACTTTCAAGGTCAAGGGCTCAGAAGAAAAAGCATGAAAAAAATAGTGGAAAGAAAACACCTACCAAATAATAGAAAACGTTATGATGTTGATATGTACCTGGAAGACAGATTTAGAGCTTGGGAAAAACTCTTAAAAGAAAAATTTAGAAAATTTCAAGCTTTAAAATACGACATTCAGCTTACTTCCAAACTGGAGAAAAGGATAGTTTGGAATAATACATTTATACATCACACGACATGTTTTCGAAGCACGGGCAGAAGCATATTTACTCAAAGTAATATATCATCCTCTTTAAGATCGAGCACTGAACAAGTTTTAGAATCTTATGATCTTTTTATGAAAATGGGAAGCGGGTGGGTATTACATTCTATAATTAGTTCACAAATTAATATTTATCAAAATGAAATCAGAGGGGGGGGGTGCTACAAAATCATACGAAAAAAACTTCTTCCTTCTCGTTATGTAAAAAATACCAGATGCTTGCTTACTTTCAAACCAAACCAAAACAACCAATGTTTCCTTTATTGCATCTTAGCTGCATTATTTCCTGTTAAAAAACATCGCAATAAAGCTCAATCTTATAACAAGAAATTACATTTACTGGACTCGAGCATGTTATCGTTTCCAGTTAGCATTCAACAAATACCGAAATTCGAAGAAGCAAATCAAATAAAAATCAATGTTATTGGAATACCCAAAAATGAAGAAGGTTTCTTTTTCCTTTATAAAAGTCAATTAAGCAAAAATTTGAACGAACAGGGAAAGATAAAACAGATAAATCTTTTACTCTTCAGAGAACATTACAGTTTAAAACTAGTTGGTCGTGCTTTCTAAATTATAACAACACCAATAAGAGACAGATGTGCCAAAATTGTGGAAACTTTATACGTAAACACGCTCATCTCAGTGACTGTACAGGATGTCGCAATTCAAGACAAACAAATCTTGTTTTCCCTGAAAAGGGTTCAGTTCAAAAATTTCAAAATTATCAGAAAATTGCAAAATCGCCTTTTGTATATTATGCTGATATTGAGTGCTCACTACAAGACGATTTTGAGCATAGTGAAGATTCTAATAAAATCAAGAAAAAAAAAATTCATATTCCTGTGGCCATTGGTCTGATGCGTGTCTGCGTAGCTGAAGAGTTTTCTCACAAAGAACCAATTATTCATATTGGAAAAGATTGTATGAAGAGTTTTTTTGAAACTCTTAAGAATGAGGTGACTTTTAAAAATAAGATCCTAACTACAGTCAACTATCCAATAGATATGAGTAAACAAGATGAAGAGAATTTTCAGAACGCTGAAAAATGTTATGTTTGCGACAAGATATTTAAAAATTTGTCAGAAAAAAGACGGGATCACTCGCATTTGTTAGCTCATAAGAATTTTTTAGGAGCAGCCTGTGAAAGCTGTAATTTGAATAGAACTGATTTGAAAGGGAAAAAAACTGCTTTAATCTTTCACGGAGCTTCAAAATATGACAACAACTGTCTTATTAAAAGTTTTCACCATTTAAACATATTACCAAGCAATATTATTGCAAAAACTGGTGAATCAATTATGTCAATGAGTTTCTTCAATAATGAATTCATGATAATAGATTCTTTCAATCATCTCCCTTTCTCTCTTGAAAAAGCTGTGGGAATGTTAAATAAATCCAATAAACCTTTGAAACATACTCTGAAAGCTTTAAATAACGATTCAAAAGCTTTAAAACTACTCTCTCAAAAATTACCTTTTCCTTATAGTTTTATTACGCCCGAAAGATTGCGCACCCAAAAGGAATTGCCTGATGAAAAATTCTTTTATAATGACCTCAACGAAACAGAGATTTCGGCTGACAATTATGCTTTAGCAAAAGAGATTTGGCGGTATTTCAATTGCCAGACTTTGACAGATTACTTAGAAATTTACCTCAAGTCAGATATTTTATATCTCGTGGACGTTTTTCAACACTTCCGTGCGTTTTTTAATGCAGAGTTTCAACTGGAAAGCGCAAAATACTTGAGTATTTCATCATTGTCTTATGATTGTATGTTAAAATACACTAAATGCCAAATTGAGTTAATTCATGATCAAGAGATGTATAATTTTATTCGTGACTCGATTAGGGGAGGACTAACAAATATCCCACAACGTTATTTTAAGGCTAACAACAAATACATGCAGGATTACGATAAAAATAAGCCCAGCTCTTTCATAGCTTACCTCGATGCAAATGCTCTATATTCTTTGGTCATGACTTTAAAATTACCTGTTGCAGAATTACGATGGGTAAAATTCACGCCCACGAAGGTTAACGAAATTCTGGAGAATTACTCTGATGAATCAAAATATGGATATATATTCGAAACTACCTTAGATTACCCAGAAGAGATTCATCAGAAAACGAAAGATTTTCCTTTGGCCCCTGAGCATCGTATTGTAACAAAGGACATGTTATCACCTTTAACGAAAGCCATAATTAAAAAATTACAGACCAAAGTAGATAAAAATGTTAAATTACTCACGACACAATATCCTAAACAATTCTATAAATGTCATGTAAGCAATCTGATTTTTTATTTAAAAATGGGAATGAAGTTGAAAAAAGTTCATCGTGTGCTTCAGTTTAAACAAGCCGCAGTTTTCGAACCTTATATAACATTTTGCATGCAACAACGCCAACAGACCAATATCTCGAGCCACGAACGCGATCTTTGGAAATTAGTTTCAAATTCAGTTTATGGAAAAACTTTAACCAACCTTGAAAAGAGGCAAAATATTAATTTTGTAACTGATGATAAACAATTATCACGTGCTATAAATTCCCCAAGATTCAGACATGCAGATGTGATTTCTAGTAATTTGGTACAAGTTTCCAAGTCTAAGAGAAAAATTTTGATGAATATCCCCTATCAAATAGGCGCCGCAATTCTAGATTTAAGCAAACTTGTGATGTATAGATTTTATTATAACACATTGATTAAAAAATATGGGATCTTTGGTTGTTCCATGTTATTCCAAGATACCGATTCGATCTGTATTGGTCTACAAACCGAGAATTACTTCCAGGATTTGAAAAATCTGGGTATCATTGATTTCAGCAATTTTCCAGAAGATCATCCTTTTCATGATAAGAAAAACTCCGGGAAGCTTTTTCATTTCAAGGATGAGAGTGCTGGTCATATCCCCAAAAGTTTTGTTGGTTTAAAACCAAAATGTTATTCTTTAGAATATCAAGACACCAGTCTTAACAAATTAACTAGCAAGGGGGTTCCCAGAAATCAAAAAAACAAAATCAAACACAAGGATTTGTTAGAGGTATTATTTAAGCACACCACAAAAACATCAAAAAGCCTGATGATTAGGAGTTTTAAGCACCAGTTGTATACCGTCCAACAGACCAAATTGAGTCTTTCCCCTTTGGACAATAAACGTTTTTTATTACAAGACGGGATAACCACTTTACCTTTTGGCAATTGCAAAATTAGTAGTTCACAAGAAGAGGAACAATGAATACTACTATTAGTATTACAAGAATGAAAATGAATACTAAAGAACCAAATAACACAAAGGAAACCTCGAGCACAAAGAAAGTCAGATTTAATTTACTGAGAAACCAGTATTTTCCAATCCCTGGGAGAGAGCGAATTTATCATAGTTCTAGAGACTTCCCAAGCCTACATCAATCAAAACATCAACAAACCAAGAGATTATCAGAAAAGGAAGAGGACTCAGAAAGGAGTTACTCTCAGGAAAGAGGGGGTTACTCTCAAGAAAAGGGGGACCTGGAAAATCAAATTTGCGTGATAGCAAATAAAGAAGAGCAGGTGCTGATAAAACAAAATGGCCTTTTCATCTGAAAAGAAAGATAAAAAATACCTGATATCTGTCGAAGGGAGTGTTGGATCTGGAAAAAGTACCCTTTTGAGAGAAATTGAGAGTCAAGAATTTCCCAATACCAGTGTCCTATGGGAACCAGATTTTTCAAAAGTTGATTTAAATGGGCAACAATATAACCTTTTGAAAAAGTTGTACGTAAACGATATAAAAAAAGATGATTATTTGGCTATACAATTAGCAATATGCGACAACTTGAGAAATTATTACAACAGAAACGTCACAAATAAAAAATTCCTGATATCTGATAGGTGTCTTTCAAGTTGCAAGATATTCAATCAAATGGGTTTCAATAACGGTCAACTTTCAAATTTCACCAAGGATTATGTAATGAGTCACATTAACTCGCAGGAAAAAAGTTTCCTTGATTCATTTTCTGGAGGAATCGAGGTCTATAAATTATACCTTGACACAAAACCAGAAATTTGTGGGCAACGTGTTATTAAAAGAGGTCGAACGGAGGAACTTTCAAAAAGTACTGAATTTTGGAGCAGCTTTGCAGAGACATTCAAAGAAGTTGCTTTTTCATTGGATAAATATGACCATGTCGGTGACAAAGACTCGATTTACAGGAAAATTGTAGAACTAGTAAAAATTATAAACCTTAGAGAGGGCTCTTGAAAACTAAAAACGTAAAGCAATCTAACCAAAAGCAAAAAAAACTTTTTTACCTCAAATGCAGAGAAGTTATAGCTCTTCCAAAATTTCTGTTTTAAAAATTCTGTTTTAGAAGTTTATTCCTTTTTAAGAAGCTCAATAAATCCAAAATGCCAGAAAATGCCACAAAACTCAACAGCTGGTGTTTGCCTCATTGCCCCAAGCTTGCCCCCAAGCTTCAAACACCCTCAGTGCGCATGCCTCAGTTGAAATACCTCAGTGCGCATGTCTAAGTTGAACCTCCAGAGAAAATGCCTTCCCTTAATTGGCTGGGGACCCCAGCACCAGGTCTGCAGATTTCTTCCCCCCCCTACCCCCTATAAAACCCCAAGCCCCAACACACAGGTTGCCAGTTCAGACACACACATCAGACAATACGGATTGTGGGGGCAATTTACTGGTCGCCCCCAAAACCGTTTTAGTTAGGTTTCCTTTAAGATGGATAGTTAGATAGATAGATAGATAGATAGACTGAAATTTTACTTCGTTTTTGGAGACTTGTTGTGAATTCCTTTTCCATCACAATGGAGTTTTACTGAACATTTAATATGGAGTTTTACTGAACATTTAATATTTTAACCTCGCACCAGGGATTTTACTTCATTCTGGATCAACATATATACTCAGGTATGGAACATTTTTAAATGAAAGAACATTTTTGAAGGAACACCTCTAATCCTTTCGTGGGCGGAAAAAACCATCTGCACGGGCGTTACATTTGGACTTGATTAATTATAATTAAAATTTCTGACATTTTACTTTTCAAAAAAGTTAACTTTTTACATTTAAAAAAGTAACATTTTTGCCTTTGTTACTTTTTGTAGAACAAAAGACAGTTACAATGGGGTTGTGTGACTTTGCAAAAATACATCCAAGGGCTAGTTTGCCCAAAAACCAAAATGGATCGAGTACATATTGTGTTACTGGTGTTGAGATGAAATCCATTCCACCCCTTACCCACATAACTGTAAGATCGGGTCTAAAAATATCCAACATCATCAAGGGAGTTGAGCTTCGTCTGCGAACATCATCGGATTTATTTTTCTCGAAGAAGTGCATTGTCCCTTGTGAGCAGAAGCTAACGGGTATCTTCAATGGAGAACTACTTATCTCTTTGTATAACACCTCGACCACCTTAGAAGCGAACATTAAGAGTGGGGAAGTACTGGCAGAACTCAGTTTCCACCATTTTTTATTGCCAGAATTGAGCTGGGCTGGAGGTGCCCTTGCAAACTCCAGAAAAAGGAGGAAAGGAGGACCTGTCCTGGGAGCCTGGAGAAAAGGAGCCACCGTGGGCGAATTCCAGGTTCCCAGAACCCACGAAAGGAGGGTGTTCCATGACAATTTACATACAATTACCAACTCCTCTCCAGAGTCCCCTCCTTGCGCCCCACACACCGGTAATTGGAGAGCAACAGTCAGTAGACCATCGCCACGGGGCGCAGGAGAGGGTGGTACTAGGGGACCTGCTCCAGGGGGGGCTTCGGAGGACTATACCCCCATCTGTCTAAGGGTGTCGCCCCCTCGAGACCAGGTCTCTATTATAAACGATGATTCAGAAGGAGACGTGCAGCTCGTCGAGGAAGAAAATGGGGAAGACGTCCCGACAATCCCTGGCTTTGATGTGTAAGGTAAGTCTCAATTTCCTTCTAAATTAGTGGAATTTTCGTTCATTAACACCATATTTTGGAAAAATTTGAGTGGCAAAAGTCAGTAATTTAGGTTTTTTTGGATCACAATTCCAGATCAGAATTTCATCCATCGTATAAAAGCCAAAAAACCAAGAGATCGTAAACGAGAGAACAGATTCTGCGGGTCTACTTTCTCCTCGACGAGCTTCAAAGACTTCCTCTAAAAAAAGACCTCTGGAGACGAAACATCTGCCTCTGGAGACGAAACGTCGGCCTCTATAATCGCACCATTACAAGGTCACGTTTTTTATAAAAGAGTAAAATTGAAAACAAATCATTTTTTATTAGTCAGACATTGAACTAAGCCTATCTATCTATCTATTTTGAAAATACGCATATCTATCTATCTATCTATCTAGTATCTATCTATCTATCTATCCGTCTATTTATCTATCTATCTAAAATTGTTAGATAGTTAGAGTATTCATAAATTTTGTTGAGTATTCATAAATTTTGATGTTTATTAGAGTATTCATAAATTTTGATGAGTATTCATAAATTTTGATGTTTAAAGTTTGTAAGAAAAAAACGGGGGGTTAACCATTCATATGTGTGTGTCTGGCTGGTCACGGGGGGAGGGGGAGAAAAAAGGAAAAATGTAACTCTTTCCTCCCCCTCCTCACTTTAGCATAGTCTTGTCCCTCACAGAGTCTCCTCCGCCAGTAGGTGGACAGTTTGCTTTTGGTCTGTTTACAGTTGAAATGTAAAACTGTGATTTGACCAAAAGCACCTGGCCTCTTGTTGGCGAACGGGAGAGGGGGTTCTGTGTGGGAAAAGTCCCCACGTGGTATCACCAACATTTTGTTCTGCTTGTTCATCATGATAAATTTTTTATTCCGCTTTATTCGGTTCATTCCGCTTTATTCGGTTCTATTTGATTAGCCCCCCCAAAAAAAATTGTGATTAGGCCCCATAAAAAATTTTACTTGAATGTTTAATATTTGAAATATTTGATTGTTGACCTTCAAAAAAATTTAAATAAGATTTGTTAAAAAGTAAAAAAAATTTAAAATTTAACTTCAAAATAAGTATATAAAAAGTAAAAATTCTTAAAAAGTAAAAATTCTCAAAAACAAAAAGTAATTAAAAAAATTCAAAACCAATGTAACTTCCAATAAATTTGTTTGTAGAGACAAACAAATGTGTGTGGGAAAAAAAAACAAAAAACAAAAAAAGTTACTGGGTCCATTCCAAAATATATATATATATACCTCGTTGATATACCTTGCTCTTGCAAATATCGCTTCTTTGGAATGTTTGTTGTTTTAAAAATCGAGGTTACTTATTATTGTTTAAGAAATCAAGGTTACTTATTAGTGTTGTTGCTCTTGTTAATATTTCTTGCTTTTAATGTTTAGTAACCTCGATTTTTTTTACTTAAACATCCATTCCAAAATATTAGTGGTAAAAATATGTAAAAAATATACCCCCCCTTTACCTCGAGGTTGTAAATATTACTACCATAACTTTTATCCATGGAATGTTTTTTGTTGAAATATTATCCATGGAACGTTCCATGTTTTTTGTTAATTTCAAGAAAGTTGTGTTTAGTTTTGGCTGATGTTCATTAATTTTTGGTTTATATTGAAATTTTGGTGTCTTTTAAAGTTTAAAGATACCAATTAATCACCCGCAACTAATATCTTTATCTTAATGGTGGGACTTAAAGACTTGAATTTGTTTTTGTCTAGCTATTGAAACTTTTCTTATTTTTGACTGATCGGACGCCTTTGAAAGGCTATTGACCAATCATCTGTCTTTGATTGCTGCTATATTTCTAGTGCAGTAGTCAATGTACCATAACTTTGGTAATAATGATCCGATTTTAGTTAAAATTTCAGGATTTAAGGTTAGTGGCATATCAAACATTTATCCTGAAAATAAACCTTAATATATGCATTATTAAAATTTTTGGCTTTTTTAGGAAAGTGTTACGAAATATCATGTAGTTGAAAAATGGACTTTTTTGATGCAGTATTACTGCTGGTATTGATTATTTTAACTGAGGAAAGTGGGAGATGTTGAGTGTTTGAGTGCCAGAATCAGAATGAAGGGTACCTCAACTGGCTCCTTTTATAGATCCATGCAATCAAGCAGATTCACTTAAATATCAAAAAATTATTGAATTGTTGGCTGATATTGAATTGTTGGCTGAACAATCATCACTTAAATTGTTGGCTGAACAATCATCACTTAAATATCATAAATTAATGAATTGTTGGCTGATATTGAATTGTTGGCTGAACAATCATCACTTAAATTGTTGGCTGAACAATCATCACTTAAATATCATAAATTAATGAATTAAATTATTGAATTGTTGGCTGATATTGAATTGTTGGCTGAACAATCATCACTTAAATTGTTGGCTGAACAATCATCACTTAAATATCATAAATTAATGAATTGTTGGCTGATATTGGATTGTTGGCTGAACAATCATCACTTAAATTGTTGGCTGAACAATCATCACTTAAATATCATAAATTAATGAATTGTTGCGCTGATATCGACGTGTAACATTGTTCGAAATTGATCTTGTTTGATACTCTTGTCCTTCAAGAGTAACATCTATTAAATTTTGAAAACCCAAGGATCCCTTGGGGTTTGTGGGGAGCCTTGGCAGCCCATATAGCCTGGGATATGGTTATAATTTACCGTTTGGACAACAAAAATTAATTAAAATATCTTCAACTTCCACTTAATTAAAATTTCATTAATTTAAAATATCCCTCAATTTAATTAAAATTTCCCTTTTAAATAAATAAGTAGCAAAGTAAGTCTCTTTTGTTGCTACTATAGTCGCGCAAAAAGTAAGTCTGTTTTGCAGTAATCCTTCACATGGACAGTTATGACGTGTTCGTTCCCTTCTCTAATGTTTAAGGTGCATATTTAATTCTTCAAATTCTTCATCCCCTAGCCTCTTGAGAGTTGTTCAGGGGCTATTGAGGCTAAACCTCTTCAAATTACATACCCAGGTCGAACGGGTTCGTTAAATGTTTCTTCATGAAATGTTCAACAGTTCCTTATCCAGGAAGTAACCTTCTTTGCTTCCCGAATTATTCCATATCTTTCTTATTCCATATCTTTCTTTGAGGTTGTAATTATTCCATATCTTTCTTATTCCATATCTTTCTTTGAGGTTGTCATCCCAGTGTCACCCAACAATGCAAAAAGATTTGATGATGACAACACACGGGCTTGTCGCCCAACAAAAGAAAAAACAATTAGCAAAGAAACGATTTAGTTTGGTAGTATAAATTGTAAATATAAGCGTCCAACCAGTAAATTATGTAAATATCTGTGTCCTTGGATATGTGTTCTGCCCTCATATCCGTTTTTTTAGAAAACATGTCTTGTTATCTTTAATGAGTCATCATTAAAGGAAACATTTTCTTTTCCTTTGTACAGGAATGCTAGGTACTCTGTAACAGTCCTCGAAAATGGATATTTCTCATTTCCCTAGCATTCCAGTACTTATTCTGTGACGGTTGTCGAGGTGAAATCTATTTTCACCCCGCATTTGGGCAAGGCTTCGGTGTCATGACATTTTTGGTTACATCATAAGACCTCAAAATTCAACATTTTTGCAAATTAAAGTAGCAAATATCAATTTTGTTTTTGCATGATGCCAATAATTATAGAAATGGGCATTTTTTCACATCGTCACTTTGGCTGAACATGTACTGGAAGAGAAGTAAAATTAAAATTTAGCAATATTTTTTATGATGTAACGAGGACACAAATTTCAACTTAAAGCCATATTTTTTAGTATAAATACCATTTTAATATTACGAATTAGCGTCTGAATTGATAGGGTATGGGAGTTTTTACGAAAGCAACATCCAAGTTTGATTAAAATCGTATTATCCTTCTGTATAAGAAGGTTAGAAGTTGCAAAGCGTAACGAGGACACGAAACCCATTTTATTTTGCTTCTGTGTCTTCATCTAGGACTGAATATGACTTGCTACTGCTGTTTTTGATTAAAGTAGCACCTGCAGATATTTTATATTTTGAAACAGACTTTTTATTGTCATAGCATCATGGTTAATTTTCAATTTTAAAATTTTTGTGTCTAAGTTACATCATCAGCACAGAAAGTATAACGCAAATTTAGTTTTTTAAAAGAAACAATCCATCGAAACTGCTTGAATTTTGTCCAGATAATAAAAGACATGTACCGCTTTTGGATGAGCTTTGATTTTAAAACTTATATCATAATTTAGCTGTGGCAATGATGCTCAAAGAAGAATCTGTAGATCATAACCTGGTTTGTGGTGTCTTTGTTACCTCATAAGAAAATTTATAAAAGACATTTCAGCTGTATCTGCCTCCAGGAGCTTTATGAAAAAGCTATGCCAGATATCAATCTCATAACTCGTCTCTTAGAAAAATTAACTACTTCCCGGAAGTGTAGTCTTCCCAGGAAAATGGTAATATTTCCTTATGATGTAACCATGACACAAGACAGCCAATCATGGAATTGTGTCCATGTTACATAATAAGAAAGAATATCCAGAAATCAAGGAAGTTATTTAACTTATGAATGATAAAACGGATATACACTATACTTGTATCCATTTCTGTTATGTGCCTCATGCGGAACGACATTGGAACAGACCATAACAGATAAACAGGAATATTAATCTGATGATGTAACATGACACCAAAGTATTGTAACAGACTGAACGTTCAATGCGTTTTTATAATATCCACATTTAACATTTTCCAACAAAAGTAGAGAAATCCGGTAAATTTGTCCTTTCTTCATTGATTCTTGCACACAATGAACTGTGTCTGATAGTGTGCACTGAGAAAAACCTACTGTAAACCGTCAAGTATGAGAATATCTTATGATGTAACCAAAGAAAAGAGCCACTTGGGCAGTAACAATTTTGATTCACTGGCTCTAACTCGTATAGCCAAATACAGCCATTCTAAATCAAAAGTCAGCAATTATGATCAAATGTCACAAAACTTCTTCAAATTTATTTGTAAAATGTTGGAGAATGAAATTATATCAAAAATTGATATCCATCTTATGATGTAACATTTTGGCTTAGTTACAACATCAACTATATGAAAGGGTTATTTTGATTATTGAAGGAAGTATGTCCCATTTTAAGTCACTCCAGTTAATTTCCATGCTAATTGTGCTAAAACTGAACTTATTCATGCTTGGATTGTGCCAAGGTATCTGGGAGCAATTGACAGTGACTGATGATGTAACGGAAAAGACACGAAAAGTGGGTAAAATTTCATTTCGTTCTGATTACCAACATCACCACCAATGGGCTGTGGAAAGTCATTCATTATCATCTCATGATTGTTCAGTAACTAAAACCTGCCAGAACTGCATTATAGGACCTATTTTACAGCTAGCATAAAAATAATAATACCCAAAGGTAGCAGTAGGACACCACGAATGTCCACCTACCTGAACACTTTCACTGCAATTTTCCCAGTACGCATACCTACTATGCACTTAAAAACACAATGAAATTATAAAATGGAGGGAAGACATTGCAGGTTAGTTGACACCATGGAAGTCGTTACATCAAAAACCCCTTAAAATCAGCAAAAACATGATGTCTGATGATGTAACCAAAAATGTCATGACACCGAAGCCTTGCCCATTTCATCACATATTTGTTGTTGTCAATGACAACAAACATTGCAAACCCCCCTCCCCAGTATGTAAAGTAAACACTGGAACTTATGAGTTGTTCCCCAAATTCTTTATTGAGTGGCACGTCCATATCCATTGTCTCTGGTTGTTATTGAGTGGCACGTCGATATCCAATGAGTGGCACGTCGATATCCATTGTCTCTGTTTGTTATAGAGTGGCACGTCGATATCCATTGAGTGGCATGTCGATATCCATTGTCTCTTTATTATTAAAGATTTCCCTTAAGCTTGAGGTGTTGATTTCGAGATATATAGATTTGGAAGTCAAAATCTTTAAAGTCTTCCAACCAAAAATCTTTGAAAATTTTAATAATTCCAAAAACGGGCCTCATCGTACAATGAGTGATTAACTGTTGTGTCTTTATCAATAAATCATTCCAGAGATAGTTTCATGCATGCGAATTCATGTTAAAAATGATGGTGAGGTTAATGTCCTCATTTGAAAGTTAATGTCCTCATTTGAATGTTACAAATTAAAGTGTTAGGTCATCCTCATCCTTAAACACCAATCCCGCGTCATTGAAGTTTTTCAATTTTTCTTTCAACAATACGGGGGGTCTCTTTCAACTGCATTTTAATTAAAATAGTCCAGTAATTACATTAATTCTTAACTTCACTATTCGACTTTTAACTTCATTAAATACGATTGGGGTAAATACGATTGGGGTCTTTGAAAATCTTATGAGGTTAAATACGATTGGGGTCTTTTAACTTCATAAGAATTCGAGGACTTTAATCGTGATTAATGAAGTTAATCAATTTAAATGAAGTTAATTAATTTAACATTTACGATTTAAATTAATTAGGTGAAACACTATTTTTTAAATAATTAAGTGAAACAGTATCTGCTCTTGGTCTTGACTATGCTGCTTGCTCTTGGTCTTTAGGAAGTCTTCCAGTCCGGTCCAGTAATTACATTAATTCTTAACTTCACTATTCGACTTTTAACTTCATTAAATACGATTGGGGTAAATACGATTGGGGTCTTTGAAATTCTTATGAGGTTAAATACGATTGGGGTCTTTTAACTTCATAAGAATTCGAGGACTTTAATCGTGATTAATGAAGTTAATTAATTTAAATGAAGTTAATTAATTTAGCATTTATGATTTAAATTAATTAGGTGAAACACTATTTTTTAAATAATTAAGTGAAACAGTATCTGCTCTTGGTCTTGACTATGCTGCTTGCTCTTGGTCTTTAGGAAGTCTTCCAGTCCAGTCCAGTAATTACATTAATTTTTAACTTCACTATTCGACTTTTAACTTCATTAAATACGATTGGGGTAAATACGATTGGGGTCTTTGAAATTCTTAAGAGGTTAAATACGATTGGGGTCTTTTAACTTCATAAGAATTCGAGGACTTTAATCGTGATTAATGAAGTTAATTAATTTAAATGAAGTTAATTAATTTAGCATTTACGATTTAAATTAATTAGGTGAAACACTATTTTTTAAATAATTAAGTGAAACAGTATCTGCTCTTGGTCTTGACTATGCTGCTCTTGGTCCTTAGGAAGTCTTCCAGTCCAGTCCAGTAATTACATTAATTTTTAACTTCACTATTCGACTTTTAACTTCATTAAATACGATTGGGGTAAATACGATTGGGGTCTTTTAAATTCTTATGAGGTTAAATACGATTGGGGTCTTTTAACTTCATAAGAATTCGAGGACTTTAATCGTGATTAATGAAGTTAATTAATTTAAATGAAGTTAATTAATTTAGCATTTACGATTTAAATTAATTAGGTTTGATCAAGGTAAAACAATTAACATTAATCTTGGTTTTTTACATTTATCTTCGTTTTTTACATGAGTAGTCTTCTGACTACATCCTAGCTTCTGTTGTGGTCATCCTCGCTTTAGTCAAACAGATTTTTCCACTTCTTTCAGAATATTTCTTAGAATTCAATATCCTGTGTCCAAGAGTTCAACTTGGACCTCCTTATTTGTCCAAGAAATGTTTCAACGTCGTTTTTTTTCTTCTTCAAAAACAGTCCTTATCTCTCCAACAGGTAGCCGATGCTGGGGGGGGGGGAAAGTTTTTTGCAGAAGAGGGCTCGAAAGAGATGCTCTTTGGCTTTTGTTCCCCCTGCTCAACATGGTCTCAATATAGAGGTAAGCACTGAGAGAAGTGTAAGACCGGCCAGAAAGTCTGTGTCTCCCAAACTCGCTTATCGTATTTTAAGACACAAACTCGCTTATCGTTTTTATTTTGAGACATAAACTCGCATATCTTTAACTTCATTTAATTAAAAAAATCTAATAAAATCTTTCTTTTCTCCTCTGTCTCTGGTGGTGACAGTCACAGAGCCAGACTCTGCAGAGTCCCCTCCTTGGTGTTGGGGGGGCAACAGTCAGGAGACCATCGCCATGGGGTGCAAGAGAGGGGGGATATGTTTTTAACTTATTTAAAATATGTTTTACCTAATTTTAAAGAATCATTTACAGTTGGTATCAATCAGCAAGTCAAACTCATCCCATCTGCCAACCTTCAGCTTCTCACTCATACTTCCCCCCCTTAATTATTTCAGGATTTAAGAATCCATCATTTTCTTCATATCAAAAACATATTAAATTCTAATAGGTGAGGACAGTTTCTATGTAGTCCTCTTGTGTACCTGAGTGGAAGTCTTTAGGTCGTCCCAATTTGAGGGGTTTTGAGACATTGTTTCTTAGTGACAAGTTTTCCACACTAAGAAACAGACACTAAACATATTCATTTAGTGAATCCAGTTCACTGCTGGGCCGAGTCATTTAGTGAATCCAGTTCAGTGGTGGGGCGCTGGCAAGATAATTTCCAGTCGTTATTCCCGGAAATTCCAGCTCCTATTTTGACTTGTTCAAAATTTACTGTGAATCCGGTATTTTCCTACTCCAGCAATCTACAGTTACCTCCTCTCCCCCCCTCTAGGGTTAGTTAATTCTGTCTTAACTTACATAATTTAATATAATTTAATTTAATTCTTTATGTAATTATAAGTTTAACAAATCTTTAACAACTTATTTTGTTAAAGAAGTAATTTCCTTATTTTCTTTCTCAACTTATCCATAATTTATATTGCCTTAATTTCCTTATCTGTAAAAATCATATCCAATGGTGAAGGAACATTAGGCAAAAAATCTTGAACGAAAATAGTCATTTGCAAGTATTTCTTTGTTCTCAGCTTCAATTGCTGAAAACGTCGATTGTTCTCCCGTTTCGAGCAATAGATTGCTAAAAATAGCAAAACTCGATTGCTGAAAAACGTTTTTTATTTTCTGAAAACGTTAATAGATTGCTGGAAAACGTTTTTTCCTGAAAACGTAAAACATCGATAGATTGTGTCGATAGATTGTTGGTTCTTAAGTTTTCAGTTGCTGAAAACGTCTTTTCATTTTGATTTTAAAAAGGTACCTTGCCTTTCTCTTGCCTGCACCACTTATGGTGCTTTGGCCCCTTCAGAGCAAGATCCTGGCATGGGTTCATGTCAGATCTTAATTTTAATGGTGAATATTTAAACCAACTTGCAACAGGTGCAACATCACCTGTTATCTGTTATTATGAACTCGACAAATAATTTTATTTACCATATTATTTGTCAATACTTTTATCATTTATATTATATTTAGCTTCGCTGAGAAGCTATTGTGGAGCATGGCATTTCAACATGTGCGTTAGTGTGTATGTGAGTCGATTCCATCAAAAAATACTGGATGGATTAAAATTTCCTTGGGCATGATATGTTCATTTTTATCACACAATACCTGATTAATTGTCACCAAAATTTAAAGAAATTTAAATAAGGTCTCTACAGTGCAGCAGGCACTAGGCCTATCACTTTTTGCTGTAGCAATAGCAGCAAAGAGGGTATATATTTTTACATTCTCTCTGCAAATATAGCCATTAAATGTCGGTAGAATATGGCAGAAGGTGTCAAAGCACTAAATTATCAACATTTCAATGTTTATTTTATGAAAATCCCGACCAGAATTTCCAAAATTAGCTGGGTCTTTCACAATCAGTTTTCTTCTCAAGTTCTACAACGAGTTGATAACATTTAGTCTTAAATCTTAATCAATTGCTTATATGTATGTGTGGCATCTTGCAGTAGTCATATATGTGTGGCATCTTGCAGTAGTCAAAGTTCAATTTTAAATGGACAAGCTGTCCTAGTCTTTATTATAACATTAAAAACATTTAAAGGCCTTTGAGGGAAGTGCCTTTTGTTTTAAGGGAAGTACCTTTTGTGAAGTGCCTTTTGTTTTAAGGGAAGTACCTTTTGTTTTAAGTTTTTTGTAGCTTTGTGGGAGGTACCAACCTACCTGGGGGGAAAGAAAGAAAAAAAACCGGGGGGGAAGGTGGGGAAAATATAAAACAAAAAACAGGGTTCGAATTTTCAAAACATGACAAAAACAAATTCAAGGAAGAAAGTTGCACCAACACAAAGCTATTGGTTGCGGAAAGTAAAAGAGGCCATGGCCAAAAGAAAAAAACCTAAAAACTATAGGGGAAAAGGTTTCATTAACGTCTTAAAAAAAATTGGCGTGAAAACTAAAAAATTAGAACAGAGAGCCATTGCTAAACACAACCAAAGAAAGAGGTTATACCCTCATCTACGCTAGAAAAATATGAATGTTTTTAAAAAAAAAAAATTTTTTTCATGTTGTATGTAAACAAGGGTTTGTTTATTCATTCAACTTGTTGATTATTTAAATTATTTAAACTGTTTGATTATTTATTTAAATTATTTAAATTATGTTATTTATAAAAAATTTGTGTGATTGTGTGTTATTTATAAAAATTTGTTATAATATCGTTTTGTTGTACATGAGATTTAATAATGTGTTATTTATAAAAATTTGTTATAATATCGTTTTGTTGTACATGAGATTTAATAAATGTGATTACTCTGTATAATTTATAAAAAATCAAATATGTTCTATAAAATAATAACTGTGATATATAAAAGCTGAATATATGTTCTATAAAATAACTGTGATATATAACATTTAATTTAATTTGTTACTGTGATATATAACATTTAATTTAATTTGTTACTTGTTACACTAATATTTTAACATTAAGTTTGTATGATTGTAGATATTCTGTAATTTATTAAAAATATGATTATTCTGTAATTTATTTATATATTTATATATATATATATATTATACTAATTTATTAAAATGTGATTATTCTGTTAAATATATATTTATATTATACTATGTGATATTTCTGTGTTTCAGGAATTTATAAAATTTATTTGTGATATTTCTGTTTCTGTGATTTATAAATATTTCTGTTTCTGTGATTTATAAAATTTATTATGTGTGTGAAATTGTATGTGCAATTTGTTATAATAAACAGAATGTTATATTGTTACTCCAAAACTGTGTTACATCATGCCTTATGGTAAACTTAATCCAAATTTTTGATGATAATAACTACTGATTATTGACTGATAGTAGTTACATAATTAGTAGTCATATTTTTGATGAGAGACAACAAGAAAAAAGGAAAAAGACAATTTTTCCTGTGAATCTCATCACAGAAAAAAGGTAGTAAAGCTAAAAAGGGAAAAATAAAACTTTTTTCCTGTGAATATCATAGCAAAATGAAAAGGGTATTCTGGAAGACTGAAGCCCCGAGAAAATAGTTTTCTCAAGGTTGAAAGCTTGGCGAGGTTGTTTTTTATCTGGAGTCATTCAAACACAATCATTTCTAAGATATCATTTATCTATAAGACAATATTTAAAATAAATTCATTAATTGATATCTATAAGACAATATTTTAATAAATTCAATGAAAAGCCTGGGTTAGCGTGGCTAGAGAGGAGGATATTTGGAATGGTTTTTATTTGTAAGCAAGCTTCTTTGAGCTATTGCTTACAGACTTTAAGCGTGTGGAAGAAGATCTTCAGCCACTCACTGAAAGTCAAGTCATTTATGATAAGACAATGGTATTATGGTCAAGAGCCGGGGCACCTCCCCGAGGGGGATTCGAACCCGCGACCACACGAACAGGAGGAAGATACTCTGTCTCTGAGCCACGCCACCCAGGCTGACAGAGAAAAATTAACACTTTTAGTCACCAGTGCAACACAACAGACCTAAGAGGCTAAAAATAGAACAGCTGATTTAGTAAACAGTGCTCATAGTGGCACACTCATGAACTAAGTAATCTCACTATGCTACCTCAGTGCAGAGCACATGGCTTCGATGCACGAGGAGGGCGAGGAGCATTGAGAGAGGGGAGAAAAAGGGGTTAAACCACCCCCTTGAAATAATACCACCATCTGGACTTTGACGGACAACCCCCCCTTCTCTTAAAAGTAGGGGGGGGAAAGAAACACAGGCAAAAGTATTTACTGTTTGTTTTCAATGGACTTAAACGGCATCTGGTTTTGGTGAAAAACAAGAAATCGGTTTACTGTAGGTTTTTAATGGACTTATTCGGCAAATTCCACTACTACTCACGGAGGTCCTTGTTTTCCTTTTCCAGAGATTCACACTGTTTAGTGATGTAATCCATTGTTTTTGATGACGAATCAATGGACATTCTCAAGGTGGTCATAATCATGTCCATAGTTTGTTTCATTTGAGTAACTTGAGTAGGCAATTTGCGACATGAAAAACATGGCCATGCACCATGGTATTCATCCTTTTTTAAGTTTACACAATCAAAGTGAAAGGAATGGCCACAGATACTACACTGTACAGAGCTGATCACTTTGTTGGACTTCTTTTCTTTTCTGTCATATTTACATGCCACAAAACACAGTTCACTTGTGTCCTCAACAGTTTGTTGTTCAGCTTGGTCTGTTTCGCTTGGTAAAGTCATTGTCCTTGTTTTCACAGCAAAACAATGATATGAAAGAGAGTATAATCCTAAGCCCTGATTCAGAAATCAATGTTTACAAGTGAGGAAACTGCTGTGGTCATCCAACCATGCATCAAAAATTAGAATTATGCTAAAAATTCCATCAAAGCAATGACAAAACTCACTAATTAAAGTTCAGGATAATGTAATGATCCGTTCCTATAAGCTACAGATAGTTCAGTTATTTTCTTTGGTTCTCAGACGACATCAGACACAAAGTTTTCTCACAGAATGTGTGTCCCTTTAATTTTTATTAAGAAACAAATCCGGTGTGATGCTAATGATGCAATATTGGAGACATCGACACAAGAACCTCCTGCTCTCATACAGAATATTATTTCAGCTATTGGTGACCAGATTTTAGAAGACTGACAGTCAAGTCTCCATGTATGGAAGAGTTTAATTGAATTAGGATCCTGTACTAGTTATTGTGATACGATCTTTCAAAGAAAATGTTGTTGGAGACAGGCCATTTTCAGGGGGGTAGGCCAGTTCAATGCTATTTTTGGATGGGATGAAAATATTCTGCCGCATATTTTTTGTGTTAAAAGTTTTGCTAATATCCTTGTTTATGACAAATGATAACAAGAGGTCCTCTATTGGTCTTCCTGCCATCATGAATTATTGTTAAACACCGGAGACAAGAATTTCAGACTTATCAAATTTTGTCCCGTCTACTCCAACCAGGGTGCTAGATGATGAAGAATCACTTCAAGGATTATGCAAAAAGTTTTCATAAAGTACAGCTTGTAGTATGCCTATGCCGGTGAATGAGCCTAGGGGCGGGGGAGGGGGCCCATGCAAGACTTTGCTGTCAGGTTAATGATTCCATGATGCAACCAAATAAACTGAATAGGACAAAATTCTCACATTTTCGCAAGCCCTAATAACCATTTACTAATTTTTATCATGCTACTGTAAATTACGTTTCTTCTTTGAATTATTGCTGATTGTAGGGACTTAGGAGCGCCATTTACATATTTTGCCATGGGGCCCGAAACGCTGCCAGTCCAACTCTCAATATGCTTACCTTAGCCAATGAGTCGAAACACGTAGGGGGAACGGGGGCACATTGGGACGCTTTTAATGTCTACTAATTTTGCTCAATGCTGAAAGCACTGAAGAACTCAGAAGTTTGCATGAATATCACCAATACTATTGAGCTTAAATGCAAGGTATAATAAACTGGACTGCACCTGCCCTTTTGCAGCCAGAGAGTCGTAAAAATGACTGTCCCAATGTGCCCCGGCTAAAACAGCCGGGGCACATTGGGACATCAATTAAAAAATCATTTTAACACTCCACGTGCAATAGATATCACATATAAGTAGTGCGTAAGATAATATACAGTGCATTAACACTTTGTAGTGCCAATAGTTCATAACTTTAAACAGTTTTAAACATTTAACATAAACTGTCCTGGGTGCGGATATCTATGTAAGTAACACACAGTGCTTTGCGACACATTTGTTCACAGAGCATGGTAATCCACTCTGCCTCTATTCCCTGTGGCCTGAATACCTGTTGTGTGCTGTCCCAGGTCATTCAGTTGCCTTGGACACTTAAATTCTGCCATATTAAGGGCGTCCCAATGTGCCCCAAATTCACTGTCCCAATGAGCCCCGATATGACTTTTACACCAAAATGCTAATTTCTCGGACACCAGTGAGTGTGTTTATCACGATAGCAATTCATAACTGTTCGTTACAATATATAAAATTCATACAAACACTGAGAAAGCCTCATTGTTCATGGTTGGTCCACAGAATGGTTTGAATTGAACCCTTCCATATTTACTTTCGTGGTAGGAAAACAAACTTTTGCTCGCCATACTTCTGCATGTGGCTGTAATTTGTCTATAAAACCATGGAAACAGCAGGATGTGAAAATACAAGATATGATGGCACTACCATATCCTATACCTTGCCAGGATCCAAGAAAACCCAAACGTCCCACAGTGCCCCGCGTCCCAATGTGACCCCGTTCCCCCTATATATAAATAATTTCCAAAGATCAAAATTATCTCTGGGAGACATCACTAAAATAAGTATTCAGAACGATTGATGAGACATCAGTGTCGGAGCCCAAGTAACACTCATCTATCTTGCATTACTGCATGCCGTCATTTGCGCAAAGCAATTTCTTGCCTTTTATTGTTTGCCAAGCTCTTGTCACTCCATGTTATTATAATTCTTATGAAACAGTTCTAATTGCACCATCTGTGATATCAACATTGTCCTGAAGTGTTGATGTAATAATATTTGCCTGCCTCTCAGTGAAGCGACTGGTTATATTTTATCTCAACTGCCAATTGATCAACAAACAACGACCTGTTATACTTCGGCCATTGGGCGTGCAGATACAGCTAGCTTGATAACACCTCTTTCATTGGTGCCGCACAAATAATTAGCCTTAATAAGTATGAATATCAGTTGCTGTTTTCAGTCTTAGGATTAATTTGTAACAGTCCTGTCGGAGATTCATAGCAGCTTTAGATCCAGGAGGAATATAGAGGGAACCAATATCTAACCAGAAAATGACAGGGATGAAATTTGAAGAAGTGACCGAAGATTTTGAAATCTCACCAAAGTATGTGGAAGATATTAAGTTACTGCCTATATCACATTTTGGTGACTGGTATAGTGCCATCACAACAAATAACGCCAACTTGGTTTTGGAAACTCTCAGTCGCAGTGCTGCAAACAAAAAGCAGTTGCTCAATGGAGTACTCACAGGAAATGAAGACATCAAATTCGGCATAAAGAGGACAGAGATCTGGTCTCAAAATAGTTTTCATCTCTCGGTCAATTTGGAAATAAACCGGCCTTGGCATCTGGCAGCTGTATTTGGAGCGACTGATGTTTTGAAGATTCTTTATGAACATGGCATAGATGTTCAGGCAGTTAACAGTAAGGGGGAAAATGTCATCAATTGCCTTATAGCCATTGGAGTTGTAGACCCAGAATTAGAAGGAAGAATGCGAGATACATACCTCTTCTTGAAAAAACTCCTTGGCACTTCAGAACTTCAAGACCTCTTGGCGAATGAACGAGCTATGAACATGAACTGCCTTGAAGAGTGTGTACTATTAAGGCAGTTCCAGATGTTTTTGGCTATTCTCATGACTGAGGACATTTATATTGTAAGAAGGGCAAGTGCTGGAATCCATGATGACATCTGGCTGGATGTTACAAGGTATGAAAAGGAAGACATGGTGATACTGGATTTTGTGAGGTCGCCACTATTTGGTCTGGGGCTACTTGAGAAAGACCAAGCAGCAAGAGAAAGTGTCAAGGAATGTCTACTTCATCCAGTAATTCAAAAATGGATTGCAGCTAGACTAAACTGATCTTCTCTTTTCTTATTTATTTTGACTGCTGCACACATTCTCTTCTGCGTTCTGTTTTTGATGATGATGATGTTTTCAGGATACATCACTGACTCTACGGAAATTTATGAGAAAGGTAATTTTACAGACTGTGACTTTCCATTAGCCGGAACAAAATCTGAGAGAGCAGGACTGGCTCTCATTATCACAAACCTTGTCCTTCACAGCTTATTTTTCATCAGTCATGGTTCAAATATTTTGTACATTGTTATTATGTCATTTGGTTTTGCTTCAAAGAATCAAGTTATGAGAACTGTACTTGAAAATAGTTCCAGGAAGGCATCAAATAAAGTGTTCTTCATGTTGTCGAATAATGTGTGTGATGCATTTGTAGTAACATTGTGCTCCTTATGGCTAGTTCTCACGACGGCGATTTGAGAGCGACGCATCAAGAGAAGTCATTTCTTGGAAGGTTGTGGCGTAGAACGTTGGTTTTGGCACATTACGTAATCAATTAGTGTCATGTGCGACGCTTAAAGTTAGTAGCCGCGGTGAGTCTTGAGGTGTCCGCGGCGCTTCTTAAGCTTTCTTCGCCGCGTTACGCCTCTCTTTCCTCAGCGCAGTTCCAAACAGACGCGTCGCACTTTGTTTTGGAATTCGGCGAGGCTGCTTTTACTTCGCCCAATGTTGTTTCCTCTTACGCCGCTGATGGTTGTGAGGCAGCTACGTCTGAAATTGGCGACCTGCGACGCATCAGGAAACCTTCGGCGTACACCCGAGGTAAGATGCGTCGCTGAAAATGACAGCCTCGCCGAAGACTGTAAGGATGCAACGCCGCATTTAGGGACTTGTTACTGCGTAACTTGATGGTTCATCGTCGC
Source organism: Platynereis dumerilii (assembly GCA_026936325.1). Lineage (NCBI taxonomy): Eukaryota > Metazoa > Annelida > Polychaeta > Phyllodocida > Nereididae > Platynereis > Platynereis dumerilii. The sequence continues at coordinate 13,722,659 of JAPTHN010000016.1, read as the reverse complement.
ACATGCATTCATAAAGCGCCGAGGACATTACAGGCGCGTCGATGCTGACCTTCTTCGTCGTCCTTGCCTTAAGCAGCGACGAAGGTCTCTTAAGCATCGACGAACGTCTGTTGTTGCAGCGCTGCGGCAAAGTGTGTTTGGCTGCTGCAGGAGTCACTTTTGGTCATTATAAAAAGGGACACAGAGGACCTCCTTGCTTCATTTGCTGATTGCCCTTCAATGAGAACACAACGACTGCCTACTGAACATATGTATGATGAATGAAGAAGAAATTATTGTTGTGGCTGGTGCTGCTGCTGTTGCTATCGGAGCTGTCTATTTGAGACAGAGGAGGAGGAGGGCCAGGAGACAGAAAAGGTGGTGGATTCGCAACTGGTTGCTGCAGAGGGAACAACATGGTCACTTCCATCAACTGCTGCCTGAACTGCAAGTGCGTGACGTGTCCGGCTACTACAACTACACTAGAATGCCCCCTGCCATCTTTGCTGAAATCCTGGAAGCTGTTGGACCACTCATCGCTAAGCAAGACACCAACATGAGGAGGGCTTTGGAACCTGGTCTGAAGTTGGCTATCACCCTGCGGTACATGGCAACAGGAAACAGCTACAAGTCCCTAGCTTATGCTTTCCGTGTGGCACCCAACACCATCTGCAACTTCATCCCTGAGGTCTGCCTTGCCATCGTTCATGCCTTCGAAAGACAGCTGGCACTACCCACACAGCCTGAAAGATGGAAGGAGATAGCCAAGGCTTTTGAGACGAAATGGAACTTGCCCAACTGCATTGGAGCTCTGGATGGCAAGCACGTCGCAATCCGATGTCCCAAGGCTGCAGGCTCCTTGTTCTACAACTACAAGGGATTTCACTCCATTGTCCTGATGGCCCTCGTTGATGCCAACTACAAGTTCATCTATGTGCAGGCTGGCTGTCAAGGAAGTGCATCTGATGGCGGCGTCTTCAGGGACACAGTACTTCGACAACTCCTGGACGAGGAAGATCTAGGCCTACCACCTCCAGAACCTCTACCTGGCACAGAAGACAATCCTTTCCCATATTACATCGTGGGTGACGAGGCATTTCCCCTGAAGACATGGCTGCTCAAACCAGTGCCAAGAAAGAACCTTGACATTCCTTCCAGAGTCTACAATTACAGGATTTCAAGAGCCAGGAGAGTGGTGGAGAATGCCTTCGGTCTGCTGTCAAACAGGTTCAGATGCTTCCTGACCACCATGCCCCAACGACCTACAAGAGTGACATACATCACAATGGCTGCTTGTGTTCTACACAACATTCTGCGAGACAGAGTAGGCGTCCACCATGCCCGTGACAATGAAGTGATGGACAGAGAAGATCCACAGACACATGACGTCACTGAAGGAGTTTGGAGGGGAGACCGTCAATTAGGAGACCTAGGAGAACCACTTCGACACGGAAATGCCTCCAGAGATGCCAAGGCTGCTCGAGACTACCTACGTGACTGGGTCAACAGTCCGGCAGGAAGTGTCCCTTGGCAGTTGGAGAAAATCTGAAGAAGATGCATTCAAAACAACAAACCCCAGGTCCTTTTAAGGGCCACCAAATCCTCCCAATTGAGCTGGCCATGTACACATCCTATGTTGACAAAACAAGCCCAAAAATCAATCAATCAATCAATCCCTCCATCCATCTATCTATCTATCTATCTATCTATCTATCTATCTATCTATCTATCTATCTATCTATCTATCCAAGTCCAATCCCTGCAAAGTGACGACAACTGCTTTTCTTTTGCTGCAGTGTATATATGTAACGAGCATTGTGTTCCATCTATCAAGCTATCTATCTATCTATCTATCTAGCTATCTATCTAGCTATCTATCAAGCTATCTATCTATCTATCCAAGTCCAATCCCTGCAAAGTGACGACAACTGCTTTTCTTTTGCTGCAGTGTATATATGTAACGAGCATTGTGTTCCATCTATCAAGCTATCTATCTAGCTATCTATCTAGCTATCTATCTAGCTATCTATCTTTCTATCTATCTAGCTAGCTATCTAGCTATCTACCTGCCACTTGAGCTAGACAAGTGAAATTACAAAGTGATGCACTTGTACTAGTGCAACCAACCAACACAATTTTTAAAAGCAAAGCACTTGTACTAGTGCATTACATTTTAATTAAGAAATTCATGCACTTGTACTAGTGCAATAAAAATATGTTTATACCAAAGAATGCAGCACTTGTACTAGTGCTGCACTTGGTATGTTTTGGGGCAAAGAAAGGGGGAACTAGCACCTTGCTTTTATGAAGGTGATTACTTTTAATGAAGGCCAGGACCGGACTTTTGTTTTGGGGGACTTTTTTTTTGGGGGACTTTTTTTTTGGGGATTGTCAACGTTTTTTTTGCTCTTTTTTGGCTCTTTTCGGTCAACACAAGCTCTTTTTTTTTTGTCAACATAAGATGTGTACGTGGCCTGCCCTTTTGGGAGGATTTGGTGGCCCTTAAAAGGGCCAAGGTTTTTTGTTGTCTTTGCTGCATCTGGTCTTCTACTTTCGTGGAGAAAGGAGACCTGAAGTCCAACTGGGCGAAGGGGAAGGCTGGTGCTGGTGATGGGCGGCCGGTTGACCAAAGCTGGGTCCAGGGGGGTAGCCGTACTTCTCGGGGCTGTCCTGTGCATCCATCATCAGTGTCATGGTGGAGTGGCTGGGCTGCATCGGGGTGTAGCTGGGAGTCTGCCTGGAGGATCCTCCTTCCCTGGGCTGGTGCTGCTGGTAGTGATGGCTGCTGCTGGAAGCCTGGGGATGGTGCTGGTGGTGTGATGGCACATACGTCGAAGAAGGAGGAGGATGAGGAGGAGGTGGCATCTGCAGGCGCTGAGGAGGATGAGGAGGCTGGAAGGTGTGCTCCTGATGCTGTCTTGACTGGCGGGTGACCTCATCATCCCAGTAGAGGGCGGCCTCTGCAATGGTCCTGACCATCTGCCTCCTGATTTCAGGGCTGGCGTGCACTCCCACGTGGTAGAGGTCCTGGCACTTCATCCTCCAGTACTCCTGGTCGGGTGTCAACTCCTGGTGGTCGGGGCACATCTTGCAGCCAGAGCCTTTCAGGATTTTCTTGGCGGAGGACATGGCTTGCATGCTGCCTGCGATGACGTGCATGGCGGAGTGCATGGCTTCATCTCCTGGGGCCTTCCTCTTGGTTCCCTTGGCAGCGGCTCCAGGCTTTGGTGCTCCAGGGGTGTCATCAGCAGAGTCTTCTTCCTCCTCGAAGGTGTCCTCATGGATGGACACTCTGTCTAGAGCAAGAACAGGCTGGCTCTCTGCTGTTTTCTTGGGAGTCTGCTTCTTCGGAGTCTGCTTCTTTGGAGTCTGCTTCTTTGGAGTCTGCTTCTTTGGAGTCTGCTTCTTTGGAGTAGACCTGGCAGTAGGCTCTGGAAGACCCGTGGAAGACTTGGCAGCAGGCTTGTCAGCAGGCTTGGCAGCAGGCTTGGCAGCAGGCTTGGCAGCAGGCTTGGCAGCAGGCTTGGCAGCAGGCTTGGCAGCAGGCTTGGCAGGCTTGTCAGCAGGCTTGGCAGCAGGCTTGGCAGGCTTGTCAGCAGGCTTGTCTCCTTCCTCTTCAAAGAGTTCAACTGAAGAATCTTCTTCTGTTGTGTTGTCTTCTGGCCGGCCCTCGAAGATGGTCTCGCTGACGACAGTGGCTTTGGTGGTTGAAGTGGTGGTCTTCGTCTGGCTGCCAGCTGTAGTGGAGGTGTAGAGCCCAGGTAGAGAGAGGTCTGCCATGGCTGTAGTAAAGAAGGCAGTCACTGCAGCATCTGAAGGTTCATGGAGAGGAGTTGCAGCTGGAGTTGTAGCTGGAGTTGTCACTGGAGTGCTCCCAGGAGTGTGGAGTGTTGACCTGGTGCTGAGCTTGGTTGGTGCCCTGGTGACGACGGTGCCCTTTCTCCTCTTTGGTCCCATGTTGTAGCAGCAATTTGAAGTACAATTGTAGCAACAAAAGTAGCAGCAAATGTAGCAGTTGATAATAGTGTCGTGGATTCTAGGTGTGTTCTGGTCGAAGGTCTGAGTGGGTATGGTGCTCTAAACTGGCCTCCTCTATATATATGCAGGGTGCGGACCGCCTCTTTCCCCCTCCTTCGCCCCCCCTGCTTCGCTGCTGCTGCCCCAGCCGCTGCGCAAAAAGAGGGTGACACGCAGACAAAGGGTTGATGCTAAAAATAGAACAACGCATGCACTCAGGCGCCACTCTGTCTGCTGCATTGGGGGTCCAAAAGACGCGGCGCGCACCCTCTCACGTGCGTCGAACATGTGTCTTTCTGCGACGCGTGTCTGAAACATGTGACATGAAGCAAGAGCTTTCTGCTACACTGCTGTTTCTGCGTCGAAGCTCTTCTTTGTGCGCCGCATCTTAAAAAATCTGCGGCGCGCACTGATTTCTTTTTACGCTTGTTCTTGCTTCACCACTTCTTTCCTCGCAAAGATTCAACCGGTTGAATCTTTTTTTCCTGCATCGTCAAATTTCTAGGAATTGCGTAGAAAGACCTCTTAAAACGACGCATGCTGTTCCTGTTGCGCCGTAAAGCCAAAATTGACGGCGAACATGCTCAAATCTTTGCCCTTTCCTGGAAATATAAGAAACGCCGTCACTTAAACCCTCTGATACGTCTCCGTGAGAACTAGCCATTACTTCTAGCAAGTCACTATTCTGGAGAACTTGTTGCGCCAAGAGCAGTCTTTGAGGTCTTGAACACTTTGATTCTATTTCTGATGTTTTTTGGTCTCTTGTACTTTGCGCAATTAATTTTACCAATGGGTACATTAATATTTTCTGTATTCATGATGCTGTATGACATGTTAAATTTTGCTATTCTGTGGTTGATTCTTTCTGTCCCATTTGTGCTGAGTTTTTCTGTTGTAGTAAATCGTCCACAAATCAATCTTTGCCATGAAAGCTACAGTGACATCTTCACAGGACTTTACACAAACTTCAAAATTCTACTGAACATGGAACCATCTTCAAACTTTGGTCTTATTAATGCTATTGGGCTTGCTACAACCCTCATAGCGTTTGTAGCTGTAAATGCTCTTTTGCTTTTGAATTTACTTATTGCATTTTTTCTCCGATTCTGTAGCTTTTGTCAACCAGAATTCAGATGCTTTGAGGATCATCCAAAATATCAACATGTCCATCATTTTCAAGGAAAATCCAATTGCAAAATACCTGTCAGAGAAGACAGAACGTGAGGATGCATTTGTGCATAAAGATGGCAAGATATACTTGCATGTGCGAGTAATTTCGGCAAGGCTGAAAGAATATTAGAATTATGAAGTATTGTGTTTTCTGTTGCTATTATGTAGATTAACTTTTTTTTAATGGGGGTTCCCACCTGCTTGCTTGGTTGTGCTCTAAAAAATGTTTTATTTTTGTTTGTAAATATTTGTTTGTTTTGATGTTTGTTGTCCCATATGTATGCTTGGGAAGAACTTCTTTTCCCAGGGTAATTCTGCCGTTATTGAAAGGTACATATAATTAAATGCACATCTTTCAAAGTTTACATTTTACTAGGTCTGGGCTGCATCATATCTTGAAATAGTGGATTATTTCACTTGAGTTAGGGTCAAATTAGTCCATGAGGCCCAGTAGTGTACTCCATTACTGGGGATACTGTATATAGCAAACTTGCTTTAAAGAAATATGTCAATAAAATATGATTATGTCATTAATGTGGGATTGACGTTTTATATTTAATGAAGAATGAAAATTTATTTTAACCATTTGCCACTCAAAATTCATGAATTTATGATATACAGAGAAGCCAATTATGGTTATAGTGACAATAAGCCAATGATGATGTAACAGGAGTTTTAATAGCCACAAGTGTTCTCTTCAAGTTGCTATGTAGCATTTTAATTTCTACTGATTGATTGATGAAGTAAGCAAAGCCAATCAAACTCAAGCTAAAAATTTTAATGATAAGTAGCAAGTTGAGTTCTGAAGTGATTTACTTATAGATTGAGCTGGGAAGTAAGGGCCATTACCATTTACCTCATGAAAATAACACAGCAAGTCAACTTATTTTGGTCAAATCCTACTACCATCAACAAACTTGGCCTAGCTGAGAATGTCAGCCACAATTTCTTCAGTGGCTGACAAAATGGTGACTGAAATGGCTTCGGGTTCCCATTTAAGTTGAAGCAATTCATATTTTCTGGGCCAATTGTTCACCCTGTTTTACTCCATCCCATTAAAATTGTCTGCTTGGTCAATTAATGTCCAAAGAGGAATGAGCTAATAAAGATGTGACAAGAAAACTTGACTGGCAATTTCACTAAGAGGTTGGCAAATATAACTACAACACTATTGGACAACGTAAATGTCATTACACATGATAATGTTGCCTTCCAAAACAACAAAAAGTTTTCTGGAAGATCAGTTTACAGCGAAATTCAGATGATTAAGAGTATTGACTTAAGAAGATAGGGTTTAATTAAGACTGCAAGTGTCATAACAGGTTCACAAACACTAAAATCTATAAGATATGAAGCATTAATTTTACTATCAAGGAAATCCGTCAAAAGTGAGCATTTCCAGTTGGGGACTCTACTGCTATTGGTCCTCCAAGGAATCAAGAAAGTGAGATTATCTTTCATATTAGACTTAAGTCGCATCAGAGCTGGTGGGATGCGTTAATAAAAAATGACATTAAATTGGCATAACAACGGCTGGACTCGAGCGTTCAGGACACAGACATTATGGATACATTTTTAAATGGAGCATTCATTTACGATATACAGGATGACTCACCCATAACAACTATGCAGCAAATATCGTGAAGGAGCACAAGCTAGAGTCAGGCCAACATGGACATAAATCAGCCATGGCATAGCAACAAGATATCTTGAAACTTCAATATGAAAAGGGGGTTGATGTGAGGCAATTTGGTGCATCTGGAGCAAACATCATTCATTGTTTAATTGCTTTCTGGTTTGTTTGCTGAGTAGTGGTGAGTAGAGAGAAAATGAAAGATTTGTTTGAACATCAGCACAAATTCAACTACAACAGTTTAGAAGAAGCAACTTTTCCTGGAACCCTTGACCTTGCAATGCCATTCTGCAAACTCCAAGATTCTGCATATAAAGGTGTGAAGACACTGCTCATAAAGATGTCTGGTTGGATGTCAAAGTATGACTCTGCAGGTGCTTCATGTCATGACATAATTTCTTTGCCTTTCTTTTGATGAAATACATCAGTCTAAAGCATCACTGTCTGATGGCAGAATCAGAAAAATTCAAGAATTACTTGCTTCAACCACTCATTCAGCAATGGACAGATGTGAAATTGCAAGTGACAAAACCGATATTTGTCTTGTGGATGTTCTTCCACTCATGCATTTGCAGTTTATACATCGTCTTCTGGCAGACTTCAGACAAAACACATACTTCAGATATAGTGGCTTGTGGATTCATAATGGGAGTGCATGACACTAAAGCAGGAATTATCCTTCTTGGATTATCTTTGCTATTTACATTTGTCTCCGTCTCGTCGATATAAAAAATTTGATTATTTGCTTGATCGAGGCACCAAAATCTGCAATGGCTATCTTGCGCTACAGAAACCCAGTATGTGGAAGACTGGTGTCCCGTGGGATGTCCTTTGTGTTTCGAATTTGGCTCATTCAATTTGGACATTAGTATTCTACGGATTCTTGCTTATCATCCACTGCAACAAGAGAAATGTCAAGAGAACTTCTTGAAGTGATGAATTCCATCCAGTGAGCAGTTTACTGGAATTGTCACTATATAAGTACTTATTAATATTATGTTATGAGTAACCAGGCTGTCATAGAGGCTATACTGAATCTAAGCTTTGTATTAGAACAAGAAATTATGTGGAAATACATGATAGACACATTCTTCCAAAACAGGAAGGAAAAATGCTTGTGTGTACATGGAGGTAAGTGGTAAGTATCATGTTCAAACATGATCAGCCAAATTATCCAAGCCAGGATATGTGTTAAAAAGTAATTTGAAAACTAGAAATATTTGACTCAAATGATATTGACATGGTCATTTATTGTCTTCTTTATTTTGGACACTACTCCTCCCAGATAATGATGTTGTGTTATTGTGCATTGGTGATGAGTAGAGACTTGCTGAAACTATCCATCCTTATGGGATTCTTCGGCTTCTCTTCTTACATTTCATTGGGATTTATTTCAAACCAGATATAAATCAAACTTTTGTGATCCAAATTTCAATGACCCATTACCATTAGTGGAGTTCTATACAATATTAAAAAGTACCCAGTACATGCACAGAGTTGACATAGTGTCAGAATCTCTTTCTGGATATGCTGTGGCACACATGGTTGTTGTTGCATTCAATGCAATACTTCTTCTCAACCTCCTTACAGCAATTTATCCTGATTCAACAAGTTACGTAATATAACTTAAGCCATCTAGATACAATGTAATGCAATCCTCTGTTTACAATAAGAGAAATTAAATGTTTATTTCAAGCTTCAACAAAGAAACTCTGAATCTTTTGTACATCACTTACTGGTGTTTGTTGATTATGTTTCTATAGTGAGTAACCTAGGCTTTGCTTCTGCTTCACAAATAACATAAAGGTGCTCTATTTCTCAGCTGAATGCTCAGTGCTCACATAAAGTAGTGTTAGCTTGAAATCAACCATCGAAGTGCCTACAAGGAAAATTATAGCTGCTAGACGATTGTTGTGTACTTACTGAATTGTCTCCTATGGAATATGGAGAATGGTTGTGTTTCAATCGTGACTTGATTAGACTTCAGCATGGCATTTGATACCGTTGGCCATGGTGTGTTGTGTACAGCGCTGGAAAAGAGGTTTGGAGTAAAGAATGATGCATTGAATTGGTCAGATCTTATCTATTGGACCGGCAGATGTGCACTAAGATAGACACAGAAATATCGTCAACGCGAAGTTTCAATTTTTCAGTGCCCCAAGGCAGCTGCCTAGGTCCTATTCTATTCAACATGTATTCAAGTACCATCGTGGATTGTATCCTTCAAGGGCAGGGCCTAGACCGCAAAGCAGATGACCACGTTATCTTGGACAGTTTCAGTCCGTCAGACAGTGATGCAGAGAGAAGGTTTTTATTCATATTGATTGGAGAAACATCAAATGCATCACATCAAATTAACTGAAACATCATATGCAAGGAAAATTAGTAAATTATTGTAATAACACAAAAGCAATACGGTTTTTGATCTTGGTTTATTTAACTATCTGTAGCTCTTCAGCACATTTTCTGTGTCCCACTCCCCTTTGTGTCATTACTCTCATCACATGATCACCAACACCAGATAATGCTTTGACATGGGAGCCTTTGTCAATGTTGCCCTTGTCGTCAGCCATAGTTGCAATTCTATCGCTGTGCTGCATCTAGTGAGGTATATATTTTTCAATATTTTGCATGTGGACGAATAACCCCAAACCTACTCTAAACCTAATTTTAACACTAAACCCTAATGATATAGCACTTCCACGAATGTTAGTTTTAGCAGATACACGAATGCAAAATAAAGCACATTCACGAGTGCTAGTTATTTCATATACACGAGCACTTATGCTCGTTTTTACACATCCACAAATTCGTACATGCTCGTTTTTACAGCTCCACGAATTCGTGAACATGCCAAATGATGAAAAATATATACATGATCTAGTGGAATGCTAATCTCAAATTTCAAGGCTGCATTATGTACAGTGTAGTTACAGAACAGACAGAAATATTGACAGAATTTCACACAGCTCTGTGATTTCCCACAGGATGCCATGTAAAACGCATTTCAAATAGGTCCATATACTTACAGGTTTTAAGTTAACACACAATTGACATCAACATAAATAAATTCATAACATCAATTTTGTTCAGTTTCAGTTATAGAATTTTTGTATAACTTAAGTTAAAATGGCACAGAGGTCGCACAAATAAGCAAAGTATTGAAACAGTGTCTCCATAGGATTAACTAAGGAAGGTAGGCCACTTACTGGCAGAGAAATGTAAATGGAGAGGTGTGACTCCTCACTGTGAACATTATCCAATTCAAGCCTGCATGAATTAATATTCTCAGGTTATTCTTTTTTAAGTCCAGTATTGCAGGGAACATCAGCTGCAGGAGTTATCTTACCAAGAAACAAATCTAGATAGATAATGTAATAAATATTCTTAACACTCAAAGTCAGAGCAATTGCAAGAAAACACCATTTCACTGCTCCAACAAAATGGACATTAATTCACTTACGGAACCTCATCAATGACAATTAGTTTAGTTTTGCAAAGTCAGTAAATTGCACAATACAAAATGACTCCTAGTACTTCTTTATCTTTGAAGAGATGACTCTTACATGTAAGTATATCTTATCCTTCATATAAAGAAAGGCAGTTTTACGTTTGGTCCATTTTGAGAAAAGCCTCCCAACATAATTTTCCCTGAATGTGAAAGCCATGTTGATACTTTGGATTATCCTAAGGACTTCAGCATTCCGATTGACAAAAGCTACAGAGTCTGAGAACACAGCAATAAGCAGATTAAGAAGCAGAAGTGCATTAACTGCAACAAACACAATGTGGGTTGTACCAAGACCAACTGTGTCCGAAAGACCAAAGTTTGAAGACGGTTCCATGTTCAGCATAATTTTGAAGTTTGTGTAAAGTCCCTTAAATATGTCACTGTAGTCCCTGTGACAAAGGTCGAGATGTGGACGGTTAATGACAACCGAAAAACTGAGCACAAATGGAACTGAAAGAATCAGCCAGAGGATGGCAAAATTTAACATGTCATACAGCATCATAAAGACACAGTATATCAATGTCCGCATTGGCAATATCATTTGTGCAAAGTAAAGGACTCCAAAAAACATCAGGAATAATATCGATGAATTCAATACCTCAAATACTGCTCTTGGAGCAACAAGACGTCCAGAATAATAACTTGTAAGAAGCAGTGCACATAAAATAACAATTAGAAAGTTCTGTGCAAGGTGAGACAACATAAAGGTTGATGCATTAGAGGCCCTTCTTGAATTCACCTGTAGTAAGGTGGTCACCATTTTGTGAGAAAATTCATGACAGGTTGCCATTATCAGAATGCCGAATATGTACACAATCATAGTGATAGACAAAATGCCATGAACAGTTAAGTTAATCAAAATGAGAGCAAGTCCAACTGTCTCGGATTTTAATCCAGATAATGCAAAATGACAATCTGTAAAATTTCCATTCAAGATGATATCAACGGCATCAGTAATGTGACTTGTAAATGCAGTCATGAGAATATATAAAACACATAAGACAATATAAATACTTGTCCACGTGAATAGGAAAAGAGATGATCCACTCAATCTTGCCTCAATCCATTTCTGGATCACTGGATGAAACAGACATTCTTTGACACTCTCTCTTGCTGCTTGGTCATTTTCTAGTAATCCTAACCCAAATAGTGGTGACCGCATGGATTCTTGCCAAGTCCTGTCTTCCTTTTCATACCTCGTAACATCCAACCAGATGTCATCATGAATTCCACAACCAGGTATTTTCATGATATAAATTCCTTCAGTCATAAGAATGGCAGAGAAAAGCTGGAACTGCCTTGTTACCACACACTCTTCAAGGCAATTTATGTTTACCAGACGCTCATTTGCCAAAAGATGTTGAAGCTCTGAAGTGCTTAGGAGTTTTGTCAGGCAGATGTAAGTATCACGCATTCCTCCTTCCAGATCCGGGTTTGCAACTCCCATGGCTATCATGCAATTGATGATGTTTGCCCCTTCACTGTTGGCTGAATTAATGTCCACCCCATGGTCATAAAGAGTTTTCAAGACATCGGTCGCTCCAAAGGCAGCAGCAAGGTGCCAGGGCCGATTGATTTCCATACTTATCAAAGAATGACGAGTATTTGTAGTCCAAACCTTAGCAGTCTTCACATCAAAGTTTGAGTTCTCATCTCTGACAAATATTCCATTGAGTAGTTGCATTTTATTCGGAGAATATTCCTGAATTATCTTCTCCACCAAATTGGTATCATTCGCGACAATAGCATTGTACCAGATTATGAAGCGAGACAGTGGCAAAAAGTTGTTCTCGATTTCTTCGGGCAATGTTTGAGGTTCTTTTTCTGGTGCAGCAAAATCCGACTGTGTCATGTTTGCTTTTAAGACAATGTTGAAAGTTGTTTTATTCCATGTACTGTTGTACTGAACTCTTGTTAGAACCATCAATGTCTTCTGTACTGTTCAGCCTCTTCCTTGCCAATTGGCAATGAACACTGTGTCGTTGTTTTCTGTCAATAAGAGGGGATGATAAAGCTGGCTGGTCACGCTACTGAGAGGTTTGCAAACATGACTGATATGCTGTGGAAGAACGTAAATATCACCAGCTATTGAAATACTTAAATTACAAAGATAAAAACAAAACAGTAATTTACCCTGATGAAAAACCGGTTTTGTTTACGAAACAATTCAGCATGCAATCAGCTAATGGTGTAAATATAATTTATTGGATGAAGCCAACATAACTCATTCATACTGACTCTGATGGAGAGGTAGTCAAACAATGAATCAAGATAAAATCTGGCCAAGATTAGAAAGTTTGTTAATGACATCACCTGTGCAGGGGGAGGCCCATCACTGCAGCACAAGACAGGTCCAAAGCAGATACTGTCATCAGAGATTAATTTTTTCATCGAGGATTATTCGATATCGACGAAAGGTCATAGTACAGATTACCTAAGTTTAGAAAGGGGAGCTAATTTGCTTAACTGGATGACCAGGTCTCGAAAGATCAATTGTTGCAGGATGGTTAGATTGATACAACTTCATTCACATCAATCGTGGTTCGATGCAATCATAAACAATGACACTGAAGCTGCTGAAATCATTCTTGACAGTCAAGACACAGACACAGATTATTTAATGGAGCATTTACTGACGACAGGGAGGATGGAAATCCAAAAACAACCATGCAATACATCTGGTCTCGCAATGTCAGCGAGGACCTTGTGAATATGGAAATAAATCAGCCATGGCATTTGGCCGCAGTTTTTGGATCCACAGAAATCTTGAAATATCTTTATGAAAAAGATATCGATGTTAGGCAAGTGAGTGAATCTGGTGCCAACATCATCAACTGCTTAATTTCCGTTAGTGTCAAAGAACCGACATTGTGGATGGTTGCGCTTCAAAACGTTCTGAATGACTGTCATCATTGATGCAAAATAAGCAATTTATTGTACGAATTAAATGACAAATACTGTCTAGACTTTTTTTGCACACTTTTCCCTATAATTGGATACTTCTGCCCAGTGAATAAAAACTTTCCACATACTAGAGTAGGACCATCTCAGAGTCAATTTTATAGTAGATGCTACCAAAGTGCATAATCATATATCTTGCATTACTGCAATCTTTAGTTACTGTAATCTTGTATCATATTCGCGATGTACTGAATGTTTGCACATTTGTTGAATAAAATTCTTTGATTTTGACCTTCTAGAAACACATGTGAAACAATGTTGACATGCCTACCATAAGTTCAGAAATGCTGTTATTTTTTCACCAGAATTTACCTTTTTTGATGCAGGCATCAAGGTACAAATTAATACCGAATGCTAGATGAAAGACAGAGCTATTCCAATAATAGTGGCCCACCATTCATTTTGCTCCGCGGCCCAATGGCACTGTTGGGCCAGTCCACCCATGGGGGCCCATTAGAAACAGTTTGCCTGGGCCCAAAAATGTGCTGATACGGAGCTGCTACTACCCACTGACTGCAACTAGGTACCACTTTTAATTGTCATATTCCCTGTTGAGAATGAGCCTTTTGCGTGATCATGGCTGGTTGCATGAGTAAGCTATTATCAGCCCAAGCCGATGTCTTGCCTCTCAACTGCGTATGTTTACCAACCACTTAACACTTTGCAAAATCATAATTCACATAAAGAGATCCATTCAAACCACCAGTGTTATTAGCGTTGTTCTGAAGTGTGACTCATAATATTTGCAAACCTCTTGGTAAAAAGTCAGTTACATTTTATCTCCGAAACGTTTTGGTCAGATAGAAGTCAGCGTTTACCATTTATCTTCTTGTGTTGGCTCTTTGACACTGACAGCAATTTGACAAGGATTGATATTTGCTCCAGATGAATTTTAAAAGTTGCTTTACATCAACACCTCGTTCGTATAGAAGTCTCAAGATATCCAAAAACTGCTCCTAAAAGCCATGGCTGATTCATCTCCATGTTGGCAAGCTAACCATTTATGTTGCCTGACTAGGCCTGCATAGTTGTTTCGGGTGTTTCATCATCTTTGTAATCAAAGACTGCTCCATTTAATAGTTTTATCCATGTTTTGTAGTCAAGTAGAGTCCAGAAAAAGGTTGTGCCAAGTTTTGTCCATGTTTTGAAGTCAATCAGAGTCCAGAAAAAGTTGAGCCAATAATCGGTAATTTTGATATTAATAATTATTGTATCATACCAGTTCTGATGTGACTTAATTCAGTCCTGTTTATCTGATCATCTTTCTTGAGTTACATTTGTAATCCTTGAAGGATATTGTGAGCAAGTGCCTGCCTCCAACTGGCACCCAGAGTATCTGCCCAAGACAATTTACTCTGAGACCTTACATTATCACAAATGACATCCCAAGCGTCTTGGCCAATTGGCATATAGTATTTCTCTTCACTTGAAATATTTACTGGCAACTTTTTTTGGCTCTACAGAGATTTGGATGCAGAAGTGCATTAACTACGAAGACACAATGATGGTAGTGCCAAGACCAACTGTGTCAGAAAGACCAAAGTTTGAAGATGGTTCCACGTCAGCAGATTGTGATCAGTTGCATTTTCTGACAGATAAAGGGGAGACGGAAATTTAGCTGAAAACTGATGGCAAGCAAACGTCTGAAATCAACTTTAACAGTATCTTTTGCTTTCACGGAAAACAGATAGATAATTATATAAGATAGATGCAATAATGCTAATATGTGAGAGGTTCGCAAATATGCCATAGAAGAATATAGGAATCAGCGTCATAACAATAGTCCTGAATTAAAAAAACATGAGAAAAAACAACAGCTCACCTTCATTGGCTTCAATGTGATGAGAACAGGGTTTTGTTTACAGAACTCTTTCAGCATCCAATTTGCTGATGGTTTACAGAGTAATTATTTGAAGAAGGCCACATATCTTATTCATACTGATTGTGATGGAGTGTTAGTCAAACAGTCAATCAAGATAACACCAAGGCAAGATAACAGTTTTTTAATAAATTGCTTCACACGTTTCAAATGGTGGCCGATCATTGCAGCACAAGGCAGTGCTAAAGCAGCTGGTGTAATCAGAGAGCAATTTTTTTTAATGGAGGACTGAAGTAGTTATTAGAAGTCGAAGAAATATAATAGCACAGACCACTTTAGGAGAAAAAAGGACTTATTGTGGATTAATAACTCCTTAGAGCTTGTTTGCTTAACCAGATGTTCAGATCTCGAAAGATCAATTCGAGCAGGATGGTTAGATTACTACAACTTCAATCACATCAATCATGGTTTGATGCAATCATAAACGATGACACTGAATATGCTAAAATCATTCTTGACAGTCAAGATGCTGACACACTGGATAGATTGCTGAATGGAGCATTTACTGATGACAGAGAGGATGCAAAACCAAAAACAACCATGCAGTACATCTGGTCTCGCAATGCTGGCGAAGACCTCGTGAATATGGAAATAAATCGACCATGGCATTTGGCCGCAGTTTTTGGATCCACAGACATCTTGAAATATCTGTATGCAAAAGACATAGATGTCAGGCAAGTGAATGAATCTGGTGCCAACATCGTCAACTGCTTAATTTCTGTCTGTGTCAAAGAACCAACGCTGGAAGAAAAGATGCTGAAAGTGTACAAGTTTTTGGTCACTATCCTGAAAGCAGAAGAAATGAAGGATTTGCTGGAACATAAACATATTTTCAACTATAATTGTTTGGAAGAGGCAACTTTCTTTGGCACTTTTGACCTTGCAAATGCAATTCTCCACACTCCTGGATTTTGTATTCACAAGTCTGAAGACACAGTTCATGAAGATCTCTGGTTGGATGTCACAAAATATGAATCTGAAAATGCTTCATGGCATGACACCATTTCTAATCCAATGTTTCTGATGAAATACATCAATGTCCGGCAGGCGGAATCTGAGAAAGCCAAGCGTTACATAAATCAGCCGATTGTTCAGCAGTGGATGCAGGCAAAATTACATCTTGTTAAGCCCATGCTTTACTTTTGGATGGTTTTTCATGCTGTGTTGTTTGCTTTGTATATCTTGACGTCCGTCTTCTCGGACTTCAGGCAAGAAAGGCAAGAAGAGCTCCCAGCTTCTATCAGCAAACCTTGTGGCTTAATGATGAAAGTGCCAAGTGAAATAACGGGATTAATACTAACCTGGATAAGTGTTGTGCTTTATTCTTGGTTCCTTGCATTTTCAGTTGCACGTATTTCAATTTCTGTAGTCAAGGCACGTAAATCCACAATGGCAATCTTGCAACGTCGCAGCCCATTTCGCGAAAGATTAGTATCTAACAACATGTACTTTGCATTACTTGAATTTGGACATTTGGCTTTTGTAATAACATTTGACACATTTTTACTTATCAATCATTACCAAAAGAAAAATATAATCCCAAGTGATGTTCTGGAAATGTTGAATGCTGTAAACATGTTCACCCTTGTGCTCAGCATGCTTTACTTTGGACAGTACTTTTCTCAAATAAGATATCTATCTTACTGTGCTTTGATGATGACAAGGGATCTCTTCAAGTTGGCTGTTCTTCTATGGTTCTTTGTTATATCATATTACTTTTCATTAGGATACATCTTGAACAGGTATGAACTGAATTTGTGTGATCCTAATTTTGATAAGCCACACATTGCCTTCTATACAATTTTCAAGATGACTTTGAACATGCACAATCCTGACATTGTTTCGGGATCATACATGGGATATGCAGTCACTCACATAATTGTTGTGGCAGTGAATGGAATTCTTCTGCTTAATCTTCTGATTGCAATCTTTTCTGATTCTACCAGTTATATATATAGAAACTGGGATACAATAGAGATTGTTCAGATGGTAAGCTTTGCATTAGAAAGTGCAAGCATTTGGAAATTTGCAACTGACAGGTTCTTCCGAAATCGACGGAGAAAATGTTTCTGTGAGTACAATGGTAGAGTATATGTTCATGTGCGAACAATTTCAGGCAAACTATGCCAAAACGCGGCAAACCAACATGAACCAAAATGATTGTGAAATTGAAACAGTTAATGTCTTGACAATGATGGGTAGATGGTCTGGTGTCAAAAACTTCTGAATCATTGTTGTCATTGATGCCAAAATCCAATTGACTGTCTAATAACTGAGACAGGCAGACTGGACTTCTGAAACTGATAAGCCATGTACTGTGTATTTCTTCCAAAGAAGTGAATGAACATTTTTCTCTGTATTGCATGTAGCGCAAGGATACCCTTGTTAATGCATTTTAATGTCATTATAATAAAATTGTGTATTTTATTTGTAAGATTTAAAAAATCATTTTCTTTAAATTCTGCCCATGCAGCTCACCTTGGGTGTAAATAAAAGGCTGATGCATCAATCAACTTTCATGTGAACTTTCTTGTGAATACACAATCAGTGTAGTTAATGAATCTGGAGTATTTATTATTTGCTGTTTATTTAGTCCGATGGCCACCGAAACCCCCCTCCCCCCTTGGGAATTTTGAAGACACATACCATCAGAAAGCTAGTATTCTAGAGAACACATTATTGCTTGTTGAACGTTATATATGATGGATAGTTCCAAGATGGCCGCCATTTAACCATCTTGCCAATATCTCTGGATCTAATTGATCTAGAACAGTGATTTTTGGGTCCAAACATATGTTTTCATGGGTCAGGAATTCTTTTAGACAGGTTTTTTAAATACTCTCCTGGGAAGTTAAGTGCAGTTTAACCCCATTATTTCAAAATGGCAGTCGTTTTTTTGCCTTCATCATCGATATAATAATACCAAGGACCTTTGGTGTTACAAAATCTATTTTGATACACTGAAATGTTACTATATTACTAAATGTTTGCGTATTTAGGTTCAAGGACATGGAAATGGCATTGTTTCATTTTTGACCAAGGGCCTGGAGCCCTGGACACTCACGCCACAGCCAGTTCAAAGTATGGCAGCAGTTAAATTTCAGCAAAAATCTATGATAGTCCACATTTTTTAAGTGTGGCTGGAGTGTCCAGACCCTTGGTCCAAAATGAAACTAGATGTACCAGTTGCAGTTGGCCTGGTAATTATACTAAATTACTATATGAAACTCAATGTGCCTAGCGACACGAAATGATTATATAAATAATTAGAGCATATAACGGCGGAACAAGATCATA
Organism: Platynereis dumerilii; assembly: GCA_026936325.1. NCBI lineage: Eukaryota > Metazoa > Annelida > Polychaeta > Phyllodocida > Nereididae > Platynereis > Platynereis dumerilii. The sequence continues at coordinate 13,704,212 of JAPTHN010000016.1, read as the reverse complement.
AATCATGGGATAAGATCATAAATCGGCGGAATAAGATGATAAATTGGCGGGGCATGATTATATATCTGCGGGGCATGATCATAGATCTGTGGGACAAGATAATATTCACTTGTGAGGCTGCAAAAACATTCGACGAGATTACAAAAACTGTCAGCGAGGCTGCAAAAACTGTCAGCGAGGCTGCAAAAACCGTCGGCAAGGCTGCAGATGTCCTGCAGGGGCAGTAAAAATGCTGCACAAGAGCAGGGAATGACCTTATATCCCGCTGGTCACGTTTTTCACTTGAAAAATGCCCGCCGGATATCCAAAAACTGACAAAAACTTTGGCTCTTCCTGGACGGCTTGAAAAAAAGTTTCAACAAGCTGAATATTGTTCTACTTCCACGGAGGAGTTCCCACCATTTCTTGGAAGCCACCTATTCGCAAAAAATTGTTGGCGGGATGTTGCAAGTTATCAAACAAGCATCCAAATTACCAGGAAATCCGAGCCTGCCGATGCCAAAAGACCTGCGTAACGTGCCGTGAGAACTATGCATAAGCATTTCATCAGTGATAACCCCTGCAACTACATCATGACAGCTTGATGTCCAATGAGCTGAAAGTAAATCTATGCATCACAGTTAAAACATTGATATATTGAAGGAAGCATTACATTTTATTCTATGATCACAACACAACTTTTGATGTGATCCAACTGATCTATCATTACCAATCACCAGTCTAATCTTACTAAGTGGCAGCTTCCTCAGCATTCACAGTAGACAACTGTTGTAATCCCCACAGAGTTGTTTGATTAATCTGCAAACTTGCGACTTAGCAACTTGAACCTTCAATGGACCTTGCTATAAACAAAAGGCTTCGATAATTTTTGTAAACATGTGGATTTTGTAAATACAGTTCTGGCAACCCATTGGCTGCGGTATGTTCTGTAGTGGATGGATAGATGATTGGGGCTTTACGTTCTGTATTTATGCATTGCACTTGGTAGGACAGGAGGAGGACACGGCAATGAGTCAAAGGATGATTGAAACAGCCATTCAACATAGGCCCGGGTGAGCCGGCAGGAGCTGGATTCGAATCCTGGACCCAGCGAATGGCAGCCCAGCACGCTACCACTAGACCAACCCTCGCCCGTCCTGTAGTGGAAGAATGTAATAAAATCTTGAGGAAGACATTATTTGTAAGAATACAGTGAGGACAGGCTCGATTTTATGCAATCTATTTGTCATACCATACGTATGCACTTTGCAAGAAACTGTAAATATATATTTCTACACATCTATAGTGTTCCCACTTGATCTGATCTCGATTGTGACAATATTATAATTTTATTATTAATTCTGTATGATTTTATAATGACCATAATTTACTATGTTAAGATTCATTTTGATGTTCTAGAATGTACACTGAAAGACAAAAGTTATGCATACATTGTGCTTTCAAGAACCTCATCTGTGTGCTCAATATAAGGTTCTACCAAACACATGCTTTACATAAAATAAACCATGAAGTCTAAAGATAATGGTCTTGGGGTTCATTCGAAGGTTGAGATATCCTCTCATCTGTAGCATCCCCTACAACATCCAGAAACATGCCTTCATTACAATGGAGGGTATCTTGAGTTCCAGTTGTTTTTCTGGGTCCAACATCTCTTTGTTTATTCCTTGGCTACACTATCTCCCTGTAACAGGCAGCTTTCTTTGATACACTTGACAGATGAACATCATACACTCTACAACATTAAGCTGGGTTTTCACTCCTGCACCATTCCAATAGTTTCATCCCCGTCATATTCTGTAATTTGGGACATAATAAATTCAATTGTAAAAGAATTTTGTGCTTGCATCTTTAAGGATTCATTTAAGCTCTCATGAAACCGCATACCTGCAAATGGTTCGGTCAACAGCAAAAACTGTGTTTTCTGAAAACTCCCCTTTGTCGGCCATTTTTAAAAACGAAAATGTTTCCCGGTTCAGCGATTTATTGTTTGTGACCCTGTTTTCGGGTGTCTTACAGCATGGAACAATCATATTGACCATACCCCTCGAACATCTTGCACTCCCAACATATGCATAACTTTTGTCTTTCAGTGTAGATCAATAAAAATCTTGAAGATAATGAGGAAAAGTCCAAATCATATTTTCAAGAAAAACAGCCCAATATCTGAAACTTTCGAATAAAATGCCATACTTGTCAATAATTCTGCAATTGTGATGTTCATACAAGCCATTCATGTACAATACTGTACATGTGAAAAGGGGCCATTCTAACTCTCATTCTATAAGCTGACTCTCACTCCCTTGGCTCCGACTCCCAACTCTGAGTCCAACTCCGATTCCTTTCTCCTAAATTTAAACTCCCAACTCCTCTTATCGGCATCAATTAATGGACACAAATATCACATGGCTAGCAGAAAAAATTCACAGCGCTTCTACATAATTTTGTCCAAATACCGAGCGTAATAATACAGTTCACATTTTTGGTAGGTTTTTAAATATTTTTTTAGAATTATGTTAGAAGTCAGGGGTCACATGATTAATTTTCAACTCTGACTCCACTCCACCTGAAAGGAAAATTTTAAATCTGACTCCACCCAAAATGTCCGACTCCATGACTCCCGATTCGGCTACTCCTGACTCCCAGAAGCTCCAGTACGATGAATGAAAGTAGGTACTACCTCGGATGTCCTCTTTCTGTATGTCACATTATCTGTTTCTATGTATTTTTTATTCTCAAAGAGAATTTGTCAAAAACTTCTGTTATTTTGGCATCATCCCACCTTGTTGGGGGATGCTCTGTGCTTCACTGCTTGTGGGCAGAATCGCAGAACCAGTAACGAGGCCACAAGAAGGCAATGGTAGCCCAGTAGTCTACGCATTTTCCACTAGGGGATAGGGGAAATGGTTCGATGGTGCCACCTGGTCATTCTCGTTCATGAGTTCTGCAGGCAGCTGATTTCTGCAGCATGGAAAAAGGTGTGAAACTTCGCTCCACTTGACAGGTAATCGAAGACAATCATTGACTCTTTCTGACTGTCATCTGTCATCTGTCAATCTGTCAATCAGTCTGTCAGTCAGTCAACCAATCAGTCAACCAAATCAATCAGCCAATCAATCTACCAATTGATCGGTCTGTCTATCCATAGATCATAGATCTATCTATCTATCTATCTATCTATCTATCTATCTATCTATCTATCTGTCTTCCTGTCTATTTATCTATCTATTTATCTATGTACATATTAACTATCTATCTATCCTGGGGCGTATCTAGGAACGGCCTGAGGGAGGGGGGCCACAACATGTAATATGGGGCTACTTCTGACTAAAGTTTCCTATCTTTCGGTTTCCCCATGTTAATTTTGAGCCCGGGGGGAAAGGGGGGCAGGAGCCGGAGCCATCACCCAATGGCCCCCCTAAGTACGCCAATATATCTATCTATCTATCTATCTATCTATCTATCTATCTATCTATCTATCTATCTATCTATCTATCTATCTATCTATCTATCTATCTTTCTATCTATCTTTCTATCTATCTTTCTATCTATCTATCTATCTATCTGTCAACCATCTTTCTGTCTATCTTTTTATTTTTATCCTTTTTTTATGGAACACAGTCCAGACTCCGTGGGGCCACCCTTGGAGAATAATGGGCTCATGCAATTACAGAAATTAGCAATGCCACTTCTAGGAGGAAGGGTGGGTCATTAACCCTGCCTCCCCATTGCCAAAAGCAAAGACGATTCATCATTCATGAAAAAAAAAACCAAAAAAAAAAACACCATAAATGGGAGGGGGGAGTCTTGTTCTTTTTCGTTCAACACCATAATTTTTGTACAATTTTTTTTCTTGGAGAGATTAAGAATTAGTGAGTTGAACTATATGTGTGTTCACTGTTTGACTACTAGAATAGGTTCAAGTTTATGTGATCCCCGTGAGACCATGTAGATAAGACCATGTGATATCCATATTTTGAATTTTGGTAATTTGCATCTGAGCAAGCTTTGGAATGGTTTGATACATATCTCCGACCAAGGAATTGCAAGGTGAATGTGGGCCAGAAGTATTCAAGTGAACGATGTCTTCCTTTTTCTGTCCCTCAGGGTTCTTGCATGGGACCAGTTCTTTACCTCGTTTATGCTAGCACTTTACAGCAAGCAATCCCAGAGCACATAGACTTGCATGGCTAGGCGGATGACCATGCCATTAAACTCAGCTTTGATGTGAAAGATGAAGAAGCTGAACAAAGTTCCATCAAAGAAATTGAACAGTGTGCTAATCACATCAACGACTGGATGGACCAAAATCGGTTAAAAATGAACCCTTCAAAGACCGAATTTATTATTTTTGCGTCCAAACAACACTCAAAGAAGATTCGAACACAGCAGTTAGAAGTGTGTGGGTCTGCAGTGCAGCGTTCGGAAAAAATTAAATATCTTGGCGCCATCCTTGATGAAAATCTGTCATTTAAGGAGCACATAACATCGAAGTGCAGAACCGCGATGTGGAACATCCAGCGAATTAAACAGATAAGAAGCAGCATTAGCCAGAATGCATGTGAGACTATTGTGCTTGGCTTAGTCATGTCCCACCTTGACTATTCGAACATCCTTTTTATAGGTCTGCCAATGTGTGATATGAACAAACTGCAACGTGTTCAAAACATTGCGGCAAAGCTGGTTCTACAGGATGGTGACAGTTCCCACAGCAGTCTGAAGAAATTACATTGGTTACCAGTCCATCTTCCTATCCAACACAAGGCTCTAACCCTTGTTTATAAAAGTCTGCAAGGCCAAGCTCCAAGATACATCGCCGACTTGTTGAAACCTGCTGCACCCAGACGATCAGGCTTGCGATCCACAACAACTCAGCCGAGATTGTCAGTGCCCTTTACACGGAAAAAGACTTTCGCTGATCGAGCATTTAGTGTTGCAGCGCCTAAGTGGTGGAATGAACTCCCGGATGTGATAAAAGGCTGTGATAATATTGATTCTTTTAAAGCTAAATTAAAGACTCATCTATATGATAGATTTTAATTTAAAGTGATTAATTGTACATACTGGTTTTTAATTTATATTATATACATACTCTTTTTACATTTATTATACTGCATTTATCGATTTTACATTTTATTCCTTCTACAATTTGTAAAGCGCATCTGAAGATTTGTTTCAAAGTTTGCGCTATATTATATAAACTGATTTGATTTGATTTGATTTGAATGTGTTTTTTCATGTATTCTGTAAAAGTGCCATATGATTAAAAGATCATATTCAGGCTGGGTGTCTACAATTATGAAATCAGCTGTAAAATACTGAGGAATCTGCTTGAAATGAAATTAAAGTATGAAGAATAAGATTGATGGAGCAGCCTCATTGAATCAACAAATATTTCCTTCTGGCCTATCCCTCATTTCCATAGAACGCAACCTCAGCAATTTGAAAGATTTCATGAATTTCAAATTCAAATGCATTTCTGTAATTCTGTTGACTTTGGGGAACAAGAAAATCCTCAATGAGAAATCTCTGACAAGAAAATCTTTGAGAAATCAAGAAATTCAATGCGAAAGAAATTTCGCATTTGAGAAATCTTTGGGGATTTTTATCGGATTGTGTTAAATGCGATTTCCATATTCATGATTTTGGTTGAGTGTGAATGACAGAAGATCCCAAAATGCAGCTAGGGGAAAGTGGGGAAACATGTGGCAGATTAGTACAACAGGCCTTGAAAGGGTGAATGTTATTTTGGGGTTTTACGATTAACTTTGTGTTCGAGTAAGCACAAAATATGGAAATGACAGCGCTGATATAGTGATTGGTGTTTTATTTTGTATCTAATGCAGCATCTGTACTTAATTTTTAACTGACGATCTCCTTTAAAAATGTTTCTCATACAGTCTTAATTATTTTTTAATTTTAATTTTAAAATTTATGGCTGAATAGTTTGAAGAAATCTCAATATTCCCTACTGTAAAGGGTTATTTTCTTAGTGAATTTGAAACTGTAGTCAATGGTAGATGTTTTTAAAAAATTGTTTGGACTGTCGATCATCTATTTAGAGCCTCATAGTAAGGCTCAGGCATAATAGCATAATCGCAGATCTAAACAGATCCAACTTATCCTATTCCTTCTCCATCCCTTCTTTCTTGTTATAATCCATGCATTTGCTTGCGCTGAGAACAAAGGGCAAAACTAGACTGGACACAGTACAGAGCCTTGAGACCCCCCTAAGGCATGTGACAATATAGGCAGCCTGACAGAAACTGATTAAGATAATCCTGCCTCCTCTGTCTGCCTGTCTTTCTATCTCTCTGTCTATCTGTCAATGTCTGGGTGGCTGCCTCATTACAGCAGACACGTGGACAATGGTCAATTTGACCAACGACTCTCCAGTTGTCATCAAATCAAAATGACTAATTTTAGCAGGACTTTAGCATTCGTTAAGTGGCAGTAGTCATTTTCACCCCACAATTTTGCATCCATTTCGACAGAGCTAATTATGAAATGATTGAAACCTATAATTAGTGAATTCAAGGATTTTGATGAGCTGCATTGATGTGTACTACTATTTGGATAGTGTTATTCACCATCGTTATTCAGCATCAAAACTTCTGAAGTAACATATCGTCGATCAAACAGCCAAGCAATCAATGAATCCATATATGACTCAATCTATGAATGAATGAATGAATAAATGAATGAATGAGTCAATCAATCAATCAATCAATCAATTAATCAATTAATCAATCAATCAATGGTCAATCAATGAATCAATCAATGAATCTATCTATCTATCTATCTATCTATCTATCTATCTATCTATCTATCTATCTATCTACTTATCTATCTATCTATCTATCTATCTCTATCTATCTATCTATCTATCTATCTATTTATTTATCTGATGTTTGTGGTCCATAAACTTTGCTAATAATACCTAATGCACATATGCGTTTCTTGTTACCCGAAGTCCTGGTTAAGCTCCAAAATGTACATCAAATCACAATATCACAGCTCATAAAGACACTCCCTGTAAGATGCCTTCTGAAAATCAATACCTGTACAACACTATCAAATGCCTTGAGCTGATCTAATCCCAGCTCAAAGCACAGTAGACATGCCTTTGTCTGAGATGATGATTCTAACAATGCAATTCCCCATATTCCCTGTAGAATGTGAACCAAATGGAATTCCTTTGTGTCTGATATCAGACATGCTGGCGCCTGTGACAACCCCAGACAACCTAACCCCCCCCCCCCAAGACTCTAATTTCGGCTCCTGAATGATTAACCAACATGCTTTGACTCAACCAGTCTGCTTTCCTAGCCTGTTAGCTCAGTTGTCATAAATCATAGTCGGTGGTTACCATTGTTGCTTCTCTTTATTAACTTTTTCTGTTGCTGAAATTTTTCACATTAATTTAGATTAAAAAAAAGTAAGAATCATCAAAATTTTTAGATTCTAGTTTGGAAAAAATACTTTGGATGTAACCGGGTATTATATAAAAGGTAGTTCAGTCACATACGTGAAGATAGTGCTTACAATACGTCAAGTCACTGAACATTTTGTATCAGTCTAAACAAGAGTTTCTTCTTGAGAAATGTTCTTGGTAAACTTTTCCTGATTAAATTTTTGAGTTTGGCCTGTACGATACAATGCGATACGATGCGATACGATGCAATAAGATGTGATATGATGCGATATGATGTGATACGATGCTATACTATACGATACTATGCGATACGTTGCGATACGATATGATACGATTACGATGCGATAGGATACGATAAGAATTAATTGTCATGTAATAAATGAAATTTTTTTTGACAATTATGTATAGTGATATGGAACTTATCTAATTCACAAATCAACAAATCATGCATATTTATTGATATTGGAATTTGCTGAGAACATTTGCTAGTTTTGAGTGGAAATGATTGCCAAAAGAGTATAGTTGTATTCTATTCAGCTTCTTTTTAAAGAACTGTTATTACGTTCAGACTTCATACCTACTTTTGACTCCAAATAGGCCTATATACATAGTCAAATAATGAAGCATTACTGTTTTAGTTGATATATTTATGATATTATATAGCCTACAGAGTCAGGATGAATTAACGGAAAATGAAATGTAAAATTGAGCTGAAAACGATTTTATGAAGTTTTTGTTTTTTGCAAAATAAATTCAAGCCTCTGTACTGCATAGGTCAATCTAAAATATATCAATTCCAACTTTAATGGAAAATTCTGTCTCAGGCTATCAGCTCATCAGATAGAGTGTGTCTGGTCTGACAGGACAGCAGAAACTGATCTACACTGTAAGTGAGCCTCCTGCATAGCTACATGACACTGTGTGCTATGGTGTTGAATTGATCAGGCCATGAATTATTGACCAGAGGGCGGCTGCTGTCCTGAAGTGAACACTATGCTAGTCCTCTGTGCTATCTAACCACCATCATCAGCTTGTAGCAGCAGCAGCAGCCTTAGCCCAAACAGCAGCAACAGCAGCAGCAGCAGCAGCAGATTGGCGCCAGTGCTAGTTGTGATGACACACAGCATCAACAAAACTGTATCTATCTTTTTGACATCAACAAAGAAGTTTTAATTGACACTTAAGTGACATATTAATTTTGGATAGAGTACGTTATGCTTAGGCCTTAACATCCATATTTGGCATTGTATGTACATCATAATACTGCAATTGCAGCACATGTGTTTGTGTGTATACAAATCTTCATAGCACTCAATACACACACAACGGAGTGATAATACGTGAATTTGAGTGATATTGGACATCAATTGACACTCTAATTCAGTCTAAAAGGAGTCCTACAGTTTCACTACCATCCTAAGTGAAACAACATACTCCAAAATAATTTCATCACAGGATCTATATATATACTGCGTGACAGTTGCTTTATTGTTTATAACACTGCAGTGCACAGTGCACACATCTATCTTATTGATAAATGCTTGATTGATCAACAAACATAAACCCAGGATATACACATCATTGGAGCAGTGGATATAAGGAGGTACAATTGAAGAATCTTACAGACATTTCAACACATCCTTCTGGAAGCTAAAGTAAGTACATTACGTAAGATTACGTCATGTCTACCTCATTTGAATTGTATCAGTACGTAATTATCATGAAGTAGTATTTTGCTCTGTTGAAAGGAATGCACAACCTATTTAATAAGGCAACTTTAAATGATGCCAACAAATTAGGGAGGCTGGTAAAGGCATCGATCGTTTTATGTTTTGCTGTTCTTTTTTCTTTTTTTTTGTCATTAGCACCTGAAATATGCATTGATTCTGTGTTTAAAAAGATATAATTGTTATTTATATTATCTTATCTTGGGTATATTGCTGTTTTTTTTTTTTTAACAATTATAGTTCTCGGTTTTGTGCAAACAAGATACTCAACATTTTATGCATTGGTGTTAACTAGTCAAGTATTTACACATTTTTTATTTATTACGTATTAAAATATTAATTGTCAGAATTTGGCAATCAATTTGAGCAAGAACTTGATTGGAAGATATATAGGCCTTTAGAAATCTATCTCTGCACTACTGAAGTTGGACAAGTTTTTCTCTATCATATATATATTTTGGCTCAGACAATGATATGCATAAAATATATCGTTATTTTTTGTGTTGACAGTACACTGCATGTCATTGAATTGTGATGATGTTGTGAAGAAAACATGTGTCTTTTCGGGACAACAAGATATGAACTTAGTGTCCTATGGTATCTTAAGGATGTAAACAGTAATAGAAGAAGCAAAATATAAATTTCAGTTTCATTAAGTATAGTGACGTTTTTGCAAAGATTATTTAATATAGTAACCAGTAAACTTGCAAATCATGTTTGCAACTGAAGTGCCACCCATGCAATATATTTCTGAAAAAAGGTGCTTTTCCAAGTTTTATGAATATGATTGTACTTCTGGGACCCCAATTTGATTTCATGCCTGGGCAGCCCATTTTAGGCAGATGTTTCATCTTTTGCCAAGGGTGCTCTTTGCCTCATTACTGTGGTCTCCTACCTGTCCTGTCAGGCAAGTGCATTTAAAAAAAGGAGGTAGATAACACATCATTCTCTCACTGGGTATACGGTCTTAAAAATTAAGTCAAAAGCTTGTGGCTGTCACAAACTTGTAACAAGACTGAGTACAATTGTATTGATTATGTGACATCATAGCCTCTACCTGTACATGGTATTTCCTTAGTATGATGTAGTTTATTTTTCGTGTCATCATCTGTAATTTATTTCATCACCAGTAGACCTAAATTACCTTACATTAGTAGTAACTTTCATTGACTAATGATTGTGTCATCATAAAGGTCTGAATTGAAATCAGACTTGTTTATTTTTGTTGGTCAGCTGTGTTGGTCACATTTCACTATATGAACATCATTTGAATGATTATCCTTAAAAACTTATTGATTTTAGGTTTTAAACAACTTAGCATATCATGACTGGGTCAGTATATTATGAAATGTATTCAGACATTACATACCATAGAAATTCATGGATTTATAGCCCTAATTTAGCATAAACTTAATGCAAATATAGTATGCTGTTGAAAGCACTAAATGCATGTAATAATCAAATCTAACCAAAATTAACATTACACCTGAAATGTATGGAAATCTGTATATGTAAACTCTAGAAATGTGCATATTATATTACCACAAATGATTTGAAATGATTAAATGATAATATGACTGAATTTATGTGTAGGGGGAACCGGGGCACATAGGGACGCTTTTAATGTCTACTAATATTGCTCAATGCTGAAACCAGTGAAGAACTCGGAAGTTTGCATGAATGTCACCAATACTATTCAGCTTAAATGCAAGGCATAATAAACTAGACTGCACCAGTGATGTGCACCTACCCTTTTGCAGCCAGAGAGCAAAATGTGAGTCATAAAAATGACGGGGCACATTGGGACATCAGCCGGGACACACTGGGACATCAATTAAAAAATTATTTTAAGTTAAAATGATTTTAAAATTTTTAACACTCCATGTGCAATAGATATTACATATAAGAAGTGCGTAAGACAATATACAGTGCATTAACACCTTGTAGTGCCAATTGTAAATATCTTTAAACAGTTTTAAACATTTAACATAAACTATCGGTGCGGACATCTATGAAAGTGACACACAGTACTTTGTGACAAATTTGTTCACAGAGTATGGCAATCCACTATGTCTCTATTCACTGTGGCCTGAATACCTGTTGTGTGCTGTCCCAGGTCATTCAATTGACTTGGACACTTAAATTCTGCCATATTAAGTATGTCCCAATGTGCCCCAAATTCACTGTCCCAATGAGCTCCGATATGACTTTCACACCAAAATGCTAATTTCTCAGGCACCAGTGAGTGTGTTTATCACGATAGCAATTCATAACTGTTTGTTACAATATATCAAATTCATACAAGCACTGAGAAAGCCTCATTGTTCATGGTTTGTCCACTGAATGGTTTGAATTGAACCGTCCATGTTTACTTTAGTAATAGGGAAACAAATTTTTCCTCGCCATACTTCTGCATGTGGCTGTAATATGTCATCAAGACTATAAAAGAAAGGATGTGAAATTACAAGATATGATGGCACTACCATATCATATACCTTGCCAGGAACCAAGAAAACCCCACCGTCCCATAGTGCCCCGCGCCCCAATGTGCCTCGGTTCCCCCTAGAGGTACTCGGTCGGCTGCCAACTGAGACATCATTGTATGTTCGAGTCCCAACCATGGCATGGAGCAACTGAAGAGATCGTGACCAGTAGGCTCACTGGGACAGGATGAAAACACAGTATTAAGACGATTGAAATTGCCATCCAACATAGGTCGCCCGACTCCAAAGCTGTGATTTATAGTTAGTCAATTTCAAGCAGCTTTGAACTCACGACCAGTGAGTGATTACCATAACTTCTAAGCTACCATATATATCCTTTTCTATACTACTGCAATAGGACACTACAGTATTCACATTAACACAATCATTCTGGCCTGTTGTACAGTAATCCCTGTAAATAAGATATGTAATACTCCAATTTTCTGCAAATTTATGCGCATGCCCTTTCTATCACAGGCCTCTGTGCAGACGTCCATTCAATGTACAAATTAGGTTTTGGCGACTCTGTTATAAATATTCAGTTATATGAAATGAATTTGTTCTGTTTCAAAGACCTCTGTGGATAAATTACTTATTTCTTACAACAGGGTTACTGTTAGGCTTACTGTTATTGGATGGTAGTCAATTCATATTGAAGATGCGATGATATATATACGACAAAAAAATAATGAATGTGCATGCATCGCAGACCCATATATATGTTCTATTTCTCTAAATGAGAAAATTAAAACTGCAGATAATCACAATATGAAAAAGGCATTTTGCATGACTCTGGTCATTTCACTACCACCCTGAGTCAAACAATTAGTAACCAGTTACACTGACCTAATAAAATTAATAATGTGTAATTAGGGCTTAGTGATTTTTTGTTGTTTAGGCCATAATTACAGCAATTACCCCAAAAATCACTGAAGTAATGCTTTTTGGGTGTGAGTTATGCCCAATAATGATTTTCTGAGAGTAATATTTTAGATGTCAACCCAGCAATTTTCTTGATTTATTTATTGCAGAATGCACTAGTGACTATTTCGCATGTGAAACAACATTGCTTCATTCTTTATTGATTTATCTGGTGCTAAAATGTTCAATATTAGTCCCTGGGCCTACAGCATGTTTTAGACTCTTGGAAATCAACTGCAATAGTTGTTCGTACTGTAGAATGGGGGTAGGGTTGGCCTGCATGTAGATTTATTTAGCATGTTGTGTGGACAGCAAAGATCTTTCAGGATTGTTTTATTTCCTTATTATGCTGCACATTTTATCTAATTATTACTGCTGGATTAGATTGACTTTTTAACTTCTTTTTGTTGAAACGAATTAAGCCCTAAGCTGATAACAGTAATAAATCTTTGTGATTATGCAAAAACCATTGACTTTCAGAGTGAAATTGAATCAAATGATAAAGAAAGGCTTCGAATTAAAACTTTTCTCTGTATTTAGCATTTTTATGCAATTTCATTATCTAGTCTCAAACAATTGATTTTTCAGTGACTCAGCTTGGAGTCACATTACAAGCAGTTTGAGGGTAGAAAATTCAATTCAACATTATGCTGAAAGAATAGCAGTTTAAATCAATCTGTTTCCAGAAATATGACATCTGCCAAACGATGAAATTATGATAGATAGATAGATAGATAGATAGATAGATAGATAGATAGATAGATAGATAGATAGATAGATAGACAGACAGATAGATAGATAGATAGATAGATAGATAGATAGATAGATAGACAGACAGACAGATAGATAGATAGATAGATAGATAGATAGATAGATAGATAGATAGATAGATAGATAGATAGATAGATAGATAGATAAATAGATAGGTAGTTAGATAGACTGTCAACAACCTCACATTGATGACAGATAAATACAGGTAGTGGGTCAGCCAGTACATCATTGCTAATGGCTGCTGAGAATGCTTTTTTGTGTCAGATCTTTGAGTCATTAGCTAGCAAGCTGCACACGCAATCAGTGGCGTCACAGGGTCTGGAAACTGAGCGATGTTGTCTAATGAAATTTGATGACCTATTTGTCAAATGGAAATGATTCTTGTTGATTGATAGGCAGTATCATAAAACAGAGCTGGATCATGTTGCATAATTCTAGTCTATGGTGGTTGAAGTTTGTGGGTATGCACCTGATGGTGTTAGGCATTAGGTAAAAACATTTTGGGTCAGTTTTAAGTTCAGTTGCAACTTGCAGTTTCGTATTTTGTTGGAAAGAAAGAAACATAAGAATGGAAGAAACTTTGAAAGAAAGAAAAGAAGAAATTGATAAATTAAGAAGATTTTCTACTTCCTAGCCATCTCCCAAATTCCTTTTAAGCAACAAAAGTTTAATTAAACATAATTAATTCAGTGAATTAGCTTCCAGTACATTTTAAATTCTGATCTAACTCAATTTCTATCAAGGACACTGTGCTAGAATAGAAATTATGGAATGGATGATCATGAATTGTCTCCCTGCTATTGTCAATTATTTGGCCATGGGGAAGGGTGCACTGCCTTTTTCTGGTTGATTAACCCTCCAGTCCCACAAGATTTTTTTTCACCCCATGAGGTGACTGGGTGTACCCCCTACCCCCTGGTCATTCATGCATGGTCTGACAAGGACATTCGCACCCCCCCCCCCCCTCAGAAAAAAGAAGAAAAAAAAAATAGGGAAAAAGTGTAATGATGGGAGGATGCTGGATCCATAGATTCTTTTATTGATTCTGAACAAAGTTAAAAATTTTCTGGTAAGTTACAGTGAATTTGCAGTTCTAGATTTTTTTCGATTGAATGCAATAATCATCAATCCGGAGTTCAATCATACAACTTCGCCTCATTGCTGCGTCCCACTTCTGTCCAACTTTCAACGTTATCACTTTAAAAAGTTGTAACCCCCGGCCTGTGAAGTAATTGCAGTTTTTTGCCACGGCATTTTTCCAGGCAAAGCCTTTTTTATAACATCGCTGTTCTTATCATTTTATAAGCTATTTTTTATTTGCATTATAAAATTACCACGTGTCAGTGTTGACAGATTTCAAGAGTTAATTATCTTAGACCACCTGCCTCTAATATCAAAACGAGTTTGAATCAAGTGCCATAAGGCAAAAAGGAAAGAAAAGAGAAAGAAAAAAAGTCGTCATTTCATTTTTCCACTCCATGTATCATTTCGTAATTTCGAACGGCGGTCTGGGTTATTCAAAATTTAATTTATATACATGCATGTACCAAGGCTTTGAAGGCAATACACTTTTCTAGGATTACCAGTGAAAGAGATCATACCATGACAATAGAATTAATCTTTTTCTGATTTATTTCCTGTTTTTTTTCTTCTTTGCATCATTACATTACGTAACCTTAACGAGGAAACAATTAACTTGAGTGGACACTGGACACACAACAAAACAACCAGCAAGCAATTATTTCCTCAATCTAAGCGTGGTCTGGGATTCAAGCCAAACAAGTAGCCTACAGATAGATATATGGATGGATAGATGGATAGATTGGTGAATAGATGGATAGATAGATGGATAGGTTGGTGGATAGATAGATGGATAGATGGATATATATGGACAGATAAAAAGACATTTAGATACATTTTTTAGATAGGTTGATAGATAAATAGATAGATATATAGAGAGATAAATAGATAGACAGAAAGACAGATGGCCTGATAGCTAGATAGTATAGGATATGGTGGCTACAGAATAGAATTTCCTTTTTTCAAGTTTTTGGTGTGAATCATGAAATATCCATTTTCACACTTTGAATAGAAGTTAAATTAAAAAAGCCCCATCTAATTCAATTTGATTAATGTGATGTGCAATGCTGCTTTTAGTAAATTGTGCACAATATCAATAATATCAATATCAGTGAATTTTAAATTGTGCTTGTCAACAGTAATGATTTTGTGAATTCAATCATCGCTGTTGGTCTTATCGAAGCCGAGAAATAAGCTTTCATATGACATTTAAAAAGCGACTTGGTTTGACCCTCATCAGTTGTAAAAATAAGATCATCAGGTAATAATCTTGATGATTTATATAGTTATCGATTTATATTGAAATGGTAACAAAGTGAATGTGGACTTGGGAATAATTATCCTTCCCCTCCTTTCTTCCTTCCTTTCTTACCTTCCTCCCTTCCCTTCCTTCCTTCTCTCTTTCTTCCGTCCTTCCCTCTTCCTTCCCTCTCCTTCCTTTCCTCTTCCTTCCTTCCCTCTTCCTTCCTTCCTTCCTTCCTTCCTTCCTTTCTTTCTTCCTTCTTTCCTTCCTTTCCTCTTCCTTCCTCCCCTCTTCCTTTCTCCCCTATTCCTTCCTTCCCTCTTCTTTCCTTCCTCCCTTCCTCTCCTTCCTTCTTCCCTTCCTTCCTTCCTTCATAAATCATAATTTAAGCCCTATAAAGTACTTAATCAATAGTTATTTTGAATACTTTAACTTATATACCAGTTCCATTGATACCCTCCCCCCCCCCCCTTGCCACCTAGCAGCCACCTCCCCTTTCAACAACTCCCTCTGCTGATTTTCTGATATTGAGCTCATCTGTTTGATGAGATGACAAAAGCATTGTCTCAGGACCAACAGCCCTTTGAAGCTGTGACACAATAGGACAAAACAAAGTGACAATAACGTCTATACAATGGCTTCCAAGTTTCCATGGCAGCAGCCAAAAGCTCCGCAAACAGGCAGCAGAGGGTTTGCTGTTGGACGCTCTATGTTTTTGTCTTTTTTCACTGCTTTGATTTCAGTTTATCTTTGGATTTTTTGTGATTCCCTATTTTGGAATTTTAGCAAAAGTACATGACACTGATTTTTATTTCATATCTGTCAGAACAACCAAATCAATGAAACAGTATATATCAGTTACTCCATTCATGGAATCTGGTGAATCTCAATTATTATGAACATCATCATGAAATTTGGTATCTTTTTGTTATAGTGAATTTCCATTTTTATCACATATTGTGTAAATGATGATAAAACCCTAAATATTACAATTTATCAATTCTGATTATCTCACAATTAATTGGACCAAATGTTCTTTTGCAAACATATCTATTTGCCCATCCTTTGCAATACGGCCAACCCAAATATTAATTCCGAATTTAACATTTTCTGTCAGTCCAGCCATGTAAAATAATACCCTGAAAATGGCTTGTGACCTTGAAACATTCACAAAGGTCAAACTGTGTCAATCTAGGTCACTCCAAAGGTCAAACACTGCGGATCAAGTTGTGATTGGATCAAGTTATGAATGGATCAAGAATAATCATGAATGGATCAGTTGAATTGTCATGAACAGCATCTGAACAAGCAAACGTGTGGAATGTGAATTAGTAAATTATCAAATTTGTGAAAGACCAACGTGTCATGGGTTTGATTGTGCTTTTTATATGAATTTTGTCAGAACTCAATGAGTAGTGATTAAATTAACCTGAATTGAACTTCATAAGTACCAAAGCTCACTGAAGGAATACTTGGCCAGCTGCATGGAAGGTGGGGGAAACAGGGGAGGGATGCTGGGTTGGATCTCTAACCAAGTCCTTGCTGTACCAAGATGCCATCTGCTGGATGTAGTATGGATGCAGTCAACAAGAGGCTTCTGTCTTTGCAATGCTATGAAAGCAGTTTTGTGGAGGCTGTCATAAGTATCATCAGGTTCCTCAGATAACTTTGATACAGAAAGGTTGTCATATTTTCTTTTAAATATTGTATAATGCCATCTTATGTTTTTTATATTCTTAGCTGAAGTTAGGCCTATACTATAAATCTGGCAGAACCTTGTTTAAAATTCTTTGCATTGCATTTTGACAATTAAGTTGAGGAAAAAAAAACATAAAAAAATATTCCAATTATCATCAATCACAAGCAGAACAAAAATTAGCCCAAAATTTGTTTCAGCATAAAAATTATAACACTTGAAGAGTAAAAACATAAATGGAAGTTTTGTGATTTTTAAGCTGTCAAATAAATCAAACACAGAGTGGCATCACTCATTTTGATTCATTTTTGGAAATGTTAGGAATGACCCAATTTTCTAGTGAGGGTGAGGGAGATATCGAATGACCTAATTTCTACCCACCCCATATGGTTTGTGTGAAAAGGGTAATGAGTTCACACCCCTCCATATTCATGGAAAATAATTAGGACAAGGGGCTGCTTTAGTTCCAGTATTTCTACAATTGCCTTTCTTGGGGTAGGTATACTAGAGACTAATGAATAGTTGGATAGATAGGGTAGAGGAAGACAAGTAGGTAGCCAGGTGTGAATACAAGATAGATAGATAGATAGATAGATAGATAGATAGATAGATAGATAGATAGATAGATAGATAGATAGATAGATTCCGTCCCTGTTTTACTCTTCTCTCTCTGTGTGTTGTAGAATTGATACTGATAGTAGCAACAGATTGTTTAACCAGTATCACTTTCTTGGAGCAGCAGAATATTATATTTCAGCGCTAATCAAAAATACAAACAGAATGTGATAAAGCAACACTTCTGCATGTCCTCATAGCACCCTCAGTGCAAATAGCGTCAGATTTCAAGCTACTGTATCACTTCCAAAATTTACATTTATGTGACATTGCTCAAATAATTTGGCACTCACACACAAAATGGATTTTAAGTCTCTCTTGATGCATAATCAATCAATCAATCAATCAATCAATCAATCAATCAATCGATCGATCGATCTATCTATCTATCTATCTATCTATCTATCTATCTATCTATCTATCTATCTATCTATCTATCTATCTATCTATCTATATATCTATATATCTATCTATCCAGTTAGCTAGCTAGCTATACGGCCATCTAGCATTCTATCTAGCTATCTATCTACTTGCATTCTCAAATAGCTGCCTACCTATCTTCCTCTACCCATAGCGTAGCCTACCTACCTACCTGCTCGTCAAAGGATTGTCTTAATTGTGCAAGATCTAGGAAAACATATTCAGCTGAGGTTAGATCAAACATAAGTTTCTCTGTTATTTTTGCACATTAAGATAACATTCTTTTATTAATGAAGAAAACATTGACCTAGTGTTGAAATGCATGGGTTTTATTGACAACCACGTGCATAATGATGCATTAGTTAGGAACAGATGAAAGAATTGACAAGTTCTGGCTATTTAACATGAATTATTGCTTGACAGAGCAAAGACTAGTTATCTGCTCTTATCTGGTTCAGAGTGGATCATGTCATCAGGGGGTATCACTTTAGATAAGGGCGGGCAACTGGTTTCGATCAGGATTTAGGGTGAATCCTGAAAAGCATGTGTGTATGTGTGTGGGGGGGGGGGGTAAACAAACTGTTTGTATTGGGCATCCTGACTGCCCCAGACCTCTATACTTGGCTTGTGAGACGAATTATACAAAAATGCATAGTTATTGTGTCTTGGACATTAATTTTGACAGTTTTACATTCTTACATGTAAGTTTGACTCTCCATCAAGTATCATCACTGTATGCGGCAGGTCTACAGGTCTACACGTATACTGTCAAACCAGCTGTGTCTTTTTAACGGCAGCTGCACAAAAAAATTGAATTTTGAGTCAGCTTAAATTATGAGATTGTTGTACAATTCCTTTGAGCTGACATAGCTTGTTGTTTTAAGTTATGAAAACAGAAAGATTATCATAACTCAAATGAACAAGCTTAGCTATGTTAGCGCAATCAATCGTGCAACCATCTCACTCAATCATCTGAGCTGACTCAAAATTTCAAATTATACACTACAGTATATGAGTGTGCTGTGATGAATAAAAAAAATGTCAATTTTATAATTACGGTAGAAAATATAGTTTTTACGGCCGGTATCATTGTCTTATCCATATTAAACTGTGAATGTAACAGAAGCCGTAAAAGTAACAAGAGCTGGTGTTACAGTGTAGTTGTTTCTCCTTTCTTCACATGTCGGACAGACAGAAAATGTCCACAATATCAATGATACCTCACGGCAATATACATTGCCAGGAATAAACAAGGCAAAGAATATAAATCCAAGAAAAAGGCACTGCTTTAAATGTACATGAGCCATTTATACCCCAGCACAAAGTAAGAAAGTCTTTATCACACAGTTTCAGAACTCTCCTGAGTATCATCAATGGCATTAATGATGCTGTTATAGCCTCGGCAGTCAATATTCCTTAACAAAAACACTGTCTCACAAAACAGTCATAAAACCCCAATTTGGCAGCAGCTAATTTGGGAAACGGACTTAATTGCCGGCAATAATCAGCAATCAGGGTTTTATGGGGCTGCCGAGGCTAATTAGTGGTTATGCAATCAGTCATCTAATTAAGTATGCAAAAGATAACAGTTTTGCAAAAACACAAATGAATGAAATGAATGAATATTGATGGGAAGTGTGGAAAGTGGAGGAATGGATGGATGGATGATTTGAGCTTTACGTCCTGTATTTATGTGCAATTGGTATACTACTTATGGAGACGGTAGCAAACAGGAATGAGGCGAAGGATGAGTCGAGGAGGGGCCTGGGGACATCATGACAAGATAGAGAGATAGATAGATACATAGATAAATAGATAGACAGATAGATTGTAAAATTTAAATTTTGAGTCAGCTTCAATGATTGAGTGAGATGGTTGCACAATTCCTTTGAGCTAGCACACGCAGGGAAAGTAACTGAGAGTGAGCAAACAAAGCTTGTTGTTTTTAAGTTGTGATAACGGACAGATTATCGGAACTTAAAAGAACAAGCTATGTTAGCTCAAAGGAATTGTGCAACCATATCATTGAATCATTTAAGCTGACTCAAAATTTCAAAATTTACAGCTAGATATACATGGACAGTTTTTCACTTGGACTTCCAGTAAACCATCAAACACAAAGTACATATAAATTCCATAGTGTTCAAGGTGTATTATGCAGTTGTAACATGTTTATGTAAAACATGTGATTCCAATATTTTTTGGCAGCTATCACACTCTTTCTGGGTTGGAAATCTGTTCTGAATTATTGTTTTGGCCGCTTCCTGTCAAGTAACGAAGAGATCATACGAATGCCAAAAGATCACTTTCAAAACTTTTAAGCAAATGTGAAGATATTCCAGTGTTCAAGCTTATATTTTGAAAGATGAATCGACAAGTAAATCATAATGTTTTTGTCTTTCCAAATGAAAATATCATTTGTGTTTGTTTCTGAATAGTCCTTAGTCGTTAAATTTTATATAAAATGTTGCCACATTATCAAATCAGCTGCGTCGCTTTAATGTCTGCTATGGTTTTGAATTTAAAAAATATAATTTTACGACAGAAAACTGTTATTTTCATTGGTAGGATAATTTTGGCTGTTTAAGCTGTGACTGTCACCAGTGTTATAGTTGAAGCCGGGCCATCCGAGGCCAAGGCATGAGCCTCCGGAGACCGAGACCGAGGCCATCAAAATGTGGCCTAGAGGCCAGCCTCACTTCAAGGATGAGGCTAGTCTAGAGGTTCCAACACAAGCCCAAACACACCCGAGACCAAGCCAATACCAAGGATTGAGAATCCGAGAACGAGATCAAGGCCGAGGCCATCAAAATGTGGCCCTGAGACCTCCAACACTGACTGCCACAACAGTGATGCAGCTAATGGCTAGTTCTCACGGAGACGTAACAGAGGGTTCCTGTTGCGGCGCTTCTTGCTTTTCCAGGAAAGTGGGAGGTTCTTAAGCTAGATTCAACAATTCGGCGACGATATTTTCGTCTACGGCGCTTCTTAAACTTCCTCGCCAAAAGTTCCTAGAAGTCACATGACCCTGTGGTGAGGCAAGAAGTTGCTTCACGAAAGATTCAACCGGTTGAATCTTTGCGAAGGAAGAAACCACGATGCAAGAGACCAGAAAGCCCCCCAAAATGATTGGGCGAAGTTAGAGACAGCTTGGGCGAAGTTAGAGACAGGTTGGGCGAAGTTAGAGGCAGGTTGGGCGAGGCTACTTATCATTGAGTCAATGGAAATTCGGCGAAAAAAGAGAACAACTCGCCGACGCAAACAGGCTGTTTAAACGCCGAAACAGGCACTTGCTTCACCGTAAAATGTATTTGCTTGGGCGTAATTGAAGATTAGGATGAAGTAAGAGGATGCTAGGGCGAAGCAACAGCATGCTAGGGCGAAGAAAGAGACTCCTTGGGCGAATCTAGTTTAACATTGAAGCAATGGAACTGCGTCGAGGCTCCTGACAACTCGCCGACACAAGTCTCTTCTTGCCTCGTCCGTAATTACGAGCGATTCGGCGTAAAAAACGAGAGCCTCGTCGTAATAGGAACCATCAACGACGATTTAGAACCTCTAATTGATTATATAATTGTCCAAAAATGGCTTGAAACGCCGAAATTGGGCGAAACTTGATTTCCTGGCACCTCTACAAATTCGCCGTCACTTAACCACGCTCGTGTGATCTAGGCATAACTGCTTAGGGCCAAACTAGTTTTTTTAGTATACGGCGAACCAAATGTCAGTCAAATTACAGAAAAATCAGAAGAAAGAATATTATTATATTATGACTTTACATATAAATCCAGAAATAATAATAATAGAAATAATAATAGGCATTTGTATAGCGCTAATTCCAGTAAACTGCTCACTAGCGCTTGTGCATGATGGATCTATTTGTAGAAACTCTTAAACAGATGAGTTTTAAGATTTCTTTTGAAACCGTCAAGTGTCTTGGAGGCCTTGACATTCTCAGGGAGTTGGTTCCACAGTTTTGGAGCGGCATGTGAAAAGGCTCTGTCTTGGTATTTGTTTTCGTTGTAGGAAGTTGGTTCATTCAAGAGTATTTTGTTATTGCTTTTCAGATTACAATTTCTTTCGGATCTTAGCTGAATCATATTTTGAATATACAAGGGAGCTTGTCCGTTTAATGCTTTCCAAGTTTTTAACATGAGTTTGAATTGTATTCTGGCCGGGATTGGTAGCCAATGTAGTTGCTTCCTATGCTGACTTACACTGTCATGCTTTTTCAATATTTCAATGAGTCGAACAGCTGAGTTTTGGGCTACTTGAAGTTTATTTATTAAGCGACTGGATGTTCCATATGAAGACCATTTCCATAGTCTAGGTGAGGAGTGACAAGCGCATTGACTACTGTTTTACAAGTTTCCTTGTCTAGAGACTTCCTAACTTTTGAAATATTTCTTAAATTGAAATAGGCATCCCTGCACATTTTGTTGACTTGTTTTTCCATGGTCATATTTTTGTCAAAGATTATACCTAGATTTCTAACGTGATCTGCTGCATTAATTTTGACATTGTCAACATGGATTGATGATACTTGGAGCTTATTAAGTTGGTGTGGACTGCCAATGAGCAGTAATTCAGTTTTTTCTCCATTGTTGCAAAGCTTGTTTTCATGAAGAAATTTCCTGATTTCCGCTCTGCACTTTTCCATCTTAAATACCGCATTTCTCTCATCTAAAAAAGTTGGTTTGAAAGAGAGAATAAGTTGCTCATCATCAGCATACTTTTGGTCTTTAACTTGATTTTTTGCAGCCACTTCGCTTAATGGAGCGATATATGAATTAAATAGGATTGATCCCAATTTTGAACCTTGAGGAACCCCAAATTTCAGTGGTAGTTCGGTTGATGCTTTGTTATTAATTATCACTGACTGTGACCTTTCAGAAATGTAAGAATTAAACCAGCATAGTGCAGAATCATATATGGATACCATATCTGCTTCCCAAACGATTCAGTAGAATCTTATGATCAATCGTATGGCGAAACAACATCTTTACAACAACAACAACATCCACCAAGGCTTCACAAAGAATGCAACAGAGATCGAAAATGAAAGCTCAGACAGTGAATCATCAAGATTTAAAATGCAAAAAGTGCATGTTGAACATGCTGGGAATTGGCATGTGTTTGGGGCATTAGGAGAGATCTGTTTTTAATTAACAAAACAAATTACTTTCTTTTGACCCGATCCTTATTTGTATAATTAAAGGCAGAAGTTTGGAATGTGGGTCAATATTTAATTATGTATTCATGTAGGCATTTTTGATGCAAGATATGTGCATGCATTTCTTACCTCATGAAACTGTTGGAATTTGTTTAATTTCTCTAAGTGCAGTCATTTTCTGTGATTTTTGGATAGAATTAGTGGTCTATATATATATATTTTTTTAAATTCTTGATTTGTTAAGGAAACAAGTTTCTTTTCAACTTTTCGCTTTGGGTATCCCTGCTATTTAAACTGATAACTTAACAAATTGACATCCAAAAAATGTTATATTTCAATAATATCAGACAAACCTCCTTAGAACTATATTTATGTCGACACATCTGTGATATTCTATGCCAATTGTGAAAAAGATATTACCTTTCACCAAAATATTCTTTATCAACATAGACATTTTCTCATACATTCACCTCATAATTTTCTGTTGGGGGAAAATACTTGGAGTAATATGGTGGAACTTGCAGCCAATATTTTCTCATATTTTTTCTGCCTGAATATTCTGGCGATTTTTATTTTCTGCCTATATAATCTTGCTATTTCTACTATTTTCTATCTGCATTTCTGACTATTTGTCTTATTTTCTTCCATGCTATTTCCCAGGACTTGGTACTCCAAGATATGAAGTGTGGCTCATGATAACGGGAGATGTTGACTGCTTCCAGCACGCAATTTTTCCATTCCCTCTGTTTGTCTTGCTGTCCAATCTATCTTGGAATTTTCTCTGAGACATAATGGCTTTTGCAGCGAGTACTTCTAACATGCTATGGTTTATGAGGATGAGCGTTTGGTTCTAAAAACTAGTACTTCATGATGGCAGGGCAGTTTTGATGGTTTTGTTAAAATATGGTTGAAGTAGTATGAATAATTGGAAAATCCATCTTAATCTATGTCCATGATGTAGGCCTATCTATCTCTTCATGTTAGCAAATCAATCTTTACAGCCCGTCAGTCTTTTGGCAAATCACTCAAATAGCCAACCAGCCATTCTATCTATCTATCTATCTATCTATCTATCTATCTATCTATCTATCTATCTATCTATCTATCTATCTATCTATCTATCTATCTATCTAACTATCTATCTATCTATCTATCTATCTATCTATCTATCCAAACCTAGATAGCCAGATGCTGTGCATTATGGTCTAATTTGCAGAAACCAATAAATATGATGAATTGTTATTCATAACAGCCTACTGGCAGGAACTCAAGCTTCCCTTATCACAAGCATAGGCACCAAAGAGCCATCTTGCATTCTAGGAATGATCAGACATGAGTAATGATCAAGCTATAACGTCTCCTATAGGCGGTTGCTATATAGGTTTCATGGAACAAAGTAATTGTGAAATCTGCAATTGTTGCAAAAATTCTAGATGTGAAGTGTTCATCTTAAAATAGTCTGAGAATTCTTCGATATGAACATATTATGAACATATTATGAACGTATTATGACCATGATATGACCATGATGTGACCATGATGTGACCATGATATGACCATGATATGACCATGATATGACCATGATATGACCATGATATGACCATGATATGACCATGATATGACCATGATATGACTATGATGACGTATTTTATAAAGGCTTGGATTTCAAAAGCTATGTTAATTAGCAGATGTATAACTTAATAACTCCACTCTATGCCATACAAATAATAAATTAGTCTGCCTAAATGTTCAGTACAGGACGTAAAACCACAATAATCTATCCATGCCTACAAAAATACATAAACAAGGAAAGACTTCAAATCTGTATTCATTTATTCGTTCTGTATACTCTGTTGTGCAAGTGATTGATCACCTCCAATTCCGCTGGGGGGCTTAAGATCATCACTTCCTGTCACTGTTGAGCTCTGGGAAAAAGACCTGGATCAACAACATATAGACTCTGACATCCAGAAGGGAATTCATGGGTAATGAGAAATATAGGGCTGTAACATATAGCAAAGAAAATGCATAAATAGATATGACCCAGGCAGATCATCAATTTGAAAGAAGCGGATAAAAAACAAAATGAAAATGAAGTGATCGCCGAGTCCCGGGTTTGAATCCAACTGTGGTTTGGTTACTGGCCTATGTTTAGCAGCAGTTTTGATGATCCTTCGCCTCATTGCAGTGTCCTCCCAATTTACCTGCCAAGTACATGAATAAGGAATCCAAGTCCCAAAAATCCATCCATCCATTTTAAAAACTACACTTCACAGAAGGCCCCAAGTAAGACAATCGAGATGGAAAGAGTAATGAATCTTTGAAGCGACTTACACACAAATATTACACAAAAGACATAAAAACAAGCTTTGATCAATATTGAGCCAACAAGGCTAAGACAGGTCAATGTAGCCAAAGACAGATCAAGTAGAATGGCCATTTGGGTCAGGTCAGTTCAAGACAGTTCAAGACATGTCCATCACTAATTGATGAGGCACACTGTCAGACGAGGATCGATCCGGGGCGGAGTTATAGTGGATAAGAATCATGGTAGTAGTTATAGGGAAGAGAACAGATCCTCGCAGCATCAGTGGGGTGGTCAATTTGAATCACAATTCAATCTTATAGCATGGCTGCCAAATAATATAGGCTTTTATTCAAAGATATGTTCAGGCCTCGGGATGGAATCTGATTAAAAAATTTAAACCATTTCTGAGTTATGAACATTTAGAAATTTACTGTGACAATATCGTGTAATGTTATCCCAGCAGCTGGGTGGCAGAGTGGTTAAGGTTTGCGCCTGCTCCGTTGAAGGTCATGCATGGGTTTGAACCCAAAATTTTCAGTGGAACTTCATGAGCAAAATCCCAGCTGGATGTTGTTTGGATGAAAATATCCCTCACATGGAGCAAAGGTGAAACATGTTGAGGACTCGCACTCTCTCTCTCTTCCATCTCATCAATTGACCCTCATGAGTGCCCAAAACTCAGAGGGCTGCACTTATACCATATCTATCTGTCTAAAGAAAATCTGCCAAGGATGGTTGGTACAGCTTTATGTTGACTATTAGTAGTTTGGAGGTATGAGGCTGGATAATAGAACCCCTGTCCATCCAGTCCAGAATCCTAGATCCGCCAAAGGACAGTTAATTCAAGATGGATGGCTACAGGACTGGACATTAAGTGTCCATAGCAGTCAGTTAGTTAGTTGTATAAATTAACATTAGCTTTTATTTGCTGATAAGCCTTGGCCTGGATTGGCTGAGGTTATTCATTAGCACACATCAGAATATATCTAAGTACTATATTTTGTATTTTTGACTGTCCATTTTTAATGAAGAAACTTTATTGGATTGCAATATCAATAGAATTGGTGCTCGTTTTATGCCATCATGCCAGCCCATAAAATGAGTACTGAGTTTATTTGATTTGAGGCAGTGCCTTTTGTAGTAAATGCCAAAATGTCCTTGGGTATTTATTGATGATGATAAAGTTTGTACCAGTTAAAATTTGGAATTGGGAAATTCAATGTTTGGTTATTTCAAAAGGAAAATAGCAAAGCCTCAAAAATCCACCTACGCTTCTCTGCATGACCCCCAATATTCCTACTTCCATCCTTTCTCTCTGCCTGGCTTTCTTCTCTTCATTATTGTTTTCTTCCCTTGCTTCATTCGAGTTCATAGCTATATTTGCCAATACACAGTTATGCGATATCAGTTAAACTTACAGAGAACTTAATGAAAATCAACTAACCTCCTTCTTTTGGAACTGTAAAAATCATGACAAGTTTCAGCACAACTGGGACAATAATTTCTGTTAAGGCTACTGACGGACAGAACGTCGGACGAACACACACAGATTCAGATGAATTCATTAGTCCCTAAATTATTATGTAAAGGTATTGTCACATAGCCTGCACATTCACTGTATTTCGTACAGTGGCAAATTGTACTGCTTTGGGAGTGTACCATATTTGTAATTTGTATCAGGTTTCCATGGTAACTAAATACCTGGAGAATTGGAATATCACTCTGGTTGCAGAATACCTTTGGGACTGTCATAAAGCACATAAAGCTGTAATTTTCAAGATGTTATGGTTGATCAGCTTAGATTTAAAGTGGTGTTCAAAATAAAATGTATTTCATTCAATTGTCGTAAATTTCAGCAGTTGATGTAAGAGTAAAAGCATCCATGATCTTGGATTACTCGAAAAAGGATTTTTTGGTGTGATTGAATTTGATTTATGAAAAAGGGATCACTCAATATATATGGTCAGATTTACACAATATTGTCAGAAATGCTCAGACGCATGAAGCAAGTCTAATAAATAATTATCAATATTTTTTAGTTTGAAATCAAGCTGTTATTGCTGCAGCCTCTGAAAATAGATCATGTCAGAAATCTTTTGAAATTGGGTGACAGCGAACGGATATGATAAGTGAATGATAATTGTTCCATATATTTACTGAGAAAAACGTAAAAAATGACTGTGTCTCTGGCTGCCTCTGATGCAATGGACAGGGAAGCAGATACAATTGAATGGATGACTTAAGAGTAACTCAGAATGGTTTTGAAGGAGTCTTGAGTAACTCTGAAATACCCGGGTGACTTTGAATACTAAGATATAGCGTAAAAAGCCTTTACATGGGAAACCCATTGCCACAATTCTGGAGGGAAGTGTGGTTGTGAAAGCTCTAGTGCACAGCGTCTATTGAAGCTGCTAATATGGGAGTTTAATAACTTGGGAGTGGATCCATCTCATCTTTTAAAAGGAAGGAAGAGAGGGAAGGAAGATCGTAAAGTTAAAAGGAAGGCAGGAAGGAAGGAAGGAAGGAAGGAAGGAAGGAAGGAAGGAAGGAAGGAAGGAAGGAAGGAAGGAAGGAAGGAAGGAAGGAAGGAAGGAAGGAAGGATATAATTATATGGTCTAAATATCTAGATATAATTCTATTATAGGTCTAATAGCAAACACTTCCATTGGCGTATCACGTTAAAACTTTTTGGTGTGGGGGGCGAACGACATTTGCCCGAATTTCAAATGCTAGATTTCGCACCATTTCGAATCACTTGGAAGCCATTGATTCTGAATAATGCATATGTAATCATCTGCCCAAATGTTTAGCCTTTTTGCCTTTTAAATCATAGTGTTTCCCCCAATGGCCTCCCCATCCGGTATGTCTGTGTGAAGGACAGTCTTGGCAGTTGCTCCTCTGCAAAATTTTGCAGATGAAAATTCCCCATATCAGATTATGTGACTGTTTCAATAAAGTGTAGACAGGCAGGCACATGATCACTTTATATATTTCTTTATAAAGTTTCTGAGAATCTGTTGTAACAATAGACATCTTGACAGCTAAATTACAGATAAAATGACAACTGCCTGAGGATTGTTGCTTCATAGACATATTGGAAGGGCATTTAAGCGGATATAACCTATACCAAATTGAATTTTTTTTCTCGAAGTTTCTCCTGTGAATGTGAGGCTGTGATATCTTTAAAATTATGTATTATAGTATATGAACATAAATACTCTCGCCACTTGTCCAGAGTTACATATCTACTGAAAGTATAAGATTTCTGGTTGGAACAAACTCTGTCTGGGTTACCTGGACGGCAAGTTTTGATCATCCTTCCAGTGACCCAGCCATAGTGGGAGCAAAATCCGGGACCCAGTGCGCAACCAACTGAAAAAAGCCTGGCCCCATGGCTTATGTGCAACAAAAGACAAAACAAGCTTTGATCAATATTGAGCCAACAAGGCTAAGACAGGTCAATGTAGCCAAAGACAGATCAAGTAGAATGGCCATTTGGGTCAGGTCAGTTCAAGACAGTTCAAGACATGTCCATCACTAATTGATGAGGCACACTGTCAGACGAGGATCGATCCGGGGCGGAGTTATAGTGGATAAGAATCATGGTAGTAGTTATAGGGAAGAGAACAGATCCTCGCAGCATCAGTGGGGTGGTCAATTTGAATCACAATTCAATCTTATAGCATGGCTGCCAAATAATATAGGCTTTTATTCAAAGATATGTTCAGGCCTCGGGATGGAATCTGATTAAAAAATTTAAACCATTTCTGAGTTATGAACATTTAGAAATTTACTGTGACAATATCGTGTAATGTTATCCCAGCAGCTGGGTGGCAGAGTGGTTAAGGTTTGCGCCTGCTCCGTTGAAGGTCATGCATGGGTTTGAACCCAAAATTTTCAGTGGAACTTCATGAGCAAAATCCCAGCTGGATGTTGTTTGGATGAAAATATCCCTCACATGGAGCAAAGGTGAAACATGTTGAGGACTCGCACTCTCTCTCTCTTCCATCTCATCAATTGACCCTCATGAGTGCCCAAAACTCAGAGGGCTGCACTTATACCATATCTATCTGTCTAAAGAAAATCTGCCAAGGATGGTTGGTACAGCTTTATGTTGACTATTAGTAGTTTGGAGGTATGAGGCTGGATAATAGAACCCCTGTCCATCCAGTCCAGAATCCTAGATCCGCCAAAGGACAGTTAATTCAAGATGGATGGCTACAGGACTGGACATTAAGTGTCCATAGCAGTCAGTTAGTTAGTTGTATAAATTAACATTAGCTTTTATTTGCTGATAAGCCTTGGCCTGGATTGGCTGAGGTTATTCATTAGCACACATCAGAATATATCTAAGTACTATATTTTGTATTTTTGACTGTCCATTTTTAATGAAGAAACTTTATTGGATTGCAATATCAATAGAATTGGTGCTCGTTTTATGCCATCATGCCAGCCCATAAAATGAGTACTGAGTTTATTTGATTTGAGGCAGTGCCTTTTGTAGTAAATGCCAAAATGTCCTTGGGTATTTATTGATGATGATAAAGTTTGTACCAGTTAAAATTTGGAATTGGGAAATTCAATGTTTGGTTATTTCAAAAGGAAAATAGCAAAGCCTCAAAAATCCACCTACGCTTCTCTGCATGACCCCCAAATATTCCTACTTCCATCCTTTCTCTCTGCCTGGCTTTCTTCTCTTCATTATTGTTTTCTTCCCTTGCTTCATTCGAGTTCATAGCTATATTTGCCAATACACAGTTATGCGATATCAGTTAAACTTACAGAGAACTTAATGAAAATCAACTAACCTCCTTCTTTTGGAACTGTAAAAATCATGACAAGTTTCAGCACAACTGGGACAATAATTTCTGTTAAGGCTACTGACGGACAGAACGTCGGACGAACACACACAGATTCAGATGAATTCATTAGTCCCTAAATTATTATGTAAAGGTATTGTCACATAGCCTGCACATTCACTGTATTTCGTACAGTGGCAAATTGTACTGCTTTGGGAGTGTACCATATTTGTAATTTGTATCAGGTTTCCATGGTAACTAAATACCTGGAGAATTGGAATATCACTCTGGTTGCAGAATACCTTTGGGACTGTCATAAAGCACATAAAGCTGTAATTTTCAAGATGTTATGGTTGATCAGCTTAGATTTAAAGTGGTGTTCAAAATAAAATGTATTTCATTCAATTGTCGTAAATTTCAGCAGTTGATGTAAGAGTAAAAGCATCCATGATCTTGGATTACTCGAAAAAGGATTTTTTGGTGTGATTGAATTTGATTTATGAAAAAGGGATCACTCAATATATATGGTCAGATTTACACAATATTGTCAGAAATGCTCAGACGCATGAAGCAAGTCTAATAAATAATTATCAATATTTTTTAGTTTGAAATCAAGCTGTTATTGCTGCAGCCTCTGAAAATAGATCATGTCAGAAATCTTTTGAAATTGGGTGACAGCGAACGGATATGATAAGTGAATGATAATTGTTCCATATATTTACTGAGAAAAACGTAAAAAATGACTGTGTCTCTGGCTGCCTCTGATGCAATGGACAGGGAAGCAGATACAATTGAATGGATGACTTAAGAGTAACTCAGAATGGTTTTGAAGGAGTCTTGAGTAACTCTGAAATACCCGGGTGACTTTGAATACTAAGATATAGCGTAAAAAGCCTTTACATGGGAAACCCATTGCCACAATTCTGGAGGGAAGTGTGGTTGTGAAAGCTCTAGTGCACAGCGTCTATTGAAGCTGCTAATATGGGAGTTTAATAACTTGGGAGTGGATCCATCTCATCTTTTAAAAGGAAGGAAGAGAGGGAAGGAAGATCGTAAAGTTAAAAGGAAGGCAGGAAGGAAGGAAGGAAGGAAGGAAGGAAGGAAGGAAGGAAGGAAGGAAGGAAGGAAGGAAGGAAGGAAGGAAGGAAGGAAGGAAGGAAGGAAGGAAGGAAGGAAGGATATAATTATATGGTCTAAATATCTAGATATAATTCTATTATAGGTCTAATAGCAAACACTTCCATTGGCGTATCACGTTAAAACTTTTTGGTGTGGGGGGCGAACGACATTTGCCCGAATTTCAAATGCTAGATTTCGCACCATTTCGAATCACTTGGAAGCCATTGATTCTGAATAATGCATATGTAATCATCTGCCCAAATGTTTAGCCTTTTTGCCTTTTAAATCATAGTGTTTCCCCCAATGGCCTCCCCATCCGGTATGTCTGTGTGAAGGACAGTCTTGGCAGTTGCTCCTCTGCAAAATTTTGCAGATGAAAATTCCCCATATCAGATTATGTGACTGTTTCAATAAAGTGTAGACAGGCAGGCACATGATCACTTTATATATTTCTTTATAAAGTTTCTGAGAATCTGTTGTAACAATAGACATCTTGACAGCTAAATTACAGATAAAATGACAACTGCCTGAGGATTGTTGCTTCATAGACATATTGGAAGGGCATTTAAGCGGATATAACCTATACCAAATTGAATTTTTTTTCTCGAAGTTTCTCCTGTGAATGTGAGGCTGTGATATCTTTAAAATTATGTATTATAGTATATGAACATAAATACTCTCGCCACTTGTCCAGAGTTACATATCTACTGAAAGTATAAGATTTCTGGTTGGAACAAACTCTGTCTGGGTTACCTGGACGGCAAGTTTTGATCATCCTTCCAGTGACCCAGCCATAGTGGGAGCAAAATCCGGGACCCAGTGCGCAACCAACTGAAAAAAGCCTGGCCCCATGGCTTATGTGCAACAAAAGACAAAAAAAGCTTTGATCAATAGAAAGCCAAAAAGGCTAAGACAGGTCAGTGTAGCCAAAGACAGGTCAAGTGGAATGGCCATTTGGGTCAGGTCAACTCAAGACAGTTCAAGACATGTCCATCACTAATTGATGAGGCCGTCTGCGAGAGGATGATCAATCAGGGGCGGAGTTCCTGGACAAGAATCATGGCAATAGTTATAGGGAAGGGAACAAATCTTGCAGGACAAGTCGGATGGTCAATTTGAATCACAATTCAATATTATTGCATGGCGGTCAAATAATAGAGGCCTTTATTTTGAAAGGATATTGTTCGGGGATGGAATCTCACAAAACTATTGAAACCATTCTTAGTTATTTACAACATTTATCGAACAGTCTGTGGCAAGATCATATAATCCATCAGCTGGGTTGCAGAGCGGTTAATGTTCCTGCCTGCTCTGCTCAAGGTCTTGCATGGGTTTGAACCCTGGTTGGGGAACCCAACATTTTCAGTGGAACTTCATGAGCGAAATCCCAGCTGGATGTCGTTTGGATGAGATGTTACATTGGTGGCCCCTTGTATCAGTGTCTGTCTGTGCTGGGCAAGTAAAAGATCCCTCATATGGAGTAAATGTGTAACATGTGGTGTAACATGTGGAGGACTCCCACTCTCTCTCTCTCTTCCATCTCATCAATTGACCCTTGTGAGTGCATGCCCAAAACTGGCCTCAGCGGGCTGTACTTACCATATCTACAATGTATCTGTCTATCTAACCAAAGAGAACCATATCTACTTATTTCTTAAATCTGCCAAGGATGGTTCGTACAGCGTTATGTTGACTAAGCAGATTCAGGGTTGATAATACAACCCCTCTCCCTCCACTTCAGAATCCTAGATCCGCCAAAGGACAGTTTATTTAGAATGGATGGCCAAGATTGGACATTAAGTGTCCATAGCAGTCAGTTAGTTAGTTGTATAAATTAACGTAGGCTTTTATTTGCTGATAAGCCATGGCCTCGATTGGCTGAGGTCATTCATTAGCACATCAGAATATATCTGAGTGCTATATAGCATATATATCTTGTATTATTGCTTGTGGATGATTATTTATGACGAAATTTTATTGGATTTCAATATCAATAGAATTGGTGCTCAATTTATGCCATCATGCCTCAACCCATAAAATGAGTACTGAGTTTATTTGATTTGAGGCAGTGCCTTTTGTGGCAAATGCCAAAATGTCCTTGGGCATTTATTATGATGATAAAGTTTGCACCAGTTAAAATTTGGAATTGGGAAATTCAATGTTTGGTTATTCCAAAAGAATATTGACAAAGCCTGAAACATCCACCTACCCTTCCTGCATGCCCCCAAATGTTAACTTTTTATCTCCCTTTCTCTCTTCCTTGCTCCATTCGAGTTCATTACTACCTGTCCTTTATTTTTGAAGTTCCTTCTCCCCAAAATTCGTTTTACTTCCTTCCTATTTTGTGTGTGTATCAAGAGGAAAAGAACAGACGAAATATCAGACGGACGGACTGACAGATTCAGATGAATTCATTAGTCCCTAAATCATTATGTGAAAAGTATTGTCACATATATTGCACATTCACTATATGTATACTAAATACAGAATACAGTGGTAATTGTGCCACTTGGAAAGTACTACTATATTTGTATGAAGTACTACTATATTTGTATGAAGTTACCATGGAAACTAAATACCTAGAGAATTGTAATATCACTCTGGTTGCAGAATACCTTTAAGCTGTCCTAAAAGCACACTGTGAAAGTTAGATAGTAAATAGCTTTATGATAACTGTGATTTTCAAGTTGTTATGGTTGACCAGCTGAGATTTGAACTGGTGCTCAATATTATAAAATATTTTTTATTTAAGTGTCGAAAAATGTGAGCAGGTGAGTTTAGAATATAAGAATCTATGATTGTCTCTGTATCGAAAAAGGATTTCTAGTACGATTGCAATTGATTTGTGAAAAAAAGGGATCGCTCAATATATATGGTCCGTTTTACAAATATATTGTCAGAAGCGTTCGGACGCAAGAAGCAAGTCTAATAAAATATTATTGAAATTTTTTTTTTAATTGTAAGGCTGTAAAGTGTACAAATAGATCTTGTCAGAAATCTTTTGAAATTGGGTGACAGTGAACAGATATGATGCTTGAGTGAAGATGAAATTTCCATATTTTAGTGACAAAAATGGACAGCAAAAAATTACAGTGTCTCTGGACAGGGATGTAGATGTATGGATGACTCTGAGCAACTCTGAATGGCTTTGAGCCTTTGAGGCAGTCTTGAGTAACTCACAAATTCTCCGCGGACTTGGAATACTCAGATGTATCATAAAAAAGCCTTTACATGCAAAACCCATTGGCACAATTCTATAGAAGGAAGTGTGGTAGTGAAAGCTCTATTGGTGGTCATTGGAGCTGCTAATTTCATAACTTGTTTTGGCTCCACTTCTTCTGGAAGAAAGGAAGAAATAAAGGAAGGAAAGAAAGGAAGGAAGAAAGCAAGGAAGGAAGTACTAAAGAAAGGAAGTACTTAAGAAAGGAAGTACTTAAGAAAGGGAGTACTTAAGAAAGGAAGGAAGAAAGGAAGGAGGAAAGGAAAGGAGAAAGGGAGGGTGGAAGAACCAAAAATAGAAGGGAGGACAGCAGGAAGGAAAAAAGAAAGGAAGGAAGGAAGGAAGGAAGAAAGGAAAGAAGGAAGGAAAGAAGGAAAGAATGACGGAATGAAGAACAAAAGGAACAAAGGAAGGCCTATGTGATATCATGGAAGTTAATAATCTCTTAGTTGGCCATGATAATATATATAGGAAACATTTTATTCGAAGGACAGTCTTGGCAGTTGCTCATCTGCAAGTGCAGAGGCAAATTCTACATATCAGATTATGTGACAGTTTCAATAAAATGTAGACAGACAGGCACATGATCACTTGAATATTGCTTTATAAAGTCCCTGAGAATCTGTTGTAACAATAGACATCTTGACAGCTAAATGACAGATAAAATGACAACTGCATGACCATTATTGCTTCACTGATATGTCGGAAGGGCGTTTGAGTGGATATAACCTACAGCAAATTGAAATTTTCTTTCCTCTTGCCTCAAGTTGCCTGGGATATCTTTTTGGAGGACAGAATTTATAAAGGTTCCTTCATAATGGTTACTTGAAAAACTCTCATAATGATTGTTTGAAGTATCCTTTATTTTTTTGTGTCTGTGACTTTGATTTTTATTCTTCATTTTATTTTGTGGTTTTTGTTTGTTTTCTCACACGGATTGTTTTTCCCAAACAAAATATGCTTTGATTAAACCCATCTTTCTGGACTTGTTTGTACCATAGACGAGGAGCAAAAAAGACATACAGTTTTTGACTGGATTATTTGGTTTGACTGAAGTAATCACAAGGGGGTGCTTCGGGGGTAGCATAGGGGAAATTCATTGAGCTCTCTATGTCCTGAGTTGCATGTCTTTTTAGAAATGTGAAGTCTTTGGTTGGAGCACAGAAGACTACTGAAAGGGTGGAACTATTTACATGGCATAGGCACATGGCAGAAGCACATGTGAAATCAATTAGTGGTCAACACTGCTGTAGGGGGTTGGAAGTGATAGTGTAGCAGAGGTTATAGAAGCTGTTCTTTTGTACCCCACAAAGCTTGTGTGAACTAGATTACTTGAGCATCACTTGATTTTTTTGTTGGTAAAAACACGTTTTGGTACATGTTTGAATTTGAAACTATAGTATCATTGACAAGAGTCGAAATGCAAAGTTTGAATTTCAGCCATGCATGGAGAAATAATTGAGATTTGCTTCCATGTTGTAACCAAAGACAATAACGGAAGTTCATCTCAATCTACTTTATTATTGACAATGCATAAATATATCACTAGTAACCATCAGACTATATCCATTGAATATTAAATGATTATATCAATTTCTGCTGAAAACATATGTATCATTAATTACATATACTACATTTTAGAAGTGGATTTCGTGAATAGTGATCTCAGATACAAACTGATCTGAATCATATCTCACAAATATGCCAGAACCTAGAATCTAACCTAAGAAACTGGGCGGCAGGTGAATTGGGTCAGCGTGACCCAGTTTTGAGGTCATGTAGATGGCACTGCAGAGGCATAACTTGTCTGGCGGGAGCATACTGGCTGCTGCTACTGCTGCTGGGAGAGAGTTGCAGCTGCAGTGAAATTACTGCATCAAACAAGGCTATTTCTGGATATACACTTCATCTAGTAAGTGAATTTATGCATTTATGATTGTATGTTGAAAACTGTCAAGTTTTGAGGCTGTAGGGTAGGTCTGTATGTGATTTGTGTTGGTACATGAGCTTACATGCAACAGGCCTGGCTCAGGATGATGAGAATTGGTATTCATGCTGATGCGCTCTGACTCACTGCTGTGGCTGCCTGCTGCTGGTGCAGGCTGCTGTGCAGAGATGGCCCTCCTTTGCTAAACCTGAAGAGCTCTGAAGATGCCATGCTTTGCCGCACCAGAACCAACAGCAGCAACACTTTCAATGCCACTATTTGCATCTACATCTGAATATTTGTCCCATATTGGTGTTATCTTATGATATTGGTGGTATGTATGACAAAATGCATTCATACATTAGTCTAAATGGATAACAAGCATAGCTGCAAAGGAGTGTCTTTGATTATAAGGCATTGGCTGTCTGGTATCACTGAATTGCAGTTCTGGTATCAATAGGGCCTAGCAGCAACATTTCTAATTCTGTGGTATTTGCATCTGCATGTTTGTCCCATATTGGTGTTATCTTATGATATTGGTGGTATATATGGCAAAATTCATTCATACGTTAGTCTAAATGGATAACAAGTTTATATAGGAGTGTCTTTCATTATAAAGCACCGGCTGTCTGGTATTACTGAATTGCAGTTCTGGTATCAATAGCAGCAGCATTTCTATCTTTTACTGTGTGATAAACAAACTAAGGAGAAAATAATCTGCATTCTACAGGCTATATTAGCCTATATATAAAATAATGATTACCATGATGCATTACAGTCTAGTCGTGTCTTTGATTATAAAGCATTGGCTGTCTGGTATCACTGAATTGCAGTTCTGGTATCAAATAGCAGCAGCATTTCTAATTCTAGTATTTGCATCAGCATATTTCTGTCAACAGTGTGATAAACAAACTTAGAGAAAGTAATCTACATTCTACAGGCTATAGGCTATATAATGATAATTACCATTATGCATTATAGTCTAGCCTGTATGGCATTGTATGTCAAGAGCAATTAATTATTGTCTCTAAATTTCTGGTCATTGAATTGCACAAGAGTGGCTAAACTTATTACTAGCATCTTGTGTCCTTGATTTGGCTTGAATGTTTTGAATATGTTCATGCACATTGTTACCTTTTGGCATTTGCAGGATAACACCATGATATCACCTGTAAGGTATTGATATCATCTAAATACTGATATGTACATCACTCTTTGCAGTGTAAAAATTGTCTGGTATCAACCAGAATCCTTGATCATCTGATCGTGTCAGTAGTATCTTTTGAGAAAAAACATCCTCCCTATTTTCAATTTTTTTTTCAAATGTATATAATGGAAGATGAGGATGTTCAATCAATGACACCATGGTATAAAATACTTGTCAGGCATTATTTTATAAAAAAACATATGAAAGGCTGTAAGTCAATAATACCCTAATATCCTGACAGAGTTTTTTCTACAATATTTCATTATATGATGCCAATTTTATGCACCTCAAATTGAGAAACATGCTCCAGGATAGTAAAAATGCCCCATAATGTATGTGTTCCTGGATATTATGTAATTCCAAATGATGAAAATGATATTGACTTCCCTTCATGCAGACAGTTTGGCTACAGGGATCAACTATGTCACCATTACTATGTTGTATATTTGTACAATAAACCACACAGCTCGTATTCATTGTTTTATAAATGAAATTTGCTTGAGAATTGTATTATCATAGATATTTCACTTCAGCAAAGATTCTCTGGGTGAGATATTTCTGACTTAAACTGATTGACTGACAGTAACAATTGAATTGTATTTTTGAGAGAGTCAATGACCTTTTCAGTTGGCGGCGTCGACTTAATAATGTATACAAGCCGAATGAGTAAGTAACGTCTTAGTCCAGTATAGGCTGTAATTAATGACCATATTTTCCTTCTTCGACAATTCATTTTGTGGCATCAGTGACGGACCAATGACGGTTGAATCCGCTTCGAATGTCTGATTTGTTTTCAATATAGATTCATATATTTTATCAGGGAATAGATTTGCTTCCAACTGAACATAAAATATAATATTGTAAAATTATTCATGGACTCTCTTAAACTTTATGACCTGGCATAAATTGAAGCTTGAAATTTTATGATTCCAGAAATTCCAGATCAAAATATGCATGAAAATCAATATTTATGAACTTCGTTCTACCAAAACCACTCATTTGGTAGAATCTATAATATAGTTTTCTGTTAGGTGATGCTATTTGTTATTTCGAGACTAATAAGCCTATGTAGGGCTGGGTGTTTTGTTATTACCGTACTGTGATTTGATTAAAAAAACTACATGCACCTATAACACTAGTTACTTAAATAAACATTTTCTCTCTCTTTATATATATATATTAGTATCAATCACATTTTTACTTGTATATGGTCACTTTGACCATTGATGCATTAGGCCATTAGCCAGTTTTGCTTAGAATAGGGGTGATATATGTCTGTAATATCAAATAAGTGGCACTGTGGAACTGAATGTATGTTAGTAGGACTAAATATGACTATTTTTGCATTATTCTCACTTTTATACAATTGGCCAATACCAAAATGAAAATTGGAACATTTTACACAGAACTGTTTACTGAAGTTGTATGATAAAAACAATTGAACGTGTGGGAATTACACTTTAATTTTTAATTTCAGTGTGTGATAAATTCATCAAATCTGTTTTGAATTTGCATTATCATACAAATACATCAATATATTTCTTGTAAGAAATGCAGGAACACTTGGGGGTATTTAGTGCAAGCAGTGTGTGTATCTATAGGGTAAGAATTTGGCCATTTGACTTGTCATAACTGATTTTAGAGTGAAAATCAGATGCATAATCCTTTCATTTGGCTGTTATCAACAAGCGGGGGTAAGTCTCCTCGAATCCAATTAACATTGAGAGTATTGGGTATAATCATGACAAATCACCAGTATGATGACACAGGAAGTGCCATTTTCACAATGCAAAAGTCCACTCTTTTTCTATATGAAAGTGACAGACTGTAAGGAACAGATTCATGAACCTGAATTAATAAAGCTATGCGATTTTAGAAAGACATAATCATATCAGATGGGCAAATGACATAAGGTATGTAAATAAAAAAGGGGACAAAAGTATAAATGAAGGAAGAAAAAGTATTGATTCTTTTATTCTTATATTATGTAGTTACTTTATCTTGTTTATTAATCGCTTTCACTTTTGCTATCTATGAATCAGAATGTTTGGCATCAATGATCTCAAAATGAAAATACTCTTGACACAATTTTTAACATGCATGCTTCGAACAGTTTCACTCTGAAT
The DNA here is from genome assembly GCA_026936325.1 of Platynereis dumerilii. Lineage (NCBI taxonomy): Eukaryota > Metazoa > Annelida > Polychaeta > Phyllodocida > Nereididae > Platynereis > Platynereis dumerilii. The sequence goes on along the minus strand of JAPTHN010000016.1, from coordinate 13,663,944 downwards.
ATTTAAATGGTTCTGGATAAAAAACTTGGCAGTGAGTAATTATGTAATATGGTGTAAATTGATAACTTTAATGAATAGTTTTCTAATAGGCCTTATATGTACACTGTACAGGTGACTTGAGCAAAGTAAGGGCAGGGGCTCAGAACTTGGACCAATAACTCTGTGTGATTGTTCCATGAATATGTTTTACATCAGGTATTTCTGCAACTGTTTGTTCATAAACATTCAGTAAATTTAGACATTTTGTACACTGATATGAACATGAATGCCATTTGAACATGTCTCAAAGGAATTCAAATGTCACAGTGAGAAGATATAGTTGTCACCCAAATAGGAATGTGCAGCTGCATTTCTTGTCAAGGTTTTTCCTCAGATATGACAGCTAAATATGGATACATCAGTTCATGTTTCACTCTGTCAGCATTATTTTGTTTGAAAGAGAAAATGGAGAGATGTTGGAAAATGGAAAAAAGAAGAATGGGAAGAAAAAAAGTTACATTGAAGATTTATCAATGATAATACAAGTAAATTCATTTGAAATCCATACTGTCCATTGGGCTAAGAAAGAAAGATAGATAGATAGATAGATAGATAGATAGATAGATAGATAGATAGATAGATAGATAGATAGATAGATAGATAGATGGATAGTTAGATAGATAGATAGATAGACAGATAGATCGATATATAGATATAGAGATAAATAGATGGATAGACAGATAGATAGATAGATAGATAGATAGATAGATAGATAGATAGATAAGATAGATAAGACAGATAAGATAGATAGATGAATGAGCATTGGGCAGATAACTTGGTAGATTGTAAAATAGCAGGGTCTGGATAATGCTAGACATTCACAACTAGACTCTTAGAACTACTTACATCTTTGTTTACAATTAAGCAAATTATGTTTTGACCTCTACCACATTTATTGACATCAAAGCTATTTAGCAACAGCTGAAAAAGTAATTAAGTTAAGGAATGATAATATACATTTCCTGATTGCTTCTTGGACCCTAAAATATGTTGCAAATATTCTTAAGAAGCCAAAACAGCCTTTGAAGTAACATTTCTTGAAATTGGATAAAAGATCCACAATCAAAATGATCACTGATTGGTCAGAATGGCAAACTTTACTTAATATAATCCAAATTGACTTCGAAAGATTTAATATACCAGAGTGTTGTGATCATGTATCTCCCAATCACTAATTTTCAGTTCAGAAAAATACTGATCACAAGATACACATACAACTTGACACAAAACATGGATTTGATTTACTAACTTCTATGGATGCTGGTGTATACAATAAAAGCCACATAAAACACACTTTCATGACACTAATAAGTATACTTATCTATCACAAAGTAAAATTATTTCAATTTAGTTGGGATATATGCCGCAGAAGGAGTGAAAATGTTAGGTCTAGATAACCTCTGGGGTGTCAGATCAACCAAGGGCAAAAACCCTTTTGATATTGAGGCTGGAATGGGTCTGGGTTTCAACACCAGGGGCAATGTTATTGCTAGAGGGCACTCAAGGTCAAGTATAATGACCCTCAAGGTCATTAGAGGCTAGAAATGACCTCGTGAAGTCAAGTACTAATGACCAAGGCCAAGACATCTGAGCGTGCTAGAGTCTGAGATGAAATGCCAGCACTTTGGATCTTGAGATGTTCCTAAAATAGTGGAAGGCACCATGGACCTCCTTGTGGTTCTGTATAAATTAATTGATCAAATATTTCCTGGAACCCTATGAAGTCTATTCTAGTGCAGCATTTTATTTGTGATGATAGAAAATAATGATAACACAGTTTGAGGATGGTATAACAACATAATATTTTTATCGTGGAGAAAAACTTAATCATTCATCGAAGTTTTATTTTGCCTTCATTTAGTGCCAAAACTTCTAATATACCTTCTTTAAAATAAGAAGTTATTGAAAGTTGAGGAAACTATGGCCAAATAATTGCTTATTTGTATACCTTTCATGAGGAAACATAGTTTTCCACAACATTTTGCTTTACAGTCAGAATAATTAATTGGGAAGTTATTCGTTTATATGATATTCAATTAACCGAAAAGCCATTTTATTTTTATTGATGAAAACATATGACGTAAAAAAGAAATTTACCATCCGAAATACACACACGGTATCAAGACCGAAGTCTGAGTCTTCGCTGAATCACAGGCTCTTCGGAATCAGAGAATCGATGATATAGTCTGTATACAATGCCAGACAGGGCAGCTTTATATCTGGGTGAGTGGTCAGTTAAGTTATGGCCTCATAAAAATGGCCCTGCCACTGAAATTGTTGCTGCTGTAGAATGGCTGTAGGAATTGCTGGATAGCTGTAGATATTGCTGTAGAAGGCAGATCTATACAGCAGCTGAAGAAATTGCTGCAGTCCAGTCATCCAGATAGCATCAGTAAATCGAACTGGTGATTCATACCAATCCCAGAACTGGATTGCTGCATTCTGGATTGCTTGACTGCAGCTGAATTTTGCTGGCTGGAATACCATAGAATGCTTTTGGACAAGCCCAAATTCTCAGAAGGTCACACCAATTTTCAAGCTGCCTTGACTCAATTAATCTAGCCAAGTGACTGCTCTTCCCAGAAAGAGTTTTTGTCATTTTAGCAGCTTTTCTGAAACAGAACATGTATTGTAGTTGAATTGGAATTTGGTGACATCCTTGACAAATAGTATGCTCATGACTTTAAAAGAAGTAGGATGGGAAGTATCCTAGGTGAAGTAGATTTGTTTTTCTCTTTCCCCATCTTCTCTTGCTCATGTTTGTACTCCTGGTGAAGAATGATTTAAGAGTGCAAGTTTCATCACGTGTACCTTTATCATTGGGTTATCAAGTTATGTCTCTACACCTCCCCAGAGATGATAAGAACGCAGACACAGGGGTATACCATAGACAATTTCAGGGGTTCCTTATATTCATGTATTGATCATGAGTATAGGCCTACTTTAGAAATTAACAAAAAAAGCAGGATAAACTGCATGTATCTAACGCTTAAAGATCAGAATCAAACGTAATGTTCAGTCCATTAAAATCAAAATTTCGGAGCTGATAAAGGTTTAGAGGGTAACCATAGGATATCAAGGATGGCGACTGGCACTTGGAGTTTTTGTTTTGACAAAAAATGTCTTACCAAGTTTTGGTGAAATAGATTATTTTCTGACTGTCTTGAAATAAATAACTTCTGATGGGTGGATTTCCCAACAACAATGCTTTCTTTTACAACAGTGTAGCACCTCGCCATAAGCAGGTTAACCAAAGGCACAAACTAACAATTAGCATTAGGCCTAAGTCATTCAATAGAACTACCTTGTTTAAATTCTTTGGGACTCCTGAAAAATAACTCATGACACTATACATTGCCACTGACTGATATCATGGTATAAGTATGTCACGAAATTCGATATCCCTTGACGATACCTGGAGATAATAATTGATAGCAGTGGCAAAAAAGAAATCACTTTTCCAGGCTCAAAATTCCGCCCACGCCCCATTGAGAGATTTATAGTGCTCAACAAGTCGGTATTCCATGATTCACCAATTCGTGTGACTAATGGTTGAGGCAGAGCCATCATTTATCAATTGCTGTTGCGGACTGCTTATGCCTCAGCAACGGTACTAGGCCGAAAAAAGTCGAATTTGAAGGTTGTCAGAAAAAAAGTTGCCTTTTTGTATATATATTTCATGGCAATATAGCAAGTATAGCATGACAATATGAGGTAATTATGTGGCAATGATAACAGCTACTATTTGTGAGGTGCCTCCAAATTTTGCAAAATTTAACATTTTTATCACAGGTAATCATAATTATAAAGGTGCATAGAATTAGCGCAGTTCTAATTTATTTCAAGTAATTAATTAAGCTTGGTGGCAAGTCATTGCGAATTTTTCTGGATAAACCTCACGTAATGTACCTATGTCAAATTTTCTTATTTTTTAATCCCAACATCTCTCACTCCGTGTTTTATTGAAAATCCAATTAGATTTGTATTTGGAACAACACGAATTGAAAATGCCATTATAGTTGCAAACATTTGTAACATAGGCATGAAATCATCAATATCAACTGCGCCATCAGCTTCAACATGAGCCAGGGTGAATCACCAGTCAGTTGGATCATTTGGATCCCAGTGGGCCTTCGGAGCCCAAAAGGGGCCCACTTGTGGATCAAATATGGGCCCTTTGTTAACCAGCAATAAACTGGGGTGTGAAGGTTAGATTAAGTAGAAAATGACAATTACTGAGAAGTGTTAGTGTGTGGGATAGATAGATAGATAGATAGACACATAGATAGATAGATAGATAGATAGATATATAGTTGTAATCTTTCTCTTTTTTGCAGGTAAATTGTCTGGATTTGTGAATCAATCACTTTACCAGACACACCATACTTAATGAAACGTTGATAGATTTAAGTCGTTGATTGATTGCAATTAATGACCTGTTGACAACCTGTCGTAAGGCTTAAGGTGTATGACTGGATATCTACTCAATTCAGGAAGTGACCTCGGGGGTCAAATATCTGAGTTCAATAAGGTTAATGACCTTGGAGGCAAATGTGTGTCAATTGACAAAATGTGGAATTTCAATTAGAACTCATTGATTATCCAGGACTTATATAGAGTGATTGATTACTCTGATAAATGAGCAAAACAGGGTCATTTAGATAAAGATTAGATTAGAACAGTATAGATTAGAACACAGGTAAGAATGTAGGTTGATTAGAGAGTGGAGATAAAGTTTGTTTTGAAGTTAAGGTCATTTTTCTTCAGAAATCAGGAAAATTAGAAATATTTTAAATGGAAAAAAAGGAACATTGCTTCTGCCAAAGTACATCATAAGATTTCATAGTGTGTAACAAATAAAAACAATGTTAGGAATCTATTTTCTGTATATTTCCTGAGTAGAGTTCAAAGTGCAATGTTCTATCGCGCAGTCAGCAGGCAGGGGGAGGGGGGGTAGAGGGGCAAGGTATGATACCCCTTACATGCTTTTCCTCTGGGTAGAAATTCCGATTGGGCGACACACCCAAAGTCTGTCTTTGGCTCTCGTGGGGTTCTTTGGTACAATACACGATTTCTGTGTTATTGCTATTCAATGCTAAAGTACAGTATCTATCTATATCTATCTATCTATCTATCTATCTATCTATCTATCTATCTATCTATCTATCTATCTATCTATCTATATCTATCTATCTATCTATCTATCTATCTATCTATCTATCTATCTATCTGTCTATATGTATATCTATATATACTGTCTATCCATCTCACACCAAAACAAATGAAACGATTGTTGAGAATTATGTATGATCCACTGAAGTTTGTCAACAAATATCCTGGATTTAGGATATGTGTCAGTCAGTTAACAGTGCCAATAATGTGAAACAGTTGTGTTTGTTTTTCTTTTGTATGAATAGTAAGTAATTGTTACCAGAGTTTCTTATAATTGTCAGAAAATAGAATACCTCAAGAGATTCCTACAAAATTTTTTGGAAATGGATAAATCAATGGTAGGCCTACTAACACAATTGATGCTGTATTTATCATGTTTTAGGGAATGTGATATAGGGCCTATTCTGACTTTCTTATTGACAGCTCACCAAATCAGCAGCCAAATTGCTGATCTCACTTTTTTCAGAGAAACTCTTTCTTTTATTGTTAGACTAACATGGTCTTCTGGGTGCCATCCAAAACTTTTTCCAGAAGAAAAAAGAAGTCTTGTTTTTCCTTTGTTGTTGGCTGATAAACCTTTGTTGCTTCACAATGGCTCCCAGTTAAGATGCCAAAAGACATACCAAGATAGATATATAGACAGACAGACAGACAGATAGATAGATAGATAGATAGATAGATAGATAGATAGATAGATAGATAGATAGATAGATAGATAGATAGATAGATTGATTGATTGATTGATTGATTGATTGATTGGTTGATAACTATTAGCTATACTGAGTTCAAAATAATGTTAGGCATGCATGTACCGTAATTTATACCTGTAGGGATAGGTATATAGAAAGATCATGTAATTACTTGATACCTTTCATGCAATTACTTAATACCTTCCACGCACAGGTACAGACATATATAAACAGTGCTTAAAATAGATTGGGTCGTAAAGACAGAGAGAGCTGTCCAGATGACAGTCAGAGAGATGTTTCCTCTTTAGTAAAAATTGACACAAACTCCATGTCTCCAACATACCTGGACAGAAAACTGAACCCATCAGAAAATTAGTGAAGACAGCCACCATAGACTGTGGCGACTCCAGAGACAGCTGATGGGGTTCTAATTCTAGCCTGTACCCCATAACCTTTGTCTCTCAGTCATAACACAGTTTTTAGGAAGTGTCTTTTGCCAAGATCTGTCTAGAGCATGAATCCATGATGCCGGGGCTTGCTAAAAGATTCTTTTTACACACACTAGATTCTGAGCTCTGAAATCTAGAACTTGCATACACTAGGCTCCAGGGTGGCTAAAGAGTCCCTCTTTTGTGAAAAAAGTCTGTTGAGAGATGACTCTGGGATGAGTTAGCTTGTTTTCAATAGTTGTTTGTACCTGGACAAAATGATACTTTGAAAAGAAAACACGCAGAGTAAGCATGAGTAAGTTATTTTGTGTATCTCTTATGAGGTGGAGTAGAGTCTCAAAATAGTTAGCATTTTCCTGACTTTTTTAAACTTGAGCAAAGATCTATGGGTCTTTAGGCTTTGGTTGTCATCTTAATGTCTCTCCTAGGAACATATACGATAACAAGAAGTTGTCTGTCGCTCTATGCTCCTTTTCCAAAATACTGCTTACCTTTCCTGTAAGTGTGCAAAAGTGATTTCAAATCAAATTCTGCTTGACTTGCCTTGACTTGTCGATTTTGGTGGATTTCATGTCTTTGAAAGATTACGCGTCATCTGAATATAAATTAAGTTTGATTGTGCTGCCACCTGCAGGATTATGTGTGAGCTATTATTTTAAATTCAATTCTGTTTAAGTTGCAAAAACTTCCACAGTTATGTGTGTTCGTAATAGCGGATTTTCTGGGCAACCTCGGGAAACTCAGTCAGCCGATCAAACGACAACCCTTTTACTCTCTCTTGGAAACCTCTCATCAATTAATTAACCCATACACTAGATCAGTCATTAAAAATTCTCATTAAATGACAATAGTAATTGAATTGACCTTTTGTGCATGGAACTGTTCACCATTGAGGTCCCCCATGGAGATTAGCATACAATTTAATGTATCTATGTTGAGGGCCTAGGCTGAGGCAAGGGAGGTACCCATGTGGAGTTCTATTGTTTTCTGCAGACTAATCAAATACTATTGATCCAATATAAACAATAGTGCAGTACTAGGCTGTACTCTATTGAATCAAGATGGGGATAGCTCAGTAATATAAACTGAACCGAAAACAATAACATTTCTCCCCAAAACAATGTATATCTCATTAACCTAATGGGTCTCATGCCATCCTTAATTTAGAGCACCCCTTGGGTACAGTGCATAGAGAATGATGTTGATTATTTTGGATAATAGCAATGGGTTGCTCATGCCAATATACCCTTTTTGTTGAGGAAAATACAGTCTGTATCCTATGGTGCTTGCATTATAAGACCATCTCTTCTGCAGTCTGCACTCATGAAGTGGTATCTTGTGGGATAGAGGCTTTCAGAAACATATACATGTATAGTCAACCCACGAGAGATGCATGTAGTTGTCGAAATCCCTTATCCATCATTTTACTGAAATAATAATCTTGATTGCATTTTATGATGTTGTGATTGCTTGCTTCTCAGCTACCTGAGAGTCAGGAAGAAAAAGCAAGACAACTAATTGTGCTCAGTAACTTGTATTTCTGTGTACTGTGTACTTTACTTCAATTTGCAGGGTGTTTTATAATTGAGAAAATTCAAATGCCATCCTGAATCAGTTTCACATGTATTTGCAATTAGGAGCAGCCATATTCTAATAATTCCTCCACAATCATACTCTAGTATAGTATACTGATTCCTGTATATATTGAACGTGTTGAAGTACAGGAGGTAAAAATATGACATTATCATATGATAATTTGGCTTCTGTGGGTCATTGGCCTTTATAATATTTGTATGACCTTTCCATAGACATGTAGTAGACATTGACTATAGGTCAAATACATTTACATCATTTGCTAGGGGTCAAGGCTCTGCAGTTATGCATATATATACAATGTGTAAGAATTATGAATGTATTATGACAGAAATACAAGTACATGGCATAAATGTATATGGTATCATGCAGCTGCATTTCACTTCTTTATAGTATAAGGTTGTTTATTTAAAAAAAAAAGATTTGTCAGAAAACACAAAGAGGGTAAGGGAATTCCAAGAACATCACCAGTAGGAGAAACAATCTTGCTACACAAAGGTAAAAATATTCCACATGACAATTCTCATACCCCATAAATTACTTAAGATAACTTTGTGAAACACACATTACAAGCTTGGACAAGCTATGGAACTTTGAGGTATCTCAACAATCTCTGTGCATCTCTCATCATACCCTTTTATCTGTTCACATAAATAAGGTTTTCCACTATACCCCTTCTTCACCAAAATGCCCTGGCAAACCTTCCAAAACCCTATACCATCAACACAGTATGTGTTGGCCTTGCTTAATAGTGTGTCCAACATTACTTTTCTTTTGTAATAGTTTTCTTGTAACTGTATACGAGGCAAAAAATGCATTTCACAGGTGATTGAGTGTCTAACAATTGAATGTCAGGTCCTAATCAGCACAGGTAGATTGGGGCCTATTTGTAAGATTTATAGTCTGGTCAAGCATATTTTTGTTTATGCGTATTGATGCTGCAACAAGGGTGAACATATCCCAACTTAGCCATCTTCGTATGATCATATAATGGTTATGATTTTATTACTATATGCTATTATGATTTTATGTTATTCATTAATTTTTATATTTCTCTGAATCTAGTTTAATAGTAGAACAAAAATAAATGAATGTTATACAATATATGTTAAATTGATCAATTATTCCAATTAAATAGTAAGATCAATATTTTCATCAGCCCAGATTCAGCCAATCCAGAACAGAGCTGTTTACAATAATTATCAATATCTGAAATGATGTTTTAATGTGAAGTTTAAAAAGGTTTATTAGGTCGTGATTAAGAGTAATTCACATGCTAAGAAATATGGATATCACAAAAAAGGAGATACCCCAGCTTTGCACAACAACCCAAAATATCACAATAAAAAGAGTCATCAAAACACTTCATAAAAACTTCATAAAAACACTATGAAGGACTATAAAAACTGTCAAAAGAGGAAAGTAAATGAGTACTCTAGTTTGACCTTTTGACATGTCATGAACACCCACTTGCTGGCTGCCAACACATCTCTGTAATAAGGCACTTTCCTAATAAATCTATGAATGACTATGGAGTTTCAGTCTGTCATTTGAGCCAATTCAGCTATTGTTCTGCTGATCTTGATTGTGATATACTGGTTCATGCCTAATCCATTGCCAAGAAACTGTGCACTACATATTTTGTAAAGAATATGATTTACCTTCTTTTTGGTTATTGTGTAATTATGACAGATATTTCGTAGTGTTTATTTTGCAATTTATCGCACTGTGTAGCACTTTCTATTGGGTTAAAAAGGTTTAAAATATATCTGGTAACTAACAGTCAAACACCATATCCTATCCTATTATCATTTAAAAATGAAAAGTGTATATAATTATGATAAAACGGAAATATTGATCTTTGTTATAATTGTGTTACCATGGAAACAATGCTTCATCCTATCCAAACCTATCCCAATATATCCAAACTTATCCTATCCTTTCTTAAATATATCACAAAATGCAAAAAAATATACATGATACATATTCTACTCACAAAAACTGATCTCTGATTGTCAAAGGTCGTGCTAGATGTTAATTGTCTCAGTGAACCAAATGACCTATAGGCTCTTGACAATACCCTTCTTTAGGACATTATGCTTATTAGTTATTAAGGGCCTGTAAATTAGGGTAGCCAAATGACTGATAGAATAATGTGGCAGCTAATTGCTAAATATTCTACTTATCAATTATGTGCATATTCATCAGTAGCTAATTGGGTTTCTATCCTTCTATTTTGTTACATATTTCCATGGCAGCCATGCAGTCATTTTAGATCATGTTATAAAGAAATTCATTCTGGTTCTTGTTTCTTATATTTCTATTTTCTATTGAATTAACTCATAAATAATGAAATGAAAAATTTGGATCTGTGGATTTAATGAAAAAGAAAAGTCCACTCTCAGATATATTTGATATGATTATGTGCTATATAATATTACAAGTCATTTTTCATATATTCAAGATGGAAAAAACAAGTAAGGATGAAATAAATGGTCTCAAAATAAAGGAATATAATTATGTCTTCATTTCTTCCAAATTTCACTATGAAATAGAAGGGATCTGAAGAGAAAAGTGAAATTTTGTGTGCACAAGAATGTCTTGTCTACTTTTGCAGTCATATTCATTTTTGACAAATCACTCAGTTGAAGTATCTCCTACACATTTCATTGAAGAATCTATATCCACCCACTTCAGCACAGCAAGAGCTTTAGAGCCAAATTCTGTGGATATATCACAGCTCCTTGCATATTTATTAATCCCTCAATTTGCCATTCCATTATTCATCCATAATACCTCACAGTGGTCATTCATTAGATGCCCAATTCCTGCAGTCATCCATCAATCAGTGCATGAATGGCTCAATGCAAATATGTCTCAAGATGGAATTGAGGAGATATTACTTGACTCATAAATAGGACAAGAAGTTGGTGCCAGATTGATGATATACTATAAGACACACGAAAATGACTATCATTTTGGTGAGTAAGTAGGCAAGCAGAGAACATGGAGAAGGTGAATAGATGTAGGAGATGCAGGTAGGTAGACAGAGTAGGAAGGCAGATATTCACGACAGTTAGAGAGATTGGTAGATAGATCATGTAGATTGACAGATAGATTCAGAGATTTACATTGTCAACAGATAGTGTCTGTAGTAGAGCCAGTATCGGCTGATACCGATACCTGAAAGCAGTATCAGTAAGCGTCTACTCATCTAGTCGTCTACAGTCTACAGATTAATAAAAATACTGCTAAGTAAAGAAAAGATTATTTTCATGAATATCAGTTTAAAAATGCTTGTTAAGAGCCAAATTTTGTTCATTCTGTTTAAAATTGCTGCATGTGACCTTGTCCCTGACCCAACCATCCATCTGTGCAACATGCTAAACATCTTCAAAATTACACAGAACATCTCTCTGTGCTAGCTCCTGTCCCATAGCCTGTATTGATCCAAAGACATGGTTTTGAATGACCTTGTTCGTGGCAGAGACAAGATAATCAATAATGTTGCTGAGACAGGAGCTAAAGAATTCTTATTGATGCAACAGACTTCTGGTGTCACTGCGAGAATCTCACTGAGGACGTGATGTTAGGGAATTTTCTTTAGAAAGTTTTGCTTTGATCTTCTTCATAAAGACAGAAATAGCTGGAGAAAGTGACTGGTATTGAGTCTCTGCAGCTTTTGTGGATATTTTTGGTGTGTATTTGGAAACTGTAAGTCTGAACTCTGAAGGTATTCTAATATTTTAGAGTCTAAAGAAGTGTCATTATTTGTGTTTGAGAATGTCATTGATGTGATGTCACTGCAGTTCATATCTATCTTTTACATCGAAATGTATTGTATATTAGTGACGTCACTGGTTGGTGATATGACGCATTCACTAACATGTATTTAACTGTTTATGGTAAATAATGACAATACGCAATGCGATATTCCTCTATTGAAAATATCGACAGACAAATTCACTGAAGAATTTCCTTCAGTGCTAAAAACATCCAATATACTGATTTCTGAGACTTGCAGAAGGAAGAAATAAACCGAATCTATAGATTCAGACATAAAGAGAAACCTTGATTAGGCCAAAAGAACCTCACAAAATAGCCAAAGAGGGCCAAAAAGAACCCAAATGAAAGAAGAAGAAGCAACACAGACAGCCAGATTACTCAGTATTGCTTTAGTTGCTTCTGAGTTGTGCAGGTCAATACAATCAATGTTTACTGCCTTATGGGAAGATTGCAAGGGAGACAGACCCTCAGAGTGTGTGCCTCTGGAGAGATAGATAAGAAAGGAAAGATAGACACAAAGGGCCATTTATATGCAACAGTAGGGCCTGCCTCATCTAAAGGTTCTGCATTGTGTTGTCTGTATTGTGTAGAAGTCGCATTGGGGAAGAGGTGTTTTGTTCTTAAAAGTTACCATGCAGCCCTGCTTCTGTTGGTCTAACTAATATTAGCTATACATAATAAAATTTTCTTGTTATTGTTAAAGAAATGAACTTTTTCTCTAGGGCACTGAAGACTGAAGTTTTATTTGAAGCAAATCATTGAAATAAAATAGAGTATTCGAAGACCTCTGTATAGTTGTGGCAGAGAAAATAGTTAGGGTTTACTTTAATTATTGTTCTTTTCCTTGTGTATTGAATAAGATTTGTTAATTGTGGCTTCTATCATAAACAGATTTATTATATGTTATGAATTATTTTCATAAAACGTTGAAAATGCATTTTTAAAAGGATCGTATAAACTCAAAGAAAGTATGCCTTAATTAAACAGAGATACTTTAATAACCACTTAATTAATAACCGCTTAATTAGTGATGATGTAATCCTTAAAATCAACCTGAACCCCCCTTGATTGCAAACCAAGCACAATGAATGTTTCCTAAAGCATTCAAAACATTACAGATAACCTACATACAACCAAATGCGGTAACAACAAACCAGCCCAAATGCGACCAAAATGCAACAACTGTAACCTGCTATGCCACATAGCTAGAGCTTGGCCGCAATGCTGCATATAGACTGTCCCATGCACAAAAATCAATAGTGCCACTTGTGGCTGTAACCAGCTACCCTAGTGTCTCTTGTATGGCCATGTTGTATCTTGTACAATATTGACAATTGCATTGTTATATTGTTCATGATTGTATGTACATGCTTTCTGGCCATTGTTGGCCTGATGATGCGATGATGCATGTACAATATTTGTACATTGTACATGAAAATGTTTGTGTATGTGTAATAATAATTGTGTATAATAAATGTCTTGGATACTTTGCTGAGGATGAATACATGTGTATTATTGTGTAATATGTATATATGTGATATTTTGTTAGTTTTAAAGCCAGCTTGACAAGTAAAATATACCACATGTGGGATGAATGTTTGACATATTTGTATTTCCTCTTCGGCAGTGTCAGATACATTTCTAGAGGGCTGCACTAGGCCTTCCACATCTAAATTGGTCAAATTCAATTTATAGGGCTAGCCCTGGTCTGATGTTCATGGCAATCAAACCTAGATTACACTGAAAATAATGATTTAATTAAACACTGTCACCAAGTAGACAATGCTCGAAACAACTAGACAAAATAATTAATTTCCCTTTGTCTAGGTTCTATAAAATAAGTTTATGATATTTCAGTTAATTGAAAAGCCATGGTTGGGTGCCCTGTAAAATTGTTACATTTTGGCTGCTGCTAATTTGCTGACAAAAAAAGAAAAAAAACAACAACACAGAAATGTTTTGTCAGAAATGAAACATCTGGCTTATGTTTGTTTGAGTTTAACCCTCCATAAAAATTCAAGCAGATCAAATTAAAATGCAAATATGATATTAATGGTTTAGAAAATGGAAATGATGCTGCAGATGTTATATAAATCAACAAAAGAGTCAGAATTGAGAATTATGTAAAATTACAGCCAAGTTAAATTACATTACAAACATAATTCTAAATTTTTTGGCTGTGGTTTATTGGTGTTTGCCAAGCAGCATGTCTGGAGGGTTAATGCCAATGAAATTTCAATTTCTTAACCGTCGACTATCTAATTGTCTATTTACCTTTCTATCTGTCTATGAATCCTTGCTGGTTCCTTTTCCTCTGCACGGTTCCTTCCTTTCCTTCCTTTCCTTCCTTTCCTTCATTTCCTTCCTTTTCTTCCTTTCCTTCCTTTTATCCTTTCCTTCCACTACCTTTCTTCCTTATTATCCTATCTTTTCCTATTTTCTTCCTTCCTTTCCTCCCTTTCCTTTCCCCCCTTTCCTTTCCTCCCTTACTTTCCTCCCTTTCCTTTCCTCCCTTTCCTTCCTTTCATTCCTTTCCTTTCTTTCCCTACTTCCAAACAGTTGCATTACCAAAAATACCCGATCCACAAAACACAAACACTTATAAATGACTTATAGACTATACAATATCTAAGAAGATATCATAGAATAGCACTTGGTGTGCAACAGCCTTGAAGATACTTCTTACATTTGGCTACAGTTCAATAACATTAATATACCAGAGATGTTGATGCTAAGATATAGATGATAAATGCATTGTCAACTGTCTGTGTTCTAGAGTGCCCAAATATCTAGAACATTATATACAAGATGCTGAATTGGTATGTGATATTTTTATACTGAAAACCTCATCTGTGTGATTATACAAGGTCTGCAACACAATTATATCCTTTCTTCTAAATCACTGATTATCATTATTAGCATTACAGGAGAAATCGGTTGTTTTGGATGACTGGTTAATAATGTCTTAAGGTATTAACTCTGTTTCTTAAAATAAACAGCTGAAAATAAGAAAATATCTTCAGAAAACTATAATTGCTGTGTTATAGTCATGGTCTGAACAGAGGTAATGGACATGCATTATGGTTGAATTCTTGCAGTGATTAAATTTTGTTGTTTTGAACTAGGGAATATTTTATACCTTGACAATAGTTATTGAACTACTATTTCTGAATTTAAGTCAACTCTTTCTGCCTCTCTCTGTTATCCTCTCCTAATCTCTTTCTAGTAATAATTCCTCTCATGTAATTTGATTTCTCTATTGCATGTGTTATCAGGAGCTACAGACCTTCCAAGACAAATCATGATAAGCACACAAGGTTTTGATATTCTGCTGAATATTTCATTAACATGAATTGATCCATTGTGGGAATGTATGCAGATTGAATGTGCAATTTAGATGAAGGAGAATGGTGCTACTTGTACATGTATCAGAACTGTTGTAAATTTGAATTGCAAATTTCTATTGCAAATCTACCATTTTGCACGTAGCACAAAATCATGTGTTAAGAAAACTATATAAGAAGTCAATAAAGAGGATGACAAGAGGGGCACAGATACAGAGGCGAAAATGAATGAACTATAATGGGAGGATAATTTTGTTATATTCATGCAGATTGTCATATCATTGATACACGACAATAGAAGGAAATACAAATTCGATACAATAATAGTATTTTTTCTTTGTTTGTTCCAGGAGTCAGACTAAGAAGGCCTGCACATATTATGTTTGGGGCTTCTTAGTCTGTCTCTCAGGTGAAACAAAGAAAAACAAAAACAGTGTTTCCAATGTCCATTTCAATATATTAAAAAAATATTTTCACTTGATTTTCATGTTAAGTTTTAAGTACTAATACTGTCAGTGAGATGAAAGTAAAAAATATAATACTTGTCAGTGATTGGTATTTATTGATTGTGTGTCTCAAACCACATTGTTATCTTAAATCATTGACTGTGGAGTAAGGCCTATGTTGTATGCAACTTCACTTAAGTCTTACATACCATGTCAATTGTTGGTAATGCTATATTGTCACGGCAGTGGTTAAGTGACGGCGAAGCTGTCTAGGTGCAAGGAAGCCACATTTCGGCGATTCAAGTCATTTTTGGACTATTATATAGTCAATTAGAGGTTATACATCGTCGTGGATGGATCCTAGGACGACGAGGCACTCGTTTTCCACGCCAAATCGCTCGTAATTGGAGCCATAGCAACCCCCAAAGAGGAGCAGGACTGTGTCGGCGAGTTGTGCAGGAGCTTCGGTGAAGTTCCATTGCTTCCATGTTAAAGTAGCATCGCCCACGCAAGCTCTAGCATCGCCCAAACACCTGACAAATACTCTACTATGCCCAAGCAAATAGCTGTTTTGGTGAGGCAAACAGCGGTTTCGGCGTTTCATCAGCATCTTTGCGTCGGCGAGTTGTGCTGTTGTGTCGCCGAAGTTGTATTGACTCAATGATAAAGCAGCCTCGCCCAAGCACTCTCTAGCCTTGCCCAAGCAGTCTGTAGCCTCGCCCAAGCACTTTGGGAGTCTTTCAGGTCTTTTGCACCATGAGTATTTGCTTCGTCAAGATTCAACAGGTTGAATCTTTGGTGAAGCAACTTCTAGCTTCACCAACCTGTCACGTGACTTCTAGGAACTTTTGGCGAGGAAGTTTAAGATGCGCTGTAGACGAAATTATCGTCGCCGAATTGTTGAATGTAGTTTAACCATCTCCTACTTTCCTGGAAAAGTAAGAAGTGCCGCGACAAGAAAGCCCTGATACGTCTCCGTGAGAACTAGGCATAAGTTGCTAAAGAAACATTCTAAGTGGTAACTTAGCATGCTTGGATGTTAAGAGACTTCTAAGTGGATGATGTTGCTTCTGTGGTTTTATCTCCTCCACAAAGATGTGAAGATAGGCAACAGCAGCTATCAACTACACATGTTACAAAGATGTCATCAAAGAGAGCAGCCACAATCGTGCAGATGGTATCGATAGTATAGTCAATCGATTAATATAGATTGTATCAGCGACAACATTGATAGTACTGTATAAACAACTACACAGACATTTATGTAATCGGTAATATCAGTTTTATCCAGAGCAGCACATGCATCAGTCACTGACTTACGTGTCAATGTTACATATCCCAGCGATATTCTTTACTATTTTTGTGTCAATGGTAATCGATAAGTTTTTATAAGTTTATGAATGTCTTTAGGAATGGTAATACAAGTGATGACCACACCAGTGATTTCGCTGATAAGACTGTTGTAACCATAACAATGGCAGACATAATGAGACAATGAAAATTTGACAACGTGGTGAGTTAACAGATATCCAACGCTGTTCTTGAGAATGTACTGTTAACATACCTTATCATTGGCACTTAGTAAACTTTTTATTCCATATCAATAGCAGTTACAGCATTAACAGCAGCATCAATAGCTTCAGCAATAGACATAAGGGTGGTCCAAGTGAACATCCTTGTAGTGATGGCCTACCCCTCCTCTTCCTGACATTTCCAACTACCCTTTCCGCATCTCTGTGGGTGTAGAGATAAGTGGGCTGTACCCCAACCCTAAACTGCTCAACCCGAACTGCCCAACCCTAAAGCGCATATCATAGGTGGTTGAACTATCGCTCGTGATGTGTTTTACAAAGGGCATTGCGCAAACTGTTAGTTTGTATGTAGTATTTGATTGAACGCTGGGTGTTTCGAGTTTGAGGTTCATCGCCCTGTAGCGTCAATATTCTGCCTTATTCTTGTAATGTGCAACCGGTCTCGAAGCAGTCTATCATGGTCAAATTTCCATCAAAATGTAAATTTTTTTTAAAAATTCAAATGACATATGACCATGCATGCAGTGCCATGCACAGATACTGGAAATAAAGTCAGATACCCTATATAACATGGCTAATGTCATTCTATATACAATGGCCATGCATACTCCAGTTTTGGAAGTCCGATATTGTCGCAAAGGCGGTTGAAAGACCTTTGGTAATCTGCAATGTTTATTAATCAATTTGAACATTTTCTTTACCATGTCAGCGAAATCCTTCATAACAAACTTTTTGTTCTAAAAGTTTTCAAGAAGCTCTAAAGTTTCTTGAAACACTTAATTAAAAACTTTTTGAGCACTTCATTGTTCTATTCTGTTCAGGGGCCACAAAAGAATGTTGCAGAATATCTCGAGAAAAATCATATACATGGTTATTCCATTAGCCTCAAATTACCAAGAATAGCTGGAAGATATTTTGTAAAGGATGCATTATGAATACGTTTTAACAACATTTAGTGTCTACACACCTTATAAAAAAAGACCTTATCACATTTGTTTAGAATGGCCATGTCCTAGACTAATCAGATGGAAGTAAGTTGCTGAGTATGGTAATAGAAAACAGAAGAGGCTGGTCTTTGAGACTCTATGACTGCCCAGTTGTTTCCCATAAGCCAGTAGGTTCTTTTGTTCAGAGATAACTTCTCCCGTGGGAATGTCTCAAAAATGACTGATTACAGGCAATCCAATCAAAATGCGGTGATTTTAAATTTTCCCATGGATTATGAAAATATGTTATTCTTACAGTCTTGCCTGAGTCTATTTCCCTGAGTGTGTCTATACAGAGCATACAATATGGAAAAAATGGCACAATTCAAAGTTATCAGTGTTGCACACTTTCAATGTCTTTTATATGCTTTGGGAGTGTCAATATATGAATTTACTTCTGAATTTTTTCCGAACAGGAGTGTTTGATTTCATAATTGTTACTGGAAAAATACGGCCAGGCAGCCGTTTAAAATGCCACAATGCTAAATCAATCTACAAATGGCATTGTCGCCTATAGCCATGAAATACCCATTTACACCTGGGTGGAGTGAAGCAAAGTGCCATGGAGGTTTTGCTCAGTTCATCTATGCCATGGCTGGTAGTTGAAACTGCAACGTCTTAGTAAGCAGGCGAGCACCTTATCGACTGTGCAAGAGAACGTCTTACCAGCTTTACAGAGGTGGAAACAGACTAAACTATAAATTAACATAGTAGAAAACCATGGCAAGTTCAGTGTCCGGTAAGCTTACATTGTTTGTACTGGTCAATGGCTTAGCAGTTATTTTGCAATCAGCAACATGTCAAACAAACATGTCAAACTTCAATGTCAAACTCTCACGTCAAACATTGGTGTCAAACACCCATGTAAACATGTATTGTTATCTGTTTTTCAGCAGCAAATGGATGTCCAACCTGACATTCTGGTATCTTCCCCATTTTTCGCCCAAATTCCTAAATTTGACTGTTTTGATGATAACAAAAGTCACTGACCAGTTCTAGATATACTAATATGTAAATGACACAGCCATGAAATTCGCGCAGCTTATAATGTACTATTCCATAAAAATAATAGAAATAGGGAATATTAATGGAGAAAATTGAATTTTTAAGACACTTTTGAATATGAATATGTCATGTTTTGTTAAGTTCGAAACTAAATCATTGATAAGAAGCTGGTCCCACATGACCTAATTTGCTGCTGTCGACCATTGATGTTGAGACCATCACTGGACAGATTTTTGAAACCTTTCTTGTGCTAAGTTTCGCATCGCGAAACGGCCTTCGGCCGTTTCGCTACGCGAATATTAGAATGTACACTGCATTACGCAGTGAGACAAGACATTTTTAGATGCCTAGGTGCATGGTACGAAATGGTTCATATAAATTTGTATAATTATGCCTCAAAAGAAAGAAAATTAGGTATTAACAGTGAAATACATAAATATATCTATGAGTAAAATCAGAAAATTGTGTATGCTAACATTTTGAAAATCACTTTTAATCAATCAACAAACTCATCATGCTTTTAAGAAATTTTGATTGATTTGTTGTAGCTCTGCCAATGAAAATTGTTTTGAACCCCGAGGCTATTTACTTTGTGAACCATATGTTATCCTATGATTCTGTTTGGAGTAATTTGATTAATCATATTTCAGATTCATCATGGGTGCTTGTTGGTTTAATGATTTACATGTATTTGATGGTTCCACACATAAAATATGAATAGTCGGTGAATCAGCAACACTTTCTTTGACTAGGCCTATCTGTCTTGCATACTCAATGAATACTACTTAAAGCAACAGAGACAGAGTGTACTCTATTTTAAAATGAAAGTGAAAATCATTCATAAAATGAAAACATTGCTTAGTTGTTGAGCAACTATTAGTCCTCATTCTCTTTTCATCCTGGTATTTCCATAACATGGCAAATCAATCATTTCTGGGTGGGGTCCATATTGCATATCTAGTTGACAAGAGAACCCCTTAAAATAGATTAAATGGTTATGTTCTTTGATAGGAAATGGAAGGTCGTCCTAACAATTTGTTTAATATAACTTTGATTTCCACAAAGTGTCATTGAAATAGTTAAACTTATGTCAATTGATATTTTGGTATGTTGAAAAGTTTGGATTTCCTATGTGGGTTAGATTTATTGTTTGGTGTATTCACTGCAATTTCTATGATGTGGTGAAGTAGAATCTCCTTGCCAAGAACACTGTTTATACCCAAAGAGCTAGTATTTTTCAGATGATTTCATATTTGTAGAAATAGAGAACAAATATGGATTTTTTCCTACACATGCTATTCTACTGGGAAAAGTGATGTCATACATTTTTTGATGTCACTTTTCCCCATAGAATACACATGTTCAAGAAAATAATTCACAATCAGTTTCTGTTTCTACAAAATGAAATCATCTGTAACAGCCTCCGTTCAAGTCCATTGCCTCTAATTTCTGACAATCTGACACTGTCATAATAAATTATAGGACAAAGTAATATATTTGGAACTGTGACTTTTGATATTTTTCCTTGAAATTCTGATATGGACTTTAAAAAAAAGCGAAGACAGCGCTGCTTTCAATAAAAAGATATACCATCTTCACGAATGATTTACAGATTTCATAAGCCTTATGTTTTCTGATATCGCTCTCTACAATAATATGCAGTGCAATGGAGGCAGTCTGGTAAAGACTGGGTCCACATAACAGAGGTTGTGCAGTATTCGATCTATTAAGTTTTTTTCCTTCCCATACCTACAGGTTGCTGATAAATTTCTAATGTCAATGTGCATTCTTTTTCTTATTTTTACACCGTTGATATCATAAACAGATAAGGTTTGGGTGTGGGGTATTTCAGGGCTCCGTCCTATACCCAATAGTATGAATGCTGTGATATGTAGATGTATTGTGCAACATTTGAATGGACTTTGCAGAATTCAGGTATTCTCTGATATCATGACTTATTTTTAGTGCATGTCATAGAAAATTGTTTTAATAAATACTATGATGAACTTACTAAGTTAAAAAAAACTTCACCAAAGTTCATAAAATAATTTTCCGTCATTCCAATACTGCATTAATCGGTAAAGGGTATCTGTCTTCCATGTCCGCAATCATGGTGTTTTAAAAGTTTTTGATTAATTACCACCATGTTGACATAGATCTACCACATAGATTTGAGGAAATCAGCAAAACGAAATCACAGATTCCCGAACAAATTTCCCGAACTGGAGGGGAATTTAGTATGCACAAATTTTGTATAATTAACATGATTAAAATTGTTTCTGAAATTCTGTTTCGTCGGTTTCAGTTTGGAGGTCCACATGAAAACATAGAGTTGGGAAAACTGATGAAAGGTAAGACTATTTTCATTTTATGTCGTGTGAACTCTCACCAACATGTCTGACACTGAAAATCCAGACCAAAAAGAAGGAAAGAAAGATGAAAATAATCCTGGTGCCAAAGAGCTGAAGGTGGAAGATGCTCTTAGACAATTGTTGGATGGCCAGAGGAAAAATGAAGAACGATTCCAGCAACTGGAGGACGCCCTGAGAAGCAGGCAAGATCAAGATGCAGATCCATTGAAATTTCATGTTGGCCCACCACATGGTCTGGCCAGATATTTTGATGAATTCAATAGAGACTTCAGACAGAGCAGTGTGAATCATTCTGAAGATATACAGGCTGAATTTAGGGCCTTGAAGGACTCCTTAAGCAAAGTCAAGTTACCACGTGATCTGAAGTTGGATGAAAATAGGCGAGGCCTGAAGAGAAGTGAGCAGGCGAAGGCCACTATTGTACATTCCTGTGGTGGTTATGCTGAGACATTAATGAAAATACTGCTGACACTGGAACCAGGCCGTGATATTCCACAAGAACAACTTGATAATTTAATGCTGGTTGCTGTTGCGCAGCTTCGCTACATTCAAGAAGAAAAATCCTTGATGTTGGTTTCTAACTCGCTAGGGGAAGGAGTCGGCAAGCTTTATAGACAGTTTCGAGGAAATACGTCAATGTTTAATTCCCAGGACATTGATGCTATTCAAGCCTGTGTGCAATTACACAATGCTCAAAGCAACAACACGGCCGCCGAGCGTGGAAACTATCGGGGTCGCGGACGTCCATTTCGAGGTCACTCTGGGTATTACGGTCGGAGAAATTTCTCGAGTAATGGGAAGCCTGGTTCAACACCTCCTGCCAATGACACTGATCATTCAGGATGAATCGCCTATCAAAGAAGTTATCGGCTTGGATTAAAATCGGAGCACCAGACATCGTCTTGGACTGGGTCGTGAATGGTGTGCCTGTGCTTTTTCGTGATAATGATCCCCCTCTGCCGTTTGAGATTCCTAATCCAAGGTTTACCGTTGCACATGAAACATTTATTAGACAGGAATTAGACAATTTATTGGATGGAGGATTCGTTGCAAAATCCGCATCAAGGCCATATTGTGTGTCACCAATTAAATGTGTTAGCAAAAAAGGCAACAAACTAAGACTTGTAACCGACCTTCACGTTTTTAATTCTTACGTCGTTACTCCGACCTTCCAATACACCAACATAAACAGTGTTGCCAATTTGATTCAATATAGTGACTATATGATTTCTATTGACTTGAAAAATGGGTTCTTTCACTGCCCACTAGCAAAACGATTTCAGAAATTCTTTGGGTTTCAGTTTGACGGATCCTATTATGTTTGGTGTGTATGTCCATTTGGCTGGTCTTCCAGCCCATATTACTTCAACAAGTTACTTAAGCCAGTGACAACTTTTATCAGCGAAAATGACATTCGCAATACTTTATATGTCGATGACTGTTTGGTTATGTCGGATCGCAAACTCATCATTGAGTCAAGAGACTTTGTGTTACAAACATTTACTGACTTGGGCTTCGCAGTAAACTGGGAAAAATCCTGTCTCGAACCGACCACCAAAATTGATTTTATTGGATATATTATTGATTCGATTGGTACTGAACGTACCCCTTGGCTATCTATGTCAAAATTAAAACTGCGCAATCTTCAGCGGGACATTTCCAAATTTCTAAGTAAAGGTGCCATTCAAGCTCGGTCCCTGGCAAAAATTTGTGGCCAGGCCATTTCTATGTCACGAGCAATACTACCTGCTAAAATTAAATTACAACCCATTTACAGGTTATTATCAACAAAACTTTCGTGGACTGAAGTGTTACATATCGATGAAGAAGCAGCCGTAGCTTTATCTTGGTGGAAGGATTTTGCCGCAGAATGGAATGGGTCGCCTTTAAAGAAGCGAGATCCTGAAATCCAAGTATTCACTGACAGTTCTGATAATGCTTGGGGTGCTGTGTGCCAAAACCGGGAAGCTTCGGGCACATGGGAACCCACTGTTCGCAATGAACATATAAACTTCAAAGAATTATTAGCAGTGTATTACAGCATAATATGTTTTCAAAGCAGTCTACAAGGGAAGTCGGTACATTTTCTGTGCGACAACAGTACTGCCGTCGCATACATCAGAAATATGGGCGGCCCGATCTCCAAGTTAACGGGACTAGCAGAATCGATCTGGTCCAAAGCCACCGAATTGCAGATGACTATTCACATCAGCCATTTGTCCGGATCTCTAAATATACATGCCGACAAACTGTCCCGTCTTCCCCAAACGTACGAGTGGCAACTGCATCCAGCGTTGTTTCAAACAATAGACGAAATGTTCGGGCCACATACGATCGATCGCTTTGCCTCTATGGCAAATACACACCTGCCAATTTACAACAGCCGGTATCTGGACCCATGTACTTCCGGGGTGGACGCTCTTTCTCAGCAAGACTGGGGACAACATGTGAACTTTGTAAATGCGCCCTTTCGGTTACTCAATCGAGTAATAAACTTAGTAGAAAAGCAGCAGGCTTATGCGACTGTGATCGCACCGAAATGGCCCGGACAACCATGGTATCAAAAAATGTTGAAAATGCTTACAGGAGCACCGTTCAGGATACGAGCGACAAATTGGGCAATCAGCTTCGCAGACAATGTAGCGGAACCGCTGAAAAACCACAGGTGGAAGATCTATGCTTGGCCGATCTGTGGCATGAAAAGCTAATAAATATGGGTTGGTCCGCTCGTGCAGCCTCCCAATATCTCCTCAAATGGTCTCCTGCCACTT
This sequence comes from Platynereis dumerilii, assembly GCA_026936325.1. Classification (NCBI taxonomy): domain Eukaryota; kingdom Metazoa; phylum Annelida; class Polychaeta; order Phyllodocida; family Nereididae; genus Platynereis; species Platynereis dumerilii. The sequence continues at coordinate 13,639,760 of JAPTHN010000016.1, read as the reverse complement.
TGACTCAATATGATCGTTGTCTGAACCAATATTTTAAGTTCAATTACTCCTCCAATTCTTTTGATGACGCCCATCTGGCTCACTATTTGTGTCACATTGCAGAAACTTGTGATAGGCCCAAGGCTCGTGTACACACAACTTTGGCAGCTGTTAGTATGTACAATGACATCATGGACAAACCAGACGTTAATTCATACGTTCGTAACCTGGTCCAGGCACTTATTAAGTCGTCTACGAGAATGCCCATGCAAAAGACCCCTCGAATGCCTATTGAGCCTTTCATCAATTTATTTCGATCTTGGGGTGGCAATTCGGAACTTACTATTAAACAGCTTCGCCTCAAGACTATCACTCTATTAGCTTTGACATTTATGCTCCGCCCATCTGATCTTTCGCCACGTTCACTTGTGTATAATTCCACCGGAGTCGGTGCCAGACGAGTCTTCAGTGTTGATCACATTGACTTTCAAGAAAATGGTGGTCTCGCAATAACGTTCAACGGCATTAAGAATGACTATGACAGGGACGGCTTCCGCGTGTCTCTCCCACCAGTTTCTGATCCTAACCTGGTATGTGTTGACCCCGCGGCAACTTTAAATGACTACATCTTACGTACGTCCCACATCCGTCAACATTTGCCAGATTCCCCAGTTTTCCTTTCTCTTAATCAGCCCTATCGTCCAATCGACTCCCAGACTATATCTAACATTTTGAATGACGCTATAAGTGCAGCAGGGCTCTCGGGACATGGATTTACTGCCAAATGTTTTCGTCCTACGGGTGCTTCCCAGGCGATTGCTGTGGGCCTGAATCCTGACATTGCCCGCCACATTGGCAGGTGGAAATCCGCTCAAACATTTGAAAAACATTATGTCCATGTCAATGTTCCTGACAATTACGTTTCCAGTATTTTTACTTAAAATTTTGCCTTGTATAACTGGTCAATTGTTTTCCATGTTCGTGTTTACTTGTCAACTATTCTTAGTATTCAAACCATTGTACATTCAAAGTAACTAGATCTATGTATCCTGTTATTCATCTTATTTACCCTTTTGTCAGTGGATCTATATATATAATCTACCCTTGATGTTCACTTTCCATACATGTATATCCATGTTTCCTATGATACAAAATTATTATAGTGTTTATACTCATTTATAATGTACATTAGTGTAGTTCCATACTATTTGTGTTCTTGTTCTCTCTAGATTAGCACATATCTGGTTGTTATGTCATGGGGAGTATATGGAGATTTGTAAAATTGTAATTTAGCCCCATGACATTGTTTACCAGTATATACTGTAGGTGGCATCATTAGATGAAGATGCCACCTGGTGTCTTTATGTCGTGTGAATAGTTAGTTCAGAAGTTATTTAGTTCAGTAAACTAGTTATTATCGTAGGATTATGATTGATTATGTTGTTGTTGAGAGTTCACTGAATAAAGGCTTAGCATAGCACATATCTGGTTGTTATGTCATGGGGAGTATATGGAGATTTGTAAAATAAGGATTATATATAAAAAAAAAGAAGAAGTCTATATCTTTTTTGGATCTCCGCATGGCACAATGATTGAAAAGCTGTAATACCCAATATTCTTGCAAACAAAATACATGAAGGCTAGAAATAATCGACAACAATTGATGTTTGAGCAATAGAAAATCATGCCTTGACAGATTAAGAAATATTGGAGTACCGCCGGTGTCATGTATAATGTATTGTTTATGCTTTGCTTCGTATGTATTATGGAGTTATCGCATTATCCCCAAGTTTCTTCGACTTGTACTGGATTTATCGAAAACAACCAAAACCTCCAACACAACACAATAGGTGTATGCCAACAAACACATAGCCTTGTAAACATCAAACATATACGTGTACACAAGATGTGGTTGTCATAGCAAGTAATAATAATGCTCCTGACCCTTTGTCAGCAAATTGCCAGGTGGTTATGTTTACAAATGGTATGGCTCAGTTCCATCAGGAGGCAGTTTGAGCCATGCTTTGAGTGCCTGTCAAAGTACATATGGTGGCCTAAGTGCTTAGATTAATTGATCAGTACTGGTTTTGATGGTAAAAGTAAACATTTTGGCTTGTATTGATAGAATTTGGTCTAGGCAAGGCAGGAGGTAGCTTTAATGAGAAGATGCTCATCATGATAATTTATTGCAATTGTATTGCTGTATATTAAAACTTACTTTTGAGAAATTGGAGGTTTAGTGAAGAAGTAGTCTATCTGACTGTTGTCTAACAGCTGAGGCAAGGAAACTCCATTGGCATTATCCATCACAAAACTCAATCTATAAATGTAGATCAGGAGCATAATTTCAATCTGGAACCCTAAGTCCAGCGATGTGTCTCCTGTGGGAGGCAAGAAACTTTGTCATTAAATACGGTTTTTTATTTCACGAAATATTCACTGTTCAGTTTGAGGGAAACACCACGCCACCGACCAGTTACCAACATACCACCCAGCTATAATCTTATGATATCACAATACTTTATTCACTTCAAATTTTACCATGTCAAGATGCAACATCATAAAAACGTCTTGCAATAATCATCAATTGCTCCAGATACTCTTGGCTATACCAGGCCAGAACATGGTCAGAACATGCTACATACCTGAGGGTCCCTGGTCCATTAGTCTATGCTGAGGTAGGATAGTGGCACCCACCCCTTTGATTAATGACTTGAAAGACTTAACAGCTGTTTTCGTATGAGTAATGACCACCATTGCTGAGGACAAGTTTACCTGAACATTCTTGAGCATCTTCTTGTTGCTTGAAAATAGAATTAGTAATTAGAACTAGAAGTGTTTTGTTGACTAACTTGTCACATTGTCAAAGTAAGTAGTTTTGATCTTAGTGTGTAGCATAATTCTATGAGGGTGTGGTCATATGCAATACTCTTTAGTGTGGTGCACTGCTATGCGGTGCTATGCGGTGCAGTGCGGTGATACTGTTGGGAGATCAGATAGGGCTCCAATAGAAATATATTGACAACCCTGCATATAACAATAATATTAAATGAATTGGCGGTGAGGAAACTAAACTTATAGAAATAAATAAAGATGTATTATAAAATTGGATAAATAGATACATGGATAGATAGATAGATAGATAGATAGATAGATAGATAGATAGATAGATAGATAGATGGATGGATGGACGGATAGATAATTTACAAACAGAATGCCAATGAGCAATGAGACAAACAGGTAACTATTGTCTGCCCTTAGGCTAGACAACCACAATATGGTAGACAGATAAAGTCACCTGGACACTAAAAACACATAAAAACCTAAGAAACCCTGCAGTCTCAATGTAATAAACAATCAGCCCTCTGAGGAGCCATTCATGTAAGTGGAAATAAACCACATACCTTTAACATTATACATAACTGTTAAGCCAATAATCCAATCACCTATGATAACAATAAAGAGAGGAAAAATAAGAGAGGGTAGCAGAAAAAAATGCTAAATGCATAAGTGAGTAGATTATCACACCTCTGAACCCATTAACACTAATGTAAGCCTTTGCTAAAAGTGAGATTCATCTGTTGTTATATATTGAAAATGCCCCAGGGTTCCAGCCACCCTAATGTTCTGGAGGTAAAACAATACTTTTGGCTAAACATTGAAGGTAGAAGGGTTCTTTGCACAATGCTCTTGGGATCTTAGGATCTGCTTGTGGTGAAAAAGAGGATTATTGTGTTAAGATGAGTGAAGACTGGACTAAGGTGAGGTTAGTTGGGTGAAGTAATTTAGCTAGCACAAAATGCATTTAATAAATATTTATAAATGCACAAAAAGGTAAGATGACCTGAGTAATGCAACTCGGGGTAGAGTGAATATCTGCTGAGATGGAGTGAAATTATTAATATATTTACAGTAGATGGGCTGGAACTTTCAAGCAGCAGAAAAATACTGACAGATGGCATGGAGAATGGAGTTAATACGTGTGCAATTTAGAATTGAGTCAAGATGAAAAAGGTGGAAGTACATGAGATAGGGGAGCTGTTATATATATAAAGAAGGAAAACTTGATACTGAGCACTAGATGGAGTTAACTGAAGACAAGTTTTAAAAGATTGTTGAATGCAGTTATTGTCCAACTCCATTCACTGACGTCCATTGGAACCATTATGATCACTAACAAACACATAATATTTTTTGTATGAAATGATAACTTTGTATTTTTTTGGAGCATTGTTTTAAAATCAGTATAACATGTTTCATTCATTGACACTTACTACAATAAACACCACAGAATCACAGTAAGCAACATTATGCAAACAATACAATCCGGAACTTTTAAATGAATAAATCCGGAATTTATAAATGCCTCTAATTAATTGTGTTTGGGTTCATTAATTTCTGGACAACGCCCCAGGTAGGAGATGTGAAAGTGCAGTTTTCCAGTTAAAAGCTCATTTATTACTGAAGTACAGTGTACAATGTAAGTCTATAATTATTCAAATGCAGTCACACTGAAATTTACAAACGAAGCCTCACAGAGTAGACCCCCTGATCAATGCTTTCAATTATACAGATGCAAATCGAGTAAAATTAAGACTTCATTATGCGAACAGCCCTTGTAAATGTTTTAGCAAGTCATGTGCTAAAAGGTCAATGCATTTGAGAATCATTGTTATTGTCTCACTGGCTTCTCCTTTTAATGGCATTGCCCTCATGGGTGGTCCAAGTCATTGCCTCTGCTTCTCTAGGGTGCAATAATGACCCTAATGATGCGGGTGTTTATCAAGACAACTAATGATTGGTTGCTTTTTGGGTCGAACCCACAATGAAGTCACAATATAAGGTTATGAGACAATGGATGAAATGTCATTATGATTTTTTGTCATTGCTTTTATCAGTGACATAGAAATGAGTAAGAGATGATTTACCTAAAACTGAGGATTGATAATTATCTGTATTTTGGTACTGATGGGTCTTTCTTGAGAAATTTAATATTTGGTATTATCCATTCTGTATGAGTGACCGTTGGTTGAGTTGCTATAAACTAGTATTATATAAGGAACGTAAAGAAAAGGTAGGCATCAGCATGGACAAATTTGTTATTTATATTGTTTAAATGGTAACATTAAAAAATGAAAATGAACCATCAACTCATTCAAACAATAAGCCTTCAGTAACACCATAGTTGCAAAGCACTTTGGGGTCTTGGTGAAGCTAACATTGCCATTTCCTACTTTTTCCCTGCTATTTCACATTTTGGAGGCCCCATGGGGAGCGGTGAGTTCAAACTTCAGTTGAACAAGTAAAAACTGCCAAAAATAGTGTCAAATGCCTCCCCCAAGGTTTAGGCAGCTGCTGTTCAAGTGATGTCATCAATAAGCCATTCCATTTGACAGGAGATATCCGTGGGACTTTCACATCTGAAATAATACAAAATGTCCTGGGTAAATATGGGGGAAGTGAGTTTAGAGGCAGTCTTAGCTTTTTTACTAAAGCTGGATTACTGGAGCAAAGAAAGTGGGCTGAAATTTAGACAAGTGGGGGGCTTTTTTCGTCTTTGGTTGTCAAAATGATTCCTAATATTTTGGGGATTTTGATGCTTCAATACCCAAGCCAGATTTGCCTGATTCCATGGACGTATTTTAATGAAACCTTAGGGCCAATGTGGCTCTGTCTGGACCCTTTGCTTTCCAGAACTGCCACTGTTTGTCATATTTTTACTAAAATATATATACTCATAGGTACTGCCAGAATGAGAAAGGTACAAATCTGATCTCAAATCATACTCTATTTTCCTTAAAAGATGCAAGTATAATCTCAACAAATTAGTTACTCGACTGACAAATTAATCTTCCCAACAAGCCTTAGTGTTGTAACACGTAGCATTCAGCATCACAGAAAAGCTTTGGAATATTTTGCCTGTCAATGTGATGGCATTCATGTGCTGAAAATAGACCTGTCACATCCATAGAATTCCCTATCAGACTTGTATTGGCTGCCCTGGTTGAAATGCTAAACTGCCAATCATTCAATTTCCTGAAAATGTGAGCCTGACTTCCTCCCTACTGATTTGACGTAATACATGCAAATAGATGAGTTCCTGAGTCAACATAGCCTATAATACGACCTATGTAGGTCAAGTGACCCTTTATGTAGGTCAAATTACCCTTATGTAGGTCAGATTATATCATTATATGGGTCAGACAGCTGTAAATAGCCTGGATATGTGGGTCAGGATATCAATGATATATATTACATAACATTTTGTTTGTCACTTTAATGTATAAGCAATTTAAGAGTTAATGCAGATAGGAGGATTTTGAGTGGGTGATTTCGACCAATTATGTCACAGGCATGAAATTAATGTCATTATCAATTTCAGTTTTTCACATTGCAATTTATTACTTGCCATTTCATATCAAAGAGGAAACTCCAATTTTACGCAAATCATTTGATAACTTTAATTGTCGCCGCTCAGCGGTTGTGAACCTAAGAATTATCACTATGAAAGGTGACACTACCGCGACATTTCCTTAGTTATATTTCCTCTATTGGCTAGATTTATCTGCTCAATTCCCTCTTTCCTGTTCAACTTTACCAAGAAAGTGCAGAAATGAAGGACATAAAACCAAAAGTATATCACGAGAAACACCCATTACTCTCAATGTGACTCTATGCTATCTTACTGCATGCTGAATCAAAGCTAAATACCCTTTGAATAACTCCCATTGCTGTGAACTTATGCAATGTTGTGTGAGGGGAGAAATTGTTACTTTACTTATTCATAGTCTGCATTTGCATGCAATTGTTTGAGTATGAGATCAAAGTCATTTAATCCTTGTGTCACAGAGACTGTCAGATGTCATGCATGTTTCAGCAAGAGGATTAGTCCTGTGGGCATTGCGAATACAATTCGCTTTGAGTCTCTATATGTTCAATGCTGGTCTTGGGCTGATTTCAGCATAATTTTAGACTGCAAAATACAGTATATATTATTTATTCTTTGAAGACATCAGATAAACAAATGTAAATAATTGCATTGGGACACAAAATGGTAAAGGACACAAAATATTCAAGAACATTTTTCAGTAACGGTTGTCGTCGGATGGACAGTAATTGAATCAAGAATGTCAAATGGTGTTGAAAGAAGTATCATCAAAAGATATTCACTATACGAATAACTGGTCAAGGATACTTTCAATCCTTATACAAATCGATTCCTCAGAGAACACGCAGAAGGTAAAGGAAATGTAGGTCAAAATATGATATTGTGACGATGGCAAAAATACTGTCGTTACTCCATTTGGAGAGTTTGTGGGTCAATAAGACAATCTGGAATATTGCGTTACGATAAAAGGTGGGTTAAGAATATTGCATTTGCACAGTGTGACAAAAGCCTGTCAAAAGAGCATGCCATGATATTGCACTTTGAGCTTTCATTTGTCTCAATACCAGGAGACATTGTTGACCCTTGTGTTACGCCCTCCTAAAAAACCAGATTACGTCTGGGTTTCCATGGCAACGTAGAAATTAGCAGGTCTGCAGGAAGTTGCCTCAGCCCCAGAAGCAACAGCATCAGTCGCCCCAGGAGTAGTGTTGGAAGCAGTGTAGATAAGATGAAGAAATCAAGCCATTCTCTGTAAAATTTGAATTTTGAGTCAGCTTTAATGGTTGAGTGAGATGGTTGCACAATTCCTTTGAGCTGGCATAGCTTGTCGTTCAAAGTTATTACAACAGAAAGATTATCATAACTCAAAGCAACAAGCTGTGATAGCTCAAACATATTGTGCATGCAACCATCTCACTCAATCATTTGAGCCAACTCAAAATTTCAAATTTTACAGTGTTGCGAAGTTGTATTAAAATTAAACAGGCAATGTGACAGTGCCGCAGTGTCAGTGGAACAATATTATGAGTTTCAAATATTTACAAAATTCTCAAATATGAATAAAAGAATACTCTAAATCCAGTTAATGTATCAATGAATGGTGGCTTTAGTGTTAGTTTGTTAATCGTACTGTTTCAAGATAACATCATTTCGATAAAGATTATTCTGAGGAATATTATAGTGGGTTCCGACTTATCGCATATATTATGTTCCTCTATGGTTTGCAAAGAGCCAAAGACAGAAATCTAATAAGATAATAGAAATTAATGTGACAAAGTATTAAGGTATTCAATGACAATTAATCATAGATACTGTCCCAAAATTTGCTATCCAACCATATACATATTCGTCCAAAATCTTTAACATCAACTTCATCAAGTTCATCACTTCGTGCATTATCAATACAGTACCATTTGAAATCGACGTCGAAAACCGAAAACCAGACTACAAAATCAGTGGCACCACCGGCATCAATAGCATCAATACTCAATAGCATTGCATCTGCAGCATCAGCAACATGTATAGAAGCATGCACAAGATGCAGTAATGGTTGGTTGGCGTGATTCCATCATCATTCCAACCTTGTTCAGTGTTTGTCACACACCTGGTTAACAAACAACAGCCCATAAACATCTTTAGTTTCATGTTAAAAGGTTGGGTGTGTTGTAAAAATGCAGGTGGGGAAATGCAGAGGGTAGCATAGATTTGATAGCATATAGATTTGGTTGAAGTCATGTAGACCTAATAAGGCAGATAATTGGTAATTGTGTACAAGCTTTTAGGCTAGGCTTTTATAAAACAAGGTGGGTTCTATTCCATTGATTAAGACTTTTGATTTTAGAGCACAGTACATCTGACATTCACTTCAACAGAGCAGATTCTCTGGTTGCTTACAGGTGGCAAAATATATCAACAGCTGAAGATTTAGAACAATAGCTGAAGAAGTTGTATCTATTATATACGTTTCAGTTATCTAACACTCTCTTTATAGTAATTAAATAATGTATATCTATCTATCGTGGTTGCCTATTGACATTTTGAAACACACGTTTTGAAAGATCTAAGCAAAAGAATTGACCTTACTGAGGATATGTCTACTTGAAAGCTGGACATAATGGGGTACCTCAAGGTGAATTGCTTTGGACAAGTATTGTCATTAGGATGAAGGGCTAGCCAAGTTCTGAGATCGAGTTTCACAGTTGTGTGATAGATTTTCCAAATTCTGAACAATCAATGCCAGTTGAGGGTCTCGTTATTCAGTAGTTGTGTCAGTGAAAAATATGCTTGTTGTTATTTTGTGTCAAAATATATTCAATGAATTAGGAAAATATACATTTGCACTGATTTTTAAAAACATTTCAGACTGATGTACTGACAAAATGAAATTTAAGTTCCAAAGTGGCATTAGAATATTACCTACACTTGTCATATTTAATCCAAGACTGGGACTAATTTAATGAAAACCAATTTGTGGAAGGTTGATATAGTTTATCACACTACTCAAATTTAAAATTTCCCATTTCTGTATCAGATCTATAGGATAAGATGATGCTTCACGAAACACAACACTTGAGTGAAAGGGTATTATGTTATTAGCACATCTACATTGATATTTCTGCTTGGAGAGGCACCCACAGCAGTGTAACCGTTTATAGGGCCATAGCTTTTAACGTTGACCTTTGTGAGGCCTTCTGACCTTATTATTTGACCTTTGTGACATTGAGAGATGACCTTCTGACCTTTGACACAGTTATGGATACCCCCTGTAACACTTATCCTACCCTGAAGCTTTTGCTGATGCAACTTGCCTGCAGTTCATGTCCTATTCCCTATACCCCTTGCAGTGTCAACAAATCAGGGCTGACTGCCTCGACCTTTGTCTGAGAGGGATGAAAAAGGTTTGTTATTTTAGGTGATGTCAAAGTAAGAATAGCATGTAGAGAGGAAATAGCTTCACAATCATGTCAATGTGTGGGGATATTTGTTGGACATTGTGCTTCTTTGTCAGGTCTGCCACATTAATCGCTCGGTTGAATGATTGATTCAGGCTACAGCCAAGTCATTTTGGACAACAGTTTCAATCATCTTTTGCTTATAGTTGTGCCCAGTCCTGACCTACTTGTAGCTGATGATTGCATGAATTCAGAAGATATTAGTAAAGCGAAATCATCAATTCAAACATCTCTGACGACAAAGCCTCCTTCGGCGGTATCTTCGGAAAAGAAAGTTTCTTCACGCATGCACTCAACTGAATTAGACATAGCTGCATATTTACATTCACTCCTTAATTAAAGTTGCCCGAGGATTGTCTTTGAGCGTCTTGGTAAATTTGCTGTGATTGGAAGAAGGCATGCTTTGAATGTGACCTACAATGCCTTTATCTGCTTTTATTGTTGCATGCAGTTTCCTTGTTTTATTCTAGCTATATAGAGTGGGTCCATCCACTGTCGATTCTGAAAGAGTGTGACAGTCCTGCTTATGAATTACAGTTGGAAGCAATTGTTAGATTTGAAGCTAGGTCCTCACTAATTTGAGATCAAATGCTTTGACACTGAGCCAAATTAATTGAACCCTTGTGTATCAATGATTCACAACAAAAACCACAGCAATGGAAGTATCATGTTTTGGGCTTTCTCTATTCTGAAGACTTGGCAGATATCACAAGATGTTGGGGTTTCTGGCAAACAAGCTGAAACAACAATGAGGGAGGCTTGTCAAGCTTTTCCAATAAAGTATCAGCATGAATTCTGTCTTGCAATGCAATGCGTTCGTGTTAATTGCATTTTGAGATTCTCAGCTTTCTCATATGATGTCACTTCTATGCTTTGTGTAGAGGGGCAAAGTAGCAATTGTGATGGTAACCCTATACCTTCCTTTCATTTGAATCATTTCTGAATGACAACCTGAAGCGCTGCTGGGTGCAATTTGTGACTAATGGGATGGATGAAAAGTCAGCAAAGGAGCCTGAAGGCCTCCTGAAGGGGCAGTAAGGTGTTTGAAAAGGCAGAAAATTGGGGCAGAAAGCAGGAAGCTGATCAAAGTCAAGGCTGTCATCATCCAAGCCAGAATGAAGGTCATTTCCAGATATCAGAGCAAGAGTGGCAAGGCATTTTGTGGTTGAGCAGCCATGGGGCTGTGGTTTGTGATGGGACCTGTAGTTGATGAGTCATCTTGGGTATCCATCACTCATGGAACTGCAGCAACAGCCTCATCCTCTGCAGCATCGTGCAGTTGGAGCATCTGCAGAAGCAAGTAGCAGCAACAGCAATGGCAGTAGTTTCCAGTAGTGCAGCTGTTGGAAAGCAGTACTGGTATTGGTTGCTTCGCAGAAATAAGGTCCAAGGTAGCTCAGACTAACAATGCTAAAGCTGTATTGGGCTCAAGATTTTGTCTCTTCTGCTGGAATCTTTCTAGCTGTAACAAAATTTGGTGCCGATCGTGGCCATCTAGTCATCTACAGCTGTGATATTATGTAGTACGTTAGAGACTAGTTTTAAACTTTTTGTTGCTCGAATGCTATGGGGGGACTTTTGACATAAGTATAATTCATACATATATGCATTACATTTATTAGTCATTAGCATTATGAGAAAGTACCAGCTATATATATTATAGGGCCAATGTCTGTAATGTTACCGGGACAACTGACTACATACAGTAAGCTGCTGTACCAGTCAAATGATAGTCAACTTTTTTGCACCGTCATCAGAGCATTCTCGAAATACAAATTTATATCAGGACTGATACCGGTGGCATTACTGTAGTACCGAACCTTGGTACATTCTACTATTCTACAATCGCACTACAGCGAATCGCCAAGAGCTCACCAATAGCATCATCAACAGCTTCACCGGCCTCATCAGGGACACCAAGTATTGATCAGCCTCCCTCAGACATGCATGCCCTGTTGCTGAGCAGACCAAGCAGACACCAATGGTCATCAAACTTTGATTCATGCATGTAGCCTTGAGCCCTTGAGCCACTAGTCTATCTAGTTTTTGTAGAGGCTACACTAAATGCTTGCTTGGTGTTATTGTTCAGTAGTGGATCTACGCGAAACGTGGCAGTCTCGGGGCGAAAGTTTTTTTGTTTTGTTTTGTGGGCCCGTCTTGTCGGATATTTTCACCAAAGTAATACTTTTCATCTCAGACATTCCTTGGATCTGCCATTGTTGTCTATTGTTTTATTGTTATGTCTAATGTCTTTTGCTGAAGTAAATTTGACGTGTCATATATATAGCAAAATTCGATGTGGTGTACACCATTAAATTTTACCTCACATCTTTGGTATTCTGCCACTATTCAATTTTTAACTCTCGGCTATTTATAGCCAAAGAGTTACTGCGATGGCGTCACTTTTGTTATTGATCCTTTCGTTTACAAAAAATTTGTCATACCCTTCTATTTTCTACCGACAATTCTGTGCGGTTGTATTTCAGCCATCTCGGATGCCTAGTTCTTCTACCACAAGCCAATTCTGTCACTCTGCATCCAAGAAACCTTCTGTCGTTACCAGACAATAGTCATGACGTCACAATGCCTATGTTTGAGCCATTGTGACATCATCCAGGTGGCAGCACTGGTGATGACATCACAATGCTGTTGTTTCTTGTTAAAATACAATTCAGACTCAGTTTGCAAGATAATTTATTGGCATCAATAAAAACCTGTTGGTCCAAAATTCGGAAAAAAAAAGTTTCCACAAAAAAAATTACCAAAAAAAAATTTTCCGAAAAAAAAAAAAAAATTCCACAAGAAAAAATATGTTACTTCCCCAGCCGAGAGTTCACATGCTTTGCATGGTACTTTTTAAAATGACATTATGGTGATCTACTCAGTATCTGAATTCACTAGGTGTGACTTGCAAGCATATCACCAAATACAGGCTACCTGCATAGTAATGAAGACTCAACCAAGTACATCACTACCTAATTAACTTGTGGTAAGACCAGAAGCTTACATGGCTTACATATCTTAATTGCAACAGCAAATTGCTATACTGTAGATAGCCTAATATACATATCCTAATACATTGCCTTATATATTGCATCAAGGCACTTCATTTGCTTCTTGTAATTACACTGCAATATCCAAGCTTCATTAAGTAGTGCAATATATTAGGGCAATATATTAGGGGGGAAAGTGGATGAGCCATCTCAGTAGATCAGGCACTAAATGAGCAGAGCTTGCTACACTTGGGAAGCTTGTCTTTATTACAGTAGATTGGGTCCTGGGCGTTTGGTGGGATTTGGGAAGGTGTATCGCCAGCATAATGGTTAGTCTCAAAGTTTATCGGCAATTTGGCTGATCTATGTGAGTGATAATTTTTTGGGAACATCCGCAAAATATTCACTACGTTGAGTAATTAAATTTAAACTCCTCAAATAAAAAGCATCAGAAGTCTGCAAACGCTTGAAATAGTTTATGAATTTTTTTCGACTGCACTGCGAAAAATATTCAAATTCCCATTTGCAGCATAATTTACCTTTATTGGGGTAAGTGTGACGGGGGAGTAAATCTTGTTCACCATCATTCTTATTAATTTTGTCTGATTTTACCAACTTAACATTTCCTTATATTTTTCACTTAAAATTATGTTATGACTGCGAAGTGGTATTTTCCATAGTCAGTGCCATCTAAAAATTAGTATTTACTATTTACTATTTATCTACCTGTGAATAATTACCAGATAGTAGATTTAGGTCATCTTAATATGCGAAGTGCTACAATGCTTCCACCGATAGGAGACAATATTATTCGACTTACCAAACAGTATCCCTAGCAACTTTATGTAGTGAATAGATCCAAGCATCATATCAAAGTCCCAGCAGCCATGCCCCAGTACTATAGACATAAAGTGTGATGCAGTCTGCTAGTTGCATTAGCATCATTGCCCTGTACTTCCTCTGTTCACCTTGATCCTGCCTGATGCTCATACTGATGAGGGTCACACCTGGGATTCTGGCTTGTTTCATCAACTAAAATGTGCCTCTACTATGACACTGACAGCATAACAGACTGCCATTCCCTTGAATAGTACCTGGGCGCATATTTTTTTAGTCCGCTATCTTCTGCTTCAAGAGTCCTTGTCACATTTTCGTGTGGTGGATGGACTGATAGAGCTTTATGTCCAGTATTTTTACAATGGTTAGATAGGTAGGGTCTCGGGTGGTCTGCAGTTATCTGCCAGTTCGATAAGCAGTTGTGCTTTTCTGACTTTCTGAACTTCGCTTGGAATAAATTTATCAATCAGTTATGAGGCTTGGTACAGGATGACAAATCCATGTAACATTGGCATCGAATGCTGGTTCGAGAGGTTAGTAGCCCTGAACCGTACTACAGCTAAACTTATTTCCTTTTAGTTTTGTTGCTTGATTTTTTATTACAGTTTAGTAATCATCATATTAATGTAATTTAGCATTATTTAATCTAATTGGCCATTGGAATTTTACATCCAGATCTTTCCATTCTAATATTCTGTATATGGGATCCTATTTACAACTCAGAGTACTACAATGTGTTGAATAGGTGAAGATGTCATGGCCCTGGCCTACAGGTCACCATGGTGTGTTAGAATAATGGGGAGTTATGCATTAAGGTCTAAATGTCAATAGACTTTTCATGCAATGTTTTCTGATGAGCTCTGTAACAATGTTCAGCACGGCATATAAAACACTGTTGCAATGCATATCCATCTGGATGGTTATATTGCCATCTAGTGTGATTCTAGGCTTCATGCAAAATTCAGAAGTCAAATGGACTGGTAATTTTTATATGATGCATGTAATCTGTGCTCAATGATATTCTCTAAAAAAAACCTTCAGAAAATCGATAAGAGTTCCATAGAACTAATGATGAGTCTATTAAAAAGAAGAAATATTGATAGGCCTATAAGAGGGACATTGGAACTGTGTGTCCTGTATTTGTCTTCATATATGATAAGGAAATAGCAAACGTATTGGTCTTAACAACTGTGGAGTCCAAGATATTTTCCATAAATATGTCATAAGAATGACTTTCTTTTCTAATCATTTTAATTTCGTATGATCATATTCTTGAATTAGTTTGGCTGAAGAGGCTGATGTCAGAGGCACTGGTACATGTATCAGTCAAACTTTATGAACAAGGAAGGAAAGTTTTGCAAACAACTTATCTGTTCCTCTAAACACCATCTGCAGACAGTAAGTCACAACATTTTAAAGTGGGTGCTGAAGCTTTTAGTTATTTAAAACATGTTTTCTTCCAAGAAGCTTGTCAGACCAGACTTCCATAGACTCTAAACATCTGAACTCACATGTTTCTCACATACTAGATTTAGATCTCGACCAAGATGTAAAATTGAGGAAACTGGATTACCTGAAAGTTTAATAAACAGCATGTTACTTAGTTCACCTGGGAGCTGTCATGCAAGTGAGCTTTCGATTTCTGCCTAATGTATATAGTCATCCTAAATGCAGGCACATTTAAAAGTACATTATGAAAAAGGTTAACATGATCAATACAATACCTGTACATGATTTCTTTCAAAACCAACAAAACAATCATGGCAAGTAAGATCATTTTGTACCAGATAGTTTTAGATATGTAACTGGTGTAACTACATTGAATGACCAGCTACTTCCACCTCCAGGCTGTTTGAAAGACAGTGCATAAGAGATATTAAGAGTAAACCACCAAGTTACATCTGTTGTTTTGACTCAGCCATGAAGTGTTGAAGCGGTTAACAGTAGTTTGTGATTGTCACTACATTAACTGTTTGTTTGCATTGTGTTACTGAAGTGCCTTAGTGGCAAGCTATAATTAGTGAAAGGTTAATGAGTTATACTGCTACAATTGTGAACAGTATGGATGTTCTAATTTCCAAATGATATTTGTTGCCATGGAATAAGTATCAGTATAGATCTTGTGTCTTACATTGTGTGCTTTACAGAAGCTATTTGAGTTATACTTATTTGGATGTGAAATGATATGTCATTATTTACTCCATTGTGAATTGGAATTCGTATGAGAAGTTTTTTAATTACCACTTATTAATTAATGATTAGTCGTACTGAAATCATTGCTGTTGTTTTTTTGAGAAGTACCGTATCACTTCAGTTCACTATCTATATAGTAACTCTTATTTTACCAAATCGCTGTACAGATATTGAGTGTCAATATGATTCAATGTCTATGTTATTCCTTTTGGTTAGATCTGGGGACTGTGGATGTTAGCTTTCCTTATTTTGTCTAACTTCATCCTTGGATGATAATTTGGTAAGGAATTTCCAGACTATCCATTTATTATATCACAGCTTAATACCTGACTGTTTATACTATGGTGTAATGGTTGCTGTGAAATACATCAAGGGACTATCCTTATGCATAACTCACATACCCCAGACATTTGGAGGGGTCTAGTATGTGAGCAAAGGGTTTTTGGCCTGGCTAGACATTAGTAGATGGATTTCTGTGTTAAGTTAACATGACATCTAAGTCTGCAGTTCATCATAAGCTTTTGAAGATAGCATAAATCCTTCTATTGGGGCCAACCCAGCTTGAAGTGTAGAGTAAGAACTAGCCATGAACCATAAAACACACACACAGTCCTGCTGTGTGATATATACTAAGTTAGTTTTGTAGTGAGTGTTGACTTATGATTGGTGAAAGAGAAATTCACTAATTTTGACTCACGATAATATTATTAATATCAGTCATCCGTTATTCTGTCAATTCTGTCAACGATAATCGCATATGACAAAAATTCCACAGAAAGACAATTTAAGTGTATTACTTGCTTAGTTGGTAAAAACTAATTTTAAAGACATTCTGGGCATATGCAAATTTAGCAATTGTCGCGGACGTTTTTCAACATTTTTATTTCGATATCGACATCAACTGAATTTTCATGTCGATGATTTCACATCAGAGGCTCATCGTAGCCCTAATGGCCCAAACAGGACATTTCTCATGCCCTCATCAGGACAAGACCTCGAACTTGGAAGGTAAACATCACAAGGTCCTTTCTGACCACCAATGACCTCTAATGACCTTGAAGTGAAGGTCATTCAAGACAGAACAGGTGCCCCAGATTAAGGTGTCTAGACTTGGTGGTAAGGGCAATCTAGGACATGACCTGCAGGTTTACTACACCTTAAAGTATGAATAATGTATGCCAGACTGAGTAGCAATCTTCAGAGGATCTTGTTGGTTATGAAAAGTGTCATGCATGGGGACACTTTGACACCATCACTATTTTTTTGCTTGGTAGTGGAATGGAATATGCTGACCTGGCATAAGAAGCGATATAGTGTCTGGTTCAAATAGATCTTGGATGTGCCGGGAATATCATCTGGAATATACCTGGATTCTGAGCAGCAAATTATGAGTGATAGGTTTTATGACATATATTTTGTCACTGATTGTTGGGAAATATGTTCAAATGCTTATCAAATGTGAAAATATGGAAGAAAGTCAGCACATGGTTATTTTGAATGACAGGAAAATAAAACTTGTGCAGTTGTTTGTGAAAGAATTAAATATCCAGTTTTTTCTTCAACTTCTTGAAATAATTGGAATAATGGATTATCCAAGTCTAAAATCAATACTACTACTAGCACTAACATTGCACATACTATGCATGAGTTTATACAACCACAATATTGCTTCACTGATACTTCAAGGTGTAAGTCAAGGTGACAGTTGCCAACCTGAACCTAGTTTCTATGTATGTTTTTCTTTGCCAATTGCACGCCTGTCATCTGGAAATCTATGTTCAATGAAGAACAAAGATATACAGCAGGAGTCAACCTGGCAGACACCTGAACCCCTGTGTTTTTTTTTTGCTGGCAGTGTTGATGTCCTTTGGGCCATGGCCCCACCCTAACTTCTCCGTCTTTTTGTGGATACCATGTGTGTTTGGAGTAATGTTTGGTGTTCACTGTTGCACAAATGATTCTTGCTGGACTGAATTCTTGTCAAAATTGTCATTTCGAGGCATGGTAAAGACTATATAGTATTCTTTAAGATGGAAAAAATCAAAAGACGAGGTAATTAGAGTAATTTTCAGCAGAAGTGAATTATCGACACGGTGTTTTTCAACTAGTTTATTCGGCAACAGGTTGACATCTCTGGCATATGTGAGAACAGATGTATGCTGAAAAGCCTCAATATATCTGGAAATCCCTTGAGGTGACAGTATGATTTGAAGAAGCTTAGCATTGCTTTGGGTCTAGTTTATCTTAGCTAGACTGAGACCTAACATAATACTATTAGTCAAAGGTAAAACAGTCTATCTATTTAGGTTCTGTTGATATTCACCCTAGGCTGTTGATACCTGGAGGATTGGGCTTGTTGCATCAATTTGAGAAGTGTTATCTTGGCTAATCTACCTGCAAGCCAAAGCCCAAATTCCCTTGTGTCTCTGTGTCTGCCAACCTTTATAGAACTGCAGACTATGAGATCAACTAACAGAGGTTACCCCAAACTTTCCAGAGACACTGTTTGGATAAATACAAAGATATATACTAAAGCATTAATCTGCTTTATTCCCATATTGCTGTTTCTAAGAATGTCAAATCCATACCTTGTACTTAAACTTGGCAAAATGACACGCCTATAAGTTACTTTCTTTTTCATATTTCCAGTAAGTTGGCAAAATTTAGCAGAACTAGGGTTCATGCAGTTGGGCAGTAAACCTTCTTAGAAAAAAAACCTAATATATCTTTTTGGGGCAATATTGGGTTATGTTAAACTGTATTGCCAATTTGCTTCCAGATAACAAACTGGCTCTTGGCTGCAGTGAATTGCAACTATTTATCTACCTTTAGTTTTTCTTTACCAATTCTGCCAGTTTTCAGCATTAATTTACTGCTGCAGTAAAACTGTATTGCTTTCTTGATTTTTGTCTTCACAAGCTGGTTGATGTGAATATGTATTGCTCTTATAAGTAGCTCTCAAAACAGAACCAACTTTATCTACTCTCTGTTGTTTTGCTTGGTTCATACTCCACCAACCAATATCAAAACATCTACAGCAGCTATTGGATTGTGAAGCATTCCTGATTTTTGCCTCAACCATTTATCTGCCTATCTTTTGCCTTTCGCCTTGTCTGGTTATTTTTTGCTTTTCTCATGCTTGCTTCAAGTATAGATAGCAAGAGAGCAAATCACTCCAGGTAAATGTAATGTAAGAAAACATAATACTTCCATCCATTCTGGATTCTTGATTTTTTATCTTGCAAGAAGTAGCAGTGAAAAAACCTAAAATGAAGAAAGTTGTTCTTGGAAACAGCCCCTGGACGATTTTTCTGCTTTTCACACAAAATGTCTGTTGTTTCCAAATTTTTGAATGATGAATTTTTGCATGGTTAGCAAACTTGGATGGAAGATTTGATCTGCAGGAGCAATAATATTCTATTGGGATTCCTAAAAAAATTGTAGCTCTTGGATATTTTTCCAATGCTGATGTAAAAATTATTGCTCGTGGAAACATCTTTTAAGGCTTGAATAATTTTTTCATCCAGCATTCTTCAGAGGGTTCTGTTTACAATTAAGAATACAATATAGTAGCATATATACTTTCAAACTAGTTTTTATAAAAAGCTTCAGGAAGAATGTTGTTTTGATATACAAATTTGAAATTCTCCACTATTTTATTCTCCATCTATTTCTCTTACATCGTGCAACACTTTGAATAGATAAGAATAAATCTTAAGTAGTGGAAAGATCTCATTGCATTCTCGATTATCTCTGTTTTCCAAAACCGTATGAAAAAAGTGTAGTTCTTGGATACAGACCCTCAACCATTTATCTACCTATCTGCTGTGTTGCATGGTCTATTTTCTCTGGCTTTTCAGCTTTTTGCAGACTTCTTTTTCCTCTTTTTGAGGTGTTATGAGTTAGCTCGTGAGTAAGGCAAGAACAATTCTCCTTCACAAGCTAGCAGTTTGCTGGAAGAGGGCTTAACCCACAACAATGGCTCAACAAGACATTTACACTATACAGGAGTGCATTTTAGAAATGGCTTTCCAGTTGAATTTGAGCCTTTCCTGACCTTCTGCGGTGTAGTGGCGATCTATTGCTTCACTAAAGTTTTGAACTACAAAGCGGAAGTGATCTTCAAGTAAAAAGGCTTGAATTAGGTAACAATAATTGTGTGCCAACTCATCATCTTTTCTGTTGAGCAAAACTCCTGCTGCTTGATAGAACCGATTACCAAAACTAAGCCATTAGTGTGGATGGGCCATATTTGGTGGCCTTGGCCTTTTTTCTCGGAATGCCAGATCCTTAGCCTTTGCTCGGTCTGAGGTGTCTTTTAGCTAGTTTTGCAGCTTCGATGCCACATACATTTCGATGGTCTCGGCCTCGGTATCGGCCTCGGAGGCTCATGCCTTGGTCTCGTCCTCCGATGTCCTGGCCTCGACTACAAAGCTGCAAGCCATTTACAATGTAAAATGCACTACTGTATGTACATGTATATCCTCACCCAGAAATGTGATCCAGGCCTCCTTAATGTTTATGCCCATGGAGTATAAACCAACCCACTCCAAAGTAGATCACATTAGCTTCATGATGTAGGTGAAGATGTATGTTAATTCCTGACCTAGCTGTTTATGTTTTCTCTATGAGAATGTTTATGGATTTTAATGCTTCATAAACATACCCACAATGTCGAGGTGGACAACAATAACATTCAAGTTAAACAAGGTGTGGGTAGTTTTAGACAGCGCGATTCTCCCCCAAAAACCTTGAAAATGGTGTCAATACAGTACTGCTCACTATAATTTCTTGGCGATTGACATATCCCGCT
This sequence comes from Platynereis dumerilii, assembly GCA_026936325.1. Classification (NCBI taxonomy): domain Eukaryota; kingdom Metazoa; phylum Annelida; class Polychaeta; order Phyllodocida; family Nereididae; genus Platynereis; species Platynereis dumerilii. The sequence continues at coordinate 13,619,105 of JAPTHN010000016.1, read as the reverse complement.
CCCTTCATTTTTTTGTACAACCTTTAGTGCAACTTAACTACAATTTCCAATGATAACTTTGTCGGCTTGATCTTACATCATAAAATGATGCTTTTTGCAATAACATCATGTACAATTCCTCAAAATCACAATTAATTTGGTTTAAGTTTTCTGAGACATCATGAATTTTATTGTGATGGCTTCATTGGTGACATTTTATGAAGAATTGCTTCTGTTAAAATTCAGAAATGCTGCCAATGCAACTTAGATCATCATTAGAAAAACCCAACTCTCTATACTGTATTCCAGATATCACCTGTACCCTCCCAAGAGGATGTCAATGTGTATTTGGTGGAGATTTCTTTAGCATGGGTGTCTCCCATTCCTCTGTCATATCTATAACATCTCGATGACAGATGTACACAACAAAAATACAAAAGAACATCCTTTGTTTTTTAATGTCTAGAATGCAGATCTTGTGCAGATCTTGTGCCTCTGTTCTGAGTCAGCTTGGATGTATAATGTGAGTAGATAATCTTTGCAGCATGTACAGATGTACATGCATTTAGTGATAACAGAAACATCAGATGGATTATTAAGATAAAAGAAATGCAAGGGAATGAGGAGAATATGCAGTTTTTCCATGGCTGCAATGTACCTCCTGTTCCTCAGTTCTGAATCACCTGCATGGATTGCAGGATAATTTTTCCAAAAGCAAAATATTATTGGGTGATAATAGAAAATCAGGCAAGAAAACTTGACAACACTTTTCTCATCTCAGCACCACATCCTGTCAAGTGTCAACTCAAAGGCAGTGAAAGTTATTTTTTCATTCTCTCTTAGAAATGTATAGCTTCCATTTGCCTTATTGTTCATTTGCTATAGTTAAGTACATACTAGTGTTGTAGATATTAATTGACAGCCAAGAAAAATCATCACAAAATGTACAAACCCAGTTATATTTGGCTTAAAATTTATATTAATCCCATTAGTTTAATGATGATTTAAACATATATGGCAATTTGGCAAAATAGAATCGCTTTTAAAATCTGAATTTTACTACTAACATCTGGCGAAGTATTCAATAGTAGTTCACAAATTCCCCATCAATCAAATGAAGTGTTGAAGTGATGATTGCATCTACTCTTCACTTGAATATCAATTTACTACTGTGGATGACAAATTGTTTATATAGTAATTCGATGCAGAGTTATACTTTCATGAGATACATCTACTGTCATTTAGACTAAGATCGAGTATCTTGAATATCTGTGAGTAATGATTTAGAAAGGGCTAAATATGTCAACAGTCAGTACAATTTGTGTTGATTGATATTTGATAGTTTTCAAGTATTGTACCTACTTGGGTGTTATTGGGGGTGCCATGGTATCGATTCCATGGAGATTTGAAGCTAACAGTAACTGAGAAATGTACACTTTGTTAATTGATTCAGCTTTGATTGATAGAGTAGACTTCAGGCTTTACCTAGCATAATTGATTTGACTCAATTGTGCTTGAAAAATACTTTCCTCCACAAGGTCTATCAGACTTGGCAGGTACTAATGTATCTACTTACTGTCACTGAATTCAGACCAATAGTTTTGATTCTATATATCAAAATCAAGCTATTGTGCTCAATTGTCTGACTATCTCCTTACTTTTTTCCAGCATCAGGGTGATAACCTGAAGCATGCAAGAAATTAAATCGTGAATATTGAAATATTTCAGCCAACCCAGCAAAACAAAGTTTGGAGGAAACATTGCAGAAGTTATCAAAGATACAAACCTAATCCAGGCTATATTTGTCTGGGCCATCATTTGTCCTCGCAGAACACCCGGAACTAAAATGAAACATCAGGCCTTCAAAGTTTCAAATGAATGATACTTATCAAAAAAATATCAGCTAAAAATGTTATGTGCTTTTTATAAAAATTCCAAATCATTCTCAAGGAGTCAAGTACACCTTGCAGAACAGTAACCTGCAGAAAACTCCCAGTACCTCAAGGCATCACACTGTTTATGCAATATAGTCAAAACCACAGTCATACTATCTGGCCAGGTTTGGAGTGTTTGTTGTAACAACACACAAAGAAAACATAACTAAAGTCAATGTACCCTCTGCAAGCATGATAGGATGAATACCAACCAGCTTAAGAGTGGTACAAGTTATCTTAGAATGGTACATGTTGATACATAGTATGCTTCTGCCCTTACATGTACAGCATGAGTTACATGCATTCTGTAACTTGGTACCTTTATCAGATTCTGGTTGGTTGGACAAGTAGAATGTTTAAGATAGTGTTGTGGGCAACTGGTCAGTTGCTCATCGCTGGCCTTGAGCAACTTCGTTCCAGGTTCCAGCTTTTGGTACGAACTGACTGTTTCACTTCTTGAGTCCTCACAGATTTCACATTCTTCACATTCTTCACAGACTTCCATAGTCTTCACAGTCTTCACAGTCTTCACAGTATTTACTGTCTTTACGGTCCAATGTTTGACACATGAAATGGAATAGTCTCTTTCTGCAAACATTGTTTCACAAATGTTAATTTTGGATTAAAATGTAGTCTTCAAATCATCAACTATAAAAGTTTACTCAGTCTAATTGAATTGTGTCATAAATACAATACAACAGTAAAAGCTCTCTTGAAATGGCTCTGTCTCTCGGCAACTTTCAGTCGAAGGTAATGGTATTATACAGGAAGTCAAGCTCCATGCCACATACTTTGATCTGTGTTGATATCATGTAGAATGACAGATGATTGCAGATCAAAACACTGGGTCAATGACATGCACATAACATTTACATCATAACTGACCAAACAAATCCTACATCAAGCAATATTCTATGTAGAACAATACAACATACAACATGTAAGGCAACCGGGGAGTACTATAACATAACCAATTTGAAGGCTGAAGACAGATCTTTTCCAAACCTTGTATAAATGTTTGGATAATGATAAATGTTTAACATGTTTACAAACACCATCAGTACACAGAGTGCAAACATGATATTGTAAGTGGTTACTCATGTTCACAGAAATGCATAATGTTGATACTAAGATTGAGATTATGATTCTTACATGTTGGGAAGTCTGCAAACTCTGCATATTGTCAAGTTTACCTGAGTTATCATCACTTACCAACATTTGTGAGTCATCTGTAGTCAGACTTTCTTTACCACATTTCCAGATGTTGCGCCTCATCATGAGTTGTAAACTACCCCGCAACAAATGAATGTTTTGTAATGTTGAACAAGTGAGAATGAAATGTATATTTTATATGCCGAGTTAATTTACCTCAGTAGCCTGTCCATGTTTGACAATTTAGGTCCTGAACACAAAGGTTTGAAAATTGGCGAATCATCCACCAAATATCATGGAAGAAGCAGCTCGCCTTGAATTGTGAATTGGTTTTGGTTGTGTTGTTCTCAAAATGTTTAGATCTTTCCAGCAATAACCGCCGATGAAGTTGACTGTTCTCTCGACGTCTCTGAGGCTTATTCTACAATCTTAAAAAACAACAGTATCTATCTTAATAAAAGTGGATGCCAATGAATAATCATCATGAAGGTCCTTTTTCAAATACTACCTGTTCGACTGGAAGTAGAAGACTTCAGTGTGCACTCTCAATTACACACTGCTATCATCATCATGCCTCAAACAAATTGATCTCTGCTGTGAAGACTTAACCTTCTCAGAGGTAGAATTGATACAGTACTGACAATACAAGAAAGTACTGGTAGAAATATGGTAGTCTATTGCTTACATTGCTTTTGCCAATAGTAATTTTCTGCATAGAGCAACTGACCAGTCTTGACCATGAATTATGTGAGTTGGTTATTGATGAGGTCAGAGTCTGACAAATTGCCAGGATAACAGGTTACAGCAGCCTCACACACAGTATACTCAGTACACTGACATCATGGAGGAGCAGACCACAAAAAAGTACATGACTGCTTTGAGCTTTTGAGAGTTGCTTTCCGCAACAATCTGAAGCTTTAGAAAAAACGGTACACATGGAATGATACTAATTGACGCGGATTGATGCAGATTGAGGAGGATTGGTTTGCATTTTCTGCTTTGATATTTAGTTTATAGTACCATTTCTAGGTAGTTTAGATTGGTATAGATTAATATGCGTCATTCCGATATGGTGGATGATCTACAAATCAAGTCTTGCCTTTCCCAAAAGGCTACACTTGTTAACATCAGATGCCAAATTGACATACTGTGTTGTAAACTTATTTTGAATTTGAGGACCAGTACTGAAACTGAGGAACTGTAATGAAGGTAACACTTCATATTTTCTTCATAGTACATATATTGTTACGGTTACTCATACAAGAGATGATTGTGGCGTGTGTCATCTTCGCATACAAAAATTCCGGAAGCAAGATGGCGGAATGATGGATAAGTTGACCTATTGGCATCTTCTGATGGAAACAAGCTAAGAGGTGTGAATCCAATACCCTAATGTACTCTAATTTGATGCAGTGTACTCATATTTTGTATGGGTCATGCAATGGAGTACCTCAAGGAGCTAGGGTGCAACAAGCACTATTGCATTATTTTACACCTCAGTGCTAATAGTAATGGAGTAATGGATCACTAACAGTGCCTTGAGTGTAGAAGTGATGTTATTAGATCATCTTGGATCACCAAGAAATAAGCTATGGGAGATGAGTACAATCAATTAGATATGGCACATCAGTTTTGGGATGCATAATATTTCAATGTGGTATCTCATGTTCATAGTTCAACAGCGTTCACATAATCAGGACAGGAATGCAAGATTATGTACCTTGTATGATATACTTCGCTTCTTTTAATGAAATTAAGAAAATGGTAATAAAGTCAAATTAATTTTAATGGCTAGCCAGTCACATGCACTTAGGATATAAAATGTGATCTACAGACAGAAAATATATGGATGTCAATATGCATATCTAAATATTATCTCGTATCATAGTATCTGCTCTTCAGTTGGAATATATTTGTGCGGCTATGGATAAAAAGCTGATGGTTCATCCACGGCGAAAAAAATTATAGCTGAATTCATTGGAGATGAATACAAAACCAATCACCCTCCTCAATACAAGCTATACTACTGGGTTTACAATTTGGCAAACCCAAAAGATTTGACAAACTAAATATTCTTATACCTTATTTCTTTGCAATTGAAATCTGAACAGGAGAATGAACCAGTGACCCAAATTTCGTGTTAGCTCTTGATAATCCATTCATCATGTTTGTTGAGCCAGCTGATTCTCACAGCAAGGTGTCCAGTTATTAGTCATATTTGTGGGGAGAGATGTTGTAATACACTGGCTTAGTATCAAAGGTCAGATGCAAACTCCAATCAATCAAGATATTTGACTTTCAACAGTATTGGACCACACCCTGACTGTTGATAGTAAACTAACACCTTACTGTTACATAATAAAGTATTGAGTGCTACATTGTATTGGAATATAATGGTTAGTGGATATTCATTTAGCTATTGCACATTGATTTTCATTGATGTTATATTGATTTTATTGCTGAAACATTTGAGTGATTAGCTGACATTTGTTTTTTGATTTGCTTCGTCTAGTATTTCTGAAAAATAAGTGCACATATCAAATAAGGCTGATCCAGAAAAATTAAACATACCATGTGCTGGTCTATTAGAATTGGATGTTTTCAATGCCAAACAAAGCATACATTTTTGTCTTGGCCTCTATATTAATAAGGCCATCAAGTGCAGGAGCTGGCAATTCAAAAAGTTTGTATTCCGTCTCACACATGATATAGAAAACATGTTAGGGATATCAGTTTTTGCTGGATATATCCCAGCCTGTCACAAGCTAGCATTGTCTATTTTTGCAAAGAAATGTCTCAGATGATATGACACAACTTTTTGTCACACTTGTTTACAATAGGAAACCTGAATAGGAAACCTGAATATGAACTGTATGTTGGGTGTATTTATCTAAAGGGGTTCCTTATAATTGCTTCCAAGTTCATTTCTGTCAACATTTTTGCTCTGGTGTAAAATTGTCCACATTCACACCTGAGAAAACACAACACTAAATATTTTTTAACGTTCTGTATTATTTTGACTGGCAGAAAAAAAGGGTTCTTATGCTTGGATCTCCATATGTAGTGCAAATAAGGAATTCCAGGAGGTATTAAATCTGATGAATTTGATTATTAGATAAGGAAAGCAAGCTATTTGACCTGTGTGTTAGAAACAAAGTCAGTGAACACCTTTTTGAAGAGGAAATAATTAATGTTGACTATGATCTCAAAAAGCAAAAGCAGTTCACATGATATGTGTCATGTAATGATTCAAGAATTGTGTATATCACACATAATAATACATGCTTCACAACATGTGTGGTCTCTCAGACTTACTCCAGTTCCTTCAAACCACACAAAAGATCCAGCACACCAAAAAAAAACCAAAACCAAAAAAAATATCTAGACCAACACGTGCTGAACCAACCTTTTGTCTGCTACCATAGAATAACGATACTTTAATTGGAATCAGGTGCACACATCCATTCTTCTGGAGTTTTGTTCTTTCCTTCTGCAGAAACTTCAATCCATCTTTCTGGATTTACTGGAGAACACATGTCCTTGGTCAATACTTGGGTCTGCCAAAACCATTTGGCACAGAAATGATCAGACATTCTTCTTTCTGTAATTGTCTTCTGTAAGTTCTGTTGTTATTTATTCTCTACTATTTTTCCTGCCAGGCTCAGGAAGTTTGTTTTCGCATCTGCTCCAGACAGTAACTATTTCTTTTCTGAAAGTCAAGGTTGTGGTAATAAGCCATGGTTGAAAAATATGTATTTGTGAGTGCTTTCAGTACATATATCTTGAAGAAATATTGACTATAGATGTGAGCATCAATGGTAAGATCATTAGAGTTATGTAGTGCTTGATGGATTTACATTATGCTCATTAGCACTGATTAGCATGCAGAAACAATGCACAAGACTTAGTATAAGGATTGGCAGACAGATAGATAGATAGATAGATAGATAGATAGATAGATAGATAGATAGATAGATAGATAGATAGATAGTTAGATAGATAGTTAGATGGATAGATAGAGAGATTTATTAATTGATTGATTGATTGATCAATTGATTGATTGATTGATGAGTTGGTATTAAACAGAATTTTAGAAACCCAATAACTGATTAATATAAATGATTTGCATAACCAAATGAGCAGGGCAGACTCGGAAGTTCATCAAAATACAATTGGTAAAGGTCTAAAGGATGCTTTCTGATACATTGTTGTTGTCAAAAATGCAGAGTCAGCAATTTGGTTGGAACATGACATTGAATATGGACAGAAAAATGTCGAACATGCCCATTGGAAGATTTCGGTAACATCAAAGGGCTTCAAAGCATTTCTTGGACACTTGCAGGACAACAATACACACTCAAAGCCAGATTGCTGGACACCCTATATATCCAAGCCATCCCTGGGAATACCCTGGTGTTGACTTAAGTCATATCTTTTTCCTGAAACGTGTGTGCATTGTGTGGTGATTCCTGCTTTCTACTGAATCCTTTCCATGATTCCAGCTGTTTCTGAGCCCGTCTTCAAGGCATCTTCCATCAAGTTGTATTCTCTGGCATGTTCCAAGCATGGACCACAGCATGGCTTGCAAGCAAGGTTTGACCTGTGGTAAATTGGGGTGCTGACAACATGGCCAAACACATGAGTTACCATGGCAACCAGAGGATGATGCTGCTGCTGCTGCTGTGTCGGGGGATGAACTGTGAGGAGATGCTATGGAATCTCGTGGAATCTCGTGGGGAGCAAGAACAGCATGACAGAGCCACGACCCTGGCCACACCCTCGTAGTACTAGTACAAGTGCTTGTGGGTCATGACAGATTTCAGTTTTGTGTCAGGATATATGAACCTGTATTGTTCAAGGAAGTTGTTCATGGTCCTCAATTGTGTCTGGTAGTAAAACATTGGTCGGGTGTGAATATTTTAGTAGTTGCATTGGGAGCTACCAGCCTATATCAGCCTACCAAGGTTAATGTTAAAATGGAATCAATTATTAAATATTAAACAAAAACGTGACTTGGGTTTATGATTGCCTGTTCTCTTTAATTCTGGAAACACTAATGCTACAAATAAAATATCTGAATCTGAATCTGAATGAATACTAGTATTATATATTAGAAATAGAGTGTAAATTTGGGAATTTTCATACAATTGTTTCATCTATTTGTCAGAATTATGTTTGTGTGGTTCCCTCTTCCTGCAAAGATATCCATCCTCAGTCCTGACACCATTCTGTGTACAGACGCTCATGAACCTCTGGTATGGTGTATATCACAACACAAACTGAGCAGGACAAACCATAGCTTCATATATGTCCATGGACAAACATAGGACACTGCCTCTCTTCAGATAGAGCCAGATAGAACATGTTCCCTGTATGGCTCTATTGCACACATAACAAAAACCAGAAGGGTCCAATATAGATTTAGCTCTGTATATATTGAGTTATATAGGCATCTGGCAGTTCAGTGCCCTGTAGGGTTGTAGGGGGATGAGTCATGTGTGGTATTGACTCATATGTTACTACAGACCCTCACCAGCTTACCAAGAACCTGTAGACTGGCTGTTTTGCAAGATCTTCAAGAAAAGGTTGTGAAATGGATTCCCCTCATTGCAATATCGTTCTCAAATGTGAGCTTTTCCCATAATTGGGCAATTCAGTAACGACCATTACACCTCCGACACCACGACATTTTGCTCAGCTCCTGTTGCAGGAGCTTTGGTTGATGGCTTTTATATGATGCCCCTGTTACATGGCCTCAATTGTGCCTGTTTAACAATGAAATAGCTAAGGTGTAATAGTAGGGCTACACAAGCTGCCAAGTGTCTGATCTGTAAATCGGGCTTCACGGAATTGCCTTATTGGAAATTAAATTTCTTATCGGAGAAAAGAAATCGTGAGGAGAGTAAGCGTCGAAATTGACTCCTGAGGAGTGAAACTGGGCCACTTCTTATTCTGTGAAAATCACATGCTACTTCTAACAGTGTAGGGCCACTGACCCAACCAAACGCTTCATTTGACCCAACTGTATAGTTCTGGTCTGCTTTGTGTTCTTAGCTGTCTTCAGCTTCACTTTATCATGGTCTTGCACTTGGCTTGAGTGAGTGACACTTGAAATTGTTGAACACACCAATTAACAGCTAATAAAATAGATATTGAATAAGTGGGTCTCATGACTCAGAAAAAGGGTGTAGATGGTGTGCCTCATTCACATCTCATATCTTCATATCACTTCCTGTAGATGGTGGATGACTCATAATATATATACCCACCTGTAGCCGTTTGCTTAGTCTCATCATAATATGATTTCTTTGGTGAATGTTTTGGAGAACCCATTGTATTATTTGTGGTGTGCCATTGTACTTCTTCGAAATGTGCTGGCTGTGTGAACTTGTGACTCACCTAATCTTATAATTTATTTAAAAGGCAGTGCACTGCTGATGGAAGGTCACCTTAGTCAAGGCATCTCTGATTTAGATTATTTCATTTCATCTGGAAATACAAATATTTAACTTACATAATTATATCCAGCAATACTTCAAGCAGCATTTTCAGGCTTCTCTCTTTATAGAGGAAGTGAAATAGCGTAAAAGAGCACGTCATGAGTCGTTTCTGGCTTAATTACCACCAAGAGAACCTCCTAAAGTCTGCACACACGACTTTAACTTAAACCAGGTTCAACTATTTTGACCAATTTAGACATGAATCAATCAACAGTACTTCACTATGTTCAACAGCACAACCATATGGTTCAACAGCTCAGCTGAGCCTGTCCAGTGGCTGTTTAAACAACTGGTCAGTGAGGCAATTGGTTGGGTAAATATTGACAGGGGAAAGTAATGGTGAAAGTTGGCCCCCTTGGTCACTCCTTGTGAAATTTGATAAGAGGCAATTAGGTGAAGTATCATGTTAGTACATGCAGTGTGCTAATTGCTCTATCTAAAATTGACCCACGTATATTGATGGTAAAGGTGCAGTGCTATATGGTGGGTTTAAGGTCACAATACACTGAATGTTGACATGATACACAGATAGGTAGATATGTAGGTAGATAGATAGATAGATAGATAGATAGATAGATAGATAGATCGATAGATAGGTAGATAGGTAGATGGGTAGATAGATATCATAAAAATAGATAGATGGAGATAGGTGGATATATGTATAGACAGATAGACAAATAAATAAATAGATAGATAGATAGATAGATAGATAGATAGATAGATAGATAGATAGATATTGATTGATTGATTGATTGATTGATTGGTTGATTGATTGGTTGATTGATCGATTGATTGACAGATAGGCACTTTAAAAGGGAGATTCTGAATATTGATTTGCAGAAATATAAATATAATAAGCAGATATGGATAGATAGGCAAATCAGAAGAATGTTGTCTGCAATTAGTTGAAGTATGTTGGCAATATCCACTGTCCTAATTACTGTACCTGAAATAACCCGATATATATAGGTTAGAGTGCAATATACAACCCCAGACAAACTTTAACCCCAAAAACTTACCCCACAGGATCACAGGACATCTTGAAAGGATCCTAGTTTGACCCCAGACTGACCTTAACCCTTTACCCATCATATCTGTTTGTCTTCCTCCCCAAAGTGCAGATCATCTGGATAATTCGGCTATAGATCATGTCAAATTAGGATACAAAGTTAATTTTAAAAGTTGTTAAAAAATTCCAATATTTTTGTGAATTTGGATAATATATTACAATCCTTTTCTGCCAATTTATTAATTACAAATAATTGCATCAATTGAGAGGCATTTCAATATTTATGTTTTTGGTTTGAAATATATTGGGCTTTTAACAAGGCGAATTTGGCAATCTGTGGTTCACTTATTTAATAATATTTTCTTCTTTTTTTCAGGTAAGAATAAATCTAAAACTTCAGTTTTCACAAAATCTGGAGGAGTTACTAACTTGTAAGTACTACTTTTAAGAACAACCTCTGTCAACAGGCATTGCATGTAATGTCATTGTAAACTGAAAACTTGGCAGAATATTGCTTGCTTGTATTGCATCGAACCCTCACCAAATCTAAGAAAGATATTTTTACTGAAAGCAAGTACTTCTTTGAGAGATACCCCTGTCTGAGTTTCAACAATCAATATGGCTTGTCTTGACCAAGGCTACTAGAAAGTCCATAATGGCCATTGACCACACTTAAATTTCCTTGACTGACCAAGTGCACACTTTAGTTGTCCTCAGTGTCCTTAAAGACTTCAAGTGGATTTAACACTGAACAGTCACTGACCAGAAGACAGGGACCAGTTGACCTTCTTCAGTTGTAGCCCTGAAAACAGCTTTCCATTTGCTAAATTTAGTTCAATTTGATGTCTAAAGATGTTATGATGACTTGAGTGATTTTAAAAGCTGGTGAAATCGAGTCAAAGGGGATATCTTATTTTTATAGTTAGTAATGAGAACTTTCTCAGAAGAAAAAACAGCTGAGAATATATTTGTAAAGTTGAAAGACAGGTCTGCATAGAGTTAAAAGACTTACAGACTGAACCAGATGGCCAGAAACTATACTGGGGATAGACAAGATTCCCGCTGGATCCACTAATAGCCAAAAAGACAAACATACTGCAAACTTTATAGACAAGCTAAAACAGCAATTACTGTAAGAAATATCCTCATGGAAGCAGGGAGATAAATTATCCCCTTAATTATTAATCAATGACAGAAGTAAAAAATAGAGAAGGTCTACTAAAGAAAATATGCATTTAAGAAATAAATTGGGTTCTCCACAAGCCAGGGTGGTACCAATTAAGCAGTTTGCTTCTTGAATGTGATAGAAATTACTATTTTGATATATCTCTTCAGGAAGTTAAGTTTATGGATTTGGATGGGATGATTTTAGTTTTTGGTTTTGCCAGTTATTGCCTATAATTTACTATATCTATTCATAAATATATACGTTTTGTAGTGATTCTGTGTGTGCATGATATTTAGGATAATTAAATGAGCAAATTTAAATTATTTATAAATGCACCAAATCGTATTCACTTTGTCCAATATACACCAGACTGAAAGTCTGAAACAGACAGACTCACAACATCAAAGCTTTAGCATTCAGCATTGCTCCTATAGCTCCTATAGCTCCTATATGCTGTAGCCCTGCTGGAGCCCCAATGCAGCATAGAACATGGTGGCTACTATGGATTTGGCCTGGCCCAACTGCATGCAGCAGCAACAGCTAGCATCCCAGAGCTCACTCAGTGAGAGGATTATAGCAGAAGGGTGTAGTTCATACTGTGGGATACCTTTAAGACATTGTATTGACATACAGATCCACAGAGATCATCTGTATACAGTGTACTTTATGCTGGATGTATTGAGTGTTTCTTCTGGATATAAGGATTAACTTGTCTCTCATAAGGTAAGCAATTGTGATATGATTATACGTTTGGATAGGATGCTATGTTACATGCTCTTCAGCATGTGGTACAGGCCTATCATACAGGCCTTGTATAGTGAGCATGGGGTTTGTCCATGGTATAGGGATTGGCCTGTGTGCATCTGTGTGTGGTGTACTTATTTTCATTAGGATTTGGAATTTGACTTAATTGGGGTAAACACAACTAAGCAATTATGACATTACTGTTGGCACTGTATTATAAGGTGGATGCCAGGGCTGTTGGTATAATTATACTGTTTTCCATGCTCCTGAGCATGTGGTACAGAGCTATCATGGAGGCATTGAATGCTCTTGGCTTGTATGGTTTGTCACACTTGCTAGCATTTAGTTTGATCAGGTACACATACCTCATTGTTTTTGGTAACTAACACAAGCATTCAATTAGTTGTTTGGGGTGAAAGTATTGCTTTGTTCCGGGATAGGTAACTGTACATATTATTATTCAGCATTGCACCATTGCATGATCTATCAAAAAGTGATCTCGTGTGTACGGTACCTGAAATTTCCAAATTAAATAAGAGGTCTAAAGTTGGAGACACTATTCTATTCTGCTGTGTTTGATCAATGCAAGCCAGTCAGTAGACACAAAGGCAGATTATCAATGATGGTAACCTGCCTTTGGTGGACAGTAGAGTGCATCCCCCTTTTTGGTCAAATACAGATTCCAGATCACACCATTGAGGATTTCAGGGATGTGCCAAACAATCTGTGTTTTATGCCATTTCGTTCAATCTGATTATTTCAGCAATTCCATTCAATTTTGGAGATATTCGTGATAGTAGAATTGTGAAATTAAGCATGCAGTGGATGTTCATGCCCTTATGACCTATATGAACTTTGACACCAAGGTCAATAATAGCAATTTGAAGCTTCAATATTGGATGAGAGAATGCAACAACTATTATTGGTGGTTACTATAGTTGCTACCATAACAGCATGCAAAATACCATGGAAATATGTCACAGAAATAAATGTGTAACACTGTAGCTGGTATATAGTTTCTGTAGAGAAATCATAATAACAGTATCACACTATGTGGTGGAAAAAATGGTTTATCATTTATAAAGGGGAAAAAATAAATCCCAATTCCCCATTGCTCTATGGAATGTCAACCCGGCTTATTTCAAGTTATTGGAATTTATAGTGCTCACCATTATTTGGAGCATATATAAGCATATCAGCTGAGAAATAGTGGTTGGTTTTGCTTATAGAAGTCCTGTGACTAGACATTTTATTGTCTTCCTTCAGTGTTAAACAAATAATTTTTGCTCAGTACAAAATGTTGTTCTAGATAAGCAGCCATTGCTTTCACAAAGAAAACAAGTGTGATTACTGTCTAATATGTGCTGGTTTAAATTATAATTATTGCACACACCCATCTTAAATCCTAGTCAGGATGACACACACCATTCAGTACCTGAATGTCTTCAATATGTGTCAATGTTTGAATCAGTATGACACCATGACAGTTACCAGTGTAACTGTCATGATCACACCATACCAAAATTGGGATTTCTGCTTATTGCATTTGATATGATTTGATGCTTGCTTAAATTTGGACTCCATAACAACTGGTAGTATATTAGGTTGACGTTTGGATAATGTGATGTCATGCTTTCAGTGCCATTTCACTGCTGGGGCAAGTGACTAATCACTGGCATTATATATGATGTCATGATTTAGAGTGAAAATTGTAATTTTTCAATGTATCAATTGCAATGGTTAAAGCAATCAAATTGAAACAGTGCTGCAAGACCAGTACCGAAGCACATGCGGATGAAGATGCTTGTCGTGTTAGTCATGGTGCCGCAGCTGTAGCTGCTGCTGTTCCCAATGGTGCTGATATAAGCATCTCGATAGATTTATATCGTCAATATATGATTCATAAACACCAAAGTGCGATGAAGCAGTGATGGTAGGGTTAAGATATTTTTGAACAATTTGCTGTTAAATGAGACTCGATTGCCAACCCTAACCAGAGTGCAAGTGGCTTGGATAAATGAGGTTCTGTTAGATGCTTTCATTGAAGTTCATAGCGATGAAGTGTTTTTTCTGTGAAGATCTGATCCATGTATTTATTAAAAATGGAAAAAAAAATTTCGTGACTGTGATCAGTCTGAATCTCTCATTATGATGCAGTGATTTCACGTACTGCGTTGAATTGCTTAAAGGTAGCTAAAGGGTTCGCATACAAGTGTATATAAGTGCAACAAACTGTTTTGGGTTCTATATGAATCATTATATAGCCCAATTAAGGTTTGATATTGCCAAAAGTACACCAACATACCGAGGTATCATGCAATTACTTAATATCATTGTTGGCCTTGTACCATTATCTTGTGTAAGCATGTGCCAACCACCCAGAAATCTAGAATTTTTCTTGATTGAAGGATTTTTGAAAAATGACAGAGTAAGCAATTTAATAATTTGGATAATTTGATGTTTTGTGTAGATTTTCCAATATTTCTATCAGCTTTAGGATAGTCCATGACATTCTAATTGATAGAATTGGAGATATGCTTTCAACAAAATGCTTTCAAACATCATGGTATTAATTTATTTCTATGCTAATATTAACTTGGCTTGCTTTAGGGTCTTGTTGTGACTGTAGAAATCAAAGTGTGACTCAAGAGCACATATTCTTCAGTATATGTTCTCTATTACAGTCTAAATGTTTTGACTGATATTTGTTCATGACGACTTCATTAATTTCCTGCATGTTCTTTGGGATGCTACTTGAATCTTCATGAAATAATGTTTTATTGTTGTTTTTATTTTTGAAAACTTATAAATAGCAATGACAGTGACAGATTACAATTGATTTATGACCAGCTTTTGTGACATATATATAAGCCTTCATAATGTAGTATTTTCAATTGACTCAGAATCCAAAATTACAAAACACCAGAAAATATAAGTACAGGATGTTTACTGATGACAAAGATATAGTTCAGGGTAATAACTGCAATTACACTTAATATTCTGGCTAAATGTAGTCTATTTGATATTCACCCTTCATGCTACATAACAGGGTTGACAATGTTAGTGTTTTATGAGTTTGTCATGATCAAAACTACAGAGACCTAATATTATACAGTTTACATTGTATATGCCAAACCTTTCAAAGAAGATAGCAGCATGATAGGTCAGTCCGGTATTGGCTCTCTGGCACTCCTTTGAAAGCGAAAGAGTAATTTTGTTCCAAGAAACTAGAATACTTCATTATAAATGTAAGATGCTTTCAAATGTAGAAAGTAGCCGGTATTCTGGAAGAAAAGGTGAAGTGAACAGTGACTGTATCGAGGTGTAGAAATATCAGAAGAAAGCAGTGACCTTCGTGTAAGTCTTGTAGGTACGCGCTCTTAGTTTGGGTTGAAAATACTTCGATTTGTACTTTAATTATTACTAGGTGAATAGTAGGTGATAATAGTATTATCTTGATCATTGATCAATGTTAACTTGTTAGCATAATATTTACTAGAGGTTTTCATTGAATATTTACTTAAGGTTTTCATTCAATTGTGAGATTAAAAAGGCTTTATCGAGCTTATTGATCACACCCTGTTAAGCCAGAGCAGTCAATATACTCTGGCTTAACAGCCAATAATCTAGTCTAATTAGCCAATTTTGTGGCTGACAGTAATATGGCCATAAATGTAATTTGTGGCTTATGGCAGTTTGTTTGAAAAATGTAATTCTATTTTGCTTAATCCTTTTGTGTTCTACCTCAGGCTTATGGAATCTGTTTTTAGAATAACTGGATGTTTTTACAAGGCAAGAGCCTTAGGATAACTCCATACAAATTAGATCTTATTGTTATACAATGTCATGTATGTGATGAACACGATGAAAGCAGAGGGCTTTTATGCAAGTTATGGTCAGTTGTCTTTGATCATCCACTTGCATACTATAAATCATCCTAAAGCATAACTTCCCAATCAGGTTCTGTTAATTTCAAATATGACCCATGTATTATGAAAATGTGTTTTTCTTGCATACATGTCTTTTCCCCTGGGTTACAACTTGGCCTATTGTACAACTTTGTCAAGCCTCCTTAAGCCCTCTTATCTGGATCATTTTGTGGAGTCCTCTGTCTGTGCAATGCAATGCAATGCTTCTACACTGTCTTTTTACATGTCCTGTAAAAGCAGTCTTGGAGAGACTGTAGTTTTGCAGCTCGAATTGTCATCGTGCAAAACAAAATCTATTTTTCGACATTTTATGAACAAGAACCCGGGGCTAATAAGATGGGGCATCCTATGTAAACACAAGGCATTTAATGGTGTTTGTCTTTCTTTTGCTATGAGTATGATGCTCCTGGGCTATGATAAATTTGATATGTTTATTGCTCCAAGCTTCGATTATTGTTCAGAGGCACTTGTTCTAGAATTTGTTTACTATCTGTATATAAATAATGGCTTATCACCCTGGGCGATTTACCTTGTAAATCTGCAAATGGCCAGGATTCTATGACATTCTAGGAATACAGTGTACTGACAGCTACCAGTAGTTTTGCTTTAGTTCATTGTGTCAGTCACATATGATATGCATGCTGTGTGTAAGTGAAAAAAGTAAATTTATCACCTTTCATATTTTCTTTTGGATAATTTGCAGTGAATATCTTCTTCCCAGAAAATGGCGACTGTTTCTTTTGAAGTATTAGCATTTGAGCATTTACGTCCATATTTCTGAAAAGGATCTTGTCAAACAATTCTCAAATCATGACAGACCTGTGTTCAGCAGAGAAGAAACAAATTATTCATGTATGGCCTATTCCCGAAAAGCGTCTTCTCAAACAGTTTGTTGTACAGTGTGTATGTGTCACCCATGATACTTTTCCACTGAGTAATTTCCTTTTGAAGTTCTTTGATTTTCCAGACGGATAAAAACGATCATATTTGCCATTTTTTGAAAACTAATTCATGTGGAGTTTTTGGTGCTATTTTTGTGCAATCACCTACTCATCTCACGAGGATGTATCTCATGAATTTAAAGTATTGTCAAGTTGGTTATCTAGAAAGTGAAGTGAAATAATTCCAAGTATTGCAACAGTTTCGTTTTGCTGGACTTCAGTCTGTAGTATCAGTACACTATAAAATTGTATGAACTGAGTCGCTCATACAATTGGGTGTGATGGTTGCACAATTCCTTAGAGCTGGCATTGCTTGTTGTTTTCAGCTAAGATAATCTGTCTGTAATTCTAGCTGAAAACAACAAGCTATGAAAGCTCAAAGTAACACAACCATCTCACTCAATCAGCTCACTCAGTTCATCATATTTTACAGTGTAAATTACTTGAACTGCAGGTGCAAATACATTTTCTCACTGAATATGTCCAATCCTTGTACACGAACAAGCACTTATGGGCTGGTCAAAATGGCTGACACAACGTGACTTTTCGTGACATCAGAGGATCAGTGATGTCACACCTATTCTGTGGTCTGCAAAATGTGTGTAGGGCTTGACGCTTATGCAAAATGGACCAAAATGGTTGTCAAAAACGAGGCATTGACACATAATGGGAAGTAGATGCACTTCCAGACAACAAAGATGTATGGAAATCAGGTGCTTGGGGATCTCGTATAGACCTGTTCTGCATAAAAGAGGGATGCTGCAGTTATTTGGTGCAATTCTAGGTGTTCGATACTTAGACACATCATGACAGGTACTAGGGAACATAGACACGACCTGCGTCTACTTTCAGTGCAGTGTATGTAGCGTGGCATTATAATAAATTTTTTAAAATAAAGTCGTGGTCTACAATATTTGGTGTCCACAAGACTCCATTTCTAATGAAGTGAAACGTTTTTGGGTACATGTAATTTATCGAATTTAGACAAGTTTGATGATCAATGATCAACTGTATTGTTGTGTGACACATACATTTGCATAGATATCAAAATTTATGTATAATCTTCCCTTTAACTTAAAAGTCTCCTCATACGCTTTCGATCTGCACCCAACCTGATCAATACGATAGACCTCCATTTTCCTCTATTAGTCTGCTGCTGTACACTGATAGATGATATTGAACGCACATGTAACATATACTGTCCAAATTTCTATTTTCATGCTCCTACCAATACCTTCGATCTATCTGCAGCTTGGCATCTGAAATAGACTTTGATCTAATCGACAACAAGCACCTAACCTAGTCAATACGGTAGATCTTCTCCTTTAGTCTGCTGGCATACATTGATAGATGATCTCGAAGGCATGTGCAGCATAAAGGGGGAGCTATCCGCCCATCAGACTGGTCATTCCGCTCATCCATGGGGAGATGGCATCATGGCAGTCTAGATGCACCGATGACCGGATAAGCGAATAGCAGCCAATAGCATCGCTTTAGCTTCCATCTTTGAACAGCATCTTGCATCTCTAGTTGCTGTTGTTGCTTGTTGGCATCATTGTTCTACTCCTGCAGCCACATCAGTAAGCACATCAGCAGCTCAATCAAGTATTCCCATCATGTGCCCCTCTGAGGGACTGCCAGACTCAAATGTGGTTTATGGGACCGGCCAGTTCTTCTTATGTGTTTCTAGTTCTTGTTCTATAGTAGTGGTTGCCTGATATGCATATGCCTTTTGCCAGTAGAGAGCTATTGTTTGCCATTACTGTGTCTTTCTATAAATCTTGTGTAGGCTAAAATAGCTCATACTGCAGTATAATTGGACTTTCGATCTGGAGGCAGTTGAGCCAATTTGAGCTTTCCTTGATTTGTGTCTTCACACCAAATCCAAGATTGTCTCATGATGTCTTGTATTAAGAACATCAGATTGTTCTGGTAATGGACAGTACAAAATTCTTCTCTTCATCCAAGCCATCTACAATGTATCTCTGATGTCAGGATGTATCTTATACCAACATAGGTGTCCTTCGATGATTTGAATATGATGAATCAGTTCTCGAACGATTATCGCTAGGATGAAAAATGATATACTTAGAATATCCCTGAAAATGCAAACATAACATTGAAAAAAGGTGGGGAATTTTATGTTGTCAGGCAGAAATGTACGGTAGAAATAACCTTACCCCAACATAAACACAACATCATGATTTGACATGTTGCTTCACAATGCTGTGAAAACATTGCAAAAACATCATATACTATAGTCAAATCTTGGCATTGCTTCAAAACACTGTGGCAACATCATTACTATGATAACATTCTATGTAATTTACTCCAACGTTGTGATGCTGCAATGTAAAATTGCTCATTTGGTACGAAGTTACAATGTGTTCATTGCAATTCTACTGATATTCTCCTGTCATTGCAGATATGGCAATTGCTGTTTTACTTTGCCTCGAGCATATATATTGCCACTTGGTATAATGTCATCATGATATACCAGCCATTTTGATGCTGATGCTTTTGATGTTTATGCTGATGGCAATGATGTGATGTTGCTGATGTAGCTGGCACTAAAATTGCAGCTGCTTAATGCTGATTATGCTGGTATTATTCTGGTTCTGATGTTTTGAGACTCAAGCTTACTAATGTGGTTATCTGCATCAGAAGGAGCCTATATCCACTTTAAAAAATCAGAAAAGCTGTGGTCTTCCTTAAGCAAAGACATGGCTCGACTAAAGAATGACTTAGGTACAGTAACTGACTGCTAAGCGTTGTTTCGAATGATAAAAGAATTTGGCTTGCCGATATGGTTGGTACAATTTTGAACCACCCATAGAGAGATAAATTTCCAAATTTTAAAAAGGCTCAATCTGAACTCTCAAGTCACACAATTGGTTGATGATTATATTATTTCAAACCCTGAAAACATGTAGTGCTTCTGTAAAGACGAATACGCTCTTGTCTTGCGCTCTTGTCTTGCGTAAATCAAAATGCAAGTGCAGCGCGTGGTGGATGGTAATTTCTGAACCCCAAAAAGTTTTTAGAGTCTATCCAGATGGATGCTGGCCCTCTACACAAAAGATCCTCGAAACACAAATGGATGACCTACAGCGCATGGTGGATGGTAATTTCTGAACCCCGAAAAGTTATCAGTTTCTATCTGGATGGATGCTAGCCCTCTACACAAAAGCATCTTCGAAACGCAAATGGGTGACTTCATACCAGAAGTCCCTGAAATGCATTGGGTGTCATTCGGCTTCTGTTTGCCATCCATTGATTATGCATGGATGACCTGATGTCAACATGTTCTGCCAACAGTTAGCAAAAGGCTCCCTTGCTTCTTCACCCACAGCTGTTGTTATCTGGATCCTGCAGTGTGCAGCTGATGTTAAAGGCTCAGTGTTAGGATTCAGCCATGCTTACTAAATGAAGCACTAGGATTCAGAGCATGAAGCACCAGGATTCAAGCATGATTCAAGGCATGGTTCAAGCAGGATTCAAGGCAGGATCCAGTTGATGTGCTCAACTGTAAATGTGCCCACAGCTGCATGCCAAATGAAACCCTGAAAATGCTGACACAAGAAAGAAAATAACCCAATGTGAATGAAGAAAGACAGCATTCAAACAACTCATTGCATTTTGGTAGAGCTTTTGTGTTTGGGAAATGATCCACAGAAAAGATCATTTTGATGTTTGGAAATTAATAATTACATAATATTCAAAATTTGAAAACTTTAAAGTATCAGGAATTCCCAATATCAACTCTGGATGTTTTAATATTTTTAGGCGAATCATCAGCCCATCGCCATAAAGGCTTAGTGTGCTAGTGTCGTTGCAATAAAGTGTGGACGAGACGTAATTTGCAGAAAATACCAATCGCCTGATCAAGAGAGAAAGCCTGTCTGCAAAGACAATAAAAGATGTTATGTATGGTAGATCTGCCTTTGCTGGTACATGTACCATTCGCCTAAACAAATCTTCTTGTGCAACATGGCTTGGAAAATTCTGGAAATGCACCTAATGGCACAACTTTTGCTTAAAAACTAACACTCTTATATTATGCTTCAGTTGGTATGTATGTTCTCCAATTCTGCTACATTGTTGAAACATAATCACAAAACATAATCATCCAACATAAATGGAGCAGTGTGGCCATGTTTACACAGTTGTATTCTGTTCATTGTACCACACAGTACATTGAGGCATGTTACTTGCCAGTACATGTTCCAGGCCACATACTGGTAGATATTAACTTGATAACAGTATGAAAACCATTAAGTTCTGTTATGAAAACAACATTTACACAATCCAGATGTATATTATTCAGAGCAGAGAGACTACCTTGAGCAGCCTAGCACACCAATGCTACACCATTTGAGCATATTTTTGATCCAGGATATTAAAATGGATAGCTTGTGCACTGAACAAAGACAGGTCTGGTACAGATCTGGTACATGTGCACACCTTTTAGAATAAAAAGTTAAGTGCAAAATATTACATTGCTCATGTATGGTTTTCATCATCTGTGTGGGGTAGTATTTGGTTCAGCTTAGCTACTGAACAAAGGAATTCAGCAGAAGTTCCCAGTTGGAACTTAGAACGATATTTTAGGTTTGAAGTTTGAATGTCATCTTCATAATTTAGACTTATTATAAAGCTAGTGACAATCTTTTAATATTGGTTATGATTGGTACACTTGACAAGAAACCTCTCGAAGTGCCATGTAATATATACGCTGCCTCTTGTCTTATAACCACAAAATGCCACTTATTATTGTATACCCGAAATACCAAGTGCAATTGTAGAGAAAATTGCAGTAAAATCAATTGCATCATCACAGATTGACACTTCTCATTCGTCACTTCGTTTGTATCGCTTTTCGATGAGGCTCTATCAAATTGGTCACCAGTTCTGTTGCTTTGTTTTGCATTAGAATGCTGAACACCTTGTGAACAAATGCGTGCTAAAACCAATAAAGTGTTGTCCATTAGCATAATGCTAATCCCAGAAAACACCATTAGCTTTTGCCCAATGTGTCTGGCCACGGTCTGTGGCAGTTTTACAAAGCCCAAGGGCAGATTTACTGGCTCCATTGCTTGCCAGCAATAAAGCATTGCATAGTCAGTAAGCCAGAGTAAGCTACTGTTAGATGTTGTTGGTTTAGTCAGAGATACTGTTAATTTTGTTACAGTGAAAGAAATTGTGGAAGCTGTTGAGGGATTGTGAACTTGCTACCATCTCAGCTAGTGCATTCATAATTTGCTTCTGAAGAACAGACACATACAGGCTAGTAATAGAATCTGCGCATTTATGTTAAATTTGGTTGCATTCTTTTAATGTGAGAATATTTTCTCATAGAGTTTGGTTCACTTGCAGGCTTACAAATTGCAGGTATTACAACATTGCCTTGTCATACATTGTAGGCCTACGCCATGCCCAAATATCCATGGTGTTCTACAAGAGAGGAAATGCTCAATAAAGGTATACATCACTGCCACTGCATCTCCCTGTCTGACTCCCTCACAAATCTTATGCATGATGAATAATGTCAAAGAAGATGCTTAGTTATTAGAAGAACCAAGAGAGGATCTTCTAATAACCTCATCATGGGAAGCCATGCTCTGCCATCAGGGGCAGCATCAGAGCATTATGCCTGAGGCTTTTTTGCCCCATTTCACCCCTTCTTACCCTCTCAGGCTGGTGGGGCAGGGTGCTTAGCTTGTGGATGGGGTTTTTACCATGGGTTTTTACCAAGGGTTTTTACCCCCTTATCCAGGGTAAATCATCTGCACGTGCATAGCATGCTTCACCCTCTCACAGTGAGCATGGCTTGAGTATTTCTTGAGCCCCTAGTCTCATGTCTCAACCATCTTTTCTGCACCTTGTTCACCACATGGTGATCCTTCACATGGTGATTCGTCTTGAGGGCAGAGATTTGCAGAGACCTAATTTTATGGGATCCACTACACTGGCTTCTAAATTGTTCAAGTTCTGAATTGTGCGAAAACTGTAAGGTATCCAAAATCGCAGTTTGCTAAAAATTGCTGTCTGTAGGCCTATTGTTAGCATGTATCGTTCTGCAAGATTTGTACATTTAATTTCAGATTTGTGTAATAACTATTTGAATAGCTATAGCTCCAATGCTGTTCAGTGTTGTTCCCTCTGCCCTCACTATGATGCATCAATAGCCGTTTTAGTATGTATCATCAACCAGACTTAGCATTTAATGTGAATATCGAACTTCGGGTCTTACAGCATACCTAACGCAAAGCTTAAGGACTGTCAGTAGACTCGGTACATTTTTCTAATAAAGACTGCACTCCTCACCTAGATCCCACCTAGGATCCTCCATGATCCCACCTAAGAATGTTTTGATTATGGCATATTCTACATTTATCACATACTTTCCTCTGCACTCAAGTTGACTCAACCCTTCCTTCCCCCTTCGGACTCTTCCCCCCTTTACAGAGTCTGGTGTCTGCTGATGCTCCCATATTATCTCCACCTTGCACTCCACATGGATCCATCTTTGATGCAGGATTCAGTGGATCACAGCCTATTTTATGGGATCCACCCAGTTTACTCATGCCCCATGGTGAACAGGCCATTTCACTTACCTTGATGGTCTTATAACATGCATTCAATTAGTTCTACCTGGGGTTACCTGCAGTTTAAGTGATCTGCAAAGCAATAGATTCGTTGAGATGCCACTTTTATTGGAGTTTTCTACTGGTTAAATCTCAGCTGAAGATCAAAATGTACAGATCTATTAGCAATTTGTCAGGCAGAGATTCTGGAATTGATTTGTGCAAGAACATATTGACATACTATTTCCTTCGGAACAGATTGACATATTCTTGCTCTCTGAACAGATTTACGTATTCTTACTTTCTGAACAGATTTACTTTATACTCTTGCTTTCTGAACAGATTGACATTTTCTTGCTTTCTGAACAGATTGACATATTCAAGACTTGCTTTCTGAACAGATTGACATATTCAAGACATGCTTTCTGAACAGATTGACATATTTTTGCTTTATGAACAGATCGACATATCCTTGCTTTCTGAACAGATTGACAATTTGACATGTTCTTGCTCTCTGAACAGATTGACAAATCCTTCTTTCTGAACAGATCGACATATTCTTGCTTTCTGAACAGATTGACATATTCTTGTTTTCTGAACAGATTGACATATTCTTGCTTTCTGAGCAGAATTACTTATTCGTGCTTTCTGATCAGATTGACATATTCTTGATTTTTGAGCAGAATTGCATATTCCTGCCTAGAAGTATAATATCTCATTAGTCTTATAAATTTAGTTTCCTCGAGCAATTGCAATGATACTTTCACTGTCAACTGCAAGATAGGACCAGTTTCTGCAATTAAATTAAATTTGTCACCAATCAATTTTCATTGAAATTTGGCCAATGAAACTAAATAATAATATGCCAATACCAATCCTTGGTAAACCAACCTTCAGGTATTAGGGCACCTAAATTACTATAGTGCCAAGATCCCAATGTACATGTACTGTTCTACCATCAGAGCTTGACCTCTGCCTTCAACTCAATAGCCTTGTGGATACTACACATTCCAATGATAATCATATCAATGGTTATTATCATATTAACATTATCATGTCAAATAGTGTCAGATTACAAGGGATTATATTGAATTTTCCCTACTCTGCACAATGCAGCAAATAATAATTGTGAGCTGGTTAGAACTTTTCAAATGTTGTTGACCTATGTCAAGCAACTTACAACTTATCAGATGTAATCACCAGTCAAAAATAATTTTATTTGCATATTTTATTAAATATAATTTGATCTGAATTCTAGTATTTTTACTATTTTATCTCAATATGGTTTTGTCAATGTTTATTCAACTTTCAATCTCTCTGAAGTAATGACTATGTATATACAGCTGACAAATCATCCCCATAATCCATATTCTCAATACGTTGATCATTTGATCTGCTCTGAATTCAAAATGACAACCTACAAATAGTCCTGTCAGCAGAAGCATACTTGATATCTATTACTCCACTCCAGCCAGTCACTACTTTACTACTAGGTTAATCACTTGATCCACTCTATTCTGAACCGTCTATAATTGATAAGATATATATTCTAATTGACATATAGTCATGATTTGACAAACTGTCACTCTCCATGAACCATTGAACAATCGATTTCCAATGTGTTCAGTGCAGTGTCACTAGACTGGCGACATCCAGACTGCCCATTGAACAGCTCCTAATTGTACCTGGCTATTGATCCCACTTTATTGCTGACTTCAAAGGATTAGTGATTGATTGATGAGTCAGGTAGTGCATGATTCATTGTGGTAACTATTTGACCCAATGTGGTGATGCACAGTTATGCACTAAATAAAGATGGTTATGATTTTGGGTTGGTTAAATTACTTAATTGTAGGTGTGTAGGTTAGTTTTAAGTTTGTAGGTGTGTGGAGGGAACGTCATAGATAGATAGATAGATGGATAGATAGATAGATAGATAGATAGATAGATAGATAGATAGATAGATAGATAGATAGATATGTAGATAGATAGATTGACAGATAGATAGATAGATAGATAGATAGATAGATAGATAGATAGATAGATAGATAGATACATAGATAGATAGATAGATAGATAGATAGATGGATAAATAGATAGATAGATAGATACACACAAATCCAGTCTCTATACAGGACTGAACCTTTGCAGCAACAGTCAGCATAAAGCTATATGTTATATCACTTATTATTAGATCATGTAGATGACTGAGGACTCGGTGACTGTTTGATAGGTTAACCGTTTGACTGATTGACTTGTTTAGTTGATTGATTGATTTGATTGATTCTTGATTGATTTTTTGATATTCATTTTCTCTTCTCATTTCAGGTAAGGGTCCATTGATAATCTGGTACATAATAGGAATTTCCTACTGAGTTGTAAGTACACTGTTTTTAGCCATATTCTGATCGAGTGTATTTCACAGTCAGAGATGCATAAATAGATCTCCCAAATGTATGGGTGGATCCAGATAATATGACATAACTTCAATTGCCATTTTAATCACTATAAGTAGTAAAAAATCGGATCCATCCCTGCCCAAATAAGAACAGGAAATGTAGTTTAAATGTGGTTTGTGGTAGCAGAAACACACATCCAAGTGGTGTATAGAATTGCAAAATCTAACCAATGTAATGTGGCTATATGATGGTTTGTAACGAGTGGGTAATAATAGTGCTGTACACATGTCGAAAGTGTGATTTGTCATGCAATGACATGAGTTAACATCAGATTCCAACATCAATTGTTTCAACCAGGAAATGCCTTGGCATACCACACTGATGCATCAGTAGTAATGCTGTGATTCAGGATTTAGTGTAAAACAAGGAGATGCGCTATGACATGTGTTTATGGTATAGGTAAATCCTTTCAATGCTTTGTTATACAGCATCCAGCTGCTGGGGCATCTTGGCATATTGAGTCAAGGTGTAAGATGTAGCTGTAAACTTTTGAGGAGTACATGTATGGGGATAGAGGGACGTTGTCGAGCAAGGGAGTTTGATGAGTTTGGCGGTAGCGAATTTGGTTGCGATCTTGGGAGTAATCCTGATCAATGACAATTTTGAATGGTTGTTTAACTCATTGCTTGAGGTAGTCTGTGGAATCGTCGAGTTCAATAAGAGTACCTCAGGTTCGATTCTAATTCTGGTGTGATTGACCCCCAGGGGTGATTAACCAATATAGTGCTTACCGATTTTTATATCTTTATATTATGTACCTTCCATTGCCTAACCGACGCGTCAACCAATCGCTTCGTTTGTCCCTCTGATACTGTGATACATGTTGCTTCTCTGTGCAGAAATTTGTTGATCAAAAAGTTTTCAATTAACTCACAGCAAGTCATCCTCCTCAGCATCTACAACTCTACATGTAGTTATGCTTGTAGAGGTAAGGGTTAGAGGCCAATGGGGTTGTAGTAATACTTACCCTTGTGCCCTACCAGCCCACATATATTCCCATGGCTCAAATTACTCACTGAATACCCTACTCCTAGGGGTCATACATGATCCCCCCTGATGCTGTCCCTTTGTTTGTTTGTCCAGCTTTGACCCACAAACAAACAGCAGGGGTCAATAACCTAGATATATGGTCATCCATGGCCAGTGAAGCTGCACCCATACAGCAGTGGATAGGTATGCTACTCTGACCGGTTGTATGATATGACTGTAGATGTACGGCTTATACGCCTTATCCGACTTATTATCAAGTTATCTATGTAGTTAACTTGCTCCATGTTAAAGGGTCAAAGAACTTCGAAGAGCAATGCCCTATCATGCCCCAATGTAACACTATAGTCATCACACCAAAGGAGCCTGATGTCCAGTGGCTGCTCAACTTTTCTAGTGGATCAAGTCACTACAATCTTGGAGTTATTCCAAACTATTAACCTGGCAACTGTTCCATAGAATCATTTCAGTGCTCTCTGAGATTGCTTTGGGATGGTCAGCTTAGTGCAAGTTTTAGCAATTCGCATTAGTTTCATGACTCGATGCCTGCTTCTAAACAAACAAATTATGGGAAATGCTAAATTATATGGTGGTAGATCTTCAACCGCAATGTCCGATGTTCGATTCCGGGTCCTGGTCAAGAGTTCAAAGTCGGATGACTGTTCTAAACCCTGATGAATTTCAACCATGCCTTATAACCTGCTGAAGAGAAAACTGCAAAAAAAACTCGCAAGTGAAGAAGTATCATACTTCACACGGCTTCAGTCCGCTTAAAATGTATGGTGCGTGTAAGATGTGATATTCAACAACAAAGTGCAGAAATTTGACTCAAACTTCTCAACCTGTATCACCATAGCAGAGGCCAATGACCATCAGCCTCTGGTACATCCAATGCTAGACTGCAATGTAGAACCAAATATCATTGTAGCATGGGGTATTCACTCCTCAGTCTAGAGAGTACTCGTATAGTCTGTACAAAGTCTCCAGTAGACGACTGACTACTCGCTGTGCTTCATAAATTTCTTAGGACTAGTTTAGATCCTGTGGTTAACACTTGACTTCAGTCATTTTGTCTGGCCTACTCATACAAGTACTATGCCACAACTATCCCACCCCAGGCAAATGGCAGATATATGGCAGATGCTGGTGCAGTCTTTACTATACTGTTAACAGAACTAAGAAGGTCATAGACTGTAGTAGACTGGAGTTGTGTTTTGATAGGATTTGGTTCTGCATTAGAATCCTGGAGTATTTCCTGAGCTAGAAATCTGAAGATGGTGGTATTTTATAAGAGAGGGCCAAACCACCTTCTCGCTTTCTTTTCTTCAAAGAAGTGAACCTCAAACCCTATTAGTGGTTCTTGACTCTATCAATGAGTGTATAATAGCTCTCCTGATACTCTGTGATCAGATCATTTATAATTATATATATATATATACCGTATATACTCGTGTATAAGACGCACTTTTGATACCCAGATTTTAGACCTTTAGAACGGGTGCATCTTATATGTGGAATATACCAAATTATCAAAGTTTTTCTATCAAAACCGCCGAAATCTGAATTTTCGTCGCTCTGGTCTGCCATTTTGAAACACGCGCAGTCAACTTCGCCAAGTTCTCGCTTTCGCGAGATCTCAAGCGAGAGAAGACGTGATGAAGACAGCCAAGATGGCGACGCATAGACGTAAACAATGTCCATTCGAGTTGATTTCTTGCAAATTTAGCTAATATAGAAGGTAAATTTACCCAAATAAGCATTATTTTTGTCAGAAATCAAGCAGTATTTCGTCCGCCGCACAGTTTTTCGATGCCACTCAAATCTAATGCGACTTATACACGGGTTTCACTGGGAGGGGGGTTTTTGTGTCTCAAAGAAGGGGTGCGTCTTATACATGGGGGCGACTTATATCCGAGTATATTCGGTATATATTTACATGTATATACGTGTATCTTCATGTTGAGTTACAAATATCTTTTAAATGAAGTTATACCAATAATAAGGTTACTAACCACACTTTGATTTATCTAAAGAAAACACCTTACATATTCCTTACTTTATCATTTTATCATCTGGTATGTCTCAGGCATGATGATGTATTCTTCGCTTTTGTCTTCTGGCTCTTCAGTATCATTAAAAGGACACTTTTGTTCTTCATGATACATTCAACAGTAGCTCTAGTCAATATTCTACCAGTCATAATGGTAACACTTTGGGGTTTGGTAAGAAAAAATAACCATCTTGTCTCTTCAAACCAACTGCAATATAACACAGGAAGTAGGAGGAATTCACAACACTTTTAGCTTAGTGATGTGTAGGAGAAGAATGTGGAATCATGCAACCACCTAACAATTTGTCTTGGCAGAATATGTGGGTTGTCTTGCCTGGTAAAAAAGTTAATGTTTTTTCAGGACTGTTCTCACATTAGACAGTGACTTCTTCCAGTCCACATTGTAGGGCATCTGTAACAGCTTTGCAAGAAGAGAAAACAGGGATCTGTGCTATTTTTTGTGAAAACAAACTGGTGAAAACCTGATGCAAAATAGCAAACCCAGGAGTTAGAGTCATTAGCATTTGTTGCAAGATGCAAGGGTGAAACCTCAAATAAATGCTCAAAAAGGCAAATGAGAAAAGTTTATAGGAATGAGAAAGACAATGACAATCATGCATGGGCTTTTATTTGACATAATGCTCTTGGATCAATTGAATATTTTAAATTTGAAAAACATTACAATAGCAATTTGCCCTGTCACAGGCGTGATGCGCACAAACTTTTTGGGGGGCCACCGACATTTGCCCGAATTTCAAGATCTAAATCCATTACCATTTCAGCCCACATATATTCCCATGGCTCAATTATTCCCTGGAGTAATAGTATGTGTCCAGTAATACTCAACATTAAAGATACTCTCAACTACTCAAACTGAGTTAGACAATAAGATGAAAGATGGAAGACAGAAGATGGAGATAATCTTGTGCTAGAAACAATGTGATGTTGAGACTGGAGATGTCGAAATAAACCACAGGTGGTCCTGGATACCTGCTGGCTTGCTCTGCTTGCTTAGCACAAGAACAACAAGCTAGGTATCCTGATGACAACAGTACTGAACATAACTTCAGAGAATGCTGGCCAGTAGGTTAGTGTGGCCATTCAGTTATAATATGAAGTCCTATATATTTTACAGAAGCTCTCAGTGTCTATTTGTGTTGCTGGTTTTGTATCTGAAGCCGAAGCAGTCACAGATGATGCTAAACTTCATTAGCATACATTATGTTCTGGTGATGCCGGTTATGTGATACTTCCAATATACTTGATTTAATTTTACATGTCATCATAGACTTACATTGACATTGCTATATTCATGTCAATTGAAGGTTCCGAATTAGGACAATACGGATAGTGTACCACAAGTGTCACCCTTGTTACTCAATATAGCTGAGGTTTTCCTGTACAAGAACGCTGGTTTCCTGTTCTTCCCTTATTTAGTTTATTTGCAATTAAAACTTTTACATTCTTTCTTTTGATGGTTTATTCCTGGTCATTCACAACCAATCTCAGCTGTAAGAACATCCTGGATTCCATTGAAGGAATAATTAAGCCAAATTTAACATAAAAGCCACAGAAACCGCATATGCAGGCTACCATAATAGTTGTTTCCCATGTAAAGACCGAAAATCTTTTCACATGTTTTAAGGTTGTAACCTTCCAGAGGAGATTGATGAATGATGAAAGTCACTGAGTCACAGTGGCATGGTGTCATGACGCAGTAAGATTTCACTTTTTTAGATGCACCATGTGGATTAGTGTGGGAACCAAGAGAATGTGCTAAATTTAAAGCATCAATCTTGGGATTTAGGTTTTGTAGCAGTAAAGTAGATACAGGGAAGAAGGTCATACTAATCAATTGAATATGTCATCTGTGAGACTTGTTGTTAAATCATAGAGCTATAAGTTAAGTTATAGATCCATGGTTAAATGAACTACATAGATTAAAGTCCATTTTTCAATTTTTTGTGGATAGCATCATACTTTTGTTTCACTATATTTCTCTCCCCTGTTTAGTGTAGCTCAGAGCTTCTATAGAACAATATCATGACCTCTTTAACTTCACCACTATCGCCAGTTTTTATTGAATGATTGAATCAATTCATAAAATCTTGGAAGCACCTTTGTTGTGTAGCAACAGATCCCTGCAACAAATCCTCAAAATGATTCAAACCAGACTTCATTCCTGACTTCATTGAATCATTGTCCAGCCCAAATGAAACAGAAAACAGTTAGCAAACAACCCCTGGGGCACAATGAGGATTGTGGTAGGATCCTGTGGTGTTGACAGGAACTAAGTGACCACCAAGAGCTACTGACAGCAACTGTTGACAAGTCCTGACAACTTTCCATTACCCCCTGGGACCTGGGATCCTTGTGTCCGAACAAGGTATGGTCATTGTAGGGCATTGCTGGGCACTATGGAACATGGTAAACCTTGTCAGGAAAGAATCAGAAGCCATCAGATAAGGTATCAGAAAGGCCTTGTTTCTGATTGTTCCAGGGAAGAACTGGACTGCAATCATAGGCCAGTTGTATTCATGGTTGTGCTGATGAGTGGTAGTGGCAGACAATGTTGGGATAATGTAACCACAGAAATTTCCAGCATGTTTCAATACTATCAATATAATTGGACAAGCTCATAATTATATTGGCCAACTGGACATTGTTTCTGGTGAAATGACTCTCAAACAGTAGCACAGCTATAATATTACATAATATATGAAACTTCTGATATTCTACACTGATAAACCTTTCCCTGATCCTGCATTCATATGGATATGTCCTGATCATGACTTAAAATATCTTGATGTACTGATTTTAGCAGAAGGCCATAAGGTGAAGAATAACAGTGCCTTTGGTTTCCATAGGCATACGGGATGGCTGTCTCGCGGGGGGCTGTCACAATTTTGCCCTGAAATTTTAACATGGCACGAATGTGACCAGGGCAGTGGATCTGCCCTGATATTGGTCAGGATTTTGCCCTGATGAGCCATTTGTCCTGATGCCAGGGGGGCTGCAGCCCCCTCTGACCCCCTGCAAAATATGCCTATTACCATTCCTGATGTGGTACAGTTTATAAGTTTGCAGTGATCTGATATTACAAGTGCCCTGATAAGGCACGACAGACTCCATGAGTCCCTTCATAAGCCGATGACACGAAGTGTCAGAGGGACTCCCTGAATTGGATTGTTTTTATTCACAAAAAATGTTAACTGATTGGTTACACAATGTTTTTATAAACACTGGTCTTTGCCAAATACCTCTAACTGACTGGTTAGGTAACTTTTCATAAACATTAATTTTTGTTTATATCTTTTATGACCAATTATCAAAGCTAGTTATGTCACTTTGTTTTGTTCCTCCCATTGTTACTGCATAACTTGCAGAGGCGCTAATAACTTACAAGTATAAACATTCATGTTGTTATCCAATGTTATTGTTATCAATCTAAGATTCCCACAGTATGAAAGAAAACAATTTTGTTCTGCCAACTCGTGCTCATTTGCATGTCAATTGCATGCTGCTTTTGGCTGTTTACTTGGCCAGTTCTGGCAGACTGAGGTCACGAGGACCTAGAGCTTTCAAAGAGCATCGGTTTAGTAGTTTTTTGAAGATTATTATTTCTTGTGTATAAGCAAATGGCAAATGCACTTCTTTTCAAAGGGACTGTAGAGTATGTATAAGGATATGGGCATGCCTGGAAGCCATATTTGTTGCGGCACAGTGAGCATACCCATTGATGGGAAAACAATATGCTACATGTTAATAACTTTAAACACTAGTCCTCTACCAGTGCAGTTCTTTGTACATCAGTACATTGTAACAGGCAGACAAATAAACATGCTTCTGTGGGTCACAAGTACTGAAAACATTGTGACCATTATCTTCCATATACATAAAATAAATGTCATACATATGCAGTATGCACTTCCTGATGGCTCTGGTCTACAGATAACACTATGATCTCCATATATTCAAAGTTCAAGTAGACCTTAATATAGTTTCCTAACATCCTCCACTTCTTTCAACAAAGTTGTGGATCCGAAACAATTCAGGAAATCGAAGGGAGTCTTTCTTACTGAAGATGCAAGATAAATACATTTTTGTTGTTGGTCAAGTTTGGTGGACTGCAAGATTCCAAGAAAGGAGTCATCTGCAATATGAGTAGTCTATAGTATTTACAATTTTCCTCATCAAAATGTCATTATTCAATGAATTTATCAGTTTATCCCGCATATTTGTTTTCATTAATAATTAGGTGAATTTTCCGATAAGTTGACGGTAGCTATTCTACTATAGGTGCATGCAAATGATGATGGTCACAGTGTTGAAGTCGAATTGGAAAAAAGTATGCGAATAGACATTATTCTGTTGATTGAGGGACAATTTGCTACTTAGTTTGCTTGTATTCCAGTAAACCACACACCCCAGTAGGCTACCATTCCATTTAAATAGTAAAAGAACAAAAACACGAAAAGAAAACAAAAAGGAGAAAATAGATCAAAATAGAAAACAAAAAACCAAATTACATATGGTTGGCTCCCACTTTGCAATTGTTTCATGATTTGTTTATTAATATAATTGGATTGCCATTTGAATGCGTTTACTACAATTTACAATGAACAAATAGTGAGAATACATCAACCCTATTCTCACGCTCTGTGATGGCTTCAATGTTTTCAATGTCAGCCATTAGATGGTTAGAATGCATCATGGAATTTGGGTTGAATGCTGGCAATGTAGGCGGTACATTGTACGAACATCAAAAGAAGATGAAGGGAGAAAGACCTTATAGGTTTATACCATGGCGATATAGAGCTTATTTGGTTAAGCTTATACCAATTTTGGATGAAACCGTATTTCAATAACCAAACTTTACAACTCCTTGCATGGTGAAGCTTAATTTGACACAATGATATTTGGCCTTTAAGAACAGAAACAA
The DNA here is from genome assembly GCA_026936325.1 of Platynereis dumerilii. Classification (NCBI taxonomy): domain Eukaryota; kingdom Metazoa; phylum Annelida; class Polychaeta; order Phyllodocida; family Nereididae; genus Platynereis; species Platynereis dumerilii. Next base: position 13,584,724 of record JAPTHN010000016.1, on the reverse strand, counting down.
ATATACGGATAACATGACCTTTTTGATTTACTTTAATACATCCACAAATTCAACTAAAACTGGCCTTTTCCTGTTTAATAACCTAGTAAAGTAAAGTTTTCTAACCTTTTCTGAAGTTTTCTCTTATGTTCAACAAGCCCTGTTCTGGTACCTTTCTGGCCCAGCGAGGTGTTGGCTCCGTTGGTAGCCTCTGGCCGAGTTACCTGGACTTAAGTTGCCATAATGTTTAACTGCAGTTTCAATCTTCATATTTTGCATAACCTGCATTGCTGTGTTTTCCACTTGTTCAAATGTACCTGCCAATGTGTATGAATTCAGTCTTGTAGACATTCAGTGACAAAATTTCATAAATCACCCTACAACTCCAAAGGATTGACTTGTGGAATATATAACCAGTTATTTGGAAGCAATCTGGGTCCAAAATGAAACCAAAACAATAGCTTTGATGTCTGTCATCAACTTTCAATGACCACATTCTTCCTGTTGCTACTTCCTGTGAACCAAAACTAATTTTCTCCCAACATGCAATGTATGCGGATGTGTTCTGTAATCTATGATAATCTATTTTTGGCTACAACTGATTTTTACCTGTTGAATGCAGTTTTGATGAGAGTTATCCAATCTGAAGTGCACTGGATTACTCCATCAAGATATATAATCATAATCATATAATAATTATATAGTAATAGTCTAGGTCTGTATTGTGTGGTATATAGATAAGAAGTGTACCACATATTGTAAAATTATTGTTCATCTTAAACTACAAATGATTAAAATTAAATCTTTGCAACTATTTTATCACACTTTAATTGAGGCAAACAGAAATATGTTTTACTCATCAACTCTACATTTCTACAATAAATTAATGATCACGTACATAATCAATTAATCATGTACCCATTTATATTCACAAGCAGTTCCTCTTGTGTTCGCAAAATCCCAGAAGTTGATATACAAATCCTTACTCAAAAACACAAAATACTTAGTTTATCTTTTCTTTAGTCAGTAGCAATCCAAAGTATACCCAGATTGAAATACGAGTGTTGTATTTTCTATCCAAAAGGTCTAAACACTTCACTTGAGGAAGCAATGTAAGATCCAAATCAGATTCGAAATAGTCCACTTTCTGTTATTTTTGGCTCCAACTATGTTTTTGTTGCAGAGTGATGAAAGAAAAAGTTACATTTTGTGTTTTATTTGGAACTTTTCTTGACTCCAGCTGTTGAATAAGAAGCTGTAAGAGGGAGTGATGTTTTTCTAGTCTAGGTAATGTTTTTTTTTGGTGATATCATGGATTGTATATGATATTCTACCTGAGAATAAACTACCCACCTGAAAGAATTATTATCCTGGCAGACATGATGTTGAGCTAGCATTTATTCCCCAAGTCTACAGTACAGCATATATGCAAGGAATGGATCAACCGGCATCTCCATTGTTTGTTAATTAATATAATTTAGGAGGAGCATTCTCAGTTTACTGTTTCTGACACATTGACTGATATCAGCATCACTGTATAAAGTGTTATCCTTTAAAAAATGTTTGAATCATATAAAACGGTCTATATGTTGCAATGCCGTCTGTATTCTGGTGCGGTCTTATATGTTTTGGCTTTTAAATTTTGTAAATCAGCCAAGTATTAACTATAAGGACTGGAGTCAAAAGTCATGCTTTACCTCTATCTGACAGTGCACAGGCACACTCCTGTATTAGTCAATTCATATTCAGTATAAATATCCTATGTAATCTCAAACAGAATATAGTCAATTCAGGAGAATGCCTGTGGACAGTGTATAATGTGGTGACGTATTCGACCACTCCTGAGTTGATGTTTTTGACTTTAGCTGCAATGATTTTAGCTGAGTGTATGTCTCAGTGCAACACACAAGTTTTGATGACGTTTCACACGTCCAAACGACCGTGGAAGGACCCCCTTACCTTGTTGTATCTTGTGTTGTTAAAAATACTTATAGACAATATAATGTAATTTATCGAAAATATGTAATGGATGTGATAAATTCACCATATGATTTGGAAATTACACTTGGTACTTGCCTTTCTCTCTGAACCTAAGAACACCACCCCAACAACACTTACGATAAAACAACAAGACTTCAGTCTTAGGGTATGATTAGTGGCTCCTATTGTGAGACCAACACCACATAACCTTTTAGTTTGGTTGGAAACTCATTAATAATTCTCTAGTATCTTTACACGGCTTTGTAAGCTTTGGGTCCAGGCTTTCGGTGCAGCCTTTAGGTCTGAATAAGTAAGCTTAAGATCACCCTAGGATTTTGATATAAAGTAAGCTCATACAGAAGCTTCCATTGCTAGCTAGGATGCCTCAAAGGAATATTAGCCAGTGACACTATAGAATATTTCAGTTTTTTTCTATAGCTAAGGTAAAGGTAAAGGTAAAGGGAGATGTTAATTAATGTGGAAACCAGACTAAGTGAGAGACTTATTTACAGCTGGGCCCACGGCACCTCCAATTAATGTCTGATGCCAACGACAATATCGTGGAATGACATGATTGCCAGCCTGGGGATTGACCCCGGGTCCCTCGCTTGTGAGGCGAGTGCTCTACTGACTGAGCTAACTGGGCTTACAACTTCTTGATAAGTATGTGTATACATACAGTGTGTTAACTCAAGGTTTTTCTCTTTTCATGTTATACAATTTCAAGTCTTATGCAATATTCAAACATTGCACTCATTACTGAAAATTCAGAATAAATTTGGATTTGCATATAAGCTTTCAATACCGTCAGATGGTGGCAGATACTAAGCACATAATATAAGAGCCATGTTGAAAGACTACACATTTTAATTATTACATTTCCATCCCTAATAAGAAAATGAACAAAAATTGTTTTTCTCATACAATGTATCTGTGTCCATCCTTCGACCCTAAAACCCAAGCAAGTTGCCGAAACCATGGTGAACTTTTGTGAGACTTACTTGTTGTTACAGGAAGAAACATTTTGATGGTCATTTGCAGACCAAGTTCAGACAACCAGACCAGTTCTAGGACAAGTTCTTTTTAGGAAGACATCAAATTGTCTATTAGATTCTCTGGTCTGTCACACGATTCTGTAGACATTGGCATTTGGAGAAACTTGATTCTACAGGTCGCGTCACTCGGAGTCAGTATCGATTTTGGGAAACATCCATTCTGGGAGTCTGAAGGCCGTAGTCGGTGTTGTGGAAGCTGTGCCGGATTTGGCCATTCTTCTATTTGATATTTATGATGTAATGTATTTTGCTGGTGTGTCTATTTGTCTGGAAATTCACTTGTACATCTGTAGTTATCTATCCATCTATTCATGTAAGTTAACTAACCACCCTTAAAATTTGGTTGAAATATCTGTTTCTCTAGCAATCGACACCTGAAGTGGGAATCTATCAATCTATCTGTCTATAAGGTTCTATGTTTGTCTTTTCTATCAGTTAATCAGCAATGAATAAGCTTACTATACCACATTTTATATACACACTAAGGACTTGCAAAGTTTTCGGTTCGACTGCAATTAGGCTACACGTTCACAGCTCATTCTCAGTAGAATCTACTGAAACCGACAGTTTTCAAAATCCAAGGATCAGCTGATCCATTTATCAACTTGAAAGTGTTTGTTTTTTTTATTAGAAAGAAAAACATCACATGCCTAAGGTACTAAAGTTAACAATAACAAGGCAGTTTTTGGTTAGTTTTTTAGGTTCAAATTTGTTTATCTCAAGATAAGACTGTACAGGAAGCACTGACAAGTTTGCTAAGCACTCCTGTTTAATTCCACAGGACTTTGTAAAAATAACTAAGACTACTTAATTTAGTAGATTATTCATTGCCAGTCTTTAGCAATCTAAATAATTTCAGTATGAGGTAAAAAAAAACCTCTTGTCTCGAAGCTAGAGATGCAAATCCATCTAGTTTTGTAATCTGTTGATGGATCGATGCCTTTGCTTTTTGGGACATTTCTCATTTGTGAAAGAATTTGGCAGTATACTCAAGGGAATTTTCTACATGTTTTTCCACTTGTAATTCTTTGCTTGTCAGTTTTAATCAGAATTGGTGTAATATTAAACAGTCTACAAGAACTAGCTATAAGATAAACTTAGTGTGCTTTCTAAATTGAATGTTTAACTCAATTATTACATATAGCCAAGCAGATTACCTTTGATGATATAACTCATTGATTTAATTGTGATTTTCTCTTTTCATTAAATACAAATTTCACAAAATCAATACTATAAGGCCAATTTTTGTATGTACGTATTATAGGTAGGTGCAAATCAGAGAATATATTAACAGTTCATATCATTTGTGATCATATTAATTTTAACATTTAGTTTTGAAAAAAAAAATTTACACCATCTCTTTTGCTACCTTTTTCCTTGATAAGCTACAAGTTGTCTGACCAAACAGCTCTAAGATGCCAGAATTCAGCTCAAAAGTATCGAATTCACAGGGGAATGCAGACCAGACAGTTAGTAAATTAAACAACAGGTGATGACCAGTAACCAGGGAATGAATAGGCTCTTGGGGAAAGGCCAGACATTCTGGAAGCAAGGCAAGAAATTACTGGCTCCAGAAAGCTAATTTGGCTCCAAGTGGAATCGTTAACAACGGCAAAGGCCTATACTTTGGTGATTAATATTTTAGTAATTATCGTTGTGTTAGTTGGTTATAATTACTGATAGATTCATTCCTTTATTTAAATAATTTGGAAAGGGCTACATTTCAGCAAAAGGAAACTGTTATAAAATTGGTCGTGGTACAAAATGCTAAAAAAAAAAAGCTTATCTAAGTAACTTTAACATGTTCAATAGATGGATAGATAGTTAGATAGGTAGATAGATGGATAGATAGATAGATAGATAGATAGATAGATAGATAGATAGATAGATAGATAGATAGATAGATAGATAGATAGATAACCAGCTACGAAGAAAGGTGGACAATGAATGGACACTGGTAGACAGAAAGACAGATCTGCACAGACTGTCTGGAGGCATGGCAAAAAGAAATTACCTGATGCAGAAGCTAATTTGGCTCCTGGAATTAGATTGCTGGTTCAATTGAGTACACCTGATGGAATTAGATCTTTGAATGCTGGCCAAAATGAGTTTGGTGATCAAACCATAGATTGTGTTGGCAGTGTTGGAATTGTATCTGTAAAAAGAGGCACACCCTGTTAAAGTCATGATGAATACATAGGCTCAATAATTAAGAATGTTATTAGCATTAATGTACATAGGAATTTATTAAATTTAGAATAGTGTTTTTGGACATAATATCAAAATTGAAAAAAAAACTATATTTTAATTCCTCAATCTATCTATAATTCTCAAATCAACCTATGTTTCTGAAATACAGCATTTGCTGTATGTTAACCCATAAACTTGCTATATCCATGACAAACTATAACTGAGCAACAATCAGCCAAATATGGAATCATGAACAAACAGCACATAAGTCACATAATACCCATTATTCATTTTGTGTGGAATATTCTGTTGTCCCATATCCAGCTGCTGGCAAACCTGATCAAATAATCAGCATCTATTTCTATGTGTCATTTATTCAGCCACTGACACAATAATCATAAAAGCAATTGAGTTGTGCTGTTTCCATGGCAACTGATTTGTGTCATCAGCATTGTTTATTATGACACGTGATCATACAATGCATGGAGTTGTGGAAGGAAAATAATAGCAATTGTTGAAACAAACAAACTTGTTTTTTTTAGCAATGTTTGTGATTGAAATTTATCAGGAAGTCAATTTGAAGTGTTAAAGGAGATGCTTTAAAAAAAAGAAAAAGTAGTGAAAATAAGTGAGCAGGAATTCAGTTTTTCAAAAAGGTATCAATTTTGAGGATCTTAAATGATTGAAGCAAACCAATGGAAGTGAAAATTGAACATTATCTTATACCACGTATCTATGATAAGTCATCATTTGTAAGTCTCTGTTTCCTTAGAAGTTTTCTTTGGAAGAATCCTGAGAGTTAATAACATCTAAAAACACGTCCATAAAAATATGTCTGTGTGTAAATTCAAAGTGGCAAAGAAGCAAAGTTGTATCTTTCATTTCATCACTCATTGCTTCTTTTCGATCTTTTTGTCAAGGTTTTTTTTGTCTTTCGCACCTCATAAAATGGTCAATTTGTCGTCTCCAGATGGTTTTCATTGTGTCATTGTGGCATTTCTATGTCTGGATTCTTAAGAAGCAGGTTTATCTTTATCCATCCATTCACATATCCATCCATACCTATTCTATTGATCTATTTTGCTTATTATAACTATAGATTCATGTTGGCATTTCGTCTCGTGTCCTCTTGCATTGTCCTGCATTCCGTCCCATCATCTCGCTTCTTCTCACTTCCTCTCCAATCATATCATCTCCTAGCTCTCACCTACCCTTCTCTTCCTTTGTCTTCCCTTCTCCTCGGGTATCCTCTATTCTCACATTCTCTTGCATCCTCTCTCATCCTCTCACATCCTCGCACACCCTCTCACATCCTCTCGCATCCTCTTGTATCCTGGCACACCCTCTCGCATCCTCTCGCATCCTCTTGTATCCTCTCACATCCTCTTGCACCCTTTCACACCCTCTCACATCCTATTGCATACTGGCACACCCTCTCGCATCCTCTCGCATCCTCTTGTATCCTCTCACATCCTCTTGCACCCTATCACATCCTCTCACATCCTCGCGCATAACTCGCATCCTCTTGAATCCTCTCGCATCTTCTCACATCCTCTTGCATCTTCTCACATCCTCTCGCATCCTATCTCATACTCTCCCATCCTCTCGCATCCTATCACATCCTCTCACATCCTCTTGCATATCTTCTTGAATCGTCTCGCACGCTATTGCATCCTGTCACACCCTCTCACATCCTCTCGCATCCTCTCGCCTTCTCTCGCATTCTCTCGCTTCCTCTCTCCTCCTTTATCCTTGCCTCTCAGCTCCTCTCCTCCAGAATGCAAGGTATTTTCCTTCAAGAATGAGGCCAGGGATGAATATTTTCTGGTTAGCATTGCACCAACTTATGTAAACAGCAGACAGTTGCCATAGCAACTGGACTTTTTTCTCTTAAGGAGCTCCCTGATGCTGCTGCAGACACAGAAAAAATAAGATGCAATTTTCAAGAAGGAGCTAATTCATCACAAATGGCCCATTTGCACTGAAATGGGCGAAATTATACCTTAATTAAATGTAGGGCTATGGCATTTAAGTGTAAAAATGTTAAATTAGCTACTTTTGGTATCTCAAATAGGTAGAATAAGAGTTTAAAATACGTTTTTAGGTCGAGAATACAAAGACATCCAAGAAATGTAACTTCCGTGTTGATTATGAACAAAAAATACTTGTAGCTTGATGTTACAAGCCTTGGTAACTATGCAATGACATACACAGATATCATCATGCAATTATTGCTCTGTGATTTTGGCAAAGAAAGGGACTTTTGACTTAATATATTTATCTGGCTCCAAACATCTCAATGCTAACTACAAACTACACAATAACTGGACAATAACTTTGCCAAATGTATTTCTGATTTTGACAATATGGTAATTTGCAAGTTCAAGCTGCTGATAATTGAATCATCTGAAGTACAAATGAATAAGACAATTGTTTATGGTGTATGTAAAGAATTTGTCTTGCCTGACTTTGCTACCAAGCCAAGTATATATGTATACCAAAACCAAGGTCTTGTTTGGCCTTGTCCCTGGCAAGTAAATTCATTTCAACTTTTTATTTGTGGAAGAATATTGTCTTGTTTCGAACTTTGTGCAAAAAGTCTCGCATGAGCCTGGGGGAGGGCTTTTCCAAAATTGTTTGACAAGAATGTCCCTCCATGGTCTTGAAATCTGAGGTATCGCTAGGCCTATACCTGTGTAAGCGTCAAAAGATTGGCCATGTTACATATACGCCTTGAACTTGAAGGAAAAAAATACCACCTCACCTGTGTACAAAATTAGCGACTAAATATAAAGAAAATATTAAAATGAACTCGTAATCTTGAGACCCATCAATACACCAAACTTGTTTCAGAAATGAGCATTAATGACTTCTGTTAAACGATTTTGTAAACTTTTTTGCAATTTCTTTTGCAAAATCTTTTTCATTTTTTTGCCGGTTTCAAGAACACCAGTTTAATTAGTGTAGCCTTGTACTTGAGTCTGTCTGGTCTGGTTTGCTAATTGAGTTAGACTGATGAAAAAGAACTTCCAGAAACTCTAGATTAGTTGAAGCCAATAAATTGCATTCATTGTGCAGAACTTGTATCAATTCTGTTTGCAGGTGACTTTTGTCTGTGACATGGTCAGTAAATTTTGAAAATGGTCAAATTGCCAAGCTGATTTTGCATGCGCTAAAAAAAGAAAGCTTGACGCAGCGTCACTGCTACTCTTCCTTCGGATATCTTAGTTATTGAGGCTCTAGCTCTTCAGTGGTCGAATTCAGCTTTACTCACAACTTACAAACAATGTACCGGTAGCAGATATCATCTGTGGAAAATGACCAGGTGAATGAAAACTAGTCATTTTCCATGTTATGTATCTCATATACCATGAAACTCAAGTAATTCTGTATATAGGTGCAAGAAGTGTATATTAGCCAAGGGATTATGAAAATGTCAGTTGGTGTTCAGTTATGAGGTAATTTCTACATTTCTTTTTGCTGTCAATAAGCCACTAGTCCTCAACTACTGAGTACTACTTTGCTGCAAATAAATCACAAACTCCATAATTTCCCCTGCATGAGGTGTAAAACTGCAAATCAGTCAAAAGAGATCATAAAAATCACAAAAAGGATGCAAAAAGACTGTGAATGTTGCATAGAACATGGAAGTCATAAATCTGTCTGCGATAAGCATGGGAAGAATTAGGGGACCTTGCAATACATCATTCAAATGAATGATTTTTATGTTTCTGTTGATGTTACACCTTTGATTCTGTGCTTCAGGGACTGTGCAGATGTGTGAAGGTTTGCACAATCTAAATCATCAAGCTTTTGTGTGGTCCAAATGTGTAGTGTGAATAGTTTTAGTTTTTGTGATAGCTTCAAGGTATTACTGAATTACATATTAATTTGAAGCGCATTGAATTATTGATAGTCGTGTAACTCGCGTTACTTTTGTACAGCTGTATTTTCACTTCAGCTTCATCGAAGACTTTATCATCAATTACATGAAATATATGGGACTTACAGTGTATTGATTGCTGTATTGGTAGAGTCTGTAATAAAATGAAATATACCGGCTTAATGAATTATTACGTACTACCAGTACCACATTACCAGGTACTGGTTTACGACACCTTCTGAACCAATTTTAAAGAGAAGCGAGGTCTGGGACAACAAAGAGAGCTGCAACACATTGGTTGCGATATAATTTTGTCGGATTTTTCATCTGTGTAGATTCCATTCCAGTTTGTTCATTCAATATTTACCAAAATACCTGATACAAGATTTTGATTAAGTTTTTGTCTGATGTTTATATTTGCCTTCATTCAAGGTCAAAATTTGAGGTTAGTTTATCTTTACTGTTACAGCACAACTGATGAAATGTAAATAATGAGATTACTGATGTTCTGTTCAAAATTGTGAGACCTGCAATGTAAAACAAGCCAAAACATCATTGACAGGTGAAATCTGTCGCCACATGCTATTGATACAAAACCTCAAAATCAGCTGTTTGTTATAAAACATTGGGTGATGAGTTATGGTGAACAGGAGCTTAACATTCCTCAGAAGTTGATCTAGTTTTATATCTGCAAACTTTCATCTTAGAACACATTACATTTCAATTCTTCAGGAGTAATCATAAAAAAAACACCAACACAAAATGTGCTAGACTACATGGACATTTGGCAAAATGTTAGGTGTTCAAGAACTTTAATAGGAAGAAATAAATTAATGGACCACTCACGAAGCTTATTTGGCCATGACATGGGCCTATATTTTTTACAACTAAGGGTACAACTTCAGGTTTTGTTTATACAGATGCCAAAAATTGTGAAATAAGTCCGGCTGCATCTTCTTAAAATGAATTTTTGAGATTTTGATTTCTCCAATTAAGCTAAAGAATTGTATGTATAACTTTGCAACAAGGTATAAGATACCACAGGGTCTATTCTTATTAAGTTTGAAAAGTTCCAAAGCACAAGGTCTAACATTTCAGTGAATCTAAATCTCAACACAAACACATACAGCTGTCAAGAGCTTACGATTTTAAGATTTGACCTTGACATTTGACCTTTATGACCTGATGAAAGGACAAGGTCAATGACACACACGCCACCAAGCGGAATTTAAGAGCACTGACATTGTTAAAACAACTCAAAAAGTGGGTGGCACAACTTCAAAGTAAAATAGCTGAACCAACTTGAGTTATTCAACTTTGAACACGTGCAAAACTAACAAGAACACAATGGTGATCTTTTTTGGATCAATGCTTGTCAATTTTTGGATCAAAAGTAGTCATCCTAGATTAAACAAGGTTGTCCAATGTGTTAGCTTTTATTATAACTGATATTAATTGACAGACTTCATTCCTTTTCATCTGAACAGAAGCCATTATTCCCAGTACAATGCACAGATGGGATGGAGACAGGGGGTACAGTGGGTCTACAATAGGCTACTGGGCATGACTTCAGGGGAGCAGGGAAAGGGTGAAAGCTTTTGGTTGACAGAAAACGGACTGAGTTGCCACCGTACTGAACACTGTTATCATTGAATTTCCCAACCTGGTAGTCAGACTTTGACTGGAAGGCACCAGTATGCCTCTCTCTGCAGAATTTATCTGTAAACATTTTTATGTGGGACTATGAAATTTTTTTTTGTTTTTTGACGATTGTTTGATTTGATCCTCACTGTGTACTTCTGGCTCTACAATTTAGCCAGAAGCATGTCTGTTTCATTGAAAACTCAAATAACTAACTTATAGGAGTCACGGTTTGTATGGCAGAGCAAAATAAGGATCTGTACCATGGAAATTGATTTTCTCTGTTGTACTGTAGAGTAGGGTATTGTTTTCTTGTGGGGGTGGGCTTGGTGGCAAGGGTTACAAATCCAACAGTAACCCCACAAAACCCCAGAGCATTACATTTCAAGGGTACATGGGTTCACCCTATGGATATCACATTTGATGACACGACATTTCTGATTTTTTTTGCTCAATTCTTTTCCATATTCCCCCTTCTCTTTTTTCTTACCATTCTTCTGCAGACCCAAGACTCGTGATAGTAAACAAAGTGATCTCCATGGCGACAGTAATTATAAACAGATTATAAACAGCATGCCAACACAGGGTCTGTAATGCCCCAGAGAAATAGCATAAACCCTAAATCCCTCACCCAAAATCTCTGCTATCCTACAACAAAAATGCCAGAAAATTCACAAGATTTTAGGGGGTGTTGTGATATCGTGTTGGTATGTAGTTATCACATATAATTTATTTGTGATTTTGTAGTAACAAAAGTAATAAAAAAACAATGAAGAAATTTTAACTTCATGCAAGACTTTGTTGGCTCAACTGCTGTTATGTTTTATTAGATTTCGTGAAAAATATAAATTTTGGATAATTCTGAATTTTCATGATGCCAAAAAAAACCTAAAAGTGATACATTTTTGTTACGAATATCATGTTAGACCATTGTCAGTGTATGTTTTTGAAGGCTCAATGGCAAAATTGCAATTTCAATGATTCAATCCAATTATAAAACCACACAAATTACTAAATTGCAAAATAGATCTGATGGTATCAATAAACCAGACAGGGTTATATTTTCATCACATCATGCACAATATCATATCCCATTATGGTATTGCATGATAACCCATCTAATCACCAAATTACACCCCTTGCCAAATTTGCAAAAACTAAATTATTTTATGGCACCGCGTTTGCTATTCACATTTTTTAATTCTGTTTGTTCTGCTTTGTGTGACAGATCTGACTTGATATTAACATAGTATAGTTCTGGGAGGTCATGCTCCCTATTTTTGGTATACCACAAAGTACCTCACTACCCTTTATTTTTTGTAGGCTAAATGTATATGATTTAAAAAAAGCCGATTCATTCATGAAACCTTGATAAATGAATGATCTATTCATAGTGTATCATCCGGAAATAGTGAATTTAGTATGTCCCACTTTAAATATTTGGGCTGATATAGTCGATGAATTGATGTCTGAAATTTATATTTGTCTGTGGGACATAATTCAGTACCCTCGGTTCAGTATGCGGAAGTATACCTCTCCAGTGTTAGGAACTGATAGGACAAAAGTCCCAATTTTCCTAATTATTATCCTTGGCACTTCAGTGCATAATGACCACCATACAATTATGTAGTATGATGTGTTCTACAAATTGTATGTATGTGTGTTACTTATGCCTTGTATCGTAGTTGTAGCAGACAAAATACAATAGAAAAGATATTTTTTTTATTTTGCATGGAAAATATCAAAAACTTAAATATATTTTCCTTGGCAGAACTGATGACTTGATGATTTCCAGTAATGGTTTCACAGGAATAAGAATGCAAGAGACAAGAACATAAAAATATCTGATAAAAGAAACATACTATTGGCTCCTGAGTTCAATAATGATATCCATGCCATGTATTACAATCATACAATGTATACTGTAATTTGACACTTGCAAAAATCACTGAAACAAGTAAAATCAAAATCAGAAATATTTTCTTTGGCACAATTAAACAATGATTTCTTCCCTACTCACTCCAAAACAACAGAGTTTTCCCCCAAAATGATGTTTTATGTCTTATTTGACATTGCTGAAATTCTTGGCATGTACTTTTTGCATTAATTGCATCCATTAATACAACTTTGCATACAATGTGATTCTTGGAGTACTATTGTTGGATTGGGTGTAACCTACAAGTTGTTTTATATGTCTACCAGATTGCGAAATGTTTAGATATAGGAATGAAATTTAATAAAGAAAGAAAGGCAAGACTGCACTGTACCATCCATCAGCTGTATGTTTGAAGAACTTTTTAACTGTATCGATAGGATCAGATAGATATATTGATTGATTGATATATGATTGATTTATTTGAATTTAACCAACAGAAATGATTTGTTTTCTTATACTTGACTAATGATTTTAATTTTACAATAATTTTTAAATTAAATTGATTCGCCATTTCCTTTTGATTTTCACTAATTATTTCCTTTTTCTTTAATTGCAGGTAAGCAACAATTGGGATAAACAAAACCTGCACTTTGAAATATTTGATATTTTGGACTCTACCTCCTGAAACATTGAAAATGTTGGGCTTCTTCTGATTTGTAAGTGAAATGTAGATTTACCTTTAAGAAAAAATATCTCTAAAATTCCAAGTGACTTGTTTGATTCCTATTCTTGAGAGACAATGATAAATGCCATATAGGGCAGACATAATAATATAGCTGAACAGTATTTAGTATGTATAGAATGAGGATATAGATAGACATCGATAATGATAGAACTAGACTTGTGTATCGACAGCTTCAGCGATAAAATTTTAGAAGGTTTGGTGTACATGTCTCTCAAAATTGCCTCTTCAGTCATTATTAATAATGCAAAAAATACCTCAGTGGTTAGTATTAGTACAAGATCAAATAGTATAAGAGTACCAATAAGCAAATTGCACATATCTACTAGTACTCAGTACATTTAGACATATAGATATGATATTTGCCACATTGTTGGGGTAATTATGATATGCACAGACCTTATTGCCAATGACATTGAAGAAGCATTTATCTTCGCATTATTATGACGTAGACCCAACTTATTTGTACCTCTAAGCCTAAACATTGCCCCACCCAGCCTTTGTACATACATTATGAATATGATGTACTCTATAATAGAGTAGAAAGAAAAATATTATTTTTTACCAAAAATGTTTTACTTGTAGGTAGCAACACTGTAAATAATTTTCTGAATATTTACCGAGACTTCTGAGGGTTGCGATAAAGAGATGAGGCTATGGTTGTTAGATAATAATATATGAATAGGAACTTTAAGCCAATAAGGTAGATAGCATTCTGGATTTACTACAATTCAGAATGGTGTCATCCGAATAAGACCAGAAACCGTAGTATGCGGTCCCTAGTATCCATTCTTTCCTTTGTGCATTTCATTTCAAGGAACAGGACTGCACCAGAATAGCTTCACTGTCCATGGCTACTTGGCTATTTATATTAAAATATTCTCATATTTTTCATGATGGCAATTTAGTAATATATTAAATAATTTGTAAGCTGCAAACATCACACCTCCTTGTTGTACAAATCTTTACAGTGTATCCATGTTCTTGGATGCTGTTGAGGTGTGGTTGGTATAAGTGTCAAAACATTTCTTGGCAAATAATGCTTAGGAAGACTTGGCATTCCTGGCAAATGCTAGAGACATACTCCAAAGCTTAAGAGAATATCAACCAATTTTTGCATTTTCTCTAAACTGTAAATTGTTACTTTCTCACAGCCTTGTCAGTCTTGTAAATAGCTTTAGAATGGCTGATTATTTTCTTTATTGTTTACCACATGTTGGTGCTGTTGGTTCTTCAATGTATGCTAAGGCATGGGGAATACCCTACCCATGCCCATGGGGCAAGTTTGTAGATGTTGGGATTTTAAAGCCTTACCTGGATTGCAAACTCATCACTACATTTCAAAATTTGCTATCGGCAGTGCGCCGGTACCAATACTACTGTGTTTTGACTTTCAAGACAAGTCAAGGACATTTTATCCGTTGTTCAATGATTATGACATTTACATGTAGATGTAGTCACCAGTAATCTTGGCAGGGTGCGGTATGTGGGCTTGTAGAGATATAGGACTAAAATCTCTATCGTGGAGACAAAGTGTAAGAGGATCCTGAAGCGCTTTCATTTTCAATAGAGTAGCACAAATTCAAGGATACCTGGATCTTGGTTAGGCAGGCAAATAGGTATGCAGATGATACATGCTATTACTTATAATAATATTTCAGGTGTCTGGAAATGTTTTATTTATCAAAATAACAAAAGTTTAAAGTTTGATAATAGTGATAAAACATTTTAGATATAATATCATAATGCAACATGGTCCTCTAGTCAAACCACACTTGGACAGAGAACTTGAAGAAGCATAATAGAAAATTTCATGGACTTTATATGCTGGATTGACTCCATTCACTGTGAGCATGATAATGCCATCATATCCTAATTTACCATTTACTGAAATGGACAGAAAGTGGCTCACAAACTGTAAAATGACTTTTGATCTGTCCAATATGTCCACTCTAGCATTATTTCTGCCTTTACTATTCAGAATTTCACATTACTATAACTGCCTGTGAATGACTTTTATCAATGTGGAGTAGCCAACTATTGTGTAAAATACAGAAACTACCCATGTTGAATTATAGCTTTTCAAATTTCAATATGCTCACATAAGTTACCTATGTCATTTGACAGTTGTTTGGATACTTGCCATATGAGTAAAATTTAACAATTTCAAGTTACTATAGGCATTGAGCATTTACTACTACAAGGAGTTCAAATTGTATTTAATGGTTGAGTTCAAATTCATTGTGAGCTGTTACAAATGACTGACTCTGTGAGTGAAGTCATTTGTCAGTTAAATCAATCATGTTATGCTGTTCATCTCAGCAGGTAGCCTGATAACTGTATTGAATATTCTCACAGCTACTTGTGGTGAACCTCCACACAATATTGTGGACAGTAACATGTTATTGGCAAAGTTAAAACATCAATGTAACATTTATTGAACAGATATCATGCTACGTTTGTGAAATTGAAAGGAAAAGTGGTCAAATTTGTCGAATTTGACATTTATGCTATAAAATCCACACAGTCATTTTATGACAATTTAGGAATTGTAGAATTATTCAATGTGGAAAAATATCATTTCCTGAAAATAAAATTTCAAAATATGTCAATTGGAATATCCTTTTTGAAATGTATGAAAATCATTATGCTTATCCATTGAAATAACAGAAAAGATAGGAGGAAAAGTAAAGTTTCCAGTCTGACAATGGGTCATTCATGGTATTTGAGTCTTCAGTTATCTCTTGAGTATGTAAGTCAATCCTATCAATTTTGCTCAAGGATAAACTTCTAATAACTGCCTACCTGTATAGGGGTATATTATCAGTAACTCTGACACCATCTAACTGCTAAATGATAGATAAGTATTACAAAATTGTGAGAATGACAGATAATAGGTTTCCTGTCTTTTGCAGGCATGAGTTGTTATGAGATATTGTGACTTTTTGTTAATTCATAAATCTGATGCAGCGACAAAATCTGTCAAAATCTGGAAATTGTGACTGGTTCTCCTGAGAAAGCAATGAATTATTATGACAATTTATTTTTCAGTTTTTTTATTACCATCCCCTGTGAGAACTTAAGTTAAAGCACAAGTAAAAGTTATTGGCAAAACAATGTTTTGAGAAAAAGATATGACACCAAAAATTAATATGTAATATAAAGCAAAGGGGACTTTTCACAGTCTGTCTGGTAATATTAAGAATCAGAAGGAAAGAGAAACTCATTTGCTATCAAAATAGCCAAAGACATCAATTTATTGTGTTACCCAGTAGTGGCAGTAGAAGACCTATTTCCACTGACCAGTACTCAAAACAATGAAGTCGTCACTCAAACAGGGACATCACTAAAATCTCAAACAGGAGTATTATTACAAGGTCACTGACCTTCCAAAGGCTTTAGCTAAAAGCCTGCAGTAAAAGCCTGGGAGAAAAGCCATCAGTGGCTTTGGGGCTGAGCAAATACTGACCAGGCTGGCAAATAGTGGATCGATAAGGTCTAGGGCCATGCAGAACTGGACCATGATAGCAGTTGGTGAGCCTTCTACACTGCTACCATGTTGATGTTGACCTCTATGGATTGTGATATAAGAGAGTAGGAGCTTACAAGAGTATGATCTAATACTTTCAACACTACAGCAGACTCCAGTAGATTGCTTGCCTTTGATAAGTTTAGTCACTGCAGTTGGTTATACACACTACAAAATTACAAGATTATAACATACAACAGGACCCCAAATAAATTGTATCATATTAATATGAGCATAATTATGCTGATCATTGCCTGAAAAAAGCTGTTGGTTGTTCAAAGGCAACTGAGACAAGGAGGTTGTCTGCCAAGACTGAACGAAAAGCACTGATGAAAATGTTTGTGGAACCACTGATGCATTGTTGAGTTGGGTCGTTCGAGGATATATTATAAATGGCAATGATTGTCTCATTGTTAAATTTGTCTCAAACCAATGACGACTACTTCGACGAAAGAAGACTACATGTATGTATGAGTCGATGAATCACAATGTATTGTTTCTTTTTGTTATTCATGAAATCTTATTTATGACTCATGACAGTCTTCTCAGGGGTTTCTGAAGATAGATTTCTTATAACAACATGGATACTATTTAAAGGTACTTTAAACCAATCAGAACACGACTTTGATTCATGTAGTACTTGGGCGACATAATTTGATTTTCAAAAGAAAGGAAAATGATTGCTTTTACCCAAAACTCCATTTACCAAACAGGAACTTGCACTTTCCATGAAGAAATGCATTGATCAAATATGTCAATACAACATATCTTCCTAGATGTTACAATAGGCAGGATATGTTTTATTGCTGTGCATGTACGTTCATTCATATAGATACATACTTCATGAATAAGTAATCTGCTGTCTCATGGACATTCAGTGCATTTTAGGTGCATGGTGCTATAAAATATAGTGGATTACCTTGGCAGACAGAGAGTGCTAAAAGAATGATCAATATTTTGTGCTGAATAAACCTGGGGTGGTTGCTAATGGTCAATAAGTGATCATGATGCTGAATAAACAAATATGTGGAAATCTCACACGTGTCTTTGATAATGAGTCAATTAGCAATTTTGTACAGAACACTATTATTTCATAATAAGTAAGACCTTGTGACTATTATATCTTTCTTAAATTGTAATGTGCAATGTCAAATTATGTGAAGAAGCATTGGAATATATATCTTTCTTTTTAGTTCAGAAAAATATTCAAGGATTAGAATAACTCATTTGATAATCATAATTATTGTGATCCGCATATTTAGAAATGAATCATTTTAATAGGAGGACAGGCTGGGCAGTCTATCTTTTAAGGAGAAAAGGGCTTGTACTTGGGCAAGGGCCTCTATTTCAGAAAAGAAAAATAAAACATAAAAATTTCATAATAATAATTGATAATGATTCATTAGTTCATTGTCTATTGTACTTCTTTCTCAAATTAGCATTAGAGTTGGGAACCATAGCAAGTATTGGGAAAAAGACAGTTGGTGAGAGGGTAACAATTCAAAAGAAGGGGTAAAAAAGAGGGTGTTAGATCCACCCTTCGGCTGTTGCTGGGGGATCCTTGAAAGGGGGGGGGGTTAATCATATGGTGGGGAAAACTTCACGTGGACTTCACATGGAGGGTAAAATCAGACATCAACAAAAAAGTGAAAACTTGTAAAACTAAAACAAAGTGCAGTAGGGTACAGATCTGTGAATCATGCTATTTTTGCTTGTACTTTTCTTTGCCATATTTCTTTTATCTATTTTTCCTTCTAGAATTGGGTGGGGTGTCAGTTGGGACTTCCCCGGGTGTCTACATCTTTGTACTTGGCAACTGCAGCATCTCTGAACAGCATCAGCTGCTGAAGTAGACTGTGGCATCAGCAGTATAACTCTCAGCATCATATTAGTCAACTCTGATTGATTTAGTGGAGGAGATAGGCCAGAAACTACGCATTGCATTATTATATATATCCACAGAAATAGTAGATACAATGAAGCAAATAGTAGAATATCAAGTAGACTATGTAGTAGACTAACTAGCTAGCAGAATATCCAACAGAATATCCAGCAGACTGCCTAGCAGACAATTTAACAGAATATCTAGCAAACTGTGCATCAGTCAATCAGTCAGTCAGCCAGTCCGTCATCCAGTCAGTCGACCCATTAATCAATCAATCAATCAGTCAATCATCTCATTATTTCTATATTGTCTCAAATGTCTCAATAAGTTCACCTGGTGAAGAAATACAGGACAGAGACTAAGAACCTGTTCTCTTCTTCCTATCATCCCCATCCTATCATTCTCCCAGCAGCAGCAGCAGCAGCAACCAAGCATCAGCAGCAGAAGTAGTTGTATGATGAGTCAAGGGTGAACCATACCAGCCACCCCCTCACAGCTTCACAAGTGGAGACATTACTCAAGCTTGGCTATAAACATACATCCTGTATTACCCCCAACTTCATAACTGAAGCATACACAGTAGAGAACACACGTGGATTACCCTTGTTCTTTGACAGCCATATGATATTGACATGTTCAATGTTCTAGTTGTGTGAATTGCTGTTGTTTCAAACCAAAAGGATTTACCAAAGGGAGTGTGATAAGTGTGGGATCTGCTATTAGGACATTGACATTTAAAGTAAGTACTTTTGATGGTATTTCGTACAATGTACTGAAGAACTTAGAACTCAGATTGTGTTTTACAAGTTGAAACAGAAGATTAGGACGTTCATGGTGCTATCAGCTGACAATTGAATGGAGATCTCTTATCATAATGGTGTTACAGACCAACGGATTTCTCTTCAAGGTACTGGTGTAACTTTAAGAGATTCTTTGAAAAAAGAAGATGGGGTTATAGTCTCCCAGAGATTCTTTGAAAAATGACCTTTTTAAATAATTTTCCAAGTCCTGATGTTTTTATATGTACAAACATTTACTTAGAAAATTATTTTTGATGTAAATGACATTTTTGTAAATTATAATTCGAGTTGTAAGCTGCTGACTTGGTAAATTTATCTTTTACAAAAGTTGTGACTTTTTCAGGAATTTCGTGACAACTTTTTCTGTTGGTTCATAAAATGTCTTACAGTTTACACTTCTGTGAATCATTTTACACTGACTAACAAAACACAGTGGTACACACTATATCTTTTCACAACTTTTTGTCAGTGTATTCTTCAGCTCTTCTGAGTTTGCATAGATCAAACTTAGGGTGAAAATAAACTTTGAATTTCATTTGAATTGACTTAGATCTTTTATAAACCCTTGTAGATATCCATACCCTACTTACTCATTCTTGAATTTATCTGGGCATAATTTTCCACTAGAATGAAAACTTTATGTAAGGAATACTTTTACTATGAACTCTAACTTTTTTATAACAATAAATTCTATGACAATGCTAGGATCCCATGTTATTTAGCTTAACTTATGTTATTATTCCACTTAACTTGATATTATTCTACTTAACTTGATATTGCTTTTTCATGCTTTAGTAACTTTAGATTGCCTGTGTTTGTGATATATTAGCATCATGTAGTTTAGGGTTATATGTCCCATTTTTCATAAAAAAAGATTAACATTTTGTATGAAACAAATGTCTACAATGGCCTTTTGTTTTTTTTCATTTGTTTTGATAGTTTCTGTGTAGTAGCTTTATTTCTATTCGGTTTAGTTCTATTTATCAAATGTTTTTAATGTTTGTTATGGTGTTTTTATTACGTTTTTTGTCCCATTCCTGTGGTTTCCTGGGATGAAATCAAAAACTGAAATCATGTCAAAAATACATGCAATGATGTTTAAAGGATTTACTGAGGCAACCAAGCACTTTTTGTGTTTGTTGACTTTAATTTGAATGTTGCTTGATTTGTTTGATTCATATTGTTTATCATAACCATTTTTCTATATTTGTGTTTGGTGTTCCTCTTTGTATTACGACATTTTGAATTAATTTATTAGGCCTAATTAATTATTCCTCCAAGATTGGAATAGTCTTTGCTTGTTGCTTGTTAGTAGTGAGTTGCATCTGTTGTTTCTTTTGAAGCAAAATGCTTTTTTAAAGAACTGCACGAATTGTTTTGTGTAGGCTTGACATAAGTTGTTAAGTGTGCAGCTGTACTTGGTAAAATCGATGACAATAATTTACTTATGAAATTAAGATTAATATAACCTGGAAAATACTCATATTTTGACCCAGTACTTGGACCGAATGCTTCACACCTAAAAATATCAGATATATTGGACAGGTGAATACATTCAGAGCATAAACTATACTTACAGCTGAAGTCAAAACGACAGACCCAGAAGTAGTTGAGTATGTCAGCATGTTACGCACATTTTGATGCTATAGCATGACATGTTCAGTGGTTCCTGAGTCTATCCTTCTGACTCAGGCTGTAATATCACCAACAAACCTCATTCATTGATAACTCATGGCTAATTTTATGATAATCACACCATTGTCGACCATTTTGAACTATTTAATCCCCTTCTGTTACAAGTGACTTGCTACTGTTGATGTGACAATGTTACGTAATAATTACATAACAGTGATTACTGGGCTTGAGGCAAATGAAGGCAACAGATGGTAAAATAACTGGTCAAAATGCCTCAAGCAACTGTTTGGGAAATTCCAGTCACCATAGAATTAAGCCAATTACCAGCTTACAATTTACATATTTACTGGTAAAGGCACATTCAATATTAACTGGAGAATAAATAGAAAATTCAATTTATAAATAAATTATAATCGTGGTTTACTGAATTAATTATTTAAGGAGTTCTAGTTTAACATAAGGTTTCAATAGATTTTCATGGTTGACTTGGACAATGCTATAGTAATGGAGGGAATTATTGTGCTATTTGGCTATTAGAGCACAATTATGTGATTTTATGTACATAAATTAACTTATTTGCAATTTAGATCATTGATAATAATCACACATGTCATCCCTAAATTATCTGAATTATTATTTACATGTTAGGTCTATACAATGATTCTTATTTGTGAAAATTTTAATTTTAATTTAATTCAACTTTTTTTTGCTTGGAATTTCACAATTGAAAATAATAATAGGCAAATATGAAGGAGTCTGAAGGACAGCTATAAAGATATCTAAAACACCAAAATTGTAGTTTATAACGCCAGTAATTGCAACTAATTGCCCAACCACAGTTCCTCTCACAAAGTGCTGAATTGTTGTTGACGTTTGTGACACACGCTTGGACAATTGCTACTTTGAATGGCCGTTTACAATTGCCACTGAGAGAGTCAAAAGTTCTGTGAATTACCAATGTAAAAGGGTTGATTTTGTCATTGTGGGCAAAAGATCACTGTAAATGACGACACTGTCCTTTGTAAATCTGTCAATAGAAAAGCACCAATGCTTCATTTCTATTGAAGGGCCTTCCAATTGGAATTGCATGCTAGAACTGGTCACCTAAAATTGTTATTCTACGAATGGAACAAAGGTGTAGAAAGCATATTTCACTCAATCCTCCAGATGACTTTCAATATTCATCTGTCAACCAATAAACACTCGAGCTGTCATTTGGTCAAAGGCAATACTAACAGCCATGATTGATTTCAATTGGTGACCAGCACAATGAATGGTCGTGATGAGTGACAATAGTTGACCAAATGGTTTTGTTGATTGGTCAGTTCATGTTGTCCCTTCATTCATGGAGGTCCAAGCACATGCATATCGACCTACAAAAGGCATTTGACAAAGTTTTGACAAAAAGGGGGGGTGATACAGAAGAGGGGGGGGTTGTTACAATCACCCTTGACTTCATGAACACCTGCTCACCAAAAACCCTCAGGGGACACCCTAAAACCCCTACAACAACCCTGATAAAACCCCAAAAGGGTGAAGTGGGACATGGAATATTGGGGTATTCATGTATTAGGGTTATACTCAACAGCCCCTATTGCTGTCTCAATCTCTCCCAATCACTCAATTGCCCTCTCAATGGCTCTGCTATTTTTTTCTGAGGCCACCTGTATCGTTTTAGGCTTTTTTGGCAGTAATTGCTGATTGTAAATGCATTGTAATCACCATCCCAAATCAGCTATTGTTGTTCTTTTTTGGCAATGGTAGATTGGGGTTTTATTTATGTTGTCAGTTTTTCTCAGCTGCAAAATAAATAAAAAATAACGTAAAGGGGGATGAATACCATCCTCAATGGAATGAATTAGTAGTACCATCCAAAATGATGTGAAATGAACTATTTTTAAATTAAACTACCATATAAATTTTACCATCCTGAGTGATATGTGTACATTTTTTTACTTTTCAAAATAGCCAATTTCAGAGAGAAAATGAAAAATGTTGAACTATTTTTAAGATAATTCAGTAATTCATTATAACTCAAATATCTGTCATCCTGAAGTGAATCTTTTCAATAGTACAAATTTCTATTTCGTAAATAAAAAATATATAGTCATCAAAACTATATGATCACTCTGCAGTGCATGTCAATACATGATGATAGATCTGTTCCAATCAACTCCAATCAAGATCACAGTGATCACTCTCACTGTCCATGGCAAAAGCCCTAGCTACCATTGTCATGATGTACAATGGTGCTGGTGGTCCTCCTATGTGACCTGAGCCAAGCTCCATGAGGTCACACACCACCACACAGCCTTGTAGGGCACATCGTGACCTCTCAATGTGACCTCACATGAGGGCATGTCACATGCACTTCATGCCCTCACAGCCTATGAGGCGTTGATCAATGGTGATCATAATCATGTTTGTTTACAAACATGTTTTGTTGTCATTTCTTGACAGGTGTGATTGTATGTGGCATGGGGAGAACCTAATTGTCAACAACATAGCAGGGATAGTCAATAATTGGGTTGGAAGCAATACATGCAAAGTGGAAATAGTTTAGGTGGTTATTTGGGTCTAATTATTAGAGAGTGAAAATGTTCAAGTTTTGTAGGATAGGATAGGATAGGATAGGATAGGATAGGATAGGATAGGATAGGATAGGATAGGAGAGAATAGGAGATAATAGGAGATAATAGGAGAGGATAAGATGAGGTTTGACAGGTATTGTGGGAGAGGATTGGATAGGATTGATGAAACTGTGAATTGTTAGCATCTCTTGTATTATAAAGTTTGAATAGCTTGGAATCAGATTGCCATAGGTCAGAAACTGTCTGAAAGTAGAAAAGAAGTGAAAAATATAATTAATCCATTTTGTAATACTTAATATTATGGATTGCTTGACAGATTGATTTTATGGATAGTTCTTACTGTCAAATATGCACATATTTTCATAAGGATTTAAGGAAAACATTATATATACGAATCTTTATAAGGATATCACTATCAAATTTCCCTTTATTGTCTATGTCTGAAGTGTTTACGTAATCCATCATAAAGCTCAGATCATATCTGAAGATCATATCAACTTGTGATTTGCATATTGCTGGAGGGCAGAGGTGAGGAGGTCAAAATGGTAGTAAATACCCTCAAAACAAGGTCTGTAGATATTACATCATTGTTTCTTACTTCAAATGGATCTATAAAGTGGTGATAACTTGGGTCAAGACCTCACACAGGTTTGGGTCTTTACAAAAGTAAAAGTTCTGTAAATATGCCTTAGGTAATATGCCTTTGAGCTGGAGATAAGCCCAAAGGCTGTAGGTGCTTGACCAAGGGCTATAGCAGGTTTTCTGGAAAGTAGGTTTTTCAGAAAGTAGCAATTATTGTCCACAGGCTAATTTGTTGACAAGTACAATCGTGATAAATAGAGATAAAACATACAGCCTGAGGGTTGTACCACATGCTGTGGTGGATGTATCACTGTACAGCTGTTTTGACTCCTTTGAGGTGTTTGACTGTAATTAGATTAGTGGAAATATGTGAAATTAATTACTAGGCAAACAAAATGATTTTGATGAGTTGTTTTCTATCAACTGGTATCTGACGTTACTGGAAATAATATAGAAGTGAGGCATGGCTTCAATGTGTAGATAATAGTTATGTATAAATTAGGAAAATATATCTTTTCAGTTTTGAAAACATAAAATCTAATCTAAGTAATTATAATTATAAGTCATACAACTGTTTGAATAATTATCAGAATTTAATATTCTTTATAATGCAAAATGAATTATAATATTTTCAAAGGGTAAAGGTGGAAATTTATATTATTTTATTATTATTAAGGTCATCTGTCTGACAGAATCGAATACCCGGGCAAGCAAACTACCAGGAACCAATGGAATCCTACCATGACTTTGAAACAAATTTGACTCTAATTGAACCAATATATCAAAGTAACTTCAGAAAAACTCCTGATGTGTCTTCCAGAACATGTTTTGATAGCTGTCAAAATAGGGAACCACTAATAATGCTTTTCAGGGGTATCCCTCTGAACATTATTGCCTCTGACCAATATTGTATCTCAGCTAATTACCATTTTAATTACCCCTCAACCTTTGATGTGTAGGGGTATGTGATTGGCATGTTCATTAGCCACCAATATGCTTCTTACCCCTCCTAATTGCTAGCTGTGACCTAGGGGTCAATCTCTAGTACCCCCATCATATTCTAGTTACCCCCTTCAGATTATTGTTTACTTTAGGTCCTATTCTTGTATACCCTATTCTGACCCCTTGCACATTGTATATTTCACAAAGAATGTGTCTTCTTCCAAAAATATGGCTATTGGTTTTTGCTGGAATTTGAAGGAATTCTGTAGTTACAATGAGTTTCTCAAAGGGCAGGAATTTGAAGTACTCATGCTGGGAAGAAAGTATGCTAATGACAGTTGTAATTGTAAAATAATGTCAAACTGAAAAGCGGATCTCAGAAAAAGTGGTGGATATCAGAGCATGGACTCAGTATAGCATAAACACCTTCCTGATCAGAGGGTATTCTTTTTAATTAGAGAGGAAAAGTTACAACATTGATTGAATGCATGTGCAATTGGATTTCTGCAATACGTTTGTAGATGTCTGTCCGTACTATCTATCTATCTATCTATCTATCTATCTATCTATCTATCTATCTATCTATCTATCTATCTATCTATCTATCTATCTATCTATCTATCTATCTATCTATCTACTTCCACAACCATCTATCAGCCTCCTCATAAACCATTCCTTCATCTATTTTTGCTATAACTGACCCCTAGCTTATTATACATTTTGGAAGCTAGTGCCCTGTAGGGCAGCAGGCCATGTATGTATCAGTTACATGTATCAGTTGCATATACCTGTATCAGTAGCATAAGCAGTATATCAGTTGCAGTGGCCACTGGCATACTAGAGACGTGTACAATCTATCTCCTGACAGGGTTGTCATGTGTCATGGAGCTACATTCATCTGTCATGTCCTGTCATAGGCATGACGAGACCTGGCCTAGGCCCAGCAGGCAGTGCATAGCCCATGAGCTATATGAGCAGGTTCGAATCCAGACCTCCCAGAATCATAGGTCAACATCCAATGCCTCTGGGGCACTGTCAAAGTTTATTAATTACACTTCAAGTAGTCTCAGCCAGAGAATGTAAACACAAGAAGGCGGGATTTTATCATTTAAAAAATGTCTTGGTGTAAGATTGAAATTTCTGAATTATCGTTTTGTTACTTTTTAAAGCATGTTCATCTTTCCTTTTTAATAGCTACTTAGTGGTGTATGATTCCTGTCGAATCACTGTAGCAAGGACATGTTTGAAACAAAAGAGACTATAATTATTTCATTTATACCTACTTGTGTATGTAAGCCTTTGTAAAATGAATTGTAAATTGTACTAAAATATCTTTTTAAGAATTTTCCCTTCCAACTAAATTCTATTTGTTTTGGTATTTGCGCCAAACCGATTGAAGTCCACTCGAATTACAATGGCTTTGTACTATTAGCATTGCATCAATAGAAAAACACTTCAGGTATCAAACAGGTACTAGAGAGCTACTTATATGGTATTTGTCTTTTAAAAGAATGGCTATCATTAACTCAAGTGTGACGAATTTCAAATGCATTACTTCTAAACTGGAATCAAATCGTTTAGTGATACTATCTCAAATAGAATCAAATTTGGTATTTGATCTGGAAAAGGTCATTTTACCAAAAAAAGCCTCTGCCAAATTGAATTTTTGGGCAATACATAGTTTGGTTTCCTTTTTGGGGTGGAATTGCATTTTAGATATTTTATGTGCTCTATCATGAATTCTAATTGAGTGGATTCTTACGTCATGGCATCATTACATCTGCCTCCGACAGGTGGCGTTTCATAAACACAAACGTCAGCAGACAGCTTTGACAAGCACTCTTTCTACCAAACAAATAAGTAAATTATACACCTTTCTGGTAATTACCAGTGAAAGCTGTTTGGTTATTGCTACCCTAAATGTGATGCAACAAATTTCACCCCTCTTGAAGGGTCTTTATTGACATGGCAGGTGGTCTGGTAAATTTATACACAATACAATTCCGTTGATATAAGAAGGTCAATATCGATATATTAAAACCAGCATGATGTCTTTTAGTAATAACCTTTCAATAAAATATCTCTACTTAAACTTACATTGGTCGTATACATATATAGCAAAACAAAATAAATCTTATTTTGGAAATTAAGCGTTATATGACGTTGTATTGAAATGCATAAGCAATTATAAGATTTATAATTAACATAAATCATACCCCTGGCAGACTTAATGATGAGTTGACAATTTAATGGCATAAAGTGGCGTTGATAGAGTCATCATCTAAATAGCTTCACTCTTTATGGCATATTAGGTTGAATATAATCAGTTCTGCTTGGCAGATGTTTTTTCTGGGCAGGTGTAATGATGTTATGATTGATGGCTGTGTCAACATGGCTTGACACATTTGCCCTGTGTTGGGCCTTTTCTCAGCCATATTTGAATAGGTACATTAATTTAAGGCTTGCTCTGTAGCTTATAACACCAGGAGTTAGTCATAATCCAAACAGATTTTTTTTCTAAATTTCTCAAAATAAAAATGTTTGCTCAATTTTTTTTAAATTGTCTATTCTCGTCCATATGTTTTTTTCCTATATTAAAACAAAGAAGGAGCCAAATAAAAATATTAGATTTTGGTAAAAATCAACTTCTTTTGTTGATGCAAAAGAAGGCATCCTTTAGAACTGAAAGATTGGTACCTGCTGCTCTGTATGACTACTTTGAGAAAATTCCTCACAAAAAAGGCTTCTAATAAATGACAAATGTTCCACAAGCTTTCAGACATATTTTCGGATTGAAAGTATTAGCTGGTGTCATTACATGAATAATCTATTTACCTGTCCGTTAAAGACAACAATCAGTCTATTGACCACAACATATTGATTGGATTATTTAAGATTTTCTTAAGGACAATGGTATGGTTTAATTGGCAATTGATTTAATTAAGCTTCCCTTAAGTGGCTTAAATAGTCACAACTTGTATTGAGCATTTTATTGTTTTAGCTCGTTGTTATTTATAACAAAGAATTCGCTTGTTCTTGATTCATAATATTTATTATTTCTCTTCTTCAGTTTCAAAAAGCTTCAGTTCTTTAAATGCTGTCGAAGTATTTTAGGTTTAAATCATTAGAACCAAGTTAGTTCACCTGCCTTTATTTATTAATACAACAAGTCAATAACTTTATGCATATTTAACCTTAGCTTTATGGCCAATTAAGCACCTCCCCCCCCCCAAGTCTAAATATAAGTAAAACACAAAAGCGATATAAAAGTCACAAATGTGTCTCAGATAATTTAAAAAGCCCTGATACTTACTCTTGATAAGAGAGGAAAATTTTAGAGTAAAGCATTGTATGGTTGGTTAGTTATGAATAATAGGGGATTTCAATGGCCTTAAATTTTCAGTCACTGGACAGGTAATTGATGGGGAGGCACTGTCGTGTGTCAAATAATTTTAGGTCGTGTGTTTAGACTGCTCTTATAGGTTAAGACACATGCCAAACAGTGATTATGACTTTGATTATATCTCTGGGGCTAAATGATAGTTTTTAAAGCAAAAACATGCAAAGATTTGTAAAGGTATTGACATGCAAAAACGCCAAAAGTGAGTCATTACAAAATGGTGTGTCTCTAGTTGTGGAACTATGTTATGGGGCAAAATCAAGACTGAAAACTTATCAAGACCACACTGCAATAAGCTAACATGGTCAAATGTTCTGCCACAGTCAATCAAAAAGACAGTTATATTCTTGAATGTTGGCCTGTGTGTAATGCAACTTTGTTCACTTTAATGTAAAGGCAGTGTTAAATCTTCAGTAAAAATTGCTGGCAAGCATTTAATCTAGAAAAACATGCACAAAATGTACTTCTGTAAAAGTCACTTCTAGTTTTATCACAAATCTAGTAAATTGTAGTCACTGAAATTCTTTTGAAAACCACATATCTCCAGGGCTTGGTAAAGCAACTAAAAGAAATACATTCTCACTCAGTGTGCTTAAGGTGCATTTAAAGAGTGAATTTCAGCTTTTTACACTGTCAAATGCTTGCTGAATGGCAATAAAACACATGATAACTACCATCCGCAAACACATTCTGAAAACTTCACTCAAAGGCATGTGAAATATCAAACTGAAAAGGGAACAACCCTCTAGGCTTGTAAAATTCTAAAAGCAAACTTGGAAAATACTATGGAAAAAATGGTAAAAAACATTTCTGTTACATAGATGTCATGTTTATTTAGACCACATATTCAGTGGAAGAATAGTGTATATCTGGTCTATTGTTGTCATACTATAGCCACAGGCATGGACTACAATTGTGGACTATATGTTTTTCTCAGTTTACATGGGGATGGAAGCATGAAGGAAATATTGTGAATATATACATGGGTTTGAGAGTATGAAAATGGGTAAACATACACTGAATAAGGGTTTGCTACGCTGTGTTTAAATATTGTGGGTTGTGACATAATTCACACTTTTCTGATATATAGTTGACAAGTCCAGGAGCTCTGAGAAGCACAAAAATAATATTTGTACAGCTTTTTCTGTTCTTCTGAATATATAATTTGATATATCTTCTCTAGTGTTAAGACAGATCATATGTTTTCAATATTTCATGTGTCACTGATATGCAAGAATTAAAGTGACATGGGATGAATATGTCAGGTTTGAAATAAACTCTAGAAAAAGAAAACATAACTTATTATACTGCATGTATGCCAAAATGTGTTATACTTTAAATAAAATACATAATGTAAAAGAAGAGACTGCCAAGGATAAGATTATTTATTTTATAATATCATCATGGTGTTTGCCTCTGATAATTTGCCATAAAGTCAACATTCTCATATAACCATGTTCTGTTTTCTGTGAGAACAAAAAGGCTGACTCCTCCATAAAGCATAATGTAAATTGAGATATGTCTGTCTTCAGAAAAAGCTGATCACCATAAAAAGGGAATGAATGAATGAATACTATTTAAATACTCCCACACCAGTATGAGAATATATTTGAGTTGACAGCAACCTGGTTTTTTTTTAATTATTGGAAAAGAAAATAGAATCAAGAAGAAAGTGAAATAAAAAAGAAAACAATGTACATATATATACATACACAGGTGTGAACAAAACCTGCATATATTAATAAATCTTTTTGATGTGTGTATTCGTTATGATCCTTCATAGAAAAGCCTTTTGCAGACGATTAAGATAATCATATATGGGTGAATATGATTATTTGTATGGCTAAACAAACTCAATGGTAAGAGCTGTGAGGTTGATATTATAACCAAATATTTAGACAGATAGATAGATAGATGTATATATAGACAGGGAGATGGATAGATAAACAGATAGACAGACAGAGAGGTAGACTGCATGATAAACTGATGCATAGATAGATAGATAGATAGATAGATAGATAGATAGATAGATAGATAGATAGATAGATAGATAGATAGATAGATAGATAGATAGATAGATAGATAGACAGATAGATAGGTTGGATCAGATCAACAAGAGTGCTTCTGGAAGTCTCCAAGCAACTGTAGGAAAATGATGATCCCATTTTGTTTTCAAATTGTTGACACTGCTCAGCTCAGCGTATGCTATGGGATCAAGCTGACATTTTGCTTGCCCTAGAATATTATTCTGCTGCCAACTGAAGCATGGAAAGATCAACTCCCTGACAGTCCAATGACAATGTGACAGGCTCAAAGTTTGACAGTGTGACAACCTACCCTGTGCAGTGTGACATGCTAGCTTGTGACAGCCTGCTTGTGACAAAAGCTGGTTTGGCTTGCTGTGAGCCCCCTACCTACTGTGAGTGCTGTGAGACAGTTCTGCCTACTCCAGGCTGGCAGTGCTGTGCAGTAGGCTGGCCTTTGCACAGTGTCAACAACACTGCAGTCTTGCAGTGAACGTGAAAGGAGCGAGACCTGGTGGGGACACAGCTCTGATGATTGGATGCTTTTCACTGCTTTTGATTGGAATACTGGTGGAGCTATAAGGATACTGGTTGTGTGTATGGAATACATGGAATACTGGATACAACAATAAGGAACCTGCATACTGTTTGAGCCAAAAGGATATTCATTTTGTGTGTGAAGAACATGGATTTACCAATGCTTGGATGTTTAGGTGAATACATGATCATGATTTGATGCAGTAGCAAGGAATACTGGTTGAGATTTCAGATTTCTGGGAATACTGGTTTTGTGTAACAGGAAATTCTAGGATTATACCAGCTGATAGGCCAATGTATGGAGGTATGGTATTTGATTGAATTAAGATGGAAGATCATAGTTTAAAACATGATACATGATTTGGCAAGGCATATTGTTTTAGAGCTCTGCAGTCATGAATGATTTTACCCCTTTGATTCATATTGACACTACACTTTAGTCACCATTTAGAAATAGAAAACTGCTGATGATGGTACATTGCCAATAGTTCTTATTCATCAATGAAAGCTGTATGATTCAATGCTAGCCTTGGAAGCTGCTGTTGCTGCTGATTAACGACAATAACATTAGCAGCATCAGCAGTAGCAAAAGCTGTAGCAGCAGACCCAGCAGCAGCAGCAGCAGCAGTATTGGTGACTCATACATGTCTCAATAGATGACTTATGGAGAGCACTAGAGTCAAGTTTGTTTTGAAACAGTGTACTACAAAGAGTCAGGTTGGAAGCATGTCAGAGTTTTGTCCTGTATTGTTGCTAATTTTTGAGTTATCCTACTTTAGCAGCTACTGTTGGACTGATCTTGCAGTCTGACACACTTTATGCCATGCACTTAAATGGCATATGGGTTGATGTTGTTGTAGCATTGCTGACTTTAGCTGCTGTCATTGTGATATTTGGTGACATTTGTCCGGGTATGGTCTATTTAATGACATATATTCATGGTTATTCTATGAATAATTAATCTATTAATAGATTATCTTCTAATATTGACACTGGGCATTGCATTTCTTGATCATTTAATGGCCAGAAATATGTAAAAACTGAGCTCTGGGTACTAAAACCATACAAAGTCAAATTGACACATACAATATACAATAAATCAGCTGATACTAAATATGATAAGTAGACATTCTTCCAAGACAAATACATTCAGAAATTGCTCAGAGAATGCAATACAATATGAAAGTGAAAACAAAACACAAAACAAAACTGAAAACACTTAGTGATTCCATAATGATATCAGAAAGCATGTGACAATGTAAAATTATAGGACAATATCACATTGTATGCATTTGTCAACCTGTATTTAGATAGTAGCCTTTTTTGACTCCTTTTCTTTTCTTTTTTTACATACCAGCATCTGGTGAATACATTCTAGAAAAGTATAATTTGGGGAAAGGAGGCACTCAGGCAGCTGAGTGAAATTGCACTATAAATACATGACAAAAAAGACAACAAATAACCTACATAATAGTACTATGTCATGGAAATGTATACATAAATAGTAGCTGGCTGAAATATTGGGACAATCAAAAAAGGCACCCTGCCAAATTTGTGTGATATGGTCAGTTAGGTTTGTAGCTTCTGCCAAATACATTGTAGGTCAAATAAATATTATCCTTAATTCTTAATCTATCACAAATTGTATGTCAGAATTGTGTATGTGGTGTTTTCAAAATCAGCTGTGTCTCTGGTCACATATTCTCAAGCTGGAAGGGATTAAAGCCAAATGAAGCTTAAAGGGCCGGTGTTATCATATTTGAGGCTGTTTTTTTTCCAACGATAATACCAAAAGGCCTACTTCTGATGTAGAAAATGAAAACACTGTCTTTATCAGTGACACATAGCAGATACAATGAATTTTTGATTATTTTTTTGTGGAGGAGTCTCTTATCGGCAGTTGTTCTAAATACTGTACAATTAGTAAGTTATCAAATGCAGTGTAGGCAGAAGAAAATACCAAGATTCAACCACATTACAAAGTGAATTGAATCTCATAAATCTTTTAGATCCTGGACGTATTTCATCCTCCCCACAAAATATAGAATTTGTAGATGACATGGCCAAAAGGTATGCAAATACCACATGACGTATAGTGCTGTCAAGTAATCTGTCAGAAGTGACCCTCATATCTTTTTGGGGTCAGCTATCTACCCCCTCTACCTGTGAGGGGAGCCCAGGTAGGGGTTTCTGGAATCCTGTTGACTGAACCCCTTTAAATCATGTCAGTTATTGTTGAATAAGAAGCCTTGAACTATATATATTTTCGCCCACCACTTCCTACATTCACCACAAAATAACTGCAAAGCCTACTCACACTCAAGATTTCACAGTTCAATTTATAAAGCATGTTCAGACTTCAATATTCAGAAGTTAAGAATTCACAGTCAATGAGGCCTTGTGTGTGTTTAGAATTGTATTGTAAAGTTGTGAAGATGTCTTTACATATCAGACCCTAAGGCATTTTGACTTCTGAAATTGAGGATAAATGGGCATCCTCTTCTCCTATTTGAACATCATTATGAATTATTTAATAAGCTTGAAAAAAAAAAACAGCTACAGAAATGAATCAATTCTACAACATTTTGTTTTTACTCTTGAAAATACTATAATTGATCAATGAAGAACTGTGTCAATAGCAAAACTAGGTTATATATATTACAGGCTCTCCCAGAAGAAACTGCTCACTTAATTATTATTACAAAATATTACTGACTATGGTCAATGTAATTGACATTGTAGTAATTGTTGTGTAGTATTAAATTTTACTATAACTCATTCGCTTGGAGTAGTTTCTGTTCGTATTTGATCTTGATAGTGAATATTAATTGCCTTCAAGATAATTTTTATCAGCAGAATTTTAGTTCTTTTATTTAAATAATTGCTACCTCTGACCTAGTTTTCTTGTTGACACAAGTTGAAAAAGCTCCTTTGTGATATTGTCAGTAAAAGTTACTACTCCTTGTAACTTGAAACTTTTACCTTTGTGGGATATGTAAAAAAAAGGTATTTTCATTCAAATGACATTGGTTTCAAGTTTAATGTTGTTAGATGTTAAAGGCAAATGTTCTGTGAATGCAATACCAGGATTTGTCCAGAAAAATGGGAGTCTGTTATTTTACTACACTAGAAATAATTTATTGATCACTTCACCTGTCTTATCTTTAAGCGATTCAAAATTTACGAGTACGCGATTATTACTATTTTTATCATAAAATAAAAATTAGTTTTGACTTTGCATATGTATGTCATTTTTTGATTTTCATTAAAAATACTGTAAATTTGTTATATTATTCTTGATATCTCTGTTTTTTTGTTGTATTATTCTGGAAAATTGTATTTATTGCACCCTAAAATCCTTTCTTACATTGGATTCTTCTTAATTTCAGGTATAACAAGGATTCTGCTCACATAGGACTACCTTACCCTAGCCAGGTTTATTGGAAGGATTTTACCAAAACTCTAGGATCAAAAAATTACCAAAATGAATATAATTCTTCGGACAGTCATTTTGTTAGTTGCTATATGTAGTATAACTATTGCTGACATAGATCTAACAAAATTGCACAAAAGAGGTGAGTCTAATTTTATATTTTATAATTTAATTACTATATCATTTCTAACAATTGTGATGTATTTCTTTTAGTAACACAGGTTATACTACAGTTCTCCTTAGGATAAATAATATAATACTTAAAATGCAGGTTTTAAAACAATACCAATATTACAAGTTGTGGTACGCTGTTTCTTTAGGATTCATAATAAAATACTCTTGAAATATACAGGTTCTAAGATAGTATTTTCTTGGTATCTACAGAGAAAAACATGAAAATACTGCTTATCTTTAAAACTGATAAATAAATAGTTGAAGAAAAAAAAGATTAACATACAGTTTTTCTTCAACAATGAAATTAAAATGTAGATTGAATTGATAAACGGCACTGAACTTTTTTTTTCTATTTTGCAATGTATAGACTAATAACTAAATACTTGTGAATAAGGTTCTGATATGAGGAAAGTTGTTTTCTAACCAATCAGATTATCTGACCCAAGTAACAGAGGAAGATTGAATTGAACAAATACTTGAATTTAGCTTTTGGTGTTTGTTGCTTCAAGTGTATAATAATATTGCATACTTTTAAAGGGGAACACCAGATTGCCTGCTGAACTATAAAACATCAGTTTACATCTAGCAAATTATGTTTTTAACTTAACCACTTAAATAGTATAAGCATGCAATATTTATGATAAAAAATACATGTGTTTTTGAAAAATGAACAAAAAATTGCAGCTATAAAAATCACAGCTTTTCAGTAGACAGCCAATTATATGGTGATATATTTGATGTTTTCATCATGTATACATAAAAATACAAAAGTTAGTCATTACATACAATTTGCAAGAATGATAGATGGATACTCGGCTGTTCGCCAATGTGGTTACTATACCTTACAAGTACAGCATTTATATATTTTGAAGTGTTTTCATAGGTGTGGACATTTTAAAAGTGAATGTTTTAATATTGCCAACTTGGGTGTTCTAGTATAGTGAACCAAATCAACTATTCTATTGGTTACTCTTCAATTGGTTAGGATTGTGGAAATGGCTATCCTTTACTCAGATTAGTTAACACAATTATTGTATTGGTTAAGAGAAGATTGGTTATCAATATCAGAACTGAGGCAATGGTTAAAGAAGTTATAGTTGATTACAACTTATCAGTATTAATATATTCAATTTTGCAAACAGAAAACCAATTAAGATTGGTCAGACAAATATGATATCATTATCTTCCAAAGATTGGCAATCGATGGTAATCAAATGCCAATTTTTATTGATTTATTTTCAAAGTGTTTGAAATTTGGAAACAAATTAACAACCATGTTGTTTTTAGTGCCTTTATAAACAGGAAAAATAAATTCTTCAGTGTACTACCCTACCAATCCAGACTACAGCAACCAAAGAATATTTGAATGTTCAATTTACAGATTGTATACCAACTGAATTCAGGTTTCAGTTATTGAAGAGATCAAATTTTGCAGATTTTACAAATATCTATGGAACCTTATGTATATATATGGCATACACAGCTACTCGTATATTTACACTGGGTTAACTTCTAAATATAATCTTTAAATGTATATAAACTGAAATCTAAGTAGAATTTAAACTGAATTTGAAAGGAATGCAGGCAGAATTTATTCTGAAATTTAACATAAACCAATACAAACATAATATTGGTATGATATGCTGAATAGGAGCATTCAGCACATATAGAAGACCTGCCAAATTTACTTGGGAGTATATATAAACAAACAAAAATGTAATCTTGCATGCACAATATCAGTGTGAGGAAAAATATCAGTGTGAGGAATAATATGTCTGTAAAGAATAAATATAATATACCTGTGAGGAATAATATCTTTACGAGGAATGTACATATGATAAATCTCAATATTGAATATTGATGGAAATATTAGTTTTCAACCGAATTTTACCTTTGTACAGTTGTAGATGAGTATAAGTTATTCTAAGACACTACATTTTAAGAAAAATATGTAAAATTTGTGTATACAGCTGGGGGAGGATGGATGATTACATTGTTGCCTGTGAACATCAATGATATCACTATAATGTCCTATCTTTAACATTGACATGAGTAGTCAATTTGTCATTTGGGAGAAATGTAAGTTCAGTGGTGAGTAGTATGACTCATTCACTGACTTGTGCTGAAAACATTGCAAGTATAGGATATGACCTCACATACTGGATGTGAGTCACCACGTCTAACATGGCAAGCATAGAGATATGACCCCACTTGGAGCATTTGTGGTGTAGTTTTGTAAACACTCATTTTGCCATGGTTGTAATTACTTGTAAGTGCTTCAGATATCTTCATTTAGTAAGATAGCTTTACTGCTGTATCTAAGCTTCTGTGTCATGCTATTCTTGTTTACATTTGACATAACATGTGATATTGTTACTTTTCAAAAATAACAGAAGATTTGAGAATATGGAATATTTTAAGAAATTTCCATTTTACTGATTTTTATTAAGTTATTATCATGCTAATATCACAGAAAGCAGTAGACCACTGAAATGACTCCAAATAAGTCATATTTTTGCATTGAATAGGAGTGTCAGAAACCCATAAAATACTCAAAAAGGGTGTTTTAAAAATTGGTTGGCAAGAGTGTGCACCATTGCCATTGTGCTAAAAATTGAAATAATTGACTGTTATATATGGCAGCTATATATTACTCTAACTTGGCTACACACTATTATACTACTTATATATTGCACCAATATATTAACTGTTAGTTGTGACTTAGTTGTTACATATATATTGGACAATACTATGCAATTTGTTGAAGTCTTAATGACAGGTTGTAGCTGAAAGTGTTAGCCTCAGGGGATATTCAATTATAAATGTAAAACGTTACTTTGAACAGGTACACAATTACCTATGCCCTTTTTTAGAAGGGTATGATTTTGACATATTTTTAAGTTCACTCATAAAGACACTTCACTTTTTACGTCTGACTTTAAAATGGCTTTTTGTCAACATTTTTGAATGAGATAATACCCATTCTGTGTGGTTTGTAAACTTCTGAGTTTAAATTTTATTTTACTTTTTGACTCATACAAGCTTTTGACTCAGTTGTTCAAAGGTTTGATTTATACTAGGTAATTCAAAGTGACTTTTTCATTCAAATTCTTTGTGAAAGTCAAATTTTAGCAACAAAATGAAGTGACGTTTCATTGAATGAGGCTTATAAATTCATTGCACCTCAGTAAGCCAATGGCTAACTTATTATGCAACCACAATGCTTTGAATGCAAGCCATAGAGTTCTATTAGTGTGTATAACATAAAACTATGTAATTCAATATGTAAAAGTAGGTGAGCTCAAAATGTGTTGAGCCTGTGTCATGCTTTCATAATAAGGTGCTATGAACTGTAGGCATGACTTAGCCAGCTTGTTTTGGATCAGGGGAATGACAGCATGCATAAAAAATAGATCTCTAAAAATATCTTGACAAAAATCAGTGCACATGGTAGTTTAACTGTATCGAATGACTCCTGTAGATCTATAAAAATCTAAAAAATGTTACTTTTACCCTAGATAATATAAGAAAAAACATTTAAAGAAAGTTTAACAATGTTTAAGAAAGGGTTGTCAGTTGCTAAGAGCCCTTGTGTCATGATAACAAAGATAGAAGTTAGTTTCTGTTACAAGTTTGTGGTATCAGGTTATAATCTTAAAAACATAGTAAAAGGAGAATACTACAAAGATACTGGCAGGGTAAAGAAGTTATCTTTGAAAATGAAATAAAAAGTTAGAGTTCACTGTTTGAGAGAATGGTATGGATCCAAATTTATAAATCAGGAGCATATATTTACAGGCCTGTGAACAGACTAAAATAAAATTCACTTCCTTCAAAAATCTGATAAAAGAAAAAGCCATCAAAAGCAGTTTCACAATAAAAGTCAGTGTGTTTGTTCAGTGTACCAAGTATTCATTCTTTACACACCAGATTTAGAAACTTCTATCTGAGAATATTCGCCTGAAATTCTAATAGAAATCTAATGGACTGAAAATATACCAACATGTGAATTAAATTGATATCCATTCAGCCTATATTTGTCATACTAATATCCTTAAAAGGGTATGGAGGCAGAAATACAATGATAACAAACAGATCCCAATATATCACATAGTATTTGGTTCTCTTTTGACAATAAACAGAGAGGTCAATATGCAAATGAGGGCATTGTTGACCTTCATTTCTTCACTGGGGTGCATACTGCTACTGCTTTGCATAGTGCTGAGAAAGTCACCCCTGGGGCATTAAAGCTTCTGTTGCTGTTGAAGGGTGGGTGGTATTGTCATATAGGTAGGTTGGGGGGGGGGGCTAACCCACTGTCTTGAACAAGCTACCATCCGCAAAGTAATTGAATCCAATTTAAAAACTTTGGAATATGTAAATATGTGATTTTATATATAAAGATGACAGAGAAAACATCTACAACCATGGGGAATAGTAGTTTAATTAAACTATATTTCTAAATTTTTGTACACATCTTTAGTTTTAGCTTAGCTTTAGCTTAACTTTAGCTTGTCAGTTGTTAGAATCAGTCTTCCATCCTAAGTTCACAATGTGTATATCAATTGCATTTCAAGGAATCATTGTCCAAGTCTTCTTATAGTATATTTATTTTATCAAAGGGTAGATATGTCGCGCTGCATTGAATTTGTTCTAACTCAGCTACAAGTGGCTCCATCTACAACTCAATTCTAAGCAGAATAAGCCACCATGAGTAGAAAGGGTCAAATTATAAAACACCAAATACAGTGTCAGTCCAAGCCACCCCCCCTCCCTGTCAACTAGAATCACCCTAACAGCAGTTTGAGGTCCTAGCATGAACATAGTGCTCTAAAATTCACCTCAGCTAGAGTCAGCTAGAATTTCAGAGTTATTCAAACAAATGCCCTACCTCAATTGAGGCTCACAGCTACACACTCTAAAAAATGTCGGGACAAAATTGGTTTTTTAGACTCAAAATGGTTTTTTGAAAAACCAAATTTCAATGCAAAACCAAAATGGATTTTTAAAAAAATCCATTTTTTTGTTTTTTGCATTGAAATTTGGTTTTTCAAAAAACCATTTTGAATCTAAAAAACCAATTTTGTCTGAAATTTTTTCGAGTGCAGATATATCATGAAAAGGATACGTCTGAAGGACAAATAAAAGTAATCTATATGCCCCTATAATTGTTGTGATAAAACCCTCAAAGGAAATAGTGAAATATGCACCCTCAATAGATACCATCAACCTATCTTGTGTGATCTATTGGTAAACTGAATCTCCAAACAGGAGTAAACACACTTTTGGAGCAATAAAAATTTCAGGTGGTCAAATGGAAGAATTGTATTTTTGAAGTCAAATTGTAAATCTGCATATATATCTTGTATGCAACAATGACATCCCGACAGATCCAGTTTCAAAAGCAACTGTTATTTCTAAATATTATGATTTCACAATGTGGGCCTACAAGTATTACCTGAAGTTCCAAATATGCAAACACCTAATTTAGATTTGCTTTCATTGATATACCACTGCGTTGAACTGAAAATTGGTAATTGTTGACTAAAAGCCCTCTTTAGGCCTATTCATCTTGAAACAGGCTAAATGACATTGATCTAACCTTCACCTATTCATTAATTTTTTTTTAAATGTGGGCTTTTTGATAATTTGGACATGCAACAAATAAATAGGAAAATGACGTCGTGTAATTATCATTATCCTAAACATCTAATGATTGTTAAAATGTTTTAACCTTCAATTGTTTTAACTTATTACAACATATAAGGCCTATATTATGATTAAAGCATTTTAAAGAAATGATTTCATGACCAGACACTCTTAAGGCCACCCAAGTCTAACTTTCAAGCCGGTAGCAAGTTGATTGATTGCTTTAAAATTCAATTAAGTGCTCCAAGAGACAGACCACCTTATTACATGCTTGCCATCCAATTACTACCTTGTAATTTGTGATTATGACCATGTAATTTGAGCCATGTAATTACATTGCCAGTAGCTGCTACTTGACTATAGACTACAAGATCAATTCTATTCAATTCTATGATAATTCTATAGTAATTCTATTGTAGATCTAATTGCCCCATAGTATTTTGTGACTATAATTCTATTGTAATTGATGACTAATACTGAAGCCTACTTTTACTGTCAATGCTGTTGGAATAGTGTTGATGCTGTTGATGTCCACTGAAAATTATGTGGATATTGTGAATTTAAAATTAGTGTTTGCAACAATTTAGCTTATCATTAGATGGTTTTGCCCTTACATGTATTTTGCAGAACAAATCATGGGTCAAAAGAAACGTATATAGATTTGTGATCATTTAACAAATTAAGTGAAAATAACCTCTATTTAAATATCAATGGAATGTAGAAAAAAGCAGACATTTCTGAAATATAGCAGCAATTGAGTAAAGCCCAGTAATTATTTGAAAAGGTTCTAATTGGGAAAATTTAGCCTGCAGTACACTATAAGAATAATTATGGGTATTGGCATAAGTAAAATGCCAACATAAGCTTTCGGTTGATGCTAAAGTAGCTGATGTTATTGCTTATTGCTGCTGATGCCAGGGGCGTAGATCCTGGGGGGGGGGGGATGGGGGCGATGCATCCCCCCCTAGGATGAACCTGGGGGGGGGGGTGATCATATGATTATCCCCCCCCCCCTAGATTCAAATGATTACTACTTGGTATTGACAACTATCAGTTATACAGTAACTTATACTTAGCAATTTGGTCCAATACTCCAGTTGCATGTTATGTGGAAAATATAATTCTCAGAAGTAACCTTCGATAATCTAAAATATATTTGGCATTTGGATCGTAAAGTGGCCCCTAAAATCCAATGCCGCTTGATTTTCTGCCCGTTTGGCCTCATGCGAAGTTTGCATTCGCCGAAATCATCCCCCCCTACAAAAATGAAAAATCTACGCCCCTGGCTGATTCTATCTAATGTTGCTGATGCAGAGCTCCATGATGTAATCCTCTTGAGACATGAGGCATACATCCTCCATTATCATAGATTGATGAGTTGGTCTGGGGATTGGACAATGCTTCCTGAATATGTGGTAAGAAATAGCTATACTTAGAACAGTCCAGTCATCTGATCTATGAATTAGTTATATTAAGATCTATAAATAATAGAATGTTGTTCACCTTAGTTGTAAGTGCCAAGACTGCAATTAATTAAATATTGAGAAAGTGCTTGCATTGTATGAGAAATAGCTATACTTAGCAACTTTCTAGAAACTGCAGTACAAGTAACGTACAAGTTAAAAAGAAAGGACATTTGGATATACTAGATAAGGAAGACTTCCTCATGGGTTACTTACGATTTCCTGAAAAGTTATTTTTAGTAACATCCTGGCAATAAATACATTACAACTATGTTGCAATGGTAAAAAAACTATTTTACATGTGTTTTCTACAATGCTATTTATAGATTTTCTCAAATCCTGCTGTGATATGATTATCAAACGAATAATTGATATTTAAGGCAGACATTTACTCTAAAGCTTTTATTTTTTATAGTTATTTATGGGTAGCATTTCTTGGAATGCTGAAATGAGCAAATAGTGTAATTTTCGAAATACTTCTGTTTTCTTCATATTATGTTAAACAGAAAGTTTGCTACAGATCAGATAACTTTTTTTAACGGAAGTATGGGCCAATTAAAAAAGTACACAAAATTTATTAGAAAATATTCAGAAATTGGCCAAATTATTCTTGTTTGCCAGTTTTTCTATTGTATTTGTGATGTGAATACCTGAACCTTTAATTGTACTTTGAATAGGAATCTTGCACCTGATCCACCTTCGTAAGTATTAAAAGGGAAATCAAATAATGTGATGTAGAGTGCTTGGATTCCCAGCAAAATTGCTTCAAATTGAATACAGGTGGAGGAATCAAAACATGTAAATTATTATTTTTCCAAACTGGCATAGTATACCTGAGAATTAATTGAGCTACTGTAGACCTATAGTGTACATTTTGGGCATATAATTGTAAAATGAAGATGTCAGACAATTTTATGACTTCATGGAGATATGTATAGTATGTATATTATATACCTAATTACATGATTATTATGTTACATTGTTTCACTAATGACTAGAAGTTATGTAACATCTCCCAAGGTTACAGGTGTAGATTATTAAGAAGGTTACCGATGTATTATAAAATCCATGGAATCTGTATATTTTCCCCTGTATTAGAGCATCAGTCAGCCAATAGACTCATTGGTTTTTCAATGAAATTTCCATCATTTGTAAATTTGAATGTAATGATTTTATTATGTTTGGTTCAATAAGAAATTAAGAGAAAACTGCCTGATAAATTTGACAAATTTGAACCAACATTTAATGAGTGATTTGTCAGTATATAAGTAGGCCTATATACACTGAATAATTATCTGATTAGCAAATATGACATTACTTTGCTGAAATGAACTGTTACAATAACAGCATATTGAATAGCAGAGATTATCTACTTCACTGACACTGTATGCATTCTGAGTATTCACCTGGTACATGTTAACATACCAAGGTAAACTTACAGAATATATTATAGTCATATTTTGTGGTTGCCAAGCAGCTAACAACATTTCAATGGTTATGTTTTTGACTGTCTTTTTAACCATTTAGTTTTTTCAAACCCTTTGGCAACTCTCAGGCAATGAAAAGGGAAGGTGTTATGTAACACTGCATAACTGTTTTCCAGGTGCTTTATCTCATGCCTTTTTCATAGCCCCAAGATTCACATACATAAGTAAGATTTTGCTGTCTGAGATTTAGGATGTGTACATCCATCGTACATCATGTACATCATACTATGGAATATAGGCAGAATGAAGATGGAGAAATAAGTAAACGAAGAAAAAAAAAACAATGAAGAA
This sequence comes from Platynereis dumerilii, assembly GCA_026936325.1. NCBI lineage: Eukaryota > Metazoa > Annelida > Polychaeta > Phyllodocida > Nereididae > Platynereis > Platynereis dumerilii. The sequence goes on along the minus strand of JAPTHN010000016.1, from coordinate 13,540,956 downwards.
AAATAGATAGATAGATATATACTATACACTATTAGATAGATAGATAGATAGATAGATAGATAGATAGATAGATAGATAGATAGATAGATAGATAGATCACAGTATAAAACGATTTTTACACAAGTGCCAATACACACAGTTTGAAGAAAGTTAGGTGCAGTTTCAACCAGGGGAGGATCCAGAAAATTCCGGTGGGGGGGTCTATCGGGCTATCGCGTCGTGGAACGCATAATTCGCGACATAACGCGACTGCGCGCGGAAAAAATTAACATGTAAAAATATATAAATTTTGGTCTGGTGGGGGGGGATGTATCCCCCCCATCCCCCCCCCCTGCGTCCGTCCCTGGTTTCAACACGTTCAGCATACAAGTGTAGGTGCCAGCCATTGACTATGCTAGACAACAGAATTATCGATTGATGAAACAACACACAACTTCTGAGTGGGAAAAAAAAGAAAGCAGAAAAAGTTTTCTACAGAAGTGAATGGATGAACTCTTTGAGTACAGACCCAGTTGAGCCAGCTTTGGTGGCTTATAAATAAATCTATCAAACAATTGAGCTTGTAAAGAAGACGGTAAATAAGTGTAACAGGTAACAAGTTAGCACTGTATTCTTATTCCAAGCTGAATTATTGAGGTAGATAGATAGATAGATAGACAGACAGACAGACAGTCTGGCCCCTCTGGCCATTTCTAGTGCTGGAAAGCCTTCACTGAATAGATTGTGGATGTGATAAACAATCTGGTCTGAGCACTGACCCGTGCTGCCCTCTCGTGTTTATGCAAATAGTTGTTGTGGTGATGACAAGGCTAGCTGCCTGCAAGGATCGTCTGAATTTCATTTACCGTATTTACCATACTTATTTGAAGAGAAACTGCTCTAACATCTTACAAAGTATCAATTCGTATAGCATCTTCGCAGCCAATGACTAAAAGTATTGATAATGAAGCAAAATCATATAGAGCCAATGGAATACAAAATCAGATCTTTAATAATCATGTTTTCAGTGAATTATTTTTGAGAGAAAAAGAAGAAACACTCTAGCAAGGAAGAAGAAAACTTCTTTTATTTACTTTTCTTGTATCCTAGATATTTTGCTGCTGAAGGTGCTTGGAGATCCTGTTTTTGCAACAGCAGCCATGGAGATCAAGATAAAAAGATGAGAGAAAGAAGTAGTTGCTCTAAGATGCCATCTAAATCATCTACCAAAGCAAATGCCAAACTATTTACTCAGATAACACCTTCCTAGATCTGTTTTTCTCTCCTTTCGTTTCACATTTTTCATTGGACGATCTTTTACTTCGGTGCTCTAAAAAGTGTTAAAAAGTGTTACTAGTCTAAAGAGCTTGTAAGCTGATTTATTAGTCTGATCATATTATAATATATATATTGGAAAGATGGATAGAATAGATATTAGCTAAAGAGATCAATAAATAAATGAAGAGGTAAATACATTGATATATATATACATTTAAATCAAAAGCATGGTACTTCTGAGCATTTCCTGTAGAAATTCCAAAATCAAAAATAGAGCTGAGCTTTACTCAGTCTTCTCCTCATAATTTCATCATGACTTAATGATACTTGCTTCTTACATTTAAGACGCAAGGGAAACACATACCCCTTTACTTTGAACTGTTTTACCCTTGGTTGTTTTTTGTGATTCACAGCATTGCACGACTGATGAAGTCAGCTGCAGATCTTACATGTATTGACATTGCTGTTAGTGATAGCTACTGCTGGTTCAGATGTTCAGAAATTTTGAGGTAAAGAAAGGTGGTTCTTCAGATTCTTCTTGTATTGGTCATGCTCTGACATCAGCAATCTGCATTGATCCCAAATTTCGTTTTCAGAAAAGCCTTATCATGCCAAATCTAAATTATAAAACTGATAATTATATTATATTTGGACAATTTTTTGTTAAATTGTAACAATTATGCCTATTATTTTTCAATTATGATTCATGAAACTGCGAGTAATTGGAGTAAAAAGATGCTCAGAGTCAAATTAGTTAAAAAATTATTTTCTATTGAGTGTTTTCGCTATTAAAAATTTGAAAACAAAAACAAAAAACTATCAAGATTATAAATACAGGAAAAACTGCTGCGCCTTGTTTAATGACCCACACTTAATTGCTATCCTATGTCAAGCAGATACCTGTACGTCCTGCAGTGCACAAGTATAGATTGTTTCTCATCTTCTTTTATATTTTTCTTGATAAAATGTGATATATTTTTGATGCCAAATAGTCCAGACCCCAGACGTATCATTGCTGTGCTAAAATGCTATCTATGCTGCATTGGTAGCCATGCTGTGCAGCCAGTGCTAGTTTGGGTGCTGTGGCTGCTACAATTGAATATAATTATCAATCGATAAACGGGCTCTCTCTTGTACAATAATATATGTAGACACTCTGCTGGTACTTTAGATTGATGCATGTTCCTGGTTTTGTAAGATTATAGTTTACATTTTTGTAGGTTATCATTCTCCAAGTATTCAATAAATAATCTTTTTCTACTCTTTTATATTGTCAATAATCAGTATTTTAAAAATAGCATGCAATGCATGCACCGTGTCCTCGAGCATTATATATAACTCAATGGGATATGATCATTACATTAACACATCTCTATAAATTGTTAAAAGTTGCATTCTATCTATAGATCTATCAATCTACCTATCAATCTATCTATCTGTCTATCTATGTGTCTATCTGTCTATCTATCTGTCTATCTTTAGTAATTGGCTGAAGCACAAATCTCTGGTTGCGGTGCACCCCACTTTGTCTCAGGGCGGAAGGGCCAAAGGGAAGAAGAAGAAGATGCTTCTCAGAAATCGTCTGCTGAGCAAGGAGGAATTTGGGAGATTAAAGTTAACTATTTAGAGCAGTGAGACATAAGATTAAAGCCAGGGCATCTTGTGCAACAGTGTAAACACTGGGCATCATAATGGCATCTTAACTTTAGGTGGTTCTTGCATCTGTGAAATGCTTTTCGATCCACACCAACTTTTGATATGACAATCCCATTGATGACGACAAAGGGCCCGAGGCCCTGCTCTCGGACACAAAAACAACTTTAAAGGAGCAGTGCATTTGCCATCTTTTATTGATAGCCAATATTGCTTCATGACAGGCCAAAATGTGTCTATCTATGTCATTTAGAACTATGTAGATTAAATTGATCTCTCTTAACTTTTCTGTAAGTAAAATGAGTCTGCAGGACCCACCTCTCTTCATTTTGGAGTACACGAGAGGGCAACACTTTGTTGTCAGTTTACCACAAGAGGGCGACAGTAGTACCAGTGCGGATTACCCCAGCTTCAGGACAATCTGAAGCTTCCCCAGCCCACAATTGTCTGCTGTTGTTGCTGTACAGCAAACTGTTGTCGGTCAGGAGCTTCCCATGCAGGTTTCTCAATTAGTAGCAATTTTGCACCCTGATACTAGAGGGAGTAATTTGGGCAAGTCACAGTATAGGCCAGTAATTGGGTTTATATTCAGAGTTGATTATAATGGTCAAATCATCTTTTTATGTTAAGATGGATCAGATCAGAGTGTCAGGCTACAGTTTAGAGTTATTATTGGGGTGTGAAGTAGGAAAATGAACATTTAAATTTTATTAATGCAGTCTGTTGTAGGCTAATTTGGCTTTCCTAAAAATATCATGCAAGTGCCTTTCTTTTGCTTACCACAGATTAACCAAAAGTAAGACAATTATCTAGACAGGAGATGCACCAAGAGCTAAACCTATAAGTCTGATTTAATCATTCTTTTAGTGTTGTCAAACAAAAAACAAACCAACAGCCCACAGAAGCCAAGTCAGTGGTTGTAATATAAATGACAAATGATACCAACTGGACACTTACATTCACCAAACAAGAAACTCTATACTGATTCTTTCAGTGCAGTGCTGCAGAAATCATCAGCCTTATACACTAATTACCAACAAGCCACTTATTACAACACAAGCCAGTAATTTACCTGGGTTTACTATGTTAATGACTATTCCTTTTGTTGATGTTTTCTGGTTGAAGTTTTCTGGCAATTAGGCTGATCCACTGAAGTATGCAGGTAAATTTTGGAAGGGTGCTGAGCTATGTAAAAGGGATATTTGACTGCTCCTATGTTTATTGAAGGCGCGTGTGTTTATTTAAAATTTGGCTGGGAGGGGGGGGGGGTGCTTAAGAGCTGAGAGGTCTTGTAATTCTGGTACCTTTCAACCTATCATCACCTCTCAGAAGTATTTTGGTGTTTGGAGGTTTGTACTTCAGCAAATTCACACTATGGCTACTATTGGCTACTGATCAATACTAAAGCAGTTAAAGGACCCAACTATTTACAAACTAAATCTTTAGATCATCTTGATCAAATGATATCTTGAGACAACAGTGTGTTTGATGGGGGAAGGTAACTTTTCTATCTATCTATCTATCTATCTATCTATCTATCTATCTATCTATCTATCTATCTATCTATCTATCTATATATACCTATCTACCTATCTATCTATATATCTATCTATCTATTTATCTATCTATCTCTCTATCTTATTTATCAATCTATCTATCCTAAGAATATTTTCTGATCTACCAATTCAACTTTGGAAAAGGTACTTATCCCTCTGCTGTAACTGAGGAATGACCTCATGTTGACCGGAGGTCCATTTCTTCATTATTCAAGTTCATACTTTAAGTTCAGCCTTCAAAGTTCAGCTCACAAGTTCACCAGGTGGTCTCTTAAGTTAATTCAGCTCCCTGAGGACCTAACAGCTGTATTTTGACCAGTGGTCAAGTTTTATCCAGAGCAATGGTCAGCAAAATTCTGCAGAATAAGACGTTAGCATTGGTGGCATTGATAAGTGGGGTGCTACAAGTCTGCCTTGCATAATCCCATGTTCGAGTGTTAACTCTTATGTCGGGAGAAGTCTATAGGGACTAGGCAAGCCCAGGGTTGTGAGACGTTTGGGATTTTATTTGAAGGAAATCTATGTTTGAGTGTGTAAAGTGGTAACATGATAACATGATTTGATCCAAGCATTTCAGCTATAGCAGTGACTTGAGCAAGAATTGAATCTTGGACCAACAATCAAACACTGCACAAGGTCACCATTTTTAGGTGTGAATATTTATATCAGTTCAGATGATACATATTTTTCAATGTTTCATAAGTCCTTGCCTGCAGTTAGAATGATGTAACCCTAGATCTTTTGTTTCTTTACTCCAACAATCCTTTAAACTGAACTTTTGACAAAGTTCTTCTGTTGCTAGTTTTGCTCTAATTTTCCCAAAGAGAAACCCAATAGGTCTTGTTATAGAGCTTATCGACCAAGTTATTGCAAGCAACCTTTCAAGTTCTGATAAAAAAGTAAAAACAAGAAAAACACAGCACCCAAAATCACCCATACTAATTATTAAGTTGTTCTATAATGTCAAGGGAAAAATGTGTACAGATTATGAATGAATCGTCCAATACCTTTAGAACATGATTTATTGTATTTATATGGACATTTTCAAAAGATTATTTTATGAATAATCTCTATAATCAGATTCTCTTAGTGTATTTTATGTGACTCTGATTATAATGTATTCATTTATTTTTTGTTGATTTCGTCCTTATTATTCACCAGAAAGGAAGTTTAGAGCAGGACGATTAGTTATTTCTGCAGAAGAAATATGTAATTCAGAAGTTTATGAGATAACAGAGATTAGCAAATATTAGGCCAAACGTCATTGGATTAGAGATAAGATAAGCAACTCAGCAAGGATCAAGGATGATAATGTTGAAGAAAATGATAGCGAAAATAATTTGAGTGACAAAAATTGAAAAAAGAGTGAACTAAATCATAACAAGGATTTTGAAAATTGACAGCTTGCTACAACCTTTTGCAAATTATATTTTTCCCCTGTTCGAGATTTCAATGAAAAATAATATATTAGGAATGTAAAAGACGAAAAATCAAAAGGACAGATTTTTGATGTTGATAAATTGGCTTATGATATTGTCAGTATGATGTCTCTAGAAAAAAATATTGAAAAAATATAGATGAAAAGAAGAAATATTTCTTTATACTGATAAAAAAATATTTGGTTGCAGACTTCACTCACTGCAATCAATGCAATTGGCCGTCAGTTTTGATAAGATGGGTTTAGATTTCATGGGATAACTGAGAAAAGGGTAAAACACCTGAAGTTGGGGGTAAGGGGTAAAACCCTAGCTGATCCTCAAATCCCTCTGGTAGGATTGTTGTCACTGCACATTGCTGCAGCTGAAGTTAATTTGAAATGTGGTGTTTCTCTTTCCAAAGGGGTTGATGGAAAATTAATGTAAGTTGGGCTTTTGGGGGGAAATAGTTGGAATTTATTTCAGCTTAAATATTAGAATCAATTTGTTTCATGCCCTTGATGCAGTGACATGGTTGCCCTTTGTCCAAGGATGTTTTTTATGCTTAGACATTATGATTCAGTAGTTATTATATTGAATGATGCTAAATTCACTATTCTTCTTTTGTAAATTAACATTTTGCTGCTTCTATAAAAGAACATCTGCCTTTAGTGTTTAGTTGTATAAGATTATGTAAAAGAAAATACTTTTTGTTTGGTTAGATTTTGAGTGATTTAAAGTGATTCACGAATCTTAAGCTGAAGCTTATGGATAGGCCTAATTTAGTAGTTCTATTGATTCTGAAGATCATCTTACCAGAAAATATATCAATCTATCCAATCAGCCTAACTTATGAAATTGCAGATAAATAGAATGTACTTGTAGTTGATTGATCATGTGCATGTGTTCCAAATGTATATGATGATTAATACATAGATCCACGTGGTGCCTGAAAGATAGGTTGATAGGGGGGATCACATCTTGTTGATTGGGGGGTAATTAAGTAGATATGAGTATGATTGGTTGGGCCAATGGTTTGACTGGCTGAGGTCAGGGAGGCTAAATAGGTTGTGGGTTCAAATCTGGCCTCATGGTGATCAGGAAACTTGATCCAAAGCACGCGAATTCAAGAAGGTGCTGTATGCTCGAATCAGCTGAGAATGAGATACAGGGATAGAAAGGAAGATAGAGGGTGTTTTAATTACCCCAGTGAGGTGAATTAGGGTGATGAACAACCAAATGCTGCTCCTGGTGCTGAGGCAGGGCCCTGCAGATGTACCATCTGATCCACTGCTGGTTGCATTGATGGCTTGGTTCCTTGGTTCCTGCAGTTTTGAACAGTTGGTGCATGCTGTTGGTGCAATTAATTTAATGGTGAACTATGGGTCTTGACATCCATTTTCTTTTCCTCAAGGCAGTTGCAGTATTCCAGATGTAGAGAAAGTCAGTTGGGAACTGAAATAGTTGAGCGTAACTTAAAAAAATTATCAAGATACAATTTAGCTTATAAATGCCAATTTAAAAACAAAGGTAAATTCAGTTCAGAGGCTGACATATCAGAGATATCATCATATCTGCATGGTGAATTTCCTAAAATTTTAAAATCTATAAGAAAAAGAATCAGTCGAAATCTACCCCACTTTTAACACAATCAACGATTCAACATGAAAGAAATCTGAGCCTAACCCAAATTTCTTCCTCGACTTCCAACACTTGATAGAAGATGATACAATGAGTTAGCATCAATCTGGAGTACAACATGCTGCACACCTAAATTCACCAGATGATTCACCTAAAACCACATGCTGAGGTTAACAGCCAAAATGAGTCATTAGAAGGAATTCGCCTGGCATTAACAAACCTCTGCTTTTGTTGCTGTCAATTTGTTTATAACAACTTCCCTTCCCAGAACATTACCTTTTCTTTAATTGGATTTTCTGCATTCCTGTTAAACCATAGAACCATAGATTCTTCCACGGATCCAAGAGATCTCTTGATTATACTGTTGGTTGCTGCAGCTCTTGGTTGTTGTTCTGGATCTTCTTAGGCTGTTGTATTGGTTGAATTGGTTGCTTAAGTCAGTGTTAAAAGTCTAACAACAAAATCCTCCAACACACCAACCAACAACTTTTTAATTATTCTATTTATTCTATCTATCTACATGTAGCTATCTGTCTATCTAGATATCCAGCTGTCTGTCTATCGGTCTTTCTATCTATATCGAATCGACAATCTCTATATTGTAGATGTACCTCGCAGTCCTAGCTATCCATCTAATTTTCTTGACTCTGTCTGTCTTGCTTCCTTTATCTATTACCTACTTCTTTCTTTTGTATCCCAGCAACCAATACACCTATCCAATCAATCTTGTTTTATTTCATTAATGAGGAAGGTGGTCAAAGTAGCAAAATCAACAATGATAAATCTCACTCCAATGATAAACGCTAAAGCCATACTCCTCTGCAGCTTGCCAAGATGCCATGAAGCTAGAAAGCCAACAAAACCACTGGGGTGGCCTGTATACCCTCTACACTACCCCCAGTTGATGATTGACAACCAACTCTCCCCTACACTCTCAAAAAATTCCGACAAAATTGGTTTTTTAGATTCAAAATGGTTTTTTGAAAAACCAAATTTCAATGCAAAAAACCAACATGGATTTTTTTAAAAATCCATGTTGGTTTTGCATTGGAATTTGGTTTTTCAAAAAACCATTTTGAATCTAAAAAACCAATTTTGTCCCGACATTTTTTAGAGTGTACACAACATTGTGGAACATTCCTTTGATTTATCCCTTTGGAATAGCCCCATGTATTGACAGCTCTTGTTTTAAGTAAAAACTACAAGAAATATAAAGAAACAGGTGACTCAAATTACATTGAGGCTCAATGGTATCCATGACAACCAGGTTTAGCCAAGCATATCAGGTGACATCAAAGAAAAAATGTGAAAACTCATCTCCTCTCTATCTCATATTTGACTTATGTTTGACAGACTTCTGCAAGAAAAAGTCTTAGTTGTCACTGTTGACCAATCTTTGAATTATATTGAGTGAGGCACTGAGGCAGTGTTTTTCGCCTTTCCCCATCTTGTTGTCTCCTGTAAGGATCTTAGTCCCAATTGGTCTTCGGCCAAGAATCTTTTTGAACATTCCCATGCTTGCACACATAGTCAAATTTATATTCACTGGATAATCAAATTTTCATACATATTTATGGTGGTTTGCAGACAGCGGCTTCTGCCTTATGCAAATCCCCGTTGCTTCAAGGTTCATTTTATTTTATATTAATTATTTATACTTTCATATATGTTCATTTTGTAACCATTGGATCAAAAATAAATACATTCTGTCTGTCTGTCTGTATGGTGTGTCATTAAAAGAAGCATGTATAAATATTCAGAAGTTATGACTTGATGTAAGTAATGCTATATAAATTATATTTTATTCAGAAATACAGTACAACTGTTTATAAGTGGACTGTAACATGGAATGCTGCCTTAGCTCTCTAGCCAGGCTGTACCAAGCAGTTACAAGCCATACCAAACTTACTCTTGAGGCATAGAAAGTATTATGTGTTGTCCTTGATAGGTATGGATATAGTTTGTGATAATTTCAGGCTTTCATGAAGTTTAGAAACTGTAACCTTTCAGTTGAACAATCTTCAGCAAAGAGGGTTGGATTTTTTTCTGAAACTGCAAGATAAATAGGGTATCTTTTAAAGTGCAATTAATAAGCTTTACATTGATGAATTACAAGCAAATTCCAGTGGTTGAAAAAGAAAGCTGAGAAACGTACAAAAAGTGTTAAAAGAAGCCAGGCATGTTTTGAATTAGTTTCAAGAAACAGATAGGTGTTTATAGAAGTAAACTGGGGGATGGCTACTGTCTGAATTAAGTGGTTTAGAAGCAGAACAACTGTTGGTTGCTGGTCTTCATTTATCAAATTGAGGCATAGTGCTTCTTGCTGTAAATAAATGTGTAAAGGGAAACCACTGGGTTGAAATTATTAAATGCTACACTGAATGATGTGTATAGATCAGGCATCGACAATTATTTCCTTAATCGTTGATACGGTATCTGTAAAATTGTTGATATTCGAGTCTCTGAAGGAAAAAGATCTGATACATAATGATGTGGAGCAATTTGTGCTATGAAATATTAATTTGACACAGTGTAACAGAAGTACATGTACTTACAGGTTGGCAAGTTGCCTTGCAGCATGCCTTCAGCAAAATATGATAAATATATACTTTAAAACTGTTTTGCTTCATATTAGCAAGGAGGAATAAGCTCAACCGCTTTATCAAAATGAAAATGGGAAGAATGATGATTGTTATATGATATTTCCTAGTAGCAAACCTCAATCAAACACCATTTGTTTCTGACTTTACCACGGTGAAGCTTTCTGAAATAACACAAAGTCATTCTGTGATGCGATACAATATTGTCGAGATAACTTTGAAATACATTCATGTTTGGAAGACTAAATCCTTTGATGATTACAGTTCAAAGAATTGAAGAGTGAAGACTATAAAGTTAAAATGTGTAACTGGAGTCTACTAATCCTTAGTATATTAAGTTATTTTTCACATTTCATGATATTATTTTTTGTTAACTTTATTTTTTTGTTACATTGGTTTTACTATAACATTATAGAAATCCTTGTCTTGGATGAAAGTAATATAGCCTCAATGGAATCTAACATTTATACAATATCTAGTGATTGTCTTAATATCTAACAAAGTGACATAAGTCCTACCATCACTGTTTTAATAGTAAATAATACTACATAGTGTAAGTTACTAATAACTCATATGCATTTATATTTGTAATTTTGAACATAATATTTGGTCATATTTTGTCTTTTTTTTCAGTTTGTTTCCATTATAACAGCATTTGAGTAATTTTGACAACCTGTAGTCTTGTCTATGTTTATATGCATTGTGATAAACCTTTGTAGATTAACATTTTTTGCTAACAAATTTATTTTTACAGTCACCAGGGATGTAGATCCATCATTTTTTCGCGAAAATAAGAGTAAGTCGAAAAGTCAATTTGACTCCTGCGAATGACTATCTAACTAACACTAATTGACTACTGGCATGCTTTATGTGTTCAAATATATATGAGCATTAATAATAATTCAATAACAAATTTCTTCACTTTTTGAAATTCTGAAATTTTTATCTTTTCAAACTCTTGTCCTGATGTTTAAGGATGTGCTTCTTGTCTTTGAAAAGAATCTGAAGATGCATTGGTTGTTTTTGGTAGTGTTTTGGTTGCATTAGGGCCAATTGGTTGAATAAACCAATCTAAATTGGTTGTTTCCTCCTTTCATATCAAGAAGTTTGGATATATTGAGGGCCATGTGATGAAAGACCTGAATAAGCCATTTTGGATTGGTAAATTCCTACAAGTCAATCAGTTGGTCTACCAGCAACCAATATACCAGTCGAAACAACCAGTGTGTGTTCAGTTAAAATACGGCTTCACTGTGCATGCTTGAAATATATAAGTTAAAACAAGTCTTCAGAGATCTATAAATCTTCTCAGAAAGTAAACGTATATGTTTGAAACTATGAAGTTTGATAAATGTTACAAGTCGATAAGTATGAATGATGATGTATGCCATGTTTAAACGGATACGACTCTCAGAACTATTATGAATTTTAAGCAAAATAAGAAGTTAAGAAGTCTGTGTCATGATGTCAATAAGTTGTTTAGGATGTTTAGGATTATCACTAGTGCGTGTCTTGAATTTCTCAAATTCACCATTATTGTTCTATACATGTTTGTAATCAGTGCATCAGATCAACAGAAATAATTATATCACATCTAATTGAACTCATTTTCACATGAATTTATCACATTAAATGATCACTTGCATCAATTGTCATGCTATTCTGCATATCTGCAAAATATATTCTGCTTTTTAATCAATCACGCGGTGTTAAAATTCTTGCTTAAAAACACACGTTCAAGTACTAAATCAAGTTAATGCTGTGTGGCATTAACATTCAGAAAAGGTAGGTACATTTTGTCATATGTGTTGAAAATTATCCAGAAATGATGATCCAGAAAATGTTTAGAAAATGGGACAAGTACCTACATATTCCAAAAATGTTCACATTTGTCAGCTTTTTTCAGCCTTGAAAAAGGGATTTATTTACTTGGTTGAGGGAAAGTTTTTTTTTCAATCTGGAAAAGTCAAATGATTACCAAGAAATTGCCATGAAAAATTTGGTGCATGACTATTTTGAGTAATAAAATGTGCTTAAAAACAGGGCATTATGTGCGCATGAAGATATTATGTCGACGCGTGATAGAACCATGCAGGAGATTTGCTACTCTTTATGATATACTTTTCCTGAAGTTTCATCTGATTTGCCTTTTATGCTTAATTTAAATGAGGATATGATGAGTCTTTTTTCCTCTATCGTTTTCCTTTATTCTCATAGATGGACCTTGATACATTTCGGATGTCATTCTTCATTTGATTTCATGCCATATTGAAATAAGTCTTTCAAATCATCATCATGTTAGTGTTTTAACTACTCTTGCAAAATATTTTGAAGTAATTGTTAAACTGCCTTTGTGTTTCATTCATTGCTCGTTGGTGAATATTATCATTAGCTGGTGTTTCATCCTCATGAAATTTTCTGAAAATGCCTGAAGATTTGATTGCACTATTCAAATCATTACATTCAATCAAATCATCCACGAAATGGCATATGTCTTTCTGTTAAACAACTTTGCAAAAAGGAGGTTCTTTTCACATTGTCGTGGACTCTTGGTGGTTCTCAGGGCTTTCTGTATACTACAATAACTTTTTAAAGTTCACAATACCTTCATGGTCATCATTCTGCTCTCATTTCTCACACTCAATGTCATGTTTTCTGCATCAAACAAGGTGCAGTTTATTCCCCTGTGCATTTTTCCTATGCTGCCAATGAAACATGACAGTGTGGATAACAGCATAATAAGTTGGCGCAGCTTGGCTGATGGTAGCCCCTCCCTTGCAGTAGGCCTCTCCTATGCCATGGCCAGTCAGAAGATTAGGCCTGTCCAGTTAACATGTTCGAATACAACTCAGCATTCATGGATTAATGTAGGATTATGCATCTACACACTTTTGGAACTTAATTTTGAAGCTTTGGATAGTTAACTTAATTAATTTTTTTTCTGTTTGCCTGGAATATCATGAGAATCCAGTAAAATCTAATGAGATGACCAGGGTTGAGAGATTTTATGTTAGTTGATGCTGAATTGGAGTGATGCTGTTCTAATTTTTTTCTACATTATCTACAGTAGTGTAGTTAACTCAACCCATTGGATTACAATCATCATTACCAGAAATTTCATGCAGGTTTGATGACCTAACAAATGAAATGAAACAGTGAATTTCATCTTTCATTGTGATCTCATTTTTTGCTCAAATTTGAAGTGGTGCTTATTGCTCAACAAAGTTCATCAATTTACAATTTTATAATTCCTGGAATTACACAAGGAGTACCAAAATGGAATGCTTTACCAAATCTGCTATCTTCATTTGTCATTTGACCTCTTGTAAGTGACTCTTTTTTATTGTGAATTTAAATTATCCTGAAGATATTTAACAAGTTAAAAGGCAGGAAAATGTGTTGTTCGATGAAATACATGTATGTTCCTTTTAATGAATTACTGAGGTCCCAAATGGCTTGGGCAGAAATGAAATGTGCAAGGTCTATCTTTAAAAGCATTTTTAGTCCAGGTTGCTCTTTTATGAGTGTTTATTTGATTAGCTGTATTGGAGAAAGGCCCAGAGAGCTGTAACACATCTCCCATTAAACAGCAAAAAGTCATATTTTCTAATTAGTGAAATGGTGCCTGAAACAGAAAAAATGTATGTTACCCCAAAAAGTAAAAACAAAACAAAGAGAAAAAAAATAGCTGAAAAAAATCACAATAAAAACTCACTTCCAAGCTCTGCCTATTCTCTTTTTTTTTTGCCTTTGCTACAAATTGAGGAATACAATGATCTAAAATTGAACAATCAGGCATGACTCCATCAAGTCTAGGCTGAAAATAACCTTTTGATGCTGATTCTGTTATTTTCACAAATATGAAGCAAGTTTAGAATACATTGCACATATACATTTCACAATTGGTTCTCACAATTATATAATAATGTAATACAGCCATATATTTGTCTACATACATTTATTCAAAATTGAATGTGCTTTTTGTAGTCCTAAAATTACTGAAAACTATTAAAAATCATGACCAGTTATTGGCTATTGACCTTTTGACTCGGTGTTAATGTCATTATACGTTAGACCCACTCACTAAATACTCAGCATTTTTAAAACTGGATGCCCCATACTCAAATCTATGCTGCATTTTATATGCTATCTAAAAGATGTCAAGAGCAATTGAAGATAATTGTCAAATCATGTGCAATTATGTAATGACATTTGTAGAAATCACATTATAACACATTTTAACAAGCATGATTTGTGTAAGGCCATGGCTAGAGCTATTTATGTGATGGTTTCCTAATGCCCCTGGGAAGGTTTTGGATGGCAGTACATAAAAAGATCCAGAATGTTGCATAAAAGATCCAGAATCAGGATCATGTTTAAAAAAAAAACATGAAAAAAAAAATTGTTTGAACAAAGAAGAAGCAATATTTTTTTGTACAGTATTTTTCCTTATGTTATCCATATTGAGGTTGATGAGTTGAATTTTCGTTGTTATCTCTGTCTCTTCTTTATTCATATTGATCATCTTCTTAAGAGTTTTTTCACTCCATTCTTGGATGTCAAACTTTACTGGTGCTTTCAGTCATAACTGAGAATTTGGGTCAGGTTATAAGGATTTACTTCAATCTCTGTAAGTGTTTTTGATCATTGGTTCATAAAGTTGTTTTTCTCACTTCCTGTCTCATCGATAGAATAAAATGTTTCGTCTCCGACCACTTCGGATTATGCAAATTTTTCTCTAGACTCCTGAACTGTCGATGATGCTGAAATAAGTTTTATTAAACCATTTTGTCTCATTGTTACGTCTGCCTTTAGGTTCTTTGCCATCCTTACTGGATGGACAGATGATTGGGACTTTACGTCCCGTATTTATTTTCCATTCGAACTAGTGGTACGAGTAACAGATAACAGATCCTGTGACCTCTTTAGTCCTTGCTCAGCTGTTCAGCAAACACAGAAAACAGATCCTTAGTCCTTACAGATCCATTTACTTCTCATCCAGTTTCTTGTACCAATTTGGATGATTCTCATCAATGCCTTGAAGGCACACCACCTAATTTAATGGTTGGTGCTCTTTACATGTCTTAACTTTATAGGAAGTCTGGTCGATGTTATTGATTCGTGCTACTTGATTTCTAACCCTTGATTTGTAGGCAACAGGCCCAGTTGTTACAGTGCTGATTAGCTCAGAACCCCCTTCAAAGGTATTGAGTTCTGTGATCTTTTAATGAACCAATTGGCCCTGCTGCGGAACCTTGTGTTCAAGTGTAGCTGTGCTATGTGTTCAGTGATGCAAAACAAACACTTTCCCTCCCTAAACATGCTCTGAACTTGTGAGAAACATGTTTAGGTATGCGGGCAATGCATACTAAACATGTGAACATGTCAGAATTGAGATAATTATTTGAATCCACAACCTAGGTCAGGTACATTTTTTCCTTATCATTTGAAAATGCAAAATAAACAAGTTTGCCTGCCAAACTGCAGAGATTAAAGAAACTGACCATGCTGATATCATTTTCTGTCTCTCTTCTTGAATTGCCAATCTAATGTCACAGAATTTCAATTACCTGTATCATGTTTTTGTCTGAAATGGTATATTGCCAGCCTGTAACACCAGAAACCAGCATTCTGTGTTATTTACAATAGAAATGAGAAAAGATCCATTTTCACAATAATGTGTCATTTGATCTCAATTTAACGGAATTGGAAATTTCATCTAACCTCTTCCCCTCTGATCGAGGATGGTGTTTGTTGAATCGCTGATCAGGTATTTTTTCAGACCCTTGACAAAAATGTTATTTCCAGCCTTTTGGGTCAGGTCAATTTTCCCCAAATGAAAAATAAACCAGAATATAGATTTGTAGTTTTGGGCTCTTTTGTCCTAGTATGTGATACTGTGTAGTTTTGTATTCGATCATAGAAATTGGCTTTCATAAAATTTGCTTGTTGTGTATCATGACTCAAAGTATCTTGCTTTTTGGTTCTCAACTGAAGCAAAGCTTGAAAGCTTATTCCTATTTTTGCCCATTCAAATATTTGGCTTCAGTCTTCTTAATTTTGTTATGACCTGAAGCTTTTTTCCATTATATATGATATCTTCAGTTTGGTATCATTCTTATAGTTCCTTACAAGTCCAAAGGTCTGCCGGTTTCTAAAAACTGCACATAAAAAATGTTATAGGCTTATGTAGTCTCATGCACTTTCTGCAGACAAAATTCCTCTCTTTTTTTCACTGATGCAGCTGGTGTGATCATGACACCACAATATTATCCATTCTTCATCTCTTTGTGGGATCATATTGTGCTTTCTTTCATGAATCACAGCAAGACAATAACAAATGAAAAGGACCTTCTTGAAGACCTAGAACCCTGGTACCCTCAAGCATCACCATTAATGTTGTTCCATCACAGGTGATGAATGCTCAATCTCCAGATGACAATGGGATAACCTCTGTGTTTTTAGTTTTTGACCTCTGGGCAGAAGCAAACCTCGAAACACCCAACATACCTTGGAATAAGGTGGGGGCCCTGTAGTACTCCTGGCTATCAAAGTCAACAGCACAAGTTATGTCTACAAACAAACATCTACATGCCCTCTGCTCAAGCCTGATGGTATGGCTTACTAACTTGTCCAAGCTGTCCAGGCTTCAGGTGTCTTTGGCTTGACTTTGGGCTTAGTGGACTTAAGTTTGGACTTAAGTTGGGACTTGCAGGAATTTCTTTGGTTGTTTCGCTCCTCCTTCTTGTTTTCGGAAGTCGATTGAGTGACTTTGAGTCGTTATCAGTGACCTTCTAGTGCAGTCTGATTGTGATCGATGATGCTACGGTAAGAAGGTTTCCAATTGATATAGAAGTGGGGCAGAATTATCCTTCCATTATTTGCAAGTGTCCATCTGTAAGGCAGACACAAACCGATGACAGAAACTTAAGCAGCAATCCAACGTTCTTCGAAAAAAGGCAATCCAAACAATGACTAGCATTATTGTTCAGAATATCACCTTGGAAATTCTTCAAATTCTATGATTCAGTTCAATTCAAACTGATCAAATTTGGGAGTCTCCAGACTGTATATCGTACACATCAGCAATCAGCTCTTTGTAGAAACATGATGGCAACCTGGTGATATAAACTATCAGAGTAGAGCCAAGGAAGAAAAATCTGGCTTGATCTGATTCACTCTTCCTCAAAGCCAGGTGTGCACACTTCAGGAACTTGGAGGTTGGATGGAATGCATATTGTCTGGTTCCACCCTAAAATCCTCTTCTCCATCACACAGTACACTGCACAGTGTCTGCACACCAATGTTCCTTAATTGATTGTTGGCTGTCCTCAAATACACCTGGTGTGGGTATTTGCCATCAAAATACTTTCTTGTTGTTAGGTGCCTCTTGCTTGCGGAACAGAGATTTGGCACCAAGATTCACCTGGATGTGCCTGGCCTATATTGTGCCCTCAGGCAAATTGGTTTAACCAACACCATACCTTTGGTCTGTTAAACTATGTGTTTAACAAGCTATGAAGATTCCAAAACTAAATGTAAATGCCTAGTATAAGGTGGGCACTGGTCGGTGGTCATTGAAAAGATTTTTATTAGAATAGGCTACCGCAGTTGTGATGTACTTTGTGACTCTGTATAATATGATATCACAAATGGACCGACCATTACTCACAGTCAAGCATAGTCATATATTATATTGGAAACCTTGTGCTTGCAGCATTGTTGCTTCAAGCATAAGGAATTTTCTGGCAACTTAAAAAAAAATTGTGACCAAGACTGGGGGAGAATGTATTTAAAAAAACTCGTTTCAGTCTGAAAACATGAGGAGTAGCTGACGCGTAGTTTGAGATCAACCCTATTCAATGTTGGGAAGAGAGTCCGATGCTTTCAAAAATATATCTCCTTCGCATATTGTATCTACAATTTGCAATATATTCTGCGTTTCGCAGACACAGAAGGCATGAGAAACACCCTTGATCTTTCGTTTCATTCACTCCTTTGTAATGCCACTCTTCATCCCTTTGTAATGCCACTCTTCATTGGTATTTCATTGATATTTCTTATTGATGATTTGGTAATGCCTCCGGGGATTTTGTCTTCGTGATGTGGTGGAGAAAATTTGCAATTCTTTATGGAAAAGACATCTTTTTGAATTCACATTAATTCAAATTATTCACAAAAAGGGTGTTGAGGCCTCCGGGCAACAGCCATCCTGGAACAAAAGGGTGACTCCTAGCGACGTCATAATCCAGGACATCCCTCATTGTGTAATTCCCCGAATCAATAATGACAAATATTATTCAGGTTGATTCGGTATTGATGTTATCTGTAAGTTCTGATAAGTTGCGGCGAATACCTCGATGCATCTATCAACGCAGGTTTCATCATATCAAGTCATAGCCTTAAATCGCGGATTGACTGACACAATATCCGTCAGCTCCAAACTCTCACAAGTCCAGGAGACCTACAACAAAGAAAGTTACATGTAATAACAATGTACATACAATGGCTATACCTCATTTCTATTGTGAGTGAGTAACATTGTCGACCCCAAAAGTGACCCAGTTTCTGTATTATGGATCCATGCTGCTTTCATTCTGTCAGCCTGGGTGGTCCTATATGCATAACATAAAGTGACTGACAGGTTGACAGATGTGATTTAATCATTGAGCAACTGTTCATGTACTATGTCAACATATATCTGAAGTGAAATTCGTAATTCTGATGAGCAAAAAATCATTTAAAATGGGTTTTAGGGCACTGACATGATTCTAAGAAATGAATGACATTCAGATTGACTCCTTTGATATCACTTGAGGTTGTGATGCGATGATATGGGCTACAGATATTCTCACATGACATTTATCTTAATGTCACAGTCTATTATTATGTAATTATGCCAATATATGTGTGTACCCATACATGTAGGCTACATCATAACTTAGTTATCCAGTTCTAGGTCGCGTATTCCGTTCCAGCTCTGGCCGGATTACCTGGAGCAATATATTTAAGGAGAGTTGAATATATTTTTGTCTCTTTGCTTTGTTCTTCTGTTCTTTTCAAACCTTAATTAGTCTTCTGAAATACAGAAATATGGTATGTAAAGCCTCAATCATCCATTGATCCACCATAAGTCATTACATTGTTGGGTCATCCATTGTTTAACCCTTTCTGTCAAGCCAGCAAGGGGTACTTGTTCTTGATCAGTAGTTGGCTAAGATGAGGTACTCCAGAAAGTACCCAGGTGAGATGAATGAGGGATGACCTATGCATGGGTTCCTTGTATTCAGGATCATAGAGCATCATACATATAGATGCTATGTTTCATTGTACAAGTGATGTTTTGGCAATCATGTTTCTGTAATCTATCTAATTCAAATCATCAGAACTTCCTACAAAAATATTCCTTCCTCTCTTCCTCATGAACCTTTAAAGTATGAAATTATGGCAATTTTTCATCGTTATTTCCTGGGATACTATTATGTTTTGCTTCTGACTGTGCACTAGTCATTCATATATTTTACATCTCATCGTTATTTCTGTCATAAGCACTATTAATTAAAATAGAATAGCTGATTAGTCAGGCCAGAAAAGAGCAGGGCTATTTTTAGCATTTTGTATGTTGATTTCCTTTGAAGAAACTGAAGCTGGAAACCTGATTGATATTGTTAAATTTTTTATAATTCCTGTTTCCCTTTAAAACTTGTTATTTAGCCATTTCTTCTCTTCATTATTTCTGCCCCTAACAGCTGTTTAACTGGAGCAGCAATCTGGAGCAACAAGCCAATTGATTGCAGCGAAGGCATGTGCTTTGGGTTGAAACTGAAGCCCCCTTATATTCAAGCAAAACAAGGCCAACATTTGTGTGGAGGCTAGAATTACCTAAGGTTTATTTACTTAACCTCAGGTCATGATCTAATCAAGGTCCCTCAGGGAATATTCACATGCTATTGTGAATATATTCAGATTTCAATTATTTGTCTTAAAGGGTTTGGAATTGAGAACACAAAGATGTTTTGTGTTGAAAACCCTATTTTTTTCTGGCAATACCCAAGATTTTTTATAATATTTGTCATGGATTTTTTTCCAATTTGAAGTAAATGTGCAATCTATGCATCAACTCCAGATTGTAACATTTACATGTATCCATTTTCATTAAGGACTTATTAGGGTTTTACAAAACTTAAATGTAAAGCCCAAATGGTATTTCTTCAGCCACAATAATTTTGGCCCACCAGCTTTTACATATTTCGATTCAATATATATACATTCTTCATTTAAAATGTTTATTCATTTGCATTCTGATGTCTGAACATTAGTGAACAACCATTCAAAATCACCCAACTCCAACTTCAACATTCTTTTTGCTTTCTGGACAATCATTTAGGGTCACCAATTTCAACTTCATCATCATTCTGCATACTCAAAAATCATTCCACATCACCAACCTCAACTTCACAATTCATTCTTCCTGACTTGGTATCAAGATGCAATTCATTCTGCATTCTGAATGATCATTCAAGGTCGCCAATTCTCACTTTATCATTCGTTGTGCATTCTGTATTCTGAACTATAATTCAGGATTCCTTCTTTTTGAACCATCATTCATGATCAACATCTTCATCAACTATATCTTCGATAGCTTCGATTGCTTCGATTGTCTTTAGCAGGAAATGACCCAAATGAGACGGTAGTTGGATGCAGGTGCGGAAGCGTCTTTTGCACCTTAAAGTATTTAGAGTTAGCCGGTCCATCCATCTGCTTTGGGGCCCTTCAGGTGCACCCCCAGATGATGATAGGGATGCTTCACACCTCAAGTTACCCACAGGTCACTAAAGAGGGCAGGGTGTGCTGATAGGGGTCATTTTGCCCCCTGTGGATGCACCCTGTTGATTGCCCTGTGGATCCTGTGGATTCACCCTGTGCATGCATCCTGTGTATCCAAAAAGCTTGGCTTGAAGTTAGCTTGTGGATCACCTGCAGTTCAGTTTTAGCTTTGCCAGTTGATCAGCTTGTAGGTTTCATTGTGATCTAGGTCGTGCTGCCTCACTGGCCGCAAATTGGGTGTACAGAATGTGTCTGTTGTAAGCATGAAGCCATTCATATGGGTTTTGTTTTCTGTTTCTGAATTAATGGCTTATCCAGCAATATTTTTTGTATTCTATAATTAATGTTAGTTCACTCTATATTTGTCTAACTCCGGTTACCTTGAAGATATCCTGAGTTTATGATGTTTGTATAAAAGAAAAGACATACAGTTTGCAATGTTAAAAGAAAAGGCATCCTTGAGACTTCATTGTTCTGTAATGTGGGTGGTTGGCATTTATCTACTTTGGACCTTCCTTCAGGCCCAGGCCTTCACTTTTCTAATTCATCCAATTGCAATTTCGAGACTTTGTGACTCATAATGGCATATTTTCAGTGACTTAGAGACAATATACACTTCAACCCAATGTCGTGTTTCTCCTCTTGTATTCACTGACTTCAGCATTCCTTTCAGATGTCAACAGACACAACAAAAATCTTCTCTGAAAGTTGGCATCCCTCTGTCAAGATCTTTGGCCTGTGTTATGTAAATGTTAACTATTTTGAGAATGGCAATTATGGTCTTCTGTTTTCTGTCCAAGGGTGGTTTGCTGTTTTAAGACATGTGCTATATGGTTGTCTTGGAGTTATTCCCTGCTTCTGGAATATTTTCCATTTTATGTTGTTTTTATTTTTAAATCGTGTTTTGGGTGGGATATCTTTTTGTCACAAAGACACCTGTTGCTTGTTCACATGTGTAAGATGATGAATTTAATACCAGATATTCAAGCTATCCATTGTACAATGTTTTCAAAGAAAAACATATTTTACAAGTTCACATTTCAGTGAAATAAAGGTTGGTTCAAATTCCAAAATTTCTCAATGTTTCTCTCGATTACAGATACCAAGTAGATTTTGGAACATCTCTCAATGAAATTTAATATTTTGTATTTGATTTTCAAATATATGTCAAATCATTGGTTATTTATTAAAATTCGACCAGGTGCCTTATAGGAAGTAAAAGCCTGTCTTTGGTTCAAAATCAACCAGAATACATATTCAACATTATGCAATGATCTAAATTTACAAGAGTAATAATTACAAATCATTTGCAACCTCTCCAATTTAAACTTAAAAGAAAAAATTGGAAACATCAAAATCGGTTGATAAGTAAGATAAACGCTGCGAATAAAAATGATCCACTAGCAATTAGCACTAATTGAGGTTAGATGTAACTATTACTGAAGGCTACTGTTCAGCTTGCTTGGTTTGATTTCACAAGAATGTAAATATATGTGATAATTATATGAGCACCTTGCATAAGTTATACCACAAGGCTGTCCAATTCCACCTGATGATATACCACAAGAAACATTGAGAAGGTAGCTGAACCATGATCTGAAAAAGTGTTGTACATATAACAACTATAACATTGAGTAATCTAAGAGTATACACAGTTCTTGTATTTCTCTCTTCTATTTTCTTGGTGAGCTCTTATTCCTTGGCTGAAAGGTGAGCCTACTAACTTTGTTTTGGTCAAGGTAAACCAGTGTAGGATTTTGTTAGAAAGACAACCCAACCCTTCTCTCTCTTAGTCTTTCTTTGTAAACTAAACAGGGTAGAATAACAAGGAATAACAGACAGACAGGTCAGACTTGGAGTGCTGTTTTCTCCATAATCTTTAGCATAAGGTTGGTTCTTCTGTCCAAAATCAATTACTCTCTAAACCAGATATTTTCTAAACTGAAAGTCATGTTTTTTATTTTGGAGAATCACTCAAAAGAAGTAATATTGAAGAATTAATCGAGTCAAGTAGTATTGTTAATTCATTCATTATGAATGATATTATATCTAAAGAACTCAGTAACTTGTTCTGAACCCTAATACAATGTACAAGAAAAGAAGAGCACCTGAACAAAGTAATGATCAGCTGATGATGAGGTATCATTTTTTTGTGGTTAACTGGCATGCATCTCAAGAAAGCACTGCCAAACAGTAGTACAATTTCAAAGTACTGTTTGGATTAGATCCACATTACTTGTCATAAGGATGTGATATTTGACTAATTTGAGCCTCTGCCAGATCTCATACTGTACCTGCAGGTATGATGTGTAGGTGTCTGACTGCAATTGATGTCTTCAGTATTCACTATCAGTATTAGAAATATTACCTTGCTTGATCTGTGTGAGATTTATGAATGGCTTTTGGTAATAGTAAATTAATTAGTGATGGTTTGATATTTGTACCACAAGAAGATTAGTTTTGATTTAGGCCGTATATCTATGTTAATCATGAAAAGTGCTTAGTTATTCATCATGATGTCTTTGAAATTGAATAAGCATGGTCCTTAGAAATCATCGGGCCTATATTTTCAGGAACGGAGTAGTGAAAACATCAGATATTTTATTCAAATTCCTTTATGTATACTGTATAGACATCACAATGGCGATTGAACAGAAACATCTGTACTCAGTGCCTTTTTGAAAAGTGAAAAGCAGCTAAAAATATTCTCTTTGACACTGCAACCTTCAAAGAACCATGTAGAGAAACAAAGAAATCTGACCTCTGTCCAGTGATGTTTTGGAATCCTCTTCTAAGCAAGTATGCCCAGAGAATCAGCTGAGAATGCCTTCATGAAGCCCAAGAATGCTTTTAAGGATTCTTGACTTACTCCTTCTAGAAGTCATCTGCCATGGACTAAACACTAGGCATATCTGAAGAGGACTGGTCTTCTGTGAACTAAATATTGTTTCTAGTTTATTAGAAGAACATTTGCAAATGGTAGTTTGCCAACATCATATTTTTGGTGTTCAAACATTTTTGGAAGGAACGTTCTCAAAAAAATTCCTGAAATAGAATGACTTTTACAGTTAAGAATCACTTATCATTTGAATGTACCACTCATTGATTGTTTATAAACACATACTTTATTTAAATTGAAGAATTCATATTGTGTGAATCGAAGAAATTGACAAGAAATAATGATGTTCGATGGAGACGTAAGGCACAATTGTTTTAGCCTCATCGAAGTCTCATGAAATCAGGTGGTACTGCAATGCATGTATACAAATGATTCAAAGTTTGGACAAGTCAATGTAATTAAAATAGTCTAGAAGATACAGAAGGTTGCTAATCTCAGAAGGCTATTTGGAGGCCATACAGATGATAACTCATGCTGTAGTATCACTTTCAATGTGATTATTAGCATGGCTCAAGGCAGGATTAGGATGTACTACAAAGATAGTTATGCCTGGCTAAGTGTATGTACAAGATTGTACACATTATAAACACTGAGTATGCTGAATTATCTTATCCTTATTTATCTGGTTGGTATGTCTGATAGTCCAGACTATCCAGTATGTATGTGTATGATCCATGAATATGTTTGTGTCTTCTTCGAAGTTTCCTCTTAGTTTTGAATATCCTTGTCGGAAAGCATATTCCGGGGACAGCTTTTGAAAAAAAAAATTACTGAAGGCTTAGCTCATGGAAATACTCCATATCTATATTGTTCTGTTTTACAGTAGAAATAAGAGGTTCGACATCGTTGATTTCAATAAGTTACGAATCAGTTGCTACATTTATTTTTTTATGTGAATTGTGCCAGATATAAAGAATTTTGATCTGACTCATTGGTGGAGAATGGATCAAATCAAGTATCTTTAAATTACCTTGATGACATTGGCCACATCCAATGAAGTTGCAGCTGAAGACACAGAACATGCAGAATTGCTGTTGCTGCATCTCCAGAATGTAGTAAGGGCATTCTTTGAGGCATAAAGATGGAGTAAGAACATTCTTTTGGGGTAGAAAGATGGAGTAGAATGTCTGCATGAACAGCAGGGAGCAGCTACTCCTGATGACAGCATGCTAGGCTAAATAGTGGGAACATCCTATCTTTCTTGTCTTCCACTCATCACATGCTCCAATAGTTCTGTATGCCTTGATGCTGTTCTCTGCATACCCTTACTTATGCCATTGTGCCATGCTCATGGTTTGGGGTAGCTGGGTGCTGGTGAAAGAAGAAGGGGTTTATCTCTTGTTTGTGCTCTCCATAGGTTAAAAATTGGGGTGCATGTAGCCCCCTAGCTTTGATCACATGATTGTTACATCTTTGCAAATAAAAAGGCAGCAACACTTCTGGATGGTATGAGAAATTAATATCACTCTCAGACAATGATGCTAAAGATTTCCATATGGCAGTAATTTTATTGAATGTATTTAATTGGCTAAATTACATGTTTTATTAAAATCATGTTATCAGTTGGTGTATACCCCCCAACACACAAACAAAATACAGCCCCAAGCAAACAAAGTTATACAAAGAATAATTTTATACTGGCAGATCATATTTATTGCAATATAAGCTACATTCTTATTTGGTCTATGAGGTCTATCATCACACACTAATTACTGTTGTAGTGTGGAGTGAAGAAGTTCAATGTACATTATTTGTTGTTAATATACTTGTTGTTTTCAATATTAAGAAATCATTATTATATATGTGTGTCATGGGTGCATTTTATTATGTTGTGTCATTCATGGATTGTTGAAGGCAGGTTAAGATTTACATAGCAAAGCTTCAGGCATTGTGGCTCTATTCATTTTGTGTCTAAAAGTATTGTTGCTTTGTGGCTGGAGTTGTGGACAGTTTATTTTAGATTAAGGATGTTCAGTCTATTTGTATGTAAAATATACCAGAACTCTCAGTAAAAAGAGAATATGATATTTTGCTATTTTCAGTAAGATCTCAAAAAATTTAAAATGTCCAACAATTCCGGATAGAAGTCGAAACTGTAAACATAATTGAGTCTGCTTCAATTGCAATTTGTTTGCTAAATACATTAAAGTTGAACTTTATTTCACTGCAAAATTGTTCTTTTGTATATAAAATGAAGTTTGCATAATGTTTTCTTTACTTTTTGGTCTCTTTGGATCTATTTTCTTGCTGTTTTGCTGCTGCAAAATATTTCACTTTTCAATGCTGTTCAGTTTCCGCAATTGACCCTTATTTTTCTTGCCTTGATTTTTAGACCCTAGTGTAGTTGGACACTACCTTTTCAACAAAGAGCTTTGTAAGTAGGGTTTCCTGCTTGCTGCGGGAATCTCTCTTTCATACTGTATTCTTGTGCTTCTCATAGAATCAGAGAGCACACCTCAAACTGCTGTTCCTAAATCAAACTACTGATCCTCATTCTTCAAACTGACTCTAAATCTCTTTCCATGTCTCGGAAGTCCAAAATCCACCATGTGCACTATTCACTGCTATTATATAGCTTTTGTTGAAATTATTTTTGCTGCACTATTGCAATCAGTTCTTGACTCTCGTAAGTGCAATTAATTATGTTATTGTTCAAGTGCAATTGGTTTGCAATTTTAATGGTCGGTTGCAATCTTATCAATTTGATATCTTTCTGGTGTATGGTATTTGCCAAGATTGGTAGTTAAATTCACGTCCCTCTGGTCAATTGGCATGCTCTGGTGGAATTGGCCAAGTCTGGTGGCAGATTGAGGTGTGGTCTAAATTTCTCATAGTTGACGCGTATCTCAGCCTCATGGTACGTGGACTTTTCATCTGAACAAATAAATGTCATTTTTTCATCATCATTTAATTCAACTTCACCTTTGTGTTGTACGTAAACTAGAGGTAGAGATCACATTTATACTTAAATAGGTGTTTGAAAGTGATTCTGCCATCTACAGCAAAAATAAAGACAAAACAACTTTCAGAAACACAGAAAATGAAATTTTAACTGTACGGTTTCAAATGTTGCCAAAACTTGATTCCAATTTTTGCCTGGAAAACTGATGATAGCCCAACTTTAGAATTAAAAAAAAGTATAATGTTTTAAATGCTTCTGACAATTGTTATGACTTTCTGAACTTTGGTGACCAAAGATGGTTGAATCACGAAGAGACACCTTAAATCTCTCCTGCCATTTTATAATTTGTAGAGTTCCATGTCTAGTGGTGTTGGCTCCTTAGGTTGCTCTGTCTGAAGTTTATGGAAGGTGAATTCCATGGGCTTTTGACCAAAGTTTCGCGATCATGTGTAGTCGTTTTAGACTATTGTGACGTGCCTGAAATTCTTCTATTGACAGAAAAGTCTTGGTAGAATTTCCCTACTAATGTATGTCACTGTGTAGAGATAGATCATCACCTTTATATCATAGACTGAATAGGATCTAGGTCACATATATTATATGCTGTTCTCCTTTTGATGTTACTAATTTGATTGCAATTAAGGTTCTTCATAGTTATTCTGTAGCGAATGCAATCAATGCTGTGTATGCATTTTGAAATTGTTATGGTTTTGTACTACAAAGATCTGTATAATTCTTACATAAATATATATTGTGAAATTTTCGTGTATAAAAATATTATATTGCTGAAAAGAAATGGTAGGCCTATAAATTAAAAGATACACACATAATCTGATTCAAAATATGATGAAATTGCAACGAATTCCCTCTGATTGGAATACCTGCATTTTGTTCTGCATTTTGGTACTATCAGGTGTGTCAATGTGTTTAAATGGTCCTGCAGCTGCTCAACAGTTGTCATGGGAACCAATAAACTGCAGGAAGATGCATGGGTTAAGTTGATAAGGCTATCTTAATGGGTAGCACCATGTTAAGCTATTGGTGTTGGATTAATTTGGCTGTCAAGGGCTGAAATGAGAAATTGTTTGAAGGTGACTGGGTCATATTGGAGCTCCTTGAAGCATGTTTTTTTTGTGATATGATCTAGGAATTATTGAAGCATCTAATCATGTGCAGATAATATTTTTTCCAATCTGAACAACAGATGAATATATTTGAATGGTATATAGGATAACCAATCCTAAACTTTCATCCAAGTTAAAAATGTCCATATGCAAAAATTGGTAAGATGTTCATATGCAAAAATTGGTAATGGTTGATAATGTACTTGGAAGATGGAACTACTAATATGCAAATTTTAACAATGGTGGAGGTGTATGACTTTTCAGTAAGCTGCTAAGCATTTAATGAATACACTTTACATGTTTGATAAGATGATATTCAATAAAAATTATTTTACTGAACCACATCTGCATTCAATCATTATATAGATGAATCAAATTCCAGTGTACTGTTTTGTGATCCCCTCAGCTCTGTTGGTAACACAAAGGATAAATGTTTTATTAATTTATTTCATACAGGGTTTTTCGTTGTCAATTTGGTGCAGTGACAACCTTATAAGAATGTATAAGTCATCAATATTGTATATTATGTCTACTACAACTGCATTATGATATGAGGTGTTTAAACCATCAATTAAACATCAGTTCTTAATTGTTATGTTTTTGATTTCAGTAACTTTCCCACCGAAGTTTACGGAACAGCCAGAGAAAGAAATTGCTTACAAAGTAGGAGACACAGTAACTGGAGTTACCCAATTACCATGTGTAGCCCAGGGTGATCCTGAACCAGAGTGAGTAAAATAATTCAATTTTATGAAGTGGATTCTGTTAAAATTCCTATTTTTTAATTTTGGTAAAAAACTTTATGTGCAGTTCTTTGTAAAAAAGTGGTAAAACAGTAGTAAAACTTCAAAGTTTTTATTCAGTGTTTTTCAACAATAATTATATGGTTGTACCAAGCAGGATTTGAACCAAGTAACTGCAGACATGTTATCATTATCAAACACCGTTACATATATAATATTTAAGATTTAACATCTTCTATAGTACCGATAGAAAATCAAAGCATGTTCGCGCCGCCTTCTGCTATGTGGTGTACATGTTATGGGCCATCATAACGCCAGTAGTTTTGAGAAATTTAAGGTTAGAATCACATGGCAAAACCCTGAAGGACCCTCCTTTTTTCCCCATTAAAATAGAAATGAAGTGATTACCGAAGTGAAAGCTACTACATAATACCTCTATGATGTCAACTTAAAATTGTTATGAACAATAACTTTCAATTTGTTTCTATCAGATACTACTGGGAAAAGGATGGCAAGAGATTAGATATTTTAGGTATCAGCTATAAAAAACAAGTAGGCAAAGGAACGTTGATAATTGAAGACCCTCAAGATGACCACGAGGGGAATTACCAATGTTTTGCCAAGAATGTTCATGGAACTGCTGTATCAGTCAAGACCAGGCTGAGGAAAGCTAGTAAGTACAGGTGGCTCCATCTGGTGAATTGTGGTGTAAAAATGTAGAGAGGCAAAGTAGATCCTTGAGGTACTCCATTCAATGTAACTCCCCAAGCCTTTGAGGTAAAAAATGTCAATATTACAAAGTATATATGTATGTATAGAATTTTTCCTCCAACAAGTAATACCAGTATAGATCTATTATAATACCAAGAGCATGAATCATATATTATTTTGATTTGATTCAAGGATATTTTTTTCATTGTCATATTAATATACAAATGGATACCTTGAGTTCTAAGTGCTAATTCTACAAGTGCAAGTAACAGTTGACTAACTTGTTGTGGCGACACCCAAAATATTTAATGAACGCCCCAGCATTGTTCTCAGTCTTTCAGCAATCAGTATATCATCTAATATTCTCACAATCAAAATTATGAGTTATTGTGTATTACTACACTTATATTCATTTGAATAACACTAATTCGAACAATACATTTTATTTCAGTGTTGGAGCCATTCGATTCTGTAACAGATGCTTACGTTCATACGCCAGAAGTTGGCTCATACCTTGTGCTTCGCTGTCACCCACCTAAATCCTACCCTGATGGATCCACGTATTGGGGCATCTCAAAACCTGGAGACAAATTCACATCCATTCCAGAAACCAAGAGAGTCTCTCTGGATTATGATGGTGCATACATTTTATTAATCTTCTAAATCGAAAGTCGATGAAGTAAAGTTGGAGAAGTGCTGATAATGTATAACTACTTTTAAAAGTTACAATGCATGAAACAGTAATTTTATGATACTTATGAATTCATCCTCGGGTTATATATTTATCAGTTGCATTATGCTACTGCCTTTTATTTCAGTCAAATGTATACAAGAAATGATATCAATGATTTTTATTTAAAATTTTACTTAACATGTGACAGTGCCAGTGTCTTCCAGTCGCTCTAAGGATAGCTTTTATATTTTTTGCTTTTTTTTTTTCTATTTTTTACGGGATTTTTATTGTGGTGCCTAGAACCCCTTTTTTTTTTCTTTTTTAAATACTTCATCTTTTAATTGAAACTTCTTAACTATTTACAGCACTTTATTACATGTAAATTTGCACAAAGATTTATTTTGTATGTCTTGACTTATCGGCTGTAAGATGATTAATTTTAATGATTTCTTATATCTCATTTCAACACAAGGTTAATGTTAAATTTTGTTGCCTTTGTTGCTCACCTTTCTGTTTTTAAAAACTAGGGAACCTTCATTTTACCAATGTTATAAGCGACGATTACGGCGAAGGCAAAAATTATATGTGTATTAAAAACAACAACCACCTGAGAGGCCTGGTACAGGGCGATGACCAAAAGATCCGGCCGAAGCCAGGTAGAAAAATGTTGCGAAATGTTCTTGTATGATGTGGCCATGTTGTATGTTCCACTTTCCCCGCAACAAATGGCTTCCAAGAAGCTGAAGCTTCTCATGCAAACTGTTCACTGAATGACGTGAACACCAAGCGAATTTGATTGCGGAAGAAAATGGAGCAAACAATATATGGTCGATGTATGTGCCCGACGTCTGTGGAGACTGAAAAATGAACAGGGAAAGGGTGAGAAGCGCCAAGCGCCACCTTACTTGCATGTCGGCGTCCTCTTGTAAGCTAAGTTTTTGCTTCTGAGGAGGTTTCTCACCTTTTCTCTGCTTCGAACCCCAACTCCGAAAGCAGGCGTCAGGAATTCTTAGAGGATCTAGACCAAGTGACTAACATTTTTTGTGTATGATTGTCTTTTTCCACCACCCCCTTCGGCCCATATCAGGAAACCTCCATTATAGTAATGTTGATCCAAAAGATAGTCGTGGGGGCGTTCGACATGTCTGTGTCTCCTACAATCACGCCCTGCGAGGACTGGTACAAGGTGATGATCAAAAGATCATGATCAAAGCAACTGGACCAGGTAGGATAAATGGCCCAAATCAGCAGCTGCCTTTTCTATTTCTTGTTCTGTGGCTGGCGTTAGTTCTATCAATGGTGCTGTGGTGCATGGTTGTATAGTACAATGTATACAACGTTCTCATCAGTTCATGTATACGTTAATCGAAAAACAAAAAGTCTCGTTTGATGTTTTATATCACAATTGTGCACCTCTAGCTCCAGCTGTTGTTGTTTTGGATAACTAGAAGTGCACTGGACTCTGTCTCTTTTTCTCTTCTCACTGTTTTCTGTATATTTGCACACATTCTCTCTGCTCTGCTCTTCTCTATACTAGTCTATAGTCTTCGCGTAGTGTTTCTGTATTCATCTTCTGGTCTGTGGGCGGCTTGAGTAGCTGCTGCTTGGCTCCTTCTTGCAGCATCGTAAAGGTCTGCGTCAAACTTCACAGGCACCTGCCAGGCGGCATCTGACATATTGCGGATGGCCGGCAGGGGCAAGGTCACGAATGTCCTGCTGGTGACAACAGAGAGGACCTTTTCAAGGACCCTTTAAAGGACCTTTTCAAGGGCCCCTCACTGGTCTCGCTCACTCAACTTGGGACATCACGTTGACCGGCGTATTCCTCCTCTATTGTCGCTCACTGACGGCCGTTTTTCAGCTTGTCTCTGCACTCGTTAAAGTGGCTTACCTGTTCACACCTAATATGATTTAATAATGATTCACAAGTTTTGATTATTCCCCCTACTTTAAGGTCTAGTAATATGGAAATCATGCTTGGAGTAACTACTAAGACGTTACTAAAGCTACCTCGATGTCCATTCGCTTTTTTACTCAAAATTTTACAAATATTTCACAAATTCTTAACCTATTAACCATGTCAGTAACTGTTGCTTTGATATGGTCCGAATTTCACATTTCTGAATTGATTATTGAACAATTTATTTGTACATTTTCTGAAAATTTCACAATTGAAGATTCAAAGCTTTAGCATTTTCAAAATTTTCCTGTGTTAACAAGAATGCCACTGAATTATATGGGACTGTTAGTTGTTATATTTTTGCGAATTGTTACAAAGTAGCTCCACACACCGTTTCGATCCCCGTTGATTCCTCAACTTTTTCGCACCACAAAAACCTTGTTACGTTCCACAGTTGTTCGGTAGTTTGTTGTCAGTTTCCTTCAAATGATATAAATGCACCCCCGATAGAACTTCTGAGTTTCAAATTTCCACGTTTTCACAATGGTTGATCCCCATCGTACTGTGTTGAAAACTTTTAAAATGTTAATATTTTGGAAACATGCATGCATATGTTCAAATTTATTTGTTGAATATTGTATTGAAGTACACTTAAAAGAGAATGCATTTGAGCATGTGTAGAGTATGTAATGCAGTGCTGAATGGTGTCTGGTCCTGTGTATGTGTCTTCAAAAGATATAGAATACAATAACCCAATGCGTATGATATCTTAGTCCCCCTGGAATGGATTTAGGTAGTGGCTGGTGTCATCCCCTTTAGTAATATGCTACCCTGACCTGGTTTGAGTGGATGCCCATGATTTAGATACAAACAACCAACTAAAATCACTCACCATATCCTACCCACTAATTTTTACACCATAAAATAAGCGAACACGTTTAACATTTATGTGTTGTTCATCCACATTGTGCTTTGCGATTGTAATGGCTTAATGGCAAGGGCTTTTGAGTTGTGTGTTCCGCTACAAATTCATATGTAAATAATTTCTTAATATATGAATTTGTACATTCTTCGCTAATAGTATTTGACACGGCTTGCAGGTGCCTTGCCGGCGATGTATAATGCTTATAACGTAGCAAAACATATTTCTATTATTATGTAATGTAGTGTTATCGTAGTGAATGAACCTTAAACAATTGTAGTCTTTCAAATATATGAAGCTATGTAAAAAGCTCTGTAATTAGTAGAGAGTCTTAACGTAATATAAGATCTTTTATTAACATTTAATGCTATGAAAAGTGTTCTTTGATTGTCGAAACTAACCGCATAAGTACATTTGGCATGATAGTGTGTGTTTTTGGATTGAAAAAATGTGTCTTCAAGGCACATCACATTTGAACATACAATTCACTTGATTTTTTTCTACTTTTAAGCTACCCCGGTCTACAAATCACCTCAATTGGTATGGTCATCAAAAGTAGAATCCTTTGGTCTGAAAGGTCTTGATCATAAAATGAAGTGTATCTTCTCTGGATAGTGAGTAAAACCTTATTGAACCTCATTAAGCTTCTCTCACTGATGCATTATATTCATACCTGTTTCAGCACTTATTAAATGTGAAATTGTACACATATTTGCTTTTTAAAAATATCTGACATTTTTAATTATGGTTATTTCTTATATTAATCTAAAACGTGGTTTATGCTATATGTAATGGGCTCTGTTGACCGTTGTAATAAGGCTGGAAATTATTGATTTTTCGCTTCTCATGTCATCCGACTCAACATATTTTCTGCCTACGGAAATAAAATTGAGCTTACACGCAATTTTATTCAATGGATATAATAAAAAAGTAGGATTATAGCTTTTTTTCCTTCCGACCAACCTAAGAAAAATGTCTTCGAGAAGATCAATTATGTTTGGCCTAAGCAAGAATTATGGTGAAAATAAAATCTGATAAAACCTGCTTGTAGAATTTCAGGATATTATAGCCCAAAACCATTACTCTAATCTCCTCTGCTTTCTTCAGCCCCACACCATCTGTCAAATGGGAGAGACTGGATGGAGAAATCGATATCAACAGAGTCAACACGGAAAGCAACTTTGGATTGGAATTGGCGTTTCAACCGGTGGAGTTTGAAGATGCTGGCAGATACCGATGCTCAGGCACCAACAAGGACGGGGAATATGTCACACAAGACTTCACACTTACTGTTGAATGTAAGTCCTCTTCTCAGGCTGATTAAGCAACTTTTTCACGAATTAGTTATTCAAATATAGAGGCCTTATGTGCATATGAATATGTAACCTTTAGCGCGTAAGGACAGGCTCCTTGGCGGCTAGTGACCACATATCCCAAATTATACAGAAAAATAGTTGATCTTTAAAGGATTGTATAAAAATGAATTTATTATATATCTACTATTGTATTAAACCACATAATTTTACTGAACCACATAAATCAATATGAGAGGTTTCGACAAACTTTCTGTGTCACGGTGAGAAAACTCAAAACTATGATTTTGGGTGCCCAAGAGAAAATCAGATTATACGGTGCTGGGTTGAATGATAAGTGTTTACATAATTATAACAACATAATGATCTGACACTACAAAAATTTTCATAATATTATGCATTTTTTATGTGATTTATATTGTTTCTTTGTAGCCATGCCATTCTGGGAGCGTGAGATGGAAAACGTGAACACGGCTGAAGAGGAGGACGCAGAATTTGAATGTAAAGCTGGTGGAGAGCCCTTACCAAATGTGTCCTGGACAATTGACGGAGTTCCACTGGCAAAGATGGAGCAGGATGGACGAAGACGATTGGAAGGATCAAAGCTGGTCTATCGTAACGTAACAAAGGCTGATTCTCAAGTCATCCAGTGCAACGCAACAAACAAGCACGGCTACATCTTCGCCAATGCCTACCTCAATGTTCTTGGTGAGAAAATGAGCTAATGCGGAGTTATTGAATTGCATGATCTATTTGATGTTGAGATATCAAATAATTTACAATATCATTTCATTTCTTACATAGCTAGCTTCACCTCAATGATGTTACTATGCACTATGCATCCTTTGTAAACATATTAAACTCATTCTGTAATGTCATATGTATGATATGTCGAGTTTATATTAAATTAATAAGTTTTTTTACCAAAAAGTGTACATTACAATAACAAAAATATCACTATTTGTGTTTATACTCATATTTTTGGTCATTTTTGTGTGCATTTTAATAAGCTATATTAGTCAATTCAATTTAATTTATTTCAGCTGAACCACCGACCTTCATTAAGCCTCCTGAATCCGTCATCAAGAGGGCTGAAGGCCAAAAGGCCACCGTTTCTTGTCGGGTCTTCGGTGCTCCAACCCCAAAGATTACATGGTTTTTCGAAGATAGAGAAATAGAAGACCCCCGCTTTCAAGTAAACAAGGATGGGGATTTGGTAATAGCGAGCGTGGAGAAAACTGACGAGGGGAAGTACAAATGTGTCGCTGAGAACAAGTTTGGCGACATTGATGCCACAGGTGACTTGATCATCCGTAAGAGGACTGTGATCACCCAAATGCCTGATAGCCAGGTGGTCAATGCATCGACAGACGTGGTGTTCAGATGCGCTGCCACGACCGATGATTTAGAAAGAGCCAACCTGGAGATTACCTGGATGAGGAATAAAGTTCCGATAGACTTCAACAATGAACCTAGCATGAGGCTGAATGTGAAAGATAATTCACTGACCATCATTGCCGCAACCGTCGATGACACAGCCAGCTACACTTGTGTCGCAGACAACGGGCTCGACAAGGATGAGGTCACTGCTGCCTTGACCGTTAAGGACAGGCCGTCACCGCCGTCAAACGTTCGTATCAGAAACTGTGGCTCAATTGATGCAGAGATTGAGTGGACCCAAGGTAACGAAAATGGTGAACCTATCATTGAACTGATTGTCTACTACAACACGTCCTTCGATAAGGCAGGAGAGTTTAAGGAAGATCAGAGAGTGCCAAGAGGCCGTGAAGAGGCGCGTGTCACTCTCTCACCATGGGCTAACTACACATTTCATCTCAGAGCAATAAACAGCCTCGGAGCCAGTGATCCAAGTGAGTTCACTTCTGTCTGCACTACGCAGCCTGCCCAGCCCTACAAGAACCCTGAGAATGTGTGCACAAAATCTATGGATCCTAACAAGCTGGTCATCACATGGGAGGTAGGTCTTTCTTTTCAAAGAAATTGAATATCTTAAACTTTTCAACATTAATAGTAAAACATATCTACATCATATAAAGATTGAACTTGTTATCTTTAACTTATTAGCATGAATATAAATTTTAATGTCATTTAAGAAACATTTCAGCATGAAGATAAAACTTTAACATCTCCTCTTTTGCTAATTAGTCTTCCAAGTGCATAAATACAGGACAAAAAGTTGTAATCACCAACCCGTTACTCATTGTGTGCACACTGAAGTCAGAAATTGAGTGACTTTTGTCTTTCATTTTAAGCCCATGGAGAAAATAGATCACAATGGAAAAGGGTTCCACTACATCGTTGGCTACAAACTTAATGAAGAAGGAGCTGAACAGAAAACTGAAGTCGTATATGACTGGAAACAGCGACAACTTGTCGTTGAGAACCAAGAGACATTCAAGGAATACATAGTGTACGTTCAGGCTGCTAATGAAGTTGATGAATCACCTAAGAACAGACTTCAGAAGAAGATTGGATACTCTGGAGAGGGAGGTAGGAATGACAGAAATATTTATTGTAATATTCTTACAAAACTTACCTTGGTCATGATGAAGTAATGTGATGTAAATGCCACTCTTCAGTAGTGGATCCAGGGAGGAGGGTTTAGCAGGTTTAAATATTTGAGCCTGTAGATTTTAATGTAAACAAAAAATTAATTGTGATATTATAACAATAGCAATGATCTGCTGTAATAATTATTATCAAATTAAATAAATATATCGCAGATTAGATAAACTGAACAAAAGGACGCAACATAAATACGTACAATTTCATTTTGCAAAGTAGTTAAATTACATATGTGCCTAATGCACTGAGTTTCATGTTTCAGAGCCTGAAGTGACCCCTGGTGGACTGGCAATTGATGAGGACAGTCTCAATGCCACATCTGCCATCTTCAACTGGGACCCTGTGGACACCAGCCCAGAACAAATGAAGGGTCTATTCACTGGTTATGAGGTATTAAATGATAAAGAATCAGAAAAACTTGCCAAGTTACACAATGTTTTTTGTTTGAAACCAACCCAAAAAAAACATTGTGAAACGTTTGAAAAATACACTTTTTGAAATACACAGTGCACATTGCACGAAAGTTAAGTAAAATTGAAGCGAGAAAGAAGACGTACATTATTCAGATATTTAAGTGCATTTAAAACAATTCACTCAATTGATTCATTATCTTGCTTATAAATACATATTGCAAATATACTTGTTGTATTATGTCGTCATTTAAAAGCCTAAAGCTCAGCCATTTAGCTATCCCGAGTATCCCCGTATATTTGCATCAGACCACCAACACTTAAAAAAGCAATCAAAAAACTTTTCTGTTTTTTAAAAAAAAGTTTTCATGTGGACATTTTTGTCACTCCAGTATAAATCTGTACCTTCATAATTCCATTTCTAGATTCACTACTGGAAAGCAGATGATCCAGATAACAAGAGAGTCCACGAGATTCCTCGCATGAGTGGAGACTTCTGCAAACCATACGATGAAAATGGACGTCCAGGTGGTGACGTGTCTAGAGGAAAACGCCAAGCAAATGGCGAGACAACCCACATTTTGGATCTCTGGCCTTTCTCCTCGATCTCAGCCGCTATCCTCGCTAAGAATTCTCAAAACAAAGGAATGCTCTCTGACCCACCAATCAGCTTCAGTACACCAGAAGGAGGTTGGTTTCTCGTTATTGCTTGATGGGTCGCTGACTAAGAAAAAATAATTGCTATCCTCAAGGAAATTCAAGTTTGGAATTGTCTGATTTTGTAATTTCATTCAAAAAATTGATTTTGAAAATGTGAGATAATCTGCAGCATACACGACTTAAGTGTGGTGGTTTTGATTTGTATGATTATGAAAAAATTACAAAGATATCGGAACGCATCTAATTTTCATTTTGAAAACACAGCTATTTATACATTTTGCATGACTGATTAAGATGTTTTACTTTGAAATTTAAGATATTTAAAAACAAATGATATTTTTATGAGTGAAACCACCAATTGACTGGAATTACACTTTCAGAGTACATATTTTAACAACAAGCTTATATTTTTAGTTCCCGGCCGAGTTCCCTTTTTTGATGTGAGCCAGCAAGCATCTCACCATCTAGAAGTGTCATGGAACCCTCCCTTGGAGCCTAATGGAATCTTGATCGGGTACACCCTGGGATATCGTGAATGTAAGTGAAGTTTGTTCTGTCCAAAATTTAACAATTGTTTGATTGCCAGGTAATAGAGTGGTGCAGAGTCATACAACTTTCACATACTTGGAGTGCTGTTCATTAAGAAAGAGGTTTGTCTGAGCATAAGATTATAATTATTATGTCTATCTATGGCACAAACTGTGTTACCCCAACTGTGGCCAAACACCACTCCTGACTGATGCAAAATGTGGAAAATGTCCAAATCCATCATCATACAGATGCAACTGTATGAAACTGAAGCTTTATTTTGTATTTGTTATGGTGTGAAAATACTCGGATGCACCCCCATCAAAACTGCTGCTTGCAAAACAATCATGTAACTGAATTTCTATGTTTGTTTTGTCGGTTTT
This sequence comes from Platynereis dumerilii, assembly GCA_026936325.1. Lineage (NCBI taxonomy): Eukaryota > Metazoa > Annelida > Polychaeta > Phyllodocida > Nereididae > Platynereis > Platynereis dumerilii. The sequence goes on along the minus strand of JAPTHN010000016.1, from coordinate 13,502,253 downwards.
GAAAAATTTAATCTATCTATCTACAAAGGCAAATTTTGCCAATGATTTTAGTACTCCGTTGATCAATATACTTGGTGCAATGTCAAAGTACGAAAGATGTATAATCCGAGTTTACTATGATTGAATTGACATTTTTTCATGTTTTCTTATTCCAGCTCAAGATTCCTCTGCTTCACCTAACACAATTGAAGTTCTCAATCCAATGCAAAGAAGCCACAAAATCAAGGACCTCAATCCTGACACTGATTACTCTCTGTACATTTGGGGCCGGACGGCAACAGGTTTGGGTGAAGAAATGTATGCCGAGGGACGCACGAGGCCCGATATTCGTAAGTAGCATTTTAGGGTTAAAGATGATATCCATTTATGTATCCATAAGGAGGGTTTTATAAATTAAAGATAATATCCGTCAGTACCACTTCAAAATTAAATCTGTAAGTAGAATTTTTAATGGTAAAGATGATATTCATATCATAAGTAATTAGAAGATATATAGAGGATGATTTTAAAAGGACATTCTCAAAGATTTTGATATAGTTGGTGATATCTGTAAAGAGGATTAGCTTTTAAAATTCTTTCTGATCCACCAGAGAACTCAAGGAAATTTACACGAGATGGTGCCAGTAACTTTTGTGTGCTTCCTTGTACATTGTCATTGTACACATGTTTGATGGGGGGAAAGTAAGAAATGTATCCCCCTCTAACCAGTCACATAACACATAATAAATGTGCCTTGCTATCTGTTATTAGTAACCTGATACTTACCATTATATTTCGCTTTGCAGCTCCTGATGTCCCAGGCTTCGCCATCGACCACGGAGATGATTCCCTAAATGTTTCTATCATTCCATCACATGACGGAAAAGAGAAGAACCCAGGCAGTGACTTTTACGTTGAATACAGAGAAGTCGGCAGTGGTATGTGTTATCCTGGAATTACAATCACTTACGAGTTCTGTAGGCTTGTTCTCTGCTAGGTGCTGAGCTTAAAATGTAAAATTAGTTCAGTACAGGATGACCTGGGTGAGCAAATTTCTGATACTGCAGTGTTTTTAACAAACCTGTTTCCCTTTTGTTCAACATGGCAGTTGGAAAAAACTGGTGGATAGTTCCAACCATATGCAGTCAACCAGTACCAGAATGTATCAGATCAATGCTTAGCATGGGTTATCCTAAAGTGGATATTGTGTCAATGCTGAACATGAGATAGATAACTAGTTTTCATAAACTGAACTCATGGTACAACATGACAACATTTTTTGCTGGTAACTCGGTTAGAAGATAAGTTACAGGAGTTACCAGTTTAGGATAACCTGTATTAAGCATTCATACAATTCGGTAGAGATTACGACTCTGCGAGTCCACTGGCGTAAGGTGATGGCATGCTGCTCATTACCGGAATCTGGTCTTGTAGAGACAGTACTGAATATGCTACTCTGGGTAGAGAGGGGGTGCAGTTCACAAAATAAAATTATAATAAGGACAGTTTAGGCTTTGTTTTTTTGCGATTGGTCATAGATTTTGCCAAAATGTGTAATCTCTCTTACCATTCACCACCATACGAAAAAGGGGGAGGGTTGGTCTAGTGGTAGCGTGCTGGACTGCCAATCGCTGGGTTCAGGGTTCGAATCCAGCTGTTACCGGGTCACTTGGCCCTATGTTGGACAGCTGTTTCAATCATCCTTCGCCTCATTACCGTGACCTCCTCCTGTCCTAATTGGCCTACCAAGTGCATAAATACAGGACGTAGAGCCCAAAACATCCATCCATCATCCATACGACAAATGACCAGACAATACCTTTGATCTCTAATAATTTCCATTCTCTTCCAGATGACTGGCTAAGGAGTGACCCCGACGAGGGTGAACTGACGACGAATATCACCGGCCTGACGACGGGCGCCCTTTACGAAATAGTTGTTGTAGCAGTAAACGGAGCTGGAGAAGAGACGCGGTCACCAGTAAAAAAAGTACGAGTTGGTCCTCACCAGGGTAAGTGTTCATTAAACTTTTATGGTTGAATTTATAAATAATTTATTCGAGATAACAATAATAATTTAGTACCTGAAAATGCTTAATATTCAAAATTGTGATTGATGAGCGATTTTGTAAATCGACAATAATTAATGTAATTTTCATAGATATAAAGATTTCACAGATAGAACTTTCATGTTCCTTCAACCATTGAAACTTGAAATTATATTTATTGTTAATTGTTTACTTTTTGCAAATGCTAGCATAATTGTTACAAGATAATGATGTTTTATAACTTACCATTGTTGTAGAATTTATGTTCTCACCTGTATATCCAACCTATGAGTTAATGATCTTTAGTTGATGTCGATATTACTCAAATCCAGATGTCCTGGAACTGGAAGAAAAAAATGTTGAAATATCAATAACAACAGTTTTGCCAATTATGAGACTTGTACCACTTGCAGGTAACTGTAGTAAATTAAGGATGCTTAGCACTGTAAGCAGTGGTGTTGGGTTTAGTTAATGCTCTAAGACTAAAATTTATTCAAGTGAGTTGCACATAAGTGTAAGATAACGAGTGTTGAAAATAATTAAGATTCCAAATTATTCGCCAAAATTATTCATCTTTACAATGGCAGAAAGAGACTGTATCTATGAATTAACATTTCAAGGTTTTAGAAAGGAAATGTGTACATTTGAAGTTGCTAATCCTTGGAAAATCAAATACTTAACCTTGATAGCTCATAATGTGTCAAATGTGATTTGCCAGAGAGTCAAATTATAAATGAACCCTAAAGTTCTTGCCATTGGCAGAAATGTGAACATGTATTCAGTACAGAATAGTGTTTAAAAATATAGAATGCACAGTGCATGATAACAAGTGAAAATGGAATTTTTTTATTTCCAAGTATAAAGTCATAGATATCATTTCTGATAAAGCTGTCAACTGATCAGTTATGTTACAGGTTATTTTAGAATGCAATTCCCAATATCATGATTCAAGATTTGCTGACAAAAATTATTTGAAATAGTTCTCTTACAAGTCTCCTGCATCATCATAAGACAAACTGTAATTCACAGTAATCCTTTTACTTATTGAAAATAATTATACTTCTTACCCAGCTTGAAAGGGATTATAGAAAATCTGTAAAAACTTACTTATCGATGTCGTAAATCAGTGTACTTTCAATTGCTGCAATTTCTCAATTCGACATTTGGTAAAGATACAGAAATTGTGTTGACCTTGCACATAGTCACAGCACACTCCCCCACATTAAGTTGCTACTTTTACATTAATCGTTATCATAAGTCCTCCTCTGGCTCCTCTGGTCTTAATAGCTTTATCTCAAGCTATTAAACAAACATGTTCATCTTGCTACAAAAATCACCAATCTCACCCATTCAAGGACAGCACACTCCTCCCCTTGATTGATCAATTTCTTTACGTTTAAGTCAGTCAAGTCATATGAGATTATGATTTTCATTGTTATGGTCAAGCAACAAACACCAGGGTCATTTGCGACCAGAGGAAATAGCGGCATAATTTTACTGCCGTATCACGTAAAATAGATTTCGGAAAGACCTAGTCTGTTCTTTTTAAACTTCAAATTAATGTTCATCATAATAATTTATGTGTAAAGAAGACATTGACATTAACATTATGACCAGTGTACATCTATGTTTTAAGTAATTAGCATTAGCATTATGGAAAAATCTATACAACCGACAATGTGTGTACAACAGCAATGACATGATGAGTCATAATACGACCTATTTATAACTTCATACGAAGTAAAAGTTCGAGTAATGACTATTTTAAATTGACTTACTTGACAAAAAGCTTAGGTAGTTATTTATATACAGATTTACAAGTTAAAGCAGTATAAAGTGATAAAAAGTCATGCATTATCATCACAGGATCCAAAAAACTAATCTACATTGCATGTAGAAAACAGTTTGTGTGCATACACTTATATTTGATAAGACAATTTTCATGTTTTCCACGTTTCCATGTATCAGCAATTACCTAATAGATGTGTGCCAAACTATTGCATGCTAACATGCAATAGACTTCCTACAACCCAAACAATTTTTCATGCCACTTTGTAAATGTCATTTTGGACAGAAGACAAGTGCTGTTACAATTTTTTGATTAATTGTTTTGGGTTTGTTTTAGCAAACTCATGTTTACCAAAGCCTTTCCGAATGGAGAAGGGAGCCAGATATGGCAATTGAAAATATTCAAAACGATGTTTTATCAAATGTTTCGATAAGTGCTCAGGACTTTAGTCCAAAAATAGGTAATAGAATGTAGAATTGTCTTTTGCCACATTTTAACTAAATTCAAATAGAATGTAGAACGAACATTTTCGATACTACTTTTATTAAAATAACCTTATTTCAGTTGTGGCTTGATTTTAATATTTATGACTCATGTTTAACAATGGCTGCTTGACTTTTCAAGCAATTCAAATTGGAAAATCAATTGTGGCTCAAACCCAATATGCTTTTATTATGTTTTGTAGGTTAAGTAATATTGATGTGATGAAAGTTACAGACAAAAAATGAGTTTACAATCAATAGAATGATGTTATCTGCATTAAAAAAAATTGTGTAATTTTTTCAAAACCAAATTTAAAGAAATTATTAATTATTACCACCTGATAGATTGCTGTGCAAATATTAGTGTTACACAAAAATAATGACAACATTTTGTTGGCTTTAACCTTTCTATAATTGCTTACTGCTTGTAAGTGTTGGAGGAGGGTTGGTCTAGCAGTAGCGTGCTGGGCTACCAATTGCTGGGTCCAGGGTTCGAATCCAGCTCTTGCCGGGTCACCTGGACCTATGTTTGACGGCTGTTTCAATCGTCCTTCACATCATTGCCATGTCCTCCTCCTGTCCTTATTAGCCTTCTAAGTGCAAAAATACGGGACGTAAAGCCCCAATCATCCATCCATCAATTGTTAGTGTTGGACTCTGAACTGAAGCACAAACAAGTTTAGATCAAGCCAATAAACCCTCTTTATATCCTCTAAAAAGGTAAAAAAGGGAGTCTGATCGCAGAAGAATGACGCTTTTCATAACCTTATTGTGCATACATAAACAAGAAACAGAAGAGCACTGTGTCACAAAAAGCATTCTTGTTGGAACAGTGGTTTATTAATGACCCTTGTGTCCCAAGATAGAACGGTGATAAAAGGTGGAATTGTGGATGAGACTTGTATTGTACAATCCAGATTGGTTATTGGGGCTTTACGTCCTGTATTTTATCCATTTGGTAGGCTAATTAGGAGAGGAGGAGGACACAGCAATGAGACAAAGGATGACTGAAATAGCCATCCAACATAGGCCATGGTGACTTGGCAACCGCTGGATTTGAACCCTGAACCCAGTGATTGGCAGCCCACCACACTCCCACTGAGCTATAATCCCCCTCCCCATAATGCAATCCAGGAGAAGCGGGTTGCCTCATCACTGTCCTAATTAGCCTACCTAGTGCCGAAATGCAGGACATCAAGCTACAAATCATCCATCCAATGTCATTAAATGCATTCGTCTGATGAGTAGATAGACAGATAGGTAGATGGATAGAAGGATTCATAATTTATTGATTAGATTTAATTTTTAATACTTTAATATGAGTTTTTAAAATCTCTAAGTAACTATTGAAATGACTAGATACTCTCTTTTTATGAATATTTACTTTGCAACACACATCATTCAATGAATGTAACCTCTATCCCCACATCAGCCTCAACTATGATACAGGAAAACCATGCAAGGTGGCAATATAAACAATCAATGTACACTGCTTGTGATATCAGATGTACAATAAACATGCCTTGCAAAGAACCATAAAGATATTTACTACAATAGTTTTTATGCATTTACAGCATGCATTTCTCTCTCAGCAGCTTAGACAACATTACTGCCAATATGCCAGCTATATTGGATCAATTACTGAAGAATAGTCTATTGGGTGTTATGTCTGGAGTATAGCCAGTAGAACAGATGACTACCAAATGACAGTAAGTTGCAAATAGAATAGGTGTTGCTACCTGGGACCTACAGGTATGTGGGTGTGTGCATGTTGAAAAAGCCATCAGAATTGTCTAAACGTTTTGAACAGTGTTTCACAAAACTTTAAACATACAAGACTACAGAGCAAAACACTATGTTCAGAATGGCTTGCAATCACATAGCTAGGTGCTAAACTTAGCAATACAATGTATATTTCTAAATCGTTGTAGAATATTTTTCAGAAATGACGTGTCAAAAGAATAATTATTCTAGTAAGGGTATGCACAATAGAGTTACAGAAAATCAAACTTTCGGTAACTCTTTGGTCTTGGTGATATAAATGGAAAATTCCTTCAAAATGTACATTGTAATGATTGTATTGTTCACCTAGTTTTGAAATTGGTGGGTTTGGAAATTTTAAATTGGAAAAGGAGGCTTGAAGAAAATAAAGCATTTAAAAATACACTATGTAGCTTATAATTATGACTAGAAATTCTTTAGGAAGCTGTGCACAATAATTATATCTCTGTTTTATGACTAAATCCTCAGGTATTCACTAGAAAATCAGTCATACAATGAAAAAAAGTGCAGTTTTGTACACACATGTCACACACTGTAGGAGGAAAATGGCCAGTTGTGTGGCTACATGTCCTGTCATGCAACTGGCAAAACAGACATAAGAGTCCCTTTCAGTCCTCTGTCATTTTGGATGGGACTAAGATCCAGATAGTGTGTCAGTTTGGATGTCAGTGTTTCAATGGCAAACTAACCAGACTTTCATGCTTGAAGCCTTTTTGAGTTTTGCAAAATATTAGTTGTCAAAATATCATGATTATGGAAACAAATGTTTAAGACAACAGTGCATTGAGTCACTTATAGTCAAAAACTAATGATGGTGGAAATAAACACTTGTATGACAACAGTACATCTGGATATATGTCCGTTAGACTAAAATATTTCTTATTTAGTGCTTAAACCAGAACAATTCTACATTTATGGTTTTGTGATTAAAACAGTGTCATTTTAATTGGTCACAAAACAAGTTGTGTTATGGATGAGGTGTTTGAATCAACCAACAGACTTTGTAATTAGAATTGTATAGAAATTGTGCAATAAACCAAAGACTTTTAAAGAAATATACAACTCAGGGGAAAAAGCATCAAGTATATTTTGTTTTGTGATATTATTAGAGCACTGTTTATACTTTTAAGAGTTACTGTTGTCAGAAACCTAAAATGGAATACTCACAAAGAGTAATATGACTCAGAACATTTTATATTCAAGGTTTGTCATTGAACTCTGTCATATGATTCCAACCTCAAATTCATTACCATTTGACACCCAATGGATCACTATCAAATGTGTCAGGTGGCACCAATGCTAATTGGGTGCGAATTAAGCAGCTGGATGATTAGTTATTGCTCAAGTCATTACATCATTGACCAACTGTTATATGATAATTGACAATAATTGTATCAGAAAAAGTTATGTTACTCTACAATTAATTTATATCACCTGAAGTATACCTGGATGATGATGGATAATATGACATGATATGATGTTTTGACATGTTGTTTCTGGATCAATATTATAAAATGTTATCAATGTGAAGTCGAATAAGTCAGGATTATTGAGAATCGGCTAGCTCAATTTTTGAAATTAATATTAACTTTGTGAAAGTTGGTTTATCATTCCATCTAATCTATAGCTTTTGACTGACTGTATTTAAACTTCTAGCTGAGAATATTCTTGGATTATAATTGCTTCAAGAACTTATTAGGCAACTAAAGATATACAATTTTGAATTCAGTTTAATTTAATCATTTCTAAAGTTACTCTCTTACACCCTGAGCACATTAAACTTATAACTCTTTAGAAAGTTCTCTTATAACATTGTTACTTGGAAAGTGACAAGTTGATTATGCACTTCAACTTTTAATTCTCTCTCAACCATTACACCTGTGAATGGATGATTTCACAAGCCCATAAAGCCAATGTATACATAGACCAGCATCAGGGAGTCAAAAGTGAACCATAAAAAGTGATAAATAATGATACATATAGCAGAAATAATACCATCAATATACTCACCGTCCGACAGCTGTTTGCAGATAAAATTGATTTTTACACGAAATTTGAACACCACTGTTAAATATCCAGGCGGTGTCTGGTGTGCTTTTTCTGTTGGATGTTAGTCATTCGATTGTACATTGTACGTGTGGACTGGGGAGACAGACTGTGCGGACAGGCTGCATATCTTTCGAATTCAAAAGTTGTTTGATTAGCGTCTCTCATAAAGCGACATAAAAAAACCACATCATGGCCAGCAGCGTAGGTCCAGCAGCAGCCACTAGCTCATTGGTGAGCCAAGTCGTTAGCACAGAGGCTGCCTCAACAGCAGCTTACACCAGTGGTGTCAGGAGTGTGATAACCACTGCCTCAACTGCCTTGGATGCCACCACTGAGGAGAACTTGGCTACAATATTACTCAATGCCACTAATGACAATCTCACCACCACTGGTGCCACAAACTCTACCTTTAATGCCACCACAGTCATGCCCATGGACTTCAACATGACTACCGTACCGTATAATGGGACCACTGAGGAGTACGACTATCTTAACGGAACTATGTATGCTCTTTCAGATGAAAGCGTGCAGCAGATAGCGACGGCGGGATGGTTCGTGGGAATGATGTGTGCGATCATCTTCCTCCTCCTCATTTTACTCATCGTGTGTCTCATCAAGAGGAACAGAGGTGGCAAATACCCAGGTAAGTGTTTTCTCTATCTATTTCAACATTAATATGTATTATTGTGGGATGAGATATTATTTGTCTTAGTGGTGTGTTGAACAATGTTTGGAGGAAAAGATTTGCTCAGTGGTTATGTGATAAGCTGCCAATCGCTGGGTCCAGCGTTTGCATCCAGCTCATGCCAGGTCACCTGGGCCTATGTTGGATGGCAGTTTCAGTCATATCGTCCTCCTGTCCTAATTATCCTGCAGTGCATAAATACAGGACACAAAGCCCCAATCATCCATCTCAAACACCGTCTTTCGGCCTACCGTTAAGACCAAAACAAAGTTGTCATATCAGGAATTCTTTGTTGTTGGTATTGCATAAGGAGACAAATGTTTTTAATTTAGGTATATCTCAACCCTATACAGTCATGTGCAAAAGCATTTATACTCTCTAGTAGAGAATTAGAGACAGGATCAGTTTTGCTTAATGTCTAACATTGTTTGCCTACAGCAATGCAATGACTATAATCCTGCCACAAGGCATAGTGAGTTAATCAGCCCTTGTTAGAATCAGCTCCACTATACTAGCAGAATTTAGTTAAAACATTTTGCAATGACAATAAGCCATAAAATGTATTTGTATTTGGCTGTTTAATGATACAGTGATCTTGGCAATGAGCAATCTTCTGATGAGGAGCGATATATGAAGGGGAGTTAGCTCAGGTGGTACCACCCCGAGCTTTTAGTCACTAGGTCCTACGTTTGATTTCGGCTTTTGCAGAGTCTCCTTTCCCTATGCCGGACACTTTCAATCATACTTTGCCTTATTGCTTTGTCCTCCTCCTGTCATAATTAACATACCATGTGCATAAGTACAGGAGGTAAAGTCCCAAGCTATCCATCCATTACTGCATAGTGCAGCCCCTCTCTGCAGAATTCCAAGGGACTGTCACTCTTTCATCATAAGGACATTGTAAGAACACCCCTTCTGCAGCCATGAAGTGGTCTTTTGTTGGGGTGCGGTCTCTCTTGAGGATGCACAATGCACTAAAAGCAAAAATACAGTGGTCCCTGTGTTAAAGGACCGCCCCTTCTGCAGTCATGAAGTGGTCTCTTGTGGGGTTGCAGTCTCTCGTCGGGGTGCAAAACGCATTAAAAATACTACTAAGTAGAAGAGGAAAGCGGTCACATAAGGCAAGTCAGTCTTACAACAGGGGGTCTTATAATGCAGGTACCACTGTACTCCAAAGCATAAGAAGAAAGCGGTCACATAACGCAAGTGGGTCATATGACAAGGGTTCTTATTATGCAGAGACAACTGAAGAATAGTAAAGATACCTTCAATCCTTCATAGATATACTTTTTTGCAATTTTCTCATATTTGGAAATAGAACTTATATTCACAAAAAACAAACTGTGCACAAAGTGAGCAAATACAAAACATACAAGTGAATAATAAGTTTCTCTCATTCACTCACTCAGCCTGCTCAGTGGGTGTAGGAGCAGTCTAGCAATTATTGCTTGTGTACACAAAATGTTGGTACACACTCATGTAATAATATTTCAGTAATACTGCAGTTCTGAAAAACACAAAAATGTATATATTTTATGAATAAGATTTATTGCAGAATAAATATGGCAATGTGTAATCTCTAATGCAATGGTCACAAAGTAAATATGTTCAGCATTAATTAAAAGATGTCTGCTCATAGTTGCTGGGATAAGATGGGTAAATATTAATTTGGCTTAATCGACAGCAAACTACATTGACGAAATATTATTATTACATTTAACGAAATGATAATTTTGAAAAAATGACAGAAATATTATCACAGGAAGGTATATGCATGCATGTACTGCCAAGGGAATTTACTGATTATGAGAAACAATGCTATAGTTACATTTGAAAGATATGCTTTTAGTTGGTCAGATCTGCAAGAAACCTTATTTTTTAACTAGTATGTTCTCAAACAAAAGACTTCAATTAATTCTCAGACAAAGAAAGAAGAAAGCACTCTTTTTGGCCCAAAGCAATAATGTCAAGTTTGCCACATCTGACTAAAACCATGTCAACAGCTATATTGACATGCTTTACAAACTGCATTTGAAATTTAATGATTATAAACAAATGTTCACACAAAGTAAAACTAATGTAGCAACATGGACATTCATGTGTGTAATAGCACTGCAACCTGTGGTGCATGTGAATATTGGATTATATGAGTATATATATGGAGATGATACTAGATATCTATATATGAAGCACTAGTGCATTTCAGCATTATGATTATTGATAGAAATATGCAGCTTATAATGCTGTTGATGACCTAGAGGTTTAATATAAAACTAGTTACATGCCATGCTACAGGTGTATACAATGATCTAATGAAACTTAATATAATTTCAATTCGGTAAATAATGAGACTTAAAAGTAAATAAAAATGTTATATTAAAACCTTTTTTAAAGTTTCACTAAGGTCAATTTGGTATATTTTAATATATACACAATTTTAGAAAATTCAAATTTAAATGACAGTTTGGATAAAATATTTGCATAAAATACCTACTGATGATATTTATTAGTTTATTGAAATAGATGGTCCTTGGCTTTACTTATAAGATTGCTTGTTGTAAGACTTGCATTACGCGACTGCCTTCCTGCACTAAGTAGTTATTTTAGTGCGTTTTGCACCCTGACGAGAGACTGCACCCCTTGAGAGACGACTCCATGACTGCAGAAGAGGCAGTCCTATAATACAGGAGCAATGTCATTACTAAAACCCCAATTATGCAACGCAAAAACAACACTGAAATGTGCTATTAAGCCGATTATATCTTAGTTGCACCTCATTTAAAACTTCATGACAAAGAAATGCATCCTTGAAATATGATTTCATAGAGTACTTTTTATATCACTTCGCCCCTTAAATTTGAGACTATAATAGCAACTATCCTCCTCTCCCTTATTATATATTTTAATTAAATGTTTGTATGAACTGATTGTTTATATGGGTGCTTATCAGAGGAATTTTGGAAGATGAAACATATTGGAAATTTGGGGTTGCATATCGAAGATATATTTTTTTGTTGGAGGGTGCAGTGCACTCGGTACAAGTACCGTATAGTTTGTAGACTTAGTCCAGTGCTCCACTTATAAAGGATTTTGCCACACCACGTTTCCATTCGATTGAACTGCACTGGACTTCACCTGCCCCAGGTAATATTAATCTCATCTGACTAGCAGCCTCCACATCATGTAGAAACAATTTCCAAGCAATCCATTTTCCCATTGATCAGCCATAGGAAGTGTGATCACTGCCCATTATGAAGATAGAGTGTTGAATCATGCTAAGTTGCCTTTATGCCCATGTTACATGCATGTAGCACACTGGCTATTGTAGCTTATCCAAAGCATCACTATTAAGTCCATATTAGAAGTTCTAAGTCCTTATTTGGATACTGTTGCTCTGATAACACACATGCTTTCCAGCTATTCTGGTCTATTTTCTGTAATGTGAAATTTAGAAGCATCAAAGTCCATATATTGTGACTTTTGCTTTCTTTGCTAAATATTTCGGTCTAAGCGCAATATGCATTGTTAAAATTGGAAGCTCTTTTAAGTTCATTGGTTGGAAACTGTTGCTCAGACAACTCTCATGCTTTCAAGCTGTCCTGGTCTTCTGTCTATTATATCCAATCTAAATTCTAGAAGCTCTTCAAAGTCAAAGTCCATATTTTGTAACTTTTGTTTTATTTTCTAGCTGCTTTGGTCTCAGTGCCATATCTAAATTAGAAGCTCTTCCAAGGCCATTATTTGGAAAGTGTTGCACAGATACCACTCATGGTTTCCAGCCAGTCGCATGGCTATTATGTCCAATCTGGAAGCTTTTCAACGTTAACGTTCACATTAGTAACACACTTTCTTTTCTAGTCACTTTGGTCCAAGCACCCAATCAAAAATATAGACTTTTTTAATGTCCCAACATATAGAAGCTCTTGAAAGTTAGTATTTGAAAGGTACTGCTCAATAATAAATTAATAATACCTATTTTTATGACTATTTAGCTTATTCAGGCTCCACAATGCCTGGAAGTTCTACTATGAACACCATGTTGGGATATCTTGGGAATGAAATTATGGCTTAGACTGTAGACATGCTATTTGGATGTCCAACCACCACATACTCTCCATAAATCTTCCTACTGAGTCCATATTTGGACACTATTGCTCAGATATATAACATGTCATGCTTTCTAGCTATTATGGCTTTATCGAAATACTGCAAATTCCAAAATCGGTGATATTGGAACGATGAAAGGTCAATTATTAATGTTAGATTTTGCTTTGTTGATGAGGGAGCATCTGGATTCTAGAAAATAAATAGTTACTAGACCAAGTTAAACATGTTAAACAGAAATAACATCTTGATTCAACAAATCGCACAGAAAATACATATACGCATTGCTTTGCCCAGTATTAAAGGGGAAGGGTCTGCTAAGTTGGTAGAATTTTTGGTTGCATAATGCTGAGTCCCTGGTTCCAATCAGGCTCTGACTGGATCACCGGAAAAATGCCCTGCATGCACCTACATTTATGTTGGATGGCAGTTTCGACCGTCCGATGCCTCATTGCCATGTCCCCCTCAAGTCCTAGTTAGTTTATTAAGACAATAAACGCAGGGCATGAAGCCTGAATCATCTATCAACAGAATATTAGTGACTCATGGTATTGTGCATGTAGGCTATTATAGTATGCAGCTTGATGCTGAACTTCAGAAATGCACAATACACAGAAGTATGAAAAGTGATGTACTGGATTGTACTCAAGTAATCTACATTTAGTAGTTCAAAGACATATCTGATTCAATATTACTTCCCTACTATTGTATTGTCACACCATGTAGCATGTGAAGGAGCATCCAGTGTTCTATTGTACAAACATGGAGGAAAAAGTGCCTTTGGCACACCTGTGGAAATATATTGAGTAAAAAAAAGAACTTGCAAAAAGTAACCTGCTAGGCATTTAGTCTACCGTATTAGTTCAAATAGGTGCCCATGATTGAATAGAAGGATGGTTGAGCTTTATGTCCCGTATTTATGCACTCAGAAGTTTTGTTGGGTCAGGGCGAGGATATATGGACACAACAATCATTATAAGGCAAAGCATGGTTCCAATATCTGTCCAAAATAGATCCAGGTTACCTGGCCAGTGTGGGTGTCGAAATCTGAGATCTATCAACCTGAAGACCAGAGTTCTATTGACTGATTTCCCCAAATCAAGAAAAGTATGATTTTCAGGAAGAATCAGGGCAAATGTTACTGATATATCAGGGCAGAAGGACTGCTTAATCCCATCCCAGTCACCCTTAACATATAAAATTGTCAGGTTAAAATGGCAATTACCCCTTTCCCCACATAACGCTAATCCTGTACTGTGCATGTACCTTTTATATTCACACTTAGCAGGTGTAATGAGAATTTAGCTGAAATACACCTAGAAAGATGGATGTTGGAGATAGTCTTCAATTTGATAAGTAAGGTACATACATGTGCCTGGCAGGTATGCGGATGACACATGGTAGAAGGGAACACCTACATTTTGCAGTCATAGACTTTTACTCATGAGCCTCCAGTCATATATTACTCCAACATGCCTTACTTCATGCATCACCTCTGGTCAAATTAATGCTTCAGGTGTCAAAGGTCAAGTGTCTAAATGTCTGCTGTACTTTGATGATATGCTTATTATTTCCTCACATAACTTTGTCCAAAATTACCAACACATGGACACTATAGCAGATGTCGAACGAATAACTACATGAATGGCCATTATTGATTGGGAAAAAGTTTGATACAACATGCGATTATATATACTCGAAATGTGGAAATTTCGCATAGAATTAATCAATTGTAATTAAACCCTGGGCACAGGCTGACCTACAGCAAAACTATTTTCTAGCTAATATAAGTACACATCATGCGGTATTACAGATATTTCAAATTGTTTTAGTCAGTTCTCATTTACTTTAGTAAATTCATATGTAGTGAGCGATGTAAACAATTCTTTATATTTAATTTTATCCAGCACTCATACAAAATATCATGAAATAGATCTTTTCACAATATGATAAACATTAAACATTGATCATTTGTTGATTCTAAATATTGAAGACAAACAATGGTTCATGATAACAACCCAAATTAGAATATGTGATCAACATTAGGAAATCTTATGTCAACTTCCGTTCAATAACTCAGAAGGAATCTGTTTGGCATAATGTATGTCTTGTAACTGGATTCAACTTGACCAACAAAGTACCAATAAATGATGCATTTGCTAATTTTTGCATTCAATTCTTTGTAATAATACAAAACTGAGGTATGAGTTGCAAAGCTATAATATGGCGCTTTGTTTCTGTCGTTGGTTATTGAATATACTGTACTTTTCATATATCATTTAATACTTGCAAATACTTATAATTCTCTTGTTCTTTCCAGTCCACGAAAAAGAAAAACTACGAGGCAGAGACCCGGAAAAGGACGATGAAGAAGGAGGATTTGGCGAATATACAAAAACGTAAGTGTCCTAAAAAAATATAAACCCCCAGAATTATTTCAGCTCGCTTTGGACACAGGTGGGAATGTATATTATGTGGTTGAAATGCATTCATTCTACATTGCACTGCATATATCATACATCCCCCTAGTATAATATCATATATATGAATGGATTTATTTCACCTCCTTGTTTTATCAATATTTAAGCACATTAAATGTAGAGTACTTGTCGTTGTACCGTAGTAAATGTTGTTGTTATTTTATCCGAGCAATGTTTTATATTTTAGAGATAAATAAATGGCGTATGTAGACGTAAATATTGTGAAAACCCAGCTGAATGTGCCTTTTGCCTTTTGTTTTGTTTCAATTATAGGCCAAACTCAAAAGTGTGAGTGTTTGTTTGCGTTATACAATTATGTTGGTTGCTCGGTAAACGGTCTGGTCCTCCATGCTTGCTTTGTCTTGTTCTGCCTCCTGGTTTAGAAACTACTTCCTGTTTGTCATATATATATATACATATAATATAAGTATATCTTCATTAATCTCTTCGATCAACATTTACATATTCACATATTCATCCAGAAGCAACAAGTCAACTATTCACTTCTAATTATCTCAAAATCTCCAATCGCTTTTTTCTGAAACACTATGCTTTCTAACCACATTGCTTTCACATACATCACCTTTTCAATTTCAATTTGTTTCAGTTCCTTACAAAAAATACACATGTATATACTTTTTTTTATGTTCAATTAACAAATTCAAGCCGTATAACATTTCTCAAAGCTTTCTGAAAGTTTGGCTGACCACGCTTTCCGAAAGACCACCGAGAAAATGATCTGTTAGGACTTACAAAAAAGAAAGAAAGACACAACATGGAGTAGTTTTCACCTCTCTCAATAGAGCAACTGCTTCCTATGCATTTTGCAAATGTAGTGTACATGGGATATCTCAAACACATTTTTTTCTCAATTACGCTTTGGTATAGGGACAACTCACGCAAAGACCCGTACAACGAAACCTTTGTATAGTTTAGCTATGAAGCTCAGTAAGTTTATATTCTTATATATTTGGTTGCATCCCCAACAACATGATTGGTTGGTTGTGAACCTGAAAAAAAGATTAAGATGCCCAAGCCATACTAATCTTTACCAATTTTGCGATTCAGATTGATTCACAAAAAGCCTTTGACAGTAGACCGTAGTTGCTGTATCATCGGCATACCAAATGGACGCATGATACCCGAAGCTAATTAGATCTAGATCAAATCACTTTTTAGTTCTTTCATCTATCTCTTTTGCTTTTTGTTCTTTCCTTTACACACATTAGTATTTGTTTAATGCATGATGAAATTGATTTCCAGCACATAGGTAGTATGCAATAATTATATTCTGTTCATTTCACATTCTACAAGCAGATTTATGCAATAAGTTTACCATTACCTTCTCAGTTTTGTAATGGGACACAGTTATGATCAATACTTATGTTTTCACCATTGAAAGATATGTTTCACAACAATATACAGCGTTATTGCGATCATAATAATTTGTTCATTTGTGCGCTTTGTTTTATATTGTGTTACATTAGCGCTTGATGTAAAGTTCTGTTGATTTGTTCACACACAACCGGAGTTAACAACGCATTAAGTATACATTCCATATAAGGGTTGTGTAAATTGGGTTGTTTATTTAATCACTAAGTTAACCAATTGTTTTTTTGCACTGTGGGTCACTATCCCATCTGACTGTTTGGGTTGTTACATTTTTTAGGCCCTACATGGAACTGAAAAGGTAATCTCCTGGCCCCTCTTTTATTTCTTGCATTTAGTGACGCAGATACTACTAGATCCATCCTGCACGTTTGGTATTGGCATGTTACAGGTGCAGCAGGGAATCGTTAAAAAAGAAAGAAAGAAAAATATATAAACATGCTTGTCGTTAGCCTGAAGTCAATTCAAAACTTTTTATAATATGTACTAGTATCATAACGATGAAAATTTTCATTGCGTCATCTTTATCAGTCATGATACCATAATTTACAATTGGCAATATCAGAAAGATTTGTTATTAAAACATCGATTCCCCGCTGCACTCAATGTTAAGGTGTGTACACATTATTTTACTTAATAAAGTGTCTAACTTTGGTAAGATTTGTTGAAAACCGTTTTGATGTGTCATCAGCATTTTTTCGACTTTTCATCAATTCGAATGTTTGGACTATCAAAGTCTACAACGATGTATATTTTGAAGATTTTAACATTGCACAACTGTTACTATGTAAATGAATATTCTTGACTGCAATTTGTGCTCAGTTTATAATTTTGAACTTATATATAATTTGAACATGTAACATTTTGCGAAAGAGACATACATGTTTGTACTAACATAGCATTGTAGTATGATAGCTAGAGCGTTGGGAGCTGCTACATTTATGCCTGTAGTAACATATTTTTGCCCAATTTGCATTAAATTATTAAAAAAGATAATTAGTAGTAGCACAGCAACCCTATGTAGGCTGCAATGGTGTGCTGTTTGTGAGTTAATATTATATATTGTAAAAAGTTTTCTCTTTCTGGTGGAGGGATGTGTACTTTTCATAAGTGGTACTTGTCAGTGCTGTGTTAGTAAAGAGCTGCCAGAATGAAAGTGTGTCTATGACGAAAGTTAAAGAGACTCTGAGAATGCATGGAGTGTGTCTGAAGCAGCCAAGTTTAGAGGGGAAATAAATATGCAGCAGCCCTTGATTTTGAAGGTCCGTCGTTCCAAAAACTCTTTGTTCCTAAGATGCCTTTATATCATGTTAAAGGCTCCAGTTTACTGCTATCAAAATCTGGAGGTTAAATTTGTCATTTTGGAAAGTGATATTTAGTCACAAAATCTGAAAGCATGACAATAGCTAAGATAGTGTCAATGTCTGATGGAAATCCTGCATTGTTAGCCCTATGCAAATGTTCCTCCTCCTTGATTTGTAAATAAGGTCAGGGTAGTTCAGCTTCAGAGCAAGGAAAAACAATAACTTTTATGTTTGGAATGACAAACCTTCAGAATGTTAGTCAACATCCTGACTGCGAGTGGTCATATCTGGTGTAATATGCTTTACGACTGATGGTATTCTTGTATGTTTCTTTGCAGTGACGAACCAGACTACAAGAAGAGCGCAGGATCGCTAGAGTCAGAGACCAAACCCTTAGGAGAGAGCGATGAAGACAGCATGCTAGAGTACGAAGAGACAGACCCCACTAAGTTCAACGAAGACGGCTCCTTCATCGGCCAATACGGTGGCAAGACTAAGAAGGAGGAGAAGATGGAGCCAGATGCCACCTCCCCGTCCGCTCTCTCCACCTTTGTATAGAGTCATCTCACCACCGGAACGCTGCACATTGGACATGGTGCTACAGCAGCCAACTAAAGTGTACAGACATGGATTAAAAAGATAATCGAGTGCACTGCTTTTGGCGTAAACATTCATTCGGATGTACCTGTTCGAGTGGCTAATAGAAATTATGATCACGTCGACCAACTCATGCACATTGCCCTGCCATCATATGATCATAACATAGCATCAACTGAGCAAAGATGATGGAATCAGTGTCAACGTAAAGTGACACGTGTACCCTTGTGCATGGGCTGGTCAATGCATTCGCATACTTGTCAGACAATAGGCATTATCATATGCCGAAGACATTTATGGTGATCACCTATAACCAAGAAGATCTGGATACTTTGCAGCCTAGTCAGTGGCTGGTCTCAGCCCATGTCTCAAGAAGGAGTCACAAGATCTGTAACCATCCCCTCTCCCCCTTTGATATGTATGTGCTATCCCACGTGTTGTTTGTTAGTTAATTGTTAGAAAAGCAACAATCATCTGGGTGTGTTGTCGACTTTGCAGATCATCGAGCATCTTTTCTCTCTCATCTGTTTGTGGTTTGCCTGTCTGCTGTGTGGTGGCACTGTAGTCGATCGGGATCCTGCAGCTTCGGCAAGTAGATGGCGCATTTGTGCGACGTGCGTGGCTGTCTTGAGAACTACATATCTCGCTCGCGTGAAATTAACTAAGCTGTGTAATAAGCCAAAAGTAAATTGAATGATCTATATAAGTGTGAAGTGAACTTGTTGCTTTGTAACGCGTCTCCTCGTCCCCCTGGTAGAACTCCTCGATCCAATATTAATGTAGTGAACGAATCTCTGGCCTCTTAGTCAAATATGGTTGTACCATTATAGGGAATTCTTTGTAATATTACAATGTGGAATGCCTGAGGCTTTAGTCGACTCTGTCAAGTGCCCCTTGCATGTTGGAAGTTTTGTCACGACTGCCTTATATATTAAAGATGATCAACGTTTTAATTATATATATCATGTTGTCATGGACTATGCATTGAGTTTTGTTGATGGTTATACAGGAGTCTCTTGCTAGATAAGTTCAGCCATTTAATGGCATTTATCCCAGTTGATTGTACTTGAGTTAAGCACGCCTGCCAGCCAACTGTACAGTTCATTGGACACAACTGTTTTTGTGTCTTTATAGTTGATGAAAATTCTTCCTGGGTAATTTTAGTAGATTCTAGAGCTTGCTTAGATCAATCATACAGTGTACGTTTTTGGAAATTTGACTATACTTGAGGAATCTTGTATTTGGCAGTGTTTAGATAATGATTATTAAATTATGATAAAGAGATTCCTCTGTAACAGGCTAGCTACAGAATCTTCTAATAATTTCTTTAAATGATGGATTTTAGATTAAGGCTTTTGTGATATATTTGTATATTATATTTATAGTGAGCTGATTATTAGTTTTTTGCAATTTACTATTTCACTCGATTCATCCATTTTTCACAGGGTTCTGGAGGGTAGACTATGTATATTATAATGGTTATTTGATTATTGACTGACATGCAGGTATATCATTACTTGTATGTAGTTGTGTATAAACTTGTTGTGCATTACAGCACAAGAATGTAGATCCCTAAATTATCTCATTTCATTATTTTTTGGTCTTTCGATTTTCCACTTAAACTTGAGTAATGCATCATTACAATTGAGTATACTGCATTGTACTCTTTCATAAGAGAATGGTAGATTTGTTTCAGTATTTTGACATGAATTGGTGCTTTTAGCTTTTTGAATGAATGCCTGCTAAAGTGTAATGTTTGTTTTTTCTCTTCTTATTTAATGAAAGTATAGCATTTTTGTATGAGGTCATTGTAAAAATTCTTGATCCACTTCTTATCATTGTTCAAGATACTATTTTGTAAATAGCAGAGTCCAGCCATTCAGTATCTGTGTATATATATCTATTAGAATGGCTTTCGGATTGCGTTTGTTCATGTAAGTCAGTCGGTGCGCCCTTCAGCCAGCTTTCGGTCATCATGTAGTTAGCTTGCATCGTTAGGTAAAGCATTGTTGTTCCATTACGCCATTAGCTGGCTGAAGGGCTGGAAAAATGTAACATACACCAACGATCACTAATATATATTATAATGAATCTTATGATATATATATATAATGTCGTGTAATGGGGTTTTCTAACCATTTAAACTAGTCGCATTGAGCATAATCCAGAGTTATTGAATTGAAAGTTAGTAATCTTGAAGCCAGACTGACCATGAAAGCCCTCTCCCCGAGAAAAAGGAAAGTGTGGAAGATTGTAACGAGTGGAAATAAAATATGATTACAGACGACGATGCTGATGCTAAACATTTTTCTGTAATTCATTGTAGATCAGAGTCACTGATCCATGTGGTATGATATTCCATTGGAAGCCTCATTACTTACCAGTTATACTACCGAAGTACCGGTACTATCAATAGATCCCTAGATCATGAAGATTAAAGTATGTGAAATATTTTGGCTTTTGACAACTAATTGCACCCACTTTCACTCAACTAGTTTATTGATACAAGTTACTATTCAAAGAATCTTGAAAAATGAATATTATTGGTGACCAGCCATTGATTTACACTGTAACATATTATTTGGTATAATTTTCCCCACACAGAATTGAGAACACTTTTCGAAACATTCTCTAACACCATTCAAACAATAGAGCATAGTAATTGATGGTATATTGATGACCATGTGTAAAACTTTCTAAGGAAAGGGATGAACTGGTGAATGATTCCTCATACGTCTTATAATAGGCTCGGTATCGTAAATATCTATGATTTTTAAGAATATATACAATATTGTTTGGTCAGTTCAGTATTTCACAACTACTTTGATAATATCATGACATATATGTTTTAGAGTGTTCATCGTATCTATCTGAAACAATGTGCTTTGTGGTATTATCATACTTATCATATTATGTATTGTGCCATTGGAATAACTGAAGTGTAACCTATTCGGCGTGTAACTTTGACATGTAATCTTTTCGTCGTCTTGAATATTGATTAACGTTACTGTGATCTAGTTAATGCGAGATGTTACGTATGAAAGATGTATGGTTAGGAGGTGATATCTGATATATATATCTCAAACGTAATGAGCTCATCATGCTAGCAGGTTCAAGTCATAAGCGCATCAATGAATTGTACACCGAGTTGTTTTAAATCAGCGTTACGAGTATGAATGGTTATATGGATACATAAGTGGATGATAAATGGATTATTATATAAACTTACAAATGAAAGTATGACATTGTGTTAGTCACAAACCGGTTGTATTGCACTACTTTGGTGATCGATATATATTTTTTGAAAGTCTGTCATGCGTGTAATGTTATAATCAAGTCGCGATTGGCATGGATGAGGATAACTATCCTACTAATTATAGTAATTAACGATAAATTGTCGATGATTATACAAATAGCTGGGTTGTGTATAAATGTTGTCATCCTATCAGTTGCTGAAAATAATCCTTCATTCGTTGGTTCTAACTGAATTTTTCACATACTTCCAGCTTCTCTTTATCAATACCATGTGCTATTGTGATATCGTTCAAATTTATTGCAATATACTTATGGTCGTAAAAAAACATATAGTTAGAACGTAACAGTTTCCTCGTACTATTGCTAAGAGTGGCATTTCTAATTGACAATATTGTAGGTATATATGCTTTCTTTGGAGCATGGTGATGTAACAAATCTATGTTCCTAGGCTTAATTACTAATGGTCCTAGAAACGATCAAACTGGCTTTCATGTTATTTTGTATGTCACAATATATGTTGAAATAAAATTTCATTATGAAATATATATGTCGCCTTTGTAGTTTCTTGAATGACTTTATTTGAGTTGGTGCCGATTAAGTCATTTGTAGGATTCAGTCTTCTACAGGCTGCACTGCCACCGCAGTTTCTCAAAGGTCGGCTAGTAGAATACTCCTGAAATTCAACTCCTTCCAAAATTGAACATTGGCAAAATCTATCATAAAAGTTCAGATTTTCACGAAATATTGTCTATAAATAGAGGTGCAATATGAAGTTGAACATGTGAAATTGCTTGCTTACCTGATATCTTGCTTTTCTCTGACATCAGGCTGCAAATATAATATAAGCACATACATGGATGGATGGCTCCTAATCCTCCTTCAACTGATACTTTTATATATAAATCTAACAAGAATATGGTCAAGGCAGCAACCTTATCTTTGGAGCCTAACTTTACAGGGAGGTTGTGACATTGAAGGTTGGTATTTTCCACCTGGTGTTAATTTTTGCATTACACCCAGAACGGCACATTGTTGCTTTTCGGCTTCTAAACAGTCGAGTATTATATCTACATAGTTTGCAACAATTTAAGCAGGAAAATTTTGTCTTTGTTACGCAGTTGCGAAAATAACTTTGGTGTTGATGAAGGGTCATATCACTGCGTTTTTAAATAAATTGTTTTCTCATGCTTGGTCAATGCAACTGGTCAAACTAATGAGCTGAACAGTTTTTGGAATGCTAACAGCTTCCTTCGTGGTTATGTGAGCTTTTAAAGTTGAAATAATTTTCCATAAAAATGTCTAATGTCCAATTGTCCATACCCCTAGTCCCCACCCTACCTACTTCTCAAAGAAGCTTAGCAGAGGGACATTTCAAAACATTGGACATTTCAAGCTACTTACTAGCATACTGGCATTGGTCGAAATAAGGGGGGTCAGGGGGAGGGGTTTGACCCCCCCAAATGCTCATGTGACCCCCTCAAATACATTTTTCAAAAGGACCCAGAGGGGGTCCTAAAAAAACCCCCCCAAATACTGAAAGTGTGCTGAGAAGTGAGCATGAAGCAGCAAGTAAAGCCTAATCAGCCAGCAACAACCTGTAATTTGTATACATTACCAATGGGTTTTCACAACTCATTTTCTGAGATAAAACATACCTTTAAAAAGCCCAGAGTTATTTTTTAGAGTATCTGAAAAACTTTGGCTTCAGGGCACCTCTGGCGGCCT
Source organism: Platynereis dumerilii (assembly GCA_026936325.1). Taxonomy (NCBI): domain Eukaryota; kingdom Metazoa; phylum Annelida; class Polychaeta; order Phyllodocida; family Nereididae; genus Platynereis; species Platynereis dumerilii. The sequence continues at coordinate 13,478,586 of JAPTHN010000016.1, read as the reverse complement.
GCTAGCGGCCCGCGGACTACCAGCTACAAGGGCTTCAACCCTTTGGGTCTTCCAACTGAAAGACGCCCCCAAATAGCATGGCCTATTTCGACCACTGCATACTGGCATGATATTACATTACATCAATAAGCAAGTTCATATTTATACTGCATAGGTGTAAGGTTACATCAGATTTTGAATCTTTGCAGTGTCCATTTATAACCCTTTTGAAGTGTCCATACCAATAACAAGTTTTTGACCTTATACTCACAAAAAAAAATTCTCAATGTCCGATTAGCTAGCCTCTTTTCTATGTTACGAGAAATACATAGAAGCGACAGAAAACCTCAGCTCCACGGGCAGGATACAACCAGTACAACCAGCGGGATTTATCAAGCAATTATTAATTTCAGCACCTTAAAGCACAATCATCCTACAATTGCCATCACTGCCTACAGTCAAGTACCCATTTACACTGGAGTAGCAGAAAGAATGAGGGTTGCGAATCTGCCAAATTCCTCATGTACGGCTGAGATTTGAACCTGAATGTCTCAGCAGGTGAGCGCCTTAGACAAGGTTCAAGATTTGAGTCAGACAATTCGCTCCGTTAGTGGAAATCTCCTTTTTCCAGCTCTCCGGTGTCCCAGCGCACATTAAAACTACTTCCGGAAACATCCGCCTTTTTGTCGGCCTGTACAATGCAATGGTACGGGGATTTTCCAAGGTCCATAACATGGTTTAATCAGCCTGACATCACTAGATTAGCCAAAAAAATTCGAATTCTGTATCTAATCAATGGATCCCGCCAGTTTTACGAGACATACCTGTGATCAATCTGGATATTTCACCCGATGAAGTCCGTCAGGCCGATTCCCGCCACATTTTTCTGCCTTCATCCTGCCATAACATAAGATATACGTCATCAATCGACTGGATAATGGTCAGAATTCAAGGTAAACATTCCATTTAAGGCTCGGCGATACAATCCGTAGTGTTTTAGTGGTTTTAGAACTGTCCTGGAGCCCGGAATCCAAGCGTCCATCGACTTCGCAATGGTACAAAATGGCGGCGTGTTCCCGGAAAAAGTTTATTTGTGCGCCCAGACGCCGGAGAGCAGTAAAAAGGAGAGTTCCACTTACACGGCGAATTAGGACATTTTGGTCCAAATTTTATTTTTGAATTTCGGTCTAAAAAATAGCCTCATGTAAAATTTCCCAAGGAATCTGAATCTGAAGTCGGAAATACAAAATATCTCACCATTTTCATTCTATGAATGTTTTTATAACTTGTCAATTGGAACCGAGCATTTTGTGGAATATCTCTCACTTTCACTGCATATATCTCAGTAGTACTCAATTTTTGTCTACAAATAAGCCTAACACAGTACCAAAGCACTAAAAAACTCCTTATTTTTATCCTGTAACAACCTGGCACATGCCTCAGATGGGCGCCCTGTGCCGTTATACAGTTTGCATTGAAGAAGTGATTTTTGGCACGGCTGTGAAAGGCAGCGACTCTGAAATATAGAATGGAGGTGCAATAATGACTAGCCAGTGTCAAAAGTAATTTTCATGACTTACAAACATATTTTAGGTCAATCTTGCATGTGTTATATTGCCCTTGCATTAACGACTGAGCCATAGATTGCTAAAATCCTTTAAAATTTGGTCCCAAAAAAACTAAAGCTATCCTCTGGTCTCCTATTGAACTTTCTAAACATAAACTTGTTGTAGCTAATATATCTGGGCATATCAAGTTCGATTTTGGTGACTTTCCAACTAAAATTGCAAGAGACTGGGTTTTTTTGCGGCGCCATGTATTTTTTTCAGCTTTTCAAAATTTAGCAGACATAAGTTAGAAAATACATTATTGAGACTCAATAAATGTTAGCAGCGACAAAATCTTTGGTACTATCGTGTTCTATGTGAAATTTAGAAGAAATTGATGTATCATACAAATTTCTATTGCAAAAAATGACAACACAGTGTGATATCAAAGTCAGCAGCTTACCTCAATCTGCCAAATTCTCAAAAAAATTGTCACCTGACGTTCTGTCAAATATCCTGTTAGTGTGAGTACAAGTTTAGCTGAAATATCTCAAATTTACATGTAATTGGAAGTAAACAATATAGGGAGTTATGTCAAGGTGAAATAAATGATATCGAAGTGCTACTTTCTAAGTTATAGCCCCTTACATGTGACACTGTGAAAAATATTGTCACCCTAAAAAGTGCATTTTTGCCTGTTTTCTGACATATTTTGCCTAAAAACATGAGAAAGGGATGAGATCTCGTCATTTCTGATGCCTTGGAAAGTAAACAATTTTTGTCAGAAGGTAAGTTTAAAATCTTGTTCAAAACATTAAAAATTAGCCTTCAGAATTTTTTTCAGTCAAATGTCCCAAATTTGTGACTCAAAGCTTGAACCTTGTCCTTAATAACTCGGCCACAGAACCTCATGCGACAGAGAAAAAAAAATGCTTTTGTGATTATTATATTTTAATCGCCAATTGCTAATCAAGAATGACCTTACACGTCCAGCAAGATAGGGACAGGCCAGGTTCTTGCTAGGAAGCTTGATTTTTTCCTCCTGGTGTTAATTTCTACATTATGCCCCAAGTTCGGGTAATAATAAAGCGACAAAATCATGTTTAGAGCAAAGATGTGTCTCTACTCTAGACTCCTTTCCCTGGCAGTTATAAATCTGTGTACCCTTTTTCATATTCAATCATTTATGCTGACCAAAATATTAAATTTTACAGTGTAAGTAATGTCGCAAATTGTTTCTTTAATTGGTATCTACTCTAAATTCTGATGGCTGGATTAAGTTTTATTGCACAATTTTAAGTCTATGCCCTTTGAAGGTGTTGTGCAGATATTTTGTGTCAACGCTGTCAGGCTGTCACATCTCTTGGAATCATGCACATGGATTTTCAATTTTGTGATCCTCCAATTTTCTGTCATGTTGATGTGATAACTCCCTACTCCACACTGCTTGACATGCATGACCCCAAGACCATGGTCGGCCATACCAATCATTGAGAGACATGAAGTATTAGGGCTTGCAAATGGCTTTAGTGCGCCTATAATCTAGCATATGACAAATCAAAGAAATGCCCAAGAAATGTGTGTTTTCATATATTTGTCACAGATTCTATCCAATTTGACAGTTGATAAATGAAAAACATTCTCTCAAAATTCACAGTTATTTTTGGTTGTTGTTGGTTCTTTAAGTTGTAGATTTGTATCTACTTCTCTCTTATGTCTAACTGCTAAAAGCACAAATAGTAACAAACAATGTGCAACAGTTTGTGATCACTTCTGTTGATGTATGTTAAATAGAATTTGTCGTGTGATTTCGAATATGCTCCCATTATTTATGTATTTCTTCAAAATATGCAAATACTATAAAGGAAAAAATGATTTGCATGTCAGAACATTATCAAAATAAGTGAGATGAACAAGGTCAACTATTGCATTTGCACCATATCTGTATGTTGTTTGCAAAATGACCCTGCTTCTACAATCTCCAACTTCGAATTGCATATGCATGCTTGTATTGTCTTATCTGGGGTATTATTGGTATGCATGCGCGTGCTCAAGACTCTACATGTGCAATGACTCCGAGCAATAGCTATTGAGGTATTTAAGAGCCTGCATGACCTCAATCCACCTTTCATGAAGGATCTGTTCCTAGTCAAGACTCTAAATCATGATCTCAGAGACTCCAACAAATTGCCCCAGCCCAGGTTCAAGACAATATTTGTCGATGTAAAAAATAAAATGTTATCCTGATCCTTATCCTTACCCTTGTCACGTTTTTTTGGCTCAATGGGGCAGTTGAGGTATCTCTTACATTGCATTGTTAAAATAAACAATCAGCATATATCCAACAAAGGATTGTTTTTTGTTGACGGTAGTGTTGGGCGGTTCTGATATATTTGATTCGGTTCGGTTTTCGGTTATTTCTGTCCCCAGAACCTCGGTTTCGGTTCCGGTTCTAGGTGAATCGGTAAAGAAAGCTGTGATGCGCAATGTGAACAACACAATTTTGTGGTCCGCGTTTCAGTGCATGGTCGGCCCAGTTGTTCAAATACAGAGGCACAACCTCGGTTTTGACCCCCCCAAATGCTATAAGGACCCCCTCAAATACATTTTTTAGAGAGACCCAGGGGGGGGGGGTCCTGAAAAAACTCCCTCAAATACTAAATGTGCATGATTTAATCCAGAAACGGAGTTTTCAAAGATAATTTTTGGGCGATACATGCTTGAAACACTCAGAATTCATTTCAGAGTACATAACATGTAATCCTTTCCCTCCGCTTCTGGTGGCCTCCAGTGGCCCATGGATCTCCGGCGGCCCGCGCACCTCCGGCCCAAAAAGCTTCGACCCTTTCGGCCTTGCCAGTGACAGAACCCCCATGCAAATGACATGGACTATTTCGACCACTGGATGTGATTTGTTACTCACCAAAATATTTGGGAATCTTAGGAATAGCAAAATGTTTCTTAATATCTATAAACTCATTGGGACTCTTCGGAGTGCCATAAGGAACGCATTCTCTGTATGTGCCAGTGGACTGCAAGCTGAAATAAATCTAATATTTGTTAACTCTGTTACAGCCGACTCTGTTACAATAGTGTTGTAAAAGAGGTGACAACTTTATTGAAATCTGGGAATTTTGCTTAGTATTTTGGGATGGGATAGTAGTGATAACGTTTGGACATAGCTTGAGTGTTTAAACCTGCATCCTCGTGGGTATAAAGTGCAGACGGTCAAACCACTGCATAAAAGAGCGACAATGTAGTATTTTCAGTGCCAGTTTCACATTGAGGCTATTTTGTTGATTTATCTGCTACTTTTCATTATTTTGCGAAGTAGAATAGGTCTAAAATGTGCTCTTTCATTACTTTTGTGGGCTGCTGTGTATTTCCTTATTGCAAACCAAATTTGTCATCTTGAGGAAAAACCGGCCAAATGTTTTTCTGTGTGCATAAGTGTCGGCAAGATCATTTGGACAGCTGCATGTTTATTTGTTGGCTTGTTAACTTAATATTAAAGACATGCATGATCTGTCAATATGTGCAGCCACTAAGGTAGGAGGCCAATGTCAATGAGTCTGCCTTTCCAAATTCCAGTACAAACTGGTGTTTCTTATCATCATCCCTCACACTATGTGATGGTGGGATCTAGTTTAAGTCTCCATTTCATGGTATCCATCAAATATCTCAAACACCAAACCATGCACGATGCTCATCCTTTCTCAACATTCAAAGACCCTCCTAAACTTGTCAAATTTAACCTTAAATCAATAAATATCATAACCAGTTCAACATCCCAAATACGTTTGTCAGCACCGAAAAAAATAGGTTAGTGTAAAACTGACAAATGAATTTAGCCGGTGTACGTCCAAAATTGTGGGCATGTCAGATAAGATTTTTATGGAAAATGACAGGGAAATAGTCAATTTTGATAAATTTTGTGTGTGATTTGATCATTGAAATATCAAAAATACAGATGCCTTTAAAATTTGTATGAATTTAAACAAAATTTTGGACGGACACCAGCTAACTTTCGTTTTGTCTGTTTCATACAAACCTTTTTTTACAGTGTGGGGCTCAGTTGGATAGCCTTTTCCTTTGTCTTGGTCTCGGATTCCCAATTTTTGTCCTTGGCTCTGATTGGCCTCGGTCACAAAGGCTCATGCCACGGTCTCAGCATCAGATGTCCCAGCCTCAACACTGAAATGTAACAATTCATTTCAATGTGCACTGAAAAAAAGGTTTGTGTAAAACAGACACACTGGACATTAACTGGTGTCCGTCCAAAATTATGCGTATGTCAGACAAGATTTTAATGTGAAATTGACAAGAATTGATCAATTTTTTGTATGATTTGATCAAAGTATTATAAAAAATTCACGTATTGTTTGTCTGAATTCAGACAAAATTTTGGACGGACACCGGCTAACCTAGATCTACATTTTTCCTGTTTTACACAAACCGTTTCTTTCAGTGTGAAGTGCATCATAAGTATGGCTTGTTCTGACATCACTGATGTCCACAAACACCTAGATTTAGTATATACTTATCACTCTTCGACTGTAAAATATTTTCCAATATGTTTTCCAAATTCCCAATCACTTAGAAAGATGGGCAGTGTACATTATCCTTTCCTGGACTAGCACTTATCCTTGAAATAAAAATAAAAGGTCCAAGCATTTTACCCAGAAACACAAAAATCGGTCTTTGAATCTTCAGAGTCTAGGTGCAATCTTGAATTTCTTGAATGAAGGAATATTTGTACCCCAGCTCAAGGTCAAAGTAATGTCTTAAAGAGGAGCTGTCAAAACTGATCAACTTTCTCAGAAATGACTATAATATGCCTGCATTGGACATATCCAAGTTGAAGGAATGGTGAAGGCACCTTTCAAATGACTTCTTAAAAGTCATTATCATAACAAATTTGAGCCAATTGCATTGAAGTTCATAGAAGACCAATATACTTCTAACTCCACAACTAATATTTATCAGCAGTGTCATTGAAATAAAATCTTTATTTCCAACCTCTCTTCCTTTATCCTTACTTTATGACCTTGATAAATTGTATATTTATCATGTTATTCAATATAGCTTGACATATTGTAGAAGTTTATATAAAATCGTAGAAAACATGCAATAAATATTGCATTTAAAGGCTATTTGAGTTGTTAATAATTTTTTCCATCCATTAACTTGAATCAATGCTATAATTCCATTACCATCACAGATTCCATGAACTATACAAACATGTCAAGCTTCAAATATTAGTTGCAAATCTCGAATTCTGGATATATTTCTGAATCACATGTATACAGCATTTATATTATAATTGAATATGAAAATTAAGATTTACATTCAGATTCAGATCTTTTATTTTGTCTCTCAATGCATAATATTAAATAATCTTACATATGATGATTTAGACAATTGTTCCAAGATGCATGATGACCCCTTTAAGACAATCATTTTACATTGGAAAAGTTATCTGCATCATAATATCATCATGGTTTGAATGTTCAGCAACACAATTCGTCATGGAAATACATGCATGCATGTATAGCTGCATCTTTTTCTCAAAATACATGCGGGTGATCAACATAATCAAATCTATCTGTGTAGATACTGCAAATATTCAATAATTTAGAAGAGGGGGGGGGGGGTAATCAATCAACTTAAATGGAATATATTGAAATGTAATAAATTAGTTGTCGTTCAGGAAAATGCGTATGAAAAAGGAGAAAATATAATTTTTTTTGTTCCTTCTGAAATAACCCTAATTGAACAAAATGAATGAATTTATTCAGTTATCCTACTTGAAATGAAATGACCCAGCAAGCACCTTTAAAAAAAAAGTGAAATCAATGAGCACTGTATAAACGTTAAAAAAAAAACACAACAATTTTAAATGATTTCTTTTTTATGTTGGAGTGCTTCGTGGGAAGATATTGAGCATCTATAAATTAACAGTAAGACAGAAATGAAAATATTCAGTTTTGGGGTTCAACATGGACATGAAAGTGGGATTTGTAAAGATCTTTAAATCTCAAAGGTTGTGATTTATGTACAAGCTGAATCATTAATAAATTTTATTTGGGAAACTGCCTATACATACTATTATATATATGAGGAAAATGCATACTTTTTTGTAATTTTTATAAAAGAAAAAAAATTGCATCAATTGACTTCAATAATCAGTGCAATGTTGATTATCATTGATTGACATTATCAGTCCAGGTATGCATCCACAATTGGAAATACATATATATATATATAGGACCTATAGACAGGGTTGAATAGTTTGAATTATAAACAAAATTGATCTTAGACTGAATACAAATCGTATGAATAGCACCCAATTTGCACCTGGCATTCAAATCCCTCCAGATGCAAATCACACAGCCAGGTGTGTTATTGACATTTTGTTGCCATGGCAACGCGTCAATAATGGCGGGGCAACATGGGTAAGGAAGCTAGAATCATGAATCCATGCTACATTGGTTCTGGGCCATTTATTGCAGTCGATAGCTGCTGTGAGGAAGTAAAAAAACATGATTCATTTATATAGGAAGAAAAACAGCGGGAATATATTGTGAGAGAATATAATATATGACAGTTATATCTGTGATAATTAAGAGACAATCAGCAGTTTGGATATTGATTTATTGAGATGACATCACGATTCCAAAGGATATTAAATTTCATAAAAGCACACTGCACTCATGCACAACAGTTTTATTGGAACATTCCGTTCGCTGAAGCATGCCTTCAGTTCAACATGCCCCACCCCAGCCACGCCTATAGGAGCTCTGCATGTATAGGCCAACATTCTGATAGTGCGATGTAGGCCTATGGACATAAATAATTCAGAATTTGTGTTCACCAAAGAAGAGTATTGAAAATCATACAGCCACCAGCAGCATTTACTGAAGGTTAGTATCAATTTGTCTACGTTTGTTTTTTATTGACTTCACAATCAATTTTGTATGTTGTCTGGGCAATGATAGATATCATTGGCATAGGAGACTACCAGAGGTACTGTAATGATATTATACCAGTTAACTTTAAATTCAATTAATGTCTTTAATTATGTTATGTACCTAGAGAGGGGACTTCATATAAATATTCAAATCACTTGAAATCGTGCCCTAGCCAACTAAATAAATGTGTAGAAGTCTCCAACAAATTTAGATTCCAATGAGAGAAATAATAATTTACAGTATAAATTTATATTTTTAAGATATTCCACAAACTTTCTGATGCCAAAGAAGGGGGGGTGGTTGTTTTAAAGCTAATTAGACCTGCAGTAAAATTAATTAAATAATCTAGAGAAATATATGGTTTGATATTTGAAAGCACAAGAGCATACCAGAAAAAAATTGAGGATAAAATTTGTTTAAAAAACTGAAAAATTTTCAAGTTTAGTAACTACCTTTAGAATCAGGCTGTGCTGATTCTATACTTCAAATGGCAATTGCATTTTAGGCCTAGCCCTACTAAACCTCTATTGGAAAAATATTGGAGATTTCTCAATTTTGCCAGACCTGTCACACACAAACATTTGAGAATATTGAATAATTACAAATCAATAATGTTTTGTGAAAATATAGTTCAACCGGAACTTCATTTCAATTATTCACTATGAACAAATTGGTATACTGCAAAATTTGATATACACTGCACATTGTGGGCATGACTACATGTGTGCATGTGTTTTTCTTATAAACTTTCAAAAATAATTCTGCCAACAGCACACATTTGTGTGTCACGAGTTTTGTGAACTTTAATGTCCTTTTCATACCGGCATATTCGAGGTTAAAATATATATTCAAATGAAAGAAGTTTGGCAAACATGTGTCCTGTTTTATCATAATATGACAAGCTAAAATACCAGCTATACTAGATAGGTACTTGGTCTATAGAGCCATGCCACATTCTTCATATTGACCAACAGAAACACAAAGTAACTTCAGACATAAGATTTCCAGAGATTTTCTAGATTTCCATTGCCTCTGCAATAAAGGCATATGATATTGATATATAAATTATATAGAGGAGACCACAGTTCTAAATTATATATTTAATAATTAATATAAATACGAACAATAGCATATATATTTTAGATGCCTTCATAAACAAGTTCAAAACCAAGTCAAAATGTTCACGTCATGCAAATCCTTGTATTGGCTATTGAGCCAAACATAACCTATATGTTAATTAACAGAAATCAATCAATTTATCTTTGAATGACTTGCTTATCTACCAATGAGACTAATGTTGTTCTAAACCCGATTTCATAAGACATTTTGTGCAGAAATTTGTAAAGATTTTGTATAGGTACAGCTATTTGTACACACGACTTCTAAAGATAATTGAACCGATACATAATGGTGTATTTTGAAAAGATAGTTTGACAGGATAATTGACTAAATCGATAAAAACATTGACCCTTTAAAAGTCCTTTTCAGGCAAAAATTGCAAATTAGCAAAAGTTCAATACACATTTTGAGCATGAAATTGCCATGAATCATGAACTCACTATTCTGTGAAATCGTTCTCTAATTTTGCTCCATGGCATGCACCCAGAATAAGAAAATCAATATTTTTCAATCAAATTACTGGTCCATAACCCACTCCCCCCCCTCCATTTGCTAAATTTTCTCTCAATATTAAAGAGATTGTAGACGTATACTGTGTAATTTCAGTAAAATCAGTATCCCAGGGTAACTATAGGCAAGTTGAAATCAATGTATCAACATGATTTATTTTTTAATTGCAATAATTGCACAAGCCTTCAATATATTCTGGATATTGTTCGTAATTTTTTTTTTTTTTTGCCTTAGATAGACATAGATGATAGAGCTCTACGATTTATCCTTTCCAGCTTTTAAAAATTCATGCAGTGCAGACAGTTGGATTGATGTTGCATAGGCTACATTTTACAATAGATATCGGCCCAAATACTGAAATATTCATGCTGCTAACTTTTTCTGATGAAACAATAAGCATAATAAAACTTCCAGGTGCTTTGTTGTTTACGTTGAGGAAGAGATTTAACAAAAAAAATATGTAAAACAACATATTTTTCATTAAGTGTAAAGTGTATTGAAGATAACCTGGCCACTGGTAAAACTTTGTAACCGCAGTATATCTGTAGGGGGAACCGGGCCACATTGGGGAATGGGGCACATTGGACACGGGGCAGTACAGGATGAGGGGGGGGGGGTTTCTTGGTTCCTTACAAGGCATATATGATATGATGATGCCATCAAATCTTGTATATAACCAACCTGATGTTTCTATCCTTTTGTCGGCAAATTACAGCCACATGCAGAGGTTTGGCGAGAAAAAGTTTGTTTTCGTACTACTCAACTAAATTCAAAGGGGTTTAATTCGAAACCTCTCTCAAAACATAACACGAATAATTAAGCTTTCTCAGTGTTTGTATGATTTCAATACATCATAACGAACAGTAATGAATTGCTATCCTCACACACTCACTGGTGCCAAAGAAATTAGCATTTTGGTTTAACAGTAATGTCGGGGCTTATGGAGACTCTGAAAACGGGGCACATTGGGACGCACTTTACATGGCAGAATGCCCGGGGGGGGTACTTCGCGCACTTTTGGATACGGATGCGCCACAGCAATTTTGAAAACCAGAACCATTTTAATCCGGAAACTGCGCCAAAACCACAAACCATTTTAATCCTTCACTAAAAATTTTTGGAAACCAATTTAATCTTCATGGTTTTTAAACCATTTTAATCCTCTATTGAAGCCGATTCTAACGGTACCAAACATGTTGGGGTTGCGAAAACCAGAACCAAATTAATCAGAATTGTCAAAAAACCAAAACCATTTTAATCCAAGAAGGCCGAAAAACCATTACCATCCAGCGGCGCCTCTATATACACTCTTATAGAGTGAGTACCCCCCCCGGGGCAGAATGTAAGTTCTTGGGACAGCACACAATAGGTATACAGGCCACATTGAATTGTGGCATAGTCCCGGAGGTGTATATAGAGGCGCCGCTGGATGGTTTAGGTTTTTTGGCCTTTTTGGATTAAAATGGTTTTGGTTTTTTGACAATTCTGATTAATTTGGTTCTGGTTTTCGCAACCCCAACATGTTTGGTACCGTTAGAATCGGCTTCAAAAGAGGATTAAAATGGTTTAAAAACCATGAGGATTAATTGGTTTGCAAAAAATTTAGTGAAGGATTAAAATGGTTTTTTGGTTTTGGCGCAGTTTCCGGATTAAAATGGTTCTGGTTTTCAAAATTGCCGTGGCGCATCCGTATGCAAAAGTCCGCGAAGTACCCCCCCCCCCCGGGGGCATAGTGGCCAGCCATGCTTTGTGGACAAATTTATAGCAAAGCACCGTGTGTTACCTTCATCATGACAGTTACAAGGGGTAACTGTCATGCCTTCATTGATGACTGCACCCAGTTTAAGTCAAATGTTTTGAAACATCTAAAGTTATTAATTATTGGCACTACCAGGTGCTGTTGAACTGTATATAGTCCTACACTCTTATAGCGAATGTCTAGTGCGCAAAAATGTACGTTAAAATTGTTTTTTACTGATGTACCAATGTGCTCTGGGGTTGGGATACATTGGGACGGTTAAGATCATGTCGCATAATGCTGTCTGGCAGCAAAAGAGCCAGACTAATCTCTTATGCTTTTGATTTAAGCTCAATAGTAGGATTATTGGTGATACTAATGAAAAATTCCCTATCGTTGCTCAGTGTTTTCAACATGGGGTAAAATTAGTAAATGTGAAAGTCATCCCAATGTGCCCCGGTTCCGCCTACAAGAAAAAAATCAATGCAAAGAAGAGGAGAAATGTATATGCACAATAACAAGAATGAACAATACATTGGCTTGGCACAAAATAGACAATAGTTAATGAATATTTTACTTTTTTTTATTATAACAAGTGACACTTTTTCTATTGATTGGACTTCTTGGTTCACTGTTATTATGTTGTCTTGGTGCACAAGAATAAAGTTTGCTAGGATTAAAAATACATCGGCCAATTTAGCTTCTTTATATACACTGTATAAATGGCTTCTTCGAGCTGGAGTTAAAATGATAAGGTCATTAAGGTGCAATACAATGTAGCAACCATTTTGAGTATATTCCATAGATTGTGTTTAAAAATTCATCCTTAGTCGTCAAAAGTAACAATGAACATGTTCTCTCTATCTCGAATGGATATTTTCATGATGGAATAAATAAACCAATCTGGGCCATTTTTAATCACCCAGGGAAAGTAATGAACTATAAATTTGTTATTGGGGAACTTGTGACCTCAGTGATGATGGTGTAATCCATGCATTCAGTGACTTGTCCTGATAACATTGCAAGTATAGTTCAAGCAACATACAACTGCAGCTTCTGGCCTGGTGCCAGTCAGTGAGAATGAGCCTGTGGCCTTGAGCAGAAAAGGCTAAAACTCTACCCACTCAAGAGGTTGATGTGGACAAAGAAAATGATTTTCAATATGGGGTCTTTGATAATACAAATACAGTACATTGTAGGGCAATGTAGGCCTATTGTATGAGTGGGTGTTCACCTTCCATGACTAGTATAATATAAACTTCTGTACATGATCATTCTAAACAAGTTGGTCCCCAAACATATAATGTTAGCAATAATTATTTGCTGGTCAACTTCGGAGAAAGATACCCCTACGTAGACATTGTACTACATATCAATATATCAACTGGGACAGCAAATTATCCATAACTGGTCCAAATACAGCAGTACATGTTGTACAATGTATATAGATACTTGCCACCAAAGCTTGGACACCACATGGTTATAGGAATTTGTTAAAGAACAATTTCTTCAAATCATTCACAATAGTGGATATATATATATATATAGACATAATATTGACATTTTCCTTATTTCTTTTCAGGGAAAAATGTAGTAGAAGATGTGAACCGAATCAAATAGAATTGGAACCATGGAACTATTGATAAAGTTCCTCGTCATCACGACAGTTGCTCTGCCAGAGTTCGCTTCAGCCTTGGGTGAAAGAAGTCAAAGATCTAAAAACCTTCTCATCAACAGAGTTATTGAGCAGTCTGATTCTTCTCAAGGATGGAAAAGAAATGCAAGAACTGGTTATTGGACAGTTTCAGAAGATCACAACTTATACGAGATAAGTAATGGCGAAGAAATATGTTTGTGCTTCAAGGAAACCAAAGTAGAGTCATATTTCAGCCAGTTTCTGACCTTTGCTGAACAATCTCCAGTTCAAAGCAAAGGCCTGCAGGTCCAGGCCAACTTGCAAGGATCTCACACAGAAGGCATTAGCATAAAACTATACATTAGATATACCAATGGAGTATTATTCAAAGTATCGATTGAATTTGACGACACAAATACGATTCGATCGCTCATACCAAAATATGGGGAAATCAAAGCTATTGCAGCTTTTGTGGTATTGGAAAAATCAATCAATGATGAAATCTGCTTATGTGATATAAATTTACAATTTTCATCAATAATTGAACCCGGATTTTCAGTTTACAAAAACTCCTACCCGATTCAAAGACATGTTAGCTCGTATTTCTTGACGCCAAACGAAGATAGTAACGATGTTGATTCTGATATAACTGTAGCGACTCAATTGACGATCGATAGACTTAATAACTTAGAGAGATTAGCACAACACTGGAAAGGCCCTGTATCAGCATCAGTTCTAGTGATGGAAAACAAGCAAGATGCAGTTGATAAAATAGTTCAATATTATTCAAAATCCGAAGTCCTGTCAAGATATGTCACAATACACCTAGTGTACGAAGATTCGTTGAATGGTAACGATGGATCATTGTATCCAGTCAACTATCTTCGCAATGTCGCCTTGGACAACGTCAAGACAGATAATGTCTTTCTGTTAGATGCTGATCTTGTGCCGGGATTCAACATGTCGGAAGCAGTAATATGGATACAAGAAGCCGGCTCCCAATCGTGCGAGAAATGTGCTTTTGTCGCTCCTGTCTACCAAGTCAATTATGACTTCTATGACTTTCCAACTAACAAATCTCAAATGTTGGATTTGCTGCATCAGCCAGAATCCCCAATAACATCTTTCGCAACGGCTTCCCATGGAGTGGTGAATTTCTGGAAATGGGAAAGAACATCCGACTCCTATGAGATCAATTACAAACAAGATATGGAGCCTTATTTTATTGTAGATTCCAAAGCGCCTTTACTGAACGATGTCTACAGTGGTTATGGTAGAGATAAATGTGCTTATTCGACAGATCTTAATCATGCACAGTACAAATTCATTGTCTTACCCGAAGCATTTCTCATCAATGTCAAACACAAACCAGGCGGAAACCAACCGAGGATGTATGAACTGTCAAAAGGTGTCCAGTTGTCAATGTTTTTTAGTATCGATTTTCACAAATGGGAGCTGAGTCAAAACCAAATGACATTCAGAACGCAGAACCACAGAGATAACGTAAACACATGCAAAGGACATTCTGACCATCATGACGAACAACATTTCGACAATGGTGCAAGTGGTGAACATTGGACTGAAGAAAACAATCAAGCGCATCATACAGAGGAAACTAGTTCAACTGGCCATGATGAATCAACTGAAGATCATCCATTTAGCTGCCAGCTTTTAGTTCCAGAAACCATCACAGAAACAGACCTTCCACATCTGGATGGCTTGGAGTATGAATCTAGGGATGACGTTATAGCGGAACGCCTAATCAGACAGTACCAAACTGGTCATGTGTTAATAACACCAAGCGCAACAGGATCTGGCTTGCTAGCATATCTTCATTTCGTTCATCCGGACTCGGTTACAGTCATCACTCCTAGTGAAGGACCCTTTCATAAGGTTGCCAATGGACACCGTGTGGAATTATCCGGAACGGGTGATATGTTGACTTTACTGACACATTCCAGAGAGGAAAATCCAGGACCAACTTTAATGTTCATTCTAACATCTAATATGGATAAATCTGATATCCTGCCACATACTGCTGTAGCAATACAGACAATGACAAAGCGTGATCTCTTGGTGATATCTGGAGAACCTCAAGAATTACTCAATGTCCTGAAAAGTTCAGTCTTCTGCAACACCACCAATCTAGAGCTTTTCAAGCTCAATAGTGGAATCTTAATCAAACCAAAGGATCTGGAAGCCACAGACTGTCCAACTGTACCAAAACCTCCAGTAGTATCAGACGATTGTTCGTCAACAACACACTTGAAGACTGATGTCATCCTGATGACGAGAAATAGACCTTTACAAACTCTTGCCTTTCTCCAAAGTCTTTCAATAATGGCACCGGGTGTCTCCAAAGTCTGGATACAGTACAGAGCAGATGACGAGGTGTTCAAATCTGGGTATGAAAATGCAATTAACTGCGTAAAGCATTCCTTTGAGACGGAGCTAGTCAGCGATAAAGATGGTTTTGGTAAAACTCTGATGTCGATTCTTCACAACTCATCTGCTGATTTTGTAATCTTGGCTGTAGACGAGATGGTATGGCTTCGACCAGTTGATGTGAACTTAGCAGCTTGTCGTTTGCACAACCACAAAGACATTGTCTCCTTCCAGTTGAGACTCGGCGAAAATATCGGAGTCCACAACATCATCTTGAGCAAAGGCAAAAGGATATTCCCTGTAGGAAACGGTGATGATATCAGTCTCTTTTATCCTTTAAGAATGCCTTATGATTTCGGTTACATTCTCAATGTTGATGGAACAATGATGAACATTAGCAAATTAAGAGAAGATTTCAGCGGTTGGATAGAACACACAAGACATCCAGGGGAGCTCGAATCAAGATGGATGGTTCGAAAGATTCACACTAGGGCGCGTCAATGGCACTTGATGTACAAGGAGAGCCGCCTAGTGAATAATGCTCTAAACACTGATGGAAGAGTTATTGGGAAGACAACACCTGTTGATGGCAGTTATGCTTTGGCCAACTTAATGTTGAATAATAAAAAGCAGATTGATATTGCAGATTTCATCTCCCAAAACGCGATGCATTCAAGTACGCACATTAACAAAGATGTAGTTTTTGAAGACATAAAATGTATCACTTAATTTAAGAATTTTTTATATTTTTATTGTACAATTCCACATTTACAGTATTTATACTGCTAAAGCTGATTTTCTTGATTTTGTATCCACCATCAAGACTCGGATTAATTAAGATTGCAATGATGGTCATGGATGCAAAAATACAAAACTGATTAATGAAAGTCAGCTTAACTCAGTCATTGACAATCAATATCATAGTCAATCAATGCCCCTTTTTTACCCTATTTATTTATCATCATTATATAATTTTCATATCACACCAATTTTGTACTCATTTTTTAATAAAGATCTCATTTCATAATTATTGACAGTTGTGCTTTTTGTTCAACATATCTTACACTCAGATCTATCACAAGCTATATGACACCAGAAATATCTTAAAAGTTATCAATCCAAAATGAGTATTTTAAAAACAAATAAATGCAATTCATAATAACACTCTCAGGTAGACATTATACATGTTTAACTGTATATATATCAAATCAGCTTTCACAAGGCACTGATATATTACAGCTTGAAAGACTATAACTTGTAAGATATATAAATAGATAAATCTGATATATTCACAAAACTGTACATAGTATAAAAGCTGTGTAGCTCACATTCAAAACCATGAGGACCAACAGATTATGACAGACAATCATGTACAGCCATTACAAGGTGCCCCATCATTGTGAAAATGAGCTCTAATACTGCAATACTGATATAGTATAATATATTATAATTTATATATTATAATTTACGAACATGAATTCATTACAACATGTATGGATGGATTTACACAAATAGCTAGAAGGTATATGTACACAGCCATCATAACATCCAAATACATTCCAATACGTATCAACACTTTATGACATAAAATAATAGACAGTTAATAAAATAAAACAATGCAAACTTATAATTCTTACTTTGTACAGTATTACATTAAAAGTTACACAACTTTAATATGCAACAAAGCAATACAAAAGTGTGCCCAAACATGCAATGTTACTATTGTTACAGCAGAATACAGTAATTCACAAATGACAAAGGCACATAACTGACAAAACATCATTTGTCATGCATCAAGTCAGAAATAAAATATTATAATATATTTACAACAATCTGTTATGTTTAAATATAAAAGTCAGATTTGGGCACCTTAGGTGTCACGCTCACAATCTAATTCTTACAAGAAATTAACCTGCTTTCAAGAGATGAATTCTAAACAACTGACATTTCACATGCATCCTAAATACCATGCTTCCTACAGCATCCTAAATATGCATTACTAAACAATATGCATAAAATTATTCAAAATAATAATGCTGTAAATGGATGAATCATCTTTACTATCATGCTTAGTGGTATCACTGCTACCATTATCAATGGTATAAATCGATGAACAAAATTGATACTAGTTACCCAACTCAGAGATATGCTATAACACTACCCTCCTTAGAGGTATTTGAAATGTTACCATCTTCATTGATATGAAAGTAATCATTTATTACCATTCTTTATTGTGCAAGTGTATGAATTTAATAATACTACCATCCTCAAAGGCACACTTTACTACCATCCTCAGAGGTATGAATTAATACTACCATCCTCAGAGGTATAAATGTTACCATCCTGAGTGATGTAAAGTAAATTGTTTATTACCATCCTCAGTGATATGAATTTCATTTTATTACCATCCTCAGAGGTATACAGTGTAAGTTGACACTACCATCCTCAGTGGTACAAATTTTTACTGAAATTCTCAGTTGAGTGAATTAATGCTATCAATCAACCACCAAGTGGTGTGAATTGAAACAACTATTTTTGAACTAGTATGCTCAGTGGTATGTCTTTGTACTATCATCCTACAAGGTACATGTTAACACTACAATTCTCGGTGGTGTGAGTTAGAATTCCACACTGACAGGTGACTTCACACCAAAATATTACCACAAGTTAGTAGTTGTAAACCTCTGACAGATCCCTCCCACAAGAAGGTTACACCCCTTGCAAGAACCATTGTATTTCTTTGAGGAAAGGGGTTTTATGAAAGTACACAACTAAACAGCCAACATTTTCGACTTTTTTTACACTTCACCTACTTTTATGAGAGTCTCATTATTCAGTTCTACAGATACGATGACTCAAAATCGTCCTCTAAAAAATTAAAAATAAATGGCATTTTCCTTCAGCTAATATAAAACAAAGAAGCAAATTGAAAATAAACCCTTTTTCACAACTTCATCCATCTCAATCCAATCCTCAGCAACAATGTTTTGTTACAAACCAACCGTATAATCAACGATGTGAAATGCTTCAATCCATAGAAAGTCTTTGATTTCTTTGAGAACAGAACACGTTGTTTGTCCGAATGATTCCAACACCTTCCATATAAGCTTCGTCGCTTATCCTACAGATGGCGTCATGGTTGCTGCTTGCGGATGTGACACTCTCAGGGCCCAAAAACATTTGCTATGTGTCCAGTGGAACTGAAATGACAAAATGATCACTTTAAGTGAAAAGACAATCATATTATTAGTTCTAAGCTTATCTTTGGAGTTCTGAGTAGACCAGGTCCTCACACTTAGCATAGGAAAAAATAGACAAACATAAGATAATTGCTTTGCAAAACTGACCTAGAATTAAATAAAATATATGAAGTAGGTCTTCATCATTAAAGCAACTTAGAACGGTAAGTGTGGCAAACATGTTTTGACCAAAGAAGTAACCAATAGTAAATTTTTCAGCAATAATTCTTTTTTTTTTCTTTTAAATTCTTTCAAGGTGAGGAAAAAGTAATTAACAAAAAAGAAGTTCCTGCATATCAATTGGAAAATCTAAGTGAAATTAACGTTGAAAAGGACACCCTAAGATAGCACTGAACACAAGAGTTATTGTGAAAGTTTAATATCTAACTTCAAGTATGTTGCACTAACTAACTAGATGCACCGAATGACACTGCACCTATGAATAAAAAAATCAATTAATTACATGTAATTACAGCAAATTGGAAAACATTGCATGACTTTTCATTTCACTTGTTTCTCACAGGGCAACATAATTATGTAGAATTTTTGTCAAAAGTACACATACAAAATAGTTTGAAAAAAAATTATCAATTTATAAGTGTATGTCCTTAATGTACAAATCTTACACGCGTAACAAATAATTACAAAAAAGAAAACAAAGTGCATTTCCAGAAGAGCTCATTCGACATTACTTAATGTTAAATTGGCCAAACTATTTTATGAATTGGTATGCAACCAATTTCTGTAATTTAAATGAACAGTATTAAGTGTGGCTGTTGGACTCTGATGCACCGGAGTATTTCAACCTTGAAATTTACCACATTAAAAGCATCATGATCACATACATAGCCAGATGGTCCATAGACATTATTTTTTATAACATTCTCCAAAGTTTAATAAAAAAACAACTTAAATAAAAATAACATTAAGCATACCTTTTTTATCAGAAACAGAATCATCATCATAGTCAGAAACGTCCTCTTCCCTCTCAGGAGCAGAGGGAGACCGGGGTTGGGTCCGATCGTCGACCTCATTTCGGTCGTTTATACTTTCTAACGTGTTGTTTTCTCTGTCAACTTGAGGATAGTTTCTCATTCTTCGTATACTGTGGTATCCAAATAATACAGCTAGCATAACAGCAGCGATGAGACCAATGATGATGAAAGCTATTAAAGTAGTGTTGATAGGAGGCTCTGTGACTGAAATTCAGAAGTAAAATAAGTCAGCAAATTTTAGTTATTACTTAATTTTGACATAACAACCAACAGAGGATTTCATAATATAATATTTTTCAGACGATTGATAATTATAACTGATTTTCTAGTGGATTTCAAACTGAACCGCCACAATAATAATTATTCCCAAGACTCAGATCTTAAATTATTATTGACTAAGTTTCATATTCTGAAATCTGAAACAAATATTATTGATAATGACTTACTGAATATTTCTTCGTTAACAAGATGCGAATAAATTGACTTCTCAAAAATAACACTACTCATAATTCCTATATCATTCCATCAAGTATTTCAAGACAATATCTTCCACTGTTACTTACTGACAGCCACAGCGAAGGTCTTCCTATCGACATTTGTGTGACCTTGATCATCAACAATCCTTGCAACCTCACAAATGAAGAGACCTTGATCGGAGGGAATCGCAGGATAGACAGCGATTCTGCCTAATCCGTGATTTTGGGTTCTTCCACCCCTTTCTGTAGTTTCTGGAGTAATATTAAGAGGAAACCCAAAGTTGTCTCCAAGAATTGGATTGTTATACTGGTTGTAGAATTTGTAGTATTCTTTTCGCCAACCGACTACCATCAGGTCTTCAGATCTTCTGGCAAGAGTTGAACAATCCAACCACAGCATGCCACCAGCTAAGACTGTCACTATTTCATCCACTCCTGTAAAGAAAAATTACAGTATGACTTTGTGTTGGGCGGTTGTGATATTTTTCATTGGGTTCGGTTTTCGGTTGTTTCCGACCCAAAAACTGAAGTTTCGGTTGCGGTTTCAGTTGCAGACGAATCCACATGGTCCCCAATGTGCATGACACGATTTTGAGATCCATGGTTCAGCGCCTGGTCTGCAAAGTCATTTTTCGTTCCGGAAATTCAATGCAGTAGCATGGCGTTCGTCTGGGAGAGTGAACAGATCGACATTTTGCTGATTATTTCGTCGTTTTTTTCAATAAAATTAGATATTATAGATAACCAAAACACTTGGTTGTTAGATTGAACTTTGGTTCGTGTTTCAGTTGTAGTGGAAAACCAAAACCGAACCGAAATACGTGAACCAACACAACACTAGTATGACTAAATGATCGCATACTGTGGCAAAAAAATTTGAACATGCCAAACATCAAATCACACAAATTTTCCAATTACTGAGGCTCTAGATAGGAATTTTGTCGATGTGTTCCTTTGCCATTTTAATTTTGAATTCCTGTCCCTTTTGCAATTTTTCTTATTCAATTTTGAGTTCCCTGTCTTTCAGCTCCGGATTGCGTTAAAGTCCCTCATGTCCCTCGGTCATTTTACATTTGAATTCCCTGTCCCTTGGCTAGTTTACTACTCAATTCACAGTCTCTCATATTCCCCCATCTGGAGCCTCATTACTTGAAGAGAAATTGATATTTGAGGAAGGGCATGAACATTCTTCCAATAAACTAAATCGCTACATCTAAGACGAACACTCTGGTGCTTAGTAAAATGCAATTACCAAACATTTCTGCATGAAAATATCAACAAAAATGTTCATTACCAGATAAACTTACCAGTAATAGGAATGCTGTAGCCTTTTAGATATAAAGGAATAAGGTAACTATAGATGACAATAATAACCAGCAGCAGAGATCCACCAATGAGAACTTTCAACAAAAACTTTCTGTAGGTCCTCTTTTCAACTACTCTAGTGTCTGAAATGTGGAAATAAAAATTGCACAATGTTTACAGTGTATTACTAAAAAGAGAAAAGACAAATGTTCAACATTCAGTTTTGAAACATTTTGACAAAGAGATGGTTCACACGATTCAAGAAAAGGGAAGACCAACAACTTGACCCTGTCCCTCAGCATGAAACTCAGTGATTCTCGCATATCAGTTTAAACAAACATCAGTAAAAAGATACAAGTGTCATACAATGTACTTTTGTAAATTCCAATACTTGAATGTCAAAATTTTTAGTACAGACTTGAGACTTAAAGAAATTTTGAAATCCTAATTCATGAACTTAATGAATCATAAAAAATACCTTTCCGGCACATTAAAGTGAAAATATTTTAAAAACAATATACTATACTATGATACCATTTGATGACGAAGAATCAGAAACATTACTGCATATCAATAAAAGAAAGTACTAGGCCTAAAAGAATGTAAGAAAAAAAAACCAACCATTGTTAGTTGAGTGTCCATGGGCAGCATTTCCATTGGCAGTGATATGTTTTTCAGCAGTAGGCACTCTTATGTAATCCTTATCACTTCTAACTGCAATGGGGGAAAACACAACAGAACATTACTTCAGAAATTCCAACATAAAATTATTTGACAAACTGAACGGTTCAAAAATCTGTCTTCTGTCTATCTTTATGTCAATAAAAACATATATATATATAAAAGTGCACATAGCACCAGGGGTTCTGCCTTGTCTTTGTCCAAGGTCTTCGTCAACCCTGTCTCTCTCCTGCTCCTCCCAGGTGTTTAACACTGATTCTCAGTCATGTCTTCATCAAATTCTGCCACTTTCAAACCTATTCTCACTTTCTTAATGGGTATTTTCTAGTGTAATAAAAAAGACATATCTTGTTCTACAATATAACCCACCATCCAACTGCCACCTGCTTCTCAGTCTCCACATCAAAAACAAGAAGATGGCAAGAGATACAAACAAAATGGCTGACACGACAGCCAGTCCAATGTCACCTGGACCAAACCTTCGAGATGGCATCGACATGCCTCCTGTGGGATCTGAAAAGTTCAAGGGGGTGTGTTTCATCAAATCAGTGCAGTAAAATCATGCATAAGTGTACAGTGAATGTTCATCTACTAAAGATTAAAACAAATTTCATTATTACATCAATTGCCAATTTAAAATTGCGAACATATACACAATGAGAAGGGAGAAGATCCATTCAGGTGGCTGACGCATTCTTACGCCCAATTGAGACTTAAGCAATGGAGTGCTAATTTTTCTGCCCCTTTCCTGAATTTTTCCTGCTATGAGACATATTTAGGGACAAGTTGCTTCCGAATGAACTGTCTACTTCGCTTCAAAAATCATCTCTAGAAATAACTAAGAAAATTATGCTTGGGATCAAAACTTTAAGAGTACATTTATGATCTTTTCAAGTATTATCATGAGGAATGCTTCAAATCACTGCCCAGTTGTTCTTTTAAAATCAAATTTTCTTAAATGTTAAAGAGAAAGCAGAATTTACCTGGCTCAAATGCAGCATCAGCAATGATGAACTGAACATCGGCGGTGTACACACGACCATTGAACGTAGGATGCTCCGCTTCACAGGCAAACACACTTCCATGATTCATGGCTGACAAGATGAGATTGGAGGACACCGAGATGGTGAAATCTGGAGCTAGAGTTATTTTTGGAGGCAAAGGGTTGTATTCCATGAGTGGACCACTCTTTTTCACCCATCTTAAAGTCATAGGAGGATGAGCGAAATGTCCTGTACAGCTGAAAGTATAGGCTTGGCTACTGACGTGGAAGATTATGCCACTAATCGGGCTAACTTGAGGGACCTTCTCCGCGGGAGGAACAAGGACCATTAAGTTAATCGGAATACGAGGTCCGTTGAAGATGCTACACCACCAAGTACCATTATCTTGCGGAAACTTGACGTTTCGGATGAATAAGTTGTACTGGCCAGTGCGGCTGTCTCCTCGTATGACTAGACGACCTCGTTCTGATAAGATGACATCATTGTCATGTGACACCTGCATGCCATCCATTGGTCGAAACCAGCTGACATGGCCGTTTGGAAATGGCGATGAACAGTTCAACATCATGGAAGCCCCTGATAGAGACACCACCTGTGGTATCGCTGGCATCAACCCCGCTAGTGCTCCTAAGCCCCCCATACCCCCTGGACCTCCTCCTGCTCCCCCTAATCCACTCAGTCCTGGGGGTAGAGGTCCTTTACCCCCTGCTAAGGCTGCTAACCCCCCTAATCCATTGTTACCCCCCTGACCACTGCTCCCCCCACCGTTCAAGTTTTTCATCAGATCATTCATCGATTGACTAGATCGTGTGGCATCGTTGCTTTGGCAGGCGACATCTGGAATAAGGACAAAATTGCCTAAAAAATTAAAATTAAACACAAGTGCAACTGATAGTGATATGAAATGCTAGTTTTAATACTTGTTGCAATTGAAACTGGGGATGCACCGATACCAGTTTTTTCCTTGCGATAATGATACTGATGCAAGAATTTGCTGTAATTTTTCCTGATACCAACATCATTCTGATACCAAATAGTCCTATACCATGATTATAAACAAGGTTTTGGTATCGCCACATCTCCAATTGAAACATTTAATAAGAAACCAGCAACTTCGATTTTGGAGCATGACTCTATGAGGTCTGCAAGGCTAGTGATTGGTCAGTTGTTCAACTCTCACATGAGGCTGAGGGCATGACATTACAGCCTTCCACTTTGATAAAGAAAAAGAGTGGACTCTTGCACTGTGAAAATGGCACTTGGAGTGTCATCATGCTGATGATTTGTCATGATCATACCCAATACTTTCAATGTTAATTTGATTGAAGGAGACTAATCCCGCTTGTTGGTGACAGCCAAACAAAAGGATTATGTATCTCATTTTCACTCTGAAATCAGTTTTGACAAGTTAAATGGCCTTCTCTTGATCATGACTAATCAAACAGGCTCTATGTTTCCCTTGTTGAAGTAGGGAAGATGACACTTCATCAGCTATCATTAGTCAAGAAATGCATTTTTCACAGTGAACTGATCCTCATTGTGTCTACATCAAAGTGGAAGGCTGTAACGCCTATCAATTAGTTATGCAAACAGAGAGGACCAATTCACAGTGAAAATGCACATTGTGGCTGATGATAGCCGACGAAGTGTCACCTTCTCTATATTCAACATGGGAAACATAGAAGCTGTTTGATTAGTCGTGATCATGAGAAGGCCATTTGATTTGTCATAACGGACTTCAGAGTAAAAATCGGATGCATAATCCTTTCGCTTGGCTGTCACCAACAAGTGGGATAAGTCTCCTTAAATCAAATTAACAATGCAAGTATTGGTTATGATCATGACAAATCATCAGTATGATGACCACCGAAGTGCCATTTTCACAGTGCAACACTCCACTCTTTTTGCATATCAAGTGGACAGACGGTAATAGTGCTTTCCTATGAAACAAATTCCCAATTCAAATGACAAAGAGAGATCTTACAGTCTGTCACTTTGATATAGAAAAAGAGTGGACTGTTGAAAGTAGAGAAGATGACACTTCATCGGCTATCATGAGTCACAAGAGCATTTTCAATGTGAACTGGTCCTCATTGTTTTTATATATCAAAGTGACAGACTGTAATATGTAAAAACAAATTAAATTCTTGCCATTTACCTTGAAATAATGAGATCAATAACACGATGAAAAATTTGTGATGCATATCCGTTAACGTTGAGATAGCCATATTGTTATCTGAAATAGAAAAAAAAAACATCATTAATTCATCATCAAAAGTAAGTACTATCAAAGCAGTGACTACATCGCAATCCCATTAACTAGCAACCAGGTCACAAGACCTGCACCCTGTGTCACTTTTTTAATGGGGGTCTAGGGCGAACGCAGTTGGCAGCGCACTTGGTTGCCATTCACTGGGTCCCGGGTTAGATTCCAGCTCTGGCCAGGTAAGCAGGGTTTATTGGTGCATTTTTTAAGGATTTTT
The DNA here is from genome assembly GCA_026936325.1 of Platynereis dumerilii. Classification (NCBI taxonomy): domain Eukaryota; kingdom Metazoa; phylum Annelida; class Polychaeta; order Phyllodocida; family Nereididae; genus Platynereis; species Platynereis dumerilii. Next base: position 13,452,518 of record JAPTHN010000016.1, on the reverse strand, counting down.
CGACTCTGAGACCTACCGGATTTCGTAGCGACGTGACACCCAACATCTAGATCTATCAGCTGAACAGCCGTAAAATATATTTGTGTAATGACATGCTTGCAAAAGGTACCTTGAAACGTTGAGCTGACTGCTGATTTAGAATTTTGGCTGATTTCCATCAAAAGGAGTCAGACAAAATTTTTAATTTTTGACAAAATAGAGAATCCGGATTGCGTTAAAGAAAGATGGCATTATAGCAGAAAAAGACTATGAAGAATATTTTTGATACGGAAAGAAGAAGCGTCACTTTCAGAAGCACCCAAGAACTAAAAACCAAATGTGAAATTAGTGAGTTTCTTGGAAAATTGGTCTCCAAGTGACACCAATTTGGCAATGACTGGGAGATTGGTTTGTGTATGGTGGACAGTTTCAATCATCCATCCCTGTTACTTATTGGTAGATCAGGGTGGTGGCTAATCCTCTTCCAAACATGGTTACCAGCTGGAACCTCAAATACTAAATTTAAAATGGAACTGGACAACTAATGGTCATGGACTGAGGTTGCCAATGAAATATTAAGCTGCTGTTATAAAACTTCCTAAGTTCCATTGGAAAAGACAGTGCACATTGAATGCCACATTTATTCCTGATAATGATTTTACAACATTTAACAATTCAATGCACCTCATTCGACCTTCATAAGGACAAAATTAGTGAAGCATATTGTTATTTCATTTAAGTACCCAAAAAGTGAGTACTTTCCATGGCTTCTGACGAAATTAGACAAATCAAGCTGTGATTGTGATTCATTCTGTTACTAGCTGCATTTTGATATTCCAATAGCATAGGAAAACAGTGTCATGTCACATATTCCAAGGCAAAACCGTCAATTACAATGTAGGTGTACCAAATTAAGCAGCCTGCACGAAAAAATAAAGGGTTTCAGATGATTTACAGTGTTCCACAAGCATGTTTCGCTCTTTTTCACTATCTGGTCTGGGTAGAAGGCCTACAAGTACAGTTATTAACTGAGTACCAATGAGTATATACTTGAATACATACAGTGTGTCTGATGAAATTATGCAAGTCGCATATTTCACAGTAGTATGCAAACTTTTGAGTCCAACATCATATCCTTTACACATAACAACTGGATAGGGCTAGGAAATCGTCCATGTAATTTTCATCAAGATTCATTGAGGCAAAATTAAGTTGCGCCATATTTTCAAATATCTTGGTGTCTGACGAAATTACGCAAAATCCACATTTTATTTGGAAGGGCCTTGAAAACGTTAAATTTTCAAATTATTCTATCATTTGTCAAAAATTCATGTCAACAAAGTTTGCTTATCTGCTGCCCATGTCAAGCAATATGTATCAATTTTCTCCATTGGAATAACATTGATTTTGCATAATTATTTCAAATTTATGCTCCCAAAAATCTCAAAATGGACTGATCGTCATCAAAATTTCTTTGAAAGTTACCTTTTTCCATCTATTTATTGCACTGAAACTGACTGATTAGTTGTGTCTTTGGAATTGACAAGTATATGATTCGGAACTCCACATCCTAATCGCAATGCTATTCCAATGGCAAGTCATGGAAAGAATTTTTGATTGCATGTCGTTTTAAAGTTAGAGATGTTACTTTTGGGCTCAAAAGTTTGCATACTACTGTGAAATATGCGACTTGCGTAATTTCATCAGACATACTGTATACAATCATGCACTTCTGGTAAGTACAAGTTCTTTGGAACTTGTGCCCACCCATGCCCTAAAACAACCAAACAAATCTTGAAAATATATATGCCCACCTGTCAAGAAAGATATTGAATCCACCTGAAGAAACAAAATATTCCCTTAAAATGACAATTAATTTGTTCAAAATTAATCCAATAACTTCTTCTTCATTAACCTTCTAAATGTTCCAAACTGTTTGTACCAAAATGAGTCATATACGTCTTCAGAAAAGTTTGGTAGTCCTCCTTCCATAAAATATCATTAGTAAGAATCCTTGATTATATTGTACCTCAGGAAAATCAAAGTCCTTCTGACGAAAAATGAACATCTAAATTTCTTATATATATCAGGTAAAATGCTTGGGTTACCAGAAATGTCACCCCATCTAAATACGTCAAATCACGTCATCGAAGATTAATATCAATCGTCATTGGCAGACGAGATTAATACCTGCCGAGAAGATTTTTACGACTGTGAGAATGAGATTATAGAAAGTTATATTTAAGACTACTGAGCTATTTGCAAATTGGTTAGTCTTTTAAGAATCGAAAATCCTTTCTGAGGTGAAAAGCTGATTTTTCCAACTGTGCATAGCTTGAATCCATATGTCATGACTATATCCCCCTCTGTGATAGACTGCCTTGCCTCTATGTACCATTGAAAAACAATTTGTTCTCCACTCTTTAGAAGTAATTATGAAAAGTTTAGGCATAATCGAGCAAACTGAAATTCAAGAAATAAATGCAAAATCTAGAAATAGAACACATTTGAGTAAATTTAATGGCAATTTAAATGAAAACATTCATGTGACCTACAAAAATGAAAATATGTTAGTTGAGCAATTAATGTTTTAGCAATCTATGAATACATCCAAACAGGATTCTATAACATATTCAATCAAGAACAGGATTTCATTTAAGTTTGGAATACCTTGACATTTTACAGCGCTGACAGAAATGCACTAGTAATATTCTTTGTGAGAGAGGTCATATCCACATGTGCAAGAGTCCTTTTATATAGAGGAGCTTGCTCATTATTCTAAACTATACTTAAACAAGTACCTCAATTATATTCTGACAAATTATAGGCCTATATAAATTTACTTGTCAAGTGTCCAAACAAGAAATTTGATACAGGAATATCAACATTCAAATGACACAGGAAGGTTCCTTCACCTATAATTTCTCAATCTCACATTCTACAGGAAGCCTATCGGCTCCACTTTTAGGCTTATTTCACAAACATACTATCTGAAGAAACAGGTGAAATACAAGGTTTTTTGGAATGAATAAAGGGGAAGAACTTGCCTGTCATGCGGCACAACTTACCCCGGCACCGGGGCAAGTTGTGCGACTAAACGTACTTTTTTCAAATGCCTATCATGATCGTCCCAATGGTCAGACTGCCCTGAAACTTTGGTCAACTCCGTCCTACACATTATATTTTTATGTCTGATATTCAGATTACATGATTTTAAAAGTTTTTTTTTTCGGCATATCAGCCTGATGCGAAAAATGGCACAACCTACTCCGGTCTCCCCTAATTATTTTATCGAAGTCTCACCCTGCACACAGCAAAAACTAAACAAGTGACATCATAAAACAATATTAGAACCAGAGATATGGTCTGTTGCACCTTTATATTATAGAACTTCCTTGAACTTTTGGAAGCAAATATGTTAAGCAATTTTAAAATAAATGTTTTAAATGTAAATTACAGTCATACAAACCAATTTGAAAAACACAGTAAATCCCAATGAAACTTCATTGAATTTTTTGAAGCAATACATTTTTTAAAGATATCTCATTCGTGATAAATTATACATGCCAATATGTAAAACGTAGATAGTCTGTGGCCTTATTTGAATAACAAAAACAACAACAAACCATATATTTTAAGAACAATTTGAAAATTCCAAAATGCCAGAATTGACACATTTCATTTGAGGCACTTCAGAGAGTCCTACTCTAGTTCAATAATAGCCATTGAGGCTTGAAGAGTTGTCAACAAAATAGAATGACAGATGTTAGTAGCTATTCAAGTTGATTTAAGTTGAAAATTGTCCACCAATAGAATAGTATAGGTCATCATGGTCAAAGCTCCGACAGTGCTTGTGTCTATTCCTCAACTAATTGACAGTATTTAGCAATTTGTTCAAATCTCAAGCCTAAAAATATAAGATGATTAGATGGTTACCCTTGGCCTTAAATACACCCTTTTAATTTAATAAGGGCCTTTTTCAACAAAGGTCATGCAATTGCCGAGACGCCACTGCAACCTTCAGAAACTTCTAATGGTAGGTAAAATTAAATTAATCAATATGCCGTGTAATTGATTCTTCAGACATCAGTGCAGTTTTGATCAATTAAAGGAATACAGTAAGCAAGTAAACCATATAAATACTTCAGCGATGAAGTAATTTAATAAATCAGTCAATCAATCTAACCAACCAATATAACATCTATCTATCTATCTATCTATCTATCTATCTATCTATCTATCTATCTATCTATCTATCTATCTATCTATCTATCTATAGTTTCAGATTGTCATAATTACATCTGATTCAAATAGATTAAAAAAAGTTCAAAATTGTGTAATAAAAAACATCATTCCTTATGAAACATGCAACAACATGCTATTATATATTCACAAGCACCAAATGACTCGATATGTTAATGCATGTGAATCAAATTCCTTTAATTATAATATTTTGCCACTCCCCCGAATCAGGCCACTCCACTGGCTTCCTTGTGACGTACATATTTTTTGTCGATTTTCTTCTTTTAATAATAAGTCGGCTGATATTGCCAATGTTGCAACTTTGATAATGTTGATATCTTAAGGTTCTATAGAGGGGTTAGGGACCGTTCAGAATTTATGACTGGGGGGTGGGAGCTTTGGCCGAGGCCCGAGGGGGTACTAACTTTTCACAAATGTTTCAAGAGGGGAATTAATTTTTGACAACACTTACAAGAGAGTAAGAAATTTAACCAAAAAAAAGTTAAAAAACATGTATAAACTCATTTAATTTGGACTTTTTTACGCTCAAAAGTACGTGAAATGACACGAATCTGTAAGAGTGGCCATGTATAACAGTATATATGTGTGTGTATCTGCTTTGTATGTCGAGGGGGGGGGGGAGGAACATAAAATACGCGTGAAACCTAAGGGTGGGGTACTAAAAATCTGCATGAAACTCAAGAGGGTTATCAATTTTTGACAGGAAGTTCCAGCAAAACTCCCACCCCCCGTCATAAATTCTGAATGGTCCCTTACAGTCCAAAGCCAGTTGCCTGTCTGTTGAGCAATATCTTAATATTGTTTTAAAGTGTGAACTCTGTGTGCAGAAGGACTATGCCTGCATGGGTTCATAGTCAAACACCAGATGATGAATCCAAAATATTTACAACGGGCCTTCAAGAGCACAATTCCAGCAGGATGTTGTTGGAATGAGATGTTAAATTGGTGGCCCCTAGGCCTAGTATCAGTGTCTGTGATCAGCGTCTGTGATGGGCAAGTATACACGAACCCTCACATCGGATAAATCTGTTACATGTGAGGACTCCCATAATCTCTGCCATCATATCAATATACCTTGTGAGGACAAGAACTGGCCTCAGAAGTCCATGCCTGTCATATCTATCTATCTATCGATCTCTGTAATATTTATCTTCAATGTAATTGACCTAAATTAGATCAAATACCAAATCTGGCAAAATGAAGTATAGCCCTGCTCCATTGGATATTTGGAATAACATTTTTCTTGATTTTGCAAGATTTGGACCTGTATCTGGCTGAAAGACCCGTCCTCACCTCTCAGTGTAAGGCTATAGTGAACCTGCCCTGACCACATGACATACTGTTTTGTTGGCAGGGTGAATGTTGATGAACGCTGCATGGGAGGATGGAAAGACCCCTGACACAAATTAAACTCTTGTATGAGCAGAAGGAAACCTCAATGGTATGATATAATTAATTAAAGCATTGTGTCAATTACTCAGGCAATATCACTCCTGTAATAGCCTTTCTCGTGGGACACATTTAACTTTGGAGTTCAACGTCAAATCGCCAAGAGCCGTACCGTACTACTTTCAGAATGAGAACATTAAAACCAGAAAAAAAGCTTTTAAATGCAACACTTCTTCCTGGAAAAATTTCACGAAAATTTCTAACATTTCCAATCACTAAGAAGACCTGTTTTCCAAGTTACAAAAGAATGGCTGCAGTGCTCATAAAATTAGGCAATATACCATCCAAATTTATCTACCTCAGGTCAAACCCTAAAAGCCAGGGTTCAGAGATAATATCAGCAGTCACAGGGTATTCAGAACATGTAGAGTATGGAAAATTTGTAAGAAATATTATCCAAATAGATTTGCATAGACATACAAATAATTTAGTCAACATATTTTTGCGAAGTAGGAAGTACAATGTATACTGCTATCTGCAATATTGCACACACAACAAGCATTTTGGTCATCAATAACTTCAACATGGGAACAACCTATCATATGTCTGTTTTTGTTGCAAAATAACACACACAGACATTAATATGTATATAACTCGAGCAAATTGCATTTCATTTGAGCAGTTCGTAGGTACAGTAACTTGGTGTTAATATTATACTTTATCGGAGAAAATATTTATATGCCGTAACTTGTTGTTAGATAGTATTGTTTAATTTATTCTGAAAACATTTTCGAAAGGAATTTTTTTCCTGAGAAATAATTACAATGTAAGCACATGGGAGTCTATACTGCTATATGCTTGTGAACCGTATCATACCCTGAGTTGCAAGTAGCAGCCCCGAGGGATAGCCAGGCTTACGAATCAGCACTCGTCGTAAAAAAATGACAGGAGTGTTCAGCTGAGTCTTGTATCCAGAACCATGAATGGACCCTTAACTAGGAAAATTCAACATTGTTGAGGCATAATGTTTTCCACATCTTAATTAAGTACATTGCAAATAAATAATTATTTGTATCAATTAGGATCTCTTGTACTACTAATATTATATATGCCCTTTTAAAAAGGGACTTTATTGACTTTCAGGTACATATACTTGATATATATGTCTTTTATTAAAATAATTCCACAGCAATAATACCTAGATTGGACTAAATACGACTGCTTAAGATCAAAATCAATGTTTCTTTCCCTGAATTGATCAATTAGCCCTAAGAAAATGCTAAAGAGATAAGAATTGGTCAAAAATTGATAAAAGCACGAAAGGGTCACAAAGTAGAGAACGTGTATACACAATCTACAACGGAAACAAATGTTTGGCTCATTACTGTAAAACCAGCATAGGCATACGGAAAGTTGGGGCAGGGGGGGCAGGGGGGGCAGTTGCCCCAAAGTTTGGGAAACAGTAAGATTCGGGCAAAAAGGCTAAAAAATTTGGGCAGATGACTAAACAAAAACTATTGAAAATTATTGATTTCCAGGCAATTGCATTTCATTTAAAATGGTATTAAATTTGGCCATTGAAATTCGGGCAAATGTCGCTCCCCCCCCCCCCAAAAAAAATCCACGCACCATACGCCTATGACAACCAGCTGTGTCTCTTTAAAAAAATTGCCATTTTACGTTACAAAACTGTTGTTTTTACGGCACATACTGATGATGATGATCATGACTAAACAGACAACTTCTTTGAATTTCTTTGATTCTCAGGCTAAAATTATATCAGCGATTCATTCTCAGGATGATAATCAGCTCTACCTATCAAGACTCACAAAAAAGTGTCCTCATAAAAAGTCAAACTGCTATGACGGATATAGAGTAGGTCGGGCATACAGCCCCCCTTAACTTCGAGGTGCAATTTGACCTACTTTTTATGGTCGATTCTTTGAATGCTTATGCTGTCAGGAAGGGATCACTTGACTCTATTTATAACTAGTGAAACAAATGTCTACCAATTTTAATAAAGGAGTTACGGGCATTTTTGTAAAAAAATTTAAATGGCCTTCTTACCCCACCAATGGGCAAGAAGCCCCCCTATTATAATCCTATGGCAATTTTTTTGTTTTGCGAGTACATTCAGCTTGAAAGTTATTTCTTGGGGTTCTTCAATCATTTTTAAGGCATTCTTTTCACTTTTTCTGAATTTCAGAATTTTTCTGTCCATACATTAATTTTTAAATAATTTTTGCCATGTTTCAATTTAGGCCATTTTGTTTTCTATTTTAATTAGCTATTCTATAAAGATTTAAGGTAAAGTACACATTATGAAATGGTTCCCAGCGTAGGGGCCTCATGCCCCATGCCATGTGGGGCCTCTCGCCTCAAACCCACATATTTTAATTTGACCTCTATATTTCAAACTAAAATGCAAAAAATATGATCCAAATCATATTTATGTGATGGTCTTAAATGGAAGCAATTCAGATATCCATTATACTTTTAAAAATATCCAAGGTTATTTCTGACAACCACTTCCAAAGAATTAGTCAATGTTACAAAAACCATGCACATTTTTTAAATATTTTTTATATTTCTGCTATGGTTTGGTGCTGTTCGCCTTGAAAATTTGTGACATCACCTTAAAAGCCTCTAGCTTCAAGCCTAGCAATAAGAAAAAGCATCAAAAATGTAAGTTTAGATATAAACTGGGGGGCCTCTCACCTAACCCGGGCTTCTTGCCCCGATCTACTCTATATCTGAAATTTTGATAATTATTCAAATAAGCCTATACTAAAATCATTTATATTCAAAGTAAAGTAAAATCATTTATATATTCAAAGCAAAGTTTGGACTCTTTACCAGAGAAAAAAAAACTACAACAGCGGTTTTGACAATCAAACATGCATTGGCCTTACTCAATAGTAAAAGTTACTAAAAATTTTGTTACACGTTGCTCCTGATGAGTCATTATAATTATGTACAGACAAAATATCGATATATTAGTAAATTCAGTCAAACGGTTAAGGAAAATAAATAAATACCATGTCATTTATATATTGATCGATTAATTAACAATAATATCATAAAATGCATTTACCTGTTAAGCATGCCTGTTTTGCTAGGTTATAACAACCTTTGCTCTATCGTGATGGGCTGATAACTAAATGGTGCACTGCTGGTTAGTTCCATAGCAAATAAGAAAAAAAAACGAATACACCATAAAAACTGCAGTATCTTGCGATACAGCTGCCAGTTACAAACATAATTGTTTAACTTTGTTATTGTACAAATACCACCCATTATCTTTCAAGACAAAAAAAAGGGAAATCTAAAAAAATTATATTTTCCATAAATCAAGAAAAACTATTTCAAAAGTGAGATGGATAGTATCCAAACGAGAACTCACGGATCACAAAATTGGTGTATGTCGAAGTTATAACTTGGAAAAATTTTGGAATATAGGTCTACGAGGGGCGTCCCAAATGTTCTGACCAATTTTTTTGCGGACCTTTCGATTTAAAATAGCTTAATGAAATTTTCACAGAATTAATTTCAGGTATTTCACTATCTATTTTGAAAAAAATCAAAACTGTTAGAAGTGTTTAAGTTACTTTTCTGTAACCATGGATACGGAAAATCAGTGCACCCTGCGCAGCGCAATTTCTTCAACGAAATTCAACAAATTAACTATGTTTATAGTGCGAGAATTGATAGTAATAAAACAAACCATTGCAAGAAAATGTATTTCTTGATAGGCTAGCAGTGTTTCAAGATATCGTCCGTTACATTATTAACATTTATCTATATTTCAACCTGATCAGCTAAGGCAATTGCCAAAGACTTTCTCCATCAGTTGCCCCACAGCTCTTGAAATGGTTCGGCTGAAACAATACACTACCAAGAGGCAGAGCTCAAGAATATTGGGATCCAAACAAACCTCATTTGCCTTATTCACCAGAATTGGCCTTCTGTGACTTTTGGTGATACTAAAATATATATACCAGTTCAAAAATTAAAGAGATCATACTCATAATGAGAAAGATTTAGCCAAATACACTGAAATTCCAGAATTTAGGAACAGCTGACTTATGAACATTTGAGATTGCTTCAGCACAGGGGTTAAACTGATTCATAGTGACTTGAAATGTCAGAGAACAACTTCGAGATACTGTCAAGAAGCCAATAAATATTCTTCATGATCATCAATTGCATATTTACAGCAAATTCTATGATTATTTACACACCTAGATACTTGGATTTGGGCTAACAAATTGAGCTGCGCTGAGTGCACCAACCTTTAGTTTCCTTGGCAAAAGACAAGTAATTAAATTTTTTCTAACAGGTACCAAATTTTCAAAATAGATAGTGATGTGCCTGACATAAATTCCGTGAAAATTTCATACAGATACTTTAAACAGAAAGGTCTGCCAAAAAAAATTGATCAGAACTTTTGGGACACCCCTTTTAATTCAAAAAGATGCTCAACATAAGAAAATGCAACACGGAGTGTATCTTCCCTCCAGGTTACAAGATCAGAGCTTGAGTCCAGTATTGGAAGCCCTTCTGACACCAACAAAAGTTTTAGAAGTTTAAAGAAAAAATCTTAATCTTACCTTTAATATAGATACAATGTTTATATATTTAAGGTTCTTTGTTGTTGTTGGAAATGGATGTAAACAGGAAAAAGGTATAATAGCTACACTATCAATATTTTACGTATACAGCATCAAAGTAAAAACAAATACAGTAACAACTCCAGCATCAAACCATCATTCACGTGATGGTGCACAACATGCAATTGAAGCATGTAATTTTTGTCCCTTTTGTTATTCTTTCTTATGCACATATATTTTTTGTTATAATAATGTAATTTAGTGAAAATTATGTAAACCAGAAAAAAAGCAGCTTATCATAGCAAAAACACACCATAGGTCTAGCATGTGCCAAAGTGGATATAATATGGGTCAGTCAGACAGGCAAATTATGCGAATAATCAGATCCTGTGAAACCCCATTTGGGGAACTACATCGAAAGGGGTGAGGAAATGGATTTGCATCCTGTATTTCTGCACATACGAGTTGAAATTACAGAATTGTACAAAATTGCACAATGGAGATAAAATCAACTTTAAGCATCCACTTTTCGTGGACACAGCATGATTGAGAGAACACTGTAAAATCGGAGGCACTGATTCAGCTCAATTGATTGAGTGAGATGGTTGCACAAGTTGATTGAGCTAACATAGATTAATGTTTTAAGCTGAGATAACTCAAAATACCGAGCTGAGATAGCTCAAAATACTAAGCTATGTTGACTAAGGTACTCAAGCTGAGAAAACTCAAAACAATGAGCTGTGTTGACTTACTGCTCAAAATATTGAGTTTTGTTGACTTATTGATCCAAGCTGACACAACTCAAAATTTTGAGCTGTGTTGACTTATTTTTAGTTGATTTGATTTATATTTGTGTGACCTGTCTTATAAAGTTAATGATGATTATGGGCTGTAATGCCAAAATATTGTTTGATCTCTTAAGGGGATCCACCTGATCCAGTATGCTTCATTTTAGCACACCATGGACAGGCCCAAGATGCATTCAACAAAGACCATATCATCACAAGGAGATTTAAAAATTAATTTCTTGTGAATAAATCCCAATGGCCCGTGGCTCATCTCAGTTGGTATACAGTGGTAGAAGCCTATATTTGAACACACTGTGACTTGGAAATGTTGGTTGACGTGTGAAAGCATGCATCTAATTACTCCCACAAATTAATTTAAGAGAGATAAAAATAAAAAAGTAACCAGCTAAAGTGGTGTTCTACTCATTTTTTCTCTGGGATAGTGTAGTATAAATGTTCTTTTTTCTTGTAAGTAAATAATTATTTAAAACTAAATGCAGTCTTATGAGAAGTGCTTGTTATAGATGGCGCTATATGTGGCATGACTGAGATGTCAAGCTATCTTCAACAACTGAAGCTTTCATGTTTTCACAGCTTAATGTTATGATTCGTTTGGACAACTTACAGCATTGAGCTATCATACCTTGACAACTTATAGGATTGAGATATCATAGCTTGAAAATTATTAACATTCTCAGACAGCTCAAACTATTGCTTCAATACAGTTTTCAAATTTTACAGTGAAGGTGCATCTGAACAATGTGCCTCTAAGATAAGTCCCATAAAATTCGCAAGGGTTGATTGAGAGAAAATTAAAAGGAGAGGGTTTGCAACATGTTTCACAATGATTTAGCCCATGTGTGGAACTGTGGATACTTGCCAAGCACAGACACTGATATAATGGGACTACAAAAAAGGTCTCATCTCAATTACATATATCCAGCTGAGATGTTACTCAAGAATGTCTATGCTGTGCAGGTTGTGCTACTGAGAATCCACCGCCCCCAACTAAATTTCACACATTATTCATACCGTCACTGGCAACTCTCCGTCATATACTAAGATTAGTAACGTCTGGACTCAATTTGACATCAGGCAACATCACTTGATGTCAAAGATGTTATCCTGATGCCAGTCTGATGTAAAATGTCGTCACATTACCACTGGCAAACACTTAGTGTACAGACAAATCTCTCCTCACTGAATCCACAGAAGGGAAGTTGCTGCGGCATGCTGCCCACCAGAGAAACTATACTGTACAGTGTACATACATTAGACTAATCCAGTGCAAAAAGGACTGTACCATCATGTAAAGTGCCCTGACAGGTTACATGCTGAATTGAGTGTTGTCAATTTTTATCATAGCATGATGTCGCATCACCATTATTATAGAAAATTACAAATAATGCACAACTGACAAGGTCAATAGTATAGGACAAAATGAAAATTGTTGTAGAGACATTTTCAGTCCACCCATGGAAATAAGTAGGGCCATTATAGACAGATTGTATCTAAATAGTCATCATGGGCATATACATGTAATCCTATTGTTAAAATACCATTGTTATCATGTTTATGACTCAATCTCATTGAGTCAAAGATACATATTTCATTGTTTCCAGTTATGCAATATGCAGCAACTAACTTCTGGGAGAAGAGATAGATGGACAGATAGATAGATAGATAGGCTAGATAGGCTTGATAGATCGATAGATCGATAGATAGATAGATAGATAGATAGATAGATAGAAGATAGATAGATAGATAGATAGATAGATAGATAGATAGATAGATAGGATGCAGCCCTCTCAGCCAGTTCTGGGAACCTGAGAGGGTTGATAGATAAGATGGGAGAGACAGTTGGGTCCTCGCCATGTTACACATTTAGCGCATTTGGGGGATTTTCTGCACCTCAAATACTCAGCATAGACAGTGATTGTTGTTAGACACTGATACACGGGCCTTCAATTAAGGTCGCATCTGAAACCTGAACAACATCCAGCTGGGACTTTGCTCTGGAAGGTCCGCTGAGTATATTTTAGATTAACCACTCAGGGTTAGAACCCATGCAGGCAAAGACCTTCAGAAGGGCAGGTTAGGACTGAAACCAACCAAACAACTCAACAAATCACTCAATCAATGCTGCCTTAATTAGTCTATATATCATATTTATTGTACATAAACAGGTCTGTCAGGCAAAATCTCTATCATTCAACAAATTTTATTTTATTAAAATTCACTTATCAGCCAATCTAAATTCACTAGTAACCCCTCCATTATAACTTAAACAAAAACTGCTTAAGTACACAAAAATACCTTACAATGAATTAATTCATGAAGAGCACGTTTTTGGTGTGACCTTACACAGGTGGCAGGCACTCAAGCTGAGTATATAGGGCCTTTCTATCATAAATTGTGCTATCTGGACTATGTCACAATGAAACAGGCCACTCACCTGTTGGACTGTGCTTCATTGATGCATTCTACTTATTCACACTAACAAGCACACAATAATATCATAGGTTGACTGTAATATTTAAACAGCAGAGCTCTATTTACTGTAGTAAATATACTAAGTTGCAATATATTGAGATCTTCTGAGGGAAATATATTTATAAGCCTTTGTATATCGTACCTTTTTTGGTGAGGGGATGAAAAAATATAATAAAATTTGATTTAAGTACTGTCGTAGAAGTAGAATACATTTATATATATATATATATATATATATATATTGACAATCTGTCCAAATCAATCAATCAGGTCTATACTCAAAAGATAGCTGTTATTAAAACTGAAAGTAAACTCATTAGTAGACTGTTAAATATACAAGAATGCGCAGATCCATGATATTTTGGATATTTCATTTCTAAAAGTAAGAAAAGAAAAAAGAAAAATGATAATCTGTGTAAAGAAAGACTTATGAAAGAAGCAAGAACACCAAGTAGAATTTTCAGGAAAAAAGAACACATTATTGGGAGTATATATCAGTTGACAACTATGAAAAGCTGTAAGTTTATATTCTGACACTAATGAATAATGTATTTTTCTTCTTTTTGGCAAACTGAGGGAATTGCTAAGTATGAGGAGACATTCGAGAGCAGTAGCTGAGAATCATCCCAGCTGGATGTCATTCAGATGACAATGTCTGTGCTCGGTGGTATACTACAAGTCTCTGCTGGGGAGGTATATATTTTTCACTATTTGGCATGTGCACGAATTTGTATACCTGCAAAAACGAACATATACACGAATTTGGCATTCGTGTAAGTGTGAAATATTGCAATTCACGAATTTGTGTAGGTGCAAAAACGAACATTGCAACCTTAAACTTGGCTAAAACTAACTCTAACCCTAATTTTAGCCCTAAACCCTAATTATTTAGCACTTCCATGAATGCTAGAAATTGCAGTTACACAAATGAAAAATGCAGCACATACACGAATGTTAGTTTTTACATATACACGACTTATATGCTCGTTTTTGCGTGTCCACAAATTCGTTCATGCTCGTTTTTACACCTCCACAAATTCGTGTACATGCCAAATAATGAAAAATATATACATGTGCTGGGCCATGCTGGGTGGGTAAAACGTGGAAACACACATGGGGAAATATGAAACACATTGTCAACGGATTCTTCCAATCTCCTACGTCGTAAATCAAACTCTGGCAGAGACAAGTATGAAGTGTTTGCGAGTGAGGGCTGCTCTTTCTATGATACAATCGCACAGTTATTATAGAGGCATTGATTTAAAAGAATAATGTGAAAGTCTAACTGCAGAGTCATTTTTAGACATATCTGGAAAGTCAACGCACCAGCAAAAATTTTGATTGAGCTCTACTAAATCTATATCACAATTCCCAACAAACACAATTACGTTTAAATTACGTTTATAAACGGTCGAAAATCCGTTGAAAAACCGTTTTTTCATTACGTTTAAATAATGTTAAATTGGATGGTCCAAAAAACATGATTTTAACGTTTAACAAAAACGGTTAGAATAATGTCATGCCGATGTTTCCAAAAACTGTTTCCAATTGCCTCAAATAATCAGCAAAATTACGTTTGGTTTTAACGGTTTTCCAAAAACGTTTTTTTAACGTTATTTTGATGTTTTGTCCCGTGGTTATAATTTATCATTTATTTTCTGTTTATATAACATTTTTAATTCACTCTTTCGGCAAACATTTATTCAACGCATCAGAAAGATGTTTTTAGAATGTTTGCCAATGCATGCTTTTATAACGTTATTTGGAGAATGGTTATTTTACATTATGAGAAAACCGTTATTTGACGTATTTGGAAAATGTTTTCATTACGTAATGGAGAAAGCGTTATTTTTACGTTTTGAGGAAACATTTTTTCAACATTTTTGGGAAACGTTTTTATTACGTTGTGGGGAAAACCATTTTTCAACAGTTGTATTTCAACATTGAAGGAGGAATGCCTTTATTATGGTGGGGGTGTCGGGGTGGCGCTGTATGCATTTGATTTGTTGTTTGTATCTTTCTTTTTATTGCATCTAAAGGATCCTGTGTCACTGCCGGCCTCATCATGTTCTTCCACTGCAAAGAAAGTATTTGTGATCAGTAAATTGTTATTCACTAGTTACATGATAAATACAAAAAGTCAATAATACATAGGCCTATATATGTGAATAAGTTATAAATCTCATAGAAATAAGGGTATACGCCAAACAATAAAACAAACCAGCAGAGATTTAGAGAAGGCAGGTAAATAAGAAAGGAAGACAACATCATTGAAGGAAAGAGAAACAAAAATACAAATGGGAACTAGAGTATTCAGTATTTTAATGTAAAAAAACTGTTCAAATACCCATATTTTTAGTATATTTTCATTTGTAAACTCCCTCCCCCGCCAATCTGGCATTTTCTGGATCCACCCCTGGGGAAGATAGGAAGGACAGGATGTGATAGAAAATATAAGACTGGAAGGATAAGGTAGATGAGCCAGATAGGAAAGATAGAATAGATAAGCTGCATTGCAAGGACAAAGTAGATTAGTCAGAAAGGAGAATAAGGTGGAAAGTATAATATATTAAAAAGATATGACAGGAAGGAAAAGATAGATAAGTTACATAAAATTGATGAGATGAATTAGATCAGATAGACATTATCAATTTGATAGGTTTGATGGACCTATTGATGGATAGACAGATAGAAAGATATATAGAATGATAGAGAAAAAGATAGAAAGATAGAAAGATAGATGGATAGATAGATAGATAGATAGACAGATAGATAGATAGATAGATATATAGATAGATAGATAGATAGATAGTTAGATAGATAGATAGATAGATCTATATAAAACATATGCTAGGAGGTTAGGCCTAATTAAGGGGAAACTGTTTTTTAGATAGATAGATAGATAGATAGATAGATAGATAGATAGATAGATAGATAGATAGATAGATAGATAGATAGACTTTGATTTTGTTTAGCATAAGCAAGATTATAATACCAGTAATACCTGGAGGCTGCAGCCAAGAATTCCTCAAGTTATTCTGTATCTGCAGAAAAATCCTGAAAGAAAAAGTGAAGTTATACAATTGGTGTTCTTTACATATTTCAAAATATTACCTCCCAAATAATGTAATGCATGTTTCTTAATTGATAAGAAATATTGAAAAACTCACCTATGATTCTTCAGCATGATGTTGCCTGGACAAAATCTGAACACTTCTAATTCTATCTACTCTATAGCATGTGCATTCAGCCATGGAGGTTGTAAAACTGAGTTTCTTGCATAAATTATAGGGGGTAATTAGGGGGTAATTAGCCACTCTGGAAATGTAATTCGACTATGCTTTACAATGAGCAAATTATATTGCAAAATAAATTCTTGTATATTTATATCTGTGTATTTCAATCTTAAATTAGCATTGCATTTAATTAATAGAGTTTGCAAGAAGAAACTTAAATGTTGGATTATTATTTGGAATATGCCACAATATAGTTATAATTATAGCATGCCTATATTATGATATTGTGTTACATGTAGATCTATACAATTTACAAATTTGACCTGTCTACTTAACTATCTAGTTATCTATTTAGTTATCTATTTATCTATCTTGTTATCTATTTAGTTACCTGTCTTGCTATCTATCTAGTTATCTATTTAGTTGTCTATCTAGTTACATGTAGATAAAAAAAATGCACAAATTGGACCTGTCTACCTATCCATCTAGTTATCTATTTAGTAGTCTAGTCATCTAGTTGTTTAGTTATCTATTCTTCTGTCTAGTTATCTATTTAGTTGTCTATCTAGCTGTCTAACTAGTTAAATGTAGATCCATAAAATTTACAAATAGGACATATCTACTTGTCTGCCTATTTATAAAGTTATCTAGTAATCTGTCTTGTTAACTTATCCATTTTAAAGTGATCTATCTAATGATCCATCAAGTTATCTATCTATCTATCTATCTATCTATCTATCTAAATATCTATCTATCTAAGCATCTATCTATCTATCTAAGCATCTATCTATCCATCTACCCATCTATCCATCCATCCATCTATCTATCTATCTATCTATCTATCTATCTATCTATCTATCTATCTATCTATCTATTTATCTATTTATCTATCTATCTATCTATCTATCTATCTATCTATCTATCTATCTATCTATCTATCTGTCTATCTGTCTATCTGTCTGTCTGTTTATCTATCTATCTACCTGTTTATCTGTCTATTGTTAGTTTGTTAAACAGTTAGTTTGATGGTTAGATTATTAGGAAGTTATAAATGGATCAAAACAACAAAATCAAGTTGTACTTCGGCCAATGACAATA
Organism: Platynereis dumerilii; assembly: GCA_026936325.1. Lineage (NCBI taxonomy): Eukaryota > Metazoa > Annelida > Polychaeta > Phyllodocida > Nereididae > Platynereis > Platynereis dumerilii. The sequence continues at coordinate 13,434,662 of JAPTHN010000016.1, read as the reverse complement.
GATGCATAGATCTGTTTTCCGTATACAAGATTAGAAACACATACTGGGGCACCAAGTTGTTTTTTATTTTGTAGAATTTAATGCAGTTACTTATATAATTATTATGTACACTGTACATACACAAATATATATATATATATATTTCTATCATTTGTTTTTCAAATGTCTGCACAATTTCAAAATGATATATCTATCTATCTATCTATCTATCTATCTATCTATCTATCTATCTATCTATCTATCTATCTATCTATCTAATCTATCTAATCTATCTTTCATCTGCCTTCAGAATTCTAGGGCGCATGATATTGCATTGTCATTTTAACATGTGAAAGATTGGACGGACCTGAGAGGGAACACCATGTGTTGTGTGCTGCTGCAGCCACAAGAGACAAAATGTTGTGCTTTTCAAATTTAGTAAAAAATTCACAGCACAGCAATGGAGGTAGATAGGAAGATGATTTTTGGTGCAAAAGATGCGCATATTTACAGGCTAAGTGGATATAAGCTTTCTATCCTGGTTGTGTTTTTTTTTCTTCATAATAAAGCATTAAGTGGCCGAAAAACAACATTTTTTCCGTTATTTAGTGCCTTTTTTTGCTTAGAGGTCTAAAGTTTGCTATAAATTTTGGGGAAAACAATTTTACCAACACCCATCATCAAGTATATCGTATGTAGATTCCAAAAGTGTGAAACATTAGTTTGTGGGTGAAATAGTTGTTGATTGATGACGAGATACGTTTTAACATGCAAGTCAAAAGAAACACAACTCGCCCTCATGCAATATTAGTCACCTTAGTGCTATAAAAACTGTATATGTATATATGTGCTGTGCGATAACAGTATAATATAACATAATAATTTGGATTAACATTCTATAATTATATCACTTAAATATTGATTCAATATTTTGAAATTGGATTTTTTATATTGAGGTACAAGAAACAGTGAATTTGTATTTTCATAGATCTAGGCATATACACAGCCATTCTGTCATAAGTATAACCCAAAACTTCAAAGCTTTCTTTCACAATCGCTGTGCAATGTTTGATATTATGCCAATTTCATGTAAAATTCTATTGCAGTTTTAAGATTATGAATTGATACATAATTAAGTATAGCATACACTTCCAATAAACGAAAAATTAATTAATCTAATTGGCTTCATTTTAAAACTCCAGGAGAGCCTCAATTGCTTGCTTTACTGAGTCTATACTTTAGCCTTCAGCAACAAAAGAAACATGGGTTTTTCATAGCATTAAAAACAATTTATTTTATGATAACCTCAGGTATTCAACCGCACACATTTTGCTTGAATCAGTCCTTTTGACATTTGCTGTATACACTTTCCATATATTTACAATGTAAGAATAATGTATTTTCAATGTTGCAGAATTACGTTCTTAAATAACGTATTTTTAACGTTTTCATTGTACATATTAGAAACGTTAAACAATGAAGTTAAAAGTTTGACATTGTCATTCAGTTTCAAAATTCAGTTGAAAAACATTTCCTTCAAAATGTTTTTAAGTTGATCATTTACAATGCTTCAATGACACTTTTCAATATGTTCTAAAACAGTCTTGGAAAAATGTTTCTGTGACCATAACGTCAAATGTACAAGCTTCATTAATCTTTTTACATATTTTCGCGACATTGGAATGATGTTTTTTCCACGTTAAAGAAAAACGTTTTCAAAAGGCATATTTCTAACATTTTCTTGAAACAGTTTATAAACGTTAAAAAATGGAGTTAGCAGGTTAATGTTGTCGGTCAGCTCAGAAATTCAGTTGAAAAACGTTTTATTTCAACATTTTGAAACGGATTATAGATAACGTTTTAAAGATGCTTTCAAGTTTATGTTCAGAAACACTTTTGAAATAAGCATTTTTTCAACGCTAAAGCCAGATGTTAAATCGACATTAGAACTTTACCAATATTCATAATGTCAGAATACTGTATTTTATGCCTTACAGAAACTTATTTTCTGGTAACGTATTTTCAACATCTTCATTAAACGTTTTTTCCACGTTAAAGAAATACGTTTTCAAAAAACATATTTCTAACATTTTCTTGAAACATTTTGTCAATGCTAAAGTCAGATGTTAAATAGACATTAGAACTTTATCAACATTCATAATGTCAGAATAACGTATTTTATGCATTACAGAAACTTATTTTCAGGAAACGTATTTTCAACATTTTCATAAAACGTTTTTTCCCCGTTAAAGAAATACGTTTTCAAAAAACATATTTCTAACATTTTTTAAAAACATTTTTTCAATGCTAAAGTCAAATGTTTTATCGACATTAAAACTTTACCCACATTCATTATGTCAGAATAATGTATTTTATGCATTACAGCAACATATTTTCAGGTAACACATTTTCAACATTTTCATTAAACGTTTCAAATATGTTAAACTGTAATGGTTGGAATGAAACGTTTTCCATTAACGTTAAAATTTGGTTAAAAGAACGTTATCAAATAACGGTTTGAGCACCGACCGCTATAAAACCGTTGAAAAACCGTTTGTGTTTGCTGGGTTATGGCATTGATTATTCAAAATAAACTGAACAACAAATTGCCAGTTGAATAAATACTGCATACAACAATCTAAAATTCTATATATAGAAGTCAACATAATATATATATCAGAACTCTGTTAAAGTCACAATATATCAGCATTCACATGATATATCAGTGCTTGCAATATTATAACTCACATGTGCAAACTGCAGAAATATATCAGCTGACAAAGCAGCAAACAAGAGATATCCTGCAGAAATTTTCAGATACAATATCATACACACATGGAGATGAAACCACTGTACAAATAAACATCACAAACATGGGGTGTACTTACCCTGTTACTCTTGAGCAGTGGAGTAAATCACAATAACATTCCGAAGTCAAATTTCAATGCTAAATAGGCAAATCCAATTATCAGATGCCTATATTATAGAGCACATCCAATCTGGAACAGTAGAACACAAATTGCTTCTCTGTGGTGCACATGGTGTGTATATATGCAAGCTACTGGGCATGCGAAACAGCATACACATATGACTAAGTTTTCCCATAGGATCAGTGATCACCATATATAAATACTGGCTTCCCATTGGTCCATATAGAACTGGGTCGTTGTGCTCCAATTAACAGCCATTCACTGGATGAAAACATGGTCCACATATTGTCAACAACCATATACAGCCAAACACGCCCCAGTTTTATTGACTGATAACAATATATATTGGTTGCTAAGGTGTTCGACTGTAAACATTCATACTAAGCAGAAGGGGAACAAAGCAGAATTTATTCAAAACTTTAATACTCTAATACTGCTTCGGCTATCAGCAGGTGGTGCCACTTTAATTTATGCTCTGGTAGTAGCAGACATTCAGGAGCTGCGTACATTTCAGCTGGGTGCCATTCAAATGCAGCCTAACATAGACAGTAATTTGTATCATTGTCTGTGCTGGGCAAGTTACAGATCCCACACATGGGGTAAAAATGGCCAATGAATAACACGACACCACACCCCATGCAACTGACTCGGCAGGGTTCATGAGCAGCATGATGCAGACTGGCGATCCTGTTTGACTCATCAATCAATACCAGATGCTCATTGCATAATGCATATTGCAAAATGCATACCAGAGAAGATATTTGGGGGAAATCGACAACATTGGAAGAACTCAGCTTGAAAATCCTTCATAAAAGAAAAATTGGGAGGGGGGGGGGTTGTGGGTACTCCCGGGACAAACTTAGTTTTTCATGTGCAAAACAACAAACTATTAATTCATGCATGAAGCAGCAGCAAATTTTCTAATAACAATTAGTTTTAAATTATGGTATCCCGTCAGCTAAAAGTAAATACCATTTCTAAGAGGGGGTAGGGACACGGGAGGGTACTAAAAATCCGCTTAAAACCTATCACATTTGTTTGTTAACTTTTGACAAAACTCCCAACCCTGATGAATTAAATCCCTTTAAACATTTTTAACAGGCCCCTTTGCCAACACCAGGCCACTCTGGGCTTCTCAGACAGCAGTTAGTTTCTGTGTAGTGCTCCACCTTGTGGTGTTTTAATAAATTGACACTCTCAAGCAATAAACATTTGAGATGGATAGTGCCTGTGATATGACTCAAAATATATTGAAAGCCCCTTCATTTGTTTGATGTTTTATGGAAAACTGTTGAATTGTATGAATTATATTATATGGACTTACGGTGGTAACGTCGTCAGCAAATTCAGTTTTAAAAAAGGTGTCACCGTGTGGAATATTCGGAATTTCACTCCAGAGGTGCAAGAATTCTACTTACTTATTCATAGTCAGGAGCCATTTTCAGGAATTCAAAGTGGTTGAGGCATTTTAGAGTAGAAATGGGCATCCACTTGGAATAAGTCAATTTGAGTATGCCGATTTCGAATTTTGAGGATGCCCGATCGTATCTCCATTATTAAGCCCTCAAAATGGCCGAAAACAATATGGCCGCCAAAATTACTTTATTCAGGATAACTTGGTCCCTAATTGCACTAGAGAGGTGATCTTTGAGTCTTTTTCTATGTTTTGGCACATGAGGAATCTAATAAGAATATTTCCAAATGTCCTAGAGCAATATTTCATTAATAATCAGTCCTTATAATGACGAAAAACAATATGGCCGCCGAAATTGCTTCATATAAGCATAACTTGGCTGTTAATTGCATTAGGGAGGTGATCTTTGACTCTTTTTCCATGTTTTGGCAGATGAGAAATCTAATAGGAATGTTTCCAAATACCCCAGAGCAATATTTCATTAATTAATAATCAGACCTTATAATGACCAAAAACAAGATGGTCGCCAAAAATTACATGTACTTTTTACTTCATAGTTGTAACCTTGATAAAGTAACGAGCAAATCCAAATTCTGTTGAACTGTACACAAATTACCACCACTGGCAGGGTGGCACAGTGGTTAGTTCAGTTTCCAGTGGTAGTGAATCTTCTTGATTCCAATTCAGTGGGTAAAAGATTTGGTAGACCTTCAGAAAAGAAAATATCTGCCAGGGTGTTCTCAGACCAACATTTGGTCATCTTTTGTATCCAAAGCAAGGAACAGATCCAACTCTTAATTTAAAGGAAAGGTTTATGTTTAGTGGACCTGCTGGAGCCTTTATATTTTCCTTAAATTTAATCATTCATATGAAGTTAATTGTTCAAGCATTGCCTATGACATTTGCAACTGTCAAGGCATGGCAACTATGATTTACAGCCGCCACATCGAACTGTAGAGCACTCTTTCTGGCAGCTTACAAGCTGTAGACATCTGTCTGGACAGGTTCAAGTGTGGAAAGTACAGGCTTTAGTATATTCTGATCTTTTATCCAACCACTTTCAGTTGGAGGTATAATTTCAGGACATGACTCTTATACTTTCAGCCACACCATACTCCAATGATGAGCCCTCATGATATGGAACTTAAGGGCATCTGATTGCTAGGGGAAAGTGTTCAGCCTTGTGTCCTCTCTTAAACAACACTGACCTTGCTTCATCTGTGGTGGTGGAATCAGTTTGTACACTTTACAAATGAACAACTCAATCTTGCAGCAACTGAGTGGTCAATGAACCTCTCCCGAGATCAGAAAGTAGCTTAGATTTTTCAAGTAAAATGCCAAAGGCAGTTCTCTTGCTATGTCCAGCCAGAAATGATGTGGAGTCAGAGCCAGTGAGGGCTTGGAAAGACAACAGAGAAAGAGCCGTGTCCGGTTGCAAGTTCCAACCTTGAACACCGCATTTACAAAGATGAAATTTGGCTTTTTGCTGTTCCAGCCTTCGTCCAGACTTCTGTTGATGCTGTGATTATGAGCAAGAAGCACTGAAAAGGCATCAGTATCTCCTACAGACTACAATGCATAGCCTTAAGATAATGCAGATCCAAATCTGATCTGTTGCATAGAATATATGTTGCCTCATCTAAACCACCAGATATTGTGACTACTTTGTCAACTGGAGCCTTCTCCACCAAGGCAAGAACAGGAATTTGAAAAGGTCAGCCTAGTCGGCAGAATTGGAGAGAAAACCTTGCCAGTTCTGTGGTAAAGTAAACTAGGATGCTCCATTAGCCTGCGAATTACCATTCCCTTTTATTAAAATGTCTTTATTCGGTCAAATACCACATCAATCATAATGCGTTTAAAGTGACATCCACATCCAACCACTACATTAAAAATACAAGTTGGCATAGTCACCAAAAGTGCTAAATGCTTGATTCTGTGGTTTTCCAATTGATACAACTAATGTCTGTCCATCAAGGAGCGAAGTGGTGGTTTAGATGAGGCAACAGACATTCTTTGCAAAATATCAGATGTGGATCTGCTTGATCTTATGAATACGCATGAGGAAGCTGACACATGTTTGTTGGTCCATTGCAACCATACAGATTTCTCCTCGCTTGTAGTCTGAAGGAGAGATACTGATGCCTTCTTAGTGCTTGTTGCTCACAATCACAGCATCAACAAAAGTCTGGACGAAGGCTGGAACCAGCCGAAAGCCAAATTTCATCTCTGTAAATGCCGTTGTCCAAGGTTGGAACTTGCAACCAGACACGGCTCTTTCTCTGTTGTCTTTCCAAGCCCTCACTGGCTCTGACTCCACATCATTTCTGGCTGGACATAGCAAGAGAACTGGCAGATATTTTCTTTTCTGAAGGTCTACCAAATCTTTTACCCACTTAATTGGAATCAAGAAGATTCACTACCACAACTGGAAACTGAACTAACCACTGTGCCACCCTGCCAGTGGTGGTAATTTGTGTACAGTTCAACAGAATTTGGATTTGCTCGTTACTTTAGCAAGGTTACAACTATGAAGTAAAAAGTACACGTAATTTTTGGCGACCATCTTGTTTTTCGTCATTATAAGTTCTGATTATTAATGAAATATTGCTCTGAGGTATTTGGAAACATTCTTATTAGATTCCTCATCTGCCAAAACATGGAAAAAGACTCAAAGATCACCTCTCTAATGCAATTAACAGCCAAGTTATGCTTATATGAAGCAATTTCGGTGGCCATATTGTTTTTCGTCATTATAAGGACTGATTATTAATGAAATATTGCTCTGGGACATTTGAAAATATTCTTATTAGATCCCTCATGTGCCAAAACATAGAAAAGGACTCAAAGATCACCTCTCTAGTGCAATTAGGGGCCAAGTTATGCTTATATGAAGCAATTTCGGTGGCCATATTGTTTTTCGTCATTATAAGGACTGATTATTAATGAAATATTGCTCTGGGACATTTGAAAATATTCTTATTAGATCCCTCATGTGCCAAAACATAGAAAAGGACTCAAAGATCACCTCTCTAGTGCAATTAGGGGCCAAGTTATGCTTGAATGAAGTAATTTTGGCGGCCATATTGTTTTCGGCCATTTTGAGGGCTTAATAATAAAGATACGATCGGGCATCCTCAAAATTCGAAATCGGCATACTCAAATTGACTTATTCCAGGTGGATGCCCATTTCTACTCTAAAATGCCTCAACCACTTTAACTAAGGCCTTTTTCTGAATTTGGCTCCTGACTATTCACTCTCTGGTTTATGGGAAGCCCATAAAACACTTGTAAATTGCAGACAGAAATGTTTAGCAATTCAGAATCATTTGTTCATTTACAACTTGAAGTGTCAAAAGTGATATTAAAAGTAGGGGAGACTTGGGCTATTTGAAGTTTCCATTTTTTGTCAAGTTCTACTGAGTTTATGGTAGTAGATACAGGTACAAAATATTGGAAAGTTCTAGCTACAGTATTCACCTCAACATTCCAGGGAACAACTTTTTCTAAAATATTAACAAGTTTTCACCATGAGCTGGAAAATACATGTACCAAGAGACCAAATGTTTCAACTAACCCCGGGGCTGGGGTTAGTTGAAATGCAACATGGGGTTAGTTGAATCATTGAGAATAAACATGCAAAAATCACATTTACTGTTCAAACTTTGTTCAATAAAGATTTATAATACAACGACTGATTCCTTAAAAGCAATTAGGTTTCACTTTAGGATCGAATGACGCGTTTCAGGATTTAAAGCAAAAAAATAGGAAAAGCAGCAAATCAACTTGAAAGAAATGTTCAAATTTTTGGAAATAATCAGAATAGTTGTGCAGTATAAAAAGTAATAAAATACTTCAAACAGACAAGCAACTTGAGATCAAAGAGCTTTTGTAAGGAGACAAGTCATTCGGGAAATGGCTTTTTGGGTTCTGTGTTTTTCCAGCATGGTATTAAGTTGTGTCAGCTTCATTACAATGTCAGCAAATGGCTGCTGAAAATAACTTATTCACATGTATTGCCATATATATATGCAAAGGTACTCTACTTGTTCTGCTTTAAGACAATAATATTTTAGAGTTGCCAGAAGAATATGTCACTCAAGGGCTATTGTTCAACACTGTCGTTTAGCAATTAACACTCCTTAAATTAAGGGCTGCTTGGGATTTTTCAGCAGGCTCTTATATATATGATATCCTATTTCCTATTTTCTGTTTTCACTTTCTGGTAGGCTTTATACTCCGATAATCAATATCTGCCGAAAAGAACCACAAGTATTGTTGAAAGTGAAATGAACATGACACACTTTTTAAAATTGTTTTTGTGTTACATGTATTTATATCATTATTATTTTAAACAGTTACATTACAACCTTTCATATACATATTGAATATGAAATAAAAATTAAAGTTAGTAACCAGTACCTATAATATTCACAAAAACTTTCAGAGTGCTGTGCGAATTTCATGGCTGTTGATAAATGTAATAGAGTTACATGTCTTACTGCAACTTGGTCTTTGGTCATTTGGTACTCCTGCTTGTCCTACATTTTCGCAGTTTTACCTACAGGTGGCCTTGACATTGGTGTGATATTGTTGACAGCACGTGGAATGAGGGACAGTGACAGCTCGATAAATCAAATTTATGACAATCACCAGGCAAATGGTAAGAAATTGGTTAGTATTGTGAGTTTATTAATTTGAAACTGGGGCTGGGCCATGCCCGAAGGTGCATGTTTGAAAATGTATGCACGTATGTTGTTATAATGTAGGCCAAGTCTCAGTCTACTTGAAGCAGCTAGGCAGCTCAACGAACAGCCATTTGGAGCAGCTCCTAACAGCATTCACACATGTATGGACCAATATTCATTACAGTTAGTCAGTTTGTCATGCGGAAAGATTTATAAGGCAATTTCTGTGTGAAATGTGCTCATTGGTGATGATAGCTGGCAGAGCCGATGAATCACGATGAACAAGATTTGTCATAAGTTTATAAGTTATAACATATTTTAGTCAAGAATCAGATTTGGTCATGACTGCAAGTGTGCTCTTTGTCACCTGGATGATTTTCTCAGTTTTTAATGGAGGTGTGTACACTTCTCCAAACTCCAAGGCTCAATGGTCTTCTACTTCGTCAATGAAGTGCCGTTTATATTCATAGTCAGGAGCCAAATTCAGAAAAAGGCCTTAGTTAAAGTGGTTGAGGCATTTTAGAGTAGAAATGGGCATCCACCTGGAATAAGTCAATTTGAGTATGCCGATTTCGAATTTTGAGGATGCCCGATCGTATCTTTATTATTAAGCCCTCAAAATGGCCGAAAACAATATGGCCGCCAAAATTACTTGATTCAAGCATAACTTGGCCCCTAATTGCACTAGAGAGGTGATCTTTGAGTCCTTTTCTATGTTTTGGCACATGAGGGATCTAATAAGAATATTTTCAAATGTCCCAGAGCAATATTTCATTAATAATCAGTCCTTATAATGACGAAAAACAATATGGCCACCGAAATTGCTTCATATAAGCATAACTTGGCCCCTAATTGCACTAGAGAGGTGATCTTTGAGTCCTTTTCTATGTTTTGGCACATGAGGGATCTAATAAGAATATTTTCAAATGTCCCAGAGCAATATTTCATTAATAATCAGTCCTTATAATGACGAAAAACAATATGGCCGCCGAAATTGCTTCATATAAGCATAACTTGGCTGTTAATTGCATTAGAGAGGTGATCTTTGAGTCTTTTTCCATGTTTTGGCAGATGAGGAATCTAATAAGAATGTTTCCAAATACCTCAGAGCAATATTTCATTAATAATCAGAACTTATAATGACGAAAAACAAGATGGTCCCCAAAAATTACGTGTACTTTTTACTTCATAGTTGTAACCTTGCTAAAGTAACGAGCAAATCCAAATTCTGTTGAACTGTACACAAATTACCACCACTGGCAGGGTGGCACAGTGGTTAGTTCAGTTTCCAGTTGTGGTAGTGAATCTTCTTGATTCCAATTAAGTGGGTAAAAGATTTGGTAGACCTTCAGAAAAGAAAATATCTGCCAGGGTGTTCTCAGACTAACATTTGGTCATCTTTTGTATCCAAAGCAAGGAACAGATCCAACTCTTAATTTAAAGGAAAGGTTTATGTTTAGTGGACCTGCTGGAGCCTTTATATTTTCCTTAAGGTGGCTCGCTACTCATGGTGCAGCAATGGCGGCGTCACCATAGCAACAACAGCCTGCTGAGCTCTGTGGACTGCTTTTTTGGTTTTTTACAATTCCGTGGGACTGCCACTTCGTTTGTCATTTGCGTCACTTCTATTAGGGTTAGAAACTTCTGGTTTGAAGCATTAGATGCGCTATGAACAGCACTATAACATGCCAGAGATTTAGCTTTAAGGTCCGAATAGAAACGTTTTACACGCGATTTTCGGCAAGCAGATCTAATTTCTAAAAATTGACTTTGAGATATAAATAAATTTTTATCTCAATTTCTATCGCGGTAGCAAACCTTCTCTTATACATTTTATTGTTCCTAACAATATTTGGAAATTAATGACAAAAAAATGAGAAATCCTACCCCGTCAATTTTTTTTAGCGCCATGGTTTATAAAAAAAATTAAAATTGTCAAAATCAAAACTTTTATTCCGAGCCCCTTGGAAAGTCCTTTAAACTAAAAATATCTCATAGAAATTGTAATCAGCAGTTCCATTGAAGTTTTTTCTTCAATTTCATGCTTCATTTCATAATATGGGATGCATGACCACTGAATGGCAGGACAAACTTCACAGAAAGAAAGATAAGAAAAATATTGAGTTTTTCAGGTTTGCGTGGACTGACTTTCTTGTACATAACCTTAAATATTTTGAAAAAAAGGCTGGTTGCGACCACTTTTTTTTACATATCCTTGCTATAAACTATATTTTGGATCATTCTAAACTATTTTTGAGAAATCCTATCTTAGAAAGTTCACGAGTATCGAGCCACCTTAAATTTAATCATTCATATGAAGTTAATTGTTCAAGCATTGCCTATGACATTTGCAACTGTCAAGGCATGGCAACTATGATTTACAGCCGCCACATCGAACTGTAGAGCACTCTTTCTGGCAGCTTACAAGCTGTAGACATCTGTCTGGACAGGTTCAAGTGTGGAAAGTACAGGCTTTAGTATATTCTGATCTTTTATCCAACCACTTTCAGTTGGAGGTATAATTTCAGGACATGACTCTTATACTTTCAGCCACACCATACTCCAATGATGAGCCCTCATGATATGGAACTTAAGGGCATCTGATTGCTAGGGGAAAGTGTTCAGCCTTGTGTCCTCTCTTAAACAACACTGACCTTGCTTCATCTGTGGTGGTGAAATCAGTTTGTACACTTTACAAATGAACAACTCAATCTTGCAGCAACTGAGTGGTCAATGAACCTCTCCCGAGATCAGAAAGTAGCTTAGATTTTTCAAGTAAAATGCCAAAGGCAGTTCTCTTGCTATGTCCAGCCAGAAATGATGTGGAGTCAGAGCCAGTGAGGGCTTGGAAAGACAACAGAGAAAGAGCCGTGTCCGGTTGCAAGTTCCAACCTTGAACACCGCATTTACAAAGATGAAATTTGGCTTTTTGCTGTTCCAGCCTTCGTCCAGACTTCTGTTGATGCTGTGATTATGAGCAAGAAGCACTGAAAAGGCATCAGTATCTCCTACAGACTACAATGCATAGCCTTAAGATAATGCAGATCCACATCTGATCTGTTGCATAGAATATATGTTGCCTCATCTAAACCACCAGATATTGTGACTACTTTGTCAACTGGAGCCTTCTCCACCAAGGCAAGAACAGGAATTTGAAAAGGTCAGCCTAGTCGGCAGAATTGGAGAGAAAACCTTGCCAGTTCTGTGGTAAAGTAAACTAGGATGCTCCATTAGCCTGCGAATTACCATTCCCTTTTATTAAAATGTCTTTATTCGGTCAAATACCACATCAATCATAATGCGTTTAAAGTGACATCCACATCCAACCACTACATTAAAAATACAAGTTGGCATAGTCACCAAAAGTGCTAAATGCTTGATTCTGTGGTTTTCCAATTGATACAACTAATGTCTGTCCATCAAGGAGCGAAGTGGTGGTTTAGATGAGGCAACAGACATTCTTTGCAAAATATCAGATGTGGATCTGCTTGATCTTATGAATACGCATGAGGAAGCTGACACATGTTTGTTGGTCCATTGCAACCATACAGATTTCTCCTCGCTTGTAGTCTGAAGGAGAGATACTGATGCCTTCTTAGTGCTTGTTGCTCACAATCACAGCATCAACAAAAGTCTGGACGAAGGCTGGAACCAGCCGAAAGCCAAATTTCATCTCTGTAAATGCCGCTGTCCAAGGTTGGAACTTGCAACCAGACACGGCTCTTTCTCTGTTGTCTTTCCAAGCCCTCACTGGCTCTGACTCCACATCATTTCTGGCTGGACATAGCAAGAGAACTGCCTTTGGCATTTTACTTGAAAATTCTAAGCTACTTTCTGATCTTTGGAGAGGTTCATTGATCACTAAGTTGCTGCAAGATTGTGAGTTGTTCATTTGCAAAGTTTACTAACTGATTCAACCACCACAGATTAAGCAAGGTCAGCGTTGTTAAGGGAGGGACACAAGGCTGAACACTTGCCCCTAACATCAAATGCCCTTAAGTTCAATAAATTTTTATGAGGGCTCATTATCGGAGCATGGTAAGGCTGAAAGTAACAGAGCCATATCCTGAAATTGTACATCCAACCGAAAGTGGTTGGATAAAAAATCAGAATATACTGAAGCCTGTACTTTCCAAACAGATGTCTACAGCTTGTAAGCTGCAGCTGCCAGAAAGAGTGCTCTACAGTTCGACGTGGTGGCTGTAAATCATAGTTGCCATGCCTTGACAGTTGCAAATGTCATAGGCAATGCTTGAACAATTAACTTCATATGAATGATTAAATTTAAGGAAAATATAAAGGCTCCAGCAGGTCCACTAAACATAAACCTTTCCTTTAAGTTAAGAGTTGGATCTGTTCCTTGCTTTGGATACAAAAGATGACCAAATGTTAGTCTGAGAACACCCTGGCAGATATTTTCTTTTCTGAAGGTCTACCAAATCTTTTACCCACTGAATTGGAATCAAGAAGATTCACTACCACTGGAAACTGAACTAACCACTGTGCCACCCTGCCAGTGGTGGTAATTTGTGTACAGTTCAACAGAATTTGGATTTGCTCGTTACTTTATCAAGGTTACAACTATGAAGTAAAAAGTACATGTAATTTTTGGCGACCATCTTGTTTTTGGTCATTATAAGGTCTGATTATTAATTAATGAAATATTGCTCTGGGGTATTTGGAAACATTCCTATTAGATTTCTCATCTGCCAAAACATGGAAAAAGAGTCAAAGATCACCTCCCTAATGCAATTAACAGCCAAGTTATGCTTATATGAAGCAATTTCGGCGGCCATATTGTTTTTCGTCATTATAAGGACTGATTATTAATGAAATATTGCTCTAGGACATTTGGAAATATTCTTATTAGATTCCTCATGTGCCAAAACATAGAAAAAGACTCAAAGATCACCTCTCTAGTGCAATTAGGGACCAAGTTATCCTGAATAAAGTAATTTTGGCGGCCATATTGTTTTCGGCCATTTTGAGGGCTTAATAATGGAGATACGATTGGGCATCCTCAAAATTCGAAATCGGCATACTCAAATTGACTTATTCCAAGTGGATGCCCATTTCTACTCTAAAATGCCTCAACCACTTTGAATTCCTGAAAATGGCTCCTGACTATCACACCTATCAATACACAACCTCAAAGGTCACTCAGTGACTTTCTCAACTGAAGCCATCCACATCATTTTCACATAGATAACTTCCCTTCATCAAGCAATTTATACACTCATCAAAAGTCATATTTCTGCCTCATTTCACTTTCGCAATTTAGCTATGTCATGTGTATACATGTGTAATATTAAAACCTAAATAACTTCAACCATTGTCCATTCTTTCTCATTAATAAAACCATTTTTTACCATGGGAAATTTCTAGTTGGTTTATATTTTGCAAAAACATAACAGATCTTTGGTTATCTACACATGTTAAAATCACTCGAGAAGAGCCCATCAGTTGCCTTAATTGGCTCTTCGTCAAGCCAGTAAACTAACACTGTATTATAATAGAAGTTCACAAGAACTTGGTTATTTATCACTTGCTAAGAAATGAGGTTTTGTTACACCTCACAAATTAACAAAAGCAGGTTTATGCGCAAAACCTAAATTCAGATAGCTGTCAATTCGTTTGATACATTGGTTGACAATTGGAAGTACATGTCTGTTCTTCCTTGATTTTCACATCATTTGAGATAAGATGAATCCATGCTCCCACCAGTCAACTATGCTTTTTGTCGAACCATGCGACTAAGGATGCGACTATTGGATTTTCGGGGGAAAGGTTGTTCCTACCAACAGCTGTCTTTATGAGATCATTAAAACCGAAAGCTTATAGTCTTGCTTGGATCCACTACTATACAGGCAGGTATCACACATTGTGTATTGGCCACTGTGCCTAAACTATTGCACTTGTTTATATAACATTTGGCTCATGAATAGGTCTTTTAGACTATATGTCTTTTGGTGTTCGTATTAAAGCAATCAGTACAGTTTTTGCAAAATATTGGAAATTAAAAATAATTAATGTTTTTCCTGGAGCAGAACTCCGAAAAAGTTGTACCTATGAACATAAAAATCTGCCATATTGTTTCTCTAAATGCTCATACAAAAATTAGTAACAGCAAATTCAGCAAAAGTGTGAAAAAAATGTTGTTTTTTCAATGCTCCATGATTCCGTCAATTTTGGAGTTAGAAGTCTGAAATTGTGCATTAGATCTCTAAATTATACCTCTTTAAATAAAGTTACTTGGAGGGCTATTTTCTGCCCTGGGAAATCCTTTGAAATTTTCATAAAAACAAAAAAAATGGAATATTAGGATTTCTGATATTTCTCTCAAATTTTGGTTTCTCGCAAATTCATGTTAATGAATGAATTGGTAAAGTTCAATAAATATTTTATTTTAGTTAAACTTATTAGTAACTTTCATAACCATATAAAGATAAGCCTACTATAGTTTAGAGTAAGTTATGTGTTGGAAATCAGTTTTGTCTGAGCCCATTGGATTTTGATCGGTGTGCGGTAATTGTTGTATCCATTGTTCCATACTGAGACTGTTAATTCTATTAGTGGATAGAGTATGTCTTACTCTAAGATTCCCAGTCTTCTCATTCGTTATCATATGATAGTCAGTAGTCACCATGCAAAATGAATGTGCAGCTCCTTCCGTAAAAAGGAGGTTTTACCTGGCAGATGACACATTTGCATGCATCATTTTAAAGCTCTTTCCAAGTTCTTCAGTGAAATGCATTCTTTTCCATATCGCCTATGATACAAGTTATTTTGGTATTCTAATAGTGGCAGGTTGGGAATGAATTATCCAGTGATCAAGAAAGGTGAAATTGAAAAAACATGAGAGTGTTTCGTGTTTCAGAAGAGATTTTTGACACTGACAGCAACATTTATTTAGCGTTTGGAGGGTTGACAGTTGTAGTAACCAGGAACCAAAGTGCCAAATGAAGGCTTACATCAATGGCTACTTATCCATATCCATTTGATGGGTTAGAAAGGAGTTACATGGTGAGAAGGACAGGCGGAATTGAAAATATATGGGAGAATTATTTGTTTACGAGGAGATTCTTGACACTGACCGCAACATTTATTTAGCTTTTAGAGGGTTGACAGTTGTAGTAACAAGGAACCAAGGTGCCAAATGAAGCCTTACATCAAGAGCTGTCCATCCACATTTGTTTTGTAGGGTTAGGAATGATTTATAAGGTGATTAGGACAGGTGGAATTGAAAATACATGGGAGAGTTTTGTGTTTCCGAGGAGATTTTTGACACTGACTGCAACATTTATTTTGCTTTTAGAGGGTTGACAGTTGTAGTAACAAGGACCAAAGTTGCCAAACGAAGCCTTACATCAAGGACTATGTATCCACATTTGTTTTGTTGGGTTAGGATTAGGAATGATTTTTGTGGTGATTAGGACAGGTGGAATTGAAAATACATGGGAGAATTTTGTGTTTCCGAGGAGATTTTTGACACTGACTGCAACATTTATTTGGCTTTTGAAGGGTTGAAAACTGCAATAACAAGGAAACCAATGTGCCAAATGCAAGCCTACATCAAGGGCTATTGATCCATATCCATTTTGGTGGGTTAGGAATGAGTAATATGGTGCTTAGTACAGGGGGAATTGAAAATACAGGGGAGAATTTTGTGTTTCCGAGGAGATTTTTGACACTGACTGCAACATTTATTTGGCTTTTGAAGGGTTGAAAACTGCAATAACAAGGAAACCAATGTGCCAAATGCAAGCCTACATCAAGGGCTATTGATCCATATCCATTTTGGTGGGTTAGGAATGAGTAATATGGTGCTTAGTACAGGGGGAATTGAAAATACATGGGAGAGTTTTGTGTTTACGAGGAGATTTTTGACACTGACCGCAACATTCATTTAGCTTTTGGAGGATTGAAAATGTAGTAACAAGGAAAACAATGTGCCAAATGCAAGCTTACATCAATGGCTGTCTATCCATATCTATTTTGATGGGTTAGAAATGAGTTATATGGTGATTAGGACAGGCGGAATCGAAAAAACATGGGAGAAGTTTGTGTTTCCGAGGAGATTTTTGACACTGACCATAACATTTATTTAGCTTTTAGAGGGTTGACAGTTGTAGTGACAAGGAACAAAGTTGCCAAATGAAGCCTTACATCAAGGGCTATGTATCCAGTGTATCCACATTTGTTTTGTTCGGTTAGGAATGATTTTTGTGGTGTTTAGGACAGGTGGAATTGAAAATACATGGGAGAATTTTGTGTTTCCGAGGAGATTTTTGACACTTACTAAAACATTTATTTGGCTTTTGGAGGGTTGAAAACTGTAGTAACAAGTAAACCAATGTGCCAAATGCAAGCTTACATCAAGGGCTATTTAGCCATATCCATTTTGATGGGTTAGGAATGAGTTATATGGTGATTAGGATAGGCGGAATTGAAAATACATGGGAGATGATTTATGGCCACAGGGCTGGATTTCATTGGGGGTCAAAAATGTAGGAATGGATGTATGCACGACTTTATATTGCACTATTGCTTTGAATACATTCTTGTGCCAAAGTCCAGAAAATTTCATCACAAAATTACTGACGGTTGTGGACATAATCTTAAAAGTACATTGAAAAACGTGAATTTTTCACTATTTTAGCGTGACATCACATTTTTCTTCACTTGAATTATTTCAGGTGTATGAAATTTGACATATCTCATTGTCGTTTTCTTAATTTTCCTTTAATTTCTATGTCGAAAGGCTTCATAAATTCGTTGAAACAAGTATATTTATGTGCTTGTTTTGACATCAATGAATTCTTCATGTTCAAAGGTTGACTTCGTGTTCAAAGGTTGACTTCAAAAAATTGAGTCAAATTTGAAGCTTCCTAATCTGGGATGTTGTAATTTCCCTTTTACACATGTCAGTTGAATCTTTTGGCCATTAAGATCTAGTATAATATCTACTTAGTTGTTTTGGAGCCTTTCAAGCTTGTAAAAAATTCATTTCATGAAAAAATTCCAATGAATATGAGGGAAGGTGCATGTGTCGCACGCGTAACGCAAGGAGTACTTTCATGCGACAAAAAGCTATGAAAGCTCTGATTTTAACCTGGATTGGCTTGAAACATAGTAAATCTATGAAGCGTCAATAAACTATGAACTAATACATGTTGGTGACTGATACCTGGCAGTAAAATACAAAAATTACTTTGTCGCACGTGCAACGCTCACAAAAAAATTGATCATATTCAAATTTTTTTCCTGTAAATAGTGGAGGCTGTGGAGCCATGATACTAATATTACCTGTTTTATCAATTACCACACAATTTTAGTAGTTTGAACATGTTTCATGACCTAGCCAATAATATAATGGCATTTATGAAGTTTTTAGAAAATTCGGGGCCAAATTGACTATAAAGGCAATATCCGATCAAAAAACACCCTTTTCATTCGAAATGGTTGTACTTTTCCATCAGTTATGATTTATCATATGATATAAAATTGATTGTAAGCAAAACCAGAACATTTTTTGCAATTTCATGCGACATCATTACTCAAAATCAGGATTATATCTGAAAAAAGGGCCAAAAATCATGTTTCTTCCGTCTTTTGCTGAGTTAATGCTCACTTTAGTGGCACTTATTTGGTATGAATTTGAAGCCAACATCCAGACCCATAACATAGGACAGTTGAAATCATTTTAAAGGAACACGTATGTTTCTGAGGCAAATTTAATTACGTTTTTGAAAAAATTATGCTGAAAATTTATCAAAAATACTTTTGATGTATTGGAATGAAAACTGCCCTGAAGACTCTACACTACCTGCCCTATGTTATCATATTAAGAAATTTGATTTACTTCGATGATAAATTGACATTTAGTTCAGTTTTTAGCCTGGCTCACCAGGCTAATTCAGGAGTAATGGTCTGAAAATATTGTCTGTCAACTCTACTGTTCAATAACTACAAGTTCAATATATCTGTTTTTGTGTTTTATTGGTTTGTTAGGGTAGCTAGATGTATGGAAATTACTTTTTTTTTCAATTTCCTTCAAAAAAAAATTTTTCCCAAATTTTTTTTTTTCCAAGATTTGAAAAAAAAAAAATTCAACTTTTTTTCAATTACACATTTTTTTTTTTTTTTCAAAAAGAGGAAATCAGGCAACTTCTGTTTTTCAAAATTTAAACATTTTTTTCTCCAAGATTTAAAATTTTTTTTCCTAAATTAAAAAAAAAGAAAAAAATTGTTTTCCTATATTAAAAAAAAAACAATTTTTTTCAATTTCGCCAATTTTTTCAAAGGAGGAAATTGGGCGACAGATTCTTTTCGTGGTTATTTGGATATTATTTTGTTCATGGAACAACCACAATAACAGCACTTCACTTGCCGCAATTCAGAACCACCTTTCTCTGCCATTTCCAAAAAAGTAGACTTAACTATTTCACCAGCATTGCTACATATTTTGCCGTCATCACTGTCACATATTTTGCCGTCATCACTGCCACTTGAGCCAGGCTTTGAATCCGCGGATTATTGTCTTTTGTAGCCATGGAAATAAAAACTTTTAAATATTCGGTATTATTCTGCTATCATCAGTCATTCCCACTGGTTGGAACTATATGGTAAATATAGTTTCTTGAACCTAGATATTTTCTTGACAAAACTGCATGGTCATTGGATAAAAAAATACGTTATAAAATTTTGATGGTCATGTCACACTTTGGCTTCATTATTTTTGAGATAGGCCTTACTTGACCTGTATGATCTATCAAATTTTGTTTAAAGAACCAACAGGTTTCAAGTTTTAAAATAATCCTTCTTTTATTAATGTAATACTGGTTCACATGCCAAGATGATTTCATGGTAGTATTGCTTTTGACACATGACTTAGTGATTGTCATAAAATGATGCATGTACGAAAATGCATGCTACGGTCTCGGTGCCTCCCTCATAAGCTATATTATCGAAGCCTCAAAAAGTTTAGTGCAGACCAGTTCCAGGCTGATATCCAAGGCGTGCCACTTCATGCTTTTGAATGCTTTGATGATTTAGATAATATTGCTTGGGCTTATCAGTCAGCTATAACTGATGTAATTTTAAAACAGCCATGCCATAAAACGGGGTTACTTTGGCCGCACTGTACTACTTTTGCTGCCAAATGAGAAAAAGATTCAGTATCCTGTATCACTCAAACCAATATACAGTTGAGGTCAAATGCATTCATACAGCGAGGGCTGCTGTTTTCAAAGATATGTGGCATCGTAAAATCTACCTATATTGGAATGAAAACACTTCAGATTATTTGTTGCACATGATTGTTTTTCAACTCATGGCAGTGAAAAAACCAGAATCATATATAGTTTGCAGTTGTTAAGAGGCTCTGAATTCAAAATGTCCAAAATGTGGTGGGTCAAAAGAAATCATACACTTGGACTTTTCTCCAATATATGCAAAATGAGCATTGGTAAACCAACTAAACAATGGAAATGGATGTCAGAAAGTGATGCCTCAATGTCTGATGAGGTTTTGTTTATTTCTGAAGGGCAACAAATTGACTGACCTGGTTTTTCCCGTGGGATGTGATAAGTTACTGCTCACATATTTTATATGAAGTTTCAAAATATTTTGGATGAAAAAAAAAAAAACACGCAGAAAATGCATCGAAATAATGGCAATCAAATTCAGAGAGTCTGGGCGCTGATATCATGTGGTATGTGAACAATTTAACAGGCCAATGTCTTCATCTAGATGACCATCGAGGGCTCTGCAGACTGTCGGTCAACAGAATCATTGCTTAAATAGTAAATAGATGGGACCTATCTGCAAAACAAGAATGCATTTTGGTCAAAAAGGTGGATCACACACCAAAATTAACAAAGAAGGAGAACTTTCTGTGGAGAGTTAAAGGCATAGTGGACAGAGGTTTGGGTAAGCATTGTTAAACACACTTTGCCTCAACACAGCCTGATGGCCTTCAATGCAATAAAAATGTCACTTCATCTGGTTTCTAGTACAGTCGAGATTCATAACCTATTCCAAAAATCTTTCTCTTACTTCATCATGCCTGTAAAGGATGGCGCTGCGAGCACTGTTTTCAAAATGGATGTTCTTGCCAGATTTGACAATTTTGCAAGGTGAAAATGTGGATTTATGGGTTTATGTCAACCTTTGGTGAGTGTTTCAATAGCCATATCTTTAACTCTGATTGCAATTAAGAATCGGCTGCTATTATGACAATCACACAGTCACGTGATAGATTGAAAATTGCAATTATCCATGCTGATTACGACTTCCTAGTCATTTGCCATGTTGATACAAGGCAATCGGCCACTTCACAGGCCATTTAATTGCATTTGAGATCAAAATCCACTCATTTCATTGTCCTGTGAGTTGAATAATCGGTCATTCCAAACAATACAGTGGTAAAAGAATATTGACAACTCACCAATCATTAATAAATGCCGATTTTCAGCTTGCAAAATGCACATTTTATTAAAAGTGACTCCATCTTGAATTTCACTAAAAACACTGACAACAGCGCCCTCTTTTCCCACTGTGTTCATGAAGTTATCAGAGGTGAAATTGGACGTTTTGTTTTGGTGCATTGGCTCTTCTTTGCGTTAAGACCTCTTAGAGGCCGTGTTGGTGCAATGTTCATTTGTTAGTACTTGTTGACAGCTATGTCCCCTTTGTCCATAATTCTCCACAGAGCTCTTTCATTGTTAATTTGGGTTGTTTGTTAAATATCATACTGACTAAAATTCATTGTCTGACAGACAGCCTCCATCCATTTCCCACATACTTCGTCGTGGTGGTGTATATGGTAGACCTTGGTGTGTGAAATTGTTCAGATACCGCATGCAATTTGTTTCCTGGCAATTCAAACTCAATTATTCACCTTTTCATGTATTTGCCACATGCTTTTTCCTTTAAATAAGTTTTGAAAAATGGAAATAATATGTATACGTAGTAGGGTGGCCTAAAAATGTACAGGAAAATATTATTTTCTGAAATTCACATCGCACACCCCCTCATTTCAGGAGAAATGGTGAAAAAAGCACCTTGTTAAAATTTCATGAAAATCAGTCAAGTCTAACTGGTCTCTCAAGGCCCCTCAATTATCACCAAAAAGAAACATTTCAACCATTTTCGCCAATACGCGGTTTGCCACAACTTTGTCAATTTGTAATGTACAACATTCTAATTGCCATGGTTGGAAAGGTCTCAAAATTAGCTTCAATTTGCATACCAACATTAATGGTCTAGGATGATATGGACTCTCCAGCTAACAGTGCTTATGACAGTTATGTGCGAAAATGTTGCTGAATGATTAAAGTTGTTCAAGAAAAGATTTCCATTTAATTTCACTGTCAAGTAACATGTTCTTATTCGCCAAAAGTGCAGGATGACCAGATAAAACATTGAACAATTTTTGTTACATTGGAGAAATCCGCTTTTTGAGCTGTAAAGTTTTAATGTTACATTTTGTCTAAAGTGCTGAAAACATCGGAGAGGGGCTGTTACATTTCGTAGTTTAACTTCATAAGAGTTAAATATAGGACAACATGATTTATACCATGTGAAACATAAGAGTATTGTCTTTCAAGTGGTACCCATCATGTTGCCCTGTAATAAATTTGGATGAAGATATGAATTTGAAATACTACAATACCCCCCTGCTATTTTATGAGTTTGCGACAAACTTCAACATAAAATTTCATCACTCATAAACCGGGCATTCCCATGGTCAAAAATCTTTTTTTTAAATATTTGGTCATTCTAGAACTTTGAAAATAAGAATCACAGCAATTTCCAGTGAAAAAAAATTAAAAGCCTTTCTTTTATCAGGATCGGTCATTCAGCAACAATTTCACTCGTGAAAAGTGTAAACTGAAGAGCCTATGGGAGTTGAGATATTATCTCAGACCAATAATGTTGGTATGCAAATTGAAGCTCTTTTTGAGACCTATCCAACCATGGCTTTGAAAATGCAGTATTGTATAAATTGACTAAGTTATAAGGAACCGCGTATTGGCGAAAATGGTTGAAATTTTCCTTTTTTCTGAGAATGGACAGGCCTTGAGAGACCACTAAGACTTGACCGATTTTCTTGAAATTTTTACAGGGTGCTTTTTTCACTATTTCTCCTAAAATGAGGGGGTGTGCGGATAGAAAATCATAAATTTTATTTTTTGGGCCACCCTAATACGTAACTTATCACATCCCTTAAGAAAAATTAGGTCAGTCAACTGTTTGCATTTCAGAAATTTACAAAACGTAATCAGGCATTGAGGCATCTATTTCTGACATCAATTTCCATTGTTTAGTTGGTTTACCAATGCTCATTTTGCATATATAGGAGAACAATCCAAGTGTATGATTTCTTTTGACCCACCAAATTTTGGACATTTCGAATTCAGAGCCTCTTAACAGCTGCAAATCATATATGATTCTGGTGTTGTTGACAATATATAAGTTAAATCGATATATAAACATCAATAGAGCAAGGAGACCACCAAATGGTGCTTTTTGCACCGCTGGCTGATGGCCACCCTTGTCATAAATTAACAAAAGAAATAAACATTTTAAAAAAGATAACACACGTCTACACACATTTGCTTGTACTTAAGTTTGATGGCAATTATCAAAATACTTTCTTTTCTTTTTTGTTGTTAAATTTCTTTGATTAATGTGTATGAGCTTTCAGGCAGGGGCTTTTGATACATGTACCGGTATATGTTTTTTTAAAATTTCGACAGATGTAGCAATTCGAAATATTGCAGTCTACGATGTACCCTTCAAGCCAATAATTACTTTAGCAACCTGGCTAGTAAGGTTCCCAGTGTAGATAAACAAATACCGGCAAATAGCCAACAAAATATAGGGTCACTTAAATATCTACTCTTTCTTATATTTCAGTTCTGGCATGGCAGAAATGATGGATGTAAATATGAAGATGGATTACAAAATTCAACACTTATTCTAATGCTTACTAATATACCATTGATAGCAGCTAAAACATCCAAGCTGTTATGTAATTGGTTGATAACAATCTCCAGTCACAATGTTACAAGTACCTACATAACACAGTGCTAACTGCATCAATAGTATTTCCTTACTTAAGTTACTTTAACAATTAAAATTGTGGATTATATATTTTATCAAATACAGAATCTAGACAATAGTAGACATCTCACAAATATATCACGTAGAGTATGATAGTTATATGTATCGATCATGTTAGTTGTGGTCATTTAACCACAATGACTTAATAACATTGATCATGATCAATCAAATGGCTGAAATGGAAATGACACCAAAAGACAAGACGCGGAAGGAAAATGGACAGCCTCTGTTTAAACCACATAAATGTTACGTTTGTGCACGGAGGTTTGTCGATCAAAGTGGATTAAAAGATCACATTGATACCCATTATCAGGATGCAATGGAAGAAGTATCGCGGGGGGATACGGAAACACAAAATGGTGAAGCATGTTCTGTTTATGGTGATACATTCACCGGAGAAGAAGGCCTGAATGGATACATAATAACACACGGTGTCGAGAAGCCATATGGATGTTTAGTTTGTGGTAAAATGTTCCGCTTCAAGTGCAAACTTAGAGAGCACAATAGAACACACACTGGACAGAAACCATATGGATGTTCTGTTTGTGGTAAAATGTTCCGCTTAAAAGCTAATCTTCAACGGCATGTAAGAACACACAGTGAAGACATGCCATTTGCATGTTCAATTTGTGGGAAAACATTCCGCTTCAAAAGTAATCTGAAGAAACACTCGATGATACACAGTGGAGAAAAACCATACAAATGTTCCGTGTGTGAAAAGAGATTCATTGATAAATCAAAAGTTAATAGACACATGTTATCACACAGTGGGGCAAGGCCATATGGCTGCTCTGTTTGTGGGACAACGTTCAGCCTGAGTGCAAATCTTGATAGACACATGTTAGTACACAGTGGAGTTAAGCCATATGGATGTACCGTTTGTGGTAAAATGTTCAATTCAACTTGGACTCTTGCCCGGCATACGATCACACACAGTGGACAGAAGCCGCATGGATGTTCAATTTGTGGAAAAAGGTTTAGCTCTAAAGCATATCTTGCAATACATTTGAGAATCCACAGTGGAGAGAAGCCATATGGATGTTCTGTTTGTGGTAAACTGTTTAGCACTAAAGGTTATCTTGATATTCACATGACAACGCACAGTCAGGAGAGACCTTTTGGATGTTCTGTCTGCGGGAAAATGTTCCGCAGCAATGTAAATCTTAAACAGCATTTGAGAACACACAGTGGAGAGAAACCATATGGATGTTCTATTTGTGGAAGAAGATTCACTGCTAAATCAGATGCTGATATACACACAAGAACACACACTGGAGAGAAACCATATGGATGTTCTGTCTGCGGAAAAATGTTCAGCGTACCAGCACATCTTAATAGACACAAGTTAACACACAGTGGAGTTAAGCCGTATGGATGTTCTGTTTGTGGCAAAATGTTCAGAGCAAAGGGAGATTTGGATTCACACATGAGAACACACAGTGGGGAGAAACCTTACGAGTGTTCTATTTGTGGTAAAATGTTAGGCCATAAAAAGAGTCTCAAAATGCATTTGCGAATCCACAGTGGAGAGAAGCCTTATGGGTGTTCCGTTTGTGGTAAGACGTTCACAGCAAAAGGAGGTCTGGATTCGCACATGAGAAGACACAGTGGGGAGAAGCCGTTTGGTTGTTCTATTTGTGGTAAAATGTTTAGCTCAAGTACATTTGTTAAAATCCACACAAGAATACACACCGGAGAGAAGCCCTACGCATGTTCGATTTGTGGTCAAACTTTCAGACAACAATCAAATCTCAATAGGCATTTGCGAACACACACTGGGTTAAAGCCGTATGGGTGTTCTGTTTGTAGCAAGCATTTTAGCACCAAATCACACCTTGATAGACACATGAAATTACACACTGGAGAGAAGCCTCATGGATGTTCTTCTTGTGGCAAAACGTTCAGCAGCAAAGAAGTCCTTAAGATACACTCGAGAACACACACTGGAGAGAAGCCGTATGAATGTTCTGTTTGCGGAAAAACGTTCAGCGTATCGTCAAATCTTAATCATCATTTAAGAATTCACAGTGGAGAGAAGCCATTTGGGTGTTCTGATTGTGGCAGACATTTTAGAACGAAGGCACATCTCGAACAGCACTTAAAAACGCACACTGGAGACAAGCCATATGGCTGTACGGTTTGTGGGAAAACTTTCCGCGAAAAAGGAGACGTTAAAAGACACATGCGATTTCACACTGGCGAGAAACCGCATGGATGTTCTATTTGTGGTAAGATGTTCAGTTATATTGGAAATCTCCACCAGCATATAAGGACACATAGTGGAGAGAAGCCATATGGATGTTCCATTTGTGGTAAATTGTTCAGCACTACTTCAAATCTTGCTACGCACATGATCACACATAGTGGAGAGAAGCCTTACGAGTGTTCTATGTGTGGTAAAAAGTTCAGCCATACAGCAAGTCTCAAAATACATTTGAGAATCCACAGTGGAGAGAAGCCATATGGATGTTCTGTTTGTGGTAAATTGTTTAGCACTAAAGGCTGTCTCGATGCACACTTCAGAACACACAGTGGGGAGAAACCATTTGGATGTTCTATTTGCGGCAAAATGTTCAGCGTTAAAAGAAGTGTTGATTTACACATGAGAACACACAGCCAAGAAAAGCCTTCTGGATGTTCTTGAGCCATCTTGATGCACATATAGGAATACACAGTGCATCAAAACGACTGTTAACGACATTTATAAATCTGTTTGTGACGCAGCATTCTACCTAAGAGGCAGAGAAACAGTCTTCTTAGACATGTGTGAACACACAATTGAGAAAGCCTTAAAAAATTATATTTATGAGACAATGTTCACATGAAAAGACAGTGAGACTATGTTAACATAAAAAAGCACAATTCAGAAAAACCATAGAGATGTTCTGTTTGTTGAAGTAGATGGCAGGTGGCTGCAGGTTGTCATGAGTGCCACCTTGTGTTGGTCAAAGTGCCATATGTCTTTATGCTGCAATCATTAGCAACTTGCAACTGTGTTTATTTTAGTCCTGAGGGCGCTGCTCAGCAGCGACCAGGCAATTTCATAATGTTTGTTTATTTGTTGTACCTATTTAGTTTGTGTTCCATTCATATGTCATGAATTTTGTTAATTATATATATGGATTTTCAAAACAAGGTTCATGCGAGTGATTAATATAGTATATCATATCGTATCATATCGTATCATAATTATCCTATCATATCGTATTTTCTTAGACTGTAAATTATAAAAATGACTGTCACTTTTAAAATATCACTTTTCATGGACCCTCTTTGAAGCTTTGGCTTTGAATCCATGGCTTTGAATCCATGGCTTTGAATCCATGGATTCTTGTTGTTTCCCTTATTTAAACTTTTATTTTTAAATCTGATCTCTTTTTTGCAATACTTGGAATCGGAAAATTTTGTTTTGTCATTTGTAATCTTTTAAAATGTAGGACTATATGATTATTATGCTATCTCATTAGCTTCAGGTTTCATTCACTTTCTACTTTCTATGGCTTTAAGTCATTGGCTTGTACAATGTGTAGACTTGTATGATTATTGATAATGTTTAATAATGAAGATACCTAAGATTTGTCGCGATTAAAAAGTGTTAAATGCAGCTATATATATTCCTATATATATTACTGTTTGTATTCTGAAACAAGGCCCAGTGACTATAATAATTATCATCATTACTAGCACATAATATCGTAACTTTGACTTGAATTTATGTAATTAACAGTTTGAATGAATCGCATTATCTTGCTATTGTTTTTGTCTGTAAACAGTACATGCATATGGATAGCCATGTTAAAGATGTATATATTCAATTTCTTTGGTTTATTTTGTTTATTGCTGTATTCATATTAGTTTGCATTAATTAGTAGATTTCTCTTGATGATTGCATTGATTTTGTTATCAATAATTCAATATCCATTGGCATATTAGTGAAATCATTACAATTAGTTATTGTGAGCTTGAGGACTAATTTCTTTGAAAATAAATTGGTAACTCACAGTTTGTTTTTTTTGTTAAGTCTTTTTCTTGGAAAAAAAAAATCAGCTGAATTTTAAACCCTAACATTTTAAGAATATGGTTATTATCGTTTTCATAGCTACGTGTTTTTCTGAAAACTTCGTTTTGCAGTTAAACTGTGACATCAGAGGGTATCGGTGAATGTGATTGGTCTAATCTTCAACCTGTGACATATGAGTTTAGAGCTTGACATCACAGTTAATGACAAAGGAATTTAAAACTGTCAAGCAATGTTACTATTTGTGTACAACAACAACAAACAACGCAGAACAAGTGAAACCTACATCATCCATGTGTAACTGCATTTTGTCAGTTTACTGAAATCTGTGCTTGTAATAAACGAAATTATTCAACCAAATCTCTGACATCACAGTTTTGGAATGAAGCAAATTGCAAACTTGAAAAACACGTAGCTATGAAAACGATAATAACAAATGAGCAGTAGCTATCTCCAATCTCAAAGAAAAAGCAGCCGATTTCCATGTTAGTTAAGAATCGATTCCAAATTTTTCATAGAAACATAGGAAGCATGGCGGAACAATGATTGAAAATACATTCCACAAGCTTTTCAAATCCATCAAAACAAAAGAGTTCTTTGAACAAAAAAATCCAATTGACATAAAAAATAGTAGCCACATAATTAAATTTACAACTTACAAGGTGTCAAAAGAACAAAAACAGTTCCAAAAATCATGGATCTATAAGTTAACAGGATAGAACACTCCATTTGGTCATGATCCATTTGCTTAATTTAATGTTTTACTCACAAATGTGCCAAAATCATCAAAAGAAAATTTGAAAAATCCTTTGAATTTCGCGGTATTAGCCCCTCTACTAATTGACAGTTTATTGCAGTCGGCAGTCTTTCATCCAATCAGCGTCTCGCCCGCACATTTCAAAACTTTTACCCCATTTCAAAAGCTGCCTAGAACCCCCAGTCAAGTCCATGCATCAAAACAAAAGGATCAAAAGTTGCTGAAGATTGATTGATCCCATAAAATTAAGCTTCTTGAGACCTACAAGTCAGTTTTTGCCCCGAAAATTTAGGACAATTATTACCCCTAATTCTTAATTATTAAAGCTAAAAGTCAGGAAAAAACTAATGAAAATAGTCTTTATTAAACCTGTCATATCTCGACAGGGACATGTTTGGCGAATTTGATATTTTGGGACATTAAACTTTAAATATTACTTGATATGATAGGCCACATTAGAAAAGTGCGCAATGGTGCGCACATTGTGAATTTTAAGCAAATAAACTACCAATCAGACCAAGACAGAATTTCATAATTCTTTGTAAAAAATATTATTTTAACACAACCAACTAACATTTCTGGATACTAACGTTGTCTTTGGCTGATACAGATATTTTTACAACCATGTTTTATGTTTTAAACTGACATTTGAAGATAATAATCAAAATATATGTTTCTTGATGATCACATTTTATAAACACCCAGTAGCACACAGCTAGATAGAAAGACGATAGACATACTGATAGATCGACAGATAGATAGATAGATAGATCGAATGATAGATAGAAAGATAGATTGATAGATAGATAGATAGATAGATAGATAGATAGATAGCTAGACTTCCTGTTTTGATTGGGTGAGGACGTTTTTTCGAAGAGCTGAGACATTTCTCAAGTTTTATCAAAGTGCCTGAGACTTACCAACGTTTTCCTATGGTCAACCCCTGCAGGAGCATCCAGGCAATCCAGACAATCCCTCGAGTGATTTTGTAAGGCTTTACACTATTATTGGAACATGAAATATTCCTAAATCGTCCAGTCATTCCATTATCACTCACTGACATTGCATTTTTGAAGCTGCTGGTCCAGGGATTACATACTCATGTCAAAGGATTACAGTTAGGCCTGTTTGTTGTTTGAGCTATCAACCCTGATCATGGCATCTAATCTAGAGCCTTACTGCATTGAATCTGGCTGCAAGTTTGAAAGAAAAGAGAAAAAGAACAACAAAGAGATTGACATGATCCAATGCTCGTTTTGCTTACATTGGTTTCATGAAAAGTGTGTTGGTGTTGATAAAGAAAAGACATTCACTGTTTGGCCGTGCCCTGATTGCAGGTCATTGACCTCAACTGTCAAACAGCTGACCACCACGGTATCACAATTGTTAAGCATTGTGGAGGAGCTCAAGACCCATAACACCAAGACCCAAGACACCTTAAATGAAACCCTGAATAGTTCCATGGCTATACGTACAAAGTGTGATGAGCTAGTTAATCAGAACAATGCCATGAAGTCATCTATTGCCCACCTCACCCATGAACTCGAGAAATATGCAAAGTCCAATGAAAATTTGCATCCCAATGGCAAAACCTTACTCATAGGTGATTCTTTACTGAAAGACATTGACCAGGCCAAACTTGTAAATACTTCAGTGGAATGTGTCCCCAGTGCAACTGTCACAGAATTGGCTCAGTGTATCAATGACATTGATGGGCAGTACGATAAAATAACTGTCTGTGTTGGCTCTAATGATTGTGCAATTGAGGATGTTGATGTCCCTGCCTTCAGTGATGCTTACAAACGATTAGTTATTGGTGCCTCTCAGAAAACCAGTCACAAATCAAATATTGCCATCTGTAGCATTCCACCAAGAATAGACAGTGACAAACTGCAGCAAAGGAATGAGCAGTTCAACACATGTCTATCATCACTTGCAAGTGAGCAAGGAATTTTGTATATAGACAATGATTCCACCTTCAAATTAAGCAATGGAACCCCAAATGATGGCTATCTGCAGGATGATGGCCTGCATTTGTCCAAAAATGGGACAAACAGGCTAGCCAAAAACCTCAAGCTTCAAATAAAAGCCAAGGCAAAGAACAATGTGTGCATTGATAATCATTTGAATCAACGGCCAGATCGTTCCTCCAAGCCAAACAACAAGCAAATGCCTGCTAAACAGGATGATAACTCGGAATGGATTCAAGTTAGGCATAAATCAAGGCGCAGCAACCGCAACGACTATGGTCACAAATCCCGCCATTCGACACCTAAAGCAAGATGCTGGTATTGCAGTGAAGAAAACCATACGGTTGCTACCTGCAGGCACGGCAAACCGGTAATCTGCAATACGTGTGGCTACGAAGGTCACAAGTCGAAGTCCTGCAATTACGCATAGGTTTCTGGCCAAGATGAGCGGGCCGTCGTCAATGATGCCTCGTTTCCCGCTGATCCTCTTGAGGGCGCCATGAACATTTCTACCGCTGATAAAAATGAACTTAACTGTGATACACTTTGGTGTAAAAAGAATATCTCTAAGTCCCACAGCTTGTCAGTGGCGTGTCTTAATGTTCGTGGACTATTGCATAAAATGGATAGTATTGCCGTAATTTTAGACAATTTTGATTTCGATGTTCTCGGTATCTGTGAGACCTTTCTTGATGATGATATTCATGTTCATGAGTTCTCTATCCCAGGTTACAAGACTGTTTTTAAGCATAGAACAAGACATGGAGGTGGCGTTCTCATGTATATAAAGGATGGAATAGTTTATGATGAACTTAACACAACTGAAAATTTAGAAAGTGTTTGGATAAAGATCACGCATAAGAAAACTCCTGTAACCATTGGTTCGATGTATAGACCTCCATCTGCTTGCCGTGATTATTATGAAGCTATGCTCGATCAATTAGACTGTGTTAATGCTAATAATGATCATATTGTTCTAATGGGTGACCTCAATTTTAACTTCAAACCTGATGTTCATGTAACTAATTGTAAAATTCGTAATATTGAATCTCTTTATGATATGTCTCAACTTGTAAATAAGCCTACAAGAGTTACTTTAACTAGTTCAACATTGATCGATGTCATTCTGTCAAATAGACCTCACCTTCATGTAAAGACTGATGTTTATGAAAGTTCTGTAAGTGACCACTATTTAGTTTACACTGTATTTAGTTTTCTCAAAGACTCAAATTCAGATCATAACACTGTACAATTTAGGAATTACAGAAATTTTACTGGTTTAACTTTTATTAATGATTTGTCTTTGTGTACTGATATTACTGATTGTAGCTGGTCGGAAGATTTGTTTGAGGAAAAATGGAATAAGTTTAGGTCAGCCTTCACAAAAATAAGTAATAAGTATGCTCCAATTCAAATTAGAAGGTTAAAGAAGCGTCACAATCCTTGGGTCACTCCTGATGTTGTCAGGTTAATGTACCAACGCGATTACCTTAAAAGATGTGCTATCAAGTCTTCAGATGTTAATGTGTGGGCAACCTACAGACAAGTCAGAAACAAGGTCACCAATATTCTAAAATCTGCCAAAAAATCACACTATCAGAAAGCAATCTCTACTAATAAGTCTAATCCATCAAAAATGTGGAAAGTCCTTAACAATTTAACTGGTGGTAAAACCAGACCCCCCCTACCTGAAAATTTCTCTCCAAATTCTCTCAATGATTATTTCAACTCAATTGGACAGTCCACTGTTTCTGATTTGCTGGTTAATAACAATGACAGTTTGTTTTGGAAAACTTCAAAATCAATCCATAAGTTTGAGTTTCAACCTGTTACTAGTCAAGCTGTAACAAAACATTTGAAAGATTTATGTGATGATAGTTCTGTTGATGTTTTAGATTTCGATGCCAAGCTGTTGTATCTTTCTCGCCATGTTATTGCTCCAATAATAACAAAATTCTGTAATGTGTCATTGTCTCAAAGTCATGTGCTCAGTGACTGGAAACTTTCCAGAATAACCCCAGTATACAAGGGTAAAGGTAGCAAGAATGATCCTTCTAACTATCGCCCAATTAGTGTTATTGGTCATGTTCCCAAGATCCTGGAAAGGGAGGTCCAATCCCAGGTTATGTCCTACCTCAATAGATATAATTTCATCTCTCCAGATCAGTCTGCCTACATTGCCAAACATAATACCCAAACTTCTATCCACAGAGTTCTCAATGACTGGTCAAATTGTATTGATGATGGTTTCCTTGTGGGAGCATGTGCCCTAGATATAAAAAAGTGTTTTGACACTATCAGTCATTCTATTCTTCTTAAGAAACTAAACTGTTATGGTTTTTGTGAAGTAGTTATAAATTGGTTTAACTCATACCTTGATAATAGAGGTCATAAAGTTAGATGTAATAATTCAGAATCTCAAATAAAACATGTAGATATTGGAGTTCCACAGGGTTCGGTTCTCGGGCCGGTTCTCTTCCTTCTTTTTGTAAATGATATTAATGTTCATGTAAGACAAGGTTGTTGTAATTTATATGCTGATGATGTTCTTCTGTATTGTACAGGTCATGATTTAGTTGATCTTAGACACAACCTGCAGAATTCACTAGATGGCGTAAAAGAATGGTATGACAATAACAAACTTATAGTTAATGCCTCAAAGTCTAATAGTATTGTTGTAAGCACTAGGCAAAAACTAAGCAGGCTTAATGATGATATCAATAATCAGTTGAATGTTCATGTTGGTGAAGATGATGTACCTGATGTTAAAGTTATTGACTATCTTGGACTCAAAGTTGATCAAAGTCTTATGTGGAATGATTATATTGATAAGCTATGTAAACAACTTAACTCTAAAATTTCAGTATTATCTCGTGTTAAATGTTTTGTTCCCCATGATTCACTTATTAATATTTACTGTTCGACTATTCAACCCAATATTGACTATTGTATTACAGCATGGGGTTTTACTAGCAATTCTAATGTTGATAAGGTACAGCGTATGCAGAATAGAGCTGCCAGAGTTATCTATGGTAACTTTGATTTTGTTAATGTTAGAGGTCTTGATCTAGTCAAACAGTTAAAAATTTTGAATGTCCGTCAGCGTAGAAATTATTTCACAGCGGTTCTAATGTTTAAAGCGATACATGGGCTGGCCCCTAATTATTTGTGTGATGATGTTATTATGCAGATAGAGGTTTCTCAGCGGGTTACGCGCAGATTTGACGAAAATAATGTTTATGTTCCTAACCATACTTCTCAATTGTATAGTAATGCTTTCGCTGTCAGAGGACCATTGGTATGGAATAGTCTGCCTTCAGATATTAAGTCCTCGGGAAGTCTGTGTGTTTTTAAATCTAAATGTAAGAATTATTTTATGAATGTTACTTTTTAATTGTATATATTTTATCTTTTGTTAGTTTTTTTTTTTGTTTTTTTTACAGCCTTCTTTATATACTCTCTGTTGTTTTTAAATCTTTGTCTTCCTTTTACACAGGGCAATATTGTAAAACAGTATTTTTGTGCTGAATATTTTACCCTGTATAAATATGTTTTATAAATAAATAAATAAATAAATAAATAAATAAATAAATAAATAGATAGATAGATAGATAGATAGATAGATAGATAGATAGATAGATAGATAGATAGATAGATAGATAGATAGATATATAGAGATATATAGATATATAGATGGATAGATAGTTTGGGTGATTGATTGATTGATTGATCGATTTAGAGATAGATAGCTACATGTAGATCTATAGATAGATAGATATAAAACATTTCTTATTTCTTACAATGCTAAACAGAGGAATTGTTGTGCTATTTAGCCACTGGAGACCGTTAGGAGGGTCATTAGATCACTAAAATGCCATTAAGAAGGGGTTTTTTAACTAATACTTGTGATTTTTCACACATCCTTATAGTCTCATGAGAGACGCTGAGTGAACCTTTGATATAGCCGGCCGTGCCTATATAACTCTATGCAAAAATATTTTGATGAGATTTTAAGTTAACCTCAGCAGTCGGGGAAATTACCATCACATGATGACAATTGCAATTCCAGCTAAGTTCTGGCCCTGACAGGATGATTGAGTGTGTGGGGTTGATCAGTTGGGTATCAAAAGGAATTCTGATATCTGTGCACCCATCCTCATCACACTCCAGCATGACAGTAGCGGGACATATTCTATTCCATTTCGCAAAATACTGCAAAGTCATCAGCAGCTGATGGCAGTTTCCTAATTTCTCTGGAGCCTTCGGGTTCTTTTCCTCATTATGTAATGGATAAGCCTGCCAAAATTTATGGAGTTAGTTGATACTGTGATACAACTTTATGCCAAGTTTTGAAGTGATAAAAGCAGCAGTTATTTTTAAATAGCCTGAAAAAGATCATTTTGAGTACTTCTTAAGTCATGGCTGGGCCATGACACTTTGAGAAGGTCATGGGAGAGAGATGACAGTGCTGGGGTGAGTGTCATGTGGGGCCGAAGACATTGGTTGTCATGAGCAGATGGTAATTTCCTTGACTGCTCAGCCGATTTCTAATTTGGTGAGAGAGGAAGATCACAGAGTGAAAGACCTGACTCTTATTTTTGATTAGACACAATTGAATAAATTTCATGAATAAAGTTATAAATCTAAGCTACAAATTTTACAAAATGAGGCACTTCTTTGAAAAAATGTAAATTTGAGTACCAGAGAGGTATATTTTTGAAAAGTGACAAAGATTACCAGAGCCAAATATTACCCAGAGGAAAAAGAAGTATAAAAGCAGTACACTCTCTCGGTGAAGAAGTACAAAGTCAGTGCAAAAGCAGTACATGGTCCCATGCTGCAAATGTACTCCTATTATACTGATTTAGTGCTTCTATGCAAATTGCGTACTGATTTTATACTTCTACTGACAGAATTTGAATAATCATTTACTGCATATGTACTCCTCTAACTTTAAAATTTCATTTGAACATTTTGTGTACTGAATTTATACTTCTATGATTTAATTAGGCTGCTTAGATTCAGTCACATGTGGGTCATGTTCACTTCCAGAACTCTGAAAATGTGCCGGTGTGTCTAGGGTTTTTAACAATTTACATTGAATTACTGGCATAATTTCAATAGTATTAGATATAAATGTTTTATAATAGCGGCAAAAAAGTACAAATCGGATATTAAATTATTCCAGCCTTCTTTTTTTTCTCTAAGCTTAAGTAGTTATGTGTAGTTAATTCAATTACATCGATTTGGCTGAGGAACTGATATTATATGTGGCCTGTAAAATTAATGAAGCATTGATTTTTAGATGCTTAAAATGTACTCCGATTGTACTGCAAAAATGCTTCCTGCTAGCATGCACAGCTAGTATGCTCCTTTTGTACTCCCTGCAAGGGAGTGTTTTTGCTGCGTATGGATTTGCATATCGGGAGTATAAATGGAGCATAATTAAAATAATTTGAGCGCTTCAAAGGTGCTCCTTAAGCCTCCTTTTGTACTATAAATATGCTGCGAAAATACTGCATTTGTACTGTGAAAATACTGCATTTGTACTTCAAATGCAAATTTTGTGTTAAAAAGTCTCTCAACTATGCAAGCCGTCATTACGCAATGTACTTCCTTTGTGCTTCTAATATACTCCAATAACATATATGGGATATACTGATTTTGTACTGTTTCAGCGCTGCGAACGTACTCTTTTTTCCTCTGGGTAATTTTAAGAGACAAAGATTACCAGAGCCAAATATTAATTAGAAAAGTGAAAAAGGTTACCAGAGACGGATAATAATTTCGACAAGACACAAAGAATACCAGAGCTGAATCTTAATTTTGATAAAATACAAAGAAGGGCTGCACGATTCTGACGCTTAATCGAAAATTTATCGTAATCACGATAATTATCAAACAGTGCATTAACGTCATCCCAGTTCAGTGAGATAAATTATTTCAAATAAATAAACCGTGAAAAACACATATTATCACTCAGGGACTTGAAATGTCATGCTTTTCCACGGATCGAAGCTGAACATTCAATAAAAAATACTTGGATATTTCAATCAGGTATCATGAGTTCATCAAGTGCGAAGTATGTTTCAGCACATCAGAAAATTGTTCTATGAATATGAAACCTTCACAAATTTTGTAAAATGCATTTGTCTTACAGAATGCAAAATATCGAGGAGCTTAACTAATATGTGAGAGAAAAATAATTTTTTTTATGAACAAGGAACTATTCCTTTTGGGCTTTTTCTAGATTTTTTACACTGGCAACTTTGTAAAGGCATCATTAAAAAAATACAAATCATAGAACAATGAAACTTTCAGACATGTATGTTTTTAAAGATGGTTTCCTAGAAGCTCAGCAAGTTTTATGTTCATAGACCAAACACAAAAAAATTAAAACCACATAAACCTTTTTTGCTTTTAAGTTGCTTTTTTGAACTTTAAAAGTTTATTCCAATTTGTTTCTAACATCGCCGGTACAAAAAAAACTATTCCACGTATAGTTCTGTACTTTTCACACTATATTTAACGTTTACCTGGTGACACTCATGCCAATTTTTAAGGCTCTATGTTCTACTGGTGCGAAGCAATCTATTTTTAGCCACAACAGAAACAACAGTTTTCAGGTCAATTTTCATGAGTTTTTCCTTACTTTTAACTACTTTTTCCGACTTTTCTTTACTAATACCACTGTTAATTTTCACCAGTATGCCATAAAACCAACCTAATTTAGAACTGTACCCAATATGGACACTGTTAAAGGATTACTAAAAGTTTGAAGGTGCTAAGATGATCATTGCCTCAATGACTATCCTTCAATCATAGTCATGTAGTTTGAAAATTACACACAGTTTTCACTGCTCAGTGTGTTGCTATGGTAACTAAGGTGTGTGATCTGAGCAGGCAGATCACACACCACACACAAGAGATCACACTCTGTGGTGGCTGATAATGCACTTCATGAGGGATAAACATGATATTCATGCAGCCCTAATGCAAAGATTACCAGAGACAAATACGCATTTGAAACGACAGAAAGATTACCAAAGCCGAAGATTAATTTTGAAAAGACACAAATATTACTTGAGCCTTTTGAAAAAACACAAAGATTACCAGAGCCAAAGCCGAATATTAATTTTGAAAGGACACCAAGATTACCAAAGAGGGATATTAATTTTGCAGAGATATAAAGATTACCAGAGCCGCATATTCATTTGAAAAGTCACAAAGATTACCAGATCCGAATATTAATTTGAAAGGACAGAAAGATTACTAGAGCCGAATATTAATTTTAAGAGGCAAAGATTACCCAAGCCGAATACTAAATTTGAAAAGACACGAAGATTACCAGAGAGGGATATTAACTTTGAAAAGATATGAAGATTACAGAGCTGAATCTTAATTTTGATGAGATACAATGTTTACCTGGGTTGAATAATTTTGATACGACACCAATGTGACAAGAGTTAAATCTGTTCATGAATAAGTGATCGCAGCCATGAACTTTTGTCACGAGGTACTCCTTCGATGAAATTCACAGATTTTAAAGTTGTAAAATCGTTTAATATTGTTGGTTAATGAATTCACTGTCTCTTTATTCATCTGTTCAGTTATTTAATAAGCAATAGATATTATGTACATTGTACAAGCCATGGAATCATGAAAAAAATTGTATAAAATATTTTTTCATGGAAGTGATGATCACATACTTTTCCATAAAGTCTTGCAAAACTCTTGCATTGTCATAAATAGGAAATTAACTTTCACATCAAGACTGATTAAAGAAATATTAACTCGGTGTAAAATAATACCAAAAAGATGCATCGCCAGTCTCTCAATCAAACACATGAGGATGAAATTCAACCATTCACAAGCGAATTATCATATATCATGAGAATATAAGCATGATATGAGGCACATTGTACTTACATAGTATTTACATTTAAAAAGTATGATCATTCAACTTTTAGCTGGATAAAAATGGCTTACCAAGAAAGCTTTCAACTACACGGTAGTCTTGATCACTCTGGATGTGATGCCAGCTAAAAGTTGAATGATCATACTTATACCATACACTGGATAGATGAATTTACATTATAATACATTTAACAAGTCATAACAGCTTTTTGCATACATACTCACTATTGCACAGTGTATATCACTGTAGGCATATAAACAAAGTATAATAACAAAGTCATTCTGGCAAAGTTTTTGCATGTCCATCGTATAAAATCTGTCAAACAATTTTTCTCTTAAGTCATGCATAATGTGTCTCAATTCTACCATTCATGCAACACAGTTATACATTAATCTTTTTATGAGGGCAGTGTATTATTAGGCCAATGGGACTTTCTGTAGAAATTTTTCAGACCTCAGCCCAAATTTAATGTCAATCTATAATGCTGCCAGATTTTCTTGCCTCCCTGGCCAATGTACGTCGGACGCTATTCTTCAAAAATCGGATCAATCCAACATCTTCTTAGCAAAATCATTCATACAAAGTTCACAATGGAAATTTGACAGCACCATGAAAACTCAATATTATAATCATCTAAGAATGCAATTAACATAATATATTAAAAATCATCATTTCTTCGGAGGTTCAGATCCTTCAGCTTGTTCTTGCTCCATACTCGCCTCAGGAGCGTCACCACCTCCCTGCTTAGACTGTTGAGATTCCTCTTGACTATCTTTACTCGGGTATGTCAAATTTAACTGGACTAGCGGACCGTCTTTCTCCATCCATTCACCCTGAAAAGTTAATAGATAGAGCCTAGTCAAATACATAATTCACAATATAACATTAATCCTGAACTGTAATATAACACATTA
Organism: Platynereis dumerilii; assembly: GCA_026936325.1. NCBI lineage: Eukaryota > Metazoa > Annelida > Polychaeta > Phyllodocida > Nereididae > Platynereis > Platynereis dumerilii. The sequence goes on along the minus strand of JAPTHN010000016.1, from coordinate 13,394,945 downwards.
TGACAGGACTACTTCTCAATCCAAGAATATATATTTTGATCATAGAATATTTCTATTCTATACTAGAATTATTGCTGCCTTTAATATTGTCATCTGTACTACACTGCCATCTAGGATTAAACAGGATGTGATTTTCTTCTTCAAGCAGTAAGAGGCTGCTGTCTACCTTACTTCATACATGTTAACACTTTAGCTAAATAATATTTTATATCCACCGACAACCAAAAGAATTGATCTGAATCAGAACAACTACAATGAATAACACTTCAAAAATCAATGCAGTTTTAATTCACAAATCTGCCAGTGACAACCCAAACTTTTGACAGTCATTATCGATTAATGAATTGATGACTTGAAATTAAGAGGAGTCTGGCAGTTCCAACATCTTGGCACAGACGCCATAGATTTTCAAGTAAAATCATAATAATGAAAACTAAATGTCAAACTTTCACTTGTGGAATGCACTGGAATCCCAAAACATTTTAGGCAATTTCTACCCATCCGCATCCACATATTTTCATACCGTATTTTCTATACTAAAAGTAGATCCCTTAATAAAAGCCCACCCCCTCCATGAAGAACCAATTTTATTCAAAATTCCATCAAAATATGACTTTTTCCAAAGTTTTTAATCCAAAGAACTATTAATTGCCCAACTCATCATTACATCAACCAACCGGTCACCTAATGCAAGCAATAGGGTGATAATTTGTCATCTACTTTGCAGCACATACAGTGTACGTATCACATGGAATATATGCTCTCATTGCTTACCCATACTTTACAGGACTCCATGACTTTCTGATGCTCTTCTTGTATCACTGACATATTCTTGTTCATCCGCTGTACCTCCAGACGCAGAGAATTTACTGCTCCAATTAATTCTGAAAAATACATTTACAGATTAATTTTTTGAGAGGAAAGTGTATCATTCTACACATAGTAAACTCAGTGCCACTTTCAGCTGTATAAATTATAACTATTTTACTTCATCTTCAAGCCTACGACGTCCTATAAAGGGGCCAACCATATGATTCTCTTAATTGGTTCCATGGATTTTCTGAGATGAATGATTGGAGCCTTACGTCCTGTATTTAGGCACTTGGTAAGCTAATTAGGACAGGAGGCAATGAGGCAAAGGACAATAGACACAGCCATCCAACATAGGCCTAGATGACCTGGCAAGAGCTGGATTTGAACCCTGGACCCAGAAATAATCGGCAGCCTAGAATGCTAGACCAATCCTCCCTAATTTTTTATTTTTTTGTGAACAAAAAAAAATTTTGTGCGACACGACACTAAAAAAAAGTGTCTTCAGCAGACAGCACATCAAAATAAAAAGCCTCCACTTTTAGCAAGGGTACCGTAAATGCTAATTATGGCATAATGTTAAAATTGTGAAAGTTTGTTGCTCCTTCGCTCGCACAAAAATAGTTTGTCTTTGAATTGCACGTGAGAGAAATATTTGTAGGCCTACCTCTGTAAAATCCATAGCCCCTAAAATATCATCATTGGGCCAAAAAATTAGAAAAATATGTGTTTCAAAATCAAATAATTAGGCCTATTGCCATTAGCTATTTATTCAAAAAGTACTAGCTGCCTGGAAAATTTTTTTTTCCCCAAAAATAAAAGGCAAAACTGGACAATAAATTATTTCCAGCCTACCCCCTGGATATCTGACGGTTCCCCCAGGGCCTGCATGGACTTGGTCAGCAGACAGTGTAGGTTAGTCAATGCAAAATTCAACATGGGCACAACGCAAACTCGGTTTCACCTCCAACACACTGACATTGAGAGCTGTGCAAAGTTCACTGATTAGTTCCTTACTTCATACTTTCGGTTTACAACACCTACCATGTAAAAGTTCCGTGGAATCGGCCATAATTACGGTAAATTTCTTTATTTTGCAGGAAAGTTTGTATCTCGGAAGTTGTTCCCGCCGGCACAAAAAACTGTGTAGGCAGTTTCTGGAAGGCGTTTCAACGTGATTTCCCGAAATTTTACACAAGAGGTCGACAGCTGCAAGCACCTGCTTGGTCGGTTTTGCTGGCAGTGGATCTCCAAGGGCGGATTCAGAAAAGGAGTGGGGGAGGGAAGATGTGCCCTTTTGTTACAAAAAAAGAAAGAAACAAAGACTAATTGGACTTCAATGCTCAAGTTAAATAAGTAGGGCTATTCAAACATATTTTCTTTTGATGCTGTATTAAAATTTTTTAATTTAGTCGTTCAGATATATGATTTGCCCTAAAATTTTTATATTCTGCGTCCTTGGTGCCCTCGTTTCCTTCCACAACCCTTTCTACATCATAGTAGCAAATTTATGCCTCCGTTTTTGAGAATTTCAAACTTTACTTTGAAGACATTAATTATCTGTAGGCCTAATACTTCTTTATAATTAAGTTACTTCCTTAATTTCTACTTTTTAGTCTATGTCGTACACTTTTTTGCAATTCATACACTTAAAACAGCCAATAACATAAGCATAAATTATGTGCAGTGTTGTAGTCGAGGCCGTGGCATCCCAGACTAAGACTGTGGCATGAGCCTCCAACACCGAGCCAAGGCCAAGGATTGGGAATCCGAGACCAAGGCAGAGGCCATCAAAATACGGCTTTGAGGATGAGGCTGGCCTTGAGGAACTCCCATACTGCCCCCTCCCTCCTATATATATCTCTTAAGTCAACAGAACAACAACCTACATAAATAGTATGAGAATATTTATTTAAAGCAGAAACAGCAACATTTGGTTAGTGAAAACTCCCAACAATATATTATATTTATAAGTTATAAATTTATAATATTTTACAAAATTTTACAAATTGACAACTCGAACCATGATATATTTCTCTGGCTTAATTAAAAGTTGCAATTATTGCCAGATAAGAAGTCATTTTTATATCCACAAATTAATAAGAATCACAATCAAATTCATGCACATTACACAATCAAATTTGTGCACATTCGATTATTGATGCTTCAACATTTTCCTGTAATTTTTTAACCAAGCACAGACCAAGTCAAAAAATATTGATATTAAAATGTGATTATGTGATTACTCCACGAAGGACAGAGCTTCTTTAAATCTCATGTGAGATTTTAATAGATCTATATAAGACATCACTGAAAATCTTTTTGACAAAAAAAATAATGATACATCTTTTCTCCTGATTTTTCACGTTTTTTAGACACCTCAAAATTTTTATACAATAATAGGCCCATGTTAGTCAAGGCAGGCTTATAGTCATTTTATCTATCAGTACGATTAATATAAATTTTATCTTTTTACACAAGACTTAAAATTATTATTATGGAGATTCATAATGCTAAAATTAAAAGGCAAAATGAAAAATATTTACAACGACAGCTAGAAACATAACCCAAAGAGAAATTATCATTTAGAAAAACTATAAATTCACAGTTTACTTTCATGCTACTCCAAACTTTAGAGGAGTCATTTTATCACTAATGTCCCATAGCTTCTTCGCAACATCATCATCTAAGGCATTTTGTGGCCACTCCTCCTTTTTGCAATTTCCGTAATAACCTCCAGAATCTCCTTCTAAATCTTTGTTCAGTACGCAATAAAGTACAGTCTGACTAGCATGCCAAGCGCTCTTGACGAGTAACCAGTAAATTGGGTACAAAATAATTTTCACGATCTTCGGAACAGGAACATGTCGACCGAGTTGTGTGCGAGCCATTCCAGGGTGGAGACAGTACACAGAGATCCCCGAGCCTTCCGTTCTTTGAGCCAATTCCCTCGAAAACAAATGATTCGCCAACTTGCTGTTGGAGTACGCCTTCCTCTTGTCGTAATCTTTCTCCGAGTTCAGGTTCTCAAAATCGATTCGACCGAGTTTTGCCAGGCCGGAAGATACGACAACTACCCGGCTAGGTGCGGACGCCTTCAGTTTATCGAGGAGGAGGTTGGTCAACAGAAAATGCCCGAAATGGTTCACCCCCATCTGCATTTCCAAGCCATCTTCGGTGTGACTGAAAGGACAGCGGAAAACTCCAGCATTGTTGACTAGGACATCAATACTCTTCTCATTCTTCAAGACTTCATAGGCAAAGTTTCTGATAGAGGCAAAAGAAGCCAGGTCAAGATTCATGTACAAGACTTCAGCTTGCTTGACAGCTTTCTTGATCTCTGCAACTGCCTCCTCAGCTTTTTTTGGATCCCTGCATGCCAAAATCACACGTGCTTTCCTCTTTGCCAGTTCTTGGGCAGTGCACAGTCCTATGCCAGTGTTAGCTCCTGTCACTATGACTGTCTTCCCTTCTAATTCCTCCTTGCCACGATATCTCTTCCCTCCTGCTCTGAATTTCACCACTAAAATGGTTATTCCTGCTCCAACAGCAAACCATTTCCATGACAGAAAACCCATGTTTGTTGATTGTATGCAGTTCTGCAGAAATACGCAAGGTGGCGCATGCGAGATACTTTTGTAAACTCCTTTCTGATTGGTCAATGAGGCTGCTTTGACAGCTGACCAATCAGAGGCCAGAAAATGAGGCCACACCTCCACAAGTAGGTCAAGTTGTGACAGCTGAGGATATTAACACAGTCCAAGTGTGACATTTCTTTAGTTTGTCAGCTGAAATTGCTGAACACAGGACTAGATTCAAGTTGTGGAAATGTTCTCCTCGATTGTAGTGACTGGGCTTCGCAGGGGATCAGGTAATACCAAATAAATTCAACAGTTGTCAGCCTGACATTGACAAGTTGTGTAACCTGGTTCCAGTTGTACATTGTAGCTTCTCTATCTTCTATCACTGTATCATATCTGTCTATGTGTGTCAGATTTTGACACTTCACCCTTTCCTTTCAGGTTTGCTGACAATCTGTGCAAGAAGTATGTCCGCAGTTCCAAACTACAACTATGAATGTCTGCAAGTAACTCAGCCGAAAGAATTTGTCTACCATGTGGAGTTGAACCGGCCAGATAAAAGGAATGCGCTCAGTCTCAAATTAATGGGGTAAGTTGGCACAAACACTCTTTGATCAGTTAGGATATCTTGATAATTTCAATAAGTAGCACTCAATTGTAATTTTCACTCAAAATAATCAGCTGACACTCTGCTGACAGCACCCCAGACACAATAATTAAATGATTATACAGTGATGATACAGCCGCTTGAACTATGAAAACCATGCAATTAGGTTTTCCCCTGTAACTGCGGTATACTTAATTCTTGTAATTAATATACATTCAGAAATATTCTTTTCCGTAGGCCAGACATAATTGATCTGTTGCTTCTCGGATCTTCTTGAAGCTTTTTTTGTAAGGCAGATTGGTAGAACAAGAATAAAGGTGTTTTTATTTTTTTTCTGATAATTGTCTATTAAACAAACTTGTGAGTAAGCTCAATTTTCTTTTCTTTTGGTTCGGTCGATCCGAGAAGCGGAAAATACATATGTCTGGCCTCAATATGACCGAATATGTTCCTAATACTTATCATTGATTGCAGTGAACTGGTTGAATGCTTTGATAAAATTTCCACTGATGGAGACTGTCGGGCTGTTGTTCTCTCTGGAGCTGGAAAAATGTTTTGTGCAGGTAAAAAAAATTAAGCCAAAAGAAAAATACCTGATTTTTCTATGAAGTTTCCAGCACATCGCTAGATTCAGGGTTCGAACCCCACTCTTTCCGGGTACCTGGGCCTATGTTGGGCGGCTGTTTCAATCATCCTTCGCCTCATTGTCCTAATTAGCCTGACAAGTGCATAAATACAGGGCATAAAGCTGCAATCATCCATCCATCTATGAAGTTTCCAGCTCATTGTCTATTTTCAGAATAATTCGAAATGCTACATAATCTTTTGAATGCTTATTTTCAGGTATTGACTTGATGGATTTGGCCAAACTTTCTCAGACGGAACTTGAAGACACAGGCCGAAAAGCTTTCGAAATCAGAAAGTTTGTTGCACCCATGCAGGCAGCAATGAGTAGCCCTGAAAAGGTGATAAGTTGCACTTAAAGTGATATTATCTTGCTTTGTATTGAATAACGTGAAGTTCTGTACATGTATTAACCAACTGAATTAGTGTAAATTTACATAATTTTGCAGTGTTTGAAACCTGTAATAGCGGCTGTACACAATGGCTGCGTTGGGGCAGGGGTAGACTTCACTACAGCGTGTGATATGAGATATTGTTCTGAAGATGCCTTTTTCCAAGTCAAGGTAGAGTTGAATGAATATTTTTGATTATTTCAAATCTGTATGTGTAAATTTAATCTGAGACATTTGGGATCACAAGTAGTCATACATCAATCTACTTTGATAAAAATTAATGTATGTCAAAAGTGCACATCAATTGAGTAATTGAATCTGAGAAAATAAAAAATAAAGAATTTTCAGTCTTTGAAAAAATGAAAAAAAAATTCACTGACTCTTTCCTGTCAGATTTCATAGACTTGTCAATAAAGCTGTGTGCATGGTATACATTCAATGTCGTGCAATACTGTTTATAAATATGTACAATTTGCAATGATCTTCAGAAATATTTATCTTCTAATTCTTCTTCAATATGCTTCAGGAAGTGGACGTAGGTTTAGCAGCAGACATTGGAACTTTACAGCGACTTCCAAAAATCATCGGCAACCAAAGTCTAGTGAGAGAATTGGCATTCACTGCCAGAAAAATGCCTGCAGATGAAGCCAAAGCAGAGGGTCTAGTAAAGTATGAATCTTTTCTCAATTTTTCAGTTAGGCCACACAAATTGATCTTTAGCTTCTTGAATCTTCTCAAGGCACTTTTTCTAGGGTCGATCTGTAGGTAAAAAAAAAAGGTGAAAAAAAAACCTTTTTTTTCCATCGGCAGAAAATCTATTGTGTCGGCGGGTCCGTGAAGCTAAGAATCAATTATGTGTGGCCTTATTGTGTATATATTTTGTTAAAATTGCCCCAAAGTTAAGTCACACACTAGGCCTATTTTATTTTTAACTTAGCAAGCTACTTATATGTAACTTATTGACTTATTTAACATTCGAGTTTCATGCACTTAGAAGAACTGTTTTCCACCGATTTTCATGGAACTCTTAAAACTTTAACTTTCACAAAATAATTGTTAGCTCAATTAACTTCACTGCCTTTCGTAACAAATTGTATATGTTTAGTAGCTTGATTGACGTGATTAATACAAATTTCAGATTGATATATGTCTCAAATGTTCTGTTGCAGTAAAGTCTTCTCTGACCACAAAGCATTATTAGAAGGAGCTGTAGAAACTGCTGCGTTCATTGCAAGCAAAAGTCCTATTGCCGTCCAGGGAACAAAAGTGAATTTGCTCTATGCCAGAGATCACTCTGTTGAAGATGGACTCAATTATGTGGTAAGTTGTCAAAGGTCAATTATGTGGTAAGTTGTCAAAGGTACTAAATTGAAATGAGCTGTATAGTATAGTGTACCTCCTAAGTCCATATCATTATATATGTGTTTCATTTGATATTTATTTAGAGTCAGTTTTGGATATGAATGTTTAATGGTTGTGCCATGCAAAAGAAATCAAAATGGTTGTTGATTAAGTGTAATTATATTATATAAATTAGAAAGATGGATTTATATGGGTCATTTGTAACAATTGAAGTGATCCCATATAAATGGATTTATATGGGTCATTTGTAGCAATTAAAATGATCCCATATCAATCTGTTGTTTGAAAGTTATAGAGGTTACTTATGTTTTGTCTTTGAATATATGGTTTACGATTGAGTACCAGAGGTAAAAATATTGTGCCATCGCTACCAGTTTTTCATTGGTTATGCAAAGTCATATAGGAATATATATATATTCAATAGAACCAACAATTAATGGTCCTGTTATAAATACCAGCATTGTGAGCAAAATAAAGGAAAGTTCACAATATAGAACAAAACGAAGCTTTTAAATATGCTCACTTGGTCATCATATCATGGCATAGATCTGCAGGTGAGGTCAAAATTTAGAACATTTTCAGCTGAACAGAAAGTACAAACAGGAAAAGACAGCATGGCATTTTAAGTTCATTGACAAGAGAAGGGGATCTCTAAATTTTTTATTTACATTTTATTCATCTATAAATAGGAACCTGTTAATAGATTATGGATTATATTATGTTAATATTATGTTAAGTCTGATGCTAGCTGTAATCTTGTGTTGTTTATTCTACAACATTAGATAAATTTCACTATAACCAACTGATAACTCAAAATATAACTCACAAACAGATTGTTATTGCTTCACTGAAAGAAAGATGCTGCTCAATACCAGTCAAGGGCTGGGCTTGTAGACACATACTAAGCTCTGGGACCTGGGTTTGATTCGCACTCCGGGCAACTCTTGCTGGATGGACATTTTATTCTGTGCCTCCAATTCTAGTTATAATGCCAAGAAAGAAATTTTTTATGTAATTTGAAATGTTAAGTTCTGCTAGTTAGTGGCACCCAGAGAATCTACTTTGCTGAAGTGGTTAGTGGGAGTTACATTGTAATTTTTAATTACACTCCAATTGTTTTTGTATTGTTCGTATGTTCTTTTGAATAAATCAATCCATAGATCAAATTGATAAGGTTTTCCCTTGTCAAATTCTTGTTGCATTTCTAGCCTTGGCCATACTCAGTCTGCTAGAACTGGCCAAGTAAACAGCCAAAAGCAGCATGCAATTGACATGCAAATGAGCACGAGTTGGCAGAACAAAATTGTTTTCTTTCATACTGTGGGAATCTTAGATTGATAACAATAACATTGGATAACAACATGAATGTTTATACTTGTAAGTTATTAGCGCCTCTGCAAGTTATGCAGTAACAATGGGAGGAACAAAACAAAGTGACATAACTAGCTTTGATAATTGGTCAAAAAAGATATAAACAAAAATTAATGTTTATGAAAAGTTACCTAACCAGTCAGTTAGAGGTATTTGGCAAAGACCAGTGTTTATAAAAACATTTTGTAACCAATCAGTTAACATTTTTTGTGAATAAAAACAATCCAATTCAGGGAGTCCCTCTGACACTTCGTGTCATCGGCTTATGGAGGGACTCATGGAGTCTGGGCCATACTCTCCCTGAGTTTTCGCCAATTGATTAGAATTTATTGATCGGATACACATGATTGTGTTTAATATATATATAAGATCATTCAATAAGCTCATTTGTTCATTTGTTTCATTTCAGGCGACCTGGAACCAATCCATGTTGCAGAGTGAAGATTTGATGAAGGCAGCCATGGGCGCAATGACCAAACAAGACGTTACTTTTTCTAAATTGTAACCAAAAAAATTAATTCTTCTGTAATTTCAATGTTATTTACTTTACTGCATTTAATGCAGGAGAATTTCGTTGCAATTCTTTTTATTTGAAAAAGAAGAAAATTTATATTTATTGATGAATGTTGTGCAGGACCATTTGTAGAAAAACAAGAAAAAATGTGAGTACATTTTGGGTTTGTTTTTCCTTGACAAAGAAATTGCTGCTACAGTTTCAGCATGTGAATATCTTCCAAATATTTTTGAGTCAAGTTAAGATTGTATTACAGCGAAACACTTTGATATAGAATTAAAGTGGACTGTGGCACTGTGAAAATGGCACTTCGTGACTCATGATAGCGGATGAAGTGTCATCTTCTCTACTTTCAACATGGGAAACATAGAGGCTGTTTGATCAGTCATGATCAAGAGAAAGCCATTTGACTTCTCATAACAGACTTTAGAGTGAAAATCAGATGCATAATCCTTTCGCTTGGCTGTCACCAACAAGTGGGATAAGTCTCCTTCAATCAAATTAACATTGAAAGTATTGGGTTTGATCATGACAAATCATCAGCATGATGACACACGAAGTGCCATTTTCACAGTGCCACGGTCCACTTTAATTCTATATCAAAGTGTTTCGCTCTAATTCTATATCAAAGTGTTTCGAATATTATAGTGGTTGAACAGTGGTTCTCTCTGATTTTTCCATATGTCAAAGCAGTGATTTGAAGTTTGAACAAATTTTAATTGTTGACACTGAAAATGAAAAATTTTTAGCCTGGTCTCAAATGTGACTTCGGTAGTGTGAAATTGAGTTATTTCTTGCGACAAAATTATGTCTAAACAATTGGTGCATGCAAGAATCTATTAAATGAAATCAATTTTGGAGTCCCTTTTTCTGAGAACAGTACCAGAGCACTGCTAATTTGACAGCAGCCAATGAGACTATGAAGGAGTCAGAACTCAGAAGGACCAATTAATTCAGGCTGTCCAATTACAATTGCAGTCCTCAGGGGAGACAAATGGATTGGCTTTATTTTGGCATTCTCTAAGTTCCGCTATAATCTTGTTTGGGAAATCTTTGGGATGTTGGCTTGTTGGTTGAAGTTATTTGCATCACCACCTTGCAGTAGCTTCCCATTAATATATTTTACCTCTGTGACTCCATCTTTGAGGTAGGCTTACCGCATCTGATATCTGAAGACTTGATTGCAATTGACAATGGTTCATTGGACAATCTTGATCCCCTCAAGTGATCTTTTAATTTTTTTTCCTACTAATTAGAAACGTGTTTCTGTTGTAGTATGCCTCTTGGGTTCCATGAGACACTTCAGTAAATAATATTTCTGTCAATATTACTGGTGATGACTAAACAAAGCATCCTTGGTTATCTATACCACAGGATGTTGATGATGCATGATGACTCAACAAATCCTCAAACTACTGTATGAAGTTCCAGAATTGTATAGTTAGACATAATTTAATGCATTGTCAAGCAACACAATATGTGTTATAGCTGTATATGCTACATTTTGAGAGACTAACACATACTTAAACTACCAAATATTTAACTTCAGAAAAAAAAACAGTACATGTAAATCAATTTATATGAAAAACGACAGCATAAAATTGATATTTTATTACATTTTATGTTGTCTGCATGTATTTCAGTTTTATGCAATCAGTGTAGTTCAAATGGAAAAGAAATAAATAGTACCAGAAATCAAACGGAACAATAATCAACATGGTCACAAGAAAATTTTTGTTAAAAATCATAGTTTGGAGTAAACAGCCTTTTCCTTGCTCATGGCAGCCATTGCGCCCTTCATGATATCTTCACTCTGGACCATGGCTTGGTTCCAAGTCATCTGGAAGAGAATTCAATATATAATTATAGAGACCATTTTAAAAAATGATATTTTCCAATTTCAAGTTTCTGACATTGATGAATTTTAAATTCATCGTAACATTATCTGGCTGATATGTTTTTTGAATGCTCATATTATGAAGATGTGCCAAAGACCTGTTAGTTGATAAGTAATTATTTACTGAAGTGTCTCTTTCTTCTTCTTCTGTATGTATGCATTCCTGGGTCAACCAGGTTGCTCACACAATAGGTCTGTCTCCATATTGGGATTACGACAGGTATTATCGGTAGGTGGTGCAATGATAGGGTGGGAGTGCTATTTTTGTCTTGGGGAAGCCCACCTGATGACATATTATCTGGTTTGTTTGCAAAGTGAGTGAAATCCTGTGACCAACGGTTAATAATAATCTGGTTGTTAACATGTTATAATCCCCCAATCTGTATGATAACAACACTCTTTTCTGTTGAACTACTGTTTTGGGAACATAATCAATACAGTATAGCTGACCCAAACAATCAAACATTCAACAAACACACTCATTAAGTCAGACTCCTTGGCTTGGTCAACAACACCAATCACCTTGCTGAAAGGCAAAGGGGATTCCATCAGAGCTCCTATTGCTTGGAGACACCACCTGTCCATAAATTCAGAACTACAAAATGGAGACAGACCTATTCTTTATTGGGGGCAGCACTTTTTCGAATTTTCATTGTTTTCTGTATCTTCTTAGCCATTTTTTTCAGGGCTGCTACCAATTATTAAACAAGAATCCGAGGATTCAAACCCTGGGTTTTGTTGGGAATTAGCAATTATATATATATGCATAAGATCCATGGATATAAGATCAAAGTAGCTTCGCAAGCGCTGCAAAGTGCAATCAACTTTGACACCTGTCAGATTGACTTCAATTGCTGTTTCTCAATGGCAATTCGGTAAACTGATCTATGACATAACTATTTAAAAAAAATAATAATAAATTTTTTTTTTTTTTATAAAAAAACAAAAAACAAAAAATCTCTCAGACTGGTTTTTCAGATAAAATTACCCTGGGGGAACCCAGGGTAAAAAATAGGTTTTGATAATGTCCTATTTGTGCCCCACACTGAAAAAGAAGGCCATGCTGTTTCAGATAGTTTCTTTGCGAGAAAAGTTAGTTTTTTGTGAACCTGCTAAATAGTTACAAGTCACCAATTTCTTGAGATAAACATGTTAACAATATATAGCCTATATATTCAAATAACATTATTTTAAAAATCTGAATTTCCAGTACTAACCACATATTGAAGTCCATCTTCTACAGAATGATCTCTTGCGTAGAGCAAATTCACTTTTGAGCCTTGGACGGCAATAGGACTTTTACTTGCAATGAACTCAGCGGTTTCCACGGCTCCTTCCAATAATGCTTTGTGGTCAGGGAATACTTTACTGAAATTGAAATGACCATTCTACTTGAAGAAATAATCTTCAAATTTTACAAAAAAGGCTGGACAAAACACCATTTCGGTTACAGATACAGATACAGATCTATACAGATTATTTATTTGTCACCGAAGTGAAATTTGGATCCATACATTGTCTCAACAAAATATATTGTGTATACAAAAAAGATTAAGATGAGAATATGTACTCAAAATTGGACTTCGGATTACTACAATTTAAAAGTCTTATGGATGCTGGTGTAAAAGAAAGTCTATAGGAACTTTAGAATAAACCAAACTCATTGGTCAACTGTACAATTGGGAGGCCTAATTGTATATATATAATTAGTCGGGCAGTTAGTCTGATGTTTCACCTGACATATCCTGCCTTCTTTGCTTCGTCAGCTGGCATCTTTCTTCCGGTGAATGTCAATTCTCTAACTAAACTTTGGTTGCCGATGATTTTTGGTAGTCTCGCTAAAGTTCCCAAGTCTGCTGCCAATCCAATTTCTGTTTCCTGAAATAAGGGAACAGAATAATGCTATTATACTCTTTTTTAAGATATGAAAATAATCATGTAAAACAAATTTGACAAATAGCATTATGCATGTTATCTCTCACACACCATATTTAAAAGAAAATTATTTTCTGAGAATTTGCCATGATTTACCTTGACTTGGAAGTAAGCATCCTGAGAACAATATCTGATATCACAGGCTGTGGATAAGTCGATACCGCCTCCGATAACACCATTATGCATTGCCGCTATTACTGGTTTGAGACACTTAAAACAAATAGAGAAACAAAAATGAAAGTATTAAAAAATTAGCTTCATGACATTGTGCGATTTATATGCGCCAGCGCAGAAGTTTTTTCATTGGTTTTTGTCCAGTGGTTGAAATACCACAATGGACTTAAAATTATTGTTCAATTAAACCAAATTTTCGACAATTGCATTGAAAGACAATTAAAGACCTGTTTTACACTGTACAGAGGACAGTTTGGTAAATTAAGGGAAAAGATCCAAAATTAATGGAAATTCAAGAAATTTGAATTTTCACGTGTGACAAGAACATGCTACTAGTAAAATTTTCCATAATGGTGGGTCCAAACGTTTAAATGACCCTGCAGCTAATTCACACTTACAATAATATTATACAAATACGGCATGATATGAGTGCAAATATGAAATATGAAATTTCGGAAATTTTTTTTTTTTTCAGTCAAAAAACAAAAACGAAAAATTATTTTTTGGAAAAATCTCAAATTGCACTCGAATCATGCAATATGAGTTTTTATGATGTCGTCATGTGACTGATTTAGGCCAATCAGCATCGCTCTAGCATAGTGGTCATGTAATAATATCATATATATGCCTCTGACATTGAGAATGAAACACAATTATTTGGAATTATCAATTATACCTTTTCTGGGGCACTCATGGATTCTTGCATGGGGGGTAACTCTTTTCTGACAATGAAGGCTCTTCGTCCAACATCATCGGTGTCCTTACCACTAACATTTGTGAGTTCTTTCAAATCAATTCCTGCAAAGAAAGTGACAAACTCGTTGGAACAATTTTCAAGAATCTATTGTCATATATGTGTTCTGCTCACATCCAATCCTCTCAGATGATTCAGCTGAAGATTGCAGCCAAGACGCCCAAGAGCCAAGATGTTTGGGAGCTTCACACAGCAGGGATCAGAGTCAGAGAGTGCACTGCAGGGTAGTGGCTATTTATAGACACAGCATTAGCAGTGTACACCAAGCCCCTGGTGAGAACTAGTGATGCAGACCAGACCACCTTTTAGAGGGTGGTCCGGTATTTACAAAAGTGGTCCGGTCCTGGTCTGGTCCCGGATGAGGTGGTCCAATTTTGTTACTGGACCGGTCCAGAAGCGGTCCATCGGCATTATGATAAAATGAGGGTGAGCAAGCTATATGACATAAATTTCATTTTTAGAAATGTGACAAAATTCATGCGATACTCCTCATGATATGAAAAATCACTGGACCGGTCCGGACCAACACTGGACTGGTTTTTTGTAGATGGTCTGGTATTTTGGTAGTCCAGGGCTGGACCGTGGACCAGATCGGTCCAAGACGGTCTGGTCTGCATCACTAGTGAGAACTCTACAAGTATACATGATACTATCACTTTAAGTTGGCCCCTTCCAGTCATCTTTTTGTCATTATAGTTCATACTAAGAAACCAATAGTTATACATCTGCAGCATCCTGAAAAATATATATGCACTGTATGTCTGCATGACATGATTAAGGACAGATTTTTAGCAGTCATAATATATCATACATCATCAGATATTAAGTCATTGGATTTTTATGACCTTAAAAGCATTTTAAAATAAAAGATATTACCTGCACAAAACATTTTGCCTGCTCCAGACAGGACCACAGCTCGACATTCTGGATCAGTTGATATTTTCCCAAAGCATTCGATCAATTCTCTGAAAAGTGAAAATAAGTCTCTCTATGACATCTCAGTAAGCAGAGACACAACTATAAGGCCAGGTATAATTGATCCTTAGCTTCTCGGATCTTCTCAAGGCACTTTTTCTAGGGTAGGTCGGTAGGATGAAGAAAAAAAAGGTGAAATCTCAATTTTTTATAATGTCAATTTAAAAATTGTGGGTAAGTTCAATTTTTTTTCTCCGTAGGCAGCAAATCTGTTGGGTCGGTCGATCTGAGAAGCTAAAAATTAAAAAAGTCTGGCCTAATCCATAGAATTGCAATATATATGTAGGCCTATATTTATTTATATGAGTGATTATGGATCATTGGCACTTACATAATGTAAGTTATGCCTAATAGATCTCATTATTATTCTCATACATGTGTAATGGACAGGGGCGTAGATTTTTCATTTTTGTAGGGGGGGATGATTTCGGGGATCGCAAACTTTGCGCGTGGCCCAACATGCCTGAAGTCGCGCAGTGGTAGATTTCGGGGGACACTCTAGAGCCCAAATGCAAAAATATTTCAGATTATCAAAGGTTAGTTTTGAGACTTGTGTTTTCCACGCAACGTGCAACTGGCGTCATGGTAAATGGCTAAATATGACATATAATTGTCAACACCAAGTAGTAATACTTTGAAATTCTAGGGGGGGATAATCATATGATCATCCCCCCCCAGGTTCATCCTAGGGGGGGATGCATCCCCCCCGATCCCCCCCAGGATCTACGCCCCTGGTAATGGATGAGCAGATACCTGATAGACACTTACTGGAACAGACGATGACTTAATGCATTTCTTTTATCTGGCCGGTTCAACTCCACATGGTAGACTAACTCTTTTGGCTGAGTTACTTGCAGACATTCATAGCTGTAGTTTGGAACTGCGGACATACTTCTGGCACAGACAGAGAGCAATCCTGAAATCCAAAGGGTAACCTATGTCATTCTATGACAATTCAAGGCATTTTGTCAAAATTGTTATACAGATTGTCGTACATTTCATACACATATCCTTTCACGTAAGCTTACCTGGTGATCCTCCTCTTAATATTCTGTGTGCAGTTAATAAACCTCTTGATAGCACCATTACTGCATGAACTTCAGTCAGGCAATTGTCATGCCATGCTTGTAAACAACAATATATAGGACAACTTGTCCTATTTTGTAGCCCAACTAACATGACAGCTGATTGGTTACTTTAGCAAGCATTTTGTGTCAGCCTAATAAATCTAATAGCAAATAAAAATCTAAGACAGCAATTTTTAAGTCCATGGCCTTGCAACCTTTTTGTTTTTTATATCTGGTATTAATTAATAAGAAGTCCAAATTTATAACACATGGGTATAGGGCACATACATGAGATATTCTTGCTCTACAGCTCTAGGTGGCACTATAGAGACAGTGCTTGTCCAATGCTGCCACCTTGCAACTGTTTCAACAGGTTTACTGAACAGTGAACATGGGAGTCTGTGAATTATGTGAAAGGAATCCCACAAGTTTTCCTGGAAAGAGATACGACAAGGAGTTCAGTCTAAGATTCATCTAAAGAGTTGTTTGATATAAACATAGACTGCACAGCTGCAAACCTTCAGCGAAAAACACGAACTGCTTCATAGGACAAAAATATTCCATCTTGCTGAGCTGAGGTGATGGAAATTCGGACTACTTGCAATGGAATCTTACTTGCCCAGCACAGACACTAATACAAGGGGCCGCCAATTAAACGACTCAACCGAAAGACATCCAGCCGGGATTTTGCTCATGAAGGTCCATTGAAAATTTTGGGTTCCCTACCTGGGGTTCAAACCCATGAAACCGTAAACGCTCAAGTCAAGTTACTCCGCCAAGGGCATCCACCTTTGCATGATATAATCCCATAACATTAGGATGCCCACCCAGTGCCCGATTTAGGAGTGTGGAGGCCCAAGTGCTGTCCCTCGCGGACATTGAGGTAAATCTAATGTTGGTCTAACGAAGCATTTAACCTCCTAGTCACATCGGGCCCAACGTTACGAAACTACGTAATCTGTCGACACATTTCTCAGACGTTAATACGTACTTTTAGACGTTGATACGAGTGATACAAGCCGTATCTGTCACTACGAAGTATTTTAACGTTGGTCTGACGGTCTTTGACCGTCTTCCCGCCTTCTAGGATCCAGCGTTTCAGACGACCGGCCCCCTCTTGCGCATGCGCACTTGCGTACAAGAAGCCAAAATGGCGGGTTGACTCGAATGTGTGATATTTCGGATGGTGATTTTGCTAATAACGAAGGATTTAACGCATTGACAAGCCGCATAATGTGGTTTGCTCCCTAGATTAACAACTTGGCTACCACTTGAGCATGTTTTGGACGATCGGAATGCTTTATTGCGAAAGATTGAGGCCCGGCAATGTGAAAAATCGAACGGCATGGTCGGAGCGCCCCGGCCCAGGAATGACTCGATCAGCTGTTTTAGTATTTGTGATTCAATTATGGACTGATATTGGACATATATATCCCGTTCTGGATGGATATACCCGGTTACCAAACCCGGGGAGGACGCATGGACGTGGATACGGCCAGAATTCGTCGTTGGACACCAGCGCGGATCGTCTGATGGGAGGGGGGGGGGTTCAATTCTGTTCAGTTTAATTCTGTTTATTAGCTATTAAGCTCTTTTGGTTTAGTTCATCTTGTTTTCAGGTTGATTTATATATATAGCGTGTTCGGGATCATTGTCCAGGTAGGGTGGGGTCGGGGGGGGGGGGAGAGCATCCCAGCCACTAGTTCGGAGGATTTAATTATTTTGATTGAGATCTGCAAATATAAAACAAAAAATTAAAGCAGTAAAAACAGAGCCATCCAAAAAAGGATGGCTCCCAAAATTAATAGACTTTTCTTCCTCATTTTACTGAGCAGTCTACAAGTCCACTGAGGGACTATAAGATAAAATTATATAAAAAACACTTACCTTGCATGGTGAAGTTGAAAATGTTACTGCAATTTTACCTTGATAAAATTGGAACATTCTCGGCATCTACGACAGTTGCAATGAGGCACCATTAAACTTGGGTCTCATAAAATTCTCATAAAATTCTCATATGCATCTTTGTGGGTGTGGCAAAAAATTAAATTATTTTTAAACCAGGATAAGCTTTCACATTTTTAAAAGTACATATGTGGATTTAATTTTTACTGGTCTGTCAACTTTTTCTTCATGGCTTCATCTTATCGACAACAGCAACCATCCTGTTGGAGTTTTTATATATTACAAAGTTACCAGATAGATTGGAATAGGTATGGAATAGATGGCGCTACAAGCTCTCTGAGAATCAGGATCCTAGGTTCTGCAACTTTGTGCAAACCTTCAACGAACCTTTGGCAGATACGTATGATCAGACGTTTGACCTGAACATTACTTTCAAACGTTGTCCATACATCTCCAAAACACGTTGGAGAAACCTTGGAACTTACGTATGACCAAACGTGTGACCATACCTTTGATAAACGTATGAATCAAAGGTATGGTCATACGTAATAGTCCAAGGTTGCTAAAACCTCTCAGATGAATGTTCGACAAACCTTTGAATCAAAGGTATGGTCATACGTCACAGTCAAACGTTCTTCAAACATCTCAACCAAAGGTATGACTTACGTAATAGTCTAAGGTTTTATAAACCTCTCAAATGAATGTTCGACAAACCTTTGAATCAAAGGTATGGTCATACGTAATAGTCAAACGTTCTTCAAACCTTTCAACCAAAGGTATGACTTACGTATGACTGACACGTTTATCCAAACGTTATAACAAGACGTTCCTCCAACCTCTCAACCAAAGGTATGACTTACGTGTGACTCGAACGTTAGGCCAAACTATAAAACAAACTATTTGCCAACCTCTTACTAACGTTGCGACCTACGTTTGGTTTTTCATCTGAATGCAACGTTTGGAAATTACATTTGCCCTACCTTTGTCATACGTTGTTTGGCCCAACGTTTGATTCTAACCTAAATAATTACGTAGCGAGAGGTTGGATTTACGTTGCTGCTTGGGAGGGGTGAAGTTGTGGGGGCCCTCCGAAATGCGTTATGTTGAGATATTTCTGTAACTTTCAGAAGGGTCATGTAATTTGGCTAAATCGAAAAAAATACTAAACTAATTAATATGTTTACTGAGATAGATGGGAGACCTTTTTAAAAGCGCATTCTATCTCGTTAATGTTTGTAAATACCTGGAAGGGAGCAGGTAGTGATAGGCAGTCCATAGTAATTTCTCCCAAAAGCCGGACTTATTTTATGAAGTACATACTTTCGTGTTTTTACTTTACCCTAGAGTAAATACAGAAAGAATTGTCTCATCTTGTAACAGAAGTTCTCACAATCATGTCCTGCTGAATTTAACTTGTAAACATATTTACTTGCATGTCTGAATATGATGACTTTTCTTTTGTATATTTCCTTAATTGCACATGATGCTTTTAAAGAAGTCAGAAATTTCAGAATCCCTATACATACGTAACAGCAAAATAAAAATCTGAGAACACCTCTGACAAAAACAACTAAAAATTTGAAATAATATATATTAAACCTGGGGCATCTGAAGAAGGACTGAGGCCAAGAAGGTGAGGGGGCCCCCAGAGTGGGAGCCCCCCCTAGAGTGGGAGGGGGCCCCTATATTGGGAGAGGCCCCCCTGAATAGGAGGGGGCCTAGGATTGCAAGGGGCCCCTAGAATGGAGGGGGCCCAGATTGGGGGCCCCCAGAATGGGAGGGGCCCCCCAGAGTGGGATGGCCCCTCATAAAGGGAGGGGGCCATTGGGAGGGGCCTCAGAATGGGAGGGGGCCCACGATTGGGAGGGGCCCCAGAGTTGGAGACCCCAGAGTGGGAGGGGGGCCGCAGGGTGGGAAGGGCCCCCAGAGTGGGTGGGGCCCCCAGAACGGCTGGGGTCCAAGAGTAAGTTGCCCCCCCCCAGAGGCGGAGGCCTGGCAGGATGACCATAGAGGAAAGGAGGAGCATAGGAGACCTCGGGGCCAGAGGAGCAGGGCCCCCCTCATATCAACCACAGTTTTCCGCTGGTTTAACAGATCACCTGTTCATATCAACATTTTTGGTAAAATAATTTCCACTATTTTGCAATGTAACCTCAAGAAGGTTGGGGTGACCAATGGGGTCCTCACATTTTAATCATTCATTATGATCTACTTGTTGCACAATTAGGTTATGTCTCAGATCGGCATCATTTGCGTGAAATATAATAAGAATTTATAAATATTATGCGTGATCTGCTTGTGTGGGGGCCCCCTCAAATGTGGGGGCCCTGTGCGGCCGCACACTCCGCACACTCCTAAATCGGGCACTGTGCCCACCTATGACAATGGCTGGATATTGCTTGGCTATGTCCATGTTCATGATGATGAAATTGATGATCCCCCTCAAGTGAATGTTAGAGGTTGTGATGTATGGCCATCTTGGCTTTATGGGTGACCATTTACCCTTATCATTGACCTCACATACCCTGGGGGTTTTATATGAACAATAAATGATGCATTGCTACAAGAGATAATGGGATGATGTGAAAAGGTCATGCATAGACCAAAATACATGTTGTTTATGGAGACACAAGTTCACATAAAGAAGTATATAAGGCCAAAAGGGAGCTATATATGATCCCTGCAACATTTATATGGTTTCTTGCATTCAACAAATTTGAACGAAATGTTTAGAAATTTAGGCAGTCAGGTTACTCAGGTACATAAATTCTACTTGTACTAGACTCAGGAACTAAGGTTAAATTAACCAACACAATGACTTATTTCCCCCGAAGGCCAGATATAGTTTATATTTTGTTTCTTGGATTGATTAAACCAACATATTTACCACATTTGAAGAAGAAAAAAAGAATGAATCTATTCTTAAATAAGGTTTTCTTCCATCATTTGATGGTGCGGCCAGAGAATTAGAGCACAGAGGAACTTCTGCAACTTCTATGCTCTACATGTACAAATATAGGTCACCCATGTGAGTTTGTATGACCTTCACAGAAATCATTCAGTCACAGACTCACAGCCGGCCTACCAACTGGCAATGAATGCTTTCCATCACACAGGGTAACCGGTGGAACTGCATGCATTAATTGTGTGGCTTCCCAATATTCATGTTTATTGTCACGGCCGACAAAAGCAACCTATTTCAATTAACTTCTTGTGAAGTCTTTGAGGAAAGAAATTGCATTGCAACCCCAAACACACTTGGGCGTTATTGCAGAATTTCTGTCAATAGCTCACTTGAAGCAGTCATATTCGCAGGCAGTTTAGTGAAGCGAATAGAGCACAAGCAGTGGCGTCAGTTTAGGTTGGGCTTTTTGGCCAAAGTACATATGTTTCTGAATTAAAAAAAATAATTTGTTTTTCCACCGACATCAGATCAGTTGAAGATCCATAAGATATAGTTATGATTATATGGCCCCTGATATGCTTGCTGTACCCAATGAGTATGAACTGTTGAGGTGACTGACTGCTATTTTTACGAATTGTATCGAAGTCTGCTGGAACAAGTAAGACAAATTTTTGAAATATAGAAGTTTTAAATCAGACAGATAAAATAAGCAAAAATATAATATAACAAAAGTGAAGAATATTTTAATATGGAATAACAGAACATCGGTTTCAATTGTACAAATGAAATCAAATCAAGCCAACCAAAAGTGCAATTTATGAAACCTTCTCTCAAAAATTTGGTCTCCCAGTGACTGTGATACCAATTTGGCCTTGACTGGGAGACCCAATCTGTCCACTGGGAGACCATTTGGTCTCCCACTTACTATGTTTACAAAATGGATTTCGATTTACTTTTCATTATTGAGAGTTCAGTTATTCTGTCTCATATCTGATGGCGGTGCACAAAATTAATTGTGACATTGTTCTTGACTTTTTGCCAAGATCTGGTATCAGACTGTCCCTTCAAGGAATGTCTCATTTTTATGCAAATTTTATTTCATCACTTGCCCCTCTTGAATGTCTCATTTTTATGCAAATTTTATTTCATCACTTGCCTCTCTTGAATGTCTCATTTTTATGCAAATTTTATTTCATCACTTGCCTGTCTTGAATGTCTCATTTTTATGCAAATTTTATTTCCTTACTTGCCTCTCTTGAATGTCTCATTTTTATGCAAATTTTATTTCATCACTTGCCTCTCTTGAATGTCTCATTTTTATGCAAATTTTATTTCATCACTTGCCCCTCTTGAATGTCTCATTTTTATGCAAATTTTATTTCATCACTTGCCTCTCTTGAATGTCTCATTTTTATGCAAATTTTATTTCATCACTTGCCTCTCTTGAATGTCTCATTTTTATGCAAATTTTATTTCCTTACTTGCCTCTCTTGAATGTCTCATTTTTATGCAAATTTTATTTCATCACTTGCCTCTCTTGAATGTCTCATTTTTATGCAAATTTTATTTCATCACTTGCCTCTCTTGAATGTCTCATTTTTATGCAAATTTTATTTCATCACTTGCCTCTCTTGAATGTCTAATTTTTATACAAATTTTATTTCATCACTTGCCCCTCTTGAATGTCTCATTTTTATGCAAATTTTATTTCATCACTTGCCTCTCTTGAATGTCTCATTTTTATGCAAATTTTATTTCATCACTTGCCTGTCTTGAATGTCTCATTTTTATGCAAATTTTATTTCCTTACTTGCCTCTCTTGAATGTCTCATTTTTATGCAAATTTTATTTCATCACTTGCCTCTCTTGAATGTCTCATTTCGAAGGTTTGCTGCTGTGCTGCCTGTGTTTGATATTTCCATATTATGAATCCATTAAGTATGTTATGCATATGATTTATTACTTTGTTTTCCCAACATCTGTTCTTAAGCAGAAATAATGTATCCTTTTAATGTTGAAAGGAAGCCAAATGAATTGCCTTTAATCCTTGAATACTATGACATTCAAATATCATCCCTCAGTTATAGTTGCGAAAAACATGGTAATGTCACATATAATGTAATTTGTGAAGCAAAAAATGTGCTTGTAAGTACAGCTATGGCAAAGCTATATTTTATAGCTTGAGTAATGTTTTTTTATTTTTAGTTATTACTTTACAAATTCGGTTCGGAGGGGGGTGTATAATGTGATGAGAAAGAAAGCATATGTTCCTTACTTTTGCAAAGACAAATTAAAGAAACAAGGCTGATATTGAACACATGTACAGGTCCTGAAGAAACAAGGACACTGAAGATGATACAGTTTATCATAATTATTATTAAAATTTTGAATTATTTTGACAAGCGTCATGATACAAAAAGTAAGACACAGTGACCAAAACACTAACCCGCCTACCTCCCCCCCCCACTCTTCCACACTTAATCCCCAACTTTCAACATAAACCATTATTTTATGTTTGTCGACAATATGAATAAAAGCAAGATGAAGTCACAAGCAAATTGTCTGTCATCGACAAGGTGAGTGGAACTCTTATTCCTTTTATGGGTAATTGTAATTCTATATTTTATTGTAATTCTATATCTTATATTTCTTTATCTTATATAGCAAACATTCTTATAAAATAAGTATATTGATATGTTCATACTTCAACCTGGAGGCAGTTTATGAGACTGCAGCACATTACAGGCAATTTAAAGCAATTATGTCGCCATATATATTAAAATGAAGTCCAAAAGAAAGATTAGAGGGATATTAAACCTATTCTTACTGCCAAATTTGCTTAACAGTCATTCTTAGCTCAATCTATGAACACAGATTCATTTTAAAATGTAAACAAATAGTTTTTCATGCCATGAAAAGGGTCTTGTTTCGTTTACATATCAACTATAGGCTACAGGGCTCCGAATTATTAGCATGCAGTGTTATAGGACTAGCCAATACAACCATGCTAATTTTCATTTTAACTTACGGTTATCGAGATAATCTGAAAAGTACATTGAAAAACGTGAATTTTTCACTAATTTAGCGTGACATCACATTTTTGTTCACTTGAATTATTTCAGGTTTATGAAATTTGACAAATACCATTGCTATGTTATTCATTTTCCTTTTATCTCTATATCTAAAGGCTTCATAAATTCATTGAAACATCATTGAGTTCTTTGTGTTCAAAGGTTGACATCAAAAAATTGAGTCAAATTTGAGACTTCCTGATCTGGGATGTTATAATTTCCCTTCTACACATGTCAGTTGAATCTTTTTGCCATTAAGATCTAGTATCATATCTACTTAGTTGTTTTGCAACCTTTCATTCTTGAGAAAAATTCATTTCATTAAAAATTCCAACGAATATGAGACATGGTGCATGTGTCGCACGTGTAACGCAAGGAGTACTTTCATGCGGCAAAAAGCTATGAAAGCTCTGATTTTTACCTGGACAGGCTTTAAACATAGTAAATCTGTGAAGCTTCAATAAACTATGAACTAATACATGTTGGTGACTGGTACCTTGCAGTAAAATACTAAATTTACTTTGTCGCACGCGTAACGCTCTGAAAAATATTGATCATATTTGAATTTTTTTCGTATAAATAGTGGGGCAATCATGCTAATATAACCTGTTGTGACTATTACCACAATATTTTAGTCGTTTGTACATGTTTCATGACCTAGCCAGTAATACTATGGCACATATGAAACTTTTTGAAAATTTGGGGCTAATTTGTCCATAAAGGCAATATCTAATCCAAAAACACCTTATCAATATTAATTCGAAATAGTCATACTGTTCCATCAGTTGTGACTTATGATATCATATAAAATTGATTGTAAGCAAAACCAGAGCATTTTTCACAATTTCATACCGCATCATTACTTAAAATCAGGATTTTATCTGAAAAAAAGGGCCAAAAATCACGCTTCTTTCTTCTTTTGCTGAGTTAATACTCACTTCAGTGGCACTTATTTGGTATCAATTTGAAGCCAACATCCAGACCCATAACGTAGGACAGTTGAAATCATTTTAGAGAAACACATATGCTTCTGGGGCAAATTTAATTACCTTTTTTTTCATATTGCCGAAATATTAGCAAAAAAAGTGTGTTTCTCACAATATATTTGGTGTATTTGAATGAAAATTGCCATGACGACTCTACACTACGTGCCCAATGTCATCATATAAAGAAATTATATTTCCTTTGATGATGAATTAACATTTAGTTTAGTTTTCCTTTGTAGACATGGAAATAAAAACTATTAAAAATTCGGCATTATTCAGCTATTATCAATTATTTTTGCTGGTTGGAACTCCATGGTAAATATGATTTCTGGAACTTAGATATGTTCTTAACAAAATTACATGGACATTTGATAGAAATATACATTATAAAATTTTGATGGTCATGTCACACTTTGGCTTCATTATTTTTGAGATAGGCCAATTACAAAAAATCATGATGGTACCCAACCCCCTATAAGGGGTTTATCTGCCACTTTAAATCTTTTATCTGCCACTTTAAATCTTTGGCTAGAAATAACACCAGGTGGCCACTGTACAATGATATAATACTTACATAATACTATTTATTTGCAGCGCTCGCCATGAGAAGTTCGATTATTTGTATGCGGACGATGATCGCAGTGCTGTTCTGTGTCTTCGGTCAGTTCGGTTGGAGCAGCTCCTTTACTTCCCGTCGTGATGAGAGGCTCGCCCACGGAGTTCCTTTGCTTGGGAAAGACTACCAGAAATATCTGCTTAATCAGGAACTGAGTCGTGGTCTAGAAATGAGACAAAAGTCGCTAGCGGAATCAACGAGAACATGTGGCTTTAAGGACACTGCTATGACGATGAAGAAGTGCTTTGAGCAAATGAATTATAAAACTGAATGTGTTGAGGAAACGAAGAAGATCACATGTCATATCCGTTACATTCTGGAGAGGAGACTAGGATCAGCGGCTTCCAGAGCATTGCCGCTGAAAATAAAACTGGGCGTGGCAGAACGCAAAGAAAGGTGTAGAAAACTGAGGAGGAAGGTTAATGGAAAGACGCGGAAAATTTGCTGGACGCCTGTGTATGTAACAAAGACCCAGCTTTGAAATCATGAGCCAGTGCACTCAGCATGCTCAGCTACTCATAATGCAACTGCTTACTTTCCTATATAATTATATTCCGTGGCATTAATTCCTCTTAATTTAATATTGTAATAATATGTGTCAAAGCTGTTAACAAAGCTGCTGATTAAATTTTAATTGATTGTATGCTTTGCTCATAATTCTGTAATTATAATATAATTAAATTATTCTTATCCACATTGGTATTGTTGTTATTTAAAATTTTTGTGAATGTGGTGCCTCTTGGTGCTGGGCTGCTGGCATCACAGTCTTGTCACAAGTATGTCACGAGATACCATTCTCTAACTTCTTCTGGACACTTTTGAACCAATCAGAGAAGTTCCTACTTGACTTATTTTCTGTCCATGCACTCTAAAAAATTCCGGGACAAAATTGTTTTTTTAGATTCAAAATGGTTTTTTTTAAAACCAAATTTCAATGCAAAAAACCAACATAGTTTTTTGAAAGATCAAATTTCAATGCAAAAAACCAACATGCATTTTTGAAAAATCCGTGTTGGCTTTTGAAGTTTTGATTGAAAATTGGTTTTTCCAAAAAAAATCATTTTGAATCTTAAAAATCAATTTTGTCCCAAATGTTTTTAGAGTGGAGGTGAAGTCAGCAGGCCCAATAAGAGCATGTTGCCTTTGAATTTATTAGTGAAAAGTAAAGAAAAGACTCAATTAGACTCTAAGAACGAAAAACACTTTAGAGTGCTAAAAAGGTATTCCAGCTAGCTTGTCACAAATTGGATACCCCAGAAAGTTTTTCAAATTACCCAAATGCAAGGTGTTTTCCATACAGGGAGTTACTTTAGAGAACCTGACCACAGTGACTAGGGTATTTCATAAAGAAATTTGAATAAAATATCCAGACCATCAAGCTCCCCAGAAGGTTCTTCTGTGAACTCATGACGTTGCACTGAGATGTAAAAGTAAACGCAAGTCGAAACCTTAGTAACAGGTTGGCAGATAGTTTGTTATATAGTTTGGCCTGATGTCCTAGTCAGACATAAGTCATACCTTTGGTTAAGAGGTTTGAAGAACGTTTTGGTTGTAACGTTTGGCCAAACGTTCGAGTCATATGAGAGGTTTGAAGAACGTTGGACTATCACGTATTACAATACCTTTGATTCATAGGTTTGTCGAACATTCATTTGAGAGGTATTTTACAACCTTAGACTATTACGTATGACTGTACATTTGATTCATAGGTTTATCAAAAGTATGGTCTGATGATACGTATCTGCCAAAATTAGTTGAAGGTTTTTACAAAGTTGCAGAACCTAGGATCCTGAGTCTAAGAGAGCCTTGTAGCGCCATCTATGCTTGCTGGTGTCACAGGGGGGTGATAATTCTAAAATGTTTCTGTGTGGCATTTTTTGTGTGACCCGGACCTAATTGGGCAACACGGTTGCCCCCGTTTGTCAATATAAGCAGAAAACCCATATGGACAGAGACTTTGAAGGTTGACGCTAAGAAATAATGTCAAAAATTACCCAAAAAAATCATATCTCGAGTACTATTGGTCTTAGAGACTTGTGAATAGGTTCAAATTAATCGGATTTCTGACTTTTATGTCAGTATTACATAGTAACTATAGGCCTTAGTACAATACTTTTTTTTGTTATTAGACAAAAACTGTTTTTTTTCTCTTTTCCGTCAGTGTACAAGCATAAACTCACGTTACATACTTTTAGAACCTAAATAATTGCAAATTTGCTTAATCTATGTTTACATTTATATATGCATTTGACAGTTCTATTCCACATCATTAATACTGAATCAAACTATACCAAGTTGTTGTGTACTGTGTACAGATTATGCCTAAATTGATTTGATCAGCGAGATACTTGATTTACTTATGACAATAAGATTATATTGACTCTATTAATATTAAGAGTCCAATACTGGAAAATGATGTCCCTGATGGACAAATTACTCTTAAATTGATTATTAATCATATCCATTTGTTTGCTATGCTCATTGCAGTAATGATATATCATAAGAACATATATTTTCAAGAAGATGTGACAGGATCTAATCATTTTTTAACAGTAGTATGACTGAACAAATCAATTTAGGCCCTAAAATGTATTGACTGTGTCGACATCTTACTGCACTAAATTTGTATCAGGAATATTGGTCCATACCCTCTGTTCACACATATTTATTACCATAAAGAGATTATGTAAATTCGGTTAAAGGAAACTGTATCTGAAGATATAATAAAAAAGGACCTTGATGCTGAGAGGTCTGTGCTGTCCATCAATGATTAACTGGACAGAGATGCAGTAACCAGCAAGAAAACAGCCAGGAAGCACACATTTAATGCTAAATCAGTTATTTTGTTGAACACGGAAGATGCTCAACTTGGTCTCTGAGTGGTCTGATGCCCAAGCTGAGTTGGAAAAGTATGCATTGTTGAAAAATAGAGATTTTAACAATGTCTGTAATGTAGCAAAAGCTCAAAAAAAATTTGTCATGTTAGGCTATTTATTTAGTCAAATCAAGTGGGAATAAAAAATGGCAATTTTTTTTTCCAAGTGGATACGCTGCACAGTTAAGAGAAAAAAAATGTTACACATGTATGTGCATAGAATTATAGACAAAATGTAAAATTTGATATACAACATGTGAGAGACACAAAATTTCCCAATTCCTAAAACTTGTGACATGTCTCTACTGAATGTGTAATAAAACATACAAGCCTTTTTTGTGAGAACTAAACATATTACTGCTAACCAATATTATGAGTTGAAAATTCAAGATCCACCTTTGTATATCTGAATATCTGATTCATCACCACCATCAGAAGTCACACAGATATCTCATTGAATATACTTAAGACTAACACATTCACACCTTCAACTTGATAATGCTTCTTCAGTTTGAAAAACCTGTCAGTGGCCTCTTAATAAATAAAAAAAAAAATAAAAACTAAAATTACAAATATCTATAGTGAAAAGTGCTGTCCGTAGGAGACTCCTTATATTTTTCTCACCACATCGGTGAACTAAATAAGGCCTACATTTCTTCATCAAACACACTTACTTAAAAATATGAGGAAATGGCTGAAGGCAAATAATTCCCAATTCATTTTAAATTGCTGACGAAGATAAACCAGAACAAATGCATCTCCGAGGACAAGGATAGACACTGTTACATAGAAAGACTTATTTGGCTAAAACTGCAATATCAATCTTCAAAGCTTAGGATGACACTTTAATTTTTAGATGATAAATCAAGTTGAACGGATATTTTTTTAAGCTAACTTTCTTCAAATTAGGCCTGTAACGTTCCTAAAAAATTTGAAAATATAAGGTTTTGCACAAAATTAAGGTTTTGGGCTATATCTTAAAAAATAAGGCAGATATGCACTATTCACTATAAAAGACTAATAAACTTTGGATTACAAATAATTTGAGCCTATTTTGAAGTCTGTACGTGCACTGGTTCTCGAGATATGGCATTTTTGGGTAATTTTGCATTCGGTGCAAAAGGCATTATCTTCAAAGATTCAAGATTCAACATTCAGTTTATTTCCATACACATTACATGAAAAATAAATAAATGAGGGATGGATATTAGATGAGGATGTTTACATTTGCAAGGTGATGGAGGAGACTACCAGATTGGCCCTGAATGATTATGTTAGAAGTGAAGACTCTTGTGGAAACTGTTGAACGCATAGGCACAATAATAATGAGTAAAAATCTTTAAATTTCAGAAAATGACAAGCTATAATTTAATTGAAGCAATAACTGTGGATACCTATGAACTGATTCAGTTGCACCAAGCCAAATTAATAGATTTCGACATATGTAGCAATGTTCAATATTGCATGTATTATATTGTTATATGGTATAATTTTTCATATAAGATGAAAAGCAAGTGATGCTGTGTGAATATATTTCTTCACGTACTTTGATTGGAGCGTTTTTGTATAAGCAGAAGGTATTTTGTATCTAATATCATTCTTAGCAAAAGAATGTTTAACAATCGGAATTTGGAAATAAGAAGAATTTCTAGTCTCAAAAGAATGGTTATGTGAAGTACGTATAAACATGTTGTTGAAGTAGGTTGGCAACATGCTGTTAGTATATTTAAAACAAAATTTGAAGTCATGCAGTGCGCTTAGGTCTTGTAACTTAAGAATATTCAATTTCTTAAATATAGGCTCCGTATGAGCATTATAAGAAGCATTAGTGATGACAAGTACAGCCCTCTTTTGTAACTTCTCAAATTTTTGAGATTTCGAACCCCATAGATTTATTCCATATATTAAGTGTGGGATTATTATTGAAATATAGATAGTTTTTAATACAGACTGTGGTAAAAAGTGTTTAAGTTTGTTCATTACAGCTACTGTTTTGGCTATTTTCTTTGAAATTTTGTCAATGTGCTCTTTCCAGTTGAGGTGTTTATCCACAACTATTCCTAGAAAATCAAATTGTTCTACAAACATAATCTTTGTATCATTAATTTTCAAGTTTGGTAAGATAACCTTTTTTTTGAGCATATGAAATACCATAGCTTTTGTTTTTTCTGTGTTTAGAGATAATTTATTTAATTGCAGCCAAATGTTAATTTTATTCAGTTCATCATTTATTTTCTCTTGAATAGACACATCATTATTACCATGAGAAAAAGTGTTTGAATTTGCAGAGAGGGTAGTATCATCCGCGTAGATAATTGGGTAGAATATTTCACTGGCCTGTGCTGAGTCATTAACATAAATAATAAACAAGAGGGGGCCCAAAATGGACCCTTCTATATGGGTTTTTAAAACCAAATAATGCAATTGAGTTACCATTGGGTATTTTTGTATTCTTTCCACGCATAGTTCTCTGTTTTCTTCACTGAACAAGTAAAGCAGTTGAAGTGACAAATCCCAATTGAACTTCCCATGTCAAAGCCTATAAATATTTATATATCCCTAGCTTTCTAGGCATGATATTGCAGTCCTTTAATGTACTGTAGACTGCTTGTATTGGTAAAACAAGGAAGAAAAGTCTGCTAATTTTGGAGCCACCTGCAGTCCTTGCTGCCTGGTTCTGCGCTCTCTATCTTTTTCTCGGTTTGTCTCTTCTCTTCTTTAATTCATGTTTTTCTTTGCAGGTATTCAAAAAGAAAAAAAAAGCGAGCAGCTAAACCTAGACCTCAAATAAACAAATTCTTGAAAGCCCCCCCCCCAAAAACCAAAAAAATCCCTACAGCAAAATCGAATGGGAACATAATTTATTCATCCATATTAAGGGCTTTATTTAATTATTTTGCCACAGGGGCAGCAGCCTCGTAGGGTGACTGGACTGCCAGAAGCAATGCGGGAGGCCCCCGGGCGATGGGCCCTTGCCGACCTGACCGGACAATGAAATTTGACAGTGTTGGAGTCTGCATGATTCTGGCCAGAACACCAGTATTCCACAGTAATACGTAAATCCAGTCACTTGTCGATGTTACACATGTACATGGAATCCGTCCTTGAATCAATCATTTCTGGGCATATTTCACTAGATACAGTCCGTTCAATTCTGAAATACAAGCGCTGTCAAGAAATCGGCATGTTCCAAATCGCCTATTGACTGGGTGATTGGGAAACGAACATGCCAGCCATCCATCTAATCTGCAATAAAGTTCTCTAGGTAACTCTGAACACAGGCAGAAACATTATGATCCGTTTTTGCTTTGACAAGGCCATGCCAGTCCACTCATTCCTCCAGAGCTGCTTGCAGCTCGGAGGACTGCATGGCAGTGCTAGCTGATCCGTCAGCCTTCATTTCCTGCTTTCGGTAAACATGACATATAGTGATTTACTCAACTCAACTCTATTTTCTCCTCCACCTCTGCACACACGCCTTCCTAATGAGTCAGAGTGATGTGGCTGATAGATAAGGGATAGATCTATCTGTAACGTCTGTAAATAGATGCCTGCAATGCCGAGAATAGTCAGATATTGAGATTTTTCTGATGCGTTTTGACCAAACCACAATGGCTACCCCTGCCTGTCCCTAACCCAAAATCGGAATGCAGCAATGTGATTGGTCAGCACAGGCTGACAGCCGAGCTTGCATATAGCTGACAGGTTCCTGCCGAAATGAAGCGATCTGATTGGTCGAAGTCGTCTGGCTGCTAAGTTACATAGACACTAGATGGCAGCACCATTAGGGTGTACCAAAAAATGAAAAAGTTCTCTGATCTTAACACCTATCTGTCAAAAGATGAGGTTCGGTTAGTGGATCAATATGAAATTTTTTTTTTGAAAATCGGAAAAGTCCTTACGCCGGTCCAAGCCTCTTGAAATTCACATGTCGAAAATTAGCAAAAAATCGCCATTTTCGCCTAGTTTTGAGCCTACTATGCCACCTACATCTATGACTACTGCCTATAAGTGTGTCTAACTACTCCTTTCTAAGTCATGACTTGGATGATATTTATGTTGGGTCAGTTCTATCATTTCTAACCCTAAAAATAACCCATCTTTTGTCAGAAATAGTGTAAAAATGCTCTTTTTAGCAAATAAAGTGCTGTTTGTCTGTTGTCAGCAAAAACAAAGATATATATTTGGTATAAAATAAGTAGGGGTATAAATAAAAGTCTTTTATCTTGAGAACTAAAGCAGATAGAGACATGATATTGACACCAAAATATCCAGAATACCCCCATTCATATTCATCTTCAATACTTTTTAGGGCCCTTTACCCAATACTTTTTGAGTTATTAGCAAAAAACCAAATAATTGCCTTTATTTTCATGGGAATCGTCAGTGAAAATACATTTAATAGCTCAAATCATTGAAGATAGGTACACAATGTGCAAGGGGGTCTGGGCGCCGCTATAGGCCACCAGAAGCCAACGGTTTTCCAGAGGGCTGGAGATTCTTTCTGTGCAATATGGAACTCTGATTCCAGCATGGAAGGCAAGGCTTTGAACTTTGAACTTTTATTTGTATCAAATTAATACATACACACATTAACATAAGTCACAGCGGGGCCAATATTTTTGAGAACATGCCTTTATCATGGAATGGAATAAATTCGACTCATGACTAATTATCTGATAATCCACATCAAATTCTAAAAACCTCTAACTTATAAGTTTTTGTCTCTGTCTGCCATCGGCTACCCTGCCTCCTTCTCAACTCTTGCCTAGCCTATACATTTTTGACATTTCCCTCTTTGCGTCTTCTCCCAGACATTCCTAGCTCTTTCCTACCCTCTCCTGCCCTGTCTTATTTGGTTAATTTGGTCACATCACATGTACAATTATATATGTATTTTTTTAAATATCTTGCGTGGGCCCCCCTGAGAGGATGGGCCCATGGCAGCTGCCACCTTGCCACATAGGCCAGTCCGCCCCTGGCCAGGGCCAACCCAACTATCCAGCTCTGGAGGTGCACATTCCATGTGCTTTTCTAGTTATGTATAAGAAGGAGTGACAGCTCCAGCATCCCAGCAGACAACCTCCCTTGTGGACAATTTCCTTTGTGGAACGTTGGTCTAAGGAAGCATTAAACCTCCAATTCACATTGGACCAAACGTTACTAAACTACGTAATTTGTCGACACATTTTTACGGCATTTTAATGCGTAAGTATATATACGTAGATATATTTCTCCAACCTCAGTTGATAACGTTCCCCCCACGCTGGAAATCCGCCTCTGAGGCGTCTGGGATGGCTGGCCAGCCAGCACGCTGCATACTTGCGCATGCGCAGTGAACAGGCCAGATCGAGGAGGGAGGCTGGCAATGGCGTGCGTACGTTGTTGTTATCAAGTATTTCGGTCCAGGACGCAGTTAATTCCACCGTAACATACGATATATCGACCGTCGATGGTTGACAGGAATATTATTGATAAACTGACACCATCGGGCGGACTGTAGATTACTTTCAAACGTTGTCCACACATATCAAAAACGCGTTGGGAAAACCGTGGAACTTACGTATTGCCCAATGTTCGACCATACCTTTGATAAACCTATGAATCAAAGGTATGGTTGTATGTAATAGTCTAAGGTTTTAAAAACCTCTCAAATGAATGTTCGACAAACCTATGAATCAAAGGTATGGTCATACGTAACTGTCAAACGTTCTTCAAACCTCTCAACCAAAGGTATGACTTACGTATGACTGACACGTTTAGCCAAACGTTACAACCAAACGTTCTTCCAGCCTCTCAACCAAAGTTATGACTTACGTGTGACTCTAACGTTAGGCCAAACTATAAAACAAACTATCTGCCAACCTCTTACTAAGGCTGCGACCTACGTTTGGTTTTCCATCTCAGTGCAACGTTTGGAAACTACCTTTGCCCTACCTTTGTCATACGTTGTTTGGCCCAACATTTGATTCTAACCAAAATAATTATGTAGCAAAAGGTTTGATTTACGTTGCTGCTCGGGAGGGCTAGAACGTAGTCAGAGATAAAATTAATTAAAAATGTTTTAATGCAGTCTTATCGCAAAGAAGACACCCAGATGTTGGATGTTGGTTTCATATGTTTGTTGGGTAAATTTTCCAGACCTTTATATCAAATACACATGGAAGTGTTGTCAGCTGTTTTAAATTGTTAAAAATTAAACATAAAATCAATTGGAATTCTAAGTTCCACACTGAACTGCAGGGAAGTTTAATTGCTGTGACACCCACACCAACATTGATAAAAATATTGCAAAATAACTCCTCCATCCTGAAGCCTGAATTCACTACACAATTTAGAAAACTGTAAGTTTGCTATGGTGTATGTTTTATTACCTTGATTTGAAACCCATAGATGATTACGAAAGATGTTAAAAATTTGAAGTGAGGACAATCTTGCATGTCTGAATAAGCAAGATATTCTCAGGTTTCAATAAATTGCAGTTTTGATAGAGCCACTGTTCTGTAATTTTGCAAACCTACACAAACGGAAAGTGAAATTTTGTACATCACACATTTGGTTAAATTCCACTGTGGTGCCTTGTCTGGTAGCTTGCGTGTTGTTCGTGACTAATTGTTTCTTTTTGTATACATGTGAATTCATTTCATTTTAAGAGATCAGAACTTACATTAAGCAGTCAATCATAATCAGTCATGAATGTTCAGGAAGGCTTGGTGGAGGTGCTGAAGGCATGCTAGAGGCATGAGGAAGTGTGAAGGAACCAATGTTGGAACTACCAAGAAGCTATTGGTGATGATGAGGCACACTTGCAGATAGATTGCAGAAGGTGTCGGGAAAGCGCTGACAATATGTAGAAGGTGTCAAGAAAGTGCAGACAACACGTAGAAGGTCCAGGGAAGGCACTGATATACATATTGTATTGTATTGCAAAACGGCTTAAAAAAAGATGTCATATCAAGAAAAATCAGAAAATATGGCATTCAATCTGCCACCAAATAACATTCCTCATGCTTTCCTCACGCTGTCTGGATGGCTTCCCAATTGTCCTGTCCCATGACTTTACCCTTCCTGAAATGTTCTGCACCCTGTCTGCAGACAGAATTTAGAAGGTCTCAGGATTTGAGCATCTGATGCTGAAGATACACTGAAATGGCCAATTTCCCCCAACCCTTCCTGGTCTTGTCCTGACCCTAGTGGACAGCCCCGAGAAAGCATTCCTTAAGATTCTTGAAGCTGTCGGCAGAATAGAAGGATCCAAGACAGCTTCAAGAAGATGTTGAAGGGTTCCCAAAGGGTTCAGGAAAGCTAGGAAGCTTTTAGGACATTGTAAGGACAATGAGGACAAGTCACTGAAGGTACTAGAAATCAATGTCAGCATCCAAATTCTGCTCTGAACGCTGAAATGTTTGCCTCTGCTGAAAGCGCTGAGGCACCAAGAAGCGTTCAGGAAAGATGAGGACAGCACGTGGAAGGCTTCAGGAAGACCAGGACAATATGCTGAAGGGATGGGGAACTGTCAATTTCACTTTACTGATGGTTCCTGGTCTTGTCCTGGCCCTAGTGGACGCCTGGTCTAAGTTAGGGGCTGCCCAAAGGTATGAAAGGTAGTGACTGACTCTTATTTCCTGCTTAGGGAGTCATACTTTATTTTGCATTTTCCATCTGATTGCAGTTTTTGAATGTTCTATGCCAAAGAATTGCTGCTGATTCAAACATCTTCATATTACGAATCCATACACCCATAAAGTACATTATATATATTATTTATTTGCTTTTTGTAATGGCTTATGTTCTGAAGCAGAAATACATTTAATGGGAAAACTAAGCTGCATAAATTGTCTTTAATCCGTAAGTACCACCATATTCAAGTATTATCACCTTTATTGTCAAGAAAAAATATGAAAATGTCTCATATAATTTCATTAATGATAAAAAAGAACTTATATATGTAATTGAAGCGAATTAATTTTTCATGATTCAAGCGATAACAAAGACAGCACATGTACCTAACTGTTATCATGTATTGTTTATAGTATTTCTGACAACTGAAACATAAGCAGAAATTGACATCCCCAGGACCCCTAATCCAGTATTACAACATAAGCCATTATTTATGTCTTTCAACAATGTGAATAAAAGCAGCATGAAGTTGTACGCAAATTGTCTGACGGTGACAAGGTAAGTTGAACGTTCATTCTGTTTGTGTTTTTCCGTGTCTTGGAGTTCACATTGTTAGATTTTTGTCTTCAACATGTTATTTTGTTATGTAAATTCAGATTTTGAGAATAATGAAATTGTCTAGAATTTGACAAATTGTCATTTCTTTTGAAGTTGGGAGTATTAATGGAACTTTGAAATTGGGAGTTTTGATGGAACTTTGATGAAAAATTCTTGTTTCTTTTTGAAGTTGCTTTGCCAACTGGAAAAAGACAAATTCTCATTTCTTTTTAAAATTGAACTGCTGACTAGAATAGGACAAATCCTCGCCGCTCTGCACACAGAGTCTTGAATCTATGTCATAAATTCATTTGTTGTTCAACCAATTTGTTGTACAATGTACCTGTCTTAATCACGCAATCACAAAGTAAGCATTCGATAATTTATTTACTGCTTAAAATTACTATGGATCTCCTCAATGGAACGGACTCTAGCTGTTTCAAGTGAGAGTTTTTTTCCCGACAATTTTGCATTCAGAGATATGAAGCCATTCACAGTTGGCTTGAGACTGATTTTATAGCCTATCAACTGAAGGAATCAACAGTTACACAGGAGTGCGAAATACAACAGTTCATGAGGAAATGTACGAGTTCATTAGGATTGCGGTTTGACATGTGTGAACAACTGCCACATGTGCAGTACCAAGTTGGCCTTTGCAGCTGTTTATTGGTTGAAATTATGAAATCATTTTTCAACCAAAATCACTTGCTTGAAACAAAATTAAAAATAAAAAGTGACACATTATGTGCAGCTTGACCAATCACCTTGCAGGATTTTGTGATGTCAGACCAAAAATTGTTTTTTGTTCAGGGTCAAAAGCATTAAATCATCTGCAACTGTCATTCGTTTAACTAACCATTATGTTTTCTCTGAAGTTTGTTTTATCAAAAGCAATCACATTTTGTGTCATTGTCATCTCTGATCTTTAAATTAGGGAATAACCGCTTTTAGCGGGGCAGATTTGTCATGAATATGGAAGTAATTACGCATTTATACACAGAAGCATGAAACTTGGCACATACAAATTTCTAAATGTGGCTCAACTTAGCTGTCTATAGCTATTCATTACTAGTGTTATCCATGTCTATCCATTTGTATTCTTTTGTATACACTGAAAGCTCTTTACCCCTTGTTTAAACAATAGTAATTGTGGATAGCTATGGATAGCTATGGATAAGTGTAGCTGGGTTTAGCTTAAAATGGCTATGGATAGATAGCTAAGGCCAGATTTTAAATGACGAGCCATTTTTAGAAATTTGTACTGTAGCTTCAAAAAATCTTAAAGAACATATTTATCCACTTCAAATTTGACCTGGTTGACCCATGGCATCCATTTTCTAAAATGGCGGTTAATTCTCTCATTTTCATGGTTTCTGTGAAGTGCCTGTATTTTGACCATATGAAAACAGCGCTCATTATTCCTTCTACAGATCTAAAAAACATTTTCTATTGATTTCTGGATTGAACTATGGAAATTTAGGGTAGTCAATGTCCATTTTATTTGAACTATTTAAGAAAATACAGCTTTTTTACGGTTTCTCACAGTTTAGTGGAATCTCAATTAACATTTAAACAGACTACATATTTGAGTTCCTTGTAAGAGGAGCTTTCAAATGAATGGTAGTTTCCGTGAATTCTTTTCAACATGTAACTAAAACCGAAATCTTCAAAAAGCATTTTATTTTATTTTTCTCCATTTTCATAGCACATTTACGAAACCTATTGATGCGGGTACTCATTTGAAAACTCTTCTTGCATGGAATTCAAATATATAACTCATTTTGAGATTTATTAAGTACTGGCGTAACTGTGTGATACCGCGAAATCCAGTATCTTAATAAATATTTCTACCAAAATGAATTCCAACAAGCCTGAAAATAATCCAGGCTACAAAATAATGTTGCAGTAATGTATGTGCTGAATACGTGGAAAAGAAATAAAAAACGCTATTTGCATGTATTCTATTTGTGGGAACTACACAGAAAGCAGAAAATGGAGGAGTGTATAATTTCTTTCTGCAGTTCTGCAGTTCTGCAGAAAAAAATTGCAGAATTCTGCAGTTTCCAAAAAAAGTGCAGAATTCTGCAGTTCTGCAAAAAAAGTGCAGAATTCTGCAGTTTCCAAAGGAAATGCAGAATTCTGCAAAAAAAGTGCAGAATTCTGCAGTTCTGCAAAAAAACTGCAGAATTCTGCAGTTGCCAAAGGAATTGCAGAATTCTGCAAAAAAAGTGCAGAATTCTGCAGTTCTGCAAAAAACTGCACTTTTTTCGGCAATCGGTCAGCTCGCAAAATGCATTTTTGCGAGTTGACCGATCGCCGAAAAACGTGTCGTACGGAAAAAAGAAACAACAACAGACAAACACTGTCAACTTCAGTCAATAGACCTGGTTGCAGGGTACCCGCAACTTTTTTCAGAGTGAAATTTGATGGAGAATTGGCCGAGCAGAGTGGTAAAACGATGACTAATCCACAAGAAAACAAAACATGCAAGTGCTGCTCCCTACAAGAGTGGCGACCTGGGAGAATGGACAGCAAAAGAAGAAGAAGAAGAAGAAGTCCATAGCAGTTCACTTTGAACGAGCATCAAAACCCCAGACCTCCCACCCGACCCCCAAACCGCTACTCCTCCCCCCCCCCCCCGACCCCCAAACCGCTACAAATGATAAGCTGGATTAAATACCAGAGGTTCACAAATACTGCAGAACTGCAGAATTTATTGCAGAATTGCAGAATTCTGAAGTTTCCTGCCAAACTGCAGAATTTATTGCAGAATTGCAGAATTCTGCAATTTCACTCCCAAACTGCAGAATTTATTGCAGAATTGCAGAATTCTGCAGTTTCACTCCCAAACTGCAGAATTTATTGCAGAATTGCAGAATTCTGCAATTTCCTTCCAAACTGCAGAATTTATTGCAGAATTGCAGAATTCTGCAATTTCCTTCCAAACTGCAGAATTCATTGCAGAATTGCAGAATTGCAGGAAGAAATTTAAATGTACTGAGAAAATGGGAGAATTGACCGCCATTTTGGAAAATGGCTGCCAGTAGCCACCTAAGCTAAATCTGAGGTGGGCCCCTATCCAAATGTGTTTGTATTGTTGTTGTTTAAGTATTCGCCAAGTTTCATGCTTCTATGTATAAATAATGGTTTAATTATTAGTATAGCAAACTCCTGCAGTCTCGCTTGTCCTTAATCTTGTAATTAGGCCTGCTGTATAATAGTTCATATGGATCCACAGGAGGCAAAGTGAACCAACCCTGATATTCAAGATGTTGGGAAATGGCAAAAACTGTTTTGACCAAATTCTTAATAATCAGGACTTTGAAGCTATTTCAGTACATACATGTATTTTGAAATAATAACCCTGCATCAGCATGTCCCTGAATGGGGATTTTGAAATTAACAATTTTAAAAAGAAATAGAAAACGGGTTTCACCGAAAATAAAAAAAAATTATTTGCAAGGCAAAGAGAGTGGATCAATATTTTTTCTTGAAACTGTTACAGGGACAACGACTACTTCTACATGTTATGAGTTAATAGATTATCTAAAGATAATCTACCAAACCAATGTTGCCTCTATTTAGCCCACACCGATGCTGATGGGGTGTAAAACACAAACTCACTCACCCTGGAAACTGTTGATGATTTTGGGTCATATGTATCTGCCGAATAAATAGGTCTTCAAGGTAGCGAATCAATTAATTAGGCTCACTCTGGAGGGCATATTCTTCAGAGAATGTTCAGAACATGGGTTTTTTTTTCACTCTGCAGCAAAATGATGGTTGCTTGGGTTGGTTCATTTTACCTAAATACTGAATCCTAGACCCGACGAATGGCTATGCTGGTCAGTCAGATAAAAGCCTTTGGTGGAAAATTGATTTTAAAATATTGCAAACGATCCACTAAAAAAATTAGTTTTACACAAATTTTGGATGAACAGGATCAAACCTCCATGGATTTATGTTGAGTCAACATGGAAGTGATGCCCTGTTAGAACTCAGGAAAATAGACCTGAGTTTGAATCAGTCTGCTGAAGAAAACCATGAGAGATGGTTGAAAGCTCCAGACAAGCAAAAAGTAAGATCTTTGTGTATAGAATACTCTATAACTAATTAGAAAACATGTTTAGCATCCAAAAATTACTCTTAGTAAAATTTTTAATTTATTATATGTAAAATACTCAGTTTTTAACAAAATGTAATAAATCACTTTAAATTGGCAAAAATGTAGCTATGTGCTAATTTTACAGTCGATGGATAATCTTGGACTAAATCCACAACAGACGATGCCAATTTCAACAATTTAAACCCAAAATCCATGTAAATAAGGAGGATTGAAAATTAGTAAGGATTTTTTGGCCAGCTCTGTAACTCTCACTCACTTGGATCCGAACCCATGACTAAAGAGACAAAATCAAACATCTCAGCAACTCTTTTGGTATCTTAAAAATATTTAAATCGATTTGGACTGTAAAATCTTGATTTTTCTGCCATTATTTGATGTTTTACTACATAATTTTTTATCAGGTTCCAAAAGTATACATTTATCACAATTTTGGAAGAGTTTGACCTTCCTATAGCATTTCTACAAGATTAAAAAGATTTTGCAGCATGGTAGTACCCCATCCAACATTATTTTGATGACATTCCATCATTAATTTCGTTTATTGAGTTATCACCGGCTGCCGAAAGTTACACTAAAATAACTCTGAAACTGACTGTGCTTTACTGCCTTTTGAATATAGTGAGTACTAAATGTACAAATGGTCTAAGTTTATGATTTTTACCGTAATTGGTCACAACTATATACTTGAAGTTTTGTGTGTGTAGCTTTTATAGTTTTTGGTGTATAAGCAAAGTTTTGACCAGTTTGTGAAAATGTCAATTCTTCAGGACAATGTTTAAGGTGCTGCAGTTCCGTATTGCCTGCAGGTAGAATCGCGAAAATCAGTCAGAATCGTTATTGGAATATATTCTAAAAGCGTGCAAAAAATCAAGTCCCTGTAACAAGTAGAAGTTGTTGTTTTTGAAAGATTAAAATGCTTTCCTGGCTTGTCCCGATTCACCCCAGTGTCCCTATTCACCCCATACTACGGTATGTCTGTTTTGAGCAAACTTTTTTTTCATTGTTAGCTGGTCACCCTGTAACAGTGTACCAAGGCTCTCCAGATTTTAATAAGCTTACTGAACTGACCAAAGTTATGGACATTGCAGCGTTTCAAAAAAACAAAAAAAAAAGACATGTTGATGTGGACCTCTAATATCTTCTGTTTTTTATTTGCAGCCTTCAACATGAGAAGTTTGATCATTTGCACATGGGTGATTCTAGCAGCACTGCTCTGCATGTTTGACCGGTCAAGTGGGGTGACGTATCGCACATTTAGACAAGTGTTTGCAAGAGCGCATTGCTATGGGCTAGAAGGGGAGAATAAAACCCAGTGCCTAGAAAGAAATGACTTTTCGTATGCACAAATGAATTATCGCAGTTCCATGCGTAAGTTGAGTGCTGATCAAAACAAGCAGATTAAAAAATGGGTGGATATATGTGGCAAGAGAGATAATGTTGAGGACATAAAGACATGCTTCAGAAGTAAGCGGCACATGCACGCTTCCTGTGATGAAGATAACACAACAATCACATGTCATTTTGCTTTGCTGCACGATATTAAAGCACATGTGTCTAAATCGCTGAATCTAGGACATCTGAAGCTCGAAGAAGAAGAAAAATGTGAGAAATTGAAGTTTGATTACAGAAAAAGAAGAATATGCTGGAGACCCCCTTATCATGATCAAAGCAAATGGCAGATGGAAGAATGGGTGAATGAGTGTGGCAAGAAGGATAGTGTTGAGAAGATTAAGAAGTGCTTCAGAAGTAAGCCACATATGCATGCTTCTTGCGATGCTGATATGGCAACAATCACATGTAAATTTGCTGATCGGAGACCGCAGAGAGTCAAAGCCGAAAAGACATGCAAGGAACTAATGAAGGAGCTTGATCGTAGGAAAAGAATAATTTGCTGGAGGCCCCGTAATTATGCAGTGGAATTGCTCTTTAAATGAGTAACTCATATTTATGAATCTGCATATATTTCTGGTGTTCTGCAGCTGTTAATATGAAATTGTTCTTCAATATAAATATTTCAAATTCTGTCAAGGCTTCTGAGAAAGCTGATTATTGATAAATTTATTAGTATGCTTTACTCATAATTCTGGTATGAAGATTAAATTAAGAACACTCCAATTGGTATTGTTGTTATTCGAATTTTCGACAATTCAGACACAAAATATAGTCTTTCTTGCTACACAGGATTATGTTTCATTCAATTTACCATTATAGGGAAAGAAATCAAACGGTTGAAAACTTCCTAACTCAACTATGGTATATTGTAACTGCCGCTAAAGTGGTTCTTTATTTATATCAATTTTCATGCAGATTATTGGTGCATTCACAAACAGGGCCAGAAAAGGGCCCTGGGCACAATGAGGCACTGGGGCCACCACTCTCCATCCCATTTGTAAAGTTAAAATAACCTAAAATCGTGCTATATTAAAAATGTAAATTTCAGGAAAATATTACTACAAATAATGTAAGAAGGACAGAACAAGTTTTTGGAAACCTTGTGATGGTCATAGACATTTTTTCAACAGTTATAAAAGGCTTGAAACAGGCAGATATAACAATTGGCTATCGATGAAAGAATTTTTACCAACATGTAATAATAACTCTGGAAATTACCATCACTACACATGGAGTCTTTCTGCAAGGAAAATATTCTGTCATATAATTATCGAAGCATCTGCAAATTCATTAATGGAATGTTTACTTTCCTTTTCCTCAGAAAATTAAGAGGCTCACATTTATTATTTTTGATGCATGTGACCAACAACTGACATCAGTTAATTTCAAAAACTGTGAAAGCTCATAGAACAGAATAAT
Source organism: Platynereis dumerilii (assembly GCA_026936325.1). NCBI lineage: Eukaryota > Metazoa > Annelida > Polychaeta > Phyllodocida > Nereididae > Platynereis > Platynereis dumerilii. The sequence goes on along the minus strand of JAPTHN010000016.1, from coordinate 13,351,370 downwards.
GTAATAACAGACATCAGTTTAACTACACAAGTTGCCATGAGGTGCTGACTTCCCAGTGCAGTGTATACATACACTGAAATGTTTGTGTGAAACAGACAAAGCGAACGTTAGCTGGTGTCCGTCCAAAATTTTGTGTAAATTCACACAAAATGTATGTGTATTTTTGACATTTCATTGTCAATCTTGATCAAATTTGTGTGTGATTTGATCAATGAAATGTCAAAAATACACATACCTTTTGCATGAATTTACACAAAATTTTGAACGGACACCAGCTAACGTTCGTTTTGTCTGTTTCACACAAACCTTTTTTTCAGTGTAGGCATGACATGTGCTGTCAGGCATAAAATTAATGAAAATATGTTTCCATGTAGGGAGAAATTTTGCAAGCCACTGCGAGTGATCAACACAAACCAGTTGTGAGGATGCCACACATGAGCACCTTTTGTCTGGAAGAAAGCGTGACTGTTTCAGAGAAGAAAACATGATTGCCTAGTTGACTAGGGTTGACCTAAATTTTGAGAATGTACAATGAGATTGGAACTATTAGTTTTATTTGAGTAGCATGCAGAACTAAAATAGTGCCAGGTTGCAGCAGCACGCACACTCTTAACAAAAAGGTTCTACATGGAAACCTTAAGGGTTCTAAAGCTGGTACAGATAAGGATTAAGGAACCCTAGAAGGTGCATTATTCAACCCTTAAAAAGGTTCCAACAGCAAACAAAACAACACTTAGATAATCCATCTGCACTGAACTCCCACAATGGAACCCCTTTCTGTCAAATTGGGAGCATAGGGTTCTATCATAAGGCCTTCCCTCCATGTATTGAACCTTTTCAGTTCAGTTGAACCCCTAAATAAATTTAGAACTTCTTTTTGGCTTTGGGTTCTTTAAAGATACCATCAAGAACCTATTGCATTAAGAGTGACTTCTCAGTTCCAAGGGACTGTTATGAATTCACCCTCCCAATCACCATCCCAAAGGCTTTCGTTTCTCTTTTTTCAAAACCACAAGTGCAGACATGTAGGCCTAATCAAATCAATTTCTGGAGTTAAATTTCTTATCGTGCCTTGCTTTCGAAGCGAGACATGTTAACTTTAGATAATTTGTCAATGGTGAGAGAATGAAAAGAAAGAAAAATGTTAATTATTTTGTGTTTAACATAGCAATGTGATGGAGTCTCAAGCATTAAAGCAATCCTGGAGAGATGACTAGCATAGTATCAGACTATCAGCTAAGCCATAGCATATTACTGACTTAGTTCTCTCAGTTACTTCATCTTACTTGAGACTTTTATGCCTTACACAAAGTTAAAATCAAGATTATTTGGCCAAGCATTGTAACCTCCCTGCTACATTCTTTCTGAAACAGTTTTTCTTTTGTGAGATTTACCTTGTATTGCTTTTACACTTGCAATTCATGACATGACTGGCTTACCACATTGAAATGTTTGACTTCTATTTGTGATACAGGAGCGGAGAATGATAACAGAACAGCTACAACAATGCAACAAATTTATGGACGTAAGAAAATTCAATTTCATAACCAATATCTATACCCTTGCATATCACTTGTATGTTTAAAAGTGTTGATGAATTATCTTGACCTATTGTAGATACCATCATTGTAAACCACAATAATGGCATGGCAGACAAGAAAACAGGCAATAATTCTGACTTCTGAGTTCACGTAGAAGGGACAGCAGATATGTTCTTTGTTATTCAGGTTCATAAATGAGTCAGTTGTTTGTCACTCTAACTCAAGACATTGCGATAGCTCCATGGCCTCAGTAGTCGGGGTGCCATCAATTAAATATGAATTGGAAGGAACTAAGTGTCTGAGAATCTGATGAGTTTGCACGTCTGTTCAGTTTTAGTCACAGGTTAGTTGGTGCATTCAGTTGAATATGTCTAATGTGTTTTCAGTCATTTTTGACCACATGCAAATTTCATGGTATCAGTAATCATGCTTGAGACAGGAATCTCAACCAGGTACACAAGTGTCAGATTGCGTGTGTGGAGACCTCAAGGACAAAAGGCTCCTTGATGGCATCACCTGCCTTGACCTCTTGCTCCATAATTGCGGGAGGAACAATTTTTCAGAAGGCATACCAAATTCAGTGCTAGAATAGCAATGGCAAAACATAGATATCAGGCTATATCGTATTCCTACAATATAATGGGAGAACTTCCAATACCTCATGAAAATTTTAAATCCATGCACACACAACATAGATATATGACTAAGGCTTTTGCACCAGAAAACAAAATGAAAAAGCTTGTTTTTCTCTCTTTAAACAAGAGAACATCTTGATTAGCTGCATGTTACCACCACCATAATACATACCTAAATTTTGTGTGGATGACATTTTCACAACTTTTCATAAACACATTTCATATTCAATCTATATTTTTTTCCACCAAACGCAGCATGGAAAGTTTACATCATTCATCAGAACAAAGTAATAGCATATTTTGCAGATTTCCATGACACTAGCATTTCCTTTAAAGTGTATATCACAAAATTAATATAAAGGATAATTGGTCCATCAGATACATGTAGTATGCTGGTCAGGTTTGCATGATAGAGGCTGTCCAAAAGAATGGATCTTGTTGTGTAGTTTCTTATACAAAGTCAGATTTCATTCTTTGATCAACAATGCAATGGCATATCATAAATCCAGGTTCTGCTACCCAGGGACAAGTTTGTCATCATGGTTGTCATCTATTGCCTTTAGTTTTCATGACATGACTGGCAAACAGCATTAATAATGAATAAAACTGTGAAGAAAATAACAAAACATACACATCACACAGGACACCCTTGTTAACCCAAGGAGACAAGTAACGTCATGTAAACGGCAGCATGGAAGAGATCATCTATCAAATGGCTTGACTTTGTCTATCCGAAGGAAAAAGAGTCCATATTTTCCATCTGATATATATATATATATGTGTTTGTCAAACAAAGTTGCCAGATCATACTCAACGTATGTCATTATCCTTGATGCCTTAGACATCATAACCGTTAAAAACTCATGAAAAGGTGAACTGTATAATACTATGCAAATTCATTCATTGCTTACATGAACCAGTTTTAAAAATATTTTACCACCAAACATGTTTCTATAGGGAAAATAAGATCTGGCAGATGAAAATTTCAGATTTAACTTCATGATTTTCATCAAGATATTAAGTTCTGTCAAAGATCCATTAATTAACAACAGTGTTTGACAAGAACATGCAAGAAAGTTGCTTAGCAATATGTGATGGTTTGATTCAAATCTCCAGAATTGTACAACATTCAACAAAGGCTGGTGATGGATTATATGTTAGGCACACAGAACCTATCTATGATCCTTAAACGCCTGCCTAAAATATGTTTTCGACACTGATGATTGACCTGTCATATTTTGCATATATTGTATACAATCCATTACTGGAAGATACTATGAAGAGACTTTTCCATTTATGGACAAATCTTAAAGAGAAGACCATTAAGATCATTCAATGATTAAATCAACCTGAATCCATCGAAAAGAATAAAGGAAAACAACTTTATGGACAAGGAAAACTGAACTGGACAATATCAACATGTTTCACCAGAATATTTGTTATAAAAGGTGTCTCTTGATTTAGTTCTGACTTATCTAGATAGTTGGGCCCAAAATGGTGCACTTAAAATTATGCCAACGCATCTTCAAAATCAAAAGTGGGGATGTAAACGAAGCAGGCCATTTTTTAAGTACAAAAGTGGTGGGGATTTGGCCCACCAGCACCTGCAAAATCGTCATCACTGACAGAGATTTGCCCCAACAGGAAGTGCTCTTTGATTCAAAATTTCACGTAAGATTGTTAAAATGTTATAATTAGTACCACAACTGGAGGTAAGAAATTTATAATACGGGCCAAATTCCCAACTCTGAATTTTGCTAAAAGAATGCCCTGAAAGGAAGTTAGTTCAGATTTAAAGAATGCTGTCGGCTTTCATGTCCATCAGATTTTGATGAAGAATTGCTCTTACTGTGAGCTGAAAAGCTACTGGTCATCCAGGCTGGTCTTGCAGACAAAATTTTGAAAGTTTGTAAAATCCCACTTACATTTAGACAAATTCCAAAAATTGAAAAAATTGACCTGTTATCTCTTGTTGGGTCTATGTAATATTCAAGAACAAAATCTTGTTATTGGAAATATTCATCTGTCAGGTTTGGCAGAAAACTGAAGAAATTCCACCTTTAAGACGTAACTGCTGGGTAGTAACTTAAGACAATTCAAATTTTATCGGATAAATCTTGCCTTCAATGCACAATCACTGTTCAATCTCAATCCAGCATGATTGCTGACAGTGGCATTCCCTGATAATGGTTGCAGGTTACCAGAGAGCGTGACGGAAGAGAGATAGGTTTCACCAGCTTGTCCAACTCGAAGTTCCCCATTGCTATTCTTATAGCTGTCTTCTTTGTCCATCTCCCCAAGAGTAACCGGGGCCACACTATCATTAAATTTCCTGACCTAAGTTCTACAGTCTTAGATGGATGTTTGTCTAGCAGGAGATTGGAAATTCCAAGGATGCCAAATTACTTGAAAGAACTTTATTGATTACATTTTTCTCTAACATCTCAGATTTCAATGTCCAACATGCACAAATGTGTTAACTTCTTATCAGAAATATCTACAAGATTACCACATAGAATGCTACAACTGAGAATGAGGCCTTGGGTATGTATCTTTTAAATTTGCAAATCTTACCATATGAATGTTTGGATGGCAAACTAGTGACTAATTACTTTCTGAAGAATCTGTTCTCCGAAACTTGTAACTTCACAGTACACACCTGTATGATAATTATTCAGTACAAAAAATAACGTAGGATATAAAGAGTACAACTCAAAAAATGTTCCTAAATCCCAGGCCCTCAGGAAGATGCTCACCCATCCACACTTTACAGTTCTTATCCTCACCCCTCCTGGCCTCTATACCCTTACTTCCCACTCTAAAAGTAAATCATTTTAAATAAGCCAAAATATGGAAAAATCATCCTAAAGTCTGCTCTAATATGTAAATGGCAATGCCATAGATTCGTGGAGCTCACATTAACTGTTCTTATTTTGAAACCATGCTAGTGACAAACAACAGCACCTTCTGTTGGACCTGAATGAATTAATGTCATTCAAGTACAGTAATAGCAATCAGCTTTTAAACTTCACACCTCATCACTGCTGCCAACCAGGGTGCTAAGAGTTCAGTCAATTGAATACTCATTGAAGCAGGCAGCACTTGTCATAACATTGGGTGAGAATCCAAGCACTTTTACAAGTTAGATCTTTGAAATTAGTGTTGTCAGCTTATTTGCAATACTTACATCTGACATTGGCAATATTTTTCTAGTACTCCTTCACGTGCTTTTGCCAATTGCTTGCCAGTAAGCAAACAAGTTGGCCTGGTATTTTAGGTTCAAAACCGGATTCGTCCATATTTACTGGCTTTCCTCGGAACCGGACCCGGTTCGGCAAAAAGTAGATTCGGAACACCGCTACCCAGCACAGTATTCAATACACCATGACCAGGACCATTTCAGTGTCCAGTATCATTATTGACAAGCTACTTAAAGATGTACCTGTTGGCAACTTGGCATGGAGTTGTATCAGGGTCTCAACTATCTCTGTAAATTTTGCCAGCCCTATCCATGACATAAGCAGGAAAAGAACTCATCAGTTCCAGAGAACACAAGGTTACTGTCATGAGGGGCTGATGAATCAACCAAATGGGGTAGAGTCAGTCGGACTCAGTCCAGCTACACTGAGATGCCGGTGGGAGATGCACCTAACTGCACAGAGGTCAGACTTTTTTCTTACACCAGCCTTCACAAACTCACTTGCATGACATATGGTTTTTCTACTCACATCTCAACTGATCAATAGTCACCGAGTCTCAGAATGACATCAAGCTTTCAGTCTATGAAAAAAAAGAAGGATACATAGATATTGGATGGATAATAATATAGATAATGATTTTGCAAAATTATCATGAAATGTATGTGCTAAAATGTGATCGATTGAGGCTTTGAAGACCACATCAATATTGTTCAATAGAGCTGATATTGAGTATATTTTATTTTCAATTGTGTTACAGTATGTTGATTTTGAGTAGAGATTGATTTTACAACATTGTTGACAGATGATCACTGTTGGTATCAAAGTAATACAAAATGTTCCCCAACTGTGGCCTTGGTGCCGCTAACCTTGCTTGGTGGCCATTTTAAAGCAGGAACAACAATAAAATATGTAAGTATGGGCTTTTCATACTCAGGAACTATTTCAATGGATTCTCTGACCCCAAAAACATGTACAGTGTATTTTGACCCCAATTTGTCTCTCTAGCTGAAATAGAAGCGGAGATATTGGACTTCTTGCACTTGCGGCAGCCATTTTGGGAAAATGGCAGTATTTCCAAACCACTTAACCAGAGGGTGATCTCACTTGTTTCTTTGGATAAATCTTTTCCCATGACCCCAAGGTACATTTGTGCCAAAGCGAACCTTTGCATCAGAAAGTGAAGTCAACCACTTTTTTGTTGACCTAATTAACCCACCAACTAAAATGTGCGTGCTCGAAGAATGGACATTTCTGACATTTGTCAATGGGGCCTGGTGCATGTGCTGTTGTGTATTATCTAAACTGTACTTTAAAAAAGTAGGGGGGATTCTGGTAGGTTGTGTCATTTTTTTTACTTGGGCCGATTTGCTGAAAAACTATACCTTGTGAAGCTATTAAACAATGGGACACAACAATTAAGGAGATAATGACACACCTTCACAAACAGTTCCAGGTGGCACATCTGATCCATGTGTTGGTGTAAGGTTTAGCAATGCATTAGTCAAGTTGGTTAATCCTTCTTTTTTCAGAACATGTTGTATTTACAAACTTTTTTCTCATATTTTAATTGTTCATATGATATTTGTAGCATATGGCTGGTTTTTTTATAGTATATATTATTGACATAATTTATTGCCTAAACAAATGCATTATATCATGCCACAACTCTCTCTAAAATTGGTTGGGGGACAATGTCACCCAAACCATGGGGTAGGTGTCACTCACATTTTTAGATTAATTCTGACAACATATCAGTTAATAAATATGTCATTGCTGTTTCAACAAGAATGAATTGCTTGGACCACTTGCTACATAGTTTCTTAGCCTCCTCTGATTGGCTGATGATCAGTTAAGGTCTTTAAAAGGACCAATCAGACGAAGTTAAAATACTGCATAGCAAGTGGCCTTGCAACTCATACTAATTGAATTGCAGTAAATTATGAGTTACATAGGGTAGTAAAACGTTCATGTTGGTAATTCAGCATTGGTCAATTGAATATCAGGTTTTATCTAGAATTTTTTAGAATAGAATTTTCACAATTAAAATGGCATTTATGTCAGATGCACCTAAGAATAAGCAAAGACCCAGGCAATCAGAATATGGCCATCAATGGAGGCAGGTCTTGAGACCTCCAACTCTAGCTTCATGTATCAAATTAGAGAATCGTCTGCTGGACCTTATTTCAAATAAATGGTTGATAACAATTACAACTTAATTGCCCCATTTTCCCAAAGTGAGAATTTGTAAATCAAGTAAAATCTGTTTTGGTCTGCACCACCCCGCCCCTCTGGATCCTATATTCTTCTAATAATTTGGCATGTATATCTAGGTATTTTCTTTCAGAAAGATTGATGGCACATCCCCGAGCACAGTACAGTCCTGGGTTTGCTGCTGTGCTTCTTGATTTGTCAGCTATTTCAAGAATATGTATGTGTTGGTAAAACAAAGTAAGTCAGTTAACTGGTGTGTTTTCCTCAGTATGGGCTCCATAAACCATTGCAAATGAAATCTGTAAAGCTTGATGAACAAAGGATTTTAACCTTTGGCATTCACACTTCTGTAATCCTTCTAAGGGGACAATCTAAGTTAACCTCCATGCTATGTTGGTAGGCCCCATTTAACCTCATAATTCCCAAATGGAGGTCCCATTGTGGAGTTCAAGGAGTAATGAAATATTATGAGGTTTTAAAATTTTTATAGGGACAATAGGGAATTGCTGGATATTGAAACTATAATCAGGGATTTTGTGGGATTGATCTGACTAATTGGGGATAATGGGATATGTGTGGACTTTTGGAAACTGTCAGGGAAATAATTGGGATATTCAGGACTTGTGGGAATTAGAAGTTCCGATTTAAGCCACCAGTGGCACCAGTGTGAAATGATAAGGGGCTGACCAGATGATAGTTGGGGGGGGGGGGTCTATGGACTTTAATTGCGGGACAAACTTTTTTGTGTGGCACATCGACAAATAATTTTTTCGCATGCTCACTCACGACAAACTTTTTAATCTGAATTTTAACATTACTGTACCCTAGCTACAGTTGGAAACTTTCTTTTTTTTCCATGTGTTGAAAAAATTTTTTTTTCAGTGTTTTTTTCACCAAATCTTTTTTTTTTCACCAAATGTCCATAGCCCCCCCCCCCCTCCAAAGATCATCTCGTCGGCCCCTAACATACACTTTTCAGATCTGTGTGCAATGATTGTTGTCTCTGACAAAAACAACACCCAATCGGCGCGTCACAGTTTGTCTGTTTGTTTGTTTTAGTTAACAGAATAGATTTCTTGACAATTAAAGGATTGATCCAAAACTTAAATATACAGAGCACTTAAATATCACCTTAAATGATATTTTGCAATCAGTTGTTCTGACTGCATTGCAACAGGATTCTAATGCTGTGGCCAGGTTGCATTCACCAGAAATGTTAAGGTACTTTTTCTTGTTTATTTAAATGTAGCAGATTGGTGACATACTGAAAGACAGGCACATGATAGGCTACTAACAAAGCAATGAGTGTTTCTATATATCAAAAGGTTATATCAAAATCAAAAGGTTATATAATTTAATTATGGTTTACTATTTTTGTTAGCCTTTTAAAAACCTTTTGTAACACTCTTACTGCATGCTGGGCCATTGATGACAATGATAAAAAAACAGGATGTGCAGCAGCAAACCTTCAGCATTTAATTAGCTGTGACACTGCCAACAGCTGAAACAATCTGCATGTCTTTTGAAATAATTTCAATACATCCATGACTGTTTAATTTTACAATTCATGCTATTGTTGTAATTTTATATCAGTTTCAATCTTATTAACTTTTTTCAGGAAACTTGCTAGCCTCTGTATTTTTATCATCGTCGATGAATATTGCAAATGGGTATTGTAGTTTCTTTTGGTGGTCGCTGGAACAGAGGGGTCCCGCTTGGTGGTTTAATTTATATGGTACTACTTCAGTTCCTTTTAAAACATTGGAAGAATAAAAATAAGCTGTTTTCAATACCGGAGCAGATCTAAAAAAGAAAAAAAGGTTTACCTTTGATGATGAAATTTGCTAATGTTGCTGTTTCTTAAATACTGAAGATATGCTTTTGTGGGACATAAATTTTAAAAGAAGTCACAAGTTTGGAAAAATACAAGAAATTATTCTGTGACACACCAGAATTGTCATTTTTGGAGTTAGACAGGTATTAAACATCGTAAACAAAAAAGTCACTTTTTTCCAAGTCAGCAATTTTTCTGAAAGCAACTGACTCTCATCTGAATATGCACAATAACTTTGCAAGCAATCAATTAATATAGAATATGGACGGAAAAGAAACAGGTCTATAGTTGCAGAAGAGGCCCCGTAGCACAGGCCTAATGTTTTCTTTTGTGGGTGTCTGTTCTTCCGTCTGTTTGTCTGTCTGTCACTCTAGCTGTCCAGCTGTATGAGCTAATGAAACACTGTAGTCTTGCAATCACCACCACAACAAAGAACTGATTTGATTTTGATAAGCATCCATGCAGTGGAAATATGGCACAATCGGACAGTTATGAAAATTATTTTAAATGTTTTGGTGCAGGGTCCGTTAATATGCTCAGAGAAATGTTTTTTAAAATACAGGATATCCCAAAGGTTATTGCACATTTCATAAAGACAGTACTTTTTGACAATTGATCAAAAAGATAATGATTATCGATCAACTTCAATGCCGCTATCGTGGTGTTTCACCTGAGCCTGAGGCTGGCACTTCAGGTCTCAGTGGCCTTGAGAAGACATTCTGGGAGCTTATGGATTCTCAAAAAGAAGGACATCAGATTCCTATAATGTCACCATGGGACAGTTACACAATAGTGCCATACAAGCTGTATGAAATTGGTGTGAAAGGGGTATAAGAAGTAATGCTCAAATTTGTTCTACCTGATTGCTATGGTTTTCTTTCTGAAGTGGTTTCAAGTAATAACATTTGCAAGAATGGTCATTTACTTCTTTTGCAATCGTAAGCGAATATTCAATCTTTTGACTTCATTCTGAATCTGTAGTCACTTTGATTTGAACTGGCCTCTCAGCTGCAGAGTTCACCTTACCTATTTGTTCTTAGCCTTTGTTTTCGAAGGGCTTTGTTACATTGCCACAACACAGACAAAAAATGTGAAGACAACTGCAGAAGCATTGGCAGAGAATGTTTCATCAGATCCAATTACTCCAGATGCATGTGGGGGGAGGGTTGGTCTAGTGGTAGCGTGCTGGACTGCCAATTGCTGGGTCCAGGGTTCGAATCCAGCTCTTGCCGGGTCACCTGGGCCTATGTTGGATGGCTGTTTCAATCATCCTTCACCTCATTGCCGTGTCCTCCCCCTCTCCTAATTAGCCCACAAAGTGCATAAATACAGGACGTAAAGCCCCAATCATCCATCCATCCGGATGCATGTTCTTCAGCAACTCTTTTTTTTTTCATCAGTGGCGTCAGTGTAGGTGAGGCTGGTGGGCATTTGCCCCACCACGTTTTGGCCAAATAGCACATTTCTGAATTGGAATAAAAAATAATTTTTCACTAACACCTGCCATGAAAGTGTGACCACTATTTGCCCCTCCACTTTAAAATGAAACTGACACCCCTGACTGGTATCAACTTTATTGACAGTTGAACACTCTGAAAACAGTTTTGTATGCAGTGTTCCAAGTTCTTTCATGAAATCTATTAGTTTTTCCATCACCTGCGCCAAAAGGCCATTTTGTGGCTTGAAAATGAATTATAAAATTCTGAGATTTAGCACTCAATATTTTCGCTACAGCTGGGCACTCAGAGAATTAGTCATTTTTAAGGGGATGTGAACTCAGGACAGTACGCCACCTCCTTTTCGAACCCCTGGGTTCTTGTTCATTAATTGTACATTTTACCCCACGCTGTGATGGGACTGGGGATGACCACCAGTTCATGGCAATTGTGGCAATCCTTCCATGACTTCAGGATGGGCTTTTGCATTAATTGCATATTGTAGTCCCGCCATGTGATGGGACTAGGCATGACAACCAGTTCATCCTAATGGTGGCAATTCTTCCACAACTTCAGGATGGGTTTTTCATTAATTGCACATTTAAGCACAACCATGTGATGGGACCGAGGCTAGCAACCAGCTCATGGTTATTTGCAATGCTTTCCATGACTTCAGGGTTGGCTTTTGCATTAATTGCATATTTTAGTCCCGCCATATGATGGGACTGGGGATGGCAAGCAGTTTTTGGCAATTAGCAATATTTTCCTTGATTTCTACATGGGTTTTTGCATTAATTGCACATTTTTTTCCTACCATTTCTCCAAGAATATTTGTGTGGTTAGCTTGATACTGTACACATGTTTAGAAGTCACAGCAAGGATTCTTCAACCATAATATTAAATCTCCACTTGTTATATCGACTGAGAAATTTGGGGACAAAAATGTGAATAAACTGCAATTTTCAGATTTTTTCGACAACCTGTGAAATAGAGGCAAATGCATTGAGGTGGCTGAAACAATACATTATTACACCTGAGCTACATTAAAAACATGTTGCCTAATTGCAAGTCTCCAGGTTTTACACTGATTGAGTTACATACCTTCAAATTTCTGGACTTAGAAAATTTCAGGAAAAATCTCGAATTTTTCGTGAATTTTTTTCAGAGAAACTGTTGAAGATATCACTGTATTACATGGGATTTGTTCTTTAAGGCATGAAACCTTCATTCTGGTAGATTTTCAAGGCATTTTGAATCGGTCGAGTGGGAGCCATTTGTTGAATTGACACGGAATAACCCATTTGAGTTGGCAACTAGTTCTTGGTAATTGTGGCAATCCTTTTCATGACTTCAACACGGGTTTTTGCATTAATTGCATATTTTAGTCGCGCCATGTGGTGGGACTGCAGTTGGCAACCAGTTCATGGTAATTGTGGCAATCCTTTTCATGACTTCAACACCGGTTTTTGCATTAATGCATATTTTAGTCTCGCCATGTGATGGGATTTGAGTTGGCAACTAGTTCTTGGCAATTGTGGCAATCCTATACATGACTTCAACACAGGTTTTTGCATAAATTGCATATTTTAGTCACGCCATGTGGTGGGACTGCAGTTGGCAACCAGTTCATGGTAATTGTGGCAATCCTTTTCATGACTTCAACACAGGTTTTTGTATTAATTGCATATTTTAGTCCCGCCATGTGGTGGGACTGCAGTTGGCAACCAGCTCATGGTAATTGTGGCAATCCTTTTCATGACTTCAACGAGGGTTTTTGCATTAATTGCATATTTTAGTCCCGCCATGTGGTGGGACTGCAGTTGGCAACCAGTTCATGGTAATAGTGGCAATCCTTTTCATGACTTCAATACAGGTTTTTGCATTAATTGCATATTTTAGTCGTGCCATGTGGTGGGACTGCAGTTGGCAACCAGTTCATGGTAATTGTGGCAATCCTTTTCATGACTTCCAACACCGGTTTTTGCATTAATTGCATATTTTAGTCCCACCAAGTGGTGGGAATGCACTTGGCAACCAGCTCATTTTAATTGTGGCATCCCTTTTCGGGACTTCAACACGGGTTTTTGCATTAATTGTATATTTTAGTCGCGCCATGTGGTGGGACTGCAGTTGGCAACCAGTTCATGGTAATTGTGGCAATCCTTTTCATGACTTCAACACCGGTTTTTGCATTAATTGCATATTTTAGTCCCGCCATGTGATGGGATTTGAGTTGGCAACTAGTTCTTGGTAATTGTGGCAATTCTTTTCATGACTTCAACAAAGGTTTTTGCATTATATGCATATTTTAGTCGCGCCATGTGATGGGACTGCAGTTGGCAACCAGTTCATGGTAATTGTGGCAATCCTTTTCATGACTTCAACACGGGTTTTTGCTTAATTGCATATTTTAATCCCACCAAGTGGTGGGAATGCAGTTGGCAACCAGCTCATGGTAATTGTGGCAATCCTTTTCATGACTTCAACGAGGGTTTTTGCATTAATTGCATATTTTAGTCCCGCCATGTGGTGGGACTGCAGTTGGCAACCAGTTCATGGTAATTGTGGCAATCCTTTCCATGACTTTAGGATGGGTTTTCATTAATTGTACAATTTAGCCCTACCATTTGATGGGACTGGGAATGGCCACCAATTCATGGTAATTGTGGCAATCCTTCTATGATTTCAGAGTGGGTTTTTGCATTAATCGCAACAATGTGGATGGCAACCAGTTCACAGTAATTTTTGCAATCTTTTCCATGACTTTAGGATGGGTTTTTCATTATAAGAACATTGTAGCCCCGCCATGTCATGGGACTGGGGATGGCCACCAGTTCATAGTAATTGTGGCAATCCTTTCCATGACTTCAAGATGGGATTTACATTAATTTAGTCCCGCCACAAAAGCCACCATGCTAAATTTTATAACAATTATTTTAATTGCAGGGCACCTTAAAAATCCAGTTAAAGTGACTACAATTTCATGTTGTCTTTCTGCAACTCAAGATGAAGTACCACCCAAAACACTCCTGCTGACGTCAGCATCTTATTCTTTCTGTTGTGTTTGACACATCATCCTTCCTGGCTAAAATAACAACTCCAAAAAAAACATTGTATCACCATCTCAATCCTTCCTCTGCTTGGTTAATGCACTTGTCCACTTTTTTTTTGGACAGCACTGAAATGGCCACAAGTGATGCTCAATTAAAGGCATTTGAGCAGTTTTTATTCGAAATTTTCAGCGCCAGTAGTCTAAGTAACTATGTCAAGGAAAAAAAAAAATTGGGGGGGTCACTGTATTTTTTAATAGGAAGAAATGCTATTTTTAGCCTAAAATCTGATAAAAACACTGAAATAGAGGCTGGGATGAATTTTAACAGTAGAAATGCAAATAAGGTGTTAAATAAAATCAGAGAAGTAGCACTGTGTGATGCTGGAGGCGCTTTTCTGAATTTTGGTCTGTGTACTTTTTGTACACAACTACACATGGTTAAGTTTCAACTAAAACCCCATTGTTCAGGGATTAAAATCAAAAATTCAAAGAAGCGCCTGCACAATTTTCTAGCACTGCTTCTTTGCTTTCATTTGACACCTCATTTGCATTTCTACCATTAAAACTCATCAGGGGTTTGGACTGAAAACATTAAGGCCTCTCTTCCTGAAATCCGGGAGTCAGGGAGTCAAGAGACAAAATTTTGGCTGGAGGATCATGCCATATCAAATCCACCAAAAACTTTCAATTAGACTGATTTACTACATACACTAAAATCAAATATTTACAATTTTTAAAAATACCTTTAACACATCCAAAGCTGTCATATTTCACATTGCAGCTCTCTGCTGTACAATATATATTTTTGTACCAGAACCACCTTCTAAAAAAGATCTTATGGCATGCGATCAGCCATGTAGCTCAACTTCCTTTTTGAGAAAGCAAAGTTGCTCATTCATTTTGAGGACATCATATGATAATAAGGTGGGAAGACTGTAGTCTGGTGGCAGGCCAGAGAACCTTGTTTTATCCATCCAATGATTGTTGTTTGCTTTTTCTGGTAGATAGGCATCTACTAATCACAAATCAGCTGGGTGCAGAGGTTGCGCCCTTGGGGAGATTTTTTTTATTACCAAATTCAAAATGACTGCCCTCGATCAGGTAAAAAACCTATTGGTGATATCTCAGCTTCTACTTGACAAAAAGACTTGATTTTGGTGTCAAAATAAAAATTTTCAGGGTCAAGGAAAACATTCAGATAGGTTTCAAATTAATATCTGATGCAAAATATTTTATTAAATTAATGTTGATGAGATTAGGAATTAAATTAAATTTATTATATAAAGTTGTACTCGTCATTGCAGAAGCTAGGTTTTCAAAATATACGAGAATACAATCATTAACTATTCCATACAAGGTAAAATGGAATATATACTTAAATGTATAGCCCACAGGAAGTGTTAACATGTGACATTAACTGAAGGAATAACACTATTTCAATATTCTCCGAGGATCTAATCTGATGTCATTGGATGCATGATGTCATACAGAGCATTTAATCATTTCATCTAGTTTCAGGCAGGACTGCCGTCATTGCATTACCACTGTCCTCAACTTCAGCTGTTTTATGCCAGTTTTGGCAACGATGATTCATAATACTCGCACCATTATTGTTTCTAGGACGTTGTTCGTTCCAGTTAAAGTCACTTAGTTTAGGATTGTTACCAGACATTACAGACCATTTAAAGTGAATGAAGGCTGGGAATTTGGAATTGAATTATGCATGGAGTGAGCACTGAGTAGGTAGGAAGAGATGGATGGGAATAGAGGCATTAATGAGACTAGAGAAGGAGGAGACAAGGACAATAGGGACTGCACAGGTGGAGTAGACATAAGCTACTACAGAGGTGTCAGAGGGAGGGGTTAAGATCTATTTGGGGAGAGCTCAGGGGCAAGAACTGTAGGGAGACTGAGTGGGGAAGAGGCAGATTGAGGTAGCAGAGGGAAGCAGCAGAGAAGGTGGAATGGACCAGTTAGATATGTATGAGAGGCAGAAAGTAGATAGAGTGGGGAAGTGGGGAGAGTGGACCTATTGTGGCAGGAGCAATATATTGTAAGGTGGAGGTAGAACGAGAGAATAAGACAGAAGAGGGAGAAGGGAGTGAGGCAGGAGGCATAGCATAGAGGTGGCAGAATGGTATGACGCATTCTTTGGAGCCAGTGGGAAGAAAAAAATGCACAAGGAGAAAAAAAGCACTATTTGCTATTGGAGGACCCGGAAAGAGCTGTGGGAGATAGTCAGGCATAAATGGGAGAATGCAAATAGGAAGGAGGCATGAACTCTTTCTCCTTTCAGATTCTTGCCTGATATATTTCTCTGTGACTCCTCACCTGCTCTGCCTCTCCTAAATAGAAAACTCTTCACTTTTTTCCGAATGCGTCCTCCCTCTTTCTCTGCCTCCTCCCTCTCTGCATTATCCCTTGCTGCTTTCTTTCAAGCTCTTGCTTCCTTCTGCACAATGTGATTGTGATATAATACATATCAAGGCTTTCCTTCTGTCTATCCTCCCACTGTACCTACCAGAGCCTACTCCCTTTCTGTATCCTCCCTTGCTCTTGCTCTCTTGCCTCCTACTCAATTAACCCCTCCTTCTGCTTCCTACCTCTCACTCAACCCTCTGCATGGTGCTAGAAGGAGGAGGCAGACAGAGAGACACAGGCTTGAAGTTTTCAATGTGTTTGAAGCAATTTATGTGGAATATAAAAACATCTTACCAGCATTAACATTTACTTTTATTCCTTTCCTTGTTTTTTTATAATTATGACTTTACCATTGACATTTATCCTGCATTGCCTTCCATGGTTGAATTAGCGCTCCATATAGCCAAGAATGCATCACAGGCCATCTGGATGCTGCTGCCTTCTTGGCGAGTACAATGACCCAAACCTCCTCCCTCATTGTGCCTGCCATTCTGAAATAATCCACCCTTGTTACAGCCCTGAGGTCTTTGCATCTTGTGGACTTCATGTTAATGTTGGTCTACACAGTGTACAATGTACATTCCATTATACCAAATATGGAATAATAAATGATTATATTTGCAGACATTTATGAACCTAACTGTTGCATTAGGGGTACGCTTTGAATGTTTGCCTCAAATATTGCTAAATGCAAACAATGTTATTGTATTCCTAGACCTAAAATTTTTTTTTTTTTCACCGAGATCAAGGCTTGGCAGAATTTCAAGGGTTGCATCTTGATTAGTATCTAATGTCTAGTAACAGTCCTCAAATATGTAATACTAACTGGAATGGACAATGTTCTAGAAATGATATCATGCATCCAACGACATCAGATTAGATCCTCGGAGAATATTGAAATAGTGTTATTCATTATTCGTTCCAGTTAATGTCACATGTTAACACTTCCTGTGGGCTATACATTTAAGTATATATTCCATTTTACCTTGTATGGAATAGTTAATGATTGTACTTTCACACATTCTGTGAAACCAATTTCTGCAATAATAAGTACAACTTTATATATATATTAAATTTAATTTAATTTAATTCCAATCTCATCAACATTTATTTAATAAGATATTTTTTGAATCACATATTGCTTTGAAACATATCTGAATGTTTTCCAATAATAGGTTTTTTACCTTATCGAGGGCAGCCATTTTGAATTTGGTCAATAAAAAAATTCCCCCAAGGGTGCAACCTCTGCACCAGGTTGATTTGTGATCAGTGAGTGCCTATCTACCAGAAAAAGCAAAAAAACAGTCATTGGATGGATAAAACAAGGTTAGGGGAAAAATCAAAGTCTGCCACTGGACTACTGGGAATCTTAGACATACTCTATTCACTAATTGAATCAGTTATCTCGGAATGGAACACTGGATACAACAGTAACTGACCTCCAACGACATCCCTTAGGCTCTGACAAAAAGTTCCAACAGAAAAATTTGTACCGAACTATGTATGGCTATAAAAGTTACTTGCTAATATGTTTATTAGATGTATTAAGCATGATTTAGACATCTTAGAAATGCAAAATTTCAGAGGTCCAACTCCAAAATTGCATGAATCATAGATCATCAAAAAAATAATAATCAGGTAGCGGGTATGTTTATACTAAAAGCAATACATGCAATAGTGGCTGAGTCAGGGCCCAGAAACAAAAAATCGTTTTTCATACGAGGGGTGTTCCAAAAGTTCTGACCAATTTTTTTGGCAGACCTTTCTATGGACTACCATATACAGGCATTTATATCCCATAAAGAACTTCTACAAGTTATAATAGTCTTCATTTTGGTTAAAATTATGACACTTAACTGTACCTGAATTCAGGGAAGTGGTTTATATTTTGTAAAATACACACTAGGGCAAAGCGTATAATGACATCATTCATTGTCATATTGTGCTATATTGATATGTCGGAAAAGAGTTAGTGGGAATTAACGGGAATTAGTGGAATTAGTGGGAATTAATGGGAATTGATGGGAATTGGTGGGAATTGGTGGGAATTGATGGGAATTAGTGGGAATTAATGGGAATTAGTGGAAATAAGGCATCATAGCTGGGAGTTACAGAGATCACTTGGGACATGTGTAGGAATTGTAAGAATTAGTAGCATATGCAGGGACTTGTGACAGTAAGCAGGATTTGTTGAGAATTGTAGAGATTGGTTGCACTTCCGGGGAGTTCCTGGAGTTAGTGGGACTAGTAAGAATTCTGAGCATTTGAAAGGATTTGTGGAAAATTCCTAGAATTTGCAGCACTTACGGGGAGTTGTGGGAATTACTGGGAATTGCTGGGAGTTATTTTGGAGTTATTAGGAATTACAGGAATTATGGGAGTTGCGGGAATTATGAGGTTAAATGGGGCCTGTTGGTGGATGGAACCAGCCAAAGTAATTATGTTTGGCTCTTAGTAGATTCTCAGGTTCTTTACAGTTGTCATAAGTAGTCAAATCTGATGTAAGGACCCATTTAAGGGGCCATGTCTACTAGTGTTAGTACCTAAGTAACTCTTAAGTAGGTCTTTCCTTTCATGTCTTAGTAGCCACCTTAGTTCCCTAATAGTAAATATCCTGAAAAACTTTAGTAGCCACCTTAGTTTCCTTATCCTGAAAAACTTCAACAGGTTAACAAACGTGCAAAATTGCTTCACTTCAGTGCTTTCCTGGGACCTTTGGCATGTTGTCTGCACCTTCCTGACACCTTCTGCATGTTGTCTGTGCTTTCCTGACACCTTCTGCATGTTGTCTGTGTTCCTGACACCTTCTCTGAGCTGTCTGAAAGGCTTCCTGGTGCTCCTCATTATTCCCAATGGCTTCCTGCATGGTAGTTTTAGCATTGTTTCCTCAATGCCTCTTCATGCCTTCAGCATGTTCAGAGTGCCTTCAGCATACATTCAGCAAGCCTTCCTGAAGATTCTTGAAGCTGTCAGCAGCATAGAAGTGTCTAGGACAGCTTCAATAAGATGCTGAAGGGTTCCTGAAGGGTCCAGGAAAGCTAGGAAGCCTTCAGGACATTGTCAGGAAAATGAGGACGAGTCACCAAAGTTACCAGGAAATCAATTTTGATTTTGATTTGATTTTGATTTGATGTATTAAGGAAATTTCAGTGTCCAAATTTTGCTCTGGAGCAAAATATGGACGCTGAAATGTTTGCCTCTGTTGAAGGTGCTGAAGCACCAGGAATCTTTCAGGAAAGACGAAGGCAGCACGTGGAATGTTTCAGGAAGAAGGGATGAGGAACTGTCAATTGTGCTTTCCTGGTGGTTCCTGGTCTTGTCCTGGCCCCAGTGGATGCCTGCTCTTAGGGGGAGCCCAAAGGTATGAAAGGTAGTGGCTGACTCTTACCTCCTGCTATTATAAGGAAGTCATACTTTATTTTCCATTTTCTGCTGATGACAGTTTTTGAATGTTCTGTGCCGCGGAATTGCTGCTGATTCAAATATATGTTCATGTTACGAATCCATACACCCATGAAGTACATTATATATATTATTTAATCGCTTTTTGTAATGTCTCGTGTTCTGAAACAGAAATACCATTTAATGGGAAAACTAAGCTGCATAAATTGTCTTTAATCTGTAAGTACCACCATATTCAAGCATTATCAACTTTATTGTCGAGAAAAAACATGAAAATTTCTCATATAATCTAATTTATGATAAAAATGAACTTATATATGCAGTTGAAGCGAATTAATTTTTCATGACTCAAGCAGTACATTGCGATTACAAAGACAGCACATGTACCTTACTGGGATCAAGTATTGTTTCTAGTAGGTCTGACAACTGAAAAATAAGAGAAATTGACATCCCCAGGACCCCTAATCCAGAATTACAACATAAGCCATTTTTTATGTCTGTCAGCAATGTGAATAAAATCAGCATGAAGTTGTACGCAAATTGTCCGACGGTGACAAGGTAAGTTGAACGTTTATTCTGTTTGTGTTTTTCCGTATCTTGCAGTTTACATTGGTCTTCAACATGTTATTTAGTTATGTAAACTCAGATTTTGAGAAAAATGGAACTGCTGACTGTAGAATTTGACAAATGTTATTTCTTTTGAAGTTAGGAGTTTTGATGGAACTTTGAAATTGGGAGTTTTGATGGAACTTTGAAAAATTCTTGTTTCTTTTTGAAGTTGCTTTGCCAACTGGAAAAAGACAAATTTTCATTTCTTTTTAAATTGAACTTCTGACTAGAATTGGACTAATCCTCACTGCTCTGCACACAGAGTCTTGAATTTATGTCATAAATTCATTTGTTGTTTCACCAATTTGTTGTACCTGTCTTAATCACCTTATCACAAACTAAGCAGTAAGCATTCGATAAATTATTTACTGCTTAAAACTACTATGGATCTCCTCAATTGAACTGACTCTAGGGGCAGATTTCACCAAGGTGGTTTTAACAGTTAGACCCGGTCTTAACAGCCTTAAACCTGGTTTAGTGAAGTCCATTTCACCAACTGAGTTTTAGTCTTTAGACTAGCCAAGGTTCAGTGGTTGACAAAAATTGTTAGACAACTTACAGATTAGTGATGTCAAACTGTTAGAGTGGCGTTCCTTCAGGGCTGACCAGATAATACATGAGGGGGGGGGGCGCCTGGACTTTTGATGACAAAAAAAAAAGGTTCAGCACATGACACTGGAAAGTAAAAGTTCATTCAGCACATAAAAAAACAAAAAAACAAGAACTTTGTTTCGTCCCAGTGAATAGGTCAGACACACCTCCAAAGCTGGCCAATGAACAAGTTTTCACATATGTATGTTACGCAAATGAGGCCAATTTCAAACACTTTGGTAAATCATAGAGTTCTTATAGATCTCAAAATTAACTGGTTAAAAAGAAAAAAGAAACGTAACATGAAGGCAAAAATGTGGGCCAGCAATCAAATAAATATTACTGAAATTTACGCAGTCTGGATAACTACATTTGCAGGTCAGAGACCCCAACACCAAAATGTGACTTCTTGTCACATTGTGCTCATTTGTGGGAACCAACTTTGAACTCATTTTGGTTCGCGTAGAGCAGGTTGATAATGTTGAATATGATGAACACCTTGAATGTCGTCTAAAATATGACAAAAAAGTTAATATATGAAAGTTGATGTTTGTGCAATGATAGGATGATTAATGGAAAAGGGGGAAGTTTTCAACTTAGGCTTTTTTTCCACCAAGACTGGTTGGGCAATTATCTATTTTAAAATTTTCCAAGCCTTTGTTTGGGAATTGAGATATTGTGTTTGTGACAGATGATCTGTTCACACAATATGTGTAAACTTTCCACTAAACTGAAATTCCTTGATACTGCTCTGCTTGACTGATTGGCTTAGCCAGACCAGGTCTTAGCTAAGACCTGGCTCTTCTGAGTCTTCTCTTAATACCATGTTGGTGAAATCGGTCCTAGCTGTTTCAAGTGAGAGGTTTTTTTTTTTTTCTGTTTGTGTTTCACACATTTTTAATACACACATTCTCAAAGTCCAGTACGATGCATTGTGATGATGGGGATCAGATGATCCACATAATGATTATTTTTACAGAAAACAAACAGTCTTGAATTTATGTCATAAATTCATTTGTTGTTCCACAAATTTGTTGTACCTGTCTTAATCATGTTATCAAAAATTAAGCAGTAAGCATTCGATAACTTACTATTAAAACTATGGATCTCCTCAATTGAACTGACTCCAGCTGTTTCAAGTGAGAGCTTTTTATTTCTGTTTGTGTTTCACACATTTTTAATACACACATTCTCAAAGTCCAATACTATGCATTCAGATGATAGAGATCAGATGATCCACAAAATGATTATTTTTACAGAATACAAACAACATTTTCTCAGAGAAGGGCTCTGCTCAGACCCCATGACAATGGGCTACAAACTGGATCATCTTCTTGTCCTGAGAGACCATTCAGAATTTATGATGGGGGGTTGGGGTTGGGAGTTTTGATGGAGCTTTCTGTCAAAGTGATACCCCCCTTTGGCTTAACAAATATTTTTAGTATGTCCGTCTTCTTTTGTTTAAATTTCATTTTGATGATTTAGCATACTATTGTGAAAAATAAGTACCCCCCTTGAAAAAGTTGGTACCCTGTCAGGAAAAAATTCCCATTGCCCCGAGTCATAAGAACTGTGTGCAAAAAGGTCGTCCCACTCAAGTAAAAGTGTAGAAACTACCACCCCCGCATTCCCCCAGTCGTGAAATTTATTTCTAGATAGTCCCTTACTGTTATCACAGACAATGCTTTTGGTCAAGGCATGAAAATTTTGCCTTCTGATTTGTAACGTCATTCAGGGTTGGCTTGAGACTGATATAGTATCAGCTGAAGCGATCAACAGTTACACAGAAGTGTGAAATACAACAGTTCATGAGGAAATGTAAGAGTTCATGAGGATTGCGGTTTGACACGTGTGAACAACTGCCGCAATACCAAGTTGGCCTTTGCAGCAGTTTATTGGTTGAAATTATGACATCATTTTTCAAGCCAACATCACTTGCTTGAAACAAAATGAAAAAAAGTGACACGTTATGTGCAGTTTGACCAATCACCTGGTAGGATTTTACTATGTCAGACCAAACATTTTGCTAATTTTTTTGTTTTTGGTTCAGGGTCTAAAATATTAAATCACCTGCAACTCTCTTTCGTTTAACTTACCATTATGTTTACTCTGTAATTTGTGCCATTCTCATCTCTGATTTTTAAATTTGGGAAAAACACTTTTGTGCAGATGGTTTAATTATTAGTATTGCAAACTCCTGGGGCTGATTTCACCAACAGAGCTAAGCCAGGTCTGAGTCTTTGACCTGGCCTAAAGTAGTTCCAAATTACACTATAGGTTCAATTTCAGTAATAAAAAGGCAGCACCTCCTAGTATGCAATTACCTGAGACCCGTTTTAACCTTAGCTTAAGCCTGGTCTTAGCTATGTTGGTGAAATCGACCCCCTGCAGTCTCGCTGCACATGGATCCACGGGAGGCAAAGTGAACCAACCCTGATATTCAAGATGTTGGGAAATGTTAATTAATAATCAGGACTTTGAAGCTATTTCAGTACATATATGTATTTTGAACTGATAACAACCTGAATGGGGATTTTGAAATCAACATTTTTTAAAAATAAATAGAAAACGGGTTTTACCAAGAAAAAAAAATCATTGCATGGCAAAGTGAGTAGACCCATATTTTTTCTCTAAACTGTTACAGGGACAACGACTACTTCTACAAGTTATGAGTTAATAGATTAAAGATAATCTACCAAACTAACGTTGCCTCTATAAAGCCCACACCGGTGCTGATGGGGGCATAAAGCACAAACTCACTCACTCTTGGAACTGTTGATGATTTTAGGTCAACGTATCTGCCAAATAAATAGGTCTTCAAGGTAACGAATCAATTAATTAGGCTCACTATGGAGTGCGTATTCTTCAGAGAAAGTTCAGAATATGGGTTTTTTTTCACGCTGCAGCCAAATGATGGTTGCTTGGGTTGGTTCATTTTAGGCCTACCTAAATATTTGATCCTAGACCCAACGAATGGCTATGCTGGTCAGCCAGATGGTTTTAAATTACGTGATATCAACCAGGGAGGGTACCTACTAAAAAGCCTTTGGTGGAAAACTGATTTTAAAAATATTCCAAAAGATCCAATAAAAAATTTCGTTTTTTTAACAGACAAAATAGATCTCAAGTAGTGCACTGGTGCCCATCCAAACTCTTCTTCTGAGATTGGACAAAAGCTATGTTCATGCTCAGTATTTCTAGGATCATATAACTCAAAAATTTGTTCAGGATTGACAACTTCCTTGACTGTTTCACAAAAAAAATTAGCCTGATATACAAAAATTTTAGATGGACACCAGCTAATGTTCATTATCATCATTTTGCAAGGCATTGTCTGGTGGCCATTAACACGAAAACGCCACCTGCTCAGTTGATTTCTACAAACTGATTTGTGCTAGCTTCAATAATAAGGCCGGAAAAAATGACCCGGGTGTTTCATGAATACATTGTGTTTAAAAATGATAATAATGATAATTTTGTTGTTCGGCATTATGGGGTACTAGAATACCCGCTGGAAGTAGATTTGTGACATATGAAGAGTTTGGTGTATGCATTTAATGTGTAAATGGCATAGCCATGAAATGCGCGCTGCACTTAAAACGACGTTGTAGGAACTTGTTGTGTTACCATAAGTGTGTTTTGTATTTCATATTGAATGTATGAAAGGCAGTCATTTAACTGTTGAAAATATTATTGAAGAAAATAGAATTTGTAAGGCAGTGTAGAATTGTTTATGTTTTGTTAAATATGAAACTAAATCATTGATAAGAAGCTGGAACCACTTGACATAGTTCCCTGCTGTGGACTGTTGATGTTGAGACCATTACTGCACAGGTTTGTGAGTCCTATCTTGGGCTCAATTCGCTGCGCGAAGATGAGACGGTGGCTTCAGTTGTATGTTGCAAGGAGGGGGGGCGGGGAATTTGCAATGTTAATTAGTGGGACGGACTAATGAGCTGTCTATATGTCAGTCTATCTATTTATTGGCATATGTATAACGATCTATCTATCTAGCTATGTATCTATCTATAGGCCGATATATGAATCCATGAATGAGCTATCAATCTATGTATGTATCAAGATGTCTATAGCTGTAGCTATCCATCCGCAGTTGTATTGTAAATGTGCATAGATGCATTATTGCACAGATTTATGAGTCCTCTCTTGGGCTGAATTCGCTGCGCAAATATGAGATGGTGGCTTAAGTTAATATGGTGAAAGGGGGGGGGGGATTTTCAATGTTAATTGGTGGGACAGACTAAGTAGCTGTCTATATGTGTGTCTATCTATCGATCTATCTGTCTCTATCTTTCTATTTATCTATATATAACTATCCATTCGGCCTTGCATATTATGTTAGTTGAACTTTGCACTATTGTAAAGACAAATAAGCATTTGGCTAATAATATAAGACCTGAAGTTTTCATGACTCGTGTCAGGACATTATTTTGACTCATTTGACTCGTCCCAGGTGGTCTTGTGATTATGCAAATGATTATGGTTGCAGGCTGTTCTTTTTATTGGAGTACCCCTCCGAAGCACATGGGCTGAGTGAGTGGAGGAGGGGGTGTTAGCAGAACTGATGGAAGAGCCCTGTGATTTGGAAGGTTGTTTTTCCGTGAATAAGGTGTCAAATAAAGGAGATTGCACAGGAATTAGAGCGTTTTGAAGGATAACAGAGCTTATTTCAAGGGAAAATGTCAATACCTGTCTATATGTCAAATTTCGTGATGATTGAGACAGGGAAGGAAGAGAAATAAGATAAACAACAGAATTAGAGAGATGTTCAGTTATGTGATAGATTAATCAGTTATGGTCCTTGGTCAGAAATCATTTAATGCCCTCACCTGGTTGCTCGGGCATTAATTTAATGATTTGTGCCCTCTGGCCATAACTGATTAATACCCCATAATGCCCTCAAAAAAAGCATTATTGACCAATTATGTCTGTTTTGAGCAAATCTTTTTTTCATTGTGTGCTGGTCACCCCGTAACAGTGCACCAAGGCTCTCCAGATTTTAATCAGCCCACTGAACTGACCAAAGTTATGGACATTGCAGCATTTAAAAAAAAGAACAGACTTCTTGATATGGACCTCTAATATTTTCTGTTGCTTATTTGCAGCCTTCAACATGAGAAGTTTGATTATTTGCACATGGGTGATCCTAGCAGCACTGCTTTGCATGTTTCACAAGTCAAGCGGTAGGGAGTATCTCACATTTAAGCAACAGTTTGTAAGATGGCACTGCAATGGGACGGAAGGGGAGAATAAAACTCAGTGCCTAGAAAGAAATAACTTTTCGACTGAAGAAATGGTGAATCGCGAGAACATGTATCAAAAGAGACGTGATCAAAACAAGCGGATTGAAGAATGGGTGAATGAGTGTGGCAAGAAGACTAAAGTTGATTACATAAAGACGTGCTTCAGAAGTAAGCCGCACATGCAAGCTTCCTGTGATGAAGATAACACAACAATCAGATGTCATTTTGCTTTGCTGCACAATATTAAAGTACTTGTGTCTACATCACTGAATATAGGATATCGGGGGCTCGAAAAAGGAGAAAAATGTGAGAAATCGAAGTTTGATTACAGCAAAAGAAGAATATGCTGGAGGCCTCCTCATCATGCGCAAAACAAACGGAAAATGGAAGAATGGGTGAAGAAGTGTGGCAAGAAGGATAGTGTTGAGAAGATTAAGAAGTGCCTCAGAAGTAAGCCACATGTACATGCTTCTTGCGATGCTGGTACGGCAATAATTACATGTCATCTTGCTGTACAGAAGGATGCTAAAGCAAACATACAACCGCAGAGCGTCAAAGCCGAAGAGATATGTAAGGAAATTGATCGTAAGAAAAGAATAATGTGCTGGAGGCCCCTTAATTATGCATTGCAATTGTTCTGAAATGAGTAACTCATATTTATGAATCTGCATATATTTCTGGTGTTTTGCAGTTGTTAATATGAAATGCTCCGCAATATAAATATTGCAGATTCTGTCAAGGCTTCTGAGAAAGCTGCTTATCGATAAATTTATTAGTATGCTTTACTCATAATTCTGTTATGAAGATTAAACCAAGAAAACTCCAATTGGTATTGTTGTTATTTAAATTGACCATGAAGGCGAATCTGCTTCAGATACAGGATTCATACTGTGCACCCTTTTTAGCCCGTGTAATTCTCTATAAGATGATATAAGACTCGCATAGAATGTGTAATACACAATCAAATACAAAGTTTTTTTCAGCCTCATGATCTGTATTTCAAAAGTCAATACCGTTTCAGGGCCTCACATTCAACAGAATTAGCATGCATAGAATTGATAGACAGAGTGATAAGTAAAATGGAAAAAGGTGAAATCCTGATTAATATATACCTAGACCTGAGTACGGCATTTGACACCTTGGACCATAAAATCCTACTGCATGAACTTGGTTAATATGGATTTAATGAAAGATCATTAGCCTTGATGGAAAACTATTTAGAAGACAGAAAACAATATGTGGATTACAGTTGCAATTATTCTAAATACTTGACATTACGTATACGTATACCGTGTACCCCAAAGGTCTATACTTGGTCCGTTACTATTTTTGGTTTATATAAATTATATTATCTGCTCAAGCACTCATTTTTATCAAATAGTGTATGCAGGTGATACAACTCTTTCTGCCACATTAAACACATTTACAAACAATATTAATGACGATCTATGTGCTATTATAAACATAGAGCTAAAGAACTTGCAAAGTGTATTGTTGTTTGGAACTAAATAAGCTCTCACTCAGTCTAAAGAAAACAAAAGGCATGATATTCCATTTCACACACAAGAAACCAGATCAAATCCCTTCAGAACGAATAAATAATACACCAATCGAATTTGTAGAGCATTTTAATTTCTTAGGTATTGAAATAGACAAGAATCATACCTGGAACAAACATAATAAGGAAAATCTCAACAAAAATAGCAAAAACAATTGGTAGGTTTAAAAAAACTTAAATACCAGGGGAGAGTGCCCCAAAACGCACCCCCTAAGGGAGATCTTGAATTTCAGGATTATGTTCACTGATAAATGTATCAGTTAGCTACTATATATTGAGCAGTAAGACACTTTCTATCAAAACATGCCTAAGATACGAAATATTAGACATTATTTACCTTTTACAGGATAAAATAGTTTAGGGGTAAAAGGGGGCTTTTTAGCCACACCTATCTCAAAAACCGCACCCCCTATGTTGCCTACACCCCATATTTTGCTATAAGTTGCTTTGTTCTTAAAAAGCCCGCGCCTTCACACCTCACATTTAACGTGAATTACAGTTTATTATAATCCCCCGCCGCTTGCGGGGGATTATATTGATATTGTTCGTTTTACTATTATTATTATTCTTATTATTATTCAGCTCAGGAAAACTGTGATTACTACAAAACTATTGGAGATAACATCCTGAAACCTCAAACACAATATGTGACTCCGTTGCGTGCTACTTCTTGTGAAATTTCTTGATGAAATTTCATGATGCTGACGCGTTATTTAGAAAATAAAAAACAAATTTCTGGCAGCGTTTCCAGGAGAACAAAAGGAAATTGGCCTTTGCTGATTTTTTGTAAGATACCTTGACTAAGTCTTCAGGTCTGAAAGGCGTCTCATGGAAATTTCATGAATATTTTCAGAGATATGAATTTTTCAAAATTGGATGTCATGAAAATTTTGTAATATTTTTCTGGAAAACAGGGAAGGAATGCTCATAGAAAGCTGAAAATGGGTACACTAACAGATGTACCCTAGTGGACAAACTTCACCAAGTTACGGACCGCTCGCACAAACGGTCTCGGTGCTACGGACGTCTAAAAACGCAATATTCAATTGCTCATATCTCGGTCCCTATTTGAGCTACAACAAAGTGTGACATATCACAAGAAAGGTCTGTTTGTCAGCTTTCCAATGATGTATAGCATGATAGTCTCAGACGCACGACGTAGAATCGCGTGTAGCATTGAAAATTTGTTGTCACTTTTTGCACCTTTCGAAAAGTTTTTGGCTTAAAAATCAATGAAGTTCTTCATCAATGTCCATGAATAATTTTTCCCTTATACCCTTGTGAGGCCTCCGTACTGTCCTGAAAGGACATTTGACTACATCAAGTGGTTTCTACTACAGAATTTTTTGTATTTCAAAATTGAAATGCACATTGCTCAGCTTCTACTCGTTCAAATTTCATGAAATTAACTCCAAAAAATGCATAAAATTATGACCTAAGCTGAACTGCACGGGCATACAGCTCATAGTAATACTCAATTTTACAATGATGATTTTACATTTCCAATTATAACTCATGCATTTATGTTTCAAATCATTTAAAACTGAAGTTACATGCCGCTTATTTTTTGCCCTATTTTGTGGTATAATTCTAGCTTACCAGTCTTTTTTCCTCTGCCTTGAAAAAAAAATTTAAAAATAATTCACAGATGCATCTTAGTCTGCTGTCGGGCCATTCTGCCTCACTGCCAGGTTTTGATCCCAAGCAGCAGCATTACGCCATTGAAAGAGCAGAACACTCAAACACGGTCATCAACAACAGGGCACAGGCTTAGGCCTATCATGACAGGGTAATAATATACATTGAAGGGAAAGGATTTTGTAAGCGTTGGCTCATAGGGCATATGTCCTCTATTTATGCACTTAAAAACCTTAATAGTATTAGCGGACAGGCGTATTCATACAAATTATGGAAGTGAATTGAAACAGGAGAATAAGCGGGGCTAGGGTCAAACGGGGCCCGCGGGGGATTATCCGATATTGCCGTACGGCAATATCAGTTATACTAGTTATTGATTAAAATTATAGTATTTCGCGCAGGAGCTGCGAATGATGGGTCTACTTTGCAATATATGACAGATATTTTTATTTACTTACATATGTTCCATTATAAACTATATACAGTAGGGTGGGACTGGTGCCCCAATGTTTGTGGATCAAACCTGACTTTTTTTTGCAGGTGAGGTTGGTATATGAGAGTATGTGAGTAAAATTTCAGCTCATTCCATTAATATTTAGAGGTGGCACATTTCACTTGAAGTTTATAATGTAAATCCCCATTGGCGAGCCCTGAAAAATGGAGAAAAAAGCATGATTTTCCATAAATGAGACTTAGAATCAATATTTTTCGACCATTCAAAAACCATGGGGGAGGATTTTGGGAGGGCAGTTTAACTCAGGCAAAATTTTGCATTTTCCACTTCTCATCTCTGCACAATGCAGTGCCCAATATGACGAAAATTACTCGAAAAATCCTATATTTAGAGATTTTCGCACCTTATAGTGGCCTACCTATATATATTATAGCACAATGGATGTCAGTTCTGAACTGCCCTCCCAAAATCCTCCCCCGTGGTTTTTGAATGGTTGAAAAATATTGATTTTAAGTCTCATTTTTGGAAAATCATGCTTTTTTCTCCATTTTTCAGGGCTCGCCAATGGGGATTTACATTATAAACTTCAAGTGAAATGTGCCACCTCTAAATATTAATGGAATGAGCTGAAATTTTACACACATACTCCCATATACCAACCTCACCTGCAAAAAAAAGTCAGGTTTGATCCGCCTAAGATTTTCAAAATGTGGGGCGCCAGTCTCACCCTAATATACAGTATCATTAAAACATGGTATAGTTCACGGATTCAAATAATTATTGAAAATAGACCACTAAATATAAGCACTGTTTTTGTTTCGTCACGCAAAAACGTAACACTCCTGACATCTATTTGCGCAATTTCTCCTAAACTAGGCATTGTAGACCATCACTTCTTTCAAAACTTCTTCACCCAAACTGAAATACTTAGAAGCAACAAATATCATACATTGTACAAGTTAAAGCACAAAATGGCATATTTTCCAAGGGGGTCTATTATTTTTGAGACAGGCCAGCAGAAAAGAACATGTAGTCTCCGCACCATCACCATTATTGCCAGCGGCTCAAAACACAAGGGTACACCAGTACACCTCTTAGGAATCGGTGCATTTTAGGGCACTCTCCCCTATATCCCAAGAAACACATTAGTCGCATTACATAACACCTTGCTATTACCACTGCTCCTTTGGGGAACAAAAGCTAATAAATTAGCTAAACTACAGAAAAAAACCTTTATAAAAACGATTTGCTCCCAGCATATTTCATCTCTTTGTGCACACACCACTCTGACAGCCATGAAAAAGGTGTACACAACGCATGTGTAACAGTCTAGCCAGCATTTACACCCACAGCTAAAGAGGTTTCACCAATTATGCTAAAGATAAATTGTTAAGTGGCTATGAAGAAATTGTCTAATTCAAAACTGCTATGTATATACATGAGATTCATCATAAAAATAATTTGCAAAATAAAAATATTATAAAGACAAAATAGTAAAATAAAATAAATGAATGATCGAAAATAATAATAAAAAAATAAAGATATGATATATAGATGTACACTCATATTATAAAAACCATGGGCTCACAAATTTCCAAATTTTCCATTTTGTTTTTTTTCTTTGTACATTGTTATTTCAAGTTATTAAACATCCATTTGTGTATATTTACAACATATCTATATATAATAAAACTGTTTGTACAAGGTGGTTGCCACAAGCGATCAATTCTGCATGGTCTTGGGGAATCTTCTCCGCACCTTAATATTTTGAATATGTCAAAAAATTGTGGCAAAAAGTAATCAATCAATCAATCACATAGATCAACCTCGGGAGAAAATGAGAAAACATATTTTCTGTCAAGAAAGATGGTGGCCCATCGGTCCCCAACCGTGGGGACTGATGCGCCATCCCATTGGGTCCGATGGACCGCGTTAATAACTTGCCAAAGGGTGAATAACAAATTCAAAGTTCCAAAATGTTTTTTGTTGATCCACCTGAGTGTATAGGATAATAAGAGATCGGAAAAATATAGCCCAGAATTCACACTTTGAAAAAAAGCTAAATGTTCACCAATATCAGAAGTTACTTTTTTGTTGTTATATTTAATCTACTGAGATGATAAACTCGTAATTTTTCAATCTCTTATTTGTTTGCCAAACACGGCAAAAATAATATGTTCAATTGTTCATGAATCATAAAAACATGAAATGAACAAGCATATTTTAGCATGATAATAAAGAATGGATACCATCAGTTACACAGTTCTGATTTACATGATGTTATGACAATAATAGGCAGCTGCAGAAGGATGGATCTATTTGTTTAGCTGGTTCTGCGCTTTGATGGACATATTATCAGTCCAAGAACTGCACCTGCAGGACAAGCTTGTCATAATGGTTGTCATCTATTGCCTTTATAGTTTTCATGACATGACTGGCAAACAACATAAATAATGAACATAGCAATGAAGAAAAACATCAAAACATACAGATCACATAGGAGACCCTTGTTAACCTTAGGAACCAAGAAATGTTAACATTAATGTACAGCAAAGAGATCATCTGTCAAAATGCTTCACTTTCTACCGAAAGAAAAAGGGTGGTTTCTTTCTGCCGTATTAGTCATCATTTGCAGCTCTGATATATTTGTTTGCCCTCCTAAGGCTTCCTTGCAAAGCAATGAAACCACATGCCATGTCTGCATGCCAAATTGCCAGATTACACCGCATCTGATGAAATTACGCAAGTTGCTTATTTCGCAATAGTACAAAAACTGTTTGGCCCAGCAGTGTATACTTTTCATATAACCATTGGATTGGACTGAGAAATATTACATCTGACTTTCATCATGTTTCGTTCAGGCAAAGTTGAGTTATGCCAAATATTCAAATATTTTTGTGTCTGACGAAATTACGCAAAAGCAAAATAGTAAGTGGAAAGACAGTACAAAAGTCTAATTTTCAAATAATTGGGCTCAAAACAATAGCATTACGTCATTTGGCTACTATCCACATTGAAACATTTTGCTTACTTGCTGTAACTGCCAAGTAATATGCATAAATTTTCTCCATTAGAATAACATTGATTTTGCATATTTTTTTCAAATTTATGCTCCCAAGACCTCAAAATAGTTCCAAGCATTTGAAAAATGCTTCTAGCATTCAACTAATTCTGTCTATTTAGCTGTATGAAAAGGAAAATGAAGTAACATCTCTTACTTTGAAATGGCTAGCAATCAAAAATTATTTCCACGACCTGCCATTAGAATTGCATTGTGTTTACGATGTGCATGCAGTTCCTTATTCAACAGTCTGTCAATTTACAATGAACAACTTGTCTCTCAGTTTAGCTGAATTTAATTGATATCAGATGGGAACTTTTGAAGGCATTTTTAAAAGGATCACAACTTTTTTTAGATTTTGGAGAGCATAAATTTGAGAAAAATGGGTAAAATCAATGTTAATCCAATGGAGGCAATTTATGCATATTGCTTGGCAGTGACAGCAAGTAAGCAAAATTTTTAACGATACTTGATGAAAGTCGCATGGAATATTTCTCAGCCACATCCAATGGTTATGTGAAAAGTATACACCACAGGGCCCAAAAGTTTATGTACTAGTGCGAAATAAGCTACTTGCGTAATTTTGTCAGATGCTGTGTACACACAACTTACACAATAAATGTCCTATCCATGATGCCTTAGACATCATATGAAGGCAGCGATTGCACATGGATGAGTTACGCCTTACAGACCGTCAATTTGCTTTTTGGAATGAATGGACAATCTCATAGTGAAAAGTGAAAAGCGAACTTTATGATTCAAAATGCTGATTGACATGTCTTGATGATACCAATACTGAATTAAAGGAGACTTATAATACTGCTGGTTGATGACTGATAGGATTATGCAGCTGATTCCTACACAAATACCAGGAATTAAAAGGCTTTCTCTTGATCGTGACTTATCAAACAGCCTCTTTGGTTCCCATGCTGAAAGTATGCTGATGACACATCATTGGCAATTATGAGGAACAAAGGGCAATTTTTACAGTAAACAGGTTCTTTTTTTTTTCATGATTTATATATGGACCAGACAACATGATTTGTATAGTGTGTTTTTTTCCCTCACTATCATTTGAATGTCATTACTGATGTGTGCATGATCACTTTCAGCTGTGTGTCACCTCTTACTATTGCTATTCAGTAGTATGATTAATTTTGTCTGCTGGGGACCTGGGTACTGTCTCGACCTGTGAAATACAACGGACAAGTTCATTCATTGCGAAGTGAATCAGTTTTGTTGATACTTTTGCCACCATTTCAGTTCATTTAGGAAAACTTGAAAAGTTAGCTGAGTGTGAGTTAAGTGTGATTATAAGTTCTTTACATTCTCCTGTGATTCATTTTTGTGGTGTGAAACAGAGGCTGACATGCAATGGCATTCTTTTGATCAAATATCAAAGTCACCTTTTTCAGGTCATGCGAATTTCTGCTTTGGGAAGAGAATGTCACCTCAGAATTTCCATTTTGTAAATAGGGTGATCACAATAATAAAATTATTAAATTTAAGTTATCGGAAAAAGACCTGTGAGATCAGGCCTACCTCTGTTTGTAAATCTTCAGTAAACAGCAGTAGGAGCAGTCAACTACTATTTTACTTGACTGCTGTTTCATTTCCAGAGCTCATTTTTGGTGTATAATTATTAGGATGACATGTGCTGTCATCTGGCATAAAATCAAAGAAAATGATTGTGTTGCCATGCAGGGAGTAATTTTGCAAGCTGCAGCGAGGTATCAATACAAACCTGCATGTGAGGAACTCACACATGTGCAACTTTCTTCTGGAAGAATCCAGGACTGCTCCAGAGAAGAGAACATGAATGTCTTGGCTGACTACTGTTGACCTAGATTTTGAGAATGTACGACAAAATTGAAACTATTAATTTGAGCAACACGCGGAACTAAAATAGTGCCAGGTTGCAGCAGCATGCAGACTCTTAACAAAAATGTTCTATACGGAACCTTTAAGGGTTCTAAAGCTGGTATAGATAAGGAACCCTAAAAGGTACATTATTCAACTTTTAAAAACGTTCCAACAGCACACAAAAACAACACTAAGATAATCCAGCAGCACTGAACTCCCACCATGGAACCCCTTTCCCTCAAATTTGGGAACATTGAGTCCTATCATAGGACCTTCCCTCCAAGTATTAAACCTTTTCAATTCAGTTGAACCCCTAAATAAATTTCTTTTCAGCCATGGGTTCTTTACATATACCATCAAGAACCTTTTGCATTAAGAGTGCACTTCTCAGTTCCAAGGGACTGTTAAGAATTCACCCTCCCAATCACCATCCCAAAGGCTTTCGTTTCTCTTTCTTCAAAACCACAAGTGCAAACATGTAATCAATCAATTTCTGGAGTTACATTTCTTATCATGCTATACTTTAGAAACGAGACATGTTAACTTTAGATAATTTGTCAATGGTGAGAGAATAAATAGAAAGAAAAATGTTAATTATTACATGTTTAACTTAGCAATGTGATGACGTCTCAAGCATCAAAGCAATCCTGGAGAGAGGAGTCTGTTAGATTTCTTGACTAGAAAAGTATCAGCTAAGCCATAGCATATTACTGACTTAGTTCTCTCAGTTACTTCATTTTACTTGAGACTTTTATGCCTTGCACAAAGTTAAAATCAAGATTATTTGGCCAAGCATTGTAACCTCCCTGCTACATTCTTTCTGAAACAGTTTTTCTTTTGTGAGATTTACCTTGTATTGCTTGTACACTTGCAATTCCTACAAGGGGCCCGGCATACCACATTTAAATGTTTGACTTCTATTTGTGATATAGGAGCGGAGAATGATAGCAGAACAGCTACAACAATGCAACAAATTTATGGACGTAAGAAAAGTGGAAATAAATTATCTCGGCATATTGAAGAAAGCCATCATTGTAAACAATTGCATGGCAAACAAGAAAACGGGCAATAATTCTGACTTCTGAGTTCACAAAGAAGAGACAGCAGAGATGATTTTTGTTATTCAGGTTCATAAATGAGTCAGTTGTTTGTCACTCAAGCTCATGACATTGCAATAGCTCTATGGCTTCAGTAGCTGAAGTGACATCAATTAAATATGAATTGGCAGGAACCAAGTGTCTGAGAATCTGATGAGGTTGCATGTCTGTGGTGGGTTTACGAGGGGCGTTCAGAAAGTTCGAGGCTTTTTTTTTTATTTGGACACTTATTTTCAACCTAGAACTATGAATTTTTCACAGAATAAAATTCAGGATATTCGGAATGGACTTCCAAAATTTGGACATTTTAAAGTCATTCAGTGGTTGCCATGGAAACTGAAAGTTCAGCTTCTTGGGGCAGATAATACTGAAACCACTAAAGCCAATGCATTTTGGCTGTGAGAGACCTCTCTCTATCACTTGCATTAGTGAGATTGACAATATCTGCCACAATAAATATAATATTAGCCTTAAAAAATACTCCCAAGCTCACCAAAATCATTGATTCATGCACCTGACCCATTGAAGTAAATGTTCATTGAAGTCCTCCAAACAAAGTTCTGTGAAAGAATTTCGGTCATCCAAAGCCTTTTCTCCTCAAGTGCCTGAAACTATAGCCCCCATGGACTAAAGTAAGGGAAAACTAGCAACATGTCACAGGAATAGCTAGTATGGATAATGCTGTCCATTTTGGTCTCTTGTTCCTACTAGTGAATCAATGCTTTCACCAGTCCTTATATCGTCAGGGAAACACACCTTGGCCCACTGAATTTCCCTCACAAAATGTGGCAGGCAGGAGTGCTTTCCTACAAGGGTTCAGTGTAAGAATACACACATTTGGTGTGCTTGAAAGCATATTTAGAAGCTAATACCAT
Organism: Platynereis dumerilii; assembly: GCA_026936325.1. Taxonomy (NCBI): domain Eukaryota; kingdom Metazoa; phylum Annelida; class Polychaeta; order Phyllodocida; family Nereididae; genus Platynereis; species Platynereis dumerilii. The sequence continues at coordinate 13,314,631 of JAPTHN010000016.1, read as the reverse complement.
ATTTCTTGCATCAAATATTGTCAATCCCACTAATACAAGTGACAGAAAGACGTCTCTCACAGTCACAATTTCTTGGCATTCTTGCTTTAAATGATACCTGCCCCAAGAAGCTGAACTTTCAGTTTCCATGGCAACCACAGAATGACTTAAAAATGTTCCAATTGTCCAAAAAATTTAGAAATCCAATCCAAATATTCTGAATTTTATCCTGTGAAAAATTCATAGTTCTAGATTGAAAATAAGTATCCATATGAAAAAAAGCCTAGAACTTTCTGAACGCCCCTCGTAGTCACAGGTTAGTTGGTGCATTCAGTTGAATATGTCTACTGTGTTGTCTGTCATTTCAACCACAGAATTTCATGGCATCAGTCAGCATGCAGGCTTAAGACAGGAATCTCAACTAGGTAAACAAGTGTCAGATTGCGTGTGTGGAGACCTCGAGGACAAAAGGCTCCTGGATGGCATCACCTACCTTGAACTCTTGCTCCATAATTGCAGGAGGAACAATCTTCCATGAAGTCAGGACATATTAAGTGCAGGAATAGTCATGGCAATATATACCTACACATATCAGGCTTATTCCTGCAATATGAGGGGAGTATATATAATGGTGCCCTATGAACTTTCTTTACCGAGAAAAGCAGATCAATTACCTGATTACATTTGTTAAAATGGGACCCTGAAATGTTTTAGCACTGATTATTTCCAATAGCTAAGAATAGTACCTTATGAAAATATTTAATCTATACACACATAACATAGATATACGAGTAAGGTTTTTTCACTTGCAAACAAAATGAAAAAGCTTGTCTTTCCCTCTTTAAAAAAGAAATGTCTTGATTAGCTGCATGTTACCTCCAACATACCTGAATTTTGTGTGGATAATATTTTCACAACTTTTCATTAACATAATTTCGTATTCAATCTATAATTTGTTCGGCAAATGCTGCAAGAAAAGCCTGCATCTTTCATCAGAACATAGTAAAAGTATACTTTTGCAGCATTTCGTAACACTAGCAGTTCCTCTAAGGTGTACAGCACTAAATTAATATAAAGGATCGATACCATCAGCTATGCTATTCAGGTTTGCATTATATAGGCTGCCTCAAAAGGATGGATCTTGTTGTGTAGTTTCTTATTAGTCAGATTTTATTCTTTGATCAACAATGCAGCAGCATATTATAAATCCAGGTACTGCACCCCTGGGACAAGTTTGTCATCATGGTTGTCATCTGTTGCCTTTAGTTTTCATGACATGACTGGCAAACAGCATTAATAATGAATAAAACTGTGAAGAAAATAACAACAAATACACATCACACAGGACACCCTTGTTAACCCAAGGAGAAAAGAAATGTCATGTAAACTGCAGCATGAAAGAGATCATCAATCAAATGGCTTGACTTTGTCTATCCAAAGAAAAGAAGTGTCCTTACTTTCTGTCATCCATTGCAGATCTTATATATGTGTTTGTCAAACAAAGTTGCCATATCATACTCAACTTAATGTCATTATCCTTGATGCTTTAGACATTATAACCATTACATTAAAAGCTCATTAAAGGTATGCTGTATATGCAAATTCACTCATTGCTTATATGACCCAGTTTTAGAAATATTTTACCACCAAGCATGTTTCTCTAGGGAAAAGAAGATGAAAATTTAAGATAACTTCACGATTTTCATCAAGATAATTAAGTTCAGTCAAAGATCCATTAAATGACACCAAAGTTTGACAAGACCATGCAAGAAAGCTGCTGAGCAATATGTGATGGTTTGATTCAAATCTCCAGAATTGTACAACATACAACAAAGCATGATGATGGATTATATGTAAGGCACACAGAACCTATCTATCATCCTAAAAGGCCTGCCTCAAATGTTTGGACACTGATGATTGACCTGTCATATTTTCTAAACAATCTATTACTGGAAGATACTATGAAGCCATTTTTCCATTTATGGACAAATCTTAAAAAGAAGACCATTAAGATCGTCCAATGATTAAATCAACCTGAATCCATCAGAAAGAAGAAAGGAAAACAACTTTATGGTCAAGGAGGAAACTAAACGGGACAATATTAACAGGTTTTACCAGAATATTAATTATAAAGGGTGTCATTTGATTTAGTTCTGATTTATCTGGATGGTTGGGCAACAAAGTGTGCACCAAAATTTATGCTAAGGCATCTTCAAAATCAAAAGTGGGGGTTTGAATGAAATTTAAGGAAGTAAGTTCAGATTTAAAGAATGCTGTCTGGATTTAGGAGAAGAATTAGTCTTACTATAGGCTGCAAACGATGGTCATCAAAGTTGGTCTTGTAGACAAAGTTTTGAAAGTTTGTGAAATCCCACTTACATTTAGACACAGTCCTCAAAGTGACAAAGATTGACCTGTCATCTCTTGTTTGGCCTAAGTAACATTCAAGAACAAAAATTTTATTATTGGAAATATCCCTCTGTCATGCAGGTTCGGCAGAAAACTGAAGACAATTCACCCTCAAGACATCACTGCTGGGTAGTAACTTAAGATACTTAAATTTATGGGATAAATCTTGCCTGCAATGCACAATCACTGTTCCATCTCAATCCAACAGGGATTGCTGACCAAGGATATCAGCAGCATTCCCAGATAATGGTTTCAGGTTCCCAGGGAGCAGGACGGAAGAGAGATATGTTTCACCAGCCTGTCCAACACAAAGTTCCCCATTGTTGTTCAGATTGCTGTCTCCATTGTCCATCTTGCAAGAGTCAATGGGGCCTCACTATCATTAAACTTCCTGATCAAAGTTCTACAGCTGTATAAGATGGAAGTACAGCAAGCAGGAAACGGGAGACTCCTAGGGGGGATTCAACATTATTTCAAAGAATTTTATTGATTTTATTGATATCTATGAGATTACAATAATGTGGAATGCTGCTATCGAAAATGTGGCCTTGATGTGTATCTTTTAAATTTGCAAATCTTACCACATGAGTGTTTGGATGGCAGACTAAAGTCCAGTTCTTTTTTTCAGGCAGTAAGTTTTTGGCTGATAATTGAAAACGTACTTTATTCTTGACAAAAATGCTTGTCTCCACCTGTTCCTGACACCTTGACCAGACAGTTTCATAATCATTTGGTAGTATTGGCATGTTGTAGGCCTGGTTTTGAGGTAGTCCCATTAGAATAACATTGCTGTCAAAACAGCTCAAGAAGCCATTTTCTTCTACTGCTTCTATTGCTGCTGTTGTGACATCACTATTGTGATGTCATAGAGCCAACAATGGTGATTACTTCACAACAGAAGGCTAAAAATAGCTTTAAATTTGCTGAAGAGCAGCAGCAATTTACAATGTAGTAAGTGCCTGTATGATGAAGCTGGGGGATTAGAGGACATATATTTAATCCAAATCATGCTTGGTCATGGTGTATTCACTTTAATAAACCAAAAATTAAACCGCAGAATTAATCATGGTTTGTTTTATTAGCTAAAAACTTACTGCCAAAATAAAATGTCTAGACTTTAGCGATTAATTATTTTCTGAAGAATCTGTTTTCCGCAGCTGGTAACTTCACAGGGCACACCTGTATGATAATTATTCAGTAAAAAAACATAGGCTGCGCAGCAGCAAACCTTCAGCGAATAACACATGTAGAAGATTACAATTACATCATAAAATTGGTGTGTTTACCAAATTCCGTATATTATAGGTATGCAATAGTGGTCGAGTAATGGCGTTCTATTATCTGTTATTTGCCTGCTGCCCTGCGATCTGCCTGTGTGCTTGCCAGGGTTTGTAAAAGCAGGGAAAGGCCTTATTATACTAATTTACTTATATTGTGGTATGGTTTTATGCATGTACAAAGTTTTTCCAATCATTCAAAAAGTGTTAAATACAAGTCAAAAAGCACTGCTACATTGTATAGGTGATATGTGTAGGAAATGGCATTGCTGTATATGCAATAGTGGGCACGTTTTGGCTCCAATAAGAAAATAAGTATTTTTAATATTTTTTCTCAATATTACAAAAAGTATAGAATACGTATCAGTCAGACCATGAAAAGGCACAACTAGACCACATAAGTCATATGTGTACCAAACTTTATCCATGTACATGCAATAGTGACCCAGTCTTGGGCCAGAAACAAAAAATATTTTTTTTCTCTTTTTTTCAATATTTCAAATAGCATTTAATATTTTCGACCAGACCTTTCAAAGGGCACAACTAGACCATATGGGCCATGTGTGTACCAAACGTTATCCATTTACATGCAATAGTGACCGAGTCTCAGCCCAAAAACCCAAAAAATGCATATTTTTCTATTTTCCATATTTGTGCAAAAAGTATAGAATATCCATCAATGAAACCATCAAAAGGCACAACTAGACCATATGGGCCACATCTGTACCAAATTTCATAAGTGCACAAGCAATAGTGACTGAGATTTGGCCCGGAAACGAACAAAAATAATTTTTATATTTTCTCAATTATTTCAAAAGGTATTGAATATCTATCAATTAGACCATCAAAAGGCACAACTAGACCATACAGGCTATATGTGTACAAAATTTCATCCATGTACACTCAATAGAGGCCGGGTGCTGGCCTGGAAACGATCTATCCGCCCGCCGCCCGACCGCCCACCCGCCCGCCCGCCCGCCCGGCGGACGGACAACATTTTTACCCAAGTGATTACAATACCTTCTTCGAACTTCGTTCGCTGAAGGTAATAACAGGATATTCAGTACAACTCAAAAATGTACACAATTGATTGTGAACATAGATGTTAACCACCAGCTCCACAATTGTTCAAAGTACTCTCTGTGGCATGAAACAAATTTTTGCATCCTTTCAATCCACTCGGTGAAGCAATTTTCAAAGTGTTAACTTAGAAAAGCGAAGGAAATGGCATGTCAAAAGTCCTTATTTGTAGCATATCTTTCACCTCTCAGCTCATCTTTTAGATTAGGGAATAAACAACAGCCACATGGTGCTAAATCATCATTGAGGTATCTAGATATGCTGTCCTAATGAAATCCTTGGTTTGTGTACCATTCTTTCCTGTGAGAAAACACAATTTGATTGAAGCTCTCTGATCGCGTTTCGGGTCCATGTAAAATGGTTATTGAAAATCACTCTTTACAGAGCAAAAATCAGGTTTAAATGGCTAAACAATGGATTGGCACAACATTGTGACATCATAAAGTTACAATCACAATTGCCATTAGGCCCTGCAGAGGTTTGCAGTCCTTTATAACATAATTTGACCCTAGATTTCAGGAAAACCACAACGCTGAGTTCACTAGAAAAATTACCTGCGCCGGGTTCCCCGTCTTGCCGTTTCCATGGCAACAAAATAACAACTTAAATATATTGTGTCTTAAAGGTGCTTGGCCATTTGTTTCCTTTATACCTCAAGATGTGTTCCTGAAAATTTGAAGACTCCAGCTCAAATATAAGCATCTCTTAGAAAAATTGCTCAGAACTTTCTGAACGCCCCTCGTATACTGCTCTGCCTCATAAAAAAACCATCGCTAACACACAACAAGGAAGGAAACAAAACAGGAAGAACCCTGACTGCTGATGAGTTAACAACAATGTCACTGTGGAGACATCTTGTGTCATTGCGGCTCATTAATAAAAGAAATATTTGCTGCTCTTGTCCATGACACTGTCATTGGTTCATGTTCTGAGTTGCTAAAACTGCACTGACATCAATTAATTATTAATTTAAGCAGGAAGCACTTGTCAGAACATCAGGTGAGATTCTCAGCCATGTCTTTTAGAATTGCATGCAAAAACCGAGTGTCATCATGCAAACAATCATGTAAATTACTGTTTGATCTACAACGATCATACCTTTAAAACAAGTACATTAGTACAACATAATGAATGTCAGCCATAACTAAAGGTATGCATATGTAGTGCAACCATTTAGACATACATTTTAGCATGTACATTGTACACTGTATGTACTTCATAATGTCTGCATCAACAAACTCCTGACATTGATGATAAAAAGGATAGAGTCTTTAAAAAAAAAAAGACTGTGAAATTCATTTGTTGCTTGTGCGGCGAACTGCAGGACAGAAGGCAAAGGGATGAAATCACCTGCCTCCACGCCCAATCCTGTAATTACATGAAGCATAATTTCCCACCTATAAGCAGGGAAAATTTGGCGCAATGGTGCAGAATAGCCATAGCAGAATATAGATAATAAAGGCCTTATTCTTTGATATCAGAAATCGCTAAATATCTCATGTCACGTACATGTACATGTAAAGGGATTCGTAAATTTTTAACACTTGTTATATAATTCAGGAATATTCACCGTAATATTAGCAAAATGTGTGATCAGGTAAATTTGATATGATGATATCTTCATATTCAATCCTGCAAATTATATGACATCATCTCATACAAGGTAATCTTATGCAACAGATAATTATAACAAACATATCAGCCCAACAGACTATGTAAGAGGATATAAAGCCGAGAATCCCACTTAACTTCCTGAATGGCTTTTGCATTAGATAACATGATGATAACTGCCAAGCAGACATCAGATGAAGACTCATATCCTGCCCTGCCCTCAATAAGGAAAACAATAAGCACACAATTCTGGACATGGGCACTTCATTACCTAAAGCTCTGTGCTATGGTAACTCTTCGCTATCAAGTACATGTAATTAATTTAGATATGAATCAAGATGAAGTGGGGGTGTAGTGAATTACAGGAGCTAGAATGGAACATGGAAATTTATTAGCTATGCTATAAGTCATGATCGATAAATGGAATACTAAGACAGCGATAGAAAGGGCCACATCCTCCCAATTTCTGAAAATGCAACCTGAGACACTTCTATATGGCTAATTGTTTATTTGCTTAAAACAAAGCACATGCCTGTCATGTTTACAGAATCCTATTGAAAGCAAAATTGAAGCATGACAATGAAGTTGTGACAATATTGAATATGTTTTTGTGAATCTTGAATATTATTATACAGGGCCTAAAAGCAAATTGTGCCAGATACATGATGAATCAGCAGAGATAGAATCATATCAGATCTCATCTGAGACATATTACTTAATTGGGATCACAATACCTGTATAAATGTTTTTGCGATATTATGATGTTCTTTTCCATCCACAGCGAAGTCTGGAAGAGAAGTGTAGATTATTATTGTGACATAATTAAATCAAGGCGCATGTAACACTTAATTGTAAAAAAATCTGACAGGTACTGCTTGAAAATTATCCAGTATCTTACAGGTGAGAAAGGACAGACAATGGTTGAGGACAACACTATAACAACAACTATGAGGGATTCCTGCTATCGTTTCTGCTCTAATTGTACAAATGTGGGTCACTATGCTGAGTTTGTGCAGAAGCACCAAAATTGTGGTCACAAATTCACTCTAAAAAATTTTGGGGCAGATTGGTTTTTTAGATTCAAAATGGTTTTTTGAAAAACAAATTTCAAAACAAAACCACCATGGATTTTTTAAAAAATCTATTTTGGTTTTTTGCATTGAAATTTGGTTTTTTCAAAAAACCATTTTGAATCTAAAAAATCAATTTTGTCTGAAATTTTTTAGAGTGTTGAGTCAGATGTGAAAGACTCTTTCAGCACAAAAGAACATGGAGTGCCATTGGCGTGGCATGGCTTTTCAATCTCTACGTTTACCCTAACAGCCAATTTCAATTACTTCATGTGATGTCGGTCTTCGATGAACAAATTTATATTTCCCAGGAACACACACCCTCATCGACATAATTGCGATGGGTTATTATATACTTATTCTCATGAATAGCAAATATTTTCATCTAGATGTCCCAGAGATGGCATTCTCAAAAGCAGCATGCGCTGCTTCGTTTCAAGGGACTGAGAAGACTTTGCCCTCCCAACATTGGCACGATGAGACAGTCACGCCAGCATTTCATTTGACTTTCTTCAAAAACACAAATGCAAACAGGTAATCAATTTCTGGAGTTACATTTCTTATCGTGCCATTCATTGGAAGTGAGACATGTTAACTCCAGATAATTAGTCCATGTTGAGAAAATTAAAAGACAGAAAAATGTTAATAATCACGTTTAACTTTGCAATGTGAGGATGCCCAGGGAAGAGAATCTCCTAGATTTCATGACAGGAGATAAGCTTAGCCTGGTTAGCCACGGAATATTTCTCACTTAGTTCTCTTTAGCTTTTTGAGAACTTTACACACTACATAAGTTCGAATCAGGATAATTTAGCCTGCCATTGCAAAGCAGTACGTCTGTACTACTTCCTTTTCTAAAGCAGCCTCGTTTAATATTGGACTATCTTCTCTGTACATACAGTGTACAAGGGACATATCACATTTAATTTGTGACTGACGTGTGTGCAGTTGGAGCAGGGAATGATAGCAAAACTTCATTATGTTGAACAAATATGTTCCATTTTGGCTAGGCGCATCAATGCAACAATCATTATCCTGATTTATGTCCTTAGTCTCTAAGCAACAATAATTACAAGGAGAGCAAGAAAACGGGACACAACTGTTCTTTGTTAAAAGAGATGAGACAGTGGAGATGTGTTTTGTTATTCAGGTTCATAAATAAGTCAGATGTTTGTCACTCCAGCTCAAAATATTGTGATACTGTCATGGCCTCAGTAGGAGAGGGTGGCATCAATTAGATATGAATTGGCAGGAACTCTGCACATGTGTCAAAGAATCTGATGAGTTCGCATGTCTCTGTCTTGTTTTTAATTTGTTTGTTGGTAAGAGCAATAAGCTGACTCTGGTTGGTTAATGCACTTTTCAGCTTTTTTGGACAGAACTGAAATGCTTTTAAATGATGCTCAATTAAAGGCAATTGTGCAGTTTTACTCCAAATTTTCGGCATCAGGAGTCTACTAAAACATGTCAGGGGAAAAAATTTTTTTTTTGGGGGGTTCACTGCATCTTTTAATAGGAAAAAATGCTATTTTTAGCTTAAAATCTGATAAAAACACTAAAATAGAGGCCGAGGGATGAATTTTAATAGTAGAAATGCAAATAAGGTGTCAAATGAAAGAAGAGAAATAGCACTATATGATCCTGGAGGCGCTTTGTTGAATTTTGGTCTGAGTATTTTGCATCATCTTGTAGCACTGCTTCTCTGCTTTTATTTGACACCTCATTTGCCTTTCTACCATCAAAACTCATCCCTGGGCCTTTTTTTGAAGTTTTTCTTCATATTTTAAGCTAAAAATAGCATTTTTACTATTAAAAAAATACAGTGCCCCCCCCCCTGAAAAAAAAAAAATTTTCCTTGACATATTTTCTTGGAAGCCTTATGCCGAGAATTTGGATGAAATACACAGAACTGCCTTTAATACAGCAGCATTTGAAGGAATAGCAGTGTAGTCCTAAAAAAGCTCAAAAGTGCATTAACTAACCAGAGGAACATGTCAAATGTGAAGACAGTCATTTGAACCACTAAATTTCATGACATCAGTCATAGTTATCGCAATAATCGAGATACAAATCCTAAACACGAAAAAAAAGTCACTTTGCGTGTGTGGCAAACTCTCGGACAAACGGCTCTTGGATGGAGTCACCTGTCTTTTCCTCTAACCATGTAATTACAGGAGGCATAATTTTCCACACAGGCCAAATTTAGTGCAGGAATACTCCTGGAATAGCCATGGTAAATATAGATATCAGGCTATCACTTATTCGTACAAAATCAGGAGAACATGTGGTGTTCTTCTGAACTGTATCGCTACATGGAAAGAGACAAGCTCAGACATCAGATTGCATTCGATGATAAAATGGGAACCTGATATTGTTTGGCAGTGAATATTCCCAATATCTTATTAAAATTTTAAATCCATCCACACACTTTTAAACATAAAATTCAGCAGGGCTTTCACATCAGCTTACAAATGATAGTCTTGTTTTCCTCTCTTTTACATCTTGATAGGCTGCATGTTACTACCACCAATGTCCACCATAATAATATATCTTATATACTTTAATTTTGTGACAATGATCTTTTTACAACTTTTCGTTAGCATGTTTCATTTTCAAGCTGTAATTTGTTCGCCAAATATTGCAAAAAAGGTTACATCAACCAGTAAAAGATTTTTTTTCAGGATTTCATGATACAAATATTTCCACTAAAGTGAGCAGCACAAACTTGATATTTATACCATCAGCTATGCTGTCCAATTTTACATGATATGGGCTGCTTCAAAAGCATGAATCTTGTTGTATAGTTCCTTATGTAAAGTCGGATTTCATTCTTTGATCAACAATGCAATAGCATATTATAAATCCAGGTACTGCACCCCTGGGACAAGTTTGTCATCGTGGTTGTCATCTGTTGCCTTCAGTTTTCATGACATGACTGTCAAATAGGCATTGGTAATCAAGAAAATGGCAAAACACACATCACACAAGAAACCCTTGTTAACCCAAGGAGCCAAGAAATGTTGCACATTGACTGCAGCATGAAAGGGATCATCAGTCAAATGCTTTACTTTGTCCACCTAAGGAAAAAAGACTACAAGTTTACTTTTTTGCATTATTCATCCTTTGCAGCTCTGATATATATGTTTGTTTGTTTTGATAAAAGGAAGGCTCATGCCATGTCTGCATACAAAATTGTCACATCATACTCAACTAGTGTCATATCCTTGATCTCTTAGACACCATAGAGACAGCCATTAAAGCTCATTAAAGGTATACTGTACAGTGTACATGCAAATTCACTCATTGCTTATATGAGCCAGTTTTGAAGATAATTTTACGACCAATCAAGTTTCTGTCTATAGGAAAAAAAAAGATGAAAACTAAAGATAATTTCTCTATTTTCATCCAGATACTCAAGTTCAATCAAAGATCCATTGAACAATATCAAAGTTTGATAAGTATGTACCAGGAAGTTTCTGAGGAATTTGAGATAGTTTGGAGCTAATCTCTGGAACTGTAGAACATACAACATACAAAGCCTTGTGATGAGTTTTGTAAGGCACACAGAATCTGTCTATCATGATAAAAGGCCTGCCTCAAATGTTGACTATGATGATTAACCTGTCATATTTTGTATACAATCCATTACTGAAAGATAAGATGAAGCACATTTTCTATTCGTTGACAAATCTTAAAGATAAGTCCATAAAGGTCATTCAATAATTAAATCTAGCTGAATGAATCAAAAAGAAGAAAGGATAACAAGGAAAACTGAAAGGGACAATATCCACAGGTTTCAGCCGAATAATTATTATAACAGGTGTCTTTTGATTTAGTCCTGGAATATCCAAGCTTGTAAAATCCCTCTTACATTAAGACATATTCCACAAACTGAGAAAGAATTGTCCGGTACTTCAAATTAGGTCTTTGTAAAAATTCAACAACAAAAACCTTACGACTGGTTAGAAATTGCATTCAGGAATGCACTTTGTCAGGTTCCGTGGAAAACTGAGGACATTCCAACTTTTAACATATCGCTGCTGTGTAGTAACTTAAGATACACCTATCTTTTATTGGATTAATCTTGCCTGTACAATGTACATTTTCTGTTGTATCTCAATACAGCAGGGATTGCTGACCTAAGATATCAGTGGCATTCCCAGATAACGGTTTCAGGTTCCCAGGGAGCATGGCAGCCGAGAGATATGTTTCACCAGCTTGTCCAACACAAAGTTCCCCATTGTCATTCAGATAAATGTCTCTTTTATCCATCTCACCACAGTCTCGTGCAGGGCCTCAATATCATTTACTTTCCTGACAAAAATTCTACAGTCTTAGATGGATGTACGGCAAGCAGGAGATGGGAAATTCCAACACAGTGTCCTTGAACAAAGTTTAGGGTTAAAAAAAATGTACGAAGAATCCGTCAACACAGCGGTGTAGTATGTGGTCTCAGCTTCGATTTGATGTAAAGATCAAAAAAATCTGTTGGGAAAATTTTGAGAAAATTGAAATTTAAAATTTTTAGTTTTTCACACCCATGTTGCATGCAAAATATCAGTTATAGGTATATCAAATGACATTGCAGTGTCATTGAAACACCATATTTTATCTAGTTATACATTAAGTTACTCATTCAGGTTTAAAAAATACCAGAAAAAGCATTTTATTTCCAATTTTCACATCTTTTCCGACATTTAGGGGTGTTGCAAACTCAGTGAATCTTATAATGTGTCAAAATCAAATATAAACATGGCCATTTCGGCTTTATTATTTCTTGAACCAAAGAAAAGTAGCAAATGAACCATCAGGTTGTGAGAAAATGCCCCGTTAACTTCATTAGTGATGGAAATTGAGAGTTTTAGCATTTCACCAGTCAATGTTTTTCTAGTGGGATTTGCAAAAACATCTGTAAAGTTGTTGGACAATAAACAGTAGACACATGTAGAAATACCTACTGCAGAATCTGACAAGTGTTTATCTTCACCACAGCTTTCCATGTAAGTTGTATTTGATATCTAGGGAAATAATATTTTTGAGAGAAGTATTTGTTTAAATCAATAAAAAAAACATATGCAAGTGGCCTAATGGCAGAGATGGCCAATTCCAAGATTTATTGCAATGTCTCTGTTCTTATTGAAATATTGGTTGCAATTTATGTTCTTCTGAAGAATTTTAAGGGCTTCATTCACTCATTTTTGCCAATTGTTAAGATTATTTCAGGGAATTTAATGGTTGCCGACTTCCAAAATTCAGTTGTTCAGTTGTACATGCCTTTGTGCAACCAACAGAGTATTAAACTAGCAGTCAACAGATTCTCTTCCATGGTCACATAGTTAATATTGGTTATATGTGAACTTTCTAGATGGAATTAGGAGATGTTAGGATTTTAAAAAGTTAACTTCAAACCAGAAGCTCTGAAATAAATATTTATTGGCAATATTATTTAGTTTTCTTTCATGATAAGAATGACAACACTCAAAAATGCATCCTATACATAGTTTCTAGCCAATTCATTGCATTAGTAATGTAAAATCTGCATACAAAGTACTAAATTGAGACTTATGAAAAATTGAAAAAAATCAATAAAATACTATCAGAAACTAAGACCCTAAACAAAAATTTCAAATTTAAGGAATTGACAATTGAGGCAATCATATTTCTTCACATTGTGATTAGAGGTTTTGATACTGATATGAAGAGATATACTCTGAAAGTGTTGCGACATACATCTCAAAATATTGATAAAGAAATGCTGTAAAAGCCCTAAATATGTCTTATTATTGGCTATATTGCTACAGTTTTCTGCTACTTAGCTAATGCAGTTGATGAATTAGGGACATTATGCAGGTTCAGTTAATTGGACTCTTAATGGGTTCGGAGAATGCAGATTACAGTCTAGCAAGTTTGTAACACCTTCAGAATGTGATATTCCTTTAATAACCTCTTAATCATAATTCTGAATTTGGTCCTCTGCATATATACGCACCAGGGTGGGAAAGGAAAGCATTTCTATGTTAAGATTTTCATTTTAAACATTCTATAATGGATATTTTGCATGCAGCAAGGGTGTGAAAAACTAAAAATTTAAAATTTCAATTTTCTCAAAATTTTCCCAACAGATTTTTTTTATCTTTACATCAATTCGAAGCTGAGACCGCATACTACAACGCTTTGTTGACAGATTCTTTGTACATTTTTTTTAACCCTAAACTTTGTTAAAGGACACTGTGCCAAGGATCTATTATTTCTTGAGAGAATATTATTGACAACATTTTTGCCAGACATGTCTGATTTTATTTTTACTGTTTAATCTAAAATTCACAGAAGTATAGATCTAAAGAGTACAATGAGGCAGGGAGATTGCCTGATTTTTATTTAATTACAATTTTCAAATATGATAAAACACAAGTGCTTGGATGGCGTGCTTGGATTTTTTCTTTTACGGAGGCATCACTTCCCAAGGAGCAAGGAGTGATTCAAATTAGTTGAGGTTGTTGGCTGTGCTGTGATAATAATTACTGACATTGAATTTAAGCCATTCAGCTCCCTGACATTGAATTTAAGCCATTCAACTCCATGACCTCCTGTAAAGAAAAAAAAATCACATATAATTTAGATATAAGCAATAGTTATTTTAACATTTATGTTAAAAGTCAGGACTTTGGACAATATTAGCCTAACTGGAGCATGACATGATGGCAAGATCATCCTTGCTATAATATTTTCTCCATAACTTACATTTTATGCTGCTCTGACTCATAGAAAAACCATCCCTAACACATGACAAGGAAGGAAACAAAACAGGAAGAACCCTGACTGCTGATGAGTTCACAACAGTGTCACTGTGGAGACATCTTGTGTCATTCCGGCTCATTAATAAAAGAAATGTTTGCCAATCTTGTTCATGACGCTGTCATTGGTTCATGCCCTGAGTTGCTAAAACTGCACTGATGTCACTTAAATATTCATTCAAGCAGGAAGCACTCGTCAGAACATCAGATGAGTTTCTCAGTCATGTCTGTCAGGATTGCATGCAAAAACTGTGTATCACACACAGAAAGTCTTGCAGTAAATTTCTATTTTACAAAAATCATAACTTCAATACGAGTGCAACATGGTGTATGTCAACCATAACCAAAAGGTAGGCATATATGTAGTGTAGCCATCTAAACATGCATTTCAGCATTTACACTGCATATACTCCATAATGAGGCTCTGGATGGGGGGGGTATGGGGGACAGGGAACTCAAAAGTAAAATGGTCAAGGGACAAGGAACTCAAAAGTAAAATGGCTGAGGGACAGGGAACTCAAAAGTAAAATTACCGAGGGACACAAAACCTCCAATTTCATCACTAAATCTGACGATATGTATAAAAATTGGCATTATTATGCGCCGTCCTCACAGATGCAATCAAATCAGCCCTATTTTTGCTTTTTGAAGGAGTTCAAGGAGGTTTTTCCTGGAAAGGACTAAATTTAAACATATATCAGTGACTAGCACGCCTATGAACAATGCCAAGAAGAATTTACCTGACAAACTTTATCGAAATGAAATCTTGAACATGTTCAATATTTGCAAGCTGCAACTGTAAGTCAAGCCTCTCACTTATTTATATATATATATATCTTCCACATTTACCCAGCTCCCTCCCTCCCCAGAATCTCCATTGCCATTCCACAAGTTATATGCCTCATTTTCACAACATCGCTTCACCTATATTTTGCCTCAGTGACAGAGGATTTTCCTATATAGGGTAAAATCTTTAGTATTGATTTCGAGTGAAATGGTACTTCCCCGAGGTAAATTTATGCTCAGGGCAATGGGTCTTCTATCATTTTAATGGTCTTCTGCAATTCTATGTCGTTTCTGATTTACCAAAAATCATCTTTGCTCCACAGAGCCGCATACTTTCTTGAGGTAACCAAAGTTTAGGGTCCTTCCCCGAGGTTCCAAGATTTTCTAGCATATTCTGGGAGCCATGGTATCTCGGTGACCGCCCGGGCCAGATCGACAAAACAAGGTAGTTGCTGATTTGCCACAAAAAATTGCTGTCTCCAACTCTCCATGTGTTACCTCCTGGCACTTCAGGTGACTTACAGACTGACACAGAGGCTGAAGTGCTCTCTTGAGAATGGGGTATAACTCATTGACATGTACCACATCATAACCCCAGCTCTAAACTGACACTCCAGTGGAGCAGTGACTTAAAAAATGACCTTAAGGCCTATAACCTGTAACATCAAGACTGAACCAAAGACTTTCTAGCAATACTTGAACTTCAAACTAAAGAGTAAATCCACAATAGATGACCTGGTCAACTCCCAAGGAGACACAGTAAGTCAAAGAGGAAGAAGAAAAATCTGAACTGCCACTTCTCAGATCCTGCTCAACATATAATTATTTGGATCAGTAAGGCTTTTGATTTTGCCCCCAACTCCAGCTTCTCCAGGAACTGTCAAGTTATGGCATAAGAGGCCCTCCCCTTGAATGTATATGTGTCACATCTTATAGGGCTGAAAGCAAAGTGTGATCATGAATGGGAGATTCTTGGCAAGGATGAAAGTAGCCCGCGGTATCCTATAGGGAAGCTTAAAACATTGTATGTTTCATCAACGGCATTTCGGATGTCACGGCATCAACCACCCAAATATTTGCGGGTGACAGAAAAATGTACTGAGTCATCTGGAACTCTGGGGTCTATACCACTCTACAAGAAGACCTGCAGGCACTTAGAACCTGGTCGGACCAGTGGGCGACTGTGCTTCAATGACACCAAATGCAAAATACTTCACTGAGAAAGGCACATCAGTACTAGAGTCAACCAGAGTTGAGAAGGATCTTGGAGTTCACAAGGAAAAAGAGCTCAAGTTCCATCATCATGTCAACTTTTAAGTAAAAAAGGAAAATAAAATCCTGGGCCTAATCAAACACACATTCCCCAGTCTGGATGAAGTAAGCCATCCCTTGCTATTCAAGACTCATGTCAGGCTACAGCTGGAGTACGCCAACACGATATGGCATCCACGCTTCGCCATGCATTCCAGAAAGATAAAAAAGGTGAAAAGCATACACTTTTCCTAATTATTTTTCAATCGCTGTAAATCATAATTCCATGCACACCCAACATCTATATTATCATATTAAACCCACGTAGTGCACTGTCATCTGCAGTCTACTGTACTCAAATGGAATGATACTCCAATTGCCTAAAAATTGATAAATATTCATGTATGAACACACTGTCAATTTCTATCTCATCAGTACAATAACCTCAGCTGCTGAAGTAAAGGGATACATCTTAAAATAGATAGATAAAAATAGATAGGCTATATCGATAGATAGATAGATAGATAGATATAGATGATAGATAGATAGATAAATAGATAGATACATAAATAGATAGACAGATAGAAACAATATGATTAATGCAACAGTTTCCATTCTTTGTCTGTTCTGAATTTGTTTGATGCCAAATATAGAACCTACGGATAGCCAATGCATATGCCCATTTTAGAAATCATATCACTGTCCTTCGCTCGCAAAACATGACTTCATTCCTAACAGCATTTCAGCTTTCACATAGGGGGAGCCCCTAATTTTTACTTCTTCTTATCTTTCAAGGTATTTAAATCACCCACAACTAATTCTTCTTCCACCTAAAATGGTTATGCATTCCCTCAAGCGCACAAACCTGTCCTAATCCTAACATCCATTCAAACTATTTCATGTTGTCCAGTAACTTCAAGGCACCCTTCTCTCCAACGGGCATTCTAGTGTGAGATTATGCGCCAACAAGATAATTTACGAGAGGCCACACCAAAAAGCTCTATAGGCAAAGTTATGACACCGACAACCAAGGGTAGTTTCCCAATAGGATCATTGACGACTGGAATACCCTGCTACAGGACGTCACTGAAGCAACATCTGTCAACATATTCCAAAGCTTAATTCGCAAGCACTACTTCAACAAGCACAATTTACAAATAAGGGGTGCATGCAAAGTAAATTTTCAAGTAAATTGAATGGCAAAAACATGGCGAAAACATGCGATGTCCAGAACGAAGCCGACAATCAAAGTATCAAGGTATACAAATTAAAATGCCAATGACAGTCTGTTCATATGAAGAGAGTGTCTTTGCATATATTTTTTGTCATTTCATTATGATTTTTTCTTTTTTTACCTTGAGGGACAAGGGACACAAAATAGAGCTGAGGGACAGGGAACTCAAAAGTAAAATTGCAAAGGGACAGGGAACTCAAAAGTAAAATGTCCCAGGGACAGGGGGACGCAAAACCCCATCCAGAGCCTCCATAATGTCTGCATAAACAAACTCCTGACATTGATGATAAAAAGGATAGAACCACTGCCTACCGTAACATCTGCATTAATCCAAGTCTCAAGATATGGGTCTTGAACGTCTGAGAAAGTCTCGTGTTTCTTGTGAGTGGAACTACAGACAAAAGGCAAAGGGAATAAATCACCTGCCTCCACACTCAACCCTGTAATTACATGGAGCATAATTTTCCACAAATGCAGAGAAAATTTGGCGCAATGGTGCAGAAATAGCCATTGCAGAATATAGATAATAAAGGCCTTATTCTTCTATATCAGAAATCGCTAAATATCTGAAATCACGTACATGTAAAGGGATTCGTAAATTTTCAACTCTGGTTATACAATTCAGGAATTTTCATTCAAGCGTAATCTTGGTAAAATGTGTGATCAGGTAAATTTGATATCTTTATGTTCGATCCTGCAAATTATATGCCATTATCTCATTTGAGGTAATCTTATGCAATAGATAATTATAACAAACGTAAAAAAAGCAAATAGTTCCAGGCACATGATGAATCACTCAACTCAGATATATTGAATTATTGGGATCACAATACCTATATGTAAATGTTTTTACTGCATTATGATGTTCTTTTCCATCCACAGTGAAGTTTTGAAGAGAAGCCTAGATTATTATTGTTGCATAATTAACTCAAGGCGCATGTGGCACTTGTAAGAAAAATCTGATAGGAACTGCTGGAAAATTATCCATTATCTTACAATTGAGAAGGGACATACAATGGTTCAGGACAACATTATAACAACAACTATGAGGGATTCCTGCTATCGTTTCTGTTCTAATTGTGCAAATGTGGGTCACTATATGCTGAGTTTGTGTAGAAGCACTGAAATTGTTGTCACAAATTGAGTCAGATGTGAAAGACTCTTTCAGCACAAGAGAACATGGAGCGGCATGGCTTTTCAATCTCCATGTTTACCCTAACAGCCAATTTCAATTACTTCGTGTGATGTCTGTCTTCGATGAACAAATTGATATTTGCCAGGAACACACACCCTCATCGACATAATTGCGATGGGTTATTATATACTCATTCTCATGAATAGCACATATTTCCATCTAGATGCCCCAGAGACAGGGGCGTAATTTTCGCGGCAAATGTGGGGGGGACACGCGGTGACGCGGTCAGAATCGGCCATCAAATCCGCGAATAAACGAAGTCAATCGGTCTTTTCCACATTCATGAATTTTAAAGTTTTGTAAGGCATGGTAGCCTGCTCAAGCAGAAAGATGGGACATGTCTTTTAGAACTGCTGCCTATCAAATTGAATCCAAGGGCCATTACAACCTTTTTTTATTTCCACACCAAAAAGTGGGGGGGACATTTCATATTATGTCCCCCCGGGTCAAAAATGTGAGCGGGACATGCCCCCCCAGTCCCCCACCAAATTACGCCCATGCCCAGAGATAGCTGCTTATTTTCAAGGGACTGAGAAGACTTTGCCCTCCCAACATTGGCACGATGAGACAGGCATGCCAGGATTTCATTTGACTTTCTTCAAAAACACAAATGCAAACAGGTAATCAATCCTGGAGTTACATTTCTTATCATGCCATTCAGTGGAAGTGAGACATGTTAACTCCAGATAATTAATTTGTCAATGTTGAGAAAATTAAAAGACAAAAAAATGTTAATAATCACATGTTTAACTTTGCAATGTGAGGGGGCCCAGGGAAGAGAATCTCCTAGATTTCATGACAGCAGATAAGCTTAGCCATAGATTATTTCTCACTTAGTTATCTATAGTTTTTTGAGACCTTTACACAATACATTATGGTCCAATCAGGATAATTTAGCCTACCATTGCAAAGCAGTACCTCCATGCTACTTCCTTTTCTGAAGCAGCCTCGTTTAATATTGGACTATCTTCTCTGTACCTATAGTGTACAAGGGACATATCACATTTAATTTGTGACTGACCTGTGCGCAGTTGGAGCAGGGAATGACAGCAAAACTTCATTATGTTGAACAAAATGTTCCATTTTGGCTAGGCGCATCAATGTAACAATCATTATCCTGATTTATATCCTTAATGACAATGACAATGACAAATATTTATTTATAGTCGGTTTGGGTATTACAATGAACATTAGCTCAACGAGCTATTAGCCGACTAGACGGCAACAACAGGTAAAGTCTCTAAACAACAAACAGGTAAAGTCTCTAAACAACAAAAATTACAAAGAGAACAAGAAAACAGGAAACAACTGTTATTTGTTAAAAGAGATGACAGTGGAGATGTGTTTTGTTATTCAGGTTCATAAATAAGTCAGATCAGAATCACTAAAAATGACAAAAACGTTAGGGGCGCCACCAGTCTTGCCATTGACTGGTGGCGACCTCTTCAGTGTTCCTTGTGTGTCAAGTATAATTTCCATAGATATAATGAGGCTATATGTACAATATTTGTGAAATATGTGTGTGACTGATATACTTGGAATAAAGGCTATTAGTTTAAGAAGTATTTGTTATTTTCTTTGTGATGTAGATTTGAAAAATGTTTGTCACTCCAGCTCAAAATATTGTGATACTGTCATGGCCTCAGTAGGAGAGGGTGGCATCAATTAAATATGAATTGGCAGGAACTCTGCACATGTGTCAAAGAATCTGATGAGTTTGCATGTCTATGTCTTGTTTTTAATTTGTTTGTTGGTAAGTGCAAGAAAATGTCGGGACAAAATTGGTTTTTTAGATTCAAAATTTTGAAAAATCCATGTTGGTTTTTTTGCATTGAAATTTGGTTTTTCAAAAAACCATTTTGAATCTAAAAAACCAATTTTGTCTTAGACTGTTTAGAGTGTAAGCTGAACATATCAAATGTGAAGACAGTCATTTGAACCACTAAATTTCAATACATCAGTCATAGTTATTGCAATAATCGAGATACAAATCCAAAACATGGAAAATAAATCTCACTTTGCATGTGTGGCAAACTCTCGGACAAACAGCTCTTGGATGGAATCATCCATCTTTTCCTCTAACCCTGTAATTGCTGGAGGCATAATTTGCACACAGGCCAAATATAGTGCAGGAATACTCCTGGAATAGCCATGGTAAATATAGATATCAGGCTATCACTTATTCGTACAATATAAGGAGAATATGAGGTGTTCTTCTGCACTGTATCACTGTATGTAAAGAGAAGAGCTTCTCAGACATCAAATTGTATTTGATGATAAAATGGCAGCCTGATATTGTTTGGCAGTGAATATTCCCAATACCTTATTAAAATTTTAAATCCATACACACATTTTTAAACATAAAAATCAGCAGGGCCTTCACATCAGCTGACAAATGATAATCTTGTTTTCCTCTCTTTTGACATGTAACATCTTGATAAGCTGCATGTTACTGCCATCATAAGATATAGGCTACCTTAATTTTGTGACAATGATCTTTTTACAACTTTTCATCAACAATGTTTCATTTTCAAGCTGTAATTTGTTCGCCAAATACTGCAAAAAAGTTTACATCAATCAGTAAAAGCATTTTTTTCAGGATTTCTTTATACAAATATTTCCTCTACAGTGTGCAGCACAAACTTGATATAAAGGATTGGTACCATCAGCTATGCTGTCCAAGTTTACATGATATAGGCTGCTTCGAAAGCATTAATCTTGTTGTGTAATTTCTTATGTAAAGTCGGCTTTCATTCTTTGATCAACAATGCAATAGCATATTATAAATCCAGGTACTGCACCCCTGAGACAAGTTTGTCATCATGGTTGTCATCTATTGCCTTCAGTTTTCACGACATGACTGTCAAACAGCATTGGTAAAGAAGAAAATAACAAAACACACATCACTCAAGAAACCCTTGTTATAACCCAAGGAGCCAAGAAATGTTGCACATTGACTACAGCATGAAAGGGATCATCAGTCAAAAGCTTTACTTTGTCCCCCTAAGGAAAAAAAGGCTACAAGTTTACTTTTTGTCATTATTCATCCTTTGCAGCTCTGATATATATGTTTTTTTGTTTTGATTTATAAAAGGAAGGCTCATGCCATGTCTGCATACAAAATTGTCACATCATACTCAACTGGTGTCATATCCTTGATCTCTTAGACACCATAAAGACAGCCATTAAAGCTCATTAAAGGTATACTGCACAGTGTACATGGAAATTCACTCATTGCTTATATGAGCCAGTTTTGAAGATAATTTTACCACCAATCAAGTTTCTATCTATAGGAAAAAAAAGATGAAAACTAAAGATAATTTCTCTATTTTCATCCAGACACTCAAGTTCAATCTAAGATCCATTAAACAATACCAAAGTTTGATAAGTATGTACCAGGAAGTTTCTGAGGAATTTGTGATAGTTTGGAGGTAATCTCTGGAACTGTACAACATACAACATACAAAGCCTTGTGATGAGTTTTGTAAGGCACACAGAACCTGTCTATCATCATAAAAGGCCTGACTATGATGATTAACCTGTCATATTTTGTATACAATCCATTACTGAAAGGTAAGATGAAGCACATTTTCTATTTGTTGACAAATCATAAAGATAAGTCCATAAAGATCATTCAATGATTAAATCTAGCTGAATGCACCAGAAAGAAGAAAGGATAACAAGGAAAACTTAAAGGGACAATATCCACAGGTTTCAGCCAAATAATTATTATAATAGGTGTCTTTTGATTTAGTCCTGGAATATATAAGTTTGTAAAATCCCTCTTACATTAAGACATATTCCACAAACTGAGTAAGAATTGTCCGGTACTTCA
Source organism: Platynereis dumerilii (assembly GCA_026936325.1). Lineage (NCBI taxonomy): Eukaryota > Metazoa > Annelida > Polychaeta > Phyllodocida > Nereididae > Platynereis > Platynereis dumerilii. The sequence goes on along the minus strand of JAPTHN010000016.1, from coordinate 13,292,110 downwards.
AATTAGGTCTACGTAAAAATTCAACAACAAAAACCTTACCACTGGTTAGAAATTGTATTCAGGAATGCACTTTGTCAGGTTCAGGTGAAAACTGAGGACATTCCAACTTTTAAGATATCACTGCTGGGTAGTAACTTAAGATAGGGGAGAGTGGGGCATAACCACCCCCCTAAGACAAAATGTCTTAGGGGGGGGGGGGTGATAATGACCAACACAATTAAGAACTTCAATTGGCAATATGACACACTCTTAGAGTACTTTCATATCCCCTACCTGCAGCATCAAATGACTCTCCCTTATAGCACAGGGATGTGAAATAGTTTTTGGTGCAAGGTGGGTGGTTATGCCCCATGCTCGGGGCATAACCACCCACCCCATGGGACATAACCCCTCCCTCAACGTACCAGCAACAAAAATAACTGGAGGATTTCCATATCTGGTGCAAGGATACTATGTCCCTTTCTGATGAAAATGCAGGTGCTCTTGACTTGGAAAGTATCAAACCATATCAGTGTCCTCACTTTTGCTATGGTAATGACTTCTGATATATTTCTCTCCGGACCGCTCCCGCCAATATCAATCTTTTGGTTTTTCAAGACAGCCCAAATGACATAATCTATCCTAACCCTTCCCAAGTTTCTCACACATTTACAGTACATTTTTGAAAACCCCCCTCCTGTTTCTGTCACCCCCCTACTGTATTTTTTCCAGGGGGGGTGGTTGTGCCCCATATTGGAGTAAAACAGCCACTACCTCTATTATCACTCATGACATGATTTAATGACAGTCAAATCCATTTTAAAAATTAGTCGGAATATTAACCAACACAATGCCTATCACCGATACCTTACATCTCCTTTATGTAGAATGCCATCACAAATACCGTCACATGTAAAAATAAGATGAAGCGGCTTAAAAAAGCTAAAAAACTAAACAAACTGAGCTGGTCAGTTTGGTTCTGCCTTTTGCTTGCACCCCCTTCTTTTAAAAAGTTGTCTTTCACAAGAAAAATCACCTGCACTAACAATATTTTCACTATGTAGAACCAATCACCTGGAACCTCTGGGTGGGTGGTTATGCCCCTGGGGGTGGTTATGCCCCACTCTCCCCTACACCTATTTTTATTGGATTAATCTTGCCTGTACAATATACATTTACTGTTGTATCTCAATACAGCAGGGATTGCTGACCTAAGATATCAGTGGCATTCCCAGGTAATGGTTTCAGGTTCCCAGGGAGTATGGCAGCCGAGAGATATGTTTCACCAGCTTGTCCAGCAAAATGTTCCGCATTGTCATTCAGATAAATGTCTCTTTTATCCATCTCACCACAGTCACCAGGGCCTCTATATCATTTACTTTCCTGAAAAAAGTTCTACAGTCTTAGATGGATGTATGGCAAACAGAAGATGGGAAATTTCAAGGATCCACTATTACTTGAAAGAATATTATTGACAACATTTTTGCCGGACATGTCTGATTTGATTTTTACTGTTTAATCTAAAATTCACAGAAGTATAGATCTAAAGAGTGCAATGAGGCAGGGAGAGTGCCTGATTTTTATTTAATTACACTTTTCAAATATGACAACACACAAGTGCATGGATTGCGTGCCTGGATTATTTCTTTTACGGAGGGATCACTTCTCGAGGAGTGATTCAAATTAGTTGATGTCGTTGGCTGTGCTGTGATAATAATTAGGGACATTGAATTTAAGCTATTCAGCTCCATGACCTCCTGTGAAGAAATTTATATATAAGCAATAGTTATTTTAACATTAATGTTAAAAGTCAGGACTTTAGACAATGTTAGCCTAACTGGAGCATGAAATGATGGCAAGATCATCCTTGCTATAATATTTTCTCCATAACTGACATTTTCAATAATTATGCTGCTCTGACTCATAGAAAAACCATCCCTAACACATGACAAGTAAGGAAACAAAACAGGAAGAACCCTGACTCCTGATGAGTCCAGTTCACAACAGTGTCACTGTGGAGACATCTTGTGTCATTGCGGTTCATGAATAAAAGAAATATTTGCCAATCTTGTTCATAGCGCTGTCATTCGTTCATGCCCTGAGTTGCTAAAACACTGACATCAATTAAATATACATTTAGGCAGGAAGCACTTGTCAGAACAGGTCAGTTTCTCATTGTTTGTCAAGAATGCATGCAAAAACTGTGTGTATCATCAAGCGAACAATCACGCAAATTACTGATTGACTTACACAAACATCATAACTTTAAAACAAGTATGACACTGTTTCTGTGAGCTACAACTACAATTTACATGTAGGGTAGCCCATTGAACATGCGCAATAGGTACCATTTATACATTCCACAATTTTTCCTTTACAAACTTCAGACAATACAATATAAATGACACAACCACTGCCTGCCATAACATCTGCCATAATTCTATTCTCAAGATATTGGTCTTAATCGAACGTCTGAGAAAGCACTATGTTGTATGTGCGACATTTGTGCGTGGAACTACAGGAGGACAAACGGATGATTTCCCAATTTACAAGATCAAATTTGGTGCAGAAATAGGCACGGTAGAATATAGATATTACAGGCCTGAAAAAGAAAAAGCTGTTATGAGTCAAGAAAAATATCCAAAATTCCTCCTGATGGCACGTCATATGCATATGAAAGGATTATAGTATATTTGTGAACAGTATGTATATAATTCAGGAATATTCTTTAAAACTTTTAAGATTAGCAGCTAAATGCAGGTAGTTACTGATATTTCCAGACACGCCGGATGTAATTTAAATACTATTTTATGGTATTCAAATTCGTTTTGTCCCATGTAATTCAGCTCTAAAACCAATCAGATAAGCTACATTAAGTTTTACTATGCTATTGTAGCAACTCAAAGGGCCGATTTCACCAAGATAGTTTTAACAGTTAGTCCAGGTCTTAACAGCCTTATACCTGGTATAGTGAAGTCCCTTTCACCAAATGAGTTTTAGTCTATAGACTAGTCAAGGTTCAGTGGTTGACAATTTATTGTTAGACAACTTACAGATTAGAGATGTCAAACTGTTAAAGTGGTGTCCATGAGGGCTGACCAGATAATACATGAGGGGCGGGGAGCTGGACTTTTGATGAAAAAAAAGATTCAGCACATGACACTGGAAAATAAAAGTTTTTTCCGCACAAAAAAAAGAAGAAGTTTGTTTCCACCCAGTGAACAGGCCAGACACGCCTCCAAAGCTGGCCAATGCACAAGTTTTCACACATGTATTTTATGCAAATGAGGCCAGTTTCACCATTTCACACACTTTGGTAAATCATAGAGCAAAGATTCTTATAAATATCAAAATGAACTGGCAAAAAAAAAAACATAACATGAAGCTAAAAATTCGGGCCAGCAATAAAAAAAATATTACTGAAATTTATGCCGTCTAGATGATGCAATTCAAAATATGTCGCTACAGCAGGTCAGAGACCCAACACCAAGATGTCACCATCATTTGTGGGAAATCTAGATTACCAACTTTGAACTCATTTTAGTTCGGGTAGAGCAGGTTGACTATGTTGACTGTGTTGAACACCTTGAATGTCGTCTTAAATATAGACAAAAAAGTAAATATATGAAAGTTGATGTTTGTGCGAGAGACTATGATACTTTGAGAATACAGTCATAGCATAGGTTGTTGTGTTGTTTGGTTGCTTGATAGCAATGATAGGTTGGTTAATGGGAAAGGGGGAAGTTTTGAACTTTGTTTTTTTTTTCACCAAGACTGGTTGGGCAATTATCTATTATAAAAATTTCCAAGCCCCTCCCTCTTTTGTGTAGCCATATCTTTGCATTTGCTCGGGAAATTGAGACATCATGTTTGTAACAGCTGATCTGTTATCACAATATGTGTAAGCTTTCACTTAACTGAAATTCCTTGATCCTGCTCCGCTTGAGTGATTGGCTTAGCCAGACCAGGTCTCAGCTCAGACCTGGCTCAACTCTTAATACCATGTTGGTGAAAACGGGCCAAACTGACTAAAAAATGCTGTATTCTAGATCACTCTGCGTGGTAAAGAACATCATACTGACTGTGGTGTGGTAGTATTCCATCAATCGATCATGACTGATAGAATAAGTTCCATCTTACATGCAGGTACTTGACAGCAAAGATTGGGAAATAGCAATAGCACAGAGCTCCAGATAATGAAGTGTCCATGTCCAGTAGTAAGTGCTCTGATTGTTCTTCCGTTAGAAAGGGCGGGGCAGGATATGAGTCTTCATCTGATGTCTGCTTGGCAGCAATCATCATGTTATCTAATGCAAAAGCCATGCCCAAAGTTAAGAGAAGTTCTGGACTCCAGATCCTATTATATAAACTCAGCAACATTAAAAACGCACACTTTTCAAAAGGCTAAAAATAGTACATTCGCTTAAGATATCAAGATGAAAATTTGCACACTTCTAGAAGTTGCCAACAGGTATATTCACAGAAAATTTCAAATCTCTAAATGCAGTACTTTTGTGTCAAATTAAATCGTCGTTGTCACTGTCGAAAATGGAAGTCACAAACTGCACTTCAACACAAAATGCACTATTGGAAATATTGGTTTTGTGGCATACTGGACGGGAAAAATCTTATGAAATTTTCACATAACGGGCACAAGACCCCCAAAAGAGGTCCCATTGAAGTTTTTGAAAAAAAGTCAATGATAAAGCAGATTTTGAATTAAAAACTCAAAATTTTTGAGTTTGCATCTTTAAATCAATCATGTGAACCAGAACTGTAAAATAATGGGGGTTTTATGCATGCCCAGGGTAGAAACACATGCAGAGACAATCATTCCAAATCAATTGTCTCAAAAATCTGAATAAAACATAATTTTTTAAGGTTTTGACAAAAGGCTCCAGTAGAGGGCGTGTCAGCATTGACACTTAATTTTTATTAAATTCATCCTCTTTAATGGTGGTTGGGTCAAATATCCCTTTTCCCTAACTCATTAAGCAAGGAAAATTATAAACTTTCCTGGCTTATCAAAAAAGTTTGTGGAAAGAACAGCTAAGTTGTTGAAATTAATGATCAGAGGAAATTGAAATTTTGTGACTTCCATTTTCGACAGTGACCACTACGATTTAATTTGACAGAAAAGTACTGCACTTAGAGATTTGAAATTTTCCGTGAATATACCTGATGCAAACTTGTAGAAGTGTGCAAATTTTTATCTTGATATCTTAAGAGGAAGTACTATTTTTGGTCTTTTGAAAAGTGTGCGTTTTTAATGTTGCTGAGTTTAGTTGGTTGGGCTGTTATACTGTATGTTTGTAAAGATATTTATTATATTTGATTACCTTGTGTTAGATGAAAGAATAATTAGCTGCGTTATATATAAAGATGTCATATTAACCTGATGAAGTATTATGTTAGTCTGTGAAGCCATCAAAACGCTGTGATGAATGTTGTAACATTCATGATAACTGCAACATCAGAGCTGCAAAATTGTCTGGCAAGCTCTAGCAAACAATGCCCTATCTGCATTACAGTAAGGTATTAATATGATGGTAAATGGGTCCTTCTAATAGCAATTTATAATATTTATGTAGACGGTTAGCTTGAGAGAATGAGCATTCTATAATTTATTCAAAATGACGTCATTCTTTACAATGGCAAAATTAATTGCATTGCGGTATAGATTAACAAGAGTACAGCTCACGTATCCATGCAATATTTGCTGGAGAATTGATGGCAACAATGTTGCAGCCATTGATGGCTCCTCTCCTAGGCATATGGCGCCACCGATTTTTTTGGGGGGGGGGGCGACTGACATTTGTCCAAATTTCTAGAACTAAGTTAAATACCATATGAAATGAAGTTGCCTTTAAATCATTAATTTTCAATAGTTTTATTTAATAATTTGCCCCGAATTTTTTAGCCTTTTTGCTTGAATCTTACTGTTGCCCAAACTTTTTGGGGGGCGAGCACCCCTCCTGCCAACCCCTCCCATAAGTCATGGCTCCTCTGCTGCACTGCAAGGCACACTCAGGCAGAGCAATTTTAAATTATAACATTATGCATTCAACAAAAGAAGAAGAAAAACTGATCTCCAGGAAAACTCAAGATGATGCCAGTATGAGTGACAAAAGTACCTTTAAAGAGTTGGGTAATATGAAAATTCAGTAAATGAAAATGGATAAACATGGTAATCATGTTTATGTGGCTCAGAAGAGCATAACATTCTGATCACAGTTTAGGTGGAAAATATTCAATTTAATTTTCTGTTAAATTTAACTTGTAACATGTACTATGTCAAATAAACAAAAGAATCAACACCACTATCATGTTAGCATGAGTATAGCGGAAAATGTAAATACCTTTTTTCTCTAAAAAACGATGAGTATGGAAAACCAAGCTCAAGATGTGATCTATATCACAGTCAAACATTTTGTTGCATATACAAGATGTGTGTGTATGTGCAAAACTGTAAAACAATTCTTTGAGACTTAATCTTATGAATGAATATGCTCTTTCGTGTTAAAAACTAAAACTTCCCGAGTGCCACAAATCTGAAGCTCTCGAACCGTTATTCCACTTAACTCAGAGCATGGCTTTGCCTTAGATGACATGATGATTACGGTCAAGCAGACATCAGATGAAGACTCATATCCTGCCCTGCCCTCAGTAACAGAGGAATATCTTCTTTTTCAAGAGAGAGCTTTTGTGTCTGTGCTGGGGATAACGAGATGATTTGATATGGTATTCAGAAATCCCTCTGTTTCATGATGTGACATGTTGAAGACTCTCAAACTCTCTACCATCTCATCAATCTGACATTGTGAGCGACAGGACCTATTATCCTACTTTTTCCCCTTGAATATATAAACGATCCCTTTTTTCTGGATTAATCTTGCATGTACATTCGCTATTCCCACAAGGGCTTGTCTCAATACAGCAGGGATTGTTGACCTGAGATATATCAGTGGCCTTCCTAGATAATGGCTGCTGGTTCCCTGGGAGCAAGGAGGTCAAGAGATACGTTTCAGCAACTTGTCCAATACAATGTCCCCATGGTCATACTAAGAGTTCTCCCGTGAGCCAGTTCATTGCATCTAGGTTTCACAGTTGCTTAGCTAACATAGCTTTCCTTAACAAATTTGAGAAGTTTGTCAAAAAGGTGAAGTAAAAAATATTTATAACAACAATTATCGAAGTTCGTTTCAGGTGTTGTTTCTCAATCTTTGCAATCAAGTAAAATTAAAAAGAATATGACATGGAAATTATGCTATTGGTAATGATCCATTGAAAGATGAGTACCCACAGTGATAGAAAGAGCCACATTCACTTGAATTATTATTTATTATCATGAATCCCCAAATCCTGATTTTTCTTTCATTTTTAGTTGGAAAATGCAACCAAAGACAACATATTTATTCTGACTTGTGCCTTAACATATTATAAAATCTGGTGAGAATTTCGTTTATATTGCTGATTGATTACATCAAACTGCATCCACAAAGAAGAAGAAAAATCTGGTCTCTTCAAAAACTAAAAATGATGCCCATATGAGTGACAAATGTACTTTTGAAAAGTTGGACAATAAAAAACCTCAAACAAAAAAAAATGAAAAGGGATAAACATGGTATTCATGATTATGTGGCCTAGAAGAATTTGGTGAAGTTCTGATCACAGTTTAGTTGAAAAATATTCAAGGCACCAACTGCAAACTTCAGAAGGTGTCATAAGTAAAGCAGGGAAGAAAGATAATGGCTACTGTAAAACAATCGGAGAGAGAGTTGAAGCCCATCACAGCTCCATAGCCTTACTTGATTGTGTTGTGTGAAGTAGAAATTGACATGCAACAGTGTCCCATTAATCAAAGCTCAAAGTCACATTTCCTTGGATCGAGCAACTTTTCTGAATCAAGAAGTGAAATTTCACCCAACAACACTGTAACTATAACATAGTGTGCATTTTAAGAATAAAAAGTTCCTGTTTAATTTGGCAAGTGACGACAAGTGAGTACAGTCTGCAATTATATATACACCAACAACAATGATTTCTAATTCTCGCAAGTCAAACTTCATAAGATTCCAAGAGACAGCAATATTTTAGTGCAGTTGAAGACTACTATTAGTCTTCATCACGATACTTTTAGCCAGGCAGTGACTTGGGACCTACCGTTTTCTTATATTTTGTGTAGAAAAGCAGATTGCTATTCGTTGTAATAAGGTTGAATAAATAAATGAGATCGAACCACCACCTTTCTGTTTTACCATAAGAAGACAACACGAACCTACAATGTATCCAACAAACTTCCACTGTGTTTCGTTTGACTCGGTGACCGGACCTTGTCAGTTATAAAGTTGTCCACAACCATTTTCTCTGCTTTCAGACCTGTGAGATGGTTTTTTTTGTGTAATGAATGATGAAGGAAGCTTTCTGTAGGCATTGTAACTTTTCAATCAGCAATGACTATTTCAGTATTACTACAGCTCAGCCTTCTGGAAGTACCATTACCAATGCATAACAGGCAAAAAGAGCCAGCCTGATTTCTGATGAGTCTAGTTCACACAAGGGTCATGGTGGAGACATCTTGTGTCATCCCAGCTCATGAATGAAAGAAATATTTGCTGTTCTTATTCATTACTTTTTGATTGGTTCAGGCCCTAGGTAGCAGAGACAAGAGATGGTCAATTAAATAGTTTATATAACTATATATCTTCATGAAACATTATGTCATGGCATCAGGCAATGTTCCGAAACATGTCTTTTGGAAAGTGTGGAGTTGTGATGAGTTTAAGACTGAACCTTTTTAGTATGGAGTTATACTCATTCTGGATTGGTTGGCGTCTGGATTTTTTTCTTGTTTACATGATCTGGAACATCAACTTGTACATCATGATGTGTTGTAGGTTAGAATTTGCATCCCTATCAGCATTCATTTGCTAGCAATAGCCTAGCATTATACTTCTCTTTACTCTCTTATTTGCTAAGCACAGTTTAGGTCTTCCGTTAGCCATGCTCCAACATCCCTGTCCAATGTGAACTGTTATTTGGCACTCTGCATCAACTGACTGCCAACCTTCATCATCATAATCATAATGAACCACTGCCTCAATAAGATTCATAATCTACAGCTCAAGACATGAGCCTTAAACGTCCGTAGGAGTGCCATGTTGCATGTGTAGAGAACCACAGGACAAAAGCAAAGATATGAAATCACTGCCTTTCACCGTCAACCCTGTAATTACATGAAGCATAATTTCCCACTAAGCCAGACCTTATTTGACGCTTGATGCAGAAATAGCCATGGTTGAATATTGATATTACAGACCTTATTCCTCCCTATCAGATATCACAGGATTCCCTTGTGACTGTAATATACCAGAGAGAAGATAAGCTTCAGAATACCTAAAAAAGTTATTATGGTGACGCTCATTGTAACAAGTACTTAGTTTTCAATACAAAAACAACTTGTATAGCAAAGAACAACCTTTCTAGAGATAATTCAGTCATTCAGAGGTCCTTTTGACTGATGACCTTTCTACAGTGGGCCTAAATGATGCAGAGGTGTCAACAATTTAACTTTCTGTCCGTATTTCCCGTACAAACTTAATGGAAGCCTTCATCGGGCAAGTAAAGTTTGTGGTGTCTTGCAGGGATCTGCCTCTAAATGTGCCCAACCAGAATAATCAAATTGATTGAGATCTTGTGATAATAGGGGCCCTACTGTCCTGCTGAGAGACTTGACAGAGAGAACCTTGATCCAGTTCTGGGCTTTCCATGGGAGAATGGCTGATGTCCCATCATGTTTGAAGATTGAATTGTCTGTAGCACTGTATTTCTTATCTATCCAGTGCTTGAGACACTCTTTTAAGATGTTCTTATATACTTTTCCTGTGATTTTTAACGCCCTGATCGTCAACCTTCAGATGGCTTTGTTTTAAAATCTTATAATGGCCATTGTGGAGGCTGAACTTGGTCTAGCACCTTCTGGCTTGCACTGAATTGTGCCTGGGTATTTTCATTTTCATTATATGTCTGATTATTTTGTCTTGTGAAGCTCAGTTGCTTCAAAATAGCTGATGGGCCATGATCAACCCAGAGTAGTGAAAACGCAGGAACATTCCTGGCTTCCATTTTGTCTGCTATCAAAAAAGTAATGACTCGTTTTAATCAGTAACCAATTTTCCAAAGATCTAGTATACTTGGCTTGTATACAAAATAAGTACCCTGGCACTGGCTCCATCATGGCAGTCTGGAAATTGAAATATCAACTGTAGTTTTTTTGTGACCACCCTGTAGTTCTGGGTGCTCACATGCGTTGATTGATGAGATGAGCAGAAGTTCTCAACAATCAACATGTTACACATTTACCCCATATGAGGTGTCATTGGTAACCCCGCACAGACACTGATACAAGGGGCTGCAATTTTAATGTCTCATCTGACTGACATGCAGCTGAAAATATGCTTATGAAAGTCCTCTGAAATTTAGGCTTCACCACTGCACCTTGTGTTCAAATACAAGCAGATGAAGACAGTCAGTGGAGCAGACTGGAACCTCTGTCCCACCTACTGGCCCACCCAGCTGCCAAGTATAGTGCTATAAAAGAGCCATTCCTTTGCAAGTATACCCTGTAGTGCCTGTTTATTGCTTAGTTCCGTATATTTACTTATACAAATGAAGGTTAATATTGGTAAAACAAAAATTGTCCACTTTAGACATAAAGGACTAAATGTTAGCAACTGTGAATTTACCTATGGAAATGAATCAATTGAAATTGTAAAAAGCTATAAATATCTGGGACTAATCTTAGAAGAATGTCTTGATTATAATGTTACATCAACTGCCATTGCCAACTCGGCTGGAAGAGCGCTTGGAAATATCCAAAACAAATATTCACTAACTTGAATCTTACTCAAAATTTTGTAGAAAATTTACCTATTAACCTGGAAAATGCACAACGTCAACTGATGGAAATTTATAAAACCAACTGGAAAAATCAAGTAACTAACATGCCAAAATTAAGAACTTACAGAGAGTTTAAAACTACATTTGGTACTGAGGATTATGTATATAAAATTTATGACAGAGGTCATTTGTCTGTTCTTTCACAATTTAGGTTTGGTGTTTTACCATTAGCAATAGAGACAGGACGTTACAATGATATACCATTAGAATATGGAGTTTGTGAATTTTGTTCCTATCATGTTCTTGAAGATGAAAATCATTTTTTTGTTCCATCGTTATACTTACATAATTTACTTTTAACTCGTATTTTAGATTATTGTGTGGATTTTTACTTTTTATCATTACAAGAAAAATTTAAGTTGTTGATGTCGGAAGATTTAGTTAAATTTACCGCAGAATATTTGTTTAAAGCTTTCCATAGAAGAAGAAGTTTGTTGTTTAAATAATGTAAATATGTGATTGTAAATGTTTTAATATTGTAGTTTCCAGAAAAGTTGTTGTTAAAGTTACTTTTGAATTATTTTGGTGACTTGTAAGCCCATATAGTGCTGGGTGTATATTTTTTACACAGGTCAATAAAGAATTTGTCTGTCTGTCTTTGTCTGTCTATATTGTTTTAAATTTAATTCGTGACGTGTACTAAAGAAGCATGGAAACGAAAAAGCCATGTTTGGCCTTCAGTGTTGGCATAAGTATAGCTTAAACATATAAATACCTTTTTCCTCTAATAAATGATGAGTATAGAAAAACTTCCCAAACTCAAGTTATGATCTAAATCACATTCATACATTTTGTAGCATAATATTTATATGTGTGTGTGAAAAACTGCAATTAAAACCTTTCTTTGAGACTTAATCGTATGAATGAATATGCTCTTTCATGTTAAAAATCTAAAACTTCCCGGGTGCCACAAATCTGAAGCTCTCGAACCTTTATTCCACTTAACTCAGAGCATGGCTTTGCCTTAGATGACATGATGATTACGGTCAAGCAGACATCAGATGAAGACTCATATCCTGCCCTGCCCTCAGTAACAGAGGAATAATCAGAGCACTTAATGCTGGACATGGACACTTTAATACATTTCTGAAGACATCAATCATGGCCCATGTTCAGAGGCTAAAAAGTATAGATGACCTTTTTCCGATCAGACAAAAAGGGAGTATCTTTTTCAAGAGAGAACTTTTGTGTCTGTGCTGGGAATAAAGAGATGATTTGATATGGTATTCAGAAATCCCTCTGTTTCATAATGTGACATGTTGAAGACTCTCAAACTCTCTACCATCTCATCAATCTGACATTGTGAGTGACAGGACCTATGCCTAAAGGGCCACGTTTATTATCTATGGAGGAATTATCTTACTTTTTCCCCTTGAATATATAAACGATCCCTTTTTTCTGGATTAATCTTGCATGTACGTTCGCTATTCCCACAAGGGCTTGTCTCCATACAGCAGGGATTGTTGACCTACGATATATCAGTGGACTTCCCAGATAATGGCTGCTGGTTCCCTGGGTGCACGGAGGTCAAGAGATACGTTTCAGCAGCTTGTCAAGCACAATGTCCCCTTGTCATACAGAGAGCTCTCTCGTGAGCCAGTTCATTGCATCTATTTTTCTCTATTGCTAGGCTAACACAGCTTTTGAAACAAATTTGAGAAGTTTGTTAAAAAGGTGAAGCAAAAAAAAAAGTTTATATCAATTATTGAAGTTTGTTTCAGGTGTTGTTTCTCAATCTTTGCAATCAAATAATATTAGAAAGAACATGACATGGAAATTATGCTATCGGTAATGATCCATTGAAAGATGAGTACCCACAGTGATAGAAAGAGCCACATTCACTTGAATTATTATTTATCATCCTGAATCCCCAAATCCTGATTTTCCTTTAATTTTAATACATTTCTGTACATTTGATTAAATCAAACTGCATCCAAAAAGAAGAAGAAAAATCTGGTCTCTTCAAAAACTCAAGATGATGCTCATATGACTCGGCATATGAGTGACTAATGTACTTTTGAAAAGTTGGGTAATAAAAAACCTCAAACAAGTGAAAAGGGATAAACATGATATTCATGATTATGTGGTTCAAGGATCCACAATATACAGTGGGCACTTTGTTCTTCACCATAATTTCACATTTAAGTTGAAATTAAACAAGTGTAGAGTGAGTTAAATCCCATCACAGCCGCATAGTCTTACTTGATTGTGTGGTGTGAAGTAGAAATTGACATGCAACAGTGTCCCATTAATCAAAGCTCAAAGTTACCTTTCCTTGGATCGAGCAACTTTTCCAAATCAAGAAGAGAAAGTTCACCCTACATGGCCTACTAGACCTGTTCAGAATATGCTTTTAACCAAAATTCATAGCCTACTGCACTGATTCCCATGCTTTGAGGTCTGAGAAAGCCAAAAATCACAACCATTTTGATCTGTGACCATGGGAACCTTTGCCTCAAGAGCCCTGAACTTATGATGTTGATTCCCGTCAAAAACGCCTAAAATTGTAGGAGTGGGGTAATGTTTTTTCTTGTCTAACTCCTTAGGAAATAAAGATACAAGAATCACACTTGCACCATGTGAAAGATTATCAAATTGCCTTTCAAATAGTATCAAAAATATAAATTTTTATTATGAAGAAGGCACTTTTCCAGAGAAGAAAACATACAAATTTGTGTTGGGGGGGGGGAAGGACAATTTTAGTGTTTTTGAACCCCTCAAGTGCAGTTTTCACACTTAAATTCGCAATGTAAGACTCTGAAACACTTGTTGGGATCATACGGGCATCATCTAAATCAACAGCACAAGATAGTGAAAATATAGCAACACTACAACACATGCTTGGTATCTACAATGCAGGGAATTATATTGTTTTATCAATCGAAAACTAGCAAGTCCAAGTGTATGAACACTATAACTTACATATACAAAACAAAGCATGAAGTACATCTCCAAGTACAACAGAGTCCATCTTTACCAATCCTACAACACTTATTGACAATCCAAGGCATCAACTACATTGACAGATATATCCATGTGCAGCAAAACCACAATAAGTACACACTAGACACTACCCACAACAAAAAAGTATTAAAAGTAAGCCTACACAGATAAGCACAACTGTGTCAATATTTAGCAATGACATAATGCAACAGGATGATAGTAGGCATGACACATCTACATTCTGCAAGCATAGAAATCAAGGAATTGTTTTACACCAGTAACTTTTTCAAACATTTAGTTTTTATGCTGCAATTAACTGTCATTAAGAGGGAACATAATCACACATGTATTCAAGAATCATGATTGTCGGCCTAGATTTTTTTGAAGTTGTCGAATTCCATGTTTCAACGACCTGAAGCAATTGATTTTGCTGGTCCTGATTTTTTGGTAATTACAGTTGCAAAATTGGCCACCATTTTGATGGCACACACAGCCACACCATTTCCTACCTTGACTGAGTGTAAAATCACTTTGAAAATGACATTTCTGTCCAATTTTCAACTTAATGACAAAGCATGTTGATGTCCAGCATATAAAACATCAAGTACTAAAACACAGGACCAACCAGATCGGGGAGCAGTGTCAAATATGAATTCGATGTGTGGTAAAACGGGTTTGCTTGTTTGAAAAAATACCTACCTTCACAGAGAGATTTATTTATTTATAAAACATATTTATTCAGGGTAAAACATTCAATCCAAAATTATTGTTTTACAATATTGCCCTTTGCAAATGGAAGACAAAGATTTAAAAACTATTAAGAATATAATTATTAAGGATGGTCTAACAACAAAATAAGATAAAATATATACCTGTGCAATTTAAAAAGTAACATTCATAAAATAATTCTTACATTTAGACTATCATTTGTTTTGTGATGTGGACATGTATATATGAACAGTTCATGACGGAAAAGATAGTCTGCTGATTAATGAGAACAGAGAAACAAGACATTTTTTTGAAGAGGCAAATCTACATTGCCATTCATTGAAACGTATTCCCCAATCTGGTTGTACGTACAGAGTCTCACTTCATACCATTGGATGTTCTGAATGTTGACATTGCTTGGAGGAGTCAGCCAGTTAAAAATTTGACAGAAAACAACAGATTCAAGGTTATTGAATAACACAGTTTGTACAAAGTTGCAGATGATTTTGGCTCAAAGTGGAGTAAAAAAAATGAGTCAAAATAATGACTGATTTGGTAACAGTGATAACCATAATTCAGCAGGTGAGATATCTCACCTCCTGAGGTATGGTTATCTCTCACCTCCTGAAGTATGGTTATATCTGTTACCAAATCAGTCATTATTTTGACTCCACTTTCAACCAAAATCATCTGCAACTTTGCATCTACTGTGTTTTCCTATCACCTTGAATCTGTTGTTTTCTGTCAATTCCTAACTGTAGGTGTATGTTATGCAGTGTGCCTAGGATATAAGTGTTGAAACACTGGTAAATTTGGATTCCATTGTGTTTGGAGATGTACTTCATGCTTTGTTTTGTATGATATGTAGTGTTCACACACTTGGACTTACCAGTGACTGAAGAAAACATGTATAAAATATCGAAACTTCCTGTATTGTCGATACTAAGCATGTGTTATGGTGTTGCTATATTTTCACTCTCCTGCTGTTGACATATAAAATGCTGTTTTGTTCCAGATAAGTGTTACACTGTCTTAGATTGTAATTTTAGATGTGATAACTGCACTCAGGTGGTTCAAAAAAACTGAAATTGTTCATTTTTTTACCTATGAAACACAAGTTATTATGTTTTCTTCTCCAAAAAAGTACCTTCATTATAATAAAAATGTATATTTTTTTTCCTTTAGAAAGGCAATTTGATTATCTTTCACATGGTGCAAGTGTGATTCTTGTATCTTCATTTCCTGAGGAGATAGACAAGAAAAACCATTACCCCACTCCTACAATTTTAGGCGCTTTTGACGGAAATCAACATCATAAGTTCAGGGCTCTTGAGGCAAAGGTTCCCATGGTCACAGATCAAAATGGTTGTGATTTTTGGCTTTCTCAGACCTCAAAGCATGGGAATCAGTGCAGTAGGCTATGAATTTTGGTCAAAAGCATATTCTGAACAGGTCTAATGGATTGGCCTACAATTCTCCAGCTACAACACAGTGTGAATTTTAAGAACAAAAAGTTCAAGTTTAATTTGGCAAGTGACGGCAAGTGGGTACAGTCTGCAATTAAAAATATACCAACGATGATTTTTAATTCTTGCAAGTCAAACTTTATAATATTCTAACAGCCAGCAATATTTTAGGGCAGTTGATGACTACTATTAGTCCTCATCATGATACTTTTAGCCGGGCAGTGACTTGGGACCTACCGTTTTCTTATATTTGTGTAGAAAAACAGATTGCTATTTGTTGTAATAAGGGTGAATAAATAAATGAGATCAAACCACAACCTTTCTGTTTTACCATTAGAAGACAACACAAACCTACAATGTATCCAACGAACTTCCACTGTTTATTGTTTGACTCATTGACCGGACCTTGTTGGCCAGAGATCTATATAATCAGATTGATAGAATATAAAAGTATTTTGCAGAAACTTACAGCAGTGCAGATCCTGGACCATTAGACTAAGAGAACATTGTTAAACTAAACACTAAAGAGACATTTCGCTAGCTGGTCTAAAACAATGTTCCCCATTCTCATTCACATAGCTCTTGGGTGCCCACCTCATCAGGGACTCAACACTGCTAAGCTGAATTCCCGTTCGAAGTTCTGTATTCTCAGATAAAGATGTCCGTCAGACAGGAGCTGGGAGGTTTTGAATTATTAGTATTCTGTTCAATATTTATATATGTATATTTTGTATCAACAATAAATATCTGGCACATTAAAAGTATGGAGAACGAGCAATAACACTGAGCGTGTACATGTGTAAAGAAAATTTCCAATTTTACCTATGATTATGTGTTTGTGGCAAATATTATTTTTTCCTGGAAGACATCAGAAGAGTTAATTGATAATAGCTGCGATAGTTGGATGTGAGTGCAAACATGGACATTGAAAAGCCATGCCATTCCATGCTCCTTTGCGCTGACTAAGTCTTTCACATTTGATTCAATGTGTGATAATGATTTCAGAATTTCCGTACTCAGCATTGTGACCCACATTTGCACAACCCAAGCACACAAAGATTGCAGGGAACCCTCACAGTTATAGTTATAATGTCAGTTACATGTATAATGTTGTCCACTCCATTGTCTGTGATTTTAGACCTGTGAGATAGTTTTTTTTTGTAATGAATGACGAAGGAAGCCTTCTATAGGCTTTGTAACTTTTCAAACAGCAATGACTATTTCAGTATTACTACAGCTCAGCCTTCTGGAAGTACCATTACCAATGCATAGCAGGCAAAAAGAGCCAGCCTGATTTCTGATGAGTCTAGTTCACACAAGGGTCATGGTGGAGACATCTTGTGTCATCCCAGCTCACGAATGAAAGAAGTATTTGCTGTTCTTATTTATTACTTTGTGATTGGTTCATGCCCTTGGTAGCAGAGACAAGAGATGGTCAATTACATCTTGCATATTTCTGCATGAACCATAATTTTGCAGCATCAGATGAGTTTCTGAAGCATGCCTTTGGTAAATCTGTGATTACTTAGGAGTTACACAAACAATTGAACCTTTTTAGCATTGAGTTTTTATTGATCTGATTGATTGTCTTTCTCATTTACACAATCTGGAACTTTGACATGTTCAGTGATGTGATGTTTGAGGTAAGAATTTGCATCCCGGTCAGTATTCATTTGCTTGCATGATACTTTACTTTACTCCCTCATTTGCTAAGAACAGTTCATGTCATCCGTCAGTAGCCATGCCCGAACCTCCCTGCCATATGTATACTAGTATAGGGCACTCTGCATCAACTAACTGCCGACCTTCATCATCATAATCATAATGAAACAGTGCCTTAATATGATTCATAATCCACAGCTCAAGATATCAGCCTTAAACGTCCGTAGGAGTGCCACGTTGCATGTGTAGAAACCACAGGACAAAAGCAAAGAGATGAAATCACTGCCTTTCACCCTCAACCCTGTAGTTACATGAAGCATGATTTCACACTAAGCCACACCTTATTTGATGCAGAAATAGCCATGGTGGAATATAGATATTACAGACCTTATTCCTCACTCTCAGATATCACAAAATTCCCTTGCGACAGTAATACACCAGAGAGAAAATAAGCTTCAGAATACCTAAAAAAGTTATTCTGGCTTTTCACTGCTATGGCACGCATCTGATTTCTTTTAAAAAGCACCAGTTACACAATACACATTTACCCCATATATGAGAGTTCCTTACTAACCCCGCACAGATACTGATACAAGGGGCTGCCAATTCAATGTCTCATCCAAATGACATCCAGCTGAATTTTGCTTATGAAAGTCCTCTGAAAATTTACGGGTTCACCACCTAGTGTTCAAATGCAAGAAGATCAAGACATTCAGTGGCATAGACTACATGTAACGTCTCTCCCACCCACTGGCCCACCCAGCTGCCAAGCACAGCACTACGAGGGGTTTTCCATAAGTTCTGTCCAACTTGTCATAACTTTTGCTAGATTTGATGTAGAAGCATGATATTTGGGTCAGATAATACTGAAGTAATTCTGAAATAACACCCAAAACATCAGATCATATAGATAAAAATAAATGCTTATTCTGCTGCCATGGAAACCAGAAGTCATGAAATGCGGCCCAGATTTTGTAGTGCTCACTTAAAAAGAATAGAATACCTGCTCACATAACTGTGTTTTGACTAATTGAATTAAGGTATATTCATAATTTCTTTCATAAAATACAATCAATTATTTGTAAAATCATTAATTACAATGGAAAGTGGTGTTGTCTTCACATCTCAGTTACTTTACCATCACCTGTGCAGTTTCTAATTGTTTTACGAAATGAGCAATTTTTTGGATATGGATGACACCACATATACCTGTTATATTTCTTCAATTTAATTGGATAAAAACTACCGGAGAGAGTAAGAACCTTTTATCATGCATACAAGGCAGACAGTATGAGTGACAGAACCAAATAAAGATTGTGCAACCTTTTTCTGAATGAAGAAAACACACATTGGAAGACCTACGAAAAGAAGACTGGACAAAGCCAAAAAAGACCTTAACATGAAGAATGAGGTATCTTATTTAGACATGGTTAGAACGTATGAGAAAAAAGTATTTACAGGGTTGCAGTCATTAGTTTAGGAAGTTGTGAAATGGCTATGTATATTTTGAATATATTCTGTTCTATATCTCTTGTAATAATTACATATTTGACAAGATATATCAAGTATGTGTCAGTTAACAAGATCTCGTTCGCATTTCATGACTTTTGGTTTCCGTAGCAAAAAATCAACAATTTATTTTTACTTCTATGATCTGATTTTTTGGGGATCATTAGCAAATTACCTCAATATCAACTGACCCTAATATCATTTTTCTGCAGACAATCCAGTGAAAGTTATGACAGGTTGGACAGAACTTATGGAAAACCCATTGTAAAGCACAAAAAGTCTCTGAAACACCAACAGTGATCTCAATATGAGGACAATGAGGCATTGACTTTTTAAGGGATATATAAAGTTAGAGGAAATGTACTAAGTGTCAAGTTTATTATTTTAAGAATTTGTGAAATGTTAGGGATTATTTTTAATACATTTCTTGTCCTGTATCCCTGGTAAAAAATGAATTTTTGACAAGATATAATGAATCTTGTGCATCTAAAAGTGCCCTGGGCCGCATTTCACGACTTTTGGATTCCATGGTAACAAATGAAGCATTTATTTTCATTTCTATGATCTAATTTTTTTAGGGATCATTTGGAAATTACTTCAACATTATTTGACCCCAATATAATGCTCCTGTATTAAATATTGCAAAAGTTATGGCAAGTTGGACAGAACTTATGGAAAACCCCTCGTATAAAAGTGCCATTCCTTTGCTACCCTGTATATTGCATAGTTCCGTATATTTACTTATTTATTGTTTTAAATTTAATTTGTGACATGTACTAAAGAAGAATCAAAACAACCAAGCCATATTGGGCCTTTCATGTTAACATGAGTATACCTAAAACATGTAAATACCTTTTTTCTTTAATAAATGATGAGTATACGCGAAAAACTTCCCAGACTCAAGATGTGATCTAAATCACAATCATACATTTTGTTGCATATAATTATGTGTGTGTGTGTGCCTGAGTAACATTTCTTTGGATCTTGACATCATTGGTGAATACATCTATGCCTTTTCAAGTTTAGGATGATCTATGTTCAATGTCGAACTCACCACAAATTCAGATCTGAAGCTTTCGAACCCATACTCCACTTAACTCAGAGCATGGCTTCGGACTAGATAACATAATGCATGATCACTGCCAAGCGGACATCAGATGAAGATTTACATCCTGCTCTGCCCTCTGTAATGGAGAAAGAATCAGAGAACTTAATGCTGGACATGGCCACTTTAATACATTTCTGCAGATATCAATCATTGGCCATGTTCAGAGGCTAAAAAGGATAGATTACCCTTTTCAGATCAGATTGGTTGAACAGACCTTCTAGCGTTTGTACTGGGAAAGAAAAAGATGATTTAATATGATTTTTAGAAATCCCTTTCATATTTATGATGTGACATGTTGAGGACTCCCACATTTTCTCCAATCACTTGGATCAACATTGTGATTGACAAGAACTGAGCTCAGAAGGCCAAATCAGCCACATCCATCTGTTTGTCTCCTAAAAGGAGTGCTTATTAAAAAATATGTTATCTTTCTTTTTTTTCTCCTTGAATACATAAACAGTCCCTTTTTTTGGATTTAAAATCTTACCTGAACATTTGCTATTCCTAAAAAGGCTTGTCTTAATACAGCAGGGATTGCTGACCTACGAAATCAGTGACCTTCCCAGATAATGGCTGGTTCCCTGGCAGCATGGAGGTCAAGAGATACGTTTCAGCAGCCTGTCCAACACAATGTCCCCCATTGTCATACTGAGGGCTCTCCCTTGAGCCAGTTCAATGCAGCTAAGTTTCCTGTTGCTGAACTAACACAGCTTTCCTAAGTTAAAAAAGTTGAAAAGTTGGTCAAAAAGGTGAAGCACTTTCTGCACCAATATTTAAAGATATAAAATCATCCTATTCATTTAAAAAATACGTGAATTCGCAGACGAATATGCTTATAAATGTTACCTGTTTCATTTCCCTTTTCATGACAAATAACTCATGCACTCTCTGTCATCGCATCAATTGATCCATTTGCGTAATTTGGTGGCGGACGGGGGGACATTCCTCCCGCATTTTTTACCCCTGGGGCACAATGTGAAATGTCCCCCCACTTTTTTGTGTGAAAAATTGAAAAGTGGTAATGGCCCCTGGCCTGAATTTGGCAAGGAGCAGTTCCAAAAGACATTTCTCCCATCTTTCTGCCCGGGCACACTATCATGCCATGAAAAAGTTAGAAATTCATGAATGTAAAAACCAGACTGACTTTGTTTATTAGCCAATCCGACAGCCAATTTTGAACGTGTCACCGCATGCCCCCCCCCCATTTTTCATGTAAATTACCTTCCTGCATTTGAGCAACAAGAACAGGTCAAAGACAGCTGCACTTTCCATAACTATCTATCTAAAGAAATACTTACCAGGAAAATACAGTTTCTTTCTTTTTCTTCCCCTTTATTATTTAAACCAAGTTTCTGGATTAATCTTGCCTATACATTCCCACAAGGCTTGTCTCAATACAGCAGGGATTGTTGACCTACGATATCAGTGGCCTTCCCAGATAATGGCTGCTGGTTCCCTGGGAGCACGGAGGTCAAGAGATACGTTTCAGCAGCTTTTCCAACACAATGTCCCCATTGTCATACTGAGGGCTCTGTCAAGAGCCAGTACATTGCAGCTATGTTTCCCTGTTGCTGAACCAACACAGCTTTCCTAAAGTTAAACGAAGTTCAGATGTTGGACAAACAGGTGAAGCACATTGTTTATTAAGTGGTTGTGGATTTCTGTGGATAAGACAGATCTATACAAAAATAATCTCTTTATTTGTCTCTGCTTGTGGTGCCATAATATATAAGAAAATCTTAATCAGATGCATTCTCGCTCCCTGTTTTAATCGTAAGAATATTAAATTTGACTAGGATCTTGATTGTCAGTATTCTTGATAAAGTATATACACATCATAGATCAAACTTCATAATAATGAAATTGGTCGAATATATAGTTTATCTTTATTACATGGGCGAATTGTTTGCTCAACTTATTTTGAACTTGACAACTGATTTGACAATGTAATCTTTATTACATACAGTGCATCTGCAAGCTTCAATTTATTACTTTATGAGTCCCTTCAAAAACAACAACATGAGATAATGCACGATCTTGAATATAATTAAGAATATATATGATGATTTCTAATGACTAATTTATAGTGTTATCATTGATATCTTATCTGTCATCTTGGTGAAAAAAAAAGAGAAAATAATTAATGGATTTTGAAAATAGTCAACACATTTGCTTGATCTGAGCATATACAGTTTTTCTGATTTGTCTCACAACATGCGAACTGGTGGCCTGATTGCTCATCACCTATTGGTCACACAAACATTCTCAGGGATAGATGAGCTATTTTGCAATTTGTCTATCATGTTTCTGTGATGTCTTGGTGCCATTTTTGTGGGAATTTTGACG
The DNA here is from genome assembly GCA_026936325.1 of Platynereis dumerilii. Taxonomy (NCBI): domain Eukaryota; kingdom Metazoa; phylum Annelida; class Polychaeta; order Phyllodocida; family Nereididae; genus Platynereis; species Platynereis dumerilii. The sequence continues at coordinate 13,269,430 of JAPTHN010000016.1, read as the reverse complement.
TCGACCGTCAATGTTTGAAATGAGACCGACTGTAATTAGGCCGATGTTGCTTGTTGCAAAATACTGTTAATCACTGTTGCACAATGGGATAATATATTCACGAATCATGAAAAGAGGAAAACAGACTCAAGCATATCTTTTTTTATGAAACATTTCAATAGCAGTCAATAACCGTTTTTGAGACGTTTCCCATTTTGCCATTCTCAACTTTTTATTTTTCATCTTTTTATATTTAAGCGAGATAACTGATCAACTTTCGTTGTTTTCGTATTTGGAGCTGCTTCCAAGAAACCAGAGAATATCCAGACATGCATTATGAAGCCAAACAGGTACAGTCATGCTGCAGCATCAACACAATAGTTTGTGGCTTTAACACTAGGGGCGCTGCTTGTTGCAAACCTGTTTTGGTGAACGAAGAGTCACTTCATGGCATGCTCTGGGCAGAGATGTGTGAGACCTTGGATAATGAAGGTGCGCAGAACAGCAATGATGCTGTAGAGAAATCCAAGTGTGTGGTGTTATTAAACGGAGAGCTGAGATGAGTCAATACTGTGTTGACTTATTTGGATACTAGTCTTAGAATAACCATACAGTGTGACAAACAACTATTGCATAAAAGTGTGAAAACAGGTGTGTTGAGGGGTGCTACAAACTTTGGATTGTGCTTTACAACTTCAAGGCATTCTATGAGGATTCAAAATCAACTACATATGGATAAGCAATCTTAGGATTTTGTATTCTTTTCTGATTATTAGCAATGTTTGATTGCATTTAACCTTGCCTGGACATCTAGAGCATATTTATAAAACACAGGCAATGCAAAAACAGCTTGTGATATTCTGGTTTAACATTTCACTGGTTTATTTCTGAATCTGGCTAAATCTTTTACTGGATCTACAATATATCTCTATATTAATACATCTCCAAATACTGGCAAAGCATAATATTTTGCCAAATTAGGAATCTTTAGTTAAAAAAAAGGTGAACGTATTTGTGTGCTTTACTTGTCATTTTTGTGTGTGATTGGATTGGATTTTGAATTGGATAACAGTCACTTGAGGGACTAACTTGGATATATATCTCTCTCAACTCAGCTCAGTGGAAGTGGTTTATATTCATGCCAAGAATGCTGGTCAGTAGTTTGATTTGGTCTTATTGTGTGTCAAAAGAGGATTGAATTGATTCATTATCATGTTAAACAGGAATACCTGATATTCAACCAAAAATGGATAGGTGGACTTATGTGGCATACAGTGCCTTGTTACTAACTCTGATGAAAGCCCAGCCCCCTGATGCTGGCTTACCTGGGAGGAGGAAGGAATTAAGGCTGGATGGGGATATCATCTTAGGGGGGCTGTTCCCTATGCATGAAAAGGGGATAGGTGGAAGGGTGTGTGGTGCCATTAAAGAGGATAAAGGCATACAAAGGTTAGAGGCTATGCTATATGCCATTAAAAAGATCAACGCTGACCCCAATATACTACCGAACTTAAAGTTAGGCGTCCACATTCTGGATACGTGCTTGAGAGATACCTATGCCCTGGAACAGAGTTTGGACTTCATCAAGGCTCACATGAACACCCTAGATGTAGCGGATTACTATTGTCAAGATGGAAGGAAACCCCTATACACCCCTTCGAAACCGGTAGCAGGGGTGATAGGTGCAGCAGCGAGTCCTGTCTCCATAATGGTGGCCAACATCTTACGTCTTTTCAAGGTTAGTGGCAAAATTGATTTTCAAATTTGATTTTCATTGATTACAATGTGAAAAGTTGGTTCTTTGTTTCAGAGAACTGATTAAGACACTTAAAAATCAACAACAAGCTCAGCATACTAAATGCTATTTAGTCTCGCATAACTACGACTGAAAGGCTGGGGTTGGGTTGAAATACTATTCGGCAATGTCTGACGGAGTTCATCGCAATACCAATTGGTAGGATATTGTTCATTGTGATGAGTGCAGTGAACAGATTTATTCTCATGGGTACCATATAAAATTATACTATTTATTTGGTATTTTTATCAATTAACTGTGCAGATTTTGTTCACTACATCTAATTCTCAATTGATGCTGTAAAAATCCATTCCCAGGTTTGCAGATGGCTTAGAACTGTAAGCTCAGATCAGCAAATTTGTCTTGGATATATTCTCTTCTGCTTTTTATTTGCAATAGATTCGCTCTCAATGGCTTGTGGCTTTGTGGGGGTAGTTGGGCAAACCACAGACGTGGAGACCTCAAGGGAAACCGCAAACCAATCTGAAAAAGAGAGGGAAAAAGTCACTGTTGGATTTTTCATGCAATTCCACTTAGTCAGTACAACTGTTTTCTGTTGCACAATTTATGGTATATGATTATATATGAATCGAAATAGGCTTGCTGCTAACGAAATCTGGTTCACTCATGAATCATATGAAGAATCATTGGCAATCAAAATGATGTTATCAGATGACCATGTATCAAAGCGAATGTTTTTTGTTTGCAATCAAAATTGTAATATGTTTCACAAATCCAAAATACAAGGGTTTCTTAATTTTCTGTCGTCAGCTTTGCTTCATTTTTTAAAAGTGCATGTTGCGTTATATGGTCGAAGCCCAAGGTCCAAAAAAGGATCCAATCCAAACTCTTCTAGTTAATCATGTTAATCATCACCAAAAACAGGTGGATTTTATGGCATGGGAACTGCATGGATACAATGTAATGTTCACTCAGTCTCAGACCATGGGGCATAGGCGCTCTGTTCAATGACTGCCCAGAGCTGAATCAAACGAAAGGCGCACCATGAATTTCACAGCGACATTGCGGTGTAAGGCTATTGGGATATAGCCAAGAAGAAATCCTATGCTGTATACCTGTAATTTAAAAAAATGCCTACTGGCACAAAGCATATTGTAAACCAGATTTCCACAATTTCCACTGCACACAAAAAGAGCTACTTTTGAAATTGATGTTGCTATTCTTATAATTAAGTTATTGGGCAGGCATTATCGCTTTATTGCAAACTTTGGCCGACAAGCCAAAGTTTTAAGTCGAAGCAAAACTGTAATTTTATTTAACAAATCGTGTTCTCAAAATCGGAAAATCTTCATTAGGAAACCAAATTATCTTAACTCAGTTTAAGCTATTTACGTCAGTTTGAATCTTAAATCAGTTATCATTATCAGTTTATCACTTAATCGCCAAATCGGTAAATTAAGTCAAGTTTTGATTAGATGTAATGAAATAATGACGGATTCAGACAGAAATCGAGTCAATTTTAATTACGATATAATCACATCTGATATCAAATGAAACATTTTAGTGAGAATTAATAGCCATATGACAGATTCTGATAAATCCTAAAGATATTATTCCGTTATTTTTTAAAAATGATTGAATCTTTTTCTGTCAGTTTAATGGGCCAATTTGGAGCTAGGTTGAATAAATTGCACTCAGGGAAATATAACTGAAAAGAATACCACATTATTAAAGATGCCACTCATTCTGAACTGGTCGTGTGTGTATGCTTGTACATTCCCAGTCTAACGCAGTAAAGCATAGCCTATAGGCTATTTTTGTAATTAGCTTGAAATTGAACTCAAACTGGCACCATGCACGCTCAGTTGTTACATGATTCATGTTGCACTCTAAACAATTTCAGACAAAATTGGTTTTTTAGATTCAAAATGGTTTTTTGAAAAACCAAATTTCAATGCAAAAAACCAAAATGGATTTTTTTAAAAATCCATTTTGGTTTTGCATTGAAATTTGGTTTTTCAAAAAACCATTTTGAATCTAAAAAACCAATTTTGTCCCGATATTTTTTAGAGTGTGATCTGATGGAATTACTGTCTGACAAACAAGGTATTTCTAAAATTAGTTCAAATTAAAAATGGCTTTGTTTCCTTGCCAAGACTGAGCAGTTATGAAAAATGTAGACTAACATCGATCCCTCATCAATAAAATCGATACCTGATCAAGCTTGTCAGCAAGTTGATAAAAGGATAGATAACTTTTGGAAAATAGAAGAGGAACATCTCTTTGAAGATAGAATTGACTAATTTGACAATTTTGAATAGCAACAGTAGGTAAAAAGTGGGTGAACATCTATCTATCTATATAGATTGACAGATAGATGATTGGGGCTTCATGTCCTTCACAGCTTTTTTTTTAAAGATATGGATACTTATTTTCAATGTAAAAGTATGAATATTTTACAGGATAAAATTCAGCAATTTTGGAATACAAAGTTTTGACAATTTGGTCATTTTAAAGTCATTTTGTGGTTGCCATGGAAACAGAAAGTTCATTTAGGTGGGGCAGGTAATGATTTATTGTTGAGACAAAGGAGGCCAATGAATTGTGGCTGGGAAAGAGTTCTCTCAATCACTTGTATTAGTGAGATTGACAATATTTGACACAAGAGATATGATATTAGCATCTAAACATACTTTCAAACATGCACACTTAAATGTTTCTCTTCTTACACTGAATCCATGTGGGAAAGCACTCCCAGCTGCATGCCAAACTTGGCAAGAGAGATTCAGGGGGCAGGATGTAGGTCCTTAACTATATCAGGACTAATGACAAAGCATGGATTCACTGGTATCTGAACAAGAGACCTGAAGGGACAGCATTATCCATCCCAACTATCCCTGCGACAAATACCTTTACATAAGTCCTAGTTTTCCCTACCTTGGTCACTTGGGGGGTATAGGTTCAGGCACCGAAGGAGAAAAGGCTTTGGATGACCGAAATGTTTTCACAAAACTTTGTCTGGAGGACTTCAAGGAATAATTTGTTCAATGGATCAGGTGTATGAATGAATTATTTTGATGTACTTAGAAGTATTTTCAAAAAAAGCTAATATTATATTTCTTGTGTCAGCCATTGTCAATCTCAGTAATAATAGAGCAAGGAGGTCTCTCTCAGCCACAATTAATTTGCATTCTTGATCCAAAAGTTTGGAAAACCATTCCCAAACTGCTGAATTTTATCTTGTAAAATAAAAATGCACAGTTCTGGTTTGAATATAAGTTTCCATAATACTCCATATTTAAAAAAAGGTTGCAAACTTTCTGAATGCACCTCGTATATATGACTTTGATATTTTTAGGTCTACTATTCTTGGGAATATAGCATATCAAATTATTATTCAGTCAGTAAAGAACACGTTTTGAGATTAAAGACTGATCCTAATTGACAAACATGTCCCTTACTGACTATTTAAAAATGCCTGCCCTGTGTAACTTAAGGACTTCTTCAGAGAAAATTTACTCTTTCAAGACGTCATTTCTAAAAGCATTTTCAAATTGCAGACTGTGGATTTATCTTTTTCTGGGAATGGTGTTATTCCATTGTTCCCGTGATTTCCTTCCAGCAAATCGTGACAGAAAGGACTTTTAGCATTGAGGTGGGCCGAGACAAAAACTAAATATGTGTCCTTGGTTATCTAGGTGAAGTAAAATGTGATTGAACAATATTAAGCATTATTTTGAATGACTTGATATTTATACATTACCAAAATTTTGAGCTGAATTTTTTTTTTCCATGTTTTTATTATTCAGCCTCCAAACATATCACATAGACATCAACATCTGAATAGGTTAGGGGCAACTGATGCACCCTATCATACATACATGATATATTGTAGAAATATATAGATAGAAAGAAATAACAGCAACAGATAGACAGATAAAAGAAAGATAAAAGAAAGAAAAGTCAGCCCCGATAGCTCATTCAGTAGCGCTTGCCTCACAAGCGATGGACTCGGGTTCAATCCCCAGGCTGGCCATCATGTCATTCCACGATGTCATCGTTCGCATCAGACGTAAATTGAAGGTGCCATGGGCCCAACTGGAAACAAGTCACTGACTTAGCTTGGCTACCCACGTTAAATAAAAGTCCCTTCACCTTTACCTTTATCTTTAAAAGATAGTTAGCCTGATTAGTCACATATACATCACTTCAATGCAGAACATACATGTATTTGGGTGGGGACTTGCTCCTCTCCAAGCAACGCCGTTCACTTCTACGTGCACTGTGAAAGTAAGTCTAACATGCCTGATTCTGTAGATACCAAGATAGTCATGAATTCTCTATGGATCTCTCGTAGGCTTATTCATGAGAGTCTTGTCCGATGGCCATTAATCTTGTGTGTTCATGAACAAGCATCCTTCCTGGTGCTATGCATATTTTATGAAATGCGGCAGTATTCGACATCATTCAATCTTATACAAGAAGAAATAACTATGGATACCTTCTGTGGTGGTGCTAATGAGACGTGATTGATGTACAAACAAATACAAATGATGAGATAGTGTAATAAAATTATCAGAAAATAAAGTAGCTAACTTGAATAGGAGAACAGATGGAACTTGATAAGAGAGAGATAGAAACAATGACGAAGGATAAAACATAGTAGGGAAAGAATGGCTCAAGCACAACAATATATGTTACCAAATGGTTAATTCGTTTGTGATGGCAACGCAAGGCGGCATACCCCCCCGCTAATTTCTAATTGGCTGGAATTGTTGTCATGATTACACTGAAGTATAAACCAAATTAAATAACATATTGCCATGCATTTGAACAATTTAGTACTGATACTGGACTTTGACGGAGGGAAATTGGCTTCTTGGTTATAAACTTGAACCTAGAGAACTTTGGCACTCTGTTTGAATTACATGTAGTAAAAACCATTCAAATAGAGTTAGCTTCGATACTGGCGGTACATGACTATATAATGAATCAAGAGAAATGAGGTCAAATAATTAGAAAGACGAATGCCTCGGAAGGAAGGTATGAAGAAATAGCAGACAAATTAATGAAGACAAATGGGAGGAAGGAAGGAAATCTGAGCCGACAAAAAAATTTGGAGGTAGGTGATAAAAACCAAAAGGAACAAAAACAAAGAAAGTGGATGAAGTAGGGCCACTGCACTATTAGTTATAAAAGTGATTGAAATTATGAGATAAATGACAAATGATTTGTGTCTGCATGTAGTACCCGAATTTCAATAAGAGTTGTGTCTGTGTGCAAACTCAGGTTGCTGTCAATGATGTGGCAAAACAGAGTGGACCACAGATCTGCAAAGAGCAGCTAACTCATATGGTAAATGGATTTGGATGAAAATTCACTTCATCATGTCTTACAGATTTTCCCTCATAAATATATGAGTAGTATGTGCAGAGAGAAAATGACAAAAATGAGGCAAAAAATAACTGAAACTGCAGTCCAACCTATGTCCAAGTGTCCTGGCTGGAGCAGGGGTTGAATGCGGGACTCAGCAATAGACTTGTTGAAGTGCTAACAGCAAAGCTAACCACTCTTCCCAGATGGAGAGAAAAAGAAAAAAGAAACAAATGATTGAACAAGAGGTGAATGAACGAATTGTTCCTGATGTCTATGTAGAGTACTTAGAGATCATCCAAGTCTGGTCAGAACATGCCATAGAGCCATCAGAAAGATTATACTAAATCATTTATAAGTAAAAATAATCGGCTTTTATTATATCCCTGGCCAGACAGTCTTTGGGAAACTGTTATAAGGAATACAGGTGTACACATTATTTTCAAAATAAAAGGATAGTTTTGGTTAACATCTTGTTTTTATGCCAGGCTTATTGATGCCAGGAACACAGCAATGACATGAAGGATGAGTGAAACAGTTGTCCAACATAGGTTCAGTAGACCCAGCTGCAGCTGGAGCCAAACAAATGACACAGCGATTTTGTACTTAGAGCACCACCCATGCACTGTGCTCTTTAGGAGACACAGACTGACAGACAGATACACTCTATATGGATAATGGATTGAAAGAAAGGCACATGTTTCTTACATTGGGAGAATGAGATAGACGGGTTGGTATTGAATCAAAAGATTTATAGATAGCCAAATACCTTTTATATTCGATTGATGACTGATAAAAATATTGTCCAGGTTGTAAATTTTGCAATCATCATCATCATATTATTAATTCACGGATCCCTTACTCTACTCCGACAAAGCTAACCAGTAGGTCTAATGAGAATTTGCAAGTAGCCTTTCTGTATTCCCTACAGTGTCTTAAGCCGGGTTTCATGTTCAATTTACAATCACAGAAATTGAGATGATGTTTTCTCATAATCTGACCATAGGCCATAAGAAAAGACCCTTTATTTTCTCCTTCCCTTTCATGCATACTTTCACGGGTCTTATAGTAGTCAAATAAAATTGCCCGTCAGCTATGGAGAACAAGGAAAGAAGAAGGAATGGCAGTCAGAAAAGATTTCCAGAAAAGCCTAGGAGATTAAGGAATTTGGTTCTCATTAATGTTAAAGTGATGACATGTAAATCAGCTAATTGCCTGTCGTATATTTTAATATGGAAGTGATGATTCATGAGATAAATATAAGAAACCCATGAATAATGCATTGGGAAGAAAATTGCGTTGTTTGTTAAATAGCTTCTTTTCTAAAGCACACCATGGCATATATATTTGAGTATATTTTATACAGTACAGTTTATATCATTCATGTTACTTAGTGATCGATACTCGGGGACCATTAGGGCGTATCTGCAAGCTAGATACCCGGGGACCATTAGGGCGTATCTGCGAAAATGGCCAAAATGAGTTGCTTATACCAGTGTGATCAGAAGAATTTGGTCTTTCTACTTTCTGAAGCTTGAAGTCCTACCATTAATAATGGTCAATCGACACAAGGGCGTATCTGCGTCTCAACAGAATTTTGGGGACCATTAGGGCATATCTACATATTGCGCAGATACGCCCTAATAATATTGTCAATGAGGCTAAGATTTTCTGGGTGTCATGGGCGTATCTGCAAAGAAAACATGATTGTTATGTCAGTAATAGACTAATAGTCCTCAGTAATCAACAAATGATCATGTGTGAATATCCTAGTTTTTTTAATCGGAGTTGGTGAGATTAACTGTATTTGCTTTAATGTTAACAAATTATACATTTTACACAGTGGTATAACAGTGAAGTAGTCGTTTTTGCTGGCATTACATCATCCAAATTATAATATTAAGACAAGTTATTCATTGAAAACAATTTCATGTATATATATGTGCCTTCTTTGTAATTTCGGAAATGTAATGCCTTTTCCTTTTAAGAGCAATCACATTCCTGAATATTAGAGCTTGTGTATTGCTTGCTAAGTTAGACCTGATTTGTTTAGTATAACACAAGTTCCGTGTAAATTTACTGTTTAAAGATTACAATCATACTAAAATAAAATATTAAAATAAGTTAAGTATAGAAATATGGGACTTATGTAGTTAAAATGTTAGCAGAGGGTGCCACAGAAAGTGCTTCATGCACACATAATTTCATTGCTACCAAAGATGTCAATGCGAAGCCTAACTATGAGCTTGATTTGGACAAGACAAAGATATTTTCTGTGCATGCTTGCATGCTGCAATTGCTGCATGTGCTTCAAAGCTTTATGTGAAGTATCTAAGACACTGCTATTTTTTTTCTAATCAAGACATTACCGAAACGAAAAGATAAGTGTTCATGCCAAGTTGAATGTGTGAAGTGGAAACCTTTCCAACTTATGGGGTAGTACCCGTGACAGACAATCTTGAATTTGTTAGTACCTTAAAACAACTCCAAATATTTTAATAGACACTCATAGTGAAGGGATATAGTTGTCTGTTTTAAAAATTAAAGAGTCTCTTCCAATATTATCACTTTGCGTAGAGTATTGTGAGCTAATTGTTTTTTGGTAGCACAGGGGTAGGAAATACCCTAATTTAGTTGCACCAGTCTTGCTGCTCAATTAATTTATTACCAAAATCAAAATTCGAGGAATTACACAAATTAATATTTTAAAAACCTATTCGACAGCTATATAATATCTTATGCAGATACATACATATATACTTTATATGCTATAGTTATTTGGGGCAATGAAGCCATTTATTCTGAAGGTGTAAATCCAAAGTAATGAACATGCGAAATTTCTGTTTTCACATTAAATATATTCATAACTGAATTACTGAATTTTAACAATAGGCAGAGTCAGCAGTAGGCCTAAATCAACTTTCTGTGTCTTATTTATTCATAATGACACAATACTACCTGGCAGGCAATTGCTGGATCCAGGATTCAATTCCCGATAGGGCCAGGCCACATGGATCAATTTATGTTGGAAAGCACTTTAAACAATCCTTTGTTTATTTCTGTACCTTCATCTTGTACTATTTACCACAATTAAAGTGCATCAAAACAGGATGAAAAGCCCCAATCATCCATCCACCCAGAATGCATTAGAATCACCATACTTGGCAACATTGCAACAACGTTTTTTTGGAGTTAATTCATACCTCACAAATTCTCCATTAGAAAAACGAATTTTTGTTCTGTAACTGCCATAATATCCAATAAATATTAATGATTGCAAGTAAAAGTGCCAAGATTGATGCAGATACGCCCTGCAATTTCTTAAGATTGAGTCAAAATTTGGGGACCGTAAGGGCGTATCTGCCTTAAAAGGGAAAGGTAATGAATCTTACTTCATAAAATCACATCAATAATGTAGACATGTCGTTTTTAAATATGTGTACCAAAAATCGTTATTGTACTCCACTTAGTTTTGCTACAATTTAAAAAATGAAGAGAGAACAAACTTTAAATGGCTCTCCTGAAAAATTGCAAAAACGTAGATACGCCCTAATGGTCCCAGGGTATCTAGCTTGCAGATACGCCCTAATGGTCCCCAAGGATCTAGCTTGCAGATACGCCCTAATGGTCCCCGTGTATCGATATGATCCCAGAGACAGAACAATTATATTTCCTGAAGCAAAAAGCTCAGTATCTTCATATTTGACTTTTTGCTAAATTGTGAAATACAATGTAGGTTTCTGGATTCAAGTAGACCAATTTTGACTTTCCCGAAAATATTTTTACTTTTCCTTTTGCCAATATAAAACATCTTTGTGATATAAACACAACTGATTTTTGTCAATGCATCTGTTTTGTAATGAAGTTAAAAAGGATGCATGGCAATAATGTATCAGACCTGTAGAACTGCCTAGCATGAAATTTACATCAGGTTGACCAATGATGGATATCATGCAAATAAGACTAAGGCAGACTTGCCTCATTCCCCATGGTATTAAATTATTTCTAAGGAATATTTTAAAAGTTTTGAAGCTGATACGATGTAATAATGAACACACTCACGGATGAAAGTCGAAGGGTGTATATTACTTGTATCTGTCACGGCTTTGAAAGGTATGAAATACAATAAGTTTCCTGATCACAGCTATTGTTTATTCTTACTATATATCAAGAAAGAAAAGGAAAAAACAATATGAAAACAAAGATCTAAACAAAATTTGTTTGAGCATTGATCGTATTATGTTCAGTGTCTATGAATGGTGTCTAGTCCTAATGTCTACTCACCAAAGTGAGATCTAAAGTTGAATTTGCACCGAAAATCTGATCATGAAAAACAAAAAACAACAACAATAAACAACAACATTGAGCTGCTAATTTGTCTTGCTTCAAAATTTCTGCTTCACATGCTAACTTTTATGAATTAACCATCATTACGCTTACTCGACAAATATGGGCTGTTGTCAAATTTGGATAGTCACTTAAAGTTGTTACATATATGAAGTTGCTCTATGACTAAAAGCTTGAAGCTCTGTATGGCATAATGGGAACATGTTGAAGTGCTGAAATCTACAGTGTTCTAATGGGTAGATGACTGGATGTTAGGGCGGCCGGGAAATTGTTTATACTACTTGAGTTCTAGCAAAGTGGAGGGAGATAATTTGAAGAAAATATGCTTGTAAATAAGTTGTTAATAATTTAAAATTAATAGGAAATTCTGTATGCATATTTATATTTTACCAATTTCTGTTCAGACAAACAAACAAACGAATGATTTTAATTTAAATTGTATTTCAGATCTTTTGCCTCATTTAATCCCTCCCCAACTCATGAAGTCTGTATTATTTCCCTTATTTCCTTTTTGCGAGATACTTTCATGCCACGTAATTATCCAAAATGGTATATGTAACAATCCCATTGTATGACACACAATATACACTTGTGTGGGTCAAATGACAATTCCTTGGGTCTCTTTATGGACGTCTTCTTGTGAACAAGCTGTTATAAAACATCCAAAAAGATATGTGAAGCCTTCCCTAAGGAAATAACTAATCCCCTATCAAATATGAGTGATCAATATTCACATTTTATTGCTTGGCATCTGTTTTATGTTTTGTGACCAATAGTGAGCAAATCCCTCTTTCTTAATAATGTTCCTGGGTATCTAAAAACAAGCATCTTTCTTCCAGTCAGAAATATGACACTGGCTTCTTACGAGTTTCAAGGACATGTCGACTGATTTATCTCCAAATAAAAGCACTCATGAAGTTCCCGATGATTGATTTTGACTTGGATGTCTGGAAATTTTCTTTGATCACTAATTTTGTTACAAATAAATGGTTGAAATATTGACAAGAGACTAAAATTTCACTTCTCAGAGAAACAGTTATTTGCTCTTTAGGGTTTCCGAAAGTAATTTGCTCAGTACCAGTTTGAATGATTTATTCACCAAATCTTGGAATGTCAGGAGTTCATGACAACAAATAATTTTGTAATTTTTCCACTATTACTTTGTCCATTTACTTCTCCCAATAAATTGCCTCAAATAGTGCAATGAATATGAATAGGTCATTCAATAAATTCATGATTTCTTAAAATGAATTGACTTTGTGGGAACAACTTATTGTACAAGGTTTTGTAATCCCAAGGGGGCCGATCATGAAATGAATTTAGAACATTTTTACAAGCTTTTCCCAATAGATGCCTAGAAATTTGCCTTTTTTTGGAAATTTTATATGGTGACAAAATTAGAGGTGGATAAACACATGGATAGACAAATCATTTATCATGCCTGTGTACACACATGGATACAATTGGGATAGGCAAATTGGCATAGACTTCGATATTTGTAAGCTGTTGGTTCTTCAGAATGTAGAATGTCAAATCATTATTCATTTCAGGAGAAGGCCTAATCTTAAATTTGACAAATGTGTCTTTCACTGACTATTAAGTTCATACCTTTGAAGCCTCAAGGACATTTTGAGAACGAATTTATTTATTCAAGACCTTTAGATGTCATTTCTAACAGCATTTTTAACTTGCAAATTGTGGATTTGTCTTTTCTTGGAATGCCGTGGTGTCATTGTTGCCTTGATTTCATTCCAGCAAGTCTGATTTAAGAGAAAGGACTTGAATGGCATTGTGGTAGGCCATCACAAAAACTAAACACAGTGCTTGGTTATCAATGTGTAGGGAAGTGTGATTAACTGATGTTACATATTGAATGATTTCATTATTCATGGATTAAGAAGAAATGGAAAAATTCACTGCCCATTGTATAATTATGATGTCTAAGTGAACAAACTTAGATAGATAATAAGATAGATATGCTGAGATAGATAGATATACATGTGTGGATGCTTGCATGGAAGGATCTGTAGACTACCAAGTCAGACATATATATATCTGTTGTAGGCAGAAATGTATAGATAGTTAGCATGCTGGCAGACTTGCTCATACAGAAAGTATTTGAGTGGGGATTTACTCCTATCAAAGCATCGATGTTCGCTTCTGCATGCACTATGTAAGCTTGTCTATCATGCCTAATTCTATCGATATCAAGATAGTCATGAATCCTCCATAGATCCCTCATAGGCTTATTCATGAGGGTTTGTCCAACGGCCATTAATCTTGTGTTTTCACGAACAAGCATCCTTCTTGGTGAGATGCAATATTTTACGAAATGCTGCAGGATTCGACATGATTCAAGCTTGTACGTAACAAAAAGAAATGACTGTACCTCTCTGTTGTGGGGGTCATGAGATCTGGTTGATGGTACAAACAAATGAAAATGATAAATGAAAATGATTAATTATGAAATAAAAATGACAAGATTATGAAGCAGCTAAATTGAAAAGGAGAAACGAAAAACTTATAAGAGAGAGATAGAAACAATAAAATAGAAAGAATATGGCAGTGAAAAAGCAACTTTTAAAAGTCCAATATAAGTGCCAAAAAGTTTGTGGAAGGGGGAGGGGGGATATGCATACCCCCGTTAATTGGCTGGAATTGTTGACATGATCACATCAAATCCTCAACCAAATAACGTAACATATTGTCACTCATTGGAACAATTTGGTATATTCTGGACCTTGACCGAGGGCAATTGGCTGCTCAGATCACAGACTTGAATATAGAGAACAAACCTTGGGTATAAAACAAAAGATTTTGGCTGAAATTGGACATTCCTTGTATGTTAAAGTTAGTACAGCCCAAGCAAATAGAGGGAGCTTCAATACTTGTGATACACAATTTTATAATGAATCAAGAGCAAAGAGGTCAAATAATTAGAAAGACAGATGCTTCGGAAAGTAAGTATGAAGAAATGGCAGAAAAATTAATGAAGACAAATGGGAGGAAGGAAGGACATTTGAGATGTTCAAGTTGTGGAGGGAGGAGTTAAAAATGAAAAGTAGCAAAAACAAAGAAAATGGGTGAAGTTGATGCACTATACTATAAGTTATAAAAGTGTTTGAAATTATCAAGAAAATAACAAATGATTTGTGTGTGTATTACCCTCACTTCTATGAGATTTTTGCTGTGTGAAAACTCTGTATAATATTGGACAATTTTATTTGCACCTAATAGGGAGATTTGTAAAATTAACAGGTAACTGTAATGATGTGGCAAGCACAGTGGACCACTGAACTGCAAAGACCAGCAAACACATACGCTATATATATGGTAAATGGGTTTGGATGAAAATTTACTTCATCATGTCTTACCTATAAATTTTCCCTCATAAATAAGATGTAGTTTGTGCGGAGAAGAAATGATAGAAGTTAGGCAAAGAATGGTGCTGTCGAACCTATGCCCAAGTTTCCTATCTGGAACAGGGATTGAATCTGGGATTCAGCAATAGGCAGATCTAAGTGCTGACAGCAAGGCTAACCACCTCACTTGATGGAAAATAAAAATAAGTAATAATTGAACAACAGGTGAATGAACAAATTGTTCTTGAAGTCAATGCACAGTACATAGAGATCGTCGAAGTCTGGTCAGAACATGCCATAGAGCCATCAGAAAGATTATACTAAATAATGCATAGGTAAAAATAATCAGTTTTTATCCATTCCTTGGTCAGAAAGTCTTGGAGAAACTATTAAAAGGAATAAAGGTGTATGCATCATCATTTACAAAAAATAGGATGATTCGGGTTTACATCCTGTATTTATGCTAGGCTAATTGAAGCCAGGAACACTGCAATGAGCCCTGAGATGAAGGATGACTGAAACAGCTGTCCAACATAGGTTTAGTTGACCCAGCCACAGATGGAACTAAACCCAGGTAACAGGGATTTGATGCGCTACCCACTGAGCTCTTTAGGAGACACGCATAGTCGCATAAAGACAGATACACTGAGTGCAGATTGATAGAGAGATACTTGCTTTTTATATTATTATTATTATTATTATTATGATACTTCTAAGCGCAGACTCAGCATAGCTTTCAGTGCGCGTGCAATGATATATATTAATTAATGTGTATGTACAATCAATTCAATCAGACAATGTCTTCCTCTGTTCTGCTGTCTTCATGCACTCTCCTCTTCATTTGACATGGTCTTGGTTATGCTCCACCCATTGACGTGGTCTGGCTCATCTGTCCATTGTCCAGCAATCCAGTTGAAGTCTGGCTGGGGATATTTTCGTTGCACACAGTACACCGGACAGGAGGATGACGTAAAAAGATAGTTGGGTAATTAGATGAATCACCAGAGAAACTCTGGTTGGTTAATGCACTTTTCAGTTTTCTTCGAGAACTGAAATGAATTTTTCGAGAACTGAAATGCCCTTAAATGATGCTAAATTAAAGGCATTTGTGCAGTCTTACTCAAAATTTTCGGCATCAGGAGTCTAATAAAACATGTCAAGGGGAAAATTTTTTTTCGGGGGGTCACTGTATCTTTAAATATAATAGGAAAACATGCTATTTTTAGCACAAAATCAGATAAAAACACTAAAATAGAGACCGAGGGATGAATTTTAATAATAGAAATGCAAATAAGGTGTCAAATGAAAGCAAAGAAATAGCTCTATATGAACCAGGAGACGCATTTTTGAATTTTGGTCTTTGTAATTTTTTCTTGCCAAATAAAGATGCCAAAAATGGCTCAGGTTCAACAAAAACCCCATTGAACAGGAATTAAAATTACAAATTCAAAAAAGCGCCTCCAGCATGATATAGTCCTGCTTCTCTTCTTTCATTTGACACCTTATTTGCATTTCTACCCTTAAGATTCATCCCTCGGCCTTTTACTAAAGTTTTTCTTCATACTTTACGCTAAAAATAGCAATTTTTCCTATTAAAAAATACAGTGACCCCCCTGAAAAAAATTTCCCCTTGACATATTTACTTGGAAGCCTTATGCCGAAAATTTTGATGAAATATACAGACCTGCCTATAATACAGCAGTATTTGAAGGAACAGCTGTGTAGCCCTCAAAAAGCTCGAAAGTGCATTAACCAACCAGAGAATAGAAAGATAGACCAAATGCCTTTTGATAGATGACAGATTAAAAACATCGTCCGGGTTGTCAATTTTGCAATCAAACAAAATTGTCCATCGGCTATGGAGAATAAGGAAAGAAGAAGGAATGGCAGTCAGAAAAGATTTGCAGGAAAGCCTAGGATATTAAGGAATTTGCTTCTCATTAATGTTAAAGTGATGACATGTAAATCTGCTAATTGCCTTTCGTATATTTTAATATGGAAGTGACGATTCATGAGATAAATATGAGAAACTCATGAATAATGTAAAGAGGAAGCAAATTTTGTTCTTTGTTAAATAGCTTCTTTTCCAAAGCACACAATGGTCTGTATGTTCTATATAGTTTATGCTATGTATTATTCCTGTTACACAGTCATAGTGCATATGTAGAATCCCCAAGACAGAAGAATATTAATACTGTTTGAAGCTGAAATTTCTTGACATTTGCCCCTTTGAATAACAATAGTATACAGTTATCGCACAGCACCGAGTGCAATATCAGTTTTTATGGCACCGAGGTGACTAATATTGCACGAGGGCGCAGCATCTTTTGCCGCAAAAACCAGCTTTCTATATTCTTCCGTTGCGGTGCAGTGAATCTTTTAGTAAAATGGAAAAACACAATCTTTTTGTCAGGTTGTGGCTGCAGCAGCACTGAAACATGGTGCTTCCTCTCAGGTCCGTCCAATCTCTTACATGTGAAAATGACCGTGCAATATAATGTGTGCAATATCGTAGAATATTGCACGGCTGTCGGACAATGAGAAGCGAGTATTTCCGCTAGCCATATGATATTAAGATTTATTTAGATTTGTGCCTTAGAATAGATATATAGTGTGACTTTTCGGAGAAGGTCTTACTCTCTCTTTACCCTCTCTTTACCAATATTAAAACATGTCAGTTAACTTATAGAAATGGAACGGGTCTTTGTCCATTGATCTGTTTTACAACGAAGTTTCAAATGCATGCATGAGACTTAGACTTGTAGCACTGGATAGCATGAAATTTACATCAGGTTGACTAATGACGGATATCACGCAAATGAGACTAAAGCAGGCTGGCATCATTCCCCATGGTATTAAATTATTTCCAGGAGAAGATAAAAAAAGTAACTTAACTTCCATAACGTTGTTGAATACAATGCATCCAAAGGCAAAGTCTCAGGTTGAAATACAATTATTCCAGACTTCCGTACAGTGTTACGGCGCTTCTTGTAAATAAGTGAAACAGGTTATGTTTTGCCATTGAGTCAATGATATACTTCCTAAGCCAGACTGCTTGTGGAAGCATGGATTCCCATCCAGTGAGATAAAAATAAATATATGCTGTATTCACAAAGAAGGACGTTTGAGGCATTTTGGATATAGATGGCTGGAAATTTTATTTGCTTTCCGAAAAGTTCCATATGGTCAAAGTCTTTGATAAGTAAATGTAACCCCCTCCCAATTGATATTACATTGTACTTGCTTGCATGTGTATATTGTGAACTTTTAATTTTCACAAATACAATATTTCTTTAGAATATATATTACTTTGCTTTCAGAGTTGCAACCGATCAACAATTTATCCATCTATCTATGAATCAACAGCTATTTTATCTTGCCTCCTCTCTGCCTCTTCATTGCCACAGTCTCCTTTTGATCGTTTGTTATCTCTCAGCAGATCCCTTAAATTCTTAAATGGGTCTATCTACCTATTTTTATCTTTATTGATATACTATCTGTTTTTTTTCGTCTGTCCATTTTATGAATATTTTCCAACTCATATTGGTGTTGCCGTATTATCGTATTGGAGGTTGAATCAGCTTCCAGAACACTGTTATTGTTTATTCTTACTATATAAATCAAGAGAGAAAAAGGGAAAAAGAAATGAAAACAAAGATCAAAGCAAATTTGTTTGAGCATTGATCTTATTATGTTCGCTGTCTATGAATGGTGTCTAGTCCTAATGTCTGCTCACCAAAGTGAATGTTTAAAGTCATACTTGCACTGAAAGTAAAAAAAAACCACAACAACATTGAGGTGCCAATGTGTCGTTGCTTTAATATTTCAGCTTCACATGCTAACTTTATGAACCTCTATTCTGCTTACTCAACAAATATGCTATATGGAATAACTCTATGACTAAAAGCTTGAAGCTCTTTTTGGCATAATGGCAACATGTTGAAGTGCTGAAATCTACAGCGTTCTAATAGGTAGCTGTTAGGGCTAGAAATTCTTTCAGCTGCTTGAGTTCTATTTTAAAAGTAAAGTGATACAATTACAGAATATATACAGCGTCATTATCTTGTTATTGACGTAAATTAAAAAATGTGTTCAGGCAGATGGACTAAGAATGCATCCCTCGTTGTTCAGTAAAATTGGGGCAATGGAGAAGCTGGTGACCAAGACAGCCTTTCAATTTCAGAAAAACCCTTCACCATTGTTTGATGACCAAGATGAAAGTGTTTACACATCAGTGACATCACGTAGGTGGAACCTATATTTTCAATCTTCACCTCAATTTAATCCCTTCTCCAACACATCAAGTCTGTATTTTCTCCTGCTTTTTTCTTTGCGACAAATATACATCGCCAGCTGTCTACAAGTGGACTGCTCTTGCATTGCCACAGATCAGAACATATGCTGTCTTGTGTTGCCACCTAGTGACTAGTGTGCTATTCCACGAGCTCCTGCGAGCGTCCACATACTTTCAGCCAGAGGAACACACACAATTTGGTCTGGAAGACACCAGGGCTGTTTCTGAGTGTGCTGATGGCCTTGTCTACTTCCTTAGAGAATGTGATTGCCGAGTCTGACTGGTATACATCAATGTTGAATAGGAATTTTGTGAATGTGCCAGGTGGCAGCAGCATGTAGTTCTCATTTTCACCAGACTGCATCGCCAGGGAATTATCCGAAATAGTATGTATAATAAAACAATCCTCCATATGATTCGCTGAAAATTCCTTGGGTCTCTTTAAGGATATCTTCTTGCGCAGAACCTGTCATAAAAACATCCCGAAAGACATGTGAAACTTTCCCTAAGGAAATAACTGATCCCCTATCAAAAATTAGTAATCAGTAATTATATTTTTTGCCTGGCATCTGTTTTATGTTAAGTGACCAACAGACAAGTGAGAATTTTAATCACTTTCCTTAATGATGTTCCTGAGTGTCTACAAACAGGGGCGTATCTAGAAATGGCCTGAGGCGGGGGGCATTACATTGGGTCAATACGGGGCGCTCCGCAGCTTTTCCCATCTCTTCCATGCTAATTTTTGGCCTGGGGGGGGGCATGGCCCAGTGCCTCCCCTAAATACGCCACTGTCTAAAAACAAGCATCTTTTCTCCAGTCTGAAATATGACACTAGCTTCAAGGACACGTCAACTGATTTATCTCCAAATAAAAGCACTCATGAAGTTCCCGATAATTGATTTTGATTTGGATGTCTGGAATTTCTCTCTGATCACTAATTATATTACAAATAAATGGTTGAGATATTGACAAGATACTAAAATTTTACTTCTCAAAGAAACAGTTATTGCCTCTTTTAGATTTCTAGATGTAATTCGCTCAGTACCAATTCAGATGATTTTTTCACGTATTCTTGAAATGACACGAGTTTATTACAAGAAGTAATCTTGTAATTTATCCACAAGTACTTTACAACATTGTCTACTTCTCTGGATGAATAAAATTACATCCAACGATACAATGAATATGGAATTTGTGTATTTATCATTTCTTAAAATGTTATGATTTCGTAACAACAACTCATTTTACAAGATTTTATCATCCATAGGGCCGGTCATATTAAATATGATTTAGAACATTTTTACAAGTTCCCAATAGCTGCTTTTTGACAGCAATGAATGGAAATGGTAAGAAACAGGCTGCTGTTCATGTGTTTGACCTTTGCTGATTATGTGGAGTTATTTGAACAGGATGCAAACAACATTTGGAGCTGATGCCACCAAATTAATGAATTCTCCCACAGATTTCCTGCACTCGACCAATACAATGTCCTCCTGGACAGCAGGGAAATTAGAAATGTCAATAAAAACAGCAGCGGTTCTTTTTTTGGGCTAGCCAGTACTGCAATGGCCTTACAAATGCTGTTTACAACAAATAGCAGTAGGTTTCCTGTCCATAGGAATCACTGATGTCTGCAGAAAAGGAAGAAAAAAGAAGACTATGTTACCTTAGGCTATGGAAATATATTCGATTGTACCTGAACAGCCACAGAAATACTTCTGATGAAGCTCAATGCAACTTTTTCTCTACTTGCTCTAAATGTTCTAGTCTCCTTTACTGAGTTCATTTTTCTTCCAGGTTACTTCATTCCTTTCCCTCCTTCATTCTTTAAACTTTAAACACACTTTCTTTCTTATGTTTTATATTTTTTCTTCGCCATTTGGTTCTGTCTTCCTTCTATTTTTGCCTGTATTTAACCATGCCCTGTTTGTTTCCAATGTTTGTCTCACATTGAATATATGCTCTTTTGATCTTCTTCTTTCATTCTCCTTTCTTTCTTCATTTTATGTATTCTTCCCTTGTATTTAACTTCTGCCTTGTCCTGCAGCCATTTTCTGCTTCTGTTTTGTTCACATGTGTCAGCAAGTAAACACTTCTACAGTTTGTCACATCTCACATTGGAACAGAAATTTAGCATTGTTTGTGCAGTCCATAAAAATCAACACCATGAGATCGGTTGTTCTGCTGATACCAACTTGACTAGAACTAAGTCTGGGGTAGCGCTGCAGTGCACTTTTGTGAGGTATCTGCCCATTGTGTGTCAGATTGGTAGCGTCACAAATGTCAACATTGTGCGAAATCGAACTAAAATTATCATAAATTGGCAAATATCGGACAAAAACGGCACAAAAATATCACAAAAATGTGTTATTCATATTACAACACAACTAAGCTATACATAGGTATGTGCATTTCTCCTCTGGGGCTTCTGGTTGCTGAGATATCTGGCCGAACATCTGTCCTCTGCTTGATGTGACAAACTGTAGATTATGTTCATCTCCTTTATCACTTTCCCTGATGATCTCATTGCCACTTTTTCCATAGGAAACCTGTGTCAGTGAGAAAAGTAGGCATTTTCTTTCAATTGAGTAGGTGCAAAATACATCTGATTATCTTCTTTTGCTCAGATATGGAGTTTGAATGGCAGATGATATCATTCATCTGTGCTTATCACCAATCCTCATGTGATATATCATATAAGAGACAAAGATTATTCCACATGGGTCTGCTTCTGGATATCATCCTCTGAACAGCCTGTCATAAAACCATCTCAAAGGACATGTTAAGCCTGCCCTGGGGAAATAACTGATCCCCTATCAATATAAGTTATCAATAATCACATTTTATTGCCCAGCATCTGTTTTATGTTTTGTGGGGACATCTCTTTTCTGCATGAATAATGTTGGGGTGATTTAAGCATTTGCTTCTGTTTGAAACATGACACTGGCTTCCTAAGAATTTCAAGGACACGTTGAGTTTCTGACTGGTTTATCACCAAATAAAAGCACTCACGAAGTTCATGATGATTGATTTTTGATTGGATGTCATAGCTGACAAGCAGTCTCTGTAACAATGTCTCCTCTAAGATGAAACTTTACTCCGAGAAGCTCAAGCTTTGGTAATAGCCAAGACTAAGCTGTCAATTAACCACAAGTTGTTTGTTTGTTTGTGTTTTATGCCTCTGCAGCACCTTAGTGGGCTATATCGAGGCAGGCGATCGCCGTATGATGATGAGATGAGAAGACTGTGAGTCTGGCACATACCCTATTAATTCAGGGATGCCCAGGGTCTTTCAGTTGCCCCAGCATAGAACACTGGATACAACCCGCCTCCATTTAATGACCCATGGGCTCGGACTAAATTGAGTGCCGGGGTGGGATTCGAACCCACGCCCTCAGAGCCAGTGGTTGTGCAAACAAGCACTCTTAACCGTTAGGCCACGGAGGAACTCAATTAACCACAAGTAAACAAGTTTGATAACTTGAAAGGTAACCGAAATGAATATCCTTTCAATGAATAATAAATCAGTTGGTCCTTTAACGGTTTTCCTGTTTGAGACCTTAAATACTGCTGACTCACTGATCAGTGAGGAAATTGGAAGTGTTCGAAAGATGGGCAACATTGTTGTTTTGTGTTGAATGATTAATTACTCTATATTAAAGAATGGTTTCTGATAATGGGAATGTGTCGAAAAGCAACCACCACTGAATGATGAAAGCACATCTTCTCTTTAACCTTTTTCAAATTGTGAAGTAATCTGCTGCAGAAGTAATCAACATTGTCAGACTCTGAAACCATCAGTTTCTAAGACAGATTTCATGTATATCATGTATATGCAGCCTATACAATGATGGTGGACAGCTGGGAAATTATAGAAATGTCAATAAAAACAGCAGCTGGTTTAAGTTTCTGCACCGGCAATTGACAACAATTAAATGCTGTTTACAACAAATAAATTGGCTACATGAGTTTGTGCATGTGGGTGCCTTACACACTAAATAAACACTATACAGTCACCATTTTAGAAGGAAAGAGTGAGATGTAAATAGAAAAACACTTTCCTGTGGACTAGTTGTGGCATGCAGTTGTAGCCATCCCGCGCTGATTTGTAACACATTCCGTAAAAATTTCCATTAAATATTTTCCGTGCTTTTCTTTTGATTCCTCCTTTTCTTGCTTCCTTCCATATTTTGTTTCCTTCCATCTTTTGCTTTCTTATCTACATCCTGCTTCCAAAGCAGGTACAGTACAACTCAAAATAAAGTAAGAAAAATTTCTGTCAGAAGTCCTCTGTTTACCTATTTTGCCCTCTTTTCTCCTCTCCACCCCAAATCTCCTTACAACTCCTTTTGACTCCTTTCAACAACCTTAGCCCACATTAAGAACTCTATTTAGACAGCTACCAATGTAACTGCAATTAGCAGAGGTGTAAAATATCAAGTTAATCAAACACAGTGGGGGTAATTGAGTTTAAATTGGTATTGTTTTATTGTGATTTTAATGTAATTTTAAAAGGTAGTTTTAGGAAGGTAAAAGTAGGAAGTGATTCAGAGGTAGTCAAAAGGGTTGAAAGGGTAAAGTAGTGGCTGATTCTTCCTTCCTGCTGGGGCAATCATACTTTATTTTGGGTTGTACTGTAGTTGGGCTAGCTGATGGTGCTCAGGGCTTCCAATTAATGGGTCCCAGGTTGGATTCCTGATCTAGGTTCAGGTTGCCCGGTCCTGCCTGGAACATGTTGGGCAACAGTTTTGTGTCCTCTTTCAGTCCTGGTTAGCCAACCAAGTGCTACAAAACAAAATATGCAGCCTTAATCATTTGCCCAACCTTACTCGCTCCCTACCATGCTTGCTTTCTCCATTTAAGTCAATTGGGATTGCAGGTGCATTTATCTTGAGTAGTTTCAGTCTTTTATTCAGCTTGTAATATAGATACCATAGGTGACCATGAACTGATATCTGTAAAACACAATGGCAGTTGACAATCTTTGTTATATAGGGCCATAATTGTGGATATGAATCTGTATTTTTTCTCTGACACACCTTCACAATTACTCTCTAGATTTCATTGCAGACAATATATCCAAGGTAGATATTCCATTATGGCTCTATTAATATCACTATGGACAAATTGCAAATATATTTTTGATTTATATATTGCATCAATATACGGCTTTGATGATTTCTTTTTAGCTTAGCCAAGGTTGTATGGAAATCCCTTTTGTCTGAACTCTGGATTACACATTTTGTCCAATCATTGTGGCCTTGGTTATTTGTCTATCCAGATCAATCCTGAGTCATTCCAATCATTTTTATCAGCCTGGATTTATTACACTCATTGCAATTGATGTGCACAGTGGCAGATCCAGGGGGGGGGGCATTTGGGGGCCTGGCTCCCTCATAGACACTAAGGTAAGAAGTTGAATTTTGAAATATTATGTGTCGACAGTGGCTCGCGAATGCCTAAACAGCCCCCCCTCTAGACGGCCTTGTCTGGATCTACTGGTATAGAAGGGGAAACAATTATTCTTCACTCTAGAGCATGATGTTATAGACCTGTCATTGGTAAACGTGATATCAAGGTAACATACAAAAAGTAGGACAATACTCTTTCAAACATTCGTCAGTTGGCATTCATACTAGAAAATTTCTCTATGAAATTCAAACAATGAATTGTTAAAATATAGACAATGCTATGTCGTATTCTAAACAAGGAGTTTGGATGGACACCAGCTCAGGTTTGTTTTGTTTTCCAGAATATAAAGGAATATATCCTCACTCAGATCATTTTGATAATCATCATTCATAATCACCAGCTGTAAATCATTTTTATGCCAAAGTATGTATTTTATATTAAATTGTAGTATTTCATTACAATGAATGAATATATGCTATTTATAAGCCATGCACCATTGTGAACAATAAACCTTGATCTGATCACCACGTTATATGATTTTAACGTATATATATCAGTATATGACAGGATCGCTAGGGTCAAGAATTTGAATTCTGATAGATCACATTTCTAATTACAAAAAGTAATTTCAGTCGTCAAGTTGCTTTAATTTCAATGACACAGTCATAATTCATCACGATACATGAGAATGGTATTCACATTACACACAAATGGAAATTTAATATCCAATGAGAGAAAAAGACATGAAAGAGTGATGAATTAGTGGTAAAATATATATATTTTGAACACTGTTAGAGACTGATACCTCATTTGAAGCAGTTGCTTCAAGCAAGGAAAATGTTTGTTGAGTTATGCAGCAATAATTGTGTCAAAAAGATGTTTAAGTTTATGATTGTGACCTGCAAAGAATAGAGAAACTGGTCACATTTGTTATAGATGAATTTAGAAAATGAAAAATTATACTCTCAACAGTGAAAATCGAATACAGAAATATTTATTCGAAATAATCCTACCAATTCTCATGTGTATAATTCATGTAAATAGACACCACACAGGCAGAAATAATGGCCCTTGAATGATTCCCAGGTATATACAATATATTTATGCATTTAATGCTAAGATACTATGATTATTCATAATCAGCTGGACCGAGATGGATAATCCTAGACAATTGTACCAATCTGATGCTACCATTTATGGGAAAGCCAAAATCCTGTGGACAGAAAGGCAAAATATGAGGTTAGGCAATACCTTGGAAAGCTACTCAAATGCGGTAATCCCATTTTATGTCCGATTTGCTTGGCGTGACGGATTTACCTGGCATGTCACATTTATTCGGCATGTCACATGGTCTGCCAAGCATAGTAGCTAACTGTCAACCTGTCATCCTGTTAGATTTGTTGGCAGGGAAAAACCGCTTACTGCGTTCTTGGCTATTTACTCTAGGTGCCGCTATGCATAGGCGTATGGGAGGGGGGGGCAGGGGGGGCGGTCGCCCCCCCAAAAGTTTGAGAAACAGTAAGATTCGGGCAAAAAGGCTAAAAAATTTGGGCAGATGATTAAAAAAAATATAATTAAAATTAGTGATTTCGAGGCAATTTCATATGAAATGGCATTAAATCTGACTCTTGAAATTCGGGCAAATGTCGCTCGCCCCCCCAAAAATTGCGCGTCCCGTACGCCTATGCCGCTATGTTTACTTTTTATGGCCCCTTCTCCCTTTTTGGCAATGATGCTGTTATATAATGAATGTGTCATGTTTGGGAGGATGGGGGGGAGAAGATGAGTTCTCTCAAGGTCTGATGTTTAGGAGTGCTTTCTTCTGCAACGAGTGGCATTTGGGGTCGTACGATCGAAACCCATTCCTACGGATATACCATTGCCTGGAAATCAAATCAGTGGCGTAACTGGGGAGTCTCGAGCGGGGGGGGGCACCTTGGGGGGCACGCAATTCTCTGGGCGGGGGCACCATCTATATTACTGTATATTTTAGCCAGAGTTGGAAAGTTCATATGGGGGGGCACCTTGGGGGGCACAGGTCCAATATGGGGGGCCTGTGCCCCCCCCGTGCCCCCCCATAGGGACGCCACTGAATCAAATTTGTCAATTGCAAGTTAGGCATGCCTCTTATTTATTGCTCTATACTGGGGTTAGTAAAGGACCTAACCCTCAGGAAGAGGGAGTACCTTTAAGTCTAAGATGTGAATAAGCTTGATCATTTCATAATTACTTATAAGTTGAAATAGCCGTTGCAACCAAGCTCAGAGACATACATTGCAAGTCCTATGGACTTGTCTTCTGTCTACGCATCACGATACTAGCTACCTGAATTGATCTACTTACAAAATACTGATTCAGAAATAAATCATGTCAACCACAAAAACCTGTATTCGTGACAATATAAATCAGAGCTCATGGAAGAAGGATTACCTGTTGTTTACCTGTCTGGTAATTCTGCTGACAAAACAAATTTAACTAAAATGATGACAAAGAAATATACTTGCTTTTCTGCTTTTCACTATTTTTTTAAAAACAATTATGACAATTTTTGTGCTTTTGAAGACTGAATTTCCATTGTTATTTTATGAAAGCAAAAAATAACATTTGGCCATTTCAGTGAAAAAAACATATTGGTTGTGTTAATCAATTCGCAATTTCGCATAGATAGATGTGTGTCCTACCAATCCAAACTGACAGTGCCCAAACAAGATAATGATTATGACAACCACAGTTCCTCTTGAACTCAACCCTGCCCAAGGGGCACACAACTTGTATTTGTCTGTTGTCACATAGAAATGTGTGGTAGAAATTATGCTGCCACAACCTGAATGCAAGATTGAAATATGTAACAACATTGTCACAACATTTCCACAATGTCACAACATCATATTTTGATGTCATTTCTACCATACATGATAACATTGCGGCAACTTTGATTTTCCTATTGGGTGGTCAGTGCTCAACCACAAGCTGAAGAACATTTTCTTTCTGCAGTAGATGTAGGCCTAGGCTATGAAAGTAAATACATATTCACAACTATCATGCAACTTAGAAAGTTTTATTGGTTGCATGTTTTATCTTGTATAATTCTTTTTGACAAAGTCTTAGATAATTTAGCTGCAGGTAAAATGCTAAAGCATTGCATTGAACAAATTTTCAGTTGAATTGATGCTTTGAGATTCGTTCTATAATTTTCTTGTGGCAAAATCTTTAATTCTTTGGAAAATGCGAATATTTCTGCATATGTTCAAAGGTTATTATTTGAACAACCAATATCTCAAACATAATTCTACATTTAAGGTTGTTTGATGTCTGAATGGGACATCATGTATGTGACACCATTGTTGATGCAATTTTGATATTTTTCTGATATTACAGTCCTTGTCATACTTACGCGGAATCTCAAGTGTTTTTTCTATGCTGTTGAACTGTGATGTCAGAGATGACTCTATTCTAGCATTGCAATATATGTAAATTAACTTCAAGCTGTGATGTCATTTCAAACTGGGTCAGATTCCTCAGCTTCTAGCCAATGTTGATCCCCCTGAACTGAGCGTCACAGTTTCAACACAGTGTCAGAGTAAGATTTTTATCAGGGATAGCCCATACAACTACCTCATCACAGCTTGATAGCCAATGGGCTGACAGCAAACTACGCATCACAGTTCAAACATTGATATATTGAAGGAAGTATTACATTTGTGATCCCAATGATTTACCACAGCAATCACCAGTCTAATCCTACCAAATGGCAACTTTGTGAGCACAGAGTTGTTTGATTAATCTACAAACTTGCTAACTTACACCTTTAAACTTTGATGGAACTTGGTATAAACAGAAGGCTTTGACAATTTTTTTTTGTAAACAGATCGCTTATGTTATGTATATTTGTTCTGGCAGCCCATTGGCTGAGAGGCTGTGATGTCAAACTTGCATGGGTTTTCCCAGAACCAATTTTCATTGTGACACTGAGTTGAAACTGTGATGCTCAGTTTGGTGGATTCAAATTGGTTAGAAGCTGGGGAATCTGACCCAGTTTGAAATGACATCACAGCTTGTAGTTAATTTACATATATTGCAATGCTAGAATAGAGTCATCTCTGACATCACAGTTCAACAGCATAGAAAAGAACTTGAGATTCCACGTAAGTATGACAAGGACTGTAAAACAATGGCACCATTGTTTGTGAGTTATAGGTGTGGTCTCTGAGGCGTGGTCAGCAAATTCTTATCTGAATGTACTTTTTCTTATTTCTCATGACAAATTAAAGAATGTAAAAAAAATGACAATAAAGTTTGATTTCTGTATTTCTTAAAAAACAAGCTAAGGCATTTTATTACAGTAAAATTTTACACTTACTTACAAAGTATCTTATAAAAAAATTCAAATCACGACCCTTTACCAGCCCTTTAGCTAGAATGCTTAACTGGGACAGTGTTGATTCCTGGCTTGGCCAACCACTGTAAGAATATGCAGTTCTTAAAAATCTTTTAAGGTTCTTACGTCCCCATATTCAGAAGAATCTCTATTGATTGATTTCAGTCAAATATAATGGACAGTTGCAGACAAAAATATTCATAGTTTTTTGTGCCGTAAAATACCTGTATTTTGTTTACAAGGCATGCAATGCAGTGCAGGGTTCTCCTGCAGTAATTTTATTGCCTTCACAGTGACATATTTTTATCTATGCCATTCATTGTTCTATTATAACTTTGCTTTAGGGTGACAATAACTCTATATAAATGCATTATTGTAAACTACATTTATTGCACTACTGGGTCGGTAAAGCTCTGTATGTCATGTGTATATATGAGAAATAAAAGAATCAATTTAATTTAATTGAACTGATTGGTCAACATCACAGGGCTGTAATTAATTCAATGTAAACTTGCAAATGATATGTTCATCACTTCCAGGAATGACTAGGTTCTTTGATAACAATTGCTTATCTAAGATGTCACTTTACTCCCAAGGAGCTTAAGCTGGCGTAGTAGCCAAGACTAAACTCTCAATTAACCACAAGTAAACAAGTTTGTATGATAAGTAACCAAAATGAATATACCTTCAATGAATTATTAATCAGTTGGTTCTTTAACTGTTTTCCAGTTTGAGACATTTAAATACTGCTGACTCGCTGATAAGTAAGGAAATTATAAATGTCTACAAGATGGGCGACATAGTTGTTTTGTGTTTAATAATTAATCTCTTCTTATGGGCTATATTTAAAGATGACAATGTATTGAAAAAGAGCCACCACCAACTGACGAAGCACATCTTCCCTTTAATGTTTTCCAATTTTTGAAATTGTCTGCTTTAGAAGTAAACACCATTGTTAGACTCTGACACAGTCAGTTGTCCAGTTCTCAGACAGATTTCATGTATAGGCAGCCTATACAATGATGTTGGACAGCTGGGAAATTAGAAATGCCAGTCAAAACAGCAGCTGCTTTTAGTTTCTTCACAAGCAATTGGCAACAATAAGCTCAACAAAATGCTGTTTACTACAAATTAATTGGCTGTGAGTATGCTAGTGCCTTACACACAAGTTC
Organism: Platynereis dumerilii; assembly: GCA_026936325.1. NCBI lineage: Eukaryota > Metazoa > Annelida > Polychaeta > Phyllodocida > Nereididae > Platynereis > Platynereis dumerilii. The sequence goes on along the minus strand of JAPTHN010000016.1, from coordinate 13,239,357 downwards.
GGGAGAAAAGAGTGAAATTAAATAATTTCTTTGTGGATAAGGTGCGGTATGCATATAAATGCAGTTGTAGCGGTCCAGTGCTGATTTGTACTTGCTCCCATTAAATGGGTAGGGGTTTAACTATTTAATATACGGGGGGGGGGGGGCGCTTTGATCTTTTTTTAAATAAATAATTGTTTGCTCAGTATTGGTTAATCAAACAGATTCTTTCAGGGCAGTCTTGAAATAAATAATTTCTGCTGGGAGTATTTCTAAACAAGATGTTGCTTGATTTAGGAATGAATAATATGGGATTTAGCATGCTTGAAATAAATAATTATTGCCGCGGCTACCGTGAAATAACTAATTTCCCACTCAAAGCCCCACCTTGATATTAAACGGTCGCCCCCTAAAGCAATCCGTAAATCTACATTTTTTCCTTGTTTTGCTTTCTTCCTTCTCTTGCTTACTTTCACACTTTAATTCAATCTTTTACTTGCTTATCTCCATTATGTATCAACAGCAGGGAGTTGGCCTTGTTGGTGGCACTCAGGTCTTCCAATTACTTTGTCCCAGGTTGGATTCCAGGTCTGGGTCCAACCTGAACTACTTTGGCTAGCAGTTTCGTGTCCTCCTCTGATCCTGGTTAGCCCGCCAAGTGCTTAAATCCAGGATATGCAGCCATAATCATTCATCCATTCTTGCTTCCTCCCTCCCTTGGTTAATTGCTTTCTTATTCTTTAGTTAATTGGGATTGCAAGTGCATAAATCGTGAGTACTTTTGGTCTTTTATTAAGCTTATAAAATAGATATCATAGGTGACATTGAATTGATATCTGTAAAACACAATGGCAGTTGGTAATCTGAGTTACATGCAGCCATAATATTGGCTATCAATCTGTAATTATCCTCTGACACACCTTTACAATTACTCTCTAGATTTTATTGCAGACAATATATCCAAGGTTGATATTCCATTATGGCTCTATTAATACCACCATGGACAAATTGCAAATATATTCATGATTTATATATTGCATCAATATACTGCTTTGATGATTTCTTTTAGCTTAGCCAAGGTTGCATGGAAATCCCTTTTGTCTGAACTCTGGATTACACATTTTGTCCAATCACTCATGGCCTTGGTTAGTTCTGTATTTGGATCAATCCTGTGTTATCCCAATCATTTTTATCAGCCTGGGTTGATTACACTCATTGCAATTGATGTGTACAGTGGCAGATCTAAGGAAGCTGAGGGGGCCTACCTTCTCCCCGGACAACTAAGATTAAAAGCAGAATTTTGAATAAAATGTGTGACAACATAGGCATTCGAATACCAAACATGCCAACTGCCCAGGCCCCCTAGATTACTGTGTCTGGGTCCGACACTAGTGTAGAATGAGAAAAAACAGTTTTTCACTCTGGAGCATGACCTTACAGACCAGTGATTAGCAAACTTGATAACATGGAACGTACAAAAAGTAGACCTACCCTCTGAAAAAGATTTGCTTTAAACAATCGTCAGTTGGTTTTCATTAGAAAAATATATTTCTGTATAACAGCCAATTTTTTCTCTGTCAAACAGCCAAGGAAATTCGAAATATGGCGATTGTCTGTGTAATTTGATCTATGGAATGTCAAAAATATTCAATACTTTGTCTCATTTACACAAAGAGTTTGGATGGACACGCTAAGGTTTGTTTTGTCTGAGTTAAACGTAACTCTTCCAGAATAAATTATCATTTGGATAATCATTCGTATTTCCCAAACTGTAAATTACCTATATGGTACATTATGCAGTATGATATATATATTTTATTAAATTGTTGTGTTTCATTACACTACAAATAACAATTTATAAGCCATGCAGCATTGTCAACAAGAAGCCACAATCTGATCACTAAGTAATCTGATTTTCTTGTTTATATATATGCCTATATTGCTGGGGTCAGAATTCAGAGTTGTGATAAATCAGATTTCTAATTAAAAAAATTATTTCCAGTCGTAAAGTTGTATTAATTTAAATTACACTGTCAGAATTCATCGAGAAACATGAGAATGATAATCACACTACACACAGATGGAAATTTAATATCTAGTGAGAAAAAAAGACATCAAAAAGTGATGGATCAGGTGTAACCAATATATTTTCAAACCGTTAGAGAGTGATGCCTTATTTGAAGCTGTTGCTTTAAGACAAGGAAATTTTTGCTGAGTTATGCAGCAATAATTGTGTCAAAAGATGTTGAAGTGTATGATTGTGACCTGCAAAGAATGAAGAAACTGGTGGCATTTGTCAGAAATGAATATCAAGGTGATTTAGAAAAAAAATTAACAAAAATGTTCTCACCAATTTCTTAATTTTATTCGAATAATTTGTATGTCATGTAATAGATACCACATAGGCAGAAATAATGGCTGTGGAATGATGGTGTTATACATTTACGCATCTTAGGTTTTGATTCTATAATGATCCATAATCAGCTGGACTAAGATGGATAATCTTAGAGATCTGTACCAATCTGAAGCTACCATTTATGGGAAGACCCAAAACCCTGTAGATAAAGCCAAAATATGAGGTGCTAAGTGTGGTGAGGTCCCTAAAAGCCGTAATCACATTTTATGGAATCACATACTTGTCTGATTTGCTTGGCGTGACAGATTTACCTGGCATGTCACATTTATTTGGCATGTCACATGGTCTGCCAGGCATAGCAGCTAACTGTCAACCTGTCATCCTGTTAGATTTGGTGGCAGGGAAAAATGTTTGTGTTCTTGGCTATTTACTTGAGGTACCACTCTGTTTGCTTTTTATGGCCCCTTTTGCATTTTTTTGCTCCTTTTTTGGCCATGGCGATTGCTACTACATATAAATGTGTCATGTTTTGGGAAGACAGGAGGGAAGACTAGTTCCCTCAAGGTCTAGTGTTCAATAGACATCACCAAGATACTTATACCATTGGAAATATTGGGATCTAACTGACAATTTTGCATCTTAGCGCCCTGCTGAGGATAAACATTGTTAACGATAGCAAACAAACAATCTGATTGTTGTTTATTTTGCAAAAAATTAAAAGTCAGTTTGACACCTCATTGTAGGATTCTAACTAATAGAAAAGCATGTTGGAACCCTCCAAATCGATGTCTAACTAATAAGGAGTGCTTGCTTGAGCAACTACTGAATTGTCAGGTAGGTACATGTGTGCTTAGCATTCTGTGATGAGGCTAGTGAACTCTTGGCAACGGGCATTGGTGCAGCTTCACAGACTTGTCATCTCACAATTACATCTGCCTCTGCCAGCTGCTAATATTAGTGGAAATATTACCAGAGCCAGTAGCACAACACAACATGAGATGACATAAATTGGTAGCCAGATAAATTGGTCAACATATTTTGAAAAGAGGAAATGGATAAATGAAGAGGAGATGACAGGAAGGGGATGGATTGTACAGGAGATAGATGGGTTGGTTGCCGTAGATTCACTGTCAGAAGCAAGATTACAATAGGAAAATCATAAAGTCATATTTTTTGAGCAAATTATGTATTATTGTATCATTACTATGATGTTGTCAAAATATGACATTTGTGACATTATGGCAATGTTGACCCAATGTTGTGAAAAAATCTGAATGTTGTGTTCATGCTGTGGCAGCATAATTTCCACCATACATTTCTACATGACAACACACAAGTCCTCCACAAAATGCAAATGTTGTGTTAATGTTGTGTGCCCTTTGGGCAGGGTCAGGCAGGGTCAGTTTAAGAGTATCCATTGTTGTCATAATCATTATCTTGTTTTAGCAATGTAATTTTGGATTTGTAGGTTACACATCAACCTTTGTGAATTATCACAACCAATCCGTTTTATAGTGTCTTCGCCCTGATATGGCCATATTATGGCTTATGCTATTTTCATGAGCTCTGATTTATATTGTCACGAATACATGTTATTGCAGTTGACACGATTTATTTCTGAATCGGTATTTTGTAAGTAGATCAATTCAGGTTGCTGGTGTTGTGATGGGTAGCCAGTGGACAAGGTCTTAGGCCTTGCAATGTATGTCTCAGAGCTTCTTGGTCGTAAAACAAGCTATTTCAACTTATATGAGCAACTGCCAGGGCACACATATGATGACATGATCAAGCTTATTATTTGGGTCTTTCTTTATTAGTGTAGAGAAATAGATAAGAGGCACACCTAGATTTTCTTTGCATACAATTGATAAAATTGAGTTAAAAGCAGTAGCATAAATGGGGGTTTTAAGGGGGAGACAGGGATTTAAACCTTCAACATTACACCTAGTGGTTGCACAAAGATTTTAACCATTGTGTGTTTGACCACACTAAGGAAATATATGCTATTTTAACAGTAACAAGTGTATCGAATTGTTTGAAAAGTGCAGCACTCTGTGCCGTGTTCTTCTTACTTTTAAAACACCAAAAAAAAAAAAAAAAAGATGAAAAGAAAAAAAAATGGTACAAGAAAGTGCATCATGAAGCTGGCTACTAACAAAAAAAGCTTTGATAACAAAAAAAAAGTCTCCAATAGATACAAGCTATGAAAGTAAATGCATTGCATATTCACAGTTATCATGCAACTTTGAAAGTTACGTTGCTTGCATGTTTTATCTTGTAATTCTATTTCACAATGTCTTAGATAATTTTGCCACGGGGTAAAAAGCTAAAACGTTGCACGAAGTATATTTTCAGGTGAAATGGGACATAAAATTTGTTCCATAACTTTTTTTGAGAAAATCTTAATTCTTATTTTACTAGTGGCAAATTCCATCCCCTTCATGACAAAAAATTTGCAGGTGAATAGAATGTTCAACTGTCCAAGAGATATTTTGAATTTGATTTAGCCTGAGATATAATACATTTACATGAAATCTTGCATGATAAGCCAGAATTGTTAACTGTTTATCTTTTTACAAAAGATCTTTTTTTCATATTTTTTTTATATCCAATTGATCAATACTTAATCAATCATTACTTTAAGTCTTGCTTTTACTTTTCGTCTGTGGTACTAGTTTTTACATGTTGTTTTATTTTGTTTTTATTGTCTATTGTTTTATTCTCTTTATATTTAATCACCATTTTAATCATAATCTTAAATAATAATTTTCAGTCGATATTTTAAAATATATATGTCTGTGTACTTTAATTTTCCATGTCTTAATATATAAATAATACATAAATACATTATTTAGAATTTTTGTACATATATAGTTACTTTTTTAGTTTATTTTATTGTAGCACCTTTACATTTTGTGTATACTATTCTATTTAGTCTTTTTCTACTAATTATTCACTGACAGCAGGACCCTCTGGAAGATAAAAAATATGTGTTTTGATGTTGTACGGCAGTATGGAAGACTAATACTAATTTTGTTTTTCAAAGTTGATATTAGCGGAAATTACGTAGCCAAGCACGTACTTGGCTGACAGCTTCACTGTTTTTGAGATCGTCTTGTGCTCTATTGAACCTGTCACCAATATAAATGTCCGTTATTGTTTATATCATTTCAGTTTGCTCAGTGTTTATGTGAAGTAAAGAAATACTTCTAACAACATTTTACTGTAATTGTATCTTCTACAGGATTCCGTCTGCGACATAGCGTATTATTAACCAAGCAGGCAGCAAATACATAAATTTGATAAAAGTCCTCGGAGGAAACATCGCATCTAATATAAAGTGAAAGTGTCTTTTAAGTATAGTATTCAATTGCTCTGTTCATGTGTGACCATCCATCTCATCATTGAACCTTTAATGGTACTCAACAGAACAATTTGACTAGACACAAAAACTATAATCATTCTACAATCAACAGGAATCTAGTGGTAATGTCAAGGTTTTTATCACAATGGCTCATCATTCCTGAATCCTAACTGAACTGCATGAACTTAATCTCCTCTGTTATCACTGCTATCATTTTGAGATAAAGTGCTGAAAATGGGTTTAACATTACAATTTTTTGTGGCTTTGTGCCCGATTGCACCATTACCAATTGATTCAGGCAAATAGATTGATTCAGGTTGCCAACAACATTGGATAATGGTAATGTAGACATGTGGGGGATACAAAAAATGATTTGATAGTACAGACAGATGGATAGATAAATTTATTGATCACTGGATTTATAAATTGATAAAATAATAGATAAACATATATATATAAATTTTATTAGACATTTAAATATCAAAAATGATACATATGTCAGGCAAAAGCAATTAAGAACAACATAGGCTAAAATAATTATAAAAACATAGAATACACCCCGATAAATCCACAAAGGTTGCATACATACAATACATATACAATACATACATAACATAAAATAGTTGTTTTAAGTTAATACAGGTTCCAGCCACCCAGTTAGTCGAATAATTAAGAAATAGAAATATACACATATTAGTCAATGTTTTTCAGGTCCTGTACTTCAGATATATATATGTATATTGTATAATATTATAAATTTTGTCCATTGACCATTAATTACCAGTTAAGATTATTATTAAATATATAAATATAATAATTACTAAAAAAATTTAGGAGAGTTATCTAGGACATTATAAAAGTAATCTAATGATTTAATTTATTGTTACGCAACCAGTTTTAAAATAACTAATTAAGGAGTCACATCACACATACTGATGTTACATGTTACATATATACAAATAGAGATATGGTAAATAGGTAAATAGACATTTATAACACAATTGTGTGCATCATGTTAAGCATTCATTTACTTCTATTATATACAGAACATTATTTACAAGCATAATCATGTGGATGCAGGAGATATCTGTTTTACACATCGGCTAATTGTAAGAACTTCCCTAGACTAATTAGTAATTCAGGTTCCTTGCATCTCATTATTTCAACAAATTTATTTTTATTATCCAATGACTGAAAGTTACCTATAAACTTAGACGCTGTTAAAAAGAGTTTATGTCGATGGCTTGCATTGCTGGGGCATACAGTCAAGCAATGTATTTCGTCTTCAGGTATATCCAAAGTACACTTTTCACAAATTCTCTCTGGGGCTGGCAATTTTGGCCTCTGATGTCGCCCTGTTTCAATTCTTAAGCTGTGTGAACTAGTTCTATATCTAGCAATTTTGGTTAACATTTTGCGGTTAATTCTTAAGAGAAGGTAGGGTTCTAAACGACAGTCCGTTTTATAGAGTTTATATGTCCTTAGTTTTGGCTGTTGGATGCTATCATTTATTGAGGCGATTAGTTGCGCCTGTTCACCACCGTAAAGCTTAGTTTTAACATTACTAGACACATTTTCAGGGTTTTTAATATCACTGATGTCATATTCAATCTCGCAGCTATTTATTATGAGACATACTCTTCCTAACCAATTCTTTCTGTTACCATTCTTAAGCATGTCTTTTTGGAGGTTTAAGCATCTTTTCAGGATTTTTTCATTGCCCATTCTTTCTAAACGAGACCAATAGTTTACCATTCTCACTTTTTGACGGACATGTAATTGGAATCTACCTGTCTCACCATAAACTGCCAAGGATGGTGTTTGTTTAAAAACCAAAACAGACAGATACCTGTGATAAAGTATAAAGACAGGGGAACGGATAGATATACTGGACCGACAGATATATCTATTGATGAAGATAAATAGAAGGAGGATTCAATAGACCGATAGTCAGATGTAAAGTCATAGCTCAACAGACAAAATAAAATGAAGTCTGCAGGATATTGTAAAGCAGGTACTGGGCTTTACTTGACTGTGAAGCGACTATAGACGAATAAAGTAATTTACTCTCATTTCGATTCAGTCATTGCCATCAGACTGTGTGTGGAATTTTCTCTGCCATACCCCCACTTAACAAATCAAGTTCCCTGAGATCTTGTGTGTACAGGTCACAGGACACCAAAGTTCTTTGACCTGTGCTGCAACCTAGCCCTGCAGTGGGACCTTGTAGGAATGAAATCTCAGTTAAGATGACCTACGGTCCCTTCAATGCAAGAACCACTTAGTTTAGGATGTCCTTTCAAGCCACTTTCCACAAACGTAAGTGATGCAGGTTGGCAGACAGAGCCTGGCCTTTGGACTATTAATGTAATTGTCCACTTCCAAATTGGATTTCACAAGATTAGCAACAGCACTAAAATAACAAGAAAAAACAACTCAAGAAGACTTAGTCCGCCAACTAGCTCTTGTTATTTTCATTAATTTAGTTTTCAACCGAAAAAATGACACTCACCTCTGATTAAGTTTCTAAATATTTGCGATTATCATTTAAGTTACGATCGCTATTTGCTCGCCAATAGAATTACATCTGGTTGTGTATGATACTCTGGCACTTGGAGTGCCACATTTGGAACCCATGTATTGTCCTGTATAGAGTGGTCAACCCATGGTTTAGGCTAAACTGTTTAGCTGCTTTGTGATCAGCAACAGTCTACAACAGAACACCTATATTTAAAACAGACAGCTGTACTCACAGTATTTGCCTAAATTTAATTATATAAAAATTCCAAATCAAATTAAATGGAGACTATTTATTTTTCTATGTTGTTTATTTTGTTAGATGCCTGAAGTTTTAGCCTTCTTTGCTGTAATTTGAGTTTTTCTAAATTGTGACTTTAGTGTTTCCCAAACTGTAACTGACCCTCTGCCAGCTGGTATGCCTATGTGCAAAACTAGATGACCAAAAGTCAGTTCCTTTTCTTTCTCTCCAGGATTCCAGTTTGCATCTGTTTGCATCTATTTTAAGTGTGCCACTTTATGCACCTGCGCTTAACAGATTCAAGCATATTGACATCCAGTTTGTCTTGAGTTTGATCCATCCCCAGCCCAGATTTGTCTACCTGTTTTAGGAAACTGGCTTGCAAGTGTGATAGTATATCACATATTCCATACAGACTGCACTAAAGTTGGTTGATGGTCCAGACACAATGACTTAGATCTTGTTTGGTTTCTTTGTATCCAGACTCTCTTCCTTCAGAAATATGTTTTTAAGCAAAGTTCTTGGCATAAGCCTTTCAAATTCATATATCAATGGACTTAAGGTACATTAGTCAGAAAAACCATGGCAGGAATTACTGCAATTGTTACACAGAAAATACAGTAAAATGTAACAATAAGGAATAATATTATGTGGTGTTCAGTTTTATTCTGTGTGTAGCAAAATTCAATTAATTCTCATGTTTTCAAAAAAGGATATTAGCAAAAATCGCCAACTTTACGACATATATATGTTTGACCCGAAACATTTGTGCGCCTTTACATTCAATTAAATCTGTTTAAATCAACTCTGTATTTGTATTAAATTTAAGAAAGGTCAGTATAGCATATTAAAATTTTAATGAGAACCAGAATAAAATTGTGACTTTAGATCCATGTTCCTCATTCAGTTTTTGTTGGAGTGACTGATAGAAAACACACAAACAAAATCCATCAGGGCAATTGGAAGTTTCCAGAGATTTCACAAGCAGACAGAAAGCCTTCCATCCAGTGATTTCAAGACTAGACAGAGAGTTCTCTCATGCACTAAAGGGCGGTGCAAAGACAGGAAGCCCATGTAAAGCGTCGGCTAGATATCTGATCTCTGATGTACTGAGTGATTGTCAGACTGCTGTTTAGAGCTGCAGCACTTTCAAATGTTAGTCATCCAACTGTTAATTTCTAGTTTTAGCAATATGTAAACAAAAACTAGATATATAGTTGATATATTATTGAATTTCTTCCCTTTTCTATGGAAAAGATTAAATTAACCAGGATCATTTTCTGGGCATACATATTACGTAGTATAACCTCTGTTGTTCTTCAGATATATAATATTATGCCTTATTGCCATGACTCGGAGACTGTCATTAAATGATAATAAAGACTTATACAGTTATAGCGGGGCAGGTATGTAAAAAAATAGTGCATTTATACATAGAAGCATGAAACTTGGTGCACCCTTAAAAAACATCTCTACAAATATAATTGGATAGGGAGCCACCTCAGATTTAGCATAGATGGCTACTGGCAGCCATTTTCCAAAATGGCCGCCAATTCTTCCATTTTGCTGCTTTCTGTGTAGTTCCTATGAATAGAATGAATGCAAATAGTGTTTGTTATTCCTTCTCTAGGTATTCAGAACATTACTGCAACATTTTTAGTAGCCTCAACTATTTTCAGGCTTTCTAGAATCCATTTTGGTAGAATTATCAACTCAAATACTGTATTTTCGCGGTTTTGCGTGGTTTCGCCAATTCTAAATGAATATAAAAATAAGTTGCATATTTGAATTCCTTACAAAAACAGCTTTCAAATGAGTACCCGCATTAATGGGTTTCGTAAATTTGGAGTGGAAATGGAAGAAATGATCATTTTAAGTTTTTTGAGGATTTCGGTTCTGAGGTTCATTTTGACAAAGAATTAACAGAAACTAGTGATGCTACCATTCATTTGAAAGCTCTTCTTACAAGGAATTCAAGTATGTAGTCTATTTAAATATCAATTGAGATTCCATAAAATTATGGAAAACCGCGAAAATGCTGCATTTTCTTCAACAGGTATAACAAAATGGACCCTGACAACCCTAAAATTCCTTAGTTCAACCCAGGAATCAATTGATAGTGTTTTTTTAGATCTTTAGAAGAAATAATGACCACTGTTTTCATATGGTCAAACTGTAGGCACTTCACAGAAAGCAGGAAAATGAGAGAATTGGCCGCCATTTTGGAAAATGGCTGCCGTGGGTCAACCAGGTCAAATCTGAAGTGGCTCCCTATCTAAATTTATTCTTTAAGATGTTTTTAAGCGATGTGCAAGTTTCATGCTTCTATGTATAAATGAAATATTACTCCCCTATTCATGACAAATCTGCCCCGCTATTATATATATGACTGCAAATACTTTATCATCAAACCTGTATTGGTTTCTCAAGTATGTATTGTACTCTGAAACTGTACACATCTTTTTATGGCTTCCCAAATTTGGCAGCCACACGTCTTGTTAAAATTAATAATAGATGTGACATGTCAATGCCTTGTCCCCCAACAAGCAACCTGTTTTAGGCACTGAATCAGTCTGAATGATTGCCATATTTTGTGAGTCAAAACAGGAGATGTCATCTCATTTATCATTTGGCATAACATTTACCAAGGCCATTATGCTGCCTTTTCATTGTCTGCAATATCCGTCATTTGGATTTACTCCTTCCTCTTCTGTTGTCAGCTATTTCCTACTTGTGAAAAACATTGTTATTGATTGAGTTTTGTGTCATGTTTTTAAAAATCAGTTGCTACAATCCTATAAAGAGACTGCTGCAGTACAATTACTCTGTGGAAGCATCTTAACAAGAATTATGTCAAGAATTTCTCTTTTATAGTATTCTCTTTTAAGAGTGAAAATAAGATATTCTGTGGTTTATCATTTGGTGAAAGTAATTCCTTGTCATCCTGTTTTCAATCTTTTATTTTGCATCTAAAGACAACACAAGCTTCAGAAAAAAAAACTTATGTTAATGTAAAGGTTTCGCACTTTTGGTTATGAGAGCTTTGCTTCGTCTCATGTCTCTGCGAACTTTCAATTACCTTAATGGGTTTTTTTCTCATTTCTTGAGCCATTGTATTGAAACTCGAATCAGTCGTCATTTCTTTATGTGCTTTTTTTGTCTGACTGCGCACAGTGTTTTGCAAATGGTTGTTCAGCAGAGGTGATTTGATGCTACCAAAATATCATTAGTTGGTCAGTATAGCAATGGCTGTTCAGACTTTACAAACTGTTGTTTTACTGTGCCACTCTCTCTGGTATGTTATGAAAGTAGTCTTGTCAAGACTGATGCTCCTTGTACATGACATGCAAAGTCGAAACCTCTGTTTATTTTCTATTCCTTAAAATTTAAAAGTCCTCAGAATTCTCTATTTTAAATAGAGATTTTTGAGGACTTTCAGTCCTTTAGTTGATCATGCTCCATTTTCAGGTTTCTAATAACGTACTCCATTACAAAATGCCTTTTCTATTTGATTGATAATGCTCAGAAATTTTAACAATATGACAAATGAGTCAAGGTTGATTATCTCTGATGCAGAGTTTTACTAATAATATGCTTTTTCTTTACAGGTTGGTACTCTTCTTATATCTCCACAACAGTTCAGAAGGCATATGATATATTGACAGATAAGTAAAGCATTTTCTTATTTATATCAACCCCTCACTCATGAAAAATGTATACAGCTAAAACAAATGTTGATATTTATGAGACTGTTGTAAATTTGCTTCACTCCACACTGTATATTCGGAAATTCTGAGTTAGCTCAAATGATTGAGTCAGACGGTTGCACAATTTGTTTGAGCCATGATAGCTTGCTGTTTTGAGTTATGATAATCTTTATGTTGTTATAACTTGCAAACAACAAGCTATCTTGGCTCAAAGAAATTGTGCAACCATCTCACTCAATCAATTAAGCTAACTCAAAATTCAAAATTTACAGTGCAACTTCCAACAAGGAAGCGGATTCTATACTTTTGAAAACACCGTTTAAAATTCCGTCTCATGACCAAGCCAAAACATTACCACAGACTGACAGATTTTCAACTTGGATCTACCTACTCAGGAGGACTAGCCATAAATAGGTTGACACACAAATTGCGTAAAGTATGAAAATGCGTCAGAGGAAATTGTGCCCGGGCATATTGGGAGAAAATTGTTTACAAAACGTGACGTGTTCCAGGGTCCAGTAGACTTTTGCTTGTCATATTAATGTGTGACGTAAATTTGTATTTTCCTTTGTTGGGTCATTTCTATAATGGTACTTTTCTCTGTCATCAATTGAGCCATGTTTAACATTGCCTAATGTCTAATATTTAGCCTATATATATGTGTTTTCCTTAATCAATAGCATGGGCAAATATATACCTGTAGAACGCTTTTTACGTGACTGCAAATGAGTCGTTCAACAGACACGTCTACACTCTACAGGTCTACAGGACTGATTTCAATGTCGGAGTGTTTTAACACGAAGTAGGTGAAAAATTGATTTTGAGCTTGCCAATTTTCAACAGATAAGTAAGCGGGAAGGCACAATATAACTTCAGCTCAGGGTGTAAATGAGGCTTTAAATGAAGCCTTAATGAGTCTTCTGGTGACAGTCTCATCACAACACATCCCTGGACCAATAGGGTAGACTTGCCTTTTCATTACCTACAACCTTATCAAGTCTCATTATCAAGATTATGTCACAGTAATTAACTGCACATTGTGTATTACACCTTGTTAAATACAAATTGAAGGACAGAATCTGGTGTAGGCTCGAGAACAGCCTTTCCATAATATATGATTTATCAGTTATGAAACTTCATTGAATATAAATGAAATTTTTTTTTAAATTACATACTCAAGAACTGATATGATAACTTTGTCCTGATTTTTCTGGTCTATGTTGCTTGTTTTCAAACGGTTTAGCTACTTTTTGCAATTCGCAGATTTACTTCTTGGATTCTATCAGATAGCAACAATGTAGTACAAGCTTATTGTTGCTGATTTTAGTGTGTTGCACATGCGGCTACCCATCAAAACACCCAAAATTTGGCAGTCGCACAACTTGTTAAAATGAATAATATATGAGGATGCCTCGCTCGAGGAGGAACCCCAATTAGCCTGGTAAAAAATTGCCTGTTGTTTATGAAGAGGCAAAACAACAAATATTTTCTCATTAATCATTTAGTGTGAAATTTTCCATGCCATTTCATTCAGTCTTATTGTTGGTGACATTCAGTTGGGGGTTTTCCTCTTTTTTTATCCAAAATTTCCTCTTATTGTCTGGTCAACTGCAATGGCGTACTTTAGATACACTTTGTGGTTTAAACATCAGCCGTACTCTGGCACCTATGCATCAGTACTACTCAATGTACTTATGGTATGTTTGCCGCTTCGATTGAAAATAATCTGTCACAAAGATGAATTTTGCCTATAAATGACAAGATAAATACTCTGTACAAACAATATCGCTACGTGTATGTGTCATGTGTATCCTAAACGGCAGGTCTGTGCTTATTTGCTGATATATATATATATAAAGGCCTATACATGATGTCCTATAGCAGAAATAAATTGTTTTGAAATATTAATTTATATAATGTTGTGTGATGTTATGATGACTGTTAATTGCTGAACAAATGTAGATAATCTTTACCATGCATGACATGTATTCTGTGCTGATCTGGTCCAACAGTTACTATTTGTGGGAAACCAAAAAACATATATATGAATAAAAGCCAGATATACTTGCCAGACTGTGCTGACAATGCTCCTCAAATGTGATAATCCCTTTTTTGGAATTTCATACTTTTCAGATTTGCTTGGTGTGAGAAATTTACCTGACACGTCACATTTATTTGGCATGTCACATGGTCTGCCAAGCAAAGCAGCCAGCTGTCAACTTGTTATCCTATTAGATTTGTGGCTTGGGAAACATATATTCTTTCTTTGGTATTTGCCAGTGTAACACCAAGTTTTTGTGGAACTTTCCACCTTTCTGTTCCTTATTTTAAACAATTGTGGTATGCTATTTGAACTGTATTGAATAGCCATATATGTTTGTTTATTCAATTTGATGGTGAATGGAATGTTTTCTCTCTTTTTTTCCAAATTATATTTCAAATTTTTTATTGCCAAAACAAAACAACAACAAGTAAACAATGATAGCTGAAAGACTTTTTGACATATGTCTTATGTCCTTCAGTAGCTGAAAATTCAAACTCTGTAACTATAGAAATTGAGAATATGACACTTACTAGCCAAGATGAAGCTAAGCTTCTGGGTTTTTATATAGATAGAAATTTAAATTTTGATGTACACGTTAAGCACAAGTGTAGGACAGCCAATACCAAATTGCAGGCGCTGAGAAGATTGTGTAAATATCTCACAAAAGACTGTAAGTTAGCTATAGTAAGAAGTTTTATTGTATCAAACTTTGTGTACTGTTCGCCATTATTACACTTCAGTGGAAAATTAAGTAGATCTAAGATGGAAAAAATTCAATACAGAAGTCTACGACTTACTTTTGATGACTACACATCAAGCTATCAAGAATTGTTAGAAAAAGCTAGAATGTGCTCTGTAGAATTACTACGAGAAAAAACAATAGCAACAGAAATGTTTAAATGTTTGCATGGTCTCGGACCGAGCTACTTGAAAGAACTGTTTGTAATTAACAAACATAACTCGAGGAGAGGCCCAACCTTCAAGATACCGAGAACACGGACCACACGGTTTGGACTACACTCGCTGAGGTATAAAGGACCTCAAATATGGAACGAGTTAAAAAAAGAGACTAAAGAGAAAGAGACTCTGCAGCATTTCAAAAATGCACTTCTTGATTATAAAGGGACTGTCTGCAAGTGCAGACAATGCACTATAAAAGACTATGTCATTATGACATCAATTTTAATAGACAAGTTTACCCTACCACTGTTATTCTTATTAATTTTATATTTCTATACTTTTATCAATTGAGTTTGTTTGGACTGCTCGGTAAATAGCTTTACAGCTAATGTTTACTTTGTACATCTGAGTATAAATAAATATTTGAATCTTGAATCTTGAATCTTGAATCATAGATTAATGATATATTTCAGATTTGAATGTAATATTCATCTGTTTGATGTTATGTTTAACAAAATCTTACATTATTCTGTATTCTTTCTGTCAAATAAGAAATTAATTTTCCCTGTTTGTCCAACCAAGTGCTCAAAACTGCATTTGACATTTACAGTTCTCTGATATCAGACATGATGCATACATTTGATGATATTTTGATCTTTGTCAAAAGTTAAAACAATGGCATGTGGTTTCTGAGGCGTGATCAGCAAATTTCCGTGTCAACGTACTTTTTGTTATTTCTCTTTACCAAATGAAGAATATACATTTTTCATCTACCTGTATGTCAAATGTCGATATTATGAACATTTGGAAAGCATTTTAAAAACAAATACATGCTTTTGTTAGAACTTCTTGCAAATTCGGATCGGACATTTGCTTTAACTTACTTCTAAGGTATATCGAAAAAAATCAAGTAGATCCCAGCACCCGGCCAGTGGTATTACTATGGGATGCTAATAAGCTGGGACAGTGCTTTTTTCTAGTTCTCAAAACCAGATATTACATCTAGTACCACAAATGCATCTTTCCTCATTTCCAGATTATTATTGTCAAACAGGAGATTCAATAGTTCTTCACCTCGCTGCGGTGTCCTTCTGTCCCAATTACCCACAGAGTACATAAAATACAGGATGTAAAGCCCTTAATCATCCATTGATCCAACAACGTATTTTGGCCCAGTCTCACTGAACACAAAATTTAGCTCCCCTTGAGCCTTTTAATCGAAAAAAAAAGAAGGGAACAGAGAAAACAGGACATAAAGCGTAGTCAGTGAACTTAATAATAGTTAAGGTTTCTATTGTATTTTAAGAATCTGTCAACTCGTATAGCTATCTGATATAACAATAACATAATTTCACACCTAGTTACCATGATGTGCACCGTAGAGGGGGTTTTAACTCGTATTGCTCCCAACAAAGTTAATGGACCCTAAAATATGCTGTTTAGAAAGTTATTAAATCTGGATCAGGAAATTTAGGTAAGCATTGCCCACTCCTGCTTACGGTACGTGTACTGAATCTATGAGTTTATAATTACTCAAATGAAATAAGTAATATATCTTACTCAAAGTTACAAAGTGTAGTTAGAACTGCCACTGAGACTACCTCAGGGTTCTAATTTAGCACAAATTGGAAGTCCAAATATCATAGTTTTTTTTTCTTACTAAGAAATCAATAACAGAAAAATAGGAGTGAATCTGCTCATTTGTAAAATGGAAACAATAAAACATGCAGCAAGGATTGACATGACTTGAAGACAAAACAACCATCTGTCTGATACACTGAGTTTGATATGCCCTGGGGAGTAGCCCCATTTCAAGTGGAAACTTTGCACTAATTTGCACAATATCAATATTGTCTTCACTTTATTGCCTTCACATATATATGAACTGAGGAAGAAAGACATGTTTTCATGTTGTTCGGAAATATATATGAAAGATTTATATGTCCTAGTTTAAAAAAAAAAACCTCATAAGTTGTTATTTGCAGAAATGAGCTTTTATTTGGTAGACAGTTTTAAACTGTTTTTATGATCAGAATGTGTTACATTCAGCCTGAATTTGAAATACTTGCATTGGGTTCTATGTTATGACACTGTGAGGCAACTGAAGACAAAGTAATTTACTCTCATTTAGATTCAGGCTTTGCCATCAGACTGTGTGTGGAATTTTCTCTGCTATTCCCCACTTAACAAATCAAATTCTCTGAGGTCTTGTTTGTACAGGTCACAGGACACCAAAGTTCTTTGACCTGTGCTGTAACCTAGCCCTACAGTGGGACCTCGTAGGAATTACATTCCAGTTAAGATGACCAACGGTCCCTTCAATGCAAGAACCACTTAGTTTAGGATGTCCTTTTAAACCACTATCCACAAACATAAGTGATACAAGGTTGCAGACAGAGCCTGGCCTTTGGACTATTAATTTAATTTTCCATTTTCAAATTGGATCTCACTAGAAATGCAGCAATGATAGAAATTACAAAAATTTCTCTAGAAGTTGACTCCTTTTTGTTATTTCTGCTCATTTATTTTTCAACCAAACAACAGGCACCTACATGTGATTAACTTTCTATGTATTTCTTCCAGCTTTCGAAGTGAACACTTGCCAGTCTTGACTGCCATAAAACAAACATCTTGTGCCGGATTGTACAGACACTTTTAAAATACTGGTCACTCTAAAGTGTTTAACTTCTATAAATTATCTTCTAACCAGGTTATTGGCAAAACATTTTGCCAGGCTGTAACATAGGTGCAGTTAATTAAAACCAGTTGTCTAACTGATATTCGACATTTGATATCAATAATATGACTTGACCACTTTAGCGTAATAGCGTTGATACAGTCCAGTACTCGTAATGAATTAATATACTTCAAATTTTTAAAAATTTATACCATATTCAAACCAATGGATTATCTACAAAGAGTGGTTGAACCATGATTTGGTTGATTTTTTAAATAAATAAACAGTGTAAAACTGTTAAAGGGAGAGCAAATATAGCCTGAGCGCCTTGTACCTGAATTGCAATGCATCCTCATTGTCAATGGTTAATGACCAAAATTTAGTGGTGATTAAAACATCTGTAACAGATTCTACCATGTTGACATCCAATAGTTGAATGTTATCAGACTTCAGTCTAGATTTGTCTGCCTGTACTGGGAGTCTGGTTTGTTAGTTTGATAGGATATCATATGTTTCACAGAGGATGAAGTGAAGTTGGTGAATGGTCTAGACACATTGACTTAGATCTTGTTTGGTTTCTTTTGCAACCAGACTCTCTTCCTTCAAAGTTCTGTTTTCAGCAAAGGCTTGGCATCAGCATTTCATATTCATATCAATGGACTTAAAAAGTACATTACTCAGAAAAGCCATGGCTGGAATTACTGATGTTGAACAGAAGACAAGGAGATCTTTGCTTGATTATGTGCTAGTATATATTTCAAATATTTTTATATGAGATCTTAATTCTAAATCATACGAAATATAGTTAATGATTAATGGTAAACTAATGGAAACAGTCAGTCTGACTAAAAGTGCATGTTCACTTAAGGTCAAAAAGAGTTTTAACTAGAGGGTGAATGATATAGCCAGAGTATATTTACCTGAAAAGTAACAATAAATCTAAAAACTGAAAGTAAGCAAACTTTTCTTAAAGTGTAAGCGATATTAGTCTTGATGACAGCTTTAAATTTTATCCAAGGTAAACATTTATGAACATTTATATAGTATCATCTCCAGCTGTTCCGCTGAAGGTTTTTGCCTGCATGGGTTCAAACCCCCGGTGGGAGACCCACAATTTTCAGAGTATCTTCAAGAGCAAAATCCCAGCTGGATGTCATTCGGATGAGACGTTAAATTGGCGGCCCCTGGTACCAGTATCTATGTTGGGCAAGTAAAAGATCCCTCACCTGGGGTAAATGTGTAACATGTTGAGGACTCCGCTCTCTCTCCCATCTCATCAATAAACCCTCATGAGCGCCCAGAACTGGGCTTAGAGAGGGCTGCACTTACCATATCTATCTATCTATCTATCCATCTATTTCTCCATGCATTGATTTTCCACTCGGTTTGCTCAACACTACCACAATGTATTACAAGCTGGTATTGCTGTTGATCGTAGCTTGTTGCCGCTGTTAACAGTTTACACACATGTGGCTACCCACCAAAACACCACAAAGTTGGCAGTGGCACATCTTGTTAAAATGAATAATATATGAGGAAACCTTGCTCTGCGAAGAACCCCAATTAGGCTGGTAAAAAATTGCCTCGTGTTTTTGAAGAGGCCACACAACACACACTTTTTTCTCATTTATCATTCGGTGTTAAATTATTCCATGCCATCAGATAGTCTTTTTATTGTTTGTAAGATTCCATTCAGGGTTTTTTTTCTTTCTTCGTTATCAGGGACTGCCTATTTCTTGTATGGTCGCTTTGAAGCATCTGCTGTTTTTTCTGTTGCTTTCCTAAATATTTTTTTCTGAACAGTTTTACTGCTGACTTCTTCTTCTTCTGTTGCGTGCTTGTATACCCTGGATCGCCGGGTAACATACTCCGAAATACACAATAAGATTGGTTGATGATTATGTTGCTGTTGACTGAAAACATTGGGTTATACACGAAAATATAAATGTAATGTCTCTGTGCCCTTCTCTCTACTTCTTGGTTGAAACATCAGCACTGTCACTTATTAAAGTGAAACTAACATATATTATTATGTAACCTTTGTTTAAGAGCAAATAAATATCTTTGTGTCAGAATGTTTCAGTTTGAGCACTCAATATATATATACTTTGTCCTAGTCATCTGATTGCTATTCAAATTCAAAACATTCTGTCACAATGATATATTTTGATGTATCTATATGCCACCTGAGGTATGGTTCTATCTTCATATGCTCATGAACAAGATATCATATAGCGGATATTAGTGAATGTTTAATATTCACATTTATATATCTTGTATGATAATATGATGATCCACAATTTCCAGACAAATATGGATAATCTCAGCCATGAAATATGTACCACCATTTAGGGGACATAAAAAACATTTGGATGAAAGCCCAATATATGAGCGGGCAAAGCTCCTTATGCGATAATCCCATTTTATGGAATTGCGTACTTGTCAGATTTGCTTTGCGTGACAGATTTACCTGGCATGCCATATATTTATTTGCCATGGTACATGGTCTGCCAAGCATAGCTGCCAGCTGTCGACTTGTCATCATATTACATTTGAGGCTTGGGATACATTTCTTCTTCTTTTTTTTATATTTGCCAGAGGAGTGCCCAGTTCCTTATTTGGTTTGTGAAATATTTACAATGGTGGTGTTATAATATTATATTTGAAATGTATTTGAATTGCCGTACAATAATATTATGTTTATTCATTCAATTTAAAGGTATTCAATGGAAATATGCAGGTAAAACGTATACTGCAGCCAAATTATTTTGTCAAGAGCATTTATCAGTCTTGTGAAAAATGAATTGTGAAAAGCAGCAAAAATAATGTATTTCAGTGGCATCATGATGAATACATTTGCTTGCCTGCAAAATTACCAGACCTGTAAACTGCTGGTAATTCTGTTTTATGGGCTATAATCTATGTTGAACACAAAAACAAGATATTTGGATTGACGCGCTTCATTCCAATATTTCATAAATACAATGATGAGTTAATAAATTGTGTCTGCATAAATTAATGACAATATTATAGATGAATAGACAGACAGACGTGTGTTATGATACATGTAGATACAGTTTACAAGAATGTCAGATACTGTGTGAACTGAGAACGCAGCTTATTTCATGGCATGGGAACCTTGGGCAATGTTCCGCTTGTCTCTGCCCATGGGCGCCGTACTATGGCTGCCCTGAGCTGTATCATTGTGGAACGCTCACCACGAATTTTTTGCCTGCATTGCAGTGCATGACTGATAGTATATACAATACAATATCAAAAGACCCTTTACTGTACATAGCTATTGTGATTTAGATACATGATACCAAAATGTAACTTGTTTTTAGCCATACAATCCTATTCCAATATCAATCTCTTATTGTTGTGAAGGAAATGTTCAGTGTACCTTTATGAGCAAAGTCCCAGCTGGATGTCTTTCGGATGAGACATTAAATTGGCGACCCCTTGTATCAGTGTCTATGCTGGACAAGTAAAAAGATCCCTCACATGGGGTAAATGTGTAATGTGTTGAGGACTCCTGTTCTCTCTCTCATCTCATCAATCAACCCTTGTGAGCGCCCAGAACTGGGCTTAGAGGGCTGCACTTACCATATATATATATCTATATATCTATCTATAGGAAACTAGGCGACACCACAAAACAAAAGTAAATTTGTTTAGACATGGCACATAACTGAAAGCATTTGATTAAATATAGTGGAAGTACAGGGTTCATTGGGGTTTGTTTCCTTCTTGTCCACTTGTTTCCTTCTTGCCCAAGTATAAACATGTTTGAGTTGTTATTCAACATGAATTTTGTCCTTACACCTGTACTTTTGATACCATATGAGATATCTGCATGGGAATATTTACAGAATGATGTTAGAGAGGAGAATCTAGAATTCTCCATTTTAATAAATTCAATAGCTTTTTAGTGTCAAAAAGTTCAAAACAAAACCCAGCCAAGAAACAAAGTTTAATGAAGATTAAACACAAAGATGGAACACAAGAATGTAACATGCAGTGTGGCTGCTATAATAGGAAGAACTGTCTTTCTCCTACACATTTGCGTCAAGAAAGCAAAAATATTCTTATCTTGCAACTTTAAAAGTTATACTTTTTTACATTTCATGTCGTTTCTTCGATTTTTGTTGCAAAATCAGACCTAAATACTAAATCTTTGAACTCAGGCAAATATTATTCTATTGAATAGAATATTTTCCCTATTTGTGCGAAGGTTATGTTTGTTTTGTCAATAGGTTGTTGCCAACATAATCCTAATTGTTTCAGAAGCAAAATATGTAATTTTGGTGGTGAAAATGGTTTGCAGATGCATTGAGCACTTCCCCTACTTTTCCAACTGATATCTTGTATTTTAGTGATATTTATCATTATCTGACAGACTGACATCTTGTTTGCTGGTGGATTGATGGCTTCGCTTACTCATATTGGATGTTGTTTCCTTCTTTGCCACAAGCAAACTTTGCCTCACATCAGTGTACAGTGCTCCCTGGGTTATAAGACTGACCCTTCTGTGGTCATGAAGTGGTCTCTCCTGGGGGTAGCAGTCACAAGTCCATAGACATATCTGTATGTTCAAGCGCTAAGCGAACATCGGAAAAAAAAAGCAACTCTATTTGACTTAAGGGCAGCACGACCTAAGTGTCAGATGCGCAGAATTCAATATAGCCTGGGGAATAGCCCCATTTCAAGTGGAAACTCTGCACTAATTTGCACAATATCAATGTTGTCCCCACTTTATTGCCTTCATATATGAACCGAAGAGAAAAAAAAACTTTCATACTGTTTAGAGCACTTGTTCATTTATTGGCTGAGCATTGTAACAAAATGTTGGTTCAAAAATGTATCAACTAGTAGTGTACATGTCCATCTTTCAACAGTACAACATTGACTTTCAATGTAGAACCATAAAAATTGATTATTAATTACAATGCGTTGAATTAACAGGGACATTATTATTAATTCAAGACAGATACAGAATTTTTTTTACAGATACATAGATAGACAGTCTTATCAAAAGATACACTTACTACAGATAGTTAAGGAACTCTCGTGACCCCATAAGTCATTACTACATGCTGCTTCCAAGGGTGGAGAAGAATTGCAGAAATATTGGTAGAAATGATTAAAAAGCGATAAACATTTTAATCTAGAGCTAGATAACCATCATGGTCAACACTACATCAGGCATAAAATGTTCGGACTTGCTGGTCAGTGAAATAATTCCTCCACTTCCCACTTAACAAATCAAGTTCCCTGTGATCTTGTATGTACAGGTCATAGTTCTTTGACCTGTGCTGCAACCTAGCCCTGCAGTGGGACCTTGTGGGAATTACATCTCAAGTAAGATGGCCAATGGTGCCTTCAAAGCAAGAACCACTTAGGTTAGGATGTCCTCTGAAGATTTCATTGGCAAACATACTAAGTAAGCAATGCAGATAAAGCCTAGTCTTTGGACTGTTAATGTAATGTAATGTTAATGTAATTGTCCACTTCCAACTTGGAAGACAAGAGAAAAGTGCCAATGAAGAACTGTTTCGCTCTGAAATACGATATAGACTTCAGTTGCCTTTCTGAGTCTATGGATTTTCTATAATAGACTAATAAAGACTTACATGTGTTCAATCCTATTAGCAGTTTTGCTGACATACCAAACTACACCTATTTTTGATAAAGATAGGTAGTAGAAGCAACATCACCTGATTTCTATTTGATGTAATACATGCAATGAATTGAGAGAGAGCGGTTGTAACTTGTATCAGCAGGCACAAAATTGAATTGGAGCAGTAACTTGAGTGCTGTAAGCAGTCAAGATTATATTGCAGCGACGAGAGGAAGTCCCTCAAATACCCATTTGGCAATTGAAGATTCTCAGGGACTTCTTAATTGCTAGTATGGTATTCTCAGAAACAATTTCAGTGCACTAAGCATCACTTCACAAGGAAGAACTTTATGACTTGTCTGACTGTAACTTCATTTTCACACAATGATTTTTCTACAGCTGGATAGAAATACGGCAATGTAATGTTGAAGAAAGTTGCTATCTTGTGGTTTTACTACTTATGTCAGTTCCACTTTTCAGAAGTATGTCATAAGCCTACTCAGGGAACTGCTTTGCGAAGAGAGATGCTAGTCCAGGCAGGGCCCCGAAAGTAATTACAGACCATTCTGACAGCCATATTCACAGAAGTACCTGAAGGGAATGGCTAAAGTGACTCTTTTCAAGTGCTTCAAAATGACAGGCACACAGGCAGCTCTACTTTAAGGTTGGCATCTTGACATGCTGTTCAGACACTTACTCTGTCAACTTAAGTTGTGCAATGAAGATGACTGATTTTTCAAACATATATTAGCATTAAATCATCTATCACACAGAAAAAATTAATCGATCGTTCTGACAATTGTGGAATAAACTTAATTTTGTCATTTCAACCAATGTGGTGTGTCCTATGATTAAACAGCCTTTCTCTTTTTGCTTAACTTACAAATATTTGATTTTTATTATTCTTCTGTACCTGCATTCTCATTTTTTCTCATGCAAAGTCCATTGACTAATTTCTCGTAATCTTGACGTAAGATTCATCGTTGTTGCTCCTTGCCTGCTGTTACCTTTAGCCTAACACACACGTGACTGCCGAACAAGCACCCACATAATTGGCAGACACAAATCTTGTTAAAATGAATGATACATGAGGATGTCTTGCTCCACGAAGAACCCAATTACTCTGATAAAAAGAAACAACTTGCATGGTGGCTAGAGAGCCGAAAAAACAGACATTCTCTCATTTATCATTCAGTGTTAAATTTGCCAATATCATTATGTTCAGTCTTTTTATTGCTAGCAAAATTTCCTTGATTCAGAAGTTTCCTTCTCATTCTTTGTCAGGCACTTCCTTTTCCTTTTCCAAAGCTTGTCAGACATCGGCTTCATTAAGAATTTTTAGTGAATAATAAGAATTTTTAGTTAGTATCCTGTAACCATTCAGTTTTGTCCTAAAGTTTATTTTCTCAAATATTGCTTAAACATCAAAGAAACTCTATTATTAAATTTTCGCTTGTATTTCAACATATTATTGAGACACAATGTGATGCAAGATTCATTGTTGTTGCTACTTTTAAACTAACGCACAACACAAATTTGGCAGTCACACACCTTGTTAAAATGAATAATACATGAGGATGTCTTACTCCAAGAAGAAACCAATTACTCTGGTGAAGAAAATGTTTGTATGGTGGCTTGACAGCCCGAAGAACAGACATTTTCTCATTTATCATTCAGTGTTAAATTCTCCCATGTCATTATGTTCAGTCTTTTATTGCTTGCAAAATTTCCTCAATTTAGCTGTTTCCTTTTCATTCTTTGTTGTTAGGGACTTCCTTTTCCTTGTTCAAAATTGTCAGTTAATATCCTGTAACCATTCAGTGTTGTCCTTAAATTCATTTTCCGAGAAATGTTGCTGAAAGATCAAAGAAACACTTTTGTTTAATTTTCGATTGTGTTTTCAGTTCCTTTCTAGTAGCACCTCGCATAGCATAAGACCAAATAAAAAGTGTATGAGACGACCTTCACAACCTCATCAGTGTGAAAGCCATTGTGGTCAACACCGCAGTGGATTGCATTAAATCAATTCAATATAAAACAGGAATTCACAGAACAGTAATCATTTGCCTAACAACAACACTCCCCAATCGCCATCATTGAAATTCAATTTTTTTACTAGGGATTTCTTAGAGAATATAGCAGTGTAATAGTGAAGGAAGTCTCTGCTTTTGGTTTGATACAACTAGATATACCAGAACCACATTTCAGAAATATGTTAAAAGCTTAGCTGCACAGGGAACCTCCTTGCAGAAGAAAGATGCTTGTCCATGCAGGATGCCTCAAAGTAATAACAGACCATTCTGACAGACATATTCACAGGAGCACCTGAAGGGAATAGCTAAAGTGACTTGTTCCAAACTCTTTAAAATGACAAAGCTATGTTGATCTTGCTTCTAGGCTCTGCATCATAACAAAGTAGTAAACATATTAGCCAGTGCTAGGCTTGTGGAACAAAGAAGAAAAGTAACCCACGCGACATTAATTTTAACTTAATGAACTACGGTTCTGTGCGTTTACGAGGGTTGATTGATGAGACGGGATAGAGTGAGTAGGAGTCCTCAACATGTTACAAGTGATAATACAGACAATTTTTTACCTGAGTAATTGGGTTCAAGACATTCTCATGTATTATTCATTTTAACAAGATGTGCGACTGCCAAATTTGTGAGTGTTTCCTTGGTAGCCACTTGCATGTTAGGTTAAAAGTAGGAAAAGGCATGGATCAACAACAATCTTACATCAAGATTGTAGGAAAGAAGTCAAAAGAAAAACAATCGAGAAAGATAAGAATGAAGGCCAAAAAATAAATTTGTTAAGTTGAACAAAACAAAAAATGTGGTTAGTCATTGGATGTGCTACATCTATTGAAATGCAGAAATATGGATGATTCCACCATTGTTAGATTTATTTGTTCCTAACAAATAATATTATATTATGATAGAGAGTTTAATGCCGATATGGGTGAGAAATGTGTGCCATCTTTATTGCACAACTACAGTTGATTGAGTAAGTGCCTGTATGGAATTGTAAGATGCCGACCAGTGACCATAAAGTAAAGCTGTCATTTTGAAGAGATTGGAACAAGTCACTTTAGCGACTCCCTTCTGGTGCTCCTGTGAATATGGCTGTCAGAATGGTCCGTAATTACTCTAGGCACTCTGTGCGACCAAGCAGCTCTCTCCTCCATTTCTTCAGAATATGGTCACAGAATAAGTTTGGCCTGGAGCAGGGCAAGTAACGGAGAAACACTTTTTCAGTCTGCTATACCTCAGTATACCAAAACCACGACAATGTCATTGAATTAGAACTTTCAGGATGAAGAAACTTGCAGTCAAAAAACGACGAGTACTTATATTCAACTGTTTTTGGCCATCAATTACCTCACAACAGGCCCCTGCATTGTCCATTGAATTGAAATGATAGTCTGTTAGTCATTGAGTGACTTGTGACCTGATTGATTAGTGCCTTGACGTGTCAGTGACATTCTGTAAGCAACCTCATGTGTTGGCTACATGTAATTTTAACATATCAGGCTACATCACCTTCAAGGAAGTTAGTACTTCAGATCTATCTTTCACATCACTGCAGCAGGTGATGGCTCTTCCAAAAAATGACTCAGTACATCAGATTTCTAAATTCTAAAAGATACTTCCTTTGCACCTAGCCTTTGTGAGGACTGCATCTCCCGGAACTTTCAATTACCATAATGGGTTTTTTTTTCTATCAGACTCTGCAATGAAGCCTGATTCTGATATAAATTTTTTGGTTTTGTCTGTTCTTATCAACAGTCCCCATTGAACTAAACGGCAAGGCAACTGAGATTATTATTCAGTGGTCCCTGTGTTATAAGACCCCTGTTGTAAGACCACCTTGCCTTATTCGACCCCTTCCCCCACACTAAGTAGTATTTTGAGTGCATTTTACACACCGGCGAGAGACTGCACCCAGATGAGAGACTGCTGCATGCCTGCAGAAGGGTCGGTCTTATAACACAAGGACCACTGTTTATGATTATGTATATAATTATAGTTATGACACTTGCCACTCATTCAAGGAGGAGGTACTTTTGCTCAGTTGGTAGCATTGTGGGTTTCCAATTGCTGGGTTCCAGGTTCACTTCCTGCTCTGGCGCAGCTCTGACAAGTACACAAGTCGAATGTGAAATTAAATGCCACTGGAAAAAAAAAAGCAACTCTGTTTGACTTTAAGGCAGCACGACCTAAGTGTCAGATGCGCAGAATTCAATATTGCCTGTGGAATAGCCCAATAATTATCAAGTGGAAACTCTGCACTAATTTGCACAATATCAATTTTGTCCCCACTTTATTGCCTTCATATATGTGAACTGAAGAGAAAAAAAAAGACTTATTTTAATACTGTTTGGACTGCGTATTCACTGGCTGAGAGTTACTTGTTCCAAAATTTCACAACTAGTAATGTCCAGGCTTCATCAGTATAACATTGACATTCAAGTGTAGAATAATAAAATTTGATTAATTACAACGCTTTGTGAAAGGTTAAATAAATGGGGACATTATAATTAATTAAGGACAGAATCAGATACATATCAAAAGATACACTTGCTACAGATAAAGATGCATGTACAGATACATGCTGCTGGAGTGGAGAAGAGTTGCAGATAAATGAGTAGAAATGATCAAAAATCTATAGACATTTTAATCTAGAGCTGGATAACCATTATGGTCAACACTACATCAGGCATAAAATGTTCGACTTGCTGGTCAGTGAAATAATTTCTGCACTTCCCACTTAACAAATCAAGTTCAGTGAGATCTTGTATGTACAGGTCATAGGACATGGAAGTTCTTTGACCTGTCCTGCAACCTGGCCCTGTAGTGGGACCTTGTGAGAATTAAATCTCAAGTAAGATGACCAATGGTCCCTTCAAAGCAAGAACCACTTAGTTTAGGATGTCCTCTAACGACAACATCCACTCTCCACAAACGTACTTAGTATGTGATGCAGAAAAAGCCTAGTCTATGGACTGTTAATGTAATTGTACACTTCCAAATTGGAAGACATAAGAAAAGTGTCAATGAAAAACTGTTTTGCTGTGAAATACAATGTAGACTTCAGTTGCCTTTTGAGTCTATTGATTTTCTATAATACTTTCAGGTTTTTCTTGACCAATAATCCTTGATGTCACAAGTGTGTTTGTGTGATATTGAAAAATGTGCATGTTTTCAATCCTATGATACATGTAGGTAGTAGAAGCTACATTACCTGATTTCTATTTGATGTATACATGCAAAGAATTGAGGGAAAGCTGTTGTATAACTTGTATCAGCAAGAAGAAAATTGAACTGGAGCAGTAACTTGAGTGCTGTAAGCAGTCAAGATTATATTACAGCGATGAGAGGAAGTCCCGCAAATACCCATTTGGCAATTGAAGATTCTCAGGGACTTCTGAGTTCCTAATATGGGATTCCCAGAAACAATTTCAATGCATTAAGTATCATTTCTCAAGGAAGAACTTTATGACTTGTCTGACAATAACTTCATTTTCACTCAATGTTTTTTCTACACAGCTGGATAGAAATATGGCAATATAATGTCGAAGAAAATTGCCTTCTTCTGGTTTTACCACTTAGGCCAGCACCATTTTTCAAAAATATGTCATAAGCCTACTCAGAGAACTGCTTTGCGGAGAGAGATGCTTGTCCAGGCAGAGCCCTGAAAGTAATTACAGACCATTCTGACAGCCATATTCACAGAAGCACCTGAAGGGAATGGCTAAAGTGACTCTTTTTAAGTGCTTTAATATGACACACACACAGGCAGCTCTACTTTAAGGATGGCATCTTGAAATGCTGTACAGACACTTACTTTGTCAACTTAAGTTGTGCAATGAAGATGATAGATTTTCTCACCTATATTAGCATTGAGTTATCTATCATCCAGAATGAATCTATCGATCGTTCTGACAATTGTGGAATAACAACTTAATTTATGCATTTCAACAGATGAAGCATGTCCTATGATTGTACAACCTTTCTATTTCTCTTAACTTTAATTTTTTTATTATTCGTCTTTACCCGCATTCTCATTTTTCCTCTATTGATTTCTTTCTCATAATCTTGATCAATGTAATATTCACTGTTGTTGCTCCTAGCAGCCTCTTGTTGCATTTAACATGCATGTGGCTGCCCAACAAACACTCACGTAATTGTCAGTCACACATCTTGTTAAAATGAATAATGTATCTGGAATCAAGAATGGATGTCTTGCTTCACGAAAAACCCAATTACTCTGATAAAAAAAGCTTGCATGGTTTCTTGAGAGCTGAAAGAACAGACATTCTCTCATTTATCATTCAGTGTTAAATTCTCCCATGTCATTATGTTAGGTCTTTTTATTGCAAAATTTCCTCGATTCAGATGTTTCCTTCTCATTCTTTGTCAGGGACTTCCTTTTCCGTTTCCAAAGCTTGTCAGACATCGGCTTCATTAAGAATTTTTAGTTAATTATAAGAATTTTTAGTTAATATCCTGTAACCATTCAGTTTTGTCCTAAAGTTGATTTTCTCAAATATTGCTTAAACATCAAAGAAACTCTCTTGTTAAATTTTCGCTTGTATTTCAACATATTATTGAGACACAATGTGATGCAAGATTCATTGTTGTTGCTACTTTTAAACTAACGCACAACACAAATTTGGCAGTCACACACCTTTAGCGGGGCAGGTATGTAAAAAAATAGTGCATTTATACATAGAAGCATAAAACTTGGCGCACACTTAAAAAACATCTAAACAAACATATTTGGATAGGGAGCCACTTAAGATTTAGCTTAGGTGGCTACTGGCAGCCATTTTCCAAAATGGCGGTCAATTCTTCCATTTTGCTGCTTTCTGTGTAATTCCTACAAATAGAATACATGTAAATATTGTTTTTTATTGTTTCTCTAGGTATTCAGTATATTACTATAACATTTTTTGGTAGCCTGGACTTTACTCAGACTTGTTGGAATCCTTTTTGTTAGAAATATTGATTCAAACACTGGATTTCGCGGTTACGCATGGTTACGCCAATCAATTCTTTATAAATCTCAAAATAAGTTACATATTTGAATTCCTTGCAAAAAAAGCCTTCAAATGAGTACCCGCATCAATGGGTTTCGTAAATTTGGTACGAATATTGAAAAAAATGAAAATGCATTTCTTTTTGAAGATTTAGATTTTTATGTAATTTTGACAAAGAATTCACGGAAACTATTAATGCGGCCATTCATTTGAAAGCTCTTCTTACAAGGAATTCAAATATTTAGTATATTTTAAAATCAATTGAGATTCCATGAAATTATGGAAAACCGCGAAAATGATACATTTTCTTCAACAGTTCTAACAAAATGGACTCGACTACTCTAAAATTCCTCAGTTCAATCCAGGAATCAATTGATAATGTTTTTTGGATCTGTAAAAGGAATAATGAACATTGTTTTCATACTTTCAAACTATAGGCACTTCACAGAAAGCAGGAAAATACGATAATTAACCGCCATTTTGGAAAATGGCTGCCATGGGTCAACCAGGTCAAATCTGAAGTGGCTCCCTATCTAAATATTTTCTTTAAGACATTTTTTAACTGTGTGCCAAGTTTCATGCTTCTATGTATAAATGCACTATCATTGCCCTATTCATAACAAATCTGCCCCGCTACTTGTTAAAATGAAAAATACATGAGGATGTCTTACTCCAAGAAGAAACCAATTACTCTGGTACAGAAAATGTTTATATGGTGGATTGAGCACCCAAAGAACAGACGTCTTCTCATTGATCATTCAGTGTTAAATTCCCCCATGTCATTATGTCCAGTCTTTTTATTGCTTGCAAAATTTCCTTTTCATTCTTTGTTGTTGGGGACTTCCTTTTCCTTGTTCAAAAGTTTGAGTTTATATCCTGTAACAATTCATTGCTGCCTTTAAATTCATTTTCTGAGAAATGTTGCTGAAAGATTAAAGAAACACTCCTGCTTAATTTTCAATTGTATTTCAGTTCCTTTCTTGTAGCACCTCGCATAGCATACATAAGACCAAGTAAAAAGTGTATGAGACAACCTTCACAGCCTCACCAGTGTGAAAGACATTGCGGTCAACACTGCGATAACTACTTACATCATGAGTAGCCTGGATTTATGTTTCAGTGACTAACAGAACACCATTAAATTCCCATTTGGTTTGATTGAGGTGTACTTTCACTTGTGAATGGTTAAGATGTGACTCAAAGGAACAATTTCAATCATGGAAATTAATTTTTTTACTGGGGATTTCTTAGAGAATACAGCAATATACATAGCAATATACATTTGTGATAGTGAAGGAAATCTTTACTTTTCATTTGATATAACTATATACTAGAACCACATTTCAGAAATATGTTAAGAGCCTAGCCACTCAAGGAACTGCCTTGCAGAAGAAAGATTTCTGTCCAGGGTGCCCGAAAGTAATTACAGACCATTCTGACAACCACATTCGCAGAAGCACCTGAAGGGAATGGCCAAAGTGACTCTCTTCAAATGTTTCAAAATGGCAGACAGGCAGCTCTACTTTGAAGTCAGCTTCTTAAAAATGCTATACAGATACTTACTATGTCAACTGAAAATGTGCAATGAAGATTGCACACTTTCCACACCTGTTCATTAAATCATCTATCATAAGGAATGAATCAGTGAATTGGTCGGACTATTGTGGAATTAAGGTGTATTTCTGCATTTCAATTGATGTAGCATATCCAATGCTTAACCACCTTTTCAGTCTTCGTTTAACTTACCAAAAGTTGATCTCATTATTCATTTTTGGCCTTTATTCTTATCTTTTCTTCATTTTTAACAATCTTGATGTAAGATTCATTGTTTTTACTACTTGCTTGCTGCTACTTTTAACCTAACACATGTCACAAATTTGGCAGTCACACGCCTTGTTAAAATGAATAATACATGAGGATGTCTTACTCCAAGAAGGGACCAATTACTCTGGTCGAGAAAATGTTTGTATGGTGGCTTGAGAGCCAACAGAACAGACTTTTTCTCATTTATCATTCAGTGTTAAATTCCCCCCATGTCATTAGGTTCAGTCTTTTTATTGCTTGCAATATTTCCTCGATTCAGGTGTTTCCCTTTTCATTCTTTGTTGTTAGGGACTTCTTTTTCCTTGTTAACGATTTTTAGTTAATATCCTGTAACCATCAGGGACTTCCTTTTCCTTTTCCAAAGCTTGTCAGACATCGGCTTCATTAAGAATTTTTAGTTAATTATAGGAATTTTTAGTTAATATCCTGTAACCATTCAGTTTTGTCCTAAAGTTGATTTTCTCAAATATTGCTTAAACATCAAAGAAACTCTCTTTTTAAATGTTTGCTTGTATTTCAACATATTATTGAGACACAATGTGATGCAAGATTCATTGTTGTTGCTACTTTTGAACTAACGCACAACACAAATTCGGCAGTCACACACCTTGTTAAAATGAATAATACATGAGGATGTCTTACTCCAAGAAGAAACCAATTACTCTGGTACAGAAAATGTTTATATGGTGACTTGAGGGCCCAAAGAACAGACGTCTTCTCATTTATCATTCAGTGTTAAATTCCCCCACGTCATTATTTTCAGTCTTTTTATTGCTTGCAAAATTTCTTTTCATTCTTTGTTGTTGGGGACTTCCTTTTCCTTGTTCAAAATTTTGAGTTAATATCCTGTAACAATTCATTGCTGTCTTTAAATTCATTTTCTGAGAAATGTTGCTGAAAGATTAAAGAAACACTCCTGCTTAATTTTCAATTGTATTTCAGTTCCTTTCTTGTTGCACCTCGCATAGCATACATAAGACCAAGTAAAAAGTGTATGAGACAACCTTCACAGCCTCACCAGTGTGAAAGACATTGCGGTCAACACTGCGATAACTACTTACATCATGAGTAGCCTGGATTTATGTTTCAGTGACTAACAGAACACCATTAAATTCCCATTTGGTTTGATTGAGGTGTACTTTCACTTGTGAATGGTTAAGATGTGACTCAAAGGAACAATTTCAATCATGGAAATTAATTTCTTTACTGGGAATTTATTAGAGAATATAGCAATATACATTTGTGATAGTGAAGGAAGTCTCTACTTTTCATTTGACATAACTACGTATACTAGAACCACATTTCAGAAATATGTTAAAAGCCTAGCCGCTCAAGGAACTGCCTTGCAGAAGAAAGATTTCTGTCCAGGGTGCCCGAAAGTAATTACAGACCATTCCGACAACCATATTCACAGAAGCACCTGAAGGGAATGGCCAAAGTGACTCTCTTCAAATGTTTCAAAATGGCAGTTCTACTTTGAAGTCAGCTTCTTAAAAATGCTATACAGATACTTACTATGTCAACTGAAGTTGTGCAATGAAGATGGCACACTTTTCACACCTATTCATTAAATCATCTATCATAAGGAACCAATCAGTGAATTGGTCTGACTATTGTGGAATTAAGGCGTATTTCTGCATTTCAATTGATGTAGCATATTCAATGATTAACCACCTTTTCAGTCTCCGATTAACTTACCAAAAGTTGATCTCATTATTCATTTTTGGCCTTTATTCTTATCTTTTCTCATTTTAACAATCTTGATGTAAGACTCATTGTTGTTACTACTTGCTTTCTGCTACTTTTAACCTAACGGACAACACAAATTTGGCAGCCACACACCTTGTTAAAATGAATAATGCATGAGGATGCCTTACTCCAAGAAGAAACCAATTACTCTGGTGAAGAAAATGTTTGTATGGTGGCTTGAGAGCCCAAAGAACAGACATTTTCTTATTAATCATTCAGTTTTAAATTCCCCCATGTCATTAGGTTCAGTCTTTTTATTGCTTGCAATATTTCCCCGATTCAGGTGTTTCCCTTTTCATTCCTTGTTGTTAGGCGCTTCCTTTTCCTTGTTAAAGATTTTTAGTTAATATCCTGTAACCATTCACTTTTGTCCTTAAATTCATTTTCTTAGAAATGTTGCTGAAAGATCAAAGAAACACTTTTGTTAACAGCCTTCCACTTTGATATAGACACAATGAGGATCAGTTCACCGTTAAAATTCATTTCTTGACTAATGATAGCTGATGAAGTGTCATCTTCTCTACTTCAACATGTGAAACATAGAGGCTGTTTGATTAGTCATGATCAATAAAAGGCCATTTGACTTGTCAAAACTGATTTCAGAGTGAAAATCAAATACATAATCCTTTCGTTTGGCTGTCACCAACAAGCGGGATTAGTCTCCTTAAATCAAATTAACATTGAAAGTATTGGGTATGATCATGACAAATCATCAGCATGATGACAAACCGAGTGCCATTTTCATAGTGCAACAATCCACTCTTTTTCTACTTATCATGTGCATCCAAGATTTTTGTTTCAGTGATTAGCAGAAGACCCTTAAATTCCCATTTAGTTTGTTTGAGGTGCACAGGCACTTGTGAATGATAAAGATGTGACTCCAAGCAACAATTTCGATGGATTGCATTTAATCAATTTGATATAAAACAGGAATTCACAGGACAGTGATTATTTACCAACAAACTCCATTCTTGAAATCCAAATTTTTTACTGGGGATTTCGTAGAGAATACAGCAATTGGTTTGCATAACTAGTAGTACTAGAACCACATTTCAGAAACATGTTAAAAGCCACATAGCTTTTTACTTCCTTGCAGAAGAAAGATGCTTGTCCATTCAAGGTGCCTCAAAGTAATAACAGACCATTCTGACAGCCATATTCACAGGAGCACCTGAAGGGAATGGCTAAAGTGACTTGCTCCAAACACTTCAAAATGACAATGCTGTGGCGATCTAGCTTCTAGGCTCTACATCGCAACAAAGCAGTAAACTTATCAGCCAAAGCTCGGCTTCTGGAAACAAGAAGAAAAGTAACCCACATCTCAGCAATTTTACCTTATGTGCTTTCATGAGGGCGGATTGATGAGATGGGATAGAGAGAGTAGGAGTCCTCAACATGTTACACATTTACCCTATGTGAGGGATCTTTTACTTGTCTAGCTCAGACACTGATGCAAGGAGCCACCAATTTTACCTCTCATCATGCAGAACAACATCCGGCTGGGATTTTGCTCATGAGAGTCTGCTGAAACTTTGGTCCCCCCTCCCAAGGTTTGAACACATGATTCTGAAAAGACCTTCATTGGAGCAGGCATGCAGGAACCTAATTATTTTGTAACATGAGCACTCGCTCATTAATTCATACGAAGATCGATACTGTACATACAGTATTTTTTTTAAGTACTTTTCTTTCGTGATTCTAGGTGCGATGCGAAAGCGTTGGAAATAATATGCAAAACTAAACAAAAGTGTTTCTTTGATCTTTCAGCAACATTTCTCAGAAAATCGACCAAAGGGCAGAACTGAATGGTTACAGCATATTAACCGAACTCTTAATGAATTAGATGTCTGGCGCTTTAGAAGAGGTAAAGGAAGTCCCTGACAACAGAAATGAGAAGGAAACATCAGAATCAAGGAAATTTTCCAAGCAATAATAGGACTGAACATAATGACAGGGGGGAATTTAACACTGAATGATAAATGAGAAAACGTCTGTTCTTTTAGTTCTCAAACGATCATACAGACAATTTTTGTACCTGAGTAATTGGGTTCTTTGTAGATCAAGACATTCTCATGTATTATTCATTTTAACAAGATATGTGACTGCCAAATTTGTGAGTGTTTGTTTTGTAGCCACTTGCGTGTAGGTTAAAAGTAGGAAAAGGCATGGATCAACAACAATCTGACATCAAGATTATAGGACAGAAGTCAAAAGAAAATCAATGAAGAAAGATACAAATAAAGGCAAAAAAAAGTTGAACAGAAAAGGTGGTTAATCATTGGATATGCACATCTATTGAAATGCAGAAACATGGATCATTCCACCATTGTTAGATTGATTCGTTCCTTACAAATATGACATATGATTCAATGTCGATATATATGTGAGAAATGTGTTCCATCTTTATTGCACAATTAACTTTAGTAGATACATCAAGTATCTGTATGGAATTGTAAGATGCCGACCAAAAATTAAAGCTGTCATTTCGCAGAGTTTGGAACAAGTCACTTTAGTGACTCTCTTCAGGTGCTCCTGTGAATATTGCTGTCAGAATGGTCTGTAATTATTCCCAGGCACTCTATGCGGCCAAGCAGCTCTTTCCTCCATTTCTCTGGGATAAAGTCTCACAATAGCTGGGGTCTAGTGCAGGGCAAGTAATAGAGAAACTGTTTTTTTCAAGTCTGGTACCGCAATATTCAAAAACCATGACAGTGTCATATGAAATGAAGCAACTTAGAGTCAAAGGATAAAGAGTATTATAATGAGCTGTTTTAGGCCATCAATGGTCTCACAACGGGCCCTATTCATTGCATTGAAATGAATTGTCTATCTGTCATTGAGCAACTGTTGACCTCATTGATGAAAATATCAGTGAAATTATGTAAGCACTTCATCGGTTGGCTGTAATGTTAACGTAGCATCACATTCATCAGGCGATATCAAGTTCAAGGAAACTTTTACATCAGATCTATCTTTGACATTACATCTGCAGGCGACATCATTTTCCAAAAAATTAGTCAGTAGGCCCACATCAGATACTACCTCAGCACCCATCCTTTGTGAGGACTGCATCTCCGGGAACTTTCAATTACCTTAATGGGCTTTTTGTAGGTCTTCTATCAGACTCTGCAATGAAGCCTGATTCAGATATCAATCTTTTTGTTTTGTCTGCTTCCTGCTCTTATCAACATTCCCCATCGAGCTAAACTGCAATGCAACTGAGATTAATGTTCAGCGGTCCCTGCGTTATCACAACCCTGTTGTAAGACCCCCTTGCCTCATGTGACCACTAGGGTGGGCTGAAAAAAACTTTTTTTGGAATTTCAATATGCCAGTGGTATAGAAAGTTGGCTATGGCCAAAAAATGAAAATTTGTGTAAAAAAAATTTTGTGGCATGCGACTTGTGACGGGCCACTCCGGCTTTTATGAAAATGCATATTTTCAGCAATTTTGCATGCTTTTTTAGACCATTTTTTGGCCTGAGTCAGCTTCCATGGTTTCAGAATGCTCAATGGCATACTTAAATCTTCTTTGAAGGCAATTTTGGATATCAAACACCATAAACAGGTTGTATATATTTAAGATATAGCCATATCTGGGTAAATGTTGGGAATCAGAATTTGGCTTTTTTCGCTAAAAATTGCCCAAAAAAATTGAAAAAATCGGAATTGACCGGACAAAAAAGGATTCCAAGGGAATTGTAATTACCCCAAGTCCTCCCCAATGCACTAAAAAGCATTTCCAGTGTATCATTTGCATCAATTTGTGGTTTTAGTTTCCAGAATAGGGGCAGTTCCGTAATGTCAGATTTACAGATTTGACACTTTAGCAGCTTGTGTAGCCCTACCATTAAATCTCAGTAACTTCATTGTTAAATAGGGATAAGGCCAGTTAATAGGGGTGTCAGACAAGCCATCAACCAAAGCTCCTAGAGCAATAGGAGCTGAGCTACAAGGCGAAATGTCATTGTGTCGGACGTACTCACACGATATACGTCCGACACATCGGTGACACGATGACATTTCGTCTTGTAGCTCAGCTCCTAATGCACTTGGAACTTTGGTTGATGGCTTGTCTGATACCCCTATTACCTGGCCTCATCCCTATTTAGCAATGAAATAACTGAGGTGTAATGGTAGGACTACACAAGCTGCTAAAGTTTCAAATCTGTAAATCTGACTTTGCAGAATTGCCCCTATACCGGAACCTGAAACCACAAATTGATGCAGGTAATACGCTGGAAGTGCTTTTTAAGGCATTAGGGAGGGCCCGGGGTAATTAAAATTCACTCTGAATCATTTTTAGTGGGATCAATTCCGATTTTTTCAATTTTTTTGGGCAATTTTTAGCGAAAAACGCCAAATTCTGATTCCCAACATTTTCCTGGAAATGGCTATATCTTAAATATGAGCAACCTGTTTATGGTGTTTAATATGCAAAATGGCCTTCAAAGAAGATTTAAGTATGCCATTGAGCCTACCGAAACCATGGGAGCTGACTCAGGCCAAAAAATGGTCTAAAAAAGCATGCGAAATTGCTGAAAATATGCATTTTCATAAAAGTCGGAGTGGCCCGGCACAAGTCGCATGCCACAAAATTTTTTTTGCACAAATTTTCATTTTTTGGCCATAGCCAACTTTCTATACCACTGGCATATTGAAATTCCAAAAAAAGTTTTTTTCAGCCCACCCTAGTGACCACCTTCACCCTACGCTAATAAGTTGAATCTTAGTGCATTTTACACCCTGACGAGAGACTGCAGCCCCATGAGAGACCGCCCCTTCTGCTTTGAAAATTTTATGCCACCTTCAAGAATTTCCATTTAGATTTTGAAATTACCAGGCAAGTCCGAATTCCTAAACTATTATAGATACAAGAACAATCTTCTTGATAATTGCTGTTAAATGTTATTTTTCTTCTTTCCAAGCGGGTACTTTCTGATACTTGAACAAAATTAATAATGCAGCTCTAATCTTGACCTCAATCTTCAGTTCAAGTTACGAGACCTTGCTAGTCAAGGCAAATATGTGTACTGTAGAAATAAGCCGAGAAAAGGCTATCATATGTGAACTCTTCAAGTGCTTAAAAGGACTTGGGCCAAAATACATGTCAGAAATATTTTCACCAGCGGAGAAGGTCTCCAGGACTGGACCAAACTTCGCAATCCCAAGGGCAAGGACAACAAGATTTGGAGATCACTCGCTTCGATCCCAAGGGCCAAAATTATGGAATAGCCTCCCACACTGTAAATTTTGAATTTTGAATTAGCTTAATTGATTGAGTGAGATGGTTGCACAATTTCTTTGAGCTATCATAGCTTGTTGTTGTAAGTTATAACAACGAAAAGATTATCATAACTCACAACATCAAGCTATGTCAGCTCAAACAAATTGTGCAACCATCTCACTCAATCACTTGAGCTGACTCAGAATTTCAAATTTTACAGTGCAGTGGATTTTAAAAACTGTACCACCATTGATGCTCTTAAGTCCAAGCTGAAAGCCTACAATGGCAATAGATGCAGATGCAAATTATGTAAATAGGCTCACGTGCCTGGGTTTCATTTCATTTACCAATTCTAAATTATTAATCTGCTGTAAATATTAATTGTCTTGTTTTTATATTATTTTAACTTATTTTATTTATACTTGATTTTATTACTCAAAATTGTCTTTACCATC
Source organism: Platynereis dumerilii (assembly GCA_026936325.1). NCBI lineage: Eukaryota > Metazoa > Annelida > Polychaeta > Phyllodocida > Nereididae > Platynereis > Platynereis dumerilii. The sequence continues at coordinate 13,199,655 of JAPTHN010000016.1, read as the reverse complement.
CTAATTTACCTGATTTTTCTGTTTTTAATTGTTTTCAATTGTTTTTCTCTTTCATATATTTTTGTTTGAGATATGTCATAAAATAGCTCCTTGGAGCTTATGTTACATCAAACATGACAATAAATAAACATTTGAATCTTGAATCTTGAAGATACGTTTAATTTTATTCATTTCTAAAATTGTTAACCTGGTGAGTCTGAATATGGATTTTAATATTTGCAATTCTTTACGGTATTTAAGAAGACACTACTTTTTGCCACACTCCAACATTTCATTTACATAATATCTTTAGTAAGTAAAATACATTTATCGGTATTGCACACGAGGTTCAGCATGTTCAGCACAGTGTGTAGTACTACAAACATAGTGAGTATGCTTGGAAAATGAACGAAAGACTTGAGTGAAAAGGACTCTACTGTATTTGTTAAACAGGACACAGATCTAATGTCTCTGAAAACACTATTAAGATTCAAGCCTGAGGCCAAATCATTAGCGCAGACTGTCGACCTCGAAATTTTGGATTTCAGCTCAAAGGCTGCAATTTGATCAGGCTGGTAATTTTTTGACCTATTTTGAATAATGAATTCAGTGAAATATGGTGAATCATGTAGGAAATTTTGTCCAGGCATTGCCTTCAGATATGAAGCTAAGTATGGCTGGTAACTTTTAAAAAACCTGGTTAGTAATTTGAAAAGCTTTGGTTAGTACAAACAGTGTAAAATTTGCAATTTTGAGTCAGGTCAAATGATTGAGTGAGATGGTTGCACAATTTGTTTAAGCAATTATAGGTAGATATTTTGAGTTATGATAATCTCTCTGTAGTCATGACTATTAACAACAAGCTACAGTCAGCACAGAAATTATTTGCACACTTTGATTTTTCATCATATTTAACAGAAAAATGCCAATATAATAGAAAAAGCTGTCCTGTGTTTTAGAGTAGTGTTAGTAGGTTAGGATCATATGCATTTCATTTTTTACCAAGATGTATTTTTCTGGAAAACTTGAAAAAAGTGAATGCCAATGACAAAAAATTATTTGCACGCTTCAGCCAACTACCAGAAACAGCATTTTTAAAGATGATATTCCAATTTTTTTCCAAAAAAACAATGTTGTTTATGGTATCTTTAACATGTTATCATCAATCCGACATTGTTTGGGGTTCACAGGTGGGATTGCAGGTGTTGTCTAAGGAGTACACTATTTCGCATGTTTTTTCTCCCACATATGGTATCAAAATGGACTTAAAAGCAGCAATACTCATGAAATTGACTTATAAAGTCCTTCAACATAGTTGAATTGTGATAAGAAGGTTAATCATGCAGGTTTTAGTGAAGAACTTTGTTCTATATGCCACCAAAAAATGCCAGAAAACGGCACGTGTGGTGAATTTGAGCTGAGAAACAGCTGATAATCATCCTCTAGCCAATTTGATTAGCCACTGGCTAATCAATAATGATTAAGATAGAATTATTAGAGTTGTTTTACTTAATATTTGCATACAAAACAAGATTATTATTTGAATCTACCATATTGTAAGCATCGCATATTCCACACACAATCATTCATTGATTATCAATACTCTTTGAGGCTTGCCTATTGAATAATTATGACTTAAATTATCATAATAGTAGATAACTTTTAATTTTACTGCTCATTTTTGCAAAAGAAAAACATTAATGTGAAGTTTTAACTCATCATTGGCTTCCATCGGGCCGCCCTGTGCAGACACATCAGTTGCAGCCTGGGTAATAGCACTGATGATATAGCAATGATATAGTACAAATTTGAAAACTACTTTCTTGATAATCTCAACTGGCTTTCTCCTGTGCTAGTACAACCTATTCTTCACCACTTACTGTCAAAATAGTCCATTAGGGCAAAAGTATGTCTTATAATTAAGATTTTTCAGTTTGGTTCTACCGATGTCACTCTTTTCTAGCATTTTGTATTTGCATATTGAACAAAATAATCAAACAAAACTAGCCAATTCATTTCTTTTTGGCAAATAGACATGATAATGAAGTTTATTACTTAGTTTCATCAGAATTTCTGGTTTATCATCAGTTTTTATAGCCATACATAGAAAAAAAACATGGGATGGAGTTTATTCCTTGGGTAACCCCTATAATTCCACCTGTGAACCCCAAATAATGTCAGATTGATGTTAATATGTTAAATATAATATAAACAACATTGTTCCTTTGGAAAAAAATTGGAAAATCATCTTTGAAATGATGTTTCTGGTAGTTGACTCAGGTGTGCAAATAATTTTTTGTCATTGGGATTCACTTTTTTCAAGTTTTCTACAAAAATATTTTTTGGTAAAAAATGAAATGCATATGATCCTAACCTACTAACACTACTCTGAAACACAGGACAGCTTTTTCTATCATATTGGCATTTTTTTGTTAAATATGAGGAAAAATCAAAGTGTGCAAATAATTTCTGTGTTGACTGTATGTTAGCTCAAAGGATTTGTGAAAACCGTCTCACTCAATAATTTGTGAGGTCATTGATGTTAACTTGAGCCGTATAAAAGCTGCTAGAAACTTTTTTTTAGATTATTATGAATATCATCATTTTCGTATCTATGTGTTTTGAAAAGTTGGTGTTGCAGTTAAAAACCCTGACATCATCAGAGGCATCTGTGAATGTGATTGGTCTAATCTTCAACCTGTGACACCCAGTTCAGACTTTGACATCACGGATCATGAAAAAGTATTTTAAAAACTGCCAGGCAATGTTTTTTTTGTCTACAACCACAACAAACAACTTCTGTCTCTGTTTCAATGTTTCCCCCCCAAACAAAATGTTTTATTGGTTTTCACAAGACAAGCATCAATCAGTGCAACTGTCAAAGCTAAGCAAGCTAAACATATATAATCTGTGTGTCAGTGCTTTTAGTCAGATTCTTGAAATCTATGCTCCTAATATACAGAGTTATGTAACTAAATCTGTGACATCACAGTCTTGAGACAAAGTTAAGTGCATACTGGAAAAACACGTAAAGGTTATTCACCATGGGAGAGGGAATATGTGATTTATCACTCGAGACCTTTAGGCCGAGGTGTGATAAACACATATTCCTGATCCCATGGTGAATAACTGGCTTATACCATGAGACAAACACTCAAACAGTCAAACATGAGAGGATAACTGGACAACAAAGAATATGGGAATTATTCCCCTGAAATACTGTAATGTGATTGGCTGACAGAGGTGTCGAATGGTATAAATTGCAATATATATGTAAAACTTCAACCTCTGATATCAGAATCCCCGGCTTCTAGCCAAAGTGGCTAGAAGCCGGGGAATCTGACCCATTTTAAAATGACATCACAGCTAGTAGTTATTTACGTATTGGACTGCTAGGGAATAATAATTCAATAGCATAGAAAAGAACTTTAGATTCCTCGTAAATATGACAAGGACTGTAATACGTCTGCAGACACAGAGTTAAAGCTTTCAGGTTAAACGCTGTTTGTCTATAGGGTGATGCAATTTGGGTGCAAACAATTACATTTACAGGGCTGAGCCTGCTCTGTCTGAAAGCCATTGTTGAGATTGTGAATGGTATACCTGAAAAGGACATCCCAACCTAAGTGGATTTTGTTTTGAAAGCCAGTTGGTGATCTTATTTGAGATAGACCTTGAGTCAACTTAGCTGCCCTGGGACCTCTCGCAGGCCTCAATTTCTTTGGTGTGGGTCAACAAAATGAAATAAAGGTGCAGGTTCTGTTTAATTTGCGAGGTTTTCAAACCTTTTCAAACGTCTATGTCACCACAAACGTACTAACTGAAACTTTTTCATATGAAGAACAGCCAGGTTCTTGTAATTTCACGTTGTGATTTCATCACTATGTGGCTCCTCAACGAACCGCCACAAATTTGGCAATTGCACATCTTGTTCAGTCGACAAAAGACAATTGCATTCTTACAGAATTGGACTGAAGTGTTCTTGTACATGCCCTTTTGTTCTTTATGACTTATCAGCGATTTGTGAAGTCACATCCTGTTCTTTCAATGCTATTAAAACAAGTCACCAACTGAGTATATATCTATGAAGTACTCCTCATTCATCGACTGCAAAGTAAATAATGTACGAGTAAGCCTGGGTCCTTGAAGTATCCCAATTACTCACGTAAAAAATCATGGTGATTTGGTAGCAAACACAACAGACATTTCTCATTTATCATTCTGTGTTAAATTCCTCAATGCCATCATGTTCAGTCTTTTATTGCTTGCAAATTCCCTCAGTTATGGTGTTTCCTCTTCCTTCTTTGTTGTTGTCAGGAACTTCCTCTCCCTTGTCCAGATGATGCCAGACATCTGCTTCATTTAGTTTTTATAGTTAATATCCTCCCATCTTTTATTTCAGATTCTTTAGTTCTCTGAAATATTGCTGAAACGTCTTAAAAGTTTCATATTTCATCTGTTATTTGTCAAAAATGAATTTTAGCTTGAAGAATAAAATAAAGATTTTGTGAGAGAATTCTAAACAATCTAAGGAAAACATGTTTTGGCTTTATTTACGAAAGAGCTCACTAAAAAATCATAGTTTCAGGTATTTGGAGAGGCAGAGTGTTTCGGTGGTTCTGCAGTAACCATAAAGGGTTAATTTCAGACAAAGCAACTGACAAAGTTCTGCGATTTAGCAACTTTTCAAATTGAAGGAGAAACCACCATTTCATATTAATCACAAAGGCAAATTGTTTCTAATAAAACACAGCATGATTTTCCGTTTATCATAATCAACACAACTGCTAATTCGATTTTTTACCTAGAATTTTCATTGTACCTTCACGAGTCAAATCCCCACTGGATGTCATTCGAACGAGACATTAGAGTCTAAACTGGTGGCCCCTTGTATCAGTGTAATGCGCCAGTAAAAGATCCCTCACATGGGGTAAATGTGTAACATATTGAGTACTCCTGCTCTTTTTCCCGTCTCATCAATCGATGATGTGCAATATCTGTAATTTGCTTTTGTTTTATGAGGTGAGGTAACTGAGGAGTATTGTGCGGTTCAGATGAATAAATGTTACAAACAAAACTATGTTGGCAAAATAGGAAATTTTCAGAATCTGGAAAGATAATATCATTGAATGTCAAAGCCACATAAATCCACACTATATGTTTAGAAAGGAGTCATATGGATGCTGATGTTAAATGTCAAAGATGAGCAATTTCCATATTAGCCAGATCCTTTATTGTCAGATCTTTTTTGACATGCCTTTGAAGTCCATTTGACATCAAAGGGTGCTTTCAGGAGACAGTCAGAAAAATGGTCTTTCTATCTTTAATGCGCATTTGCATTGTCTGAATATGCTCTTGTTTCGTGTGAAAATATATAGGATCATACTAAGGGTCACCAATTCCTACAGTCATAAAATATCAGTGTTTTAAGCAGAAAAAAATGAAGATTTTTGGCTGAGTATTTGAATTTGGCTGCTTATTCTTGCTCAAGGCATAATCATTAGCACAGTTTGTCAGACTGACAATGTAGCATTATAAAAGTTCACCTGCTGATGAACAAAAATTCAATTTGACAAGTAATTTCCTTGCCAAGTTCCTGAGTAACATCGAGAAATCTTGCATGCAAGGTGAAGGAAATTTCTGGGCTTTGTCTGAGTAGAATATCAGACAAGCCAAGTGACGTCGGAGGCTTGTTAAAAGGTCTATAGTTTTAGTAACTTGTTGAATCAGCTTGCGCAGCATTTTAGGGGGCCACCATTTAATCTCAAGGGGGGGGGGTGGTTGATAAATAAATTCTTGCTCAGTTTTGACGAAATGAATAAATTTCTGAGCAGTCTTGAAATAAATAATTTCTGATGGGGATATTTTAATAACAAGGTTTTGCTTGATTTAGGAATGAATATTCACAGACTACGCATGCTTGAAATAAGTAATTACTGCCCCCGTCATAGCAAAATAAATAATTTACTGCCGAGGAAAATGCCAAGCCACCTCCCCTGGAAAATAAATGGTCGCCTCCTTACTGCCTTGAGACAAAACCCAAAAAGTTTTACAGTCAGTTTTTGAATAATCTAAGACCATGTATATATGTACAAGGAGTGGCAAACATTCTTCAAATCCTCTTACTCTCTAGAAGTAGGTGATCTTAATATAAAAACCACACATGGTTTTCCGTACACCATATTGTAGACATCAGGATATTGCAACTAGAAAATAATCTTGGGTCACATGCACTGTCATATATCATTTCCTCTTCAGAATTAATCAACCAATGCATCAACGGTAAACAGCCGAGATACAAGTGACTATCTACTGTTGCCCCAAATTCTAATAAGCAAAATAACTTTTTAATTTTTAATAAATAGAAGAATTTTGATCAGATGAAAATGGAGATGATTTTATTTTATTTTGACAACGAATGAAATTGAAATAATAACATGACATAACAGACAAAACAGTTGAATTAATTCATCTGTTGACAACGAACCTTGTTTCGGGTGCAGCTGAAGTGGTGCATGAAATCATCTTGAATTGGACAAAGGTATTCCAGGTAGAGTAGGTCGGGGCATGTGGCCCCCCTTAACTTCGTGGTGTGATTTGACCTACTTTTTATGGGCGATTATTTGAATGCTTATGCTGTCAGGAAGGGATCACTTGACTCTACTAATAACTAGTGAAACAAATGTCTACCAATTTTAATAAAGGAGTTATGGCCATTTTTGTAAAAAATTTAAAATGGCCTTCTTACCCCACCAATCGGCCAAGGAGCCCCCCTATCATAATCCTATGGCATTTTTTTTTGCGGGCGCATTCAGCCTAAAAGTTATTTCTTCTATCAGTTTTAAGGTATTCTATTCACTTTTTCGGAATTTCAGAATTTTTCTGTTTATACTTCTATTTTTGAATATTTTTTGCCCTGTTTCAATTTCGGGCCAAATTTTATCTAGTTTAATTAGCTATTCTATCAAGATTTAAGGCGAAGTACACATTATTAAATGGTTCCTGAAGCAGCTTCGACCCGCCAGTGAAGGGGGCCTCATGCCCCATGTCATGTTGGGCCTCTCGCCCCAAACCCACATATTTTAATTTGACCTCTATATTTTGAACTAAAATGCAAAAAACATGATCAAAATCATATTTATGTGATGGTCATAAAGTGAAGCAATGCAGATATCCATTATACTTTTAAATATTAATTTTCCAAAGTTATTTCTGACAACCCCTTTCAAAGAATTACTCAAAGTTACAAAAACCATGCATATATTTTTGTTTCTTTTATTTCTACTATGGTTTGGTGCTGTTTGCCCTGAAAATTTGTGACATCACCAAAAACGCCTCTAGCTTCAATCCTATCAATAGATAAACGCACCAAAACTGTAAGTTTGGATATAAACCTGGGGGGACCTCTCACCTAACCCGGGCTTCTTGCCCCGACCTACTCTACATACATTTGTTTAGGTATGATTACGAAGGATTGTAAAAATCACTATGATCTGTTTTGTTTTTAAAGTCGAGTGCCCATTCTCAATAGGAGCATGAGAGATACTCAGTTTTTAGCTTAATTAAAAGATGCCATTGGGCACCTATTTGAAAACATAGGCTCCCATTGGGTACCAAGAAAGGGCTTGATTACAATACAGGTCAAGGGCCTGCGGAGTCCTGTGACCCATCTGTGCTTTCTAAAGTCTCAAGGGATTTCTTGATTGGCACTGAAAAAAGACAATTCCACATCTTTTGCCCAACAGCAAAGTTTGAATGTAAATTAGCACAGTGCACTTCATTTGACTCCAGCTCAAAGAAGAGAGAGACAAAATTTAGTTCTTTCAAAGTATCGCACAAAAGATCAATTGTGATAAGTCGACAGTTTGTGACTACAATTAATCCAGCAAAATACAGATTCTAAATAATGTAATCTGAAGTAAATCTTTTCACAGATGTTTGAGATGAGATATATTTGGAACAAGAAAAAGGTAATTTCATGATATCGGAGAGAGTAACGATAAATTATAGATGAATGGCTGTTGCTTTCACTTGCAAAACCCGAAGCAATCTTTTTTATAGGGCTAATTGGGGTTGCTTCATGGGCGGACAAGACCTCGCATCAATTATTCATTTCAGCGAGGATGTGTTACTGCCAAACCACTATTTTGGTGGAGGCATTTACAGTCTCGAGCAAAGGGTAAAAATGCTTGAGATCAAATAGAGCAGCAATTGTATTTCATACAAGCAAAGAAAGTCATCCCTTAACGGATTGCCGAAGCACTATTTCAAATTGGCCAAAACCTATCAACTAACTTTAAAAACTAATTTGCCATATGAACTCTACGAACATTTTATATTTGCAAAAAATTGTTGAGACAATGCCAGTGCAATACCACCAATTAAAAGGTTTCAGTTCAGTTGTAACAGTTGTAACTACAATAATGTAGCACATTGTTTTATCCATTTCAAAACAATCCCTCCAAAACCCAGCTAAGTTTAATTTTATCTAAACTGATTGTAATGTCATAGAATCTGAGGAAGATAGTTCAGTCATTCCGTTTAGTGTTTAGTTGGTCAGGACTGTAAATTGTCAGCAGAAGTTAAGAAGAAGTCACTACACGTATGTGCAGTGACATAACATCTGTTGCACTATTGTTCAAATGAACATTCACGAGTCATATAATTCATCAGGTCCAGGTACGTAGATCCAAACCATTTGGAAACTTCAGGCCAATTCAAATTCTCACTACAAGACAACTCATTAGCTAAGACTGACAGTGTTAATTGCATTTGAAACAGAAATATGTCTGCCCATGATCAGACACTGGATTCGATGCATTCTGGCATGTTGAGAAGAAAGTGTCAACAGACAGTCTGGTTTTTAATGGCCATTTATTTGTTGGAAAGTTAAAAGAGTTAAGTTATGGCAAGTGCCATATGGTTCCCTTTAAAGTGGTAGGGTATACTGCCAGAGTAACTACGTCAACTCTTCACTTGACTAAAAGCAGGAGTAGCCTGGTACTCAAGAGATTTAACTGAGACAAAGCAGATGTTTCATTTGAAACTGAAGTAGACGAGAAACTTCACTCTTTACTAAAAGGTTCTATATGGAACCTTTGAGGGTTCTATAAGCTGGTATAGATACTGAACCCCAAAAGGTTCAATATTCAACTTTTAGAAAGATTCCAACGGCAAACAAAAACAACACTTTGATAATCCAGCTGCACTGAACTCCCACAATGGAAACCCATTCTCTTTTAAAAGTTGGAAGCAAAAGTTCATCATAGGCCTTCCCACCAGTAGCGGGGCAGGTATGTAAAAAAATAGTGCATTTATACATAGAAGCATGAAACTTGGCGCACACTTAAAAAACATCTATACGAACATATTTGGATAGGGAGCCACTTCAGATTTAGCTAAGGTGGCTACTGGCAGCCATTTTCCAAAATGGCGGTCAATTCTTCCATTTTGCTGCTTTCTGTGTAGTTTCTACAAATAGAATACATGTAAATATTGTTTTTTATTGCTTCTCTAAGTATTCAGTACATTACTGTAACATTTTTTGGTATCCTTGGTCTATTTTTAGGCTTGTTGGAATCCTTTTTGTTAGAAATATAGATTCAAACACTGGATTTTGCGGTTACGGATGGTTACACCAATTGTCTATAAATCTCAAAATGAATTACATATTTGAATTCCTTGGAAGAAGAGCTTTCAAATGAGTACCCGCATCAATGGGTTTCGTAAACTTGGTGCGAAAATGGAAAAAATGAAAATAAAATGATTTTTGAAGATTTTGTTGTTTCTTTAATTTTGACAAAAAAATCACGGAAACTATTGATGCGACCAATTCATTTGAAAGCTCTTCTTACAAGGAATTCAAATATGTAGTTAGTATGGGAAACCGCAAAAATGATACATTTTCTTCAACAGTTCTAACAAAATGGACTCTGACTACCCTAAAATTCGTCAATTCAATCCAAAAATCAATTGATAATGTTCTTTAGATCTGTAGAAGGAATAATGAGCACTGTTTCGATACTTTAATACTATAGGCACTTCACAGAAAGCAGGAAAATGAGAAAATTTGCCGCCATTTTGGAAAATGGCTGCCATGGGTCAACCAGGTCAAATCTGAAGTGGCTCCCTATCTAAATATTTTCTTTAAGACGATTTAGAAATGTGTGCCAAGTTTCATGCTTCTATGTATAAATGCACTATTACTCCCCTATTCTTGACAAATCTGCCCCGCTACAGTATTGAACCTTTTCAATTCAGTTGAACCTTTGACAAAAATTTTCGGCTGTGAGTTTGTTACTGGTCCCATTACAAATGCCTGCACCTACCAAGCTATTTAGGGAGGGTTCAGAATAATTTTGGGCTCCAATTCTAGGGGGCATACATCTTGGAGATGGAAAACGGTAGTGTCAGTGGTGTGCAGACAGATTTTTGCAGCTAATCTATTTATTTATACCCACTTGGTTCAGGTGTTGAGTGCAAATATTAAATAACACATACATTTTGGTATTTGCCCTAGTTAATTGAAGAAAAAAGAGGTTCCATGATCTAATATGTAATTGATAATGATTTACTATGTTGATGGGAGTAACTGACAAATACATAAGTTGTGGCCTTCAGTTCCTGCCTTTGAGAGGCGCAAGTACAAAATGTACCACTCATTCGATGAAACCAGCACTTGGATATTCTTATTACAAAGTGAAATTTTATTAAAAAGAAATAACTAATATTTTGAGGAATTTGTAGTCTCTACAAATGATATCTTTTGCAATTCTGTAATACATAACTATTTTTAAGATCATAGTAGCCTAATTACCATTTTTTTGCATATATGTATACATGCTACTCCTTATCAATGTTTTTAATTTATAAGTATCATTTTTTATTTTTTATTTCTTGTATATAGGCCTGTTCATTCATTGCTACATAAGATTAAATTCATTATGTCAGTTCCTATCTTCTATTGGTATGTTAATTCTACTATTTTGTATTTTGAAGTGTATTTACTTTGTTTACCAATAAATTCGAATTCTAAATTCTAATTTTCCTTACCAGTTGTCTTGTTTTCACAAGTATTGTGATGTTGTCATAAACGCCATTGATATTATGGCTTGAGATCAAATGCTTTGATCCAGATTATCCGGGGCTCTTCAATGACACAATGTCAATATTTCATAACACCGGATTTGCTTCCTTCTGCTAAATATAGCCTGTGTATCAAACACAAGGCTGCTTCCACGCCAATCTCAAATGGCCAAGCTTTGGATAAAGACTCAAGGATAACCACGCACTCAATAGATCTTTTTCTAATAATCATCCTTTGCATTGTGAAATTGTGTGACATGATTAAGTGTAAAATAAATCAAATCTTAGAAATGAATTGCAAATATCAAACCAACTAAATTGCAATATATGCATTCTTGTCTACTTCTTGTTTCACGCATATCACTCTACGAAAACTGCACTTGTCATTCATGGTACCATTTGATCTGAAAATGAACTACATGAGGTTCACTGATCAGACCTAGGCCTACACCAAATAATTCCTTACACCATTTAGACAAATATAAGCCATGTCTGATGAGTGAACTACGTGTAGCTTGTGGTGAAAACTGGCTTTGAAAGTTTGAATCAGAGAAATTTCAAAATCGCCACCATTTGTTATTGCTCTTCCCACATGCTCAATAGGTCTGCGCATGCTCAGTGAGAACGGGGTCACTCCTGGGCATGCTCAGTGCCAATTAGGTCAGAGCTAATTTTCCATTGCATTTCTATCATGAGATCACGTATATGAGCATGATTACTTTTCTGACAGTGAAATGCAATTTTATATATGATTAATTGATTATGATGCAATTTCAGGTTAAAATACATAGCGCTACTTGTACTGAAAAGGTGGATTTTTCCAAAGAAGTTTATATCATATTGCGTGATGTGATTATTTCTTTATTTTCTAAATTGATTATTTTTCTTTTCAGGTGGGTTCTTTCTTCTACTTCGAAAAAAATTCACAGTCAAAGGTGTTTTGAGGATAAATATTATCTTTTTCATTGATGAAAACTTGAACGAACGGTCTCTCCAATAAGGAATTTTTCATGAAGGTAGAAGATTTATACTTAGATTAATTTATCAATAACCGTAAAATTACTGAAAAAATACATCTTTAATTTACATCTCATTTACTAGCATCAGTCAAACCTACAACTTGCCAAGTAGAATAACAATGTCTACTTAAAGTACTGTATTTTATAAAGGAAACCCAAATGTATCACTGAAAAGTGATAGAAGGAATTGGAGAAACCAAGACACCACCTCATAAAAATCTTTGCCTGGGGCCACATGATTAACCCAGGCTGACATCCTTGAGTTTTGGAAATTCACCTGCTTGGAGGCAGGAATGTTATTATGCTTCAAATTTCCTGACCTACTTTTTAAATTCCAATTCAACTGGTGATGTTTGGAAACAGGTAATAGGAAATCTAATCTTGGCATTGTCAGAAGAACAAAACGTTTTCTGTATGTTCATACATTATCATCGTACATTGTGCAATGGATATACAGCAGTTTACAAGTAAAAAGTGTTACCGTCTATTAATGTCAAGTGCTTTTGGAATTGGACTGAAAGGTTCCTTGTGAGATAATTTGTCTATCCATGCATATTCTCTATGACTCATGATATGCAATTGGTGAGGTCATATTGTATACTTTCAAAACAAGTCACAGTATCAATAAAGTCACAGTACTCAATGATAAATTCTGAGTTAAAAAAGTGTGCACAAAATGCCACCAGAACCATAGCCAGTCGGCCGATATCTGTTAATAACAAAAGGTCACGGGCTAATGGCAAGTGTCAAAAATGAGCCATTTCCATATCTATCTCAATCTGCTATATTGGTGACGCCCTTTTCGACTTCCCTTTGAAGTCTGAAACCGTCAAAGCATGCTTTTAGGAGATTGTGAGAAAAATGGTTTGACATTCTTCTGTCACACAGTGTGTATTCGCTTTGTCCTTTATCCTTTTACTCCCATGAAATATGGGCTTGTTATAAGAGCAAGCTGTTCATCATTTTGTAGTAAACCTCATCGAAGAATACATCTTGACAGAGTATTCCAATTTGTTTAAAAAAATGTTTCAATAAAAGTATATGATATCATATTGTACACCTAAAAGATACGAGGAAGAATTCCGGAGAGGAAAATTGTCTGGTTTCACTGTTTTCATAATTATAGACATTCAGTCTGTATTTAATATATGTATAATTTTTTTTCTCTAAAAAAATAAGAAGTAACATTCAGGATTAGCGTATCGTCTTGTACGCAATTTCGAAATAATTTTGACCAATTTGAGAGAGATACAAGTGACACTCGCATAATAATGTTTGACATGAACCTGACCACAAAGAGGCTTGTTGCATTACCAGACGATGAAAAAGTTGTCAGAAGTTCTAATATTTGACAAAGAAATGAATATGTCATAGAACAGACGAAATTCAAAGTATATCTGTCTGATGAAAAAATCTTCCCTTGAGAAAGAGGATATGCTGTGTTTACTCAGTTATTCAACAGCAAATCTCTGAACAAAAAAGTCAATAACTTGATAATTGAGCATGAGCTACATTGTTGAATCTACATTTTTAGTATTAGACCAGGAAAAAATTACCCTCGGGACTAGAATGATATAAAAGTTGTGACACAAAGTTGTGAATACTATAACTACAAGATTATGTCACATATTGTGAAATTCATTAGAAACTAGCAAGACAAGTCTCATGGCAAGGTATCCTTATTTTACAATCACAAGGAAGTTTTTACAAGTTTGAAATGCTATTTATTCTTGCTCAAGGCAAAGTCATTGGCAGACTAACAATGTTGCATATTAAGAATCTAACAAGCTGATCAACAAAAATTCAGTTTGACAAGTAATTTCCTTGCCAAGTTCAAGAGTAACTTCAAGGAATTATGCATGCAAGGTGAAGGAAATTGTGTCTGGGCTTTGACTGAGCAGAATATTAGATAAGCCAAGTGAAGTTTCTGGATTACTGAAAAGTTGAGTGTTCAGTAAGTCATTGGATGGTATTCTGACTGAACCACCAAAAGCGTTAATTTGATAAATTGGTACAAGGAGGCCTTTAAATCCGTTATATTCACAAGAAAATAAGTGACTTTAAAGGATGAAAGTTCTCTGGTAAGAAGACAATAAAGTCACATAAAATGCTTTTTTTTGTCTTAAAGGTCACTCATATTTTATAAAAAAAATTCTGCTATAAAGAGAACCAGTATAAACATTTATAACTATGTGTATAGTACAGGGCTATATTAGCTTTTAAAAGTAGTTTTTGTTTGTTTTGAAGACTTCATTTTCAGGTCAGCACTCAGCATTTGCTTTGAAAAGATTATTGATCCAGACATTTTGAACATATTGTTTGAAGAATTCCTGCAAGGACACCTCATTAGCAGAGACTAGCCGTTTTGGATTTCAAACATTCAATTGCTGGGAAGGCGACTGATTTAGCCAGAAATGTAGAATCAATTTGGAAACAATGTGTGCAATGTGCGTGTTGAAAGAAATTGTGTCAAGTTTTATCATAAGACAATGATAAGCCAACATATTGAAGATGTTTGTTGACAAGGAAAATGTGAACTTCAGCTGGGCCACACAAATTGATTTTAAGCTTCTCAGACAGTGGCATCCCTATGGGGGGGCACTTGCCCCCCCCCCCCATATTTGACCTGTGCCCCCCAGGTGCCCCCCCATATGAACTTTCCAACTCTGGCTATAATATACAGTTAGTAGAGGGTGGCCTCCAGAGAATCGCGTGGCCCCCCCCACGGCGCCCCCACTCAAGACTGCCAATTTACGCCACTGTTCTCAGATCTTCTCGAAACACTTTTTCTGAGATCAGTTGGTATTAAATCTGGTGCGGCCTTCTATTCGAGACGCTAAAAATGAAATGTTTGGCCTGATGGCATTCATGTGTTGAGGAGTTAAAGAGTTAAGTTATGGCAAGTGCCATTTGGTTCTTACTTTATGTTTGGGATCAAAAGCACGATGTTTTCACTCGAGTAAAAGCAAAAATAAAACAGACATTCATGAGCTGAGGGACAAGAGAATTTTGTGTCTTGAAACAAAAGTATGTTGAAGAAGAATTTTTCTTGCAGGAATTTGCAGCTTGTATTGTTTGATGAAATTTGAGTGTGGACAATTGCATCAATCAACTAAAGGTCAAATTCTGTCTGCATCCACTAGCTTTTTAGATGCTTCTGACAAAAACATCCTTACTAAAGTGGTTCTTGCTTTGAAGTGACAGTTGGTCATCTAATTTAAGATGCAAGTTCTACTAGGTCGTACAAGAGGCTTTGCTTTCAACACAAACTGAGGAACTTCGGTGTCATGTGGCCCTATATATTGCATTGTAATGAACTAGTAATTTGTGACCTCATTGATACTCAGCTTATGACTCGTTTTGATAGCATTGCAAGTATAGATTATGACTTCATAAATTGCTTATGAATCATAGAGTATAACATTGCATGGATAGGGCTATGAGGTCACAATGAACATTTCAATCCCATTCTATAAGCACTCAATTTTGTCTGCTGTAAGTGGGGATGGCAGAGATGATTCTACTCAGCTTGTATACAGACCAAGCATGAATCTTAATGAGAAGATTCCAATTGTTGTATTCCAAAGCAAAAGAGTGCAATCAGGTCACTCTCTTGCAGAACTCTTGTTGACGCACTGGTGGGTACAGAGGACTCAGGATATCTTCAACTTGTGGAGTACATCTCAAAATACCACCAAACAACCATTTGGTCTTATTCATACCCCATATTGTAATTCAAAAGAAAGCTGAACTTCACTCTGATGAGCAATACTGACCTCAGCCAATCACAGCACAGACAACACCTCAACTGATGATGTCACAATGGTATGACGTCACCATGGACATGACGTCACAACGGCAAACAATGCAATGACAACATCAACAATGATCAAACCAAGTGGTATACATAAAAACAGTATACGACGCAATACCACATGGGATATATCCACTGCTTTTTCATGTGGTATTGTGTAAAGGTTATGGGGTATTAGATAATGGAAGTGTTTGCATTGCGGTATGGGTGACACTGCTAGTTTGATGTAAATATCCACATTGTAGCTGAAGAGAGCGTCTTTAACTTAGCTGTTTTTATACTTAACGTTGGACCCTTACTTTTAAGGGACAGTTGGTCATCTGATTTAAGGGATAACTGCTTCTAGGCCATATGAGAGGTTTGGCTTTCAATACTACCCGAGGAATTTCGGTTTCCTGTGACTGGTGTAAACAAGGTCTCAAGGGACTTGACCTGTTAAGTGGGGAGAGAAGAGATGATTCCACTCAGCTTGTGTACAAACCAAACCTGAATCTTAATGAGATGATTCCAATTGTTTGTATTCCAAAGCAAAAGAATGTAACCAGGACACTATCCTGTAGAGCCGTAGTATTAGATTAGGGAAGTGTTTGTATTGTTGAATGACAATATGAGTGATACTGCTAGTATTTCTTCTGACACTTTTTTGGCATCCTGTCAAGTCTTAGGATTTCTCCAGTGGCACAGAGCAGCAATGCATTCATATTTGTTTAACCATTCTGCATCTGGACTTTCGTAAATTCTACTAAATATTTTTGTAACAAGTCGACACATTACCGGAGATTGGTGATGTTGCTATTGCAAACCTCCAAAAAATACTGGCTCAATTGTTTCATGCCAGAAATTATGAGATTTTGAGGAGATAATGGGTGCATGTCAAACAAAAGGGTGTCTTGCCTTTGTGTGAAGAGAACAACAAAGACGCGTCCCGACGTTTGTGGCATGTCTAAAAGGAAATTGTTCACTTCAGTTAGTTTGGTTGTTAATGGCATTCATGTGTTGAAAAGTCGGAGTTAAGTTATTGCAAGTACCATATGGCTGGTTTTTAAATTGGGGAGCAAAGGAGTTCTTTTTTCACAAGTTTTTTCTTCTGGGCTACACTGAAAGCAAAGTAAAACAGACATTCAAGCAATTTCCCTGTAGAAACTAAAGATAACAAGTTGCAAAAAATTTTTTTCTCAAATGTTTACTTGTTGCTCATATGGTGTGATGAAATTTCAGGGTGGAAAATTGCATTTACAAACCAAAGGTCAGACTCACCCCCATTTCCTGCAGGTTTTTGGATAGCTTTTGAAAAGAACATCCAGCGCTAAGTTATTCTTTCTTCCTGAGAGAAAGAGAGAAATGAGAGAAATATTTTTTTTTATTTAGACCAATTTACAATTTACATGACTGATAGTAATATTTTTTCGTATGTTTAAATAAGATATAGTAAAATTTATGGTCAAGGAGGCAGCATCAAAGTCACTTGTGTAACGCTGCCGATGCTGCCACCTTTTGTATGTCACATAATTAGTGAAAAATATTCATGCAGGCATGTTTGAGACTGGTCACTTCATACTGTTTGAATGTTTAACAGGTCAGAATTTAAGAAAGTGTAGTTTATGAAGATATTGGACAAGGGGTAGACTGGGAAGAGGGAATGAAAAGATGATAAAAAGTGAGAATGAGTGAAACCATGAATGAATGTAATGATTTTAGGAGTTCACTTAAATCAGTGGAGACATTAAAGGAGAATGATAAAAAATATAGGTAGATAATAAAATAAAATAAGGGTAAGGAGACCCAAAGATAATTAAGATAATAATTGATAGTATCAAGAGTTATTACACACATAACAGTTAGAAATGGAACAGTGACTTGTGTATAGATTGATTAGATGCATTTTGACATAGAAAGTAAAACCATATTCACTATGAGTACTTACTTTATCAATGATGCTGATTTCATTTTTATTGAGGAGTAGGGGGAGCTGATATCTGACATTGAATTCAGCATACTTATGTTTGATTCTAGGAACTTCATATCTAGAATGGCGCGTCAGATGGGTATGGGTAGGTTGATTAAGATAATCAGTATCAAGAAAGTAATATGGCAATGTGTTATTAGCATAACGGTAATAGAATTTATAGAGCTTTCTGGTAACAATGTCAGTAACTTTAAGAATATTGAGCTTTTTGAATATGGGATCAGTGTGTGCATTGTATTTACTGTTATTAATTATTCGAACTGCCTTTTTTTGCAAAGTATTTAGCCTGTTATGTTTAAAGCCCCAGCACAATATTCCATAATTGAGATACGAGTTTACCAAACTGTCATAGATTGTCTTTAGTGTGTATACTGGGAGGTAATGTTTCAGCTTATTCATGATGCCAATGGTTTTAGATATCTTCTTAGTAATTGACTCTGAATGGACTTTCCAATTTAAATGACAGTCAAAAATTATACCCAGGAAGTTAAAATTTTCTACGTACTCAATAATTTGATTGTCTATTTGAAGTCTAGGTGGATTTACAGTCTTGTTATAGGTTCGGAATATCATACATTTTGTTTTATTTGCATTGAGAGATAATTTATTCAAATTCAACCATTGTGTTACATTCCTAAGTTCAGAATTCAATTTTTCATCTAAACCTGCAGGGTTATAGGTTCCTTGATGAACAGAATCCAATGTAACAAATAAGGTGGTGTCATCTGCATAGGTTAAAAATTTAAATGTATCAGATGATGAGCTTATGTCATTTATGTAGATGATAAATAGTAGTGGACCAAGGATAGATCCTTGGAGAACACCTGTTGTTATCGGTAAGAGATTAGATTTGCTATTGTTAAATTCTACATACTGTTTTCGATGACTGAGATAGCTGTTGAGAAGCGAAAGAGATTTATCTTTGAAGCCGTAGTGTCTCAATTTATGTAAAAGTATTTGGTGATCAATGGTGTCGAAAGCCTTACTTAAATCCATAAAAACACTTATTGGTGTTTTTCCTTTATCCATATTGAAAGCTATTCGGTCTACTAATTCCATTGCTGCTAACTCAGTCATTGGCTGAGATTGGTCAGTTGCTTTAAAGGGACAGTTGGTCATCTGATATAAGATGTAAGTTCTTCTTGGTCGTGTGGGAGGCTTGGCTAACAATACAAACCAAGGAATTTCGGTGTCCTGTGACTGGTGTAAACAAGGTCTCAATGGACTTGATCTGTTAAGTGGGGAAAGCAGAGGTGATTCTACTTAGCTTGATTACAAGCGAAAACAGAATCTTGATGAGAAGCTTCTTAGTGACCTAAATCAAAGGAGTGTTACTAGATTGTTTGTTGTCAAACATTCGTAACAATACTGTGTCTTATTCCAAGAATTTAAAAAGTGAGTCAGCCCTTCCATGGGGATGATTTGTCGAAAAATTAATATGGTCTCAACACTGATATTCAAAACTCCGACTGAGTATCAGACATTAGTTTAAATGGAATGCCAAACGATTTCTATTGGCCTCAGGCTATGTCTGGTCCATTGTCAGAACCATATTACCCAGGGTTTTGCTGTCTTTTGACATCAAAGCATGATTCAGAAGACATGTGCAGGGTGAAAGTTGGCTTTTGCCATCTAATCTCTTTGTCACTTTGCTGGTTTTGTCTGGAAGTATAGTCATGCATGACACTCAGATTGCACCCAGTTTATCAAACCGATGCACTACATTTACTCAAAAGTGAAGCAATGGCAGTACGTGTGTCATTAGGTCTCATGGCTCTAAAACGACTAGTTTAATATTAGAAGGTATATTTATAAGTAGATATGTAGCTGATGATGTTATTAATGATTTTCCGTCAAGGAAAACTCTAAGCCTCCCTCCACTCGAATATCTAATGGTCGTCTCCTAATGTTGCAAGCCCGTTTGTCGCACCAGCAGGAAATATTTTGTTATTGAATTTCATACTCCAAAGTAGCCCAGTGGTTCGCCTTAGAAGAAATAGTAACTATACCAAGAAGAACAGAATGCGTGCTTAGACAGCGAGTTACTTGACTTCTGGGTCCCTAACAGTGCTTGAAGCACATCTATTTTTCATAAAGAAAATGTTTCGTCCTGATTCCTCTTTACCCTTCTGGAAACCAGAGACCAGTTCCTTTGAACGGTAAGCTTGAATCACAGCCATAAGGTGGGGAAAAGTACATGAGTAATGTATGTATTTGTCCAAACGTGAGTTGAAAGAACATGCCCATTGGCAATCATCAAAGCATGGTATTGATATTAACTTTATGCTCACTTCTTATGACAATCTGACACGAGTGAAGGTCAATTTTATGTCTCATCCACAACAAAGACATCCAATTGGGAATTTGCTCATCGACGTCTAGGTAAAGGTAAAGGTAGAGGTAGACGTTATTGAACGTGGGTACCCAGACTAAGTCAGAGACTTATTTACAGATGGGCCCATGGCACCTCCAATTAATGTCTGATGCGAACGACAATGCCTTGGAATGACATGATGGCCAGCCTGAGGATTGAACCCAGGTCCAACGCTTTTTAGGCGAGTGCTCTACCGACTGAGCTAACTGGGCTGGATAAATGTTGGGTTCCTCATTCAGGGTTCGAAGCCATGCAAGCTATTACTATAAAAAGTTGAGCAGGCCTGGCCTTTAATTACCCGAGACCACTTTGTGACAGTAGAAGGCAGTCTTATAATGGAGGGACCACTGCATTTAAAAATATTTTCATTCAAGATTTAAAAGAATCTAATGATCTTTTCGACATTGTAACATTGTTCAGAACAGAGAAACCAAGTGACATAATATGCAGTTTTGAATCATCAATATAGTCTCAATGACAGTGAAGCTTATTTGGAACCAAATCAATAATTAAAACATGAATAATTAGCAGTTTCTCAATGATGGTTACATGTGAGGCAGCTCGATCATCAGAATTAATGCTTTGCCTGCTTGTCATGCTCAATGCCTGGCTGTAATTTAACACTGTTACAAACCAACTTGAATATAAATGTGATTTAAATTAAGTTAAATTTCCAAATCAATGAGATTGCTTTTAAAGGCTAATTTATCAAAGCAACATCGATTGTCAAATTATTTTTTGTAAAAGTTACATGTTGTCCAGGTATCCAGTAATTTGTCTCTGTGTTGAAATATCAGAATGTATTTTTTTTAGCAATCAAAACCATAAATCTTTAAATGATCAACACTTGGTAAATGATGCATGACCCAATTCGAAAGCTGAAGTAAAATTTGCCCTTTTCAAAGAATCTTTGTGAAAGATAAGTAAACAGCTGTCCTTGTAATGCCTCCATTTAACTTCAGACTTATACCAGACCTTGTCAAGCTTTTTCCTTTAAAATTTCCAGGCAAGCTACATGTATTTTCTATAAAATTCCATACATAATTTAATAATATGAATCCTAACATTATTTTCCATAACACAGCAATTGATTCCTGTTTGGTTCAATATGACCTGTATATGAAGCTTAGGAATAAATCTCCCACAGTTCAGCTGATCCTGAGGATAAAGAAGCAAGGATAATCACTTTGTCATTGAAACACCACCGAAAGTAACATCCCATCATAAAATGAACAGCTTTGCAAAAAAGAAATAGCTATGGCAACTTCAGGAAAAACATACAATAAATGCTCGTGTCTCATGGCAGGATACACCCTCCACACCCTCTCATAAACTCAGAACCTTCAACTTAACGTAGACCTTTAACCCTAACATAGCCTCAAATACCCTCACCTAGGGCTCCTCTGTCAACTAAACTTGGCTTCCCTCATCTAAACGCGGCTCCCCTCAACTAAACTTGGCTCCCCTCGACTTAAAACGAAAACATTTAACTGAAATATTTTGGTGACATATGGTTGTCTTGGCTGTTGCTGAAAGGGAATAACATCAGAATGAATAATTCCAAGATGTCTTTACCGTCCAATATGTCTTAATTAATTGAGGTTCATATCAAAGTAACTATAACATGTTTTAACGAAATCATTTCTTTCCGTATGTTTTATGTTGATTGTTAAACTTGTGGATAATATGATACACATTTAGATTTTTAAAAAGGGGGGAAAGCAAATGTGACTGGATTCTTTACAAGATTACCTGCAGTAGTGCATGGAGTTTGCAATGTACATGTATGGTAGGATAACATCTTGGCAGCAATTCAATTTGGCTGACAATAATTGGACATCAAAGAGCAGTTGATCTTGGCTTGATGTGACAACATTCTCACATTAAGACCTTAAACACCAGTTGGCTGGGTGAGTTGTTGGAAATGGTTAGTCTTGGGTGTGGGTCCTTGCATGCTAATCATGCTCATCAGCCAAAAAGCTCTTAGAAATTATCTATATAATTCGTGGGGTCATTATTAGTAGCAAATAATTACATATAATCTGAATACATCTATTGACCTTGTAGTGAAAGAACAATCAGAAAATCCTCATGTTTTTTCTTTGAAGTTAAATTGACAACACTGCTTTTTCTCAAAAATTACAGGAACTGTTTGCTCTGCTTCTTATTTCCACAAAAAATTAAATGGTGTTCCAGTCCAGTCACTCCTAACATTTTCGAAGATGCTGACAAGGGTGCCAGAAGAGAGGGGGGGAAGAGGGGGCAATTGTCCCTCCTGCCCTTGGCCAGGGGGGGGGGGGCAGGGTGTTGTGCCCCTTTGATCCAAAAAGAAAAAGCATTATTAGGTCTTCATTTAGGCAAATAATCAGACATTTTTATTCAAAATTATTATTGACATAATATTAAATTTTGTCACGCTAATTAGATTTGCCCTTTCTCTTCCTTCCGCCCATGCCGCCTTACTTCCTTCCGGCATCCTTGGATGCTGACAATCACTCATATGCCATTTACAACCAATTGAGACAAGGTAATGTTCATGTATTTCAGTACAAAAAAAGTCTAATAATTCTTTTGATGCAAAATCATTTTCTTGAATTCCAGACAGGTCGGGTGCATAATGGGATTCATTAGCTTACCAGGCTGTTTCCAAATCACTGCCAGAACCATTTGCTGATTGCCAAGATTGTCACCGGATTTGGAGCAGACAAGTTCTTTCAAATACAAAGTACTGTCCCTCAATGATTCGGCTTAGATGCAGGTTGCAAGGAACAGGTCTCTGGTTTCCAAAAAGGGCAAATAGCAATCATTGCCAAATCCAGTCCTTTATGAAAACTTTATGTTTGCCAAACACAGTCAGGGACAGAAAAACAGTGTCAGGTGGCTTGTTTCTTTAGCCTCTTTCTTCAGCTCCATATACACAGCAACATTTCCAGCATCATTAAAGGAACCCACAGCCCTCGTCATTACATGACTTGGCGCAGATAAAATAAGCATGTAGCGATATTTAAAATCACACCTTGTGGGTGGGAGGGAGGAGGATGCATCCCCATCCCCCTGAGTCAATACCTGGATCAGTCAATCAGCTAACCTTTGACAGCAAAAAGGATTTTTCTAAGGGCTGCATCACAAACTTAACATTTACATAGCTACTATATACTTCAGTATTGCAGGAACGATGTTTGTATTCAGGGAAACACTAGAACTCATCAAGATGCCACCTGTTCACTGCTGTTTGCTTCCAGCAAACAATCTGGCTCACAATTTAATTTGACAGCACTTAAACATGTTTTCCACATTCCCAAGCAGTTCTGAAAATCTCTTGGGAACTTGAGACTCTCTCTGGGAAACTGTTTGGTGCTCATCTTCTGCTTCTGAAACACATCCTTTGAACAACAACAATGCAACTCAAAACATTAGGCTACATTCGTGTGCCTTTCTGTTGCTGAAATGAGCGTCACTCCGTTTGAAAAGCATGTTGCTGTTGATTTTATTTCATATAAATTTATGTTAACTGTGATTCAAGCGTAGGCAAAATTTGATAGACAAACTTTTTTACCTGTTGCCTATCTGAGGTGTTGCCATTTGGAAGTGGACAATTACATTAACAGTCAGAAGTTCCGATTCAGAAGTCTAGACAGCCTGTATCCCTTGAATGTTACTGGAGGGTTTCTGTGTAGTACATCCTGGCCTAAGTGATTTTTCCAATGAAGGGACAGTTGGTAATTTCATTTAAGAATTAATTGTAAAAATCACTCTGATCTGTTTTGTTTTTAAAGTTGACTGCTCTTTGTCAATAGGAGCCTGCCAGATACATCGTTTTTACCATAACACAGCAAGCCTGAACAAACTGTGGTGTTAAAAATATTGACCAAGAAATCTGTTAGTGCAGTGATGTAGAGGAAGGTCAGACAAACATATTGATGTATCAAACAAAAAACTCTGTTGGACATTTTTTGAGATATTTGGAGTTTTAATTTTTTAATAATCACACCCTATCCTTAGCATGGAATTTTCATCAAGATATATCTGAATCACCCATTTTTTCTTTCATGTAATATATAAATCCTTAATCAAAAGTAAGAATATGCAGTCATTGATTATGAAGAAAGTATCCACCACTTCATCCAGTCTGCCGAGGTGTGATAAACCTATAACAGTTTACATTTCTGGCCAAAGGCCTGAGAAAATTTTGTGCAATACCACAGGCATAAACAATCTGTTTCATGTGTGGTGTGTTCCATTCAACTGGTGGCTCTCTGATACGTATTATTATTAGAAAAGGTATGACAGCTTGCTTGGCAATGGTCCAACTTTCCAGACCGAACTGGTACGTTGTCACTGTAGCAGACGACAGAGGTAACTGTAAAATCCATTCAAAACACAGTGAGAGCAGACCGGGACCCTTGGACCCCCCCTCCCCTCAAATCTCCTCCAAAATGAACAATTTCACAAACACGAATGTTGTCATTTTGTCCACCACAGTTATCTCAGTTATACAGCTGAGAAAACAAAATCTTGAAACTGTAGAAAATAGTAATGTATTTCACAGGATAGTCAATCATTTGCAATTATGGCTCTGTGCTAATTGGACTGTTCCTCAAATCAGTGTATCTTTTATAGAGGTTAATTTGGTCCATATTTGACTTGCCCAGACCGCATTTTGTAATGGCATCTGAAACTGTATTCGGCCCAGGAAGATAACATTATGTAGCTGATAGATTTATAAAACAGCAAATTTGTGGACAGATTAAATAGACAGATAGATATATAGACAGATAAATGGATAGATAGATAGATAGATAGATAGATAGATAGATAGATAGGCAGATAGGCAGATAGATAGACAGATAACATCTAGTAAACTTTAAGATAGATAGTAAAGATAGATAATAAAGATAGATATTAAGGATAGATTTTAAGGATGGATAGTAAAGATAGATAGTAAAGATAGATAGTAAAGATAGATTTTAAGGATGGATAGTAAAGATAGATAGTAAAGATAGATAGTTAAGATACATTGTTAAGATAGATAGTTAAGATAGATTGTTAAGATAGATTGTTAAGATAGATAGTTAAGATAGATCGTTAAGATAGATAGTTAAGATAGATAGCTAAGATAGATAGTAAAGATAGATAGTAGCCAATGTAGGCGTCAACCAATTAAAACTGTGTTATGTTTACATTGTGTCCAAGATGTATGAAAGAAAATTTGTTGATTGATTGGTATTTTAATATCAATGTAGATGTAGAAGCTCCTCCCAGCATCTCATACAGAGAGTCATATGAAAAGAAATCTTGCGGTCTGCACCTGCAATTTGTGGGGCAAGTCAATCACTGCTCATGCATAAACCTCACTGAAACTCTCCACCAATCAGAGTTCAGACCTGTGCATGTTACATGGTTGATTGGTTGAAATTAAGATCGCACTTGTCCCTTGTTTTAAATTGATTTGTCAGAGTGCTATATTATTTTAATCCCAGTGTTGTCAGTTCACAGATAGGCTGAGATTTCACAACTCATTGCACTGACTGAAAGTGTATCACAGTTTTTTTCAGAAATTATTCACTTGCATGTCAGCATGTTCTTTGTTCCGTCTAAACTGAATTTTACTAAAATCTGTGAATTTTCTATTTGTGTTGACATGCTTGAATGCCCTCACTTCGATTTTTAAAACTCTTCTACATGATTCAAAACACATTAATTCGAGCTTAAAATTTTGCACCACAATAAACGTGTTGTTCTGCAAATGTTGTGTGAAAATTGGAGTTCAAGATGCAGCAATTAATATGACATATTTTTATTATTGTTGGTGTGGCTATGACAACGTACCAGTTCAGTGTGGAATTCAGATTTTAGATTAATTTTTTCCTTAATTTTGTTGTTTAAAACAACTGTCAACACTACCAGGTATGTTTAATATCAAGAAAATGTACCAGAGAAAGTTATGAATAGGACATCCAGGTATTTTCTTTGTGATAAATGTGAATTTAAAGGAATTAAACCACTGGCTTAGAAGAAGGTCGTCTGCTGGATCTTCAAGCTGTCATACCTTGTAATAGTTATTAGTGAAAGAAGTCAGTGGACTAGCCTAGCCCAACAATACACAAATTACACTGTTTCTGCCTGTGGCAATACCAACTTGTGTTAAAATTTTCATCATCCTCTACATCACTGCGCTAATCGCTTTCTTGGTCAATATTTTTAACCCCGAAGTTTCTTCAGGCTCAGAGTGTTAAATATGCCATTGGGCATCTATTTGAAAACGTAGGCTCCAATTGGGTCCCAAGAAAGTTCTTGATTACAATACAGGTCAAAGGCCCGCAGAGTCCTGTGACCCATCTGTACATTCTAAAGTCTCAAGGCATTTCTTCAGTGGCACCAAAAAAAGACGATTCCGCATCATTTGCCCAACAGCGAAGTTTGAATGTAAATTAACACAGCAGTGACTGCACACTTCCCAGCTCGGCATACATTGTGCCTGTTGTGAAAAGGGTATCTAACATCATCTGAGAGGAATTACTATGCCTGCACGGGGTCAAACCCCAGGTAGGGAACCCAAAAATTTCAGTGGACCTTAATTAATGACAAAATCCCAGCTGGATGTTGTTCAGATGAGACGTGAAGTTGGCGGACGCTTATGTCAGTGTCTGTATTGGATAAATAAAGGATCCCTCAAATGGAGAAAATGTGTAACATGTTGAGGATGACCCATTTCCTTTCTTTTCGTTTTATCTCTTGTTTATACTTTATACAACATCAATTGTGGATAGCTTTGGATACATGGGGATAGCTAGTTTTATAAACTTCATGGTTTGATAGCGAAGGCTTTAATTCGAACATGTGCCACTTCTAGAAATCTGTTCTGTATGCAAAGAAAAGAGAGACAGAATCTGTTTCTATCAGAATATCACACGAAAGATCTTTGGTGACAAGTCAACTGTGTGCACTACTAGAATTAATCCAGCAAAATACAGATTCAAAATGATGTGATTTTAAGCAAATCTTTTCACAGAGGAGAGATATTTGGAACAAGAGAAAGGAAATTTAATGATATTGGAGTGTGTAACGATAAATTATGGATGAATGCCTGTTGTTTTTACTTGCAAAACCTGAAGCAATCTTTTATAGGGCTAATTGGGGTTGCTTCATGGGCAGACAAGGCCTTGCATCAATTATGCATTTTGACAAGGATGTGTTACTGCCAAATTACTATTTATGTGGAGGCGTTTACAATCTCGAACAAAGGGTGAAATCAAATAGAGCAGCAACTGTATGACACGCGGGCAAAACAAAAATCATCCCAAAACAAATTGCTGAAGTAGTATTTCAAATTGGCCTAAACCGATCGACAAACATTTCAAACTTATTTGCCTTATGAACTCATTGAACATTTTATATTTGCAAAAAATTGTTGAGACAATGCCATGCAATGCTACCAATTAAAAGGTTTTATTTGTACCTGCAATAATGCAGCACATTGTTTTATCAATTTCAAAACAATCCCTCCAAAACCCACTAAGTTTAATTTTATGTATACTGATTGTAATATCGTAGAATCTGAAGATGATATTTCAGTCATTTGGTTTAGTTGGTCAGGACTGTAAATTGTCAGCGGAAGTAAAGAGTACTTGAAGAAGTTACTCTGTGTAATGACATAACACATCTTGCAACAGTGTTTAAATGAACATTCACAAGTCATTATAATTTCGTATAATTTTACCACACCTTTTAGAAATCCTAGGCCAATTCAAATTCTTACTACATGGCATGTTGAGAAGAAAGTGTTAACAGACAGTCTGGCTTGTATTGGCCATTTATTTGTTGGAAAGTTAAAGAAAGTAATGGCAAGTGCCATATGGTTCCCTTTGAAGTGATAGAGTAACTGGAGTAATTACGTAAACTCTTCACTTGACTAAAAGCAGGAGTAGCCTGGTACTCAAGAGACTTAACTGAGACAAGGCAGATGTTTCATATGAAAGTGAAGTAGACAAGAAACTTCACTCTGTATGTAAGGTTCTATATGGAACCTTCAAGAGTTCTATAAGCTGGTATAGATGTGGAACTCAAAAGGGTTCAATATTCCAACAGCAAACAAAAACAACACTTTGATAATACAGCTGCACTGAACTACACAATGGAAGCCCTTTCTCTCAAGTTGGAAGCAAAAAGCTTTTCAATACAGTTGAACCCTTAACAACATTTTTCGGCTGAGGGTTCTTTTTATATACCATCAAGAACCTTTTGCAATTTTTGCATTTCATTGCAGTCCCAATGTCATGGAAATTTGCTCTAAAACAACTAAATCCTGTTTATCTGAGTGTGAATAATTCCTATGTGATCTTATTCGTCCTGTGGCTATGGTTAAAGGCGCTTGTTTGTGCTATCAGTTTGGCTATGAGGTCACGGGTTCGACTCCCACTCCTTGAGCTCAACTTGGTCTGAAGCCATGGGACATTAAATGGAGGCGGGGATTATACAGTGTTTTGTGCTGGGGCAACTGAAAGGCCCTTGACATCCTTGAATTAATAGGGTATGTACCAGACTCACAGTCTTCTCATCACTCATCATCATATGGCGGTCACCAACACTGGAGAATGCTATGGCATGGGAACATTGGGCAATGTTCTACTTGTCTCTGGCATGGGCGCCGTACCACGGCTGCTCTGATCTGTATCATTGTGGAAGGCTCACCACGAATTTCGTGACTGTATTGCAGTGAATGACTGATACTATATAACATAACATAACAACAGAAGTAGAGGTAGCAAGTTAACAAGACTGGTCTCTGACTGTGCTTGTCCAAGATCTATAGACCAGAGACTGGTCCCCATTACAAATGCCTGCATCTACCAAGCTATTGAGGGAGGGTTCAGAATAATTTTGGGCACCAATTCTAGTGGGCATACATCTTGGAGATGGGCAAAACGGTAGTGTCAGTGGTTGCAGACAGATTCTTGCCGCTCATCTATTTATTTATACCCACTTGGTAGCTCTTTGTCTTGTGCAGGAGGTGAGTTGCAAAAAATAAATACCATATACAAGAACACCCCATTAGTATTTGCCCTAGTTAATTGAACAAAAAAAAAAGAGTTCAACGATCTTATATATGACTTAGTATGTCAGTGACAGGCAAATACATAATATGTTCTGGCCTTCAGTTCCTACCTTTGAGAAGCGCCAGTAGTCAGTACAAAAAAAAAAAACCACTCATTCGATGAAATCAGCAGTTGGATACTCATATTAAAAAGAAAATAACTAATATTTTTAGGAATTTGTAGTGTCTACAAGTGATATCTTTTGCAACTCTGTAATACATAACTATTATTAAGATTATAGTAATTACCACTACCTTGCATATACATATAAAAAAAACCCTTATCAATGTTTTTAATTTATCAGTATCATTTTTTATTTCCTATATATTCATTCATAGTCACATAAAGATTAAGATATTGAGTTGTGAAGTTGCTAGGACACATATACACATTCATTGTGTCAGTTCCTATCTTCTATTGGTATTTTAATTCTACTATTTTGTATGGTGTATTCGTATTTTGTTTACCAATAAATTCCAATTCTAATTCTAAATTCTAATTTTCCATATTCCAGTTGTCTTGTTTTTATTTATATGGAGATGTTGCAATGTAGGCCATTGTCATTATGGCTTGAGATCAAATGCTGTGATCCAGATTATCCAGGGCTGTTCAATGTTGTTTTGATTATGCTCTTACAATATGGGGAAACACAACCTTGAAAAATTTAAGTAAAGTACAGAGGATTCAAAATTATGCAGCTAGGATAATTACAGGTCAATTTGATTATGTCAATATACGAGGTTCTGAGCTTATCAAACAATTAGGTTGGATGTCAGTTAAGCAGCGTTTTGATTATTTTTGTATTTTGTTAATGTATAAATGTATACATGGCCATGCACCAGATTATCTTACTTGTAATGTGATTATGGAATGTGAAGTTTCTAACCGAACTACTAGGTCTATTAATTCCAGTGATCTCTATGTGCCATATGTCAATAACGAAATTGTTACAAAAAATCTTATGTATACTGGTGCTAAATTATGGAATACACTGCCTAGTCATCTTAAGGAGCTCACGAATATAGATGTTTTTAAATGTAACCTAAAAAGATTTATTTTACGATAATTTTACCATTTACTGCTTTTATATTATATATGTTGCTTTTATCTTCATTGTTTTAATTGATTATTGTATTGTGTGTATGAAGGGCATCAGTGTAAAACAGCTTTAGCTGACTGATTTTACCCTTGTAAAATATATTTGTAAATAAATAAATAAATAAATGACACAATGTGAATATTCCATAACACCGGATTTGCTTCCTGCTGCTAAATTTAGCATGTGTATCAAACACAAGGTTGCTTCCACGCCAATCTCAAATGGCCAAGCTTTGGATAAAGACTCAAGGATAACCACGCTCTCAATAGATCACTTTCTAATCATCATCCTTTGCATCGTGGAATTGTGTGATATGACAAAGTGTAAAATAAACGAAATCTAAGAAATGAAGAGCAAATATCAAATAAATTAGATTGCAATAGGCCTATATATGCATTCTTTTCTACCTTTTTGTTCCACACATATCATTAGGTCACATGTGAGCATGATTACTGTTCTGACAGTGATACAATATGCAATTTCAGCTGTATATGAATAGCACTACTTGTACTGCATAGAAAGATTTCCAAAAAAGTATTAATCTTGAACTGTTTAATGTGATTATATCTTTATTTAAGCTAAAGTGATTTTTTTTCTTTCCAGGTTGGTACTTTCTTCTACTTTGAAGACATTTTACAATCAAAGGTGTTTCGAGGATAAGTATTATCTTTTTTATCGATGAAGACTTGAACAATCTGTCCTTTCAATGTAGAATTTATTTTATAAAGGTGGTCGATTTATATTTTAGTAATACTATGAAAGCAACCTGTCCCTCAAGTAAGATATTTTTTCATGAAGGTAGAAGATTTATATTTTCAAAAAACCATGAAAGTACTAAAAACATTAAACATATTAATTTATATCTCATTTACATGTATTTACTTTTATCTGTAACACCTACAACTTGCCATGCAAGTAGCTATGTCTACTTAAAGTACTGTATTTTGTAAAGGAAACCCAAATGTATCACTGAAAAGTGATAGAAGGAATCCGAGAAACCAAGACACGGCCACCTCATTAAAATCTTTGCCTGGAGCCATATGATTAACCCAAGCTGACAGCCTTGAATTTTGGAAATTCACCTGCTTGGAAGCAGGAATGTTATTTGGCTTCCAATTGCCTGACCTACTTTTTTAAATACCAATTCAGTGATGTTGGAAAACAGATAGTAGGAAATTGAATCTTGGCATTGTAAAAGTATCAAAACGTTTTCTATATGTGCAGAAATAATGATATTTCATTATGCAGTGGATATACGGAAGTTTACAATAAAAAGTGTAACAGTCTACCTATGTCAAGTGCTTATGGAATAGGACTGATAGGTTCCTTGTGAGGTCATTTGCCTATCCATGCAATGTCATTCTCTATGACTCATATGCAATTTGTGAGATCATATCGTATAATTTCAATGCTTTCAAAGCAAGTCTCAAGCTGAGTATCAATGAAGTCCCAAGTTACTCAATGGTAAATTGATAGTTAATTTCGATGCAATGGATAGGGCCGTTATGAGGTCATTGATGTCCACCTCCAGCTGAAAGAGAGTAATCGTCATTCATCGACTGTTAGCGATAGAAAGTGGCTTTCAGTGAACTGGAGGAGCACAGCAAGTGCATTCACATGGGTAAAGTAAAGGGACCTTAGCAAACGAAGTTCCTGTAACAGTTCTATTCTAAGCCACTAAGCCAACTTTAGAAGTTTTCAAGACTATTCATTAGTTTCAGAAACTTGTGAACATTTACTGTTACAAACATTTCGTATGTCTGTAGATAGAATTTGCTAGAATCATTAATATGTATTACTCTTTTAATGTGATGAAATTTGAGGGTGCAGACTTCTAAACAGTTCTAAAGTAAGCATAGGCGTAGGAGACTGATATGCAATTTGTGAGTTCATCTCATATACTTTCAGTGCTTTCAAATTGATATTTAATTTCATGGCTGCAGGCCCCCAACAATTTTGGAAAATCGATTTTTTCATGCACTTTTGTGCAGAAAATTTGTGAATGTTATATTTTTGGACTATTTGGGTAATTTTTTTGGGCAGCCCCCCCCCCTCAAAATTTATTGACCTCCTACCAAAAGGATATAGAATACAAAGTGTTTCTGACTTTGAAGGGACATTTTGTCACCTATATTTGTAGTGCACTCATTTTGTCAAAGGAGAGGTTGATCAGTGAACCAAGTATGATTTTACATAGGCAGATAAGGCCTCAGCTCTTAATCGTATGCGTATCAGCCACACCTCTTATGAGAAAATGTATTTGTTGGTGTATATATCTACGATATTTTGTTTCGTTGCAGTGCTGAGTATATGATAATACAAATACATGCAATATTATACACTGCATAATGTGTGGTTATGATGAGACAACAAAGCTATACTCAGTTATCAAACTGAGATTAAAAACTAATTTGCATGCGACTGCACAGTAAAATGTGAATTTTGAGTCACCTAAAATGATTGAGATGGCTGCACAATTCCAAGAAGCAACAAATATCATGACTTTAAACAACAAGCTACGATAGCTCAAACAAATTGTGCAACCATGTCACTCCATCTTTTGATCTTACTCAAAAGTTAAAATTTTACAGTATGGCAAGGGCGTAAATTCGTAATTTAAAAAAGTGTTCACAGATGCCCTTGGAACAAATAGCCAGCAAGCTGTCACAGGCTAATGGCAGAGGTCAAATATGGGTCATTTCCATATTTATCTTAATCTGCTATATTGTTGACGGCCTTTTCGACTTCCCTTTGAAGTCCAAAAACATCAAAGCATGCTTTTAGGAGATTGTGAGAAAAATGGTTTGACATTCTTCTGTCACATAGAATGTATTTGCTTTGTCATAAATCCTTTTGCTTCCATGAAATATGGGCTTGTTATGAGAGCAAGCTGTTCGTCATTTTATAGTAAACCATATTGAAGAATACATCTTGATAAAGTATTCCAATTTGTTCAAACAAATGTTTCAATAAAAGTACATAGTATCATATTGTACATCTGAAAGGTATGAGGAAGACTTCTGGAGAGGAAAATTGACTATTTTCACAATTTTCCAAGCTACAGACATTAGACATTCAGCTTGAATTACTTTAAAAAAAAAAAGTCACATTTAGGCTTAGCGTCTCATCTCGTATGAAATTTTGAAACAGTATGACCAATTTGAGAGAGATGCAACTGACACAGCCAAAATAATGTTTGGCATGAACCTGACCACAAAGAGGAACTGTTGCTTTGCCAGATAATTAATGAACAAGTTGCCAGAAATTCCAATATTTTTGACAAGAATTTGACAAAGAAATGAATATATCATAGAAAAGACAGAGTTGGAAGTAAATCTGACGGATGGAAAAATGTTTCTTTATATAAACAGAGAAAAGGAGGATGTCGAGTGTTCACTGACCTATTCAGCCGCAAATCTCTGAAAAACACGTCGATAACCTCAGCAAAATTTTGTTAAAATTGAGCTATGTTTTTGCCTCTATATTTTAAGTATCAGACCAGGAAAAAAGACTAAAATTATGTAAAATTTGTGATAGAAAGTCAAGAGTACTATAACTTGAAGATCATGTCACATAATTGTGAAATTCATTAGAAACTAACAAGACAAGTCTCATGGCAAGGCACCATGTCCTTATTTTACAATCACATGGAATTTTTTGCAAGTTTGAAATGCTCTTTATTCTTGCTCAAGGCAAAGTCATTGGCAGACTAACAATGTTGCATATTAAAAATCTAACAAGCTGATCAACAAAAATTCAGTTTGACAAGTAATTTCCTTGCCAAGTTCGTGAGTAACTTCAAGGAATTATGCATGCAAGGTGAAGGAAATTGTGTCTGGGCTTTGACTGAGTAGAATATTAGATAAGCCAAGTGAAGTTTCTGGCATATTCAAAAGCTGAGTGTTTAGTTAGTCATTGAATGGTATTCTGACAGAACAGCCAAAGGTGCTATTTTGATAAATTGGTACAAGGAGGCCTTTAAATCTATTATATTCACAAGAAAATAAGTGACAGAAAAGGAAGAAAGTTCTCTCATAAGAAGACAAAAAGCCATGTAAAACGCTTTTCTTGTGTTAAAGGCCACTCATGTTTTATAACAGAAATGCTGCTGCAAAGAGAACCAGTATAAGCACTGTTTTAATTATATATAGTACAGAACTATAGAAGCTTTCAAAAGTAGTTTTTTGCATCTTTTGAAGACCAATGTGTATTTCAAACATTCAATTGCTCATGAGACGGCTACTGATTTAGCTAGAAATGAGGAATACATTTGGAAATAATGGTTGTAATGTGCCTATTGTAAGAGAATGGTATTATAAAGCCAACATATTTAAGAGGTATGTTGACAAGGAAAGTGTAAACTTCAGTTGGGTCACACATAATTAATTTTTAGATTCTCAGATCTTCTCAAAGCACTTTTTCTGAGATAGGGTGGTATTAAATCTGGTGTCCCCTTCGATCCAAGATGTTAAAAATGAAATATGTTTGGCCGGTGTTGAAGAGTTAAAGTGTTAAGTTTTGTTAAGTGCCATTTGGTTATTCTTATGTTGGGGAGCAACAGCATGATGGTTTCACTCGACTAAAAGCAAAAATAAAACAGACATTCAAGACCTGAGGGACAGGAGAATGTTTTGTCTCGAAACAAAAGTATTTTGAAAAAGAATTTTTCCTGCAGAAATTTGCAGCTTGTATAGTATGATGAAATTTGAGTTTGGACAATTTCATTAATCAACTGAAGGTCAAATTCTGTCTGCATCCAATAGATTTTTAGATGTTTCTGCAAAGAACCTCCTTACCTAAGTGGTTCTTGCTTTGAAGTGACAGTCAGTCATCCGATTTACGATGCAAGTTCTACTAGGTTATACAAGAGGCTTTGCTTTCAACACAAATTGGGGAATTTCTGTGTCCTGTGACTGGTGTAAACAAGGTTTCAAGGGACTTGATCTGTTAAGTGGGGAGAGTAGAGATGATTCTACTCCGCTTGTATACCAACCAAGCCAGAATCTTAATGAGAAGATTCCAATTGTTTGTATTCCAAAGCAAAAGAGTGTAATTAGGTCACTCTCCTGTAGAGCCCCTAGTATTACAGAAATGTTTGTATTGTTGTATGAGTGATACTTCTAATATATCTGACATTTTATAGGCATCCAGTCAAGTCTTAGGATTTCTCCAGTGGAGTGGCGCAGAGCAGCGCAGTGCATTCAATATTTCTATAACCATTTTATATCTGGACTTTCATAAATTATATTAGATATTTTGTCACAAGACGATGCCTTACCAGAGATTGCAAACCTCCAAACGAAAACTTGCTCAATTGATTCATGCCAACAAAAGGGTGTCTTCTGTCTTGCCTTTATCTGAAGAGAACAACAAAGACGAATCTTGACGTTTGTGGCATGTCTCAAAGGAAATTGTTCACTTCAGTTAGTTTGGTTGTTAATGGCATTCGTGTGTCGAAAAGTCAGAGAGTTAAGTTATGGCAAATGCCATAATGATGGTGTTTATTAAGTGGGGAGCAACATAGTTGTTTCTTCACAAATGTG
Organism: Platynereis dumerilii; assembly: GCA_026936325.1. Classification (NCBI taxonomy): domain Eukaryota; kingdom Metazoa; phylum Annelida; class Polychaeta; order Phyllodocida; family Nereididae; genus Platynereis; species Platynereis dumerilii. The sequence goes on along the minus strand of JAPTHN010000016.1, from coordinate 13,163,681 downwards.
TTCTTCTACGCTACATTGAAAGCAGAAGTAAAACAGGTGTTCAAGAGACAATTTTCCCCAGTTCCAGACAAATTGTGCCCAAATGTTTACTTGTTGCTCATATGTTGGGATGCAAGGTGGACAATTGCATTTACAAACCAAAGGTCAGACTCCATCCGCATCCCCTGCAGTTTTTGGGATGGTTTCTTAAAAGAACATCCTGTGCTAAGTTGGTCTTTCTACTTGAGATTGGTCTGTTGGTTTGAAGGGACGGTTGTGGTCATGTAATATAAGAAGCGAGTTCTTCTTGGTCATATGGGAGTCTTGGCTAACAATACATACTGAGGGATTTCGGTGTCCTGTGACTTATGTAAACAAGGTCTCAAGGGACTTGATCTGTTAAGTGGTGAAAGCAGAGATGATTCTACTCAGCTTGTATAGTGTGTTGCCGGAATCTTAATGAGAAGATTTCAATTGTTAGTATTCCAAAAGAAAAGAGTGCGATCAGATTGTTACTCTCCTGTAAAGCTCCTTGTATTAGATTAGGAAAGTATTTTGTATTGTTGTATGAGTGATACTACTATATGTCTTCTGACACTTTATTGGCATCTTGCCAAGTCCTAGGATTTCTCCAGTGGCACAGAGCAGCAATGCATTCAATATTTGTTTAACCATACAATATCTGGACTTTTGTAAATTCTATTAAAATGTTTATCACGAGACGATGCATTATAAAGAATGCTACAGTTGCTATTTCAAACCTCAAAAAAAGCTTACTCAATTGATTCATGCCAGAAATTATGAGATCATGTGGAGATAATGGGTGCGTGTCCAACAAAAGTGTGTCTTGCCTTTATCTGAAGGAACAACAAAGACACATCTTGACGTTTGTGGCATGTCTCAAAGGAAATTGTTCACTTCAGTTAGTTTGGTTGTTAATGGCATTCGTGTGTTGAAAAGTCTGAGAGTTAAGTTATGGCAAATGCCATATGGCTGTTTTTCAAGTTGGGGAGCAACGGCATTGTTTTTTCAATTATGTTTTCTTCTGGGCTTCACTGAAAGCAAAAGTAAAAAAGGCATTCAAGAGATTTCCCTGAGAAACTAAAGATAATTTTTTCCCCAGTTCCAGACAAATTTTTTTCAATTATGTTTACTTGTTGCCATATGATGTGATGCAATTTCAGGGTGGAAAATTGCATTTACAAACCAAAGGTCAGACTCTATCCCCTGCAGGTTTTTGGATGGTTTCTGAAAAGAACATCCTGCGCTAAGTTGTTCTTTCTACTTGAGATTGGTCTGTTGCTTGAAAGGGTTCAGTTGGTCATCTAATATAAGATGCAAGTTCTTCAAGGTGGTATGGGAGTCTTGGCTAACAATACAAACCAAGGGATTTCAGTGTCCTGTGACTAGTGTAAACAGTTGGTGATATTAGCCTGTGGCTAACGTTGATCTGTTAAGTGGTGAAAGCAGAGATGATTCTACTCAGCTTGAATATAGACCAAGCCTGAATCTTGATGAGAAGCCTCTTAATGATCTAAATCAAAGGAGTGGTACTAGATTGTCTGTTGTCACACATTCGTAGCTATATCGTGACTTATACTGAGAATTTAGAAAAGTGAGTCAGTTCTTCCATGGGGATAATTTGTCAAAAAAATAATATTGTCTAAACACTGATATTCAAAACTCCGGCTGAGTATCAGGCATTAGTTTAAATGGAATGCCAAACAATTTCTATCGCCCTCAGGCGATATGTCTGGTCCATTGTCAGAACCATATTACCCAGGGTTTTGCTGTCTTTTTACATCAAAGCATGGCTCAGATAACAGGGAGAAAGTTGGCTTTTGCACTAGATTTACTCAAAAGTGAAGCAATGGCAGTACATGTGTCATTAAAACCGCTAGTTTAATATCAGAAAGTATATTTATGAGTAGATATGTAGCTGATCATGTTATAAATGATTATCTGTCAAAGAAAACTCAAAGCCCCCCTCCACTCGAATATCTAATGGTCGTCTCCTAACCTTGCAAGACCGTTTGTTGCACCAGCAGGAAACATTTCGTTATTGAATTTCATACTCCAAAGTAGCCCAGTGGTTCGCCTTAGAAGAGATAGTAGCTATACCAAGAAGAACAGAATGCGTGCTGAGACAGCTTGTTACTTGACTTCTGGGCCCCTGACAGTGCTTGGCGCACATCTATTTTTCATAAAGACAATGTTTCGTCCTGATTGCTCTTTACCCTTTTGAGAGACCACTGTATTTAAAAATGCTTTGATTCAAGTTTTAAAAGAATCTAATGATCTTTTCGACATTGTAACATTGATCAAATCAGAGAAACCAAGAGACATAATAATAATCATTTTGGTGGAGCAGGTCACATATGCAGTTTTGAATCATCAATTTAGTCTCAAGGACAGTGAAGCTTATTTGGAACCAAATCAATAATTCAAACATGAATAATTAGCAGTTTCTAAATGATGGCTACATGTGAGGCAGCTCAATCATGAGAATTAATGCCTTGCCTACTTGTCATGCACAATGCCTGCCTGTAATTTAACAATGTTACAAACCAACTTGAATGTTAATGTTATTTAAATTCAGTTAAATTTCAAGATTGATAAGATTGCTTTTAAAGACTAAGTTATCATAGCAACATCGATTGTCAAGTTCTTTTTTTTTTAAAGTTACCTGTTGTCCAGGTATCCTGTCATGTTGAAATGTCAGAACATATTTGTATTTTTGTATTAATTAATCAAAACTACAAATCTTCATTCAATCACCATTTGGTAAATGATAGAGGACCCAAATCCAAAGCTAGAGTAAAATTTTGACGAAGAAAATTGTAAAAATTAAAAGATAGAATAGCGTTCTGTAAAAGAACCTTTGAGAAATATTTACTGGTAATGCCACCATTTATGTAACTTCAGAATTTTACTTAATTTACCAGACATTGTCAAGCAATTTCCTATAAAATTTGCCAGAAAAACTACATATATTTCCTGTAAAATTCCATCTAATATCTGACGATATGAATTCTCATATTATTTTCATAACACTGAAATCAATTCCTGTTGCTATGTGTAACTTGTCTATTATACAGTATAAAGCTTGAAAACAAATCTCTCACAGCTCGGTCGATATAGCGGATTTAGAAGCAAGGATAACCATGCTGTCATCAAAACACCACCAAAAGCAGCATCCCATTTTAAAATGAACAGCTTTGCAAAAAGTATATACTATATAGCAATGACAACTTTTGGAAAAAAATACAATGAATGGTTGTGCTTCAATGCTTGGGAATAAAACAAAATATTGAAATATTTTGTTGACATGGACGGCCTTGGTTGTTGCTGTATGTCCAATGGAATGATATCAGAATAATTTCCAGATGTCTTTACTGCCAAGTTTATCTGAAATTAATGTTGATTTATATCAACGAAACCATCTCATGTTTTAGATAAATAATTTCTTTCAGTAAGTCTTATCCTTGTTGTTAAACTTGCTCAAAATTCAGAGTTATTTCATTGATGGTGGAATCAGCATTAGAGTAGGTCGGGGCAAGAAGCCCGGGTTAAGTGAGACCATAAAAAGTAGGTCAAATCACACCTCGAAGTTAAGGGGGGCTGCATGCCCCGCGCTACTCTATGATACACATTTTGGAATAGGATCAGAAAAAAGGGGAGAAAAACAATTTGGACTAGGTTCTTTGCAAGATTACTTCCGCTAGTAGATAGGGAACCCACATGTATAGTAGGATAACATCTTGGCAGCAATTCGATTTGGCTGACAATAATGGGACATCAAAGAGCAGTTGATCTTGGCTTTATGTGGCAACATTCTCACATTAAGACATTTAACACCACTTGGCTGGGTGAGTTGTAGGAAATGGCTGTTCTTGGCTGTAGGTCCTTGCATACTAAGTGTGGGAATCAATGAAAAAGCTCCAAGACATTTTCTATAGATGATCACTAGTGGTATAATTATATTTGTTGACATTAATAATAAAATCTGAAAACGTCTATTGACCTTGTGATGAAAGAACAATCCTCATGTTTTTCCTTTGAAGTTAAATTGATAAGGACATTTTTTGCCAAAAATGACAGGAACTTTTTTAGTTCTTATTTCCAAAAATGGAGTTCCGTTCGCTCCAAAGACTTTTAAAGATGCTGACAATTATGCCTAGTTCTCATGGAGACGTAACAGAGGGTTTAAGCGACGGCGTTTCTTATATTTCCAGGAAAGGGCAAAGATTTGAGCATGTTCGCCGTCAATTTTGGCTTTACGGCGCGACAGGAACAGCATGCGCCGATTTAAGAGGTCTTTCTACGCAATTCCTAGAAATTTGACGATGCAGGAAAAAAAGATTCAACCGGTTGAATCTTTGCGAGGGAAGAAGTGGTGAAGCAAGAAGAAGCGTAGAAAGAAATCAGTGCGCACCGCAGGTTTTTAAAGTTGCGACGCACAAAGAAGAGCTTCGACGCAGAAACAGCAGTGTAGCAGAAAGCTCTTGCTTCATGTCACATGTTTCAGACACGCGTCGCGGGAAGTCACATGTGCGACGCACGTGTGAGGGTGCGCGCCGCGTCTTATTGACCCCCAATGCAGCAGACAGAGTGGCGCCTGAGTGAATGCGTTGTTCTATTTTTAGCATCAACCCTTTGTCTGCGTGTCACCCTCTTTCTGCGCAGCGGCTGGGGCAGCAGCAGCGAAGAAGGGGGGGGCGAAGGAAGGGAAATGAGGCGGTCCGCACCCTGCATATATATAGAGGGGGCCAGTTTAGAGCACCATACCCACTCAGACCTTCGACCAGAACACACCTAGAATCCACGACACTCAACTGCTACATTTGCTGCTACTTTTGTTGCTACAATTGTTAGTACTTTTGCTGCTACAACATGGGACCAAAGAGGAAAAAGGGGACCGTCGTCACCAGGGCACCAACCAAGCTCAGCACGAGGTCTACACTTCACACTCCTGGAAGCACTCCTGCTGCAACTCCAGTGACAACTCCAGCTGCAACTCCTGTCCATGAGCCTTCAGATGCTGCAGTGACTGCCTTCTTCACAACAGCCATGGCAGACATCTCTCTACCTGGGCTCTACACCTCCAGTACAGCTGCCAGCCAGACGAAGACTACCACTTCAACCAGCAAAGCCACTGTCGTCAGCGAGACCATCTTCGAGGGCCAGCCAGAAGACAGCACAGACGAAGATTCATCAGTTGAATTATTTGAAGGTGATGAAGGAGACAAGCCTGCTGACAAGCCTTCCAAGTCTGCTGACAAGCCTGCTGCCAAGTCTGCTGACAAGCCTGCTGACAAGCCTGCTCCCAAGTCTGCTGACAAGCCTGCTGCCAAGCCTGCTCCCAAGTCTGGTGACAAGCCTGCCACCAAGTCTGCTGACAAGTCTGCTCCCAAGGGTCTTCCAGAGCCTACTGCCAAGTCTACTCCAAAGAAGACTCCAAAGAAGACTCAGAAGACTCCGAAGAAGACACAACAGAGCCAGCCTGTTGTTGCTCTTGAAGATGTCATGCATGACGACACCTTCGAGGAGGAAGACCACCATTCCTCTGCTGATGAGGCCCCTGCAGCTGCTGAAGCCAAGTCCAAGGGCAAGAAGGGCAAAGGGAAGGCCCCCAAGAAAAACATCAAAGACAACATGGGCATCACATCTGACCAAGAAGACGACCTCATCAACTGGTACAGAGAGCATCCTGTGCTGTACATGAAGGGCTCCAGAGGATACAAGGGCAACGAGAAGCTGCTGCTGGACACCGAAAAAGCCAAGGAGCTGGGACCCAAGTACACCTCCCAGGACATCTTCAACTGGAGGAAGACAGTCCGCACCCACTACTCCAGACTCGTCAGGCCTGAAGCTTCAGGATCCGGCAGGAAGGAGACGCTCACAGACAGGGACCAGTACATCCTAGCCAACTGTCGGTTCCTGAAGGACTCCATCGTCCACAAGCCAGGCAAGGAGCTGTCTGCCATATCCCAACTGTCTGCCAACCGACCAGCCTCAGACTCCGGGGACAGCTACAACCCTGAAGATTCCCTGCCAGCTTCTTATGACCTGCAGGACCTGCCACCTGAACAGCCATCACAGGACAGACCTGACAGCCAGCAGTCCCAAGTCTTCCCTGGAGCGCCAAAGCCTGGAGCCGTGTCCAAGGGAACCAAGAGAAAGGCCACAACAGATGAAACCATGCACTCCGCCATGAATGTCATCGCAGGCAGCATGCACGCTATGTCCTCCTCCAAGAAGATCCTGAAAGGCTCTGGCTGCAAGATGTGCCCCGACCACCAGGAGTTGAAAGACGATGAGGAGTACTGGAGGATGAAGTGTCACGACCTCTACCAAGTCGGATTTCGCGCCAGCCCTGAAATCAGAAAGCGAATGGTGAGGGCCATTGCAGAGGCCGCCTTCTACTGGGACAAGGAGAGGGAGATGGATGAGGCCAGCCCCCAGTCAAGACCTCAGGAGGAAACCTTCCAGCCTCCTCATCCTCCTCAGCGCCTGCAGATGCCACCTCCTCCTCCTCCTCCTGCGACGTATGTGCCATCTCAGCACCACCAGCACCACCAGCAGCACCACCAGCAGCACCACCACGCTTCCAGCAGCCATCACTTCCACCACCACCAGCCCAGGGAAGGAGGATCCAGGCAGACTCCCAGCTACACCGTGATGCAGCCCAGCCCATCCTCCCTGACACTGATGATGGATGCTCAGGAGAGCCCCGAGAAGTACGGCTACCCTGGACCCAGCTATGGTCAACCGAGCGCCCAGCAGCCGCACCAGCCTTCCCCTTCGCCCAGTTGGACTGAGAGTCTCCTTTCTCCACACAAGTAGAAGAGAAGATGTGCAGCAAAGACAACCAAAAAACCTCGGCCCTTTTAAGGGCCACCAAATCCTCCCAAAAGGGCAGGCCACGTACACATCCTATGTTGACAAAAAAAAAGAGCTTGTGTAGACCGAAAAGAGCCAAAAAAGAGCAAAAAAAACGTTGACAATCCCCCAAAAAAAAAGTCCGGTCCTGGCCTTCATTAAAAGTAATCACCTTCATAAAAGCAAGGTGCTAGTTCCCCCTTTCTTTGCCCAAAAACATACCTGGCTCTTGAAATCCTGTAAATGTAGACTCTGGAAGCAATGTCAAGGTTCCTTCTTGGCACTGGTTTGAGCAGCCATGTCTTCAGGGGAAATGCCTCGTCACCCACGATGTAATATGGGAAAGGATTGTCTTCTGTGCCAGGTAGAGGTTCTGGAGGTGGTAGGCCTAGATCTTCCTCGTCCAGGAGTTGTCGAAGTGTTGTGTCCTTGAAGACGCCGCCATCAGATGCACTTCCTTGACAGCCAGCCTGCACATAGATGAACTTGTAGTCGGCATCAACGAGGGCCATCAGGACAATGGAATGAAATCCCTTGTAGTTGTAGAACAAGGAGCCTGCAGCCTTGGGACATCGGATTGCGACGTGCTTGCCATCCAGAGCTCCAATGCAGTTGGGCAAGTTCCATTTCGTCTGAAAGGCCTTGGCTATCTCCTTCCATCTTTTTGGCTGTGTGGGTAGAGCCAGCTGTCTTTCGAAGGCATGAACGATGGCAAGGCAGACCTCAGGGATGAAGTTGCAGATGGTGTTGGGTGCCACACGGAAAGCATAAGCTAGGGACTTGTAGCTGTTTCCTGTTGCCATGTACCGCAGGGTGATAGCCAACTTCAGACCAGGTTCCAAAGCCCTCCTCATGTTGGTGTCTTGCTAAGTGATGAGTGGTCCAACAGCTTCCAGGAGTTCAGCAAAGATGTCAGGGGGCATTCTAGTGTAGTTGTAGTAGCCGGACACGTCATAGACTTGCAGTTCAGGCATCAGTTGATGGTAGTGACCATGTTGTTCCCTCTGCAGCAACCAGTTGCGAATCCACCACCTTTTCTGTCTCCTGGCCCTCCTCCTCCTGTGTCTCAAATAGACAGCTCCGATAGCAGCAGCAGCAGCACCAGCCACAACAATAATTTCTTCTTCATTCATCATGCATACAATGTATGTTCAGTAGGCAGTCGTTGTGTTCTCATTGAAGGGCAATCAGCAAATGAAGCAAGGAGGTCCTCTGTGTCCCTTTTTATAATGACCAAAAGTGACTCCTGCAGCAGCGAAACACACTTTGCCGCAGCGCTGCATCAAGAGACCTTCGTCGATGCTTAAGAGACCTTCGTCGCTGCTTAAGGCAAGGACGACGAAGAAGGTCGGCATCGACGCGCCTGTAATGTCCTCGACGCTGTATGAATGCATGTGCGACGATGAACCATCAAGGTACGCAGTAACAAGTACCTAAATGCGGCATTGCATCATTACAGTCGTCGGCGAGGCTGTCATTTTCAGCGGCGCATCTTACCTCGGGTGTACGCCGAAGGTTTCCTGATGCGTCGCAGGTCGCCAATTTCAGACGTAGCTGCCTCACAACCATCAGCGGCGTAACAGGAAACAACATTGGGCGAAGTAAAAGCAGCCTCGCCGAATTCCAAAACAAAGTGCGACGAGTGTGTTTGGAACTGCGCTGAGGCAAGAGAGGCGGAACGCGGCGAAGAAAGCTTAAGCAGCGCCGCGGACACCTCAAGACTCACCGCGGCTACAAACTTTAAGCGCCGCACATGACACTAATTGATTACGTAACGTGCCTCAACCAACGTTCTACGCCACAACTTTCCAAGAAATGACTTCTCTTGACGCGCCGCTCTCAAATCGCCGTCGTGAGAACTAGGCATTACTCATCTGCCATTTTCAACCAATTTTGCCAATGTGATGTTCATGTACTTCAGCACAAAAGTCTAATAATTCTTTTGATGCAAAATCAATTTCGCGGCTTGAATTCCAGACAGGTCGGGATGCATAATGGGATTCATTAGCTTCATCAGGCTGTTTCCAAATCACTGTCGGAACCATTTGCTGATTGCCAAGATTGTCACCGGATTTGGAGCAGACAAGTTCTTTCAAATACAAAGTACTGTCCCTCAATGACTCGGCTTAGATGCAGGTTGCAAGGAACAGGTCTCTGGTTTCCAAAAAGGGCAAACAGCAATCAGGGCCAAATCCAGTCCTTTATGAAAACTTTATGTTTGCCAAACACAGTCAGGGACAGAAAAACAGTGTCAGGTGGCTTGCTCTTTTAGCCACTTTCTTCAACTCCATATATATAGCAACTTATCTAGCATCATTCAAGCAGGAACCCACAGCCCTCGTCATTGAAATTAGTATTTAAAATATTCAAAATAACACTTGGTTGGGGGGGGGGAGGATGCATCTCCCTCACTCTATCACCTGGCTCAGTCAATCAATTAACCCTTGTCAGCAAAAAGAATTCTCATAAGGGCAACATCACCAACTCCCTTCACATTTCAGTGGCGTCCCTATGGGGAGAGGGCACGTGGGGGCACGTAACCCCCCCCCCCCCCAATTGGACCTGTGGCCCCCAGGTGCCCCCCATACAAACTTTCCAGCTCTGGCTAAAATATTCAATTAGTATAGTAGGTCCCCCCCCCTGAGAATCGCGTGCGCCCCTAGGTGCCCTGCACTTGAGACCCAACCCGGTTAGGCAACTGTCACATTTACATACATACCATAGCCTTGAGTTTTGCAGGAATGATGCTCTTATACAGGAAAACACTAGAACTCATTAAGATGCCACCTGTTCACTGCTGTTTGCTTCCAGCAAGCAATCTGGCTCACAATTTAATTTGACAGCACTTAAACAGGCTTTCCACATTCCTAAGCAGTTTTGAAAATCTCTTGGGAACTTGAGACTCTCTCTCTGGGAAACTGTTTGGTGCTCATCTTCTGTTTTCTGAAACACATCCTTAAAACAACAACAAGTCAACTCAAAACACTAAGCGTAGATATTTCATATTTGTAGGGGGGGGGATGGTTTCGGCGAAAACAAATTTTGCGCGAGGCCTAACGGGCCGGAAGTCAAACGGTGATGGATTTCGGCGACCACTCTAAGGCCCAAAAGTGAATATATTTTAGATTATGCAAAGTTAGTTCCGAGACTTGTATTTTTCACATAAGAGGCAACTGGTATCATGGAAAAAATTTCTAAATATGACTGATAACTGTCAACACATTTGAGATAAAATTACATTCGATAATATAGATATGTATAGAAGTAAATTATTCCATGGTTGCAGAAAGAACTTGTTATAGACAAACTTTTTACCCGTTGCTTATCTAAGGTGATGCGGCTGGTGCCATTTGGAAGTGGACTGTATCCCTTGTATGTTACTGGAGGGTTTCTGTACAGGACGTCCTGGCCTAAGTGGTTTTTCCAATGGAGGGACAGTTGGTAATTTAATTTAAGACGAGAGTTCTGCTAGATCGTAGAAACGACTTTGCATGCTGAAGAAATCGAGGAACTTTTCGGTGTCAGGTGACTTGTCCTAGAAAACCTGCAAATGTGGTTCTAAAAAAAGGGAAGAACAGATCTAATACTGATCAGGTTGCATTCAATTTGACTTTTAGTGTTAATTTATGAAGAATGTTGTATTTTTCATCACAATAATTATACCAAAATCTACCTGACACTGGTTTTAGTTTAGTTCGGCCAACTTTGATTGTTCTTCACTGACGTGCATGGTTGTTGTCTACCATTTTCGATATCAGAGACCTGTTCATTGCCATGGCTACCATACATGTATATATTTGAACAAGATATTTCCCAATATACTTGGGCATTAAAAATTCCAATATCACCCTCTGTCCGGGCCTCTGTGTTATATCAAACATGCAATCCAAAATGAATGTTCTCATGACGTGTAATTCACTCACCTACACTGTACTAAGTGTACTGTACTTGTATGAATGTCTTGAAAAAAAGGCTATTATGATATATGTTTGTTGCTCGATTATAGTTATTCTGATTTGGAACCAAATCAATAATTTGTACTCAAAAAATGGTGGTTTCTTAATGATGGACATATGGGAACCAGATGTAACTTAAACAGTTATTGTCCTCATTGCTATCTTCAGTGTCTGCCTGAAAATTAACACTGCAATGACCAGACTTGAATATAAATGTATAATTGAAATTGAGTTAGAATTAGCAATCAATATGATTGCTTTTAAAGCGGAACTAATCAAAGAAAAATCAATTCTCTGATGTGTTTGCCTATTTTTACACAGTAGAAGGATAATATGCTCAGTTTTACTCACTATAATATGTCTTGGCCCTCGGAAATATATCAAACTAAGGCTTTTGTAAACAATCATAGTGTTACACACATACATGAGATAACACAATATTTGTTTTTGATGCAAATTGACTTCCAGTCTGGTATCTTTATTACAGATAGTCTTTGGAAAAAAATAGTACTGTACAGAATGCTTATTGATAGCATTCGAGAGATATATGTGACACAATAATGAATATTCAATAACACTGAATATATTCCTTGTTACCACATAAACTTTTTATCAAACACAAGGTTGCTGCATAGCCAATTATATATGACCAAGCTTCAGATAAAGACCTTTAAAAGGATAACAGTGATTAGCTGTCAATTTGCTTGGTAAGTTTTTCTCTTCTCGCAATGAGATTACGTGTGGTTTCGCGTTGCTTCTAAGTCAATGGAGGTTTGGATTAAGGGCTCCAGGATAGTTGTAAAACCACTCAAACACCTAGGATTGTATCGTCAAGGCTTTTAAACAGTGTTATGGACCTTGGAAAACCCACCCCTGTTGCATTGTACAGGCCCACAAAATGGCGGATCTTTCTGGAAATAGTTTTAATGAGCGCTGAGACATCGTAGAGCAGGAAAAAAGAGAGTTCCACTAATGCCGGCTATGGAATACTACATAAAGCTGTCTCAACTCAATACCGTTTAACATTAAAGAAAAAAATACTGAAAAGAAGGAAAATATCAATAAGCAAAAGTAAACTTCACCACACCCACAGCTGAAGCAAGAATTATTCTTTCTTCCTTTCATGATAAAAGGAAAGTATGCATGATAATTAGTAAGAAATATTTATGTTTCGCACAAACATGACATGAAGCATCATCTTGGGAAAAGTTGTGATGTTGTACATGAATACTTTATAACAAGAAAATGTGCAAATTTTAAAGAACATCAAAACATTCGGTGACAGCAACATATTCGGTGACATCGATGGCCTTGGCAGCAGTCGTATTCAATGCAAGCAGTGTGCGACAGAAAAGAAAGAACAGAATAATCCGTGTGTAATGTGGAATAAGGTCTCGTTCTTATTCATATCAGGTGGGAAAAATTTGCACTGTATGCTTGATTTATTTCTGTCATTGTTTTGGCAATATTTCTGAAATTATGAATATGCTTGATCTAAAATATCATTGTTGAACTGTAATTGGTGTTAGACAACTTACAGATATAACAGGTTAGAATAAGAAACCTTGTTTTTGGTTGGGGTCTACTCAGTCTATAGCAGAACAAAAGTACCATTGTCAGAGAGGGCTGTGAAGGATTCTTCCACTGTTCCTGGCACCTTTCACTTTGGCTGACAATAATCGGACATCAAAGAACTGTTAATCTTGGTAGCGTCACATTAGTACTTCAGTTAGCTGAGGAATAGGTGTTTCTGGCTAAATACCAACCATCTGTATAAAGTCATTTACTTTTTGAATAAATATGCATTGCGAAGATAGTTTATGGATAGAAAGTAAGTGACAATATGTCAGTGAATATGACACATCGAAGAATATTCAATAGCATTGAATTTACTTCCAGCTGCTAAACATAACCTGTGTATCAAGCACAAGGTTGCTTCCAAGCCGATCCTGTGTGACCAAGCTACTGATTCATAATCAAGGATAACACTGTTTGGCTCTGTTATATTGCTAAACCTGCCTCAAACCATTATGACAGATAACATTAAAAAATAATTGTAGAATATTGCACGCATAGGAATTGATGTACGACTTTTATTCACTCGACATGTTAGTGGATCTTATCGATGAATCTACAAATCAGTAAAAAATAAAACACATCTTAATACTATGATTACAACTATAAACAGTCTAACTTAGCACATAATATGTTTTGTAAATAAGTTATTGATAAGAACACAATGTAAGTAAATAAAGACTTAATTAAATTATGAAAACATTACAAACGATGCATCTTAAATTTAAAGAAACACACTTAGGCCTTAAAATACACTTGCAATATAAGTATGTAAAAACAATAATGATTATGATGTAAAAGAATCAAGGAATATTAAATTAAGTTTTGTATAACACACATTATCAATACAATACACACAAATTTTAGTACTCACAAACATGTAGCACATGTAGGACTCCTGTGCAATATTCTGATTCCAGTTGACATGTCCTATAAAGCGGGAAATTATATATATATATAAGTACAATATCTATAAAACACACATTATTCTATCATAAACACATTCATATCCATAAGAGATTACAATTCTACCACACATGTATAAATACAATCAATTGATGCAAGGTTATTAAACTTTCACCTGCATTCCACACAATACACAAACTAAAATTTGACAGGTAAATGGCTGATTCTGCAATCAGCTGACAATAAAGATCAAATGTAAATATCTTAATAATAGGTTAAAATACCACCACAGAAACCAATAATCTAAATATTTTTGGTATTTGACTAGATATAAAAGCATAAGAAAGTTAATTGTACATATTACCGGTATTCATTTAAAGTGTCAATTATACATGTATAGATGTGACAGTTATGTCCTGTTCAGTTCAAAATGAAAAATGTTTTCCATGCTTGCATGGTTCACTGAACATGACCAATTAATTGAAACACCAGAGGTCTCATTTGGCTGATCAATCAATTGACCATCACCAGAAGACACCTAGCAGCAGAATATAAACAAATAAAATGAGTTAGGAATAGCTGGGCAAATTGTGATCCAATCTGGATCCGCAACAATAATTACTGGAAAGAAATTGAAACATCAAGGATCAGAAACAAAATTTCAACATACCCTCCATTTATTTCTTCTTTTAATTACAAAACACTTTTTTCAAGCAATGTATCAGTAAATTATGCATGGCAATTAGTGAAAAGATTTACGCCTCACACAAACATGAAATGAAACATTGTCTCAGGACGACATTGTGGTGTTGTATATATGAATACTTTATAGCTAGCGAATGTAGAGTAGGTTGGGGCAAGAAGCCCGGGTTAGGTGAGAGGCCCCCCCAGGCTTATATCCAAACTTACATTTTTGGTGCGTTTATCTATTGATAGGATTGAAGCTAGAGGCGTTTTAGGTGACGTCACAAATTTTCAGGGCAAACAGCACCAAACTATAGTAGAAATTAAAGAAAGAAAAAAATGTGCATGGTTTTTGTAACTTTGACTAATTCTTTGAAATGGGTTGTCAGAAATAACTTTGGAAATTTTTAAAAATATAATGGATATCTGCATTGCTTCACTTTATGACTATCACATCAATATGATTTGGATCATGTTTTTTGCATTTTAGTTGAAAATATAGAGGTCAAATTAAAATATGTGGGTTTGGGGCGAGAGGCCCCACATGATAAGGGGCATGAGGCCCCCTTCACTGGGGGGTCGAAGCTGCTTCAGGAACCATTAATAATGTGTACTTTACATTTAAGCTTAATAGAATAGCTAATTAAAATAGAAAAAAATTGGGTCCAAAATTGAAACAGGGCAAAAAATATTAAAAAATAAAAGTATGAACAGAAGAATTCTGAAATTCAGAAAAAGTTAATAGAATGCCTTAAAAAGGATAGAAGAACCCTAAGAAATAACTTTTAGGCTGAATGCGCTCGCAAAAAAAATTGCCATAGGATTATAAATAGGGGGGCTTCTTGCCCGATGGGTCGGGTAAGAAGGAAATTTTAATTTTTTTACAAAAATGGCCGTAACTCCCTTACTAAAATTGGTAGACATTTTGTTTCTCTAGTTATTAGTAGAGTCAAGTGATCCCTTCCTGACAGCATAAGTATTCAAATGATCGCCCATAAAAAATAGGTCAAATCGCACCTCGAAGTTAAGGGGGGCCGCATGCCCCGACCTACTCTACAAGTTTTTGAAGAACGGCAACTCATTGTGACAGAAAAACACTCGTTGACATGAATGGCCTTGGTGGCAATCTTATTAAATGCAAACAGTGCACACTACAAAGGAACTCCAGCAGAGAAAAATTGTTTATATTGTCGGTTTAAGTAGTTCTGATTCACATCAGGTTTAAAATATTTACATTGTGTCTTTCGCTTCTTTTTGTCATTGTTTTGGCAATATTTCTCAAATTATTAGATTGGTGTTCGACAACTTATAGATATTGCAGGTGAGATAACAAAGGTGAGAAAGCGAAACCTTATTTTTGGCTGGAGTCAAGTATAAGTTCCAATGTCAGAGAAGGCTGGAAAGATTCTTCCTGGCTACAGTTCAATGTGGCCGATAGGGCCCTGCACGGGACCAGGTGGTCAGTCCCGCTCCTGCCCGCTCCCGGCCTGTCTGCTCCCGGTCCCGTCCCGGTCCCGTCAAATTTTTCAGTTTCAATCCCACTCCCGTCCCATTCCGTCAAGTTGAATCCCGCTCCCGTCCCGCTCCCGTCACAAATTTGACATGGGACTCCCGTTCCCATCCCGGAGAAATCTCAGTCCCGTTTCAGTCCCATACAGTATAATGGCATCTTAATTGATTAAAATTATATTCTCAACATAACACAGTTGCTCATTCAGACAAATTGGCTTAGTAATGTTGTCTATTCACATTTGTACTTGCAATTTATTGAAGCTGATTTATCAAATGACTAACTAGTCAACTAAATAAGTGAAACAGTTGACTAAATTAGTGAAAAGACTAAATTAGAGAGATTACTGAATTAATGGAATGACTATAATGTAAATTAGTGAAATGACCTACAAAATCACTCATTTTGAATTTTGATTATTAGGACTTACAAAGGTTTATCTCTGAGTTCAGATTATCATTTAAGTATTTGCTAGTTGTAAAATAGGGTAATTAAATAATGATGTAAACTTTATAAAGGTGAAATAATATTAAATTTATGTAGATGCTATGTGTCTTATCAATGCTCAGACAATAGTACCCCTATATATGCAATGCATCATTGCTCACAATAATACAATAGGGGCCTGTGTTTGAATAGCAATTTAAGACAATGGCTGGTGTCAGAGTAGCAACTAAAATTCAAAATGGGTGACAGTTATATTGAGCTATTTCATATTATTAGACAATATCACATGATATACACCTGTAACTATTAGATGCATATGTAATTATTTTTGTCAAAAGAAGCATATTAAGCCTCATATGTAGGTAAATGTGTACACATGTACTGACTACTTCAAGTGAAAGTGTATTAAATTAATTAAAGACAAATATTTGAATACTGAATTTTCATGTTATTCTTCCCATGCAGAGCATATATATATTTAATTAGCATCTTGTGTTACACAACAGTTTTCTTAAAAATTGAAATTTTAGGTGTGACAAAATCTTGTATTTCACATGTGAAGTGCATTGCTACTTGGTTCTTTGAATTACTAATAATTATAGGGCTAAGATATAGATGGTGCTACATGCCTTTAATTTCATTTTGGAGGTAATGTAGAGCACTAGTGTTAAAACTTTGCTAAATAAAATTAGTGAAATATTTGAAAGAAATCAACTCATTAGAAATATAAATTTAAAGAGAACAACCAGAATTTGGCTTCCTGCCAGTTTTGTGTTTTTTTGTTAGGATAGCCCAAAATATACCACCAGTGGGTTTCACAAATGAAATCTAGCAAGGCTAATTGAATGTTTAAGGACTACTGACGGGACTGCAACGGGAGTGACTCTTGACAGTCAGAACCACTCCCGTCCCGCTCCCGGGCCTAATGGATGAAGAGGATCCCACTCCCGTCCCATCCCGCCATCTCTGATCCCGCTCCCGTCCCGCTCCCGGTGCCAAAACAGTTTGGGACTCCCGTGGGTCCCATGGGAGGCGGGACCCATAGTCCCGTGACTCCCGTCCCATCCCGTGCAGGGCCCTAGTGGCCGATAATATGATGGGACATCAAAGAACTGTTCATCTCGGTTTTGTGAGGAGGTAGTGTCACATTAGTAATTCAGTTAGCTGAGCAAAATGATTTCTGGGCTGAAGATGCAAACACAAGGACTCAGCCAGTTAGCCTCATGACATTACCGTAGTATTGCCTTTCATGCAGTCAGTACTGACAGGAAAGCAATTTATTTATTAGTCTTCCGCTTGGGGAATTATATAGCATTTGGGAGACATCTTCCATAATCAAGTCAATCAGCCTTCACGAGAAACACAAAATTCTTATAGACAGACCATCAATATTTTTTAATCTTGTATCTGCGTAAGACTTGCATAGAGATTTTACAATGGTAATGCTTGAATATGTACGAAAGAGAAAACAGTGCTGATCAAAATGCCACCTGTTTGCTTTGAGAAATCTAGTTCACGATTTTTAAAATCTTCGAGCACTTCACAGCATTCCTGCTTTCCCAGACAACTATAAAAGACTCTTACCTGGGCAAGGCTTTTGTAGAGTTGATGCTCTGCCTGGGAAAATGGCGGGTGGTTGACTTGTTTTTTAAACATGAAAAAAAAAAAACTTTAGAAGAGATTCTCATTCCTGTAACTTCTCTCAAGTTTAAATGAGCATTGCTCTTTTAGTGATACAAATAGTTTTTTCACAAGGCAAAATGTGAAGACTTCTCTATATTTCGTGTTATTTTAATGTCACAAAATCAAAGTTCTCAGGGAGAGATATAGTGTATTTTTCACAGCCATACTTTTGATATTTGTGTTCAGAAACCATATTCTCTGTTTGACACAAGTCGTACTGTCATAGCTAACGGTGCCTCCCTCACAATTGTTTTCCATAAAAGGGCAATGACTGGCAGAGATAGCTGTTTACTCTTTAGGAAATCAGAGACATGTTCTCCTGGAAAAGAAACTTAGATCAGTGCCATTGATTTGGGAAGGTATTCTATTGGCTGTTGTTGATCTGTCCTATCGCAACAATTTTTGTTATTGTGTTATGTGGCTCATCTAGAATCTTATTGATGAGTAAAACAAAAATTGTGATCTATCAGGTGCAATCAGGATTCAGGAACCAATCAACTTCATTCCATTATTTAATAGCCAGGACCTGATTCCGCTGAAATCAAAATTTTGTGATCAAAACAACTACTTTGGGCCTAGTTCAAAAATAATGAAGCCACGAAGCATATTTTCTGTAGGAGTCTCAAAATATGAGAATGACTGTATGTGACAACTTAACGGTACACCATTGCTTTATTGTTTAAGGACATTCTTGTGCACATTTCCTGAAAATTTCACGACATTCCGGCTCATAGTTATTGAGATAAGAGTCCACTTACATTGAAAAACAAGCATTTTTTCACTAAAAAAACGTGACATAACATTTTTGACCACTTGAATTCTTTCAGTTTTTGCAAATTTGTAAGTATTCTAAGACAATTTCATGACACTTTTTGGAATCTCTACATCCTCGCGCTTCATCAATCCATCAAGTCAAGTAATTGTATTTGCCTGTGTTGACATTATTGAGCTATTTGTACTCAAAGGTTGACTTCTGAAAATTAAGTCAAATTTGACTCTTACTGATTTGGGATGCTCTAGTGTCCCTTTGACATGTGTCAGTTGAATCTTTTGGCCTCTGAGACCTAGTCTTATATCTGCTTACCCATTTTGGAGCTTCTTATGGTTGTGGAAAATTTATTTTACCAAAAAATTCCGATGAATAGCAGGGTAGGTGAATCCGTCGCAAGCGTAACGCCCAGAATACTTTGTAAAGCCACAGAGCAAAAATAGCTCCGTTTTAAATCTGGTTTGGCTTGTAATATTGCAAAATCTGTGTAGTTTTGAGAAACAATCAAGTAATCCAGGTCCACAACTGGTTTCTGGTAGTAAAATACAAAGATTTCTGAAATGGGGCTTTGTCGCAAGCGTAACGCTATAGAAAATATTCATCATATTTTCATGGTTTTCTTGTAAGGAGTAAAGCAATCATTCTAGTATAACTCGTACTGATACTCAACACAAGATTTCAGTAGTTGAAGTACGTTTCAATGTTTAATTATCAAAATTTTGCTCTTTGTGAAGCTTTCCTCAAAACTTGGGGCCAATTTGTTGAAAAACGTTATAACCAATACAAATTTCACTTTAATTTTGTAATTACTCTTATGCTACATCCAGTTATTACTGATAATGCATATAAGATCGATTTGGGTCAAAACCGGACCACTTTTTTACTTTTGTGTCATGCCATTACCCAAAATTGGCTTTTTTACTGGCAAAATAGGCTAAAAAACACGCTTCTATCATCGTTTGCTCTGTTCGTATTCACTTTGGTGGCACTTATTTGGTACCAATTCGAAGCCCACATACAGACGCATAACACAGGACAGGTGAAATCATTTTAGAGGAAAATATGTAGATCTGGGGAGAAAGTTTTTTCTTTAATATTGTAAAAAAAATTCGAAAAATTCAGTTTTTCTAATAAAATATGTGGTGAATTTGAATTAAATCAGCCCTATTTTGAAGATAAGTTACCATTTTGTCTACTTTTCTTTCACGGCCATGGAAATAAAAATAAATAAAATTTGGTAATATTCGGCTTTTATCAGTTATTTCCAAAAACCACAGCCAAATGGTAAATAGAGTTTCTAGAACTTAGACATGTTTGTTACAATGTTATGTGGTCATTTGATACACATAAACATTTTAAAATTTTGATGGTCATGTCACACTTTGGCTTCATTATTTTTGAACTAGGCCTTAGGGTTAATCCTTTTTGACAATACGAAATTGGAGAAACCCTAATATGCCAAATGCTCTGCTAAGCTTTATGTTTGTCCCTTTACTGGACCTTTGTAATATGACTGCAGTTGGGTGATTTTTTTTATTTACTCAGATTTCGTTTTCCAATTTTGAACATAAAATATTTAAAGGATTGTCTTTCTTTTGTCATCTAAATTATGAAATGTAAAAACGACTGTCATCGTCTTTCATGTTATGCGACAAAGTAATCTTCCTTTATAAGGGCCTGACCGAAGTTTTGTATCTCCGTGAAAGATAAATCTGCTTTATATAATGAAATATGCTATAAACAATGTATTTTTAATAAGCTGTGTCATACAAATTATTAGCATCAGAAAAGCTTACTCAATATCATACGGTTATTTAAAATACAAAGTACACATATGTCACTATTGTGGAAGGACACACATGTAATTGTTCAAATTCACAATTTATATGATATTGTGTGAACAGATCAATCACGTTTTTCAGGCTTCAATACAGTGATGCTAGTCGGAAACAAGAGTCATAATTCAAACATTAGATTTATCCTGATGCCATTTTTCATTTGAGGTTACACGTAGCTTCAGAATTGAGGTCGTGATTGCTAAGTTAATTTTCCGCCTAGATAAAATTACACTCTTGCCAAAGAACTTGAATGCAAATGTGATATAAATTGAGTTTGAGTTTCCAGAATCTAAATAATTCCTTTCAAAGTGGAACCAATTATTGTAAAACCGAAAGTTTAGTGCTTTTGGTTGTTAAAAGGGATCAGACATCTATACTCTCCAATTGTCAATGTGGAACTTTCAGCATGTTCAGCATCAATTTAGAATGTGAGTAGTGGCAACAAATCAAGATTAAGTTGCAGAAGAATCCCAGCATCAATATTTGAGTATAGTCATGCACCATCCAATTGAATTAAAAACTAGTTTGGCCTTGAAAACTGTAAGGTTCTCAAAACTCATCAGACATGTTGATCAATGTTGATTCACAACTTACATAAGGCTTTAAAAAGTAATTCCATGTGCCGAGTCATGTCGATGTACTTCTTGTAATCATTCAGAATTTTACAAGTTTCACTACAGATTCAAACTGCTAAATTTGTTACTGGACAGAGAAATTAAATTATGGTGACATCAATGGATATCTTCAAAAGGATGAGCTTCATACGCTGAAAATTTATGGTTTATTCATTTGTTCTTTTATATATGGGTATGGTCAAGCTCGATGTACAATGCCAGCTTCACATAATAAGCCACTGAGTTCCATGTTAAGCATAATTATTTGTCGAGAAACTTGTTTATATGTCAAAACAGTCCATATTTATCAAAATGTTGAGAACTTGAGGTGCATAATAAAGCAGCTGCCTTCCGGGAACGGTTCAGCAATGCTGTGCGTAAGAGAACTGTACTTTTATATGCTTGACATAGTGATAGTATCATCATCCTACTCTTAAAAGTCTATCTCTTCAACTTTGCTGTGACCTCTACTCCTCTATATCTACTCTACTCACACTCACAACATTGTGCATGAAGCTTCCTATTGACAATGCCTTTGTGTGTGGCTAATAAAATGCCTGCAAATCCTCCCTTTTTCTTTCAAATCAGCTTTTTCTGTAACCCTTCCCACGAAATTCCTCCATGCACCTGTACTGCGCCATTAATTTGACCCTCTCTTCACTTGCACCAACCCCCCCTGCTCTTCTCACAGAACCAATGCAATTCGGAGGGTGGCGCAGTCATTAAAGCAACAGCCTCAACTAGCCTGTGCTGTCATGAAGCTTTTCGCGCCCTTTGCCCTATGCAGCATGCACACTAAAGTACAGTCATCTTTATCTGTGTAATTCATTTAAATATATATCAGTGTCTCCGGTATACATATATAGATATTTCAATCAATGCCCAATACACAATGCAATGATATTGTACAATGTTCACAAACTTCAGTAGCATCATACACACATCGTCAACATTCTGCAAACTGCATTATTATGGGTATTCTAGCTCACAGCCAATTCGTATTTTGCTGTATACCTTTTATCTAAAACCGTAACAGAAATGTAACTGTTCATTATTGCATATTTAGGCCTACCCCTTCCTGTGATCTTCCCTCGCTATAAAACAAGCACTGTGAAGCACAAATGTCAATTCCTAATACACAGACTACAAAATACACAGACTACACAAATGCTCATACACAATCTGTCCTATCTCAGAGACACACCCTTTTCACTATCCATTGCATACATCACTTCCGCCACAGTTCTATGGCCAGAGGCACTTACTTCTTGAACACTTTTCACATGAACTTGCCTTCACTTCATATGTTATAATAATCCTTTCATTCCAAAAACATGACAATTGATAATGTTACACTTTGTCACATTTATGCTCTTTCAATGGGTATTCTAGTTCTATATAATTTTACAACCAAACCTATACCAAATATTACAGTAATAGCAGAAAGGATGTAGCCACTCTGGTTTTGATAGTCTCTGTGGCTTCCATAATGCATGAGTAGGGGCCCGTTGTCTTTAAGACTTGATCCAGCTGATCGTGTTCCCAGAGGAAGCGGAGTTTGACTTGTAACCGGATGCCAAAGGAGCCAAGACCCAACTGGAAAGCTTGAAAGAAAGTTGCTGATAATGTAACAAGTGATAGCCAAGATGCCACAACCTTTGGTTTTGCAAGAGTTTGTTAGTGAGAAGCGGAATCACTAATCAAGGCACCATCTGTTCGCCTCCGGCTATCTTCATTTACCAGCACTCAACAGGCTCCCCTCATTCCCAGGCTTCTCTGCAAGTCCCTGGGATAGTCTCTTACTCTTAATGAGTTGAGACTCTTTCTGTGAGACTCTCCTGCTCTGTTCGTAGTTGATAAAGCATCACATGGCAATGAGGAGTCAATTGCCATAAGATCTTTGTTATTTTCATTCAATTATACCGAAGCAAGAATTGAGCAACACCGTCTCAGTAAGACTTAATGATTGTTATTTAATGCTCGCAAACCTGAAACCTGTAACCTGTTCAATGCGAAAAACTATCTCTGAGCCACTGTTGAGGGAAGGTATTTTACATTTAGAAAGAACCTGTCTGCTCCAATTCCAGTAATAACTTTGGCAATCAGCAAATGCAGTGGCGTCCCTATGGGGGGGCATAGGGGGGGGCACGTGCACCCCCATATTGGACCCGTGCCCTCCCAGGTGCCCCCCATATGAACTTTCCAACTCTGGCTAAAATATACAGTCAGTATAGTGGGTGCCCCCCAGAGAATCGCGTGCCCCCCAGGTGCACCCCCCCCGCTCGAGGCCCCACAGTTACGCCACTGAGCAAATGATTCTGACAGTGAATCGCAGACAGCTTTGTCAAGCTAATTAATCTTATTACACACTGTTTCCTCAGCAGAATTTTTAATAGTGAAACAAAGATTGAAAAAAAGGTTTGAAAAGATAATCAGATACATTGGCATTTCCTTGCTCACAAGCAATTACCAAAACTGAATTGATCATGGATATCATATAGTAAATGATAGGTCATCTGAAATTTTCCATTCCATTATACAAGTTAGTCTGTATTGTACAATGCATAAAATACATAATGTATTTATTTACGTTCTAATTTGACCACACATGTCAATTTGACCAATACAGTGATACTTTACTTAGAACTATGTAGCTTAAATATAGTCATGGACTATTGAAGTAATAGACATGCTAAATCGAGAGTCTCCCTTGTAAGATAGTTTTACCTGTGCCCCAAGGATGATGCCAAAAATACTGGCATGGTTGGTCAACATGCTATCAATCATGATCAATCAAGCCAAATCAATGCCAATCAAATGCAATCAAGTAATTACCCAGATCTTAAGCTACAAAGATGGAACTAGGTCATGATCAAAATAATTCTCTGATGTAGGTAAAGCCAGCTGGTTTCAAGGTTCTGTTAATTGAAACCATTTTCATTTCATCACAAATTTTACACAACAATTTTAAATCAATAGGAACTTTTAGCACCCAAGTCGAAAAAGGAGTAAAAAAATTATTGCAGTATTAATATAGGCCAACATTAAGCCTTTCTAAATCCATGACAAAGCGGCTTAACTTTTGACATTTGAGGCTGATCCTGAGTTCTTAGATCTGCCCTTGATGCTCTATATGGAAGCAATCTTCAGAAAAAATAGCTTTATGTCTATTCTCTTCATCAAGGTTAGGAATTAATTACTTGTTCTTCTCTAATTTCGAGAAAAAATATATTTTAAAATGGGTCATCGCAAGATGCATTATTAATTCTATTCTAAAAGTTAACGAGTTTTTTCCAGATGATTTAATATTTGTAGACACAAGGACACAGTGTGATTTTTTTTCTGGGACATGTTTTCCTATGAGGAAATGTGATGTCATAATGTTTTATATCATTTTTCCCCAGAAAAAAATTCACATTAAGTCCTTGAGTCTACAAATATAGAATCAGCTGTAACAAATGGGCCCAATAATAGATACAATGTGATTTAGTTAATATCAAGAAACAAAAAACAATTGCCCTTTTTGTGATATCAATCAAAACGGTTGATTAACAGCAACCTTGATCAGATATCAGAAATCCTGCTGCTTGTCCACAATGACTTTGTATTTAGGGAAAGTCCATATCAGATATTTGCATATTCTCTTGTCAGCAGGTATTCAAACCTACCTGCCTGTTTCATAGCACATTCCGGATCTGTGAGACACTTTCATCAATGCAAGCAGTGATTGCAAAGATACTACCAACTTTGTTTCGCCTGAGTTTGCCAATCAAGACACCGTCTGTTTGCTCCAGGCTATCTTGCTCACAATCTCATCCATCGGCACTTAACAGGCTCCCAACATTTAAGGCATCTTACAAAAAGTTGCTCAGACAGTCTCTTGGAGATTGCAATTCTCGAAGGATGAAGTGATCACTTTTAGCTTTCTGATGTATACAATAGATAAGGAAGATAGATAGATAGATAGATATTGTAAGTGCAGCACTGCAGCCCTCTAAGCCCAGTTCTGGGCGCTCACAAGGGTTGATTGATGAGATGGAAGAGAGAGCGGGAGTCCACAACATGTTACACATTTACCCCATGTGAGGGATCTTTTACTTGCCCAGCATAGACACTGATACAAGGGGCCGCCAATTTAACGTCTCATCCGAACAACATCCAGCTGGGATTTTGCTAATAAAGGTCCACTGAAAATTTTGGGTTCCCCACCCGGGGTTCGAACCCATGCAGGCAAAGACCTTCAGCGGAGCAGGCAGGAACCTTAAAGGTGTCCATGGATGTTTAGAATACTTACCTGAAATTGGAGATCTTTTGGCATGCGTTTGACACCCATTTTATGGTCAAATGTATTAAAACTAAATACCCCTTGACAAAAGTTTTGTTTTACCCCCCTTCTGATCCAACATCCAAGATGAACTAGTTAGAGTCAAAATGTTTTTGAAGATGCCTTACAATCAGATTGCCTCATACGCAGTCTCAGAAGGGCCTAAATATTGAAGCTGTTCGATCAGAATGTGCTTCACAGATCATGGTAATTATCATCAATCAACTATAATGAGCAACCTTCTTGCACCGGCTGAATTCGCAACAGCAATATGTTACTTCAACACCGCAGACTATCAGCATTGTTATGTAGCTTGAATTGAACATGATAGGGCATTACAGATTCTGAATTTTATTATAATATGAATGATTCATTATATAACATAACAACAAATTATGCTTTTCCTTTAATGCTGTGCTTCAGTCTTGCATCAGGTCATGAAGTCTAGTTACAGCTTTTTGTTTTTTAAGGTGTTTTTCCATCCTTGTGACAAACCTATACATTTCTCAGTGGGGAAACAGTTATATCGTTTATAAAATAACTAACTACAATGTATATAGCAAGAGATGTAATACTATGTTGAATAAATTTGTTTACATGAATGTATTTGGGATAACTGGCATAAAGCAGGTCAATGAGGTCACAAAGACCTTCACATCAGTGTACACAGTCATAATACCTTCAATAGTGGCTTGATGGCAAGTGCTGAGAAACCTTATCACAGTTGATGAACTGTGTCTGTTGATCAAGCATGACAAGGGTTGCACTCATGACCTCTCAGAGCCCATGGAGCCTTCTCAGTCTTGACTAAAGATCACTTAAGATGCGGGTCATGCAAAATTGAGTCCTTTGGTACCCTTAGGGTCAATGCAGGTCATAATTACATGGCAAGGGGTTCCAAGGGATCATGGGTGTGTCCAAATAATTGTCCTTTCCACCCAGTGGAGTTCATGTTTCTTCTGATGGCAAAGTTCCCTTATGATATCACGGTCACTCTGATCTATACCTGAGAGTATCTTTTGACATGACTTCATATATCACCAGATTATAATGTTATGTATTTGTCTTACAGCAATATATCAAAAGAGTAAGCTCTCAGCAGGACCTGTAATTTATGGTTTTTGTGACAGGGCATCACTCTATACCACATTGTATTTAAAGGTTGATAATAACTTCACTGATTTACCAAATGTGTATATATTGATTTTGTGGTATGTGATATATATTGGCCACCCTTTTATGAGATATGGAATGGAAGCAACTGAGATCTCTGCTTGGTCGTTTGGTTTGCTAATTACAAGGATGCTTCAACACAGATGAATAAGTAAAATGATACATAATAAATTTGTACTTTAGTGTATGGCATTACAACATATACGGTGAACATTCTGATGTCGTGAATTGCTCATGAATCATAATAGTGTCACTTGGGCAGGAAATGATGCAATATAATCTGTCATTTCCTGACAATGTCACTTCCGGAGTATTAATATATTTGATGCATTAGTCATGCCACTTCAAGTACTTTGTTGCTTATTCTTTGATGTCCCGGCTATTGAGCAATTTTTAACATTCTAAAATATAATACAATGACCTTTTCTATCTCAGTGTTGGCAGAAACACTACTAACAATCAAATGAACATGCTTCATCACCGGTTTTACCTAACACATTGTCACACGAGATAAAAACCTGTTGCACATAGGCGTACGGGAGGGGGGGGGGCGGTCGCCCCCCCAAAAGTTTGG
Organism: Platynereis dumerilii; assembly: GCA_026936325.1. NCBI lineage: Eukaryota > Metazoa > Annelida > Polychaeta > Phyllodocida > Nereididae > Platynereis > Platynereis dumerilii. Next base: position 13,136,767 of record JAPTHN010000016.1, on the reverse strand, counting down.
GAAACAGTAAGATTCGGGCAAAAAAGCTAAAAAATTTGGGCAGATGATTAGGTGAAAACTATTTAATATTAGTGACTTCCAGGCTATTTCATTTGAAATGGTATTAAATTAAGATCTCGAAATTCGGGCAAATGTCGCTTGCCCCCCCAAAAATCGCGCGTCCCGTACGCCTATGCTGTTGCACATGTTTAATTTAGGACTATAATATGTTATGTGAGTTTATGCAGGTGTATTTTTCAATCAAGACGGAATCTCTGTGGAAGCTAGATAGAGTAGGTCAGGGCAAGAAGCCCGGGTTAGGTGAGAGGCCTCCCCAGGCTCATATCCAAACTTACATTTTTGGTGCGTTTATCTATTGATAGGATTGCAGCTAGATGCGTTTTAGGTGACGTCACAAATTTTCAGGGCAAACAGCACCAAACCATGTGCTCGCAAAAAAAATTGCCATAGGATTATAGTAGGGGGGCTTCTTGCCTGATGGGTGGGGTAAGAAGGCAATTTTAATTTTTTTTACAAAAATGGCCGTAACTCCTTTATTAAAATTGGAAGACATTTGTTTCTCTAGTTATTAGTAGAGTCAAGTGATCCCTTACTGACAGCATAAGCATTCAAATTATAATCGCCCATAAAAAGTAGGTCAAATCGCACCTCAAAGTTAAGAGGGGCCGCATGCCCCGACCTACTCTACCACAACACCTTCAATTAAAGTGAGGAAGGTTGGGTAAACCAGAAGCAACTCTATCTTTATTAATTTTATGCACATGACTTAACTTCCATATTGAGGATTGTTGTAATTGGTTGATTATGCATGACATAAGGACAGTTCTGGTTCCCCCTAGATGCTTTTGGTTACTCAATATATGAGATAAATTTGGTGACAAAGCTTGTTTATTTGGTGCAGTTCTGTTGACACGAAATATATCTCATGTGAACTTTTCACTAGACAATACTTCATTTCAGAGAATTTTTCAGATCGTAGGAGTTACCAGTAGTTTTCTATCGACAGCATGGATATTGTTGAGTCTTTACCCTGAGCTAGGCCAAAGGAGATTGGCTCTGAAGCAACCTTGTGTTGAATGAAAAAGTCGTATATTTAGCAGCAGTAAGTCCCTCATTTGTAAAATATCGCAATCGTATCAAATTAATTAATTATTTAGCCAGTTATAAATTCCTGAATGCAAAAAGCCTGAAAAGCATTACAACACACTGGCCCGTTTTCACCAACATGGTATTAAGAGTTAAGCCTGGTGTTAACTCCTTTAAACCTGGTATAACTAAGTCCATTTCACCAAGAGTGTGCTAAGCATGTAAACCTGTCAAGGTTCAGTGAATCATACACATTTTCACCAAACTAAAGGATCAGCCATCTCAAACTGATTTGGTGTCAAAAAGTGATTAGGCCAATGAAAACAGAACATATGTTTCTTATGAGATGGCATGACAAATCAGTATTATAGGCCTTTGTCTATTATATTCGCATGTTTCTCTAATTTAACAGTCATCAAAGATTTTTCCAGAAAGATATGTCACATCATGAGATATAAAGTTTGCAAACCAAGAACACACACTTACCTAGAAAATATACTTGTTGAAGTAACTGTTGCAAATATACTAGCCATACAGCATTAAGCACACAATTTAAAAGTATTTCATGTATGAAACTATGTTTATATAGCATTTGCCTATGATAGTCATGACACCAAATAGAGGCAATTCGTCTGTGCTGAGTTGTACAAAACCTCTGCACTTGTTGTTGGTCTTAGCACAGGGGTACTTTCGAAGGGCAGGAAATTCGGACGTGCGTGCAATCTATGCGTCCTATAACCCCCCCGGAAATCTGGCGATTTCGGAAAATTCCAATTTAGCCTACCGTGTGACTGGTCCACTGGGCATACGTACATATATGGGTTTTAATGAAGCGATTGCATGACTAACACGCTTCACAATCCTTGAAACTGAGGCGACACTAATACCACTCAAGTCACCAACGACTTGTTGGTAACTGCCGGTAGCAAAAAATCGCAGGCACGTCAGCCATTCTGGGTACATCAGATTTTGAGGACCCTTATCATTAGATAAATTCAAAGGGATTCAACCATTATTGTAGTTTCATTGTGCAAAAATGCATGACCAGCTGATTTGTATTAATCTATTGTTTGAGGGGAGGGGGCTAAAGAAAAATGCATTTCTGTCACCAACACTGGACAGACAACTAATTAATTTTCTTTTTTATAAATTTCCAAGCCCACCCCTCTTTTTCTCTTACCTTGTCATGTGGCCATGTTTTGGAACTTCAGAGATTAATTGTGTTTCTAGCAGTTGAGTTGTTTAAATACTATGTGCAGACTTTCACTCAGTGATTGTTCCTTGATCCTGCTCCGCTTGAGTGATTGGCTTAGCCAGACCAGGTCTTAGCTAAGACCTGGCATAACTCTTAATACCATGTTGGTGAAAACGGGCCCTTGTCTTTATTTATGTTTTCCAATTTTTGTCACCAAAACCATGAAGGAGAGAAAAAACTGCTTCAAATTCAAGGTTTTATTAAAACAGACTAATCCAATTTGTAACAAAGAAAGACATATACGCACCAGTGGAATCAGTTCAGTGTGGCAATATCACCTGATATGAAGAAATTTATTCTTTCTCTTTTTTTTTGCTTTCAGGGCAGTGATTCAAATTTGGAACAAGAGCCATAATTCAAACATGGATTTTTGTAGATTTCCCAAACCCTATTTTAATTTGGGCAGCTCTGAACATCGGAATTAAACAATTTGATTGTCATGCTCAATGCCTGCCCATAAAATCACACTCTAACCAACAAACTTGAATGCAAATTTGATTCTAATTCAGTTAGAATTTCTGGAATCAAAATAGTTGCATCCAGATTGGAAGTAATTAATGCAAAATCAATTGTTGAGTGCTTTTGGCCATTGGAGATGACCAATAAATCCAGTATTTCACAGACGTTGCTGTTTAACTTTAGTATGATTAGCGCAATTTAGAAGATCAATATATCAAACAAATTAAAATTTAAATTTTAAGCACATATATTTATAATCTTCCAAATTGTCGTAATTGGTTGCTAATGCTCGACATCAAGACTGTCCTGGTGTCAACTTAGCCCTTTTTGTTCCTCAATAATTATATCAGGTAAATTCGGTGACCAAGTTTGCTTTCTTGGTACGGCTTTGTTTTTGACACATAATATACTTCTGAGGAACTTTTTAAATGATGATGATATTGAGGATATTTCAAATTATCCTAAAGGAAGTATGCATACAGTTGAAGAGTTCCACTGTGAAAGAATGCTGTGGCAGAATTGGAACATTACTTTAACTCAAGGACATCATGCATGGTTTGTGTGACATTTGCACGTGTAAAAATCGATGCAAAGAACAATATTAGGACATTCAGCAGAACCTAGTGCTTCTCGCCATATTCTATTGACAACATGGATATCCTTGAGCTTTAGCCTGAGCTAGGCCATAGGAGATTGGCTCCGAAGCAACCTTGTGTTTAAGACTATTTAGCAGTTGGAAGTAAGTCCCCCTATTTTGGAAATACATGTACTTCACTGTAAGAAATGACCGTGTTTTTCTGGCAAAAAAGAACCGTAAATTTATTGTTATTTTACCAGTATTTTTTTATTACAGGCTTTGTCTGGGAATTTACAGTTCTTTGTCAGTTACAAAATGGCTCCAAGATAAATTTACTGCAACATGTCATTTAACATTCAGTTCGCGTTAATGAAAAATTACTTCAACCGTTAATTTACTGGCAACTTGTAATATGCAGACAAAACATTTGAATTGGTGAAACAATAAATACACCTGGTCAGATTAGGAACTATAAACAAGAGATTGCATGGACTTCAACCATGGAACATGTGGTGCCATCTATAACATATGCTTTACACAGCTGTTAATCAAACTTAATTTATAACTTATCTGAAGGTAAGGGAACATCCTCATTCATATGATCTTAAAGATGCTGTCATTATGCAAAAGTTGTAATATTTATATATGACATTGACATTTGTGTGAGTCTTATGGTGTGATCTAAAGAATGACACTATTAAAACCAAAATAATCCAGGCGCAGTCTGCATCAATACAACATACTTCGATAAAATTGACAACTGGTTCTCTTGGAAAATATCCATCAATTTTATGGTTTGTGAGCAAACGTGTGCGAATTATTTGCTCGGTATAATTGATGGACTTACTTCCCTGCTGTCAAGCAAGAGATGAGCAAGGCCGAGCCTGGAGTCAGCGGCTCTCTCACTCTCTCAGCTGATTCCAGCTTCAGTACATCCCTACAGCTATGCGACAGTTAAATCATGTGCTTAGTCTGTTGTTTCACACTTGTGCATAAAGTAAGAATAACACATACTATCCGTATTTTTACTGCAGATTATACAGCTCCTTGCATTCTTTACATTCTATGTTTGACAGTTGATATAACTGTAAAATATACTTTGAATAAACTGTTTTATATATGTACATAATACCGTAATATCACTTTGTTGAATCTGCAAAATTACAGTTCAATGTACCAATCTGCATTTCATGGTTCATTGTCCTGTTCAGGTTTATTAGTCCTTTTACAGTTCTTAGACCTGGAACAAAGTTGCCAGTTAATTTAACTGTAAAATTTAACGAGAATTTTTTGCAGTGTTGTCATTGTGGAACATTGTAGATTTGGCTAAGCATAACTCCTGCACAAAAATACCACGAATGGCATGCTGCATTTTTTCTTTTCTCTTGGTTTCCTGTAAGGTATAAACTGATTTATTCAAATGGAACAAGTCTATAACTAAGAGAGACAAAGTTATTTGTTCATAAAAAATAAATCATCACTTGTGAAATATCATTTGAAAATATATTTAAAACTTAAAAAAATTAGAATTTAATTATGCACAAAATTAGCATATTTTTAAAAATATGATAAATATGAGAAAATTATCAATATTCGTATTTTTCTGTTAATAATGCTATAGATAGGTAATTCTGGATTAAATCCGATATCAATCATTCCAATTTCAATTATTTTCTTCAATGCACCGCGCATTTATGTTCAAATGAAAATTAGTAGGGCTATTTTGGGGGAGTGTCGAAAATCTGCTATTAACCTGGGTCAGTACCCAAGACCCAACATCCAAAATCAAATACTATGTCTAATGTTCTGGTTCCCTAAAACTGTTTCTAACTGATTTGGAACAGAATTTCATTATTTTGATACCTTCATCTCTATATTATATCACACGATTTCTTGTTAATTTCAGGGAATGCATCATAACCACAATAATGAAGTGTTCAATCATTATTTAACAATTTTAAAAGGTTAAATTGATTTTCCACTATGTTTTTACCATGGTCATTATTCATTTCATGTTACTTGACCCCCAATTTGGTTTTTTGTGCTGTCATTAATCATTTATTTTCATCCGAAAATGACACTGAAATTGACTTTGCTATTATGACTATGGTTACCATTTTCTCCAAAGTTGGTCAACACTATATCATGGACGTTTCCTGCTGGTTTGGTGGCTCTAATACTAATACTTTTTGTGATACTAGCGTTTTGACCAGCTGTTGAAAATTCAATTATGGCAGGACGAAGCTTAAGGTGCGGCTCCTCACTGTCTGCAGTTAGAAATATAAAACCCCATCAAAATATAACTCCAGTATGTGTATTACAAGTTTTTCAAAAATTAACTTCCTGGGTTAAGTGGAACAAGTTTTTTTTTCTGGAGAAATGAACCGTATTCCTGTTCTGTCACGATTCACCCCAGTGTACTATCAGTTACACCCTGCTCGTTTCGAGGGTACGGGAATAAACACCACGAAGGACTCCATACACCACGAAGCCGAAGGCTGAGTGGTGTATGGAGGCCTGAGTGGTGTATATTCCCGTACCCTCGAAAAACGAGCAGGGTGTAACGGTTTTATCCTCAGACTTCTTGTTTTATTGATGCCCATAGATTTTCTTGCAAACTGAGTCTGAAATGTCTTTCAGTAACAAAGCAACAGCATTGTGATGTCATCACCAGTGCTGTCACCAGGATGATGTCACAATGGCTCAAACAATGGCATTGTGACGTCATGGCTATTGTTGCTACAAGGATGACGTCATAACAATCCTATGGTTGCAATTGTGACATCATTGTTTATCTCATACACCCTGTCTGGTGACGACAGACAGGGTGTACGGTGTCATACACCACGGCTCTCAGCCAATCAGAATCAAGGATTCACACTGGACTGAGGATACCGGTTCACCCCATATTACGGAACAAAGAAAACTCACTAAGCTCAATCCTTTTGGATTTAGTTCCCTAATATATTAGCTATCAAAATCTAAGAAGTGGTTAAGTGTGCCATGACTTTCATTTTTCAACTTCGGTGGCCAAAATGCGTACACAATAGTGTGCTACAAGCCTGATTCAAACTGGACCCAGTGATAGGCAGCCCAGCACCCAGCACACTACCACTGAGCTTACCCTAGATCTCCCTCGATCCCTCGCATTAATCATCTATAGGAAAATGAATTGAAAATGAGTCATTTTGAATCTTCAAAAATAAATTATGAATAGAGGTGACTTGCTCCAACAGATATTGCAGCTACTGACTGTGCAGACTTCGTTTTTCTGAGTTTTTCTGAATTCGCTAATCAAGATGTTGTCTGCTTGCTCCAGGCTCTTGCTCACAATTTCATATGCCGACACTTAAGGCATCTTAGAAAACGTTTTTCTGATGAGATTCTCTCAGACACTCCTTTTTTCATGTCTTGTCTCTGAATCTTGTTTTTGAGTTATGAAAACATGGGTTAAGTGATCATTTTCGGTTTCTATGGAAATCTTTATAGATATTTCATCCGGCAAATCATGGATATCTCCACAAGCACATTCTTTACGGCTGCTTTAAACAACTTTGGTCACCTTCAATAATATTCATCATAAGGGTTTTGTATCAAGGAGTCTTACTGTTATTGATGATTCGATGTTTAGCATTATAGATATCATTGTTATTCAATACCTACCATGTTTGCGTTATTTCGGATGACATTCCCTGAAAAAACTCAACAAGTTTCTGTTTAGCTGGTCCTCCACAGCATTCAACATTATAGTTTGCGTGAAATGGATCTATTTCTAAAACAATTTGCTTGAATAGAGTTAACAGAAGGGCTGGAATGTTCTATGATATTTTAGTGGGATGTGATACACAAACTATGGTAATAGCAATCCCTTAACTATAATGAGCAGCCATTTAGCAGTGCTGGAAATCACAAGAGCAATATATTCCATACACATGGCAGACTGTAGGCTCTGACACCCACCTGTGATTGAATACAGATTGTTGCAACAGATTTCCTCCGATTTAGATCCAGGTGGTTTCCGGTAACTTTGCATCAAGACTTTTATCATTGTCAATTGTCTAATTAGTGACAATCCAGAAATTCACAAAACAACAAGCTTACAATTCAGACTTCACTGAATTTTTTCTTTGGCACAATACAGTAACTGGTTATTCTATTATTTCGGCTAAGTAGCATGAGATGTATGTTGAATGAATTTGATTACTTGAATTAGAGGCCTATGAAGATATATAGAACTTTATAATAGGTCATAAATATCTCCCCATGAAAGCACACAGAATGACATTTGCTGATAAGCGGAACTGCTGACAGTAGTTCCTTGATGACAAGGGTATAGAAACCTTATCACAGTTGATGAACAGTATTTGTTGATCAAGCCTGACAAGGATTGAACTCATGACCTCTCAGAGCCCATGGAGCCTTCTTAGTCTTCACTAAAGATCTATAAAGATGCAAGTCATGCAACATGGAGTCCTTAGGGACCTTTGGGGTCAATGCAGTTCATAATCACATGGCAAGCAGTTCCAAGGTATCCTGGGTGTGTCCAAATAATTGTCCTTTCCACCCAGTGGAGTTAATGTTCTTTCTGATAGCAAAGCTCCCTTACGATATTGTGGTCACTCTGATCTGTACCTCTGAGTATCTAGTGGCATGACCTGATGTCTGACCCAAACTGCAATGTTACATGTTTTTCTATGACTTTCAGCAATCTATCACAAAAGAAATAGTCTCAATTTTGTAGTCTATACATTTCGGTTTGGGGAAATGCCTTAGTTGTAGATTCGTATGAAAAAGCAAGGTATCAATTTTACCAATTCATGGAATATTTATACAAATTTGTGACATGTCAAAGATGTAATGTTGCAGTCACTCTGATTAGCATAGCATGAAAGTTACCATGTACCTCTGATTGCTCATTCGTGTACCTAACTTTACTTTTTGCCCTGTTAGTTCATTAGTTTTGCTTTGCAAATAACCAGGATGCCTCAGGTCAAATCAAAAAAGGAAAGATCCTTGAAAAAATCTGCGCTCTATTGTATGACATCCCAAAAAAAACACACGGCACAGTCTGATGTTATGAAGAATTCACGATAGAGTCACATGGGCAGGAAATAGCAACGCTGTAATCTATCATTTCTTGACAATGTCTGTGGAGGAGTATTAATATATTCTATGCAATAGTCATGAGACTTCTATATCCTTTGTCACTAAAATGCCTTTGTGTCCAGGATATTGAGCACTTTTTTGTTACTGCAAAATAAATTGCAACCGCTTCTTCTGTCTCGGTTGCGGTACTGAATTAATCTATTTACTGCCAAAAAAGTAAAGACACAGAAAACCATCAATGACTAATAACAATCAAATGAACACACTTAAGCATCAAATCTGATACAAAACTGCTTAATTATTGACAAACCAAATACCAAAAAGCTATTACAAATGTATACATGAAGTAGTTTGGCACGCCTTCTTGTATATTTTTTGCAGCAGGGAGTTAAATTTTCTTAAAATACATTAAGGTATCTTGGAACACATGTGACCAAATTACTCTACAAGAATATCCTAATTGAGAAAGAATATCATTTTACCCAAGGACAATATACAATGTACATGTACATGCAAAAGCCATTCTGCAGGTGCTCCCCATGGTATTCCATTGACAGCACAGATATCCTTGAGCTTTATCCTGAGCTAGGCCATAGGAGATTGGCTCTGACTCAACCTTGTGTTTAATACACCAGCTATATTTAGCAGTCAGAGGTAAATTCCCTGTTTTGGAAGCATCTCTCTTTGCATCATTTTACAGATTTAGTAAGTTATAAAACAAATTGCCGGAATAGCATTGCAGTCTGGCGACATGTTGGGCAAACCTGGCCTTTTTCATTTTATCACTGTTATTCGAAGACACTTTGCAACGATTTTTATGTATTGTTTATAGCGAATTTTAGAAAAGTATTCTTTTTGAACTTATCATGTCTGATTGCATTTATACATGTATATAACAAATTAAGATTACTTATTATCTTAAAGCTGACAAATTACGCATGCTTACCGAATTGCATTTGAATGTTCTTTGTGAGGTCATATCCTTATCCATGTCATGTTATTCTCTATTAGTCATAATTATACAGTTTGTGAGGTAGCTTCCTATACTTTCAATGCTATCAGAACAAGTCAGTCACCCACTCAGTCGCAGCATTCACACTGAGGTCACATGTTACTCAATGACAAATAATTGAGAGTTTATTTCAATATACTGGATAGGGCCTGTTGGAGTGTCATTTTACAATAAATTTTCACTAAATGAAATAGCAGAATTTGTATTTAGCAACTATTATTTCAGTCCATTTTCTTTTTTCAGATATATACATGACATCGAATTCTACAATGAAAAATAGGGAACAATATCTTTTGGCGAAGCCAATAGTACTTGACATGCAGGATTGATTGGCTTAAAATTGTAGGTTTCTGGGCTGAAAATTGTTGGATGTCTCCCTCAGACAAACCCGGAACAGGAATATTAAGAATTATCTTCATAAAACTAATCCACTCATCTTTCCAAGCTAATTATGACCAAGGCTACGACCATGCATTTCATTACCAAACTCCTTTCATCATGATTCGTCCAATCATTTATTTTACTGCTTAAATTCTGCACAGGACATGGTGTGTAATAAGATTAATCGACTGATTCTGCTTCACAAAGATGTCGGAAAATCACTGTCAGAACCATTTGCTGATTGCCAAGATTAACACCTAAATTGGAGCAGACAGGTTCTTTCAAAATGCAAAATACTTTCCCTCAATCAATCGGCTTGGCACCACTTTTTCTTACAGCACAGGTCTCGGGTTTCCAAAAGGGTGTGCACTGTTGAGCGATCTGGACCACAAAATTTGTTCAGTGTCAGACTTCTAAGCTAATTCGATATGTTCACAGATACATGCCTTAGGTCAAACTGCTTTAATTAGTGAATTTATCGATTTCTCAAAAACTAGAGTTGTCTACATGCAAGAAAGGAAGGAAACAAATTTGTACATAAATATGATCAAAATACTTAATAAAGCTAATTAAGGGAAACAAGGTGAAGCCAAAAAAAAATTTTCAAGGCTAGAGACTGAGTGGAGAGCCTGATACTATACTGTAATTTTTATAAAGTCACAATGGTGATTTGGATTACTTGTTATCAAAAGGGACATTAGCTCCCCAGTGTAGAATGGGCAATTATTTGGACACACAAATGACCACTAGGGATCTTTGGCTGATGTGATTATGACCTGCAATGACCCCATAAGTCCTTAAAGACACAATCTTGCATGACCTGCATCTGCAATGATTTTCATTGAAGACGAAGGTCTCGATGGGCACAAGGAAGTCATGAGATCAAGACCTTGTCATCCTCGATCAGCTCATTCCATTCATAAATTGTGACAAGTGTGTTACTAATTATTTGTGTCATGGTTAAAAAATAACATTTCCTATAGTATAATTTTATATTTTATATGTGTATTACTCCTTTCCAGATATATCAGCTGACCATAACTAGCAGCAATTACACTAACAATTATAATGATGGTTTCTTGATATCAGAGAAGCAGAATTTGAACCCGTGTTTCATCGCATGCCCATCTGAATGTATTTCCAATATCATGTTGCATTCACAGTAGATTTTGATGTCCATCCCTGGTTATATTATAATGCTATCATTTTTGCAAATCCACTTTCACTGTAATGAAATTTGAACATCAAATGCAACTTGAGAATGGTGTCGTATTGACATCACAATGGCCACTTGGAATGCGATTTTTCTCAATATGTATGTAACATTATCTTATTTTGTTTTTCGGGTGAGTTCCTCCTGTCCACGACTTGTTTTCCTCCCACTATTTGGACTCCAGTAAAGGGAAGTTTTGATTTTAATTTCTTGACATTTATAAAAAGATAAATAACAATATTCAATTAGAGAGCCCTGGACGAATTAATAGTCAACATGTTAAAAAATCAGGTTGTACAGAATTCTCATCGAAGCAAAGACCAGAAAAAAAATTATTTTTAAAAGCCCGTACATGAGTGCATCAGGTCAGCCTGTCAAATTAAATGTGCAGATGAATAGGAACACAAGGAGTGATCTCAAAATGGAAAATATAAAAGGATGGAAAATGGCTCCATTGTGTCAGTTGCAGTCTCACGTATCTGCATATCCAAAATAATTATCTATGATTAACTCCAATTATTCATTTTTTGATGCATGTGCCTTTGCTTGCCCTTAGACATCACCAATGTACTTATACCATTGGAGAAACCAGGATCTAACTTAGTTTTTCATGTTAGGGCCCTGAGCATTATATTGTTAACAACACTAACAATTAGATTATTGTTTATTTTGCAAATCTTACAAGTTAAATGGTATAATAGAAGAAGCATGTGATGTCTAACTGACAAAAATGCATGCTAATAGTCTACCCTCCAAATCGGAGTCAAACTAATATGATCTAATACTTAGAATGAACTTGTGCAGTGAAGCAAAGAAACATAACGTGAAAGACGTGCAAAATTTGGTAAGTGACATACACTCCATCACTATTGTATTTCTGGCTGCATCCTGTTGGCTTTCTGTATGATCTTGTATCTTTGGTCCTAGTGTTTCTTCCTCGTCTGAGTAGTAGTCTGAGTAGTCAGGGAGATCATGATTAAAAGATCTAAGACCTTTGGCACATACCATCATGGGGAGATCTACTACATATCTCAAGCCAAGACAGCTATTTCTCACCAGTCCCTCAGCCAACTGATGTTTAAGGTCTTAATGTGAGACTGTTGCCACATCAAGCCAGGATCAACTGCTCTTTGATGTCCAATTATTGTCAGCCAAATTGAAAGAGAGTTGGGAGACCCAAGAGGGATTGGCTTTGCTCTGTTTCTCGTCACTTGCTGATATACCACGTGCTCATGTGTTGCGGGGGGAGCTCAGTGGTAGCGTACTGGGCTGCCAAATTCTGGGCCCGTCATCCGAATCCAGTTCATCCCGGGTCACCTTGGTCTATGTTAGATGTCATTTTCAATCATCATTCCCCTCATTTGATAGTTGCTCTCACGTCTCATCAGTTTCTGTATTTGATTGAAGAAACATCTGATTCCAAACATTTTTAATATACAAAGGTAATTAAATTTGCATTGTCAGCTCAAACCATAATAGCTCTTATTTAAAAGTGGTGCACTGAGTTTATCATTAAAATTGGACTCATAAAAAATGCAGAAAGCAGTAATTTGCTCAAGATATCAAATGGTGCTTGGTGCAGCGGCAATTTGTTGAAGCAGTTTAATTACAGGAGACCTTTAGAGCTAAAAGCCAGCAGAATCTGTGCTGATGTTGATATCATCTTTGCTCTGCAATATCAGCACTCCTCAGCATTCAAAACAGACTATTAGCCAAGTGATTGTTATTATCGTTGCGAGCAACACTCAGATTGAGCCTTACCTTTGGGCTGCTTAATTCCTTACTCATGCGTTTTATTTTATTTTAGGGGCCCTATGATAGGACCCTATGCTCCCAACTTGAGAGAAAGAGGTTCCATTGTGGGAGTTCAGTGCAGCCTGATTATGCAAGTGTTGTTTTTGTTTGCTATAAGAACGTTGTCAAAAGTTGAATAATGAACATTTTAGGGTTCCTTATCAAAACCAGCCTATAGAACCCTCAAAGGTTCCTTATAAAACTTTTTTTAGGAGTGCATGTTAGCTCAAACGAATTGTTCAACCATCTCACTCACTTAAACGCACTCAGAGTTTCAGGTTTTACAGTGTATTGAAAACTAGTTTGTGTTTAAGCTAATTAATATAAGTATTTGTTTCCATTCCACAGTATAAGCTCTATGGATTCCTCCTAGAATAACCGTAAACCTTAGATGTACGATGCTGAGTAGCTGAAACCTTTAAAGTTGGTGGTGTTACGTAAAAGGGACTTTACAGGCATGTCCAGTGTCACACACTTACCTTTACTCTTCATGTATACAGATATCTCATTGCCTTGTTTTGACCATTAAACATTTCTGTAAAAAGGAGCCATGTCAGAAATTTCTGAGTCTATGGATATACTTGGCTTTATCTGTATCACCTTTGGTGATTTCCTGAGCATTTTCTGAGTCAATGCTTGTAGCTTCTGCAGTATGAGGCGTGCTGAAAACTGTTTTTAGTGTCTCAGCATCAGGCATTATCCTGTAAACATTACCGGAATTGGGTCATCCAGAAGGAGTATTTAAAAGCCCTTCTTCACGATCTGAGTGCAAAATTTCACTTTCTTAATGAGGCAGAGCTTGAGGACTAAGAGCCTGCAATTTGCGGCTTGGTAATCCTCATTTGAGGCAAGGCTTAAGGATTACATGGTGATTGGGAACTTGGCCTTATTCTCCGCAACACTTCTGGCTATGAATCTTGTCTTAGAAACTTGCAAAAAAAGAAAGAGAGAAAGAAATTAAACTGCATGGTCAATAGATTATGAGATGTTTGTGTTTATGGTGATTAAAGGCATAATATATTAATAATCAATTATTCTAGCAAGATTGTGTTCGAAGTATACTTTAATCTCAAATTCTTCATAAATCAACTTCGCCATGACAACTTATTTCCCTCCAAATTCTCCAGTTAACTGTGTTCACCAAGAATCCTGGTGAAAATAAAAACACGCTTCTGATTTAAACAAGAGTAAACAGTTAATGGCCAATAATTGTTGTCCTAAAAAAATTGATGTGGGCAAAGTAACTTCAGGATAAAGCAAGCATCATACAGCTTAGCGTTTAAGAAATGTGATCAGATATGCACACCTACACACCACTACTGAACAACGATACCTTCCTTCAAACTTTGCAGTGGTATTTTTGTTTACAATCATAGCACAGTGTCAGACTTGTCTGTTTTTTACCAGAGAAGTGTAAAAAATGGAACACAACTATTTCATAACTCTCAATGAAACAAAATAAATGTCCCGATGATATTACAGTGACCTGCCATGAGCATTGTTTTCAGCAGATCAGAAGCGACATTTACTCTCCTGTGTAGAAAGACAATCAATTGGACATCCCCCAAGAAGCAGTTGATGATGTGATTATTGCCTGCCATGATCTCAGAGGTCCCTAAGCACTCAATCTTGCATGTAGACGTTGTACATCTTCAGGAATCTTTAATGAGGATTTTTGTCTCTATGACGTCTGGAAGGTCCTAAGTTCAAACTGTTGCCATACTCAATTAGCTGAATCTACCATAAAGCTTTTAGAGTCTATCCTAGTAACTTGACATAATTTGGCTTATCACATGGCACTAAAAATTACCAAAGATTGTCTGGAAACAGATTTAGAAACCGCCATTTGTGATACATTTTCTGTGTGGTTTGCTGAGTTTTACTCACCTTTTCCTCAAAAGGAGCTGAATTTCGGACTAGAATTTCCATAATTTGTTTAAATCAGAATTAAAGAGAATGTTTAGGGCCACTAGATTTTAATTAAAATAGATACGAGAATTTCCAGCTCGGATGACTAGCATTTTAGCGGGCATTCAGACCCCAGGTGACGTCAGGATAATGTCTGAATTGCCCACAGGGGTACATATGTATTATGATGTACTTCGTCTGCTCAGGATGTAAAGGGTTGCCCATTAGAGTGGAGTGATTATAATATATATGAACAATACCGACATAGAAGAGCATGGAATGATTCTGCACAACTTTTTTTCTGGTGAAACCTAAAAAAGCATATTGAAATTTATTCATTTACAATCAATCAATATTTGCAACATGAATTATGCAACTATAATTGAATTATTATTACATTAGCATTAATGAAAATCTCTCTATTCAGATAACTTAAATCTCTTCTGGAGTTGACATTTTCAACATTTTATACATGTTTCCCAAACAAAGAAAAACTGAATTTTCGCAGAAAAGAATGAACACAATAAATAATGTAAATGCCCTTTTTTCTATTAAATTTATAAGTCTCATTCACATTTAAATCTATTATATTTTGGTCTGAATAAACTCAAATGTCAACTATAATTGTATACCAGAAAGCAAAACTGCAGCTTGTCATGCAATAAAGCCATGACAGTGCAGGTAAACAAATTTTTCCTCTACAAATAAATATGCACTCGATGCCTTGTCCACTGTATGTAAAGTGGCCCAGCAACTTGAAATAATGCTGCTCAATTAAATACCGTGGAACACAAGACATATATATATATATATACTCACAAAGTTTATACCAATAAAGACGTTAGATTAAGAATTGAAATTCAAAATATTTACCAACAAATATCAGCTCTTTAGTTTTGCATCAATATTATGTATCAGCTGCAACATTCTTCTCTTCAGGGCGCACATTTTGGAAAGACATGATAATAGGGAGCAATGTGCTCCTTGACTAAGCCACTGGCATTAATATAGGCATTCACACAACACAGCTCAATATATCTGTAATGTAACATGGGACTGATTGGAGTCCAGATGCTGAGCTACACAAATTTGTCATTATCAGACACAAGAGCATGTGACTGCCCGGGAGTTGACAGGAAAGCTTCTGATTATCAAATCAGTAGGAATATACCTTGGGGCTGTATTGCCAGGAGTGCATCAAGTCCATTCAAATCATCACAGCCACAATTCTTTATGGTCTGATAATGCGTGTGATGCAGGGGAATCTCTTTGTGATTCTCATGTGAGTCGATGATGTGACACTATGTATTATGTAGGTGCATTAGTACTGTGTCGCCCATGAAAATTATACAATTTCCTATCTGCAAGGTATCTCTAAGTTTGCAGTTGCAAAATGTTGGATTAATTCTTTCTGGGTACTGAATATTTAGAAATTATTGATAACATTATAATATAGTATGGTCTTAAGATAGCTCCACTTCGGGATAGCATTTCGTTCGATAGAAACAAATTGTTCTCTTGGGCGCTCATTTATTGGTAATATATATTCATCCGATTTTAACTCCTGTGACCTGCAACAAAATTTCAGTGAGGCAGAGGCAGCAAGTCATTTGTGTCGTGATGCAGGGAAACAGTCAAAAATGCAGCCAGTGACAGTGAGGACTTTGTTTGCCAGAATTTGCTGATCAGGATGTTGTCTGTTCGCTCCAGGCTACCTTGCTCACAATTTCATCTACCGACACTTAGCCATCTCGCAACATTTAAGGCATCTTACAAAAAGTTGATCTGATAGTCTCTTGGAGGAGACAGTAACTTGAGACGATCTCAAATACTTCTTTGTTCCTCTCTTGTATCTGAATCATGACTTTATCCAACAAAACAAGGCTTAAGGATCTTTTTCAGTTTCTATGGTGTATGGAAATGTGTATAGGAATTAGATCTGGCAAATTATGGATAATGGATATTTACCCAAACAAATTCTTTACAGCTGCCTTAAACAACTTTGATCACTTTCAAGAATGTCCAGCATAAAGTTTTTGTATCAGTCCTACTGTAAATGATGATTCGATGTGAGTATAAAAATAGTAACAATGTTATTCGATATATAATGTTTGTGTTATTTCGAATTTTGTTCCTTGAAACAACCCCACAAAAGTTTCTGTTTATTAACTGATTCTCCACAGCATTCAACATTATAGTTTGGATGAAAGGGATATTTTTTCAGAACTTTTTGCTGGAATGGAGTGATTAGAAGGGCCAAAATGTTAAGTGATATTTTGATGGAATATGACTCACAAACTATGGTAACTACAACCTCTCCATCATAATCAGCAGCCTTTTAGGACGACCATAATCAAAATGGTAACATATTCCATAAACATGACAGACTGCTAATTCTGACATCCACCTGTAATTGAACACAGATCCTAGATTGTTGCAATAAATCTCCACAGATTTAGATCTGGATATTTCTGCCAACTTTATTATAAATTGTCCAATTTGTAACTATCCACCAATTCTAAACTGGATTTTCAATCTGATATTACTGGTCATTGTTGTGGAATAAGACAGTATAGTAAGTGTATGTTTAACAAAATCTGATAACTTAAATACAGAAGGCCAACTATAATTGTAACAGTTCAAATAACTCACCAGAGTAGACAGCATCACATTACTGAAAAGTGAAACTGCTGACAGTAGTGCCTTGGTGACAAGCATTGAGAACTTTATCTAAGTTAATGAATAGTGTCAGCTGATTAAGTATGAGAAAGATTGAACTCAGAGCCCTTGGAGTCTTCTTAGTCTTCACTGAAGATCACTGAAGATGCAGGTCATGCAACATTGAGTCCTTTGGGACCTTTAAGGTCATTGTGGGTCATAATCACATGGCAAGGGGTCCTGGAGATCATGGTTGTGTTTGAATAATTGTCCTTTCCACCTGGTTGAGTTTATGTTCCTTCTGATAGCAAAGCTCCCTTAAGATATTATGGTCACTCTGATCTGTACCTCCGAGTATCTAATGGCATGACCTGATGCATCACCCAATCTGCAATCTTACATGTTTGTCTTTGACTTTCAAAAATCTAGCACAAGAGTAATAGTCTCAATTTTGTCGTCTATACAAGTACATTTTGTTCTGGGATAACACCTTGATTAAAGATTTGTATGGAAAAGTAAGGTATCAATTTTACCATGTCACTGAATATTTGTACACATTTGAGGCATGTCTAGATGGAATGTAGCTGTCACTCTTATCAGTATAGCAACAAAGTGACAATGCACCCCTGATTGCTCATTCATGTGCCTACCTTTACATGTTGGCCTATTAGTTTATCAGTTTTGCTTTCCAAATTACCAGGATGCTTCAGGTGAAACCAATAAATGAAAGATCCCTGTTAAAATTTGCATTCTATGGTATAGTATAACTAAAACACACACTGCACAGTCTGATGTTACGCAGTATAGAGTCATAGTATTATGGGCAGGAAATAGCAACGCTGTAATCTATCATTTCTTGACAATGTCTGTGCTAGAGTATTAATATATTTGATGCATTAGTC
The DNA here is from genome assembly GCA_026936325.1 of Platynereis dumerilii. Taxonomy (NCBI): domain Eukaryota; kingdom Metazoa; phylum Annelida; class Polychaeta; order Phyllodocida; family Nereididae; genus Platynereis; species Platynereis dumerilii. The sequence continues at coordinate 13,118,416 of JAPTHN010000016.1, read as the reverse complement.
ATGACACTTCTAAATCCTTTGTTGCTTATTCTTTTATGTCTCGGATATTGAGCACTTTTTTGTTACTGCAAAATAAGTTGCAACTGCTTCTTCTGTCTCGGATATGGTACTATATTAATCTATTTACTGCCAAACTAGTAAAGACACAGAAAAAAAACAGTAACTAATAACAATCACATGAACACACATAATCACTAAATTAGCTTGAACCATTGACAAACCAAACACAAAAAAGCTATTGCATTAATGTTGTAAAATGTATACATTATCTTATTTTGGTTTGAACATGCATACATGTAGTGGAAAGCATGTAGAAATTCAGTGCAAGTAAGAAACCCACTGAGCTGTTATAACTTATAGGCAGCGCAAACCGATAACAACAACACATCATTTTCAGGTTCTTTAGAACTGCAGTCAGAATCAATCTGCAAAAAGTGCAAGTTGGAAGTTTCATAATTGGTGTCTTATACATCAAGGTATTTTGCAACACAAGTGGCCAAATGTTCTAATTGAGAAAAGAGTATCATTTTACCAAAGGACAATGTACATTGTACATATACATGCAAAAGCCATTCTGCAGGTGCTCCCTATGGTATTCTATTGACAGAATGGTATCCTTGAGCTTTATCCTGAGTTAGGCCAGAGGAGATTGGCTGTGATTCAACCTTGTGTTTAATACACCAACTATATTCAGATGCCGGAGGTAAATCCCTTATTTAGAAAAAATCTATCTTTGCCTCATTTTACAGATTTAGCCAGTTCTACAGTGGTTCAAAATGACTGGGTAATTCGGAAAACAAGTTGCCAGAATATCATGCTGTCTGGCTACATTTTAGGGAAACATGGCCTTCACCCTTCGGGGTTTCATAGCTGTCATTTGTATACAGTTTGCATTGGTTTCAGTGTTTTCTTTACAGGGCATAGTAAAAAAGTTTTCTCTTTGACCTTAACATGTCAGATTGTGAATTGATATATATTCAGTTAAGATTACATATTATCGTACAGCCGACAAAGTACAAATGCTAAAAGAAATGCACTGGTATGTATGTAATTTAATTGTGAGGCCTTATCCATGTCCATGCCTTGCTATTCCAAGGGCATCAGTTTAATTTTAAGTGATGTGGCGAATGGTGGTCACACCTTCATGGAAGATGTCAGGGGAAAAATTACAATTTTTTTAATTCAGAAAAATGTAAACTTTAGACAAGAAGTGGTTGGGCAAATGCCCCACTAGCCCCACCTACACTAATGCCACTGTGTTATTCTCTATGACTCGTAATTATGTAGTTTGTGAGATCAAGTCCTAGACTTTCAATGCTATTAGAACAAGTCACATACTGAGTCACAGCACACACCACTAAGGTCACATGTTACTCAATGACAAATAATTGACAGTTCATGTCAATCTACTGGATAGGGCCTGTTGAGAGGTCATGGATGGCCACAAACAACTGAATGTAAGTATACTCATGATTCTTCTACTGTAATGCTCTTTTGAGTGCTATTCTGCCATGAGCTTTAACTAAATGAAATTGCTGAATTTGTACTCATCAACTGTTATTTTAGTCCTTTTTTTTCGGAAATACATGACATCGAATTTCTACAATGAAAAATCGGGAACAAAAATATTCTCTTTTGGCAAAGACAATATTGCTTGACTTGTAGGACTGATTGGCTTAAAGTAGTAGGTTTTAGAGATGAGAGCTGTATGATGCCTCTCGCGGGCAAACCAGGAGCATGTCATTTAACTATTACGAATTCTGTTCATAAAACTAATCCACTCATCTTTCCAAGCTAATTATGACCAAGGCTATGACCGTGCATTTCATTACCAAAATCTTTTCATCATGATTCTTTCAATCATTTATTTTACTGCTTAAATTCTGCACAGGACATGGTGTGTAATAAGATTAATCGGCTATTTCTGCTTCACAAAGATGTCGGCAAATCACTGTCAGAACCATTTGCTGATTGCCAAGATTAACACCGGAATTGGAGCAGACAGGTTCTTTCTAAATGCAAAATACTTTTCCGCAATCAATGGGCTTGGCACCATTTTTTACTTACAGCACAGGTTTCAGGTTTCCAAAAGGGTGTGCACCGTATAGCGATCTGGACCACAAAATTTGGTCAGTGTCAGACTAATAAGCTGATTCGATATGCTCACTGATACATTCCTTAGGTCAAACTGCTTTTATCAGTGAAATGTTTATTGATTTCTCAAAAACTAGAGTTGTTTTACATTCAAAAAGAAAGGAAATACTTCTTCTTCTTCTTCAAAATACAGCACAGTCCGCCTGGGTGGTGCATAACGTGCCGGGTGTGAGTTGCATTTGTACATAAATATGATCAAAATACGTAATTAAGCTAATTAAGGGAAAAATGGTGAAGCCAAAAAGAAATTGTCTTGGCTAGAGACTGAGTGAAGACCCTGGTACCATACTGCAATTTATATATAGTCACCATCGTGATTTTGATGACTTGTTATCAAAAGGGACATTAGCTCCCCAGTGTCCAATTGGAAATTATTTGGACAGACAAATGACCACTAGGGATCTTTGGCTAATGTGATTATGACCTGCAAGTCATAAGTCCTTAAAGACCCAATCTTTCATGACCTGCATCTTCATTGATTTTGATCAGCTCATTCCATTCATAAATTGTGACAAACGCGCTTCTAATTATTTGTGTTATGGTTAAATATAACATTTCATATAATATCATTTTAGTTTATACTTGTACTCCATTCCAGATATATCAGGTAACCATAACTAGCAGCAATTATACTTACAATTATTATGATGGCTTCTTGATATGAGAGAAGTAGATTTTGAACCCGTATTTCATGAGTGCTGAGCTGAAACGCTAAACGCTGTTCTTGCAGACAATAGAAAGTTGCAGAAAGATGATCTTGTGCCTTAATATTATGAGTGACTTAAATATAAAATCTATGTGAAATTATTTTCTTCTTAAGTTAATGTCAGCATGACGTTGTCCATTGACCTTCTATTGACATTAGACTGAGGTAAGAAAGGCACCTCATTATGATACCAAAGGGATTATGTTGCATGAACGTTGTTTTCAGCCAGGTTTTTGACTGACCTTACTGATGTTGTACTTCACTTACTACACATGCCCATATGAATGTATTTCCAATATCATGTTGCATTCAAAGCAGATTTTGATGTCCATCCAAGTTTATAATTCAATGCTATCTTTGTCGCTAATCCGCTTTCACTGTAACTTCATCTGAACATCAAATGCAAGTTCAGAATGATGTCGTATTGACATCACAATTGCTGCTGGGAATACGATTTTTCTCAATATAACATTTATCTTATTCTGTTTTTCAGGTGAGTTCCTCCTGTCCACCACTTGTTTTCCTTCTACCATTTGGACTTCAGTAAAGGGAAGTTTCGATTTTGATTTTAAAACATTTATAAAAAGATAAATAACATAGTCAATAAGAGAGGGATGAATTTATAGGTAACATGTTTCTCATTTCTTGGGAAATCAGGCTATACAAAATTCTCATGGAAGTCAGGGAAAAATATTATTAAGCCCGTGTACAAGAGTGCATCAGTTCAGTCTGTCATATTAAACATATATAGATATGGAAGGGATATAAATGACGGAAAATGGCTCCATATTGTCTGTTGCAGTCTCCCATGATCACCATGATCACGTATCTACATATCCAAAATAATTATATATGATTAACTTAAAGTATTCATATTTTGAAGCATGTGCCTTTGTTTGCCATTAGACATCACCAATGTACTTATGCCATTGGAAAGCCGTGATTTAACAATTTTACGTGTAAGAGCCCTGCTAAGGATTTTCACGATTAACAACAGAAAAACAAACAATTAGATTTGTGTTTATTTTGCAAATCTTATAGGTTAAAGGTATATAATCGAAGAAGCATGTGATGTCTCACTGACATAAATGCAAGTTAGAACCCTAGAAATTGGTGTCTAACTAATAGTGAACTTATGCATTGTTACACATAATTTCACGATGAAAGACATTCAAAATTTGGTTAGTGACATTCATTCCGCCACTGTTGTATTTCTAGCTGCATTCTGTTGGCTTTCTTTATCATCTTGTATCTTTGGCCACTCTGTTTCTTCCTAGTCTGAGTAGTAGTCTGAGTAGTCAGCAGGATCTTGATTAAAAGATCTAAGACCTTTGGCACATACCATCACATGCAGGGAGATCTACTATCTCAAGCCAAGACAGCTATTTCTCACCAGTCCCTCAGCCAACTGATGTTTAAGGTCTTAATGTGAGAATGTTGCCACATGAAGCCAGGATCAACTGCTCTTTGATGTCCAATTATTGTCAGCCAAATTGAAACAGAGCCGGGAGGCACAAGAGGGATAGCCTTTGCTCTGTTTCTGATCATTTGATAATATATCACGTGTGTCGCAGGGGATACTTAGCTCAGTGGTAGCGTACTGGGCTGCCAAATGCTGGGTCCAGCGTCCAAATCCAGCTCTTTCCAGGTCATCTGGGTGTATGTTAGATGGCAGTTTATATCATAATTCCCCTCATCGTTGTGTCCTCCTATCCTAATTAGCCCACCAAGTGCACAATTTCAGGACGTAAAGTCCCAATCGTCCATCCATCATTTCAATCAACTACATGTGTGGCATGGATTAGAAGTAAAAATACAAATGTGGTTCAGCCTGTTTTCGACGTGTGCTGATGAGGTGCTTTATTTTTTGCACTTAAACTTATAAAGCTGTTTAAGTGTTTGTATAATGACAGATTTACATGTACATTGGCAGTCATACAATTAAGATCAACATTTCAGTGTAATGCCTGATCACTCATGATTTAAGAGTACAGTGTACATAGTTATTTGGGTAAATACCAGTTTCTGTATTAGATTGAATACCATTTGATTCCAAACATTTTTACTATACAAAGGTTATTAAATTTGCATTATCAGCTCAAACCATAATGGCTCTTATTTAGAAGTGGTGCACTCAGTTTATCATTAAAATTGGACTCATTAAAATGCAGATAGTAGTAATTTGCTCAAGATATCAAATGGTGCTTAGTGCAACTGCAATTTGTTGAAGCAGTTTAATTATAGGAGGCTTTCAGATCTAAAAGCCAGCAGAATCAGTGCTGATGTTAATATCATCTTTGCTCTGCAATGTCAGCACTCCTCAGCATTCAAAAGCGGACTATTACCCTGCAGCCAAGTGATTGTTATTATCGTTTGCGAGCAACACTCAGATTGAGCCTTACCTCGGTTGCTTAATTCCTTACTCATGCATTATATTTTACTTTAGGAGGTCTTCAATGAAAACCAGCCAGAAACAATGGTTATTTATCTAATCGAATGATAGCCAATAATGCCATCACATTTTTAAAAGCTAGCGTTCTGGGTCGAGTTCCATTTAGGCCCCTTTTCTTCCTTTAATTGTTTGTATTTAATTTGTACTTCTCATGGCTCAAGGTCATCACTGAAACCAATAAAATAATAACTACACTAAAACCACACTGTAAAATCTGAATTTGGGTCGGATTTCAGATTCAGATTCATATCATTTATTTACCAAAAATATACACATAGTTAAACATAAAATGATAAATAATAAGCATGTCTGGAAGGAGACTCTAATAAAGCCTAAATGGCCGCTGGCTTAGAGCCACCCTAAAGGGAAAATGTTGGAGAGTCACCCTAAAGGGAAAATTTTGGAGAGGCAGTGGGTCAGCTCAAATGATTGTGTGAGATGGTTTCACAATGTCTTTGAGCTGACTTACCTTGATGTTAAATGTTATGATAATGGACACATTATCTTTGCCGAAAACAGGAAGCTACACCCCTAATGCCCAAGGTCCTTGATGGTACATGTATATAAAGAACCCACAGCCAAAAAAGGGTTCTATATTTTTTAAAAGTTCAACTGAATCAAAAAGGTTCAATACCATTACCTTTATGGGTTACCCCTAGGATAACCTGAAACCTTAGAATACGATGCTGAGTAGCTGAAACCTTTAAAGTTGGTAGTGTTTCGTAAAAGGGACTTCAAAGGCGTGTCCAGTGTTATGCACTTACCTTTACTCAGCATTTATACAGATATTTCATTGCTTTGTTTTGACGATAAAACAATTCTGTACAGGAGCCATATAAATATATATACATACACATATCATGCTTTACCTGAACCACACTGTGTATAATATGGTGATGTCCTCAACAACTACTCGGTCTTTATGTGTGGCTCCTACACTAGGCATGCTTAAAACTGTATTTAGTGGTTCAGCATCAGGCATTATCCTGTAAACATTACCGGAATTGGGTCATCCAGATGGAGTATTTAAAAGCCCTTCTTCAAGATCTGAGTGCAAAATTTCACTTTCTTAATGAGGCAGAGCTTGAGGACTAAGAGCCTGCAATTTGCGGCTTGGTAATCCTCATTTGAGGCGAGGCTTAAGGATTACACGGTGATGGGAGAACTTGGCCTTATTCTCCGCAACACCTTCTGGCTATGAAGCTTGTCTTAGAAACTTGCAAAAAAAGAAAGAGAGAAAGAAATTCAACTGCATGGTCAACAGTGGCGTAGCTAGAAATCCAAGAGTGGGGGGGCCAGGGTCTGAGCCAGGGGGGCCCACCTTTTGGGGCATTTTTCGGTCAATACACGGGTGAAAAAATTAGTGCCGCGACACAATTCCTCTTTACAAACGACATCAGAGCATTTTTTAAGGATTTCTGACTGGGAGACCAAAGGAACAACCTTAAACCATTATTCGCAGTACCGTGATGTTCAACATGTATAGTTCAGTTGAACTTTAAGATCCATAAACATATATTTATAAAAATAGCTACGGACTGACAACACTTAAGATAAGGAGTTTGAACTGTTGAGCTGATGGCTAGTTTCCTGAAGCTTCGTTGTTTTCGTTAAATTTCCTCTATAGCTTTCACTATGCTTTAAAAGTCTGAAGCAAAGTGAGGTGTTATCTTGCAGTCAAGAGTGTACATTTTTAGATACAAGAAGTCACTAATTTGTGAGAAATGAATAGAATACAACAATTACTATTATTGATGATAGGCTGAGGGAAGACCAAATAGGAAAACATAATGACTATGACTTATCTTCTATATAACTTGGTAACTATTGCAGCTTTTGCGGATTTCCAGGAACCGTCAGGAGGTAAACACTTTTTATCAATATAACTCCAACAGGTGTGAACTGTGGAGCAAATGCAAAACGTCAATGTGAAATGAATCATATAAGGTACATTCCACTCTGGAAGATGCTTCCTTAAAGATAGAGCAATTTGTTTTTTGCCCTAAAACGCTTTTTTGTCATTCCTTTTTAAATTACCCTGTTAGACAAATTTTAAATTTAAGGAAATAAAAAATCCAATTTATGACATAAGCAAAACTCTATTGTAAAGAGATGCAGTGAAGATTATTTTTGACATAGAAAGAAGGAAGCTTCAGTATGAAATGCACACAAGAAATTCAAAATTAAGGCATCTGAATATGTCATTAATCAGAGTCTCTGGAAAAAAGGTCTCCCAGTGAGACCAATTTAGCAATGACTGGGAGACCAAATATGTCTACTGGGAGACCATTTGGTCTCCAAGTTACTATGTTAAAAAATGAACTGAACGACATAGGAACAATGACGCTCGTTTCTTCTGGCGAACACATACGGCATTTACTAATTAATGTAGATATGGTACAAAAACCACTATATATATGCTTTCACAATTACCTGTTAGAGAGAAACGACTTTCCATAAAAAACAGTTGGACAAAGTGCAGAATGCTGATTCTGCCGTTCAATTTGTTATGCACGGAATGAGAGGACAGTTCGTTGCTAAAACAGCACTTACTGATTCATAATGCTGATTCGAGGCAAAGAGGCAAGCAACTTAGGTAGATTATTTAAAAAAAACTATTAAAAACCAATGGTTTTCACAAGATTTCTTTTGAAATAGTATTAAATCTGGATCTTGAAAATTAGGGCAAAGGTCGCAAGGCCGCACTAAAAAGTTTTGATGCAGAATCGCCTATTTCTAGATATTTTCGAAGAAAATAAGAAATTGTCGAATGCCTTACAACTTTTAAAAGTGCAACTGTCATTCTGGTGAGAATCAGGTATAAGTGAGCGCCGTCACAGAGACGGACGTGCTCTGCTCAAATAATGTTTCACATTTCTCAAATCTGAAATGGGGGGGGGGGCCAGTGGGGGGCCACTCATCCATTTGGGGGGGCCTTGGCCCCCCAGGCCCCCCATAGCTACGCCACTGAATACAATTGGTCAATAGATTATGAGATGTTTGTGTTTATGGTGATTAATGGCGTGATATATTAATAATAAATTATTCTAGCAAGATTGTGTTCAAAGTATTCTTTTATCTCAAATTCTTCATAAGTCAACTTCACCATGACAACTTATTTCCCTCCGAATTCTCCAGTTAACTGTGTTCACCAAGAAGTCTGGTGAAAATAAAAACAGGCTTCTGATTTACACAGGAGTTAACAGTAAATGGCCAATAATTGTTGTCCTTAAAAAATTGATGTGGGCAAAGCAACTTCAGGATAAAGCAAGCATCATACAGCTTAGCGTTTAAGAAATGTGATCAGATATGCACACCTACACACCACTACTGAACAACGATACCTTCCTTCAAACTTTGCAGTGGTATTTTTGTTTACAATCATAGCACAGTGTCAGACTTGTCTTTTTTTTTTACAAGAGAAGTGTAAAAAATAGAACACAACTATATCATAACTCTCAATGAAATAAGATAAATGTCCCAATGATATTACAGTGACCTGCCATGAGCATTGCTATCAGCAGATCAGAAGCGACATTTACTCTCCTGTGTAGAAAGACAATCAATTGGACATCTCCCAAGAAGCAGTTGAGGATGCGATTATTGCCTGCCATGATCTCAGAGGTCCCTAAGCACTCAATCTTGCATGTAGACGTTGTACATCTTCAGGAATCTTTAATGAGGATTTTTGTCTCTATGACGTCTGGAAGGTCCTTAGTTCAAACTGTTGCCATACTCAATTAGCTGAATCTACCATAAAGCTTTTAGAGTCTATCCTAGTAACTTGACATAATTTGGCTTATCAAATACCGTAATATGGGGTGAATAGGGACACTGGGGTGAATCGGGACAGAACAGGAAATTGTTGTATTTGCTAAAAAATACCAATTTCTACTGGCCCTAGGGACTAGATTTTTAGCACACACATAGTACACATACTAGCGCATATTGTGATAAAATTTTGCACTTCTGACTGCAGGCAGTGAGGAGCTGCAGGACCTTAAACTTGGCGCTGCAGGAATGCTTTTTTAAAAGCTGGTCAAAACTTTGCTTGTGCCATATTAAGTATAAATACTAGAGCCACCAAACTTGCTGCAATCTTTAAAACCATTCTATTGCGGCTTTAAGGGACCATAGTTAAATACTGGACATCGGATTGTGTATATTTGGTCCTGAGTTCAGTTCCAGGTCAGCGGCAAAGTTTCAGCATTAACCAAAATAACCCTACTAATTTTCATTTGAGTGTACTGGCGTGGCTTTTTGACAAATATTATTCAACCTGCCATCAATTATAATGGATTAAGTCCATAATTATCAGTTACCAGGAAAATTTTAAGAAAACTGCATTTTTAATAGATTTCTGTCATTTATCAGATTTTTCTAAAATCTGAATATTATTAATGAAATTGATATCCGAATTTCATAAAAATAAATTATTGGCATGTTGAACATGTTTTACAATGTTTATTCACTAGTAGCAATCAATCAAAGAAGGTAGGAAGTATTAATTGTGGAAATAATGGAGTGTCCCGATTCACCCCAAAGTATGGGGTGAATTGGGACAGTGGTTTTTTGGGCCTTGAGCATTGGGACTTTAAGATACCATATCAAACTCCAAGGGGTACTTAGACCTTGTGCCCAGACACAATTTGACACCAAAGCTGGATTTCTGGATTGATTTTTGTACATGCTATGACAGAAAAATGACCAATTCTGTCCCAATTCACCCCATATTACGGTACCAATGATTGTCTGGAACAGATTTAGAAACCGTCATTTGTGATACATTTTCTGTGTGGTTTGCTGAGTTTTACTCACCTTTTCCTCGAAAGGAACTGAATTTCAGACTAGAATTTCCATGATTTTTTAAAATCAGAATTAAAGAGAATATTTAGGGCCACTAGATTTTAATGAAAACAGATACGAGAATTTCCAGCTCGGATGACTAGCATTTTAGCGGACATTCTGACCCCAGGTGACATCAGGATAATGTCTGAATTGCCCACAGGGGTACATATGTATTATGATGTACTTCATCTGCTCAGGATGTAAAGGGTTGCCCATTAGAGTGGAGTGATTATAATATATATGAACCACACTGACACAGAAGAGCATGGAATGATTCTTCACAACTTTTTTTCTGGCGAAACCTATAAAAGCACATTGAAATGTATTCATTCACAATCAATCAATATTTGCAACATGAATTATGGGTGGCACTGCAGTGAATGCTACTATGTTTTCTTGCTCTTGGTACAGGCATGGATTCCTCCCCGAATAATCTGAAACCTTAGAATTACTGAGTTAAGAAGCTAAAACTGGTAGTAAGAATGCTCTCACATAAAAGCACTGTGAAAGAAGATTCCAGTTTTCCGATGAAAGTCTCCAAACATAACTATTTCTCTGCATATAGTAATGTTCTGATTGTTTGCTTGAGTATTTATTCCTTAAATGCATATCTAACTATGCCATGGCGGAAGATCATCATTCTGGTAAAAACGTAATGAAATTGGGTCACCTGATCATGTAGTTAAATGCCTTTCTTCACTGAGTTGAACTTTTCTTATGTGGCAGGGTTTGAGGACTAGAGCCTGCAATTTGCTGCTTGGTAATCCCCATTTGAGGCTAGGCTTAAGGATTACATGGTGATTGGAGAACTTTGCCTTATTCTCCCCAACACCTTCTGGCTATAAAGCTTCTTTTGGGGAAAAAATTTAAGGACAATGCATTTCGTTCCAAAAATAGGAAAGTCACTTCCATGCATTCAGGGTATTGTAAATGAAGTGTTAGGACAATAATATGTAATTTGCCTAGTAGTTATTATATAAATTGAAATCACTTAATTAATTATTATTACATTAGCATTAATGAAAATCTCTCTATTCAGATAACTTAAATCTCTTCTGGAGTTGACATTTTCAACATTTTATACATTTTTCCCAAACAAAGAAAAACTGAATTTTTGTAGAAAAGAATGAACACAATAAATAAAAGTAAATGCCCTTTTTCTAAGGAATTTATGAGTCTCATTCACATTTATATCTATTATATTTTGGTCTGAATAAACTCAAATGTCAACTATAATTGTATACCCGAAAGCAAAACTGCAGCTTGTCATGCAATAAAGCCATGACAGTGCAGGTAAACAAATTTTTCCTCTTCAAATAAATATGCACTCAATGCCTTGTCCACTGTATGTAAAGTGGCCCAGCAACTTGAAATAATGCTACTCAATACCATGGAACACAAGACATATATTATATGTTATACTGTGACCTTGCTATGGGATATGGAATATATTCACCCGAGGACTCCCATATCCCACCAGGGCGAAGCCCGAGTGGGATATGGGAGTCCGAGGGTGAATATATTCCATATCCCATAATGCAAGGTCACTGTATAATATTTATATCCTTTGACAATGGTCAAGATGATTTTCTACATCTGATAACAAGCTAAGCAATGCTGCATGGGGAAACTTTTTCATTGACAATATGTATTTCCGTGGCTGACAGCTTCCAGATATGATACTGTGATTGTGTCAGGGCCTATTGCATGTTGATGAAAATTAAATTTGCTGAATTTTGATGTACGTAAATAAATGCTGCTCCTAATAGAAGTGGAGCTATGCAATGCTGCATAATGCTTCTCACGAAATCCAAGAGCTGGTCAATCTGGTGACGTCACAATGAGTACAACTGCACTGGTGGGTGGTGACGTCATGGTAACATAACAATATGATGATGTCATCTGATGGATATATTTCATATCCCAACTCATGAATATACAATGAGGTGGATATATTTCATATCCATCTACTTCATGTTTTATGAGGTGGATATGGAAATATATCCTGTGACTAATCAGCCAATCAGAGCACAGGATTTTTGCTAGTCACAGGATATATATATATACTCACAAAGTGTATACCAATAAAGACGTTAGATTAAGAATTGAAATTCAAAATATTTACCAACAAATATCAGCTCTTTAGTTTTGAATCAATATTATGTATCAGCTGCAACATTCTTCTCTTCAGGGCGCACATTTTGGAAAGACATGATAATAGGGAGCAATGTCCACCTTGACTAAGCCACTGGCATTAATATAGGCATTCACACAACACAGCTCAATATATCTGTTATGTAACATGGGACTGATTGGGGTCCAGATGCTGAGCTACACAGATTTGTCATTATCAGACACAAGAGCATGTGACTGCCCGGGAGTTGACAGGAAAGCTGCTGATTACCAAATCAGCAGGAATATACCTTAGGGGCTGTATTGCCAGGAGTGCATCATGTCCATTCAAATCATCACAGCCACAATTCTTTATGGTCTGATAATGTGTGTGATGCAGGGGAATCTCTTTGTGATTCTCATGTGAGTCGATGATGTGACACTATGTATTATGTAGGTGCATTAGTACTGTGTTGCCCATGACAATTATACAACTTACCTATCTGCAAGGTATCTCTAAGTTCGCAGTTGCAAAATGTTGGATTAATTCTTTCTGGGTACTGAATATGTAGAAATTATTGATAACATTATAATATAGTATGATCTTAAGATAGCTCCACTTCGGGATAGCATTTCGTTTGATAGAAACGAATTGTTCTCTTGGGCGCTCATTTATTGATAATATATATTCAGCCGATTTTAACTCCTTTGACCTGCAATAAAATTTTAGTGAGGCAGAGGCAGCAAGTCATTTTTGTCGTGATGCTAATGGCAGTGTGATGCTAATGACAATTTGGATTAAAATCTCTGTGGGGATCAGTCCAAAACTGGCAGTCTGTCAATATGTGCATGCAATGGACTTATGAACACCTGACACATGTTCGCTGTGATTCTGGCCCAGAAATATGCAGTCAATATAGAGCAGCAATGCCTTTGCTAATGACAAATTGAGAAAGGACAAGTGACATGCAAACAGAAATACTCAAATATTATGGTTTGCATAAATGATGCAGAGCTACAGATAGTGCAGTTATTTTCTAGGGTTCTCAGATATTGTCAGACATAAGGTTGTCTCACAGAATGCATGTCCAATTCAGAAAATTCTTGAAACAAATCCGGTGTGATGCTAATGATGCAATAGCTGAGACATTGACACAACAACATCCTGCTCTTATGCAGAAAATTAATAGTTATTCAGCTATTTGTAACTAGATTTTGAAAGAGTGATAGTCAAGTCTCCCTATATGGAAGAGTTTAATTGAATCAGGAACCTGTACTAGTTTTTCTGATGCGATCTTTCAATGAAAATGTTGGTGGACTCAGGCCATTTCCAGGGCGGTTGGCCAATTCATGACTATTTTTGGATGGGATAAAAATAACAAGCCACATATTTTTTTAATAGGTTTTGTTAATATCCTTGTTTGTGCACTTGCTATGCTAATTAGGACAGGAGAAGACACGGCAATGAAGAAAAGCATGATTAAAATAGCTGTCTAATAAAGGCGCAGGTGGCCCGGCAAGACCTGGATTCGAACTTGGATAAAGTGATTGGCAGCCAAACACGTTACCACTGAGCTACCCCCTCCCCCTTGCATCAGTCATGTAGGACATAATAGAAAGTGAGCCATTTAAAATCCTCAAAAAATAAATTATGTACAGATTCAACTTGTTCCAACAGATATTAAGATTAAGAACTGGGAGACTGTCATAAACGCAGCCAGTGACAGAGTTGACTTTGTTTGGGAGAATTTGCTAATCAGGATGTTGTCTCTTTGCTCCAGGCTATCTTGCTCATAATTTCATATACCGAAACTAAGCCAGCTACCAACATTTAAGGCATCCTACAAGAAGTTGATCTTATATATAGTCTCTTGGAGATGGTAACTTGGGGCGATCTCCAATACTTCTTTGTTCATCTCTTGTCTCGGAATCATGATTTTATTCAACAAAAACAAGGTTTAAGTGATCTTTTTCAGTTTCTATGGCATACAACAGATGTTTTATCATTCATACTGTAAATGATGATTCGATGTGAGTGTACCAATTTGTAACCATGTTGAACAATATTCAATTGTTTTTATTCAATGTTTGCGTTATTTCGAATTCCACAAAAGTTTCTGTTGAGGTACTGATTCTACACAGTATTCAACATTATAGTTTGGGTGAAAGGGATATTTTCTCATAACTTTTTGCTAGAATGGAATGATTAGAAGGGCCAGAATATTAAGTAATATTTTGATGGAATATGACTCACAAGCTGTTTAATACAACCCCACCCCCATTATAATGAGCAGCCTTTTAGGACTGACAGAAATCACAATGATGACATATTCCATAAACATGGCAGACTGTTAACTCTGACAGCCACCTGTGATTGAACACAGATTGTTGCAATAAATATCCACAGATTTAGATATAGGTAATTTCTGCCAACTTTATTATAAATAATTATTGTCCAATTAGTAACAATCCACAATTCGTAAACTGAATTTTCAATCAGACATTACTGGTCATTTCTGTGGCATAAGACAGTACAGTAAGTGTATGTTGAACAAATCTGATTACTTAAATGCAGAAGGCCCATAATAATTATACAACACTTTGAAACTGGTCATAAAAAACTCACCACAGTAGACAGCATCCCATTTGCTGAAAAGCAAAACTGCTGACAGTAGTGCATTGGTGACTAGCATTGAGAACTTTTATCTAAGTTAATGAACAGTGTCTGCTGATCAAGTATGACAAGGGTTGAACTCATGACCTCTCAGAGCCCATGGAGCCTTCTTAGTCTTCACTAAAGATCTATAAAGATGCAGGTCATGCAACGTTGAGCCTTTGGGACCCTTAGGGTCAATTCAGGTCGTAATCACATGGCAAGGGCTTCCCGGGGATCATGGGTGTGTCCAAATAATTGTCCTTACCACCGAGTGGAGTTTATGTCCCTTCTGATAAACAAGGTCCCTAAAGATATTATGGTCACTCTGATCTGTACCTCCAAGTATCTAATGGCATGACCCAATGCATCAGGTGGAATCAATAAAGGAAAAATCCTTGTGAAAATCTGCACTCTATTGTATGGCATCACAAACAAAAACACACTGTACAGTTTGATGTTATGAAGTATTCACGATAGAGTCACATATAAGCGATGCTGTAATCTATCATTCCTTGACAATGTCTGTGCTAGAGTATTGATATATTTGATGCTTTAGTCATGACACTTCTAAATCATTTGTTGCTTATTCTCTTATGTCCAGGATATTGAGCACTTTTTGTCACTGCAAAATAAATTGCAACTGCTTCTTCTGTCTCGGTTGTGGTACTATATTAATCTATTTACTGCCAAACTAGTAAAGACACGGAAAACCATCAATAACTGATAACAATCAAATGAACACACTTTATCACTAAATCAGCTTGAACTATTGACAAACCAAACGCAATAAAGCTATTGCATTAATTTTTTAAAATGCATACATGATCTTATTTGGTTTAAACATGCATGCATGTAGTGGAAGGTATGCGGAAATTCAATTCAAGTAGGAAACCCACTGAGCTGTGATAACTTGTAGACAGTGTAAACCAATAGCAACAACACCTCTTTTTCAGGTTCTTTCGAACTACAATCAGAATCAATCTTAAAAAAGGCAAGTTGGAAGTCAATTAATGGTGGTATTTGGGAACACCTGTGTCCAAATTACTCTATATGAATTTTCTAAATTAGAAGAAATATCATTTTACCCAAGGACAATGTACATTGTACATTTGTAAAAATACATGCAAAAGCCATTCCGCAGGACAGTAACTAACTGGTGCTCCCCATGGTATTCTATTGACAGAACGGATATCCTTGAGCTTTATCCTGAGCCAGGCCATAGGAGATTGGCTCTGAAGCAACCTTGTGTTTAATACACCAGCTATATATTGAGCAGCCAGAGGTAAATCCCCTATTTAGAAAATATCTATCTCTGCATCATTTTACAGATTTAGCCAGTTCTGAAGTGGTTCAAAATGACTGCATAACTTGAAGTTTTTACACAAACTGCAGAATAGCATAGGCTAACTTCGGGGTTTTATCGCTGGTATTTGTGTACAGTTTGCATTAGTATCATGTATTGTTTACAGGGCATTTTTAAAAAGTTTTCTCTTTGACCTTATCATGTCAGATTGTGAATTTATATATGATCAGTTCAAATTATAAATCATCTTACAGCTGACAAAGTACGAATGCCTACAGAGATGCACTGGTATGTACGTACCATGTGAGGCATAATATATGTCCATGCCTTGTTATTACAGTTATTCTCTATGACTTGTAATAATACAGTTTGTGAGGTCAAGTGCTAGAGTTTCAGTGATATTGGAACAAGTCACATACTGAGTCACAGCACTCACCACTGAGGTCACATGTTACTCAATGACAAATAATTGACAGTTCATTTAAATGTACTAGATAGTCAATTTTTTTCTGAAATACATGACTCCAAATTTCTACAATGAAAAACGGGAACAATATCTTTTGGTGAAGACAATAGTACCTGACGTGTAGAATTGATTGCCTTTAAGGTTTTGGGCTGAAAATGGTTGGATGTCTCCAGCAGACAAACCTGGAACATGTCATTTGATTATTAAGAATTCTGTTCATAAAACTAATCCACTCATCTTTCCAAGCTAATTATGACCAAGGCTATGACCGTGCATTTCATTACCAAACTCTTTTCATCGCGATTCGTTTAATCATTTATTTTACTATTTAAATTCTGCACAGGACATGGTGTGTAATTAGATTAATCGGCTAATTCTGCTTCACAAAGATGTCGGCAAATCACTGTCAGAACCATTTGCTGATTGCCAAGATAAACACCGAAATTGGAGCAGACAGGTTCTTTCTAAATGCAAAATACTTTCCCTCAATCAATGGGCTTGGCACCTGTTTTTTTCTTACAGCACAGGTCTCAGGTTTCCAAAAGAGTGTGTGCACTGTATAACAATCTAGACCATACGATTTGGTCAGTGTCAGACTTCTAAGCAAATTCGATATGTTCATTAATACATTCCTTAGGTCAAACTGCTTTAATAAGTGAAATATTTATTGATTTCTCAAAAACTAGAGTTGTTTTACATGCGTAAAAGGAAGGAAATACATATGATCAAAATGCTTAATGAAGTTAGTTAAGGGAAACAAGGTGAAGCCAAAAAGAAACTGCAGCCTGATACCATACTGCAATTTATATATAGTCAACATCGTGATTTGGACGACTTGTTATCAAATGAGACATTAGCTCCCCAGTGCAGAGAGGGCAATTATTTGGACACACAAATGACCACTGGGGATCTTTGGCTAATGTGATTATGACCTGCAATGACCCCATACGTCCTTAAAGACACAATCTTGCATGACCTGCAACTGCAATTATTTTCATTGAGGGTGAAGGTCTCGATGGGCACAATGAAGTCATGAGATCAAGACCTTGTCATTCTACAAGATCATCTCATTCCATTCATAAATTGCAAGAGTGCGTTATTAATTATTTGCATTGTGGTTTAAAAATTAAATTTCATACAGTATTATTTTATATTAGGCACTCCCAATATATCAGCTTGCCATAAAAAGTACTTACAATTATAAAAAGTACTTACAATTATAATGAAGGCTTCTTGTTACCATAGAAGACTTCAAGCAGAATTAGAACCTGTATTTCATGAGTGCTGAGCAGAAATGCTAACTGCTGTGTTTGGAGACAAAAAGAAAAGTTGAAGAAGAAATGTAAATGTAAATGTAGACTTTTTTATAGTCCATTACACCGACGAAGTCAGTCTCAACAGACTTTACAATTACACCCTTGGCAGGCCTGTTCAAGCATGAGCCTTTCTCAACTCCCCGGGGAGTATACAGCCAGGCAGCCGTTTCCAGCGCACACAATGCTAAGTTAGATCTTATCTTATCTTACCTACCAAATTCACATATGACCCAGCATTGCGATGTCAGTCTGGTGTTGCATTTTGGTTGTTTTAGGTCTTCAGTATAAAATCATTTTGAAATTATTGTCTCCCCACACACAGACTTCTAAAGCTCATGTCAGCATATAACATTTTCCATTGACTAATCTTGTCCTGAGATCAGACTGAGGTCAGAAAGGGTATGTCACATGAACGTTGTCTTCAGCCAGGCTTTGACTTACCTTCATTTAAGAGTACATCTGTGCCTGAATATTTATTAGTTGCCTCAAGTCTTATTCTGTATTTGATTGAAGAAACATTTGATTTCAACAATTTTTAGTATACAAAGGTAATTAAATTTTGCATTGTCAGCTCAAACCATTTTGGCTCTTATTTAAAAGTGGTAGACTGAGTTTATCATTAAAATTGGACTCATAAAAAATGCAAATAGCAGTTATTTGCTCAAGATATCAAGTGGTGCTTAGTGCAGCTGCAATTTGTTGAAGCAGTTTAATTACAGGAAGCTTTTAGAACTAAAAGCCAGCGGAATCAGTGGTGATGTTGATATCATATTTGCTCTGCAATATCAGCACTCCTCGGCATTCAAAACAAACTATTAACCTGCAGCCAAGTGATTGTTGTTATCGTTAGCGAGCAAAACTCAGATTGAGCCTTACCTGGGCTGCTTAATTCCTTACTCATGTGTTACATTTTATTTTAGGAGGTCTTCAAATACAACTAGCCAAAAACAATGGTTATTCATCTGACAGAATGATAGCCAATAACACCATCACATCTTTTAAAAGCTAAGGATCCCGGTCGATTTCTATTTAGGCCCCTTTTCTTCCTTTAATTGTTTGAATTTATTTGTACTTCTCATCACACATCATGATGGTCATCAGTGAAACCAATAAAATAATAACTACACCAAAGCTTGACTGTAAAATTTAGAATTTTGAGTCAGCTTAAATGATTGTGTGAGATGGTTGCCCAATATCTTTGAGCAAACTTAGCTTGTTGTTTGAAGTTATGATAACGGACAGATTATCTTAGCTGAAAACAGCACGCTATGTCACTATGTCAGCTTAAAGGAATTGTGCAACCATCTCACTCGATCGTTTAAACTGACTCAAAATTTCAAGTGTTATAGTGTATTGAAAACAGCCTCGTGAACTGGTTTTGTGTTCAAGCTAATTAATTAAGTATTTGTTTCCATTCCACAGTATTAGCTCTGCGGGTTCCTCCTAGAATAACCTGAAACCTTAGATTTACGTTGCTGAGTAGCTGAAACCTTTAAAGTTGGTGTTGTTACGTAAAAGGGACTTTAAAGGCGTGTCCAGTGTCACGCACTTATCTTTACTCTTCTTATATAAAGTTGTTTCATTGGTTTGTTTTGATCATGAACATTTCTGTACAGGAGCCATACACGTACATGTATTAGCATAGACTCGGAAATGTCTAAGCATGTCATGCTTTACCTGTATCGCACTTTATGTATATTACATGGTGGTGCCCACAACAACTTCTGAGTCTATGCTTGTGGCTCCTACAGTATGAGGCATGCTTAAAGTTACCCCGAATGATAGGTCAGGTTTCGGAAAAAACTTTGCCTAATTTTCCCATTTTATTGTGTAGCATGTCCATACTGGCCAGCTTGTACATTTTCTCTGCTTTTGGGATCTTCGTTCTTGCTGAAATGACCCCATATATGTCCTAAATGAACCCTGGATTTATTTCGGGTACGCACGGAAAAAAATCACCAGTTTGCTTGCTTTCTACTTTGTGACGTCATCACTATTGTGAGAATTTGTTAACTTGTAGCTATATATTTATAACAATGGTCATTGTGACGTCATCAATAATGAAGAGGCTGATCCAGGGAGGAACAATAAAGAAAGTTATAGAAATAATTTAATTGTTATTTTCCTGTGGATAAATCAGAAGAAATGCAGGACGAAAACAGCTAGAAATGTTACGAAGCATAAGTTTATATCATAATACAAATAAAAACTCAAATGTTAAGGAAAGGATTTTATCATTCAGGGTAACTTTAAGACTGTATTTAGTGTCTCAGCATCAGGCATTATCTTAAAAAAATTTCCAAAAATGGGTCATCCAGATGGAGTATTTAAAAGCCCTTCTTCACGTCGATCTGAGTGCAAATTTCACTTTCTTAATATGGCACAGCTTGAGGACTAAAAGCCTGCAATTTGTGCCTAGGTAATCCTCATTTGAGGCGAGGCTTAAGGATTACATGGTGATTGGAGAACTTGGCCTTCTTCTCACCAACACCTTCTGGCTATAAAGCTTGTCTTAGAAACCTAAAAAAAAGAAAGAAAGAAAGAAAACTGCACTGTCTATAAATTATCACACACTTGTGCTTATGATGCATGATGGCAAGTATAGTAACCAAAAATTCCAGGATGATTGTGTCCAAAGTATAGCCTACTTTAATTTCAGATTCTACAATGTAAACATTGATGATATCGAAACAGCTCTGATAAAGTCATCTTCAACATGATGACTTATTTCCCCCCAAATTCTATAATTCACTTTATTCACCTAGAGTTTGAAGAAAAGGAAAACAGGCTTCTGATTTAAACAAGGGTAAACAGCAGATTGCCAATAATTGTCGTCTGTAAAAAATTGATGTCAGCGAATCAGAGTCTGGAAAAAGCAAGCACCAGGCAAGCTTAGCGTTTAGCAATGAGTCCAAACCTACATGTTCAAACCACTACAGAACAACGAAACGTAAAATTGCAGGTCGAAAGTTGAAATCTGACAGGAGTCTTTCTAATCCTCATACAAAAATCACAATTATTTGGAAACTCTCAGTGAAATAAGATAAATGTCCTGATGATGTCACAGTGACATCCCCTGACGTCGAAGTAGGCCAAATTGACCACAGTACTTTGTCTTTTCAGAATTTAAAGGGTTGCCCATAAGGGATGAGTGATTGTTATATTTGTGATGCAAAGTCACATAGAAGAACATTGAAAGATTCTTCACAATTTTTTTCTGGCGAGACCTATCAAAGCACATCGAAATTCAGTCATTCATGATCAGTCAATATTTTCAACATGAATAATGTGTGGCACTGGAGTGAATGTTGTTGCGTTTTCTGGCTCAAGGTATAAACATAAAACTTCCCAAAGATGCTTCATGTCAATGACCTGTAATAAAGACTGTTAGTTTTATATTTTTCTTTCACTATATTTGATAACCCACTATATGGCTTCCTCCTAGTATAATCTGAAACCTTATATTTACTAAGCTGAGAAGCTAAACCGCAAGAAAGAATGGTCTCACATAGATGTTCTGTAAAAGTAGATTCTAGTTTACCCAGGGCATTCTCGAAACGAACTATATCTCTGAATTTTTGTCATCAGATCACAAAGAACATTTATATTTGTCGCTTTGGTGCTACTTAGGCCTGGTACGATACAATATTATTATGATTGATTGTTTAAATATTTATTTCTTAAATACATATCTGACAATGCCATGGCGGAAGGGCATCATTTTGATAAAAATGTAATGAAACTGAGTCAACCTGATCATGTATTTAAAAGCCTTTCTTCACTGAGTTTTAATTTTCTTTTGTGGCAGAGCTTGAAGACTATGAGCCTGAAATTTGCAGCTCGGTAATCCTCATTTGAGGCGAGGCTTATGGATTATGTGGTGATTGGAGAACTTGGCCTTATTCTCCCCAACACTTTCTGGCTATAAAGCTTCTTTTGGAAAAAAGAGTGAAACGACAGATTTCACCCAAAAATAGAAAAATTAATATAATTTATTGCGCTTAAACTGTTTTATTGTACATGAAGGAGTTAGGACAATTATCTGTAATTTCTGTGTAGCTGTTTTGAAGAACAGATCATAAAATAAATAATTATAGGATTAGCATTAATGAAGCTCTTTTATTCAAGTAAGTAAAACCTCTTCCGAAGTTGACCTTTTCAACATTATACACATGTTCCTCATACAAAGAAATTCATTGCTTGCTCAAAGAAAGATGCAAATAACAGTGGTAAAAAATGAACATAATAAGTAATGTAAATGTCATTTTTCTATGGAATTTATGAGTGTAATTCAGATTTATTGCGTTATACTTTGGACTCAAATGTCAACTATTGTTGTATACCATGAAAGCAAAACTGCAGCTTGTCATGAAATAAAGCCATAACACTGCTAGTATCAGTGTAGGTTCAAACAAATAATTTTATGTACTCGATACCTTGTGTGCTCTATGTCAAGTGGCCCAGGCGCCTAGCAATATCAAATAATGGTAGCTCATAATGGGACCCCTGGGCATAATTATATATTATATACTAACAAACGCGCCAGATTACTACTTGAAATACAACTTTTTATTTCAGAATCAAAATATTGGCCCACAAATATCAGCTCTTCAGTTTGGCATATTTTATATCAGCTGCAACATTCTTCTCTTTAGGGTGCACATTTTGGAAAGACATGATAATAGGGAGCAATATCCTGACTAAGCCACTGGCATTAATATAGGCATTTACACAATACAGCTCAATATATCTGAAATGTGACATGGGACTGATTGGAGTCCAGATACTGAGCTACACAGATTTGTCATTATCAGAAACAAGAGCATGTGACTGCCCGGGAGTTGACAGGAAAGCTGCTGATTATCAAATCAGCAGGGGTATACCTTAGGGGCCCGATTCCCTCGAGTGCATCTAGACCATTCAAATCATCACACCCACAGTTCTTTATCGTCTGATAATGTGTGTGCTCCAGAAGAATCTCTTTGTGATTCTCATATGATACCATGTATTATGTAAATGCATTACTGTGCATTACTATGTTGCACATGACAATTATACAACTTACTAATCTGCGAGATGTCTCTAAATTTGCAGTTGTAAAATGTTTGACTTAGTTCTTCTGGGTACTCAATATTTAGAAATTATTAGTAACATGATAATAAAGTACAGTCTTAGACAACTTCACTTCGAGATAGCTTTTCGTTCTCCAGAAATTATTTGCCCTCTTGCGCACAGCATATACTGAAGGAAGGAAAATCACAATCTGTGTATTTACAAAAATGGTCAAAGCCTTTTGTCTATTGCAAGGTCCGTTGAAGTTTGAAGTTGCAAAGTCGTAAGTTTGCAGATTAATCAAACATTAATGATTCTGACAGTTGTCTACTGTGAATTCTGCCATTTGAGTCAGATTAGACTGGTGATTGCCAATGATAGATCATTGGGATAACAAATGTGGTTCTTCCTTCAATATAATTATCAATGTTTAAACTGCGATGCTTAGTTTTATCTGGTCTTCAAGCATCAAATTGCATTAAATTTGCCAAGTGATAATGTAATAATGATTTAATGTGAGTATGCATAAAATGGATTCTGAAGCAATAATGGTGGGTAATAGCTTCAATGTTTTCCGTGCAGAATGTAGATAATAGGATGTTTTTGTCAGAAATACATAGAAATGTAAATGATATAATAATATTATTTGATTTTTAGCACATTGAACTTTCTCTATTCGGAACTATTCCTCGTTGTTATTGATGATATCAAGTGAGGTATATTCCCCGACAGACATAAATGAGTCTCCAGTTACCAGAATGAATAACAATATTTGAAGTGTCTCACTGAATCTGCAATGATTGGCCAGATACTTGCCTGTCGTGTTTCCTTATCCATTTTAAAACCAGTACATATCAAGGCCTAAACAGCTCATTTATTATAGGCTAGCCGACTCATCCGAGGGTAGTTGAGGGAAGCAAAGACTAAAACCGAGAGTAATTGAGTTGAATCAAGGATAGTTTTTTTGGGGGGAGTCAAGTTTATTTGAGGGGAGCTAGTTCAGTCGAAGGGAGTTGAGGGTACAGTACACATTTCTAAAAGTGGCTCGAATTTAAAATCTAGCCTTAGCTATCTATCCATAGCCATTTTAAGCTAAACCTAGCTACACTAATCAATAGCTATCCATAGCTGTCTACAATTACTATTGTTTGAACAAGGGGTAAAGAGCTTTCAGTGTATACAAAAGAATACAAATGGATAGCTATGGATAGATATGGATAAGACTAGTAATGGATAGCTATAGACAGCTAAGTTGAGCCACATTTAGAAATTTGTACTGTAGATGATGGAAGTTGAGGTTAGTCGAGGACAGTTGAGGGAAGTCGAGGGAAGCTGAGGGTAGACGAGGAAATTTGAAGCCAGTTGAGGAAATTTGAGGCTGGGTGAGTGTAAAAGGGATGCATTTGAGAGTACTGAGTTTATGAGAGGTTGTGGGATGTATCCTGCCTTGAGACCTTTATAAGTGTAAGAAATATCAGTTCTATTGCAGACTGACCCCGGTCCCTTTTGCTTGAACAAGGCTAGCTGTGAGGAGACAAGCAGAACTCATGGTCATGCATGAATAAATTTAGTTCTTTTAGGTTTAAACTTTGAAACTTCATGCCTTTGTGTCCGGGGTTATTGCTACAGACACGTAAATTTAGGTAATCACAGTGGTTATTGACAGCTCAATCAATGTGTCTGTTTGAACTTTCAGGGTAGTTGTTCCACCATTGGGTCAGACATAATCAGTGGCCTGCAGTTGCTGCATCTGGTTTCTGGCAGAGTCCACTGCTGCACAGCTCACTGCTGTTGTCTCTTGAACGCGTGGAAAATCAGGACTTATATATGATAATATTATAATATAAGATAATATTATAATGAATGTAGGTCTATGTATGAACTCTGTGTGCAGAGTAGTCCTATCACGTAAGTTATAGTTTCAAATCCTCTTCAGAATAAAACTGAAATAGTTACAAGTTTATTTCTGTTACAGTTAGGTGTTTTACAAATCATCTGCTTCAAGACCATAGCTGTGGCATTGTTTGTCAATAAACTGAGCTAGAAACAAACATTAGCAAGCCTTAGAAACTTAGCGTTGATTGTTATTTTAACATTTTGTGTGGCAACCAAAGTTGCCAGTCTTGTGTCATTCGACCGTATACACAAGGCTTCAGTTTTGCAAACCTGAAGCAGTAACCTGTCATGTTTCCCAAGGTGTGTTCTCCTCAGTCTCCATTAAAGCGGTTGCTTCAACTTAATTTACGCACCCAGCGATGAAGTTCCAAAACAGCCATTCTCTAAAAGTTGGCATTGCGAAGAAAAACTTATCACTTGGTTGTTTTAAAAAATACACACACATATAATATTATATTCTACTTCACCATCACTATCAGATATTCAAGGGAAGTGTTGGTGTTTTCCTCAACAAGAAAACATTGGATATAATTATTTATTTCGAGCTTGCAATATTATAGAACATTTGTCTTACAATCAAACAATATACTATAAAGAAACGCATCAAACAGAAATTGTTCATTCCACCCGGGAAAGAAATGGTTAATTTACAAAATGAAAAGCTAGAACCTCCCCACCCACAGGATCTAATGGTTGCTGCCGAACCAAGCACACTAACAATACGAAATCTGATACGGGAGGGTCTTCACAAAGCAAAATGCCAATAGAAAAGAGACTTCACCAAATGCACTGCATCAAACAGGAGTTGCCGAGGAAGTGTCTAATGGCTCTGTAACATCACAATGCCTGTGCTGACAGAATTTGGCCACAAAGAGAGACAGGCATTTTTTAACTGGCAGTGAGTGGTGCTCCCTAAAAGCCCTGTTCACGAATGGCTCAAAGAGAAGCGAGCAAGTGGCAAAAGCAATGCCTGCATGCATGCACTCCTGCATGAACATCAAGCAGAGTTATGTGCATACCATATTTTCAAGCTTAACTATTGTGTATCTAGAAATGGCCTGAGGGAGGGGGATATTATATGGGGTGAATGCCGGGCGCTCTGCAACGTTTCCTATCTCTTCCATGTTGATTGTAGCCTTGGGGGGTTGCCCCCCCCCCAAATATCTCAAATTGGTTTATCATCATAATTAGGAAATATTTATTTATCATATTGTAAAACGGGTAACTTAAATATCATCAGCAATTTTGCAAATCAGCTAATCTGCCAATTTGTTGAAGTTTACTATATTTTGGCAAGTATATGCATTGAATTTATCATCACCTTGAATTTATGTGATAGCTGGGAGTCGTTAAAATTCTAAAGGTTTCTCGTCAATAAATGTGCTTTCAAAAGTGGTTATTATCCCCACACTTTGTGAATCTAATTCAAACTGATCAAGCTATTCTCATTGTCAAGGGTTGCAGATCCATCACAACTTACTTACAAAACCTGTGAAAATAGATCCATTACAACCCTGATTAATAATGAGGGTTTGATAGGTCTCCCCATCCGAGCAGGATGTTCACATAAATTAGGGTAATTAGTTGCATATCAAAAAGTAATCTGTCATGTTCTCAGCTTTATCATTTCGAAATAAACATTTGAGCAGGATATTCTGTTATTCATTGTGGTTGTAAATTACTGACTGTCGGGGTTAATGAGGGTGACTAGCTACCCTCTTTAAATAAAGGTGATTTTGACTTTTGACTTTGACTTTTGTTCGAAGAGACCAAAATGTGACTAATAAGACCTGTTTAATTGCATCTTTTAATGCATGTGGTAATTACTGCAAAATGAACTGTAAAATAATTTGTTTGCCCATTTATTAATCAGTGAAAAGCTTGCAGAAGGCCCTTTTACACATACACAAGTGGTTATGGCCAATCTTTTCACAGCTTGTAATTTCATGGAGAGGTTAAACTTATAATTATTCGGTTAGAAGCCAAAACTGTCAACTCTTCAACTTTTTGTTTCGATTTGATTCGGACGAACCCACAGAAAAATACGAAACCCCACACCTACACTAAGCTCGTAATTGAAACCTACACTTACATGGAAAGGTAGAGGCTTGGGTGACCTCAGACGTGTATTTTGTTCTGTATTGATACTCAGCAGTGACCAGTCCTTGTAATGTCCACAATTTTCCTCCCGTTTATCACATGCTTGTATATTTCTGCAAGTCAAAACTTGAAAAATGAACTTGACTGTGGTCCAGAATGAACATTATGAATAATTTTGTATTGCCATTGTTCTTTTTAATTTATCAATCTTATTCAGACTCACTGCTATTGTCGATCTGTGTGACCGACAAAAAGGTGAAATATGAGTATTTGATCAAAGGAAAACTGGAGCGTGTCATGCAACCAAGTCATTGTGTATAGGTTAACTGTATTTCTTTTTTGTGCGTTTCAGAAAGAAAAAAAATTATGCACTGAACATCACCAAGATCTCTGACCAGACTGCTCATGCACAGTAGTGATACATGCAGGGGCGTATCTAGAAATAGCCTGGGGGGGGGGGCATTACATTGGGTAAATATGGGGCGCTCCGCGGCTTTTCCTATCTCTTCCATGTTAATTTTTGGGCTGAGACGGGGTGGGGCCATGGCCCAGTTCCCCCCACTAAATACGCCACTGGATACATGTATAGATTACAATCGCCCTGTGTGATTGGTTATAAGCACACCAGACTGTGAAGCCTTCTGTCGAAGGTGGAAAAGCTAAAAAAGGATAGATACACCGTATTGGCAAGTGTAGCCCTCTGAACCCTGTTCTTTGTCCTCATGAGGGTGGATTGATGAGACGCGAGAGCAGGAATCTCTATGTGAGGCATAAGCGTATCGGAGGGGGGGGGCTGGATGCAGGGGGGGGGGCCAAAAAGGCTGAACAATTTGGGCAAATGATTAAATAAACACTATTGAAAATTGATGATTTCTAGCCAATTTCATTTGAAATGGTACTAAAACTAGATCTTGAAATTCGGGCAAATGTTGCTCAACCCCCCAAAAATCGTGTGTGCCGTACACCTATGATGTCAGGCATCCTGTACAAGGGGCCTCCATTTTAAAAGAACCTTCTTTGGAATTGTATCTAACAAGGATTTTGCTCTTAAAGGTCCAATAAAAATATTGTTAATCAGTCCATAATATTAACACAATGTCATATTTTTTGATATCTAATATTGAATGAAAATCGAGAGCATGGAAAAAACCTTTGGCAATCATAACAGGAAAAACTTAGTAAATTCCACTAAGTATTGGACATGAAAACTACAATATTGACATCATGTGCACTGAAGAAAAACATGACTTTGTATCAGGCAGACACCTCGATGAAATGAAAGCCAGAAAGGTGTGTGAGGGAAATGCCTACAGTGGTACGGCGACATTGCAATTCTCAGGCCGCCAGTGTTGTTTCTGTTACAGCGACACTTTTTCAATTGGTGATGGGCCAATTCTAAAATGTCTTAGAAAAGATCCATTCAGGCATTAGGCTATTAGAAAGAGATGGCACCATCTGGCCCACCAACCTTTACGAAAAGATAAAACATAAATGTGTATCATTGGTGTGGGTCGTAAACGCCAGATCAATTTCCTCATCTGTATTCATTTTGAGAGCACACATGTGTATTCAGAAAGTTTTTCTTTAGGTTGGCATGAAATTTGCCTAATTCAAAGAGGCATTAAGCATCAACCTACAATAATTTTGCTTTTTATACCATTCTAAAACGTCATTTCAATGCATCAAAGAAACTTGCACCTCGCAATGAAACATTGAACCATAACGTAACATTACAGAGATGTTTTGTCAATAAACTGACATCGCCCTGAGTCAAAAGAAGAAGCAGATGTCACTGTATGACAAATTCAGATTTTGTTTGTTTGTCTAAGACCCCTCCATTGGCAGTTGTGCAATGATACCACGGAATATAGACTAGTTAATCAATCTAAATATTTAGGTTGATCTGCACATAATATATGGAAACCTAAAAAACCATTAGAAACTCTCTTGTATAAAGGTGGGGGTATTATATATCTATGTGTACATTGTACACCATCTTCTTTCAAATTATAAGTTAGTTGCAATCGTCTTTTAAAATACCTTAAATTTCATACAGAAATTACAGATCCTAATTTTATTTCTCGGTGCTGACTACCATCTTTCATATAGAGTAGGTCGGGGCATGCGGCCCCCCTTAACTTCGAGGTGCAATTTGACCTACTTTTTAAGGGCAATTATTTGAATGGGTATGCTGTCAGGAAGGGATCACTTGACTCTACTAATAACTAGTGAAACCATTGTCGAGCAAATTTTAATAAAGGAGTTCCGGCCATTTTTGTAAAAAATTTTAAATGGCCTTCTTACCCCACCCATCGTAGGGGGGGATGATAATCCTGAAAATTTGCGGGGACGCCTTTAAAAGTTGCTCATTGCCTCTAGAATCAAGAAACTTTTTACCAAATTGAATTTCATGGCTTATTCAGCCTGCTACTGGCCAAAATGTCAAAGCGCATCTTTTTAAATGTCGAAAATAGTATTTTCCATCAGAACTTGAAAAATATTGATTTTAAATCATATAAATGTATTGACATTGAATAGGAAATGGGGCATTCCGAACATTTTGGTGTATATTTCAACTTTCTAGGTGCACTGGTTCTTGCGATATGGCCATTTATGGTCTATTTTCAAAGAAGTTCCATGAAAATTACAAAACATCAAATGTTGTTTGAGTCTTAGAATGACAATAATTTAGATTGATAATCATGTGGACCTGGATATTGAAAATATGTATGACTTCATCAAGAAATAGAAAAATATTCTGGATATTGAGTTGCGAGTCAGTATCACTATCACTTCATTCCCATGTATCAGCTAGTTCAGCTAACTGCACATTCGGGGATTGCCAATACTGACTGCTTGAAGTAAGGAGAATGGAGAAGACATTTCAATTATTCACCATTAAATATACCTATTTTTACCAAAATTAGTGGGAGTCACGAGTTATATTGGTGATGGCTCTTTCAGAGGTTGTGTGGAAAGGGCAGTGTCTCTGCCACTTCTTTGCTGTGCTTTCATAAACAGAATGTAGAATTATATTCCAAAGGCACGAATTAGTATAGTGGCAGTTGCCAATTCTAAAATAATCAGTCAATCACTCGTAGGTTCCCCCCCCCCCAGAATTGCATGGCTCTGAATGGTAAATGCATATAAAATGCAATAATTTTGCCAAGACTACTTATACTGCAAATCAATGAAAGCCATAATGAATGCTTTGCCAATATTCATGGCATTCATTGTAAACCACTACATGGGTTTCACAGTGGCAAGTATTAGGTCTGGGAATGGATGTAGTGATGGTTTATTTTGCTCTGGCTTGAATAATCTGTCATTAGATATGTCAGAGTTAAATTATTTTCAACATTATAGGCCAAATAGTGTCACCATTACTGCTGACATTTACAATTCCCCCCCCCCCCAAAGAAAAGTTGTCAGAATCTATAAATCAATGATTCTGATGGTTTTGTTCACTTCTACACATACAAGTCTTAATATTATGATTGTGATTACAATTTGGGAAATAGTTACAAAAGTATTGTGGCAGATCGTCACTTGCCATATCTCACACCTATAACATACTGTTAATGTCACATTATACCAGTCCAGTTGGCCTATTTACACAGTGAAAAAAAACAGGATTGTCTGATATCAAACAATAGAACTTTGTACAATATAATATGTCTGATCTTAGGATTGCCTCAACCATGCAGACAATAATTTCAAGAGTTGTTCAAATCCCTTTTTTTTGGTAACGTAAGGGATTTGGGCACTTCCTTGAATAAATACCATTTCCAAATGGACATGGATTAATTTTCAATATTGAAAGTTATGATTTTTATTTAATTATTTTGTTGCACTTGTACTTCAGAATCTACGGGTTCATCCTACCCATGCACAATCTAAATTTTCTGCTCCATAACTTATGATTTTGCTGCAAATTTGCAGTTTGTTTTAGTATATGTGATGCTATTATGAAGCTGATCCTTTAGAATTCCAATGCCAATTGGTCAATGTCAGTACACTTTGTTTTTTTTTTACGTCTCAGAAGCGCAGACTAATAGAATTTAATATAAATGTACACACAGCTATCAGGACTGCCACCTTGCCATGCATGCAGGCTACAAGAGAAGTTTAACTTAAGGGTTTAGTCATTTATTTGCAGCACTTTTGTAATTCATTATTTACCAATTAAAAATATTTAAGTGCACAGTATTCCAAAGTAACAGATATTCATTTAAGTACAAGGTTTACCATAATTATCTTATCCTGATTTAGGTGATTATTTCAGTTGGACCCTTACTGATTGGCTAAAACATTCATGTGACTGGGGATACTGCATTTTCAAGCTAAGGGTTTATTTAACATGATTCTACAGTCCACAGTGTCATTGATTTCCTAAAAATGACTAGTCATAATTTAAGCCATTATTTTCACACTATGTCTTTGATAATTTCCTAATCATAAATTATAATTTAAAAGAATATTTATCTGATCTTTGTGTTTGTCGCAGACTATAAGTGTTGGTATGCAAATGAAAGCTCTCTTTACACCCTGTTTAATGGTGTTATTTTCAACTTCCTATCATTAAAAATGTTAAAATTAACAAATATCGCAAATAGGCGAAATTTCACAAAAACGTCACTTTTCCTGTCATACAAAAGTGCCAGTAGCAGCTAGAAGCAGGTCCGAAATCCAGAAATTTCAGTATGAATGAACTTTTAAAACAATAAAGATTGATTTGAAGGCGTCCCCGCATGGGCCCAACGAAAAAGCCACTTTATCATCCCCCCCTACCCATCGGGCAAGAAGCCCCCTAATATAATCCTATGGCAATTCTTTTTGTGAGCGCATTCAGTTTAAAAGTTATTTCTTAGGATTCTTCTACCATTTTTAAGGCATTCTATTCACTTTTTCTGAATTTCTGAATTTTTCTGTTCATACTTTCATTTTTAATATTTTTTGCCCTGTTTCAATTTCGGGCCAAATTGTTTCTATTTCATTTAGCTATTCTTTCAAGATTTAAGGTAAAGTACACATTATTAAATGGTCCCTGAAGCCGCTTCGACCCCCAGTGGGGCCTCATGCCCCATATCATGCGGGGCCTCTCGCCCCAAACCCACAAATTTTAATTTTACCTCTATATTTTGAACTAAAATGCTAAAAACATGATCCAAATCATATTTATGTGATGGTCATAAAGTGAAGCAACGCAGATATCCATTGTACTTTTAAAGATTTCCAAAGTTATTTTTGACAACCCGTTTCAAAGAATTAGTCAAAGTTACAAAAACCATGCTCATTTTTTTGTTTCTTTAATGTCTACTATGGTTTGTTGCTGTTTGCCCTGAAAATTTGTGACGTCACCTAAAATGCCTCTAGCTTCAATCCTATCAATAGATAAACGCATCAAAAATGTAAGTTTAGATATAGCCCTGGGGGGGGCCTCTCACCTAACCCGGGCTTCTTGCCCCGACCTTCTCTATACTGCAAAATTGTAACATCGCAAGGATATTCCATAACATTTCATATATGTTATTTAAAGCATCCAAACAATAACCTCAATATATTTGTGATATGTACAACATGGTATGACTGAAAGGTAACTGGTGAGCAACATGGATTTGTCATTATTATTAAACAGAAGAGCACAGTAGGCCTATTGCCTCTGAGTTGACAGGAGAGCTGCTGATTATCAAATCAGCAGGGTTATAACTTAGGGGCTGGGTTAGCCCTGAGACTCTGTATGCTGAGGGCTGGGCTGCCTCAAATCATCATAACCACAATCAAGTATGAATTGGGTAATCTGACATATTTTTGCTATTCGCATGCACTAGTTGAGTCAATAAGACATCCTTGATTTACGGCCTAACGAATATTGCGTCTATAATGTCCAAACCAGTAAATTGGAGACTGTCTAAAAGGAATACCTCAATATTAATACATTTATAAATCTGCTGTTTAACGATAATGTGTCCTTGTTGCTCAACCTTAAATAAAGAAAAGAAGTTGCGATCAAATTTTGAGCTGTCAGATTGTGTCAAACAATCGCAGTAATCTGTGGACATTTATTTGTTATCCTTTTATGTTTCCCGCCTTCTTCAGTTCTCTCACTTTCCCTACAGTACTTCACAGATTTCCGCTGAAGCCCCACTGCAGACAAATAATTCTCCTCCGTATAGATGTGGAGCAACCAACCAGATGCAATCCGTAGATTGAATAGCTGACGTCCAGGTGATCTTGGGGTAGGCCACAAAAATCCAGACTTAGTTTAGACACCCCGGGACTCTACCTCATCCCCTCTGGTCAGATTTACCAGTCATTCAGTCAGACATCTGTAGGTTATCAGGATTAACTAACAATACACAAGTTGGACTTGATGTGCCACCGAAGGTATCTGAAAACTGAAAAAGTAAATATCTCCTCAAACACTTTAAAACTTAGTAAAATTATTTGATTATAGCAAAACAGGGGTTGGTGGAGGGCTATGAAATATTTTAGATTTTTAACACTTTTTGACAAACATTTTTCTATTGTAAACCACTAAGATTATGATTTTGGATAAATACAACGAATTGTAATTGAAAAGCTTGTTTCTAAGATATAAATTTTCTTAAGCATACAATATCGAATACCTACCATCAACTTTAAATAAATCATATATTGTGACAACTCTTTAGTCACAGATATTGCAATATTTCCTGAAAATATCTTTCATCATGGCTACAGCTTCCTTTATTTTGACCAGTATAGACTTGTTTTCATTTATCATCCACACTGCCTGCAGTAACCTGTCATATTGCCCAAGTGTGTTCTCCTCTAACGCTATGTGAGCTGTTGGTCCAACTCAGTTACCCATTCAGAGACCCTTGTCACACTAATGGCCGCACAGACTTGTGAAAGCCATTAACACTTTTCCACCAGGTTGTATTACGCAAACATATCACAACTGAAAACTGACATGTTGTATATTAATACAGTGTATATACATACAAACAGGTCTGACGCATACTCGCCAAATAATGCTGTGTTATTCACAATGATAAATAGTGCCACAGCCCAGAGGATCTGCATGTGACTGACTGATATAGGGCTTACATTTTGTCTCAAAACATCACAAAAATGTGATAGATAAATTGCAAAATAGCTCATCTACCTGTGAGTATGTGTGTATCTTCTGTGTGACCTGCAGATGAGGAACAATCAGGCCAAACACCAGTTCGCATGTTGTGAGACAAACTGCAGTTTATCAACTTAAATAACTTGAAATTACTTTTTAATTGATGAAGGACTTATCATGTCAGCAGACAATGGTTCCAGGGGTTCACGTCAAAATGATGAATGATGCGCAAAACATTCCATTTTTTAATGCGCAGTACAATGTATATATACGAACATGTATGGTTGCTTCTTGGAGGAAAACGTATAAACATTTCTTTGAATCCAGTCATCTGAGACCACCAATCCACGTCATGCATCGATATGACTTCCATTTGGTTGTAATAAGGCTGAGTAATGACAGGTGTTGGCGAGGCATCAGAAATGAGTGTGATGCAACCACAATTTGAATTCAAAATTGTCTATTCTAAAAGATTTTATTAAGAATATCTTTGTAATTATTAGGACAATGTACATGAATATTTCATAAGCATATATATTTTGTATTAATATAATTGTCGTATAGGCGAATGAAAATACAATAATTTGATAGAAGAGGTTTTTTTAGAATGTTGGTAAACGCTACAATTTAGGAAATTTTTTGTTTTCATGTTGCCCTGTGGAAGCACTAAAACTTGGTTAAGTGTCAAGTGCACAGTGCATAATGTCATGTTCAAAAGAATTTTTTTTTATAAACAGTTTCAATCATGTAACTTCTGTAAATCTTATCTGAAGAACTTATCTGCAAAATTGTTTCATTTAAGAGCGTTTGGAGACAGACAACTTGCCAGTTGAGAGAGGAATCTCCTGCATGTATATTATCGTGTAAGTATGTGTAATTTTATCATGCCGGACTCTGGGCAAAGACAGAACAATAAATTGAACTTCAAATGACCACAATCTTGGGTAAAAGGCTGAATGTCTAAAATCCCATACATTGATAAGTACCAAAAAAAAATTAAAACTTTAAGTAGAAAAATAGAAAAAAGTAAAATGCAACCATAAAGAATGTACCCAACTGAAGCATTGTACTTTTTTTCTGAGTGGCGAAACAATATATATATACAATGTTTGTGGAAAATAATATACACTTTGTTATGGTACAACCTTCATTGATCCAAGGTAGTGATCCCTCAGCAGGTTTCATGTAGCCCCAAGTAAGTTTTCATCCTGTAGCAGCTACTTAGTGGTTTTCTACATCGGTATACGAACTACTTACTATGCTTGCTCATCAACAGATCCTTGTCACAGTAACAGCAATGGTGTAACCCTGTTTGTTAGCAAATTAGTTCACTTGGATGCCAAGACATTTTAGAAAAGGAAGTGCTGAAAATTCATGCAAAATACTCACACAAGCACCAGCAATAAAAGCCTTTAAGGCAATAGAGTAACACATATTTATTCTTTTTTTAATGTAACAAAGGATCAAGTGACTGAACCACAAGAGCATCAGGTAGTTCCCTCGGATTGTGGAAGAGCACAACTGGGCTTTCCTCTGATGTGGTTTATGCTGTTAATGCCACTGAGGGAGTGTTACAATCAACATCATTGCATAACTGAATACGACAGGCAATTCCATCAGGCCGGCCTGTCATCATCAGGTTTTTCAGCTGCATAGTAACTTGATGAGTTGTCACAATGCACCGAAAGCAATGGTACCAATCAAATCTTGATTCATGCAGAATTGCAAGTGCAATTCAGAGATGACACGGTAAACGCGATACATCTCTCCTTACATACTTTTGACTTCACGGGGTATTTGTTTTATGTCATGCCTTTGATTTCTTTAGTACACACTTACTCTCACAAAGGCTGACATCCAATTCTGGCCCTCATAACAGGGATAACCCTTTGAAACATTTGACATAAAAACTGCAATTTTGACACGTCCGTAAATGAGGAACAAACAGGTATCAAGCAGATGCCTCAGCGAAGCAAAAGCCAGAGAAGTGTGTCGGAAAGTGCTTAATGGCTCTGTGACATTGCAATTCTTTCGCAACTGCTTTTTTGTTTTTCTCACAGAGAGACCTTTTCAATTGGTGATGTGGTAAGTCTACCATGCCTTTGAAAGATCCATTCAGGCCCTATTGAAAGAGATGCCACCATTTTGCCCACCAACCTTATGAAAAGTTAAACATAAATGTGTGTCATTGGTGTGGGTCGTAAATGCTGGATCAATTTCTTCGGCTGTATTCGTTTTGAAAGCACATGTGTGCATTCAGGAGGTTCCTTGGTCTGAATTACATGTGGCCTTATTAATAGAGACATTAAGAATCAACCTTCACTCATCTGACTTTTCTCATCATTATAAAACCTGACTTCAACGAATCAAAGATACTTGCACCTTGCAATAAAATATTTTACCGTCATGTAACCTTGGTGAATTGACATAACCTCAGTCGAAAAGAAGAGTTGGTATCACTCTACACATCGCAAACCTCCTGAAAAAATTGTTTGTGCATAGAACCTCTCTAGGTGCTTCTGCAATAATACCACACAAGGAAATATCGTGTACAGGGTGGTAAAAAAAAAACTTTACACTTATGAATAATTTTTTGGATGACGCTCATTGTAACAAATGCTTATTTTTCAATGCAAAAACAACTTGTATAGCAAAGAATAACTCTTCTAGAGACTATTTTTTCATTCGGAGGTCCTTTTGGACTGATGACTTTTCTGCAGTGGGTCTAAATGATGCAGAGGTGTCAAAAATGTAACTTTGTGTCCGTTTTTCCCATACAAACGTAATGGATGCCTTTATTGGGCAACTAAGGTCAGTGGTGTCTTGCAGGGATCTGCCTCTAAGTTTGCCCGTCCAGATTAATCACATTGATTGAGATCTTGTGATAACAGGGGCCATATTGTCCCGCTAAGAAACTTGACAGAGCGAACCTTGATCCAGTTCTGGGCTTTCCAAGGGAGTGTGGCTGATGCCCCGTCTTGTTTGAAGATCCAATTATCTGTGGCACTGTATGTCTTATCTATCCAGGGCTTTAGATGCTCTTTCAAGATGTTAATTTGTACTTTTCATGTGATTTCAACACCCTGATCATCCACCTTCGGACGGCTTTGTTTTAAAATCTTATAATGGCCATAGTGAAGTCTAAATTTGCTCTAGCACCTTCTGGGTTGTGCTGAATTGTGCCTCTGTCTTCTCAATTTCATTTCATGTTGTATTTATTTTGTCCTGTGAAGCTCAGTAGCTTCAAAATTGCTGATGGGCCATGAACAACCCAGAGTAGTAAAAACGCAGGAGCGCTCCCGGCTTCCATTTTGTCTGCTATCAAAAAAGTAATGAACCGTTTTGATTATTAACCAATTTTCCAAAGATCTAACATACTTGGCTTGTATACACAATAAGTACCCTGGCACTGACTCAATCATGGCAGCCTGGAAAATGAAATATAAGTTGTTTTTTTACCACCCTGTAGTTTAAGTTAATTAATCAAAATATTTGGTTGATCTTGACATAGTATGGAAGCCTGAAAACCAACTGAAACTATTTTGTATAAATGTGGGTGTATTATGTGTCTACACCAACCTTCTTCTTTCATTTATATTTGCAGTCATCTGCTGAAATGCTTTGAATTTCATGCAGATCATAAATACCCTTGCACAATACATATATGAGCAAATAAGCATACCAAATATATTTTTTCTTTCAAAGTTCTATATCTTTGAAGTTCAACATATGTCTGATGCAAGTTTTCAGTTATGTACTTAGTCCAGTATTTCATATATGCTACAGCATGTGGTATGGTATCTTAAAAAGTTGCCATATGATCTCATGGGTGTCATTTCAGGCATCCAGTGGGCTAAGGTGGCCCACCCACTAACCACTGACATGACAAGTAGAATTTTAAGAAAATATGCAACGCCAGCCTGCAAATGTCGAAACACATATCCCACTTAGATTACCGAGGAATGATCTGTCACTAGCAAATAAGAATAGATTCTGTGATCAAAGTTTGAAGCTGTCAGATTGTGTCAAACAATCGTAGTCATCAATGGACTATTATTTGTTTTCCTTTGACGTTTCCCACCTGCTTCGGTTCTCTCGTTTTCTCTTCAATACAATGTCATGTACTTCAAAGATTTCCACTTGAAGGCGCGAGGCTCACCAATAATTCGCCTCCTTACGTCTGAAGCAATCCACGCCTCAGCAAATTGAATACCTGCATTTCGGGTGATCAGGGGTTACCCAGAAAAACCGAGACTAGGTTTAGAGACCCTGGGGACTCAACCTCATCTCCCTTGGCCAGATCAACCAGTCATGCAGTCAGGCTCCATGTGGGTTTTCATGATAAACCAACATTACACATGTTGAGTCTGATGTGACGCAGAACGGATCTGACAACTGAAAAGCAAAGATCTGACACATACTATGCAAGTAATGCTGTGTTATTCACAATGACATAGTGCCAGAGCCCAGAGGATCTGCATGTGACTGGCTAATATA
Source organism: Platynereis dumerilii (assembly GCA_026936325.1). Lineage (NCBI taxonomy): Eukaryota > Metazoa > Annelida > Polychaeta > Phyllodocida > Nereididae > Platynereis > Platynereis dumerilii. The sequence goes on along the minus strand of JAPTHN010000016.1, from coordinate 13,079,744 downwards.
AAGTTTAGTTTATAAACTAAAAGGTCATGAAAATACTTTTTGTTTGATGAAGGACTTATCGTGTCAGCAGACAACGATTCAAGTCAAAATGATGACTGATGCGTAAATCATTCTGTTTTTTAATGCGCAGCTCAGTGTATATATACGCACATGTATTGGGGGGTCCTGGAAAGAAAAAAACAAAAAGATTTCTATGAATCCAGTCATCTGAGACCACCAATCCACATCATGCATTGATATGACTTCCGTTTGGCTGTAATAAGGCTCAATCATGACAGGTGTTGGTGGGGCTACAGAAATGCTGTGATGCAAGTGATTCTTAAAACTAGCTACTTGAATTCAAAATTGTCTATTTTAAAAGTTTTACTTAGAATACTTTCATAATGATGAAGAAAATGTGAAAGAATATTTCAGAAGCATATCTATTTTGTATTAATATCATTGTCGTAAAGACAATTCCAAATACAATAATTCAATATTTGTAGAGGTTAGTTTGAAAGGTTTGTAAACACTACAGTTGAGCAAATTTGAGTTTTTCATGTTGCCCTGTGGGAAGTACTAAAACTTGGCTAAGTATCAAGTGCAGAGTGCACAGCATCACACATAAAAGATTTTTTTTTGGATAAACAGTCTAAATCATGTGACTTACATAAATCCGATCTGAAGAACTAATCGGAAAAATTGTTTCATTTTGGAGCCTTTGGAGACAGACAACTTGCCTGTTGAGAGAGGAACCTCCTACATGTAAATGATTGTGTCAGTATATGTAATTTTATCATGCCTGGACTCTGGAGGCTTCATTGCATTATGTAAACACTTTGGGGGTCCCCTGCCAAGTCAATATAGCTTGCTCTTGCTTGTATCTACTTCACCTGTGCATGAATATTTATTATAAAATAGCTTGGAGCAAGTTTTTCAGTAGCCTGCTATGGGCTTGTTCAGTAAATATCGAGTGCAGTTGAAAGTCTTAATCTTATGTACACACGTCATCTGGCAATGAAGTAACTCAATGAATTAAGATCCAAAACATGACAGAAAGCCAAGAAAACCTACAAAAAGAGAATATGAAAGAACAGGTGCATTGCCTAAGCGGTTATCCATAAAATCATGATGTCATGCAAGAAAGTTGTCATTGTTCCTGGGTGTGTCACAATGGTGGGTAAAGACACAACAATAAACTGAACTTCATCTTACCATAATCTTGGGTAAAAGGCTGAATGTCTAAAATCCCATACATTGACAAATGCCAAAAAAAAAATTGAAAAATTAAAAGCTTAATCAGAAAAATAGAAAAATAAAGTAAAATGTAACCATAAAGAATGTATCCAACTTAAGCATACTTTTTTGGGAGGCAAAACAATATATATATTGTTTGTTGAAAATATACACTTTTTTATGGTATAACCCTCATTGATGCAATGTACTCAGTAGGTTATCTTAAAGCACCAAGTAAGTTTTCATCCTGCAGCACTTCGTGGTTGTCTATATTGGTATACTACACACTGTGCCTACACATCAACATATCCTTGTCACAGTGATAGCAATGATGTATCCCTGTTCGTTGGAAAAATTTATTTACTTAGATGACAAGACATGTTAGAAAAGGAAGTAAAGAAAATTCTTGCAAAATACTTGCACTAGCGCCAGCACTAAAACCTTTACAGCAATCACGAAATAAAGGAGCAAACGACTGAACCATATAAGAAAACAACAAGTAGTTCCCATGGATTGTGGATGTGCACTACTGGGCTTTCCTGTGATGTGGTTTATGCTGTTAATGTCACTGAGCGAGTACTAAAACCAACATCATTGCATAACTTAATATGACAGGCAATTCCATCAGGCCCCGCTGTCATCACCAGGTCGTTCAGCTGCATAAACACTTGATGATTTGTCATAGTGCACCTAAGGCCATAGCACCAATCAAAACCTGATTCACACAGATTTGCAAGGGTAATTCAGAGATGACATGGTCAACCCAATACATCTCACCTTACGCACTATTGACTTCATGGGGGGTATTCGTTGTACACTGTATGTCATGCCTTTGATTTCTTTCCTATACACCTTTACTTTCACAAATGCTGTCCTCCAATTTTGGCCCTCACAACAGGGATAACTCCTTGAAGCATTTGACATAAAAACCACAATTTTGAAATGTGCATGAATGAGGTACAAACGGGTATCAAGCAGACGCCGATGCAAAAGCCAGAGAGATGTGTCTGTGAAGTGGTTAATGGCTCTGTGATATTGCAATTCTTTTGCCACTGCTTGGTTTATTCTCTTACAGAGAGACCTTTTCAATTGGTGATGTGACAACTGTACCATGCCTTTGAAAGATCCATTCAGCATTAGTAAAAGAGATGCCAACTTTTTGCCCAAAAACCCTATGAAAAGATAAACATTGTGTCACTGCTGTGGGTGATAAATACAGGATCATTATCTTCAGCTGTATTCGCTTTGAAAGCACATGTGCATTCAGGAGGTTCTTTGGTGTAAACGAAATGTGGTCTTATTAAAAGAGGCATTAAGAATCAACATTCACTCATTTTTCTTTTCTTATCATTATAAAACCTGATTTCGATGCATCAAAGATAGTTGCAACTCGCAATAGAATATTCTACCAATCTACCGTTATGTTACCTTGCAGAATTGACATCTTCTGAAAAGTAGTTTTTTTGTGAATACGCCCTCTCTAGGCATATTTGCAAAAATACCACAGAAGCAAATACAGAGTAGTTTATTAATAAACCTAATCTAGAAACCTGGAAACCATCAGAAACTATTTTGTTTGAAAGTGGGTGAATTCCATGTCTACACCTACCATCTTTTATTTACATTTGCTGTCATCTTCTGAAATGCTTTGAATTTCATGCAGCTCTTAAATATCCCAGCACAACATATATGAGCAAATAAGCATAACAAATATCTTCTTTCTTTCAAAGGTCTGTACATGTATTTTTTTCTACTTCATTTTTACTTTCAAAATATCTCTGCTGCAAGTATTCAGTTATGTACTTTTTCCAGAATTCATACTGTATATGCTGCAACATGTAGTATGGTATCTGAAAAAGTTGCCATATTATCTCATGGATGTTATTTTAGGCATCCAGTGGCAGATCAAGGTGGGCTATGGTTGGACGACCCCCTTTACCTCTGACAGGACAAGTAGAATTTAAAGAAAATATGCAACGCCAGCCTGCAAATATCAAAACATATCTCCCTCTTAGATTACCGTTGCATGATCTGTCACTGGCACCCACACAATGAAAATAATATATCTATGATATATAAAAATTGACTGACTGGAGTGTCTTTGGTGAGCTGCATGGATTTGTCATTATTATGAAACAGAAGAGCACACTATTGCTTCTGAGTTGACAGGAGAGCTGATGATTATCCCATCACCAGAAATATACCTTCGGGGCTGGGTTAGCCCTTGGACTTTGCGTGCTGAGGGCTGAGCTGCCTGAAATGATCATAACCACAATCAAGTATGATGTGGATGATATGAAGTAATCTCTTTGTGATTCACATGCTATTCTGAGTAAATATTACCTCCCAGATTTACTCTGCATTTTGCTCATGTACACTCAATGCCTCCCCGTACCACTATGTCTCTCTAAATGCTTTTTGGAACATCATATTGGAATTGCCCGCACATTTTATAAATCCGCTGCCAAAAGATAATGTTTGCCTGTTGCAAATAAGAATAGATGCTGCGATCAAATTTTGGAGCTGTCAGATTGTGTCAAACAATTACAGTAATCTCTGAACATATATCATTTGATGTCGCTCCCTCTCCGTGGTTCCTCTTGCTTTCTCTTCAATACATGTACTTCAAAGGTTTCCCCCGAAGCCCCGATGCTCACTAATAATTCTTATCCTTACATCTGAAGCAACCCATGGCTCAGCAAATTGAATAGCTGCAGTCCAGGTGATCGGGGTTAGCCACAAAAACCGATACTTGGTTCAGAGACCCTGGGGAATCGACTTCTCATTTCCCTTGGCCAGATAAATCAATCACTCAGTCAGGCTCAATGTGACATCTGTAGGTTTTCAGGATAAACCAACAATACATAAGTTTTACCTGATGTGCCACACAAGGGATCTGACAACTGAAAAGTTAAGATCTCACCAAACACTTAACTTTGATTGATAGATTGATTAATTTTATTTTGGTCTGTTATTTGGAAGTTACAGTAATGAAGAGACAACATATAAAGTAACTAATAAATAAAAGATCACGGATGGCACACAAAAGTTACATGAACTTATTTCCAGTGTGGTCCATTTGGAAAACACAAGAGGGCGACGAAGTGCAAAGTACATGATGTGCAGTAGAATTTAACGAAATTATCAAGTATGATTATTAATATTACATAAATTTAGTGGTTTCGAGCTTGTATTTTAAAGAATTTTTTAACTTTTCGTTTAAAACAATTTTTATCATCTGTACATTTAACCCAAGAGGGCAATTCATTCCACAGTTTTGTGCCATTGTAACTAAAATTTGCAATTGTGACACCAATTGGTTTTGGTACTATAAAATTACACAGAGCTCCTCGTGTAGAGTAACGATGGTCAATCAAAACAAAATTTCGAGTTAAATAATTTGGAGCCGTATTATTTTTAACATCAAACATGTGGGCAAGAATCATCTGTTTTGCTCGATCTTGAGTGTTTAAAATGCCAACCTGGTCTAGTTCTGTCTGACCTATTGATGACCTCGGTTTTAAGTTTAGTACAAAGCGAACAATCTTGTTTTGAGAGACCTGTATCTTCTTTTTGTTGACACTTGACAAACCCATGTACCAAGCTGATACCGCATAATCAAAGTAACTTTGTATCAGAGCCAAAGCAAGCGTCTTCCTTAATTTTGATTTTCAGGAGTCTTTATGCCGATACAAGAATTTTAAACGATTTGTACATTTTGACTGAATGTCTTTGACGATGGGTTCTCCAGTAAGAGTGCTGTTAAGTTTTAAACCAAGATATTTAACTTCCTGCTTTGGTTCTATTACATGGTTTTCTAGCTTCACAACAAAATTTCTCACTTGACTTTGTTTACGCTTGGAGCTGAAAACGATAACTTCAGTTTTGCCCATGTGCATAGAAAGAGAATTGTTAACCATTGAAAACATTGGTTGGCTGCTACTGACAATCTGTCCGACACTTCATTAACATTTTTGTGGCTAACAAGTAAAATTGTATCATCGGCATATAATACTAGGTCACACAATACACAAGAGGCAATATCTATATACAGCAGACAGCACCATGGCCCAAGTAGGCTCCTCTGTGGGACACTACACACAATAGATTTTTCTGATGATATACAGTTGTTAACGCTGACAATTTGTTTTCTTCCATCTAAATATGATCTAAACAAAGTTTCATCGATACCTGCCAGATGAATCTTCTCACATAACATACGATGGTCCACACTATCGAATGCCTTTTGGACATCGAGTAGCATCATGCCAACAAAATTTCCTTTACTGACCTCTGATCGTATAAAGTCATGTATTTGAATTAAACAAGTACCTGTAAAATAATTTCTACGAAATCCTGACTGAAATGGGTAAATAATATCTTTTTCCTTACAGTACATATCAACTTGTACATACACTGCTTTTTCAAGAATTTTAGATAATGATGTTAGCACACTGACTGGATGGTAGTTGCCTACCTCCAGCTTACTACCCTTTTTAAAAAGTGGGGTAACCTTTACCATTTTTGTACATGAAGGTACAGTTTTGGTTCTAATGGACAAGTTGATCAAGTGAGTTACAACATTGTGCAAAGCTGATGCTCCATCACATAGAAACTTTGGACCAATATTGTCCAGCCCAGTGCTTTTGTTTGGGTTCATACTTTTGAGTTCTTTAAGAACAAAATATGGTTGAACTTCTTGCAAAACCATAGTGCCAGGCACAATGCCAAGGTTTCTGTAATAAGATCTACAATTTTCAGAAAAGGCACTATAAATATCTGAGAAATTTGGAAGTTTGGAAACCAGTTTTTTGCCTACATTAACGAAAAAGTCATTTATGTGTTCTGCAATTGTTGCTGAGTCATGACAAGGTTTACCATTGATGTTTAATGTGACAGCATTTGTGGCTTTTGATCTTGTTTGATAGCCTAGTTGTTTCAAATTGTCCCAAAGTTTTTTGGGATTGTTTTTGTTTTTATCAATTTCATTGAGAAAGAAATTTTTACGAGCATCTTTTACTTGACGCTGCACTTTGTTCCGTATTTGACAAAACATTTTATAGATTACGGGATCTTTTGATTTATGAAAAGACCTCAGATATTTGTCACGTTGTTGAATATTTTCAATGATTTCATTTGTCATCCAAGGTTGGCTACGAACCTTTACTCTACATTGTCGTTTTGGGGCTACCTTGTCAATCACAGATAACAAAAGTTTCTCAAAATTACTCCAAGCCATATTAACATCATGGCAAGACATAATACAATCCCAGTTTGTTTGATTTATCACTTGAATTAACTTTTCTTTGGTGTAGTTTTTCATTGACCTTACATTCACAAATTTTTGAAAACCCATGTAATCACGCATTGACTTTCTTGTACAATAGATCAAATTATGGTCACTGAAGCCGATGGGAATGGAACCACTGTTCTGTATTTTCTCAACATTTGATACAATTATATGATCAATCAGTGAACAAGATTGTGTTGTTACACGAGTAGGTGATACAATTAATTGAACAAGATCATTTGAAATAAGAAAGTTTTTGTAGTCTTTGGTCAGTGTATTAACACCGGAATTGTCTTTCAAGTTAATATTAATATCACCAAATACAAACAATTCAGTACAGTCTGTGAGAGCAGATATTGTCTCTTGGAATTTCGTAACAAAGTCATTTTGTGTTGGAGGTCTGTAGACGCATCCAATCAGAATGGGTCGTGACTTCTTCATAATAAGATCGATCCATGTCGCTTCGATATTCTCGCTGTCAAGGTCTTCACGCTTGTTATAGGAGAGATCATTTCGAATGTACAAACATACGCCACCACCGAGGGTGCCTCGATCGTTCCTTTGGATGTTGTACCCCTGAAGTGCGACTTCAGCATCAGTAACGGAGTTGTCTAGCCAGGTCTCAGTAACTGCTACAATACTTGCTTTTGTCTTCTCCACGATGATACCAAGTTCATGCATTTTATTTCTGAGCGATCTTGCATTCACATGTATAAAATGCATGCCTTTCTTCTGGAATGGTTTGAATGGGTCTTCATCATCTTCTTCTAGAACATGTGGGGCATCACTGTCAGGTATGCTGGTAAACGATTCATTGAATATATCTGTGGAAGCTGGTAATTGCTGAAGATGGCATTTACTACATGTAAAGTTCAAAGGTGTTCCATGGACTACAGCATTATCATAGGCAGCAATAGAGATGTTACCACTGCATCTGGCATGAGTCCACTCTTCACATGAGTCACAAGTAATGGCCTTACTTTTGGATGTCACCCCCTTTGAGCAGACTGTACACAGATGTTTTTGTACATATGATCTTGGTCCTGGTTCACTTTCAATGTCACCACAACATAGAAGTAGGCTCAGCAGAGTAATGTTCATATTTTTACGAGACACAGTTACGCTTCTGATGGGCGATAATACAAGACAATACCAGTTGTCGATGTTTTTATGAGTACCTGCTCCTTTTAGACAGCTGTGGTGTCCTCTACATACTGCTTCACGCTCGTCTTGATGGTTAAACTGAGTGCTGTTACCATTTTCTTCCCCCAAAAAGTTGTCAAGCTTGGAGAAAACAATTCTTATCAGCAGAGCAAAAATCATAACATTGCATAGTTTCGCCATCTTGTGTTTTTTATATCCTTTGTAGACTTACTTTATTGTAGCATAGCAATGGCTTGTGAAGGCAATGAAATATTTTAGATTTAAATTTTCTGGCAATTTTTTTAAATAAACCATTATTGAAAATTCCTTACTGAGAAAGAATATTTTTTATAATTGGAATATTTGCATAAATGCATTGATTTTTAATTACAGGGTGGTCAAGATAAAACTTAACACACTTTCCGTGGCGTAGTTCTATAAATTTGACTCTAATTACTATCCAACCTTTTCTAATGTAAAGAGGATAGTCATGGCAATATATTTTCTGCAGTTTGTTCCCCTGGGCCATGTTGTGTGAACTTGAGCTCTGATTTTGCAGAAATAAAAAAAAAGGCCATTTTCACACATTTTGCTGTCCCGAATGCAAGGCATTGCCATCAATTCAAATATTGTACCATTGCTTTCATATTCTTACAGTAACCTAGAGTTCTTGAGAGGAGTGTGGTACCAGGATTTCAGCTCTCTTCGATTGAAACTCAATCCTGTGGTGAGCTTGAAAGAGAAAAAGGTTGATAGAAATTGCAAGCTACCACAGTTTTTCAAAATGTGCCCCCTGTCATCATGCCTTATCATAATTAGATCCAAGAGTAGAAACATAATACTGATATCCCTACAGGAACTTTATGCAAGAATGAGACTGATTGGATAATAACTCACTGAGTTGTGGCTCATGAGCCAAAGACTGTAAAGTTTTTTCTTGACCACCCTGTAACAGTTGGTTTCTGCATACATACCCTGTCATACATACCAAATCATCACAAAAAAAAATTAATAACAAGGTATTGCTCTATTTGGACCAGTATAGACTTGTTTTCGTTTATCATCCCCACCGCCTGCAGTAACCTGTCATATTGCACGTGTATTCTCCTCTGAAGCTATGTGAGCTGTTGGTCCAACTCAGTTACTCATTCAGAGACCCTTGTCACACTAATGGCCACATGCACAGAGACGTGTGAAAGCCATTAACACTTTTCCACCAGGTTGTATTATCCGAACATATAATAACTGAAAAACTGACATGTTGTATATTAATACGGAGTATATACATACAAACAGGTCTGACACATACTCTGCAACTAATGCTGTGTTATTCACAATGGCATATAGTGCCAGAGGATCTGCATGTGACTCGCTAATGTAGAGTATAGTTTATAAACTTAAAGAAAATAAAATTACTTTTTGTTTTATGAAGAACTTACCATGAGTTGATGATAAATGTGCACATGAAAGAAAATTTAGCAGACTTGGGTTCAAGTCACAATGATGACTGATGCGCAAAAAACTCCTGTGCGCAGTTCATATACGCGCATGTATGGTTGCTTCTTGGAGGAAAACATCAAAACATTTCTGTGAATCCAGTCATCTGAGACTACCAATCCGCATGATGCATCGATATGACTTCCATTTGGTTGTAATCAGGCTGGGTCATGACAGGTGTTGGCAAGGCATCATAAATGAGTGTGACGACGGTAATCAACTATTTTAATTCAAAATTGTCTGTTCTAAAAGATTTTATTTAGAATATTTTCATAATTATTAAGACAATGTGAATGAATATTTTAGAAGCATATCTATCTTTTATTAATATCATTGTCATATAGACAAGTCAAAATACAATAATTCGAAAGAGGTTAGTTCGAAATGTTGGTAAACACCACAGTAGAGTAAATTTTTGTTTTCATGTTGCCCTGTGGGAAGCACTAAAACTTGGCTAAGTGTCAAGTTCAGAGTGCACATCATCACTTAAAAATTTTTTTTTGGATAAACAGTTTTAATCATGTCACTTTCATAAATCCTATCTGAAGAACTTACCTGAAAAATTGTTTCATTTAAGAGCCCTTTGGAGATAGACAACTAGCCTGTTGAGAGATGAATCTCCCACATGTAAATATTTGTTCAGTATGTGTAATTTTGTTGAGCCTGGACTCTGAAGGCTTCATTGCATTATGTAAGCACTTTGGGGATTCCCTGCAAAGTCAATATGGCTTGCTCTTGTTTGTATCTACTTCACCTGTGCATGAATATTTATTACAAAATATCTTGGAGCAAGGTCTTCCAGTAGCCTTCTTTGGGCTTGTTCAGTAAATATTGAGTGCAGTTGAAAGTCTTAATCTTATGTACGCACGTCATCTGGCAATGAAGTATTCAATGAATGCAGATCCAAAACATGACAGAAAAGCAAGAAAACCTACAAAAAGAGAATATGAAAGACCAGGTGCATTGCCTTAAATAGTTATCCATAAAAGCATGATGTCATGATAGAAACTCATCATTGTTCCTGGGTGTGTCACAATGGCGGGTAAAGACAGAACAAACAAAGTGAACTTCGGTAAAAGGCTGAATGTCTAAAAACCCATTCATTGATTATTAACAAATATAATTGAAAAACTTGAAGCTCAAACAGAAAAACAGCAAAAAAAAAGGTAAACTCTAACCATAAAGAAGGTACCCAAGTGAAGCATTTTACTTTTTGGGGCGAAACAATAGATAAGTTGAAAAATATACACTTACTGTGCCTACTCATCAACAGGACCTTGTCACAGTATAGCAATGATGTGGCCCTGTTTTTAAAAAAATGTATTTACCAGGATGACAAGACGTTTTAGAAAAGGAAGTGTAGAAAAATTCTTGCAAAATACTTACACAGGCACCTTCGCCAAAACCTTTACAGCAATTATGTTACTCATAAATTTTGTCCTTTTTCAACGTAACAAAGGATCAAGTGACGGAACCACAAGAACATCAGGTAGTTCGCATGGACTGTGGAAGAGCACTACTGGGCTTTCCTGTGATTTGGTTTATGCTGTTAATGCCGCTGAGGGAGTGTTACAACCGACATCATTGCATAACTAAATATGACGGGCAATTCCATCAGGCCAACCTGTCATCATCAGGTTGTTCAGCTGCATAGTAACTTGATGATTTGTCTCAGTGCACCTAAGGCCATGACACCAATCAAAACTTGATTCACACAGAATTGCGAGTGTAATTCGGAGATGACATGGTAGACCCGAAACATATGAACTTACAAATAATTTTGACTTCATGGGGTGTTCTTTTTATGTCAAACCTTTGATTTCTTTCCCACACATTTTAACTGTCACAAATGCTGGCCTCCAATTTTGGCCTTCATATTGGTAACAGGGAAGCATTTGAAATAAAAATTGCAATTTTGACACATGCATGTATGAGGAACAAATAGATAAGATGTTTACACAAGCGGATACCTGAGTGAAGCAATAGCCTGAGACGTGTGTCGGTGAAGTGCTTAATGGCTCTGTGACATTGCAATTCTTTCACCACTGCTTGGTAGTTTCTCTCACTGAGAGACCTTTTCAATTTGTGATGTACCAAGTCTATCATGCCTTTGAAAGATCCATTCAGCATTAGTGAAAGAGATGCCACCATTTTGGCCACCAACCTTATGAAAAGATAAACATTAATGTGTGTCACTTGTGTGGGTCATAAATGATGGATCAATTTCTTCAGCTGTATTCCTTTTGAAAGAACATGTGCATTTAGGCAAAAAGGAAATGTGGCTTTATTAAAAGAGGCATAAAGAATCAATCTTCACTTATTTTACTTTTCTTATCATTATAAAACCTGATTTCAATGCATCAAAGATACTTGCACCTTTCAATAGAATATTTTCCCGTCATGTAACATTGGTGAATTTACATCATCCGAGTCAAAAATAAGGAGTTATAATTGGTATCACTCTACACAAAGCAAACCTTCTGAAAAATTCATTTTTTGTGTATAGTTGCCATATGATCTCATGGATGTTATTTTAGGCATCCAGTGGCAGATCAAAGTGGGCTATGGTGGACGACCCCCTTTACCTCTGACATGACAAGTAGAATTTAAAGAAAATATTCAACGCCAGCCTGCAAATATCAAAACACATCTCCCTCTTAAATTACCTTGGCATGATCTGTCACTGGCACCCACACAACGAAATTAATATATCTATGATATATAAAAATTGACTGACTGGAGTGTCATTGGTGGGCTGCATGGATTTGTCATTATTATGAAACAGAAGAGCACACACTTGCCTCTGAGTTGACAGGAGAGCTGATGATTATCCCATCAGCAGAAATATACCTTGGGGGCTGGGTTAGCCCTGGGACTTAGCGTGCTGAGGGCTGAGCTGCCTGAAATTATCATAACCACAATCAAGTATGATGTGGATAATTTGAAGTAATCTCTTTGTGATTCAGATGCAATTCTGAGTAAATATTACCTCCCAGATTTACTGTGCATTTTGCTCAAGTACACTCAATGCCTCCCAACTATGCTACTATTTCTCTCTAAATTCTTTCTGGAACATCGCATTGGAATTGTTTACACATTTTATAACTCCGCTATCAAAAGATAATATTTGCTTTTTACAAATAAGAATAGATGCTGCAATCAAATTTTGGAGCTGTCAGATTGTGCAAAACAATTGCAGTAATCTGTGAACATTCATTTGTCATCCTTTGATGTTTCTCCACCTCTGTTGGTCCTCTTGCTTTCTCTTCAATACATGTACTTCAAAGATTTTCCCTGAAGCCCAGAGGCTCACCAATAATTCTCCTCCTTACACCTGGCTCGGCAACTTGAATAGCTGCAGTCCAGGTGATCAGGGGTTAGCCACAAAAACCGAGACAAGGTTTAGAGACCCCGGGGACTCAACCTCATCTCCCTTGGCCAGATAAATCAATCATTCAGTCAGGCTCCATGTGGCATCTTTAGGTTTTCAAGATGAACCAACAATACCCAAGTTGGACCTAATGTGCCACACAAGATCCGACAACTGAAAAGTACAGATCTCACCAAACACGTAACTTTGTAGAGTTACTTGATTGCAGCACAACAATGGCAGGTGAAGGTCAATGAAATATTTCAGATTTTAAATTTTCTGATAATGGGACATGAATCATCTTTGAAAATTCCTTTCTGAGAAGAAATTTACTTTCTTTAACAATTGGAGTATTTGCATAAATGCACTGATAGCTGATCATTAATAACAGCTGGTTGCTGAATATGTACCTTATCATGCATACCATATCATCACAAATGACCATTTTAAATAACTACGACAAAGTATACTCATTATGAGCACTCCCAATCCCAGATATTCTTGATATTGCTTTCACCTTGGCTTTCTTGCTTTACTTGGACCAGTATAGACTTGTTTTCGCTTATCATACACACTGCCTGAAGTTCCCTGTCATATTGCCCAAGTGTGTTCTCCTCTAACACTATGTGAGCTGTTGGTCCAACTCAGTTACCCATTCAGGGACCCTTGTCACACTAATGGCCACAGAGACGTGTGAAAGCCATTAACACCCAACCACTAGGGTGTATTATACAACTGTTTCATAGCTGAAAAACGGATATGTTGTAATACAGGGTATACCAGCAGGTCTGACAAACGACAAATCCTCTACAACTTCGCTGTCTTACATATTTGCAATGGCACATACGAACCGTACATACGCTCTGATGAAGAAAGACAAGTTGCCTGCTGAGAGAGGCCAAACAGAGAAGGAATCTCTTGCATTTACCTAACTATGTCAGTATGTGTATTTTTTTCATATACAGACTCTTGAGGCTTGTAACCTTTGCCTTACTGCATTAACTAAACACTTTTGAGATCTGTTGTCAAGTCTATATATGTTGCCCTTGCCTTTCATCTACTTTACCGATACTTGAATATTCATCAGAAAATAAATAACTTGGAGAAAGTTCTTTGAGCAAGTAACATTGGTCGTGTCAAGTACATTTCAATTTCTTCTGCATACGAAGAAACATGATTTGGCAATGTTGTGACTAATTGCAGAAACGAAACATGACCAAAAAAATGGAACAAAAGGAACCCAAGGAAAGGGGGAAATGAAGGAACATTTGCATTGCCCCATACAATTTAAAATTATCCACAGAGACAAGATATCATGATAAAAACTCATCAATGTTCCTTGGTACATCAATATCATAATGGTAAATCTATGAAGTCCCTTGTACCGATTACTTGATATAACCAAGAAGAAAAGTAAAAATGAAATAGAAAAATGTAACTGCCTTCAGTAACAATAACTTCAATATAAATATGTTTTAATCCCGCAGCAGTCATAGGTTATTTTACTCTGTTTATATTTCTCATTAACAGATCCTTGTCACAGTCCCTGTTTGTTGGAAAATTTCTTTAGTTGGAGGACAAGACATTTAGAAAAGGAAGTGCAGAAAAATTCTTACATTGACTTTCACCAACTCTTGCACTAACACGTTTATGGCCATTATGTGAAATATATTTTCCTTGTTGCGATGTCACAAAAGATCCGGTTACCATACCATAAGCACATCAAGTAGTTTGTATGGATTTTGGAAGAACACCACTAGCAATACTGGGTCTTCCTGTGATGTGGTCTATGGGGTTAATGCTGCAGACTGAGTGCAGAGGGAGTGTTACAACTAGCACTATCTCCAATCTGAATATGACATGGAATTCCATCTGGCCAGCCTGTCATCACTAGGTTTTTCAGCTGCATAGTAACTTGATGATTTGTCATAGTGCACCAAAGGCCATGACACCAATCAAATCTTGATTCACACAGATTTGCAAGGGTAATTCAGAGATGACATTGTAAACCTGATACATATCATACATCTCTCCCTACATATTCTTTTGACTTGTTGTTATTTGGGTGTCAAAAATTCTGACTTCCATCTGGGCTAATATGGCACAAAAAGAAGAAAAGAAAATACTGTCATGTGACAGGGCCATTGGTGTCAAGCAAAGTAATTGGTGAAACCTTTCTGGTGTACTGCACCTTCTCTAGATTATCCTTGCATATCTGAGGGAATCAAAGTGTGATCAGTGCCATCACCTTGCCATGCTTTTCAGTCATTGTGCTGTAGAACAAGCTGGTGATGACGAGCTAACCCAATGGAATTGTCTGTCATATTTAGTCTTATGAATCATAAGACTAAATATGACAGACAATTCATCATAAGTTATGATGTTAGTTGCAGCACTCTCAGTCACAGTACCTACCATAAACCACTTTACAAAGGTCCATACAAGTGCTCTTTCAGAAGCCATACAAATACTTGATGTCCTTTAGGAGCAGTAATAGGTGGATTTTGTTGTGGTAACTGGACACATTACAGTGTATACTATAAAAGGTTGATTGGCTCTTCTATCTGTGATGTCCATAGCCAAAACTTACAATGATGAAAGTATCCATTTTTCATCCGTCATAATAATAATAATAATAATAATAATAATAATAGACATTTATAAAGCGCTAATTCCAGTAAACTGCTCACTAGCGCTTAATAAACAAAATATAGACCAAAATATGACATGAACCAAAATATACAATATATTTGGTTTGTATTTTGAATAGTAGCCTTTGCGGATGTCCTTTATGATGTTTTTTTTTAGCAGATCATAGCTTGCTTGGTTGAATTTGTATAAGTCTCTTACTTGCCTTATCTAGCACGTTTTAATGTCAAGTGAGGAGTGCACTGTGCCATTGGTTTGAATGGTAAACATTTTTCTTTATCAACTAACTTAAGTATAAATCCTATATAAAGACGTTAGCTAAAACATTATTTAATTTATGAGCTTATAGATAAAGAAAGACAAGTTGCCTGTTGCAGGAGGCAAACCAGAGAAGGAATCTCTAGCATTTACGTAATTATGTCAGTATGTGTAATTTTTTCATGTACAGACTCTTGAGGCTTGTAACCTTTTCCTTATTGCATTAACTAAACACTTCTGGGGCCTGTTGTCAAGTCTATATATGTTGCTCTACTCCTTTATCTACTTAACCAATACTCGAATGTTCGTCACAAAATAGCTTGGGAGAAAGTTCTTCGGGTAAGTAATATTGTTCTTGTCATGTACACTTAATATTAATGTCTTCGTCATATATATACATGAAATATCATGTCGCAATGATATGACAAATGCAGAAGCGAAACTTGACAAAAAACATGAAACAAAAGGAACCCAACAAAAGGGGGAAATGAAAGAACATTTGCATTGCCCCATACATACAGTTATCCATACAGACATGATAGAAACTCATCAATGTTCCTGGGTATATCAATATCAAAATGGTAAAACTATAAAATCCCTTGTATTGATTGCTAGAGATAACAAGAGAGAAAAATAAAAATGAAGTATAAAAATGTAACTGCCTTCAGTAACAACAAGTAAGTTTTAATCCTGCAGCAGTCATAGTTTGTTTTACTCTGTTTATACTTGGCCTTCTCATCAACAGATCCTTGTCACACTTCCTGTTTGTTGGAAAATTTCTTTAGTTGGAAGACAAGACATTTAGAAAAGTAAGTCCAGAAAATTCTTACATAGACTTTCACCAACACTCGCACTAACACCTTCATGGCCATTATGTGAAACATATTTTTCTTGTTAGGTTGTCACAAAGGATCTGGTTACCATACCATAAGCACATCAAGTAGTTTGTATGGATTTTGGAAGAACACAACTATCAATACTGGGTCTTCCTGTGATGCGGTTAATACTGCAGACTGAGTGCAGAGGGAGTGGTACAACCAGCATCATTTCCAAACTGAATATGGCAGGGAATTCCATCTGGCTACCCTGTCATCACTAGGTTTTTCAGCTGCATAGTAACTTGATGATTTGTCATAGTGCACCAAAGGCCATGACACCAATCAAATCTTGATTCACACAGATTTGAAAGGGTAATTCAGAGATATGACATTGTAAACCTGATACATATCATACATCTCTCCCTCCATATTCTTTCGACCTGTTGTTATTTGGGTGTCAAAAATTCTGACTTCCACCTGGGCTAATATTACACAAAAAAAAAGAAAAGAAAATACTGTCATGTGACAGGGCCTTTGGTGTCAAGCTAAGTAATTGGTGAAACCTGTCTGGTGTACTGTACCTTCTCTAGATTATCCTTGCATATCCGAGGGAATCAAAGTGTGATCAGTGCCATCACCTTGCCGTCCTTTTCAGTCATTGTGCTGTAGAACAAGCTGGTGATGACGAGCTAACCCAATGGAATTGCCTGTCATATGCAGTCAAGTGATGTTAGTTCCAGCACTCTCAGTCACAGCACCAACCATAAACCACTTTACAAACGTCCACACTGGTGCTCTTTGAGAAACCATACAAATACTTGATGTCCTTTAGGAACAGTAATAGGTGGTTTTTGTTGTGGTAACTGGACAAATTGCAGTGTATACTATCAAAAGGAAAGCTATCGGTGTGTTTGGAGATATCCCTGTAAATGTAATGTGAAGTTCCTTGTGGTTGATTGGCTTTTCTATATGTGATGTCCATAACCGAAACTTACAAAGATGAAAGTATCCATTTTTGATCAGTCATAAACAAAATATAACCAAAATATCATACTATGCATACAATATAACCCAAAAATTTTAGTCATAGCAGTAGCCTTTGCAGATAAATGCTGATGTCCTTTATGGTGTCACCTTTGCAGATCATAGCTTACTTGGTGTCATTGAGTAAATATCTTACTTGCCTTATTTAGCCATATTTCAGCTATGTACATTTTGTACATTTTGAATATTGTGTTTTTTATTCTTTATTTTATTTTTTATATATAAACAAGTCATTTCTTTGTAAACTAATTATGTAAAATGAATACCTCACAGTTTATTGAGTGTATGAATAAAGATATATATATTAGACTAGTATATACACAAGGCTTCTTTTGTCATTCATACCTCTGGCAGTAACGTTTCAACTTCCCCAAGTGTGTTCTCATATGATACTTAGTGAGCTGTTGCTCCAACTCAGTTTACAAATCCAAAGACCCTTGTCACACTAACGGCCACAGACGTGTGAAGGCCGTCAACACCCTACTATCAGGTTGAACGGTATAAACTAATCACGACTTCAACAATGACATATATTTTGGTATACTTTCACTGTAGAGTGTAGAACACACTTTGCTAATATTATTCAGATGAGAAGATTGCCTTGAAACTACATCCACTCTTCTTCAATTGCAAATTCATATTGATAAGGACATGTTGTGCACTATTTTTTGTGACGTTATTTTGACAAATAATTAACCAATAAAGATTGCAACAGGCTTATTATTTAGCATTTTGAAATGATGGTAGACACTATAGCACAACTCATCTATTTCTATGTTTATATGTGGAAGCATCTATAATTGGCTGAGTGTCAATTGCATAGTACACAATGTCATGCATCATAAAATTGGATGATAATGCCATTAACTTAATTCCTATCTGAAGAGCTCACCTGAACAATAGGGTGCATCAAATGCCCTTTTTCTCTCAAAATATAATCAAACAAGAATGAAGTTGTGCCTTTTGATTGGAAAGATACTTCTGAGAAGTTTAAGTGAAATCGGACAATGGCTAGGGGTACCACACGGTTCATCTGTCCCAGTGCTATAATTAGGTACCGCCGATCCGCGGTTTCCCATAACTTTTTCAAATTTTGGTGCAGAAACATATTGTTGCTATTTTTGAAATCTGCATAAAAAGAGCTTTCAAATGGATGGTAACATCAATGGGTTATCTTAAAAAGCATCTTCCAGGTGAACTATGTTTCATTTTAATATCAATATTTGGTAAAATCATGACCATGAAAATTTATTTTCAATGACTGACTCAATATCTTGGCTCAGTCATGTCTATAGAAAATTTGTAATATTAGGATTTATCAAAAACAGAAATTAATACTGACAATATTAGAAATCTATATTTATATATTTTTTAAGAAATGCAAAATTAAAAATTGCGTACCATCAAGATTCGCCTATCTTTGATTTTTACACAATTTTGTTCAGAATGATCCAAAGAAATACTTTTTAGGTAAATGATTTCTTAGTTACATTATGTATAGAAACATTAATTCCCCAGTTCTGGCCTGTAAAATATCACTGCATGTCAACAACAGGACATCTTGGTTTTAGCGCTACACCTTGGCCAGCAACAAACATGAAATTACCTTTTAGATGAAGTTGTAGACTTCAAAATAAATGCTACCTGCCATATACATATAGGCAATAAATACTCAGAGGAGTGACATTAATAGCCAATATTCAATTAGAGTAAACAAAATTATTCAAATACTATTTGCTTATTTCTTGCAGATATAGGCCTGATAATAAAATTTAAATATAGGCGAATAATGAATTTTAGGTAATTGAAACTATTTCTTCACATTGAAAATTATTGAGGCTAAATGATATTGATTTATATATGCACTCCAGTGCAATCAATGTCTTTTGACATTGAATCTTGCACTATAAGTTGAAAGTCCAGGTTCAAATCTTAAATCATTCCTAGATGCATGAGAGATGATGTAACATTCAGGTTAACAACAGCATATTAATTTTTTCGAAATTTTAGTGCTGCTGTGAAAGAGGCAAGGGTAGAGGTCCTGTCTCCCTAAAAATTTTGCAGCATTGAATAAATTGACAGCCAGATATTCTGGCAGAAGAAGAAGGCTAAGGTTTGAAAAAATGTGGCCAGAGAGCATCATTAATTTTAGGCAAAACTAATTCAAAGGGCCCTCAAAATAGATCTTGCGCCACACTCCTGTGAGTTCTCGTTCACTTTAAATAACACAATATATGCAATGCGGGCATTCATTTGAAAGCTCTCACTGAGAGGAATTCAAATATGATAAAATTATTATGATACAGTCATTACTGTAAAAATTACGCAATACCGCGAATCGGTGATATCTCATTCCGTTGGTTTATTTCAGCCTCTGTGTGGTACCCCTAGGCCTATCTCAAACTTCCTGAAAATTTGCATGAATTTTCCAATAGTCGAAAGGAACATTTTGTACCATGTTTGGTTGTGATAGGAAAATATGAGGGGCATCTGATGCACCCTACTGAACAATTGGTATAAGTTATTCACCATGGGAGAGAGAATGTGTTTTTTATCACATGAGGGATTTAACCTGAGGTATGACAAGCATACCATGAGACAAATAGTCAAACAGTCAGACATGAGAGGATAAGTGGACAACCGAAAATATCACAGTGAAATACAGGCTTGTGATTCGACAGAGGTGTCGAATGGTATGACGTGATTTATGTGCCCATGAAAAAAGACAACTTATCCATTGCAGGTGATTTCATTAGTATGTGATTCTTAGGTTCTAGACCAACCAAATACATGACATTTTTAGTTAATCTGATTGGTTTAAAAACCTCAAAACGTCACACATTGGATTTATCAAACGTAGTAAGTACTGGTTTAGCATTGATTCCTCACAGACAATAGTGTGAATGACAAGAATCGCATGGTAATGAAATCGCCTGTAAGTAAGACAAAACAGTCAAGGAATCTCTAACAATCTAACATTTGAACTATTGAGAAGTTGCAGGTTATCAAACAAGAAAATTTGATCATTACTAGTATCATCTTGCATGAACTATCGCCATTAATATGAATAACCAATCAGTGTTCTTAAGGGATGGCATTATGATATCAAGCAATACAAATTTTGTAAAGATGACCAATTGACCATCATCAAACTGACAAAAGTATCAAATTGGATGAAATACACAGTATATTGTGCGGATTCCACAGTTGACCATTAATTTAGCACAAAAAGGGTGAATTTGATCACTGCACAAATTCAGATTGATCACTGCACATCTTGGGATAGTTGCACACTTATTTTATACCCTGAGAAGTTGTGTCACTTCTGGCTTCATATGATTGTATCCTTTGCATTATTGTCATAATAAGACGGCACTCTGGGGATACACTGCCAAGTCAATGGCTTGTTGTTGCTTGTATCTACTTTACCTTTGCTTGAATATTCATAACAAAATTGCCTAGAGCTGGTTCTTTGATGAGTAACTTCAGTCCTGTTCAGTAAATATTGAGTACACTTGATGGCTTGGTCATATGCAGACACGTCATCTAGCAATGATGTAACTCAATGAATGTTGATCCAAAACATGACAGAAAATCATGAAACAAAAGGAACCTAGCAAAAAGGGCATACTTATGAAAGAACAGGTGCTTTGCCTAAAACAGTTATCCTCACAAAATATTGTGATAGAAACGCATCATTGTTCCTGGGTGTATCACAATAGTGGCTGAAGATAGAACATTAAAATGAAATTATTTTTTCTAAAATAAGTAAAGCGTCCGTAATCCGCATCAACAGATCCTTGTCACAGAAATGGTCGTAATAGTTGTGCTTGTTTCAGAACAATTTTCATTTGGAGACAAGTCACTCAGAAAAGGAATTACTCAGTATTCACTCACAAAATGACTCACACTATTTAGCACTCGCAATTTATGGAATTTATGTCAATTTGTGTCACAAAGGATACATTTACTATTTGTAAATGTATGCCATGAACACATAAGGTAGTTTGTATGGATTGTGATCTAGCACTTCTGGGCCATCCTATGATCTGGTGAGTGGTGTTGATGCCACAATAGGGAGTGTTATTAGTTATATTAAACCAACATCATTGTATGACTGAATCTGACAGGCAATTCTCATCACCAGTTGTTCAGCTGCATGCATGGTAACTGGGTGAGGTGTCATAGTGCAGCTAAGCCCTAATTAAGGCCGTGACACCAATGGTGTCTCTATGGGGGGCACAGGGGGCATGTGCCCCCCATATTGGACCTGTGCCCCCCAGGTGCCCCCATATGACCTTTCAAACTCACGCTAAAATATACTATTAGTATAGTGGGTGCCCCCCCCCCCAGAGAATTGCATGGCCCGCCCAGGTGCCCCCCCCCCACTCGAAACCCCCTAGTTACGCCACTGCATGACACAAATAAAATCTTGATTCGCCAAGATTTGCAATGATGATTCAGCAATAAAGTTAAACCAGATAACACATTTCATTCAGCATACAGCTGAACACTTTTGAAATTCAAATTTAAAAATTGGGGTTTGTCTTTTGAAACCCTATCTTAGTTTATATCATAGAACAGCAAAATATGTTGATGTCCTGTATGTGATCTATATTGATGTATATTAATAAACATGAATGTATGAATCCTATGACTTCTACATCAATTTTGTTGCTTGATCCCTAAAAAATTATAAAGAATTCGAAATCGAATTCTATAGCAGCAAACAATGGGGCTTGAAATTGCTTGGCTGAGAGGTCATGGCATGAACATGTCTTTGATATTGTGTATTCCATGCCTTTGCATCACCTAACTTCTTTCCCTCACACTTCTTTGAAGTTGCAGGAATTTTCCCTGCAGCCAGACTGAAAACCCCTAAATACCAATAATTCTCCTTCCTCAGATCTAGAACGCCTTGTGGCTCTGCAAATTGAATAGCTACAGCCCGGGTGATTACGGAGCTCCAAACCCAAACCAGATATCCTGGGGGCAACACTTAACAATCCTGGGCCAGATCAATTGCCATTCAGTCAAGGATCAAGCAGAATCTTGAGAATTCAGCATGAAACCCAAATCATGACTGGACCCAATGTGACCAAAAAAAAAAGTCGTTCATGCAGACCTGGAATAGCAAGAGACATTACAAGCCAAAGCAATCAGATTGGCTGTTGAATGGCAATGCTTGCCTCGTGTCACGAGTCGTGTGGCTGTGAAGATTGCATACCTATTTTTGATATTCTGTAAGGAGTGAGGACCATATGCTATTGCATGTGAACCAATTTGTGATTTTACCTAGCTACTTGAATTAAATTGTCTTGGAAAGCTTATTTAATCTGATAATGGCAGGCCAACATTTATTATGACATGTGGCTTTACCATTTTTCCTTGCTGATAATTTGAAAATTAAGTTATCAATATATTGAAATGCTACAGATATCCCTCCCTTCAGCATGTTCCACCATTGCACATGTTGATATGATGTGGATGTTGTCATGAAAATCATCAGTTTAAAAAAAAAGAAGAAAGAAACTGTGATACTCAATAACCACATAACAGTTGCAACAGAATAAGGTTAAGCAAATCTTCAAAAATATTGCCTGAAAGAAGATTGTCCTTGTCATGTGATTAAATAATAATATATATAAGGCTGGGTTAAGATGATGATGGAGATGCAACATTTAAATGACTGAATTTTTATTATCTCCGCGCCTTTGCACTTCAGAAGATTCTCTGGGTGTGCCTCTGAAGATTAAGTCAGCAAAAACCAATATATGCGGTTTAAAAAAACCCAAGCAACGGGTTGAGACATCCTGGGAACAATATATTTTTCCTCATTTCTCTTGCCCTTTTGGAATGTCAAGGCACAGTTTGTACAGGGTGAAGATAAGAAGTTTACCCTAAGCCTATACAATATGACCGATGTATAATTATGGTGGATATGGAAAACTTGACCAATTTACAACAAATTCATATAGGACAGCAAAGAATCTATCTTCAGTCCTACAACAAGGCCGCAAAATGTGTGTCCTCGCCCGGTACATCAAAAAGTTACAATTATTTATGTGAAAGACATTCTTATGGATAATGACACATTTTTAATGCAAACTATCTGTAATTTATGTCTAATAGTGTGTTTTTTCTTTGCCTTACAGGTGAGTTCCTCCTCCATTGATACTGATCTTCTGCTCCGATTCAGGGAAGTGCTCTTTTTATGACAGTATTTTGAGATCTATGAGTTTTAAATTCTCGATTACTAAAATATCCCTGTCATGTTTCATGTCTCTAACAGTCTGAAAGAATGTGAAGAAAGAATATCATTTTTGCAAGATGTTATGAAGGCGAGGGACAGTGTAGTGTGGTTTGGAAAAGAGGAGAGTACAAATTAATGATTCAATTTAAGTGCAGACATCTCAACTGATCCACCCTTGCATCGTCTTGCATTTGGAGTTTGGACAAACACAGCCTGACGATTTTCAAATGGTCACCAGTCTGTCTTTCGTGATTGTAGTTCTTTGTTGTTTTTCTAAAGGCAGTATACGAGTCTGGTTTACAAATAGAATGTGAAGAAAGACAGTATTAGTTGGCAAGATACAAAGGATGGCTAATATTAGATAATATGATGTCCAGACAACACTAATGCTATAGTGAAAAGCTTTGTCAAAACCAAATACCCTGTTTTCTCATTTTGCCTATAGAAAATCGTTGGATGGTTCATATGAAGAATGTAAAATGGCTTTATGAACCCCATTGATATGTTTTTCTATTTTACATTAGTTTTGACTCAAAAGGTCAATTTGATATAGTTATACAATAGGCGAAAATTATGTCATAAATCAACACCAACTTACAATGTAACTTGACAGTTTAATTTAAAAACAGATTGAAAACAATGTATATCCGTACTCCTTAATTTAGAAGCACTCTGTGTCAATATAGTGAATTAGTGCAATTGTCATTCTTCCCCTTTCCTCTGCCTTTCCTGGCTCTCTTTACTTATTGTACCAAAAATCTTCAGGATTGAATCATTGATAAAACTTTTCTGCACTGAGGCACGGTATACTGACTGCGACATTTTTTGTACCAGATGCTGGACAGAATTGTCACCCCCTATCATTTGGCAAGATACGAAGGATGGCTAATTGCAGATAATATGATGTCCAGACAACACTAATGCATCCGGGACAGATTCCAGCTGAAGCTTCCTGTGATAACACTCTCTGACGGAAGAGGGATCTGATACTGTGTTATCACAAGCTTTTAAAAATTAAAACATTTTTTTATGAGATTTGTCTTTCAAACAAACAGAAATGAACGCCAATATTAACAATGATTAAGTGGTACACTTAATGTCCTATTCCAGGAAACAAAATGTCTGCCTACCATCAGTCATATACTTCTCGCAGAATTATTATTTTTCCCCCATATATGTGCGACTCAGCTGCATCAATTGTTACTCCAACTCAGTTTATAAAGCCACAGAGCCTGTTCAAAAAATGGCTAGGCTTATAATTATATACCCATCAAGAAGCGTGAAGGGTCTCTCAACTTATTACCAGGTTGCTACAGCAGACTGACATATTCTGGTTCACCGTTACAGCAATGTAAACATGCAAACTATTTGTGGCAATTGTATTATATGTAGGTCTTCACAAACTGAAACTTCTTCAGTGAAACACATATATAAAGGGACCGCACCATGCCTGTTTTACACATTGGGGAACTTCCGCGAAGCCATAGACTTGTTGGGCTTGCACAAAGAAGTGTCTGATTGCAACATGTACAGAGAGAATTTTGCTTTTCACTGAGTGTTTGGAGAAACATGTTTAACTGGTGATGATTGGGGAACTTTGGAAGTTCTGTTCAAGTATTTATCAAGACGATGCTGGGATATACATGTATGTGGCAAAGAAACGGTCCTTGCATATACATAATACAGAATACTACATAAGGAATCTGCTACTACATTTGTCATTTGCAAAAATTTCGATTTTTTTAGATTAGATAAATGGTGAATTAAGGTGGATGGCTTGTCTTTTGCGTCTTAAATCTTGTCAGTTTTTATCATGTTTTTGAAGTCAGTATGATAAAAAAATTGCTACGAGATGTATGATGTTTTATGCACTGCTGCGCAGTTTGCATAGAGATGGTTTCTTCCTGGAAGAAAACATCATAATACTTCTGTGAATGATGCAGAAAAGTTTTAATGCTCCGGAGCAAGAAACTCTTCTACCGGTTTTGCACATATACACTTTTTCAACAGACTCACAAAGTCATATAGTGGCAAGAAAATTATGAGAAAAGGGTGACGTATTCGAAGGCAGCAGGTGGTGTAGGCAGCTGGGTGGTGTAGGCAGCTGGGTGGTGTAGGCAGCTGGGTGGTGAAGTGGTTAAGGTTCCCGCCTGCTCTGCTGAAGGTCTTCGCCTGCATGGGTTCGAGTGAGAAGGTCTAAGATTCATTAGGGCTAGTATGAGGCAATGTAAAAAAATACTATCATGTGACAGTGCCTCTTGTGTAAACATATATGCAATTGGTGAAACATGTCTAGAGTACCCTCTCTTCTCCCAATTACCCCTGAAAATCTATGTGAACAGAAATGTATTTGTGTCATCTCCTTGGTGTACTACAGACAATCCTTTTAGGTTATTGTGGAACTGAACAACCTGGTGATGACAGGCTTGTCCAATGGAATTGCCTGTCATATCCAGTCATGCAGTCACAAAGCTGTGATGTTAGTTGCAGTTCTCTGAGTCACAGTATCTCCCATAACCACATCACAAGGGTCCTTCCAAGCTCTCATTCACAATCCTTACAAAATACTTGACGTCCTTTGGAAGAAGTAACGACTGGTTTGCGTTGCTGTAACAGGACAATCACAGATGTGCAGACTATACAATAAAAGGGAGCATCGTTGATTCGGTGGGAGAGACTCCTGAAATCATTATATAACATACAATTCCAAGTGGTTGATTGGCTCTTCTGTCTGTGATGTCAATGGCCAAAAAATTGATTTCTGATGAGTCATCCACAAAACTTAGTTTATGTTACAGAATAGCATTTGTTTATTTATGTACATTATGCGATTTGATTCCCATGCTTGAAGCTGGAGCTTGATGCACGAAGAGCTAGCAAAGCCAAGCATGATATGATGCTGCAATCATTATGTCTCAGCTGGTGCACAACAAATATCCCCTCACGACGAAATGCTTATCAGTGCAAATTGTAGTTTCATGTATGGGGTATTAAATGTTGCCGAGGTTGACAAATTTCCTATTATCAAACAGACAACCACATTAGACAGCCCGGAGTTGACACGAAAGCCACTAAT
This sequence comes from Platynereis dumerilii, assembly GCA_026936325.1. Taxonomy (NCBI): domain Eukaryota; kingdom Metazoa; phylum Annelida; class Polychaeta; order Phyllodocida; family Nereididae; genus Platynereis; species Platynereis dumerilii. The sequence continues at coordinate 13,053,131 of JAPTHN010000016.1, read as the reverse complement.
TATCAAATCAGCAGGAATATAAATATTATGTACCCAAAGCAGAAGGCTGATAACAAGTGTTCAAAGTGTAACTAGCGTGGAACATCACAGAAGTAATGACGTTAGTGACATGACTTATATTTAGAATCATTTTAAGTGAGGAAATTGTTGAGATGTGATTCAAAAGTGGCACACAATGCAGCTTGAAATTGTTGGACAGCTGATGGAAAGGACATTTCTTTGATATTCTATGACTCAGTATGAGTATGCATTGTTTTGCTTCTTTCCTTATCACTTCTTCGTTTCTTTGAAGTTGCAGCAACTTCCCTGAAGCCAGGCTGAATACCCCTAAATTCCAATAATTCTCCCCATCAAATCAGAAATGTCCTATGGCTCTGCGAATTGAATAGCTTCAGTTCAGATGATTACAGAGCAACACCAAAAACCTAAACTAGGCTCAGATATCCCGGGGACGCCATTTCAACATCTCAGGTCAGATCAATTACCAATCAGTCGAACCCCAATGCTAATTCTAAAGAATTTAGAAACCAAAACCAACATCATCATGACTGAACCCAATGTGACCAAAAATACAAATTATGCTTGGTGCAACATGAGGCATTGCAAACAATACACTGTAAGAAATGAGTGTGTTTTTGTGGCTAATGGAACTGTTAATTTATTGTTATTTTACCAGTATTTTTTTATACAGACTTCGTCTGGGAATTTACAGTTCTTTGTCAGTTACAAACTGGCTTCAAGATAAATTTACTGCAACATGTCATTTAAAATTCATTTTACGTTGATGAACAATTACTTCAACCGTTAATTTACTGGCAACTTGTAATACGCAGACAAAACATTTGAAATGGCCAAACAATCAATAGACCTGGTAAGATTCTATAAACAAGAGATTATATTGACTACAACCACAGAACACACATGTTGCGCCATCTATAACATATGCTTTACACAGCTGTTAATCAAACTTAATTCAAAACTGATCTGAAGGTAAGGGAACATCCTCATTCATATGATCTCAAAGATGTTGTCAATCAAACTTAATTCATAACTGATCTGAAGGTAAGGGAACATCCTCATTCATATGATCTTAAAGATGTTGTCATTATGCAAAAGTTGTAATGTCTATTTTTGACATTGACATTTTTGTGAGTCTTATGATGTGTTCTAAAGAATGACACTATTAAAACCAAAATAACCAAAGCGCAGTCTGCATGAATAGAACATACTTCTGTAAACTTGACACCTGCTTCTCTTGGAAAATATCCAACAATTTTATGGCAGCAATTTGTGCGCAAACCTGTGCGAATTAATTGCTGGGTATAATTGATGGACTTATTTCCCTGCTGTCAAGCAAGAGATGAGCAAGGCCGAGCCTGGAGTCAGTGGCTCTCTCAGCCGATTCCAGCTTCGGTACATCCCTGCAGCTATGTGACTGTTAAATCACATGCTTAGTATGTTGTTTCAAACTTATGCAAAGTAAAAATAACAGATTCTATCCGTATTTTTACAGTAGATTCTACAGCTCCTGGCATGCTTTACTTTCTATGTTTGACTGTTGATATATCTGTAAAATATACTTCAAATAAACTGTTTTAAATATGTACATTATACCGTAATATCACTCTGTTGTATCAGTAAAATTACAGTTTAATGTACCAATCTGCTGTTTACGGTTCATTGTCCTGTTAAGGTTTATGAGTACTTTTACAGTTCTTAGAGCTAGAACAATTACACAGTTGCCAGTTAATTTGACTGTAAAATTTAACGGGAATTTTTTGCAGTGTAGGTCTGTCTCCATATGGCGATTACGACGGTGATCATGGGCAGGTGGTACTATATCCGATAAGGGGGTAGTAGGCAGTCCCAAAAAAAGTGAAATTCTGAAATACATTTGTTGCTAACCTCTAAATGTGTTCCATAGTCCTTCTGAGACTCCCGTGTAAAGTTTTATATTATTTGAAGGTGTTTTAGATGTTGCTCAAGAGCCCCAAAGATAGATAGGGGTTTAACATTGAATTTCATGTGAAAATGGCTATTTTAGCGCATAGCTCATGAATTATTAGTTTCAGTCAATTTACAATTTTTGCACATACTTTTTAATCAAAATATTACAGGGCAGGGTGTGTCAATTTCACTTTTTTTGCAAATTCAAAAAGTACGTTTCAGGTGAGTCCCTCCTTCAGGGGCTTAGATTCCTGCTTCTCGACATCAATTTAGGAAAGTGCTTTTGAATAAATAATATCTTTTTTACTCTTTTGATATCTTATATATTACAAACAATTTAAAGAAAAATGATTTATTGCTGAGAGTCTGAGAAAATATGTGTAAGAAAATCTAGGCTTGGTAAATTAGCTATGGTAAACTGTTTGGGTACAGTACGTACCTTTCTTTGAAGAAAAAAAAAAACAAAGAAAATAAAGTTCCTTAAAGCAGCAAACACTGCCTCTAACAGTGCCGAAATCTGCACGCTCCTTTGAAAATAAGCTAGTTAGTCTTGCATGCATAGTGAATAAAAGGGTCAGTAATCTGTATTAGTAATATGCATTACTTGATCAATAAAAAGTTTTCTTTTCTTGATGAATCTCCTCAACATCAAGCAAAAATGCAATTCATAAATTTGGGTTTAAGTCAACTGGTGTAACACAGAAAAGTACCAAAAACAAGATTTCTGGTGAATTATTCAGATGGTATTAGGGTATTAGTATTGTCCATTCTCTATTATTATTGTCCATTCTACCTCTTTCCTTTTCGTTTTATTTGCTCTCATCACTTATTCTATCAAAGGACTTTATTGCACCGTAGCTCTGTACTGACTGTCATTTATTTTTTTGTACCTGATAGTGATACTGGATAAGTTGTCACTTGGCAAGATACATGAGATGGTTAATTGTAGAATCTGATGATATGAAGTCCAGACAGTGCTAATGCATTTGTGGCACTTTATTGGTTTAGCTTCCTGTGTTATATAACATGCTTGCTGGCAGAAGAGCCACCTGCATGATAAACAAGCTTTTAATAGACATTCAGTTTATTATACAGTTATCGCACAGCACCGAGTGCAATATCAGTTTTTATGGCACCGAGGTGACTAATATTGCACGAGGGCGCAGCCCGAGTGCAATATTAGTCACCGAGGTGCCATAAAAACTGATATTGCACGAGGTGATGTGCAATAACTGTTATATCATATGGTTTTTTTGTGTCAAATGCAAAGAAAAGGGCTTTATATCCTTGTCCAAACTCTTTTTGTGTTTCTTTTGATCCGCCTTTTTAAAATGTATCTCGTCAAAAGGCAATAAATATTTCACTCACAAAAAATTTTTTCACACATTCGGAATGGAAAAATGATTTACTTGATGATAGATTTTATTTTAGATTTTTTTCTGAAACTTTATAGCAGACTTTAGACCTCTAAACACTAAAAAATCACGGAAAAATCGGCAAAAACGCTGTTTTTCTGTCACTTATTGCTTTATTCTGATCAAGAAAATAAAATAATCAATACGAAAAGTATATATCCCAATAGCCCGTTAATAGACGCATCTTTTACTGCTAAAACCAGCTTTCTAACTGCCTCCGTTGTCGTACAGTGCACTTTTTACTAAAATGGGAAAACACAAATTGTTTGTCAGTCTGTAGCTGCAGCAGCACTGAAACGTGGTGCTTCCTCTCAGGTCCGTCCAATCTTTCACATGTTAAAATGATCGTGCAATATAATGCGTGCAATATCGTAGAATATTGCACGGCTGTCAGCCAATGAGATGCGAGTATTTCCGCTTGCCATATGATATTATAATATACTTGCATACAATATGTATGAAATTGACAACCAAACGGGGAGAGCAAATGGCATTTGCCTAAATGTCGAGATCAAGGTTCTGTACCATAATACTACCATTTCAAATGAAATTGTTTGGCTATTGATTTTTAATAAGTATAGGCTACCACTGTTTATTTAATCAACTGCCTTAATTTAGCCGTTTTGCCAGAATCTTAGTGTTTCCCTAACTTTTGTACAATTAATATCAACGAAAATAGCAAAAAAAAGAAAAACATATAAATTATAGAAATTATTGAAAGATGATTCAGAGCAGGAATAAACTGCGGAAAGTAAGCAATTAAAGATGCTGACACTTGCAGTGTAAATTATGTTTGATGTGGATATGATGATTGTGTATGGCAAAGTTAAAAGGCCAGAATATTGCAGCTGCCTCAGTGAAGGCGAGGAAGTATGAAAAGGATGTGCCTAATGGCTCTGTGAAACCAGCGTTTTAGTATTGACAGATCTACCCTTCAATTGGCAATCTGTCAAGCTATTTATAAGGTCCATTCAGGCATTTTTGAAAGGTATGCCAGCAACAGCGACCTCATAAGACATAAACGTATACATGTAAATGGGGATCATAAGCAATGGTTGCTTATGTCAGTTCAAGTTGCATTCTGTTTTGTTAACGCGCAGGTTTATCAAAAGATAAATCAGTTGCTTTGAAATTTGAAGTAAAAAATCTACCTTCACAGACCCTTTTTCATGTCATTACGAACAAACGTATAATATGGATTGTAATTTATAAACATCAAGGGGTACTTACTTCTCTGATTTCTAAAGTTTCATCGTAAGCCAAGTCAGATTTTTGAAATAGTTTTTTGGTGTTGATTATACTTTATGATATGATAGGCTAGGATAAACAGATATTGCCTTTGCAATTATATATTTCCTTTACTCCTTTGCAATTCAAAATTTTCAATTCAGAGGAAACAGTATTCCAGGACCAAATTATCATAACAAGTACAAAGTGTGAACACATGAATATAAATAAAATTGCAAAAGAATATTAAATAGTTTTTTGGTGATACATACAAGCTACACTGTTTTTCAGGCCTTAAATTGCTTAGAGATATTTGAAGATGACAATTAAGTATTTTTACACAACTATGACATGGTGTTTTTACATACATTAATTAACATATCGAACTGTCTATCTAAAAAGTGACAGATATTTCACAATAGTGATATTCCTTCCCGGTTCCGCAATTTGAATCTCTGCAGTCCAGCAGAGATGATGACAGCATCGAGGTATCTTCTCAGAAAATTCTTCTCATCTCAAAGTGAAACCATCAGCCACACCAACTCTTTGTAGATGTATGAGTTTGAAGAGATGAGAATGAAATCCATGGTGTCATAATTATATGCTGTTTTAATCGGTAGCACATATAACGGATCTGTTGTGGCACAACGTGTTGCAAACACTTCACTTAGTACATGGATTTGCGAGTTAATGTTCTGTCGGGAGTGCTGACAGTCACCTAAATCAATGCCATTTAGTGACTTTACTTAGAAAATTGCTTTAACTTCTCTTGGCACATGAAGAATGAAACAATTTTATAAGATAAGATGATATCCCGCTTTCCAGAACAGCGTTTCATTGGCCCATATGATATTTGGAATTCATGGGTAGTATTCCTGACTATAACATGAATGTTTACAATAAAGGGAAGTGTCAAAGTAGAATAGAATAGAAAAGAATATAATATAGTTTTATTTCTCCATTCACAATACAGTAAACAGAAACTTTTAGTGGATTTGAGCACATTCAAGCTCACATTCATACAATTACGGTAGGCAATAAGTTAATACATGCAAAGGGACGATAGATAGTAGAAAACACAGGATTATTTCTATTTAGATGACACAGATTATAAAGTTTGATGCTTCTAGGTACAAAACATATACTTCTTTCTTGCAGCATCCTGTATGTTTTCCAACATATATGTTCTTCTCTACTATACCGGCTGCTGCCCTACATACCACAGTTCCTTGTCACACTAATGCCTATACCCATCAAGAGGTTTGAAGAGCCTCTCAACAACCTGTCAACATGTTGTTATACCAGACTGACACATTCTGCTTCACCATTAAGTACTGCTATGTAACCGAACAAACCATTTGCAACAATTCTTGACATAAGTGAGTCTTCACAAACTAAAACTTCTCGATAAAACACCTATGTAAAGGGACTCCACCCTGCCTGTTTTATTTAACTCATTCTGGAACTTCCCTGAAGCCATAGACTTGACAGGCGTGCCGAGGAAGTGTCTGCTTGCAAAATGTGTTGACATAAGTTTTCTCCTCAGAGAAACATTTTCAATACACTGGTGCTTTTTGAATTTGCCTGATAAGTAAAAAAGAACACTACTAACCACAAAGTATTTATTGAACTTCAATATTTTGGAGACAGTATAATGGATGTAGCCATTTTTAAGTCAAACATTTTTGCTAAGATGTATTATGCTTTTACTGGCATGTTTTGGGTTTTAATGATATATTCTTCCGCTTTATAATGTGTTGTGAACAGATTTCCTTCTACTTGGTGAACAGTTTGTATATACAGTGTAGATGGTTTCTTCTTGGAAGAAAACGCCAAAACACTTCTGTGAAAAGAAAAACTTAAATATGTTGGAGCTTGAGATGGGTGACATACTATCTATAGCTGCTTGCATTATAATAGATGCAAGTTTTTAATAAATTCACTAAATATTCTAAAGTCCAACAGCTACAGAGAAACAATTAGTATATAAGTGGCCCATTAATTTTGGGAAATATCAGTCATGCTCATCTAAAATATTTTATTTTTCGTAAGATTATTCAAAGCATTAAATTTTTTGCGCATAAAATTTAGACAAAGATTACCACGGTGATCAATCATAGTTGCTTAAACTTGTCAGTCTGTTAAAAGAAGGCAATGGCTTTTCAGCTTGTGACACAGTCCTGTGAATTTTGACCTAAATTTAAATTTCTTATAGAGTGAAAATGCTGGCTTTTAGTATATTGTAAGGATTGCTCAATGATTTGAGCAAATCAATGCAACATTAATGGGATTGATTTTCTTAAACCACTTTTGTCTTTAGTTAGAACCCTACAAGAAGGTCAAGACCCATAAGACTGTGATTTGTCGAATATGCCATCCAAGTATAAGCTGGCTACTATGGACATGTTTGTGTGTGAATCGCATTTTTAAAATACGATGTATCATTTTGTCCATTTTGTCAATATTATTCATATTATTCTCCAGGGCGGTTCTCCAAAGGTGTTGAAAATACAATACTCAGGACTAGTGCTGCATGAAATGGAAATCCTTCAGAAAGCTTTACAGTTCTTAGAGAAACTTCCAGCATTATTTGCTCATAGAGAACAGCTCATCGATCACTTATTGTTACTGAAGTTTCATGAAGATGATCAGGTTGAGATTATGATGGGGGAGAGAACACATCATATCCAAGAGGCTGAACGAAATATAATAAGACTGAAGCAAATTATGTAAAACATAGTCTGAAATATCACATTAAGTGAATATTACATGTTTTATACACTTCCTGTTTTATCGAAAGATGCTGGATTACATCCAGTCTTTCATAGATCTGCAAGCACATACCAGATGCTCTGTTCGCTGTTCTGCTTAGCTGTTTAGTTTCAAGCAAAGAGCACTATCCATCTAAAATTGTAAGGCAGGCACCAGAAGCTTCGGTGCGCAGGTTGAGGAATAAATAATAAACAAAATTACAAAACTTGCATGAAAACTTGAGAGAACAACTTTCTGTAAATTCTGCTATTTTTGCCAAAGTGGGATAAAAACTTATGCTCGTAAACGGGTGTGAAATAATAACATGAAACTGGTATCTCCAACAAAAACTAGATCTCTCACATGGATATGCATATGCCATATTTTAGTATGTTATAGTGTCTGGGTTCTGAGGGCTTATAACCTATAGTCATTATGGCATTAGGTAACATTTAGCAGTTTAGGGAATCCTTTGTCAGATTAGTAGCTGCTCTCTGTTGTCTTTTAATTGCCTTTGCTTCAATATTGATTACCAGAGCTTGGAGCAAGTTCAGTGAGTAGGTCACTTAATTCTTGTTCAGTAAATATTGAGTACACTTGGTGTCTTGATCATATGTACAATGTAGACACGTCATCTAGCAATGGTGTAACTCAATGAATCTTGATCCAAAACATGACAGAAAAGCATGAAACAAAAGGAACCCAGCAAAAAGAGAATATGAAAGAACAGGTGCATTGCCCCAAACTCTTATCCACACAAACATGATATCATGTAAGAAGCTCGTTAATGTTCCTTGGCATCTAACAATGGTAAATACACTGTAAAACCGAAACCGTTGGTTTTACGGCATTACCGGCAGCAAATTAGCCGGTAACTTACCGTAAAATCAACAGTTATGCCGTAATTTCAATTACGACATGTTGCCATAAATTCAACAGGCTCATGCCGTAATTTCATATATACAGCAAGTTGCCGTAAAGTTTACGACCATTTTGCCGTAAGTTCATGCTACGGCATGTTGCTGTAAATCTTGCAGCTAAGCATGCCGTCATTTTATAGCGAGTACTTGCCGTTAATTTAACAGCTATTGTACCAATGCCGTTATCTTAGATCATAAGTTAGATGACAGGATGATGTTGTAACAGAAAATGCAATTGTTTCTGTATACATGAACTGATGCACCCCATGAGAGACCACTTCACGCCTGCCAAAAGGCGGTCTTATTACACAGGGACTGCTGTAGCATGTGTTTTAAATAATTGCACTTAGTATACTTCAGTAAAAATGAACTGTGACAGATGCACCCTCCATGAGAGACCGCTTCACGCGTGCCAAAAAGGCGGTCTTATTACTCAGGGACTGCTGTAGTATGTGTTTTAAATAATTGCACTTAGTATACTTCGTATACATGACCACTTCACGTCTGCCAAAAAGGCGGTCTTATTAGTGACAGGTCCTGGAGAACAGCACACCAGCACTCATAATCAATGTACCAAAATTAGCATGGAAGACACGGAAGTCTCGAATAACCACATATTCGCCACATATGTTATTGGCCCCTTAAGGTAGTTTACAGATACGCCCCTTCTGATTATACAGTAGTTCAGCACACCGGGAATTTTTTTCCTACCCAAAAATGTGTCTGCACACTGTTATGGAAATTTCACATTCCTCTTTATTTTGTAATTATGCACACATTGAACAGTGGCAGAGGTGCGAACTGTCGCAACAGTACGTGGGCAGGAAATAATTGCCCGTTCAATCAGTTATATAAAACGCACATAGCATGTACTGTAAGGAACCAAGAGAGTGCAGCTTTATTAGGAGTGTCATTGAAAAAGTCTACTCCAATTGCAGGGACAGATGTCAAAAAAAGAAAGCTGCATGCAGTTGTTACGGTTTGTCTGCTTATCAAAACAAATAAACATGTATGCATTCACTTACTTTATTAATGTAGAATCACAAATATATCAAATAAAAGACAGGATCATGAAAGATGTATTACTATTAATTTATAAGAATCAATAAATAAGTGAAAATAAACTGTATCCAGAGTACATTAATATAATGTTTATCTCACAATTTATACAGTCTATTAATCGATAAGCAGCTTCACACAACATTATTTCACTAAATAGGTGGCAGCATTTCCACATAAAATACATTCTTTTGATGAAAATATTTAAGTCTGCATTATATACATAAGAACACATTGCCTCCAATATATTTAATATGCAGACTATAACAACATATAGATACCGATTAGCTGCTTCACGCAATAACATTATTTCACTAATTAGGTGACAACATTTCCACACACACAACATCAATTATTTAATGAACTTAGTACAATAAATATGTCTTAACATTAAATAAATGTGTCTTAATACTAAATAAATGTGTCTTAATATTATAGTCCGCATTAAATTAATGAGCACACACTGTATGCCATCTGCTGTCCATACATGTAGACAATATAAACAGTAACGTATACTGATTAGCTTGATACACAACCATCGTACGGTTCTTTCCTTTCACTTTCTCAGTTCCTCGTTTCGGGGTTATCTTGAAGAAACTTCTGAAAGAAAATACTTCAAAATGTAAAAGCTTCACAAAAATTACCCATTCAAGACTAATTGTTTGATATTGTGTTGGGTAATTTATTATTGTTACAACCTCCACATTTTTAAGTTTGCAAAAAATAGCCAAGCAGTGACCTCTCAGCCTCAATTTATTAATTCAGAGAAGTCAGTATTACTGTTAGTGTCAGTTACTATAACATATCGTGTATTGTCAGTTGATTGCCTTCAGTTACAGGCCTATTATATCAATCACTGTACCTAGTACTGTTCAACCTTCAGATAGATAGAATAATGTTACCTCTGTATAAATTCCAATGTTGTTTGCACTTCCGGAGGATAAGCGATATTCTGGAGGATAAGCCATATTCAGGACGTATTAAGTGGCAAACAGTAGTGCCAGGGCATCGTAGAAAGTATTTGGTTTTTTCTATCACAACTGTATTGCCTACCAGCAGTGAGAAATCAGTCGCAGGCACGTCACCTGGAACAAAAGGAAAATGGTAAAGATAACCAATAGATGGGAAGAGGGAGGAGGATCACACAAAATACCAACAATACAATGGCTGCACTAATTTACAAGTATTTTAAGTTGTTCAAGAAAAGTTTTGTCAAGTCATAATTGGTTATGTAGAAATTATAAGGCAGTCATGGTTACAGTGGGAAAAAGCATTATGATAGATAGATAGATAGATAGATAGATAGATAGATAGATAGATAGATATAGTAAGTGCAGCCCTCTAAGCCCAGTTCTGGGCACTCACAAGGGATGATTGATGAGATGTGAGAGAAAGCAGGAGTCCTCAACAGTCTACATGTTACACATTTATCCCATGTGAGAGATCTTTTATATGCCCAGCACAGACACTGATACAACAGCCACCAATATAACATTTCTACTCTGCCATATTGTATCACACTTAACACGGGTTATCCTAAAACTTATCTTTTAACAGGGTTACTGGGAAAATCATTTAGTCGTTATATAACATGAGGTCAGCTTAAACATGCTTAGTTATTTTCAGAATAACCCTGTTAAAAGTAATGTTATAGGAGTTAACCACTTCAGGATAACCCGGGTTAAGCGTTCATACAATCTGGCACTGAAAGACATCCAGCTGAAACTTGGCTTATGAGGGTCCTCTGAAAATGTTTGGTTCACCAGCTGGAGTTGAGGCAAAGAGCCTCAGCTGAGCAGGCAGGCATCTTAACCACTTAGCCACTAAGCTACCCCAGAAATGAGCAAATTGCAGTGTAGGTATAGAATCTTGCTATTGTTCACTCAAAAAAGAAACGTTCCACTTCATTTTTGCTTATAATTTGTAAGATTTTATTTTTTTTGGCCAAAACAATTTAAACAACATAGTGTTGAATCTGTTGATCCTATTATAAACAAGTATCAATGTGCCGAAAATCATTCAAGTGCGACCATTTCCTGTTTATCTTTGACCTTGTTTATAACAGTTGGGATTTTTTTTTAAGTGGCCCCATACCCACATCTCAACAAGAAAAATCTGGGCGTCATTTCGCATTGTGTGACAAAGAGCCCTAAAAAGTGGAAAAATTGTAACATATATATAAACTTTATTTTTGGCAGCTACAGATCACCTTCCAGATGTGTGTTTCGTACAGCAAGGGAAATCAATTATGTTATTCGGCTTTCAAATAAGATAGTTTCAAAAATGAGTGTTCTGTTTGATATTTTGATTTGAACAAAGTATTGGCATTTCCGAGATGCCGATGGTCATGTCATGTAAACTTTTCATAAAAGTCATTTCACTTGCTGTACCAAACACACATCTCGAAGGTGATCTGAAGCTAAAATAAAGTAACTTTCTGCTTTAGGGCTCACACACTTCGAAATGACACCAATTTTTTTGGCGAGATGTTGGGATTGGAATTTTTTTTTTAAATTCCCAAATGTGATAAACGAAGTCCAAGATAAACAGGAAATAGTCACAATAGAATGATTTTTGACACATTGACACTTGTTTATAATAGGATCAATACTATTTTATTGGCTTTTGCCAATAAAAATTATCTTTATATTATAAGCAAAAATGAATTGGGACGTTGGTTTTTTTGTTGAGTGTAGAAATGATACCTGTTTAGGCATTTAAAAAGTAGCCAGGCTTTATCAATGACATCTAATAAAGGCATATTTACCATATCAAACTATCACTGGCGATGCTGACAATCCCGTTCTTCTGCCACCTCTAGTGTGCTCACATGTTCCTGTAAATAGAGAGACAAATATTCATACAAGAGAAGACATTATTGAAGTATTACCAGCTGGTTGGCTATGAATATTATCAAATTGTTTACAGCCTAAATATCAGGACCCATGATGTTTTTAGAACATCACTGTCAAAGGGAGATCTGTTTTAACAGTTATGACATCACCAGCATTGCAGATATCTGATGATGTCATAAAACAGTGGCCCAAATAATGCAATTGTGATTGTTGCTCCATTGGTATATCACATTTCTGTATTTAAATGGTCAAATGGAAAAAATCTTTATAACTAATATTAAAACCAGGTGATAAAAAAAACTACCCATTAGAGCTCTACATAACAATATCATGATTGTAACCTTGACTCGAGTGGTTTTGTCATGTTGTATTATTATTTCAATACTCTAGTGGCGTATCAAGATGATACTCACATAATCAAGAAATTTTCGAAAATCATTATGCTGAAAGGCACACTAAAAGTGCTATAATAATGGAAGAAGTACATGTTATTTTCACAGCAGAATACGAGAGAAACTGAGCAAAATTCAGATATTTGTGGGGTCATAATATATAGCACCTGAAAAGTAATCAAGACTTGTACTATCATGACAACACATTGATATTGTTTGGGCTTTTGTTTGCTTTTGACAGGCAGCTGCAATGCCAGTGATGTCTTAAGTTCTTAACCATTGTTTAAGAATATCTTAGGGAGAGAGGAGAGGGAGAGAGGAGAGGGAGAGAGGAGAGGGAGAGAGGAGAGGGAGAGAGGAGAGGGAGAGATGAGAGGGAGAGACGTGAGGAAGAGATGAGAGGGAGAGACGTGAGGGAGAGATGAGAGGGAGACACGAGAGGGAGACACGAGAGGAAGACACGAGAGGGAAACACGAGAGGGAGACACGAGAGGGAGACACGAGAGGGTGACATGAGAGGGAGACACGAGATGATGATGATTTAGGGCTTTACGTCCTGTATTTAAGAACTTCATAGGCTAATGAGGATAGGAAGCGGATGGGGAGGGAGAAGGAAAACAGAAGCAGGAAAGAATAGAAGAGGTAGTAGGGAGAGTGGGGATGCAGGGATAGGGGGAAAGAGGGAAAGGGGGGAAAGAGGGAAAGGGGGGAAAGAGGGAAAGGGGGGAAAGGGGGTAAGAGGTGAAGGCAGGAGCAGGAGAGGGAGACAGGAGAGGGAGACAGGAGAGAGAGACAGGAGAGAGAGACAGGGGAGGGAGACAGGAGAGGGAGACAGGAGAGGGAGACAGGAGAGGGAGACAGGAGAGGGAGACAGGAGAGGGAGACAGACGAGGGAGACAGACGAGGGAGACAGGAGAAGGAGACAGGAGAGGGCGACGGGAGAGGGCAACAGGAGAGGGCGACGGGAGAGGGTGCCAGGAGAGGGAGACAGGAGAGGGCGACAGGAGAAGGAGACAAAAGAGGGAGTCAGACTAGGGAGACAAAAGAGCAAAAGAGGGAGGAGACAAGAGAGGGAGACAAGAGAGGGAGACAAGAGAGAGAGACAAGAGAGGGAGACAAGAGAGGGAGACAAGAGAGGGAGACAGGAGAGAGAGAGACAGGAGAGGGAGACAGGAGAGGACGACAAAAGAGACAAAAGAGGGAGACAAAAGAAGGAGACAAAAGAGGGAGACAGGAGAGGGAGACAGGAGAGGGAGACAGGAGAGGGAGATAGGAGAGGGAGACTGGAGAGGGAGAAAGGAAAGGGAGACAGGAATGGGAGACGGGGAGAGAGAGGGAGAGAGGAGAGGAGGGGAAAAGATGTAGAGAGGAGAGGAGAGTGGAGATGGAGAGAGGAGAGTTAGACTGGTTGAGTGATTGTCTCGTGGTATAAGTTGGTTATTCACTATGGTATCTGGAATGTGTTTATTACACCTAGGGCTAAAGCACTCGGGTGATAAATAACATATTTCCTCTCTTGCGGTTAATAACCTATACCTATTTCAAAATGGCTATATGGCAACAGAAGGGCAGCAGGATTACAGGAGGAAAAGAGGAGGAAAAGAGGAGGAAAAGAGGGGAAAGGGGATAGGAGTGGGAGGGGTTGAAGGGGAGGGGGTCGGGGATGGAGAGGTAGACGCCAAAGGGGGGATTGATGAGGCAGCAATGAAGACTATTTTTATGAACATTGCATGTCCATATTCATAACCTTGTAAATAAAGTGAGGAGTATTAGGAAGTTAAACATTCACAAAACTGCACTTTAAAATTAATACAAATGTATGTGAAATAATGCAACCGCAATGATTAGTTGGAGAGTCCTAGGCTATATTTCATTAAGAAAATGTTGTTGGGATCAATGTGCCACTGACCTTGGAAGAGCTGACAACTACAAAAGACCTGAAGACACAATCATGAAAGACCCATCTGTGAATTTCATGACTCATTCGTAAACTGGTGTTGCACAAGACGCATGAACTTCATCGTCCTCTGTCTTGAATCTGAAAATCGACAACACTTGTTAATTGCATAAGTTAACCCTCTCCCCACCCCATATGGAGGCAGGAAAGAGGAGAGTGAAGGAAAACAGAAAGAGGATTTAGGGACGTCAGACTATGATAGAAAAGAAGGAGAAGTCTGGAAGTGAAGGAGTTGGGAGAATAAAAGAAGGAAAAGAGGGGGGATAAAGGAGAAAGAGCAAGATTGAGATTTACTAGAGAGCAACCAAGATTATTCAAAATGGTTGGACTCAACTCAAAGGTGAGAAAAACAAAGGAAAGGTGGAAAGAGGGAAAGGCTGACAAGTGGTAGGAGAGAAAGTGGGCAGGAGGGGTAGAAAGAGAGGGAATAGGGAATAGGAAGGAGAGAGCGGACAGGGAATAGGGGATGAGACAGGGAAGAGAAGCGGAGAGGGAGAGAGGAGAGGGAGAGAGGAGAGGGAGAGAGGAGAGGGAGAGAGGAGAGGGAGAGAGGAGAGGGAGAGAGGAGAGGAAGACAGGAGAGGGAGATAGGAGAGGGAAATAGGAGAGGGAGATAGGAGAGGGAAATAGGAGAGGGAGATAGGAGAGGGAGAGGAGGAGAGGGAGACAGGAGAGGGAGACGGGAGAGGGAGAGGAAGAGAGAGGGAGAGGAGGAGAGACGACAGGGCATAGAGGAAAGGAGAGGATATGGATAAGATGGGAGATAGAATAGGGGATATAGGGGAGGGAAAGGGGCAGGGAGAGGGGGAGAGGAGAGGGAGAGAGATGGGCCAGACAGCAACCAAGGTTATTTTATAATGGTTGGACGTGAAGAAGGAAATGAGGAAGAAGGGAAGGGGATTGAGAGGAGAGGGAGAAAGAGGGAAAGAAGGAGAATGAGGAGAGGACAAGGGAGATAGGATAGGGCAGATAGGATAGGGCAGATAGGATAGGGCAGATAGGATAGGGAAGATAGGATAGGGTGAAGGCAGAGGGCAATGGTGAGGGAGAAAGATTGTCCAGTGAGAGTGACAAACAGTAGGAGGGAGGGGGAGGGGGAGGGGGCGATTCTAGTGGGAAGATTGGCTTGCCAGCAATCAAGGTTATTTTTTAACTAGAACCGCAAGCGGTTTAAACGCTCATCTGTCAATGTGAAATCTATCAATGTGTGCCAGCTTATCACCAATAGGCCAATACCTGTAGCTAATTTTATAACCCTAAGCGATATACTAAGGTTACAACTGGCAGTTAAAGATTGAAGAAATATGGCTGCCAAAATGACCACAATCTCGGATTTATCGACATGTTCCTGATCCATGCCCACAGGCCAATAACTGTACCTAATTTCATAACTCTAGGCGAAATAGCAAGGTCACAATGGGCAGTTCAAGGATGTCAGCCATTTTGAAGTGGCCATTTTAGTGGCCATCTTGGATTTCTCAACATGTTCCCGATTCATACCCAAAGGCCAATGCCTGACCCAAATTTCATAACTACATGTAAGCAAAATATTGAGATGACAATGGGTAGTTCAAGAAATGAAGTAAGATGGCTGCCAAAATGGCTGCCCATCTTGGATTTTCCCGATAGATACCCACAGGCCAATACCTGTACCAAATTTTATAACTCTAAGCAAAATATTAAGGTTACAATGGGCAATTCAAGAAAGGAAAGATGGCTGCCAAATTGGCTGCCATCTTGGATTTCTCAGCATGTTCCTGATCAATACCCACAGGCCAATGACTGCACCAACTTTCATAACTGTAAAGTGAAATAATAAGGTCACAATGGGGAGTTCAAGAATGAAAAAAGATGGTTGCCAAAATGGCCGCCACAAAATGGCCACCATCTTGGATTTCTCAACATGCTCCCGATCGATACCCACAGGCCAATACCTGTACCAAATTTCATAACTCTTAAGTGAAATATTACGGTCACAATGGGCAGTTCAAGAAATGAAGAAAGACGGCCGCCAAAATGGCCGCCCACTGGGATTTCTCAACATGTTCCTGATCCATACCTGATCCATACCTGTACCAAATTTCATAGCTGAAAGTGAAATATTAAGGTCACAATGGGCAGTTCAAGAATGAAGAAAGATGGCTGCCATAATGGCTGCCACCTTGGATTTCTCGACATGCTCCCGATCCATACCCACAGGCCCATACCTGTAACAAATTTCATAACTCTAATTGGAAACCTGAGGTCACAAATGGACACTTACACAAACCTTAACCGGGACAATGACGCTGACGATCGAGTGACGACAATAGCTCTTCATTTTCAAAGAAAACAGATGAGCTAAAAACCATTGGATGTCCATAATTATAACTTTGCAAAATAAGCCAGGAGAACTTGGAAGTTAAACTGTTGCAACACATGCAATTACATTTGGAAATTAATGCAAATATATTATATGTGAAATATTGCAAACCTCAGTGATTACTAACAAATTACTTTTTTTCACTAGTTGAGGGCAGACATATTATATAACTGAGTGAGTTTTTGCATTAGTTATTTAGAGGAAAGGAGAGCAGACATAAAAATGTCGTTGAGATCAATGTGCCACAAACCTTGGAAGAGTTGACAGCTTCAAAGACCTGAAGAAACAACCATGAAAGGCCTCTCCATGAACAAGCCTTGCACAATTGAGACACATGTTCATCAGCCTCTGTCTTGAATCTGAAAATTTGACAACACTCTTTAACTTGTATAGGCTTAGACTAGAAGCTTGTTGTTGATAGTTTGCTATTGAGTTAATTGCCTTCGGTGCTTAAGTCTTAAGTCTGCAAACATCACAAATGAAACCCAGACCAAAGTCCTTAAGTGACACACTCAATGCAAAGCTATTTTTAAATCATTGATAGTGGTGTAACATATAATCACATGTAAAACATAAAATAATGACAGATAAATTATATAAATAAATATTAAATGATCCAAGAAAAACAATGAAATTAAAATATTTTTACATAGTAGGCCTATTAATATTTCAGCATTGTACGCAAATTAGAAAGCAACATTTAGGTTATTCTAGTCTAAAGGGTGATGATAATTTATTCATATTGATTAATAAATGCCTCTGTTAAGGAGGGGGGAGGATCAGCTCAGTGGTAGAGTGTTGGGCTGCCAATCAAGGGGTCCAGGGTTCGACTTCAGCTCTTGCAGAGCCACCTGTCTTCCTCCTGTGCTAATTAACCCATCAAGACTAGTGCATAAATACAGGATGTCAAGCCCCATCATCAAGGATGGATGTATGGATAGATGATTGGGGCTTTACATCCTGTATTTATGCACTTGGTAGGTTTATTAGGACAGAAGGAGGACACGGCAATGAGGTGAAGGATGATTGAAAAAGCCGTCCGACATAGGCCCAGGTGACCCATCAAGAGCCAGATTCGAACCCTGGACCCAGCGATTGGCAGCCCAGCACGCTACCACTAGACCTACCCTCCCCCCTCCATCCTCATCAAGGAATATCTCTCACAATAAAATATTGTGGGTTGTGGAACCATACCATTTTATTACCTCAATATAACCATTATAGTAGTTATTAAATAATAGGCAATTAAATATAATTTAGCATTATCATGCATGCCAAATGAAGAAATAGTAATCTTACCTTGCTCATGTGTCATATCAGTCCTGCTTCCAGAGATTAAATGAATGCTCTTAAGTTTAAACACCTTGATTAAGGCAAAGCCTATTTAAGGGCATGGAAAAAAAACAAGGCTAAGTCTTCTGTTACAGTTTTTAAACCGTGAATTCAAACACATTATCATAACATCAAGAAAGCTGTAATTTCTTCAGTTTCATGATCACGGCCGTTTGACTGTATAAATTACGGAATAAAACCGTTGATTGTACTGAAATTTCTAACAGTGCACATGCCTAAGAATATATATGAACTATCAATCTTGTTAGGGAGTCAATGTCCCATCATGCATTTCCGACTGAATTCTGATCATGTAAAAAGGTTCATTTAACTGATTTTGTTACTTCAGCTTCCTGATTTTCATACAGGCGATACAAAATTATGTGAAAACAAAAGATGTTGGTACGTGGTATTCCGAGCGAAAATTTATTACTGGTAAAACCAGCCCAACGTAAAATTTATCAAACCTAATATATTCACAACAACAGTTATGACTATATATATTAACAAAGAAAACAATTTTTTTGCAACTCTTTAGTAAATAGTAAAATCAATGAAACGCAAAAATTATTAAGTGAAACATACTGAAATACGACCTATGAAAAACAAATCTCAATTCTAAATTTTGACAAGTTGAAGCAATAGTATATTTGTCGATGCACAGAAAGCAAAAGTTTGTGTTCAGATTTGGTTCCTTTTATCCATTTAATAAATTGCTAATTAAATTAGCACCGAAAATGTATAAAATATCTATTTGAAACACGAAGTGAATAAGTCCAAATGCAATTATAAAGGAACGTACAATAACAAAGGTAAACTGAATTTGTGAAAATGAGTTTAAATCTCTAACTTACATTACAGGCACAACAAAGGGTAAGAATTGAAAATTCACAAGCAACATAGATGTTATAATGACAATCTCTGCCATCAAGCAAAATGCCCAATAAGAATAACAACAAACAGAAAAGTCACAAAATATATATATAACAACTGTTATCAGAAATATTAAATCCGAACTTATGAACAGGCCTACATCTAAAATAACAGCAATTCTAAATTGTTTGAGTTTTGAGTTTAACGCCTCAAAAGCATTTGTTGGCCAGTACAAAAATGTAATTAGCCCGTTTTCAAAACGTGTTCTACATTAACCAATACCAGGTTCTGATCAAATATTCCATATAATTCCAGTTAGAACTATACAATCAATGAAATCGGGTAAAAAACATAGTTGGGGAAAAATAATGTTTGAAAAATATTAAGTGAACAATAAGTTAGAAAAAAAAAATTGGGGAAAAATATTGGACAAAATTTATTTTTGGAAATAGGACCTGAGGACAATGTCATAAAAAGATGCAGTTTATTTCTAAATTTTACATTATTTTCAAGTTTGTTTTTTTTTAATTTGGAAGAAAGTAGCCTGCTTGCTTCAGGACAACACCACAGGTACACTGTGTGAATGTGCTGGCGAGAAGGAACTGAAGTGTCCACGAAGCTGCCTTTATCTATGCCATCTTATAAAGTTGCATAACATTACTGCTGATTTTGAAACAGCAGCTACATTTTTATTTCAAATATCTGAATCTGCGGCTTACGGTAACTTGCTGTAAATTTGACAGTGCTTACTGTTACAATTACGGTAACCAATGAAATTACGGCAGCTAGCCGTTTTCACAGCTAACAGCAAGGCTGCTGTTACTTTTACAGCAACGTCCCGTAAAAGTAACGGCAATTGCCGTATCTGTATTTTACGGTATCTTCCTGTAGGTTTGACGGTAGTGACTGTTACAATTACGGTTTACTGTTGAATTAACGGCAATTTACCGTTTTGAAAGACTTACGGTAAGATCGCCGTCAGTTTTACGGCACTTTTTCAGCGGCACCTACGGCATGGGTTTACAGTGTAGTAGTAAAGACAACGCAACATGATTTTTAAATGTTTCTAAAGACATTGGTTTCTGATCAAAAATATCATGCAATTATTACAATTACTGAGAGAACTTCAATAGTAAAACAAGATATCTTTGAATTTTTGTTTTTAATGATGTAAAATACAAATTTAATTTTATGGATGTAAGGCTTCTCTTGTTTGTTTTTTTTACTGCCTAACTTTTTGAAATCCCAGGAAGAGCACAAAAAGGTACAGTACAACCCAAAAAATTTTCCTAAATCCCATGCCCTCAGGAAGATGCCCTCACTCCCAACCACTCACATCTCTGCTGAAGCCCTCACTTGCTCTCACTTCCATGCCCTTCTGGGGAAACCCCCTACACTCCTGTCATCTGGTGCTAATCACACACAACAGCAGTGAGTGCTGATGTTTAGAATCTTGTTCTACTGGTTAAACAAATTAAAATATCCTAGAATTATATTGATAGATAGATCAGGAAATATTACAGCTCTTTAAAACCTGGTCTTTTAAAAGAATTTTTAAAAAATACTCAAGACATACGGAAATCGGAAAACAATGTTACTGCAATTTCAATAACTATGAGTTTCTTCAGAATGATGGTAAAACGTAGCTAATGTACTTCATATGATTGGCTGAGGCACTGAATTACGTAGCATAAAACTAATTTCAATACATTAAAAACGTGTATCAAGTCCAGTGGACGTGTTTTGTAGTAGCCTTGAGTTGGTATTTACCTGCTTATCTTATCCACAAACCAAACTGAGCTGCTCACTGAAGCAGAATTACTACATTTTTCACAGCTTACTACGTTCAACATACAGATTTTGGGGCAGCTTTATTGCTCATTGACCAATCAGACAAGCTGAAAATGCTACGTAGACAGTGAAAAAACTGACCAGAGAAACTCATACTAAGCCTGGGGGGGGGGGTACTCAAAATTTTTTCTGATACGTATGCTAGGCTGGAAGTTCAGCGACCAGACCTGGTGCTAGGCGGTCGGTCGTCGCGAAAATACCCGGACTCTAGGAATTTTTTTGGTCGCTGCAATGGTATTTGTCTGTTTTTCCCAGGTATTAACCCGTAATTTCACCAAAAATTTACATCGCGATTCGATAAAAGTTCCTATTTAAATTTAGGGGCCAACTCTAGGAATTATTTCAGATTTTTAGGCCCAACTCTAGGAATGTTTCAGTTGAAAAAGGGGGCCTACTGAGCCGAGCATAGGTGTACACTTGAACAAAGTGAGTACCCCCCCCCCCCAGGATACTAAGTGAATCTGCAGTAAGTCCACAGGCTTATCTTAATTCTAAAAAGTGTGATTATAATGAATTAGTGAATTGAAATTGATCACATTTATAATTAACATTCGTTCAAATATTCATGGCATGTTGATATTAGTTTATTTTCGTTTATTTATTAAATTGAAAAGTGTGCATACAAACATTGTGTATTAAACACAAATTGTTATAAAAAATGGTGTATCCTTGGAGTGCTTCAAATATGATCAAATATATTTTTTACTAAATAAATAATTAACTGAAATCGATTTGGAAAATAGGCATTGTAGTTATATCGATTAAATTGCTCCAGGAGGGACCTGCAATGCCTCAAAAGTAAACAAAATACGGGGTTTTTTTTTACTATTAAAACAATCTATAGATGCTTTTGTAAAAAAAATACTTCTTTGCATTTATAAAGAATAGCATTTTGTTAAGGAATTGCAATTAACCAAACTGACATTATAGAACCACCCACTGCTGTTGAATCAGGTAATTGCATCATATTGCAATAGATGGAGACACCAGCCAGTTGCATGCTTGTTTGTTTGCTCAGGAAGGCAAGAGCATGCAAGTGAGAGCAAAGTAGCTGATGTGCTGGGGTGTCTAAGTGAGTGCAAATGAGAGCTTCAACTCGGAAAATTTATTGGGTGGTACTGTAGAGACCACAGTTCTTGTGAAACTCACACTCAATCTTCTACAAACTCCTTTACAGTAAATTACATAGTAATACATACATGTACCACATTCAACCAGTTGTGGTGTGACACTGGTGTCACAAGGTTACCATAGCAAAACACCATGAAGTATTTGTATGGGTTGTGGAACAGCACTACTGGAACTGTTAGTCATCTTTTGATGTGGTTTATTTTACTAATACCCACTGAGGGAGTGTTAAACTGTCACTGCATAACTGAGTTTGACAGGCAATTCCATCAGGCCAGCTGTCATCATGAGGTTGTTCAGAGCAGCACAATAACTTGAAGAGGTGTCATGGTGTACCGCAGGTCATGACACCAATCAAATCTTGATTTACAAATATCTGCAAGGTTAATTGACAGATGACATGGTAAACCAAATACATCTCACCAATAGGATAGCTTCAACTTCACACATTAAAATGATGTTCTTTAGAACTGTGTTATAATATCTTATGTTTTTTTCTTCTTTGAAAAATGCTCCCATCATGACATTGCATCAGGAAGTCCATTATCGATAAATGGATAATCATTTGATGATGTAGAACACAAATTACAGCTGCCTCTTTAAAATTAGACAACATTTAAAACATTGAACAGTACTCCCCTGCCCCTCAGATATTAAACTAGTTTTAAACAGTGAACATGGTGATTATGTTGTTGGCCCCAAAATCCCAAACCATTTTCAATATCTTTGGATCAACATTAGAATCTCTTGCATTGCACAATTCGTATACAGAAGAACCTACAAGCCACAAGGGACTTCATATGGCAGAAGTCTCTCCCAAGTCCCAAAACAGCAATAGCTTGTTTGGATTGGGTAACTGCACATATATTTGCCCTATTACCACGCCACAAACCATCTATTACTGCTCCCGAAGGACATAAAGCATTTTCTATGGATTGCCAAAGAGCACTAGTGTAGATGCTTGTGATGTGGTGCTCTGCCCAAGAGTGCTGCAACTAACTTCATTGCATAACTGAATATGACAGGCAATTCCATCAGGCCAGCCTGTCATCACCAGGTTTTTCAGCTGCACGGTAACTGGAAGAGTTGTCATAGTGCACCTCAGGCCACAACACCAATCACATCTTGATTCACACATGTAATTGAGAGAGTGCCTGGTACACCAGATATGCCTCACCAATTGCATACTTTTTACATCACATTTCTTTTCATATACGATTCGTAATTTTTTTTACATCTGGACATTACAAAAAATAAGGTATTACCATTTTGGAATATCGTAATAAGGAGATATTGTGAAATACTGAGATCTTGTTGAAAACACATAATGTATAGTCGACCATATAAGAATAATTTTATAATTCACTTATTGAACATAACTTCCTTCTTACCAAAGCAACTTCTTACAGAAGATGCATCCGAACGAGATATGTATTGCTATGTCACAAGAGCTCAGATCAATTAACGACAGAAGTGAATTCAAAAAATCACTGTTCGACAAAAATATAAACCTTTTGCTCGGTTTCCTCTATTATTTTTTAAAGTCATAGTGATTATCAGAATGCCTAAAAATGCTTCTTTTGAGATTATATCCCCAGACTTACCATGTCATTTTAATCAGCACCAGTCAGTCAATGAGGCCTGCCAGTCATCAGTGAGGTCATAATTATGTATTATAAATAACAGTGAAATAAATTTGTGCAAATTTTGACCAAGCACTCATTTCAGTGTGTAACATGGATTCCAGGAACATTTTTTACATTGTGACATCACAGCTGTCCTCAAAATAGCCAAATTTAATTATTCATCCCCACTTGACTGTAAAGTAAGTTTTAGTAACTCTTATGAAATAGTTTTTTGTGGACACAGCACACAAGATAAATTTTGGAATCCAGATAACTTGTCATCTCTCATTTGTAAACTCTGAGCAGAGAGCACAGTCACAAGTCTGGAATATGCAATCTAATTGCCAGAAAAAAAAAATTTCAAGCAGGAGTAATAGCTTCCAATGCATTAGTTATGAAACTGACACAGTATCTTTGCACGTGTCATACAAACAACCAGACAGATGTGACTATGAAAATAATGTTATGACATTTTATGCTGCAACGTATAATGGTTCTTTCAGAAAACAAATTCATAAACAGTATGGGCAGTTCTCATAAGAATTAGAATGATAGATTTTGACGTGAATATACTTGAAGAGGTTGCATGTGAGGCATGGGACATAATAATTGTGATTTTTTCTCTTTTTTTAATAATAAATTTGCATTTATTCGGTTCATAAACTTTATGACAGTTTTCCATAAATTATAAAGCAGCCATTTTATGATATCAATGCTTACAGAAGCTTACAAAAAAAAATTTTTTTACTGACAATACCATTGATCAGAGTACACCATAATACCGTCCATGTATGATCCTAAGAAAAACTGTGTGGGGATAACGCACCTGTTACTTGGGTTCTTTCTGCTTTTCTGTCATATTTTGTTTCAATAATGAGTTGCTTCATTGTCCGATGGCGTGTTCACATATTGTAACAACATTCAAGTGTACTGGAAGTTACTGAACAAGACCTGATCAGGCTGAGCTGCTTACTCCAAAAAATGGTTTTTGTTATGCAATGGATATGAAAAGACTATCAGTTACACCCTGCTTGTTTCGAGGGTACGGGAATATACACCAAGAAGGACTCCATACACCACGAAGCCGAAGGCTGAGTGGTGTATGGAGGCCTGAGTGGTGTATATTTCCGTACCCTCGAAAAACGAGCAGGGTGTAACGGTTTTATCCTCAGACTTCTTGTTTTATTGATGCCCATAGATTTTCTTGCAAACTGAGTCTGAAAGTCTTTCAGTAACAAAGGAACAGCATTGTGACGTCATCACCAGTACTGCCACCAGGATGATGTCACAATGGCTCAAACAATGGCATTGTGACGTCATGACTATTGTGCTACAAGTATGACGTCATAACAATCTTATGGTCACAATTGTGACATCATTGTTTTTCCTGTACACCCTGTCTGGTGAAGACAGACAGGGTGTACGGTGTCATACACCTCAGCTCTCAACCAATCAGAATCGAGGATTCACACTGGACTGAGGATAATGGTTTGTTTGTTTGTTTGTGTTTTATGCCTCTGCGGCACCTTAGTGGGCTATATCGAGGCAGGCGATCGCCGTATGATGATGAGATGAGAAGACTGTGAGTCTGGCACATACCCTTTTAATTCAGGGATGCCCAGGGTCTTTCAGTTGCCCCAGCATAGAACACTGGATACAACCCGCCTCCATTTAATGTCCCATGGGCTCGGACTAAAGTGAGTTCCCAGGGTGAGATTTGAACCCACGCCCTCAAAGCCAGTTGACAAGCGCACTTACCAATTAGGCCACGAAGGAACTCTCTGAGGATAATGGTAGATACATGATAGAGCAAGTTATTGAATTGGCAGCTTAGGTTCTTACATAATTAATGAGGGTAAGCTTACATTGCATTAATACCAAGAAACTAGTCTTGCATGCATGTTTCTCTTATATGATCTACATGCAGGTTGGTTCATAATTTCTTAGGAAAGCTGTATGGAATATATTAGAATTTGGTGCAGATACGTAAATTGCCATTCGTATCAGAAGATCCTACAAGCCACAAGGGACCTCGAATTGCAAAAAAGTCCCAACACAGCAATAGCTTGTTTGGCTTGGGTAACTGCACATGTATTTGCCCTATTACCATTCCACAAACCTTCTATTACCGCTCCCGAAGCATATTAAGTTTTTCTGTGGAATGCCAAAGAGCACTGGTATGGATGCTTGTGATGTGATGCTCTGCCCAAGAGTGCTGCAACTAACTTCATTGCATAACTGAATATAACAGACAATTCCGTCAGGCCAGCCTGTCATCACCAGGTCTTTCAGCTGCAAGGTTACTTGATGATTTGTCATAGTGCACCTCAGGCCACAACACCAATCACATCTTGATTTACACATGTAATTGAGAGAGTGCCTGGTACACCAGATATGCCTCACCAATTGCATACATTTTTACATTACATTTCTTTTAATAATAATAATAATAATAATAAATACTTCATTAATCATATTCATGAAACTTGTTGCGTACAATCCTTTCATAGATACATTCATTCAAGACAACTGGCATACATCAATCATTCATAACACAAATAAACGTTCACACAAAGAATTAATGAAATGAATGGTAATGAAAATAAGATTACTGCTCATTTAGCAAGCGTACGCTGGATGGCACAAATGATTTAGAATATCTGGCAGTCCTTGTTTTAATAATTCTTAATCTTCTACCCGATGGTAAAGTTTGATAATATACATTGAGAGGATGGGTATCGTCGCTTGTAATTATTTTACATCTTTGGATAACACACTTTTTGTAAATATTTTCAACACTTGTTACATTGATTCCAAATTTGCTGCAAATCTTTACAATTCATTGGAGTTTATTTTTTGATGTAGCACTGCAGTTTCCGTACCAACAAATGATGGAGAAAGCTAGGACAGATTGTACAACAGAGGTGTAGAAGAGTTCTAGGATTTTGTAATCTATTTTTAACTTATTCAATTGTCTCACAAAGTATAACCTTGAATTAGCCTTTTTATATACAGCATTAACATTTTCATTGAAATTTGGACGATGGTCAATTACTGTTCCAAGATATTTATAACTGGATACACATTCAACAAGTTCACCGTTAATATACAAAGGTGGATGTTCATATGCCGATGTTCTGAAGTCGACTATCATCTCCTTTGTCTTTTTAACATTAAGTTCAAGGAAGTTATTTACGCACCATTCTGTAAAAAGCTCAACATTTTCTCTATACAAGTTGCGATCATTCGTACATTTTACAACTAATGCAGTGTCATCAGCGTACTTGAATAACTGACATGTGTCATGGTTACATTTACAGTCACTGGTGTATAATGTGAATAGAAGTGGTGACAACACACACCCTTGTGGGGCTCCAGTATTTGTGACAATCATATCTGATTTACAATCCAGGAATTTGACATACTGTACTCTTTCGGTCAAGAATTCATTTATCCATAATATCAAACGCGGATTGACCTTCTTGTTCACTAGCTTTTGCATCATGATATGCGGCTGAATGGTGTTAAATACGCTTGAAAAGTCAACATACAATATTCTAGCATACAGCTTTTCATTGGCTGTATTTGAATGATCAACATGACTGAGGATGTAATCAGTTAGAGATAGAGTTGCATCCTCTACACACCTCTTTGCAGTATAAGCAAATTGGTAGTTGTCAACATACAGCTTAACCTGGTCTGTAAGTATATTCTTAACGATCTTCTCCAGACACTTCATCATAATTGCTGTTAAAGCAATCGGTCTATAATCATTTTGGCATGTTGGAGGGTTTTTCTTAGGAGCAGGGATCAATTCGGAGGTTTTCATATACGATCTGTAATTTTTGTTTTTACAACTGGACATTGCAGAAAAAGAATGTAATATCATTTTGGAACATCGCAGTATGGAGATGTTTTGAAATATTGAGATTGTGTTTTATACACATAGTGTGTGGTCGACCATTTAAAAAAGATTTTAGAATTCACTTATTGGATATAACTTCCTTCTTACCGAAGTAACTTCTTACAGAAAATGCATCCAAAGGAGCTATGTATTGATACATTACAAAAGATCATCCAACAAAATAACTAAATTTAAAATTGCTGTTCGACAGATAATATAAACCCTTTGCCCAGTTTCCTGTATTATTTGTTGAAGTCATGGTGGATATCAAAACTCCCAAAAACATACCTCATCTAAACTGCATGTGGAAGCATGAATTCTCATTCGATGAGAGGAAAACATATTGGGTAATAAAGGCCGATATTTGTAGCATGTCAGATGATAATAGCTGCAATTTTTATTTTCTGTACTTGGAGTTACGTATGGGTCAAAGTCTTTGATAAGTAAGTGAAACACAAGCCCAATGTTATTTCAATGGGGACTGTGGTTCGCTTATTTTATCAAAGACTTTGACCCATACCTACCTCCGACTACAGCAGAGAAAATTGGCAGCCATTGTAATCCCACATGCGCCAGTCACGAGAGAGGTCATAATTATGTACATAAACAACAGTACTGTCCTATTTGGGTAAATTTTGACCACTCATTTCATTGTGATACATGTGTCTTTTACATATTGACATCACAACTGTCCTCAAAACAGCCAAATTTAATTAATCATCCTTCCTTGGCTGTGAAATAACTCTCATGAAACATTATTTGGACAGAGCACATCAGATAAATGTTGGAATCCAGACATCCAGACAACTTGTCATTTCTCATTTGTCAACTGTGAGCAGTGAGCACAGTCACAAGTCTGGAATATGCAATCTAATTGCCAGCAAAAACTTTCTTTACAAGCAGGAGTTGTACCTTCCAATGCATTAGTTATGAAACTGACACTGTATCTATGAATGTATCATGCAGGAAACCAGACAGAAATGACTATGATATACTGTTATGACAATTATGCAGTAATGTATAATGGTTGTTTCAGAAAACAAATTTATATACAGTAGAGTAGGTCGGGGCAAGAAGCCCGGGTTAGGTGAGAGGCCCCCCCAGGGTTATATCCAAACTTACATTTTTGGTGCGTTTATCTATTGATAGGATTGAAGCTAGAGGCGTTTTAGGTGACGTCACAAATTTTCAGGGCAAACAGCACCAAACCACAGTAGAAATTAAAGAAACAAAAAAATTTACATGGTTTTCGTAACTTTGACTAATTCTTGGAAAGGGGTTGTCAGAAATAACTTTGGAAATATTTAAAAGTACAATGGATATCTGCATTGCTTCACTTTATGACCATCATATAAATATGATTTGGATCATGTTTTTTGCATTTTAGTTTAAAATATAGAGGTCAAATTAAAATATGTGGGTTTGGGGCGAGAGGCCCCACATGATATGGGGCATGAGGCCCCCTTCACTGGGGGGTCGAAGTTGCTTCAGGAACCACTTAGTAATGTGTACTTTACCTTAAATCTTGATAGAATAGCTAATTAAAAAAGAAAAAAATTGGCCCAAAATTGAAACACAGCAAAAAAATATTAAAAAATAAAAGTGTGAACAGAAAAATTCTGAAATTCAGAAAAAGTGAATAGAATGCCTTAAAAATTATAGAAGAACCCTTAGAAATAACTTTTAGGCTGAATGTGCTCGCAAAAAAAAATTCCATAGGATTACAATAGGGGGGCTTCTTGCCCGGTGGGTGGGGTAAGAAGGCAATTTTCATTTTTTTTACAAAAATGGCCGAAACTCCTTTATTAAAATTGGTAGACATTTGTTTCACTAGTTATTAGTAGAGTCAAGTGATCCCTTCCTGACAGCATAAGCATTCAAATAATCGCCTGTAAAAAGTAGGTCAAATCGCACCTCGAAGTTAAGGGGGCCGCATGCCCCGACCTACTCTATGAGAAGTTCTCATAAGAATTAGTAATTAGAATGATAGATATTCATGTGACTATACTTGAAGAGGTTGCGTGTGAGGCGTGGGACATAACGATTGTGCTTTTTTGGTTTCTTAAAAATAAATCTGCATTTATTTGGTTCATAAACTTTATGACAGTTTCCCATAAATTATAAAGCAGCCACTTATTTATATTTACTCTATTCAATCAATTAATACAAAGAAAGTCTGGTTGACCTTTTGCTTTTTTGCATAATGAGTTTCATTAATTGAGAAAATATACAGCATTCCCCTAGAGTTTTTTATTCTTGCAAAATGCTTGTCCCACTTCTCTTGTCTATACGCCATTCTGTTTTTATGATCAATGGATCGGTATTGGATATCAATGCAAACACAAACGTATAAAAAAAAAATTGTTTACTGACAAGACCATTGATCAGCATACACCATAATAACGTCCTGTGTGGGGGTGATGCACCTGTTACTTGGGTTGTTTATGCTTCTCAGTCATATTTTGTTTCAATGTTGAGTTGCTTCATTGTCCAATGGCGTGTTCACATATTGTAACAACATTCAAGTGTACTGGAAGTTACTGAACAAGACTTGATCAGGCTGAGTTGCTTACTCCAAAAATTGGTGTTATGTAATGGATACGAAAAGACTCGTAGATACATGACAGAGCAAGTTATTGAATTGGCAGCTGTATTGCTTATATAATTAATGAGGGTAAGCATACATTGCATTAGCACCAAGACACTAGTCTTGCGCGTTTCTTTTATATGGTCTACATACAGGTTGGCTTATAACTTCAGGGAATAGGAAGGCTGTATATATTTGGCTTTGTTACCAGATAGCCGCGGTAGTCAATATTGCGCATGTAGGTGCAAAACTGTTAATTAACATAATACTATTATGTTTAAATTTATGCAGACAAGTATATATTATATAATATCATATTGAGTCATATTTCTGAGAAGCCTGTAAATGGTCTACAGCTCTGCAACATTTTGAGACATTATATGGTCTGACATAGCATGGCACCTTTACTTTGCAAACAATTTGGTGTCCAATATTTTTTCTTGAAACCTCACTCAATGTGAATTTACTCAGATAAGTGGGAGACTAGCAGTCTACAGCTATTCATCAGATGGTCAGGTCAAAACAGCAAAGGAGTGCAACAGGGAGACTCCATGACTCCTACTCAAGTACATCCAATGTGCTCATTCAATATTCTCATTTAGCACAACTTTGCATGTTTTTAACATCCAATAAAGTCATGTATTAAAGCCTGTCTCTAACAAAAATACTAGGCTTGTGTAGTATGTGCACTGTACACATGTTTAGTTATTTATAATTTTGTGTTGCTTTATATTGTTGTCAGTGAAGTGATATATCTATTCTAAAATTGCTCTGTGTGAATAAGCATGTTATATTATAATGCTTTAAACATCCAGTCCACTGTAAAGAGTACTGTTAAACGTGTGTAAGGTATAAACAAAATCCTTTTGTTTACATTGTATGTTAGCACAGCGTGGTTAAACACTATACACTAATGATGATGATATTTTGTAAGTTGTTATTTTTAATCTATAGATACCCAGTTTGATATTAGTACTCGCAACCAAAGATGTCATGCTTCTTATCGACTAGCAACACTTTCCACAATGGCTTTTGCTGCTTGAAATCCATAACCTGGATTGGGGGCCACAATGACTTCTTTGATGTCAAGGATTTCGTTCTGGGATCCCTGAGGAGAATGCTGCAGGGAGGCAGGTTGAATGCCTGATTGATCAGGTCTCACTTGTCTGGGAGGTTGGAGTGTTGTCACTTATCAGACAGTTGTTTTTTGCTTGTCAAAGCATATTCCAAGGTAGCATGATCTTACTGGGCCTGCTAGTTTAATCTGGACAGCTATTTGGCCATTTATTGTGTCAGCAAATCAGACAAGTTCATGCAAAGGTCACATCTGTAAGGAATTCAAAATGACCCATTTTCTGTCCAGAAGAAGTTAACAGTATGGGACCTTTGGATATACAAGTGACAGTAAGACCAGGCAATTAGTCTTTGGCCTGTGTCTTAACCCAGTGAGGAGTATTTTAGTCTCAACTGCATGATGTCTTGGTGAATTGACCCAAGATGCCTTGTGATCACTTTGCATGGGTCCTAAGTAGCTTTTAGTGGTCTTCAACCCACAATGTTACAGATTAGGAATCAGAAGATGGGATTAATTTTGGGTCATCATATTTTTGCGACTGAAGGATCCTCCTGGCAGAATAGTTACTGACTGATGATTCAAAAGCAGTGCAGCTAAATGTTTGATAACTTTATGTGATATTGAACTTGAATCCTCTGCATTTGTATTATTAAAGTCATGTCAACAATTGAAGCTTGTGAAACCAATTGTTTCAACCTGTGAATAATATGTTGGAATATATTGGTGTAGTTTTACCTTATTTTGAGCAACCTTGTCTTTTGTCATTTCTCCAGGTCACAGTATCAATGCATTAGCAGGCCTGTTCTGAGTGTCAAAACCATCCTGAAAAAGATTGATTTTGTCCTAAAGCATGATAGAGCGCAGAGACATGATCGGTCTTATTCTGACTCAAGGTGATTTCACTTGTTACCTTTTGTTAGTGTTGCTCCAGTTGAGGTGATGAGTCCATGCCTCTGTAATTGTGGGTAACTGTTCCAGTGTACTATCATCTTGCATGACATAATAATAGAAAGCCTATGAGCCTTTGCAGGATACCTTATTTTCTATGTCAGAAACGCACCCCTTAATAAAAGCCCAATGGCCAACCCCTCTGTAAAGAACCAATTTTAATGTAAATTGCATCAAAATATTACTTTATCCTAAGTTTTTAATGCAAAAAACTATTAATCGCCCATGTCAACGTTACATTTGCCCACCGGGCACCTAATACAAACACAGGGTATATCAAACAATGCTGAATTGATATTTACCTGAGCACGTATAATGCACCCTTTTAGTGCATAAAAAGGGTCTCATAATCTACAAATTTCAAGTCTTTCCATACTCTCTGGGTTCCTCGCTCATTATACCCCTTGCTGTATTTCTTCTATTTAACCATATCAATATTTAAATCTATTGAGTGCAATATTTAAATGGTCTTTGACATTACATGGTAGGATCTCTACTTTTGGTGCAGGTTCACTCGAAATGGTAATTTTACCATGCCAACAGTTAATGCCCAGTGGTTTTCTGAAAGTCTCTCTTTCTTTGACGTCTGAATCCATGTGAGTTTATTCAGATAAGTGAGAGACTAGCAGTCTACAGCTATTCATCAGCTGGTCAGGTCAAAACAGCAAAGGAGTTCGACAGGGAGACTCCATGACTCCAACTATAGTACATTCAATGTGCTCATTCAATTTTCTCATTTAGCACAACTTTACATGTATGTGTTTACAACATCCAATAACATAATATATTAAAGCCTTTTACTAACAAACCAACAAAAACTACTGGGGCTTGTGTAGTGCCTTTATTGTATGATTATGCTTAAATATTTAAAAACTTTTGTTGCTTTAAATTGTTGTGACTTTCCTGTACTAATATTGTGCACTGTGAATTAAGCATGTTGTAATGCATTAGACTGCCAGTGCCCTTCATGACGAATGCATTTATTTTTCTTGTACTTTACATTTGCCTTCAAGGCTGTCACCTTAAGATTTTTTATTGTATTAGTGCCTTTGAACCGTTCTGTTTATGTTAGTTCTTGCATTACCCTCACATGCTCTCAACAATGCCTTTTGCTTCTAAAAATCTATAATCTGGAGTGGGGGCCACGATGGGTTCTTTTATGTCAAGACTTGTGTGATTCTGAAATGAAATTTTTGCTTATTGACTGCACCTTTTAACAATCTTTTATGAACCTTGTGTAACCAGTTGTCTGAATCCGTGAACAATACAGAGTCATGATGGCCTCATACTTCACAACCTCGTCTTTTGTAATTTCTCCAGATCACAATATCAATGCATTAGCGAACCCGTCCCAATTGTCAAGACCATCCTGAAAAAGACTTATTACGTCCTGAAGGTCGGTAGTGTGCACAGACATGATCGGTTTTATTCTGATTCAAGGTGATGTCACTTCGCCATTGTTACGTTTTATCAATGTCCCTCTTTTTGAGGTGAAGAAATACATGTAAATGCCTCCACAATTATAGGTAGCTGTTCAGTGCATACTTATCTTGTACCCCATAACAAAAAGAGAACCCAACTGTAGTATCTGCAGTATGTACCATTGTGGTCATATATTTGCATACAAGTAGACACCAAATTGTTATAGATGTGCCGTGTTAGTACAAACGGTTCTGCAGTCTGTGGCACTTCTCTGCCTCGGTTCAAATAATATTGTTGTGTGCATCAGAGTTTATAACCAAAACACCCACACCATCTCAATATGCACATAGGGAACATAGGGGACCATCATTTGATATTCAGGGTGGGGGGACTTGGAGTTTTTGAAATAACTAATTTCTTGCTCAGTGAAATAAGTATTGAAATAAGTTTTGGGCAGCTCTTAAATGAATAAAAATTTCTGCTTGGGATATTTCTTAAGAAGGTGTCGCTTGATTGAGGAATTAATATTTGGGGGGGAATTTACGCGCTTGAAATAAAAAGGAACTGCCGCTGTAACCGTGAAATAAATTATCTTCCTCCGTGTAAAACTCCAAGCCCCCACCCCCTTGATATTTAATGGTCGCCCCCTTGTTTGTGCAAAAAGGAATTGACACTGCACAATAGATATATGTACAGAACATTTTGTAACACCAGACATATCATTTCCTGTTTGTTTATTCCAAACACCAACAGCCAAAAGCCTGCAATATGCAATCTAATTGCCAGCCAAAGACTTCCTTTACACAGGATTTGTGACTTCCAATGCATTAGTAATGAAGCTGACATTGCATCATGCATATGAAATAACAGCAAGCCAGACAGATATGAACTGTTATGATACAACCCTAGCAGTGAAATATGACGTCTGTTCTCTTCACAAATATGTCTAGACAAACTTAACATTATGCAAGAAATCAGTTAAAAAAGAAATTCCAGTGCCATATTACTACTGTATATGAATTGTCAATTTGTTATGTTTGCAGTCATATGATTGATAATTTTACACCACCACTTTTTTGCAATGTGTCCAATATTATAAAATGAAGAAAATATTATAAAAGTGTTGTCGAGGTCAATTTCAATTTTTTCTGTTATAGAACTTCTTTGTTTTTTGCATGTTAAACACACAAGTGACCCATTTCTGGATCTTTATACAAATACACCTTTTTTCATTTTACAGTCAATGAATGACGAGTACTTACATTCTGCTGCAATCAGACATCAACGACCCCACAGCAAGTCCTATCAAATACATTGAGATGAGGTGTAAATTTGTCATTGGGCAACTTGTAACCTCATTGAAGAGTGGTGTAACACATCAAGTGACTTGCCATCATAGCATTGCCAGTACAGGCTATGACCTCACAAATTGCTTATAAGTCATAGATGTTAACGTGGCATGGATCTGACCTCACAAGTTGCGTTTCAGTCCAATTCTGTAAGCGCTTAACATTCATCTATAGGTAAACACAATTTTCACATATCAAAATATAAAAGGTCAAGTTGAGCCGAAAAATCTGGTTCCTACCCCGCCCGCAGCTTTATTTATACGCTTCTGTTTTTTATCTTTATTGGATAGCAACTCTGACAAAAGGCATCTTAAGGAAAAATATCAATGAACATACACCATAATACTGAGTCTGTTCGAAAAGAGTTTGGGGCCATGCACCTGTTC
Organism: Platynereis dumerilii; assembly: GCA_026936325.1. Classification (NCBI taxonomy): domain Eukaryota; kingdom Metazoa; phylum Annelida; class Polychaeta; order Phyllodocida; family Nereididae; genus Platynereis; species Platynereis dumerilii. The sequence continues at coordinate 13,017,766 of JAPTHN010000016.1, read as the reverse complement.
TTTCATATCCCTTACATGTATGTTTTGGTTCTTGTTGTTTCAAGCTTATCTCGGTTCTCTTCATTGCCTTTACCGTTCACAGTATACTTTGACGGTTGATATGATGCCAGATTTGTCCACATTCAAGTGCACTGGACAAGACTGGCATTAGAACTTGTTATGAATCATCATGTAATTGATACCTACAGTAGATACACCAGAGAGCAAGGCTTAGTCGTTTATTTGACAACTGATCCCAATAAGTGCTCAAGGGGATGCAGGGGGAAGAGTTTACCAGCTTCCAGACTTGTATGTCCCTCTTTTGCCTGGTGTTGTGCTCCTCAGGGTGGGTTCCAAGTTCATTAAATATTGAAGCTGGTGTGTCAGTTGCAAGGCAGCTACGCTAACCATGATCTTTATCTTTTCTTGTTAATTTTGTGTTTCAAGTTAGTTATTATCGTTTTCATAGCTATGTGTTTTTTTGAAAACTTCGTTTTGCAGTTAAACCGTGATATCATCGGGTATCTGTCAATGTGATTGGTCTAATCTTCAATCTGTGACATATCAGTTCAGAGTTTGACATCACAGTTAATGACAAAGGAATTTAAAACTGTCAGGCAATGTTACTATTTGTTTACAACCACAACAAACAACGCATGTCTAAGCTGAGTGTTGCACCTCATAATTGTTTTCCAAACAAAAAGTCTTACTGTTTTTCACAGGACACCAGTTATCACAATTTCAAACAACATTTTTTGTCAGTAATTGCAACTCTCCTTTGAGGCTAAGTAGTCTGTTTGGTTCGGTTACAGTGCATAGTGAAACATACATCATCCATGTGTCACTGTACTTTGTCAGTTTGCTGAAATCTGTGCTTGTAATAAACAAAATTATTCAATTAATATCTGACATCACAGTTTTGGAATGAAGCAAATTGCAAACTTGAAAATTACGTAGCTATGAAAACAATAATAACTACACACGGTATACTTCGGTATAGTATATTTTCAACTTTTTGGCAATTTTCCATTCAGTACCTTGTGACCTCATTAATACTCAGTGGTTGACTCGTTTTGAGTGCATTGAAAGTATACAATTCAATCTCACAAATTGCTTATGAGTCAGAGAGAATGACATGGCATTGATATTGGATAAGCAAATGACCTCAAAAGGAACATGTCAGTGAAATTCTGTAAGTACTTGTCATTTGTCAGAGCTCTATAACTTTCTTTTTTATCAAATCAATTCTTTCAGACCACACTTTCATTATGCATGTATTGCTAAACAGCTTTGATAGCTCGTCATGGTCTCTGAGGAGTTACTGTATCAGGTTTTCCATGATGAATTTAGCTAGTTAATTGGAAGTCCCGATAGTGTTCAACATTTATAGTCTTGTGTGTGTTACATAAAGACTAGTAGAGACTAGAGGTCTACAGCCATTTGTCTATTGGTCAAATCTAAACAGCAGAGTGCGACAGGGAGACACCATGTTTCTAGTTGTACATTGGAAAGTGCTTCTTTTCATGAGCTTACAAGTAACTACTCGTTTAATGCTCTGATTCATTATTCTCATTTAGCAGAATTGTGCTTGTTCTGACAACTTTCAATCGAGTCATTGAACAAAAACCACCAGTACTCACGTCATCAAGTTATTATATTAGTTGTCATGTACTGTAGAGCTTTTCGTCAAACTGTCAGTACAGTTATTGTACATTGCACATCATCATTTTTTGGCACTTATAAAGATATTAGTAATGCAGTTCGATATTTGCACTTGTGATCATCAAAGTTGCCACATTTTTCATGAGCTGGTAACTCATTCCACAAAAGCTAATACTTCCTCAAATCCATAACAAGGAGTAGCGGCCACAATGATTTCTTTGATGTCGACTATTTCATACTGGGATCTCAAAAGAAGCAAGCTAGGGGCGACTCCATCGAATGATTGATTGGGCAAGGAGGGATGAGAAGGTGTCCACCAGATTTGTTGTAAAACCTGTAGTTCACAATTCCTTGATCATTTGGCCTGTGTCCATAGGTTATTCCAGATTTTGAAGGGATGAATTGTTGCATTTACAAGTTATTTAGGAGATGAAAGTATCTGGATGTCTGTAACACGCTTGAATAGACTCCCATAATTTAAGAGCATTTCAAACTTGCAAATGCAAGTGAGATTATTTTTAACAAAGTGATTTAAGATATTATAGGTGTAGATACATGTGTGGATTGTGTGGTCTAATAACTCAGAATCCTGTAAACTGTTTTAATATGCTTTGCCTGATTAGTCATATTGCATATCTTATGGCATACTCATAATTGTTGTCAATGTAATGCATTTACAAGTGGATAGAATTATTTCAATTGATACTTGTAGACACATGTATGTTATCATCATTGTTTTGTTGCATGTGATTACAATATTACCGCAGTTACAATTTGAATGGGAGGAACCAAGTCCATTTTAAATAGCCCTTGCTAATTTGATAATCATCATTTACCGGTCCATTCCCTGGATGTCTGACAGATTTACATGGACAAATCACAAATCTGATTATATTTGATATAAGAAATGCACCTTGACAATTATTTTGGTGTTTGTTACATTGCTGAATTTTGTGATATTGGATTCTTTGCTGTTTTTGAAATGATCTTGTTGTCATGTTGTTAAATATAATCACAAAATGTTTCAAATCGGTGTCATGTACGCATGTTTTGGCATCATGCTTATATTAAGAGGATACAGACATAGAATTTTGCTTGTGTAAGGACTGTTGAAAAAGCAACCAGCCTTTATGTTGTTTTGAAAGTGTTCTTGGAATATGCTAGCTTTATGGAGGATCTGCAGGCACATGTATTATTGTCACGTTTTTTACAACAAGTGTAGATCTATGCTTCTTGACGACAGATAGTTAATGATCGATAAATCAGACTCTCATACTTAAAAGTTTTTTATTAACACTGAACAAAAGTGTTTGAAATATTGCTCAGTACACAATCTGCTCAGCACGAAATTTGATCAGTTTCATAATAAGTTAATTTTTAGCTTCCTTTAAGGTTTTGATTGAAAGGTCATTTAGCCGCCATTAAGGTGCCCCTAAGCTAAAGCTGGTACCAAATATGGTTCAGACCAGGCCATTCGAAAACACATACATAGGAGAAAAAAAAGATGCGAAAGATATTAAAGGCACCTTTTGTGATTTTCTGCGGGTCACAGTATCAATGCACCAGCAGACCTGTCCCAAATGTCAAGACCATCCTGACAAAGATTTATTTTGTCCTGAAGGTTGATAGTGTGCAGTGACATCATCAGTCTTACTCTAACTCAAGGTGATGTCACTTGGCCATTGTTACCTTTTGTCGGTGTTGATGTAGTTAAGGTGAAATATTGTCCGTGCCTGTGGGTATAGCTTGGCCATCGTCAGGCATTGTACAACCTAGAACCATAAAATATCGGAAGCTGAATAAAATAAAAATACAAATAAAGCATTGCTGATTTAATTTTTTGACTTTTATTCATATTTTATGCCCTTGTTGAATGTATGATGAGGTCACCCTGACATTCACTTTTCTATGGACGTGTGTCTGACTGGATTATGAATTGTCTGAATTATTCACTGATTACGATGGACCCTTTGATATTCATAATTGATAGCACCTGTTTAATGCATAACCTGAATATGTGTTCTTTTACTTATAATTACAGCAGATAATAAACCAGCAGTTTCCGTACAGTACATATAAGCAACAGTTACTGCATAGCCTCATTAGATTTGCATTGTTTAATAAGAGAACCAATCTGAATCAAGTGAGAAAATGAACGTAGCTTGTTTAAATTGCAGTATTGAACTCTAAAAGTAGACATTAAGAAGTGGTCGAAAGACAGAATTTTTTAATGTTGAAAATGCACTGTCGGGACAATATATAGTTGGGAAAGCCAGGTTTTGTACAATCTGGCATCACAACAATAGCACATAGAATATGAGATATACATATAATAAATTTATTGTACATTTTTCTATAATGAGATATGCAAGCATCATTTTTGGACTTCCGTTCAGAGAATTTTAGCTGTCATTCTGCATTGTTGAATAATTCAGCCAGGCCAGCTTTTGTCAGAGAATTTGCATGGACAGTAACTGTTGTATGGGGGAACAATTGTATGGCATAAACAATTCAACATTGTGTTCTATGTTGTGCATAAAAAATTTTTATTCTTATTGCTGGTTCAGAAAAGTCACATTTCATACCTGGCGAAGTTGGCTGTTATTGCGTTTGTCAAATTGACATATAGTGAACTTTACTATAATAGATTTATAGAATAATCCTAAGAGGTTACAATCAAGTCATAAAAAAGTATAGGCCTGTTTGCCACAGCCTACAGATTTTTGAGGCAATGCATCAGCCTAATGCAGACAGGATGCAATTTGCAGGAGGAGACACCTGGTTGCCAGATCGTGGGTACTAAAATGCAGATTAGGCCGAATTTGTGGAATGGACCGAATTTGCTGATTTTGAAAACCACATCATATTTTAAAATTCGAAACTTGCCTTACATATTATTGTAACATGATACAAGGAAGTAAAGAATGTTAAATATCAAAACCGATGTCGTGTTGCATAAAGACAGTATAAAGTTTGACCATTAAATTCACAGAATACATTGAAAATTTAACATGGATTGGTGGACCAGTGGTGCTTTTATATGTTCAGTTTTATTCTGAGCGGAGGCTACAGGGTATTTGGTTGGATGACTTGATTGATTTGGCCTGGTGAGAAGGGTTTTATTAGGAGGGTGACGCCCAACCTAGTTATGGTGGCGACAACAAGATCAGCTAGGCCATGTCTATTCAATTCACAAAGCCATGGGGTTCTAGATCTGAGGAGAAGAATAACTGGTCTTTACAGGTCCTAACTCTTGAATCAGATGGGATTGACAATGTTCTTTGATCCAATACTGTCTTTAGGGGGAAACGATTCAAGAGGGGAGGCTGGAAGTTTTTTTTTAAATAAATAATTTCTTGCTCAGTTTTGTTGAAATAAACAAAATCTTTTTTGGCAGTCTTGAAAAAAATTAATCTGCAAGGGGTATTTCTAAATAAGGCGTACTTGATTTCAGGATGATTATTCGGGGACTTCGCGCACTTGATAAATAAATACTTCCGCCTTCACCTTGAAATAAATAACTCCCCGCAAAGGAAAACTCTAAACCCCCCTCCCTGAAAATAAATGGTCTGCCCCTGAGCTGTTGATGCCTGTTCATCAAACAATTGAAGTGGTCTTTGGTGAAGTCATTTGATGTCATGAATGTTGGTTGCAATAATCTTTAGAAGAAGATTCGGAAAAATAGGCTACTCTGTGTTGATTTATCCATATTTTTCTTAGTTTTCTTGCCACTGCTAGGATATTCCACAATACCAACACACAGACATTTATCATCTTACGCCGGTTTTCTTTTGCTGAATTCATGAAGAATTCTTGGTTGTTCATTACTTGCCTGCTTGACCAGAGTTTTCTTCAGCCCGCTTTTTTGGCCATGAAAAATATGATATTCATAAGCTCACACTGGACTTCCACAATCAGGCAGCGACACACCTTCGGATTATCGACTTTATATGAAATTTTGGTAACAATAAATGATCGATGAGCTGTTCTGTGTGAGGCAAGAATGCCTGACAAAGTCTCGTGACTGAAAGGCTCTCCCAACAATTCATACATTTTTGGCATTGGTTGGATGAACTTCCTATTTGACTAAGCCGAGTTCTGCCTCTCAAAAACATGTAAGTAATCTTTTAGACATATCTAAACAAGTGTACGAAACAACACATAACAGTAATTTTCAAGACTCTTAATTCTTCACACCTACAGTACAACCCAAAATAAAGTATGATTACCCAAGCAGGAAGGAAGAATCAGCCACTACTTTACCCTTTCACACCTTTTGACTACCTCTGAATCACTTCCTACTTTTACCTACTTGAAACTACCTTTTAAATTTACATTAAAATCATATTTAAACAACACCAATTTAAACTCAATCACCCCCATTGTGTTTGATTTACTTGATATTTTACACATCTGCTAATTGCAATTACATTGGTAGCTGTCTAAATAGAGTTCTTAATGTGGGCTAAGGTTGTTGTAAGGAGTCAAAGGGAGTTGTGAGCAGATTTGGGGTGGAGAGGAGAAAAGAGGGCAAAATAGGTAAACAGAGACCTTCTGACAGAAAATTGTCTTACTTTATTTTGGGTTGTGCTGTATTCACACCTACACGTTCTATCTATAGAATAATGGACTCAAAACACAGATGAGATGGATGATCTGACTACAGTGTATCATTCGATACATTTTTTTTTGTGATTGCAGCTCAAATATTTAATTTACAGAAAGCTAATCTTTCATGTTTTATCAAATATCAACCATTTATATGGCTTCTCGACATAAGTCTGTTTCCCAAAGATTCAAACATGCATATATGTTTTTGTTAGGTGTCATGAGTAGAGCTTTTGGAGGGCTCAGCGCAGCATCAATTGAAAGGGTTGAATCCTTTCAGCAAAACCTGTCAGCATTATTGATGTGACGTCAAAGAGCCATTAGACACCTTCTCTGTACTCCTTTCAAATCTTTGCTTAATGTCTCTACCTGCTTGTTTTCATTGTTGCAGGGAACCTGTTAAGATGGACATATTTTATTTCTCTGTTAAATAGACCTTTTTGCTAACTAAAATTCAAATCGGAACTGTTTTTTATGTCGAATCTCACATCTTGCACGTAATTCAAAATCCATGACAAATACATGATATTGTGCCAAAATTTCCTTTATGAAGATTGATTTCCATTATACACTCCGTGTGTGTCCATGTTGTAAAACCAGCTGGATATATCACTTTTGCATTAACTGTTTAAATGAAAAATGTATCATTCCAATTGTAAAAACAATGATTTTCTACAGTAAAACGACATCATTACGATTGACGTTGTGAGTCACAGGTGTTTTTACGGTGTACACTGTACAGTGTATCAGTATTGACAATAACACAAGCAGTGTAACCAGAGTCAAACTCAGAGGTTTTCAATATTTTAAAACAATTATTCCACTGATGAAAAGTGGCAGTTAAACAGCTGAAATTGCTGATGCTTTTCATTTTAAAGACTGTTTTTGAGAAACCTAGCCATATATTCCCCTCCCTTCCACACGACATCTCATATTGTATTGTTTGTCATTTGCCTGCACAGAAGCACTGAATGTAATAAGGTACATCTGCTCAGTTTCAACCTTCAAGTAACGCAATTTTCTGTAAAATATAAGTCGCTGAGCATACAGTATACCACAAATTTAATTTACACGTAACTTAGTGTTGGTGACAATATGACACTTTGTCCCTTCTCCATTGTTTCAGTATCTTATTAGTCCATATGTGTAATATACAGTACAATTCAAATAAAGTATGATTACCCCAGCACTCCCAAATCACTTCCTACCTTTACCTATTTATTATAGGTGTAGAGACAGGTGTGGTCTAATATCTCAGAGACCTGTAAACTGTTTGATTAATATGCTTTGCCTGGTTATTCATATTGCATATCTTATGGCATACTCAATAGTTGTCACAGTTGTTATGCATAAACAAACATACATTTGATTGTCATGGTGTCTATCACTTTGTGATGTACCTGTAAGCTAGTTAGTGTTTACAAGTGGATAACATTATTTCAGTTGGTACTTGTTGATACATGTTATCAAGATTGTTTTGTCGCATGTGATTACAATATTACCTGGTAACATTTTTAATGGGAGGGGCCGAGCCCCTTGGCTATAGCCCTTGCTGATTTGATAATCATCATTAGCCGGTCAATTCCCTTGATGTATGACAGACTTATAGGTATGGAAAAATCACAAATCTGATTATATTTGATATAATAAATAAATACCTTGACAATTATTTTGGTGTTTGTTACATTGCTGAATATTGTGATGTACAATCTATGCTGTTTGAAAATGATCTTGGTTTCATGTTGCTAAATATAATCTTAAAATGTTGCGAATCGGTGTCATGCAATCATGTTATTGACATCATGGATATTAAGAGGACAATGACATATATTTTAACTTGAGTTAGAACTGTTGAAAAGCAACCAGCCTTTATGTTGTTTTGAAAGTGTTCTTGGAATATGCAAGCTCTATGCAGGATCTGCAGTTACATGTATTATTGTCACATTTTTCACAACAACGGTAGATGCTTCTTAACGACAGATGGTTAATGATCAATTAAACAGCTTCAGACTCTCATACTTAAAAGTTTTTTATCTGCACTGAACAAAACTGTTTGAAATATTGCTCAGTACACAATTTGATCAATTTCACAAGTGTAGTTTTAACCTCCTTTAAGGTTTTGATTAAAACAAATAGTCACTGTGAAGTTGCATCTAGGCAAAAGCTGTTACCAAATATGGTTCTGACCAGGCCATTTCAAAACACATGCACAGGAAGAAAAAAAAGATGCAAAAGATATTAAAGGCAACCTTCGTGATCTTCTTTGGGTCACAGTATCAATGCACTAGCAGACCTGTCCCAAATGTCAAGACCATCCTGACAAAGATATATTTTGTCCTGAAGGTTAATAGTGTGCAGTGACATCATCAGTCTTACTCTAACTCAAGGTGATGTCACTTGGCCATTGTTACCTTTTGTCGGTGTTGCCGTAGTTAAGGTGAAATATTGTCCGTGCCTGCAGGTATTAGCTCGGCCATCGACAGGCATTATATGTACTAGAACCATAAAACATAGGAAGCTGAACAAAGTAATAAATACGAATGAAGCATTGCTGATTTCATTTTTGACTTTAATTCATATTTTATGCCCTTGTAGAATGTATGATAAGGTCACCCTGACATTCACTTTGCTATGGACGTGTGTTTTTACTGGATCATTAAGTTTCTAAATTATTCACTGATTATAATGGACCTTTTGATATTCATAATTGAGAGCACCTGTTTAATGCATAACCTGAATATGTATACTTTTACTTATAATTACAGCAGATAATTACTGCAGTTTCCATACAGTAGGCTACATATAGGCAACAGTTACTACATGTATAGCCTCATCAGATTGGCATGGTTTAATTTTAAAAAGAACCAATCACAATCAAGTAAACAAATAAACGAAGCTTACTGAAATTGCAGCAATGAACTCTAAAAGTAGACATTTAGAAGTAGTCGAAAGATAGATTTTTTTTAATGTTGAAAATGCGCTAGTGTTAATGCACTGTCAGGACAATATAGAGTTGGGAAAGCCAGGTTTTGTACAATATTTTACCACAACAATAGCACATAGAATATGAGTATATATATAATACATTTGTTGTAAATTTTTCTATAATGAGATATGCAAGCATCATTTTTGGACTTCTGGTCGGAGAATTATAGCTGTCACTTGCACAGAAAGTGCCACAAGTCATTCTGCATTGTTGAATAATCTCAGCCAGGCCAGCTTTTGTCAGAGAATTTGCATGGACAGTTGTATGGAGCAACAATTGTATGGCATAAACAATTCAACATAGTGTTCTACATGTATATTGTGCATAAAAACTATTATTCTTATTGCTGGTTCAGAAAAGTCACATTTCATACCTGGCCAGTTGGCGGTTATTGCGTTTGTTAAACTGACATAAGGTGAGCTTTACTTCAATAGATGTATAGAAAAGTCCTAAGAGGTTACAATCAAGTCATAACTGACTATAAGCCGGTTTGCCACAGTTTTTTGAGGCGATGTATCAGACAAGACGCCGATTTTGAGAACCGCATTTTGAAAAAATTGCTCTACATATTATTGTTACATAATATATAGAGCAAGTAAACAAATGAAAACCTATATGTTGTTGTGTAAAGATAGTACCAATTTTGATTATTCATTTCACCGAACACAGCCGACAACATATATTGAAAATTTAACATAGATTGGTGAACCAGCAGTGCTTTGATGCGTTCAGATTTATTCTGAGTGGAGGCCAGGGGGTATTTGGTTGGATGACTTGATTGATTTGGCCTGGTGAGAAGGGTGTTATCTGAAGAATGTCTCAGCCCAGTTATGGTTCTGGTGGCGACAGCAAAATCACCTATGACATGTCTATTCAATTCACAAAGCCATGGGGTTCTAAATCTGAGGAGATGAATAAGAGGTCTTTACAAGTCCTTACTCTTAAATCAGATGGGATTGACAAAGTTCTTTGATCCAATTCTGTCTTTCGGGAGAAACAATTCAACGAACGGGGGGGGGGGCATGGAGCTTTTTTGATAAATAATTTCTTGCTCAGTTTTGTTGAAATAAACAGAATCGATTTTGCAGTCTTAAAAAAAAAATGTCTGCAAGGGATATTTCTTAATAAGGCGTTGCTTGATTTCAGGATGATTATTCTGGGACTTCGCCCACTTGATAAATAAATACTGCCACCGTCACTGTGAAATAAATAATTTCTCGTAAAGGAAAACTCCAAACCTCCCTCCTTGAAAAATAAATGGTCTGCCCCTGAGCTTTTTATGACTGATCATCAATCAATTGAAGTGGTCTTTGGTGAAGGCATTTGGTGTCATGAATGTTGGTTGCAATAATCTTTAGAAGAAGATTCGGAAAAATAGGCTACTCTGTGTTGATTTTTCCATATGTTTTCTTTGTTTTTTGCCACAGCTACAATATTCCACAGTACAAGCACACAGACATTTATCATCTAACACCGGTTGTCTTTTGCTGATATCATGAAGAATTCTCTGTTGTACATTACTTGCCTGCTTGACCAGAGTTTTCTACTCTGCTTTTTTTGGCCATGAGAAAAATGATAATATTATTCATAAGCTCACATTGGACTTCCACAATCAGGCAGCGACACACCTTCGGATTATCGACTTTATATGAAACTTAGTAACAATAAATGATCGATGAGCTATTCTGTGTGAGGCAAGAATGCCTGACAAAGTCTCATGACTGAAAGGCTCTCAAAACGATTCATACATTTTTGGCATTAGTTGGAAGGACTTCCGATTTGACTAAGCCGAGTTCTGCCTCTCAAAAATGTAATACTTTAGCCATATCCAAAGAAGTGTACATAAATACATGTACGGTGTACCAGTAATTTTCAAGACTTAAATGTATAATTATTCATACCTACACTTCCTATACATAGAATAATGACTCAAAACACAGGTGTGATGTATGATTTGACCAAAGTGTATCATTCATTCAATGTTTTTTTTGGATTACAGCTCAGACATTTAATATGCAGAAAGATAATATTTCATTGCTTCTAGACATAAATCTGTTTCCCGAAGACTCAAACATGCATATATGTTTTTGTTAGGTGTCATGAATGGAGCTTGAGGAGGGCTCAGCACAGCATCAATTGAAAAGGGTTGTCTCCTTTCAGCAAAACCTGTCAGCATTAGTGATGTGACGTCAAAGAGCCATTAGACACTTTCTCTGAACTCCTTTCAAATCTTCGCGTAACGTCTCTACCTGTCTTTTTTATTTTTACAGGGAACGCGTGAAGATTGACATATCTTATTACTCTATTAAATAGACCATTTTCTAACTAAAATTCAGCTCGGAACTGTTTAAAATGTCGAATCTCACGCCTTGCACGTAATTCAAAATCCATGAGAAATACATGATATTGTGCCAAAATTTTCTTTATGAAGATTGATTTCCATAATGCAATCCATGTGTGTCGATATTGTAAAACCAGCTGGATATATCACTTTTACAGTAACTGTTTAAAAATTTAAATGAAAAAAGTATCATTCCAATTGTAAAAACGATGATTTTCTACAGTAAAACGACATCATTACGATTGATGTTGTGAGTCACAGGTGTTTTTATGGTGACAATGTATCAGTATTTACAATAACAGAAGCAGAGTAACCAGAGTCACACTCAGAGGTTCTCAATATTTTAAAACAATTATTCCACTGATGAAAGGTGGCAGTAAGACAGCTGAATTTGCTAATGCTGTTCAGTTTAAAAAAATGTTTTTGACAAACCTAGCCATCTATTCCCCTCCCTTCCATACGGCATCTCGTATTATATTGTTTGTCATTTGCATACACAGAAGCACTGAATGCAATAAGGTACATCTGCTCAGTTTCAACTTTCAAGTGGAGCAATTTTCTATAAAATATAAGTCGCTGAGCATACAGTATTGTACAAATTTAATTTACACGTGACTTAGTGTTCGTGACAATATGACACTTTGTCTCTTCTCCATTGTTTCAGTATCTTATTAGTCCATATGTGTAATATACAGTACAATTCAAATAAAGTATGATTACCCCAGCACTCCCAAATCACTTCCTACCTTCACCTATTTATTATAGGTGTAGATACAGGTGTGTTCTAATAACTCAGAGACCTGTAAACTGTTTGATTAATATCTTTTGCCTGGTTATTTATATTGCATATCTTATGGCATTCTCTAATAGTTGTCACTGTTGTTACGCATAAACAAACTTACATTTGATTGCCATGGTGACTATCACGTTGTGATGTACCTGTAGGCCATTTAGCGTTTACAAGTGGATAACATTATGTCAGTTGGTACTTATTGACACATGTTATCAAGATTGTTTTGTCGCATGTGATTACAATATTACCGCAGTTACAATTTGAATGGGAGGAGTCGAGCCCCTTGGCTATAGCCCTTGCTGATTTGATAATCATCATTTACCGGTCAATTCCTTTTATGTCTGACAGATTTATAGGTATGGACAAATCACAAATCTGATCATATTTGATATAAAAATAAATACCTTGAAAATTATTTTGGTGTTTGTTACATTGCTGAATATTGTGATATACAATTCTAAACTGTTTTTAAATGATCTTGATTTCATGTTGCTAAATATAATCACAAAATGTTGCGAATCAGTGTCATGTATTCATGTTTCTGACATCATGCATATTAAAAGGATAATGACATATATTTTTGCTTGCCAGCCTTTATGTCGTTTTGAAAGTGTTCTTGGAACATGCAAGCTCTGTGGAGGATCTGCAGTTACATGTTTTATTGTAACGTTAATTTTCAACCTCCTTTAAGGTTTTGATTCAAAGGTCAAATAGCCGCCATGAAGTTGCCCCTGAACAAAAGCTGCTACCAAAAATGGTTCTGACCTGATCTTTTCAAAACACATACAGAGGAAAAAAAGACACGAAAGATATTAATGGCAACCTTGTGATATTCTGCGGGTCACAGTATCCATGGACTAGCAGACATGTCCCAAATGTCAAGACCATCCTGACAAAGATTTATTTTGTCCTGAAGGTTGATAGTGTGCAGTGACATCATCAGTCTTACTCTAACTCAAGGTGATGTCACTTGGTCATTGTTACCTTTTGTCGGTGTTGCCGTAGTTAAGGTGAAATATTGTCCGTGCCTGTGGGTATTAGCTCGGCCATTGACAGGCATTGTACAACCTAGAACCATAAAACATAGGAAGCTGAACAAAGTAATAATACAAATAAAGCAATGCTGATATAAGTTTTGACTTTTATTCATATTTTATGCCCTTGTTGAATGTATGATGAAGTCACCCTGACATTCACTCTGCTATGGACGTGTGTCTGACTGGATCATGAATTGTCTGAATTATTCACTGATTACGATGGACCCTTTGATATTCATAATTGATAGCACCTGTATAATGCATAATGCATACTCTGAATATTTACTTTTACATATAATTACAGCAGATAATTACAGCAGTTTCCATACAGTGTATGAAAGCAACAGTTTTGACATAGCCTCATTAGATTGGTGTTGTTTAATTAGAGAACCAATCTAAATCAAGTGAACAAATGAACGTAGCTTGTTGAAATTGCAGTATTGAACTCTAAAAGTAGACATTAAGTGGTCGAAAGACATAATTTTTTAATATTGAAAATGCACTGGTGGTAATACACTGTCAGGACAATATATAGTTGGGAAAGCCAGGTTTTGTGCAATCTGGCATCACAACAATAGCACATATATAGAATATGAAATACATATATATATATGATAATTCTATGGTACATCTTTCTATAATGGATATGCAAGCATCATTTTTGGACTTCCGTTCAGAGAATTTTAGCTGTCATTTGCACAGAAAGTGCCACAAGTCATTCTGCATTGTTGAATAATTCAGCCAGGCCAGCTTTTGTCACAGAATTTGCATGGACAGTTGTATGGGGGAACAATTTTATGGCATAAACAATTCAACATTGAGTTCTACGTTGTGCATAAAAAAAATACCTGGCCAAGTTGGCTGTTATTGCGTTTGTCAAATTGACATAAAGTGAGCGTTACTATAATAGATTAATAGAAAAGTCCTAAGAGGTTACAATCAAGTCATAAAAGAGTGTAGGCCTGTTTGCCGCAGCCTACAGATTTTTGAGGCAATGCATCAGCCTAATGCAGACAGGATGCATTTGCAGGAGGAGACACATGGTTGCCGGATCGTGGGTACTAAAATGCAGATAAGGCCGAATTTGTGGAATGGACGGGATTTGCGGATTTTGAAAACCGCATATTTTAAAATTTGAAACGTGTCTTACATACTGTTGTTGCATAATACAAGGAAGTAAAGCATGTTAAAAAACAAAACCTATGTCTCATTGCATAAAGATAGTATAGACTTTTATTATTAAAGTCATAGAGTGCATTTAAAATTTAACATGAATTAGTAGGCCCTACACTGTATTTTAATGTATTCAGTTTATTCTGAGCGGAGGCCACTGGGTATTTGGTTGGATGACTTGATTGATTTGGCCTGCTAAGAAGGGTGTTATCAGAAGGATGTCTCAGCCCAGTTATGGTTCTGGTGGCGATCGGAAAATCACCGAGGCCATATCTATTCAATTGGCAAGCCATGGGGTTCTAGATCTGAGGAGAGGAATCATTGGTCTTTGAAGGTCCTTACTCTTGAATCAGATGCCTGGGATAGACAACTTTTATCCAATGCTGTCTTAAGGGGGAGGGGATTTAATATTAGGGTGTTAATTTGAAGTCCCTATAGTTTTCAACGTTCGTTGTCCTTGTTTGAATTACATAAAGACAAATAGAGACTATAAGTCTACAGCTATTAGTCTATAGGTCAGGTCAAAATAGCGAAGCAGTGCGACATGTTTCCTTTTATACATTAGAAAATGTTTCTTTTCATGAGCTTACAAGTAACTGCCCATTCAATGCACTCATTCATTATTCTCATTTAGCAGTTGTACTTATTCAACTTCCAGTCGAGTCATTGAATAAAAAAACTTAGAAACAAAAACCATCTGTACTCACATCATCGAGTTATTATATTAGTTGTCATAGAGCTTTTCATCAATTAGTCAGTACAATTATTGTTCATGGCACATCAACGTTTTTTGGCACCAATACTGTAAAGATACACAGTTCGATATTTGCACTTGTGATCAAAGTTGCCACATCTTTCATGCGCTGGTAACTCATTCCACAAAAGCTAATGCTACCTCAAATCCATAACGAGGAATGGTGGCCACAATGATTTCTTTGATGTCGACTATTTCATACTGGGATCTGAAAAGAAGCAAGCTAGAGGCGACTCCATCGAATGATTGATTGGTCAAGGAGGGATGGGAAGGTGTCCACCGGATTTGTTATAAAACCTGTAGTTCACGATTTTGATGGCAAATCCTTGATCATTTGGCCTGTGTCCATTCAATTTGAGGAGCCACCTGTAGGTTATTCCAGATTTTGCTGTAAGATATATCCACAGTACAAACACACAGACATTCATCATCTAACGCCAGTTTTCTTTTGCTGTTATCATGAAGAGTTCTCGGTTGTACATTACTTGCCTGCTTGACCAGAGTTTTCTTCAGCCTGCTTTTTTTGGCCATGAAAAATATGATATTCATAAACTCACACTGGACTTCCACAATCAGGCTGCGACACACCTTCGGATTATCGACTTTAGAAACTTTAGTAACAATAAATGATCGATGAGCTATTCTGTGTGAGGCAAGAATGCCTGACAAAGTCTCGTGACTGAAAGGCTCTTCCAATGATTCATATATTTTTGACATTAGTTGAAAGAACTTCCTATTTGACTAAGGCAAGTTCTGCCTCTCAAAAAAATGCAACGGGTAAGTAATATTTTAGTCATATCAGAACAAGTGTACATAACAACGCATATAAATAATTTTCAAGACTTCACATCTGTTCTATCTATAGCATAATGAACTCACATCACAGATGAGATGTATGATCTGACCAAAGTGTATCATTTGATATGTTTGTTTTTTGTGATTACAGATCAAATATTTAATATATATATATACAGAAAGCTAGTATAGAAGAAGATTCGGAAAAAGAAAGCTAATCTTTCAGGTTTTATAAAATAACCCCCATATATATGACTTCTAGACATAAGTCTGCTTCCCGATGACTCAAACATTCATATATATGTTTTTGTTAGGTGTCATGAGTAGAGCTGTTGGAGGACTCAGCGCAGCATCAATTGAAAGGGTTGTATCCTTTCAGCAAAACCTGTCAGCATTAGTGATGTGACGTCAAAGAGCCATTAGACACCTTCTCTATACTCCTTTCAAATCTTTGCCTAATGTCTCTACCTGTTTGTTTTGATTTTAGCAGGGTGCCTGTTAAGATTGACATATTTTATTTCTCTATCAACTAAATTCAGCATGGAACTGTTTTTAAAGTCGAACCTCAAGTAAGTCAAAATCCATGAGAAATACATGTAACATGATATTGTGCCAAAATTTTCTTTATGAAAATTGATTTCAATAATACAATCTGTTTGAGTCCATGTTGTAAAACACTGATTTAAATGTATCATTCCAATTGTAAAAACAAAGATATTCTGCAGTAAAATGACATGATAACAATGTATCAGTATTGACAATAACACAAGAAGTGTAACCAGAGTCACACTCAGAGGTTCTCAATATCTTGAAACAAAATATTCCACAGATGAAAAGTGGCAGTTAGACGATTGAATTACCTGATGTTGACCTGTTCAGTTTTAACAATGAAATATGTTTTTGATAGACCTAGCCATCTATTCCCTTCCCTCCTCACTAAGTATATATCTCTTATTGTATTGTCTGTCATTTGCATGCACATGTACTGAATGCAATAAGGTACAGAGCTTCAGCTTTCAAGTGATGCAATTTTCTATCAAATGTATGTCGCTGAACATACAGTATTCCGCAAATTTAATTTACACGTGACTAAGTGTTCTTGGCAATATGACATTTCATCTCTTCACCTTTTCAATACCCTATTAGTCCTCATATGTTATATACTGTGACTGCCTCTCAAGGCTGACTGCATAGCATGCTGTGACTATATATCCTCTCAGCCTACATAATCTCTATGAGAATGTATTTTTGGCTAGTCCTTATAGATAGATATTTATTTTTCACCCAAGCTTGTACATACAACAACTTATATACACATAAAACATCCACAGTGTTATCAGTACAATATGCTTTGGTGAGGGGTTGCACAAGAGTTATTGAAACTATATTTAATTGTGCATCCCCAACAGTTACTTATACAGGTACCAGAATCATTGCAAACATTTATCATGACATTCTGAAAGAATTTGTGATGCCATGGCTTCAGACAAGAAATTCTTTTGTTGGCAATATCATCTTCCAACAAGGTGGGGCACCTGTTCGTATTGCATGGAAGACTCAGGAGTGCCTCAGAACAAACGCGGTGAACAACGTAGAGTGCCACCCCTTGTCTCCTGAGCTGGACCCAGTGAATTACTTGCAATAGGCAACTTTGAAGACAGAATCCAGCTGGTTATCCCAACCCTCGCAGTAACGTTAAAGGCCAACATTATGTCTGCATGGGGCAAAATGTTGGTTGAGTGCATCAAAGATGCTTTTGCATCATTTCGGTCTCATCTGCAAAAAGTTACCACAGCAAGGGGGCCAAATAATGGGTAATGTTACTCTTCTGATTATGCTGTTCAAACACAAATCATGTTTTGTTGAATAATGATGCTTGGCACCCAATAAACTGTAAACGATTCAAATAGTGTTGACTGTCCTCTTTTTCTGTAGACACCCTGTAAAGGTGGGGGTTTAGAGTCTGCTTCACAGTAAAGCTCAAACGATTGAGTGAGATGGTTGCTTAATTCCTTTGAGCTAACATAGCTATCATAACTCAAAACAACAAGCAATGTCAGCTCAAACAAGTTGTGCAGCCATCTCACTCAATCATTTGAGCTGACTCAAAGTTTCAAATTTTGCATTGTTGCACGCTGGAAATAATTATTGCATCTGTATGCTCAGCCTAATTTTAGGCTATCATTATCTTCACCATTCTTCGACAAACTAATCAGCCGATCATTCTTGATCTGTCTAATTCTCCTGGTGGATATTCTATAACGGGGCAGCCTCACAAAATGCCATTGCTGATAAATCTCATATCTTTTTTCTGCCGATAGCCAGCCTCCCCATTTATACCTGGGTGGAGCCAAGCAGTGATTCAAAGGGATCTGCAAATTTCCTGCATGTCGTTGATGGGTTTGTACCAACAACGTTGCGTGTTGGTGTTTGACTCCAGCACCATATCCACTGGACCACGGGCACATACAAGTTAATAGATATTGGTAGTTTTATTACCAATTGACTCAATCATGATTGCCTGGTGGTGAAAATCCGATTTAATATCATTCAGCACAAATGAAATTAGTGCCTTGGTGCGCTCACAGAACCTGAGACCAATGATACGTCAATAATTTTCAAGACTTTGGTTGTTCTGTCAATACTGATAGACCCATAATAAATTCAGATAGAACCATGACTAATTCACATTTTCTGAAAGTCACAAAATACAGCCACATGCAGAATTTCAGCTGTGCCACTGCTGTGACACTTTCAAGATGTGGTGCTGGTCCCTGTCCTGTAGTTATGTCCCTGTTGCTTTGATTTTATATATTAATTTCTTGTCTACTCCTTGACAATCTCTCAGCTTTCTGTGTGATGATAGCAAGTCATTTAGCATCTTCCAGTAATAATTATAGTGAACATGATGGGCATATTGACATCTCAGGATGAAAACGGTATGTTTTATATAAATGTATTATTAATCCTGACATTTGGAAACATTAAGGTATTATAATTTCACGCGCGCAACTAGACTTGTTGCAAGGAATTATACCTTATGTATTTTTGATGTCAGAGTAAATGTGCTTTTTATATTTGAAATGTAAAAAGTAGTCCAGAGAATCTTTTTGAAGACTTCAGGTCCTTTGATGCCGTCATTTGTCACGAAAAGGGAGGCATTCTCTTTGATCGTTTGCTCAATATTTACATATATGCTGTTTAAATAAGAAAATATTGGAAAAAAGTATTATTTGCATATGTAAATGTTTAAAATGTAGAATTTCTTATAGTCTTTTTGGCTTGCACTTTAAAGGAACGAAACCGAGAGTTTTTCGCATCCTAAATAAATGGCAATCAACTCAGCCAATAATTTTTATTTAACAAGTCAGAAAGTCAGTTATTGATCTGTCTAATTGTTACTGGCCTTCTAGCACTGTATGATCACTTTGATCAGCACAGGCCATTGACATCTGTCTGTGATCAGATTGAGCTTAAAATCTGTCATTGGCAGCCAAGTAAACACAGTATACTCTTTTAACAAAATGGTTTTATATGGAACCTTTATGGCTTCAATTAGCTGGTATAGATAAGGAACCTTAAAAAGTTCATTATTCAACTTTTAAAAACAAAAGCCATAATAATCCAGCTGCACTGAAACCACACAATAGAACACCTTTCTCTCAAGTTGGGAGCATAGGGTCCTATCATAGAGCCTTGCCCCCAGAATTGAACCGTTTCGATTCAGTTGAACTCGTAAAAAATGTAGAACATTTTTTTGACTGTGGGTTCTTTACAAATACCATCAAGAATCTTTGGCATTAAGAGTATAAAGAATGGTGGCACTGGCTTTTCATGCTACTTTGTTTTTATCAATTTTTCATTGAAAATGATTTTCCAGGTGCTATCTCAAAGTGAACTGTCATTTACTGTTAGAAAGTATCTAACAAATTATATTTTCATTTGACTTACTTTTACTTTTTCCCTTGAAATATGGAGCAGGAATTTGAAATGTATGCACTCATTGGTCCTGCGCAATCTGGTAGCAAAGGATTATCGACTTCAAGAAACTTAACTATGATTAATTATGGAGACGTAAATTCTTGACGAAGTCTCTGTGACACAATAGCTCTCTCATGGATTTGCACTTTTTTGGGCATTACCTATGATTATTGCTATCTTTGAGGCGTGTCTACAAATACCAACCAAGTGATAATAATGAATTTTGCTGACAATGAAATTATCTCCATACCTGACAAAATGAAACTCTACCCTATCCTTATTAATATTTATGAAAATGTTGCACTATCACGATTTAAAACTTTCATATTTTCATTAAGTAATTTCTAAGGGCCATTTTAATCCTAATGATTTTATCTATCATGCGTTCTTAGATAAAATGGATATTTCTCAAGATTTTTGCTATCACCAGAATCTGGCAGTTTCCCACAAATCAGTATGCTCTGATGACAGAGATCTGTACTTTTAATGATATTCTTAAGTAATACGCTTAAAAGGAACATTAAAATAAGCATTCTAACTTTTGCCCTGCAGTATTTTACATTTATCACATATGGGTTCTAAACATCATTGATCTATATTTTTCATGATACATATCTACATCTACCCTTTTTCAGGGTGTCATAAGTGAAGTTTTCAGAGTGCTCAGCAAACCATCAATTTAAAAGGGTTGTCTCCTGGTAACAAAACCTGTTGTCAGCATTAGTGATGTGACATCAAGAGCCATTAGACACTTTGTCACTTCCTCTAAAATAACACTTTTCTCAAATCTTTACTTTATGTCTCTGCCTGTAACATACCTACTTGTTGTACCTTTAATTTCTATGCTGTAGGGCTTAGGCATCCACATATAACTTAGACTGGTTCCCGCAAATTGGTATCCTCTGATGACAGAGATCTTTAATTCTAATGATATTCCAAAATTGATAAGCTGAAGGCATATTAAAATAAGAATTTGGTTTGCCCTGCAGTTTCTTGCAATTATCACAATTTTGGTTCTTAGCAATATTGATTTATATCCTTCATGACCCATATCTTTTTCAGGGTGTCATAAGTGGTGTTTTCAGGGTGCTCAGCAAAGCATCAATTGAAAATGGGCTACACAAGCTGCCAATGTGTCAAATCTGTAAATCTGACTTTACGGAATTGCCCCTATTCTGGAAACTGAAACCACAAATTGATGCAGGTAATGCGCTGGAAGTGTTTTTTAGGGCATTAGGGAGGACACGGGGTAATTACAATTCACTTGGAATCATTTTTTGTGCAGTCAATTCCAATATTTTCAATTTTTTCGGGCAATTTTTAGCAAAAAAAGCTAAATTCTGATCCCCAACATTTACCCAGAAATGGCTTTATCTTAAATACCAGGGACCTGTTTATGGCATTTCATATCCAAAATGGCCTTCAAAGAAGATTTCAGTATGCCATTGAGCCTTCTGAAACCAAGGAAGCTGACTCAGGCCAAAAAATGGTCTAAAAAGGCATGCGAAATGAATGAAAATATGCATTTTCATAAAAGCCGGAGTGGCCCGGCACACGTCGCATGCCACAAAATTTTTTTTGCACAAATTTTCATTTTTTGGCCATAGCCAACTTTCTATACCACTGGCATATTGAAATTCCAAAAAAAGTTTTTTTCAGCCCACCCTAATAAATATCAAAGCCATCAAGCTGTTAGATACTAAATTTTGTCATTTGGATGGCATGCATCAGACAATAACTCGAAATTACAATATATCTGAATATGTATCCTTTTAGTTATAATTACAGCAGATAATTACAGCAGTTTCAATACAGTACATTTAAGCAACAGTTATTATTATTATTATTTTTTTTTTTCCAGTTATTGATCATTTATTTGGGGTACAATACAGCAGTACATAATGTAGTAGGCGTAAAACCTCAAGAGGCTTGTTAGCCTAATAAAACAGTTACACATGAATAAGCACACTTTTACCAATACATATAGCCTCATTAGATTGGCGTTGTTTGATTAAAGAACCAATCAGAATCAAGTAAAAAATAAACATGGCTTATTGAAATTGCAGTAATGAACTCTAAAAGTAGACATTTAGAAGTGGTCGAAAGATAGATTTTTTAAATGTTGAAGATGCACTGTGGGTTACACACTGTCAGGACAATATAGCTGAATATAGTTGGGAAAGCCAGGTTTTGTGCAATCTGGTGCCACAACAATAGCACATAGAATATGAGAAATATGTTTATATGATAAATTTATTGTAATTTTGCTATATAATGAGATGTGCAAGCATCATTTTTGGACTTCCATTCGGAGAATTTTAGCTATCATTTGCACAGAAATCGCCACAAGTCATTCTGCATCTTTACGCTGACGATACGGCATTTTATACTGCGTGTGAATGTAACAACTGTAAATAATGTCCTCCAGGACGAACTTGAATGTGTGTACAAGTGGCTTTGTAGTAATAAACTGAGCCTTCACGTCGGTAAAAGTAACAGCATGATTATCTGTAGTACACAAAAAAGACGTCATCTTAGTGAGAAAGAGCTCAATCTATGAATAATTTCTTGCTCAGTTATGTTGAAACAAACAAAATCTTTTTTGGCAGTCTTGAAAAAAAATCTGCAAGAAGTATTTCTAAATAAGGCGTTGCTTGATTTCCGGATGATTATTCGGGGACTTCGCGTACTTGATAAATAAATACTTCCACCTTCACCGTGAAATAAATAATTCCCCGCACAGGAAAACTCCAAATCCCCCCCTCCCTGGAAAATAAATGGTCCGCCCCTGAGCCGTTGATGCCTGTTCATCAAACAATTGAAATGGTCTTTGGTGAATCCATTAGATGTCATGAATGTTAGTTGCAATAATCTTTAGAAGGCAATTCCGAAAAAAAGGCTACTCTGTGTTGATTTGTTCATATCTTTTTTATTTCTTTTTTTTTTTTTTGCCACAGCTACGATATTCCACACAAACACACAGAAGTTTATCATCTAAGCTGGTTTTCTTTTGCTGATAGCACGAGGAATTCTAGGTTGTACATTATTTCAGACTCAGACTCAGAATGTATTTATTTGACTCTTAAAAATAAAAAATATTACATGGAGTCAGGAGACCTCTTAAAGGCTAAAAAAAGCCGCTAACAAGGGGCCACCTAAACTGTTGTCTAAAAATAAATCTTTACATTATATAGTCTATAGAAATATTAGCAACAATTAAAAGAATGAAGAAATAATATTAAATATTGATGATAGGCTGCAAAAAATAAGAAATAAATAAAAAATGTTGACTGGCTGGTTTGTGGTGTGACTGGAGGAGGAGGTGCATGTAGTGTGCAGAAAAATAAATGACATTTGATAGTCCATATAATAACAAAGAAATTGATATCTACAAAAATAATTTTTAGATTTTAAATGAAATACTTAATTTTGAGAACATATGAAACAATTATTGATACTGCAGTTGGTAGTGTAACAATTTATCAAGTAATTTTTCACATATAACTTGAACCCTATGAAGCTGTGAGTAAAAATTTTATCCTTTAGGGACCGTTCAGAATTTATGACTGGGGGGGTGGGAGTTTTGGCCGAGGGGGTACTAACTTTTTACACATGTTTCAAGGGGGGGTATTAATTTTTAACATCACTTCCAAGGGGGGGGTAAGACATTTTAACAGAGAAAAAATATTACAAAACACGCATAAACTCATTTTATTTGGACTTTTTTACGCACAAAAGTCCACGAAATGACGCGAATCTGTACACGCTGCTATGTATAACAGTATATATGTGTATATTGTTTTTGTATGTCGAGGGGGGGTACTAAAAATACGCGTGAAACGTAAGGGTGGGGTACTAAAAATCCGCATGAAACTCAAGGGGGGGGTATCAATTTTTGACGGGAAGTTTCAGGAAAACTTCCACCCCCCCCCAGTCATAAATTCTGAACGGTCCCTTAATGGATTTAGTCATATTACTATAGATTCTTGGGAGCCTGTATGAAAAACATTGTCTTGCAAATTCATGCCTTACTCGTGGAATAGGTAGGAGTGGTTGACTTGCCAACCTAGTTGCATACGTTCAATGATCCTGCTCATTCTGTTCAACCAAGGACAACAGGCAGTGCGCATATATCATCAAATTTAAGTATTTTTAAGCTCTTGAAAATTTTACTGGTGTGGGCATTATATTTGCTTCTGGTCAGTACTCTTATCGCTTTCTTTTGTAGTATATTTATTTGTTTTGATTGTCCACCCCAAAGGAACACACAATAATTAAGATGGGATACAACAAGAGAGTTGTAGATATGCAATAGTGCCTGTGTAGGAAGAATGTTCTTAAGTTTGTTTAACACACCAATAGTTTTTGATATTTTTTTGCTGACGCTATTTGAATGAGCTTTCCAGGTTCTCATCAATAATTATACCCAGGAAGTTAAATTGCTTTACAAATTCAATCTCATGGTAATTAATATGTATTTTGGGAATTTCAACTACTCTCTGCCTTGAGTGAAATATCATTGCTTTTGTTTTCTCACAATTCAAAGACAACTTATATTATTATTTAACTTTAGCCATTTGCTAATCTTTGAAAGTTCACTGCTCAAAGTCTCATCAATGTTGTTGTCTTGGTTGCTGAGCTGGACCGTTTTTAAAGTTGTAAATAAAGTAGAGTCGTCTGCGTATGTAATTGGATAAAATATGTTAGAAGCTTTTGCTATATCATTAATGTAAATAAGAAATATTTGCCTGCTTGACCAGAGTTTTCTTTAGCCTGCTTTTTTTGGCCATGAAAAATATGATATTCATGAGCTCACACTGGTCTTCTACAATCAGGCAGCGAAACACCTTCGGATTATCGACTTTATACAAACTTTAGTAACAATAAATGATCGATGAGCTATTCTGTGTGAGGCAAGAATGCCTGACAAAGTCTCGTGACTGAAAGGCTCTCCCAACGATTCATATATTTTTGACATTAATTGTAAGAACTTCCGATTTGACTTAGCCAAGTTCTGCCTATCAAAAAAATGTAATCTTTTAGCCATATCCAAAAAAGTGTACATAAATGCATGTATCAGTAATTTTCAAGACTTAAATGTATAATTCTTCACACCTATTCATACCTACGCTTCCTATACATAGAATAATGACTCAAAACACAGGTGTGATGTATGATTTGACCAAAGTGTATCATTCATTCGATGTTTTTTTGGATTACAGCTCAGATATTTAATATACAGAAAGCTAAGCTTTCATGGCTTCTAGACATAAATCTGTTTCCCGAAAACTCAAACATGCATATATATATATGTTTTTGTGAGGTGGCCTGAGTAGAGCTCTTGGAGGGCTCAGTAAAGCGTCAATTGAAACGGGTCTCCTTTCAGCTAAACCTGTCAGCATTAGTGATGTGACGTCAAAGAGCCATTAGACACCTTCTCTATACTCCTTTCAAATCTTTGCCTAATGTCTCTACTTGTTTGTTTTGATTTTAGCAGGGTGCATGTTAAGATTGACATATTTTATTTCTCTATCAACTAAATTCAGCATGGAACTGTTTTTAAAGTCGAACCTCAAGTTCGTCAAAATCCATGAAAAATACATGTAACATGATATTGTGCCAAAATTTTCTTTATGAAAATTGATTTCCATAATACAATCTGTTTGAGTCCATGTTGTAAAACCAGCTGGATATATCATTTTTACAGTAGCCACTTAAATTTTTTTAAACGTATCATTCCAATTGTAAAAACAAAGATTTTCTGCAGTAAAATGAGTATTGACAATAACACAAGAAGTGTAACAAGAGTCACACTCAGAGGTTCTTAATATTCGCGCAGCGAAACGGCCGTAGGCCGTTCCGCGAAGCGGATTTAGCACAAGAAAGTTTTCATAATTCTTTGCAGCGATGGTCTCAACATCAATGGTCGACAGCAGGAAATTAGGTCAAGTGGGACCAGCTTCTTATCAATGATTTAGTTTCGAATTTAACAAAACATGACATATTCATATTCAAAAGTGTCTTTAAAATTCAATATTCCCCAGTAATATTCCCTGTATCTATAATTTTTATGGAATAGTTAATTATAAGCCTTGAAAACCTAAATTATATTATTAACATGTGATTCATTTCATTTCAAAACAGACAACAAGAAAACATAAAAAAATTAAAGTTACATAATTTGTGTCAACTGATGATTATGTAACAGTGAGCAATTAATGTACATGCAGATCATGTTATTGTTTTGTTATCACTATTATGTAATATCAACAATCTGGCATAGACTTAAATTTGGTAGCTTTCAGTGTTGTCTTCCTTTTTACTATTTAGCCGATTATCTATCAATTTTATTTATCCTTAATCTTATTTATTTGCTATCCTATGTATGTATGTATGTATGTATGTATGTATGCATGTATGTATGTATCTATCTATCTATATATATATATTCTTTTTTTTAAAATCTATTTTGTCTTTCTAATAGTTTCTAGTATAGGTAAATTTCTGTCTATTTTTTAATATATCCGTTTTTCAATTTCTTTGAAACAGTGACATAACTGCCTTTAATACATTGAATATTAAATAAATTTAATGAAAGTTATGGTAAAATCATAAGTCCTAAAAAACTTTTTAAGTGCTGCGCGAATTTCATGGCTGTGCCATTTACATATTATTTTAAAACAAAAATATTCCACAGATGAAAAAGTGGCAGTTAGACGATTGAATTACCTGATGTTTTTACAATGAAATATGTTTTTGATAGACCTAGCCATCTATTCCCTTCCCTCCACACTAAGTATATATCTCTTATTGTATTGTCTGTCATTTGCATGCACAGAGGTACTGAATGCAATAAGGTACATCTGCAGAGCTTCAGCTTTCAAGTGATGCAATTTTCTATCAAATGTATATCGCTGAACATACAGTATTCCGCAAATTTAATTTACACGTGACTCAGTGTTCTTGGCAATATGTCAAATTTATCTCTTCACCTTTTCGATACCCTATTAGTCCTCATATGTTATAAACTGTGACTGCCTCTCAAGGCTGACTGCATGCGGTGACTATATATCCTCTCAGCCTACATAATCTCTATGAGAATGTATTTTTGGCTAGTCCTTATAGATAGATATTTATTTTTCACCCAAGCTTGTACATACAACAACTTATATACACATAAAAACATCCAGTGTTATCAGTACAATATGCTTTGGTGAGGGGTTGCACAAGAGTTATTGAAACTATATTTAATTGTGCATCCCCAACAGTTACTTATACAGGTATGTAAATCAAAAAATTATGCATTCGTATCTTGTAATATGAAAAACAAGAATATAGGAAAGGAAGTAACCTGCTGCCAGTATTTTAATATATTTTGATTTTTTTTTTTATGGGCAAAGGTAAAGATACAGGGTGTCTACAAAAAAGAGGACAGTCACTTGTCTTCTTTTTTGACGTCATATAAATTCAGAATTTGGTGATAAGTCTGACATAAGAGTGGATTTGATAGTCAGCCATATTTGATCTATTGCAAATTAGTTTATATGTGAATCAGATTGCTACTAAAGGCAAAATGGAAGCATGAAATGCGAAGTGCTTGCATTGCTCCAGGCTGTCCACGGTCGTCCTATTTTCCTCATTGTTGATGAGAAATTTGTGGTGCTTGTAAGAGAAGGAATGACTCATTTGTGAGTAGTGGAACATTTGCTGATTGTCAGCTGTAGATAATTCAAATTCAGGACCTAACACTTGGTCTTCAACATGGGGTCATCTGATGACAAGAAAATCACAAAAATGTCTCAAATAGCCATCAATCAGGGCACCAGAATCATTGCAAACATTTATCACGACATTCTGAAAGAATTTGTGATGCCATGGCATCAGACAAGAAACTCTTTTGTTGGCAATATCATCTTCCAACAAGGTGGGGGCACCTGTTCATATTGCATGGAAGACTCAGGAGTGCCTCAGAACAAACGCGGTGAACAACATAGAGTACCACCCCTTGTTTCCTGAGCTGGACCCAGTGAATTACTTGCTACGGGCAACTTCGAAGACAGAATCCAGCAAGTTATCCCAACCCTCCCAGTAACGTTAAAGGCCAACATTATGTCTGCATTGGGCAAAATGTTTGGCGAGTGCATCAAACATGCTTTTGCATTATTTCGGTCTCATCTGCAGAAAGTTACCACAGCAAGGGGGCCGAATAATGGGTAATGTTACCCTTCTAATAATGCTGTTCAAACACAAATCATGTTTTGTTGAATAATGATGCTTGGCACACAATAAACTGTAAACGATTCAAATAGTGTTGACTGTCCTCTTATTCTGTAGACACCCTGTAAAGGTGGGGGTTTAGAGCCTGCTTCACAGTAAAGCTCAAACAATTGAGTGAGATGGTTGTTTAATTCCTTTAAGCTAACATAGCTTGTCCCTTGAAGTTATGACAACGGAAAGGCTATCATAACTCAAAACAACAAGCAATGTCAGCTCAAACAAGTTGTGCAGCCATCTCACTCAATCATTTGAGTTGACTCAAAATTTCAAATTTTACAGTGTTCCACACGGGGTATTGTAACTGTATGCTCAGCCTTATTTTATCATTATCTTCGCCATTCTTCAACAGACTTATCAGCTGATCATTCTTGCTCTGTTTAATTCTCCTGGGGGATATTCTATAACGGGGCAGCCTCACAGAATGCCATTGCTGATAAATCTCATATCTTTTTTCTGCCGATAGCCAGCCTCCCCATTTATACCTGCGTGGAGCGAAGCAGTGATTCAAAGGGATCTGCAAATTTCCTGCATGTCGTTGATGGGTTTGTACCAACAACGTTGCGTGTTGGTGTTTGACTCCAGCACCATATCCACTGGACCACGGGCACGTACAAGTTAATAGATATTGGTAGTTTTATTACCAATTGCCTCAATCATGATTGCCTGGTTGTAAAAATCTGATTTAATATCATTCAGCTCAAATGAAATTAGTGCCTTGGTGCGCTCACAGAACCTGGGACCAATGATACGTCAATAATTTTCAAGACTTTGGTTGTTCTGTCAATACTGATAGACCCATAATAAATTCAGATAGAACCATAACTAATTCATATTTTCTGAAAGTCACAAAATAACAGCCACATGCAGAATTTCAGCCGTGCCACTGCTGTGACACTTTCAAGATGTGGTGCTGGTCCCTGTCCTGTAGTTATGTCCCTGTTGCTTTGATTTTATATATTAATTTCTTGTCTACTCCTTGACAATCTCTCAGCTTTCTGTGTGATGATAGCAAGTCATTTAGCATCTTCCAGTAATAATTATAGTGAACATGATGGGCATATTGACATCTCAGGATGAAAACGGTATGTTTTATATAAATGTATTATTAATCCTGACATTTGGAAACATTAAGGTATTATAATTTCACGCGCGCAACTAGACTTTTGTTGCATGGAATTATACCTTATGTATTTTTGATGTCAGAGTAAATGTGCTGTTTATATTTGAAATGTAAGAAGTAGTCCAGGGAATCTTTTTGAAGACTTCAGGTCCTTTGATGCCGTCATTCGTCACAAAAAGGGAGGCATTCTCTTAGATCGTTTGCTCAATATTTACATATATGCATGTTAAATAAGAAAATATTGGAAAGAAGTATTATTGGCATATATGTAAATGTTTAAAAAGTAGAATTTCTAATAGTCTTTTTGGCTTGCACTTTAAAGGAACGAAACCGAGAGTTTTTCGCATCCTAAATAAATGGCAATCAACTCAGCCAATAATTTTTATTTAACAAGTCAGAAAGTCAGTTATTGATCTGTCTAATTGTTACTGGCCTTTTAGCACTGTATGATCACTTTGATCAGCACAGGCCATTGACATCTGTCTGTGATCAGATTGAACTTAAAATCTGTCATTGGCAGCCAAGTAAACACAGTACTCTTTTAACAAAAAGGTTTTATATGGAACCTTTATGGCTTCAATAAGCTGGTATAGATAAGGTACCTTAAAAAGTCAATTATTCAAGTTTTAAAAACAAAAACCATAATAATCCAGCTGCACTGAAACCCCACAATGGAACACCTTTCTCTCAAGTTGGGAGCATAGGGTCCTATCATTGGGCCTTGCCCCCAGAATTGAACCGTTTCAATTCAGTTGAACTCGTAAAAAATGTAGAACCTTTTTTTTCGGCGGTGGGTTCTTTACAAATACCATCAAGAATCTTTGGCATTAAGAGTATAAAGAATGGTGGCACTGGCTTTTCATGCTACTTTGTTTTTATCAATTTTTCATTGAAAATGATTTTCCAGGTGCTATCTCAAAGTGAACTGTCATTTACTGCCAGAAAGTATCTAACAAATTGTATTTTCATTTGACTTTCTTTTACTTTTTCCCTTGAAATATGCAGTATGACTTTGAAATGTATGCACTCATTGGTCCTGCGCAATCTGGTAGCAAAAGATTATCGACTTCAAGAAACTTAACTATGATTAATTATGGAGACTTAAATTCTTGACGAAGTCTCTGTGACACAATAGCTCTCTCATGGATTTGCACTTTTTTGGGCATTACCTATGATTATTGCTATCTTTGAGGCGTGTCTACAAATACCAACCAAGTGATAACAATGAATTTTGCAGACAATGAAATTATCTCCATACCTGACAAAATGAAACTCTACCCTATCCTTATTAATATTTATGAAAATGTTGCACTATTCTGATTTAAAACTTTCATGTTTTCATTAAGTAATTTCTAAGGGCCATTTTAATCCTATTGATTTTATCTTTCATGCGTTCTTAGATAAAATGGATGTTTGTCAAGATTTTTGCTATCAGCAGAATCTGGCAGGTTCCCGCAAATCAGTATAATGGTTTGCATGTCGGATGTATCTACCTGGGGGCACCTACACGTGCGGACGACCAATTGCTTCTTGCTGATAGTCCCAGTGATATGCAAGCAATGCTAAACGCATGCCACAAATACTCGACCGTCCAGAAATATGTCATCCACCCAGGCAAAAGTAGCATCACGACACTCCTGTCGCAGAAGTCAGAAGAACCGACTTGGTCATTAGGACCCAATGACTTGCCTACTACCAACAGCTTCACTCATCTGGGACTAGAATGGTCATGCAGCAAATTAACGCCAAACGTACAAAGTAGGATAAAGACCGGCAGAAGAACGGCGTACGCTCTCATGGGGACCGGCCTGCACGGCTCCAACGGCATGAGTCCGGCCGTTGCAATCAAAATCATAAACACTTATGTAACCCCCCGACTACTGTACGGCCTCGATGCAACCGTCCTATCGAGAAAAGAGACAGAAGAGCTGGGAAATTACCACAAGAACCTTCTGAGACAGATTCAGGGTCTTCCTAAAACAACAGCGAGTGAGGCCATCTACCTGTTAATAGGAGCCTTGCCTCTCGAAGCGGAGCTGGACACTCGTACACTGTCACTCTTCGGTGCCATCTGTAGGGGAGCAGAAGAGAATAGTACCCTCAAACACCTAGCCGAACGTCAGTTGGCACTAGACAACAGCAACAGCTGGTTTCAGAGGGTGGTCCAATTATGCACCAAGTACAATATTAATATCGAGGCCGCAGTGACTGCACCATGGAGAAAGGCGTCCTGGAAAACCTATGTCAAGGCCACAATTAAAGACCACTGGACGTTAGCATTGAGAGAAACAACCAAGTCGTCAGTCAAATTCCTGGACACCTACGGCAACAAGAATGCCCCTCACCCAATGTGGAAAACGTGTCAGAGCCATCCAAGACTGGTCCCAGCAGCTACAGTACGGGCACAATTTCTGACCAACACCTACCTAACGCGAGTGAGGTTGGCCAAATTCACGAAAGGAGCAGACAAATGTTTCCCGCTCTGTAAGCTAGCAGACGAAGACAGAGAACATCTCCTACTTAACTGCCAAGCCACCAAGAAAATCCGGGAGCCTAAGCTCACAAGACTGGCGGAACTGGACTTCGACACGAGTGGGGAACACGGGCTCAGGAAGTTACTGAACGGCCCCCGCCCACAACGGCCAAGTGCCTGGAGATAAATATGACGATTAACGAACTGTGCTACCATGTGCACCTACACAGGAAGCGAGTGTTGGAAGCTAATATGCTTGCTTGACATTGTAAAAATCTAGTTGTAGAGTAGCTGTAGTCAATATCGTCGTAGCTGATATAAAACATATAACCATGTTCCTGATATGACATTTACTACAACCTATACAGGGTGCTCCTGAATGAAAAGGAGGAACTTCCAGAAGAAGAAGAAGTATCCTCTGACGACAGAGATCTGTTCTTTTAATGATATTCATAAGTAATACGCTTAAAAGGAACATTAAAATAAGCATTCTACGTTTTGCCCTGCAGTTTGTAACAATCATCACAATTTGGGTTCCAAACATTATTGATCTATATCTTTCATGACACATATCTACATTTACCCTTTTTCAGGGTGTCATAGGTGGAGCTTTTAGAGCACTCAGCAAAGCATCAATTGAAAAAGGGTTGTCTCCTGGTAACAAAACCTGCTGTCAGCATTATTGATGTGACATCAAAGAGCCATTAGACACTTCCTCTACTGTAACTCTTCTTTCAAATCTTTACTTTATCTCTACCTGGAACATAACTACTTGATGTGCCTCTAATTTCAATGCTGTAGGGCGTAGGCATCCATATACAACTTAGACTGACAAAAATGTGGTTACCCTTTGTATGTTTGTCTATTCCCATTTCTATATTTATATTTCATTATTTTTCAACTAAAATTCTACTATCTTTCAGCAAAAATTACTCTACATAAGTTGACATCTTATCTTTGAATTAGTCTTTATATTACATTATAAATGTCAAAGCAATCTAGCTGTCAGATACTCATTTTTTGTCATTTAGATGGTTTGCTTTGTGTCAGACAATAGCTCGAAATTTGCAATATAATTGTGAAAAAAGCTGTGGTGGTTTGCTGTGGTAACTTTAAGTTCAGCTAATGTTATTATAACAATAACACTACTTTTGAGGGCGCTATGCTGTTTGAATGACCAAGGTGATGTCCAGCAGCCCAAGTGCTTCAAAGCGGCACAAGTAGCGCGAGGGCTGCTGTGCAATCACCGAGGGCCTTTCAAACAGCACATACTGGCAATCTAGATGGCCAACACAAGATGATTCACAAGCATTGTCTTTTAGCGAAAAGGGGTTTGTTGATGTGAAAGGGTTTCTCGATCTGCAGATAGTTTTAATTAAACTGGTGAGCAGAACACACTTCCTACAACAGTTACTGCACCAAGATAGGTTTGTCATTTTCACAGGACCTGTGTAAATCTCTTCAAAGGTTGTTCATCTGAACAAGGAGATATATATGGGTTTCAATATTTATGTATTTTCAATGTTTCTTTCTGCTACATATTACATGTATTTTGATGTTTCCTGATCATGCCTTTTCCCTCATCTCAAGACTCAAACGAAATTGCACTATTACATGGCTAACTTACAACTTTTGAGTTCCAGCTGTCACAAGGCAGAGCATCTTCATTATATTCTCTTCGATCATTTGTTTTAATCTTCATTCTGTACCAAGTTGCATCTTTGACAGAGACAGGCACTTTATAATGTGTTTGCGATATATTATAGACTGTATGAACAAACAAGCAATTTTTTTGATTTTCCATTTGGTACTGCCAGTCATGCAGTAAAGCATTTGGAAAAGAAGTCATGGACGTTGTCAGAACCTGCATGTTGAAAAATCATTATAGATGGAGATTTAGCTATTTGCCAGATTACCTTTTGGAGGTACAATGGTTGTTTATTATCGTTTTCATAGCTATGTGTTTTTTGAAAATTTCGTTTTCCAGTTAAACCATGACATCATTGGGTATCTGTCAATGTGATTGGTAAAATCTTCAATCTGTGACATAGCAGTTCAGAGTTTGACATCACGGTTTATGACAAAGGAATTTAAAACTGCCAGGCAATGTTACCACATGTGTGCAACCACAACAAACCATGCATGTCTAAGCTGAGTGTCACACCTCACCAAAAGTGTCTCATTGTTTTCCAAACAAACTGTGTTGCTGTTTTTCACAAGACACCGGTCATAACAATTTCAAACAACTTTTGTTGTCAGTAATTGCAACTCTCTTTCCGGATCAGTAGTTTGTTTGGTTCAGTTACACTTCATTGAAGCATCTTTCAGCCAGGGAAAGCTAAACAAGTGATACACACATCATCCATGTGTCAATGCACTTCCTCAGTTTCCTGAAATCTGTGCTTGTAATAAACAAAATTATTCAAATAAATCTCTGACATCACAGTTTTGGAATGAAGCAAATTGCAAACTTGAAAAACACGTAATAATAATAATAATAATAATAGATATTTGTATAGCGCCAATTCCAGTAAACTGCTCACTAGCGCTTGTGCAGGATAGATTTATTTGTAGAAACTCTTGAACAGGTGAGTTTTCAGATTTCTCTTGAAGCAGTCAAGTGTTGTTGTCGCCTTGACAGTATCTGGGAGTTTGTTCCAGAGCTTTGGGGCAGCATGCGAAAAGGCTCTGTCCTCAAATTTGTTTTTATTGCAGGAAGTTGGTTCATTTAAGAGCATTTTGTCGTTGCTTCTTAGATTACAGTTCTGTTTGGCTTTTGGTTGGATCAAAATTTGAATATAGAGAGGTGCTTGCCCATTGACTGCTTTCCATGTGGTTAGCATAAGTTTGAATTGGATTCTAGCTGGAATTGGTAACCAATGCAGCTGCTTCCTAAACTGGCTTACACTATCATGCTTTTTCAGTTTCTCTATCAGACGAACTGCCGAGTTTTGGGCCACTTGTAGTTTATTCATTAATCGACTTGATGTACCATACAGAAGACCATTTCCATAGTCTAGGTGAGGAGTGACTAGAGCATTAACTACAGTTTTGCACACGTCTTTGTCTAATGATTTCCTGATTTTTGAAATATTTCTCAAGTTGAAATAAGCATTCCGGCACATTTTGTTGATCTGTTTTTCCATGGTCATGTGTTTGTCGAAGATTACACCCAGATTTCTGACATGTTCGGCAGCATTAATTTTGACATTATCTACTCTGATTGAAGACACTTGGAGTTTATTGAGTTGTTGTGAACTGCCAATGAGCAGTAGTTCGGTCTTTTCTCCATTGTTACAAAGCTTGTTTTCATGGAGAAAGTTCCTGATTTCAGCAATGCAGTTTTCCATTTTGTCTGTAGCATTTTTCTGATCTAAAAAGGTTGGTTTGAAAGAGAGTATAAGTTGCTCGTCATCAGCATATTTTTGGTCTTTGACTTGATTTTTAGCAGCCACTTCACTCAGTGGAGCAATATAAGAATTGAATAGGATTGGTCCCAGTTTTGAACCTTGAGGAACTCCAAATTTAAGAGGTAGCTTGGTTGATGTTTTGTCACTAATTATGACTGACTGTGATCTTTCAGAAATGTAGGACTTGAACCAGTCTAGTGCAGATTCGTGAACACCATATCTGCCTTTCAGACGTTTCAGTAGAATATTGTGATCAATAGTGTCAAAAGCAGCCGAAAGATCTAACAGCACAAGCATTGTTACCTCACCTTTGCTCATATTCAACATAATATCATCATGGATTTTTGTCAGGAGGGTTTCAGTGCTGTGGAATTTTCTGTATGCAGATTGTTTGTCGTCATCAAGTTTGTTTTTAGTAAGATGCTCTGTGTATTGTTTAATAACAGCACTTTCAATTAGTTTGCTGAGGAAAGACAAGTTTGACACAGGTCGATAATTCTTTTTGATTAAAGCCAAACCAGATTTTTTTAAGAGAGGTTTGACTAATGCATGTTTCAAGTCAATAGGCATTTCTCCTTCTGTGAGTGACTTATTCACAATATTGACTATAATTGGTAGGAATTCATCAATGCATTCAAGCAAAAGCCACGTGGGAATAGGATCAAGTTGGCAGTGTTTAACTGGCATACCAGCGATCAGTTTCTTGATATCGCTTTGAGATAATTTTTCGAAGTGTTGCAGCTTGTGAGGGGCAGGTCCATTATCATTCACAGTCTCATTGTGTGTGGAGTCCAACTTAGACCTAATTGTTTTAATTTTCTCATCAAAGAAGTTGTTGAAATCATTTGCCAGGTCATTTTCATTTGTATGAGGTGGTAGAGGCAGTTCTGGTTTCCTGTTGAGGGTAGAGTTTAGTAACTTGAACAAAGTCTTTGGATTACCCTTGGAATCTTTTATCTTCGTTCTCAGATCTTCGGATTTTAGCTCACTCAGCCGCTGATTCAATGCATTTCTTTTCTCTTTGAAAGACTCCCAGTCAGTAACAAGTCTTGTTTTCCTCCAAAGTCTTTCAGCCTTCCTCTTTGCTGTTTTTAGACTCTTGATATCAGCATTACTAAAGGGAGAAGGTTTGCGTAGTGTTACTTCTCTGGTTAATGCAGGGGCATGTTTGTCAAGAATCTCTCTGGTAGAGTTATAGAGTGAAACAAGTTCATGGAGATCTTTCTGCTCGAGAATATCTTCAGTCAAATGTTTTTTGACGTCTTCTTTGAAAACTTCAACATTGATTTTACTAGTTTTTCTGAAAGTGATTTTCTTTTTGCGGTTTCTTGTTTTCTTTATTGGAATATCAAAAAGAATGCAATTATGGTCAGAGAGGAGGTCACTAACCAAGCAATTTTTCAGAGCTAAATTTTCTCGAGTTATCACAAGATCCAGCATGTTGCCATTTTTGTGAGTTGGTGCTGAGACATGTTGCACAAGATCAAACACTTCAAGAATGTTGTTAAATTGAATAACTTTGTGATCATCTGGTTTATTCATGTGAAAGTTGAAATCGCCGGTAATTAGAATTTCGTTGTTCAATGTTTGATAGAGTGCTAAAAATTTTGTAAATTCTTCAAAAAATTCTGCAAGACTGTATCGATTTTTGTACGATGATTCAGGCCGGTATACCAGCAGAACAGTAACAATTTTTCCATCAAGTTGAATTTGGATTTCCATGTGTTCAAAGGTCTTAGTCTTCATTCGATTCCTTTTAATTGCTTGAATGCCTGATCTCACACTGCAACCCACTCCACCTCCGGGTCTTCCAACACGGGGCGAGCTCAGATAGAAATATTCACCATCTTGTTCCAACTCGCCAATTTCAACTATGTCTTCATCTTTTAGCCATGTCTCTGTGAAGAGAAAGATGTCCAAATCATGCTCATAAATGTAGTCTTTAACTGTTTGTGTTTTCTGTCTCAAACTTTGAGCATTCCATACACAGCCTCTGAGAAAATTATTTGTTTTGAAATAGGTCTTGTTCGGATGAATTCTAGCATTTCCTGGCCAATCTGGAGAAGGCTCAGTTTGTGATAAAATTTCGAACCTATTTGAAAGTGTGATTGGGTTCCCTTTTACGCTTGTGTATTTTCTTGTTGGTGGAGTCGGAGAGAGCCTGTTATCAGACATTTTAGTCCAGTTCTTAATGCATCAGAATAGAGCTTTCGGTGCCTGTCCATTTTGGCAAATTGTGGCAGGAGGAGTCAGTTTCAGTCAGTAGCTAGTTTGTGAATGACTAGTAGGATTTTGTTTAAGCCAGTAGCCAATCAGTTTGTGAGTGGCCAATTAGAGTAATAGTTTGTATCAGTGGCCAGTCAGTTAGTGAATGACCAGGGAGAGTTGTTTCGATCAGTAACCAATCAGTTTGTGAGTGACCAGGAGAGTTGTTTTAATCAATAGGCAATTAGTTGTGAATGACCAGGAGAGTTGGTTTCGATCAGTAGCCAATCTGTTTGTGAATGACCAGAGAGAGGTAGTTTCAATCAGTGGCCGATCAGTTTGTGAATGACCAGGGATAGTTGGTTTCAAACAGTAGCCAATCAGTTTGTGAATGACTAGGGAGAGTTAGTCTCAATCAGTAGCCAATCAGTTTGTGAGAAGAGTGAGGCTCTGAGGTCTGTCAGAGTCTGGAGGCAAGAGTAGTCTAGAAGCAAAAATGGTCCCTCAGGTCTGTGAGAGGCAAGAGGTGAGAAGAGTGAGGCTCTGAGGTCTGTCAGAGTTTAGAGGCAAAAGTAGCGAGTCTCTCAGGTCTGTGAGAGGCAAGAGTTGAGAAGAGTGAGGCTCTGAGGTCTGTCAGAATTTAGAGGCAAAAGTAGCAAGTCTCTCAGGTCTGTGAGAGGCAAGAGTGGAGAAGAGTGAGGCTCTGAGGTCTGTCAGAGTTTAGAGGCAAAAGTAGCGAGTCTCTCAGGTCTGTGAGAGGCAAAAGTTGAGAAGAGTGAGGCTCTGAGGTCTGTCAGAGTTTAGAGGCAAAAGGAGGGAGTCTCTCAGGTCTGTGAGAGGCAAGAGTTGAGAAGAGTGAGGCTCTGAGGTCTGTCAGAGTTTAGAGGCAGAAGTAGTGAGTCTCTCAGGTCTGTGAGAGGCAAAAGGTGAGAAGAGTGAGGCTCTGAGGTCTGTCAAGAGTCTAGGAGCAAAAATTGTCTCTCAGGTCTGTGAGAAGATCAAGTCTATAAAACTGAAAGAATTCACAGGTCAATGTGAATTTTGAAGTGTGTAAGATGCTGAGGGTTTGCTGCTGCGCAACTTATGTTCCTGTTTAAGTTGGAATAATGAAATAGAATTATGTGAAAGGTAAACAATTTGTGTAGTGATAAAGTTCCAATGTCAAACAATTGAACAGTTGTGGTGAGAAATCAGGTACGTTATTGATAATTATTGGGTCAGCTGGTCAGTGAAGGTCTGAGTAGAGTTGTGTATTGGCAGTGATTTGAGCTCTTCAAAATTTAAATTCCCCAAAACTGATGCTGTCTGGTGATCTGGTAAGTGTCTGGAATAATAAATGAGTACTGAAGATAGAAAATACGTCAACTAGATAACTTTTCAGGTGCAAAAACGAAGGTAAAATGAGCGAAAATAGGGGTCAAAACAATGTGTATTGGGGCCAAAAACGATGTTGAAGATAGCAGGTAGTGAAATTACGAAGTTTTGCACTAAAATCACTTGGAAATAGCACAAAAACGTTAAATAATAGGTAAGAAACACTTTACCGACAATCACACACAAGAACAGCAGTTAGATAAACCCAGAGCTTGTTAAAAAGATGAAAATATCCTCTGCTTTTGTTAAAAAGATGAAAATATCCTCTGCTGATTTTTTCACTGTGCTCACACATCATGATAGTAAGACGTAGCTATGAAAACGATAATAATTACTTATTTGTTGCATTGATTCACTGTGGCCGCTACAGGGAACTACTGGGAAAAGTGAGAAATGTTAACAAACAAAGAATAACTGAAGTTTTGTAACCTTATAGTGCTTTTTAACTACATCTCATCAAGATGCTGAGAATGAACATTTCAACAAAATATGAATGAAAGTCATTATTCTGCAGTATTTTGTGGATCTACTATATTATGTGACTTGGTGGTCAAAACAAAATCAGTGATGTAGTAGATTACACTAAGAGATCTTCAAAGCAAAAGCTGCAAGGAGTTGGGTTGAATGACTGATTAGGTTGACCTCAAGGGATGAGG
The DNA here is from genome assembly GCA_026936325.1 of Platynereis dumerilii. Classification (NCBI taxonomy): domain Eukaryota; kingdom Metazoa; phylum Annelida; class Polychaeta; order Phyllodocida; family Nereididae; genus Platynereis; species Platynereis dumerilii. The sequence goes on along the minus strand of JAPTHN010000016.1, from coordinate 12,978,142 downwards.
TGTTTGCCGCAGGACAAATCAGCCTATTTAGGGATTTGGTGGCAAAATCATGATCACCAGGGTTTATGTTATTCAATTTGCCTTGCCACAGGGTGCTCCACATGTGAGGAGCAACATTGTTGTTTGTCTTGAAGATCTGAAAAGCTACTGTCACTAGTCCAGAAAAATGATTTTATGTGATAATTTTAGAACTTCTAATGGGTAAGAAAACATCAAGCGCTCAGAGACAAACTTTCTGTAGAAAGGATGCTGAGCTTTACTGCATAGTGCATCCTGATAATGATATCTTGAATTTGAGAAAGTTGTTGTGTTCTTGAAACTCATATAGGACACTAGCTGAAATACGATTTACCAGAACTTCCAAATGGATTAGGCACTACTCCTGTGGCATAAAAGAAATTATTCAGGTCAAATGTTTTCTCAGGATTCCAGCTGTTAAGATTTGACTTGGCAGCACCTAAGCTCCATTGCTATGTTCCGCAGATTTCAATATCATCAATTTTCCTGTCCAGTCTTTGCTGTCACACAGTTTTTGTGGCTGATAACGACAAATCCATGTACAAAGATAAAGAGCCAGTGATCACCTGATGGTAGACCATGACTTTTTCATGGTAAAGGCCTATTCTGTGTGTGTTTTATTGATTCAGTACCAGAAATTCACTTGCCTTTGCAGGTGAGAACAACATCATGATTTATGGATATATTCCAAGCATGCAGTCAAAAAAACTTTTTCTGGACTTTGAAACCTTTGAAGCCATTGCATTAGCACAAGAATCAAGGTGTTTGCTTCCAATATTTGCTCACTTGGTTTATACATTGGATCAAATGTGAAAGCACAGCCAATCTGCAACTTGAGGAGAATGCTGAAAAACTGCAAAATGGTTTTAAACTTTAAAAAAAAAGAAGATTAGTTTGCCAAGAAACTTTAATTTTCTTATAGTTAGTAGCATTTGAATTATAATTCATTTTCGCGTATGTGGTTGTAAATAATTTGTTAAGCATGGGTCATGATCAGGAGGCAACTATCATACGTCCTGGGATTAGATGATTTCTTACCCAATTTGGGTGAAATAAATACATTGTCTCTGAGGATTCCTAAAATAAATAATTTCTATCGGGTGGATTATTCAACACCCAATTGTTTGACTTATAGTGGAGTCTTTTATGAAATTTAGTGCTAAGATAGATAAAAATTTCCATCATTTTGGAGAGATAAATAATTTCCTGTCAAGGACATCTCAAGCATTACCAATATCAAATATTTCGCTTAATCTGACAACATATTGACAACACTTGCACAATGAGCTAACATCATGATGGTGACACCAATTGATGATTTATCAAAGGCTGAGAGTCTGCTTGACACATTTTCTCAATTTCTGATGGATAAGATTGAAATTAGCATTAAAATTGACGTAATTGTATAGATGTTGTAAGTGAAGCCTTCTGAGCTCAATTCTGTGCCCTCACAAACATGAACTGATGTTATATATTTGGGAGAAACGGGGAGTACTCAACAATGAGTCAACATGCTTTATATTTCCCTCACAAAATCCAGGAATTACCAACTTCAAGAAACTTTTTAAACATAAATGATCGATGAGCTGTTCTGTATGAGAGACATGGATTTAAAATATCTGCCACGCATTTGAATTTTAATGCTGCTCCCAGACTGGATCTGTACATCACACATCAGAATGTCTGACATGTAGGCCTATTGTCTTAAAATTACAGACACAACATAATTAATGATTCAATGTTCCTGCAAAACATCAAACTTCATTGATTGATTTCACTGACTGATATAAATTAAATTTACAGTGAAATGTTACTGTATGACTGGCTGGTAAACAAGATGAGTTGCATTTTGAATAGGCCTGTACTTCTGGTTCTCTGCTCACAAGTATGACACCAATACATTCACTATCACTTACAAATATTACAATCATAGATTACTCTTCAATGCTGTACAAATATTTTGACATCTTATATATGTAATTATATATTTTTTCATGCCTTTCTCCTCAATTTGCCAATTCTCAACCAATATCTTCTTCATTTATTGGTATTATGTGCGCTTAGCCATTAATACAATAATACATTGGCAACACAAAAACCGACCCTTTAGCTTTATTTCTTGTAAACACAATAACCTCATTGTTTTAATCAATATTACGTTACTGTCTTAATCACTCAAGAAACCTGTTACCAATAGTATTTCAATATTTGTCAATATTTTGGTTGCTCTGATGATACTGACCATTATAAACCGATTACAGAAGATTATGCGAAAGTCGCAAATAGTCACAAACAGAATTGCATGTGCATTTGTGACAATTTCAAGATGCAGTGCTGGTTTATTATTTCAATCATTTATTTGCCCCGCAATTATTGTAGGCCTACCTGTTGCTGTGATTATAATTGAATTTCCTGTGCTCTCCCTGACAGTCTCTCAGCACAGCGCTCCTGAATAAATTTCAAGATTAAAAAAATTCAACAAGAAAACTGAAAGTGCACGCTTACAGAGCAAGGCCAGGAGCACATTTTAAGACAAAAACCGAAAAATTCCGTTGGGATAATTTTGAGTTATCGTCATTTAAAATTTTTGTTTATCACACTCATCTTTTCTTGTTGATACGGGGGCATGGAAAGTTGATTAAGTCATTTATCGTGTTTAGAGAGACTCATGTTGATGGTAAGACATCATTGTTTAATTTACATGATAATTGTATCTGTGTTAGATATGTATTGGCTAAAAATAGTGTGCAGAGTGTGATAAACACATGCAGATGCATATTTATCAGAGAAGTGAATTTGTAGCCCCAGTAAATTGATTTGATCGTTTGTTGTGAATGTTTCACCTGCTTTTAGCTTGATTTGAATTTAATTGAGCCTTTCCTTTGAATTTTTGAAATGCTTTTTATCAAAATATGACATTTCAAACAAGTTAAATTTGTGGATCATTCTTACTAAGACCGAATGTGATTTATACAAATTGCCTCAATATATCATATAAACATTGCATAAATATTAAGAAATTAACCCCAACTGTGGCTTTTTGTGATCCAAGAAGTGAGTTAATGAATATTACCGATGGCATTTTTTGCAATAATTTCAGGACAAAAAAACTCATTTAATAGACTAACTTAGTCATCCAAGCCATCATAATATGAACGCAAGATGCTAAATAGCTTGACAATTGATACTGAAACACAATATGACATTGAAAGAGAGTCACTCATGTGCAAACAACAGCAAAGGTAGACAATTGAGCAATGATTGGTCAAATAATCACTATAAAAGATATCTAATAGAGGCTATAAGCTGATTATTATGCAAAGGTATTGTTCTTTTAACTTCTGCATCTGCTGACATTTGAAGATATTGATAAATAAAATCTCACAGACATATATGATAACAAATAACACACAATTCTGTAATGATAAAATGCATGAAATATTCTTATATCATGTGATATACATTTAATTTTGCTGAAACTGGCCTGTATACAGTAAATAATTCAAAGGGATTGACAGAGGCAATATTTAAAAGCTGCAAACTTACTTGCATGTGTCTGAATTCCTATAACATGCAGGCACATGTGTTTATCACACCCTGCACAATATTTCTGGTCTAAACATAGCTAAAACGGATACAATGGTAATGCAAATTAAAGAATAATTGCCTCCTAAATGTCTTTAACAGCTTTCTTTGCCCCGATTTCAACATGAAAATATGAATGTGATAAACAAAAATATTAAAATGATTATAACTCAAAATTTTCCCAACGGAATTTTTCGGTTTTTGTCTTAAAACATGCGCCTAACCCTGCTCTAGAAGCTTGCGCTTTCGGTTTTCTTGTTGAATTTTTTTAAACTTGGAATTTATTCAGGAGCGCTGTGTCAGCTTTCTGTTTGATAATGACAAAACAATGTCCCTTGATATAATTACGAGTGACTGAGATTCCTGTCAGTCACGTTTGACCATTCCAGTGTGGTATCTCACTTGCACTCTATTATATATATATCATAATTATACATTGATGATATGACATGCTTTAGTGTAAACTGTCGTTCTTATATGTCTGTCTAACTTGCTTATATGAAATGTGAAAAAAGCATGTCACAAAAACTTTTAGAATGCTTCGAAACCTTTGAAGCTTTTAATCTGCACAATTAAAAAGAGGGGTGTTCTCTTTGACCGTTTGCTCACTATTTACATACATGTCATTTACAAAGAACATATGAAAAAACTTATTGGCTTCTGTAAATGGAGAACTAACAAAGCCAAGACTGCTTCATTTGTCCTGATAAAATAACAATTAACACAGCTAGTAACTTATATTAGATAAGTTTTAACTGAATGATAATCATCATGGAATATAGGTCACAAGGCCTTTTAGCATGAAATTTTCCCTTTGGCTATGTACATCTCTCTGTGATAAAGATTTAACTTGAAATGTATATCATGAATGCCTTAGTTCCTGCAATTTCAATTAGAATGAGTTGCAAGGCAGTAGTTACATTCTATCTTCCTCTGATTGGTAATCAACTGATCATCAGCCAATTGGACTAGAATTAGAAACTACGTAGCAAATGGTCCCAGCAACTCAAACTTGTTGAAATTGCAGTAACATGACGAAGACGAGCACAACAGACTTTTTTTTTCATGACAAAAATTATGTTGCAGTACTGTTTTTTCAGTGAGACTGTTTGTGCACATCCCTTACTTATTCAATGTACCACACTTATCAAACAATTCATATTTTCCTTTGGCTCTCTCCAACACTTTTGTTACATAAAATATTCTAACACAATAAATCACTATCACACAGCTGAGGACTATAGACTTCAAGAAATTTTAGTGACATTTAATGATGGAGAGACAGGAGACACTAATTCTTTCTGAAATCTCTCTCACTCAATAGCTCTCACATGGTTTGCACTTTGTAAGGCAGTAGCTACAAGTATTATATCTTTTATTCGTGTCTGCAAATATGAACCTGAGGATAACAATGAATTATGTTGACAGCAAAAATTATCTCAACGCTCAACAAAAAGAAGCTCTACCTTATTAATATTAATGAAGCTTTTGCTCAATCATTGTTTAAAACCTTCGTATTTTTCATTTATTCATTTAGTAATTTCTTTGGGCCAACTTAATTTTAATAATTTTATCTTTCATGAATTCAAGCTGTTTGTCAAGATTTTTTGCAATTAACTTTATTTGGAAATTACTTGCCAATGAATATCCTCTGCAGATGCAAACCCATGCAATTAATTAAGGCAACAACTTGATTTTTTTTACCCTAAGTCTCTAAAAATGATCACAATATGGATCTTTCATGATACAAGTATAATCTTTTTTGTCAGATGTCAAAGGTAGAGCTTTTAGAGTGCTCAGCAAAACATCAATTGAAAAAAGGTTGTCTCCTTTCATCAAAAACTGTCAGCATTAGTGTGTGACGTCATAGAGCCATTAGACACTTCCTTTACACCTCTTTCAAATCTTTACTTTATGTCTCTACCTGCAAGATACCTACTCATTTCAACCCTTATTTCTACGTGTTCAAATATAGCCTAATGACAAAGGCATAGAATGACACAAATGTGCTTGCCTGGTACATATTGAGATTGACATATTTATATGTCTTTTCTTGTCAACTGAATTAAGCCATTTTTGAGTTCATGCATTAGCAAATGACTGTGTAGGCATATTTTCTGGCCATCTAACAGTTAGACACTGAATTATTTTCATATGGATAGCTTGCTAAGTATGTATCAGACAAAGCATGGCAACACAGCAATATTTACCATAATTATGATTGTTGAAAGCTATGGTAGTCTGCTGTAGTGCGTCAAGATTCAGTTTTTTTACTTATTAACTAGTGTGACCAACATCTGCATACTGCAATCCTAATGGCCTAATCATACTAATTGACAATCACTGGTATAATTCAACCGGTGAGTAAAATACACTTGGGACAAATGCAAATGCACCAAGAAAGTTTTTTTTCTTACTTCACATTATCTGTGTATCCATTCTTCATTATTTGGAGTGCTTTGTAGATCTACTGTGTGGCTTGATGGTCAGAATAAAATCTTTGATGTAATAGGTAACACTCTTAAAAGCAAAAACTGTGAAGAAGCAGCTTTTATTGGTCACTAGTGGAACTCAAGTTGATCTGATTTCAGGATTTAGTTACTATAGTCTTGGTGCTTTGGTTTTCCAAGATATGAATAGGTGAAACAAATTGTGCTTCATGACAATTTGAGAACTTTGAATGTGTAAGGACATATCAAAGCACCAAGGAAGGAAGATAAAAACACGTCCAAATGGAAATACAAGTGGTGCAGAAAGGAAAACGTTCAGGTCAAATGGCTTCACAGGATTGCAGCCATGAAGATTTGACTTGGCAGCACCTAGGCCCAACAGCTATGTTCCTGCTGATTTCATTATCATCAAGTTTCCTGTCAACTCTTTTGCTGTCACACAGCTTCTTTGGCTAGTAATGACAAATCCATGTACCATGATAAAGAGACAATGAGCGGCCCATGTTAGACCACAGCTTTATTGTCATATAAATTATTTACATCAGTTTTTTTAGCTCCGTATATTATGTAATGCGCTTGAAGATATAGTATTTGCAGTCAAGAAGACATTTAGATTTATGGATAAGCTCCAAGCGTGCAGTCAAACAAACTTTTACACAATTCGAAGCCTCTGAAGCCTTTGCATTAGCACAAAAAGAAAGGTGTTTGCTTTCATTATTTGCTCACCACTTGTATACATGGGATTAAACTCGGAAGCAGAGCCCATCTGCAATCTGAAAAAGACGCGTGTAAAGTGGTCTTGACCTTTGAAAGATTTGTCTACCAGGAAACTTTCATCTCAAATATTAATGATTGGGCATGCACAAGGACAAGGTGACAACCATTAGATAAACATTTTGGAGGGTTTGTGTGTTTCCAATGAAAATTTAGAAATAAATTATGGGGTAACTCCGGCTCATTTTTGGAAAATTTCCCACCTGAGCATCTCAGAATGCCATGCAAACATTTCAGGGTGGAGCTAATGGACAAATATCAAGTTATACAGCCAAGTTTAAAATAGTTTTGTGGCAGAATAATATTTGTTTGTTAGGGAAGTAGCTTGAATAGTTAAAATATTATGGCTGATTATAAATCAGATATCTTAAGTTTAGTTTGTGAATGGCTAGGGTGACGAAATGCTGCATTTAATGATGTATAACTCTTGAAGGAGCCTAGATATCAAGATGGAAATCATCACAGCCTTAGTCTGTACCCAAGAATTTTTTCTGTCCTAAAACAGAGTGTGCACCTTTCATAGGTTGAGAAAAAAATCACAAAATTTTGCTTATAATGTCTTGCCTCACAACCAGCTGGGACGTTGCCCATGAAGGTCACTGAAACAAAAAATTTGGTTTTGGATTCATCACCCTGGCTTTGAACCCATGCAGGCACAGACCCTCGGGGCAACATCCCTGAACCGTAACCACTCGGCCGACCACCTGCAAATCTTTCTACTACACATTGTACATGACCAGTTTCCTTGTTTTATTTTGTAAACATTGATGTATTCTGAGACTAAAAATAAACTGTCCCTGTCAATTTTTCATTCATGTTTAAAGCACTATTGTGCACGACAGGAAGGACTGACTTAATATATAGGCCTGTAATTAGTCATGCTTTCTACGTCTATTTTCCCTTACTTTCTCCTCATGAAATATGCAGTTGCTGGACCCTGCAATCATCTTGCCTTATGCCGTGGGATTACCAACTTCAAGTAACTTTGGTAACAATGAATGATCGATGAGCTATTCTGTATGGGGCATGAATTTTGGTCAAAGTCTCACAGACTCAAACGCTATTCCAAGGATTTACATTTTAATGCTGCTGTGGTCCAGGACATCACACAGTATCTTCCATGCTGTTTGTACTTGTGCATTCTGCAGCGTTTTGGAGTCTGTGTTGGTTCATTTACTGCCCGACATTGGCGTTTTGAAAGCCACTCTGAATTATGATTCCGACTCCAGATTCCGCTCATTGGCGTTATTGCACACTAGTATTATATGGTTAACAGGGGAGAAAAAAAAAGCAGTTACAAACTGAACATAGTCGATGCAAAAAAACCCAACTACATCGATTAACTCCATTGAGTAATGTTAATGAAATTTTCTGCAAAATGTCATGAGTGACTGGTAAGCAGGATGTGTTACATTTTAAATTGGTCTGCATTTCCGGCTTTGAGCTCACGAGTATTACACCATTAATAAAACTGTTGTCACCTACTGAATGCACAGGTTGTACCAAAACAATGGGTTATTTTTAGGGCGATGCACAGGCCAATCGCTGTTATGTATTGTAATACTTTCTTTCTTTGCAAGGAGCCCTCAGTATGTTCATCACCCCTGAAAGAAAATCAGCCAACAGGTGTGCAAAAACATCATCAAAGTATGGGCAGTAGCACTTCCAAGAAATACAGAAGAATCCCAATTTAAGGCCACATCTTTTTATGCAATTAACAGCATGCAGACCTGAAACTGGATATATTATATTTGTTTTATGCTGAATAAGACCCCTCTAATGTTAGTGCAGCTTACTGGGCTATAAAAGCTGCACCAAAACCTTTTTTAGTCTCAGTTAAATGCAGGCACTACTGTATTAGCTGTTTTTGTTGCATGAGCCTGTGACCTACTTTTTCCTCTGTGCAATGAAGCATGGCAGTGGGAGACTTAAGGCTCTGTGCTTAAGGGTACATCTGTATTTCATGCTTTTTCACTTGTAATACACATAAAGCCTTATCAATTGCTGCTGTCAAATCTTGGAGAAATGATCAGTAGGCTTAACTGTCAGGCAAGTTGACTCCATTCTTTAGATCCTTTCAAAAAAATGTGTCCATTAATTGGGCACACAATGCAATGCTGAGATAAACACCACCAAGCAAGTGATGTTGACAACCTTTTGTGCATATACCTGTATGCATTAAAGTAATTCAGAATTGAAACTATTGAATTAAATGTTTTTTGGGAAATCCACCAGAACTTGAACTTGCAGCTCTGATGAGATAGACAGCAAAAAAAGCAAGACAGATGTATACAGACAGATTTTATTACATGTATGGATGTGGATTAATGGTTGATATGTTAGAAAAAGACATACACTTAAATCATGTAAAATGAAGCTTAGATTTGTCAAAAATGCCTTATGGTGGCAAAATAAAATCGCCCTATTTTTTTTCGAAAAATTTTTTTTTAAGATTTTCCCTATATAAGTGCATACATTGCACAGATGTGACATCCTGAAGTTTTACTGTAAAATTCAAGTCTGCCTCAGCTTGAATGATAAAGCGACATAGTTTGTTGTTTTAAGTTATGATAATCTGTCTGTTGTCATAAACTTAAAACAACAAGCTGTTAGATCAGAGGCATTGGGCAACCATCTCACTCAATCATTCACATTTTACAGTAGTGTGAGCCATATGATTCATTTGCAGCTGGGTGGCCAAGTGGTTAAGGTTCACGCCTGCTCCGCTGAAGGTCTTTGTCTGCATGGGTTCGAACCCCGGTTGGGGAACCCAAAATTTTCAGTGTACCTTCATGAGCAAAATCCCAGCTGGATGTCGTTCGGATGAGACGTTAAATTGGCGGCCCCTTGTATCAGTGTCTATGCTGGGCAAGTAAAAGATCCCTCACATGGGGTAAATGTGTAACATGTTGAGGACTCCCGCTCTCTCTCCCATCTCATCAATCAATCCTCGTGAGCGCCCAGAACTGGGCTTAGAGGGCTGCACTTTATCTATCTATCTATCTATCTATCTATGATTCATTTGGACATTCTTCTTACAATAAATGCCTTTTGGATTGCAAAATCAAAGTTTTCTTGATTTATTTCCATTTGTATCTGTTAAATATATCAATTTGATTTTTTTTCACACTGGTTTGTTCCTTTTTTTGCATTGAGCTACATCACAGTAAGATGGTGTGCATTCATGTGGTCACTGTATTCGAATGTACTTGATGTTGGCTGAGCACAAACTGAGTAAGCTGCTCCAAGCTTTTATCTCTAAAGTTTGAAAAGGGAAAGTAGACTTGTCAATGATTAAATCATAAATGTAAAAGCATATCTGCCGAAATGATGTTCATCTTGCTATGCTCAAACGCACCAGGAGAAGGGTAATAGGGTATTGCTGCTTGATCAGACATTGAATATTGGCTATTTATGAGTAACTATATCTTGTTTATCCCATAAGTGCACCTGCTCAACAGTTGGCTTCCTGAACTTGTGCACACAAACATTAATGTTATGCCAAGATTTAGTGCAAACTACTATGACCCAGCTCACATTCTATATAGACCATGCGCAATCACTCATTAAAAGTACATCTGCTCTTCAGTGCTTGCCTTATCACCTTGTGTGTTGTTTGGTAGCGCCCAGGCTCGGATTCAGATCAGGGAGTCACAGGTTTCAGACAAGATTTGGTTGAATCATCAAGGGGGCAACCGCTATATATTCAGGTGACGCTTGGAGTTTTCCTAAAAAGGAAATTATTTATGGTAGTGCTCAGGGAGAATAATTATTCATTTTTGAGCCCACAACTTCCTTAAATATTTGTTTCTTAATTAAAAAATACCCTTTTAAGAAATGCCCCACAAGAAATTATTTATTTCATACCTGTCTAGAAAAAACATATTATTTAATAAGACTTGACAAAAAATAATTTATTTTAAAAAAATGTAAGATCCAATGGTTGCTCCCGGAGTTTGGCAGTAGTTTCAGTCATAATTCTTGATCTCACAAATCTAGTCAATGATATTTTGGTACCTCTCAGGTAAAGCCTGCTATTGTGGCAAATAAAAAGCAATCTCAGAATCATTATTACTCAAATATACTAATGATTGAGAACCCGACTTTTGTCAGCGTGATACCAGTTACTCCACTTTTCAGCAATGAGCACAAATGGATTACAAGAGGATCAAATAGGATCTTCTGTATTATCCATTAGGTCGAACATCAGAGGGGATTGAAACTGTGTTGATTAACAGGCAGGACTCAAGCTATAGCCTTGGTTATTTGATAATCGACAGCTTTCTGTCAACTGGCCACAGTCTATCTGTCTGATATTAACAAATCCATGAACATGGATAATGAGAGGGCAATTAGTCCCTGTTAGGCAAGTGTTCTGTTGCCAGGTACATACATTGTATGAGCTTATGAAAGAACGAAAGAACAAATAATGCAAAGAAACAAATTTGATATGATATGAGGCAGCCAGACAAAAAAAAAAATTGAAGAATTTGGTGATTCTTGCTTTTCGATGTTTTTGAATTCATCAAATCTTTTAAAATCTTTATGTATAGAATGATAACTTTGTAAGCTCCAAGATCAAAGAAAGGAAAGTGGTGCAGAAAAGAGCGATCGGGTTTTCATATGTGTCAAGTTAATCCTCTGAAGGATTAGACAGCCTATAGAGGAGAAAACCAAAGGGATATTATGTTACATATTATTGTGTGTTCAATGCATCCTTCTTTGATTGAAAATGATGTCATCTTTGATTAATATTCAAATAAATGGTAGACAAATACAAATACAGAGAAGAATATAGTCTGTACTATCCTTCTTGCTGTACTTATTAACTGATATTTTGCTGTAGCTTCTGATTATATGAGATCAATATAAAGTCATGCGCTTTGTCATACTTTCCCTGAGCTCTCTTCTGCCACTTATGGCAATGAAATATGCACTCACTGGACCCATACATGTGTAGGTAAGGTGGCACTGTTGTTCCACTTCCTGTTTGATCATAAGAATGTCTTGTGAAAAGCACATGATTGAAAAAAAGTCAAATTACTATGAATCTAATTGTTGTCAGCAACATAACACCATGCAGAACTCTCTATGTAATCATTGTTGGTTATATCTATGCTAAAGTACACATTCAGACTTCTTTGATACTGAATTAAATGGCTTCAAAGTTGCCAGGTAAGTTGGCAAAAGTTTTCTGTGTTGACATGGTTTTAGGAGAATTTTGATCTCTTACCTTGCATATTGTCGTCTACAGGGCAATACGTTTATTTTGCCCTCTCCAGGTATATCCCTTGCAATGAAGGTTCAGTAAATAGATAATTCCATGTTGATAAATAGACCTGAAAATGTCTCAATTGAGATATTTTTGGCAATAAGTCCATGGCTCAGCTCTGATATCTTCTACTTTGACAGTGTTCATGAGGCTCTTTTAAGAAACAGGTGACAAAATTTTAATCTTGTTGTATTGTTTTGCACTGATTGCTGGCTATAATCCCCTGTCTTGAGCCTCAGGCCAATAGACTCTGAACTTGACACCCATTTAAATGTGATTAAAACTGGATTCTCATTCAAAGGGTTGTGTGACCATGCCATACAACCAGGTAGCCACACGCTATGGGATTATCGACTTCAAGAAACTTGGGTAACAAAAAATGATTGATGAGCTATTTTGTGTGAGGCAATGATTCTGGACAAAGTCTTGCAAGACTGAAAAGCCCTGCAAGGGATTTATATTTTTGTGCAGCACCAGTTCTGAACATCAATTTATCTTCAACTGTATTTGCTGCATTCAAATGAGTCTGCAATGAACATTGACAGACGAGTCACTATAAAAAGGCAACTATGACAAAATTGTGCAATGTCGCCTCCCTTTGAATAAGAAAATATTGTTAAAATACTGTGTGATTGTAAGTTAAAGACATTAGACATAAAGATTAATCAACTTTTTCTTTTGCTTTCAACAAAGAGACAGATGAGCGATGAATCTGCTTACAATGAAGAAAAAGACATCTTGACAGTTGTAACAGATTTTTTTGCTTTGTTCGGGTTTATTAGTCATTCTTTACAGACAGACGTGTGAAAACAAAAGTCAGTATTCCCCTTAATTACAGAAACTTTGAAAGTCTAATTGGATTACCAAACTAAATTCTTCTCAAAGTGAAACAGTCTAGATTTCTTTCTGTCTAAAAAACAACTTTGAATGAACCTTGAAAGTAAAAGGACGAAATGTACAGGTCCAGTTTAAAACATGCACTATATATTCTCTGTTTCAGAACAAGCAGGTACATTGTATGTCGGTAGTTTAGATAAAGATTAAAAAATCTTCGAAGGGGAGCAGAGCAGGCGTCTCATTATAAGTATGGCCCTGTGATGATTGACAGGTTTTTTGGAAATTAAAGACACTACTTTGTCCAAGGTTTTTTCAGCTGTCCATACAGGCATTATCGAAAAAGATACTGCCACTTCATTAAAAGACCTAAACATGATTTACATAATACGTTGAAAATGGCAGATCAATTTTATGGCTACCATTTATTCATTTCATGCAAAACAAATGCTTAAAAAGCCCAATTTGAGGCAACCTTTCATGAGACACAAGCGGCACAGATCAGAGAACAAAAATATATACCTTTCATCTTAAATTTCGGAATACCATATATAACGTATCATGCATCAGGAATTTCTCAAAAATTCTGCCTGTATCAATGTTTCCACAAAGATAAATATTAAAATGCCATTAATTTTTTTGGACTGTGAAATATGAAAAAGTTAGAACAGAAAAGTTGTTTTATCTTTTCATAATGGGTAGTTCTAAAGTGCACTCATCAATCAATTGCAATCCCTGAACAGCACCTACTTGCAATGCTGATTTACTTGTCTGTGTGATACTGGGAGACATGGGCCTAATTTCAGCACACAATAGTATAAATAAGTTTTGTCTGAAACCTGAAGGTGATTGGCTCCTCTGGCCCAGGATGTTTCATTGTCTGATGTCGCTTGCAATATATAAGGTATTTTTTTATGATTTTGCGTTTGGAGACATAGGCCTTAGGGGAAAAAGCATTGTATGCATTCAAAAAGTAAAATAAGTATCATGTAATATCATGAGCATAAATTTGATAGATCATTCCTGACTTGCGAGTACCTTTTTAATCGAATTGTATGAACAGTAACTGCAAGCAATGGCGTAATACTTCACGTTAAATGCGAAATTCTTTGAAAAGGTGACAATGACAGAGTGACATCACCTTCAGTCAGAAAAAGGCAGATGACGTCACAGGACATGACCAACCTTCAGGACAAAATAAATCTTGTAAACTAAAGGAGGATCTTGACATTTTTGATGGGGTTAGTCTTTTGTTAATGATATAACGTGGGGTTTATCACAAAATTGATTTATCATGCTAAATTTTCAGTGCAACTGAGTCCATCAATAATGATAGAACCCTCAAGGGGGCACAGTATGAATTTTTCATTTTGTTGTGTTGGTAGTGATTTTTGAGTCAATATTTGTCAGTAAAAAAAACCCAGTAGATTCTGAGGACAATAGTTAAGCAATAAAAATACAGTATTCTGACCCGAACTAGTGCAGAAGTACAAATCCCTCAGAGAATTTGTTGTCAGGACATTTTTGTCCAAATTTTGCATTCTGATGTCGAATAGCTCATCGATCATTCATTGTTACCTAAGTTTCATGAAGTTAATGTTCCTCAGCCATGAGGCTACCTGATTGTGTGGGTCCAGTGAGTGCATATTTTATGGGAAGAAGGCGGCAGAAGAAAGAATGCCCAAGGAAAGTATGACTAAGTGCATGCTCATACTGAGCTCATGAGTGCCTCAATGTTTGATTATTTCTAATGAGAAAACTATTCTGTCTGAAGAAAGTAGAATAAATTAGCAATTATCTTTTTCATCTTGGCAGTCCTATCTGATGCTTATCTAAACGAACATATAATTGTTTGCGCTAAACTTGCAATTAATGATTGAGTTTCTTGCACAAGAAAATGAAAATTCCAGGAACTTTCTGCCTTGCAGCCTCAACTACAATGAGGTGTTATTCTCAATCATGGCAAAATTTTAGCGACATAGTATAGTAATTTTATTGAAGTATTTTCTACAGATCAATCTTTTAATACATGATATAACTATACTCACATCCAATCAAACTGCAATCGATGTACATACAGAGCTAAATACGGAGTTTTAGAAACTAGTGTTTCACTGAGTAATTGTTTCTGCGTGTCTTTATTCTTGGACTAATTTTATCAGTGTTGGAACGACTTTGTAATGTATTGAAGCAGTATGAGTTGTTAGGGATATTTGACAGCATCAAATACAGAAGGAAAATCAAATTTTAATTGCATCAAAACACTTACAAACTTTGCATTAATGTACTTTTAACATACCCTTAAGCTAGATATACATGCATCTTAACTCTACCAGCCTCCAAACTTTGACAGGCTTACTATGCCATTCAGAGCAAGATTTTACTCAGGGCTATAAAACCTATCTGGATGTTTTGTAATGACGTAAATATCTGGAAAGTTGGGAATTATTTTATTACGCTGGTCTTCACCCCAACATTATACTGCGAAATATTAATGCTACTGGTACAACACCCAGACGCGCATGTTTCTTTGCTATGTTAATTGTGGCGAGGTTGCACAAGCATGGATTTGACATACATACAATATACATTGTCTCATGATCACACAGCTGGGAAGAGTAATTATAAACTAATACCCTTATCCTTTTTTTCTTTTTTAAAACAAAAAAACATAAAAAGTTACAGGATAGGTCTATTACGTATGCAAAAATAGTGTATGCGAAACGCTATATAATGTACAACGATCGATAACCTAATAACGGTAGTCATTGGATTATTCTGTTCAGAGGTTACAGTAGGAACCTCGAAGCAGACACCAACTGACCAGTGACCAGATTGACCTGAGGTAGAGAAATGATGTCACACACTGGAAGTGCAATGTACCTCTGGTCAGTCTCTAGGGGGAGCCACCAGTCCTGTGGTGATTTGATAAACTTGAGTATAACAGAATGAATACAGCTCAGGAGATGGGCAAACAAAATTCCCAAAACCGACAACTCAGCGCAGTCACTATAGATTTTAAGGCATTTTCGGATAGTGGACAGGATGACTTGGACTTGAGATGGTGTTAATATGCAGAGTGGGGTTTCATTGTCCATAAAATACCAGATAATTACCATGTAATATTTAAATGTGAAATAAATAATGATAAAAATGTATGATAATATTATATTTATAAGCCTGCTTCATTTTTATGTAGAAATGTAGACCACTTTAAGGATAGGATAAGACATCTGGAAACAGGCCAATATTGGATGATATTTCCTTCCATATTTGATGATGAAATATAGAACAATTTTTGTTGAAAGTTTCCTAATGCCATTTTTTTTTCAATTTTCAGGTATGTATTCTTGCTGACTACATGTCTTCAAAAACGTCTTGTCTTTCGAAAGAAATGTCTTGAGACACAGCAAGGTAGGTTACCTATTAATAAAAGCACCAAAGCATTCCAGATGACATTTGAAAATAATAAAGGAAAAAGGATATCTGTAAAATGATGTCAGAGAAACAGAAGATCAATTAAGAACAAGTTGTAACTGCATGGTTTATTTTATGAAACCACAAATGTAATAAAGTACTTTTCTCACTTCTTGTTATGTGAAGGTATAAAGAAATGGCTTGACAATAAAAAAAATGCATTTAATGTATAATGCTATTTGATAAGTTTCCTGGAATAAGTTTGACATTCTTCCAATTGAATGTGACTCACAAGAATTGGTTGATCATAAGCTTGTAGCTGAAAACGGTAAAAAATGAGTATTGGGTAGCGATAAGTACAAGCTTGCCATGTGTATAAGAACAAAAAAAGGTAGGAACAAATTTAAAGAAAAATCACAAACAAGATGTATGTTGACTTGAACAACACCTATGTTTGTGTAACTTTGTAGGAAGACACCAATGAGACAGGCAGGGTGTGAAGGGAGGGGTAATAGCGTTGCTAACACCCTGCAGTGATTGAGGACCACACACTAACGTTGTTACGATTGGTAGGCCAAACGTTCTTGCTGGTTTCGTGAGAACTTTGCATGATGGAGATTTGTAATAGCCAGAAGAATTTGTATGATATTCTTAAACTTTTTTTATCAATGTTTTGAAGTCAAGGACAAGAGTAATATAACTTTTTCTTTTTCTATTTTTGGTTAAATTTGAATATAAATATATAAATAAATGCAACCCACCTATTATTGTACAATTAGTAGTTGTCATGACATATAAAGTCTCTCCTATCAGAGAGATTAGATAACAGTGTTGTAGCTTCATTTGCTTGTATGCTAGGTTGTATGTCATCAGATGATGCGGCGATTCATTAGAGTTCAAATGATTGAATTGTCCAAATTTGTGGTCATTGCTCTTTTCCAATGAACAGATTTGTTCCACAAAAATTACCAAAGCCCAACTCTTCAGTTTTGTAAACTCTTTCTCCCAATTGCTTTGTGTTTAGAAGCAAGTTATGATTTGCAGAGCAGGCCTATTTGCCGGGCATGAAAGACAACGTATACATATGTAATGTGCACATTTCTGCCAACAGGAAACTGTATAGATTTGAATAACTTGATGGTATCAGAAAATTACAACATGTTCTCATTGAAAACTGATCTCCTCTTTTATAAATTGCATCAAACAAGCCAGAATGGCAATGGCCAGAAGTCTCGGTCTAGTAGCAGACGGCTCTGATGAGCGATAATGGGGAGGCTCTCAATTCATCACTTATCACCCCCAGGGGGGCATCTTCATCCAGAAGGGGTCATATCGAGGTTCTGGTCAGCCTGATAATTTTTTTTGTTTCCCTCTCGTTTGACTGTGGGGTTAGACAGCCTAAAGTGATTTTCCCACAATTTCCATCCCTATTGTAATAAAGTAACTTTGTTATCGCTTACAGTCTCTGACCATTTCTCAGCCCAGCAGCAGGTTCCTGCTATCAGCATTCAGGACAATGATCAGATAAGTGAATTTCCTGGGTCTTTAGTACATAACAAATTGCTGGTAGATGGGTGGATGCATGATTGCGGTTTTACATCATTTATTTAAGCACTTGGTAGGCTAATTACGGCAGGAGACCCGACAATGAGGCAGGGGATGATTGAAACTACCAACCAACATTGGCCAATATTACCCAGCAGGAGCTTGATTCGAAACAAGGGCCAAACGATTTTCAGCTTAACAGTCGATTTACCTTTCACATGTGATATTTGGATAGCCCCTTACAGTTGAACCAGTGCAGATTAAGCAGCCTGTTTTTGTGGCACAGCATTCAAAGTAAGACTCTAATTTCTGTGATAAGACAAAAATAAGCATTTGAAAAAAGTGAAATATGAGAAAATGGATATAGAGTAATAATTAAGAAGTACAGAGCGCAGTATTTCGCCGCTGCTTGTAAGTTCAGAACTACTGCATGCAATGGAGTGGCCAAATTGAAATGGCTACTTTTAGTTATCGTGAAAGTTGTCTACAGCAATGTGCATCATGTGGAATTGGAAAGACATCTTATCTTTTACTATATCTTTCGAGACAAAAAAGAACCGAAGGCTAGTTGACTATTACTGGTTCATGATAATTATTGAAGCATATATTTCCTCCAGTCATTCTTGGCTATTTCATCCTCTTGTATACTTCTTGCTTCTTTTATTCCAGTGCATGCTGCTACAAAGTGCAAGTTCGCTGCTCAATCTGAGTACAATCAGTGCATGTTCTATTTATGGCATTCGCCACATCCAAGTAACTGAAAAACCGCACTGCACCTGTAATCTTACCCTTGTTTTTAGTGTATGCCCATAGTAGTGAAAGATCACAAGGACTAAAGCAAAACAACACCGTAAAATTTGATTTTGAGTCAGCTTGAATGATTGTTTGAGATGGTTGCACAATTCCTTCGAGCTAACATACCTGTAGCTTGTTGTTTTATGTTATGACAACAGACAGATTATCAAACTTAAAACCACAAGCTATGTTAATTCAAACAAATTGTGCAACCATCTCACTCAATCGTTAAAAGTAGACTCAAAATTTAAAAATTTTCTGCGTGTGGTAGTCATGTTGGTAGGCAGTTCATCTTGCACTAGAGTCAAGTATGGTAAATCCGTCCAGGAGGGCAAATCCGTCCACCCCCTAATATAGGGATATAGATATATCTATTACAATTGTATGAGTTTTAAAAGCAAGGGGAACTCGTTTTTAACTAAATTTGCCGTGTTTCTTGTGTTCAGAGCTTTTTAAATCATATTTCAGGTCCATTTTAAAACAGTGGAAAAAACACAATCAAATTCTGTGACGTCATCACAGCCATTTTGATAATTGCAGTGGTGAACTTAATATTTATTTTTAGGCCTATTTCTGTCAATGAACAAACACATAAAAGGTAATAATCATTGAGTAAGATGCTAAATTGAATTATTCTTCCAGGATTTCTAAAATTGTGACACCTTGAAATGAAATACACTGGAAATAAAAGTGGACGGATTTACCATCAATATTTTAAAAGTGGCTTGATTGGGGGTTTGTAAATCCGTCCACCCATGTAAAATGAAGTTTAAAGTACTTTTATGATTTAAAATATTTGTAAATGGCATACCAGTCATTGCAGAAATTTGATGGGAACAATAATACCACTTTGATTGGGTAAAAAGGATCTTTAATTGTAATTGAGGCGGTCAATTGAAATTATTCAGAGTTAACTTAACCTCTATTATTTAAATCATCTATTATAAGTGTAATCAGTGAATGATAATTCTAAAATCGACACAAAAACGTTTGTAAGACTTAATAAACTGCAAAGCATAAAAAAAATAACAAGATATGATTGGTATTAGCTGCGTTATGCCCTGTGGACGGATTTACCATCCTTGCTGGACGGATTTACCAGCAGGGTGGACGGATTTAGAAGCCCCAACCTTCTATTTTCGTTGTCATGGTTTCAGCTTAAATTATTTGAAATATTTGACTTTTTTTGCTGATGATGATAGAACGGAATTTTCCCCTTCTAATGGGCTAATTTTTATTTCTGTATCTATTACTATTTTCTTAGAAATACAGTTTTAGCCAAAAGTGGACGGATTTACCATCCTTGACTCTACACAGTTTATATTGAGTCCATATCTGAACAAAATCTCCATATGAATCTTAATAAATCACAATTTTGGAACGATTTGTAAATCTGTCACAAGCCATGACAAAAAGTTCGCTCAAACATAATCAAATTCATTCCCGAATTGGAATTTTGACAAAGGCAATATAACACACAAGACAGATGGAAAAAATAATTTAATTGGAGAAGATTTGTTAGGTTCCCAAATGTTCACAGCCTTGAATTAAATCAACATCAAAATTCCTCATGTGCTCCCTTGCATCAACAATAAAACATCATGAACCACAGGGTTATGGATTTATTTGACAGTCAAGTTGTAAATATTTCATGTTTGCCTCATTGTCATAGATTTTCATTTCAAATTGCTTGGTGTTCATTCTGAAAATTTTCATCAACAAATATTGACATTATAGTGTGCTTATTATGGAAGACTGAGGCCTGTACAAACACCAATAAGGACGAGGTGCATTTATTTGTGTCACTTTAACCCCCTGTTGCTTGAGGAATAGTCCAGACTTTTTGTCATATCTAGACTTCATGCTGAACATACTTCTCCACAATTTAGTGAAGATGGCCTGTTGTATATACCATTGTGTCATTGGGATGTCATTGGGATATCCAAGTTGTGTTTAATTATTCATGAATTAAATTTCCCAATGTAAGCTTTAACACATGATGCATAGATTATTCTACGAATTATTTAGCACAGCATCCTTACTTAAAGAGAAAAGGGAATTAGAGATAATCCTCAACTTTAAATAGTGGATTGAGAAGAAACCTGAATTTGTAACAGAAATTTTTGAAATGGAGTTACCTTTCTGAGAAGGACACAAGTAAATGAAAACAAAAATTGTATGCTAAAAATTCAAACAATACTAGTCTTCAGACCTTGTTCGAAATTAGTCAACTGCTGGAAATAATATATCAGCCTACTGACAAGCTCCCTCTTGTCTAAAGGACAAAAGCCTCTTGTCCATACTCTTGCTTTAGCAAAGAAATGAAAAGGTAGCTGTCCAAAACAGATCTCTTGTTTCCTGTACTGTGTTCCTGACACTGAATGACTGATGACTTTCCTCCCCTGGATTTTCTGTGTGATACTTTGCCAGCATTTCTACAAATTGGAGGAAATACCCATGATCCCCTATATCTGTGTGCTGTAACTATTGCAAAGCTTCTGTCATGCCTACATTGTATAAGAATGTAAAAACTTTCTGTTCATGCCCTTTTCTTTCAAAATTCATACTCTTGAAAAATTGAATAATAATGCACATTTTTAACAGACTTGGCAAGTTGCACCTCAAATAGGCCTATTTATGCCCTATGATAAAACTGTACATGTAGTTTCTTTTCTGTAAATACTTCAACCTAATGATCATAGAACAATATCCTTTACGAACGAAATTCTGTCTCCATTTCTTTGTAATAATGACTTACAGCATTAGCGATATTTACCATCAATTTTTATTAGGGCCCACAACATTTCTGAGCACCTGTTACCCAACAACCTAACCAAGATCCTACCTATGCAGCTTTATAGCCTGCATGACCTAAAGCTGTGGCTCTCACTGAAACCAACAGCTGGGTAAAAACCTAAGAGCAAAGATCCTGGCATAGAACATATGGTGGACGGAGGGAGTTTCCAAGCAACTTGAGACTGACCTATTAGTGACCTAATTGACCTGATTTGCATATTGATTGACCTCCATAACCAGGTCTCGACAGCTTTCTTAAGTCTGTAACATCTGGCGCTGGCTCCTGGTTGTATAAAAAGCACTGCACGACAAGAGTTAGGACAAGGCGAAATTGGATTTTCTGTGACTAATACCTTGTGTCCTTGATTATAAATTATTTGGATATATGTTCATTATTTTTGACCAGAGCAGGTTTAGTAATTGTAATGGTAAAGGAGAAAAAAAAGGATAGAATTGCATGGAATTGCATGTTTTATGGAGTAAATTTCCTTATTTTCCTGGGTAGAAGTTTCCAGGGAAATCTGGATTTTGCTAGTTAGGGGCAGGACCATGGGTTTAAAGTAAATGATGTTCAAATTGTCAAAATAAGTCAACCTTGTTTTCCATGCAGAAATACATAATTACGTCTTCATCAGTGCCAATGACAATGAGAGCATGCCAACTTCATAATGTAATTTTGATTAATGTAATGCCATAAATTGTGTAGTTATCAACACTGATCAATATTCTCTTAGCTTTGAAAATGTCCCTGGTTCGAAAAAAAGAAGACATGATATTTTGTAGTTTTATTCCATGAAATCATTTTGGTCTTTTGTTTTGTTAAATGTTTATGCTTAATTTGTCAAATGCGTTGTAAATGCATTGAGATTTATTTAAATATAACAATTCCTTGATTACTTCCATTTAGTAATCATGTTACACATTCTCACATTTTCATAACATGTCTACAAACATATTCTTCACAATATATTTGGTATAGAGGAACATATTAAAAACAAATTATATAAATGCAAGAAGCTATTTGTGCCAAGTATGTCAAATAATGAAGAGGTAGCATTGGCTCATACATGTTTTATGACAATATTAGATAGAGGTTAGGCCTTCTATTTGTCAGGTCTACCCACTGGAGTGCAATTATGTGGTGAGAGATGATGATAGTAAAGAGCCATCCATTTGTTACAACCAAAGAGAGCAACAAGTCTTAGGCCGAAGACGGTGTTATACTCAGGCTGGAAAATATTGCACTCTCTTTCCGCTTTGTGTTGTGCCTTAAATTATATATATTTACTCTTTAATATTCCAAATGATCATCACATACTACTATTGAGTATGTGTATAAATTATTTGGATTTGACAATAATACTCCTAGAAAATAAGGACACGGGTATAATCTGGATCAAAAAGATAAAAATGAATGGAACAAACACACATGTCGTCTTATAGATCATTCTAAATTAATGACAGGGGGGGGTGTTGGAGTTTTACTCGAGGGAGTACTAACGTTTCCTATTTGGTTGAAGGGCGGGCACAAATTTTTTTACAACATGTAAAAGGAGGGCATGATATTTCAACAAAAGAAAAGCATTATAGAACCGCTAAAGTGTATGAATCTGAATGTGCAATTGTCCAAGGTTTGAAGATATGTTGAAGCTTGATGTCAAGTCTAAAATGATCACAGGCTTGGTCTGCACCGATGACACTGCATCATTTTCTGTCCTAAATATTATGTGCACTTACCATAACTTGAGAAAAACATTTTCAAACTTTGGTTATAATTTCTTGTCCTGTATCCAGTTAGGATGTTGCCCATGAAAGTCCTCCGGAACAAAAAGGCTTTTATCACCCTGGCTTTGAATCCATGCAGACACAGACCCTCAGCTTTAACACCTGAGAATCTGTAACCACTCAGCTGACCGTCTCAGCTGACCGTCTACCTAAAGACACCTGTATACATGTCTTTCTACTAAATATATATAGGCAGTTTTCCGCTTTTCATTTTCACAATTTCTGACACTAAAAATAATCTGGCACAGTCATTTTTCATTACTGTTTAAAGCACTATCGTACACAACTGGGAAGGACTGACTTGATATATAGCCCTGTGATTAGTCATGCTATCTATGGGCTTTCTTCTCTTACTTTCTCCACATGAAATATGCAGTTGCTGGACCCCTGCAATCAGCTAGCCTTATGCCATGGGATTACCAACTTCAAGAAACTTTGGTAACAATAAATGATCGATGAGCTATTCTGTATGAGGCATGAATTCTGGACAAAGTCTCCCAGACTCAAACGCTCTTGCAAGGATTTGCATTTAAATGCTGCTGTGGTCATGGACATCACACAATATCTTTCTTGTTTTTTGTACATGTGGATTCTGCAGGGCTTCGGAGTCGGTGCCGGTTCACTTATTGCCCGACATTGGCTTTTTGAAAACCACTCTGACTCCGACTCTGACCCTGACTCTGACTCCGACTCGTCTAGGAAATTATGTGTAGAATTTGGGATATATCTAAAATTTTTTAACAATTTAATGTATATAAATTTAGTAATCACTTATAGGGTCACGGGTTACCAATTTAATTAAAATCAATGTTTGACCCCAACTCCACCTAAAAGCCTCTGACTCCAAGCCTCAGACTCCTGACTCTGACTCCAAAGCCTTGGCCAATTCTGTATCAATTTTAAGGTCCTTCAATATGGCATTGACTAAAAAAATAGCTGCAGACCAAACATAATCAATGATTCAATGCTCCTGTAGAAAAAAATCAACCACATCGATTTACTACATTGAGCTATGTGAATGAAATTTACAGCAAAATGTCATGAGTGACTGGCAAGCAGGATGTGTAGCATTTTAAGTGGTTCTACATTTCCGGCCATGAGCTCAGGAGTATAACATCCATTGTTCCCACTGTTGTCACCCACTGAATGCACAAATTGTACCAAAACAATGGGTTATTTATTAGATCTGTATCTGTTACATACATCATTTGATTGATTTTTCATGCTGGTTTGATCCTATTTTTGTATTGAGCTACATCATAGTTAGAAGGTGTGCGTTCATGTAGTCACTGTATTCGAGTGTTCTTGATGTTGGCTGAGTACAAACTGAGTAAGTTGCTCCTAGCTATTATCTCTAAAAATTAGAAAAGGGAACACAGACACAGCAATGTGTAAATTATAAATGTTAAAGCTCATCTGCCAATATGGCAATGATCATGTCATGCACTCATGCACCACCTCCTTACCAGAAGGGTATTGATGCTTGATCAGACATTGAATATTGGCTTTTTATTAGTAACTATATCTTGTTTATCCCATAAGTGCACCTGCTCAACAGTTGGCCCCCTGAACTTGTGCACACAGACATTAATAATATGCCAACATTTAGTGCAAACTATATAGACCATGCACAATCACTAATTAAAAGTACATCTGCTCTTCAGTGCTTGCCTTATCACCTTAGCGTGTTGTTTGGTTGGTCATTGCAAGGGCTTCAAATTGGGGAGTCACAGGTTTGATTCCAGATTTGGTTGAATCACCAAGGGGGCAACCGCTATAAATTCAGGTGGTGCTAGGTAGTCGTTCTCAAAGGGAATTATTAATGTTAAGGCTTGTAGAAGGGACATTAATTATTCATTTTAAGTGTGAAACATCCTCAAATATATTTTCAAACTTAAGACACTTTTACAGATGATCTAATATTTGTAGACACAGGGACTGAAAGTGAATTCTTTTCCAAGGACGTGTTTTCCTGTAGGGAAAATTGATGTCATAATTTTTTCATATTTCTTTCTCCAGTAGAACATGTTTCCCAGAGAAAAATTCACATTTAGTAATTGTGTCTACAAATATGAAATAATCTGTAAGAAATGCCCCACAAGAAACTATTTATTTCATGCCTGTCTACAGAAAACTTTCACTAAAATTTGACAAGAAATGATTCATTAAAGAAAAAAAGACTTTAAGCCCAGCCCACAATGAGATCCAAAGGTTGCTCCCTGAGGTTGGCAGCAGTTGCAGTCAGCATTCCTTATCTTAAAGATTTAATCAACAATATTCTGGTTCTTATGAGGCAAAGGCTGCTATTGTTGCAAATAAAATAATATATCAGAATCATCATTACATGAATACACTAATGTTTGACAACCTGACTTTGTCAACGTGATACCAGTTGCTCCGCTTTTCCACAATGAGCACAACTGGATTACAAGAGGATCACACAGGATTGCTCTGTATCATCCATTAGGTCACACATCATAGGGGATTGCAATTATGTTGATAAAGAGGCCACTGCCTTCCCTCGTGGCTATAGCCTTGATTATTTGATAATCGACAGCTTTCTGTCAACTGCCCACAGCTTATCTGTTTGATAATGACAATTCCATGTACTTGGATAATGAGAGTGCAATCAGTCCAAGTTGGGCCAGTGCTCTGTTGCCAGATACATATAATATATTGTATGAGCATATGAAAGAACAAGCGGGCAAATGATGCAAAGAACCTGATTTGATATGTTATGAGGCAGTCAGACAAAAAAAGAAGATTTTGGAAATGCTTTCTTCAAAATGTTTGAATTCATCAAATCTTAACCTTTATGTATAGAATGTTTGTAAGCCCTAAGATCAAAGCAAGGAATGTGGTGCAAAAAAGAGCTATTTTGTTTTCATATTTGTGTGTAGAGTTAATCCTCTGAAGGATTAGGCAGTCTATCGAGGCAAAGAACAAAGGAATATATGTTGCATATCATCATGTGTTCAATGTATCATTCTTTCATTGAAAATAATGTGATCTTTAAATAATATTCAAATAAATATTAGAAAATACAGATAGAAAGAAGACTGAATACAGTCTGTTGAGTCTGTACTTATAATTGATATTTGTACTGAAGTTTCTGATTGTATGAACTTGATATAAAGTCATGCACTTAGTCATACTTTCCCCCAGCTCTTTTCTGCTACTTATGACAATGAAATATGCACTCACTGGACCTACACAACCAGGTAGCCACACGCTATAGGATTATCGACTTCCAAGAAACTTTGGTAACAATAAATGATCGATGAGCTCTTCTATATGAGACGTGAATTCTGGACAAAGTCTCCCAGACTGAATAGTTCTACCAGGAATTTGTATCTTTGCATTGCTCAAGCTCTGGACATCAATTTACCTTCAACTCTGTTTGCAGCATTCAAATGACTCTGCGATGAATATTGACAGTGAAATCGCTAAAATAAACGCAGCAATGTATACCTTGCAGGAGAAATTCAAGCAAAGTAACCACCCTTTGAATGAAAATATATAATTGAAAGACTGTGTAACGGTAAGTTAAGGACCTTAGACATAAAGATTAATGAACTTTTTCTTAAATTACATTAAAGAATACTTAAGGGGGGCAACCATTAGATCCCTTAATTAGTGTGTAAACTGAAACGAAAAAGTTAGTTTGAAACGGATAAAACAAATGTTAGCTAGTGTGAGATCTAAGTCTGTTTTAGAGTGTACGAAATAATATGCAACTGTTTTTGTAAGGCACAGACTTCTCTAGCATTGTCTAGAGACTTGTTGAAAACCATGCAATGAAAAATGTGCATTTAATTCCATCATGAATTTAGATGTGCAATTCCAAGCTTTCAACAAAGTGACAGATGAGTAATGAATCTGCTTACAATGAAGAAAAAGAAATCTTGACAGTTACAATAGAGTTCTTCGCTTTGTTTGAGTTATTTAGTCATTTTTTGGTATATAGACGTGGCGGGGCTATATTTATAAAAATACGAGGCCTCATCTGCTCCACTTTCAAGACCTTTAATCTGCATTTCAACCACCTACATATAATGTACCTCATAGGCGTACGGCGCGCGCGATTTTTGGGGGGGCGAGCGACAATTGCCCGAATTTCACAATCTAAATTTATAAACATTTCAAATTAAATTGCCTGGAAATCATTAATTTTCAGTAGTTTTTATTTAATCCTCTGCCCAAATTTTTTAACCTTTTTGCCAGAATCTTACTGTTTCCCAAACTTTTGAGGGGGGGGTCCGATCGCCCCCCCTACCCCCCTGGGCCCCCTCCGATACGCCTATGAACTTTGCTTTGAAAGTGTTTGTATCACAGATATTTAAATCACTAATCTGGGCAGAACCATCGGGACAAAAGATATCTAAATCTGATGATGTAGTGCAGAAGAGATGAAACGGAGAATTCCAGTAGGCATATTTATAAAACTTATTTCCTCTGCAAAAAAATATCATTTATTAATGCTGTCCTGTCAGTCAAGAGTTCCACTTGACTCCCATAGTCATGCTAATTTTCCTTACAGCTGATACAATCAATAATATTAGCTTCCTCAATTTTTATTTTGTTGTGTTGGTAGTTATTTATCAGTCGATATTGGTCAATAAAAATCATAGTAGATTCTGAGGACAACAAAAAAAGCAATAAAAATACATATACTGACCCGAACTAGTGTAAAGGTATAAATCCCTGCTAGAATTTGCAATCAGTTAGTTTTTGTCCGAAATTTACTTCTAATGCCAAATAGCTCATCGATCATTTATTGTTACCTAAGTTTCATGAAGTCAATAT
Source organism: Platynereis dumerilii (assembly GCA_026936325.1). Lineage (NCBI taxonomy): Eukaryota > Metazoa > Annelida > Polychaeta > Phyllodocida > Nereididae > Platynereis > Platynereis dumerilii. The sequence continues at coordinate 12,950,065 of JAPTHN010000016.1, read as the reverse complement.
TCCTCAGTTATGTGACTACCTGATTGTGTGGGTCCAGCGAGTGCGTTTTTTATGGGCAGAAGGCAGCAGAAGAAAGAAAGCCCAGCAAAAGTATGACTTTAGTGCATGCTTTATTCTGAGCTCATAAGTTCCTTAATATTTGATATTTTTTAATGAGAAAACTATTCTGTCTGCAGAAAGTAGAATATCTTATTAAATTGGCAATTAACTTGTTTATATTGGCAACGCTATCTTATGTCCATATAAATGAACATGATTATCAAACATATCGAGGCTAACATATGGATAGTAGCATTACAATGAAAAATATGATTAATGAAATTCCGACTGTGCTGGAAACGGGGTTATTTGCGTCTCTCCATGACTTTGAAGGAAATTGATTATGGCAACGAAAATACAGGTTGATGGATTGCAATTTACGTCTTTACAGAATTTGAATATTTCGTATCAAACAAATCACCAGAGGTAGTACCTGCCTCTGGGGAGCCTATCACAATTGGCAGAATTCTCATAAGTGGGATTTCTATGGATAATCCATTTAGACTTTCTGAGCTATTGTCAGCACATACCTTGAGGCAAGAAGGAAAACTGCTTTAAGAAAGAGCCCTTTCTCATTACAACACCATTTCTCGATATGATTGAGTTAGAAATACATTTGTAATAACATGAGACTGGCTCACTGGCCTCAATATGGGTCTTGCCAAAGGTTGATGACTAAAGGTGTTCTACTTTCCAGGAGAATCTATTTTTAGAAAAGTCATTAACTGTCGTTTGTTTATATCTGGCCAACCAAGTCCCTCACTGATGGAAATTTAACCAGACAAGGACCTGGTAACTTCAAGCCCCATAACATCTACCTTTGCTGTTACTAGTATTATTTGTATCCTGGGAAAATGTACCAAATGCTGTCAACATCTGGATAAGCATGTGACAAGCAGCTGTAAACATGTCATTTAATTGCCCTCTGAGGTTGGACCAGTCATCACAAAGATGGCCAATTGGGGTAAAATTTGAGGATAAAAATAGATTCCACTGGAATCTGTGTGTCACACAGGGTATTGCTGGAGTTGAACACCTTTAGTCATCAGCCTTTGGTCTTGCCCAGTAGGCAGTGGGTGGTTTTGAATTGTTGAGAGTGTTTAGAGTTAAATCTTTCATTGAAATACTGTTGTTGTTTTTTTAAAGGACTTATAGTAAGTCTGGAGGGGGAAAAGTGATAATTACAAATAACATCCTCTTTTACTTCAAAATATTCTGAACTAGCTTTCAGTTACATTACGACTGTCATAAACATAACCGATGGTACAAATTGTTTCGTAAGCATCATATTGAAATGGTCAGGGCCTGGATAGTTTTTCATTGCAAGAAAGGTGTATTGGTTTATCATATTATGTGATTTGAAGGAGCAATCCTTCCTGGATGAGTATAATACTTGTTTTTATTTAGGCTGTAGAAAACATCCAACCTGCCCAAAATTTTAGTGATACCGCACATGACAAGGATCCTTTGTATAGTAGATCAACTCTCACAACATATTCTTAAAGAGAGGGTTATGGTATTTGGGCGCTTTAAAGAATTCCCATTTGATGTCAGCCACTAAGGCCAGTAGTGAGAAAATGACAAAGATGCAAAGAAGGTGATTAATTCTGCTTGTAAATTCAATCAACCAGTCCCACACCGCCTGACTGTCTGCTTTCTCTGTAAAGACTGCTAACAGAAAATGTTGCAGGTCTTGAAAGAAAATATTTACAACAAAATAAATCTTTTCAACTTTAAATGGTTATTTCAAAATCATTGAGTGGTACTAAGTCAACCTTGAGAGGAGAAATGTAACATGATTATAGAGAGCTATTGGTCGTAATTGTGAATGATGGTTGTGGTTAGTGGTCGCTTCGTGTGTCAAACCAAATCTCAGATATTAATGTGTGTTGCAAATCTGGAATGTCATCAAATATTGAACTGTATCTCATTTTTCAGCTCCTTTAAAATGACAAATTCTGCACTAGAAGCCTCCTTACATATATTTTTTTGCTCTAAACTTGCAATTAATGATTACATTTCTTATACAAGAAAACGAAATTCCAGGAACTTTCTGCCTTGCAGCCTCAACTGCAATAAGGTGCTGTTCTCAACCATGGCACAATTTTAGGGACACTGTTACTGTTCTCCATAAGTTACACAAACATAGGTGTTGTTAACCTCAACATACAATTTGTTGGTGGTATTCGATTCCTTGGGGGTTTTTTTTACTCATAGAAGAAAGATAATTTTATTGAAGTATTTTCTAGATATCAACATTCAACAGGCCTCTTTTTTCAAATTAATCTTTGTGAATATTGAAATACAGTGGTCCCTGCGTTATTAGACCGTCCCTTCTGTGGTCATGGGGCGGTCTCTCGTTTGGGTGCGGTCTCTCATCAGGGTGCAAAATGCACTAAAAATACTACTTAGTGCGAGAGGATGGCGGTCACATAAGGCAAGGTGGTCTTACAACAGGGGGTCTCATAACGCAGGGACGACTCTATAACAATACTGACATCCAAGCAAACTGCAATCAAAGTACTCAGAGAGCTAAATATGAAGTTTTAGAAACTAGTGTGCCACTGGGTAATTGTTTCTGAGTGTCTTTCGTTCTTCGACAAATTGTATCAGTGTTGGAATAATTTTGTAGTGTCTTGAAGCAGTATGAGTTTTCAAGGATATTTGACAGCATCAAATACATATAAGAAAAAGTCAAATTTTAATTGCATCAATACACTTCTCTTATAAACTTTGCATCAATGTACTTTGAGCATGCCTTGCTGGATAGGCCTATACATGTATCATAATTTTACCAGCCTCCAAACTGTGACAAGCTTACTATGCCATTTAGAGCAAGATTTTACTCAGGGCTATAAAACCTGTCTGGATGTTTTGTAATGACGTAAATGTCTGGAAAGTTGGGAATTATTTTATTATATTACTTTTTACCTCAACATTATACTGCGAAACATTAATTCTACTGATACGACACCCAGACGGGCATGTTTCTTTGCTATGTTAATTGTCCTATGTTACAGCTGTTTTCATAACTGTAGACATTCAGCCTGAATGCGTTTTTATTCTTGCCTCAAGGGCATGCATCCCAGGACTTGGGGGGCTAATTGACAACAAATTACTTATGACATTACTCTACCCTATAGAATAAGATGTCCTAGACAAAAAATAAATATAAGTATCTGGGATCTGTGTCTACAATTACAGTCAGCAGTATGTTTGTGCATCAAAATGTTGGTTAATATATTGACAGAAGATAATCTTAATCTTTAAATCTGAGATTTGTGCCGAGGTTGCACAAGCATGGATTTGACAAACATATACATTGTCTCATGATCAGACAGGTTGGAGGAGTGATTAAAAACCAATACCCTTCTCCTTTTTTTATTCTTCTTTTTCTAATGCAGTCACATAAAAATTAGAGGACATGCCTCTCCAAGGTCTGTAAAAGCAGTGTACACAAAAACGCTATGTGATGCACAACGTTAGATAACCCAATAACGTCAGTAATCCTCACTGTGTACTGTTCAGAGGTCACAGTAGGAAACCTGGAAGCAGACACCAACTGACCAGTGACCAGATTGACCCGTAGAAGACAAATTGTGTCACACACCGGAAGTAGCTGTGGTCAGTCTCTAGGGTGAGCCAACAGTCCTGTGGTGATTTGATAAACCTGAGTATAACACAATGAATACAGCCGAGGAGATGGGAAAACCAAATTCCTAAAACCAACAGCACAGCCCAGTCACTATACATTTTAAAGCATTTTCATATTGTAGACAGGATGACTTTGACTTGAGGTAGTGTTTTAAATACTTTTTGATTGTCCGTAAAGTCACTCGAGTATTACAGTCTGTAAATTTGTCATGCAAAAAGAGAGGACCATTTCACTGTGACAAATGCAGTTTGTGACTAATGATGGCCGATGATATGTGATCATTATACATTTAACATGAGAATCATAGAGGTTGTTTGATTTGTCATGATCAAGTGAAGGACATTTGATTTGTAATAACTGATTTTAGGACAGAAATCAGACGCATAATCCTTTCATTTTTGGCGTTCACCAACAAGCAGGGTTGGTCCCCTTATGTCTAATTAAAGTTGAATATACTGGTATGATCATGACAAGTCATCAGCATTATGACTCCTGAGGTGCCGTTTTCATAGTGCAACAGTCCACTCATTTTGCATTTACAGTGGTACCTGCGTTGTAAGACCCCCTGTTGTAAGACCAACTTGCCTTATGCGACCGACCGCCTTCCTCCCACACTAAGTAATATTTTTAGTGCATTTTACACCCTGATGAGAGACCGCATCCCCACGAGAGACTGATTCATGACCGCAGAAGGGGCGGTCTCATAATGCTGCATAACAAATTTACAGACTGCAAAATCGCAAGATGTCATGGAAATATCTTAGTATGATAACAGTCAATTGTTGTTGCCAAAGATATTTTAAAAAATTAGCCATGGCTGATTTTAATGCTGAAGTGCAGACCAGTTTATAGATGAGATAGGATGATATAGGATGGCTACTTGCCTCCATCTTAAATAATTCATATGAAGGGCAAGCTTAATAAAGAAGTCAAACATTTTTCCTTATGCCATTTAGATGTTAGATTATGCATGTGATCACTTTATGTCAGCATTTGCTTAATGGCAATTCTTTCCATTTTCAGGTATGTGTTCTGGCTGACTACATGTACATATTCAATAACATCTTGTCTTTGGAATGAAATGTCTTAAGACATATCAAGGTAGGTGACCTTTTAACAAAAGCACCGAAGAAATTCGAGACGATATGTCAAAATAATGGAATAAAAAGGATTTCTGTAATCTTGCTGGTGTAAAACTGAAACCTTTTAGTCATATTTCACATAATCACAAGGCTCGAGAGGTTTTGGTGTTGCTAGTAGTTCTGTCAGTCCAAAAAAGAACAGTTTGTAATTACGTTATGCCATAGAGCTATAAGGGGCCTCTACGGTTATGCAAGATTGCATTTTTCAGATTTTTTAAGAGAACATGAGCTCGTCAATGGGGGGATGGTTGGCCTGGTGGAAGCGTCTTGGCTGCCCATCGCTGGATCCAGGGTTTGAATCCAGCTCCAGCCTGGTAACATGGGCTTATGTTGGTCGGCTGTTTCAATCATACTTCGCCTCATTGCTGTGTCCTCCTCTTGTCCTAGTTAGCCTACCAAGTACATAAAGCCCCACTCATCTGTCCACCCGCCATCAATGAAAAACTGAGTTACTGTTTCTTTTTATAAACCATTTATATCACACCTTTCTTTTTGTTGCTTCTTGTAGGGAGGCATAAAGAAATGTCTTGAAACTAGAACAATTCGTTATATGAATAAAACAATGTAGTTTTGTGGAATGGGTCTAAATGTCATATGCGTGAATTCGTTTTGCTTCTTCAATGAATTATTTCTCGGATGCAAACCGTCAAATTTCTTTACATATATCCCTGCCAAAAGATCAGACATTTTTTAGCATTAGGCGGCGTCTAAAAGTTGTGAAAAATAATATAAACAAACAAGAAAAAGGAACCAAAAGAAAAAAAAACAAACGAAATGTATGCTGACTTGAATGACGCCTATGTTTGTGTAACTTTGTAGGAAGACACCTCAGAGACAGGCAGGGTGTGAAGGGAGGGGTAACAGCGTTGCTAACACCCTGCAGTGATTGAGAACCACACACTAACGTTGTTACGATTGCTAGGCCAAATGTTCTTGCTGGTTGCATGGGAGCTTTGCATTATACATTTTTGTACATATAATGACACGAAGAATTTGGATTGTACTCGTAAGGCAATTTTGCAATGTTTGAATTGAAGTCAAGGACTTGATTAATAACTTTTTGACATAAATATGTAAATAAACCCAATAAACCTATTATTTTACAATTAATAGTGGTCATGGTATATATGTAGAGGTTCTCCTATCTAAGAGATGTGGCCCATCTGGCAGTTTTCCAGCTTCATTTGCTTGTATGTTGGATTGTATGTCATCAGATGATGTGGCCAGTCATTCTAGGGTTCAAATGACTAAAATTTCAAAATTAATTTTCCAATGAACAGTTTTTGTCTGTGTTTTATCAATCCAATGAACAGACTCGTTCCACTCTGTATTATATAAATACGAAGCCCAACTGGGCCAACTCTTCAGTACTTTAAACAGTTTCTACCAATTACTTTTTGTTTTGGAGCAAGTTATTATGAAGCAGGCCTATATTGTCAGTCTGGAAAGCCTAAGACAAATAACTTAAAGCCCTATAGGCTGTACAGTGTATACATAACATGCACATTTCTGCAAACAGGAAAGTGTATAGATATGAATAACTTAATGGAATCAGAAAATTGGAAAATGAAACATATTCTTGGAAAAAGTTGAACTCCTCTATTAAAATTGCAACAAACAAGGCAGAATGGAAATGGTCAGGAGTCTCGGTCCAGTAGCAGACGGCTCTGATGAGCGATAATAGGGAGGCTCTCAATTCATCACTTATCACCCCCAGGGAGCATCTTCATCTAGAAAGGGTCATATCGAGGTTCTGGTCAGCCTGATAATTTTTTTATTACCGTCTCGTTTGACTGTAGGGTCAAGACAGCCTAAAGTGATTTTCCCACAATTTCCATCCCTTTTGTAATAAAGTAACTTTGTTATCGCTTACTCTCTGACCTTTTCTCGGCCCAGCAGCAGGTTCCTGATATCAGCAGTCAAGATAATGATCAGATTAGTGTATTTCTTGGGTCTTAAGTACACACAAAATGGCAGGTGGATGGAAGGATGAATGATTGCGGTTTTACGGCATGCATTTAAGCACTTGGTAGGCTAATTAGGGCAGGAGGACATGAAAATGAGGCAAAGGATGATTGAAACAGCCATCCAACATTGGCCAAGATGACCCAGCAAGAGCTTGTTTCGAAACCAGGAACCAATGATTGGCCGCCAAGCATGATAACACTACACATGTAATATTTCAATGGTTACTTTGAGTTGAATCAGTGCAATTAATGCAGCCAGTTTTGATGGCGCATGTTAAATCAAGACCAATTTTCTGTATAAGACAAAAAGCAGCATTTGAAAATAGTTAAATGTGAGAAGATTGATATTGAGTAATATAAATAAGACGTTTCGATAACAGAATGCATATGCTCTTGCTTGTAAGTACAGAACTGCTTCATGCAACTGAAAAGCCAACCTGAAAGTGTAAACTTTTATAGTGAAAATGCCCGCCACAGCATTGTGGACTGTGCTGAATAGAAAGTGCAGAAAAGTGTGATCAACTTGACAAATACTTATGACAGTGTCCTTGAAGAAAAAAAATATCAATACCTAGTTGACATTTAATGGTCCTTTATATGGACAGCATCTATAAATGTCCCAGTCTTTCTTGGCTTTGTAAATCCTCTTGACAATGTATTCTTGCTTCTTTCATTCCTGTGCATGCTGCTTGCAAAGTGCAAGTGCGCTGCTCGACCTGAGTACAATCAGTACATGTTCTATTTATGGCATCCACCACGGCCAAGTTACTGAAAAACCGAGCTGCACCTATAATCTTACCCCTTGTTTTAGTGCACGCCTATAGTAGAGAAAGATCACAAGAGCTAAGACAAAGCATGTGCATGTATAGCCTGTCAAATACCTATTCGCACATATTTTCATATTGCACTCATATCATGCCATATAAAATTTGTGTATTAAAATGGGCAGAATTAAATAACAACAGGCGTCATAAGCATTCAGAGGTGGTTGAGTGTGGCATGCTTTTCAGGCTATTTGAATGACCATGAAGCATGATTTATTCAACCACTTTTTAATCCATGCTCATGATTAATCAACCACTTCTTCATCCGTGTTCATGATTACTCAACCACTTCTTAATCCATGCTCGTGACTGCAGCTGTAACTTGCACATGAAATGCTATCACAATTTGTGAATTCTAAAGCATTTTAAAAGTGACAAGCTGGTTGTATCGATGAATAATTATAGCAGTGATTCATCGCGCAGTCTCTGACCATTAAAATAACGATAAAATAAATGAAACGTCAAAGAAAGAAAATTATCCAAAAGAATTTAAGTTAACTTCATGCAGCTGTATCCAAAAGGAAAATTTAAAGGATGTAAATTCGCGTCAATCCATCCATGTGGTTGTTCATGTAGGTACAAAGTGCATAAATGTATTTCCCTTGATATCATGTCCATACAGTATGTGAACGAAATCTCCTCATGAATCTTAATAAATTGCAACTTTGGAGACGATTTGTAAATCTGTCACAAGCCATGACAAAAAGTTCACTCAAACCATAATCAAATTCTTTCCCGAATTGGAATTTTGACAAAGGCAATATAACACACAAGACAGATGGAAAAAAATAATTTAATTGAAGAAGATTTGTTAGGTTTCCAAATGTTCACAGCCTCGAATTAAATCATAATCAAAATTCCTCATGTGCTTCCTTGCATCAGCAATAAACATCATAAACCATAGCACTATGGATTTATTTGACAGTCAAGTCAAGTTGTAAATAATTTTGATGTTAGCCTCATCGTCATAGATTTTCATTTCAAATTGCTTGTTTTCATACTGGAAATCATCATAAACAAACATGAACATTGCAGTGCGCATATTATTGTAGACATCGGCCTGTACACCAATGAGGATGAGGTGCCTTTATTCATGTCGCTTTAACTTGTCCAGGTTCTAAGCCTGGATATTTGGCACAATTGTTCACTTCGTGGTACAGGTATGAAATTTTGCACAGGGGTAGATGAGGTCAGTACCTTCAATTTTGGAGGCATTCTCAAAAATTCCCAGAAATGACAAACTCTTGCCATTGACCTTATTCAATAAATTTCATGTTAACTCTCATGAATTCAGGCAAATTTGGCCACAAAAAGGTTATTTATCAGCCATTAATTTGTATTCACAGTACCATGGAGACCTCATTGAGGGGGTAAAGCACGACCAAATAGGGAGATACTTCTTTTTTCATACATTTTTGGTAAATTCAGAGTCATCAGTGGCCGAATATTCTTGGAATATACAGTCATACCAACATGTGGCACAACATTTTAAAGCTCATCAAGGATATTTTCTTTTGGTAGGTCATTTATGGTAACCATGGTAGCGAGAAACTGAGAAGAATGACCTGAACATCATTTCAAGGTGTTTTATTTATTGCCAAATCAATCTCATTAATGCATGACGTTGTCAAATTAATGGATTTAATTTAACAATACAAGTATGAAATTGGCGCACAGAGGGAAGAGGGCAGCACCTTCAATTTTGCATGTAGAGGCATTCTCAAAATGACCCCGAAATAACAAACGGTTGGCATGGAAACCAAAGTTTGCATTTATTTACCTTATGCAATGTATTTCAAATAAACTATCATAAATTCGGACAAAAACAGTCACTTTGGTGAGTCAGGACACAAAAGATTATCTGCTATAAGTTTGCATTTACTGTACCATGGAGACCCAATCGATTGGGGTAAAACATGCTGGTTTTTTCTAATTTTGTATGAAAAAAGGTATCTCGCTATTTGGGTCGTGCTTTACCCCCTCATTGTTTCTTTGGAACACCCAAGTTGTCTTTAATTATTCAAGAATTATTTTTCTTGATATTACATTTGTAGCTTAAACACATGATGCATAGATGATTTGTGATCTCGTGGTTGAGTAAAATTTGGTCAAAACACCCTTGGTTTAAAGAGAAATAGAATTAGAGAAAACACTGAATTTTTAAATTGCAGGTTGAGAAGAAACCTGCATTTCTAACAGACCTGTCTTAAAATGGAATCAACATTATAAAAAAAGACCTGTCATTCCTGTGACACTGGCAAATGAAAACTACAATTTTATGATAAAAAATGAAACAATACCTCAGACTTCTGTTGAACTAAGCCAGCTGTTGGAAATGATATATCAGCCTAGTGACAAACTGCCTCTTGTCTAAAGGACAAAAGCCTCTTGTCTATACTCTTGCTTTAGCAGACAAATGAAAAGGTAGCTGTCCAAAACTGATCTCCTGTTTCCTATGCTGTGTTCCTGACACTGAATGACTGATGACTTTCCTACCCTGGATTTTCTGTGTGACACATTGCCAGCAATTCTACAGATTGGGGGAAATACCCATGATCCCCAATATTTGTGTGCGGTAACTATTGCAAAGCCTCTGTCATGCCTACATTGTGTAAGAATAAACTTTCTGTCACTTCCCGTTTCTGTTATAATTCTTACTCTTGATTAGAATAATCATGCATATTTTTAAACAAACTTATGCCCAATGATAAAACTGTAGTTCATTTTTCGTTAAATACTTCTACCTAATGATCATAGAAAAATATCCTTTACCAACTAAATTATGTCACCACTTCTTTGTAATAATGACTTACAGCATAAGCGATATTTACCATCAATTTCTGTGCGGGCACACAACATGATTCCTGAACACTTGTTACCCAGCTACCTTACCGATATTCAACCTATACAGCTTTGTCTTGACGTTCATAAGAATTTTATAGCCTGCATGACCTAAAGCCATGGCTCTTGCCAAAAACCACCAGCTGGGTAAAAACCAAAGAGCAAAGATCCTGGCGTAGAACATATGGTGGACGAAGGAAGTTTCCAGTCAACTTGAGACTGACCTGATTGACCTGATTTGCATATTGACTGAGCTCAATAACCAGGTCATAGCAACTCTCTCAAGTCTGTAAGAATAGAATAGAATATAATAGAATAATATTTATTTAAAGTCGGGCTGGTAAAACAGTAAACACAAGTTAATAGAACTTTTTGCCGACATGATGATGAGAGATGAAATTTGTACAGATGAATAAGATGAGACATTCAGGATAAAAGTTTAAAATTAAATATCACAGTCATAAAACACCATAAGAGGTAAAATCATAAATGTAAAAAATTGTCTTTGTAAAAAGTGTCTTTCAAAAGGCATAAAATAGACTAGTTCACATCAAACATAAAATCGACAGGCTCACATCAAGCAAAGGAAACATGACCCACAGGTACATGATGGTGTCCACAATTTTAATTTAGCTTTAAACATTGGAAAATTTGTATTGTCTTTTTTAACATTATTTGGCAATTTGTTCCATAAATGTGGACCTTGGTATCTTAATGAATGATATCCGAATGTCATTGTACTGAAGTTTGGCTTGGATAAGTTGTCACTGTCTCTTAAATTATGGATCCTTTCGCAAGTTTTGAAGAAATCACAGTCAATTGGAGGTGCCATAGAATGCTTCACTTTGTACACGAACTCCAACAACGTTTTCATGTGCTGTACATAGAGAGTGGATGTGTTGTGTTCCAAGAGTAGATCTCTGTATGTTGCAGTGGCATTGTCAGTTGCTACGCGGAATGCTCTTTCATGGATTTTCTCTAATTTCCAGCGACTTCTCTTTGAGCATTCAAACCACACTGCAGAACAATACAGAAGATTGGATAGAACAAAAGTGTCGTGCAGCTTCAATTTAATGTCTCTCATCAGCAATGGAGCAATTCGTCGAAGTGCGCCAACTTGCTTGCTGGTTTTCTTGCATATATTGGAGATGTGGTTATTGAAAGTCAGTTTGTCATCCAGCATAACTCCAAGAAGTTTGACACATTGCTCAGGCTTGATGACAGCTCCGTCAATATTGAACTCCAGTCTTGGTGAATTGTTACCTGATCTTCGAGACAGAACAATTGCCTGAAATTTTTCAGGGTTTGCCTTCATGTGATTGGAGCGAAACCAGGTAATTGCAGAGCTGTAGGCGGATTCTAAGGTGCGTTGCAGGATGACTGGGTTGCGGTGATGGAATGATAGTGAATTGTCATCCGCATAGTTGAAAATATCGCATTGGTCCTCGAGCATCATCACTAAGTCATTTAAGAAAATGTTAAAGAGCAATGGCCCTGTAAGTGAGCCCTGTGGTACACCTCTTGGTAGGAGCATCCACGAGCTTCTTGCTTGCCCTATCTTAACACGCTGCATCCTACTGGTGAGATATGACTTTAACATTTCACATGAGCTTTCGGAGAATCCATAAGCACTCAACTTAGCAATGAGAAGGCCATAAGGAATACTGTCAAAAGCCTTGCTGAGATCCATCATGATACAAGCAACTATCTCATCATTGTCCAGAGCATGTCTCCAATTCTCCACACATCGGAAAAGGACGTTATTGCAGCTGTAGCGCTTCCTATACGCTGCGAGGAATTGCGAAATCTTGTGTTCCATGAATATTTCAATTTGCTCACATATCATGGCTTCGAATACTTTGGACGTCGCAGTGAGGATTGTCACAGGTCTGTAGCAGCTTTTGTCCAGTCGATCTTTGTTTTTGAAGAGGGGAGAAACTTCACCATGCTTGAGAAGATCTGGGAACCTATTTGATGCTATGCTATTGTTGATGAGAGACGTTATTGGGAGTTTTTAGCACACTAGCACCGACCTTGAGCAATTTGGCTGGGATTTGATCATAGCCCGTGGATTTGCCAGTCTTCAAGGAAGCCAATGTTTTACCAATGACATCAGATGTTACAGGACGGAAAGTAAAGACCTCGGAGCATTGTCTTCGTGATTGTTCCCTTATGAAATTTACACTCGAGTGGTCTTCGTAGTGTGCAACCATGGTGCTGACACTGGACTGAGATAAACAAGTTGACTCACTGTTGTCTGCCGCAGCATTTATGAAGTAGTTGTTGAAGATCTCACTGACTTCCTTCTTACTGGTGACGATTTGGCCCTCGTGCTGCAACTGTGTGTCATTTCCACAACTTTCACTTTGACTGATGAAAGGTTGAATCACTTTCCAGAAGTTGGGATTTTGGGATTGCTGGCAATGTTTGTTGAAATATTCCTGGGCAGCCTGACTTTTCATTTTGTTGACCTTGCTTCTTTGCTTGCGAAAGTTGTTCCAGTTCGTTTGCGTTCTGTAGCGAAGGTATTTACGATGTAACATGCCCTTCACGTTTATCGACTTTCTGAGCTCACTGTGCATATACGGACAGTGCTTTCCTCGAAGCACCTTCTGCTTCATTGGAGCATGGTTGTCTATCACTTCTCTGAACAGCTTGTCGTAGGCCCACATCTGGTCGTTCACATCATCGAAAACACCGGCCACAGAGAATGGCACAGCCGCTAGGTCCACCATGATTTTTGATTCATTGTAATGTTTGTACGAACGATAGCATATGCTTCTTAGTTCAGGCTTAGGTCTATGAAGCCTGGTAGCTATGCACACGAGACTTTGGAAGTCACTGACACCTACGAAGTCGTTGAAATGCGAGAGGACTTTTCTGGGTTGATTTGTGAGGATCAGATCAACAATGGATGGATTTTGTTGGCTCTTGAAGCAGGTGGGGCTCTTGACCAAGTTTTTCAAGGCATAGACTTCAAACATGTCTGTTAACACATGCTTGTCCTTCGAAACATTCACATTGAAATCACCTAGAAAGTAGACAGTGTCAGAGTGTAACAACTCACACGGGCTCCTGGTTGTATAAATAGTATTTTACGACAAGAGTTAGGACAAAGGGAAATTGGGTTTACTGTGACTAATACCATGTGTCCTTGACTATAAATAATTTAGGATGGAAAGATATTCTAATCGTAAAGGAGAAAACCAAGGATAGCATTGCATGACACTGCATGATTATTGAGAAAATGTCCTGATGTTATTTTCAATATGTAGTAAATGTGAAGAAAAGTGAGAATATCATCAAAATGTTAAAGCAGCCAATTTTATGTTAGGTTCATTTACTGCTATGTTAAAGTAAGTTCATATATAGTCGATAAAGCAAGGAATTCAGTGCATGTGGAAAATATTACTTTTTCCAATAATTCTTAGGATTCCCACCGATGTGCCTCACAAGCCCTCCAATACTCATTTAAAGTTTTGTGAGAGCTTCAAGTTCTACCTCAACTCATTCAATATTCAATGCCAACCACTGCCCTATGCCATGTTATTGCTAATGTAGTCCTGACTCAGTCATATTGAGAAATGGTCTTGTAATGAGATAGGGCTCTTTCTTAAAGCAATTTGCTAGTCAAGAACCTATTTGTCTCAATCATTCATATTCATGTGATTGAGAGTCTAGCCTTAGCTGGGCCACCAACAAGTCGAAATAAGACAGAAATATCAAAACATGCACTTTCCTTCACTGCCTGTCAAATTCATGAGCTTTACCAACCCTCAAACTTCACTTGCCTGCAATGTTGAACATGTTTGTGTTCATTTGGCTCTATTCTGTTTCTTGGATATCACTTGAGAAGTGAGAGAACTGCATATTAAAAACATTCAACCTCCGCTCACTCTTGTCAACATGCCTGTTGCCTCTCTATCAATCGGGACCACAGTTAATTAATAAATATAGGTCAAGCGGTGGGGGCAGGCATCAGGAGTAAGGGGTGTGGCCTGGAAATGAAGCCCCCTAGCAGAACTTTTGGAACTAATAAATAGCATGCATGGCAGCAAACCTTCGGTTATGCAGTCTCAATGAAGGAAGTAAAATATGATGGATGGTCAAATAAAATAGCCAGGTGAAATATTTGTATGAATCAGAAATGCAGAAATGTTGTTCAGATTCTATATGTGGCCTTTAGCCAAATATTAACTTGCTTAAATAAGGGTAGAAAGTGAAGTTACACCTCTGTTGAGAGAGCTTGCTGGCCACAACAAGGCAAATAAACTCGCCTTCAGTGGTGCCCTTGAAATTAACAGTTTATCGATGCTAATCAGCTTGCTACATGACTGTTACAATGCCTATGATGCACACCATGGTGCTACAACACTCACAGTTGCCCCCCCCCTAAAAAAAATCTGGAAAACTTTTAAATTGACATTTAATGCACAGTTAATTATGTAACCCCTGTGTGAAAAAACCTCCTACATAATTGGGTCTACTCCAGAGTAGTTTGGCCATATGTTGTGGAATATGTGTTGTCTTTTTTTTTCGTTGTTTGATGCATGTTGATGTTACCACACTCATTTTTGCAAGACTCGTCAATTATAAATTCAATTGAAAAAGATGAAGAGGCTTTTGAACTGTAACAAGTACAGCAAGCTGGTGAAACACCTTGCACACAAGGCTACATACATATATGTATATATAGGCATTTATTTGAAAAGTGGGGCCAAAAAGGTCCCCAGGAGCAAAAAAGTGAATTTCCGAATTCCTATAATCTGATATGGCAAATGTTTCGTCCAAGTGGTCCCTGTTATGGAAAAAGTCATTTTGGGGTCAACAGGTCACTTGATTTTTCAGGAAAAATCACTGAAAAATTAGTAAATTGGTCACGCAATAGTCACAACAGTCACGCTAAAATACCATCACAACAGTCACTGAAAACAGTCACTTCAGTGTTAATTTTACTAAATGTGCGGCATGAACAGTCACGACAGTTCCCGTTCAACAAATTAGTGCTTATGAATGAATAGTTGTTATTCAATTTGGAATTATTCCACATGCTTGTCCTCGTATCGAAAGGAAATTCAATATTATTTCAGTCATCAAAGTCAAGGAATAAATATCACATTGCAAGGTCTGTAGGAGTATTATGTTTGGTACCAGTAAAATTCTAAAATGTGGGTGTCAGGGAAGAAATTATTAGTTATCATTGTCACAATAAAGAAAGTAGCATAGCATAATTTATGGTCTGTTAGGTTGCAATCAATCACATAGTTACATTGTAATGTACATATCAAAAGGCAGTCATTTTTAGTCACCATAGTCACAGGAATGAATATCACATTACAAGGTCTGTAGGGGACTAGGGGTGTATGTTACACAGTAATGTATGTTTGGTACCCGTAAAATTCTAAAATTTGGGTGTCACAAGGAGAGACATTATTAGTTATCATAGTCAAAATAAAGAAAGTTGCATAACATGATCTGTTGGATTGCAATCAATCACATAGTTAATCCAAATAGATAAAAACAAATAATATTTTACTCAACATATTCAAAGTAATGTATGTTAGGTACCAGCAAAATTCTTAAATTTGGGTGTCGGAAGTGATGACGTTATCATAGTCGCAATAATAAAGATGCATTACATGGTCTGTTGGGTTGCAATCAATCAAATACTTCATATAAGCATAAAAAGACAAATAATTGTTAGTCACCATAGTCACAAAAATGTACGTTTGGTACGAGCAAAATTCGAAAAATTTGGGTGTCAGAAGTAACGATGTTATCAGTCATTATAGTCACAATAAAGATTTTTGCATTACATGGTCTGTCGGATTGCAATCAATCACAAAGTTTATGCAAATAGCAAAAGGCAAGTGATCTTTTCATCACCATAGTCACCCTAGGCCTAATATATCTTTGGTACCAGCAAAATTCTAAAAATGTGGGTGTCAGTCACCATAGTCACAATAAAGATAGTTGCATTACATGGTTTGTTGGGTTGCAATCGATCACAAAGTTAATGTAATAGCAATAGACAAGTGATCTTTTAGTCACCATAGTCACAGTAGGCCTAATTTACGTTTGGTACCAGCAAAATTCTATAAATGTTGGTGTTTGAAGTGATGACATTATCAGTCATTATACTCACAATAAAGATAGTTGCATTACATGGTTTTTTGGATTGCAATCAATTACAAAGTTAATGTAAATTTCCAAAGGCAGGTGATCTTGTAGTCACCATAGTCACAGTAGGCCTAATATGTGCTTGGTACCAGCAAAATTCTAGAAATTTGGGAGTCGGAAGTGATGACATTATCATAGTCACAATAAAGATTGTTGCATTACATGGTTTGTTGGGTTGCAATCTATCACACAGTTAATGTAATAGCAAAAGGCAAATGATCTTGTAGTCACCACAGTCACAGTAGGCCTAATATGTGCTTGGTACCAACAAAATTCTAGAAATTTGGTTGTGGGAAGTGATGACATTATCAGTCATCATAGTCACAATAAAGATTGTTGCATTACATGGTTTGTCGGGTTGCAATCGATCACACAGTTAATATATATAGCAAAATCAAGTGATCTTTTAGTCACCATAGTCACAGTAGGCCTAATATATGTTTGGTACCAGCAAAATTCTAAAAATGTTGGTGTCAGTTATCATAGTAACAATAAAGATAGTTGCATTACATGGTTTGTTGGGTTGCAATCAATCACAAAGTGGCTGTAATAGCAATAGACGAGTGATCTTTTAGTCACCATAGTCACAGTAGGTCTACTATTTGGCACCAGCAAGATTCCAACAATTTTGGTGTCTGAAGTGATGACATTATCAGTCATCATAGTCACAGTAAAGATTGCAGCATTACATGATTTGTTGGGTTGCAATCGATCACACAGTTAATGTTAAAGCAAACAACAATTGATCTTTTAGTCACTATATACACCGTAGGCCTAATATATGTTTGGTACCAGCAAAATTCTAGAAATTTGGGTGTCGGGACTCGGAAGTGATGACATTATCAGTCATCATAATCACAATAAAGATTGTTGCATTACATGGTTTGTTGGGTTGCAATCTATCACACAGTTAATGTAATAGCAAAAGGCAAGTGATCTTGTAGTCACCACTGTCACAGTAGGCCTAATATATGTTTGGTACCAGCAAAATTCTAGAAATTTGGGTGTGGGAAGTGATGACATTATCAGTCATCATAGTCACAATAAAGATTGTTGCATTACATGGTTTGTTGGGTTGCATTCTATCACACAGTTAATGGAATAGCAAAAGGCAAGTGATCTTTTAGTCACCACAGTCACAGTAGGCCTAATATATGTTTGGTAACAGCAAAATTCTAGAAATTTGGGTGTGGGAAGTGATGATATTATCAGTCATCATAGTCACAATAAAGATTGTTGCATTGCATGGTTTGCTGCGTTGCATTCTATCACACAGTTAATGTAATAGCAAAAGGCAAGTGATCTTGTAGTCACCACTGTCACAGTAGGCCTAATATATGTTTGGAAACAGCAAAATTCTAGAAATTTGGGTGTGGGAAGTGATGATATTATCTGTCATCTTAGTCACAATAAAGATTGTTACATTACATGGTTTGTTGCGTTGCATTCTATCACACAGTTAATGTAATAGCAATAGACAAGTGATGTTTTAATCGCCATAGTCACAGTAGGTCTAATATTTGGCACCAGCAAGATTCCAACAATTTTGGTGTCGGAAGTGATGACATTATCAGTCATTATACTCACAATAAAGATAGTTGCACCACATTGTTTGCATAGTGGCAAACAATCACAAAGTTAATGTAAATTTCCAAAGGCAAGTGATTTTTAGTCACCATAGTCACACACAGTAGGCCTAATATGTGCTTGGTACCAGCAAAATTCTAGAAATTCGGGTGTCAGAAGTGATGACATTATCAGTCATCATAGTCACAATAAAGAGTGTTGCATTACTTGGTTTGTTGGGTGCAATCTATCACACAGTTAATGTAATAGCAAAAGTCAAGTGATCTTGTAGTCACTATAGTCACAGTAGGCCTAATATATGTTTGGTACCAGCAAAATTCTAAAAATTTGGGTGTCAGTCATCATAGTCACAATAAAGATAGTTGCATTACATGGTTTGATACGTTGCAATCAATCGCAAAGTTAATGTAATAGCAATAGACGAGTGATCTTTTAGTCACCATAGTCACAGTAGGCCTAATATTTGGCACCAGCATGATTCCAAAAATATTGGTGTCGGAAGTGATGACATTATCAGTCATTATACTCACAATAAAAATAGTTGCATTACATGGTTTTTTGGATTGCAATCAATCTCAAAGTTAATGTAAATAGCAATAGGCAAGTGATATTTTTGTCACCAAAGTCACAGTAGGCCTAATATATGTTTGGTACCAGCAAAATTCTAGAAATGTGGGTGTCGGAAGTGATCAGTCATCATAGTCACAATAAAGATTGCAGCATTACATGATTTGTTGGGTTGCAATCAATCACACAGTTAACGTAAAAGCAAACAACAATTGATCTTTTAGTCACTATAGTCACCGTAGGCCTAATATATGTTTGGTACCAGCAAAATTCTAGAAATTTGGGTGTCGGGACTCGGAAGTGATGACATTATCAGTCATCATAGTCACAATAAAGATTGTTGCATTACATGGTTTGTTGGGTGGCAATCTATCACACAGTTAATGTAATAGCAAAAGGCAAGTGATCTTTTAGTCACCAGAGTCACAGTAGGTCTAATATATGTTTGGTACCAGCAAAATTCTAGGAATTTGGGTGTCGGAAGTGATGACATTATCAGCCATCGTAGTCACAATAAAGATTGTTGCATTACATGGTTTGTTGGGATGCAATTTATCACACAGTTAATGTAATAGCAAAAGGCAAGTGATCTTGTAGTCACCATAGTCACAGTAAACTTAGAATGTGCTTGGTACCAGCAAAATTCTATAAATTTGGGTGTGGGAAGTGATGACATTATCAGTCATCATAGTCACAATAAAGATTGTTGCATTACATGGTTTGTCGGGTTGCAATCAAACACACAGTTAATATATATAGCAAAAGGCAAGTGATCTTTTAGTCACCATAGTCACGGTAGGCCTAATATATGTTTGGTACCAGCAAAATTCTAGGAATTTGGGTGTCGGAAGTGATGACATTATCAGTCATCAAAGTCACAATAAAGATTGTTGCATTACATTGTTTGTTGGGTTGCAATCTATCACACAATTAATGTAATAGCAAAAGGCAAGTGATATTTTAGTCACAATAGTCACAGTAGGCCTAATATATGTTTGGTACCAGTAAAATTCTAGGAATTTGGGTGTTGGAAGTGATGACATTATCAGTCATCATACTCACAATAAAGATTGTTGCATTACATGGTTTGTTGGGTTGCAATCTATCACACAGTTAATGTAATAGCAAAAGGCAAGTGATCTTGTAGTCACCACAGTCACAGTAGGCCTAATATGTGCTTGGTCCAGTAAAATTCTAGAAATTTGGGTTTCGGAAGTGATGACATTATCAGTCATCATAGTCACAATAAAGATTGTTGCATTACATGGTTTGTCGGGTTGCAATCGATCACACAGTTAATATATATAGCAAAAGGCAAGTGATCTTGTAGTCACCATAGTCACAGTAGGCCTAATTTATGTTTGGTACCAGCAAAATTCTAAAAATTTGGGTGTCAGTCATCATAGTCACATTAAAGATAGTTGCATTACATGGTTTGTTGGGTTGCAATCAATCGCCAAGTTAATGTAATAGCAATAGACAAGTGATCTTTTAGTCGCCATAGTCACAGTAGGCCTAATATTTGGCACCAGCAAGATTCCAACAATTTTGGTGTCGGAAGTGATGACGTTATCAGTCATCATAGTCACAATAAAGAAAGTTACATTACATGGTTTGTTGGATTGCAATCAATCTCAAAGTTAATGTAAATAGCAAAACGCAAGTGATCTTTTGTCACCAAAGTCACAGTAGGCCTAATATATGTTTGGTACCAGCAAAATTCTAGAAATGTGGGTGTCGGAAGTGATCAGTCATCATAGTCACAATAGAGATTGTTGCATTACATGATTTGTTGGGTTGCAATTGATCACACGGTTAATGTAAAGCAAAAGACAATTGATCTTTTAGTCACTATAGTCACCATAGGCCTAATATAAGTTTGGTACCAGCAAAATTCTAGAAATTTGGGTGTCAGGACTCGGAAGTGATGACATTATCAGTCATCATAGTCACAATAAAGATTGTTGCATTACATGGTTTTTTGGGTTGCAATCTATGACACTGTTAATATATATAGCAAAAGGCAAGTGATCTTGTAGTCACCATAGTCACAGTAGGCCTAATATATGTTTGGTACCAGCAAAATTCTAGAAATTCGGGTGTCGGAAGTGATGACATTATCTGTCAGAAGTGACAGAATGCAAGGCATTATTTATTTACTGTAGTCACAGTAAAAAAAAGGTATGTTACAGGGTCATTGTGTTTGGAATCGGTTTCATTATCAATATAATGGGCAGAAGTCATATGTCACGTGGTGCGTACCTTTGGAAGCAAGGCTACAGATACCTACTCAATATTTTTTGGAAAATGGCAAGAATTAGTCATCATAGCCATTTTAAAGAAATTCATGGTACGTGGTCTGTAGGAGTGCAGGTTTGGCACCAGTAACTTGAGTGTCGGGGACAAGGAATCATTTTGTTACCATAGCCACACTGAAAAAAAACAAAGATCTGTGTAACACAGAAAAAATTTCAAGTTAGCTGGTGTCGGTCCAAAATTTTGTGAATAGGCTTGTCAGAAAGGATTTTTATATGTGAAATAGACAAGGAAATTGTCCATCTTGATCATTTTTTGTGTGATTTGATCAAAGAAATGTCAAAAATACACATACCTTTTGTCTAAACGTATGCAAAGAGTGTGGATGGACACCAGCTAACCTTTGTTTTGTCTGTTTTACACAAACCTTTTTTACAGTGCACGTTAATGAAACTTGTATTTCATGGTTGCAGTAATTGTCTGTGCATTTGGAAACAGCAACTTTCTCAAAATTATTGTAAAGGCAATGTGTTGTTTAGTCACAATAGTCACAATAATGAAGTCACAGAGCATAGTCTGTATGATAGGAATCTGTCACATATTCGCCATTATTTAAAGTCATTATTTAGTCATCACGGTGAAAAAATCACATTACATAGCTTTATAATTGGGTGACCTCTATTATTCTCATTAGGGGCGACCATTTAATTTATAGGGGGTGTATCTCAGCAGCAAATTATTTATTTCAATGAAACTCCAAGGTCCTCCCTCTTGATTATAAACTCCTGCCCCCTTATAGTATCTTACTGCAATTTCAAGAAGTATGAGTTTCTGCAAAAGGATAGTGAAACGTAGCAAAACCAGTTCGTGTGATTGGTTGAGGGACTGAATTACGTAGCTTAAATCTAATTTGAATATAATAAAAACATTTTTCAAGACCAATGATGTGTTTGGAGGGACAGGGATTGTCAGTGTTTTCCTGCTAATCTGATTTACTTTCCCAGCTCAGGTGCTTACTGAAGCGAAATACTACGTTTTTCCTTGTTGTCTGTGTTAAACTTAAAGCACGGAGACCTAGTATAAAAGCAGGGTTTCAAGACACCCCAATCATTCTGGGTTTGGCCTTCAAAGAGTAAACACCTCCCATCTCTGTCAGTAAAATGCCTGTAACTGGTGATATATTACTTCAACCAAAATAGTTTTTGGACAATTCGTTTGCAAGATGAACTATTGACCAACTGAGCTAAAATTCCGACTTTAAAAAGATGACAAAAAGCCAATATTTAACGAAAACATCTCTATTTGTGCACATTCAGTCAAATTTAACTTTCCTGTCTCATTGGTCCAGAGAATCACATGACTTTTATGACCCAGCAACCAATTATAAGCATGCTAATGAGATAATGTGGATTGTGTTATGGAATATATGTAACTTGGCCAATTTTCATCCGATTTGGATGAAACTTTCAGGTTTTCTCATTTACACTATATACAATATCATGATAACATTGATAAAAAAATTCTTTTATCAGGAAAGTTAAATTTTTTTTTTTAATTGGAGTAAATTTCTCTTAATGACCCTCAATTAAGGCTCAATGAGGGGTAATTAAGTTTCTGGTATCAAAGCAATCGGCATTCTCTTTGTTGTCAAAATGAGCTAATTGCTTAGTTGTGTAATCTCATAGCAACATACATGTACCCCTCCTGTCATTGGCTGAGAGCCTTAATTACCAATTTTATTAGCCAATCATTTGATAGGAATTAAACAGTTTCGAGAATCCCATGTTCCATATATGGAATTGGTCAGTAATTGCTGACCGGTCGGTTTTTGCAGCCTCCAGATCCTCGTCCTTTAAGGATTTGGAGGACGTTTGATATACTGATAGACCAATCAGGCAAGCTGAAACAGCTACGTAGATAGTGAAAAAAGTTGTCAAAGAAACTCATACTAAGTGAATCTGCAGTAACAATGATAGTTCCAGTTAAGGATTTACATTTATTGTCTCAATAGGCAAGACATTTTTTTATTTCAGTCACCAAAGTCACTGCAATCAAAAGTAACCATAGTATGACAAACCGCAGACTTATTACCACAAGGCTATAATGTGTGTGGGTTTGAAAACAGTAACATTCCCAAAATAATTTACCAAAAAGCTAGATGAGTTATCACCTGAGTCACAGTACTACATGTAGTCATATGTGACATTTCATGGACGGTAGGTTTAGGCAATATTTTGTCACCAAAGTCACACAAAAGAAAGCCAACTAAGTGCAGTTGACTTTGGTATAATGGGAGGCTTACTAGACATTTGTGTGGGAGGGGGTATGGGGGCACATACCCCTATATATTGTATATGTGCCCTCCCCCAGCCCCCCCCCCCAACTCGGTGCCTCTAATATGAAACTTTTAAAAAAGTGTCTTGGGTGTCTTAGGCTGAAATATACGTTATTCTGTGTAGGCCTGGTGACAGAAAACAGTTTTGTCATTAAATAAATAATAAGCACTGTTAACAGGGGCAGATCCAGAATAAGAAATAAGTACTATACAGGGGCGGATCCAGAAAAAAATTGTAAGGGGCAGGGGGGGGGGTTCCATTAAAAATATTGGGATTTTATATTTTTACATTAAATCTAACAGCCTATAGGGGCGGGCTTGAACCCCAATAGATTATAGCCACAATATTTAGAATATACAGTCACAATGATCACTCTAATATCTCCATTAATATCATTTTAAGCTCACGAATTGTATTTAAAGTTTCATATTAGGTTGAGCTGAGCTATCAGACAGAACGATAAACTGTTACCTGGTTGCTGTGTGTTTTAAACAGTTGCAAAATTGTCAAACAGACAAATGTGGTGTTCGATTTAGAATATTACATTTTTATTTAAATCACTCGATATTGAATTTTGTTATATTTTGTGTTGGCTATCTGCTTGAGATATTAGTACTATTCAGCACAACAGAGGGCAATATAGGTTGGATTATCATTTTAAAGGTGGAGGTTTTAGAAATCAAAACACACACATGTAGAGAAAGCAGTTTCTCATAAAATAATTAAAACAAGCATCCCGGGGCTGCTTAAAATCATTAATAAACTACTCTGGTGAAAATTCTTTTTCATGAGTAGACTTTGAATTGTTTGGAGTGACCCCCCTGGCACCGTGCTGCCAGGCTGACCACGGGAAAGTTGGCCCGAATGTTTCAGCAGGGGGGAGGCACTATCCATAATAGAGAATTGTACTAGTTGTCTTCATTATATGTAATCTATACATAAAAACATATATTTCTTCATTATATGTAATCTATACATAAATTTTTTTATATAACAGCAGGTAAACAGAATTGTACTTTTAAGCATGACAGTCACTGTACAGTTACGACAGTCACAGAGAAAGGTCACAATGATCACTGTGATTTGTTTGGAGGCTGGACTCAGGACTGCACTTTGAAGCCTCACTGTTCAGTGAGTGAGACAGTAGCACAGTAATTTAAGCTTTATAAGAAAGATGGGGCTATCTATCTAAACAGCCCAAAGGGACAAGTCCAGATTTGAAATATATAAAACTGATTAAGTGCAAGCATTGGTCATCACAGTGGCAGTATTGATGACACACATGCATTCAAAGGTCATTTTTACTCTGTATTTTATCTTTTTCCCCTCTTGTGGAAATAAATAAAACAATTGATTAATCAATCACTTTTGGATTCATTCAATTGACTGGCTGGATTAAATTGCATTTTACATGAAGAGGTCTGACTCCTTTGAAAAGGCAATCAGCAGCCAATGCCAATTGACAGACTGGAGTGTCTGAATTGCTAGAATTGCAATTGAGATCTTTCAATTGAATGGAAGTAAGTTGCCCTTTGAAAGCTAATTGCTGAACATGACAGTCACTGTACAATCACGACAGTCACAGAGAAAGGTCACAATGATCACTCTGATGCTTTTGAGTGTTGGACTTAGTCATTTTTAGACAATTTTCGGCAGCGTGAGGTACGTTACACGAACTGTTCCGGTCGTTACACCACTTTGAGGGCTCACAGCTCTGTTTATAATGGCAGTAGAACTGTAATTTAACTTTTCCAAGAAAGATTGGACCTTGGACTACCAGAAAAAAATTAATTGACACAGGTTGCTGTGGTTTTAGTAGTAACAAAATGGCTTTTTGTAGCTTTTTCAATAGTCACACCAAGGTGTGACAGTCGGCTTTTTCATCTTTTCCCCCTCAAAATCCGTATTAGGGGATTTTTTAAAAATCACCTTATATTTTTTTATTGTACCTCAAGGCATGACAGATAGGGTGACATGCTTATCTTTATGATGGGCTATGTTGGAAAATAATGCCAGCCTGCCAAAATAGGGTCTAAAAACCGGGGACCTTTTAAAACTAAATTTTTTATGTTTTTTCAACCTGTGCAAGTGGGAACTCTAATGAAAAGCATCATTATATTTTTCCCTGATAGCCCTATCACTGTTCTTTCAGAAAATACTGCAACCATGGAAATTGGGTAATTCACTTTCATGCTGTGACTGTTTATGTTTTGGCCCCACTTTTCAAATAAATGCCTATATGTGTGTAGGAAATGCCTAAAAGGCTAAAAATACATAGGAGTGTATGGCACAGGTGATTTTTTTGGGGGGGGGAGCAACACTTGCCCGAATTTCAAGATCTAGATTTAATACCATATCATATGAATTTGCTGGAAATCATTAATATTTAATAGTGTTTATTACTGTTTAATTAATGATCTACCCGAATTCTTTAGCTTTTTCGCCTGAATCTAACTGTTTCCAAACCTTTTGGGGGTGGGGGGTGACCACCCTTGGGGGGGGGGGCTGACCACCCCCTTGCTCTCTCTTCCCATAGGCCTACGCGGCTACGCCTTTGTAAAAGGACTCCATCAAGCCGCTAATTAAGAAGCCTTAATTGCAATCATTGAAAGGTCCAGCACTGTTTACAAAATTTTCAAAGCTGTCGTGAAGAAGTTAAAAAATTGTGATACATTATTTTGTAATTTAAAAAATTAATATTTCGACCATGTGGTTGAACCCTGCTTTCTTATGTTTGTAAAAACCATTCATTGCCAATTTTACAACTTCATTTAGTCTTGATTCAAAACGATAATTATTATCATTATGGCTGAAATCTCTGTTCATTCCTGACATGAAATCTGAAAATGGGCATGGCAAATTCTTGTGAGTGTGTGACTGTCTGTCTCAAACAATTTAAGGATAATAGGCCTAGTACTTGTGTATTTGGCAAACTCAAGGTGGCGGTCAAGTACTTTAGTAGAATTCACATTGAGTGAATGTTTAACCATGGCCATCAGGAAAAAGTTACTGGACTTGCCTGACATCTGTAGGAAATTTTTAGAATCATTCCACATGTTAGCCCAGAGAGATCTCACACTTTAAGGTTTAGAGTAGACGCTTGAATCACAGGCGTATGAGATGGCAATTTTGTGTGGGGCTCTCCTCTCTTTTGCACTGAACTTTCAACATGTTTAAATGTAACCAGGACAGTGGGTCTGCGATGATATTGGTCAGGATTTGCCCTAATTTCACATTTGCCTTGATGCCCCCCTGACACCCACTGACCCCCTCCGAAATATGCCTGTGACTTGAGGGTCTGAACTGCAAATATCAAAATTAGAATATACTGATGTATATTTCAAATTGTTGGAGATTCATTTTTAATGTTTGTCACATCGAAATGAGCGTTTTTTCAAACTTTGTATAAGAAAACATCACCAGCAGATCATAAAAATCCCTATACATGTACAGTATCTGATACAGAGTGGCTATGGTCCACAGAAAAGGGAAAACTGGAACGAAATTAAATATATCGCTCCTCACTCAGCCTGTCTTCTCAGAAAAAATAAAGGCAGGAAAAAAAATCTAATGTTTTCCCATTGCCTGTGAGACGGCGCAGTTTAGGCCCAGGCCTATAGCAATTTTATCTGCATCAATCTGTTAAACTGCACAAAGTGGTTCAATGTACTGCGAATACTGAATTACTGCTGAAGTTTCAGGCTTTCAGCTCCATTAACCAGTTAGGGTAAGGCTGTCAAACCATTCAAAAGGTGACAATGTCACTCTCGCAAAAGATTCTGTAAACAAAGAGCAGTTACTTGGACCATGTGCAGAGAAAAAAATCTGGGTCAAAAAGAGGTCACTCACTCCAATGGCCACGCCTACCAATCACATGATGTTTTGCGCAGGTCTTAATTAGGTCAACAAATGGCAATCATGGCTGTCAAGTGTATGACATAGACCCACGCATGAATCTAATTTTGTTGGTTCTAATGATTTATCAGCAAGCTGGATTACGGATTTTACCTATAACTGGAAGTAGACCACGGATATGAAAGGTACAGTGTATTTAAACCCATTGACCTTGCTCTATTATAAACTCTGCTGTAGCAGTGTGTAAAGGTCCGCAACAGATTCAGTGCGGCAAATTCGACCTGTAAGGTATCAGTGAACTGCTAGACTAGCAATTTGCCTTCTTGCCTCTTGGCATTTGTTGATAATGACCAACAAAGTCTAAATGGATTATCCATAGAAATCTCTCTTATTAGGTTTAAACCATTCACACTACGGTCCCCGGAGGCGCCAGTAATTATATCAACACTCTGTCAATAAAGCTAACAGGTATATCACCCAAACTGCCTCTAGTCGTTTGTGTGACTAGAAAGCTGTTAATTGGCTGTCTCTGAGAAAACCATGCGGGGGGTGAAACGTGGCCCGAGCCGGATCTTAATGAAATTTTCACCAAACGCCCTTTAGACACAATAATGAAGGTTGGTGGAGTCCGTTCTTCTGTGATTTCAATTCTTCCTTGATTTTACCCCACTTGAAAATAGGGTGTCAAGTGTGGCGCCAAATTCCTTTAACATGGGTTTCAATGGGAAAACATGCCAACTTTAGCACTATAGGAACCAGAGCGCAGCGCATGGTTTGAAAATTTTATGATGGAGGATGATTACGCATGACTTGAATATTCTAAATTCACTTTTTGTTGCGTGTAACACTCCTTCATAAGCCAGATATAAGCATTTTTAGATAGCGGAGGGTAGCAAATTTCTTTGCGTTTCACAAAAAATTAAAAAATACTAAAAATGTCATAATTCTGCTAAGATTTGTCCAAATTTGACAATTTTAGTGTCTAACTATATGTTTTGGGCAATTCCACACCTCTTGGGATGATTTTTATTTTGATTGGAGGTCAAGGTCACTGCCTAAGGTAAAAGGTCAATGTCAATTTTTTCTGTAATTTAATGATATTTCAAGTTTTAGTCCCAAATAACTGTCAAAAAGTCCCATAATATCAATGCTTATTCAGCATAAACTGATTTTATAAATTTCTAGCTATATGTTAGTATCCTAAACTGTATCAAAAACCTGATTTTTTAACCACTTTCAAATTTTCGAAATTTCATAATTTTTCCAATTTGCAGGTTAAATATTTTGAAGATGTCCATCGATCATTGTGCCTTAATAATTCAGAGTTCAATGGATTGCTGCTAGGGCAAGTTGACCTAACTTCAGCCTACTTTGGGTTTTGATCGCTTGTCATTGGCTGGCTATTCATGGGAATAACATGTAGCTGTGGACGTAAACCCAGCCTCCACTCCTTTTCATGACCATATTGTGAAAAAACAGCCGAATGCCTTATAAGGCAGTGCAAATGTGCTCCAAAGACAAAAGTGAGACATGTACCTAACTTCAGCCGTGTAGTACCTAACTTCAGCGTAGAGTGTACCTAACTTCAGCCCCATACCTAACTTCAACCAATTGATCCTATTCTGTCATAGAAACAGCAGACTGTTTAATTTTGGCTTTAATTACCTACCTGTATATAAAACATGACGGTCTGAAAAAAAATAAATCCTCCAAAAATGCATGTCAAAAAAGCTTGGAAAGAAGTCATCGTTTTTGCGGAAAGAGGATAAAAATTTATTTTAAACTCCAATTCAGGCAACTAGTCTATTCCAGTATGCCAGACGTAAAAGTGCTTTAAAAATTAAAATTTTTAGATAGATAGATATTCAGGGATGAATAAACAAACTTCTCACATGAGATTTATTTGCTGGAGCATGGGAAACCTGGAGGCTGAAGTTAGATCATATGGGGGCTGAAGTTGGGACCATGGGGGCTGAAGTTAGGTAAGATTGACATGTCTTAAAAATCACCGAATTCATTGGATGATCGAGTAGAAAATATTGAAAAAAACCTTAATTTATGGAAGATTACTAATTTTCCCTTGTGATGAAACTTTTTTTGGTTGCTCCTGCTTGGGTGAATTGGTTACAGCCAACCGACAGATTTAACGTTTTATCAAATTTTTTTTCGTTTCGCGTTTTATTCGCGTTGCAAAACAAGCAAAATGCGGTCCACCAAAAAAACAAGTAAAATTCCTGATTCATATGTTATGATGGTCATAGCTTTTTGATAATTTATTCTAAACACATTGACAATAACTTTGAACCCAAAAACTGACACCTTGGCCAAATGGAAATTTAATTACAAGGAGTTTTCTGTAGGGGGGCTGATGTTTGGTGAGAGGCTGAAGTTAGGTCAACTTGCCCTATTGCATGAAAGTCAAATAAGGGATTCTGGGCCAGAAAACAGACCTTAGAATATGATTTGAATGTTTTCGGCGGCCATTATTGAAAATTTTGTCATCTCAATTAATTTCAAAACTAATAGAGATAACAGAAAAGTTTTTGTTTCTACACCTATGTTTTCAGGGTCAAGGAATAAAACAAAACCATTTTTATCATTGTATGTTATGTAATATATGTGTAATTTGGCTGCCACAACAACAATAAAAAGTATCTTTGCTGATATCTGCGGAGGTTACAGAAATATTGGAATAATTCTTAGGTTTATACCTATGTTTACATGGTCAGGGAATATGATACAGTAGTTTTCCATGCTCTATAGATACGCTTTCAAGTATGGGAGACTGGGGCACGTTGGTCCGATTTTTTATTTTTTGGCTCAATCAAAAAGATCTCTAAATATTTGAAAAATCTCTTTACTGACTGACATAGTTCTGAACATCTACACTACAGTTTGTCACATCAAGCAGAGGACAGATGTTTGGCCAGATATCTCAGCAATCAGAAGCCCCATAGGAGAAATAAACATACCTATGTGTAGCTTAGCTCTGTTGTAATATGAATATCACATTTCTGTGATATTTCGGGGCTGTTTTTGTCCACTATTTGCCAATTTATGATAATTTTAGTCCAATTTCGCACAATGTTGACATTTTTTGACGCTACCAATCTGACACACAATGGGCAGATACGTCACAAAAGTGCACTGCAGCGCAACCCCAGGCTTAGTTATAGTCAAGTTGGTATCAGCAGAACAACCAATCTCATGGTATTGATTTTTATGGACTGTACAAACAATGCTAAATTTCTGTTACAATGTGAGATGTGACAAACTGTAGCCTTATGCCAAACCAAGCCAATCTACCTTCAATAGTTGTGGAGAAAAATAAATTTGAAATTTTTTTTTTATGGTCCGACATGCCCCGGACTCGGGGCACGTTGGACCGCAATGTGGGGCAGGTTGGACTAGGTATAAAAGTCCACAAAAGTAGAAGAAAGTGAGCAAACACCACATTTTATTCTCACAGATCACAACACACACTTGTGTGTCATTGCAGATTGATTATATCCGAATAGTCACCCAGATAATTTTAATAAATCTTGTTTCAGCTAGAAAGGCTAGCAGATTAGTCAACTGAATTGATTTTACCCTCATATTGTACAGGAATGGCTTAGGTGCTCTATTCATGTTAGAAATTATGCAGCTGGCATTTTGCAGATTTTTTTTGTCAGTCAATCGAGTTTACAATGGTCCAACGTGCCCCGGCCATCCTCGTCCAACCTGCCTCATCCCAACCTCTTACAAAAATGGGCATGCCTCGCTAACAAGTTTGAATTTAAACTCGGGAAACTTATATCAAACTTTACTTAAGTAGTTGACAGTTTCAATTTACGAGACTTATCTGACTTGATCCCCCATATTTTAAGAAGGGTAACCTAGTCACTGAGACTTGGAAAAAGTCACTTTTTATGCTGAAAATGAGGAAACCTGAAATAGAACTCAAACTTTTCCTTCAATGCTCATGAAATATTTTGGCCAAAAGGCGTACCACTAAAGGTCTCTATTGAGGATTTGGATAACTGCCCATGTTTAAAAAAATATATATTGGGGATGGTCCAACATACTCCGAGGTCCAACGTGCCCCAAGGTCCAACGTGCCCCGAGGTCCAACGTGCCCCGGTCTCCCCTACACATGCAGTCGACCAGTCGTCCTTCAAATGCTAACAGTATCAAAACTTTTGCTTTCTAATATGCTAGTATAAAGGTGCACAGAATTGATTAGCATAGGGGAGAGCGGGGCACAGTGAGATGGCTGGCACAGTGTGACAAAGCTCGTAGCGTCTGGCTGGTACTGTTAACAGATCAACTCTCTCTTGTATAGAACAAAAAGTAGGTAAGTGAAAGACTGTCCTATATCCTGAATGCCTACACAGCATATCGGGAGTGGAATTTCGATATTTTGGTTTTCAGCCAGAAAAATTGAATAATTTTGCTAAACGGCTTTTTGTTATAATTCCTAAGAAAAATGGTAAAATGCAAATCAATAGCCAGGGATTCAAATTGTGATTATTTGTCTTAGTTTAGTGAGCTGATGAACCACAATGCAGGATTCAAAAATCTTATAAAGGGAGCTGCGTGGGGCACAGTGAGACAGCTTGAGGCGGGGCACAGTGAGACATCACAAAATACACTAAAAACGAATTGAATATAATGCATAGCTCACAATTCACTATTAAAAACAAAATTCCTGCTCTAAACTGCTGATTTTAGTGAGTCACATCCAAAGGGAAGCATCAGAAAGAAATTTGATCAGTATGTAACAGGTTCGGCAGGTTAAATAAGTCGTGCATGTGTCCTGTGCGATGTAGTTTCAAAACATGCTCAAACAAGGACCTAAAAAATCACCTGGCCAGCTGCTTTTATGAGAGTACAGTAGTTTCTGTAGCAACAATTGATGGAACAATTCTGCAGGTCCTGAGGATCGGCAGTTATGGCTGAAGGTTCCCTGTCTCACTGTGCCCCACCTGCTGTCTCACTGTGCCCCGCCCACGGGGCACAGTGAGAAACCTATCAAGCATGGACGTAGCTCAAAATTACTTCAAACCTGTAAATGGTAGGAACCTGAAACTACTGGACCATATACCCAACATCATTATCTATAATGCGGACCTGATCTCATTTAACTCGTTACTTCCGACATTTTGGAACACTTGAAAATAAAAGAAGTGTCTCACTGTGCCCCGCCCTCCCCTACCCTTCACTATCATGTCTATCAATGACTGGTATTTTAGCCATAGCATATATGCCTTTGTGGCTGTGCTATTGCCTCTCATCAGAAATAAATAGACTGTATTTTGTGTCAATAAATATACAAAACCAAAAGTACATATTTGTTCAGTTTTAAAGCTATGTTCAGGCGAACAATTCAAGACAAAATGGAAAATATTATGTTGTGAAATTTTTTATGGATGTCAAACTCATTTACATGCTAACATGGCGCATAGAAACTATTTGATCAGAGGTCTTTGCGGATCAGCGTCCCAACTTGCAGCTGAATTCATTTTCAAACTCTTCATGTAATGTAGGCAGACCACTTTGCAGTGGGCCTTAACTGAGCCATAAGGAAGGTTGTTGATCACAGAACTGGCTTGCAAGAATAAGGAGCGACCCTTTGACCCTTGCCGGAGAAGACTCAGCTGATTTTAACAAAAAGCTCCTTTAGGGAGCAGGCCAACAATGACACTGAAATGGTATTAATTTCATCATCTTTAATTGTGGTAAGGTCAAATATCACTTTTTTCCATTCCATCAAGCAAGCAAAATGGTAATATAAAGACATTGTGTGAAGAACAGCAAGGTTAATCAGTTTTGTGCCTTGCATTTTTGACAATAGCCATGGTGATTTTATTTGACACAAAATCTTTGACTTGGCATTACTTGCCCAAGCGCAGATGGCACCACTTACCCCAAAATTATAGTTTAAGAGAAGAGCTGATGTAAAAAAACACCCCTAAATCTCACACTACAAAATACTTTATGCGTCCCATTTTCTATTGTGAAATTGTCCAATTATCAATGCATGAATGTGTGTATTTGAAAGCATATAGAGCATGGAATATAACTGTATCAGATTACCTGACCATGTAAACATAGGTACAGACTTAAGAATCATTCCAATATTCCGCAGATATCAGACAAGATACTTTTTGTTGTTGTTGTGGCAGCCAAATTACACATATATTACATAACATACAATGATAAAAATGTTTTTGTGTTATTCCTTGACCCTGAAAACATAGGTATAGATACAAAAACTTTTCTGTTATCTCTATTAGTTTTGACATTAATTGAGATGACAAAAGTTTCAATAATGGCCGCCGAAAACATTCAAATCATATTCTAAGGTCTGTTTTCTGGCCCAGAATCCCTTATTTGACTTTCATGCAATAGCAGCAATCCATTGAACTCTGAATTATTAAGGCACAATGATCGATGGACATCTTCAAAATATTTAACCTGCAAATTGGAAAAATTATGAAATTTCGAAAATTTGAAAGGGCCCCCTATGGCTAAAAAAAACAGGTTTTTGATACAGTTTAGGATACTAACATATAGCTAGAAATTTATAAAATCAGTTTATGCTGAATAAGCATTGATATTATGGGACTTTTTGATAGATATCTGGGACTAAAACTTGAAATATCATTAAATTACAGAAAAAATTGACTTTGACCTTGACCTTAGGCAGTGACCTTGACCTCCAATCAAAATAAAAATCATCCCAAGAGGTGTGGAATTGCCCAAAACATATAGTTAGACACTAAAATTGTCAAATTTGGACAAATATTAGCAGAATTATGACATTTTTAGTATTTTTTAATTTTTTGTGAAACGCAAAGAAATTTGCTACCCTCCGCTATCTAAAAATGCTTATATCTGGCTTATGAAGGAGTGTTCCACGCAACAAAAAGTGAATTTAGAATATTCAAGTCATGCGTAATCATCCTCCATCATAAAATTTTCAAACCATGCGCTGCGCTCTGGTTCCCATAGTGCTAAAGTTGGCATGTTTTCCCATTGAAACCCATGTTAAAGGAATTTGGCGCCACACTTGACACCCTATTTTCAAGTGGGGTAAAATCAAGGAAGAATTGAAATCACAGAAAAACGGACTTCACCAATCTTCATTATTGTGTCTAAAGGGTGTTTGGTGAAAATTTCGTCAAAATCCGGCTCGGGCCACGTTTCACTTTACTGTACAACCTGCATGGTTTTCTCAGAGACAGCCAATTAATGCCTAGGAGTGCACAGGTTATTGATACCATATATATTAGTAAACATTTCTTATTTCGTATATCATCGAAAAGCGAGACATTCTCGCTGCACAGCTATTTCAGGAGGATGGGGAGCTATACCTTTCAAGGGGTTCTGGATATTGTTTGGATGGCAAATTCAAATATTAAATGGCTAAGGGACAGAGGGATACAAAACCCCAACCAGAGCTGAAGTACAGGGAACACAAAAGTTCAAATCATAAAATAGCAAAGGGACAGGGAATTCAGAAGTAAAATTGCGAAGGTACAAGTCAATGTTGCAATCAATCAACCTTGTTTTCCATGTGGAAAATCATAATCATATCTTCTCAGTGCCAATGAGAATGAGAGCATGCCAAACATCATAATGTACTTTTGATGAATGTAAGGTCATAGATCGTATAATTAGCAACAATGATCAATATTCTCTTTACTTTTAAAATTTACTGGTTAAAAAGAAAAGAAGTGAAATTACCTTTTGTTGTTTTATTCCTTGAAAGCATTTTGTAATTCCAATTCCTGTTTTTCGTCTTGTTGTTATCTAAATATTTATACTTAATTTGTCAAATGTTTTGTAAATGCATTGAAATTAATTTTGGTATCATTCCTTCATTACTTCCATGAAATATATCATGTTACACATTCTCACATTTATCATAACATGTTTATGTACAAACAATTACATTTTCTTGCATTTTTCTAAAACCATTAATCATCATCTCGTTCTCAACATAATTATTTTGTATAGAGTAACATAACACACATGACATACAGTACAATGCGAGAATCTATTAGTGCCAAGTATGTCACATGATGAAGTGGTAGATCTGGCTCATACATGTTTTATGACAATATTAGATAGAGGTTAGGCTTTCTATTTTTCAGGTCTATCCCCTGGAGTGCAATTATATGGTGAGAGATGCTGATAGTAAACAGCCATCCATTTGTTACAATCAAAGAGAGCAACCAGTCTTAGGCTGAAGATGGTGTTATGCAGAAAATTATTGACCTCTCTTTGTGTTCATGTTCTACCAGTTTTTCCCCTTCACTTAGGGGAAGACCATTTAATAGATAGAACCACCGGCTCACCGACCGAGCGAGGTGTCTCGTCCCTTTTGGCACACATGGACGGACTGAACCAGATGGTTCATTTAAAAAAAGTGATTCAGAATATATGATCCTGGCACTTTTTTCTCATCACGCATGACTACCAAAACTGTCCTAAAAGAAATTAGCAAAAATGTTTGAAAAAAAAAAACTTTTTTTGAAAAAAAAAAATTACCAAAAAGGTCCGAAAAAAGAGAATTGGTAAAAATGTTTTTAAAAAAAACCCAAAAATATTCGAAAAAAAAAACATTACCAAAAATGTTTAAAAAAAAACATTACCAAAAATGTTCGAAAAAAAAAATTACCAAAATAATAAGGTTATTTTTTCCCTCAAAATTAGTTTAAACATTTTCTTTTAGAATGTAACCTTTCCACCCTATTTCTCTTTGTCCCAATTTTTTTCTCCAAACTTTTTATTGAACAAATCTGAATGAATTTCGAGAAATGATTAGATAGTTACAATTTAGAGTCTTAAAAATTTATTTTTTGCGTTCAGGCGGTCGCGTCTTCATGCTTTGGCATTTACATATTAATCAGGA
The DNA here is from genome assembly GCA_026936325.1 of Platynereis dumerilii. Lineage (NCBI taxonomy): Eukaryota > Metazoa > Annelida > Polychaeta > Phyllodocida > Nereididae > Platynereis > Platynereis dumerilii. The sequence goes on along the minus strand of JAPTHN010000016.1, from coordinate 12,913,914 downwards.
GGGAAGGAGCTTGGAGTTCTCCTTGGCAGGAAATTATTTATTTCATTGTCACAACGACAGTGATTATTTCTTTCGAACATTTCAGTTATGTGGAAGATAAAGAAAGTGCATCTTGATCGTGCTGCTGAGAGGGCAGAGCTCTTGAAAAACAGTGCATTTGTGGTGCATTTTAGATATAGTCATCTGAGAAAATTAGCTTTCAGGTATGTGTATTTGAATAATTATGATCCTAGACAAAAATGGTATGATTTTGCAGTCTAAAATTGCTGTTCAAAATGCGCCTCGGGTTGTCCCTCCTTATCTGTTTAAAGCCTGCCAGTTCAAATGTTCAGATGCCACAGAAGTTCAGTGGCATATATTCAGGGGGCGGCATTTGGCCATGATCCCCCTCGGGCTGAAATAATATGGGAAAGATAAGCAATTCCGAGAGTGACCACATATTCACAGCACATTATGGCCCTCCTCCGGTCATTTCTAAATGCCCCCCTTGAACCATTAGACACTTCTTCCACTCCAAACTTTTAATGAATTTAAATTGCATCCCAACTGGCTTCCTTCCTGCTTCTTTTGAATGTATGTGCACTTCCCATTGTCAACTGGGTGTGCTAGGTTCTAACTCTTATACGACTTTGATGAGAGTGGACATATAGCCTTTCTACCAAATTATCTGTTCGTTTAAATGAAGTGCATTTCAAGAGTTTTTAAATTTACTGACCAGTGACCAAGCTGGTTAATAAGTACACACTCCAGTTCAATTCAACTTTGCAGTAGTTGTTCCTGGAAGGCAATTGCTTTTGGCATCCATTTATTGTACAAACTATAAAAAAAGTAATTTCTTCTTAACTGTGAGAGAATTGCCTTGAGATTAACCTTAACTCATTTGCATTTCTGTAGACTTCTTTTATACATCTCCTTGGTTCCTTTAGTGATTAGTTTCTTCCATCTTGTAGTCAGGAGATCGAGCTGCTAAGAGGGCAGAGCTCTTGAAAAAAGGTGCATTTGTGGTGCATTTCAGATATAGTCATCTGAGAAAATTAGCTTTCAGGTATGTGTATTTGAATAATTATGATCCTAGACAAAAATGGTATGATTTTGCAGTCTAAAATTGCTGTTCAAAATGCGCCTCGGGTTGTCCCTCCTTATCTGTTTAAAGCCTGCCAGTTCAAATGTTCAGATGCCACAGAAGTTCAGTGGCATATATTCAGGGGGCGGCATTTGGCCATGATCCCCCTCGGACTGAAATAATATGGGAAAGATAAGCAATTCCGAGAGTGACCGCATATTCACAGCACATTATGGCCCTCCTCCGGTCATTTCTAAATGCCCCCCTTGAACCATTAGACACTTCTTCCACTCCAAACTTTAAATGAATTTAAATTGCATCCCAACTGGCTTCCTTCCTGCTTCTTTTGAATGTATGTGCACTTCCCATTGTCAACTGGGTGTGCTAGGTTCTAACTTAGAACCAGGTGCATTATTTTTGTTTTTAATCTAAAATTTAAAAGAAAAGAGTGAGCATTTTTTTTGGAAGTCTGTTGAGAAAAGAGTGAGCATTTTTTTGGAAGTCTGCATAATAGCAGAGCGGTTTCATCATCAATTAGCATGGCTTCTCTTATTAGAATCAGAATTTATTTGATGCACTATAGATACACAGTTCAGATTCCACTAAATAGTGTGCAATGGCCCACAATGTACAGTGACCACTGACACGTATAGGAGTGGCTCACTTAGAAAATTCTTTAAAAGAAAAATTTCATATGTTCCATCATTGCTGCAGACCATTGGCTATTTCAGAAATTCAGATGCATGTAATCATAGCCGTAGTTGAAATTATTAAAAAATTATTTCATGCGTTTGGATGCTTTATTTTTTTGCGTTAATGTCATAAACTATGTAAAACACCTGAAGACAAAGACATAACTTAAATTAATTCAAATATGTACTTTTTCCAGGCCTCCAGTACTTGGAATGAGTTGCATTAGTCTGCTTGAGGTCTTTTCTCGGAACTTTCTGAATGGACAGTCGATCCTCTTATTTCTGAAGGGGCAAGCCTCTTCGCTGTGTATTTAATAATTTCCAATAACATTTCATGCAAATGACATTAAAGCATCAGTTTTTTAAGATATAATGCAAATGCTACGTTGTTACTGAAATTGAATTGAAAATTGTCTGGACATCTTATCAATGATATTATCCACATTATCCTAGACGTCTAACCAGATAGAAATGGTAATGGCTTACCCTATGGAAAACATGCATATAGGCAGGAATATCAGACAGACTGAACGATAAACTAAAGAAATCCTCTGAAAAGACACTAGCCAGATATTTTACGTTTTTGAGCACACATATACACTGCATACAACGATTGTGCTTATCTATACATGAAATTATGGATTTATTCGGAGCAAAAAAGAACTTCCAATCAAAAATGTACATGTATGAGATTCACATCAAACTCCAATGTCATCCTTGCATCAAAATTTGACGTTATTATTTCTACAAACTCAATACAACCTTGATCTTAAGTTAAATCTAATTTTAACCTGATTTTGCATTATGTCAAGCTCCAAAGGGTTCTTACTTTTCCTTTTTTTCTACCTTACACTGGTCCCAATCCATCTGTACTCTGGAGCATTGCTTATAATTCTGCACATGCATGGTTTTATACTGTATGGGATAGCCCTGTTGTTACTCAAGCTTATGATAATCCTGTGGTCAGTGTAGGGCGTTCATATCTCATCTGTCACTCTGTTGAGTTGCCTATGGGAATCATGTAGTCAGTCCTGTGCAGACCTTACTTCGAAACTCTGGTATTATTTTCTGGGGAAGATTCAGGGGCGGACTGGCCTATGTGGCAGAGTGGCAGCTGCCATGGGGCCAACCACTCAGGGGGGCCCATGCAAAGGTGCCAAAAAGTGAAACATCAAGAAAAAAGCTAAAATGTCTATCTTTATGACAAACTTTGTGACTGAGTGATACAGCCAAAGTTCATAAATGGAGTAATGCCAGAAATAAGAATGTGGGGGCCCATCGACTTATTTGCCACGGGCCCAAAATGTCGCCAGTCCGCCCCTGGGAAGAGTCCGCACACACTAAGCAAGAATGCCTATGATTATCAGCCAAACCTTTTGATATAATCTTGCTCTTTACAAAAGTATCATTGCTGATATCGTCGTTCATGCCCACACTGGGTTTTTGTGGATGATTCTGGGTCGAGTGTTCGAATCCAGCTCTTGCAGGGTCACATGGACCATTGGACTCACGTTGGACAGCCGTTTCAATCATCTTTCGCCTCATTAGCGTGTCCTTCTCCTGTTCTAATTAGTAATTAACCTACAAAGTGTAAATACAGGACATAAAGCCATAATCATCCATCCATCCATTGAGCCAGCACACCAGAGTAAAGCATGCGACCAAAGTCCCATGGAAGGCGTCATAAGCAGCTAATTGATTAATAATTCTTGACGCTTTAATGCAGTTTCCACTTTTTGACAGATTTTGTCAATTAGCTTTATTGAAATAATTTGCTAAGTCTAGAAGCACCACCAATTGTCTAGGATATTTGACAGCCCAAGGTACATTTGGAAATTATGATTGTATGAAATATTTTTCTCATTTACAGTTGATGCTAATGTACTTTCAACATGCCTTTAAGCTAGATGTATCTGCGTCACAACTCTATCAGTCAGCAACTTCAGAAACTCTTTTTAAGAAGACAAATTATGCCATTATAATGAGATTGTTATATATATATCAGGTAATGGCTCACAATGTCTGTAAACTTTGAAATCATTATTATTTTATTATTTTTTACAACTTTATGAATAATCGAGCCATGCAAAGTAATGCCCCAGTCTCACGGCGAGAACTGGAGTACTTTTTTAATCGGCGGGATGGTATTTCCTGAGTTGGACAATTGACTTTTTGAATTGCGTTTTAGTAAGCCATAGGGATGTACACTGCTGATGTAGTACTGTGTATCTCTGAATTCGACTCACTGTGTAGATGCTTTTGGTGTCATTTAAACACATTTTCTTTCAGCACAGCTATACATGTACAGGGTGGTCAAGAAAAAACTTTACACTCTTTCCACGGCATAGTTCTATAAATTTGTCTGTAATTACTATCCAATCTTTTCTAATGTAAAGAGGACAGACGTGGCAATATATTATCTGTAGTTTGTTCCCCTGCCACATGATGTGTGAACTTGAGCTCTGATTTTGCAGAAATAAAAAAAGGCCATTTTCACATATTTTGCTGTCCTGAATGCAAGGCATTGCCATCAATTCAAATATTGTACCATTGCTTTCATATTCTTACAGTGACTTAGAGTTCTTGAGAGGAGTGTGGTCTCAGGATTTCAGCTCCCTTCGATTGAAACTCAATCCTGTTGGGAGCTTGAAAGAGAAGAAGGTTGATAGAAATTGCATGCTACCACAGTTTTTCAAAATGTGCCTCCTGTCGTAACACCTTGTCAAAATTAGATCCAAGAGTAGAAACATTATACTGAGATTCCAAGCTGAACTTCATGCAAGAATGAGACTGATTGGATAAGAACTCACTGAGTTGTGCCTCATGAGCCAAAGACTGTAAAGTTTTTTCTTAACCACCCTGTAATTCTCTTTTACTGTTTACAAACTATTAACAATTTTCTGATCTGAATGGTATGTATACAACCGAAATAAATAGTATTAAATAGATTGTAAGTTGTGCATATGCGAAGACCCTGTAAAACCTGCATATTGCAAACCCAAAGATAATATTGTAACTGCAGTAACCCCAGTTGTACATTTGATCCAAGGTCACTACAGGAAACTCGGAAGCAGACACCACCTGACCACAATGACATCGAAGACCGGATATGGTAGCAGTCAGTCTCCGGTGGGAGCCTCCATTCCTGCGGTGATTTGATAACCTTGAGTATAACAGAATGAATACAGCAGTCGATGGGCAAGCAAACTTCCTGAAGCCAGTGCTCAGTCCAGTCACTGTAGATTTTGGATTTGGAAGTATAGATAAAGCAGAATGCAAAACCTTGGGTAGGAAGGTAGATAGATACATGACTGTTCAAAGTTTCGAACAACTCATTTTCAATCAATAATAGATATGATTGGTTCAAGGGTGAAATGTTAGGACAGGAAAGGATAGGATAGGTCCAAGTAGGTTAGGAAAGGTCCTTGTAAAGAAAATCTAATTATTCCCTTATCAGTTTTTAGCATCTAAATCTACTCAATGTAGTCTCCATATAGATAAGCACGTTGACTACAAATTCTTTAACTGATATCTATGTGATTGCACTTTTGAAAAGCCATCTGCACACTATCTCCATTCTTGTTCAGGCTTCATGCTGTTTTTTTACATCTTTTTTTTTCTTTCGTGCTCTCCCACATTTGACCTCAGGACATGCACTAAAAACAACAGCTTAGATTGTAGGTACATACATTGTCGTTCAGTACAACATGACTCTAGTGAAAGCCTTTGACCGACTGTGCACCTAGGTCAACTTACACCGGCTTGGAGGAAAATTTTCTGTAAGTTGTTACTTAATGCATGTAGAAATGTTGCATAACAATACAAAAACAACAATGCTGTTTTTCAGTTATCATCATCAATAACTTTTAGATGCATTAGGTAATTGTAAGGGTACTCAAAGCTACAAGAAAAGAGGTATGATGTAAAAACATTGACGGAGTATACGTGAACGATTGACCATGTATACCTATGTGCGAGGTTTGTCTGGTTTTGCAAAGTTATGCATACATGTCATGGCAATATTACTATCAATTTTAGAATTGCGGGACTTCCCTGAGCCCTTTCCAGAACCTTCCACACAACACTGCTGGTGCAGACCGAATCAAGATGCAAAAATTATGGAATTATGAAAATTTTGGAAATCAGTCTTGGTCAATTTTTGGCTCTATGCCTATGGGCTATTTTGCACTCACTAAGACTTCTGTAATCTGGGTGTAACTATCACATATAGCCAAGAACTCTTTATAAATAGTTCTAAGAATAAGTACCAAAAAACCTGAACACTGAAATCTGTGCCCAAAGCTGCACTATAAAACTTGCTCCATTGACTGGACTTCCCCTTTTGCAGTGAAATGCAACCTTTCCTGCCTACAAAGTGATATCCATAGGTGCAGAAAAATCAATTATCTGATCATTATCACAACTATTGATAACAGGAACCAGCTTCCGGAGGCAGGAATGGTCAGGGAGTGAGCGATAATAAAGTTGCTTGGTCACAATGGGAAAGGAAATTGCAGGAAAATCAATTTAAGCTGCTTTGACTCCAAAGCAAAACGTGAGGTTGGCAAAAAATTGTTTAGGGTGACCAGGACCTTGAAATGGCCTCTTCTGGATGAAGATGTTCCCTGGGGTGATAAGTGGCAAATTGAGAACTTTCATGAATGAATTTGATTGGTTTTGATTAAAATGTTGCCCTATTCATAAACCACAGGACTAATGCATATAAACTGCAATGACATATAGACTTCACCAAAAGTTTGTGTGAAGTTTTTAAAGTACAGTTTGGAAGACAAGCCCCCATGGTAATCTTTACTATGAAAGAATTCCTACAGTAGAACTTCTTTTTAAAGGCTAAATGTCAGTTGTACTCATCTGATAACGCCTTTATCCCAACATAAATAAATAACCTAATGTTATGGACTAATTAAATTTGATTAGTAAATGTGTACAATGGACAATGGTCCTTCTCCAATGTGGTTTCTTTCTTTCTTTTCCAGGTATGATTTCTGACTGATATAAAATAAAAATAACATCTTCTGAAATAAGTCTCTCAAATGATACTCAAGTAGGTCACGCTTTAACAAAAAGACCTAAGAAATCATGAATGACTTTGAAGACAAACTATAGAACCTGCAATCTTGTGGATTTCGAATAACAAGAATTATTTTTTCATATTTCATATCCACAAGCTGATTGCTCTGTAAGTTTAGCTTTGCAGTACAGGTCCATCAAGGTAGAGAATGCTATTGATGGACAACAAACTAAATGTTTGCGGGCTTGAAGACACCTTTGTTTCAGTAACTTGTCAGCAAACACACCTCAGAGACAGGCAGGGTGTGAAGGTAGGGGTTGCAGCATAGCCAACAGCCTGCAGTGATTGAGGGCCACACACTAACCGTGTTGTGGGTGCTAGGCTGAAAATTCCGGCCACAATTGCATTAAGTTTAGTCGCATGTGCGAAACGGCATGGGGTTTGAACACAATGACAAAAGGAAGGAATCTGTGAATATTTCTAAATTGACAAAAGTTGTCATTCAATTGTCCTTAAAACTAACAAATTAGCTGCGAATCGTTCATTAGAGATGAAACAGCAACTTTTAGTATCAAATATACAATATGTGGCTTTATTCAGCACTTCTTTAAATTCCCAAAAGCAAAACATATCATGGCAATATAGAGGCATCATTGCATGTTTTGATGATCAGCTGCACATTTCCAATGAAAATTTTGCAGAATTATTCAATGATTGTTTATTCAGTGGTACTCAGGCAAACAAACAATCAGTGTCTTAAAATTAACAATATTAATCCAAAGAATGCATTCCATGATACTAAAAAAGACATAGTTTTATTCCTTATATTGTCATATATTGTCATATGAATTATTCCATCACTATTGCCATAAGTAGTTTCGGTCTAACAGCAGACAGCACTGATGAGTGATAATGGGGAGGCTCTCTATTTGCCACTTATCACCCCTAGGGAGCATCTTCATCCAGAAGAGGTCATTCCGAGGTCCTGGTCACCCTGATCAATTTTTTCGTCACCCTCAAGTTTGACTATTGAGTCAAAAAACTTAAAGTGATTTTCCTGCAATTTCCTTTCCCATTGAAAACAAGTAACTTTGTTATCGTTCACTTGCTGACCATACCTACCTCCAGAAGCTGGTTCCTGTTATCAATAGTCGTGATAATGATCAGATAATTGATTTTTTCCGCACCTATGCAAACCACATTGTAGGCAGGAAAGGTTGTATTACTGGTGTAGAAGCAGTTCTGTCATAGCAGCTAGATTTCATATTGCAGCTTATGGCACAGATTGCTGTGAGTTCCTTAATATCCAGAGGAACTAGTTCTAAAGAGTTTGGCAGTTACACTTAGATTTGATAAGTTTTTGAAGTTTCAGAAGTTTTAGAGAGTGCCAAACAGCCCAGACATGCACTGAGCCAAAAATTGACCGATAATGATTTTCAAAGTCATCATAAATCCATAGTTATAGCATCTTGATTGGGTTTGCACCAGCAGTGTGGAGTGGAAGGTTCTGGCAAGTAATATTACAAGCAAGCTCACTTCTTCCTTTAAAGACATGTATGCAAACCAGATGAATCTTTCACTTGTTCATGGTCAATATTTCACATATACCTGGTTAACACTTTCATCATACCTCTTTTCTTGTAACTTTGAGCACACTTATAATGACCTACTTCATCCCAAAAGTTATTGATGATGATAATTGAAAATAGCATTGTTGTTTTTGAATTGTTATGTAACATTTCATGTGATTATTGCATTATTACATCATCAATTGCTTTTTCCACTTCAAGGAATCATTCTTCATGCCATGCATTAAGTAACAACTTACACAACATTTTCCTTAAAGCCAGTGTAAGTAGACCTAGGTGCACAGTCTATCAAAGGATTTCACTAGAGTCATGTTACACTGAACGACAATGTACCCACAATCTAACCTGTTGTTTTTAGTGCATGTCCTGAGATCAAACGTGGGAGAGCATGAAAGAAAAAAAAGACCTTAAAAAAGACAGCATGAAGCCTGAAGAAGAAATGAAGTTATACTGTAGGAATTTTTTAAAGTATAGAATTACTATGGGGGTTTGTCTTCCAATTCGAACTTTAAAACATTTATTGCATTTAACTCAAATACAATCAGATTCATTCCTGAAAGTCATTAGACTTGATATAGCATTCATGTCGAAATAGTTTAATTGAAGAAGTTTTATTTGGTATCAAAACATTCTCAACCTTGAATTTAATCAAAATATCAATGTTTGAATTCACTATATGCTTCCTCCCGACAATAGCAAGAAAATTACCCTTAAATTGCTTAAAAAGGGTATGTACCGATCTTACCATGAGCAAGTCTGAACATGGTCACATGTCGTAATGTCGTACAATTTCAGAAATTTTCCATTTGAATGGTGATTACATGTACTTTACAAATATCTATTATGCAATATTATACACCACTGGAAGGCCTGACTTCTTCTTTATCATGTTAGGTTTTAAAGAGTCAACTTTATCACAAAATGAGGCTTCTAGCCATCAAAACCCTCGGGAAAACAAGTGATTTTTTTGTGTCCCGCGTTACATCAGATTTGAAAAATTCATCTAGAAAGTGAGTTTTCTTGCCAGTGACAAAAGATATTTTAATCTGGTTTTCTCTGCACTAGTACCTGATTCCTACTCAAGCTCTTGAAGCTTAAATTTTCTATCCAACTGTTACAGTGCCTTCTGTAGATCCTTTAATGTGCAGTGACGTGAACCTGTCCCTCTGGCAAAAAAAAATCAACACATTTTCTTAGATTTAGTCTGTAGCTATGAATATTAAAGCTAGGAAGTTCAAATATGTATCAATTAAATGCTCATAAGTTATATTTTCAAATGCATTTATCAGATTTTGCTTGCAGGTAAAATTCTTTGTGTGCTGCTTGTCTACTTTAGGCTGAACTTTTCGTAACACTTGCAAAAACCCGTAAAATTGGATAGGGGTTCTAAGTTTAAACCACGAGAACTCGAAGTAGGACAACCACACCCTGTGGATAAGGCTATTGCCTAAATGCTCTTAAGCTATATTTTACTATAGTATAAAATATTGCTATGTTTTCAATAATTTTCTCACTTCTGTGATGCTCTGAACAAGGCTGAACCAAATGTAACAGATACATGCTTGAAGCGTACAAGATTTTTTCGCTTAATGTAATGGACTTTCAAAAGGACAAAAAGGGCAGGCCACATCATCAAATGAATAAATAACAATTTCATTTGATAATCTTGCTCCTATATAGCCAAAAAAAGAGATACATATGGGTTAAATCCACGGACAGCTCCAGAATGGTATGCTCACGTGAGATTTTGATTTCTCATGCACAAGACAATAACTGATATAAGATATATTTGCAACATGTCATGTAAATATCTTATAATTTCTTATTTGCAATATCAGAATTTGTTTTCAAGTGTCTTGGTAATGTTTGAGAACATTTTACTTGAGATTTTGACAATAATCAGCCTTCTGGCACAGTTTTTAATATGATGCCTGAGAAAGGTTTTTTCTCTGTCGCAGTAACATAAATTCATTGACGTATATAAAGTCTTTTGGAAAAGAGGACGTATTTTTTGTTGCTTTGATTAGTAGGACCATCTTCTCAACTTACTTCAGTGAAAATTTCATGGGGATACAAGGAGTACTTTGTACTTTATAGTAACCTTACTGAAATACAGTCGTTTTTGAGAAAAATGCCTTTAAAGTTTGAGCTTTACATTGATTTGTATGGTGAATAAAATCAAAAAATACGACGAACAGCCCTAATTTTTGTGAAATTATCCTGGTTTTTGGTTTGAATAGGATATTGAAGACCTAATTTAGACTTTTTTGATGAAAAAAATGTTTGGTCCAAAACTGCCATGTAACGCAAATTGTACGACTTTGTGACACGCGACCACATATATCATAGATATTGATACAAAGGACCTTTTACCATTGAAGCTGCAATTCCAAAACAAGAAATTTCACCTTTTGAACACAAGCGAGAAATAAAAAGCAAAAATAGAAATCTCAATAATAAAAAAAAAAGCCACCAACACTTTGTTGACATCAGTTGGACGTAGGAAATAATCACCCTGCTGACAAACTCACTCTCGCCTTAAGAAAAACCTCATTTCTACAGTCTGGTTAGAGGAAAGGAATAGAAAGATGGCTGTCTATAACAGATCTCCTATTTCCTACTCTGTGTTCTTGACAATGATTGACTGAATTTCTTCCCATGGATTTTCTGTGTGACACTTTGATGGAATTTACATTGGTAATGTTTAGTACCCATGATCTCTTCCATTCTTTTGCTATAACTATTGCTTTAGAAGCATCTGTCAGGCTAAGTCAGTGCATTCTATATCGATGTCCAGTGTTTTCTATCCCCCCCCCCCGCCAACCTTCTTCTCACAATGAGTGTCCATATTTATTCTTTGGCATACTACAAAAGTTATATTGGTAGAAAGGTTTAACTTAACAAAGACACGATTCGAAATAAGAAAGATAGATAGAAAAATGGGTTAGTTACTTGTAGATGAGGCTATCATAACTGGTTAAAGCAGGGCCATATATTTTGGATTGATGAAGTGATTTCTACACCACGAGACCTTGTTTTATGTGACCAACTAAATTTAATCAGCAGATTTTCAGAGAGACTTTTTTATGTGATATTATGATGTTTTAACCTTCCAAGCAGGGCATTCTGACCACCCCTGATGTAAGGATGACGTATACATGTGACATCACACTAATGTCTCATGACATCAAAATAGGTCAATTGCCCACAGAGTTATATAAATACAAGTTCTTTACATTGCTACCAACATTAAGCATACTTTTCTATGTGTTCCACAAATTCTTCCTTTTTGCTATGTGGCTGAGTGGTTAAGATGCCCACCTGCTCGCCGAAGGTCTTTGCCTGCATGGGTCAAGCCCTGGTTGGGGAACCAAATTTTCAGTGGACCTTCATGAGCAAAATCCCAGCTGGATGTCATTCAGATGAGACGTTAAACTGGCAGCCTCTTGTATCAGTGTCTGTGCTTGGCAAGTAAAAGATCCCTCAGAACCTCACATGGGGTAAATGTATAACATGTTGAGGACTCACGCTCTCTCTCGCATCTCATCAATCAACCCTCGTGAGCGCCCAGAACTGGGCTTAGACAGCGGCACTTACCATAGACATCTATCTAGATATCCCTTTCCATCTAGAACAGCGGCTAACAACAAACGAACCTTCTGTCCAAATTATCCAACTTTGCAGTGACCTGAACAGGATGTCAATAGTGACCATATCCCTGTTGAAACCAAATCAGCCAGCTATCAACCTACGAACCTCACTTAGGAACATGTGTCAGACTGAGGACGTTTCCAAACAGTTTGAGACTAACTTAATTGACCTGATTTACATATTGACCGACCTCTATAACCAGGTCATGGTGGGTCTCTCAGGTCAGCAACATCTAGAGGACTGATCTAGTTGTAGAACATGTCAGATCATCGAGCCAAGAGTTAAGACACAGCGAAATTGGATTTTCTGTCATTAATACCTTTAATATAAACTGAGATGAAGTCCCTCATTGTATAATTCAGCACCTTAGAAATTTTATTAGAAAAGGCAGCATAAAGGATGGTAACTGTAATACTGAATAAATGTGCCCTATTCACTATGTAAATTGACAATCAGCAACTTTTATAAATTCAGACCCTAATTATCTATTCACAATAAATTTCTACTCCAGAGAATCGCTCAACAACTCTCAATGGTTTTTGAAGCCCTTTCTAGAAATAAAGAGATCTCTTTGGCTCTAAATAGCTTTCTTTCAAGGTAAATGGCATCTTCTGCCTCCAGTCTTCTGAAAGAGAGAAAGAGTATCAGGCATTGCTGTAGAGATTCTTAACAGAGAGTCAGACAGTCTGGGACTTGTTGATTGGATAGACAAGCAGAATTAATCACCCTCTTGGCATCTTTGCCATTTTCTCACTTCTTGCCTCAGTCGCTACCATCTATTAAGAATCCTTTAACCCACCATCCTCGCCCTAAAAGTGCCATCAGCCTACTATAAGAGAAGGTTGTGAAAGTATACATCCCACTAAAGGAATCCTGTGGCATGCATGGTATGCAGTAAAAGATTTATGTCGTGAAGGTTAGGTGTTATTTGTTACATCATTAATTACCTGTTGTGGACACTTAGTGTTTGAGGAAAGCAATAGCAATATAGCATAAAGCACACAATGTACTGTCAAAATCTTTTCTAAAGAATCCTGCCTTAACCTTCAATAAGATGGCGCTCGTCATCTTATTGAAAACTAAACTTGTATTTGACTACAAAACGTAAAACTAAATATCTGGTTAAAGGATTTCAAAAAAACAGAAGATGGCGTTAGAAACCACTGGAACCTAATCACCTTTTGACTTAGCATTCCATAAATATCTTTATAAAAGAAGTATATTCTCAAATTCTCACCTATTCAATGCTGGCCACTATCACCAAACATTGAGTAGAGAAGACCCGGTGAGGCCAGTGAGGCCATGTCAGGTTATCGCAACTGTATTTCTTACTCAATTATATTGAGAAATGTTCTCATGACGAGGTAGGGATCTTTCTTTGAGAAATTTGCCTCTTTGCCTCAAGGCATGTTTTGTTAATGGCTAACAAGATCAAAATGGATTATTCATAGAGATCCCTATTATAAGGTTTCACTAATAATGATAGGCTCCCTAGAGGCAATAGTAATTATATATCAACACTCTGTCAATGAAGCTAATATGTATATCACCCATTCAACTTCTGGTGGTTTTTATGATACCAACATTATTTTCTATTAAAGAGGTGGCTTATGACATGGAGCGTATTTGCGGTAATTTGATACTGGCATTGAGTCAGCATCAAGTGAAAATTGCGGATAAACTTCGTGGTATGACATAAGAACATTTCACGTCTAGCGAGTTCTTCTTCTCCACTATGGCAATTTAAAAGTACTGCCGGTTAGGGTGTCAGTGTCGGATGTGGAAGTTGCCTATCTGTAAAATCCAAATTATGAAAAAATGCCACCACTGCAATCGATCAACCTTGCTTTTTCTTCTCTAAAACAGGATATGTACATAATTATGACCAATGTCAATGAAAGTCAGGGCTTGCCAAAAATCATGGTTATTTCCTTGAGTGTAATAACTGCTAATAAGGCGAAACATCATGCAGTGATCAACATTGATCAATCTTCTCTTTCTTTTAGCTGAAAGTTTCATGAAAGCATTTTGTAATTTCCAATATGTATTGATTATGATTTATTCAAATAATGTAAAGTAGAATTATAGAGATTTGTTAAGCAGATGCCAATATTGCTGTCATCAAGTATCTTATAATGCATCTATTGTCGATTTGTCAAATTGCATATGAGGAGCAACTATTCCATAGTTGTAGAAGTGTGTGAGGGTAAGGTGGGGGGAATCCGGCCCTCTTTTATTCATGGGGCAAATCCGGCCCTTTAATGGTTTAAGTAATTGTACTGATTGTGATTAACATAACTTAAGGATTAAACTGTATCTGCACAAAAGAAAAACAAGGTCAAATTGTTTGATTGTTTTTGAAACAATCTAACAAAGTGACCCTAATCATATGTTCGTTTGTTTGCTACTGCTTTTAATCTACTTGTTGCTGATTTTAATCTTTGGGGCCGGAATTGCCTCGGGGCCGGATTTCCCCCACCTTACCCTTATGCTATAATATTATATAGTTTTGTCATCAGCATTATGGACATTTTCTGAAACAACAAACCCAATCTTAACTTTGATTTCAATGATATGTATCATAATCAATGGATATATTGGGAACATTGTTCTTTCATTTTTACTAAACAATTAGGCATCTTCACCTTAACAATATATATTGTTGACAGTAACATAACACCCATGTTACAAATGTGCGAATATATTAGGACACCCAGTAATAATATCATAATAATATAATGAAGAGGACAATTTGGCTTATACATGTTTAATGAGCAGCAAGTAGAGGCTAGGCTTCTATTTATCAGGCGATCCCCAGAGGTGCAATCATATGGTGAGATGTTGATAGAAAACTGCCATCTATTTATATGAAGATATTACAATCATGCAAAAAGAGCAGGCAGTGTTAGACCGAAGAGGTTGTTATCCATTGTACTCTCTATTTGTGTGGCTGGAGGTAATGCCCATTCATAGAAGAATCTTTTTCTCTTTGCAGCAGTTGTTCCTGGAATGCAATTGCTATAAGTGTTAGTTTTAGATATAAAGTGCTACCTGTCTGTGTCGGATTATCTGAAGATGTATTCTAGCTCATTCGTATTTTTATAAAACAATTTGTCCAATTCAATGGGGTGTTTCAAAAAGTGTTACATCATGTCGTTACGGCATGGTCATTTCGACATCGGCCTAGTTTTTACAGTTTCGTGTTCAGAATTGAATAATTAAAAAAGTGACAACTTCGAAATGGTCTCAAAGTGGTTTAATGCTCCTTCCAAGATACTTTTAATGTTCCATCACTCCCATAACCTTGGTTGCTTCTCCTGTGCTTGGTTTCTTTATATATTTTTGTGTTAATATGTCAATTAAAATGTCAGAAGAGCATACATGACTTACATTAATACAAGTATATTGGACTGTACTTTCCCTAGGCCTGATATACCAGATGAAGTGTCTACTAGGAATGATTTAAATTATAGTCTGCTTGAGGTTTTTCTAAGAACTTGCTGCATTTTTCATCTTTGCTACATTTTTCCTAAATTTTGAGACAGCATTTTGTGCAAGTAATCCTGCATGAGCTGCTGAGCCACTAGCCTTTGACATGACTAACCCACCAAGAATGTATTTCATATCTCAGAAGACTAAAATCTAGTGGCTTGAATTTAAGACAGATGTAATGCATTGTAATGGCTCTTGATAGAATATGGAAATAGCTTTCCTTATGGAAGGTAGGTATCTAGGTAGGAATTTCAAAGATGACTAAAAAAGCAACCTTATGCAAAAAAGTAGCATGGCCAAACTTGTCACATGAAAAGGATGCATATTATATGCAACAATTGTATGAAGTTACTATGAACAAGAAATAATCAATTTTTTAGCAGAGAATAATCCTACTGGTAGCATAAAAAATCCATATGTATTGGATTAAAATTATTTTTGCAACCCAACTTTAGTGGGATGTCAGGCTAATGCATAACTTTACTTCACTGTCTTCAGATTAAAATTGTTTGTATGTCAATTTGTCAAATGCCAAATAGGTTCTGACTTTTCCTTATACCACACGTTCCATTAGATCTTTAGAACCCATCTGCACTCCCACAAGTGCTTATTATTCTGCACATGCATGGTTTTATACTGTATGGGATAGCCACATTGTTACTTCAGCTTAAGATAATCCTGAGGTCAGTGTAGGACATTCATGGCTCATCTGTCACTCTGTTTAGGGTGCCTAAGGGAACTATGCAATGAAAGATCTGCATTAAATGCCATCATGCATCTAGCCAGGTTTGGGCATTCTTGCCTTGCCTTCTGGGTTGAAAAAGATTTTGTGTAGACAGTGCAGGCATGCAGATGTACGGAAGCGTGATAAATTAAACAAGCCTTTACTGACTTTGCTAGTGAAAAAACTATATGCCCTTGCTCTCACTTGGTATTAGTGGATTATTTTCTCTGGCAGTACGTGGCAGTATCCAATAAATCTGCCATGAAAGCATCATTAGACATCAACAATAATGTTCTTACCACTCTGATGACTTTCTTTTTGGACTGATTTTTGCTGTAGAAGAGTCCAAATATTGAAGCAAGTTCTTTTGTGAGTTTTAAAAATGCCACTGGTTTATTCAATACTATAATAAGACCAAATGGGTATGGTGGTATTTTGAGATGTACTCCACGAGTTGAAGATATCCTGAGTCCTCTGTACCCACGAGTGCGTCAGCACGAGTGGGTACAGAGGACTCAGGATATCTTCACGAGTGGGAGTACATCTCAAAATACCACCATACAACCATTTGGTCTTATTTATACCCCATTATGTAACTCCAAAGAAAGCTGAACTTCACTCAAATAATCAATACTCAACAGCTGCAGTAGCCAATCAGAGCACAGATAGCAGCTCAAGTGATGATGTCACAATGTTGTGACGTCATCAAGGGCATGACGTCACAATAGCAAACAATGCAATGACATCATCAACAATGATCAAACCATTGAGTATACAACAAACCATTGAGTATACAACGCAATACCACATGGGATATATCCACTGCTTTTTCATGTGGTATTGTAAACATTATGGGGTATTTCAATATACCAAGAACCAGTAACCAGACCATACCATACCGTGACACTGCTATAAATATATACAATATTCAATACTCAGAAACAATTATTATTACATGATAAAATTGAAATAATTCAGAATATAATTTACTATATAATAGTTATTTTACCTTAGTTTTCATTGTCCTGTTTGCTTCTTTCTTGAAAATCAAGTACAAAATGACCAATTCTGAATGTGTGAGAGGAAATTACAACTGTGGATCACAGTTTTAGTGTTCAGTGACAATGGCACACTCAGCGACAGGATATTATAGAAACTGAAGGAATTAATCAACTGTGAATTCAAGAAAAGCAAAAGAATGCATACACTGAATTCACAGATCGTGTTACTATAATTTTATATAGAATCAACACTAAAAAATTTGTCTTAAATATTTGACAGTGCAGGAAACATTTAGAAATTATAATTGCATCAAATACTTGGCTCATTTATAATTGATGCTTATGTACTTTCAACATGCCTTTAAGCTGGAAGTATAAGTGCATCATAACTCTATCAGCCAGCATATTCAGAAACTATGAAAGGATTTACCATTAACATGAAATTGTTACTTGGGGCTAATAAACATGTCTGGGTACTAAGATAATGATGTATAATGTCTGCAAAGTTTGAAATTGTCCCTATTTGAGTATTTTTTATTTTTTTGCAACTTTATGGATCTTCCAACAATACAGTACAGCACTACAGCAAGTGACAGACAAGTGAGTTTTAAAAACCATTTAGCTTATTATTTCGAGCATAGGGAGGATTGTAAAATGTAGCTCTTTGTATCTCAGCCTGATTAAAATGAGGCTAGATTTCTAATTTGTCACTAATTTTTTGTCTCCGATATGAGGAAAAAGAGTTTCACCAACACTTGTCTAGATCTCCTCTTTGCTAAATTTCAGCTTATAAAATATCTTTGGCGAGAAAGAGTTTTACCCACAGCTGACATATTTTGTAGCATTGTGATATGAAAACGTAAATCAATAAATAGTAGAAGTTCGGATATGGAAGCATTTTAAGTATTTAACATTTCATTCCGAAATAAGTGTAAATCAATTTGAAATGTCGTGAAGTATATCTATAGCTGAAAATTCATCTTTTGAGACATATTCAATGTTTTTCAGATGTACTTTAGAAAATCTTTTCCTGTCAACACAGCCATCTTCTTTCTTCCTTTTGCAAACCAGTATATATGGAATAGTTTCCTAAACAAAATGGTAAACAACCGAAATTATTAGACGGTATATTGTGCACACGAGGGACCTTCCAACCAGCACATGACATGAAAAAACAGTAACCTTGGTTGTACACTTGATCAGGGGTCACTTTTGGAAACTCGGAAGCAGACACCACCTGACCACAATGACATCGAAGACCGGAAGTGGTTTCAGTCAATCTCCGGGGGGAACCTTTATTCCTGTGGTGATTTGATAACCTTGAGTGTAACAGAATGAATACAGCAGTCGATGGGCAAGCCAACTTCCAGAAGCCAAAAGCTCATTTCAGTCACTGTAGATTTTGGAGATTAGATACATGTAAAACAGAATGGAAAACCTTGTTACAAAGGCAGATAGATACATCATACATGGCTATTCAGACAACTCATTTTCTTTAAAAATGAGTATGATTGGTGCAACGCAAAAGTTTACAAAATGTTAGGACAGAAAAGTGATGGATAGGATAGCCCTAGGTAGGATAGGATCATATAGGATAGCAAGGAACATTCCAAAGCAACAAAATTAGGCGTTCCCACTTCAGTTTCACAGATTAAGTGATTTAAATTATTGACATATAAATTTATTGAAGGAAATAACATTTGGAAAAATTCAGTACTGGTGACTGCAAAAGCCTTTTGCTAATCTGAATTATTTTCTTTTTCAAGTATGTGTTCTGACAGACTAATATCAAACAACATCTTCCGAATTAAATTTTGCAAAATAATATCAAGTATAGGATTTTAATACCCCGAAATACATACAATAATACAAATCACATCAGTTCAAGTCCGTGTCTCCATTGCTTCTGCCGTAGCTGGCCCTGCGCATGCGCCGCTTGCCAGCGACGGCAGCACCCCTGGCGGCGGTGGGCTTTGCCGCCAGATTCCCTACACTCTCCCCCCTGATGTTTCTAGGGCGGGAGAGTGTGGACATCATTTTCGTATTTCAGGTCTTGGATGATTCGCCAATAGACATCATTTTCATACATCGGACTTGGATGATTCGCCAATAGACATCATTTTCATACATCGGACTTGGATGATTCGCCAATAGACATCATTTTCATACATCGGACTTGGATGATTCGCCAAGGAGCATCATTTCCGTACATCGGACTTGGATGATTCGCCAATAGACATCAGCTTCGTACATCGGACTTGGATGATTCGCCAATAGACATCATCTTCGTACCTAGGGCTTGGATGATTCGCCAATAGCCATCATCTTTGTACCCGGGGCTTGGATGATTCGCCAATAGACATCATCTTCATACCCAGGCTTGGATGGTTCTCCATTGGACATCATCTTCATCCTCAGGCTGGGATGGTTCTCCATTGGACATCATTTTCATTCATCGTCAAGGCCACAACCTGCCAGCACCAGGCCGCATAACACCCATAGGACAGGCCTGCCAGCAGTTGCATGACAAATATATCCTCTTCTTCACAATTTGGCACATATTTTTAGAAGCGAGACGCTTGGACAGACATGAACGAAAGACAACACCAGCCAAACCGAACCAACTGAATCCCCGTACTATCTACCGACCCGAGCCGTGACACTAACATAAGCAACAATATGGAACAACGAGACCTGCCCTCTAATTCAACCCCTGTATTTACAAATCCAGTATGTACACCCAATTCTACACACAATCAACATAACCACACAATGGTAACACACACTCACATAGCCGACATTCACCATTCGACCAGACCATGGGCTCCTGGGCACCCGACATGAGGAGGGAAAGCCCACCCGCAATACACGGACACAGGACGGACGCCCGTCCAATACCCAAAGCTGTACACCAAGATGTCTAAAGAAATTCCAGCTATCTACTTGGTTGGAATGCAACTGATATTGAATACACAACAGGTCCCTAGAATGTACATAACCCATTTTCGCAACAAAACTGGTTAAGAGTACACTTTGGCAGGCAGAGCCAACCACGATGCCCGGGCCGCGCCTATGGGCGCGGGCAGGGGACCGTTAGTTGCCACCCATCTGCTTAGGGCAATCCAACTTGGAAAGCACAGCCGGAGACTTAACAAGAATCTGAGGATTCCATACCGAGGTTCACCAATTCACAATCAATCACATTTCTGCAGTGTTAAGCGCTTGTTGTCGGTTACCCGTTGAAAACATACAATTTAGAGGGGAAGTTGGCAATATAACCCCTTCACCCGAGGCACATATGCGCAAACCGCACCACGCAACCATGCCATCCGTTTCGCCTGCGGTAGAATGAACGGAGGATTGGAAATTTACTTTACACCTAGTACTTATACACCTGGGGGGAGGGCTTACGGTAGTAAAACTGATTTACCATACTTGTGAAGGAGGCAAGCCCTCTTCTGGACCCTACAACCAGCTCCTACATCGCACCACGGCTACCACCAGGAGACTGACTCACACAAGCCGGCCAAGCCCGGCGCCAGAAGCACACCAGGCCAGCCGGCGGCCACGGAACCCCATCGACCCAAGGTCCGCCGCATAGCCCCGAGAAGCCCCTTAGCAATTCAGTGTCATGGGGATTCCCCCACTACAGGTAGAATGCCAACATACTGAGTTATCGTCACCATATTACCCACTTTCGCTATTTCAATCTGTCTGTAAAGGAATCACCGTCAAGCTCGCATTCGGCTCCTAAAAACGACACTCCCGAGTATTACTCATTCTCTCAGTCACATGACCCGGCGTGAACCTCGGCGTGAACCTCGGGTCATAACCATAACACCCAGATAACGGACGACAGCAGAGGCCCCCCAGCCTTGGGTGTCACCTCCGCCGACCCAAGAGTGGCAGAGTCATCAGCGGAAGGCCGTCTGCGTCATCACCGAAACTAGGTATTAGGCAAGTATGAGCACCGCACCCTGCCCATGGAAGACGGAAGCGGCCTATGATCACATGATCTGTCTCCGTTACTGGTGACCATCCGGGTCAAGGACACGCCGCCTGTGTCCTTGTTCTCACTCCACCATCCCATGACCATCGTGATCACGGAGGCCAGGGGCAACAACCCCGGAAGAGCCAAAGCTCACCCGGGGCCAGACCTCCCCGGCACTTCCGTGAATGTCGGCCATTAGGATTGCGGAGCGTCACCGAGCAATGGTGTCCCGGAAGAGCCGAAGCGTCCTCAGAGACAACATACCCGGCCCCTCCGCGCAGGAGCAAACAACCAGTCACTCCACCATCCCATGACCATCGTGATCACGGAGGCCAGGGGCAACAACCCCGGAAGAGCCGAAGCTCACCCAGGGCCAGACCTCCCCGGCACTTCCGTGAATGTCGGCCATTAGGATTGCGGAGCGTCACCGAGCAATGGTGTCCCGAAAGAGCCGAAGCGTCCTCAGAGACAACATACCCGGCCCCTCCGCGCAGGAGCAAACAACCAGTCTCTGGCCTCCCCTCCCCCCCATCAAATTTGACAGGAAAAGGACCACACTCCACACAGAAATTATTTTGACAAGCAAAATATCCCCTAGTACTATTGTGGTTCCGATGTTGATAAGCAGCCAGAGATATGGCCTAATTAAATCTTATAAACACTGAAATTTCGGATTGCATGAACAGAATGGTGCAAAAACTCCCAACAAAATAGTCTTTAACAGAATACTGAGAATGTCCGCATCAAGCCAGTATGAAAACAATCATAAGATGGAAACAAGCATAGACCAGAATTGGGGTGAAAAACAACAAAATTTGACAGGAAAAGGGGGCCGCCACTCTACGCACAGAAACTATCTTAACAGACATACCCAGAATGTTCACATAACTTCTTCAAATTGCCACCAGTCCAGAAAGACTCACACAAATACTAGTCATATGATACATAAAATAATGCATAACCCAACATAAAATAACGCATAACCAAACATCGGCAAAGAATATATACCCCCAACACACAGCAACAACAAAGAAAACCCACACCCCAATGCATCCATCAAAATCCCAGGAGTATACATATGTGTACGCATGGTGGTTTGCGGTCAGGCTGCGGTCTAACAGTACGACCGCACTGGAGCCCGTCCCATTATTTTATTCAGAGCCGTTTCCTCCTGCACTGCATTTAGTGCATCGGCAACCGTGGCCGGATGAGTGCGGGCTACCTCCCGTGCAACAGCACTATCCCTGGTCCCCCGCAGGAACGCCTCCGTTGCCACCTTATCTCGGAAAGGTGGATCAACCTCCTCATACGCAATGGCGGCTGCCTTTTGTACCCGATCCGCAAAATCTTCTATCCGCTCATCGGTGCGTTGTCGCATATCGTTCATTTCCCCCCTGACTATATCAGCCCGATCCGGGGCGCCAAAGCGTTTGCGCAACCGGTCCCGTAACCTGACATAATTCTGAGTTACATCATTTGGTAGGGTCATCATGTGATCCACTATCTTTCCACACAAACAGTTCTTAAACTGGTTCAGCTTTTCAGCTTCATCCCACCCAAACATAGTTGCCAATGATTCAAATTGGTATACAAATGCCTCATAACGGCCTTCCTGCCCGGAATATTCCGGCATCTTAGGTTTGGGCCAGTCGGGACCCCGCGGTCGATGAGGATACCGCGGTCCCATACCATGATCGCCTCGCGGAGGTTCCAGCGGATCTAGGGATTCCCGCCTGTCCTCAATACCTGTATTCCGGGGCGGGCACAATTGGCCTCCTCTTATCTGCATGGCCCTTCCAGGAGCTACAGGAAGTGTCTTCGGTTGCGGTAAATTATGGCCCGATCGCCGACCGTCATTCTCTGGTGATGAAGGCATCTCCCCCTGGGCATAATTACCACCTTGATCCCATCTTCCCTCGCCAGACCCCGGGTATCCACCCGCGTTGGGTGCAGATGTCCCAAACTGACCGGGAACTGTCTCATCCGGGGCACAGCCACCTGGTGCCTGGCCCCGGCCAACATAACTCTGTTTCCAGTCTGCCGGATTTGGAGGAGGAGAATATCCGAAGCCCCCCGTAGGTTGACCATCTCCCGAAGAGGGATTATAATAATCGGAGCACTCCTGGCTAAGGGCCCCGTTATGTAAATGTCTATCTTCCACTCGCACATTCTGTCCATGATGAGCACTTGCGGCGTTGTTATACAAGAACACGGCCGGGTTATGAATGGATCCAGATGGACCGCGGGTTGGACCTGATGGATCATGAAATGACCCCGTTGGATTAAGAGCAGATCCGGGTGGACCGCGGATGCGGCCCGATGGATCATAAAGCAAACCCGCTGGGTTATGAGTGGATCCTGATGAACCATACGTGTGGCCCGATGGATCATGAACTGACCCCGCCTGGTTATGACTGGATGCAGCTGGGCGGTGGATGCGGCCCGAGGGGTCATGCAGTAAACCCGCTGGGTTATGAGTGGATCCAGATGGACCGTTGGGACGGCCTGATGGATCATGAAATGGACCCGGGGGGTTATGAGCGGATCCGGATGGACCGTGGGTGCGGCCCGATGGATCATGAAATATACCCGGTGGGTTACGAGCGGATCCGGATGGACCGTGGAAGGGGCCCGATGGATCAGGAAAGGACCCCGCCGGGTTATGAGTGGATCCGGCTGAGACATAATTCATCCCTCCCGCGGGTCCCCCCAACCCAACAACATTGACATGGGTGCCCGGGAAATGGTCCTGCTGATTATCACACGGCGATCTCCCATCTATCTGAACATCCCCCCATCGACTCATTCCATTGGCCTCCCCCATGGCCCGCTGCTGCGGTATCCCCCCTGTACCCCTTGTCCCTTTCTCGGTATTGGGATCAACAACAGGTTGTGGGCCGTATGGCCGCGGGATCTGATTGACTAGGAAAATGATGGGCCGCCTGTTCGTCTACATTCTTCCTGCAATTCCTTAACCCCTGCGGGTGTAAATGCCCCACGTCTCTGATTAAAGCTAGCTTGCGCAGGCTGCGCGTTTCCCGATACACCCCCAAAAATTTGACGACGTGACATACGCACCCCTGGTGCAGAGTTCGCAGATAAGGGGGCTAAACACTCCTGACCCCGCGAACCCATCCCGATCTCGGTTTTCACTGGAATAGGCGGAGCGTTAACACGAGTACTTCTCTCCGCTTTAACAGTGGTGGATGTTAGTGGATAAGATTGTGGTTCTTCTATGCGGCTTGGCCGCAATAACTCAAAGTTGGAGACCCCGGTTAGTTCAGCCACCTGTGATTGGGCCTCAGTCATCCACGCAGGCCGATTACGTGAAGGACTGACCGGTCCGGGCAGGGTATAGCTAGAGTGCCCAGGATGTGGAGGTAATTTGTCCCTGCCGAGTTCGGAAATTGGAATGGTCTCACCCGTTTCAGATCGATGGTGGGATAATGACCGCGTACCAGGAGGTACTCCCCCAGTTACTGCAAAAGACTCCGCATAATGAGTGTCTTCCGCGGGACCGATGGAGAAAGTGCCGGCATTAGGGGGAGTTACAGATCTAAAGCCGCAGCCCCTCACTGGAGACGGACCTTTGGTTAAAATGGAGGACCCTCCTGCCACCGGAGTTGTTGGATTAAACGTTACCCGGGGGGGATTTGATTCGCCCACCCCTCTGGCCATTCCTGGCTGCTCAGGAGGCCGGTCCATAATGAATGAACTATCAACCCTTTGTGAACTATCCACCCTGTGTGACCTAGCCATATCCGGACCCCCCATGGCCCCGGGATGATTCCTGGTGGATGATTGTAGCCTCGGCTCCCCACTCGTACCGCCCTGGTAAGCTCCTGTGGATGGCAACATATCCACCCTTCGTGAACTATCCACCCTTCGTGAACTATCCACCCTTTGTGCCCTATCCATGCCGGGACCCCCCATGGCCCCAGGGTGATTCCTGGTGGATGATTGCGGCGCCGGGTCCCCCCTCGTACCACCTTGGTAAACTCCTGTGGATGGCAAACAATTCAAGATGGCACCAAAGAGAGCCTGCCGGTGAGCTTCTGCCCGATCCTTACCAGGAATTAAATCCTCCCCCGGTCGGTCTCCCCTAAATTCCTCCGAAGCTTCTACAGCTTCCTCCGAAGCTTCTACAGCTTCCTCACCACCGCGATGAGGCGAGTCCCTTCCATCGGACTGATTCGCATCAGGCTCTGCAAAAGCCAAGCCCAAGTTACTGGCCCGATCATCAATATATCTCTCGTTATCAGATAAGGACTCCCCGGATACTCCTGCTACAGTTTGCAGATCTACAGGAGTGGGCGGTAACGCTGAGGCATTCGGACCCTCCCCCGACCTAGCTCCAGCCTCGGACTGTTGTGATCGCGTGGACCGATGTGATCGGCCTGACCCGGGGGTACCCCTGTGACTCCTACTTAAGGACAACCGTTTTACCTGCTCTGACAGCTGACCGAGGGCATGATTAACTTTATTCATAGATTGTCTCAGTTCTCCTTTTACCGCGCCTACCTCTTTACGCATCGCGGTATGTGCCTCATTTACAAAAAGCTCCAATTGAGCCTTCTGATATAAGACAAACCGCTCTGTCTCGTTGGCCTTTTCCAACGCCCGCTGGGCCATATGCGTACGCGAGACTCCACCTGAACTAACGACGGACTGGCCATCGTGTTCATCGGATGAATCTCCAGCACTAGATCTTTCCATAACCAAAGACTCTGTATATTCCGATGCCGACAAGTGCTTGGATTCATTTTCCAGCGTGTAACTATCTCGCAACCCCTGGATGCTTTTATCTCCAGAACTTGAAATAGCCCTCGTAGGCGAGGATGGCATCGCGGAAGAATCCGCAACCCCCCCTGCAAGGGCGGACCCCCCCAGGGTGAACCGTCCAAGTCCTGCGTCGGAAGAGGATGTCGATTGGACCGTATGGTCCCTGGTCGCCCCAAACGATAAGGAACCACTCCCCTCAACCTCCCTTTCCGGAGACCCGAAGCTAATGATCCCTTGGACATGCAAAGAATTCCAATGTCCCCCCTGGGGAATGTACCGATTCAAAAGCTTCAATGTCAACACCCCATGCGCTTCACGGGTCTGGATTATCAACTCGGCGCGCGTCGGACCAACTAGCGGTATCTCGCGCAGCTGATCCCGTGATGCCGTTTGCAAATTAGTTGGCGCCATGATAATTCAAGGATTAAGCCTCGCCCCGCAAACCACCACACAACTACAAATCAAGGGATGCCGTGCGGAGAACGGAACACGTGTAATTACTGAGCACTGGGTTAGCGAACGACACGACCGCAGTTGTACCACAATGAACTTATGCCACCAGCACGCCGAGGGAGCGTCAAGAGCAGCCACTCACTTGCAACAGTCGGACGAACTGCCTCAGTGCGTCCGGCCCTTGCAGGTATCCAATGACCACAGATGCGTCCCAATTGACCAGCCAGTTACCAAACCACGATACCCTATCTGCCCCCTCCCCGACAAAAAAATTTTTTATCCAAGGAGCAACTTTGGTTACCACAACAAACAACCCGGATAGCCAAGTTAACCTCCAGTAGTGTCAACAAAACCCGGAAAATCAGAAGAAGGTGCTTAATTACAGCAATCTCGGATCAAGATCATGTGTGTAACAATACCAATGAAAATATCCAGTAATACTGGGGTTAAATATCAAGTGAAACCAGAATTTGTAACCAGGAAACAGCTGTCACAAGGTGAACCCGAATCACAACCAACAAAAACAACACAAAACAAAACTTAGAACCACAAACTGATCAATTGTCAAATAACAAATTTATCCTATGTGGGAGAAGCAAATGAAAAGATAGCCATGAACAACTGCACAATCTGAATTCAACGAAAATTAACCCTGACAGATATATATATCCACAACGAATCAAAAATCTAAGAAAATTACCAAAAACAAGCTGTATCACACAGCCAACAGGCAAGTAAATGCAGCACCACTGGACCAGAAACGCACGTGTCTCGTCCGTCAAATACACGTGCTACACAAGCAAAATAGCCAGAGACCTGAGAAGAACCAGGCCAGGAGCTCAGCAAATCTGGATAACCACTATATCCCGGTAGAAACACCACCAAGAAACGGCAATGACAACCATTAATAATTACGAAACAAACTTATTAAAATTTGTCACCTGCACAAGGCAACTCGGTAGCCACTGACAGGCAGCCAAGTCACGATTCTGACAGCGAAAAACGAGCCAATTTCTCGCCAAAAAACGCCAGGAAAACGCCCGAAAAACCAGGCAAAAACGTTCAGGCAGACCTTCAGAACGTCCTGAACAGCACCGTAGGTTCTGACACCAATTATAGGATTTTAATACCCCGAAATACATACAATAATACAAATCACATCAGTTCAAGTCCGTGTCTCCATTGCTTCTGCCGTAGCTGGCCCTGCGCATGCGCCGCTTGCCAGCGACGGCAGCACCCCTGGCGGCGGTGGGCTTTGCCGCCAGATTCCCTACACAAGGTAGGTCACCTTTTAACAAAAGGATCTGGGAAATCTCGGATTATACTGAAGAAAGAGAGCAAAGGAATGTGCAATTTCGTTGATTAAGAACAGGGACTTTTTATTCATATTTCACACCGACTTAGATTTCTCTGCAGCCTGCAGGTATAGCCTTGCTGTCGGTTTTAAAATGTATTTTATGGGGCTGTTAGGAAAGATATAGTTTTTGAATGTCAAACAGTACCCCAACTTTAAATATACATGTATATGTTGTCAAATGAATGGAATCACATTAATTGAAAACATAACTGCATGTCTTTTTCAACTGAAAATATTACATTAAGTTTTTTTTATGGCTACATTCATACAAAAATGAACAAAATTATTTGCAATACCACCAGATTATTCAAGAAATCATTTTTGGAAATAACTTAGCAGATATACCAAAAAGAATGCAGTAGGTCCATTTTGGCAGTAGACAGAACAAATGAGCATTAATATGGAGGCTCTCAATATCGTTGCTTATCACCCCCAGCTAATCATCATCCAGAAGGGGTCATTCTGAGGTCTTGGTCGCCTAGATCAACCTTTTGTCACTCCCATGTCTGACTGTGGGGCCAAAACAGCTTAACATGATTTTGCCACAATTTCCTATCCCATTGTACTCAAGTAACTTTATCACCGCTCACTCCCTGACCATTCCTGCCTTCAGAAGCTGGTTTCTGTTATCATTAGTCAAAATGGTGATCAGATAATTGATTTTCTGTGACTATGGATATCACATTGTTGGCAGGAACGATTGTTGAATTGGTGCAGAAGCAGTTCAGTCAATGTAACTAGATTTCATAGTGCAGCTTTAGTCACTGATGATATTTGAATAAGAACTATTTAATTGAAGAATTTTTATGGATAAGAGGATTCAAAAACTTAAATTAAATCAATTTTCAAAGTCACCATTATCTTCCTCAAATCAATATTGATCACTGTTAATCACAATTATTATTTTTTTGGCAATCAAGTTTTGAATACGTCTCTTCATTATTACACACCTTTTAGAATTATTTTTGCAACTCACAAAAAGTAATGCCAAAAGATGAGTACTAAATTTACTGTAGCAACATCTAACCTAGTTATTATGCATCATGCTGAGCAATGATAAGTTATTTTCCTATTTTTTAGCATTTAGATAACTGCATTGACTATATGGTTTTCATCAACGGATAGTGCAGAAATGTTAGGTCCTCGTTTTTAGAAAAAAAATTGGCAAAATAAGTCAAGAACCAATTCATACCTCAAGACAGATTATCCAAGGAACTATTTTTGCAAAACCAGACATTCCACCTCTTTCATACAAATAAATAAATCAAGAATAAATGATCTTTTAAGAAAAAAGAAATCTTCAGACCTTTGTTAAATTCAGTTAGCTGTAGGAAATAATCAATCGCCCTGCTGACAAACTCAGTCTTGCCTTAAGGAAAACCTGCTTTCTATAGTCTTTTTAGAGGAAAGGATAAAAAAATAGCTGTCTGAAACTGATCTCCTGTTTCCTATGCCGTGTTCTTGACACCAGTTGACTGATGATTGTCTTACCCTGGATTTTCTGTGTGACACTTCACCTGCATTTCTACAGATGCGGATAATACCCTTGATCTCTTCGATTCTTTTGTTATAACTTCTGCTAAGCGTCTGTCATGCTAACATCAGATATTCCATGTGAATTTCCAGAAGTTTTTTGTCGCTATTTCTATCAAAAATGTTCTTCCATATTTATTTCTTTGTCATAATATACATTTGAAGAAAGTTTGGAGAAGTGATAAATTAACAGATTGGAAAATAATTGGACAATTATAAAAGATAGATGGAGAGATTTTCACTTGATGTTACAAGTTTAAGACCACATCTTATAATCTGCATCCACATCTCAAACTGCATATTGTAACTCCATAGTTCTAACAAGTTCTGTTTTCATTACATGCATTCATATCTCACACTGCATATCATAACTCCAACAAACTTGTAGCAAGTTCTGTTTTCATCGCTACCATCAGTAACTGTTAAAATTTTAATGTGGTCCAAAAATCATGTCTTCGTGGAGGCTACTGAACCAATGAACCTTCTGTCAAAAGTGTTTCCACCAGGGCTGTCCACAAAAGATGAAGGAACTTTAGCACAGCCTAGACCTTACCTTTCCAACTTAGATTCTCACCCGTTCAATGAAGGTTGTATCACTTCAGCGCAGTGCAGATGCCAGCAAAATGATGAAACAATTCATCTTTTTTTTTTTTGAGTGCCCAAGCATCATGTTGTCGAAGAACTTCTTATGACTGAATTAAGAGATTTCATTCATGAAGATGTTACTTCCACTGAACTATAGCTACATTGTAGTAACAAACAAGAAATTCATATCAATTTAAATGTTATGATGTGTACTATAAAATAAATTAATCCATCAAATTGATTTTAAATGATAACTGCAAGGTACAATTATTTTCTTTTTTTAACTAACTTTCGAGCATTGTGATGAAATGAGGAAGTATCCAAGAAACTTGAGACTGACTTGATTGACCTGATTTACATATTGACCAGCCTCTATAACCAGGTCATGGCACCTCTCGCAGGTCAGCAACAACTGGGGGCTGGCTTCTGGTTGTATAAACAGCACTTCACTTAAATGGTTAGGATGGAAGGAAATTGGATTTCCTGTGATTAATACCTTGACTGGTGAGATAATATAGGCTTTATTGCATAATTGAACAGCTTTAGAAATGTTGTTAGGAAAGGCAGTGTAATAAATCAGTAATATTGAAATTTCTGTTATGTTAATTTAGTCTGCGGTGGACACTTCAGCACAGCCTTCAGTGAATAAGTCAGACACACCCACAAACCTGGCCAATGAGCAGGCCTTCACACATGTTATGCAAATGAGGCCGATTTCGCTGTTACGCACTTTCCCGTAAGGGTTATGGGTATGATTCTTATATGAGTAGATAGGTCTCTCCGAGACATTTAAAATGATATATCATACGTCTCTGAGAAGTTAATAGTTGCCTCGCAAATTGCCGGTAAACTTTCGAAGTGGCGAGAAATGCTGCACGCTGATTGGTTATGACGCTTGTGACGTAAATTTATGAAATATGCGGCGATGGAAGGATTCGTCTAGGGTAGATTCTCTGGGTGGCGGTGGACTGGTCAACTTAAAACATTATCAAAGAAGTTAATGTTTGATCTTTCAGATGATTCTGAACGTCTTTCAATTTTGTTTTTCAACTTATCTATCTTATTGTATAGCTATTTGCGGAGGGCATGCAGTAGCCACTATTAGACAATGTACATTCATATAGTTGAAAAAGAACCTGTTCTTTTAAACTAAAGATTTTTGATGCTTTGTCTTACTACCACTTGCCACGCTGTCACCTGTAAGTATATATTATGAGTAAATAGACAATCAGCATTTTTCACAAATCAAGACTTTTAACCAACTGTTCATAATACTAAATTTCCATGCCCAAGAGTGACTCATCAGCACTCAATAGCTTTTCAAGCACTTTCGGCAATTGAATAGATTTAACGGGCTTCAAATGGCTTTCTTTTATTGCAAAACACATCTTCTACCTTCGGTCTTCAGAGAGAGTGAAGGAGCATCAGTTCTTGCTGCGGAGACTCTTGAAAGACAGACCAACAATCTGACAGCCTGGGACTTGTTGATTGGATAGACAAGCAGAATTAATCACCATCTTGGCATCTTTGCCATTTTCTCACTTCTTTACCTTGGTCGCTGATATCTAATGACAATTCTTTAAGCATCAAAAATACCATCTGCCTTACTATAAGAGAAGATTGCAAAAGTACACCACTTGCTAAAGAAATCCTGAGTGTCATGCCTAGTATTTAGTGGCATTTGTAACCTTGTTTGGATGCTAGATGTCTGAGGATTGGAAATGATACAGTGTATATGGCCATAATACGTACAAATATCAAAATCTATTACATAATCCAGCCTTAACCTAAAATAAGATATCCTTCTGTGCAAACTTCATCCCATTAACAAAAAAAGGTAATTTTGCACAAAACATAAAACTGAGCTAGCTTCAAGAATTCTAAGAAAAACCACGGTGCTCCAATCAGACTTTATAGCAAGCCTCCCAAGAAATATCGTTATGAAAAGAGCCTACTCTCAATTCTCTCACCTATTCAATACCAGCCATTGCCCAGTGGTCATTGAGTAGACAGGTCAGAGAGGCCAGTGAACCAGTGTCATGTTATTGCAAATGTATTTCTAACTCAATCATTTTGAGAAATGGTCTTGTAATGAGATAGGGCTCTTTCGTAAAGCAATTTGCTTTCTTGCCTCAAGGCATGTGTTGATAATGGCTAACAAGATCTAAATGGATTATTCATGGAAGTCTCTCTTTTCAGGTTTCGCCAATAAGGATATGCTGCCCAGAGGCATTTGTAAATATATCAACACCCTGTCAATAAAGCTAAAAAGTACATCACCCATACCGCCTCTGGTGATTTGTGTGATACTTAGATTATGCTGCATTTATACATTAAGGAGGTTATTTATATTACAGAGCTTATAGATTGGTAATTAGGTAAATGCAATAAGAAAGTCTTATTTGTGGAACAGCAAAACAGTTCTACACTGTCGGTAGTGTCATATTTTTGCTCAGTGATAGGTAGCCAATTCTAGATTTCGCAGTTGTCCTTGCTGGTGTGTGGGGGGGGGGGATATTCTGGAATTTTCTAGATAAAATCAAATTTCGAAGGCAAGTCCGTGTTTTTATCAATCAACATTTTGGTTTTTCATCAAAATACAAAATTATGTCTTAAGTCTCTTTCCGCCAAATTCAGGAATCCAGATATTATCCATTCCATGCCAAGTGATTCCTTCCCTGAACAAAGATGTGATTCAAAACACTTAAGAAATAACCATGCTGAGTCCATCAGTTGGCAAAATCTGAAGGTATTGGTCTTTGATCTGCATGACATGCAAGTTCTGAAATATATCGATCTTCAACATAATATTATTTCCTTATAACTAAAATATATGATGGTAAATCTTTATCCATTCAAAAATTATTTTTCTTTGAATGCTAGCAAGATATGAATCCTTGCAAGACCTGAATGCTTGCAAGAAATATTTACTGGCATTTTATGCATATCCTCACAATGTGTAACAACACATATACTATAAATATGAGAATCTATTAGGAGCCAACGTATCTCATGACAAATAGGCAGATTTGCCTTGTACATGTTTTATGACAATACTAAATAGAGGTTAGGCTTCTATTTGTCAGGTTTATCCCCTGGAGTGCAATTATATGGTGAAAGATGTTGATAGCAAACAGCCATCCATTCATGTGGAGATGTTACAGCCTAAAGGAGCAGCCAGTCTTGGGCAATGTCAGACCGAAGAGTTGGGTGTTGCACTTGAGATCATTCACTATATCTTATGGTAATACTACCTCTCATCTTTGCTCCTTAACAGATTTTCATGTTTAGACATGACTGTTGTTTTTTCCGGGAGATGTATCAATTCTATGACAAAAGTGACATAAAAACACTTATGAAATCACCCTACCCAAAATAAAGTATGACTATCCCAGCAGGAAGAAAAAATCAGCCACTACTTTACCCTTTGACACCTTTTGACTCCCTCCAAATTCCTTCCTACATTTCCTACTTAAAACTACCTTTTAAAATTATATTTATTTCAAATTCAGCCAACACCAATTCAAACTCCATCATCCACATTGTGTTTTACTTCTTTGATATTTTGCCCCTTTGCTACAGTGCGGTGCGAAAGTTTGGGCACCCTTTGAGAGGGGTCACATTTTTCCAAATTTCAAAAGAACCATTTGCAGAATCTTTCCAACGTGAATTGTGTGAGTGAAGGATACCCGTGCACTCAATTTTACCCTGAAAGAACAATGGAAATATAAAATGTATAAAATTACCAAGTCTTTTTGTCGGATTTTATATTTGCAAAAGTTTGGACACCCCTAAAGATTCTGATCTTGATTTTTCTATAACTCTACATTAAAGGCAATATAAAAGCTCTAAAACGCTGTGGATAATAGGCAGGCCAAATATTATGGATGACAGCTGTAATAATTGCAAAATTGTCATTTCTACACAACACAAAAACAGCAGGTTTCGGAAATATTTTTACAAGAAAAGCCGAGCAACTCTGACATAGATTCCCAGAAAGTTGAACTTTTGTGGAATTTTAGGTATTTTAGTTGGATGTAGGTCTGAGCTGCTCCAAAAGTTCATAACAGAATAATCATTCATGTTTAGTTAGTGAAAAATATAATATATCAAATCAATTTTTGCAGCTCCTTTACTCAAAATAATTGAAATTATATCAAATAATCTGACGTACCTCAAGTACCTCAAATTTGGAACGGTTGGAGTAATTTTGTTAGGAATTATAAAAAAAAAATTCACACAAAATGAAGTCCTGGGATGCTTACATTATTATCCAAAGCGTTTTAGAGCTTTTATATTGCTCTAATGTAGAGTTATAGAAAAATCAAGATCAGAATCTGTAGGGGAGCCCAAACATTTGAACATGTAAAATCCGACCAGAAGACCTGTAATTTTTTACATTTTTAGATTTCCATTGTTCTTTCAGGGTAAAATTGAGTTCATGGGTATCCTTCACTCACACCATGCACATTGGAAAGATTCTGCAAATTGTTTGTTTGAAATTTGAAAAAATGTGACCCCTCTCAAAGGGTGCCCAAACTTTCGCACCCCACTTTAAAGGCAATTTCATTGACAGCTGATTTAATAGAGTTCTTAATATAGGACGAGGTTGTGGTGAGGAGCCAAAGGTAGTTGTAAGGAGATTTTGAGAAAGGAGGGCAAAATAGGTAAACAGAGGACTTAAGAATAGACTTCAGGTTGGCTTGGGCCTAAATGGGCTGACAATAATCAAGAATTTTGGTTTTTGAGTCATACAGCAAAATGTTCGATCTAAGCCAGGGAAGACCTGAGTAACCCAGATCAAAGGAGACGGAACAAGCAGACATGTTTCATGTTAATGGCTTCCCCTTATACCAACCAATTAGTAAATTAACATTTTTCTTCAGGGGCCATTGATAGCTTGGTAAAAGCAAGGTCTTTATGTGCAACCTCTGATGTTTGTAAAGAACATGGGAGTTATGTCGCAGATTAATAGCATCTGCACCTCTTGAACATACTGCAAAGTGTCAAAGAGCTCTGATGTTTTGGGAAAACATAAA
Organism: Platynereis dumerilii; assembly: GCA_026936325.1. Classification (NCBI taxonomy): domain Eukaryota; kingdom Metazoa; phylum Annelida; class Polychaeta; order Phyllodocida; family Nereididae; genus Platynereis; species Platynereis dumerilii. The sequence goes on along the minus strand of JAPTHN010000016.1, from coordinate 12,878,930 downwards.
ATATGATCAAGGAAACCATAGATGAGACTGATACTGTGATACATATTACGGTATATGGTGGCATAAGAAGCACAGGTGTGACAAAATGCCAGGTGTGTCTTCATTCTGGACTATTCAAGGGATGGCAGAATGGCTGAGCAAACAACAGAGGCCTACCAGATGATACTTAGGGACATCCATAGCCCCACCCCGGAGTATCATCTGGTCGGCCCTTTCTGCTGCATTGTACATGTATAATTACCTGGGTCATCTCCGCATAAAAAGAAGCAGAAGTAATGAAATGGTCTCCTGGCAGTGCTTGACAGTTGGTTACCATTCTTATCTACTTTTCTTGAATGTGTACTATACAAAGTGGCTATATTATCGAATAGTCTTCAGACAACATCCAGCCTGGATCAGTTCCAGACTGCGAATCGTACAAGTTGAAGTTAGGTTCAATCATTTCTGAATATTTTATCTTGTCACTTTGGAACCCAGGCCATCCATGGCTGTAATCAATCTCCTCAAATTTCCAAGATTCAACCTTGAATAAGCCAAGATGCTGAGAAAGGATAACAAATGTGGGTAATTACCACATGAAAAAGCACAAGAATTACCTGTTAAGCCAGATTTTTCAAGCAAATTAATTACAGCTGCCGAAGACAATCATTTATTTGTTTTGATTCTTATTAACAGGATGATTACCCACATTAAACCAAATTTCAAACCTTGAACTGAATGATTGCCTTCAAAAGCAGATTACCATAATCATCATTTAAAATCAAAGGCAAAATCTAATGATTTTAGTGTCTCATCCAAACTGACATCTTCTCTGCATGACTTGCATCATAAACATTGACTTTCACAGTTTGTTTTCTGTGCACTTACAAGCAAATGGTGAAAGTCAATGTTATGATATCACCATACCCGTAGGGTCTTGTTATATTATCCACTAGATAAAGGGAGGAGGTGTTGACTTTTTAAAGTGAATGATATCTAGACCATTTTTGGACAGTCTTGAAATAAATAAATTCCGGTGCATGGTTGCCTTAACCCTGTCGTTTGACTTAGAAATAATTGTTTTATCCATGTGTCCTCATACGACATTGGGGCATCCATGAAATACAGATCAATTGCTGTCAATGATAATTCCAATCCCCCAACTCCAAAATATATAACTGGTTGTGCTGACACCTCTGACTTTGGATATTTTGGTATGGCTTCTAGGTATTACCGAAACAGCAACTTCATTAGTGATCCATCATCCATCCAATTAACTTGATTTTTATAAGCAGGAAGACATCAAAAGAGCACATCAGATGATTGTATAAAGGTCATAATGCGAGGTGTTATATGAACTATCATATTAGTACATAATGAGAACTTCTAATGAAGCCTGTATTATTCTGCAGTCATTATTAGTCCCATGCCAGAAACGTTAGGAGTGCTAATTCATAAAACTCATTAGGCCTACTACTTTGTTATGAGCAAGCGTGCGAAACTCAAAACTTGATAGTTATTGTTGCTCTTTCTTTTGTCATATTAACGGTTACCATGAAGGTGTGTGACAGCCCCCTTTACCATTCATCGACCTTTAAAATCACATCACACTTTCCTCTGATGATACAGATACACCAAGTTGGCTTGTTCTCCTACACTGATAACAAATTATTCACTTTATGTGCATCACATAAACTGGCTACCACAGCAATGGCATTATGAGACAAATACTCCATGAAGAAATATAAAAATATAGTCATACAGACTTTCGGACAGCCAGACAGACTGACAGATAGATAGGCAAAGTGCATATCTGCACAGATTTCAGGATTTCCCTCAATTACAGATCTGACAGAATAATATCCAGGTCTCACCATGACGCCATGTAACTCCGTCTGTGATGCCACATGATCTGAGATGTCACACTGCGTCCACAAAGAGTTCACAGGTCCTTTGTATCGAGGCCATTTATGTGTCGTGTTGCCTATCTGGCACTTAAACTAATGCTGCAGCCAAAACATGATGCAGCAGAAAGAAAGTACTTGATACTATAAAATATGGGTCAATGCCGACTAAAGGGAAAATTGTTCTTTAAAAGAGAATATAGGTCAGTGAGTGAATGTATTTTAATGGATGAAATGTTCTTTCCCACACAGACTACAGACTGCAGACTACAGACTACAGGGAAAACCTATACTTCTGAGTCATAAAATTGTTTATGATGCAAGTGGGTTACTTCACTTAGTAGGACCTTAGACTCCTGCTGATTCGATATTCCATCACTGTTCAGCTCACTTGGACCTGGGCTGACTAGAAGTTCCAATCAACCTCATTGCCGTGCAGTTCTCCTCAACCTGATTGGCCTGTCAGATTGCGTGAATACACTACGTAAAGTTCCAATAACCCATCCTCCTTCAAAACATTTACACCAACATTCCTGTCTGTGTCTGCTGAAAATGTTCCCTAGCACAGGTACCTTATTCACAGTGAGTATTTATTTAAGTAAATTTCAAGAAGTTACATATCAAGCATCATTTAACATTCTGTGTACATTGTAGGCTTTGCTTTAGATGAATGTATTGCACTCATGAGAAATGCATGGAAGAAGGAAAAATATATATACCATACCAGACCAAGGCAAAAATGTCTTGCATATATATATATATATAAATTTGAGATACACTGCTGTTTTCCGTAATTTCAAAGTGAAATGTTGGCGAAGCTATACATTTGTGTTGTAATCTGTTTCAGCTTCGCCTCAATAAAATATCATAATATTTCACAATATTACATATTTCTCATTCACAATTGACTGAATGAAGACCTCAAATACTTGTTTAAAATGTAGCCTTATTTGTGCCAATTATTATAGTTGACTAATGACTAATGTCTTCCTCTACACATGACAAAAACGGTCATAAAAGAAATTTATGAAATGAGTGACATCAACAGGTTAGGTTAAAGTCAATATGGTCACTTGATGTTACAATAATAAGACCACATCTTATAAGACTGACTTATCTAATGCATCACAATGAACCTTCTATAAAGAGTTTTTTTCCACCAGGGCTGTCTAGAAAAAATGAGGTAATTTTAACACAGCTAAGACTTGGCTCTTCCAACTTAAATTCTTACCTGTTCAGTGAAGCTTGTATTACCTCAGCACAGTGCAGGTGTCGGCAAAATTATGAAGCAATTCATCATTACTATTTTTAGTGCCCAAGTTTCAAGTTGTCAGAGAAATTCTTGTGAATGAATTAAGAGATTTCATTCATGAAAATGTCATTAAAGCACTTCCACTGAACTATTGCTACATAATAGCAACAAACTAGAAATTCACGTTAAGCTTAATATGATAATGTGTAGGCCTACTTTAAATTAATCAATCCATCAAATCGATTTTAAATGATAACTGCAGGAGTGCAAGGTACAATTATTTTCTTTTTTTTTTTTGGTTTTACTAACTTTCGAACATTTTAGTGAACTGAGGAAGTTTCCAAGAAACTTGAGACTGACTTAATTGACCTGATTTACATATTGACCAACCTCTATAACTAGGTCATGGCATGTCTCGCAAGTCAGCAACATCTGGTGGCTGGTTCCTGGTTGTATAAACAGCACTTCGCATAAATGGTTGGGATGGAAGGAAATAGGATTTCCTGTGATTAATACCTTGACTATAAACTGATGAGATAATATAGGCCCTTATTGCACAATTGAACGGCATTAGAAATGTTTGTAGGTGTGAAGACCGGTGTAGTTTTAAGAGTATTTATTCACTCAAAATATAGGTGAATCTGAAAATCCACAAAGACACACAATCACACAACAGTCATACATGCATTCACACAGGACATACAAGACAGGACATACAAGACAGGACATACAGGACAGGACATACAGGACAGGACAGACAACACAGGACAGACAGGACAGGACATACAACACAGCACAAACATTTAAGCTCATATAAGACTCATTTCATACTCATTTATGCCAACACTAAACATGCATACTTAAAACATAATATAAAATCATACTCACAATCATAACTTGCCATCTACACCAACTTCATATCAAACATATTTCATTCATATTCATATACAGGTAGATCCTTTCACTTCTCTTATAACATTCAGAATGACACACAACTGAGTTACATTTTCAAGGAAACATACAGCTTTCACAGTTACACATTAGCACACAAACAGAACACAACATACACTTGACACAAGCCACAGGCAAACAACATTCACACTAGCAACAAAGACAAACACGCTCATCATTCAATCAATTAGCATTCCATTGAATCTAACACTCCCCACCATTGGATCTTAAGATCCAATCTCAATCACAAAAGCATTTCATTTTAAAATTAAAGCAAAAACATCATCTATCTAAGTCAAGTAAACACTGCTAAATAAGAAATACTATTTACACCACTCAATGATTACTGTGAACTTACGCTACACAATTTTGTAATTGGCATATATATAAATCCATCTTCATTCCAAAACGTTTACCAAATCAATAGGCCAAACGCACCTTGGTCCCCAAGACTATGTCCAAGGCCAACCAAACAACTTCTTGCACAATTCAAAATCTTGAACAACCTTCGTGATGATCACACTGATCTTAGTGATCCAAAACTTCATAAGAATGACACTGACTACACATTTAACACTGCTGTGTGCAACTTGACGGAAAAGACATGTAATCAACTTAGAAATGACATCAGCACGAGAAACATTAGCATGCTGATCATCTATACATGCAGAATTTCTAAACCTACATGTAACACTAACTCTGAATACACCATCAACGCCAAGTAAGAGGATTGAGCTAGATTTACACACTTGCCCATCACCAGTGAGGTCATTGACCTCTTTGTCAAAATTCAAGCTTTGCTCAATTGTTTTGGCCTCCTTCAACTCTTTCACACTCAAGTCATCTGTACTTTTGACACTCAAATCACCTTTTACTGTGGCAACATTATTTTGATCACCAACATTTGGCTTCAACGCAATAGGCAACTCATGGTGTTCAGGAACCATCTCACATTTTATATCCTGTAAGGAAACAACTTGTTTATCATCAATCGACCATGAACACTCATCATCAGCCAATCCTTCATTTTCAATTCCCCGCAATGCATCAATCTGATCATTTACATTTAGATTAGTACTTACAAAGTTCGATATCACACTGTTTCTCGTGCTGATGTCATTATGAAGTTGGTGTAGATGGCAAGTTATGATTATTCACTGTGAAGACCGGTGTAGTTTTAAGAGTATTTATTCACTCAAAATATAGGTGAATCTGAAAATCCACAAAGACACACAATCACACAACAGTCATACATGCATTCACACAGGACATACAAGACAGGACATACAAGACAGGACATACAGGACAGGACATACAGGACAGGACAGACAACACAGGACAGACAGGACAGGACATACAACACAGCACAAACATTTAAGCTCATATAAGACTCATTTCATACTCATTTATGCCAACACTAAACATGCATACTTAAAACATAATATAAAATCATACTCACAATCATAACTTGCCATCTACACCAACTTCATATCAAACATATTTCATTCATATTCATATACAGGTAGATCCTTTCACTTCTCTTATAACATTCAGAATGACACACAACTGAGTTACATTTTCAAGGAAACATACAGCTTTCACAGTTACACATTAGCACACAAACAGAACACAACATACACTTGACACAAGCCACAGGCAAACAACATTCACACTAGCAACAAAGACAAACACGCTCATCATTCAATCAATTAGCATTCCATTGAATCTAACAGTAGGAAAGGCAGTGTAATAAATCAATAGTATCGAAATTCATGCAATGTTTATTTCTTCCGCAGTGGACTAGTCAACTAAAAACATTAATTAAAAAAGAAGTTAATGTTTGATGTTTCAGATGATTCTGAAAGTCTTTCAATTTTGTTTTGTAACTTATCTACAGTGCGTGTCATTATGTATCTATTTTGCGAGAGGCATGCAGTTGCCACTATTAGACAATGTACATTCATATCGTTAACAAAAAAAACCTGTTCCTACGAATTCAAGTTTTTTGTTACTTTGTCTTATTACAACTTGCCATGCTGTCAGCTGTAAGCATGTATAATCTGTGAATTGACAATCAGCATCTTTCAAAATTAAGACTACAATTCCATGCCAAGAGTGACTCAACAACACTCAATAGCTTTTCAAGCACTTTTCGGCAATTAAATAGATTTCTTGGGCATAAAATGCTTTTCTTTCACGGCAAAAGACATCTTCTACCTTCAGTCTTTGGAAAGAGTGAAAGAGCATCAGTTCTTGCTGAGGAGATTCTTGACAGACGGACTGTCTGACAGCCTGGGACTTGTTGATTGGATAGACAAGCAGAATTAATCACCCTCTTGGCATCCTTACCATTTTCTCACTTCTTGCCTTGGCCACTGACATCTAATGAGAATTCTTTAGGCCCCCAAAATACCATCCGCCTTACTATAAGAGAAGATTGGAAAAAAGTACACCACCTACTAAAGGAATCCTGTGTCATGCCTGGTATTCAGTAAAACATAAATGTTGTGTTAGTTTAGTGGTATTTGTAACATCATTAATTATGTAACATCATTAATTATGTACCTTGTTTGGATTCTAATTGCCTGGGGAAGGGAAATGATGCAGTGTATATGCGCCATATATGCAGTTATACACATGTCAAAATCTCTTCTGCATAATCCAGTCTTAACCTGAATAAGATATACCCTTTTGTACAAACTTCGTGCCATTAAAAATTGCAATTTTGTACAAACATGAAAGTAAGCTGGCTTCAAGATATCTAAGAAAACCACTGTGCTTCAATTAGACTTTATACCAGCAAGCCTCCCAAGAGATATCTTTATGAAAAGAGTTTGCTCTCAACTCTCTCACTTATTCAATATGAGCCACTGCCCACCGGTCATTGAGTAGACAGGACAGTGAGGCCAGTGAACCCGTGTCATGTTATTGCAAATGTATTTCTAACTCAATCATTTTGAGAAATGGTCTTGTAATGAGATAGGGCTCTTTCTTAAAGCAATTTGCCTCGTTGCCTCAAGGCATGTGTTGATAATGCTAACAAGATCTAAATGGATTATTCATGGAAATCTTTCTTCAGGTCTCACCAATAAGGTATGCTGCCCAGAGGCGCTTGTAATTATATCAACACCCTGTCAATAAAGCTAACAAGTACATCGCCCATACTGCCTCTGGTGATTTGTGTGATACTGAGATTATACTGCATTAAGGAGGTTGTTTATATTACTGAGTATATAAATTGGTAATTAGGTACAAGCAATATTGCAATAAGGGAGTCTTATTTGTGGAATAGCAAAACAGATCTACGGTGTCAGTAGCAACATATTTTTGGTAGCTAATTCTAAATGTTGCAGAACTTTATCGATGCTGGTGTGTGGGGGTAGGGTATTCTGGTATTTTCTGGAAAAGTCAAATTTCGAAGGCAAGTCCGTTTTTTTATCAATCAAAATCTTGGTTTTTCATCAAAATACAAAATTATGTCTTAAGTCTCTTTCTGCCAAATTCAGGAATCCGGATATTAAACATTCCATGCCAAGTGATTCCTTCCCTGAACAAAGATGTGATTCAAAACACTTACTATGGTGAGAATTAACCTTGCTGAGTCCACCAGTTGGCAAAATCTGAAGGTATGGGTCTCTGATCTGCATGACATGCAAGTTCTGAAATATATCGATTTTCAATATAATATTATTTCCTTATAAATAATAAATAAATTCAAATTCAAAATTCAAAATGATCGATTTATTTGTAGAAACACTTAAATAGATGCAAATGTATTTCTAACTCAATCATTTTGAGAAACCGTCTTGTAATGAGATAGGACTCCTTCTTAAGGCAATTTGCCTTCTTGCCTCAAGGCATGTGTTGATAATGGCTAACAAGATCTTATGACTAAAATATATGCTGGTAAATCTTTATTCATTCAAAAATTATTTATCTTTGAATGCTAGCAAGATCTGAATGCTTGCAAGACCTGAATGCTTGCAAGAAATATTTACTGGCATTTTACGCATATCCTCACAATATGTAACAACACATAATTATGCTATAAATATGAGAATCTATTAGGAACCAAAGTATCTCACGATGAATAGGTACATTTGCCTTGTACATGTTTTATGACAATACTAAATAGAGGTTAGGCTCATATTTGTCAGGATTATCCTTTGGAGTGCAATTATATGGTGAAAGGCGTTGATAGCAAACAGCAATCCATTCATGTGGAGATGCTACAACCTAAAGGAGCAGCCAGTCTTGGGCAATGCCAGACCGAAGAGTTGGATGTTGCACTTGTTATCATTCACTACATCTCATGGAAATACTCCCGCTCATCTTTGCTCATTAACAGAATTTTATTTTTAGAAATTCTGCCAAACTGTTGTTTTTTTTATAGGAGATGTATTAATTTTATGGGAAAATGGTATAAAAAAACTCATGAAATTACCCTACCCTATATATGTCCAAGAAAAATATCACATTCAGGCTCAGTGTCAACAATTATGAAATCCACTGCACTATTGACTGTTTACTAAAGGTCTGTATATTTGGTACTTTTTATTATTTCTGCAAAGGTACTTCAACTGAAAAATATCACCAAAAATGAAAGAGGGTTCTGTGATACTTTGGTTTCACATAGTATTCGGGCCTCCATGATATGGTGAGATGCAGGAAATTGTACATCCAAGCATCTGTTACGTAAAGCTCTTTGTCCTATGTTATTCTTAATATGTGTTACTATGAGGGGAATCAATTCTTGAAAGACCCTTTGTCGATAGTCAGTTGTCTCTAAAAATTTCCGTCGTGGCTCGCCGATTTTCTTGCTGAATAGCCATGTAGGATATGTCTTCTGAGTCTGTATGTTTATATGACTAGCCTATAATGAACTTATACATGTGATTTTATCACATCTCTCCTGTGTGGTTCATGTTGCAAACACCTTTTGCAAAAACTTTTCTATTCAAACTGTTCCTGATGGGATCACTTTGCCTAAAGTATAGGCCGATTTCCAAATGGATTCTTGTCTTTATTTAACACTAGCCATCTCAAAGGTGTGATGCCCTTACTGGGCCTGCTGGCTTCTTCTGGACAGAAAATAGGCCACTTTTGAATCCAGCCAATCAGATAACTTCATGGAAAGTGCATATTTGCTAGAACGTCTCTAATCGGTCTTGTTCGTATTGACCTATTTTGTGTCCAGATGAAATTAGCATGTACAATCAGAGCATAGTAATTAGTATCTATCAGTGACAATTCAAAATAAACTTCCTAAATTCGCTAACAATAATCAAGTATTTGGTTTTTGAGTCATACAGCCAAACATTCGATCTAAGCCAAGGAATACCTGAGTAACCCGGATCAAAGGAGACGGAACAAGCAGACATGTTTCATGTCAATGGCTTTCCCCTTATACCTACCAATTAGTAAATTAACATTTTCCTTTAGGGGCCATTGACGTCCTGGTAAAAGCAAGATCATTATGTCCAACCTCTCATGCTTGTAAAGAACACGGGAGTTATGTAGCAGATTAAAAGCAACTGCACCTCTTGAACATACTGCAAAGTGTCAAAGAGCTCTGATGTTTGGGAAAACATAAAATATGATCAAGGAAACCATAGATGAGACTGACACTGTGATACATATATATGGTGGCATAAGAAGCACAGGTGTGACAAAATGCCAGGTGTGTCTTCATTCTGAACTATTCAAGGGATGGCAGAATGGCTGAGCAAACAGCAAAGGCTCACCAGATGTAACTTTGCTGTGGCTTTTGTTTTAGCTTCCAGGATTAACTTTTTTTGCGCGTAAAGCAATGACCAGATGACAGATTACGTATCTTTTCGCATTGGAAATAGTGACAATTTTCTTATTGCAATTTAAACATTTCAGTACCCGGCAACATTGTAAATGTAAAAACAAGCTTTATATATTATTTTCATTAAACATCTATTAGCCCCCACCCCAAATATCAGGTTGGCCCTTTCTGCTACAATGTTCATATTTATTTTTAGAGTACATGAGTCCTAGCTTCGAAGGCAAAACCTAGTAAGTTGGTTATCCTTCTTATCTACTGTTCATGAATTTGTGCTCTACAAAATGGCTATATCGAATAGTCTTACAGAAAACATCCAGCTTGGTTTGGTTCCAGACTGTGAATCGTACAAGTTAGGTTAAATCATTTAAAAATATTTTATCTTGTCATTTTGGAATCCAGGCCTTTCATGGCTGTTATCAATCTTCTTAAATTTCCAAGATTCAACCTTGAACTAGCCAAGATGCTGAGAAAGGATAACAAGTTTGGGTAATTACCACCTGAAAAAGCACAAGAATTACCTGTGAAGCCAGAATTGTTAAAGCAAATTAATTACAGCAGCCGAAGACAATCATTTACTTGTTTTTATTCATTTTTTTAAACAGGATGATTACCCACATTTAACCTAATTGCAAACCTTGAACTAAATGATTGCCTTTAAATGCAGATTACCAAAAATCATCATTTAAAAAGTAAATGCAAAATGGATTTAGTGTCTCGTCCAAAAATATTTCTGTGCATGAGTTGTATCATAAACATTGACTTTCACCATTTGTCTTCTGCCCTTAAAAATAATGGTGAAAGTCAATATTTATGATATCACCATACCTGTTGGATCTTGTCATAGTAACCACTAGATAGAGGGAGGAGGTGTTGATTTTGAAATAAATAAATTCGGGTGCGCGGTTACCTTAATACAGTTGTACATTTTTTAACCATGTGTCCTCATACGACATTGGGGTATCTAAGAAATATAGATGAATTCCTGTGAAAGAAAATTCCAAACTCCCAACTCCAAAATATATAACTGGTTGTGCTGACACCTTCTGAATTCGGATATTTCTGTATGGCTACTAGGTATTACCGAAACAGCAACTTCATTAGTCATCCATCCAATTAACCTGATTTTTATAAATAGGAAGATATCAAAAGAGCACATCAGATGATTGTCATAATAGGTGTTATATGAACTATCATATTAGTATATAACAAGAACTGCTAATGAAACCAGTATTATTCTGCATTCATTATTAGGTCAAATGTCCATGCATGCCAAAAACATGGAGTGCTATTTCGTAAAACTCATTGCTATTGTGTTATGAGCAAGAGCGTGAAACTCATAATTATTGTTGCTCTGTCTTTAGTCATATTAACGGTTATTATGAAGGTGCAAAAAAAGATCTTGGTTACGTACATTTGTTGAAACATCATTATGTGGTTATAACTATTCGGCAGTCTAAAGAAATCTGAACAATGCTAGGACATATATAATGTGCGCCCACAATAATCCACCAGTCTATTTAACTCTTACATTGTTATTATGTGCATGAAATGTTAACAAAATGTCATCAAAAATATTTGAAACACAGTCTATTTTCTTTTGTTTGACAGCCCCCCTTTATCATTCTTCGACCTTGATCACATCACACTTTTCTTTGATGATGCAAGTACACTAACTTGTTCTCTTATACTGATAACAAATTATTCACTCTGTGGATGTGCATCACATGAACTGATAGACGCGGCAATGGCATAACCAGATGAAAACTGTACATAGTCTATAGAAATATATACATATAGTCATAGTCATATAGAGATTAGGACAGCTAGACAAACAGATAGCTGGATAGATAGATAGATCGATAGATAGATAGATAGATAGATAGATAGATAGATAGATAGATAGATAGATAGATAGATAGATAGATAGATAGATAGATAGATAGATAGATAGATAGATAGATAGATAGATAAATAGATAGCTCCAGCACTTCTTTCAATCACTTTTCAATAAAATGGTAACAGTTTGAAAATTCCAATCGACAAAATATAACAAATTTGCTTTGGATTAATTTACCATATTTAAGGCATTTCAAAGGAAACAACCGAGGGCTTTGGAAGAGCAAGCATCTTCCTGAGGTCATGGAATTTAGAAAAACAATTTATTTATACTGTCTGTATTGCAACTGCCACGTGCATATCTACACTTGCACGGATTACTGCAATTTCAATTAGTATGAGTTGCTTGGACAAGTTTTCCTGCCATCTACGTTGCATTTTAAGCTCATCTGATTGGTGTATGAGCAATAAAACGTCCTTCAAATGTGTATGTTGAACGTTAGAAGCTGTGAAAAATGTAATATTCTGCTTCAGTGAGCAGCAGAGTTTGGTTTCTTGGTAAGATTAGCCACCAACAAACACGTCTTCTGGGCTTGACATACGTTTTATGGTATTCAAATTTGTTTTATGCCACGTATTTCAGTGTCTCAACCAATCACATCTAGTACATTTGCTACGTTTTACTGTCCTTTTGCAGAAACTCATACTTCTTGAAATTGCAGTAAAGGATATCCCTCAATTACTGATCTGACGGAAAGATATCCAGGTCTCACCGTGATGCCATGTGACTTCTTCTCTGATGCCTCATGATCTGAGATGTCACACTGCGTTCACAAAGACTTCACAGGTCCTTTGTATTGAGGCTATTTATGTGTCGTATTGCCTATCTGGCATCTGAACTAAGACTACAGCCAAAACATGATGCAGTAGAAAGAAAGTACTTGATACTGTAAAATATGAGTTAATGCAGACTAAAGGGAAAATTGTTCTTTAAAAGAGAATGCAGGATTGTAGGTCAGCGAGTTTCAGGCACTGTCAGTAGATGTGTTTTAATGGATGAAATTTTCATTCCCAAACAGACTACAGACTACAGGGAAACTATTTACTTCTCAGTCATGAAATTGATTATGATCCAAGCAGAGTGGGATACTTCAGTTAGTAGGACCTTAGACTCCTGCTCTCTGGGTCCCAGATTCGATTCCATGTCTGTATAGCTCACCTGTACTTGGGCCTGATTGGTCTGACAGAGTGCATAATAACACAACTTGAAGTTCCAATAAACCATCCGTCCTCTTTCAAAACATTCACACCAACTTCCCTGCCTGTGTCTGCTGAAAGCGGTTCCTTTGCCATCGTATTCACAGTGGGTATTTACTTCTTGAAATTTACTTAGAACTTTAAGTAACATTATATATGAAATTATATCTGATCATTCAAGCATTGACAATCTACTATAATAATCTTCTATAGATCTGTCGAATTCAAATAGCTTTTGAAAATGTTATTACTCTCTCTCACAAACCCACAAAACTGCTTTACATTTACTTTCTGAATTCACAAATGAAATTGATGTTTTGGGGAAACCATATGGTCTATCCCTCCAATTTCATTTCATTTGTTTTTTCAGCCTCGTGGTGTTTTCCAAGCAAGGATAATGAGTGTTTTTGCATTGAGAATTTCACAGTTGGGAATGTTTCTTGATCAATTTGTGTAAAACGCGACAGAAAGAAAGTGTTAATAGAATGGATTAAATGTGTAATTTGCACAAAGATGTGAATTGGAGGATGTGAAGGCATATTTTCTTTTTTTTTCACGTCACAAGTCAAGGTAATCCCTCAAAGAGGCAGGAAATGTATTGAATGTGCTGCTTCCTTGGAATTTTTGGTTGTATTGTTAATGGATATTTGTTATCAAAAGCCTTACGTAAAAAATCTGAAATATTTCCCAATCGTCTTATCTGCTAACAGGGGGTTGCCACTAGGGCCAGGACAGGACCGAGAAGATGAGGGCAGGTTGCTGAACGGATTTGGAATGGCCTGATGATTCCTGTTTTGTCCTTGCCTCATTGCCGATGCCTGGTCTTGCAGAAGTCATCCTACAACCTTATTTGACAGTATGGATTTGCACACCTGTTTATCAGCTCAAATGCCAATATTTTACTAACTTTGTTTAAGGTCTCGATAATTAAACTTCTCTGATGCGTTAATAAACTGTTTCACTCCCCAGTAGGACATAAAGGTTGTACTTTATATACTTAATATTTATATTGAAACCAATTGCTTGCCCAAGTGATTAAAAGTCCAGTATACCCAGTACATCAAATCAATCTATTGATTTTGATAAGTGCCCTCTGAAAAAAGGAAAAACAGAATCTGATGCATTAAATTGTATTTGTACAAGTGATTAAAAGTCCAGTACCCGGTACATCAAATCAATTCTACTGATTTTGATAAGTGTCCTATATGGAAAATGGAAAAATTAGATTATGATGCATTAAATTGTATTTGTACAATGTGTTTAGCCATGAAGCCTGTTTCATCAAAAGATTGTTTTCTTGATATGGATGTGATAGAAAATTTCACAAATATCCACAAAATAACCCGAACATGTATTACTTTTTTCAGCGCAAATATAGCAGTTCACAACAAAACGTTTGAAGAACGTCTTTATAGAGTCATCTGTCTTCGCTCGGTTTGTACCTTGAGAGAAGATTATCAATCTGTGGTTTTAAGATGGATTTATGTATCTTTGGGGTCCTGTGATCTGTCAAGAGTCATTTAATATTCTGTATACACTGTAGGCTTTGAATGAATGTATTGCTCTCATGAGAAATTTATAGAAGAAGGAAAACTACCATGCCAGACCAGGACAAAAATGTCTTGCATATGTGAGATGCACTGCTGTTTTTTGTAATTTCAAAGAGAAGTGTCAGTGGGGCCGTACATATATGAACATTATGGGGGCTCAAAATCATATATTTACTCAAAAAGCATTGTGACTATATCAAATGTTTGGTTGTTATTGAAAGTCAGGCATTGAAGCTAAGATTATATCACGGGGTAACTTGACTATACTGGCATTAGCTCAAGTAAGAAGGCTTCCTGCACTTTTAAGGTGTCATGTCCCAGCATTAGGCCTGTCTCTTAAAAACAAAGTACCGTAATATGGGGAGAATCGGGACAGAATTGGCCATTTTCCTGCCATAGCATGGGCACAAAACCTCCAAAAAATATCAAAGTAGTCTAAAATTATGTCCAGACCGTAGATTTAACTATCCCTGAGAGCATTAAGTGATACCTGCATTTTTCAATTATTAAGGCTTAGAAAACCACTGTCCCAATTCACCCCTCACTTTGGGGTGAATCGGGACAGGGACTTATCTAAATAACTGGCACTCCCTGGCCTGTATAATTGATTTATACTTATGGATAAACATTAGAAAACATGTTTAGCGCCCAAAAAGTCACTCTTACTAAAATTTGAAGTCTATTATGTGTAGAATATTCACTTTTTAACAAAACGTAATAAATCACTTTAAATTGACTAAAATGTTGTTATCTGCTAATTTTACAAGTGATGAATAAACTTGGACTAAATCCACAACAAATGATGCCAATTTCAACAATTTAAACACAAAATCCATGAAAATGAGCTGGATTGAAAATTAGTAGGACTTTTCTGGCCAGCTCCATAACTCTGCCATTCACTTGGATCCGAACCCATGACTAAACAGACAAAATATCACATCTCAGCAACTCTTTAGGTCTCTTAAAACTATTTAAATCGATTTGGATTATAACATCTTTATTTTTCTGTCTTTATTTGATATTCTATCACATCATTTTTTTATCAGGTTCCAAAAGTGCATATTTATCACAATTTTGGCAAATCTTGACACTCCCATAGTATTTCTACAAGATAAAAATAATTTTGCAGCATGGTAGCACCCAGTCCAACATTATTTTATGACATTACATCACTGATTTCGTTTCTTGAGTTATTATTGGGGGCCGAAAATTACACTAAAATAACTCTAAAACTGAGAGTGCATTAGTGCGTGTTGAATATAGTCCGTCCAAATGTACCTTAGTTTGTGATTTTTTCCGTAATTGGCCACAACTATATACTTGAAGTTTGTGAGAATTTTGTGTCTCTATCTTTTATAGTTTTTGTGTTACAAGCAAAGTTTTGACCAGCTTTTGAAAATGTAAATTCTGCAGGGTAATGTTTAAGGTGCTGCAGCTCCTTGGCGCCTGCAGGTAAAATCATGAAAATCCATATGAATCATTATTGGAATATATACTAAAACCGTGCAAAAAAAATAAGTCCCTGCAACTAGTAGAAGTGGTTGCTTTTTGAAGATAAAAATAATTTCCTGGCTTGTCCCGATTCACCCCAGTGTCCCTATTCACCCCATATTACGGTATAACAAAAAACATGTTACCATTATAAAACATCCGAATGGATTTTAGTTCAGCCAGATGACTTGCTTTTGTCGATCCTGTATTTTCTGTTATCATTACATGTATGGTTAATTATACAACCAACCTCATGGAAGCCATGAACAAGAAGATTTATTCTTAAACCACACTATCTGATTCTCTTAATTTCCGACAATCCAAAAAATGGTTTGAAGAAGCTGATCTGAATATCCAAATTGTAAAAGATGAATTACATGTATTTTCTGAGGGAAATTATTTTTTCCCTCAAATCTCTCTACTCAGACCTTCAAGACGCCAAACTGGCAGGTCAAAAAACGTTGTTTTATTTCTTTATTTGGGGAATACACGGTCTAACATGCGATGTTGTATAAATTATAATACGTGCATTTCAAATTTCAGATATGTAACAGGAGTACTTGTGTCGTGATAACAAATAATGCACATTGATGCCAGTTTTAGATTTAGCAACAGAATTCTTCTATTTTATATTTTAAAAATAACAGTAAATTGACCTGGCTAATGGCTATGTTTTGAATAACAAGCATTCAAAGTTTGATATTTTGCTCAATTCTTTGAAAATCCATTTGGGGATCTGGATATAAATGTATTTGCTGGTTTGTTGTATTTCTCTGATTATTCAGAAGTTTTTTTAAAAGCAAAAGTTTCCTTAACAGTAAAAAAAATATTTGAGCCAATTAGTCTGTTTCATTTTTACTGTTCAAAAGCCAAATAAGTAAAAGCCTACAAGATATATGGCTTGAATAGAAAATGGCTATACTAATTGTAACATCTCCCTGAATTAGGCATAAAAGCATGATACCTTGTGTTGTTACACGCCAAAATATGCCTCCTCTTTCTTTGAATTTATGCAAATATAACTCTGATAAGAATATCATCGGAACAGGTGTTGTACAAGTACATGTACACGTACTTACGTCAAATAAGATGTTTTAAAATATACATTGTATAGTCAATTACAACAACAAAAATTAAATGCATCTCTTTTCTGTATTATCTTATAATAACGTAAAGATAAGCACCCCTCCAAACCTAGCTTCTGCCCGTCACCAGCTTGATAAATTACCTGAAAGTTATCCACACATATTACACACACACATGTATGCATTTATTTCGCTTGTGCGATCTTTTTTATCTTGGCTTGCATGCATTGCAGACACTGATTTAATGAGCCACCAATATAATACCATAATACCCATCAACATATAAAAATAGCAAAAATGATGCTTTGTCAGTCCAGTCAGTCCAGATATCAATAATTTGAAAAGTAAATTCCATTAACATTACGATAATTTGGAACACTGAAGTAGGATAACAACCTTGCAGAGAGTGATGAAAAGTTAATATTTTGATAACAAATGACAACCACTGGGAAAACGCTTTTGAAAGTACATTAATAGTCGTATAATGGCCTCAATTTATGCATTGCTGAAACTGAAGAATGTACATGGTGTGGTTGAAATAAAACTATTGAAGGTAGTGACAGAGCTCCATACAGAATTTCAGCCTCTTCCTTGCTAGACCATGGCATCAGGCCTGAATAGTATCTGCTTATGGTCGTTGTAATGCAGAGACCAGCTGAGAAAACAACCTTCGACATCAAAGTAAATCTAAGGAACTCCTGCCGATTAACTTGTATCACGAGATCGCACTGCTTGTGCCGGGTGAAAAATAATTCCTAACAAGTAGCACCAAGAGATTCTGTTTCCTTATTTGGCATTCGTAACTGTGAAAGTTATTAAAATCTGACAGAAAAATGTATTTACATGTCATAATTGGAATAGGATGCTTCTACGCTCTCCGTGTGCCATGGAAAAGTTATTTGCAGTAATTTCCAGGCTTGAAATTGCAGGTAGACACATGTCTAACACCCATGTAGTCCGCTATTACACAATGACCACATAAATGTGTATAATAAGTCACTGGGCTGATTTGACTACCTGAATTTCTACTACGACTCTGTGGGTCTCGTGAATTTTGACTCTGACGCTAAAGTTTCAAAGTTTCATGCGGTTATCAAAAGGAAAACTTCAATTCCCAAATGTTTTGATTGGGTTTCATATATAAATAGTTGTTTCAGAAATTTTTTATATCTGATCTTTAAAAATCCAATTCTTAATGAAAGAGCCACTCATTCAAGATGTTTTGTAAATTACTATCCTTAAGATCAGTAAATATTTTAAAATGTTTCATCCGCCTTGAATAAAAGTTAATGCTCTGTCATCAAAGAAGTGTTTTAAAGCTCAGGTTATATTAGTAGTAGGTAACTTGATTCATGGCATTAACTCTAGGAAGGGGGCTTCCTGCACTTTTAAGGTGTCCTGTGCCTGTATATCTTGTTGAAAACCTAAGATCATGAAATCAGATAACTGGTGCTTTTTTAATGCAAGCAAGTAATCACCGCAGTTAGTATGCATTGTCTCAGTCTTCATGACATTAAGAGCCTTTTTTTTATTTTCAAGAAAAAGATGCAAAAACATCCTCAAAAAGATGAAAAAAAAAAACTCGAAAATATGACAAAGGAAGAATATTGCAAGGTGTCGTCTTTTTCCGGTCTGTGATATTCTAACCTTTACCATAGTTTTTTTCTATGAATTTTTTCAAAACCATTTTAAAAGTGGTCCTTTTTTCGTTGAAGTGCTTGATGATTAACTCTAAATCCCTCTTTTATTCCTCATAACTCGTTTTTCTTCAACATATTAAGTTGTGTTACCCCAGAATGCTAAATGTTGATGTAAGCACCAAAAGAGGAAGAAAGCTGATTTAATTAGGTTGCTCACGATCATCACACTTCAAATGGTAATATGACATGCAACCTGATCACCTGTTATTGGCTATTCCACCTTCCTATTAGTTTTCTCCTTCAAGTTATACTCCGAGCAAAGTTTGTTTTAGAAATTAACTTGTGTTCTTTGTGATTATGAGGCTAGGGTAGGTAAAGACTAGACAACTGCTACATATGTGTTTGGTTAGAATATTGGCATCATCTACTTTTCTAATTTGAGTGTAAATTTTTACAATTTTTTATTCTTCTCCAATTACATATAAAATATATATCCCCATTTGCAGTACATGTAATCGAAATGCCCATCTATCAACACTATGGATGAAAATTTTATGGCATCTTATGACCCAAACCTTCAATATTTTTTGTTTTATATATTAAAAATGTGCCAATTGAAGTAGTGTAAAATCAGCAATAAGGGACCAAGAAATAAAATGTAACTTCACACATCTATCGATTATCATTAGGATAATATAACGAGCATGAATTATTTACCCAGAGAATCTACTGAAGTGGAATTATTATATTGAAAGTAAAAATGATCGAAGTCATATAATAATGCAGAGCAAACTCTTCCTTAAAAAATAATGATAATTTGAATGTCCTACTTTCCTGTCATTATAGCTTCTGAAATGATCAAGCTCAGTCATATATCATAATCAGTGTTAAAGCAGTGAGGCAGGCTCAGGACAAGCTCAGATTTATGGTTCAATTTTGCTCCATTGAAAGCCAAATTAAAGAAGAAAGACTGGCTGTTTAGGAAAGCATTTGTTTTGATTAAGGTTTGATTGCCTGATGACTTACATTGTTGAGAGGACAGACTTTAACAAAGAAATATCAGCCTTGATCGTAACGTCAACAAAAAAGGGATAAGAGATTTGAATGATAATGGCCGTTATAAATTGTTTGAATATTGATCAATTATCTCACAATATTTCTTAGTTCCTTGAGGTTAATGAAGATGATATTTTGGCATGGGGAATGCAGTAGAATTGACCGGGTTTCTGTGGACACCAAAATTGTTTTTGTGACAAAACTGAAAATTGCATTCTTTAATTTTAAAATCGGTTCTGAAGTATGAATAGTGATAGAAAGAAATCCATTCACTCAAATGTTAAATCACATTTAGTAAAGACTGAAATGGTCCGGACAACATGAACTTCAGCATGAAGTTTCTCACTAGTCCACGAACTTTATTTTCAAAGTTCAACAATTTTCAGAGATGAACTATATGATTTCTTACAAAGCGATGCAGGGAGTTTATAAAATTAACCATGACAGTTCTCTAACGAAAATTTGCATATACATTTTAAACAAATGTCCATGGATGCAGGACAATGCATGAGATCAGGTGAATAACATCTACCTGTGGTTGCTGTAAGGCAGAGTCCAGGCTGTAAAACAGCCTTCAATATCCAGATCAATCTTGCCGACTCTTGCCAATTAATGAGGATCATGACATAGCAAGACCTGAGTTTGGTGAAAAAAGAATTTCTCGCAAGCAGTGCTGAACAATGTTTTTTTTTCCTTATTAAAAATTCAAACCTGTGGAATTCTTAATATCTGAAAGTAGAGCATTATTTCCACCTTTCGTGCTGTTATTGAAATTGGATCTTTTGAAATGCTCCACATATCAATTGTTCAAAATTTGAAAACATGTTGGTCGTTTGGGGATAGGTTAACTGTTGCTTGGTAAGATAAAATATTAATTTCTCCATATAAAAAAACTCCTAGTAAACAAGACATAGATCTATGACAAATATATCACAGCAGATTATTTGCAACAAAGCTCAATAATTCTTTGTTCTACATAATGGCTACCACACTATGCTTAATTCCAAAAATATTTTTTTTACAAGAGGAGAAAGGATGATTTATTTAGTGACTCATCAATGTCACCTCACTTTGAATGGTCATATTACATGCAAACTGATCACCTGTTATGGGCTATTCCACCCTCCCAATGGGTTTCTTCTCCAATACTCCGATAAAAGTGTGTTATAGATGTAACTAAGTGACAAGAAGGAAATGGCAATATAAAATATATATTTGTCAAAACAAAAATGTTACCACCAACATGCAAAACCTGTAATCTTTTTATTTCTTCTGAAAAATGTGATTACATGTACAAATGGGAGCCGACACATATATTTTTACCTTTGTTTAATGGTGTAGCACCATTAACAGGGTATACCACAGCAAGTCAAATACTCAAATAATAAAACATCAATACGCAAAAACGTGCTATCTTTTTAAAGTAAAGGTGGAAAACGTCCTACCATTTGAGGTATATATTTTTCACTATTTGACATGTACACGAATTTGTATACCTCCAAAAACGAACATATACACGAATTTGGAATTTGTGTAAGTGTGAAATATTGCAATTCACGAATTTGTGTAGGTGTAATTACGAACAATGCAGCCTTAAACATGTATATATTTTTCATTATTTGGCATGTACACGAATGTGTGGAGGTGTAAAAACGAGCATGAACGAATTTGTGGACATGCAAAAACGAGCATACAACTTGTGTATATGTAAAAACTAACATTCGTGTATGTGCTGCATTTTTCATTTGTGTAACTGCAATTTATAGCATTCGTGGAAGTGCTAGATAATTAGGGTTTAGGGCTAAAATTAGGGTTAGAGGTATTTTTAGCAAAGTTTAAGGTTGCAATGTTCGTTTTTGCACCTACACAAATTCGTGAATTGCATTATTTCACACTTACACGAATGCCAAATTCGTGTATATGTTCGTTTTTGCAGGTATTCAAATTCGTGTACATGCCAAATAGTGAAAAATATATACCTCTAAACTGAGGTATGTACGAATTTGCAAACCTGCAAAAACGAACATGTACACGAATTTGGCATTCGTGGAAGTGTCAAATATTGTTATTCACGAATTTGTAAAAGTGTAATTACGAACATACTAACCCTAAACTTGGCTAAAACTAACCCTAAACCTAATTTTGACCCTAAAAGTGAAACCTGTAACACCTCCACGAATGTTAGTATTGGCAGGTCCACGAATGAATAATAAAGCACATCCAGGAGTGTTAGTCATTACATATACACGAGCACTTATGCTCGTTTTTACACATCCACAAACTCTTACATGCTCGTTTTTACACCTCCACGAATTCGTGGACATGCCAAATAATGAAAAATATATACATGCTAAACTTGGTAAAAACTAACTCTAAACCTAAGTTCGACCTAAAACAGAAAGATATAACACCTCCACGAATGTTAGTAATTACAGGTACAAAAAAGAATAATAAAGCACATACACGAGTGCTAGTTATTACACATACACGAGCACTTACGCTCGTTTTTTTATGTCCACGAATTCGTGCATGCTCGTTTTTACACCTCCACGAATTCGTGAACATGCCAAATGATGAAAAATATATACATGACCATTTCAGGAAGAATGAAACCGCTTACGGTTGCTGAAATGCTGAGACCAGCTGGGAACACAGCCTTCGACATCAAAGTAGATCTTGGGAACTCTCTCCGATTAATGTGGATCACAAGATCACACTACCAGTGCTTGGCAAAAAAAAAAGCTCCCAATTCCAAAATTGTTAATATGGTATTTTGCTGATGTTTCGATGTGTACTAGAGATGTGTGCTGTTGTATGGTTGAAATGTAATGATATCTTCCCAAATTAATAGCTAATCATGTTAAAAAAAATGATGGCGATTTAGCAATTATTAATATATATGTATATCACTCCTACTGCAGGGATGCTTGGCACTAGATTTCTAAATTTTAAATGAATATGTTACCCTTGTCTGTCAATCATAATTGATACTAAATATATTCATAATTATAAATTGTGACAGTGTATTAACACTGTACTAGATATAATAGGTTTGCATGGATTGTTCAGCCTTCCCAGGCCAATGAATGCCTCTCAGGGATTAATTGTTGAGATAAATAGCAGTGGAGTTCACAAAATGTCTGGTGTCTGAGGTCTGAGTTCATTTCCTGACCCAGATAACACACGTAAGACAGGTATTCCCAAGAGTTCATATTACCTAATTGCATTGGTACTTTCCTGTCCCATTAAGCCTAAGTGGCACATAAATACAGGATGTAAAGCCCTTTCTCCCATCCACCCTCAATTATTTTACCATAAGTATACTTCCCATTTCCTTATCTGTGTAACCTTTATTTCTTCCATTGAATGAATAATGTACTTCAAATCAATCCAATCCACAGTCGGTACTGCATTTCTATCTTCAAAATAATAACATTGACAAACAGTATGCCAAAAATAAAAGAAACATATGGTTTAATTTAGTTGCTCTCGATCATCACACTTCAAATGGCAATCTAACATGCAACCAGATAACCTGATATGAGCTATTCCACCTTCCTAATGGTTTTCTCCTTCAAGATCTACTTTGAGCAAAATGTGTTTTAGAAATGACCTTGTATGTCTTGGAGATTAAGAGCAATGTGTGTCTGGTCAGAAAATTTGTAATGCTATAATCGACCTTTTCCAGTCTTAATCTGGCTTGAACCAATGTTTTTATCGTAGGCGGCAAACTGTTTACAGAACTGGAGGTAAAATGAGTAATAATGAGATTGTCACATTGTTGCCTAAAGTAAGTGAAACATCAGATGTCACAATACCATAATTTCCAACAACCGAAGATATACCAGGTATGTTGGGTACAAACAGTTGCCCACTTTATTGATCTATATGAATAATTATAAGGGTCAAAATCTATATAACTTATAATATAAGTAAAAGAACTCCAAACTGAGACTATATTGGATTTGGCTTTCACTTTCTTATCAAAGACTTTCACCCATGTTGACATTGCTTACAGCAAAAACAAAGGCAGCTATTTGTTCACCTAACATGTCTACTTTTATATTGTAGTATATTCTGATCTCTTCCATAATCATTGACCCAATGGCAAACGTCACAAGTTTCACTTACTTTCAAGTAGCACCATAGCTGTATTTGCAGACTTATTCTTTAACTGAGTAATACCCCGGACTTGAGATATAGTGAATGCCAATTAACAGAGCGCATACCTGCCATTGAATCCAGATACATTGACATTGAGAGTGCAGCCCTCTGAGCTAGATACTGGGCACTCACAAAATTAGTGAGAGGCTAAGAACTCCTTTCTTAGAAATAAAATCATAATACAGTTACCTTCTTTTATGCAAACTGCTAAGATGACCTTGCCCTGAAAAGACAACATATATCATAATCATTTTTGTGGCTTGAGTGTTGTGAGCTTGAATTTATTGCTCAATGTAGCTCAATTGAAGGCTCAATTAAAGAAGAAAGAGCTGATGCTTTAAGAAAGCGCTTTCTCTAATTAAGTTAAATTGCCTCATAACTTACAGTGCATTACAGATTTAAAAAAAGAAAAATTGGCTTATATCATAAAGGAGATAGGCAAAGGCGTTATCCATCAACAAAACAAAGTGGGAATGAAGCAGTTTGAATGTTGACATCAATATGTATAAATTTGTTTCATTAACATTCATGATTCATTTATAGAATTATCTCAACATTTGAAGATCTTTGTTTCTGTAGTCACATGACTACGAAGGGAAGACAATAATCATAACCCAAAGTTGCTTTAATTTGGACTGTTGTTTCCAATAATCCCACCTATTACCAAGGCATTACAGCTCTAGCAATTGCTCTGAAGAAATCGTCTTTTTTCATAGTGTGGACCTATGATGTCATAGCTTGAGACTCCATTGGAACCTATGCAACTTCGGTGCTAGCTACGATGTCATAGGTGAAACTGGCCTATAGCAGTTCATGTGAACAACTTCATCATAGCCCTGCAATTATGTCATGGCCAGATTAGCCAATAATACCACTGCAAAAACGCAGGTGTTAAGTTATCTTCCCAAATTAATAGCTAATCATGTTAAAAAAAATGATGGCGATTTAGCAATTATTAATATATATGTATATCACTCCTACTGCAGGGATGCTTGGCACTAGATTTCTAAATTTTAAATGAATATGTTACCCTTGTCTGTCAATCATAATTGATACTAAATATATTCATAATTATAAATTGTGACAGTGTATTAACACTGTACTAGATATAATAGGTTTGCATGGATTGTTCAGCCTTCCCAGGCCAATGAATGCCTCTCAGGGATTAATTGTTGAGATAAATAGCAGTGGAGTTCACAAAATGTCTGGTGTCTGAGGTCTGAGTTCATTTCCTGACCCAGATAACACACGTAAGACAGGTATTCCCAAGAGTTCATATTACCTAATTGCATTGGTACTTTCCTGTCCCATTAAGCCTAAGTGGCACATAAATACAGGATGTAAAGCCCTTTCTCCCATCCACCCTCAATTATTTTACCATAAGTATACTTCCCATTTCCTTATCTGTGTAACCTTTATTTCTTCCATTGAATGAATAATGTACTTCAAATCAATCCAATCCACAGTCGGTACTGCATTTCTATCTTCAAAATAATAACATTGACAAACAGTATGCCAAAAATAAAAGAAACATATGGTTTAATTTAGTTGCTCTCGATCATCACACTTCAAATGGCAATCTAACATGCAACCAGATAACCTGATATGAGCTATTCCACATTCCTAATGGTTTTCTCCTTCAAGATCTACTTTGAGCAAAATGTGTTTTAGAAATGACCTTGTATTTCTTGGAGATTAAGAGCAATGTGTGTCTGGTCAGAAAATTTGTAATGCTATAATCGACCTTTTCCAGTCTTAATCTGGCTTGAACCAATGTTTTTATCGTAGGCGGCAAACTGTTTACAGAACTGGAGGTAAAATGAGTAATAATGAGATTGTCACATTGTTGCCTAAAGTAAGTGAAACATCAGATGTCACAATACCATAATTTCCAACAACCGAAGATATACCAGGTATGTTGGGTACAAACAGTTGCCCACTTTATTGATCTATATGAATAATTATAAGGGTCAAAATCTATATAACTTATAATATAAGTAAAAGAACTCCAAACTGAGACTATATTGGATTTGGCTTTCACTTTCTTATCAAAGACTTTCACCCATGTTGACATTGCTTACAGCAAAAACAAAGGCAGCTATTTGTTCACCTAACATGTCTACTTTTATATTGTAGTATATTCTGATCTCTTCCATAATCATTGACCCAATGGCAAACGTCACAAGTTTCACTTACTTTCAAGTAGCACCATAGCTGTATTTGCAGACTTATTCTTTAACTGAGTAATACCCCGGACTTGAGATATAGTGAATGCCAATTAACAGAGCGCATACCTGCCATTGAATCCAGATACATTGACATTGAGAGTGCAGCCCTCTGAGCTAGATACTGGGCACTCACAAAATTAGTGAGAGGCTAAGAACTCCTTTCTTAGAAATAAAATCATAATACAGTTACCTTCTTTTATGCAAACTGCTAAGATGACCTTGCCCTGAAAAGACAACATATATCATAATCATTTTTGTGGCTTGAGTGTTGTGAGCTTGAATTTATTGCTCAATGTAGCTCAATTGAAGGCTCAATTAAAGAAGAAAGAGCTGATGCTTTAAGAAAGCGCTTTCTCTAATTAAGTTAAATTGCCTCATAACTTACAGTGCATTACAGATTTAAAAAAAGAAAAATTAGCTTATATCATAAAGGAGATAGGCAAAGGCGTTATCCATCAACAAAACAAAGTGGGAATGAAGCAGTTTGAATGTTGACATCAATATGTATAAATTTGTTTCATTAACATTCATGATTCATTTATAGAATTATCTCAACATTTGAAGATCTTTGTTTCTGTAGTCACATGACTACGAAGGGAAGACAATAATCATAACCCAAAGTTGCTTTAATTTGGACTGTTGTTTCCAATAATCCCACCTATTACCAAGGCATTACAGCTCTAGCAATTGCTCTGAAGAAATCGTCTTTTTTCATAGTGTGGACCTATGATGTCATAGCTTGAGACTCCATTGGAACCTATGCAACTTCGGTGCTAGCTACGATGTCATAGGTGAAACTGGCCTATAGCAGTTCATGTGAACAACTTCATCATAGCCCTGCAATTATGTCATGGCCAGATTAGCCAATAATACCACTGCAAAAACGCAGGTGTTAAGTTGGGGGAGGGGGGTTGTTTATTTAAGTACCTGAAATTCAACCAAGCATGGTTAATAGGATAACTTACAATTAATCACAGTTGCCTACAAACATGCTTCTGGTCTCAATTGGATTTGATATGGACTGTTTGTAGTTTTGTTGGCTGTCTCTTTCAGTGTAAAACAAAAACTGCTTATGCAATCATAAGGACTATTGACAGCTTGTGAGTAGAGTTCCCTCTCCCCATGTGCAGTCCAACTTTGCACCTGAGTTGTAGTTGCGATATTATTGGCCAGTATAGCAATGATGTAACTGCAAGACTATGATGAAACTGTGCACAATGAACTCGATTGGCCAGTTGGACCTATGGCATCATTGCTAGCACCAATTTTGCATATCTTCCAGTGCTGAGCAATGGAGCATCTGCCTATGACATCATAGGTCCACTCTGGCACTGAAAAAAAAACTGATTTCTTCAGATCAATTGCTAGAGCTGTAAAATATAGAATCTTCATCATCATTTATATTTTTTGACACTTTACATTATCAAACTGCTTCTTCTAACCAGCTTTAAACCTGCTGTAGTATAGAAAGAAACAACTTGACATCATGAACCTTCCGAAAGAGACATTCTCAATTCTCTCTTAAAATTTCTCGTTCTGTTTTTCTTACATTCTTCAAAGAGGAGCAACGTGATTTCCCATAAGGTTCTGAGGAAAAAATCTAAAATGGACCATTGCAGTTTTAGAGGGACATTTTGAATGACATTGTTCCTGGCATGAGTTTGCATATCCTGTTGATCCTTCTTCAGGATCTTTTTTTAATTTTCTTTATGTTCCATTCATATATATGGGCTTGGGGATATTATACAAAATCTGTGATCACACTTATAATATATACAGGATTGTTATATAGTATCTTTGTTATACCACTTTGACGTTATTTTACATACATATAGGAGACACATAGAATAAACAGCGATGTCGGGTTGTGGGTATAGCGAGAAGATGTTTAACTCATATGCAGATGGTTGCGTGTTTGAGCCACAGTCACCCTCCCTAAATTAATGCTTCACCCCACCAGGGTACAACTGTATATTGGTATGCCCTGGGATGCTGATTTATGCTTTTGGTGTGTTTGATTCTGAATATTCATATGAAATGTAGATATCACTAATATTATAGGATATCTGAATTGATGTTGTGAGTATTAAACCATTCCTTTGCATCTTAATCCAGTTGATAGATTAGAAATGATCATTGATGCATGTGGCTTTACACAGGGCTGACATCAAAGAAGTTAATATTTCGCTTAGTTCACAAGAATTTTAGATATGAACTATTTGTCATTTTGTCCTGTTATACAATATGGTGTTGATTAAAGAGTGAAATTTGAGCCATTTGTTTCAACCCTTGTAGTGTGACTTGTGGTAATCACATATAGTCTCTCTTCAGCTCTTATTTCATTCAATAAGGAAAAATTATCGTTTTCACTGTATTTCTATATCAAAGTGATGCCTGGTTCTCACGATGGCGATTTGAGAGCGACGCATCAAGAGAAGTCATTTCTTGGAAAGTTGTGGCGTAGAACGTTGGTTTTGGCACGTTACGTAATCAATTAGTGTCATGTGCGACGCTTAAAGTTAGTAGCCGCGGTGAGTCTTGAGGTGTCCGCGGCGCTGCTTAAGCTTTCTTCGCCGCGTTCCGCCTCTCTTTCCTCAGCGCAGTTCCAAACAGACTCGTCGCACTTTGTTTTGGAATTCGGCGAGGCTGCTTTTACTTCGCCCAATGTTGTTTCCTCTTACGCCGCTGATGGTTGTGAGGCAGCTACGTCTGAAATTGGCGACCTGCGACGCATCAGGAAACCTTCGGCGTACACCCGAGGTAAGATGCGCCGCTGAAAATGACAGCCTCGCCGACGACTGTAACGATGCAACCCCGCATTTAGGTACTTGTTACTGCGTGCCTTGATGGTTCATCGTCGCACATGCATTCATAAAGCGCCGAGGACATTACAGGCGCGTCGATGCTGACCTTCTTCGTCGTCCTTGCCTTAAGCAGCGACGAAGGTCTCTTAAGCATCGACGAACGTCTGTTGTTGCAGCGCTGCGGCAAAGTGTGTTTCGCTGCTGCAGGAGTCACTTTTGGTCATTATAAAAAGGGACACAGAGGACCTCCTTGTTTCATTTGCTGATTGCCCTTCAATGAGAACACAACGACTGCCTACTGAACATATGCATGATGAATGAAGAAGAAATTATTGTTGTGGCTGGTGCTGCTGCTGTTGCTATCAAAGCTGTCTATTTGAGACACAGGAGGAGGAGGGCCAGGAGACAGAAAAGGTGGTGTATTCGCAACTGATTGCTGCAGATGGAACTTCATGGTCACTTCCATCAACTGCTGCCTGAACTGCAAGTGCGTGACGTGTCCGGCTACTACAACTACACTAGAATGCCCCCTGCCATCTTTGCTGAAATCCTGGAAGCTGTTGGACCACTCATCGCTAAGCAAGACACCAACATGAGGAGGGCTTTGGAACCTGGTCTGAAGTTGGCTATCACCCTGCGGTACATGGCAACAGGAAACAGCTACAAGTCCCTAGCTTATGCTTTCCGTGTGGCACCCAACACCATCTGCAACTTCATCCCTGAGGTCTGCCTTGCCATCGTTCATGCCTTCGAAAGACAGCTGGCACTACCCACACAGCCTGAAAGATGGAAGGAGATAGCCAAGGCTTTTGAGACGAAATGGAACTTGCCCAACTGCATTGGAGCTCTGGATGGCAAGCACGTCGCAATCCGATGTCCCAAGGCTGCAGGCTCCTTGTTCTACAACTACAAGGGATTTCATTCCATTGTCCTGATGGCCCTCGTTGATGCCGACTACAAGTTCATCTATGTGCAGGCTGGCTGTCAAGGAAGTGCATCTGATGGCGGCGTCTTCAGGGACACAGTCCTTCGACAACTCCTGGACGAGGAAGATCTAGGCCTGCCACCTCCAGAACCTCTACCTGGCACAGAAGACAATCCTTTCCCATATTACATCGTGGGTGACGAGGCATTTCCCCTGAAGACATGGCTGCTCAAACCAGTGCCAAGAAGGAACCTTGACATTGCTTCCAGAGTCTACAATTACAGGATTTCAAGAGCCAGGAGAGTGGTGGAGAATGCTTTCGGTCTGCTGTCACACAGGTTCAGATGCTTCCTGACCACCATGCCCCAACGACCTACAAGAGTGACATACATCACAATGGCTGCTTGTGTTCTACACAACATTCTGCGAGACAGAGTAGGCGTCCACCATGCCCGTGACAATGAAGTGATGGACAGAGAAGATCCACAGACACATGACGTCGCTGAAGGAGTTTGGAGGGGAGACCGTCAATTGCATGACCTAGGAGAACCACTTCGACACGGAAATGCCTCCAGAGATGCCAAGGCTGCTCGAGACTACCTACGTGACTGGGTCAACAGTCCGGCAGGAAGTGTCCCTTGGCAGTTGGAGAAAATCTGAAGAAGATGCAGACTATCTATTCAAAACAACAAACCCCAGGCCCTTTTAAGGGCCACCAAATCCTCCCAATTGAGCTGGCCATGTACACATCCTATGTTGACAAAACAAGCCCAAAAATCAATCAATCAATCAATCCCTCCATCCATCTATCTATCTATCTATCTATCTATCTATCTATCTATCTATCTATCTATCTATCTATCCAAGTCCAATCCCTGCAAAGTGACGACAACTGCTTTTCTTTTGCTGCAGTGTATATATGTAACGAGCATTGTGTTCCATCTATCAAGCTATCTATCTATCTATCTATCTAGCTATCTATCTAGCTATCTATCTATATCTATCTATCTATCCAAGTCCAATCCCTGCAAAGTGACGACAACTGCTTTTCTTTTGCTGCAGTGTATATATGTAACGAGCATTGTGTTCCATCTATCAAGCTATCTATCTATCTATCTATCTAGCTATCTATCTAGCTATCTATCTATCTATCTATCTATCTATCCAAGTCCAATCCCTGCAAAGTGACGACAACTGCTTTTCTTTTGCTGCAGTGTATATATGTAACGAGCATTGTGTTACATCTATCAAGCTATCTATCTATCTATCTATCTAGCTAGATATCTAGCTATCTACCTGCCACTTGCCCTAGACAAGTGAAATTACAAAGTGATGCACTTGTACTAGTGCAACCAACACAACTTTTAAAACCAAAGCACTTGTACTAGTGCATTACATTTTAATTAAGAAATTCATGCACTTGTACTAGTGCAATAAAAATATGTTTATACCAAAGAATGCAGCACTTGTACTAGTGCTGCACTTGGTATGTTTTGGGGCAAAGAAAGGGGGAACTAGCACCTTGCTTTTATGAAGGTGATTACTTTTAATGAAGGCCAGGACCGGACTTTTGTTTTGGGGGACTTTTTTTTTGGGGGATTGTCAACGTTTTTTTTGCTCTTTTTTGGCTCTTTTCGGTCAACACAAGCTCTTTTTTTTTGTCAACATAAGATGTGTACGTGGCCTGCCCTTTTGGGAGGATTTGGTGGCCCTTAAAAGGGCCAAGGTTTTTTTGTTGTCTTTGCTGCACATCTGGTCTTCTACTTGCGTGGAGAAAGTAGACTGTCAGTCCAACTGGGCGAAGGGGAAGGCTGGTGCGGCTGATGTGCGGCCGGTTGACCAAAGCTGGGTCCAGGGGGGTAGCCGTACTTCTCGGGGCTCTCCTGAGCATCCATCATCAGTGTCATGGAGGATGGGCTGGGCTGCATCACGGTGTAGCTGGGAGTCTGCCTGGATCCTCCTTCCCTGGGCTGGTGGTGGTGGTAGTGATGGCTGCTGCTGGAAGCGTGGTGGTGCTGCTGGTGGTGGGATGGCACATACGTCGAAGAAGGAGGAGGAGGAGGAGGAGGTGGCATCTGCAGGCGCTGAGGAGGATGAGGAGGCTGGAAGGTCTGCTCCTGATGTCTTGACTGGCGGCTGGCCTCATCCATCTCACTCTCCTTGTCCCAGTAGAAGGCGGCCTCTGCAATGGCCCTCACCATTTTCCTTCTGATTTCAGGGCTGGCGTGAAATCCGACGTGGTAGAGGTCCTGGCACTTCATCCTCCAGTACTCCTGATCGGGTTGCAACTCCTTGTGGTCGGGGCACATCTTGCAGCCAGAGCCTTTCAGGATCTTCTTGGCGGAGGACATGGCTTGCATGCTGCCTGCGATGACATTCATGGCGGAGTGCATGGATTCATCTGTTGGGGCCTTCCTCTTGGTTCCCTTGGCAACGGCTCCAGGCTTTGG
This sequence comes from Platynereis dumerilii, assembly GCA_026936325.1. Taxonomy (NCBI): domain Eukaryota; kingdom Metazoa; phylum Annelida; class Polychaeta; order Phyllodocida; family Nereididae; genus Platynereis; species Platynereis dumerilii. The sequence continues at coordinate 12,846,546 of JAPTHN010000016.1, read as the reverse complement.
CGCTCCAGGGAAGACTTGCGACTGCTGGCTGTCAGGTCTGTCCTGTGATGGCTGGTCAGGTGGCAGGTCCTGCATGTCATAGGAAGCTGGCAGGGAATCCTCAGGGTTGTAGCTGTCCCCGGAGTCTGAGGCTGGTCGGTTGGCAGACAGTTGAGAGATGGCGGACAGCTCCTTCCCTGGCTTGTGCACGATGGAGTCCTTCAGGAACCGACAGTTGGCTAGGATGTACTGGTCCCTGTCTGTCAGAGTCTCCTTCCTGCCGGAACCTGAAGCTTCAGGCCTGACGAGTCTGGAGTAGTGGGTGCGGACTGTCTTCCTCCAGTTGAAGATGTCCTGGGAGGTGTACTTGGGTCCCAGCTCCTTGGCTTTTTCTGTGTCCAGCAGCAGCTTCTCGTTGCCCTTGTATCCTCTGGAGCCCTTCATGTAGAGGACAGGATGCTCTCTGAACCAGTTGATGAGGTCATCTTCTTGGTCAGATGTGATGCCCATGTTGTCCTTGATGTTCTTCTTGGGGGCCTTCCCTTTGCCCTTCTTGCCCTTGGACTTGGCTTCAGCAGCTGCAGGGGTCTCATCAGCAGAGGACTGGTGGTCTTCCTCCTCGAAGGTGGCATCATGTATGATGTCTTCAAGAGCAACAACAGGCTGGCTCTGTTGTGTCTTCTTCGGAGTCTTCTTCGGAGTCTGAGTCTTCTTTGGAGTCTTTGGAGTCTTCTTTGGAGTAGACTTGGCAGTAGGCTCTGGAAGACCCTTGGAAGACTTGGCAGCAGGCTTGTCAGCAGGCTTCTCAGCAGACTTGGCAGCAGGCTTGTCAGCAGACTTGGCAGCAGGCTTCTCAGCAGACTTGGCAGCAGGCTTTTCAGCAGACTTGGCAGCAGGCTTGTCAGTAGACTTGGAAGGCTTGTCAGCAGGCTTGTCTCCTTCCTCTTCAAACAATTCAACAGATGAATCTTCGTCTGTGCTGTCTTGTGGCCGGCCCTCGAAGATGGTCTCGCTGACGACAGTGGCTTTGCTGGTTGAAGTGGTGGTCTTCGTCTGGCTGCCAGCTGTAGTGGAGGTGTAGAGCCCAGGTAGAGAGATGTCTGCCATGGCTGTTGTAAAGAAGGCAGTCACTGCAGCATCTGAAGGGTCATGGACAGGAGTTGCAGCTGGAGTTGTCGCTGGAGTTGTCACTGGAGTGCTCCCAGGAGTGTGAAGTGTTGACCTGGTGCTGAGCTTGGTTGGTGCCCTGGTGACGACGGATTCTAGGTGTGTTCTGGTCGAAGGTCTGAGTGGGTATGGTGCTCTAATCTGGCCCCCTCTATATATATGCAGGGTGCGGACCGCCTCTTTTCCCCTCCTTCGCCCCCCCTTCTTCGCTGCTGCTGCCCCAGCCGCTGCGCAGAAAGAGGGTGACACGCAGACAAAGGGTTGATGCTAAAAATAGAACAACGCATGCACTCAGGCGCCACTCTGTCTGCTGCATTGGGGGTCCATAAGACGCGGCGCGCACCCTCTCACGTGCGTCGAACATGTGACTTTCCGCGACGCGTGTCTGAAACATGTGACATGAAGCAAGAGCTTTCTGCTACACTGCTGTTTCTGCGTCGAAGCTCTTCTTTGTGCGTCGCAACTTTAAAAATCTGCGGCGCGCACTGATTTCTTTTTACGCTTCTTCTTGCTTCACCACTTCTTTCCTCGCAAAGATTCAACCGGTTGAATCTTTTTTTCCCGCATCGTCAAATTTCTAGGAATTGCGTAGAAAGACCTCTTAAAACGGCGCATGCTGTTCCTGTTGCGCCGTAAAGCCAAAATTGACGGCGAACATGCTCAAATCTTTGCCCTTTCCTGGAAATATAAGAAACGCCGTCGCTTAAACCCTCTGTTACGTCTCTGTGAGAACTAGCCATGACAGGCTGTAAACCTTTGTGAAGTTTTGCTGGCCCTTGTGAAGTAACAACTGTGAAATTAGGTGATCGAGTTCAGAACGGGGAATGGTCTCTGACCCATAACTGCAGTGGCCTGCATTTCTGGGATCATAATCCGCAAATAGATAGATAACTGTATAAATGCACCTAAATGCAAAGTGTATATTAAAACACACATCATCACAGTTTGCCTGTCTATATATTTATAGAGAGAGAATTTTCTTATCAATTTATCGAAGTGGAAAAGGTGAATCTTTTGGCAGTATGTCTTTCCTCATGCCAGCATAATAGAGTGACGAATCGATGAGTACTTTATACAGTCAAGTGCATCTGCCCATCAGGTGCTTCTATAGATGATTAGCAGTGGCGGAGATCACTCAAAGAGGGTGAAGGTGAAGTTATTAAAGTTATTTGTTTCGCGAGACTTTTTCCAACATTTGTAAAGCCAAATTCAAATATACAAAGGTGCATATCTACCGTAGTAGTTGGGGCTAGAAATTTGGATTATGACCTCTACTTTAATACTAAAGATGTGAAACACTCGGAAAATTCAAACCAATGATCTAGAATTCGGATGAAATTGTTCATTTTAAATAGCGGATTTACAAACTAATATTAGTCCCACAATAGAACATTTCAAAATTCTCTGACTGAAATATATTTGATAGACCTGGAATTCATCAAAAGATGGCTTTTTCGATTCATGGTAAATTCTACAGATAATGTGGCTTTAATATGTTGAAATATTAGCACAGACCAAGGAGCGTGATTCGAACTTGGGTCTCCAGCACAGAAGGCAGGTCGGTGTGATGAAAATGCCCAGCCACCATTGTGTCAAATAGTCATAATACACAAATCATCTGCATTGCCAGCTATGTGTACATAGTCCGTGCTGACCTGCTGGGCGAGTAAAAATAAAAGATCCCTCACATCGGGCAAATGTGTGACATGTTGAGGCCTCATGCTTTCTCTCTCCCATTCCAGTTAACCCTTGTGAACACCCAGAACTGGGCTTAGAGTAAGAGGGCTGCACTTGCATGTACCATATATATATATATCTATAGATCTACCCAGTTATTAATCTACATAGTATGATCACAAATTAAACCAGTGTTTAATTCTTTAACAAAACAGGTACCCCCTCCAGAGTCCCCACCCCATCTGGTAATTTCCCTTTAATGATGCGAATTTTCCGCCTTTGCCCAGCCAAGTAGCTGTGTTTATATTTGGTGCACTCACATCAAAGAGAACTAGCTACCCCCAAGCTGTGTGAAGGGAAAGTAGCTGAAAACTGCACTCATTCCAAGTATTTTTAGTCTAGCTATCTCAGTATTTGCATGGTTACATAATTAGTAGACTTTAGTCTGATCCTTTTCTCACAAAATTGGTAGTTTCTGCATTTAATGTTACAATGCATGTCAATGACATTTTGGCACCACATAAAAAAAAGCTAAAAGAACTGATGCTCAATGGCGCTTTTCAATGGCCTTTCTTTAATATGATATATTTTCCTTTTCAGGTACGTGCTTTCGTGGACTGATATAAGAAAAAAATTATCTGAAACAAATTCTCAAAATTATATCGAGGTAGGTCACCTTTTCTAAGAAATATAGAATGACATGAGAGACAGTGAACAAAACAAAGTAACCTGCAATCTTGTAGATTTCAAATGCCAAGAACCTTTCTATTCATATTTCACATAGACACATTGGTTGCTCTGTAGGTAAAGGTTTGCTGTTGGGCATATTATCTGGCTATTATGAAAGGTAGTTCCAGAATTTCAAACTGCACTGAATATTTGTGGTCAAACGCATATCATTTCATTAATTAAAATCACTACTACTTGGTTTTTTAAGACCTAATTATTTCAATTTGTTGCTTGACTTTACATTGTTCGACAACATAGAAAGATGTTACTACATTGAAAAATCAATGTTTTCAATTACAATACAGAGTTCACCACACCCCTTAGTAACCAATGAACCCTGTAAATCATTTTTGAAAATACAAAGAAGGCAAACTGTTGAGAAAGTACAAACAACATTTAACAGACTTGAATGACCCCTTTGTTCAAGTAACTTATCAAAAGAACACGTCTGAGGTAGGCAGGGTGTGATTGGAGGGGTAACAGCATTGCCAAAAGTTTGTAGTGATTGAAGGTCGCACATGCAATGACATTGGCAGAAAATTTTGGCTGTTTAGACACTGGATGTCTTTATACACTCCAGAGACTGAACATTCGCTTTTGCACTGCTTCAGCACTTTAAACACAACAAAACATAAGTAAATAAAACAATAATTGGTTGTTTCAATTGTTAGGTTTGGAAATTTCAATATAATTGTGGTTATTCAGTTGTGCTAATGGGAAGCAATTTATATGTGGTATCGCCATACAAATGTCATTACTGCCACAGAGAAATAAGCCAAAAGAAAATTTCCAAGTAGTCCTGGTTCAGCAGCACACATCGCTGATGTGCAATAATATGGAGGCTCTTAATTCATCACCAGAGGAGAATTTCATCCAGATTGGAGGCATTCTGTGGTCCTGACCGCCCCTGTCAATTTTTTCCACCCTCACCTTCCGACTGTGGGCTTGGAACAGCTTGAAGCAATATTTACGACAATTACCTCACCTATATTGTAATCAGGTAACTTTCTTATCGCACACGCCCTGACCATTCCGAGCTTGAAAAGCTGTTTCCTGTCATCAATAAACATGATAATGATCAGATAATTGATTTTTCTGCATCTATGGATACCACATTATAGGCAGGAATTGATGATTTATTGGAGAACAGGCTGTTCAGTCAAGTACACCATAAGAAAGATTTCATTTTGCAGCTCTGGCGTAAGATTTCGGAGTTAGCTTTTTTTGTGATCCTTCACATTCTAACTATTTCTAAAGAGTTCTTCGACTATACTTGAAAGTTACTCTCAGTTTGAGAAGTTTAAGAAGATTTAGCTGATGCCAAACAGCCCATGGGCACAAAGTCAAAAATTGACCAAGAATTGGTCTAAGATGGATTAAAAAAAAAAAAAGGGATGTTTTGAATCAGTGCATGTGTCGGGCAAGTAAACGATAAGTCTTATAGGGTACCCCAACCAATTTGGATAAATTGTAAATTAGTGGATTCGCAAATGATTGCATTAAAAATGACAGAAAGGTAGATGTTGGTTGAGAGAGATTGGGTTATGGGTCATTCCCAAATTCGGGACAATTCGTGTCACTCCTGTTCCTGACATTAATTTGTATGCAATTAATATCTTAAGTGTCACTCAACATCTGTTTTTCATATTTCTATTTATAACGACTATATTTGGAACAAAAGGCCATTTATTAGACTTTTTTTTGGTGCATTATGTCCAGTAATCCATGCCAAATCAATGGTTTTTCCCTGTCACTGGACCTTACATGACATAATCAAGTGTTCATTTTCCTCCTAAAGTAGCATCATTTTCAAAGTTTCTTTGCACAATTCATGAGAATATAGACTTGAATTAATATATACATCATATTTAACTTTTTTCTTGTTACATTTCATTGAATTAATTGATGTAAAAGATGTGTTGCTAGTTTATGTTTATTTTTTGTCCACTCCATTACTTACCATAACTCGGCTTGCTATTGTTTTTCATGAGCAATTTCCACTAAATGTTGTAAGATGCACATGCGCCACACTACCACAGCTTTGCAAATTTCATTAAACAGGCATTCAAGAAATTAAGACATAAATTTCATTGGAACATTTTTTGATCCCACTAAAATGTCCACTCCCTTCCCTCCAATTCTGAGCTTACCAGTGATACTTTTTCAAAGACATTTTATGTATGCCTTGCTGATGGATAAAGGATGCAATAGAATGCAATCATAACTTTGTATCTCCAAAATAGAATGCACTATTAAGAGAAGACCAAACCAATCCTGTCCACTCCCGTCACCCTGTTTCTGTCCACTCAGTTACCCCAAACAACGATATTTAATTTTAAAAATCATTGATCTGAGATGAAGTACTTCTGAAAATAAGACTTACATAATCTAAAAAAAAATTTTTTTTCTATATTTAAATTGTTCAAAAAGCAGATTTTTTGCATCAAAAGTCCACTCCGTTACCACATTTTCCAGGGCAATTTGTCCCGAAATTTGAGAGTGGCCCTTATATTAAGTGTTAGATGGGTTAAGAGGGGCATACATAGACTGATAGAGTGATCCCTGCATCGCAAGACTCAATTTTATGAGACCGACTTAACTTGCATATTCAGCTAGATTTACAACTAAAAGTTTTGTCTCCACTTCTAAAAACATTGAAAGTCCTTTTCAAATGTGTACATAGATTCTAACTAATAAGTCCTAACTAACAAACAAACCTTATATCCAACAGCTTGGACTTTGCCTTGACCTGAACAAGACCTTAATAGCCACCGTGCTTGAAACTAACATCTGGGTATTAACCTAAAAGCCAAGAATCTCACTCAGGAACTTGCAAGAGTGTTGAAGTTTCCAAGCAACTTGAGACTGACCCAATTGACCTGATTTACATATAGAATGACCTCTATAACCAGGTCATGGCAGTTCTCTCAGGTCAGCAACATCTGGCGGCTGGCTCCTGGTTGTATAAACAGCACTTAACATCAACTGTGAGGACAAAGGCAAATTGGATTTTCTGTGACTAATACCTGAACACAACTATTTGTATCTGGTTTATTTGACGGTGGCATTATGTAAGAAATTGATGTTTGATGTTCCACTTGATTCTAGATGTTTTCCATTAGTTTTGTAAGTCATCTATGTTATTGTTTATATATCTTGAGTGATAAGGTGTGGGCAAGCAGTAAAATTACTAACATGAAGCCTTGTGAAGGATGAGACAATGTACATTCAGCTAACAAAATAACTGGTTCTTGCAATTCAAGTTTCTTGTTGCTTTGTCATATTATTACTTGCCAAGCTGTCAGCTGTAGGTGCATAAAATCTGGGAGTTGACAATCAACATCTTTCAGATTAAAACCTTTAATCACCTATTCACAATACTTCATTTCTAGGCCAACGAATGACCCAACAACACTCAATGGTTTTTCAAGCACTTTTCAGTGATTGAATAGACTTTTCAGACTCTAAATGGCGTTCTTTCAAGGCAAAATACATCTTCGCCTCCAGTCTTGAAAAAGAGTGAAAGAGCATCAGTTCTTGCTGCAGAGATTCTTGTCTGTCAGACAGTCTGAGACTTGCTGATTGGATGGACAAGCAGAATTAATCATCCTCTTGACATCTTTGCCATTTTCTCACTTCTTGCCTTGGCCACTGACATGTAATGAGAATTCTTTAAGCCCCAAAAATGCAATGCGCCCTACTATAAGATAAGATTGCAGATGTCACATGTGTCACATGTACTCTTTAGTAAACCATAGATGTTATGTTGGATACGTGGTAAAAAGCATACATATCAAAATATCTTTTAAATTATCCTAGCCTTAAGCTGAAATATAATATATCCCTCTATGAAAACGTCATCCTATTATAAAAGAAAGCTGTAAATTTGAGCAAAAAGTAAAACACAGCTAGCTTCAGGATTTCTAAAAGACAGGAGATGATATTAGAAACCACTAGAACCCAATCACCTTTTTACTCAACTATCCTTTTGATATCTTTATAAAAGGATTCCACTCACAACTCGCGAACCTATTCAATGCTGGCCACTGCCCACTGGTCATTTAGTAGAAGACTTGGTGAGCTAGTGTCATGTTATTGCAAATGTATTTCTAACTCAATCATTTTGAGAAATGGTCTTGTAATGAGATAGGGCTCTTTCTTGAAGCAATTTGCCTTCTTGCTTCAAGGGATGTGTTGATAATGGCTAACAAGATCTAAATGGATTATCCAACAAAATCTCTCTCATGAGGTATCACAATAATGATATACAGTGTGTGCTACCCAGAGGCACTTGTAATTATATCAACACTCGATCAGAAAGCTAACAGGTACATAACCCATACTGCCCCTGGAGATTTGTGTGACACTGTGATTATTTTGCATTAAGGAGGTTAATATTACAGAATATATAAATTGGTAATTTAGTATGAACATTTCAAGATAGAGTCTCATTTGGATCAACGCAAAATAATTCTTGTTATGATGAGCAGTGATAAATTATAGAATGAAGTTATGACGGTGTAGTACTTGCAATGTGCATCTACTCTAAAAATCGTCATCTCAAAAACATCCTGCAAAAGATCACTAGCTGATACAATAAGCATTCTGAACAATATCAGTGACATTAAGATTATGGTATGTCATCAATAAATTTTCCTTCTTTATGTTGATCATAATCTTGATAATGCTAGATTTTGCAGTTGTGGCAGACATTGGGCAGGGGGGATATTATCATGAAATATTTAGACTGTAACATTAAGTCAAGGTTTGTGAGAATAAAATAATGTCTTAAAGTCTCTTTCCACCCAAGTCAGGCATCCAGATTCTATCCATTTGATGAAAAGTGATTCCTTCTCCATCAAAAGATAGGATTCGAAACATTAACTCTGGTGGGATTCCTTGCTTCATTTGTCATCTTGCAAAGCTTACCAGTTGTCAAAATCTGATGGTATCCAAGTCCTGAATTACAGTGTATATCAATTTTTTTCAACATAATATCATTTCCTAATTTACTTGCAAGTTAAGCCTTATAACACACTTTAATATGTCTGCTATATATATATATCTTTATTCAGAAAAAGAAATAAAGATGGGTACATCAAATCTAGACAAGGATATTATACACCATAGAATGTTGGAGTTTGTATCCAAACAATAGGGTGGAGTGAAAAATGAAAAATGTCAAAAATTAAAAAAAACAGCAGGTCTAGATGCTTGTCAATTTTTCCAAAACCCACATTTTCAGTGATTGTTGGAAGCTGTAGTAAAAATTGACGGTGCACTTCAGGATTAAAGAAAGCAGTTAAAATGTCTTTTCGCCGAACTCGCGGTTACGCATATCTTCGCGGATATTAAATATACATCAAAACAGGTTGCATATTTGGAATCAGTGAAAAATTTCCCACAAAATGAGTACCACCATGATATACTTATCCTCTGTTTCAGGCCTGATCAATCCACTCAAATTTACAGAAAATCGTCATAAATTTCTATCACTCATAAAATGATTCCATGTTTGACTCCAATACCACAACAGACCATCATCTATTGTCAGAAACTCCCTCTTTGTTGCTCTCACTAGTTTAAATAACCAATGGCATATTTAGGGGGGGCCATTGGGCCATGCCCCCCCCTCCCTCAGGCCCAAAATTAAATGGGAGAGATAGGAAAAGCCGCAGATCGCCCTGCATTTACGCAATGTAATGGCCCCACCCCTCAGGCCATTTCTAGATATGCCCCTGTAAATAATAAATAAAAGTATGTATCTTATAAGCAAGAATGATGGGACTTTTAGAAAATGGGTCCAGACAGGCTAATACGTCACAGTATACTATAACAAGGTAATAAATAATTTACAGATCATTAATTTTATCTTTAAGTATTCTTTTCAAAATTAATGGCAGATCTTCCATGTTCACTGCTGGATTAGGACAGTACCCTTACATGTGTGACTGTGTAAGAGGGGACTGGGGATATCTCTGACTTCATCAAAGCTTTACCGATTGATCAATTGATTGAATGGTTACTACGAGAAATACATTTGAAACAGGCAAATGTTAATATAATGACAGCAATATCTTTAAAGGGACAGATCACTTCATTTGCACTTTACAGTATAATGTACAATGCCATCTCTCATTAGGTTACAAAATATATCATGATTAACCTCTTTTAATACCCCCAAAACTGTCTACACTTTAATATCTTATTTATTATTTAATAAAATGAGATACTTATATCTTATCTGTTGGTTGAATTACAAAATAAAGGGTACATAATAATATTAAGTGAAACCTCTGTTTTTGACCTATTATTTTTTAACCAAGAGGGCAGTATGGCTGTGAATCTCATTCAAAATGATTATTTGGATATCTAGCATGTTTTATCATGCAACATGGAATATGATTCACATAACTATAATCAACTTGTCGGTAATAACGGTACCAAGAAAGCAAATAAATCTTTATGTCCTGCTTGGTACTTACAAGATAAACAAAGGTCATCCAAGGTCACCAAGGTTTCAATGTGACTTACCAAAATACTTATATGACCACTTGTAGTAAGCTATCAAACAAAATTAAATATTAATAGAGACTTTGGTATGTTAGTCAATGTTGAAAGCACATGAAAACAGTTAAATTTGTGTAATTTTAGTCACTTACCCCCAAGGACAATAAGTTGATAAGAGATCAAATTTAAAGTTTTTAAACATCTAACGCTGAAGTTCAGAGTCTGTAGAAGCTATCTTGAAAGTTTCAAGCTTTTTTCATTACATGCACAATCCTTTTGGTTGTTTGTCCCACCGAAACATTTTTACGCAGTTCTTACATTATTGACTGAGCACTGATAATATATATAGATATGGCATGCTGCATGGTACTCATTTTGAAGGAAATTTTATTCTGAATTCAAATATGTAACTTTCATGGCTGTACCTTTAACCTAGGCCGAGATAAAGCTAACCTCGGATTTACCAAAACCCACTTTTATGGCATATCTTTGATCCTAAAGTGCACTGTCAATTTTCATTTCAGCTCGAAAATAAAAATGAAATTGCCAGTTTTATGCAAATTGACAAGTATCTGGACCTGCTGTTTTTTCAATTTCAATTTTCACTCCACCCTACCAAACAAGAAGATGAAAGTTTATAAGTACATTGTTAAAGTGTTAGAAAGCAACAAATTGTGGGTTAATCCATGTAGCATCAAATTTTGAATTAAAGATAATAAATGAACAGACTAGCGTGATTTTGCCCATACAGTCTTTGATGGCTTTGTGGCAAATTTTAACATTGGCATCTTTAAAGAACAATTTCATGCATGACATATTATCTTTGCTTATATAACCTCTGGAGCCAATTTCTACCGCGTAATATTTAACTTTGAATCCAGCATCTTCAATGTCCGCTATCAGAGTGAGGTATCTGTCAATTTTGTATGAGTGGGTAGAATTAATATTAGTTTCAAATGGTACCGAAAGTTCAAAGAGTATGAGTGTTTTATCTTGTCTATTAATTACAACCATGTCAGGTTTTAGATTGGTGATAAATTTATATGTTGGAATGGTAGAAATGCCTTGGTGGTACTCAGGGATGTCGGCGTATATTTGGAATGGAGGAGTGAGATCTGCCTTGATGATTTTATACAGGTATGAAATGATGGAATTGTGGCGCCAGAGGTATCTGTCAAGCTTTTCTTGACAATTATTGAGGGTATGATGTAAAGTCTCTCTGGATTTGCATTGGTTGCATTTTGCATTTGATCTCTTTCCCCAACGTTTGAGGTTAGCGTTGGTAGGCAGGGTGTCGATACTGCCATTGATGGCAAATTTCAAAACGACTCTGGGAAGATTGTAAATGATACTTTTCCAAGTAATGCTTGAGTTCTCCACCGCCAAAATTTTCAGAAAGCGCCCTTGGACACAAAGGGTTTTGATGTACTTTTGCCACATTTCAATATATTCATCAGTTATATTCTTTTTTATCTTGCTTTTAACATTTTCCAGATGTTTAGTCTGGTTTTCATAGAATGCTGGTAAAACCTAAATGATGGCTGGGCATATTTTACCTACATTCTTAGCATTACCTTCAATACCTTGTGATATGTATATTGTAGACTGCAACATTACACACATGTTATAAATATAAGAATCTATTAGGACCCAAGGTTTGGCTTGTCCATGTTTTATGACAATACTAAATAGAGGGTAGGCTCCTATTTGTCAGGTTTATCCCCTGGAGTGCAATTATATGGTGAAAGATGTTGATAGCAAACAGCCATCCATTCATGTTCAGGCCTAAAGGAGCAGCCAGTCTTGGGTGATGCTAGACTGAAGAGTTGGGTGTTGCATGTAAGATCATTCACTAACACTTGGAAGTACTTACACTCCTTTTAGCTCATTTAGTATTGACTGCATACTATATATCTCCTTAGATTTGGTATACTTTTAATTTTCTGCAAAGTAACTAAAGTAACTTTAGCTGAAAAAATTAACCCTGAAATCCTGAAGGGTTCCATGAATTACAATATTCTGTCCTCCATGAGTTTGTAAGATGAAGAATATTGTGCATCCAAGCATCCATCCATGCCCTTTATCCTACGTTATTAGTAATATATGAGGTGTAAAAAATCTTGGAAGCTGCGTCGGAAGTGTGTGTTCTTCAAAAAGTTTCTTTGAGGCACCCGGATCCATATGAATGAATGGGAAAACTTTCCCTTACTTGACTGAATGAAGAAAGTCGATTATATTTGTTATGGAATCATGCAGCCAAACGTTCGATCTAAGACAGGGAAGACTTGAGTAACCCGGATCAAAGGAGACAGAACAAGCAGACATGTTTCATGTTAATGGCTTCCCCTTATACCAACCAATTAGTAAATTAACATTTTCCTTCAGGGGCCATTGATGTCCTAGTAAAAGCAAGATCATTATGTCCAACCTCTCATGCTTGTAAAGAACATGGGAGTTATGTAGCAGATTAATAGCAACCACACCTCTTGAACATACTGCAAAATGTCAAAGAGCTCTGATGTTTTAGGAAAATAAGAAATATGATTGTGGAATCTATCTATAGATGTATGAGGAATAAGAGGTCTAACATTTGCGAACTAACCAAATTTGTAACAGGACCTTATTTATAGAAGCCTTAAAATGGAAGGTGGAGGATGATTCGAGATGATTTACTCAAAAGGACAGCAATAAAAATAAGGAAAGATATCAACCTCTATAATTAATATGAATAATCTTGACCACCAACAGATCCCCTACTTCATCCTCTACTTGATTAGATTTAGTTAGTTCACAGGTTAATGCAATGAAAAATCAGCACTCGGCAGATATATACACAGATATACATGGTATGCACATTACGGTACAGTTGCATAAGAAACGCAGTTGAGAAGAATTACCAACTACATTTTATCTTTCTCAACAATTAAAGCGTTGGCAAGGTAAGCATTAGGGGCCAAGCAGATGATACTTGATGATACCTTAAGAGGGGGGGGGGGTTGGATTTTACCACCAGGACCAACTTTTTTTGTGAGCAAATCAAAGACCAGCAATTTTTGCAGATTCAGGACTGGGAATCAAACAACTTGGGTGCATCATTTCTAAATATTTAATCATGCCATTTTGGAATCCAGGCCATTCATGGCTGAAATCAATCTCCTTAAATTTCCAAGATTCAACCTTGATTAGCCAAGATGCTGAGAAATAATAACAAATTTGGGTAATTACCGCATGAAGAAGCACAATCTTCTTAAGCCAGGATTGTAAAAGCAAATTAATTACAGCAGCCGAAGACAATCATTTACCTGTTTCGATTCTTACTAACAGGATGATTAGCCACATTTAACCAAATTGCAAACCTTGAACTTAATGGTTGCTGTCAAAATAAGCTGATTACCAAAATCACCATTTTTCAAAGAAAAAAAGTGAAATCCTATTATCTTAATGGCTATAATTATGTAACAGATACACTCCCCTGTATGGAGCACTGGAGCAGATGCATTAGAAACATTGACTTTCATCTTTTTCACTGGAACTAGTGATGCAGTTTGTGGATGCTGATGAAAGATCAAGGATCTTTTCCCTCCATTAAATTTTGATCTTTCATTTTTGGAATTTTTTCCCTCCGTTCAATTTGAGTCAATTTGGACAAAAATCAGAGAAGTGCTATCTCTTTGGCAGGTGATTTGTTAAAGATTGTAGTGTTCAAATGGGCTTTGGCTTTATAGCAGCACAGCTGCTCTTACCCGAAGAATTTCGTGTAATCTCGTTAGTACTCTGGAGGTCACTTTCTTTCACTAATCTCTTTCAAATTTACTCCACTTTCTCTGTAGGTTTTTAAATTTCGACCAGTCACTTTTGGTGCCCTTCTGTGATGGAAAAAATTATAAAGAAACCAAAATGGACTGGCTTCCATGGGTCAAAGGTCAACCATGCCTTCTTCTTCTCCTTGGTAGATCTGTGACTGGCGTGCCTGTGTTTGAACCATGCGCTGTCTGTGCTGCTTGAAGTGCTTGCACGTTATATTTTTCTCTGACCATGCTGTAAGTCTTCATGCAACTGCCTCCTGGTGGCAAGATGTTTATTCTGTAATTTTCATTATAATGCAAGCAACAGCCTGAATGCACTGGTAATGACATAAAGCAAATTCTTATTACATGGGCCTGCTTATAGCTCACACTACAAAGCATTTTCCTTCCTGTCTTGGGTATTGGTATCCAGCATTTCGGCCATTAGGTATATACACCAGCATCAAATGGCCCAACTTGTGGATAGCTGGTCGAAAGGTTTGGCAGCAAAGGGAGGAATTCACTGACAAATACACCAATATGCTTTTTTTATATTGATAACAATACACTGAAGCTGTGCATCACATAAATTGATAGCCATAGCAATGAATATAAGATAATAGACTGTAGGTAGATCGATAGATAGATAGATAGATAGATATATCGATAGATAGATAGATAGATAGATAGATAGATAGATAGATAGATAGATAGATAGATAGATAGATAGATAGATAGATAAATAGATAGATAGATAGATAGATGGATGGATGGATGGATGGATGGATAGATCGATAGATAGATAGATAAATAAATAATTATTATATGAATAGAAATATAGATGGATGGATGGATGGATGGATGGATGGATGGATGGATGGATGGATGGATGGATGGATAGATAGATCGATAGATAGATAGATAGATAGATAAATAAATAATTATTATATGAATAGAAAGAAACAAGAGAGCTACAGAGCTAGACAAAACTGCAACCATTTGTTTAAATAAAAATTAGTATAAATTTATTTTCATCAAATAACTCGATATTTTAAAGCATTTAAAGATACTGATGGGAAGTAAGACACCAACTTACTCTTTCACTATTTATCATTGCGCACATGTGCCCACTGTTCACTTGGCAATTCCATCCTATTAAGGAGATAAATATGCATACGGTACAATGTAATAACTTTTCCAAACAGATTTTCGCCTTTGCATTCCCCGACCCTCCCTTTTAATTTCAATAGACAAATAAAAATATATTATTCGCAATTTCTTTGAACTTTAACGTAGCAATGCTCTTTCCATAACAAGCAAACTTTTGGACAAATTTTCCAAATTTAAGCTCATTTAAAGTGATTAACACTTAGAGTAATCTGTGGAAGGCATTCATCGATATGGATGAAAACTGAAGACTCTGGAAGAGCAAGCATTTTCCAGAATGCATGGGATTTAGGAAATTTTTTAAGTGCACTGAATGTATTGCACCTGTCGAGTGCATCTATATGCACAGATAACAGGATATCCCTCAATTACTGATCTGACAGGCCTCACCATGACGCCATGTGACTCCTGCTGTGATGCCACGTGATCTGAGATGTCACACTTATCACAAAGAGTTCACACGTCCTTTTTTTTGAGGCCATTTATGTGTTGTGTTGCCAATATGTGCACCTGAAATTATACTGCAGCTAAAACACTATGCAGTATAAAGAAAGTACTTGATACTATAAAATATGGGTTAATGTTGACTAATAGCAAAATTGTTCTTAAGTCAAAGTAGGTCAGCGAGTGCCTGCAAATTACTTTTTATTGATGAATTTTTTTCTTGACGACACAGAAACCAGGCAAAGTATACTTCTAAGTAAAAGTAAAGTGTTTATGATCTTAGCGGAATGGGTTGCTTGAAATGATGGCATTCTAGGCTCTCAATAGCTGAGTCCAGTATCAATTACAGCTCTTTCAGTTTATGTGGACCTGTGTTTGCCATCTGTTTCAACAATTAGACTTGGAATCATTGCCCTGTCCCCCTGTGTGATGGCTGGAGCAACCACCTTTCTGCACACATATATGATGGATGGATTATTGGGTCTTTAGGTTGTGTATTTATACACTGTGGTAGACCAATTAAGACAATTGGGGCAGTATATGAACAAGAAGGGAATTTCAAAAAGCTACATTGAAAATGTTATACTTGAAATTGGACTTAAAAATTGCAAGTAGCTTTTAAATATTTCATTACTCTCACTCACACAGCTGCTTTATGCATATTTCTCGAATGAACATTTTAAATTGACGTTTTGAGGAGACCATATGGTCTATCCCTCCGATTTAATTTAATTTGTTTCTTCAGTCTGACGGTATTTCCTTTCCAAGGCTAATGAATGTTTTTGCAATGTGAATTTCACACTTGGGAATACTTCGTGATCGATTTGTGTAAAATGCGGCACAACGAAAATGTTATAGTCCTTGTCATACTTACGTGGAATCTCAAGTTTTTTTTCTATGCTGTTGAACTGTGATGTCAGAGATGACTCTATTCTAGCATTGCAATATATGTAAATTAACTACAAGCTGTGATGTCATTTCAAACTGGGTCAGATTCCCCAGCTTCTAACCAATGCGAATCCACCAAACTGAGCATCACAGTTTCAACTCAGTGTCAGAGTTAAAATTGGGTCTGGGAAAAACCCATGCAAGTTTGACATCACAGCCTCTCAGCCAATGGGCTGCCAGAACAGATATACATAACATAAGCCATGTGTTTACGAACAAATTGTCAAAGCCTTCTGTTTACACCAACTTCCATCAAAGTTTAAAGTTGTAAGTTAGCAAGTTTGTAGATTTATCAAACAACTCTGGGAGGATTATAACAGTTGTTTACTGTGAATGCTCACAAAGCTGCCATTTGGTAGGATTAGACTGGTGATTGCTGTGATAAATCATTGGGATCAAAAATGTAATGCTTCCTTCAATATATCAATGTTTGAACTGTGATGATGTAGTTTACGGTCAGCCCATTGGCTATCAAGCTGTGATGACGTAGTTGTAGGGGCTATCCCTGATAAAACTCTTACTCTGACACTGTGTTGAAACTGTGACGCTCAGTTCAGGAGGATCAACATTGGCTAGAAGCTGGGGAATCTGACCCAGTCTGAAATGACATCACAGCTTGTAGTTAATTTACATATATTGCAATGCTAGAATAGAGTCATCTCTGACATCACAGTTCAACAGCATAGAAAAAAAACTTGAGACTCCACGTAAATATGACAAGGACTGTAACACGATGGATTAAATGTGTAATTTGCACAAAGATGTGAAATTGTGAATTGGAGGATGTGAAGGCATGTTTTCTTTTTTTTTCCTGTCACACGTCGAGGTAATCCCTTCAAAGAGGTAGGAAATGAACTAAAATTGCTGCTTCCTTGGATGTTTTGCTTGTATTTTTAATGGATATTTGTTTCTGATTTTGAGTATTTATCAAAAGCCAAATGTTGAAAACGTGAAATATTTCTGAACCTTACTTTGTCCTAATGGTAGACATCCACAAAGGCAAGGACATGACAAAGAACGACTTTCGAAAGACTAGAACAGGTTGCTAGTTTTACTTTCCATGTGCTGTTAGGTCTTGTTCTGGGCCAAGTTCATGACCAATCTTCTTCCTTTTTCTTGTTCATGATATGTATATTCCTCCTCTCTGGCAGGAGAATCCTCTCCAGGACTGGCAGGAGGTCTACTATTCTGATACTTCCGTGCAGTTTTTGTATAATTTCTTTGCCTCATTCCTAGCCTCCTTGCCCATGCCGCCGCTGATTCAGCTCCCAACTGTCTGCAGTGACGGTTATGACGCAGCTAGGCTAAGGATAAACAACAGAAGTCATCCCAATTCCATTTGACATTATGGATTTGGTACAACAATTTATCAGATAAAGATAATTTTTTACGACCATTTTTTTTGTAAGGTCTGATAATTAAACATTTGTGATGCATTCTTTAACAATTAATGTCTCACTCCCAATGAAGGCATGATAATTTTGCCTCCTAAGTCTGTACTTCTGAATCCACTGCCTTGATCGTGCAATCACAAGTCCAGAATCTAAGATGAATTTTCTTCTTACCTTCAGATTGAATTTATTTTAATAAGAGTGTGTTAGACTGTGTTCAATCAGATATATTTTATTTGAACAATGCATTTAGCCAAGTTAGACTAGTTACTCTGTTTCGTCAAAATGTATTTTCTTTGACATGCATACATGTGGTAAAGAAAATTTCGTGCCCAACACGATAATGAACACTACCATTTTCAGTACAAATCCATGGTACACATTAGTGTACAGCAAAAAATATGAGGAACTTCTTTTCAGAGTCATCTGTTCTTGCTTTTTTGTACCTTTCAAGAAGATTATCAATTTGTGGTTTTAAGATGGATTTATGTGTCTTTGGGGTCCTGTGATCGGTCAAGAGTCATTTAATATTTAGATACATCGTAGGCTTTGCTTAGATGAATGTATTGCACACATGAGAAATTCCTAGAAGTAGGCAAAATACCATACAATGCACACTAGACTTTCCTGGACAAAAATTCCTTGCATATGTGGTCATTTGCTTCAGCTTTTGTATTTCAAAGTGTGCGGCTGTGCATTTTATATTTTGTTTTCGGTTTCAGGTTTGCGTTGATACATATATGTTGTCAATAGGCATTTCACATATTGGCCTATCGTCCCCATGGGGGTTCAAGTATCAGCATGACCAGCTGGAGGCTGGATATGTGATCCCATGAACAGATTGGAATTCATGCAGACAAACTACAATGTATCTGAACAAGATCTCATCTGCAAAATTTGTTTCTCAATCAAACTACATCATGTTAAGAAATATCTCAACCTGAAAGAATTAAGTTAATTGAAACTGGGCAAGAAATATATACATGTATTTTCTAAACTCCATCCAAGACTTCCAATGGTTGCCCTAGCCGGTAGATGTTCTGAAAATTATCCACGCAGGATGCGGGATAAGTTTTTACTCAAGACTTTTTGTGCTTTCTACAGGAAATCTTGGGTTGTGATTACATCACTTGGAAACTTTGCTCCTGGTATATATTATCACCAGTTGGAAAACTTCCTGCACTGTTAAGGTGTCTTGTGCCAGTATTAGCTCTGAAAGCAAAAAAAAAAAAACAGCACGCTGCTACAAAAAGTCCAAATGGGTCTTAGTGCAACCGAGTTACCAGCTAAATTATAAATTGATGTGGCTTTTTTCTTCATTACATTTTATAAACTCATTATAATAGTTAATTGTAGCATGTATACAGCGGGACATTGCAAAAACCAGCTTGAATGGCCAGAAGATTTGGTTTTAATGCACATTATTTCCTGATTTCACGTGAAGACAATTTTTTTTCTTAAATCTGATGTTGAGCTGATCAAAATTTGAGGACGATCACAATCTCTCTTGTTTATCTTTCAAGGCTTTCCTCATGGCATGCAGATGTTTTTTTTTTTCGGAATGAAATTACCTTCTGCCCTGAAATCTTTTTGTAGACCTTCTAGATGCCAAATTTACCAGTCAGAAAATACAACTGTTTTCGTATCTATACGAGCGATTAAGTTTTACGGAATAAAGAATCACTGAAAAATACTGTGAAATATCTATTTCAAATTCCAGGAATGTAACAGGAGCCTTTATAAAAGTTGTGCGCATATAAGCCAGTTTCAGATTCAACAACATCATTCTTATTATTTGAATAAAGAGAAATCTTGGCAGTAAATTGACTTCGCTATGTTTTGAATAACATGCATTCGAAGTTTGATGTTTTGTTCAGTTCTTTGAAAATCCATTTGGAGATACATTTGGTTTGCTTCATTCCTCTGATTATTCGAAAGTTATTTTACAAATAAAATTCTATGGCATTATATTTGAGTCTATTAGCCTGTTTCATGTGACTTCAAGGAAAGTTCTTTAATACGAAAATATTCATTTTTGCTGTTCGCAAGCCAAATAATTAAAAACTTATATGTCATAAATAGAAACAGCTAGGCTACTAGTTGAAACTTCTTCCTGACTTTGATATAAAAGCATGATACCTTGTGTGATTAAAAACAGCAATATCCCTCCTCTTCATTTGAATCTACGCAGATCTAAATTTGATAAAGCAATAATTTTATCAAACACCTGTAGTACTATATAGTGCATGTATTTACATCACATAAGATCCAAATATACATCAGGGAAAGCTCGATGCATCTCTTATATGTAATGTATTTAACATTGTTAATGTACTATAATTAAGTATGGATAGTGCATCCCTCTAAGCCAAATTCTTGCCTATCACTAGCATGATAAATTATACCTGACAGGTATCCGCAACATGTATGCAATCAATTTTTCTTGCCCAGCATATGCATTGCTGACACTGGTACAATGAGCCGCCAATTTAGTAAACCAAACGACATACCCCATGAAACCCCTTTTGAAGGTCTACTAATAGAGCAGTATAATAGACTCAATATATGCATTGATGTGTATTTTGCATACTTGGACAATCTTAATTTGCGATAAAAAACGAGAATGCTTTGAAATTGAGGAATGTAGAAGGTGTGATGAAATAAACACAGAATTTTCACATCTCCTGCGCTGCTGAACCATGAGATGAGAGTGTGAATAGCATCTGCTTATAGTTGCTGTAATGCAGAGACCAGCTGCGAAAACAGCCTTCAACATCTAAGTAAATCTTGGGAACTCTCGCCGATTAACATGGATCACGAGATCATCTTGAACTTGGTGAAAAATCATTTCTGACCAGCAGCATCAAGAGATGTTGTTTCCTTATTTGGCATTCGTAACAGTGAAAATTGTTAAAATCTGAAGGAAAAGTGAATCTACGTTTCATGCCGCCATTGGATTTTGATGCTCTTTAATGCTCCACATGTCATGTGAAAACTAAAAGTTATTTGCAGTAATCAGGTAATTGCAGGACATTGGGCATATGGGTAGAACCCCTTGTCTTCTAGTACCTTCCATGTCGTTCACAATTACACGTTGACCATATAAAGGTGAATCATGGCTGAGATTTACTTGAACACAGACATAGAAAAAAGGACAGTTAAGGTCTCATCAAAATGCAACAGGGTGGAGCGTCATTGTCCAATATGATTTATTTTGCAGACCAGGAATCATTCTTGGGAAAAGAGTAACCCAGCTCTAACAACAAGAGCACCTTCTATTCCATTGTAAGTTTTTAAATGATACTAGGGACAGTTTGGCCACATAGTCAATAAGCCACTTGTTATGATGTTTTTGTAATTCCCTCACTTGAGAAAAGGGCATATTATTAAAAGGTTTCACCAGTTTTAAAAAAAAGTGTTAACTTTCTGTCATCCAAGGAACACATTGATAATATGTAAAATCCTGGGTTGTTATTGAAATCTTCATCTAAAGTGGATAATATAATCACAAGGTAACTTGACTCCTTGCATTAGCACCAGTTAGAAAGCTTCCTGCACTTTTATGGTGTCAAGTGCTGTACATCTTGTCCAAAAACTAAGATTACAAAAACAAGTTGCTGTTATAAAAAGTCTAAATGGGGTTTTTCATGCAGCAAAGTAATGCCACAATTAGTATACATTGTCTCCAAACTTCATGGCATTAAGAACCATTTTGTCATCGTTTTAGAGAAATATGTTAAAAAGGTGTTAAGCATACAACAAAGGAAGAATTCTACACAAGGCCTGTTGATCTTAATTTGCAGGCGGCTCTCAATTTAGGCTAAAATCTCTACATATAGGTATATACAGCTTTGAGATGCCTAATTTTATGGTCATAAAACGGAATTGTTTTTCTGGGTAGAAACTATTTTTGAAGGCAAAATAACCTCCAATTATAATACATGCAGTTCAAATATTTTGAATATGACTAAAGCCCACGTGTCCTCAAGGCTAAGATTGCGATTTGAGGAATTATTTGGTTTCCTTACCCGGTGAGTCACTAAACTCTGTTCAGCTTACTGGCTGAGACCTTTCAAATTGTTACCTTTTTAAATGTTTTTTCCTTTTTTGGCAATATCTTTAAACAATTTTTATTAGCTGTCCTTTTTTCGAAGTGTCTGATTAATTCCTTCCAAATTGCCCTGTTTTCTTCGACACAATTGTGTTACCACAGTATGCCAAATATTGATGTAAGCACTAAAAGAGAAAAAAAGATGATTTGATTTAGTAGCTCACGATCACCACAATTCAAATGGCAATCTAACATGCAACTCGGTCACCTATTATAGGCTATTCCACCTGCTTAATGTTTTTTTCCTCCAAGTAATACTTGGAGCAAATTGTATTTTAGAAATGACCTTGTGTTCTTGAAGATTATGAAGCTTGGGTCTGTGTTTGTTCAGCATATATTGACATCATCTAGCTTTCTAATTTGAGTCCGAATTTTCACATTTTATATTAATCTCCAATTACATATAAAATATATATTTATCCCCCACTTGCAGACATCCATGGATGGGAATATTAAAAAATTGACAGTTCTTTATACTATGTGTTTATGCAGAGGCTAGTTAAATGTATCCCAATCAATTTTATCAAGAAACCATGGATACCTAGGTTTTCACTCATGATATACAACTTTGGTAGCTGGTCCTGTTTTATGCTTACTTGCTTCATCAGCAGTACTTTGACAATGTTGCATGTAATCGAAATGCTGATCTATCAACACTGTGGATTAAAATTTTATGGCATTTTTATGACCCAAACCTTATTTTTTGTATGATCTTTTAAAAATGTACTAATTGAGGTTATGTAAATAAGGGACCAAATCTAGAAATAAAATGTAACTCATTTTTAATATAAATAATGCAGAGCAAACTGTTTCTTAAAAAAGTAATGATAATTTGAATATCCTACTTTCCTGTAATTAAAGCCTCTGAAATGAACAAGCTCAGTCATATATCATAATCAGTGTTGAGGCACTAAGGCAGGCTCAGAACACTGAGGCATGCTCAGAACAAGCTTAGATTTATGGTTCAATTTTGCTTAATTGAAAGGCCAATTAAAGAAGAAAGATTGGCCGTTTAGGAAAGCATTTATTTGATTAAGGTTTGATGGCCTGATAACTGACATTGTTGAGAGGACAGACTCTAACAAAGAAATATCAGTCCAGATCATAACGTCAACAAAAAAGTATCTATATACACTGTATAAGAGATTTAAATGGTAATGACCAGAATAAATTGTTTGAATGTTGATCAATTATCTCACAATATTTCTTAGCTCCTTGAGGTTAATGAAGATGAAATTTTGGCATGGGGAAAGTTTACATCGAAATTGTTTTTTTGAAATATCTGAAAATTGCATTCTTTAATTTTAAAATCAGTTCTGAAGTATGAATAGTGATAGAAAGAAATCCATTCACTCAAATGTTAAATCACATTTCGTAAAGACTGAGATGGTCCAGACAACATGAACTTCAGCAAGAAGTTTCTCGATCATTAGTCCATGAACTTGATTTTCAAAGTTCAACAATTTTCAAAGAGGAACTATATGATTTCCTACAAAGCGAAGCAGGGAGTATCTAAAATCAACCATGCAACAGTTCTATATGGATAACTTTCACATGCACGGCCTCTGTTATTTTCAAACAAACTTCCATGTCAAGTCAGGTCAAAGTCAAAATACTTTTATTTCAGCAGATTAACACAATCAGAAATATTACATCTGTTTTTCATTGTGGTCCTGACGTATAACTATTGTATATATAAAACAAATACAATGTAAAGGTGAAAGATAAAAATGATAAAAGGTAAAACATCAACCATGACCATGCATGAGATGAGAGGTGAATAGCATCTGCCTATGGTTGCTGTAAGGTGTAGTCCAGTCCAGCTTGCAAAACAGCCTTCAATATCTACGTAAATCTTGCCAACTCACGCCAATTAAAGAGGATCACGAGATATCAAGATCTGAGTTTGGTGAAAAAAGAATTACTTGAAAGCAGTGCTGAAAGATTTATTTTTTCTTATTCTAAATGCAACCTGTGGAATTCTGAATATCTGAAAGTAGAGCATTATTTCCACCATTCGTGTTGTCATTGAAATTGGATCTCTTTGAAATGCTCCACATATCAAGTGTTCAAAATTTGAAACATGATGGTTGGGATATAAGGTTAAATGTTGATTGGTAAGTTGACGACATTGTATTATTTTCTTCATAAACAAAGAAAAACTTCTTGAAAGCAAGACATAGATATATGACAACAGCTTCTTTGCAACACACCTGAATAAGTCTTTGTTCTAAGTGATATAATACACATGGTATGCCAAGGTCCGAAAGATTATTTTGATATAAGAAGAGAAAGGATAATTTATTTAGACATGTCTTTCATGATTGTCGCACTTTGAATGGTTATCTGACATGCAACCTGATCACCTGTTATTGGCTATTCCACCTTCCTAATGGCTTTCTGCTCTACGAAATTGTCTTGTTAGTGATTATAAGGAAGGAATGACATTAAATATATATTTTTTTTAAATGTGACTGCCAAAGCGCTAAACTTCCAGTCTTTTTTCTTTCTTCTAAAAACCTGCCAACTTTTCAAAAGTGAAGGCGGTAAAGCTCCAATCATTCCAAGGTCAATTACCTGATAAGCCTGGTCGACAGTGGTCATATATATGGAAGGCAATGCAATGTTTTTGATTCACGCTTTACAAAAATGGGTGAAATCCCTTAAATATTAACTGTTGTCGAGTTTTGAATATAGGGGCATAGATTTTTCATTTTGGTAGGGGGGGATGATTTCGGCGAATGCAAACTTTGTGCGAGGCTCAACGGGCCAAAAGCCGCACGGCGACGGATTTCGCGGGCCACTGTAGTGCCCAGCAACCAATATGTGTTACATTATCTAAGATAAGTTCTGAGACACAGGTCTTTAGCTTGTTTTTTCCATATAACATCCAACTGGTATCACTGAAAAACAACTAAATAATTAATAATTAACATAACTAAGTAGCTATATTTGAAATTCTAGGGGGGCATAGTCATATGATCATCCCCCCCAGGCTCATCCTAGGGGAAGGATGCATCACCCCATCCCCATCCCCCTGATCTACACCCCTGTTTGAATATTTATCCTAAGCATTACTTTGTTTTTGCTATATTTTCTCAGGAAGTCTTGTGCTTTTGCCATCTTGATGTCTCGTCAGAATCTCTTTCAGTTTCAAGACATGGATAGGGTCTTTTTACTACAATGGTTCCTGTTATCTATTCAAAGCTCAGCCTAACTTCATAAATTTGTCAAACAAAATGACCAAATTAAGTAGATTTGAATGATTAATTGATTATTAACAAAAGCAAAAAATAGGTCTTCCAAAAAACTATCCAACTTCAAAGGGACTTTAGTTATGGTTTTATGTTTGATGAAATAACTCAAATGATTACATCCATCCAATTAATATATTTCGCATCTTATATGATAATACGAAAATTGGGGCTCTAATGTCCCAAAAGTGCTATAGTATACACCAGACTGACAGATGCATTCCAACTGATTGATACAAAATATGTCATCTTTGCTCCATTCCCATGCCAACATCATATCAGAACCTGAATAGCTAGATGTTGTGGCTAACAGGCATCCAGAGTGACAGTGCCAGACACAGAAGTTCAGCATTTTCTATGCTGCTGGACCATGAGATGAGAGGTGAATAGCATCTGCTTACGGTGGCTGTATAGCCGAGACCAGCTGGAAAAACAGCCTTCGAGATCGAAGTAAATCTTGGGATCTCTCTACGATTAACATGGATCACGAGGTAACTATACTACCTGTGCTCAGGGCTGTTAACAAGTACTTGAGTACTTAAGTACTCCTGTACTTAAGTGCACTTTCTTGAGTACTTGGAATGTACTGGGTACTGGAAGTACTGAACCCAGAAGTACTGTACTGGTACCCAGTACTTTGCAAAAAGTACTTGAAATTTTAAGTACTTTTTAAGTACATTTAAGTACTTTCAGTAGAAAAAAAAGCCAACATGACAGCCTACAAACCATGTTGAGTGAAGTGCCAATAGTTTCAAAGACAATTTGTGAATAAATGACACTTCATAACATCATAAATTTCATGTAGTCTGTAATATCTGTTACTTTATAAAAAGAACAATTTTAAGTAATGCAATTTATATAATAAATATAATAAATAATTTATTTTGCCTCTTAGAAGAGATACATATTGAATAATACAGTTCAATTGGATAGTGCAGAAATATAGCACCTAGTCAATTTCAATTTATGCTACAGAAGAACTCACTGAAACTTGTCAAAGCAAATTAGAAATGTGATTGCAATTAGACAAGACATTACAGAGTCACTATCTGAGTCCAACTATTTTGCTAAACTAGCATCTCAGTTCTGCAGAAAATATATGGTCAACATTTATATAATTTTCATTTTGATAGAAGGTAATCTAAATTTGAATATAAAAAAATACTCTATCCAAAATGTATTTATTCCGTTCCCCCCACTGAACCTTTCAAGAATAAATATGGGTATGATAATTTTTTGAGAAATAACTCTTTTTTTCATGCTGCATCATTTTGCTGTATAGATGCATAAATTCAGTAATTATTCAATCAATTTAAATGCCATCTTTTGGGAGGGGTTTTCCTTGTTCATTGAGCCATGGAGGTGTGAATGCATTGGCCTACTGTCTTTAGCAAAGAAATTGGGTCACTGCATGTACCTGACCTTGTACAGTGTACACAGGTGTGAGAATTACTCTCTTTACAATTTTCATACATTGCTTGCTTAAGCATAATCTGTGTCAATTAAATGTCAATTTTTCTAAACTAATTAGATCAATGTTAATAAATATTTTACTCATTAAAACAAGACAATTGCAGTCAAATAAATCAATAGTTACAAGTAAATAAAAACAATGTTTAAAAACAACTATTTGGTTCAAAGATACCCAATAACCTCATTAATTTCCTGGGTGCCTAACAAAAATCAGCGATTAAAATCCGAATCTCTTATTCCGACTAGTTCTTTAATTTGACAAGCATTCACAATATCACAGTCTGGGGCAGATCCAATTCGCCCATTTTTTTACAATATTATTTGTGAAGTTCCTACTTCCTATCTATCTATGTATCTATCTATGTATCTATCTATGTATCTATCTATGTATCTATGTACAGTACAACCCAAAAAATTTTCCTAAATCCCATGCCCTCAGGAAGATGCCCTCACTCCCAACCACTCACTTCTCTGCTGAAGCCCTCACTTGCTATCACTTCCATGCCCTTCTGGGGAAACCCCCTACACTCCTGTCCTCTGGTGCTAATTAAACACAACAACAGTGGGAACTATTGATTGTAATATTTAATGTCTTGCAATTATGTTGGTACATTAATTCCTGCATTAAAGCAAATTAAAAGTTAATTATGTCATAATAATTAAACAAATGAACCTAATTATCAATGGCAGTTTCAGATTTTTTTCATTTACGATTAATTTAACCAATTCTAGTGAAATTTTTGTCCCAGTGAAATTTTAAGTTATATATACGACATTAATGAAGTATACATGTATTTAAATTAAGATATGTTTTTAATTTCTTTGGGTTTACTGCAAATTGTTTCAATTTGGATAATCTATATAGCATCTTTTTAAATTCAGTGTAATTCAGGTAAAATAACCCAGTTTTATTGTTGTAAGACAATGAATGCATTCACGCTTTCAAGGTCCAGTGCTCACCAAAATTACCTTCTGAGTTTTACCTGTATATATTTTAACACAGGATTTCTTGATTTATCATGAATTGATTTCATGCAGATCTGGTTGTTTCAAGAATAAATATCTTCAGTATTTGCCACAATTTTTCAAATATCCAAGAATATATACATTGGTTATAGCCAAAAATAAATAAATGAAGTTACTATTGGATCCTTGATGCGAAATAACCCCTCAACCAATATATGTACAATAAACTTGAATAACTAAGTCTTTTTTTATTATTATATAATTTAGATTAGCAGTGCTCAGTAAATTCTTTCCTTTCTTTAGGAATTATTTCATCTATAAAACAGCCTTGGATAACAGCACATTATAACGCCGTAATTGCCGTGTAGCGTATTGTAATGGACACCATTGTTTCGGAAATTTAATTTCCTTCAATTTGATGTAAGTCTTGGCTCTCTAGGATAATTATTTCAATGTGAAAAATGCGTTTTACACTCTTGAATTGGATGGCCAATTTTTTTCCATACATGGGACGTTTCTTTTAATTCTCCATAAATCAGCTTGCAAAAACATTTCAAGTATTCAATTTCGTTTTGCTGTTCCTTTGGCTAGATGTATGCTGAATTGCTAAAACTTCTTTATTATGCTGTGCTAAATATATATTTTTAAAGTATATACATAT
Organism: Platynereis dumerilii; assembly: GCA_026936325.1. Taxonomy (NCBI): domain Eukaryota; kingdom Metazoa; phylum Annelida; class Polychaeta; order Phyllodocida; family Nereididae; genus Platynereis; species Platynereis dumerilii. The sequence continues at coordinate 12,818,284 of JAPTHN010000016.1, read as the reverse complement.
ATTATGTTGACCAATAAATTCAACAAATACACATTTATACGAATGGAAATCTTTTGGGAAAATTAATAAAAATATGTGATACGTTTTCACTAAATCCAATAGTATTTCTAAAAAGAAAAGATAGTTAGGTTTTAATTAATTCAGTGACATGAAATTATGTGAATTGCAATTAAACAAATTGCTATTAAAGTATCACCAGCATATGTTAAATCAGGTAGTTGAAGCATATTGCAATAGATGGGGACACCAGGCAGGGGTAGATTGGTTTGTTTGCTCAAGAGGGCAAGGGCAAGTAAGTGAGGGAAAAGTAGTGGATGTGCCAGGGTGTATAAGTGAGCGCAAGTGTGAGCATCAGCTTGGAAAATTTTTTGGGTTGTACTGTGTATGTATGTATGTATGTATGTATCTATCTATTTATCTATCTGTCCAATCTACCAATCTATCAATCTATCAATCTATCAATCTATCAATCTATCAATCTATCTATCTATCTATCTATCTATCTATCTATCCAACAAAACTGTATTCATGAATATCCCAATTTGAAAGAAACACAATTTATTCAATTTATTCAATCTATAATATATCTTGCAAGATTTTTTATACAAAATGAATATAATTGCTGATACACAGTATTGATAAAAGTGAAAAATTGTATGAACAAATGATAGTACTATTTTTCTATATATTTTAAAAAAGATTGCGATTTTGTTTTCAACAATTGTGATTCAGTGTGTGAGACATCAAAAAGTACTGGGTACTGGACTTAAGTACTTTCAAAAGTACTGGGTACTGGAATTAAGTACAGTGATTAAAAATGTATTGGGTACTGTACTGGGTACTGTACTGGGTACTGGAAACATTTGAAAAGTACTGTACTGGACTTAAGTACTTCGAAAAGTACTGATTAACAGCCCTGCCTGTGCTTGGCAAAAAATTATTTTCTAACAAGCAGCATCAAGAGATATTGTTTCCTTATCCAGCATTCATATCTGTGGACATCAGTCCAGACCAATTAGATAATTCGAAAGGCTCACAATTCCAAAATTATTAATATGGTATTCTGTTGATGTTGCTATGACATTGTGCAGAGACGTGTGATGTTGTATGGTTAAAATATCATGATATCTTCCCTAATTATTAGCTAATCATGTTCAACAAAATGTTGACCATAGAGGAATTGATAAAATAAGTATATTACTCCTGCTGCACACTCAATTGTTTTACCCTTATTTTGGTATCCCTCCCCCCTTTCCTTATCTCTCTAACCTCCAAAGTATGAATTATGCATTTCAAATCAATCACATTCACGCAGTCTGTACCAAATGCATTTCTATCTCCAAAATAATCAATTTTCTTACAATACATGTATGCCAAATATTGATTTTGGCACCAAAACAAAAAGAAAGAAATGATTTAATTTAGTTGCTTCGGTTCATCACACTTCAAATGGCAATCTAACATGATACCTGATCACCTGTTATGGGCTATTCCACCTTCCTAATGGTTTTCTCCTTCTTTGAGCAAAATGTGTTTTAAAAATGACCTTGTAATTCTTGGAGATAAAGAGCAATGTGTGTCTGTAATCCTATAATGGACCTTTCCCTGTCATAATCTGACTTTAACAAATGTTTATAAATCTCTTTATCGCAGACGGCAAACTCTTTACAGCTGGGGGCAAAATGAGTGATAATGAGATGAGATGAGAATTGTCATACGCCATAAACATGTCACATTGCTGCCTTAAAGTAGGTGAAAAATCTGATGTAGCAATATCATAATATATAATAAAGGAAGACATACCAGGCATGTTGGGTACAAATAGTTGCCAATTTTATTGATCTATAAATAGTTATGAAGTTCAAAATCCATATAAATAAATGAACACCAGCTCCAAACTGAAATTATATTGGCTTCATTGGAAATAATTATTTCCAAAACCCCTGATTTTAGGAACTGACTGAAAATTAAAAGTCGATTCAAAGGTTAATGACTTAAATGGCTTACCAAGTAAGAAATCATAACAACACTACATAATATTCTTTAACGATCAACAGATTATGTAATGTTCAGTCTAGTAGTAAACAGTCACCTCTGAATAGCTATGATTTTATTGATCTCAGTTATGTAACATCAAAATTTTTTGATAGATCCCATTTTAACATAGATTTGAATTACACAGCTGTCAGTGCAATCTGTCTATTTATCTATCTATATATCTTTCTAATCTTATCTATAGATCTGATCTTATCTATCTAATCTTATCTATCTGCCCAGTGCCCATTTGCCCAGTCCATTAAAAAGATAAATTGGCCTTCTACATGGAAACTTGAAGATGATGCAGTCATTCTATGACAATGCTGTGCGAATTTCATGGCAGTGCCATTTACATATTATATTATCATCTCTTCAGTTAAGAATCCATGTTTCCATTAACAGTTTGGTTTGTGAAATATTGCCAATTCCAGTTAACAGCCATTGTATCCAAATAGACTGATTTATGGTTAAGCAGGCAGCCATCTGAGCCAAATTCTTGGTGCACACAGCTTTGCCAAGAGGCTGAGAACCAATTTTTTACAGAACAAAAACATGATGCAGTGACCTACTTTCATGCACAATGACCCAAGCTCTATAAAGACAACTTATATCATAATCAGAGTGGAAGCGTGAGAGTTGTTAGCTTGAATTTATTGCTCAATATAGCTCAATTGAAGGCTCAATTAAAGAAGAAAGAGCTGATGTTTTAGGAAAGCACTTATTCTGATTAAGATTTGAAGACCTCATAACTTACAATATAGAGGAAACAAGGTTTTAAGAAAGAAAAATTGGCTTATATCATCAAGGAGATAGGCAAAGGTGTTATCTGTAAATGTATATATTTATTTCATCCATATCTAAAAGTCATTTATATAAACGCCTTTCTAAACTATAGTCACATGACTGCAAGATGAGGACAATATAACAAAGTTACTTTTGGACTGTTGTTCCAATAATACCCACATAATATTACCAGGAATCAAATATGGAATCTTTTATATTTATATTTTACACTCAAATGTGCAACTTCACATTCTCAAACAGCTTCTTTTAACCAACTTTATATTTCAAAATCTGATGTAGCAATGTAAGAGACAAATTGACATCACGAACCTTCTGCAAAAGACATTCACAATTCTGTCTTATCATTTCTCTTTTTGTTTTTCTCACATTTTTCAAAGAGGAGCAACGTGAATTCCCATATAATAAGGTACTTCGGAAAATTTTTGGACCATTATTCTTTTATAGGGACACTTTGAATGCCAGTTTTCCTGGTGTGAATTTGCATAACCTGTCCTTCTGAATAGCTTCTGTTTTTTAAATTTTCTTCATGTTTCATTAGTATTGCGGGCTTCTTGATCTCATTTGTAGGATTGTTTTGATAAGTTGATGTTCCTCTAAATTCTGCCAAATTACTAAGGATACTACTTTGACTCTATTAAAATGCACATAGTAGACACACAGAATAATTTGGGTATGGAGTCAGGGCAATTGCAGATAAGATGTTTGACTTATACGCTGATGGTCGCCGGTTCAAACCCCTGTCACTGCATGGCTGTGGAAAGGAATAAGTATTCTTCCATATGGCTAAGCTGCAACCATACATTGACAAACCATAAATGACAGGATGCTGGTTCATGTATTTGGTGCATTTGATATTGAATATTCATATGAAATACAGACAACACTAATATTATAGAAAATCTGAATAGATGTTGTGGGTATTAAGCCATTCCTTTGCATCTTAAGCCACTTGATAGATTGGAAATAATCATTGACACATATGACATTACACAAGGCTTGCATCAAAGGAGTTAATATTTCACAGAGTTCACAAGAATTTTAGATTATGAACTATTTGTCAGTTCTCCTGTTATACAATATATTGTTGATTAAAGAGTGTTATTTGAGCCATTTGTTTTAACCCTTGTAGTGTTTGATTTGTGGTAATCAGATACAGTCTCTCTTCAGCTCTTATTTCAGTCAGTCAGGAAAAGGTTTTATACTATGTTTTCATTGTGAGGTTCTTGAAAATTAAAATATTTCCTGATCAAATTTCCCACCATGCTTTCTACTTTAGAAATGTAATCATGCATTTCACTATAAGTAAGCCATATGCAAAACTTGACATGTTATAGCTGTGGAAAAACAAGTACAATAAGTGATATCATATTATAATCGTGGAGTATGATCAAACATCACTATAGTATGTACCTCGAGATCCTTTACTTACTTCCCTGTTTTCCTATCTTTGTATTGTATTTTACTGTGTACCACTACCTTCTCTTGAAAGTCTGAAGGCAACAAACATCCCAGATAACAAACACACCAGGATACAAGGTATGTGCGAAATTGCACAATATCACAGTACTGTCAGTAGGCCCATCTACAATGTATATATAGAGAGAATTTTGTTATCGATCTTGTAGAAGTGGAAAGGGTGAATCTTTTAGTAATACGTCTTTCATACCAGCATAATAGGGTGATGAATCGATGAGTACTTCATACAGTCAAGTGCATCTGCCCATCAGGTGCTTCTATACATAAGTAGCAGTGGCGGAGATCACTCAAGTTGTGTTCCAAGAGGGAAGCAGTGAAGTTATTCAAGTTTATTTTTTTGCGGGACTTGCTTCTTTTATTTTTAAAGAAGACTTTGAATAATGAATATGCAAAGGTACATTTCTACTGTCGTAATTGAGGCTTGAAATTTAGATTATGGCCTTTACTTTAATATGAATATATGTGAAACACTCTGAAAATTCAAATCCATGATCTAGAATTCGAATGAAATTGTTCATTCAATTTTAAATAGTGGTTTATCAACAAATTTTTTTTTTCATTTTCACCTAGTCCCAGAAATCAAACTTTAAAATTCTCCGATTGAAAGATATCGGATAGACCTCTCTCGCATCTCACCAATCAACCCTTGTGAATGCCCAGAACTGGGCTTCGAGTAAGATAGCTGCATTTGCCATATATATCTATTTTTAGATCTACCTAATAATCCATCTACATAGAATGTACATGAAGTTAACCAGAGATTAATCCTTTACCAAATCAGTTTCTCCCCCCTTGCCCATCTGGTAATTTCCCTTTAATGATGCAAATTTTCCGCCTTTGCCCAGCCAAGTAGCTGTGTTTATATTTGGTGCACTCAGATCAAAGAGAACTAGCTACCCCCAAGCTGTGTTGAGGTAAACTAGCTAAAAAGTGCACTCATTCCAAGTATTTTTAGTGGAGCCATCTCAGTATTAGCATGGTTACATAATTATTAGACTTCAGTCTGATCATGTCCTCATAAACTTGGTATTTTCTGCATTTAGTGTTACAATGTATGTCAATGACATTTTTGGTGGCACTACATGAAAATACCGCCAGAAAAATGGATGCACAAGTGCACTTTTCAATGGCCTTTCTGTAATGTGATTTATTTTCCTTTTCAGGTACGTGTTTTGGCGGACTGATATAAAAATAATTATCTCTGAAATAAATTCTCAAAATGATATCGAGGTAGGTCACCTTTTCACCTAAGAAATATTGGATGACATGAGAGTGATTAAAGAAAACAAAGTAACCTTCAATTTTGTTATTCTTGTAGATTTCAAATACCTAGGACCTTTTTGTTCATATTTCACACTGACACATTGGTTGCTATATAGATTATATTAAGGTTTGCTGTTTTTGGGCATATTATCAGGCTATGAAAGGTAGTTAAAGAATTTCAAACTGCACTGAAACAAACGTTAAACATCCTTTCCTATGTGTACACAAATTCTGCCTGATAAGTCCTAACCAACAAGCAAACCTTATGTCAAACTGCTTGGACTTTGCCTTGACCTGAACAAGACCTTAATAGCCACTGTGCTTGAAACTAACATCTGGGTATTAACCTAAACGCCAAGAATCTCACTTAGGAACATGCATAAGAGTGTTGAAGTTTCCAATAGTGCTGCAGAGGGAAGCACCAATGCAGCATTGCAGCTGTCCACCTAAACCCGAATATACACAAAACGCTGCCTACCTGAATGCACTCCCAAAGACCCAGTGGTCATGGAACCACCGGTAGCAAAACTGGATTTTGGGTACGAAAGTGGCCATAGGCCATCAAAGTTAGGTATGTCAATCGACGTTTTTGCTCGAAAATCACTAGCGTCAATGTCAATTCCAGTTCAAAAGTGGTCATTGCTCCCTTATAATTTACTCTGTGGCATAATATGACATACCAAATTGATGCCAAAGAGTACCTCATTCTTGTGATAGTAATACCATGCTTCAATTTGCCTTCTATCAGCTTTTATGATGGCCAAAATAAACCTGAATTTAATTGTCAAAAGTCATTTCTCAGAATGACACTTTTCAAATGTTAATAATGTTTTATAAGATACCATCTGGTGCCATACTTACAAAATATCCCTTCAATTTACAGTCCATATTGTTCTTTTTTCTCATTTTGCATCTTGATGTGCATATTAATTTAAGAATCTGTTTATAAAAATGATTTACAAACAGTTGTCTGAGATCGCAAATTGTTTCGCAAGTAAAATGTGTATCAAGTCAGCAATGATAGTCACTCTTCCTTATGCATTACTATGAAGCTATACAGCAACTAAATGGATATTAATAAATTTCCTAATTTTTCAGCTTTAATTGGTACTCTGATTTGGATATCTAACTTTTCAATTACCCATTTATAACCACAAAATGTTGTGATACCAGCACCATTAATATTACATTGAGAAAATGGGACAATCAATTCTTTCTCATCTTGCAAATCTGGAGATCACTTGACAATCACATATAACTCATTCCTAACCCATCACAATGGATGTGGATGGATATCCCTTGATGTAGGCTTTCATGTGGCACCTAAATGTCCTTATTACTGCAAATGTTAACCCTCAAAAAAAGCTGAATAAATGTTGCTGCCAGTGTCCAAAATCTCGTCGGAAACACAAAATTCTCCAATGAATTTTCAATTCCACCTGTCCTAATCACCATATAACCCATTCCTAACCCATCAAAATGGATGTGGATGGATAGCCCTTGATGTAGGCTTTCATTTGGCACCTTAGTTTCCTTGTTACTGCAAATGTTAACCTTCCAAAAGCTGAGGAAATGTTGCTGTCAGTGTTCAAAATCTCGTCGGAAACACAAAATTCTCCCATGAATTTTCAATTCCACCTGTGCTAATCACCATATAACTCATTCCTAACCCATCAAAATGGATGTGGATGGATAGCCCTTGATGTAGGCTTTAATTTGGCACCTAAGTTTCCTTATTACTGGAACTTTTAACCCTCCAAAAGCTGAAGAAATATTGCTGTCAGTGTTCAAAATCTCGTCGGAAACATAAAATCCTCCCGAGAATTTTCTATTCCACCTGTCCTAATCACCATATAACTCATTCCTAATCCATCAAAATGGATGTGGATGGCTAGCCCGTGATGTAGGCTTTCATTTGGCACCTTAGTTTCCTTGTTACTGCAAATGTTAACCCTTCAAAAGCTGAATAAATGTTGCTGTCAGTGTTCAAAATCTCGTCGGAAACACAAAATTCTCCCATGAATTTTCAATTCCACCTGTCCTAATCACCATATAACTCATTCTTAACCCATCAAAATGGATGTGGACGGATAGCCCTTGATGTAGGCTTTCATTTGGCACCTTAGTTTCCTTGTTACTGCAAAAATTATTCCTCCAAAAGCTGAATAAATGTTGCTGTCAGCGTTCAAAATCTCGTCGGAAACACAAAATTCTCCCATGAATTTTCAATTCCACCTGTCCTAATCACCATATAACTTATTCCTAACCCATCAAAATGGATGTGGATGGATAGCCCTTGATGTAGGCTTTCATTTGGCACCTTAGTTTCCTCGTTACTGTAAATGTCAATACTCCAAAAGCTGAATAAATGTTGCTGTCAGTGTCGAAAATCTCGTTGGAAAAACAAAATTCTCCCATAAGTTTTCTATTCCACCTGTCCTAATCACCATATAACTCATTCTTAACCAACCAAAACAAATGTGGATGGATAGCCCTTGATGTATGCTTTCATTTAGCACCTTAGTTTCCTGGTTACTGCAACTGTCAACCCTCCAAAAGCTGAATAAATGTTGCTGCTAGTGTCTAAAATCTCCTCGGAAACACAAAATTCTCCAACGTTTTTTCAATTCCACTTTTCCTGATCACTGGATAACTCATTCCTACCAAGCTACTATTAGGATACCCAAAACACTTGGTCCAATTAAGTATTCACATGGGCGCCGAGGGACCTTCTGATCTGCCCAACTAAATTTTTGGCCAAATAGTCTGCCTACAAAACAATGGTTATGTAAAATTGTATGTTCACCGGACAATAAAACATGGAACCAACTTAAAATGCTGATGATATTGGCTAGCTGGCTGTATGAAGGATGTAGTTGAAGAATGGTTCATGGTCTATTTCTCGACTAGTGCAAATGTTCCTTTTCCAGTTTTGTTGGGAAGGTTGGTCTAGTGCTAGCATACTGGACTGCCAATCGCTGGGTCCAGGGTTCGAATCCAGCTCATGCCGGGTCACCGGGCCTATGTTGGACGGCTGTTTCAATCATCCTTCACCTCATTGCTGTGTCCTCCTCCTGTCCTAATTAGCCTACCAAGTGCATAAATACAGGATGTAAAGCCCCAATCATCCATCCATCCTCTCCCAGGTTATTGTAATTCATAAAGCAGGTTCTCATCCTTCTCATTCACAAAACACCTTTTAGTGAGTACTTATCAGGTCTACAACTATAAGGTGCCAATAAAACTAATATTGTATGTGCTGCTCATATAGCCCTGTCATGTCTTATGGCTAACTTAAGGTCATTTAAAAAGCTTTTTATTTGTCTTGGTTACTTGAAATTTCATTCCAACTGCACTTTCAGGTAAATGAATTCTGGTGTATTTCAGACTCTGTCTCAATATTGCCTTAGTATTGAAGGGGTAATTGACAAACTAAACATCCAAATCAAATGAAAATAAAAGCTGGTAAATTAAACATTTGCTTACATCCATTTAGTTGCTGTATATTTGATCTTTATTCATTAAGGAAAGTGAAATTTATGGTTTATTTCATGCTGCATTTACTCGCAAGGCAATTTGCGAGCCTGGACAACGATGGGTAAATTATTTTTGTAGGACAGGAATTTGAAATTAACATCCTTATCGAGGTGCGGAATGACTCACAACAGCATGGACTACCAATTTGTGGGACATTTTGTAACTTTGGAACTATATGGTGTGTAATAAAATATTTTTAACATTTAAAAAATGACATTTTGAGAAATTATTTTGGGTAAATGAATATGGGTTCAGGTTGGTCATCAAAAAAATTGGTTAGGAGACAGATAGAAGCATAATCCGACCACCAATAGAAAGAGAAACTCTTTGGCATCAATTTTGGTATGCAACATGATGCTATAGAGTAAAATGTAAGGGAGTATTGAGTGATCAAGAACTGTTTGTAACGTCGACGCCAGTATAAGCGTCACTTTTAAGTTCCTAAACCTTCTCTCATTTGAAGCCAAATAACTCAGTTCGCACCCACATTTGAGTTTTGCTACCGGCAGATTCTTAAACTAGAGAACTTTAGGAACATTTCCATACCCATTATGTTTTGTGTATGTTCGGGTTGCACCTACTCCCAAAATAAAGCCCTTTTGGCCTGTCCTCTGCAGCACTACAAGCAACTTGAGACTGACCCAATTGACCTGATTTACATATTGACTGACCTCTATAACCAGGTCTTGGCAGGTCTCTCTGGTCAGCAACATCTGGCGGCTGGCTCCTGGTTGTATAAACAGCGCTTTACAACAAGAGTTAGTACAAAGGGAAATTGGATTTTCTGTGACTTATACCTGACCACAAACTGTTCAGGTGTTGTATATTTGATGGTGGCATGTACAACCATGACAGAATAACATACATGTAGTATCAGATGAATGTGACTGGCTAAACTGATTTACAAAAAAATTTGTGATGTTTATTTTAGCCAACATAGGCGTATTTCGAGGGGGGTCAGGGGGCTGCAGCCCAACCTGGCATCAGGGGAAATGGCAAATCAAGTCAAATCAGGGAAGATCCACTGTCCTGGTCACATTTTTAACATGTCAAAATTTCAGGGCAAAATAGTAACTGTCCCCCCTGCGAAACGATCATCCCTTACGTCTATATTATCCACAATCACAGTGGACTGGTCAACTTGAAAAATTATAGTGTGCGGGCAAGCAGTTGTTACTAACTTGAGGCTAAGTGAAAAATAAGACAAAGTACATTCAGATAGCTAGCAAAATAACTTGTTCTTGTAATTCAAGTTTCTTGTTGCTTTGTCCTATTATAACTTACCAAGCTGTTAGCTGTAAATATATAAAATTTTGGAATTTACCATCAACATCTTTCACAGATTAAGACCTGTAATCACTTATTAAAAATTGTACATTTCTATGCCCAAGAATGACTCAACAACTCTCAATGGTTTTTCAAGCACTTTTCAGCAATTGAATAGATTTCTTTGGCTCTAAATGGCTTTCTTTCAAGGTGAAGGGCATCTTCTGTCTCTAGTCTTCGGAAAGAGTGAAGGAGCTTCACTTCCTACTGCAGAGATTCTTCACAGACAGTCAGACAGCCTGAGACTTGTTGATTGGATAGACAAGCAGAATTAATCACCCTCTTGGCATCTTTGCCATTTTCTCACTTCTAGCTTTGGCCGCTGACATCTAATGAGAATTCTTTAAGCCCAAAAAAATACCATCCACCTTACTATAAGAGAAGATGGCAAAAGTAGACCCCCCATGAAAGTAATCCTGTGTCGCGGGTACTATTTAGTAAACCATAAATGTTGTGTTGGTTAAGTGTTAAAAGCATGCATATCAAAATTTCTTCTAGATAATCCTAGCCTTAAGTTGAAATAAAGTATATCCCTCTGTGCAAAACTTCATCCTATTATCAAAGAAAGTTGTAATTTTTGTGCAAAATGCAAAACACAGCTGGCTCCAGGATTCCTCAAAAAGGGCAGGAGATGATATTAGAAACCACTAGACCCAAGCACCTTTTCACTGAGCTATCCTTTTGATATCTTTATGAAGTGACTCTACTCTCAACTCTCAAACCTATTCAATGCTAGCCACTACCCACTGGTCATTGAGTAGAGAAGACCTGGTGAGCCAGTGTCATGTTATGGCGAATATATTTCCAAATCAATCATAAATGGTCTTGTAATGAGATAGGAATCTTTCTTTAAAAGTAATTTTCCTTCTTGCCTCAAAGCGTGTGTTGATAATAGCTAACTGAGTCTAAATGGATTATCCAACGAAGTCTCTCTTATGAGGTCTCATGATAATGATATTTGCTTCCCGGAGGCCCTTGGAATTATATCAACACACTGTCCATAAACTAACAAGTATATCTCCCATTCTGCCTCTGGTGATTTGTGTGACACTGAGATTATTTTGCATTTAGGAGGTTTATATATATCAGAGTATATTAATTGGTAATTAGGTAGGAACGTTAATAGTCTTATTTGGATTAAAGAACAAGAGTTCTTGTGATGATGAGCAGCAAATTTTATCGATAGAAGTCATGACAGAGTACGTACCTGCATTATACATCTGAGGTAAAGATCTTCAACCCAACAACATCCTGCAAAAGATCACTTACTGATATAATAAACACGCCGAAAAAGATCGGTGACATGAAGATTGTGGTATGTCATCATTAAATTTTCCTACTTTATGTTGATCATAATCTTGATAATGCTAGATTTTGCTGTTGTGGCTGACATGGGGGTTAGGGGATATTTTCATGAAATATTTAGGCTGCGACATTAAGTCAAGGTTTGTGAGAATACAATTAAGTTTTAAAGTCTCTTTCCGCCAAAGTCAGGTATCCAGATGTTATCCATTTGATGAAAAGTGATTCCTTCTCCAGTTCGAAATATTAACTCTGGCGAGATTCCTTGCTTCATTTGTCAACTTGCAAAGCCCACCAATTGGCAAAATCTGATGGTATACAAGTTCTGAATTATATTGATTAATTTAAACATGATAGCATTTCCTAATTTACTTGCAAGTTAACTGTTAGAGCACATTTTGATATGTCTGCTTATCATAGAATGCTTGCAAAACCTAAATGTGATATTTTACTTACATTCTAACCATTACCTCATGACATATATTGTAGACAGCAACATTACACACATGTTATAAATATAAGAATCTATTAGGAGCCAACGTATCTCATGACGAATAGGTAGATTTGCCTTGTACATGTTTTATGACTATACTAAATAGAGGTTAGGCGTCTATTTGTCAGGTTTATCCCTTGGAGTGCAATTATATGGTGAAAGATGCTGATAGCAAACAGCCATCCATTCATGTGGAGATGTTACAGCCTAAAGGAGCAGCCGGTCTTGGGCGATGCTAGACCAAAGAGTTGGGTGATGCACATGAGATCATTCACCAACTCTTGGAAGTACTTACACTCCTTTTTGCTAATTTAGTATTAACTGTATACTACATCTCCTGAGATTTGGCATACTTTTGATTTTATGCAAAGTATCTTTAGCTGAAAAAAATTAACCCTGAAATCTCATAGGCTTCCATGAATTACAGTATTCTGTCCTCCGTGAATTTGCAAGATGAAGGATATTGTGCATCCAAGCATCCATCCATGCTCTTTATCCTACGTTATTAGTAATATATATTACATGAGGTATATAAAATCTTGAAGGCTGTGTCGAAAGTGTGTCTGCTTCAAAAAGTTTCATTGAGGCACACGGCTCTATATGAATGGAAGGGAAAACTTTGCCTCAATTGACTTTTTACTAAATGAAGAAAGTCAATTATTTTTGTTATGGAATCATTCAGCCAAATGTTCGATCTAAGACAGGGAAGACCCGAGTAACCCAGATCAAAGGAGACGGAACAAGCAGACATGTTTCATGTTAATGGCTTCCCCTTATACCAACCAATTAGTAAATTAACATTTTCCTTCAGGGGCCATTGATGTCCTAGTAAAAGCAAGATCATTATGTCCAACCTCTCATGCTTGTAAAGAACATGGGAGTTATGTAGCAGATTAATAGCAACCACACCTCTTGAACATACTGCAAAATGTCAAAGAGCTCTGATGTTTTAGGAAAATAAGAAATATGTTTGTGGAATCTATCTATAGATGTATGAGGAATAAGAGGTCTAACATTTGCGAACTAACCAAATTTGTAACAGGACCTTATTTATAGAAGCCTTAAAATGGAAGGTGGAGGATGATTCGAGATGATTTACTCAAAAGGACAGCAATAAAAATAAGGAAAGATATCAACCTCTATAATTAATATGAATAATCTTGACCACCAACAGATCCCCTACTTCATCCTCTACTTGATTAGATTTAGTTAGTTCACAGGTTAATGCAATGAAAAATCATCACTCGGCAGATATATACACAGATATACATGGTATGTACATTACGGTACAGTTGCATAAGAAACGCAGTTGAGAAGAATTACCAACTACATTTTATCTTTCTCAACAATTAAAGCGTTGGCAAGGTAAGCATTAGGGGCCAAGCAGATGATACTTGATGATACCTTAAGAGGGGGGGGGGGGTTGGATTTTACCACCAGGACCAACTTTTTTTGTGAGCAAATCAAAGACCAGCAATTTTTGCAGATTCAGGACTGGGAATCAAACAACTTGGGTGCATCATTTCTAAATATTTAATCATGCCATTTTGGAATCCAGGCCATTCATGGCTGAAATCAATCTCCTTAAATTTCCAAGATTCAACCTTGAATTAGCCAAGATGCTGAGAAATAATAACAAATTTGGGTAATTACCGCATGAAGAAGCACAATCTTCTTAAGCCAGGATTGTAAAAGCAAATTAATTACAGCAGCCGAAGACAATCATTTACCTGTTTCGATTCTTACTAACAGGATGATTAGCCACATTTAACCAAATTGCAAACCTTGAACTTAATGGTTGCTGTCAAAATAAGCTGATTACCAAAATCACCATTTTTCAAAGAAAAAAAGTGAAATCCTATTATCTTAATGGCTATAATTATGTAACAGATACACTCCCCTGTATGGAGCACTGGAGCAGATGCATTAGAAACATTGACTTTCATCTTTTTCACTGGAACTAGTGATGCAGTTTGTGGATGCTGATGAAAGATCAAGGATCTTTTCCCTCCATTAAATTTTGATCTTTCATTTTTGGAATTTTTTCCCTCCGTTCAATTTGAGTCAATTTGGACAAAAATCAGAGAAGTGCTATCTCTTTGGCAGGTGATTTGTTAAAGATTGTAGTGTTCAAACGGGCTTTGGCTTTATAGCAGCACAGCTGCTCTTACCCGAAGAATTTCGTGTAATCTCGTTAGTACTCTGGAGGTCACTTTCTTTCACTAATCTCTTTCAAATTTACTCCACTTTCTCTGTAGGTTTTTAAATTTCGACCTGTCACTTTTGGTGCCCTTCTGTGATGGAAAAAATTATAAAGAAACCAAAATGGACTGGCTTCCATGGGTCAAAGGTCAACCATGCCTTCTTCTTCTCCTTGGTAGATCTGTGACTGGCGTGCCTGTGTTTGAACCATGCGCTGTCTGTGCTGCTTGAAGTGCTTGCACGTTATATTTTTCTCTGACCATGCTGTAAGTCTTCATGCAACTGCCTCCTGGTGGCAAGATGTTTATTCTGTAATTTTCATTTTTCCGCAAGATGTCGCCACTGCGGAATCCCGCGAGAACGCGAGAGCGAGACAGCAACCATTTTTACGCATTGAGCACGCCAACCAACAAGACGTCTTCGAGTGCAGTTTAGCCTATTTGCTGTGGCTTGGGTGTTTGTTCTACAACGCCATTATGTCTGGAAAGGAACCAGAGGACAAGACGGCCAAGGCTTCGTCCCGTAAGCCTCGGTCCACGTCGACTAGAAAAACGGAACCGTCCGGTTCTGCTTCGTTCCCAGGGACGCCTCTTCAAATGCCTCTATTATCGCTCGGCGACCACGTGTCCCCGTCTCGGCCAAGCCAGTCGGGGGGTTTGTCGGACTCTACCAGGGCGGAATTGGGGGACTTGTTAACCCAGCATTTAGATAGTTATTTTGCAGACTATGACTATGATTATGAGTTTCCCCTTGGCCAGGTGGCTGGCCCAGAGTGCCCTTCTGTAGATATAGACCGGGACATCGCTGATGTCTTTGAGGGGGGTGCCACTCCCGCAGACCCGAAGCCTGCCCTCGACGCTGTCGATAAGTGCTTGGCAGAAATTACGGTTGTACCTCGTGGAGGTGCTGCCCTTCCAGAAAAAGTTTCCCAAGTTGTGAACAACTCCTTTCGTCACAGGCTGCCGGACGAAGTCCGTACCAGTAAGTTGAAACTTTTCAAAATTCCTGAGAATTGTCCGGGCCTAGACAAGGTTAAGGTTAACCAGCATATCTGGGATAAAATAAAACCTCAGACGAGGACCATGGACGTCAAGTTACAGGCTGTCCAGAGTAATATTGTGACCGCAGGCGCTGGGGTCAGCATGGTCCTTAAAACTGTCGCCGAAATGGCGCCTGGGTCAGTGACCCTGCCCACGATTGAACAAATTACTCACGATTTGCTGAATGTGGAAGTATTAATTGGGCAGGCGAATGTTGATTTAAATCATCGTAGACGAGAACTCATAAAGCCTGATTTAAATTCATCTTACTCCCCGCTGTGTGCTGCTAGTGCACCGTTTACGGATCTATTATTTGGGGATGATGTAGGGTCCCAAGTTAATGACATATCTGCTGCTAACAGAGTGTGTGACAAACTTTTTCCTCAGGCAGGCCGAGGCCGTGGGTTCCGTGGCAGACGAGGTCGTTATCACCCTTATGGCTCCCGTGGACAGTACCGTGGTCGAGGAGGCTATGGCTATGGTGGATATGGTTACAACCCTCGGGCAGGGTTTCAACGCCCCTACGGACGAGGCTCCGGACGAGGCCACCAGTACAGTGCAACCCAGACATCGACTGTAACTAAGAAGTCAGATTCAGGTGAGCCTTCTGTAAGTACAGTTCCCTCCCCAGTTGGGGGTCGGCTGTCTAAATTTCTTAGTCAATGGTACAGTGTTACGTCTGACAGGGCTCTTCTGTCGGATATTAAGGGTATAAAATTGGACTTGTGTGGTGATCCCAAGTCAGTCAGGTCTTATCCCAGGATCGAGCGATCTCAGTCTGAAATGCAAATTTTGCAGGAGGAAATTCAGAAACTCCTAGCCAAGCAGGTCATTGAAGAATGTGATTATGACCGGGACCAAGTCCTGTCCAGTGTCTTTTTTATTCAGAAGCCTGATAAAACTTTCCGTACCATTTTCAATATGAAGCGCCTCAATGAGGTTATCAAGTATCGCCATTTTAAGATGGATACACTGGATACTGCGGTCACTTTGTTGAGGCCCGCGTGGTATATGGCTAGTATTGATTTGAAAGATGCCTATTATACAGTCCGGGTGGTGCCCGGGGATAGAAAGTATCTCAGATTTGCTGTAAGTGACCAAATTTTCCAATTTCGTGCAATGCCCATGGGGTTGTCTTCGGCACCTCGTATCTTCACCAAGATTGTGAAGCCAGTTTTGGCCACCTTGAGACAGCGAGGCATCATTTGTATGGCGTATATTGATGACCTATTACTGGTAGGGCCTACCGCTGAGAAATGCTCAGCAGCAGTGGCTGATTGTATAGCCTTATTGACTGACTTGGGATTTGTTGTGAATTGTGAAAAATCCCAGTTAACTCCATCTCAAAGATTACGCTATTTGGGGTTTGAACTTGATTCTGTGTCCATGAAGGTGTTCTTACCGCTGGATAAGGCCACTAAGGTTATTGAGTTTTGTAAGGCCTTGCGGGCCCAGAAAGTGTGCACAGTCCAACGGTTGTCAGAGTTTATTGGCTTGATTCTGTCGTATACCCATGCCTCGGCGGTGGGAATGTTACATTATAGATCTCTTGAACGACAAAAAATTGCGGCCCTGAAAGAAAATAGGGGTTCCTTTGCTGCATCAGTTCAGTTGTCGGCGGACAGTTTGGCCGACATAGAGTGGTGGCAGATGAATGCTGCCGGCATGTGTAAAGTAATTTCCCAGGGGAATCCCACCATCCTTGTAAATTGTGATGCCTCCCAATCTGGCTGGGGAGCCTGGAATGTTACCAGTGGAAAGTCGACCCGCGGTCAGTGGTCGCGGGAAGAGGCTGAATGGCATATTAATGCTAAAGAAATTACAAGCAGCTCTATTGGGCCTGCAATCCCTTTGCAAAGAAGGAAAGAATGTGCATATCCAGGTCCGCTCGGACAATGTTACAACAGTGGCCTATATTCGCAATATGGGTGGAATTAAGTCAGTTCTCTGTAACCAGATAGCGGTGTCTCTGTGGCAGTGGTGTCTTGCACGCGATATTTGGGTGTCCGCCACCCATATTCCTGGCTCCACCAATGTGGAAGCTGATGCCGAAAGTAGGGCCTCTCATGGGGACACTGAATGGGAGTTGGATGATGCTGTGTTTGAATCGGTCATGACCCTGTGGGGTCGCCCAGAGGTTGATCTCTTTGCCAGTAGACTGAATCATAAATTGTCAAATTATGTGGCCTGGAAGCCTGATCCCGATGCCAGTCATATTGATGCTTTTACCATGTCATGGGCAGATTCATTTATGTATCTTTTTCCGCCTTTCAGCCTAATCAGCCAGGTCCTGGCGAAGATTGCTCAAGATGGGGCCCACGTCGTCCTAATTGCACCTTTTTGGCCTACCGCGGCTTGGTACAGCCACTTACCACATCTCCTACTGGACCCACCAGTTCTGTTGCCTCGAATGAAGCGATTGTTGACGCAGGGACTGCGCCTCCATCCGTTGCACGACCAGCTCCAGCTGCTTGCCTGTCACTTGTCAGGCGATCCCTTGGTCGCCACACCGTTTCAGGTTCTGCCCAACGTTACATCCTCCAATCGTGGAGAAAAGACACTCACAAACAATATCGCTGTTACTTACGCCAGTGGCAAGAGTATTGTCGCCCAAGGGAGATCGATCCCTATCTTCCGGCTCTAGGTGAAGCCTTGGACTTTCTTGTCTCGTTGCTACGCAGGGGTGTAGAATACAGTGCAGTTAATGTAGCACGGAGTGCCCTATCAGCTGTTTTGGGCTTGTATGACAATGTGGTTTTTGGCAAGCACCCGGTTGTAACCGGTTTATGAAGGGGGTTTTTAATGCACACCCCCCTCAGGCACGGTATTCTTGTTCTTGGGATGTTGGAATTGTATTAACATGGTTACGTACTTTATCACCTGTCAAATATTTATCGCTTAAGAGTTTAACGTTGAAATTGGTTATGTTGTTGGCATTGGTGTCTGCACAGCGTTGCCAGACCCTTCATGCCTTAGATTTGAATTGTTTGTCTAAGGGCAAGGTCTACAGTTTTAATTTTAAGGAAACCTTGAAACATTCTAGGCAGGGCCGACCTGCCCCCTCGGTGAGGTTGGAACCTTTTCCGCCAGATCGGCGACTGTGTATCATAACGGTGTTAAAAGAGTATATCAAACGCACCTCTTTGTTGCGAGGTTCTGAATCTCGATTGCTTATTTCATATATTAAACCTCATGCTCGTATTACCCGGCCCACAGTAGCTCGGTGGGTTCGGGTTGGTTTAGCGCGGGCAGGGGTGGACTCCAAGGTCTACAAGGCCCACAGCACCCGCATGGCGGGCACCTCCAAAGCCCTTCAGGCCAGTGTTCCTTTGTCCACAATTTTGTCAGTTGCTGGGTGGACCAATTCCGGCACTTTTGCCAAATTTTACCACAGGCCTAGCAAGGCTTTTCAGGCCTCAGTATTGACTTAACTGAGTATGT
Organism: Platynereis dumerilii; assembly: GCA_026936325.1. Classification (NCBI taxonomy): domain Eukaryota; kingdom Metazoa; phylum Annelida; class Polychaeta; order Phyllodocida; family Nereididae; genus Platynereis; species Platynereis dumerilii. The sequence continues at coordinate 12,799,363 of JAPTHN010000016.1, read as the reverse complement.
TATGTAAATGTTTTTTGAACACTAATGTGGTTTTTTCCAGCTAAATCAGGGGGGGGGGGTCGTCTTTTGCGGCCCCCTCAAGGGTTTGACTAATATTGTAAAGTTCCCGTTTGTTGCGGTTGACAGAGACACTGCTGCGTCAGTGGGTTGTTGCCCCATTTTAGGGGAATAAAGTTTTGAACTGTTTGTTCCTGTTGAGTTGTCTGTTTTTTGGGTGCTCCTGTGGCACTCTAAATTCTCGCGGGATTCCGCAGTGGCGACATCTTGCGGAAAAATTTATAGATTATGCGAAACTTACCTGGAAGTTGAAGTATAATCGTAATTTTTCCGTCAAGATGATCAGCCACAAGGAATCAAGCGCCCTCCCAGGATCCCACCCTTTTGCTTGATTCGGGTGTACAGGATCTGGGGGTACTAATTTTTGAATTGAATATTATTTTTATTTTTTACAATATTCTCTCTTCCTCTTTCTTGCCACACTCGCACTCTAAAGTATGGTTGCTGTCTCGCTCTCGCGTTCTCGCTTGATTCCTTGTGGCTGATCATCTTGACGGAAAAATTACGATTATACTTCAACTTCCAGGTAAGTTTCGCATAATCTATAAATTATAATGCAAGCAACAGCCTGAATGCACTGGTAATGACATAAAGCAAATTCTTATTACATGGGCCTGCTTATAGCTCACACTACAAAGCATTTTCCTTCCTGTCTTGGGTATTGGTATCCAGAATTTCGGCCATTAGGTATATACACCAGCATCAAATGGCCCAACTTGTGGATAGCTGGTCGAAAAGTTTGGCAGCAAAGGGAGGAATTCACTGACAAATACACCAATATGCTTTTTTTATATTGATAACAATACACTGAAGCTGTGCATCACATAAATTGATAGCCATAGCAATGAATATAAGATAATAGACTGTAGGTAGATCGATAGATAGATAGATAGATAGATAGATAGATCGATAGATAGATAGATAGATAGATAGATAGATAGATAGATAGATAGATAGATAGATAGATAGATAGATAGATAGATAGATAGATGGATGGATGGATGGATGGATGGATGGATGGATGGATAGATCGATAGATAGATAGATAAATAAATAATTATTATATGAATAGAAATATAGATGGATGGATGGATGGATGGATGGATGGATGGATGGATGGATGGATGGATGGATGGATGGATGGATGGATAGATAGATCGATAGATAGATAGATAGATAAATAAATAATTATTATATGAATAGAAAGAAACAAGAGAGCTACAGAGCTAGACAAAACTGCAACCATTTGTTTAAATAAAAATGAGTATACATTTATTTTCATCAAATAACTCGATATTTTAAAGCATTTAAAGATACTGATGGGAAGTAAGACACCAACTTACTCTTTCACTATTTATCATTGCGCACATGTGCCCACTGTTCACTTGGCAATTCCATCCTATTGAGGAGATAAATATGCATAAGGTACAATGTAATAACTTTTCCAAACAGATTTTCGCCTTTGCATTCCCCGACCCTCCCTTTTAATTTCAATAGACAAATAAAAATATATTATTCGCAATTTCTTTGAACTTTAACGTAGCAATGCTCTTTCCATAACAAGCAAACTTTTGGACAAATTTTCCAAATTTAAGCTCATTTAAAGTGATTAACATTTAGAGTAATCTGTGGAAGGCATTCATCGATATGGATGAAAACTGAAGACTCTGGAAGAGCAAGCATTTTCCAGAATGCATGGGATTTAGGAAATTTTTTAAGTGCACTGAATGTATTGCACCTGTCGAGTGCATCTATATGCACAGATAACAGGATATCCCTCAATTACTGATCTGACAGGCCTCACCATGACGCCATGTGACTCCTGCTGTGATGCCACATGATCTGAGATGTCACACTTATCACAAAGAGTTCACACGTCCTTTTTGTTGAGGCCATTTATGTGTCGTGTTGCCAATATGTGCACCTGAAATTATACTGCAGCTAAAACACTATGCAGTATAAAGAAAGTACTTGATACTATAAAATATGGGTTAATGCTGACTAATAGCAAAAATTGTTCTTAAGTCAAAGTAGGTCAGCGAGTGCCTGCAAATTACTTTTTATTGATGAATTTTTTTCTTGACGACACAGAAACCAGGCAAAGTATACTTCTAAGTAAAAGTAAAGTGTTTATGATCTTAGCGGAATGGGTTGCTTGAAATGATGGCATTCTAGGCTCTCAATAGCTGAGTCCAGTATCAATTACAGCTCTTTCAGTTTATGTGGACCTGTGTTTACCATCTGTTTCAACAATTAGACTTGGAATCATTGCCCTGTCCCCCTGTCTGATGGCTGGAGCAACCACCTTTCTGCACACATATATGATGGATGGATTATTGGGTCTTTAGGTTGTGTATTTATACACTGTGGTAGACCAATTAAGACAATTGGGGCAGTATATGAACAAGAAGGGAATTTCAAAAAGCTACATTGAAAATGTTATACTTGAAATTGGACTTAAAAATTGCAAGTAGCTTTTAAATATTTCATTACTCTCACTCACACAGCTGCTTTATGCATATTTCTCGAATGAACATTTTAAATTGACGTTTTGAGGAGACCATATGGTCTATTCCTCCGATTTAATTTAATTTGTTTCTTCAGTCTGACGGTATTTCCTTTCCAAGGCTAATGAATGTTTTTGCAATGTGAATTTCACACTTGGGAATACTTCTTGATCGATTTGTGTAAAATGCGGCACAACGAAAATGTTAACACGATGGATTAAATGTGTAATTTGCACAAAGATGTGAAATTGTGAATCAGAGGATGTGAAGGCATGTTTTCTTTTTTTTTCCTGTCACACGTCGAGGTAATCCCTTCAAAGAGGTAGGAAATGAACTAAAATTGCTGCTTCCTTGGATGTTTTGCTTGTATTTTTAATGGATATTTGTTTCTGATTTTGAGTATTTATCAAAAGCCAAATGTTGAAAACGTGAAATATTTCTGAACCTTACTTTGTCCTAATGGTAGACATCCACAAAGGCAAGGACATGACAAAGAACGACTTTCGAAAGACTAGAACAGGTTGCTAGTTTTACTTTCCATGTGCTGTTAGGTCTTGTTCTGGGCCAAGTTCATGACCAATCTTCTTCCTTTTTCTTGTTCATGATATGTATATTCCTCCTCTCTGGCAGGAGAATCCTCTCCAGGACTGGCAGGAGGTCTACTATTCTGATACTTCCGTGCAGTTTTTGTATAATTTCTTTGCCTCATTCCTAGCCTCCTTGCCCATGCCGCCGCTGATTCAGCTCCCAACTGTCTGCAGTGACGGTTATGACGCAGCTAGGCTAAGGATAAACAACAGAAGTCATCCCAATTCCATTTGACATTATGGATTTGGTACAACAATTTATCAGATAAAGATAATTTTTTACGACCATTTTTTTTGTAAGGTCCGGATAATTAAACATTTGTGATGCATTCTTTAACAATTAATGTCTCACTCCCAATGAAGGCATGATAATTTTGCCTCCTAAGTCTGTACTTCTGAATCCACTGCCTTGATCGTGCAATCACAAGTCCAGAATCTAAGATGAATTTTCTTCTTACCTTCAGATTGAATTTATTTTAATAAGAGTGTGTTAGACTGTGTTCAATCAGATATATTTTATTTGAACAATGCATTTAGCCAAGTTAGACTAGTTACTCTGTTTCGTCAAAATGTATTTTCTTTGACATGCATACATGTGGTAAAGAAAATTTCGTGCCCAACACGATAATGAACACTACCATTTTCAGTACAAATCCATGGTACACATTAGTGTACAGCAAAAAATATGAGGAACTTCTTTTCAGAGTCATCTGTTCTTGCTTTTTTGTACCTTTCAAGAAGATTATCAATTTGTGGTTTTAAGATGGATTTATGTGTCTTTGGGGTCCTGTGATCTGTCAAGAGTCATTTAATATTTAGATACATCGTAGGCTTTGCTTAGATGAATGTATTGCACACATGAGAAATTCCTAGAAGTAGGCAAAATACCATACAATGCACACTAGACTTTCCTGGACAAAAATTCCTTGCATATGTGGTCATATGCTTCAGCTTTTGTATTTCAAAGTGTGCGGCTGTGCATTTTATATTTTGTTTTCGGTTTCAGGTTTGCGTTGATACATATATGTTGTCAATAGGCATTTCACATATTGGCCTTCGCATCAAGGTCTGAGAGCCATTTATCGTCCCCATGGGGGTTCAAGTATCAGCATGACCAGCTGGAGGCTGGATATGTGATCCCATGAACAGATTGGAATTCATGCAGACAAACTACAATGTATCTGAACAAGATCTCATCTGCAAAATTTGTTTCTCAATCAAACTACATCATGTTAAGAAATATCTCAACCTGAAAGAATTAAGTTAATTGAAACTGGGCAAGAAATATATACATAATTTAGAAATTTTTGAAAGTTGATGGTGGGTGTATTCCATGTTGTGACAAATATTAATAAGAACATGCACAGCAATTTTCAGGAAAAAATATTGATATCTGAAGGGTGCTCAAACGCGTTGAAGTTGTTAATGTTGTTTTTTCGCCGAAAATACACATTTTGCCATATAACTCAAAAACTACTCATCCTAGGTCCTAATAATGTATTGAAGTTGAATATAAAAGTGACTATTCCGGACATTTTGACACTATTCCCATGTCTCTATCTGCCATAGAACTTCAGATATGACACATTTCAGCTTATTTTGAGATTATGCGACGCTTTTTCGATAGAATGTGTAACTGCAACAAACTGAAATTAGACTATATAATATAACAAGTAAGACAAATGTGTATTTTAACTGACTTTAATGCTGGGGATGCATAATTCCACAATTAAAAGGTAAACAGAATCTGCAGTGGCCATAACTCATGTAATTTAAGTGTTCATGAAAAAAGAAGTTCACAGATTTTCGAACATTTCACATTTTCCCTGCCCCTTAACTTTGGCTCTGTGGTGATCCATGATCTGCTGAATGTCCTTCTCAGTTTCTGAATTCCTAGACAGGAGTTGGAGAAAGTCTTGGCATAATTTGATGCCCCTCTCAGCAGGATCGTTGACCACTCTGACAGTGGTGACAAAGTCCTTTGTTTTCTGATAGTTGCCATCTGATTCCCATTCAGGAATTTCTAGGTTCAGCCAGCCTGTTGTTAATTTAAGCACATGGAATAGAAAATAAGAATTGTTTCCAACCAAGTCAGCAAGGTCGGTGTCAGGCCTTAACTGTGGTAACACCAGTTTACCAGGAGGGTAGTGTTGTGGTTCATCAAAGGACAGGAGACGATCAGCAATATTTCTCTTCTCTTCTATTGAATTGAATTGAATTTTATTGGCAAACAAAATACAATTACACTTCAATATAACAAATAGCACAACTAAAATACCAATATGTTCTAGGCTGACTTTTGTGGAGAAAAGAGCAAAAACCACAACCTCTTGGGTGAGATACCAAGTATGTCTTTGGATGATTGGCACAACATACTGGGCAATTTCTTGGTGCACCTGGCCAAATTTAAGGACTTTCTTGAAGATGGACAAGTCGTTGCTTGGCTCATCAACACCAATGGTTGCTACTAACCAATGCTTGGCAAAAAGACAGGAGGTGAAGGTCACAAATACTTCGAGATTCTCCAGAAACTTCTTGGAATAATGCATCTTCCATTGGAAAGTTATGAACCAAGTCAAAAAGTCTAAAGACAACATCAAGTTCAAGAAATTCCAAGAGTCCTGGAATGCAATAGACATGACCAAAAATTTCCAAGTGCTACATCTGAATGATGATTTCCTAAAGAAGGAAGCCGACGACACAAAGGAAGAACTTTTCAAGGCACTTGAAAAACCAACGTCTATGAAATCCTTCATTCGTGATGATTACAGGGAATCAGCACTCAGGGAAATAGACTCGGCCCAGACTATAAAGAATAACATATTTTCATAATCCATGGGAAAATTTGAAATCAAAACATTTTGATTGGATGGCCAGTAATCAGTCACTTTTGAGACATTCCCACAGGAGGAGTTATCTCTTAAAAGAACCTATTTGCTTAGGGGAGACAATTGGGCAGTCACAGACTCTCAAAGACCAGCCTCTTCTGATTTATAATTACCATACTCACCAACTAACTTGCATCTGATTGGTCTAGGGCAGGGCCATTCTCAACAAATGTGATAAGGTCTTTTTTTATAAGGTGGGAATCAGCAGAAGTGAATCTACTTGTCCTCAATTACATCCCTCCACATGGCATAAAATGGCTATATCAAGGTGCCTGCCATCATGCAAGATTTATGGCACATACCATTTATGCACCGAAAATGTATGCTTGGGCGGAGCAAATGCATTATTCCAAGAAGTTTCTGGAGAATCTCGAAGTATTTGTGACCTTCACCTCCTGTCTTTTTGCCAAGCATTGGTTAGAAGCAACCATTGGTGTTGATGCGCCAAGCAACGACTTGTCCATCTTCAAGAAAGTCCTTTCATTTGGCCAGGTGCACCAAGAAATTGCCCAGTATGTTGTGCCAATCATCCAAAGACATACTTGGTATCTCACCCAAGAGGTTGTGGTTTTTGCTCTTTTCTCCACAAAAGTCAGCCTAGAACATATTGGTATTTTAGTTGTGCTATTTGTTATAGTGAAGTGTAATTGTATTTTGTTTGCCAATAAAATTCAATTCAATTCAATAGAAGAGAAGAGAAATATTGCTGATCGTCTCCTGTCCTTTGATGAACCACAACACTACCCTCCTGGTAAACTGGTGTTACCACAGTTAAGGCCTGACACCGACCTTGCTGACTTGGTTGGAAACAATTCTTATTTTCTATTCCATGTGCTTAGATTAACAACAGGCTGGCTGAACCTAGAAATTCCTGAATGGGAATCAGATGGCGACTATCAGAAAACAAAGGACTTTGTCACCACTGTCAGAGTGGTCAACGATCCTGCTGAGAGGGGCATCAAATTATGTCAAGACTTTTTCCAACTCCTGTCTAGGAATTCAGAAACTGAGAAGGACATTCAGCAGATCATGGATCACCACAGAGCCAAAGTTAAGGGGTAGGGAAAATGTGAAATGTTCGAAAATCTGTGAACTTCTTTTTTCATGAACACTTAAATTACATGAGTTATGGCCACTGCAGATTCTGTTTTCCTTTTAATTGTGGAATTATGCATCCCCAGCATTAAAGTCAGTTAAATACACATTTGTCTTACTTGTTATATTATATAGTCAAATTTTAGTTTGTGGCAGTTACACATTCTATCGAAAAAGCATTGCATAATCTCAAAATAAGCTTAAATGTGTCATATCTGAAGTTCTATGGCAGATAGAGACATGGGAATAGTGTCAAAATGTCCGGAATAGTCACTTTTATATTCAACTTCAATACATTATTAGGACCTAGGATGAGTAGTTTTTGAGTTATATGGCAAAATGTGTATTTTCGGCGAAAAAACAACATTAACAACTTCAACGCGTTTGAGCACCCTTCAGATATCAATATTTTTTCCTGAAAATTGCTGTGCATGTTCTTATTAATATTTGTCACAACATGGAATACACCCACCATCAACTTTCAAAAATTTCTAAATTATGAACCACCCTAATGTATTTTCTAAACTCCATCCAAGACTTCCAATGGTTGCCCTAGCCGGTAGATGTTCTGAAAATTATCCCCGCAAGATGCGGGATAAGTTTTTACTCAAGACTTTTTGTGCTTTCTACAGGAAATCTTGGGTTGTGATTACATCACTGGGAAACTTTGCTCCTGGTATATATTATCACCAGTTGGAAAACTTCCTGCACTGTTAAGGTGTCTTGTGCCAGTATTAGCTCTGAAAGCAAAAAAAAAAAAACAGCACGCTACTACAAAAAGTCCAAATGGGTCTTAGTGCAACCGAGTTACCAGCTAAATTATAAATTGATGTGGTTTTTTTCTTCATTACATTTTATAAACTCATTATAATAGTTAATTGTAGCATGTATACAGCGGGACATTGCAAAAACCAGCTTGAATGGCCAGAAGATTTGGTTTTAATGCACATTATTTCCTGATTTCACGTGAAGACAATTTTTTTTCTTAAATCTGATGTTGAGCTGATCAAAATTTGAGGACGATCACAATCTCTCTTGTTTATCTTTCAAGGCTTTCCTCATGGCATGCAGATGATGTTTTTTTTTTTCGGAATGAAATTACCTTCTGCCCTGAAATCTTTTTGTAGACCTTCTAGATGCCAAATTTACCAGTCAGAAAATACAACTGTTTTCGTATCTATACGAGCGATTAAGTTTTACGGAATAAAGAATCACTGAAAAATACTGTGAAATATCTATTTCAAATTCCAGGAATGTAACAGGAGCCTTTATAAAAGTTGTGCGCATATAAGCCAGTTTCAGATTCAACAACATCATTCTTATAATTTGAATAAAGAGAAATCTTGGCAGTAAATTGACTTCGCTATGTTTTGAATAACATGCATTCGAAGTTTGATGTTTTGTTCAGTTCTTTGAAAATCCATTTGGAGATACATTTGGTTTGCTTCATTCCTCTGATTATTCGAAAGTTATTTTACAAATAAAATTCTATGGCATTATATTTGAGTCTATTAGCCTGTTTCATGTGACTTCAAGGAAAGTTCTTTAATACGAAAATATTCATTTTTGCTGTTCGCAAGCCAAATAATTAAAAACTTATATGTCACGAATAGAAACAGCTAGGCTACTAGTTGAAACTTCTTCCTGACTTTGATATAAAAGCATGATACCTTGTGTGATTAAAAACAGCAATATCCCTCCTCTTCATTTGAATCTACGCAGATCTAAATTTGATAAAGCAAGAATTTTATCAAACACCTGTAGTACTATATAGTGCATGTATTTACATCACATAAGATCCAAATATACATCAGGGAAAGCTCGATGCATCTCTTATATGTAATGTATTTAACATTGTTAATGTACTATAATTAAGTATGGATAGTGCATCCCTCTAAGCCAAATTCTTGCCTATCACTAGCATGATAAATTATACCTGACAGGTATCCGCAACATGTATGCAATCAATTTTTCTTGCCCAGCATATGCATTGCTGACACTGGTACAATGAGCCGCCAATTTAGTAAACCAAACGACATACCCCATGAAACCCCTTTTGAAGGTCTACTAATAGAGCAGTATAATAGACTCAATATATGCATTGATGTGTATTTTGCATACTTGGACAATCTTAATTTGCGATAAAAAACGAGAATGCTTTGAAATTGAGGAATGTAGAAGGTGTGATGAAATAAACACAGAATTTTCACATCTCCTGCGCTGCTGAACCATGAGATGAGAGTGTGAATAGCATCTGCTTATAGTTGCTGTAATGCAGAGACCAGCTGCGAAAACAGCCTTCAACATCTAAGTAAATCTTGGGAACTCTCGCCGATTAACATGGATCACGAGATCATCTTGAACTTGGTGAAAAATCATTTCTGACAAGCAGCATCAAGAGATGTTGTTTCCTTATTCGGCATTCATAACTGTGAAAACTGTTAAAATCTGAAGGAAAAGTGAAGCTACTTTTCATCCCGCCATTGGATTTGGATGCTCCTTTATGCTCCACATGTCATGTGAAAAGTTATTTGCAGTAATCAGGTAATTGCTTGACATTGCGCGTATTGGTAGACCCTTGTATTATAGTACTTTTCATGTAGTTCACAATTACACATTGACCACATAAATGTGTATCATGGCTGAGATTTATTGGTCCAACACAGACACAGAAAAAACTACAGTTAGGGTGTCATCAAAATTCAACAGGATGCAGCATCATTGTCCAACATGATTTATTTTGCAGACAGGAATTATTCTTGGGAAAATAGTAACCTAGCTCTAACAACTATACCACTTTCAACAGTATGCCATTGTAAGTTCCAAAATGATATTAGGGACTGTTGGGCCTCTTAGTCAATAAGCCACTTGTTATGATGTTTTGTAAATTACCTCACTTCAGAAAAGCGCATGTTCTTCAAAGGCTTCACCAGCTTTTAAAAGAAGTGTTAACTTTCTGTCATCCAAGGAGCACTGTCATTATATGTGAAATCTTGGGTTGTTATTGAAAGCCTCGTTTTAAAGCTGAGGTTATATCACCAGGTAACTTGACTCCTGGCATTAGCACCAGTTAGAAAGCTTCCTGCTCTTCTATGGTGTCATGTACCTGTACATCTTGTCCAAAACTAAGATTACGAAAACAAGTAACTGTTATAAAACGTCTAAATGGGATATTTAATGCCACCAAGTAATTGCCACGGTTACTGCATTGTCTCCAAACTTCATGACTTTAAGAACCATTTTGTCATCATTTTTAAGGAAATATGCATGCATTCTGCAAAGGCCTGTTGATCTTAATTTGAAGACTTAATGTTGGCTAAAATTTCTACATAATATACAGCAAACTCAAAAAATGTTCCCAAATCCCATGCCCCCAGGAAGATGCTTGCCCATCCACACCCTGCAGTTCTTGCCCTCAACCCTGCATACCCTCACTTCCCAGTCCACTCCAAAGTTAATCACTTTTAATCAGCGAAAATATGGAAAAATCATCCAAAACTCTGCTTTAATATGCAAATGGCACAGTCATGAAATTTGCGCAGTACTCAGAAGTTTTTGTTGGACTTATATAGTGCTACCATAACTTTCACATCTTATAAATGTGATATTAAGAAAATAGATTTATTTCGAGGAGTAGATCATCATAAATTTTGAGAGTGCTGCATCAAACTGTAGGGTGTATACCAAACTGAGGGAAAGAAATTTTAAAGATATCATCCTTGCTCCCTTTTCAAGAAAGAAAAAAAATCACCAATATAACTAAATAAATGGATAGGACTATCGTGGCTTACAGAAGTCTACCATGAGAGTGCCAGACACAGAAGTTCACCGTCTTCTATGCTGCTGGACCATGAGATGAGAGGTGAATAGCATCTGCTTACGGTTGCTGAAATGCAGAGACCAGCTGGGAAAACAGCCTTCGACATCAAAGTAAATCTTGGGAACTCTCTCCGATTAACGTGGATCACGAGATCACACTACCTGTGCTTGGCAAAAAATTATTTCTAGCAAGCAGCATCAAGAGATGTTGTTTCCTTATTCAGCATTCGTAACTGTGGATATCATTCTAGAATTACAAGATTCAAAATGCTCTCTTTTCCAAATTGCTATATCAATCTGGTTTAAAGATGTTGTAATGATTGCTTTTGTTAGAAATATCATAATGTCTTTCTGAGTTAAATGCCAGTAAAATTCAATAAAATTATGGGATTCATAACATACAGATATATATTGTAGCAGTGTATTAACACAACAAAGAGGTATATGTTTGTATCTATGATTCAACTTTCTTAGGCAATCAATGCCTCCCACGACTTTATGATTGAGATAAATGAGAGTAGTGTTTACAAAAATGTTATCTGGATTAATTTCCTGGCCAAGGTGACCCATGCATGTTCAATATGCATGTTTCATTGTGTGACAAGAGTTCACAATGTTATGGTACCTTTTCATCCTATAAGTGCTAATCAGTGAATAATGACAAGATGAAAAGCCTTCTCTCTCATTCACTCTCAATTGTTCAACCATTATTTTGGAATAATTATCATTCCTTTACCTTTCTAACACATTTCTTGATTGTATGAATGCATGAATGATGTAATTAAATTCAATACCATCAGTTACATCAACTGTACAGCTCGTACTGCATTTATATCTTCACAATAAAAGAATTACCCTACAGTATGCCAAATGTTGATGTTTGAGAGATGATTTAATTTAGTTCCTCTCAATCATCACACTTCAAATGGCAATCTAACATGCAACCTGATCACCTGTTATGGGCTATTCCACCTTCCTAATGGTTTTATCCTTCAAGATCTGCTTTGAGCAAATGTGTTTTAGAAATGACCTTGTATTTCTTGGAGATTATGAGAAATGTGTCTGGTCAGAAAATTTATAAGCCCATAATCAATGTTTTCTCAGTTTTTTTATCTGGCTTGAACGATAATGTTTATAAATGACTGACTAACTCTTTGCAGCCAAGGGCATGGGAATAATACAAATTAAGTGAACCAGGTAACATTTTCCCATCGAGTCTATTCGATACATCTTGAACCAAAGTGATTCTGGAAGCATGGATTCTCAGCTGATGAGACAAAACCATGATGTACATTGCACAATGGAGGAAGATATTTCAGTTATGTTGAATTCAAATGGCTGCCCATTAAAACTGCTATACAAACAGTTGTTTGGGTCAAAATCTTGATAAGTAAATGCACACCAAGGTTCACTTTGGAATTAAAGTACATTGCCTTGGCTTTGACATACCTATAAAAAAATTTCGACCCACGTGTAAAAGAGTTAGTTTCAACTTTCAAAGAATGTTGAGTACTTCTATTTAGCTGTTTGTGGGCATCAATGATGTCACAACAAGCCATACTTTGCTTTTTTTTAAATGAAGTTTCATGCTTTCCTTGGTTAACTTGTGACCTCAGAATTGAGTCATGTGACTCAGTAAATCGCGCTGGTTATAGCTTTGGAAGTATAGGATATGATCTCATTAGCTGTGTATGATTCATTAAAGACAACAATGTCATGGCAAGGACAGGGATATAACCTAACAAGGAGCATTTTGGAGCATTTCAGTAAGCAATCATAATTTGTCAGCTGTAAGAGAGCCGAGACCAGCCACTGTGTCCAGATGATTTTATATTGTGAGTACAACCCTCTAATCCCAATTTTGGACACTCATGGTTCTAGGGAAAAGCTAAAAACCCTTTTTTACAGAACAAAATCATTGCCCTGTGTCAACCTACTTTCATGCGAACTGCTTAAATGACCTGGATCTAAAAAGATGGCATATATATCCTAATCAGTGTTGAGCCTTGAGTGTTGCGAGCTCAAATTTATTGCTCAATATAGCTCAATTGAAGGCTCAATTAAAGAAGAAAGAGCTGATGTTTTTGGGAAAGTGCGTATTCTGATTAAAGTGATGGCCTCATAACTTACACAGTTATAGAGGAAAAGAGGTTTTAAGAAAGAAAAATTGGCTTATGTCATAAAAGAGATGGAAAAAGGCAAAGGTGTTATCCATGAATGAAACAAAATCGGAATGAACCCATTTTCATGTTGACATAGATCTGTATGTATATATTTTATTCATATTTAAAAGTGATTTTTACAAGTGCCTCAGTGTTTACATTCTACTAATTATGAGTACTTATGTGTACATTAAGCTGTTTGAAGACATCAATGACATCAAAACAGCTAGGCCAAGGGTAGCGGAACTGGAAGAGGTGGGGGAGAGTAATTACCTCTCCTGCCTTGGCCCTGGGGGGGGGGGGGGGGGGGTACTTTTGGTTTAAAATAAAAAAAACATCATTTTAGGTTCTCAATTAAGGCAAAAACTTGTGTGAGTATACATTCACAACTGTTATTGACCCAACCTTACATATTTTCCATGAATTCAATTTGCCCTTTCTTGTCCAACCGCCCCTGTCACCCTCGTTTCCTGCTGGCACCCTTGTAACAGGCCCTATTCAACCAATTAAAATGAATTGTCAATAATATTAATATGTAAATGGCAAAGCCATAGATTCACGAAGCTCCAATCAAGCAAGTCCAATAATGATTTATACGCCTATACATGCATGTAGGCTCCTAAGCACTCTCTCTTTTTTTTCACATATAAACTGTTTCTATTTCCTTTCACTACCAGAATCTATCACACCTACATTGGTAGATGCTACATGGCTAATAAATGGCACTAAATAATTATTTTACTGTTTAAATAGCCATTTTATGGAAACTTGTGAAAGTGGAAGATAGAAGAGATCAAAATAGAAATATTCAGCCACTAAGCATAAAGGTACAACTCTTTTATCTTGACCATTGATCACAGACCAACTCCAGAAAACATTGTAATGCCAGGCACTCATCCTCAGCTTTTCCAGTGGCAGATCCGAAATAGGCTGTTGGTGCAATAAGTGAGCTCGCGCTCACGACTGCCTTCGGCATCAGTAACTGTTCCCTTCACTCATATTATTTATCATTGGGTGACTTGTGCCCACAGTGATGAGGGGATCATGTGACCACATAGGACAACATATCCGAATTCAAAGTTTTGTTTGAAAGTAGGGATTAAGAACATCCAAAAATCAAATCCAGAATCTTCATAATTTATATTATTGACACACTATATCAAATGCGCAAACTTTACATTCTCAAACACATTTTTAAACCTGATTTAGATTTCAAAACCTGTCTCTGAAATGAAAGAGACAAACCTGACATCACGAACCTTGAGCAAAAGACATTCTGAATTATCTCTCAACATTCTTCTTTCTGTTTTTCTTTCATTTTTCAAAGAAGAGCAACGTGATTTCCCATAAGGTCCTGTGGAAAAATCTAAAACGGACCATTACTGTTTCAGAGGGACATTTTGTATTACACTGTTCCTGGCATGAGTTTGCATATCCTGTTCTTCTGTGTTGAGGAACTTTTTGGAATTTCCTCCTTTATGTTTCATTTATATCATGGACTTTGGGATATTATAAAACATTTCTGATCACATATACAGAATTTTTGTCTGGGAACAAGGACCTATCTAGAAATGGCCTGATGTGGGGCCATTATATAGGATGATTACGGGGTGCTCGCTGACTTTTCCTATCTTTCCCATGTTAATTTTTGGCCTAGGGGGGGCGTTTCCCAATGGCCCCTCATCTAAATACGCCACTGTTTGGGAAGGAGACTTTGGCACTATTGGCACATGGCAGAAACAAACAATGATTTGGATATGGGGTAATTGCTCCAGCAGACAAAGTGCTTGACTCATATGGAGGTGGTCGCGGGTTCGAACCCCAGTCACAGCATGACTGCACAGAAGAATAAGCATCATTCATGTATCTTCCGTAAGCTAGGCTTCACCCAACCCTGGGTAGAACTGTGCATTGGTAATTTGGTGAGCTTGATATTAAATATTCGTATGACATTTAGATATCACAGATATTATAGGAAATCTGAATAAATGATGTGAGAATTAAGCCATGCCTTTGCATCTTAAGCCAGTTGATAGATTAGAAATAATCATTTCCTGTACCTAAGACCAGTATTCCGTTAGAAATGAATGATCTGAGGCCAGTTGCTCTCACTTCAGTGCTCATGAAATATTTTGAGTCAATTGTTAAGAGGTATCTGTGGAATTGTGTGAAGGATTTCAGTGATCAGTATCAATTTGCTTATAGATCAGGCAGATGTGTTGATGATGCTGTTGTTACGTTATTAGATATTGTCTGTTCGCACCTAGACCATCCCAAATATTACCCTAGAATACTATATATAGATTTTTCTAGTGCGTTTAACACCATTAAACCTCACATTATGCTTAAAAAATTGTATGACATGAATGTAAATTCTAACATCATAAAGTGGGTGTTCAGCTATCTAACAGATCGTACTCAGTATGTAAGGTGGACTAATCTAAGATCTGATATTTTGTCAACAAACACAGGTGCTCCCCAGGGCTGCGTTTTGTCGCCTATGTTGTTCACCTTGTACACCAATGACTGTACGAGCCCAGATACCAAATGCAGTATTATAAAATATGCTGATGATACTGTAATTTTAGGAAATATTGCAGAAAATGATGGATCATTGTATAAGGTCACCGTAGAGAAGTTTGTGGAATGGTGTGATAAGAATTTTCTCAATCTGAATGTCAAAAAGACCATGGAAATGATTATAGATTTCAGGAAAGGTAATTTGGTCCATGAACCTCTCTCTGTCAAGAATGAATCTGTTAAAATTGTTCAAAAGTACAAATATCTTGGTGTACATATTGGTGACAAGCTAAACTTCAGTGAACACATACAGCAATTGTATAAGAAAGGTATTCAAAGAGTGAGGTATCTGAGAGATCTTGCTAATTTAAAGGTTGATCACAATATCCTTTCTTTTTTTATAGATCAATAATAGAATCTGTTTTATCGTTTTGTATTATATTGTGGTATGGGCCAAGCAGTAAGAAAGACCAGAAGAAACTATGTAAGATTTTTAGAATTGTTAAAAGATTAGGAATCAGTGCCAACAACCAGCATGACATTTATAAGAGTGCAAGCCACAGTCTAGGCAAAAAGATCATTGGTGATAAAGAACATCCATTAAATCACAAATATGTATATCTCAGATCAGGAAGATGACTTTTGTCTTAAACATAGAACTAGCCGTTATGGCAATACATTTGTGCCCAGTAACATCAGATTGTTAAATGTTGATGTTATAAATTTGCAAGGGAAGAGATTATTTAATTTAGTTCCTCTCAATCATCACACTTCAAATGGCAATCTAACATGCAACCTGATCACCTGTTATGGGCTATTCCACCTTCCTAATGGTTTTATCCTTCAAGATCTGCTTTGAGCAAAGTGTGTTTTAGAAATGACCTTGTATTTCTTGGAGATTATGAGAAATGTGTCTGGTCAGAAAATTTATAAGCCCATAATCAATGTTTTCTCAGTTTTTTATCTGGCTTGAACGATAATGTAAATTTATGACACACCTGGCTAATTCTTTGCAGCCAAGGGCATGGGAATAATACAAATTAAGTGAACCAGGTAACATTTTCCCATCGTGTCTATTCTATACATCTTGAACCAAACTGATTCTGGAAGCATGGATTCTCAGCCGATGAGACAAAACCATGATGTACATTGCACAATGGAGGAGGATATTTCAGTCATGTTGGATTCAAAATGGCTGCCCATTAAAACTGCTATACAAACAGTTATTTGGGTCAAAATCTTGATAAGTAAATGCACACCAGCTTTTGAATGAAAGTACACTGCCTTGGCTTTGACTCACCCATAAAAAAAAATTTGACCCATATGTAAGAGAGTTATTTTCAAAGAATGTTGATTTCTTCTATTTAGCTGTTTGTGGGCATCAATGATGTCACAGCAAGCCATTCTTTGCTTCTTTTTAAATGAAGTTTCATTTGGCCTTTGTTAACTTGTGACCTCAGAATTGAGTGATGTGATTCAGTCAATTACTTTGGTTAGTAGCATTGAAACTACAGGACATGACCTCACTAGCTGTGTATGGATCATAAGAAAAAACATGGCAACCCAGTCAACAATTTGACCTCACTGTGGTATATCTGTGAGCTCTTCAAAGACACCTTGAAAGCTCACAGAAAAGACCTCACATCAACCTCATTTTGAAGCCAGTCAATGAGGGTGATTTGAGCTCAAATGTTGAGATCACACTGTGAGCTCCCTGTGAGTCTAATGTGAGGTCTCCTAGTGAGATTCATGTCAGACTCTTGTGAGCTTTCTGTGAACTCTCTGTGACACTTTTCTGATGTCAACTCTGCAGGGTGAACTTTCTGTGACCTCTGCAGGGTGAACTACCTGTGACCTCAAATCACCCTCATTGACCTCTTCAAGAGTTAGATAAATACACATACAGAATAGCAAGTTTGTTCACTTATTTTATTTGTCAAATCACATTGCTGGATTGGGGGGGGGGGAGGCTTTATTCAAATCTCTTCAATCTTCATTCCTGTAGTCCAACCCATATGTATCAACCAGCACCCTGAAACAAAATAAAAATAGTACAAATACATGTGTGTGCTACATATAATATATTAGCAACTTCAATAATGTCCCATATATATATATGGGCTGAATTATCCTATACTGTGTGTGTGTGGTTGATGTCTATTATCTAATTATTCCAAGATAAATTGTCAATTAAAATGGAAAAACATTACTAGTTCATACATATCAAAACTGTATGTGTTTGTTTAATGCAACGGCTCCTGATACTAAATGACAGTTAAAAGATTGTGCCAAAACTATGGTATAATTTAACTGTCAAAACACATATAGTTGTCATTTCTGGATGCTTAATTTCTGTGCCTGTGGACTCACTAAGTGTTTAAACCCATGCTAACATAATTTTTAAAACAACAAACTATATAAAAGTGTACTTACATGCATTATTTCATCTCCCAAATTTCCCTGTTACATGTTGATTTAAAATGGTGGACGGAATGTTGTGATGGCCATGTGATGTCACTTCCTGTCACAAAGAGCTTACAGCGTGAGCTCTCTGTGAGATCTCATAGTGGCACCGTCATTTGTGAGCTCACTGTGGGCTCAAAGAGAGGTCACATTTTGACCTCAGCATGTGAGATTCGTATGAGCTCTGCATGAGGTGGCAATGTATGAGGTCACAATGTGAGCTCTCTGTGACATCTCTGTGTGATTCTCTTGTCACCTCCCTGAGAGATCTCATAGTGACACCATCATATGTGAGCTCACTGTGAGCTCATAGTGGGCTCACATTTTGACCTCAGTATGTGAGATTTCAGAGAGCTCTGCATGAGGTAGCAATGCATGAGGTCAAAAGGTATGAGGTCACTGTGATGTCTTGATGACACTCTCAAGCATGACATCACCATGTGAGTTTCTTGTGATCTCACAGTGAGTGCGGTGCAGACTCAAATGTTGACTGGGAAGGATATAACCAAACAATTTTAGTGCATTTCTGTAAGCGTTCATAATTTGTCAGCTGTAAGAGAGCCGAGACCAGCGACTGTGTCCAGATGATTATATATTGTGAGTACAACCCTCTAATCCCTATTTTGGACACTCATAGTTCTAGGGAAATGCTAAAAACCCCTTTTTTACAGAACAAAATCATTGTCCTGTGTAACCTACTTTCATGCGAAATCTTAAATGACCTGGATCTAAAAAGACGACATATATCTTAAATTCTTAATCAGTGCTGAGGCTTGAGTGTTGTGAGCTTAAATTCATTGCTCAATATAGCTAAATTGAAGGCTCAATTCAAGAAGAAAGAGCTGATGTTTTAGGAAAGCGCTTGTTCTGATTAAGGTGTGATGCCTGATGGCCTCATAACTTACATTGTGGTAGATGAAAAGATGTTTTAAGAAAGAAAAGTTGGCTTGTATCACAAAAGAGATTGAAAAAGGTAGATGCGTTATCCATAAATGAAACAAAATGGGAATGAACTGATTTTCATGTTGACACTAATTTGTATGTATATATATAATTCATATTTAAAAGTGATTTTTACAAACGCCTCAGTTTTTACAGTCAAAGAAATTCGAGTACTTACATTAAGCTGTTTGAAGACGTCAATGACATCAAAACAGCTAGGCCAAGGGTACCGGAACAGGAAGAGGGAGGGTGAGTAATTACCTCCCGTGCCCTTGGCTATGGGGGGGAGGATGTGTGTACTTTTGCTTTTAAAGAAAAGCATTATATTAAGTTCTCAATTAAGGCAAAAACTTCTAATTGTTATTGACCTGACCTTAAATTTTTACCGCAAATTCAGTTTGCCCTTTCTTGTCCAACCGCTCCTGCCCACCCTCAGTTCCTGATGGCACCCTATCCAACCAATTAAAATGAACTGTCGATAATAATATTATTTGTCATTGGGTGACTTGTGCCCTCAGTGATGAGTGTGTGACTCATTCTGACCTCAATAATCAGTACACCTGTGAGTCATATTGAATAACATGGCAAGACTATGGGTATGACTTGACAAGGAACATTCCAGCATTTGAGTAAGCACTTGAAATTTGTTGACTGTAAATGTTTTTGATTCTGGTCATGTGACCACAGGACAACATAAACTAATTCAAGGATTGGTTTGAACCTAGGGACTGTAGCTGCTAATGATATCCAGAAATCAAATCTAGAATCTTCATAATTTAACTATTGACACACTGTCTGTATGAAATGTGCTAACTTTACATTCTCAAACAGAAACCTGATTTATATTTCCAAAACTGTCTCTGAAATGAAAGAGACAAACTTGACATCGCGAACCTTGAGCAAAAGACATTCTGAATTTTCTCTAAACTTTCTTCTTTCAGTTTTTCTTAAATTTTTCAAAGAGGAGCAACGTTATTTCCCATAAGATCCTGTGGAAAAATCTAAAATGGACCATTACTGTTTTCGAGCGACAGTTTGAATGACACTGTTCCTTTCATGAGTTTACATATCCTGTTCTTCAGTGTTGGGGATCCTTTTGGAATTTCTTTTTTTCATTTACATCATGGGCTTGGGACATTATACAAAATTTATGGTCACATTTACAGAATTGTTGCCTGTGAAGGAGACTTTGGCACTATTGGCACATAGCAGACACAAATAATGGTTTGGATATGAGGTAGTTGCTCCAGCTGATAAAGTGTTTGACTCATGCACAGGAGGTTGTGGGTTAGAACCCCAGTAACAGCATGGCAGAGGAAATTATATGATTCATATATCTTCCGTAAGGTCACCTTACCGTGGGTAGAACTATACATCGATGTTCCATAAATGCCTGGTTATGCATTTGGTGATTTCTATATTAGATATAGAATGAAGATATCACTAATATTATAGGAAATCTGCCTAAATGTGGTGAGCATTAAGCCATTCCTCTGCATCTTAAGCCGCTTGATAGATTAGAAATAATCATTGATGCATATGGCGTTACAGAAGCCTTACATCAAAGGAGTTAATATTTCACAGAGTTCACAAGAATTTTAGATTATGAACTGTTTGTCCTTTTCTCGTGTTATACAATATCGTGTTGATTAAAGAGTGTAATTTGAGCTTTTTGTTTTAACCCTTGTGGTGTGACTTGTGGTAATCATATACAATCTCTCTTCAACTCTTATTTCAGTCTGTCAGGAAAAAGGTTTATGACAACGTTTTCATTGTATAGGTTTATAAAAGTCAACATTGCCTCGATAAGGATATTTGGCCGCAATGCTTTCTCTTAAGACTTTTACATTATATGATTAATATCACCAGCATTCAGTGCATTAATTTGACTCGTTTGTTTAGAGTTGTGATAATCTTTCTGTAGTCATAACTTGAAAGAACAAGCTATCTTAGTAGCTCATAAGAATTGTGCAACCATCTCACTCAATCATTTGAGCAGCCTCAAAATTCAAATTTTATAGTGTAACAGTACCACCACCATCTCACATCTGAAGGTCAATGAATTTCCAGAGTGCTCAGTCCAGAAACTCGGCTCAACCAATACTTACATTAACCCATACTGCATTTATTCCTTCAAAAAACGGAATTGCCATGTAGTATTCCAAATGTTGATGTTATAAATTAGCATCAAAAAAGAAAAGGAAGAGATGATTTAATTTAGTTGCTTTGGCTCATCACATTTCAAATGGCAATCTAACATGCAACCTGATCACCTGTTTATTCCACCTTCCTAATGGTTTTCTCCTTTAAGATCTACTTTGAGCAAAGTGTGTTTTATAAATGACCTTGTACAATGTTTTTCTCGGAGATTATGAGAAATGTGTCTGGTCAGAAAATTATAAGCCGATAATCAATGTTTTCTCAGATTTTATCCGGCTTGAACCGATAATCTTTATAAATTTTGCACCGAATCTGGGGATACGAATTCATTGAACCAGCTGACATTTTTCCATGTAGTCTATGCTATACATCCTCAACCAAACTGATTCTGGAAGCATGGATTCTCTGCCGATGAGACAAAAACATAATTTACATTGTACAATGAAGGATGATATTTCAGTCATGTTAGATTCAAAATGGCTGCCCATTTTAATTGCTAAACAAACAGTAAAATGTGTCAAAATCTTAACAAGTAAATGAAACCAAACTTTGGAATGAAATCACATTGACGTCAGCTTTCACTTATTTATAAAAAAACTTTGACGCATATGTAAAAGAGTACGGTAAAGAATTGGAGAACCATTTTTCTCAGACAGATAATTGTCCTTTATGTTGTGACATTGTTGTCATATATTTTCATCTCATCAGAAGATTATCCATGCTTCCATAAACAGTTTTAGCATGGACCCAATGGCAAAACATCATCAGTTTCACTTACTGTTAAGTACTATAATTTTGAAGACTCGCTTTCTCTAAATGAGTGATGTCCTACACTTGCCAGAACTTTACAGACAGCTAGACAGGCAGACAGACAGACAGAAAAATTCTTTATTGACCTGTGTAAAAAATATACACCCAGCACTATATTGGCTTACAGTTCACCAAAACAATTCAAAAGTAACTTTAACAAGAAATTTTCTAGAAACTACAATATTAAAACATTTATAATCACATATTTACATTATTTAAACAACAAACTTCTTCTTCTATGAAAAGCTTTGAACAAATATTCTGTGGTAAATTTAACTAGATCTTTGGACATCAACAACTTAAATATTTCTTGTAATAATAAAAAGAAAAAATCCACACAATAATCTAAAACACTTGTTAAAAGTAAATAACATAAATCGTTATAAGTATTACATTAAAAATATGATGAGTATTCACATTTAGTATGATGTCACAACAAGTCATGTACTTTGCCTTTTTCATGAAGTGTCATTTTGTCCTTGGTTAACTCGTGACCTCAGAATTGAGTGATGTGACTTAGGCAATGACTTTGGTTAATAGCAATTGAAAGTATAGGATATGACCTCGATAGCTGTGTATGAATCATAAGAAATACCATGGCAAGGATATAACCTAACAAGGTGCATTTTAGTTCATTTCTGTAAGTACTCAAAATTTTTTTGAAAAAGAGCCCAAACTAGCCATAGTGTCAAGATAGTTGTCATAGTTTGATATTGTATGTGCAACCCTGTAATCCCAATTTTTGGCACTCATGGCTTTAGGGAAAAGCTAAAAAACCCTTTTATAAAAAACAAAATCATTTTCCTGTGTAACCTACTTCCATGCGAGCTGCTTAAATGACCTGGATCTAAAAAGATGGCATATATCATAATCAGTGTTGAGGCTTGAGTGTTGCGAGCTCAAATTTATTGCTCAATATGGCTCAATTGAAGGCTCAATTAAAGAAGAAAGAGCTGATGTTTTTGGGAAAGTGCTTATTCTGATTAAAGTGTGATGGCCTCATAACTTACATACTTATAGAGGAAAAGAGGTTTTAAGAATGAAAAATTAGCTTATGTCATAAAATAGATTGAAAAAGGCAAAGGCGTTATTCATAAATGAAACAAAATGGGAATGAACCCATGTTCATGTTGACATAGATCCGTATGTATATATTTTACTCATATTTAAAAGTGATTTTTACAAGCACCTCAGTGTTTACAGTCTAATAATTACGAGTACTTACATGTACATTAAGCTGTTTGAAGGCATCAATGACATCAAAACAGCTAGGCCAAGGGTAGCGGAACTGGAAAAGGTGGGGGGGGGGGGTAATAACCTCTCCTGCCCTTGACCCTGGGGGGGGCACTTTTGCTTTAAAAATAAAAAACATCATTTTAAGTTCTCAATTAAGGTAAAAACTTGTATGTATACATTTATAACTGTTATTGACCAAACCTTACATATTTTCCATGAATTCAATTTGCCCTTTCTTGTCCAAACGCCCCTGTCACCCTCGTTTCCTGCTGGCTCTCTTGTAACAGGCCCTATCCAACCAATTAAAATGAATTGTCAATAATAATCTCATAATAACCCAGCTTCCTTGACTACGGAAATCTCCCCCTGGTTTGCCCCTCTCTTTGTTGCCAAAAGGCTCACTCACCTTCACTTCCACACATCCATTACCCCTATCAACCTCATATTCTCACATCCGCATGTGTCCGCATGTGGTTCATTCAACCCTCACCATCCACAATTTTCCATGTCTATCATTTTAAAAACAACTTTCTCAGCCTCCAACCACGCTCCCCAGTGTAAACAAACCTAATTCCCACCACTAGCACCAGGTGGCCTAATTCCCACCACTAGCACCAGGTGGCTGCGTGTAGCATAAACACAACACAGCGCCCCTATTGCCATATCCAAGAACTACCCTCAAAAACAAATGCACATGTGACCTTATCAGAACACTACCAAACTGATGCCATCTCAGTAAACAAAACACTGACAGCCCTCTTCAAGAATTTCTCAAGAAACCCAACTGCATCTCAAGTTGCCAGGACACAGGTAAGACGAATTTGGCACCAAATTGTGACATCAGGTTCTGTTACCACAGCAATTTAAAGTTCACTATCCAATGAACCATGCAATCACATTTACACCTAGGCCTATTATGCAATGTTTCCTTGATAAATTGCGTCAATGACGCACCAGGTCGCAGCGCCTTTAATATTGTCCGTAGCATCTTCTGCTTGGTGTCAATGTTTTTTAAATTTAATTTCCTACATTTCCTTCTAATTTTCGACTCTGTACGACCATTTCTTCTGTGTTAAAACTCCATCTAAAGCACTCGATCTTGATGGCCCACATCTTGATTACATGTTTGAAAAACATTGTGAAGTATTTATTCAAATTATTACCCATCTACATCCTCATTACAATATTCATTATCTCCAAAGTTCTACACCAAATCAATATTGCGTGATTCATCATTGTTTATGATCCCCATTCCAAACTGCAAAATTTCACTTCTGTCAAATAAAAACAATTTCAACATATACCACACCTTTTCAAGTTTTCGTTAATTTCTGCATTATTACATAAACCTACTTCCCGTTCGTAGAACGGGTAAAATGCTAGTAATATGTAAATAGCAAAGCCATAGATTTGCGAAGCTGCAATCAAGCAAGTCCAATAATGATTTATAGGCCTATACATGCATTTAGGCTCCTAAGCACTCTCTCTTTTTTTTCACTCACTCAAACTGTGTTTCTTTTTCCTTTCACAACCAGAATCTATCACATCTACATTGGTAGATGCTACATGGCTAATAAATGGCACTAAATAATTATTTTGCTGTTTAAATAGCCATTTTAAGGAAACTTGTGGTAGTGAAAGAAACAAGAGATCAAAATAGAAATATTCAGCCACTAAGCATAAAGGTACAACTCTTTTATCTTGACCATTGATCACAGACCAACTCCAGAAAACATTGTAATGCCAGGCACTCATCCTCAGCTTTTCCAGTGGCAGATCCGAAATAGGCTGTTGGTGCAATAAGTGAGCTCGCGCTCACGACTGCCTTCGGCATCAGTAACTGTTCCCTTCACTCATATTATTTATCATTGGGTGACTTGTGCCCACAGTGATGAGGGGATCATGTGACCACATAGGACAACATATCCGAATTCAAAGTTTTGTTTGAAAGTAGGGATTAAGAACATCCAAAAATCAAATCCAGAATCTTCATAATTTATATTATTGACACACTATATCAAATGCGCAAACTTTACATTCTCAAACACATTTTTAAACCTGATTTAGATTTCAAAACCTGTCTCTGAAATGAAAGAGACAAACCTGAAATCACGAACCTTGAGCAAAAGACATTCTGAATTTTCTCTCAACATTCTTCTTTCTGTTTTTCTTACATTTTTCAAAGAAGAGCAACGTGATTTCCCATAAGGTCCTGCGGAAAAATCTAAAATGGACCATTACTGTTTCAGAGGGACATTTTGTATTACACTGTTCCTGGCATGAGTTTGCATATTCTGTTCTTCTGTGTTGAGGAACTTTTTGGAATTTCCTTTATGTTTCATTTATAACATGGGCTTTGGGATATTATAAAACATTTCTGATCACATTTACAGAATTTTTGCTTGGGAACAGGGGCGTATCTAGAAATGGCCTGATGGGGGGCCATCATATGGGATGATTACGGGGTGCTCCGTGGCTTTTCCTATCTTTCCCATGTTAATTTTTGGCATGGGGGGGCATGGCCCAATGGCCCCGAATCTAAATACGCCACTGCTTGGGAAGGAGACTTTGGCACTATTGGCACATGGCAGACACAAACAATGATTTGGATATTGGGTAATTGCTCTAGCAGACAAAGTGTTTGACTAATATGGAGGTGGTTGTGGGTTCGAACCCCATTCACAGCATGACTGCACAGAAGAATAAGCATCATTCATGTATCTTCCGTAAGCTATGATTCACCCTACCCAGGGTAGAACTGTGCATTGGTAATTTTGGTGAGCTTGATATTAAATATTTGTATGAAATTTAGATATCACTAATATTATAGGAAATCTGAATTTTGTGAAGATTAAGCCATGCCTTAGCATCTTAAGCCACTTGATGGATTAGAAATAATCGTTGATGCATATGGCGTTACACAAGGCTTGCATCAAAGGAGTTAATATTTCACAAAGTTCACAAGAATTTTAGATTATGCACTATTTGTCCTTTTCTCGTGTTATACAAAATTTTGTTGATTAAAGAGTGTAATTTGAGCCATTTCTTTTAACCCTTGTCATGCTACTTGTGGTAATCAGATACAGTCTTGTCTGCTCTTATTTCAGTCTGTCAGGAAAAACGTTTATTACTACGTTTTCATTGTATAGGATTGTAAAAGTCAACATTGCCTCGATAAGGATATTTGGCCACAGCGCTCTCTCTTAAGACTTTTACATAATATGATTAATATCACCAGCATTCAGTGCATGAATTTGACTCGTTTGTTTAGACTTGTGATAATCTTTCTGTAGTCATAACTTAAAAGAACAAGCTATCTTAAAAGCTCATAAGAATTGTGCAACCATCTCACTCAATCATTTGAGCAGCCTCAAAATTCAAATTTTATAGTGTAACAGTACCACCACCATCTCACATCTGAAGGTCAATGAATTCCCAGGTAGCTCAGTCCAGAAACTCAGCTCAACCAATTACTTACAATTAACCCATACTGCATTTATTCCTTCAAAAAACGGAATTGCCATGCATTGATGTTATAAATTAGCACCAAAAAAGAAAAGGAAGAGATGTTTTAATTTAGTTGCTTTGGTTCATCACATTTCAAATGGCAATCTAACATGCAACCTGATCACCTGTTAAAGGCTTATTCCACCTTCCTAATGGTTTTCTCCTTCAAGATCTACTTTGAGCAAAGTGTGTTTTAGAAATGACCTTGTACAATGTATTTCTCTGAGATTATGAGAAATGTGTCTGGTCAGAAAATTTATAAGCCCATAATCAATGTTTTCTCAGATTTCATCTGGCTTGAACCGATAATGTTTATAAATGTTGCACCTGGCTAACTCTTTGCAGCCGAGGGTTGCTAAGGTCCTGCGGAAAAATCTAAAACGGACCATTACTGTTAAGAGGGACATTTTGAATGACACTGTTCCTGGCATGAGTTTGCATATCCTGTTTTTCTGTGATTAGGAACTTCTTGGAATTTTCTTTGTTTCATATACATCATTGGCTACAGGTATCTGATCACATTTAAAGGATTCTTACTTGAGAAGGAGACTTTGGCACTATTGCTACATAGCAGGCACAAAGAATGATTTGGATATGGGGTGATTGCTCTAGCAGATAAAGTGTTTGACTCATGTGCAGGTGGTTGCGGATTTGAACCTAAGTTACAGCATGCGCAGAGGATAAGCATTATACGTGTATCTTCCGTAAGCTAGGCTTCATCCTACCCTGGGTAGAACTCTGCATTGGTGATTTGGTTAGCTTTATATTAAATATTCATATGAAACGTTGATATCACTAATATTATAGGAAATCTGAATAAATGTTGTGAGCATTAAGCCATTCCTTTGCATCTTAAGCCAGTTGATAGATTAGCAAAATAATCAATGATGCATATGGAATTACACAAGCCTTACATCAAAGGAGTTATATTTCACAGGGTTCACAAGAATTTTAGATTATGAACTATTTGTCAGTTCTCATGATATACAATATGGTGTTGATTAAAGAGTGAAATTCGAGCCATTTGTTTTAACCCCTGTAGTGTGCCTTGTGGTAATCAGATACAGTCTTTCTTCAGCTCTTGTCTCAGTCACTCAGGGAAAAGGTTTAATACTACGTTTTCATTGAATAGGTCTGTAAAAGTCAGGATTGCCTCGATAAGGATAGTTGGCCACAACGCAGGGATTTCTATTCAAACTTTTACATTATATGATTTATGGCAGCAGCATTCAGTGAATGAATTTTACTTGTTTGTTTAGAGTTAGGTGCACTTGAAATGTATTTGTTTCACTGCATGCCCATGGTTTCAACCTATACAGGCAGTGACTATCAGCCTAACAGGCGTGATGGACTGCAGCCATTCAGCCAACTAGCTGAATGATCAATAACGTTAGATAGATAGAAAGAGCGATAGACAGATGGATGAATAATCATTGGATAGATAGATGGATAGATGGATAGATAGATGGATAGATAGATATATAGATAGATAGATAGATAGATAGATAGATAGATAGATAGATAGATAGATAGATAGATAGATAACTGCACAAACACACAGTCTGAACACAAAATGAGCTTAAAAATTGAGAATGTCTATTTTTATGTAGAGAATTTTTATTTTTGGTCTGATAGAGAGAGAGAGAGATAATATTTTATTTGCGAATGGGCTCATGGCTTCCGCTTAGCCCCCATGGGCTTACAATCACTCTTACTTGTAATTGGAATCGTTTGGGTTATTTATAAATGGTAAACCTTTTAGTAATGTGTCTTCCTCATACCAACATATACAGGGTGATGAATCAATGGGTACTTTATGCGGTCAAGTGCATCAGCCTATCAGGTGCTTTCATATGTAACTAAAAGTGGCAGAGATCACTGGAGGTATTACAAGAGTGGGCACTGGGCAGTGAAGGAAAAATGCTTATTTATAGAAGTTATTTGTTTAGGGTGACTTGTTCCCAATAAGTGTAACGCTCTATGTGCATAGATATCCATACATATCCTATATTTATTGATAATGAGCAGATAGAAAGGGTTTCTCACATAAAATTTCTAGGCATAATATTGGATGAAAATTTAAGCTGGAAAAGGCACGTGGAAGTAAAAGGTAACGCAATTTCCAGTGCGCTATATAGCATTTCAAGATTAAAGCATCAGTTACCTGGATATATTCTCATGACACTATACAAAACACTTGTCCTGCCTCACCTATCTTATGCCCTTACATGCTGGGGTGATTCTAAGCAAAATGTATTAAACAGGTTGATTGTATTACAAAAGAAAGCTTTGAGAATAGCAACAAATTCGAAATATAATGCCCACTGTGATCCCATTTTCAAAAACAATAAGCTGTTGAAGTTAAAAGATTTATATAGACTTCAATGTCTAAGGCAAGCTTACAAAGGTAAACACAAGTTATTACCATCATATCACTTAAACAGACGTGCAAGTACATATGAAAGCCAACTGAGGCCAACAAGACAAGGTTATGACATCGTTATTCATCGTTATCAAAGTAACTTACATAAAAGGTTGTTGAATTACAAAATTGGAAGTGTATGGAATATGTTACCCTATCGCATGAAAACGGTCTCAACATCAGTACAGTCATTTTGTTATTCCGTTAAAGATCAATTTATTAATGAATATGAAAGGTACTGTTCAAGAAATAATTGTTTTGTTTGTAGAAATAATTTAAATACATAACTAGTTGCTACTAGTTCACATAATGGTTCAACTATATCTAAAACCCTCTATTATATTATACAGAATAAGATTTTTATTTTTATTATATTCCATGCACTTCCGGTTTTGTGATTCAGCAATCTTTTATATCCTTTGTAAATGACATGATCCTGTTACTCCTAGGCAAGTCCATGTACATTAATTATGTAGCATTATAAATATATATACATATATATATTCATGAATTATAAAAAATCTGTAATTATCATGGAACACCACTCTTCCTCATAACATAGGCAACAGCAAACGGGGTGCCTCACCTCAGCTATGTCCCTAGTTTCGAGGTATCCCTGCCATTTATATGAATTTTTGTATTGTATTGTGAATATTTTAATGTGCCAGTGTGGCAAAATAAATATTTTCTCTCTCTCTCTCTCTCTATCCTCTGGTATCAGTGTCTGTGTTCTAACAAGTAGAAGATCCCCGACATAGGGTAATTCTGTGAGCTGTTGAGCACTGATGATCTGTCCCCCATCTCACCAATCAACCCTTGTGTGCGCCCAGAACTGGGCTTGGAGGGCTGCACTGACCGCATGTATATACAGATTTGTTTTTATTATAAACCATATGATTAATCTTTTACCAAATCAGTTTCCCTCACCCCATCTGGTAATTTCCCTTTAATGATGCAAATTTTCCGCCTCTGCCCAGCCAAGTAGCTGTGTTTATATTTGGTGCACTCACATCAAAGAGAACCAGCTACCCCCAAGCTATGTCAAGGTGAAGTAGCTGAAAACTGCACTCATTCCAAGTATTTTTAGTGGAGCCATCTCAGTATTTGCTTGGTTGCATGATCATTAGACATCAGTCTTATGCTCTCCTCATAAAATTTACCACATTCTTAATTTTAAACAATGATGATCAATGGCATTTTTTGGTAGCACTTTCTATGTATATGTACATAATTACATTTGGATGGCTGTTTCAATCATCCTTCGACTCATTGCAGTGTCCTGCCCCTGTCCTAATAATAACCCTCAATCATCGGACAAGGAGTATTTTAGAACATTTTGAGTAGTCACTCGAACTTCCATGGCTGTAATATATCAAACATCCAATTTAATGGTTTATCATTCTATTAGTAATTCAAAGAATAGTCATACAGCCTTCTTGACCGTGTGTCTTGTAAATGCGATGTACATCTTACCAATAAACTCTGATCATAGACATGGACATTTCCTCTGATATAGGCAGCTTATCGGAAATAAGACTGCCTAAGTAGTAATGCCTTATACAATCTAGATCTGATGGAATTTCCAGAATAATTCAGAAAGGAATGAACAGATACTAATGTACTTGTTGTATTAATAGGAGCAGGCAATGTATAGGTAATAGTATGACTATTATTGATATGTGTCTGCAAGCTTGGCAATAAGGCCTTTTGGAGGTTTGCACGGGAAACGCAAATTATTCCAAGAAACATTCAGCAACATTTTTGACAAATTAAATGCAGGCCTTTCAATTCTTTATCGGTTCTTTGGATTGGCGTTGTGCGAGGTACTGGCCTTCTTTTAAAACAGTAAACCGAAGTTGGTAAGTCACTGATGCGCATGTGGTTTTTACGGGCATGCTCCCCGTTTTAGCATAACTGCCAAACAGCCGCCGAACAGGACAATTCAAATAAGGTCTTACAAACCAATCTGCATCCTGAAAGAACTACCCAGTGCTGATCATCAATTGGTGTACCCTAACACTGCTAAGTTTAAGTAACAAAAAATCAATAATGCTCTTAAATGACAGATTTTGAAGATTAGAGTAGTTTAATTATAAACAGTCAGCAGAATTTTTTTCCTAAATCATTAAAAGCAAAAAACATGGAATAAAAGGGTTATGACATGGCTAAAACCTGCATTTCTCTGATATATTTTCACCCTCTAACCTGTAATGCAGGTCCTCTGATGAAAATGTCAGGGAAATGCAGGCCAAGCCATGTAGTATTGTAATAACCTATAAGTACACATTTCTAATAAGGCAATACCTATCAATAGCGAGAGAGTTCATTTGACATCAGTGTGAAATAACCAGTGAATAGTGATCATTCCAGCTGCGAGATCTTTGATAATAACACAGGAATATTATGTCTGATGATGGACAGGCAAGTAAAAAGCAAAGTGACCAACAACAGGGGATGCAAAACCAAATCCAGAAACTCTAAATTCAAACAGCCAATTATGCCATGGTACGTGTTGAAAGAACATCCTTAGGGTCCTTGCAGTTCCATACCATGGAATTAATTAATACGAAACAATTTGCTTGCTTTCAAACCTTTTCAAGATTAATTACTAAATATCACTTTTGATCCTTTAAACTTCAAAGACCTCCATGTAATTAATCTTAGGTATGAAATGTGCATATGTGAAGCTTCATGAATGATGAGCTTGTTTGTGTGTGTCTTTCGTGTTCAACTATGTTCAAGGTCATTATAATAAGTCATGTTTGACCCCTGTGTCATTCAAGGTCAGCTGAAGCTCATTTGGTAAACTGTGGATCATCTATCACAGTGTTTTGTTTTTAGATGTGGTTTTGTCACGTTGAAAAAGAAATTGCCACACGCCAAATGAACAGAATTCAACATGTCCACAAGAAGTGGCACTGCTGTTTTTCAACGACAACATCATACAGTTCATCTTTGGGCATCTATTAATCATGAAATTCACAAATCTTCAATTGCACAATCAATACAATTTTTAATTGCACAAGCAATATTACTATATCCTATACATTTAAGATGCGGTCAGATTGATTGTCAACTGATGAGTCATTTGCAGAAACTTGCTTTAAATGTAAATATGGTGGTCATTCATTGAACATTTGAAAAAAGAAACTATAGTAAAGTAGATTCAGATATTTTTCAGATTCAGTTTTAGATCTTTTTTTATAATATTTATATTTCTCTTTAAACAATTAACACCATTCACATTCTTACAATATAACTTCCCGATTAAAATTGTTTTATCTTAACTATTTTAAAAATAACCATACTGGTTTTGTTAATAATTTACCTGATAGAGTAAATGATATATGTAAAGGTGAAAACCTAAGTTTAAACAAGATTTGTCTAGATAAATCATATTGTAATAAAGCTTGTAAGAAATTTATACATCTTGACTCCGATGGTGTAAGCGATTCTTGCAAAATGGTGCTTAGTGACTATGATAAAAATGAAAACAAGGAGATGTTGAGGCTCCTGCTAAAACCTTTTTAGTGCTAGTATTGTACCATTTATTTCATTTTTTATTTTGTATAATTTGTTTACTGTTTTTATTATGTTTATGTAATCTCATGTTTATGAGGATAAATAAATTCTTATGTCTTATGTCTTATGTCTTATAATATAAATAAAATTAAGAAATCTTTTTTATCAAGACTGCCTTGAAAGTACTTATTCACTAAACCGGCAATGAATTATTATTATTCTATTTTTAAAAAAACTCCACCCCCCAGCCCTGATATCTTATTGTTGTCTACTTAGTAGCTGCACTATTGCAGCCAGTTCTTTCATATAGGCCTAGCTGCTCTGCAGAAGTCAGTATGATATATTACATTTATATCAAGGTAGCATGGGACACGTGGAAATTGCTACATGATGAATTGGCTGCCTGTTCACAATGACAGAATGGCTTTTCTGTGTGGCCTTGACCAGCTTCTTAATGATGCACAGTATAACACCTGCTGCAACATCTAGTCATTTAATGACCCCCTTCTAGTTCCCCTGCTCTTTTGTGATATTTCACCTTGTGATAAATGTTTGACCTAAGCCAGAGATTGATTTCAGTGTCTAGGAATAAACAATATAATCAATAATGGTCTAGGACTGCTCAACGGAAGGTCTATGCCTGCATGCCTTCAAACCCCGGTTAGAGAACCTGAAATATTTTCAGTGGACCTTCTGCATGTCATTCAGATATGACATTAAATAATTAATTAGGGTCCAATAATCTATGTCTGCGCTGGGCAAGTACAAGATGTCAAATAGGAGTCATTATGAATGGTATTATATATTAATTTTAATGCGCAAACATTATTTGTTCGTTGAAGCTCATGCCTTAATAAGTAACTTAGCATTTAGCAAACAACATTTATCCCAAGCATTTTGAATTGTGAAAAGTATTGAAACCCACTCCTATACAAATACCGCAGTACAACCTTCTCTGCCAAAATTTACTTTGAGAACATGAAAAGTCTCTTAGACCATACAGTCTCTACAATCTGTCCTTTGCAATTTTTGTTTTTTTTCTTTTGTCAGCCCGATGAAGGTAATTAAAAGGCAAATGTAAGATGCTCAAAATGCCATCATTAATGTCTGATTGGATCATTAACCCTTTGTTTCTTAGGAAAGTAGAAGATGACAAAAATTATGAGAAGGATTTTCCTGTTAAAACAGACTTAATTCAGTTCATGTCTAGTCATTTTCAGTGCAATGTAGAAACAACAAAAACAAGAAAAGACAAATACCAAAAGTTCTTGAAATGTACTCTTGTAGTAGCTCTGCGTGTTGTAGTACAGTTTTAATTGGACAGGGAAAGTATTTTCGCTGTTTGTGTTTTCGTCTGCCTGGGTACGTCCATGCAGACTGCAGAGTTATGCAAGTGGATGTCACCTTGTTGAAAAGTTTCAGTGTATAGCAACCATTATATTACATATCTTATCACATATCTTTTAATAAATTATCTATTGCCCATTCTATACGGGAAAATTCATTCATTCATTCCCAGTTGTCTTAAAATAAGTAATTCCTATGGGGTGGGGTTTTTTAACACTGTTTCATTTGGAAGCAAATAATTTAAGATGTAGAATGCTCAAAATATATGAAATCAATTGTTTCCCATCAACATGATCAAGGAATTCACAAAATTCCCCTTCCCAGATCTATAATCTAACAGTTAACCTATGATGGCCATGATCAATGATTATGTTTTTACTTATGTAATATCATACAATGTTTCTCTCTGCTCTCATTTATTTAACGTCGGCCTTTAAAGAAAGGATAATTCAGGAATTTATATCAAAGCAATACAAATGTGAATTCATACTGACCAAGATCGACTGTAATAGGTTAACCATTATATTTGCGCAGCGAATTGAATATAGAAGAGGACTCAAAAATCTCTGCAGTGATGCTCCCAACATCAAGGGTCCACAGCAGGGATTAGGTGAAGTGGGTCCAGCTGCTTATCAATGATTTAGTTTCGTATTTTAAGAAACGTGACATATTCATCTTCAACAGTATTTTTAAAATTCAATTTTCTCTTGTGATATTTCCTGTTTCAATAATTTTTATGGAACAGTTGATCATTAGCCCTGACAAGCTAAATTAAATTATCACTGATGATTAATTTAACTTCAAAACAGACAATAAGAAAATATAACAAAATTATAATAACATTATCTTCATAACTGTTGATTATGTAACAGTAACAGTGAGCAATTACTCTACAGGCAAATCATGTTATTGTTTTTTATTACTATTATACGATTATGTATTATCGACAATCTAACATAGACTTGAATTTGGCAGCTTTCAGTTTTGTTTACTTTTATACCAGTTAGGTATCTATCTATCAATCTTATTTATCTTTTTAAAATATTATCTATCAACTATCTACTCTATCTATCTATCTGTCTATCTAGAGATAAATCTGTCTATTTATTGATCTTTCTATTATTTTTTTTATCTATTGATCTTTTTATTCTACATTTCTCTATCTTTCTATATATCTGTCTTTCTGATTTGTTGAAACAGTTGAGTCACATAACTGCCATTCATTGCATATGAAAAAAAAAGAAAGTTATAGTAATGTGAAGTCCTACAAAAACTTTTATGTGCTGCACAAATTTAATGGCTGTGCCATTTATATAATTATAAAGCTCCACATTTTGGCTGAAATATTTACGCGTGTCAGCTGTCATAGACAGATGGAATTTATGTCAAGAAAAAGGTCTTTGATTCACTAACATCTGATTTGATTATAGACCGTCTGACACTAAACCTAGCTTACGTCCATACAAGTTTTCGGGCTGCAAGACGCTTGAAGGTTTTTTTCACAAAACATTGAGATGATAATATATAATTCTTTTCATAATATGACATAACCAGAAATAGCACAATATCAGAATTATTATCATAATTTGAAAAAAAGATCCCCTGCAATCTACAATCTAAGTGTAGATCAGCATACTTTAATGGCACCAGTTTTGTTTTAAAAGATGATTTGCCCTATTTGGTTTGTTGAACAATGATTTCATGAAAATGATAAAATATTGTTGGAGAATTTAGCCAAAGACTATTATGAGCAAAACAATACTCGAACCAGAACTGTGGAAAAACAGACATTTTAATATTAGGGAGGTGTACTTACTTTCTAGAGTAATTGTATTGCGCAGGGGAGGAGAGAAGAGCACAGGACCTTTACCACTAGCACATACAGCAACATTTATGTAAATCTTGGCTTGCTGCTTCCCTTGGAATTTTTGGCTTGACCAAACAGAAAAGGGATTTATTGGGATGAATAAAGCAATTAAGCCAATGATTCCAAGCTTGTGCAATAAATGTCACCACAGAGCAATATACTGCATTTGAGGAGGCCTTTGGTGGACATGGCGGACACCTGGATACACTGAGCTGTACATGGTGCAATACTTTTAGTTAAGCCAGGTCTAAGTCTTAGACTTAGACTAAAGTAGCTCCAAATTAAACTAGAGGTATAATGTATATACAGTGTTCCAAAAATAAATTGTTTTTGTTAAAATAGTAGCAGGGAGACACGGGTCATACTGATTAGAGGTACAAACATTTCAGTTTGAATTTGAATGGCTAATGGCTATTTCAGTATGAAGTTGTTATTCACTATGTCCTTTACTCTCTCAAGCAAAGAATGCATTACAGTAAACGAATGACAAGTACTTACATTCTGTTGGAATCGGACATCCATGACCTCACAACAAGCTCTATCAAATATGTTGAATTGAGACCTCAATTTGTAACTGAGCAACTTGTGATCTCATTGGAGAGTGAAGTGACAGTGACTGCGAAACATCAAATGGCTTGACATGATGACATTGTAAGCATAGGCTATGACCTCACTGGCTACTTAATTATGCATCATAAACTTTAACATGGCATGGATAGGGTTATGACATTACAAGGAACAGTTCAGTCCAAGTCTGTAAGCACTCCTATTTCATCTACTGTAAGTCCACCAAAATGTATTTCTGTTGTGTACACAATTTGCAAGCCAGAAGGCAAAAACAATACATAGGGACCTCCATCAACTGACCCCATTGATCTAATTCAGCTGAATTCACAACTGAATTCAGCATGTAATTTCCCTTTATGTCACTGAGGTCACCCTTTGGTCAACATAACTTCAGCACGGTTAGCCAAAATAGCAAAAGCTCTGTGCTGCAGGTTAGTGCAAACAAGATACATTCTTGGGACTGTTACGAACAATTGAACATTGTTACAGATTCACAGTATATTTTAGTCACTAATCAGTCAACTGACAGAACCTGATTGTCACATGACGACATGCCAAAATGTGAAATGTCTGCACCAATCAGAGAGACAGAAATTTGGTCAAAATGGCGCCTCTAGACATCATGGAAAATATTGGGTTGTCAGTTTGAAATGCCTCATTACCGCTGCTGTTGAGGCTTACAGTGGCAAATGCATGTTGTGGGCAATATTTCTTTGGTGATTAGTGGTGTTCTTCAGTAAAGGCCCATCAAACTGTTCAGGCAGTTGACAAGTGACAACTGACAGCAATTTGTTTGGTTGAGGGGTTCTGAATGGGGGGCAATTGAGGACAGCATGTGCAGTTATGTGAAGTTCAAGCATTTGAACTATCAAAATATGTGTCATCTTGAAATACAGTGCATGTAAGGAATTCAAACTTTGAAAATTGACGTTGCCTGACGTTAAAAGATAATGCATAGCTTTTGCATATCAATGATATGACTGTCAGAAAACTTTGGATAGACAGATGAACAATTGAATATAGATGGGTAGATAGATGGATGGATAGAGAGATAGATAGATAGTTTGTCTGACAAGTATTTCTCATCAAGTTCACGTATATATATATTATATATATACAAGCATCATAATTTTTTTGAAAAAAGGGGCATAAAATTTTAAGACAACCAAAATCCTACAAATTCCATTCAGCCAAACCTTGGACATTCAGATAAATCCAGAATAAATTTGAGCTAATGAGAAATATGGGATGCGTGCCTTACAAAGAGGAAAATTATCAGATTTAAAGAAACGTGTTCTTAGAAGTAATTAAATCTTTATTGTCATATTTCCATTTTAGCTTTGCCTTTCTTATTGTATGGCATGATCGATTGTCTGGTGAATGTTCTTAAAATTATTCCTTTTATTGTCTGGATGAAGATTGTTATTTTTAGAATTTCCTGACACAATTATTGAACGTTGTCATCCCTCCGCTTTGTGCCTGTCAGATTTGAAAGAAATAATTAGTACGGAAGTGGTAGATGCAGAGATGAAACAAAATTTTCTCTAAACTTGATTTCAGTGAATTCCCAATAATTGGTAAACGAAACAGCTCGTTATTCAATTATATGTATATATAGAATTTTATTTGACAACGAAAAATATCATCATGATACATGTGTCATATAAATAAACTAACTACAAAGTGTAAAGGGGAAAAATATATGTACAAAAGATGGATAGTAACTACAACTAATAAGGAGCAGAAGCAATAATGAATACAATAATATTGAAAATCTTAACAATAAAGCGATATAAAAGTTTGTGTTCAATCATATTTTACCAGTATTTCAAGTCAGAATATCATAGATTTATATTGAAGCGAGAGCAAAGAGGCACAGACTAGCGGTAACCGCTCAATGTCCATGCCACGAAGCTATAATATCAATAATGCAGTTGAAAGCGCCATGAGATAACTATAATATTAGATTAAAATAATACATTATATGGTAAAAGCTTGAATAGGTATTTAAAAGAACACCATTTGCTATTCTAGGATATCACAATGCTACAGTTTTTATAGGTAATTTTCAGCACACTCATATATAGGCATTAAAGACAAAGAAATACAATAGAGTTATCATGATTATATACAGGTCAAATAAACATCGCAACAAAATGAAGCACCATTAACACAGTATAATTTGTACGAAGCAAATTAGTATAATTTGTACAAAGCAAAATAGAATAATTTGTACAAAGCAAAATATTTACATGATACAAAGCAAACACATGGAAGCAATGCAGTCAATATGCCGCCAACCACTCAGACACCAGGGGCAACTTACTTGACTAATATCAAGTCACGAAGTACAAAGTACAATGATCATGGTTAAATGTCAATTTTTAATGCAGAGTACAAACATTTACCAAGTGCCATGTTTAGGTTTAAATCTTTAGAGACCATTATTTGATGAAATTGTTCTAGTTGGTAGAGTGTTGTGAAACCTAAAATGGATTCAGATGCTACGTGTAATAAATTTACTCTGGCGTCAGACCATTTGGTACAAATCATTAAACAGTGAAATTCATCTTCAACAAGGTTTGAATTACATTTTTCTCAAATTCTGTTTTCCGCCGGAACAAATGGGCGTTTATGCCTCCCTAATTGGATATTTAGGTTATGAGAACTAAGCCTAAAACGTGCAATATTAGTGTAAACCGATTTTGGGAGGTTATAGTTCAGATATGGTTCTATTCGCATGTCAATTTTAAAAGTTTTATAAGTTCTTAATTTGGGGTATTTAATATGATCATTTATGTCAGCCATCATCATTGCTATTGCAGAATCGAACATACATGTTATCGATTTATTCAATTCAAAATTCGCGAGATCAATGTTAAACTTTTCAGAAATTTTACTGAGTCTAGTGAACCAGCATGGCGCACTTTATCTTTTAGTTTTAGTTGGATTGCCAGACACTTCTTAAGTATAGTAACAGTCGAGAAATTATGAGAGGTTACATTAAGCATTGTAGTGCATTTCAGTTAGCAGCCTTAATTCCTTAGCAGGCCTAATGCATGTTCTACTTAATGATTATCATTTAACCTTTAGGAATAGAGAACTTGTGTATTTTATAATGTCCTAGTAATTATATTGCGGTGAGTTATTCGATAAATCCAAATATTTGCCCAATATTTGCCCCCGGCATTTAGTAAAGAAACGTGAATTGTTAAATTCTTAATTCAAGGCTAACAAATCATTTCAGATTGATTGTTTCTCCATTGCTCATGCTGCTGCTCATATTACATAATGACACTTGCAAAATATCGAAATGAATTTTGAAATTGACAATGTTTGTAACCATTTCATAATTGAACAATTTTCGGTTTCCAATTGTAATAAGAAGTTAATTTGTGTCTCTGGCCTTTGTGAATATCTCATTACAATGTTATTGACATGATTATTGAAACTACTGTATAAAATTTCAAACGGAGAATTGTTATTGAAATGAGAGAAATGAAGATAATATTGATTTAATCTTTCGTTCCTTTTCAACCGTTTTCTCTTGTTTTGCTAGAGAATCTGATAAAAAAAAATGATCATGTTTTCATATGGGTTTTTTTTCACACTCCTGTTAGCTTCAGTGTATAGTAGACTTTCACGATCAGGGAGATGATGGGCATTAACAAATATCAAGTGTCATAACTGTTACATTTTCCTGTGATGAGGTATTTCTTCAGTTGGCAACATTTTTAAATAAGGTTACTGGTGTGAACCACATGCTCTCCTATGAAATGAAATTTAATTACCACTATAAAAAAATGTACTTCCTGTCAAAATATTGAGTCATTTCATACGGTTATATTTTGTTTGAATGGCAGAAGTACATCTTTAACAGCCACACTGACCCATCAGAGCCTGAATCACTTCACTGCCAGAGTGCCCATTGTTTACATAGACATTGCAAAGTCAGATATTTGTATTCATGTGGTTCACATGTTCTTTCCTTGAACTTCACTGAATACTGTTGGACATCTCTCTGTACTTTCTGCAAAAACAAGGAAAACATGGATATATTGCTTCCCAAGAGGCCTTTATTATCAATCCTATGAATTTACTTTAATTTTGTCTTTGTCTACTTTCAGATTCCTCAGATCAGCTATGCCTCAACGGGGATTGAACTGAGTGACAAGAGTCGATTTGAATATTTCTCAAGAGTGGTGCCCCCAGATACCTTACAAGCAAGAACAATGGTGGACGTGGTGAAGCACCTGGGATGGTCGTATGTGTCAACTTTAGCCGATGAGGGAAATTACGGAGAAAAGGGCATTGGAGCCTTTGAGGACCTTGCAAAGTCATCTGGTAAGTTAACATCAAGTCATAAGCCTTGATTTTGAGACGAATTTTGTATGTACGTTAGTTACTGTTGTTGCATGCTACAGGATTTTCATCTGGTAAAATTCAGACATTTTGTCTTACTGATTTATGGAAACTGCTTGATTATGAGAGACTTTTTAGTGGAAATATATATTTTAGCATGGTTAAAATGGATTTGATTTATTGTCTGATTTAACTGGCCATATATGTTATTTCAAAATGAAATATATATTTTAGAAAAGTAAAAATGGCTACATTTTCAAAATTCACAAATATTATAAAGATAGTGGATTGTGAGGAGACCAATATTGAGTTTTATTGCCTGAAGCAGTAATATTAGTCAAGGCCGTAGGCCAAAACCAGTATTACCTGCTAAGGCCAATAGCACCCAATATTGATCGACTCAACATCCACTATTTGTTATATTCTGCACTACAATTATACATATTTTTAAAATACTTGGTTTTCTAAAGATACTTAATCTTTTAGTGACTTATACTTGACTAGATTGACACTTCAAGAAGTTGGATTTCCTCCTACCCAGGCCTTCCCTTAAGTAGTAGGCAATGAAGTGCATGGTTGCTAAGAGCATAGGGGCACACCCCCCAATATAACTAACCACTCAACAATAACTCTTTGAAGACACCAATATGGTCATTTATTGGCTGGTCATGTGACAGATCTCCTGCTACATGTCCATCATTGGCCTACACATTTTGATGCAGAATAAAACCACAAACACACAGAAGTTGCCATTATGCTGTTATTTACCCAGCCTAGTATAGTCTTTATATCTCTATGCTGACAAGTTGCAGATGAATTCATAACTGTCTTCATACTTCGTTGC
Organism: Platynereis dumerilii; assembly: GCA_026936325.1. Lineage (NCBI taxonomy): Eukaryota > Metazoa > Annelida > Polychaeta > Phyllodocida > Nereididae > Platynereis > Platynereis dumerilii. The sequence continues at coordinate 12,757,679 of JAPTHN010000016.1, read as the reverse complement.
ATCTATTTGTTTGTGGTATTGGATTGCTTCAAACAGGGCACTGTCATCATCAGTGTCATGCTAATGCGGGCCATCTATCATCCGTAATACTCATGTCATCAGTCGACTGGAGCTGATGTTCAGCAGGATACTGGACAGCTGGTGAAGAGTTCATCGAAACGCTAATAAAAATAGCAGCAGGACCACTGAAAATCTACTGGCTTAGGCAGAAAACATGCTTGAATGACACACATATATTTGCTCTTATACCATTCAACACCTCTGGCAGCGAATCATATTCCAGTATTTCAGGGCGATAATTCTCACATTCTTTGTTGGCCGCTTAGCATCTCATATTTGATTGTTTGAGTGTTTGTCTCATTGTATTAGCTGTTTATTCACCAATGGATTGGGAATATGTCTTTATCACACTTCGGGCTGAAGCTGTTCTTGTCCCGTAACACCAGTGTAACAAGCCTCCTGATTAGCCAACAAGCCACCTGCACATTGTGATGTTCACCTGTCTGTGACAGGCAGGTCAATATGGGAAACGTTATTGACTGATCAGTGAATATCACACGTGGTATTGACCTCCCTTGAAAAAAATTTCCAAAAAACTAACTTCCAAACAAAAAAATATTAAATTCCCCCAAAAAAAATTTAGAAAAAAAAACTAATTCCAAAAAATGTTTTTTTCTAAAATGTCTAAGAAAATAATCATTCCAAACAAAATTGTCATGGAACAAAACAATTGTGGACAGTTTCGGTCAATATCAGGCTTTGGCATCAGTGAATATCACCGGTCAGGTCTGTAAAACCTTATATTGACCTCAACCGTAGTCCATAATTGTATAAATACAGACCTATGCAGTCCCCAACTTTCATTGCAGGTCTTTAGCATGGGAATGTGTACAGATTCTGGCCACCTTTGAGGCCTGCAATATAATATCTCAATTTTTGTTTCTTCAGGCATTTGCATAGCTGCATCTCTGAGGATACCCAGGGAGTTGACCAATGACACATTTTATCATATTCTTCAAGACTTGACTAAACAAACTCATGCCAGGGCCAGGGCAGTGGTCATGTTTGTTAATGAAGATAATATTAGGAAGTTACTAGCTGCTGTTATAAAACATAAGGTAAGGCTTTAAATGATGCTGAAAACATGTACTTATTGGAATATATAGGACTCATGTGATACCAAATTGAAATTTGGTGGTGTATGCTATAATAAATCCTTGCTACTTTCTAAGCTTGCCTAGTACTATTTATTCGCTGATTGTAAAGGTAAAACCTCTTTCTGCAATAAGACTGCCTCCTCCTTCACAATCAATTACTGAAACCTAACAGCAACAAAAATAATATAATGCCATTCTCTAAATTTAATGGGATCAATATACTGGCAGGCAACAAAAATATCTCAAAATTTTCAAACTTGCATTTATCATGTTCTGATTTCAGAAATACGACCATTTTTACTGGCTTGCCAGTGACAGTTGGGGTGCTAAAACTTACCCAATTGAGGGGCAGGAATTTGCTGCTGAGGGCACTGTCACTGTTTTACCCCACAGGAAGACTATCAGAGGTAAGATAATCACTTTGTCATACCAATTTGAAGATACAAAGTACATGACTTGCATTCTATATCATTGATGAAATATGCAACAGTTTTCATAATTGATGGAAAATACATTGTAGGAGTGGTGTAAGAAGGACTGAATTAGTGTTGCTTTTGCCAGCTGCTGAAAGTCCTGAGTTGGATACCTCATTTGCTCTACCACGTAGTTGGTGTCAGCAAAAATGTTAAACTTTCAGTCTTAAGTGAAAACCCCTTCTGCCAAAAGTACTGTAAGATCGCCTTTAATTTTACTAATCAATGACAAGCACCAGCCACAGAGAGCTGCACTGTTCTGCAGTGTTCGACTGTTTGTATACACATGCCTTGAGCAAAATAATCATGTTCATGTACATGCATTTATGAAATTCTTGCACTCATTCTCACAAATTCAGACCCACTTTTAACCACCCAAAATCACGACTGTCGCTCCCAGGCTTCCAATTTCCTGTGAGATAGAACTAACAACTTTCTCCCGACATTTTTGTTAACATGAGCTGCTTACGATTTGCAAGACATTTCTGCCTGGGGTGCTCGCAATTTCCTCTTATGAGTTATCTTCATGCTTCAGGAGCAAAGACACAAATTGGTATTCCAAATTTGGAAAGCATGTTATTCTTCTAATAAAGGTAATTACACGCAAAGATGAAAAATCTCTTTTACTTAATTAGTACTATAACTTGTATAGTTCTTTATTTTGAGTCCCATAATTTAAAACGACTCTGAGCATTATGTTTGGGTTATCTATAGACATTGTTGTGTCCAAGATAGAGACGGGTTAATGAAACCATATTTTACTGTTAGCATTATTTTCATTAGTACAATAATGATAAAGGTTTAAAAACTTTTAAGCGTAATATACATTAAACTGATCAACCAAAAACAGGAGATCTCATAAAAGATTTCATTATAAAATGCCTTACTGTTAATATTACTATGATTAGGTCTGTGAAATTCTGAAAGAGAGGAAACTTTGGTGGGAAACTTTCATTCAGCTTCTGTTGCATTTTATCTAAAAGGAATGAGAATGCCTGAGGTGCTAAACTGGCTTTAAGGAGAGAGTAGTGGTGATCATGGCCCTCTAATTGGTGGTCCTGACTTTTACAGGCCCTCTGATGCCCTCTCGGGGCCACAAAGGTCATCTGTTACAGCCAAACGACCTCAGAGTAGATATATGGTGATGGAGGAGGTCAACTGCTTCCAAAGGCTTGCAACTAGTGCAAGCAGCAACAACATCACTTTGTTGTATAGTTATTCTTCAGTCTGGGACCTTCTACTGTTTGCTTTTAATGTGAATAGTATCATAGAATAAAATTTTATCAGAGTCAAATGACATCAGTTAAAACATTTGAACTGTTGTGTTTGATGTTCTAGTACTATTCCATTTATAGTGTAACATTACGTTCACATGGATGACTGAAATCCTCAGAGTCATTAGCTGTTCATTATCAACTTCAACACACCAAATGACACCGTTGACCAGAGGTGGTCAATTGCACTATGATGACATTACCCCCACCAGATCCCATTCTTTACCTGACCTCTTTTCTCTGAGTGGAAATTGATGGGACAGGATGACACCAAAGGCCCTTTGTTGTAGTCTCTGTAGTGGAGGGGACATTTAGAGGATGTCAATCACTTAAGACTGATTGCTGCCTCGAGTACCCTACCCCTCCTTCGGCAAAGTTCTAGTCAGTTGAAGTTGTTTAAATTGAGGCAGAATATAAAGAAGGAATTGAACTGTTTTGAGCTAGAATTGAATGGCATTACACTGATTGACTGAGTGGCTTTCACACTTATGGTATGCTACTGGATTACGACTAACTGCATGAACAATTTTCCTATTTGTATGCATTATGCAACAACAGAGTGGCTACTTGTACTGGAGTTGCAATCATACACTCCTGGGCAAAAACATTGGACCTTAGCTAAATATTCAAATTGTTTCAATGCACAACAACAAACTTTTATTTCCTGTCAGTCAACCAATAGCACCATTTTTGTATGAAATCACTTTGCCTTTTGATGCTATTCTAACAGGACATAGGTTCAGTAATGCATAGGAGCTTTGGAAAGCAATGAAATGTGAATTGTAAAACATAGACATTTTGGCGCATAAAGTTGCGACTAAATGCAAGCAAAAAGACTTGTTCTTTAGAAAAAGTCATAAGGAAAAGCTATTCCATGGTAAGATTATGTTTCAATTGATTGATTGACTGACAGGAAATGAAGCTTTATTGTTCTGTATTTCCGTAGAAATCAAAGTATTTTATAATAAAGTGAATTCTACTAAGGTCCAGTTTTTTGCCCATTAGTGTACTAACTAAGCAGCTGGCAGCTACATGTTTTCAAACATGTAGAATCACTAGTTTCTGCAAAAGGCATTGTAGTAACAAATAGTTCAAACAAATACTCTGGCCGCATATTTTATAGTACATGTGTAGTAGTCTATACTTTAAAAAGGGAAATGCTATTTTTCATCACCCAGAGAATCTGCTAAGGCATTTTTTCCAAGCCAAAATGAACTTGAAGTGCCAACTGGCAAATTTAAGCACCTGTCTCTTCTTTGTCAGAAGAAAAATATCCTTATACCAGCCAGTTTTTTTGGATTGATGAGATAGTCAAACTTTGAAAAAATATCCCTATAACAGCCAGCTTTTTGAATTGATGAAACAGTCAGACTTTGAAATCTCATCACACTTCTTGTCTTGAGGTACTGATAAGATTTTGTTTGTTTGTTAGTTTGTTTTTTACGCCTCTGCAGCACCTTAGTGGGCTATATTGAGGCAGGCGATCGCCGTATGTTGATGAGATGAGAAGAATGTGAGTCTTGAACATTAATTCAGGGATGCCCAGGGTCTTTCAGTTGCCACAGCATAGAATACTGGATACAACCCGCCTCCATTTAATGTCCCATGGGCTCGGACTAAAGTGAGTTCCCGGGGTGAGATTTGAACCCACGCCCTCAAAGCCAGTGGACAAGCAGTCTTGACCATTAGGCCACGGGGGAACTCTGGTACTGATAAGAAGGCAAAGTGATAAAGGATCTAGAAGAATTTCAGCTGCCATTTCGCTGATTATAACTCTCAGATGTGCCAGGTGGGAAGAGTGGAGGGCCTCATAAAGGCATTACACTTGGCAGTTCCTGATTAGCAGGGTTAATACAAAGACAACAGGCTGTAGGTGTCCTGCAGTATCACTATAAGGCAATAATTGTGTACTGTGATTAATTCCCAAGGGAGGTTGACTTCCAAATGTTGAAACTCCAGTCAGCATTGTGTTTTTCCCTTTCTATAATACACGTTATGAACTATTGACAAACACCACCATTTTTTAAGGGCCTCTTCTGTTGGTGCTTACTAAATTGTCAGATGTATCAACTTACTGCCAATAGCATTTCCAATCCTTCCTCTCTTCAAGATTTTTGAAATGATTTCATTCCAAATTCATTGCATTGTTACAGCAGTTGCCACAGCACGCAATTCTGCAGCAACTTGCAATGTAATGTATTTTAGCACAATTTGACTCTTCCTGAAAGATCAATGAGCCCATCAAATCATGACAAAATGCTACAATATAGTAATTTGGATTGATCCTTGATGGATTTAAATTTTAATTGAATATGATGTATAAAAAGTTGGATAATATACAGTTTTTGGAAAATTAAAATCATAGCCACGAATTTGTTTTGTTTTGTTTCTTCTCGAGAAAACATCTAGAGATGTTGGTCAAACTTGGTTACCAACAAACAGCAAATTCAATAAGTGGACCACTGGACCTTTCAGACAGCACTGGGAGTTATGCCTGATCGGGTACAAAATTTTTTCACATGTTTGAAATGGGGTACATAAATATTTACAAGTCCAAGGGGGGTATGAATTATTAACATCATGGAAAATTATAAAATGTGAATAATATGAACAAAAACTTGCGCAAATCCATATGTACAGGCAATTATCTACAATGTACTTATATAATACATTTCTTTGTATGTCTAGGGGGAAGGGGTACTGAAATCTGCATTGATCCAAAGGTGGGGGGGACTAAAAATCTGCATGAAACTTAAGGAGCAGGTTGAGCTGAAAAACCTTCTTTTCTTTTAAATTTCTATTATGCAGTGGTACTGAAGGCCATCAGATGATGCCCTTAAAAGATCTTATAGAATGATGAAATATCATTTCAATGCTCCATTAAAAAATAATATATTCAGTGTTCCTGCAGCTAACAAAACTTTGCGTAAGATCTGATATGAGGTTCACTCTCCAGAAACATTATATGACAACAACAGGACAGCTGCAAAATTGTCATGGCAGCCATTTTCGATTTTGGCATAAGTCTATGGATATATGAGGAGCAATCTTGATTGTGGAGAGACATGCCATTAGGCTACATGTAGATTTTGGCATATTAGTGCCTGTTGATCACAGCATTGTCTATATGGAATTTTGGGGAGGTGCCCTCTAGGCTCTCGGGCTGTTTCATATTCTATAATTGGAATTGTTCTCTCGAAAGGAATACACAAACTGTCAGAATGCAGCTGCTGCAGCTGTTCCTCAATGTTGGTAAAGACTATGATCTTCGGAATCTCAGACCTGCTCCTTTGATGACCTAGGGTTCGAATCCCTGTCAATATACTTTGTAAATTCACTCAACGAGAGTTAAGATTGGCTTTTACAAGAACAGAAAACCACAGAAATATTAGAGTGATGATGAAGCACAACTTCTCAAATTAAGTTTACCACTGAAAATAAACCATCGAAGTCAGTTCATGGTCAATGAGTTTGTACTCAACTGCAGAACTGGCTTTTTGAAAAAACCAATACTACGAGGTAGGCATTATCATTGGTAACCTCATAAGTCTCAGATGTGTCGATATTCATGTCAATACTTTTGTAGCTACAAAGGAGTATTTTATTGGAAATGCAACACACACAGCAAGGTTTGTGGTATATTATGTAAGATATAAAGATAGGTATTGAAATCATTATATGCCCATATGTCCTCCATTGCTCCCTGGTGTACAGACTGAAAAGACAGAACATCAATATTATACAGTTACCGCACAGCACCAAGTCCAATATCAGTTTTATGGCACCAAGGTGACTAATATTGCACAAGGGCGCAGCCCGAGTGCAATATTAGTCAGCGAGGTGCCATAAAAACAGATATTGCACTCGGTGCTGTGCGATAACTGTTATATATCATATGGCTAGTGGAAATACTGGCTTCTCATTGGCTATCAGCCATGCAATATTCTACGATATTGCACGCATTATATTGCACGGTTATTTTAACATGTGAGAGATTGGACGGACCTGAGAGGAAGCACCATATTTTGATGCAGCTGCAGCCACAAGCAAACAAAGATTTAGTGTTTTTCGGTTTTAGTAAAAAAATGAATTCCACGGCAACGGAAGCAGATAGGAAGATGGGGATGATGGCAAACGATGTGCAAATTCAAGGGCTAGGTAGATATAAACTTTTTGTGTTGCTTTTGTTATTTTAGGCATCAGGATAAAGCATACGGAAATTTTCACGATTTTACAGCGATTTTTTTGCGTTTAGAGGACTAAAGTCTGCTACAAAGTTTCAAAAAAAAATCATTAACAAAACCCATCATCAAGAATATCATTTTTGGATTCCAAAAATGTGAAAAAAAAAATTTCCCATGAATAGTTATTGATTTATGACGAGATACATTTTAAATGTGTGAGTCAAAAGAAACACAAACAAAGGTTAGACATCAGAATCACAGCCATTTCTTTGCCTTTACCACAAAAAAACATATGATATAACAGTTATTGCACAGTACCTCATGCAATATCAGTTTTTATGGCACCTCGGTGACTAATATTGCACTCGGGCTGCGCCCTCGTGCAATAATAATAATAATATAATAATAATAATAATAAATACTTTATTTAATCATGAAAACATGAAACTTGTTGTGTACAATCAAAATATAGGCATTCACTCAAGGAAACATGCAAACAGTCAGATTCACACATCATTTATACAACAGATAGATGGATGATTGATGATATGGTTTAAGTTTGTGATAGATTGACTTTAAGGTCATTGATGAGTCTAACACTTGATGGAACAAATGAGATGGAATACCTAGAGGTTCTACATTTGATGGAACTGTATCTTCGACCTGATGGTAACAAGTTGTACAATTGATTTAATGGGTGATCTACATCATTTACAATAACCTTGCATCGTTGCAAAGTTGCTTTTTTAAAGATGTCGTCCAGAGACATAGCACCTGAAATTCCTAGTTTGATACATGATTTGATGATTCTGGTGAGTTTTCTCTTTGAGTCTAGGCTGCTGTTACCGTACCAACATATGATAGAGAATGCGATTACAGATTGGACAATTGCTGTATAAAAGAGTTCCAGGATCTTCGTATCAATCTTCAATTTACACAAATTTCGTACAAAATAGAGTCTTGAATTTGCTTTTTTATATACACTTTCGACATTTTGATTGAACGTGAATCTGTTATCAATGATGGTCCCAAGGTATTTATATTCTTCAACCTCTTCAACAATTTGTTCTTTAATAAATAACGGTGTTCTTTCAGTACTTGAGGTTCGAAAGTCAACAATCATTTCTTTCGTCTTGCTCACATTTAATTCTAGAAAATTGTTATCACACCAAGTTGTGAAATTGCTTACATCTTCTCTGTACATTACGTCATTGTTTATACACTTTGCTACAAGGGCCGTGTCATCAGCATATTTGAACAATTTGCAAGAGTCATTGATACATCTGCAGTCACTAGTGTAAAGAGTGAAGAGCAGAGGTGACAAGACGCACCCCTGGGGAGCACCAGTGTTTGTAATTAGAATATTTGACTTAGACTCCATAAACTTAACATATTGTGGTCTTTCAGTCAGAAATTCATTTATCCACAAGATCAGACTTCTGTTAACATTCATGTTGATAAGTTTTTGCATCATTATATGCGGTTGGATTGTGTTAAATGCACTGGAAAAATCTACGTATAAAATTTTAACATAGTTCTTATACCTTGATGAATTTGGTCTATCAACATGACTGAGTACATAGTCTGTAAGTGACAGAGTAGCATCTTCAACGCACCTGTTTGCAGTGTAGGCAAACTGATATTTATCAACGTGAGGCTTGACCTGTTCAGCAAGTACATTTTTGACAATTCTTTCCAAGCATTTCATCATAATTGCTGTTAATGCAATCGGACGATAATCATTGTTGCATTTAGGTGGATTTTTCTTTGGAGCAGGGATAATTTCAGATGTTTTCCAAATGGTGGGAATACGAATGTCATCAAGTGATTTTTGGAATATTTTACAGAGAACAGGAGTCAATGGCTCCTTGCAGAGTTTTATTACACTGGAGCCAATTCCATCTGGGCCAGCAGCTTTGCCAATCCTAATGGAATTTTAAGCTTTTCTTGACATCGCAGGGAGATACTGTTACAGGTTCTAAATCACTGCTCCTAAGAAAATTGTTGATATATGATCGTGTGGAAGAGAAATTGCATTTATCAAACCTTGCATAGAATACATTAAGTTCATTGCAGAACTCGTCCGCATTTTCTACATTTGGAGTGACATTACTTTTCTTCATACCAGTTAGTACTCTTAAACCATTCCACGCTGATTTTGCATCAGTCTTGAACATACCTTCAACCTTTTCTTTATAGTTCTTTTTACAAGTTTCAATTTGACAGTTGATTTCTTTCTGTACACATTTTAGCTGTGCAAGAGAGTAGATTGCACAGGTCGCCAGCTGAGCAGCGCCCCCTTGTATAGTATTAGTCACCTCGGTGCCATAAAAACTGATATTGCACTCGGTACTGTGCGATAACTGTATAATCATATGGTTTTTTGTGGTAAAAGCAAAGAAAAGGGCTGGAATTCCTTGTCCAAAATCGTTTTGTGTTTCTTTTGACCCGCCTGTTTAAAATGTATTGCGTCAAAAATCAATAACTATTTCACTCACAAATTTTTTTTCCACACTATTGTAATCCGAAAATGATATACTTGATCATGGATTTTTTTCAGATTTTTTTTCTTAAACTTTATAGCAGACTTTAGACCTTTAAGCACAACAAAGTCACTGAAAAATCGGCAAAAAATCTGGTTTTCGGCCACTTAACACTCTATTCTGTAGCAACAAATAACCTAACTAGCAAAAAGTTGACATCCACATAGCCCTTTAACAGGCGCATCTTTTGCCTTCAAAGCCAATCTTCCTATCTGCCTACATTGCCGTGCAATAAATGTGTTTAGTAAATTGAAAAACACAACGTTTTTGTCTGCTTGTGGCTGCAGCAGCATCAAAATATAGTGCTTCTTCTGAGGTCCGTCCAATCTTTCACATGTTAAAACATGCGTGCAATATCGTAGAATATTGCACGGCTGTCGGCCAATGGGAAGCGAGTATTTCCGCTAGCCATATGATATAATATGATAATGCCACAGCATAGAAGACGGGACATGTAAATACTTTATTTTTTTTTTCGGAAATTTTTTTTTTTCCAAAAAAAATACATTTTTCCGTAATTTTTATTTATTTATTTTTTAAATTTACTTTTTGAACAGTTTTTTTTTTTAGTAAAATTTTTTTTTGGTAAAATTTTGGGTTCACCTCATAAACAGGCGGAATGTAAACAGAAGAAGAAGAAGAAGGTTTCAATTTCAATTTCTTTATTAGCTCACCACAAAATGGCATGGAGCCAGAAAATATATACACACATTTAACAACAACAATGATAGTGAATAAATAATAATAGTATAAATATAAATAATAAGAGTACAATAATGACTTAAATATGATATAATAATATACAATATAATATTATATATATATATACAATTTTAATATAATTATTAAGAAGTACAAAAAAAAAACAAAAAAAAACTAAGAAAATATATACCTTCATAAACTGATACCTTGTAGCTTGGACATTGGACATAACAGGTATATTTTACACAATATTATTTTTGCAATGTGAAAGTCAGTGAAATCATACAAATTTTGAGATAATTATTGAACATAATTTGGAAAGATTTCTGAGCACAGTCTGATCATTTGAAGTAAACAATTCTTTTAACTTTGCCATGCTTGGTCTTATATGAAAGTACCCATTCAACAGCTTAGTTCTATATTCTTTAAAATAGGGACATTCTAGGTAGTCATGTTGTAGTCACGCGTGAAGAGAAGCAAATGCCAGGATCATATTATGGGATGTCTGAATCAAAATTTTTGATTGAACCATCTGGATCACTCCACTCACATGTTAGCCTTAAGGGACAAGACACCTCGCTTCGCTCAGTGAGCCGGTGGCTCTGTCCCGTCTATAATTAATGTACAAAGCAACTTGCTCTGGACTGAATAGCCCACCAAAGAGATGAGGAGAATCTGAATCTTCTAATATCTATTGAAGACAAATTCAAGCCAACTTTTAACCACCAAATCATTACAGGCGCTCCCAGGCTTAAAATTTCCTGCAAGATAGAACTAACAACTTTCTCCCGGCATTTTTGTTAGCATGAACTGCTTCGGATTTGCTAGACACTTCTGCCTGGGGTGCTCACAATTTCCTCTTATGAGTTATCTTCATGCTTCAGGAGCAAAGACACAAATTGTTATTCCAAATTGGGAATTCTTGTTATTCTTTTGATCATGCTAATTAATCAATTAGGCGCATAATTCGCATTGCTATTTAATTTGAGCCTGCCTTATTCATGTTCTTGGCATATTTCAGGTGTCTGTGATTAGAATAGCATAATAGATCATGCTAAAAGCTTGCCAAAAATTGATGTCTGTATATCTATTTAACTTTGATTATGCGTAGCTAATTAACTGCATTGGCTGAACTTCCATACTATTGACACCTATTTGTCCTTCAAGACATTCCTTAGCATCAACTTTACTTCTGACGAATAAAGCAGTGTCTCCATCATTGACATGAATTATCAATGGTATTTGTGCACAAAATTCAAATATCATTTCTACAACATGTACATTGTGGTCTTCTAGAAAATGTGATTGATAAACTTTGACAGTGCGCTAAAAGTGTAAATAACAGTCAGAATTAAAACGGTAATGTTTGTGAAAATGGTTAGAGGATAAAGGTTAGTGTTCGTGAAAATGGGTAGAGGATAAAGGTTAGTGTTTGTGAAAATGGTTACAGGATAAAGGTTAGTGTTTGGGAAAATGGTTACAGGATAAAGGTTAGTGTTAGTGAAAATGGTTACAGGATAAAGGTTAGTGTTTGTGAAAATGGTTAAAGGATAGAGATTAGTCTTTGTGAAAATAGTTAGAGGATAAAGGTATCTATATCTGAACTTGAATTCATTGCTGGAACATTGGTTGCAGATGAATTTTATTCACCAATGAAAAGTCGAATGAAAAAAATAGGTCACAATTACTGAACCTGCATTCAAGGGCAACAAAAATGAATCATAGAAGAATTTCAGGGAAATACACAATGACAAAGCTTCATTTCCTGTCAGTCAATCAATGGCATTCTTATCTCAGTTTGAAAGTGTTTCCTTTGAAATTTTAAACTGCATTTATCTTTTTGCTACACTTTTTGACCACTGAATTGCTATCCTCTTAGATTAACGTTAACAGGCAAAGCAATTCCATGCTAAGATAAAGTTGTTAATGATTGACTGGTCGGAGATGAAGCTTTTTTGATATGTATGGAAATGATGTAAAATTCTGCGAAGGTCAACTATTTTGCCCAGGAGTGTATATATATATATGTATTTACATTTAAGAACAATTCATCTTAAGTGAATTACAAAAAATATCATGATCTTTGCTGGCATTTTATTTTTGCAGAGTAAATTTTAATTTCAGCATAATAAAAGCTTGCATTCTGTGTGATCCCATTCGACATACAGTTTGTGACTAAAGTGAATGATGGTTGGAAATAAAAATCTTCCAATGCCAGTGTTGATGACAGTATTGAAAACATTTTTAAAGGGTGGAAGCCAAAATTAAATGGAAATGCATAAAAACGACTTGTCTGTTGTCTATACATTATGATGAAGGTATATAGGATTTCTGTTACTTGACATTGGATAGAGATTTAAAAAGAAGTCACTGAATGCATTTAAAAGGAACGAACAAAATTAGCTGACTGCCAGCAGAATGACAACATAAAGAAAGAATTTAAAAAGAGAGACACAAAAATACAACAAAAAGATTTAAATCATTCAAAGAAATGTGAATCTGTAATAAATGACTGATGAATCACTGCTGGAAAGTGCTGATTGCAAATCTCCTACAAGTACAGTCAGACAAAGAATTTCAATACCATTGAAATGCTAAGCCTTCATTTGGACTGTGATTATTTGCTGGATTCAATGTTGAAGTCATAAACAAAAAGAGAATTTTTCATGACTTTCTTCTTTGTCGAAAGTTTTTTCTTTTTCCTCGACAGAAAAAGGGATATGACGCAATAGATTCAAAGAAGTCTGTAAAATCCTTTCTCATCAAAAGATTTATATGATAAAACAATTTGCTTGCAAAGGGTCTGTAGATTCAGATATTTTTGTGTATTGTTTTGAATGAAATTCAAAGTAGAAAAATGTTTCTGAACTTAGCTGCATTGGAATAACATTGGACTCGGGGTGTAAATTTACTTTTGCGAGACCGTTATTTAGCTTCAAATCCGCAGATCCAAATTCAGTGGTTAGAAGAGGAAACATCTCAATGGTATAAAGCAAGCATCACATCTATCCTGCAGGGCATTATTAGTGGTAGCATAGCCATTGCGGTGAGAAATTTTAAGCATGGAGCACAATGGCAAAGCACTGAGGAGCGTACTTACTTCTGAGATTAACTGCTATCATATGTATCAAGAGTAGTAACAAAACATTCTTACAAGCAAGCTAACACCAGCATGCATCTCAGTCAATCAGTTTATTTCACCAAAGATCTCTTCCTAATTCAATCCTTGCTTCACAAATTCTTCAGTTCCTTTTTACAACTCCTACCTTACATCTCAACCACAAGAACTTAGTGGAAGGAAGGACATTTGAGGCAGCAATCAGTCTTAAGTGATTGACATCCCATGAAGGTCCCCTCCACCATAGAGACTACAACAAAGGACCTTTTGTGTCTTCCTGTCCCATCAATTTCCACTCAGAGAAAAGAGGGAAGGTAGGGAATGGGATCTGGCTGTGGTAATGTCATCACGGTGCCATTGATAACCACTGGTCAACGTAGGAAAGCAGTTACCATTTGCTCTGTCAGAATAGAGAGATGCCCCTGTAATGAGTAGTAAGGTGACAACGTAGATATATTGGCATCTGGCTTCGTACGAAGGTCTTGTCATAGCTTCCCAAAACCTAAAGACACTTATTTTAGAGGCAGTCATCAGATATTTCTAGCTACTCTGCATACACAGCCAACAAATCGGCAATACCAGTTCTAATAGCACCCGCCTTCTACCCATAGTAATGTACGATCTTGATCAAGCCGAATTCAGTTTTTCAGTCATAAACAAAAATAGTATGATCTCAACATAAAATTATGTGAATCGAATGTGTGTCTGCGATACAATTATTCCATTATAATTATTGTTCTCTAGTGTAGGCCTACATGCAACCTTTAATTGTTCGAACAGGATACATTTCGCAAGTTTTATAGATATTATGGGGAAAATAACTGGCTCTATTTGACTACATTTGGTAGAACAGCGTGATGAGATCTTAAAATCAGGTGTATCATGCTTCTACTTGTGATTCATATTTTGAATTTGAGAGAATAAAAAATTTATCTTTGCTGCAACTCTTAATGATAGAATCGAGAATTTCCAGTTTCACATGGAAGATTTTCTGATTCCCTTTGACAATGAGAAATGTAATCAGTAATGAAGGACGAGCTTGCAATTCATTGTCCTTTCTAAATTATGCATTGTGTCAACATACCACCAAGAGTAGTACTTTTGCAATTGTGACATCCAATCCCAAATCAATTGCTTCAATGTCAAGGTGCTGCGTCAATCACAAAATTTTTCGTTTATGAACCAATGTCAAGATTTTCTGCTCATGTGGTTCAATTAATCGAACAATGACAGGTAATTTATTTACTGCTTCAATGAATGTCTGATAAGGTGGTTTACCGTGATCAGCTATGTGATAGCCAGATAGCTCTCCATGCAAAACTCGATATTGGTTAGTTCTGTTAATTTCTGATTTTAGCACAGTTCCTTGAATACTACTGAAAATTTAAATAACTTGAAAAACAACATATTGTTGGCATCAAAATAGTATTTATCAGAAATTTTGCAATGGATCTTGAAAGGCAAAGAAAAGAATAAATATATCGATATTAAATGTTACTACACCTGGCAAACAATGTTTCACTCACAATATTGAGATTTTACAAAAGCATTTTTAATACTCCATGAAATAATGCATTGTGGCAAAACTTTACAGAAGAACTTCATTGAAAGATGTAAAACAGTTGAGCTTCCCAAACACTTGAAATGGTATTAAGCTCTCCAGATAGCAACATCAAAGCTCATTTACAAGGCTTTCATTCAAACATGCATACCATTATCAAATTTGGATAGATATGGTTGTAACTAATGAAACTTGCATGCTACAGAATAAACATGTTTCAAAAACTGTAATTGAGGAAGAGCGAGAGATAACATTCTCCTTCACGTCCTATTTTTACATTGGAATGAGTGGTGATTTTGTGACATGTAACATCACTTGTGAGTTGTATGATTCACCCACTGACAGGTGCTAATAGTAAGTCCAATAGATTTTCAAGATGGCATTTCATGATATCTTTGTCATTACTAGTATATGTACTGACTAACTTTGCAACAAATAGGCCTACAATGATACCTCAAACCTAATTATTTATCAGTTCTCACCACAACACAATTCTCCCATTTTGACTTGCCTCATGTGTTTTAAAGTCCTTAATTCATTACAACATTGTAATCTCAAGGGCTATGTGATCGTTTTAAGGAATAACATGTGCTTTTCCTTTATGCATTTCAGAGTTTGACAACTACTTTCTTCGACTGCACCCATATTCCCACAAGCGCACAAATCCTTGGTTCGAGGAATTTTGGGAGAAAAACTTCCATTGCACTTTTCACATGCACAACACGACAGTGCCAAGAGATAGATGTTCAGGTAAATGCACATGTGTTCTTAGAAATACATTAACACCTCTACTTTGGTATACAGTACATGTTGTGTGATGTTGCAAATGCAACACATGAGGCATGCACTGTGTAACCAGTGGCCGTAAAGTAAGCACACATGTTTTACAAGTGAAGTTTAAACTTATGACAGTCAACGAAAATTCCAAAAAAATATAGATTACATCACATTGGTATTGGACAATGTCATTGTCTGGTGAGAGCCCTAACAAGTAAAACTAGACTCTATAGTATCCAACCCCATGGCAAACTTTTTTCAACACATTTTATTCTTGATAAATAAGCCCTCATACCATTAAGCATGAATTTTCTGTGGCAACATTTACAGCCTCTTTGGCAGCAAATAACAATTATGGTTTACAGTGCATGCAGATTTGCATGTTAATGATGAGTTTCCCAACTTTGATGTTTGCATGATAAAGCAAAGAATAAGAATAAAAAGACCATATAGGCTAATTGATATGAAGCTGGAAAGTTTGGAGTATATTAAAAACTTTGTAGATAGCCTGCAGCCTAAACAATACATGATACCTCACTCCTCCCACAAAAAACGAAGGAGAACACTAAAAATTCAAGGAGTCTATTAAATAGGGCAAATTAAGAAAATTGAAATTATGATCATTAAATAATCAAAATGATTAAAAAGCAATGGTTGCTGAAGCATATTGTTTGAATTGTTTCAAAATCTGGAATTCAAATGTCCTAGCCCCTCTTAAAAAAATCTATTCATGGTAATATGGTATGCCTATGTTTATTATATGTATATCTCACATGCATTAATACTTTTCTGAAAACTAATTTTATAACCTTAGCACTTCATTTTCAGGTAGAGAGAGAATTTCTAGGAGAGAACACACACAAGAGGGCCTGGTACCTTTTGTGGTAGATGCTGTATATGCTATGGCCCATGCCCTGCACAATTTCCATCGACAAAAATGCAGGATGGGAGACAAAGTCTGTGATGCCATGCGCCCTATTGCAGGTTCTGAGTTGTTGCAACACATCAGAAATGTCTCTTTCATAGGTAAGTCTTTTTAATGATATATAAGTCACTTTGATATTATAGAAGAGGTTGGTTTTTTTAAGCGCCTTGTGTATCAAATTCCTGGCTTTCCTGCGTACTGCTACTTGCTCAACAAGTGGCCCAGAGGCCCAAAAGCCAAGGCTGATTGGTGGCATATTCATTAGGATTTTGTCTGAACTGAACATCAGAGGAAATTACAAAATTTTCACAAGAGGCAACATGCAACTCAGACAATAGAACAATGAGAAGCGAAGTGAGAACGATTTTTTATGTGTTGCCCAAAACACGTTGAGATGGCAATCAATTAAATGCTCTGCTTTGTTGTTAACATGTCCAACACAAGCTCGTAACGCCACACTTTAAATGATTTTTAAAAACCTTTGTTGAAAAGCACTTGAACAAGCAATAAGGAGATGCATGCACCCTGATCAATTTCATCGATAGTGTAAAAATTCAATGCCTGTTCCTTACACTACGAAGGAATGCTACCAAAGTAAAAAGTTATTGGAAAGAAGGTCTCAGTATTAAAACTATAATAACAAATGTTGACAAAAAATGACCACACTATGGTCAGGACCTTGGGCCCAGGACTATTTTGGAGATGTTGACTTGACACAGTGGAAGTATTAGGATGTTCAAAATTGTACCAAACCTCCCAAAACCCCACATATCTGCCCGAGACTCTTTGCATTGGCCTGATTGTAGCAGACAGTTCTTTTGAGTAAATTTAAGTTTATTGCTGTGAGTTCAATTTTACCCTTGTAATTACAAAGACGTTGCCTGCACTTTCCATAAAGGTTCCCAGAAATGACCTTTCTCATTCAGCTGTAGGCAAGGTCAGTTTCTGGCCAGCCTATCACCCGGATAATCAAATGTTTCTAATTACCAATGTTATCAGATCATGTCATCTAACCAAACAACATTTTGTCATCTGACCGTCCAACTATTGTCCAACTACCTATTATCATCCAGCCATATTGTGTTACATTAATTAATTAATGGTAGGATGTTCCTGCACCACAAGATAACTAACACTGGAGACTCGTAGGTAGAACAGAGGGAGATATGTTGCACTGTCATAATAGATTTTGTCATCTTAGATATCAATGCAAAGCACTTATTGGCTTCTTTATGTTTATGTTGAACTTTTTGGCATAAATGAAATTTACTCTATCTATTAAACTGTTCTGTTTCAACATTTAAACAAAATTTGTCTGTATTATTATATAAAGGTGCTATGAACATTGACCAACTAACTCCCTTAACTTATGTCACTGTTTGTTTCAAAATATTCTGAAGTAAAGCTCAAACAACTTTGAAATTCAGGAATCTTTCAACAAAACAGCATAGGACTCAAACGCACGACAATCCAATGTCAACAAACTATTTGCTGATTTGTGCATCCCTGGATTTACGCAGCATGACTTTACAAGGTCCTAGTCTCATCCAGGAATACTCTAGGGAAGGTGGCCTGGATGTGGCTGTCAGCGGTCTGACTGTTCTCTTAGCTTATCAAATTAGACTTGAGCATAGGTCATTAAGGATTCCACTGTTGCTTCCCAAATCCATGACCTTTTTTCATCAAAAGGTAGAGAGGGCAGTTGTAGTTTTGGCTCATTGTGTCTCTACAAAACGACTTGGAATACTTGGACATACTTATTGTGACACAGTCAGTGTCCCCACAGACCATGGCATATTATTCTGGTAAAGGTTGTAAAAAACAAAAGCTCCTTTATTGTTTATGCCGTGACTGCTGCTGGCCCTGCTCTACTATCAGCAAGCAATTCCATCCTGTTGCCTGATGTCAGGTAGTCCACATCATTTGTCGCTTACAGGAAGAGGATGTCACAAACAAGAGACAAGCCAGGATATCAATTAACGGGCAATGATTGGTCACTGAAAAGGAATCCTGGAGTATGTTGAACCAAAACCACTTTATTAAACCACTAGTTCTCGAGCAGATGTTACCTACCTGTTATAGTTAGCAGTCGTATTTGAAGTGTGTTTAAATAGGAGCAGATGGCTAATAATCATTGGCTATGGAATTTCCCTGAAACTGAGCCTTCCAATTATTACTGCTCATGGCAACCATAATTGATACATCGACACCCGCTGTGGATATGGAACATAGCCCAAGGTTCCCATGGCGTAGCACCCTCCGGACAAGGTTGGTGAACAGTTCTTTCAGTTGCCCAAGAAAAGGACATACAACCAGTATCTATTTGATGCCTCATGGGCCCGGAATAAATTGAGTTCGAGGGTGGAATTTCAACCCATGCCCTCAGAGCTAGTGGTTGTACAAACAAGCTATCCTAAATATTAAGCAATGGATGTGAAAGCAAACAAAAATGTAGGATGCTTATTAGGAAGAGTATGTAGTACGTACAGTATAAAATATGATTATCTACATTTAACAATATAATTAAAAGACAGAACGCCCTGTCTTAGGTAATGGATGTGTATTACACACTGTGTAACATTGGCAGGCAACTAAAGGCCTCGTGAATGACTTTTTTTTCTAGTGAAAGGTGTCATTTAATACCAGGCCAGACAAATTATGCTGGAAATATTTCCAAATCTAAATTGTCACCCATTGTTGAACTTTCAGAAGCCAGGTATTGAAATGTGGCCATATTACTTGTGTAGATTTTGAAGCAGGATACAATCTGATGAGCCATTTTAATCTGTAACAATGGATTTTCATCGAGGACAATGAATTTGAATTGAAGTTGGGAAAAACTTTATGGGGAAAATGAATAATTATTCTGTTTTATAAATAGAATCAAATGTGTTATTTGAAGTGAAGTAACTTATTGATCAGTCATCATTCTTCTGGCTTTCTAGAAATATTAGCTAACCAACTAACTCCTCAGAAGCCACAATTTGATGATTAACGCTTGCTTGATGGTGGATTAAACTCAGACAATCCTTGAAAAGGGTAAATTTAGGCTAAAAAACCGGAAAATTTAATCCTTTTCACAACGTTTTAAGCTGGGCAAAGCATCACGCCTCATTGTTGCTACAAAAAGGAATTCACACAAGTTTGCTTTTAAACAAATCTGATTTTGTGAATCAGAGCTCTGGTGTCATTGCCTGCAATTAGCTGTCAAATAAATGCTTGTCTCATTCTCATGTTTGCCCAGAGTTGCTTCTTGTGTTCATTCTGGTGGCAGTTCCTTCTAATGTATCAGGTGAACGAATCAAATGTAACCCCTCAATCCATTCACCCATGATCCACTGAGCAAGGAAATGGCTTGGTTAAGATTACATGATTTAACAGCCTATCACAATTAATGAACTTGATGTTTTTGTTTCAGGAACTGGTGGCAATGTGATTAAATTTGACAAGAATGGAGACCCTTATGGCAGGTACACCATCTACCAGTTTCAGAAGGATAGGAGAGGAAACTTTGCCTATGTGCCCATCGGGAGATGGGCTGAAAAGTAAGTCACATGAATTATTAAGATTGGTAAGGTTTGGTACCAATGTTATTATCTTCCGACAGGATAGTACTATAAGCAGAAATTTGTTGAGATATTGTGGGATCGATGGCACTTTAATGTTGTGGGCTTGACACACTTACAATGCAAAGTAAACTTCTTAACCTTACGTAGTTTCTCATATCAGGCTCTGACAAAATGTAGGAGATTTTAGGACCTTGAGAAGAGACCGGCAGGAATAATATAACATGTCACAGCATTGAGAACATCTGATATTTATTTCTCAATAAGTGTTGACAGTCATATTTAGATTTGTTCTACCCTCATGTGAGAAAGTTTAGAACAAATATATTTATACATGCATTTTATCCATCCATCACAGAAATGCATATTGAGTTATTAGTATCTGAATGGTTTCCTAGTGATTTCAATCTTTATTACATCAAAAGTATTTTCAGTTATACTAATGTGCCGGGTCCTTCTGGTTTCATATCCGATGTTGCAGTAATATGTACAATGTATCGGATTGTATCCACTATCCATATTATGTTAATAATTCAAGCACAACTGATGTGTTTCTGGTAGAAGTTAAAGTAACAAGTTGGTTTCTGATTTCAGGTTATATCTTAATAAGTCCATGACCCGCTGGAAGAACAATTCGGTTGTCACTCCCATATCAGTATGCAGTGAACCTTGTAAGCCAGGTTACGCCAGGAACTCCAAAGGCTTGCATAGTTGCTGCTGGGCATGCATAAAATGCACCGAATTTGAGATCTTGAAAGACGAGTACACCTGCTGGGAATGCCCCAATGGGTCCTATCCAAACAGCAATAAGAATGAGTGCTTGACTCTACCGATACACTACATGACAATCGATGGCCCCTGGGCCCTCATACCAGTGATATTTTCATCCATAGGACTGCTGACGACAATCTTCGTGGTCGTTGTTTTCATCAAATTCAACAAGACCCCTGTCATCATGGCATCTGGCAGGGAACTGTGTTACGTCCTGCTATTTGGCTTGTCGTTCTGTTATGTGATGACGTTCGTCATGGTGGCCAAGCCCTCTGTGATATCCTGCATTTGCTTGCGGCTTGGACTCGGTCTCTCTCTGTCTATATGCTACTCAGCTCTTTTCACGAAGACTAATCGTATAAGTCGTATATTCAATCGCGGTATTAAGGCTATGGTGAAAAGGCCCTCATACACAAGTCCTAAGTCACAACTCGTCATCTGCTCATGCTTGGTATCAGTCCAAGTGATGGGTGCAATAACCTGGATAAGTATGGACCTTCCAGGCACCCGCTATGATTATCCCGACCGCCAAACTGTTGTCCTCAGATGCAAAAGCACAAACTTTGCCATCGTCATGTCCCTGCTTTACAACATGATTCTTATCATCTTATGTACTGTGTATGCTTTCAAGACTAGGAAAATACCTGAAAACTACAATGAAGCCAAATATATTGCCTTTACCATGTACTCTACTTGTATAGTGTGGCTTGCGTTCATTCCAATTTATTTCGGAACAAAAAATGATTTTAAGGTAAGTACA
Source organism: Platynereis dumerilii (assembly GCA_026936325.1). Lineage (NCBI taxonomy): Eukaryota > Metazoa > Annelida > Polychaeta > Phyllodocida > Nereididae > Platynereis > Platynereis dumerilii. Next base: position 12,735,868 of record JAPTHN010000016.1, on the reverse strand, counting down.
CTTTCCTACCCAATGTTCTGTACATGGTTAAATTTGGCTCCAAAGGAAATATTAGAAGACAATGCATTTGTGGTATGACTTTTTCGCTTTTCCTGGAAAAGTCAAAAGAATGAAACAATATTTAAAAATTTAAAGACTTCGTACAAAATTTTTTTGTTTGTTTTGCAATTGCAGCTGCATTGCCATGGTTGCTCAAGCTGATATGCTGCAACAGATGCTGTTGGGCAAAAATAAATATATAGATTATATTGACATTTGACCCATGCTGTTATTCTTTCCAGATTCAGATCACTGCATTAAGTATGTGCTTAAGCATAAGCGCCACTGTTGCGTTAGGTTGCTTATTTGCACCCAAGGTGTACATCGTCTTATTTCAACCCCACAAGAATGTCCGACATAATGTTGCAGCGGCTTTGAACCCTCAAGGTCAACGAGGTGCTGGGCGGCCATTTTTGTCAAGGAGGAGCAACAATTCTGGACTCATGGGAGCAATGAATGGAAATTTCACTTCTCCTAGTAAATTTATCTTTTACAAAATTTACAACATAACTCATGCTGCATTGAATTGGCCATATATAATCACACTTATCCTGTCTAATTTTGCTTCTCTGACTTCATTCAGATATCTATAGCAAGATCAGTGTTTGTTAATCTTACACAGACGATATCAGTATGAGACTAAAAAAAAAATTAACTCATGTGTCTGGACATATCAGGCCAAACTTTCTTGAATACTTATCACTTTTTCTGACTCCTTATGTACGAGTCTTTCATGATTTTGATGCAATTTATAAGATGAAGTAATGTTGCATATAATACCTTCATACAATTTTGAATATAATTTTCTTTTACTTATAAAATTTATCAATTTTTTCAGCTGGTCTTGCAATGCTTATTGCCCAAGGGACAGTCAAAGCAGCTGAAGAAGCTAAAAAGGCTGCAACTGAAGGAGCTGAGCTGGACTCCATTCGCGACTTGGAGAGCTCTGGACAAGAGACTTCCGAGCCAGAAACTAACTTGTAATGGCTTAAAACATGCTAAACTTACAAATCTTTTAGGATGAAGGATGGATACATTTTGTTGATAATAAATATTATATCAACCCGGAGGATTTATTTACCGATCGTTTTCACCAGGAATTCCGGAAATACAACAATTATTGAGAAAAGAATTACAACATCGAAAAATATCATACATATATACATATTGTATTATGCCAAAGTGGGATGAAGGGTGCAGTTGCTATATTAGAGTGAAGACCTGCTTCACTTAAGGTGACCTTTGAGAACAAAACTTCTGCCAATCGCACTCGTGTAAATATTTAATTGGTGGCTTCGCCACATCATATTGTGAAAACTGTGGTGCATTAATCTTTTTAACATCACAACTTCTGCTATGATCAACATAGATTGCAGAAAAGCTCAAGATTAACACTAATGCAGTCCTGATGGATGACACAAAATGGTGTTCACTGTGATGTAACAAGAAGCCAAGGAGTAAATAGTGAACTACTACACAGTATAAGAAGCTTATGGAACAGCTCTGATAACACTATTGTCATGGTCTACTGTAGCTGAAGCAAAGTGTCTGGTTGAACACAGACCAAATATGTAAATAAGACAGCCTGCAAATTGTAAATAAATGTATGTCCAGTGATGTATTGTAATTGTATGGTCAAGTTGAGGGAGCTTGAAGTCAAGTATTGTACATATATATAGTTATATATTTACTATGAAATATTTATTATGGTCTATGTTATGTAATGTGAACAAAGATGATTCGTACAAAAATTTTGAACACTTTTTGTAAATATTGGTGTCATTTCAACACATGATTCTGTAATCTGTATATTAGGTCAAAACAGGCTTTATTTAATTTGATTCACTAACTTGTCTTGTATCATGAATGCTTTGAGCAATTACATGAACTCTGAACCTTCACTGTATTTATTCTGCGCAATTCTACGTTTTACGGTGAACTTTACCAAAAGTACAATGAAAGAACAGACTTATTAGAAACATTTTTCTTGAAGCTGGAGTCTCAAATGTGAGAACCATTGTAGTCAAAACAAATCAGGTTTTGCCGTTATCAGTAGAAGATGGTTCAAAGAATATGTGTTGGAATGGTGCTTAGTTTCCCTAGGTCACACACAGGATCTTTTATCAAATTCCTGGTAAAATTAATCGATGGGCCCCCAGATTCCTATTTTTGGCATTATTCCATTTATGACATGGTGGAGGGGCCCTTTCGTATGCTGGGCCCGCTCACATTGGGGCCCTAATCTGAAAGTATGACTGTATTAAGCGGTCACAAATTTGTTCACAAAGATATTTTGGTTTTTTCTGGATTTTTAAAAACTTTTTTCGGGATTTTTTAATTTTTTAGCATCCTGAGTGGTTGGGCCATTGCAATTGCCACTCTGCCACATAGGCCAGTCCGCTCCTGGTGGCTTGTTAACAGTTCGGCTGGCAGCCAGCTTCAAGTTTGTGCTATTCAGAGTCTGACGCTTGTTTCAGAGCCAAAATACAAGGAAATGATTTGAGTTGTTGCTTAAGGCATTCCTTCCAAGTCGGATAGAAGACAGCACATTGAGCACAAAGTTTGAATCACAACACATTAAAACTGTTTTTGTGCAGCACTTACATTAGCAAACGTGTCACTCACTTGCCATTCACTGCTTTAATATGTGAAATCTATGAAAAACGCTTATATAATGCTGATAGTAATAACTCAATGATACTGTTTTATGTGAACTGTCTGCATTTTATAGGTTTGTTATTGACTTGAATTGAATTTTATAGACTGCTTGATAAGTGTTATATGTATAAAAAAATGTTTAAAAGCCTCTGAAGTATGTAAATGCCATTGTAAAGTCATTTAAATGCATATTCGTGAATAACATTTTCTTGTTGCCTCCATTAATTCAATGAGATGAAAAGCAACCAATTTTAGTTTTTTAAATTGTTTTGCATCTGTAATTGTCTGTTTTAGATCAATACAAATTGTTTTCTTCACAACTGTCTAATATGATTTTATTAATTACTTTTTGAAACGGACAATCAATGCTCATTATAGAGTGTTCACATGTTTTTTTCCTTACTCTTAAAATAAAAAAACCGAAATACTTGAATTTGAAGATCACTGTCAGTTTGGCCTCCAGTCAATTGTAATCTTGATATGCTTTTGTATTTCGTATCAATATTTTTTGGCATTCAGTATCTTCTGCCCTTGATCATGTACAATTATAAATATATGAAGGTATTGGCCGAGGTACACACAGAAAAAATAGTAAGACAGCAAGAAAATGATTTCCTGAAAGTTGGTAACAGGTGATATTCAACAGAAAAAAGCTTAAACCTTGCCAAAATTCAGACGGTTAATTTTTTTCTTGGAAAAAAATTGCTTAATGCTTATCTAACAAAATTTTAAAGTACAGTATCAAGTCTGTTTTATATAGTGAAAATGTATTTCTGTTGGTAAATTTGTCATGAATATATAATAGACATACAGAAGTTTGTATGAGCTAAGAATCGGGCAAAAACGCACACCATGTACATAGAAACACAATAAATGTTGTTTCAGTGGCGCTGTGGTAGAAAGTTACATGTACAGTGAAAATGATGTTGCTTAGAGAGGTATGATTATAATATGTAGAAATGCGAAACATTCAAAGCATGAAAAAATAATGCAACACTCCAAAATAGAGTAAAATTCCTTCAGTAAGACATGTTGAGGTATTTCCTTGATTCCAGCACCTTAACTTATAGAATTAATTAGGCAATATTTGCTAGTCTACAACCCATTTGTCAGGCAATAAATTACTTTTTAAGATTAATACAGATTCAAGTAATCTTACTCCACAAGAACATTCCTTGTGGCACTAATTAATCAGAACTTGTATATGTACCTTAATTCATTTTTATCTCAATGATAAGCCATCTGCATGATCTCACAATGCTCCGGAATAATATCTTCACCAGCTTATAAACGCTATTATAAAAATCAACAACTCAACAAAATATTGCATTTTGTTCATGAATTCTAAGACATGTAGTGGGAGGATTCAAAAATTCCTAACCACTGTCAGTTTGGCCTCCAGCTTATGTTATGAAGCCCAATTTTATACATATGTTATATGTGATACAGCATACTGAAAAATAATGTCAAGGCACTTTTGACATATGTAGAGCCTTATTCACATAATGGACTAAGTCCTGCTGCTCCTGATATAGCAGAAATTCCGAAGGATGCTGGAGCCAGTGCCATTAAATGTGGGTTAAAAGGGTGATGAAATTTTTCCTAGGTGATTCAGAACCATAACACAGCGGAATACCTTTCATTTAGTACAAATACAAATATATCTTCCTTACCACACCAGAATGATATATGATATCTATTGTCTAGGCCAGTTAAAGTCTGTGTGCCCCCTTGATTTGGCCAAACTTTGCAATCCCACATATTAAAAATGAATGATACACATACTTTCATTCCCAAGTCATAGTCAAGCCAGAAAACATCATTCTATGCTGTTACATAAGATCAATCATACCAACTGGATGCGGAGTGGTACGCCGTATTTTGAATTTAGCTGTCAGCTGACTTCACCAGCAGCTAAGCTAAAAATAGCACAGTGATGTCACAATTGTTCCCCAGGCAGCTCTCTGCTGCTGCCATGCTGCTGTTGTGTCGTAACCGACATTTTCAGCAGTGTTCAGTTGTAAAAACTTTTCAAATTGGATTAGAAGAGATACCATTGACCTAAGGTCACTTCACTTGGCAGAAATAATATACTTGGCATGTAACCTTGCAGCAGATAGAGAGATTAAATGTGTTTGTCATAATTCATATCAAGGGGGCACACTGACTTTAAACAACTCCATTTTCCTTTTTTTAGATGGACAAGACATCTAACCACTACTAAGATACATTTTAAAGCACATACAAGTATTCCAAAATCACAAGTACATAATTAGCATATTAATGACATTTTTCACAATGCATAATATTCATGTGCACTACAATGACAATAGTATGTATTTGAATGTGTACACTGTATTATAGATCACATTTCGTATTTATGATATCTTCTCAGATCTGAAGGGATCTAATTCAAGTTCCACTACGAGTAAAGAATTGTATTAAGATATTGTCGTTTATGTCTTGTTCCCCTGATCTCATTTCACAGAGTTCCTGTGGCTTAATATATTAATGTTTGTGTGAACAAGTGAAAATATTTTAGTTTTAAACAAACAGTGGACATTAATGAATGATATTATCATTTGAAGGAAGAATTGATTTTGTGAAGTGACATTTTCCTTGATGTGTCATGATGCTCTATTTTGTAATCCTTGGGTGTTCTTGTGAATAGCAATGATGACTCATCAGAAAGAAATGCTGCTTCACAACATCGTGAATTCCTTACTAAACTCACTGCAATCTGATCAAATTTTTTGTTCCATACACTTGTTAATAGCCTGGTATGATGTGTGTTAAAATGAACTTGGAACTGTTGTGAAATTATTGGCAGAAGAAGTAATCCTGATGTAAAGGAACCAAATTGACAACCTTTGATCGATGAATTTTAATATTAGAAAATTATTAATGTTTTTAAACAGTCAATGAAATAACTATATTGAATGGAAACTACTTTCTCACTGCCAAGTCTACACAGCGTTATTTTTGGGAGGCTGTGATTGGACAATGAAGCAACAGTTCTGTTGTTCTCACTTAGTGATGGTTTTTTTAGGCTCTTTTTAATAAATTACATGTGCTGTGATCGTCCGTAATTTAATTAACTCTTTCAAATGACATATTTTCATGTAAAGGTATGAATTCTGGACCAGAGCATTTCTTGGTGGCAACATATTATTTCCTATTCAAACTATTGATTTACAATGAACCTCATTGTCCAATCATAAGCACAGACAGAAAGATTGCGAGAAATGTTTGGCTGAAAAACATTTGCCAATTCCACATAAGTTATGTTTTTAAGAAATTTATAATAGTAATCAGAAAATGTGGGGTATTTTTCTTAATTGTAGAGAGATCTCTTGAATTACGTGAAAATTATTGAGCAGTGTTGATGATATATTAAGTGACAATTTGGTGTCAATTTAGTCTTGTCTGTACTGATGTCAAACATAATTTAAGTTTGTCTCACTATGTATATATGATAGTCACCACTGTTTTAGCATAGTATTAATTATCAATAGCAATTTAAACAAAGTGTAATATAATCAATCATGATATTTGTATATATTTATGTATAGATCTAAATTTATGTGTTACCTAATTTCAGAATTCTGTAAGGTGCTTCTTTACATGTATTTTCCATGAGCCTTTGTACTGTTATGGTCTAGCTATTGGTGCAATCACACAGTTACATAATGTGAACTACTGCCTGTATATTGTCGAATGCTGAGCAAAATAAAACTAAAAACTTGAATTTCTTGTTTTAGCTTATGCAATGTTACCAGAATTACACATATATATATTTTTTAATCTCAATATATTCCAATTCCAACTACCAAGGCAACTAGCAACACCACAACAAAATTCACTACAAATTTCTAATTCTGTACAACGCAGGAAAATTTCTCTTTTAAATATATATTTTTAACGGCCAAAATTACATTTCCATTGAACATGCATGCAATCTTGTTGCAATGTGCCAGCGGAGTCCTTAACATGTTGCAAATTTACCCCAGGTGAGGGGTGTTTTACTTGCCCAGCACAGACACTGAGTCAGTCACAGATACAAGAGGGGCCATTCATTGTCTAACAGTCACTCTCACCCACGAGATATCGAGCTGGAATTTCGCTCTTAAAGGTCTACTGAAAATATTTTTGTTCTTTAGGCAGGCCTGACAGGCCTGAAGGACCGTCGCCACTCAGCCAACTAGCTGAATGATCTATCTTGATAGATAGATAGAAAGATAGAGAGAATGATGGAAAGATAGATAGATAGATAGATAGATAGATAGATAGATAGATAGATAGATAGATAGATAGATAGATAGATAACTGCACAAACAAACAGTCTGAATACAAAATGTACCAAAAATTTGAAAATGTCACAGTAGGCCTAAATATTACTATATATATTTGCCTAAAGTGTCCTCCAGTCCCTGTTGCTGTTATGATAATTCAATTTTAATAACAATATATAATATTAATATAATACTACTGTACTGGGACAAATGAATTTGGGGGTTCCTCAGGGTTCCAAACTTGGATCAATCTAGAGCCCGGAGTCACTGAGATCAGGCATCATGACTTGACTTGAGTGCTTGGTGACTTGACTTGAAGGACTTTCATGACTTGGCCAATTACTGTGACTTGAGTGTTGCATGACTTGACTTGACCAACTTTGGCGACTTAAGTTAATCTTTTAAAGTCGCAGATAATGCTTTGAAAAATCATAGTATTCTTGTTACAGTCGGAGAATGAGGAGCACTTCACTTACATTTACTGTTTGTTGACATGAATGAGGTCTAGCCCTACATTGAAATGAAGCGTGTCAGTTTGTCATTGGGTAATTTGCAATCTCACTGGTCTGACTTGTTCAGTGACTTGCCCATGCAATTTGCAAGTATAGGCTAGATATGACACACTGACGACACATGAGTCATTCCAAAGAAATAACATTGGAAGGATGGGGATTGACCTCACAAGAGCATTTTGATGCAAGTCTCCGAGCACTTGTCATTCCATGACTGTAAGCAATTGACTTAAATTTTGATGAAGTTAGACAAAAAGGAGTATAATGGTAATAATGGTAGTAATACAGTACCTAAACATAATATAATGTATATTTTACAAAATGAGTAAATGGAGACATCAAAAATTATCATTATCTATCTTAATATTAAGCTGAGCATGTCAGGACTTCCCAAAAAGAAAAGTTCTGCATACATCGTAGGATTAGTAGCCATGAAAGCACAAATCCATGCAGTGCCAGATCATATATGTGTGATCCTCTGACAGTATCTCATAAGATATAAAATATATATTAGTAAAATATAAATATTTATTATTGACCTCAGTCTTTTCTGTTATCAGATGGAAATACAAATCAATGGTTGGTATAAAGTATTCTAAAGAATGTTACATTGTGAAGTGCAATTTACACCTTCAGCATCACCCCTCTCTCCCCTCAAGAACTGCTGAATTTAAATTGCAATTATGCAAACTAAGGGTGAAACAAGGCTAAGGATTCTGTTGAATTGCAATTAACAATTTTGGACTGCTTCTGTAATCAGTTATAAATTACAGAAACAGCTCAATGAGGCTCTTGATGGCGGCGGCTTGATATTGCTAAGTCAGTGGAGGCTTAGACTGACCATGGCTTGACTTGACTTGAAGTTATTATGACTGACGGCCAGGGCAGGATTACTAAATAGGCTGAAAAAGCTGCAGCTTAGGGCACCATGCTAGCAGGGGGCACCATGAGCCCTCCAAAATAAAACAACATTAAAATGACTGAAATAAAACATTTTAAAAAATGCCCCCACCCCTCAGGGTGCCCCCTCAGCATGCCCCTTCAGCGTGCCCCCTCAGTGTGCCCCCTCAGCGTGCCCCCACTCCTCAGGGGGGGCCACTCATCAGGCAGGGTGAGGGGGGCCCACTGATCAGGCAGGGGGAGGGGGGCCCACTCATCAGGCAGGGGGAGGGGGGCCCACTCATCAGGCAGGGGGAGGGGCACACATCAGGGGGCCCCCAACCCTCAGGGTGCCCCCACTCTAGTCCAGTCATTCTAGCCCAAAAATGCTCTAAACCTAGACATAATTGCAACACGAGCAATTTCAATTGTATATATACCAGAAAATTCTGCAGATTATGAAAATAATACTCATTTTTGCGTGGCGGTGGTGGAAAATCTTCAAAAATGCGTTTCCATGGCAACAAGTCTATATCAAAATAAATAGATGTTTCTGAGATAAAAAGCTGCCTAGCATTGACAGATATTATGATATTTGCAATCTGATGGTACGCTTTGATAAGGTATAAGATCAGTTATCAAAAATTATAATCTTTTTGAACATGCAATTTCCTCGGTTGCCATGGTAACATACTTGCATAACAAAATCAGGATTTTTTTTCTATTGTGATGAATGAAGTTTTGCTTTATTCAGCTGTTATTAACATTGTGGAAATGGTAATGTGACTGTTAAATACGCTATACTCTGGGCTTTTCAAAAATATCATGTATGGGTCTGAGACTTCATTACTTTTCAGGAAAATGTTGCCTTAGTAACACAAGTCTTAGATTTTTCAAAATACCCTTGAAGATTGTTATTCCTTCTGTTGAATTGTAAGATAAAGGCTAGCAGTAATTTCTTGCAGAAAGACTTAAAATCTATAATCTAGATTATAGATACGTCCTTAATTTTAATTTTAACAGTTTGGTTGCCATGGAAACGTGTAAAAAGCACAAATATTATATATTTTTTAGATATACAAGATTTTTCCACATTTTCCTATGACATTTCCTTAGATAATGAAGTAGCAAGTTGGTTAACATGTTGAACAATGTGAGAACATAATTTTGTATGGCAACCAAGACCGAAATATTGTTTTTCTGCTTAGCAACCAGACAAAAATAAGACTTTACTGCTTGTAGGTCGTGTCTGAAGAACAAAGACGAGCAACAACTCATACTTTAGGTTAAAAATTGATGACTTTCAGCCTAAATGCATGTAAGAGAACAAAAACGTAACTTTTAAAATGAATTGGAATAATAATATTCCCAAATATGGAGCTTCTACAAGAAATCTGCCGTTCAAAAGTGCTATTTTGAGGATTTTTGGTATTTTCTTACAGTGTGTCTCCCCATTTCAGTACAAATATTGAGGCTGTGAGTCAGTTCGCATTTTGTAGCTTTTAAAATGTACATATGGTGTGGTAACCAAGGCATAAATATTGTTTTTTTGCTTAGCAACCACACAAAAACGTTAGTAAAGACAGTTTAAACTGTTGTCCAATTAGTGGATATTAGTGCATTAAATGAAACAGAGTGTGCATTTCCGGATAAAGCGTGAAATTTGGCAGAGGGGTAAATAAGACCAAGAGGAACACTATCTTGATGGAAACAGTTTGGCACATCATTGCTTCCATCTGCCATCTTGGATTTCAAAATGGCCGCCATTCTGAACCTCTTTTCATCAATATCTCAGTAACTAAGGCAGGTAGAATGTTCATTTCAGTGGCTATAGTCTTGTAAATAAATCAGAAATACAAATTGGATATTTTGGAAGTGCTAAGATGGCGGCCATATTGATTTTCAAGATGGCTGCCTCTGAAAAAAGGTTTATTGCCATATTTTTTAAACTACTTTGGTTAGGGAGTCCATTTCAGCGGCTATACCCTGTGTTTGGGGTCAAGAAATCAGATTAACTAACTCTTAGTTGTGATGCTATGGTGGCCATTCTGGATTTTTCAATATGGCCACCATGTTTAATTAAGTGTCCCCCGTAATGTAGGAACTAAAATAGCTAGAAACATTTTTTCAGTGACTCTTCCCCACTTTTTGGTCAATGCATCCGATTCACTAACACTGATAGTATTAGAAGTAGGGTGGCAGCCATAATTCAAGTTTTTCAAAAGCATAAATAGCTGTAAGCAATTGTATTATTACAAGGCAGTACAATCAATTTTTGCAGTCAATGAATCAAAAATGAAATTACTTTATGAGATAGGGCCATGAGTTGGAGGGGGTTGTTGGGGTGTAATATAACCAATGGTACATGGATCTTACATGGGGGGTTAAGGGGCTCAAACTTTCACTTAAATTAAACCATCAGTTTGAATTCAATAAATGTGATTATTGATTAAGCATACCCGTGTATGTCAAGACAGATTAGGTGTAACTATGCTGCCAGTAGACTACGATGTCTGGATCCGACACTGTTCCCTCAAATTGAAGGCTGTTAAAATTCTTTGGTGGAAAGAATTCGAATAGGCCCAAATGCAGCACTTGGTACTTTCACTGGATGTACATAAATTTTTCTGAATGACAAAAAGTAGACGATGGAAAAACATGAAATTCATTTCTCTTTCAAATCGTCATGAGGGATAACATTTTGAATTGAAGTTTAGACACACTGAAATACATTGCATACTTATTCAATATTTTGACAAACTCATTTATTACTTAATTTGTATATTCATTTAGTGGAGTTAATAGGAGTTGGATGATCTGTAGATCTTTGGCCATAAATTTGTTTTTTCAAGAATATTCCAAATAAATAGTCGTGTTTCTTTCGAGAGAGGCTCATTTCAATGTTGCTTTTTTACTTCTAATTAATGCACGCAGAAGGAATGGAATGTTTTAAGACATAGCCCAACTTCTGGAACCTTCCATTTCCATGTGAATACTAAGCCTCATAGCAGCCCAATGCACATGCAATCTCTCCACTTTTGTTTGTGACTAACAGATATAGTCACACACATAGTTACACTTTTCCAAATGAATCCACAAGGTGTGTTCCATAAACTAAGTTCAGACACCTGACCAAGGCTACTTCACTTGCTACATATGTCTTTGGAGGAATGATAGATGTTTATACAAAAAGTACCGTGATGCACAATTGGCAGCATCCCGGTGTATACAGTTGAAGTTTTACAACCGGTCATGCCTTTGAAGCCTTTTATGGTCATTTGTGAAGACGCAAACAAGGATTGATTGTTTTGTTGACTCTAGATGATGTCTCCAATTCAAATGTTCATTGCTTCCACGAAAAGAATGGAGAGGACTTGGGAAGATTCTCATAAAAATGTTGAAGGATAGCAGTAAAATTAGCCAAATTCAAACCAAAGCTCCTAGGAAGTCCCAGAGACCTTTTCCAGTTTTAAGCATAATTTAACTTTGTCCGGAAACCTTTAAATCTATACCAAGGCAAGAAGTTTGAAAGATTAAGTTATTTCCAAGGTAAGAATTATGAAAGATTAAGTTATTTTCAAATGACTCCGAACTTGTTTCCCCTAATCTAAATTGTCAAGTATTAAATAAATGACCTATTGTTTCAGTGCAATGTGGTTGTATGCATTATGATGACATTGAGACATATGACAGACTGGTAGATATGTCAGGATCATCACTCTAACTTTTCTTAACTTGTGCACATGCAGAAGTGGCAGAAAGTTGAGCTACATGTATATCTCGAGCTATTCGAAAGTTGAGCTATATCTCAAGCTATTCGATTACTTCTACTTGTTTTGATATAAAAGGCAACATTTGAAGTGTCTCTCTTAAAAAAGGCTAGATTATTGATTTGGCATATTCTTGAAATATAGTGGGATTTGATGGACAGCCAATGATATGTAGGTAATTGACAAAATATAGTCTTGGAACAACTGCAAGTTCACTGTGAAATTTGGTGGCTACCAGCTTTTTTGTTTCAATCAAATCAGATCCGTTATATATCTCATGGTTATTTGACAAGGGTTTGAAAATGAAATGAAATAATTTGATCTTAATAATTAATGTTAAAATGTGACACTACTCTGTCCTGAAAAAAAAATGCAGTTGTGCTATTTCTTCCTCATCCCGCAGCCTGAAAATATGTGTTTAGTCAATGAAATAGTCATTGCATATTTTTTCTATTTTCTTATAACAATAGAGAAATATACTTTATGATAATCCTCTTGAGCACTCAGAACTGGACTTAAAGGGCTGAAGTTATCTATGTCTATAGCACCTTTCTCAACTCATATCCCATCACATAAATGAATGATTTATTATGTCCGTTGATCCAAAATAGAGAGTACAGTCATGAAATCATTGCCATTTTAGCTTTAAAGATGAAAAAGAAATCAAGTGAATAATATAGCCATCTTGAAAATATGGCTGCATCCTACATTTTAAACTTTGAGTGAATCAGATGCATTGACCTAAATGTAAAAGAGAGAGAGTCACTGAAATCCTGTTTCTATCTATTTAATATTTTGAGATATAAAGACTTATCAACTGCACAAGGCAGCCATATTTTAAAATGCAATGTGGCTGCCCTTCCATCTCATAATAGTCAGTTAATCTTATATATTGATCCCAAAATCAGAGGCAGCCATCTTGAAAGTCAATATGGCCGCCATCTTAGCACTTCCAAAATGGCCAATATGTATTTCTGATTTAATTACAACACTATAGCCACTGAAATGAACATTCTACCTGCTTTAGTTACTGAGATATTGATGAAAAGAGGTTCAGAATGGCAGCCATTTTGAAATCCAAGATGGCGGATGGAAGCAAGGATGTGCCAAACTGTTTCCATCAAGATAGTGTTCCTCTTGGTCTTATTTACCCCTCTGCCAAATTTCACCCTTTATCCGGAAATGCACACTCTGTTTCATTTCATGCACTAACATCCACTGATTGGACAACAGTTTAAACTGTCTTTACTAACGTTTTTGTGTGGTTGCTAAGCAAAAAAACAATATGTATGCCTTGGTTACCACACCATATGTACATTTTAAAAGCTACAAAATGCGAACTGACTCACAGCCTCAATATTTGTACTGAAATGGGGAGACACACTGTAAGAAAATACCAAAAATCCTCAAAATAGCACTTTTGAACGGCAGATTTCTTGTAGAAGCTCCATATTTGGGAATATTATTATTCCAATTCATTTTAAAAGTTACGTTTTTGTTCTCTTACATGCATTTAGGCTGAAAGTCATCAATTTTTAACCTAATGTATGAGTTGTTGCTCGTCTTTGTTCTTCAGACACGACCTACAAGCAGTAAAGTCTTATTTTTGTCTGGTTGCTAAGCAGAAAAACAATATTTCGGTCTTGGTTGCCATACAAAATTATGTTCTCACATTGTTCAACATGTTAACCAACTTGCTACTTCATTATCTAAGGAAATGTCATAGGAAAATGTGGAAAAATCTTGTATATCTAAAAAATATATAATATTTGTGCTTTTTACACGTTTCCATGGCAACCAAACTGTTAAAATTAAAATTAAGGACGTATCTATAATCTAGATTATAGATTTTAAGTCTTTCTGCAAGAAATTACTGCTAGCCTTTATCTTACAATTCAACAGAAGGAATAACAATCTTCAAGGGTATTTTGAAAAATCTAAGACTTGTGTTACTAAGGCAACATTTTCCTGAAAAGTAATGAAGTCTCAGACCCATACATGATATTTTTGAAAAGCCCAGAGTATAGCATATTTAACAGTCACATTACCATTTCCACAATGTTAGTAACAGTTGAATAAAACAAAACTTCATTCATCACGATAGAAAAAAAATCCTGATTTTGTTATGCAAGTATGTTACCATGGCAACCAAGGAAATTGCATGTTCAAAAAGATTATAATTTTTGATAACCGATCTTATACCTAATCACACCGTACCATCAGATTGCAAATATCATAATATCTGTCAATGCTAGGCAGCTTTGTAGCTCAGAAACATCTATTTATTTTGATATAGACTTGTTGCCATGGAAACGCATTTTTGAAGATTTTCCACCACCGCCACGCAAAAATGAGTATTATTTTCATAATCTGCAGAATTTTCTGGTATATATACAATTGAAATTGCTCGTGTTGCAATTATGTCTAGGTTAAACTCTATTTTGACTGGACTACTCCTGAGTACTCCAAAACAAATTCATTAAAATGACCGAAATAAAACATGAAAAAAATTGCCCCACACTCGAGAATGTAAAATTTGTAAATTAAAAATAAAATCCCTATGTGGTAAAGTATGGGCAGTCTTGGTTTCTGGTATGGGTACAGTTGCCAATGGGAAAAAACCGCCCTGATCCTGAGGCCCCGCCAGCTCAAATTGAGCGCCTCCGAAAATCAGGTCTCATCTGGAAATTTTTAATGTAGCTTGGGCGGGGTGGGGGGGGGGCACCAAGTCGGCGGCAGCTTAGGGCACCAGAAAGGGTTAATCCGGCCCTGCTGACGGCGGCTTAATATGGCGGCGGCTCCGGGCTCTAGATCAATCTTATTTAACTCCTATGTTGCCCCAGTCAGTGAAGTAGCACGAAGAAATCAAGTTCATGATCAGAAATACGCTGATGATGAGCAACTTATCTTGTGATTTAAACCAACCTTTTTGGGGTGAGCAACATGCAAAAGAGAAAATTGAAAATTGCATTGCTGAAATCCGAAATTTCTTGCATGATAACAAGCTATGCAATAAAGGAGATAAAACTGAACTTCTGGTGATTGGAGCACCAAACCAATTGAAGAAACTTCAAATGACATCTATCTATGTAGACAATGTTGAAATCAAGACTGCCAACCATGTCCGCAACTTACAATGTAGGTGTGCTCTTTGACAAAAATATGACCATGGAGAAGCAGATCAACAAAATGTGTCGTAATGCATATTTCAATTTGAGAAACTTATTGAAACTCCAAAAAAACCTTGACAAGGAAATAGGTAAATCTGCTGTCAATACACTTGTCACACCTCATTTGGACTACGGAAATGGGCTGTTGTATGGCACTGCCACCCGATTATTAAATAAACATCAGGATGCTCAAAACTCAGCAGTTTGATTAATTGAGAAATTGAAAAAACATGACAGTGTTAGTCATAGTAGGAAACGACTGCGCTGGTTACCAATCACAGCAACAATTCAATTCAAATTGATGACGACTACATGGAAAGCAATCAACAATCAGGTGCCTCAATACATCCAAAATCTTCTTTAAGTCAAATAACAACAGAAACATAACCTGAGAAGCAACCACAAGCTGCTGTTAGCAGAACCTAATCCATGCAACAAAAAATAAGTTTGAGGACCAGGCATTTTCCTATGCAGCTCCAAAACTCTGGAACAGTTTGCCTGAAGAAGTTAGAACTACAAAAACCTTGGAAAGCTTCAAGAATAATCTAAAAACCCATTTGTTTCAGAATTCCTATAAGTGATTTGATCTGAAAAATCGCTGATGAGCAGTTTACTGAAATTAGCGCTATATAAATCCATATTATTATTATTATTATGAAGTGATTCTGATTCTGATTCTGATTCTGATTCTATGGAGAAAACTTCATTATCGATCTATAAATGGTGAATCTTTTAGTAATGTGTCTTCCTCATTATACAGGGTAATGAATCTATGGGTACTTCATACAGTCAAGTGCATCAGCCTATCAGGTGCTTCTATATATAACTAGCAGTGGCGGAGATCACTGGAGGTATTACAAGAGGAGGCAGTGCAGGAAAAATTTGTCATTTTCCGATTATTTGCTAAAATTTAATGCTTACTAATGGAAGTTCTTTGTTTAGGGTGACTTGTTTCCAATATTGTAACGCTCTATGTGCATAGATGATAGATATCCCCTTGTATCAGTGTCTGTGTTCCAACAAGTAGAAGATCCCCCACATTTGGTAAATGTGTAACCTGTTGAGCACTGATGTTCTCTCTCCCATCTCACCAATCAACCCTTGTGAGCTTCCAGAACTGGGTAAGCGGGCTGCACTTACCTCATGTATATATTTATTTATGACACATGTATCTTGTTGATATCCAGATGTCAAATAAAATTCTATATATATATATATATTATATATATATCTACTTGTCTATCAGAACTGGACTTAGAGGGCTGCATTTACCACATTTATATATATATATATCTACTTGTCTATCTTTCTACATAAAAAGGACGCTAATAAACCATG
This sequence comes from Platynereis dumerilii, assembly GCA_026936325.1. Classification (NCBI taxonomy): domain Eukaryota; kingdom Metazoa; phylum Annelida; class Polychaeta; order Phyllodocida; family Nereididae; genus Platynereis; species Platynereis dumerilii. The sequence goes on along the minus strand of JAPTHN010000016.1, from coordinate 12,719,210 downwards.
TGATTGATCCTTTACCAAATCAGTTACCTCCCGATCCCCACCCCATCTGGTAATTTCCCTTTAAAGATGCAAATTTTCCGCCTTTGCCCAGCCAAGTAGCTTGTTAATATTTGGTGCACTCAGATCAAAGAGAACTAGCAACCCCAAGCTGTGTTGAGGTAAATTAGCTAAAAACTGCACTTATTCCAAGTATTTTTAGTGGAGCCATCTCTGTATTTGCATGGTTACATAATCATTAGACATCAGTGTAATGCTCTCCTCATAAAATCATTACATTCTTAATTTTAAGCAATGATGATCAATGACATTTTTTGGAAGCACTTTCTATGTATTTGTACAAAATTACATTTGGATGGCTGTTTCAATCACCTTCGACTCATTGCAATGTCCTGCCCCTGTCCTAATAATAACCCTCAATCATCGGACAAGGAGTATTTTAGAACATGTTGAGTAGTCACTCGAACTTCCATGGCTGTAATATATCAAACATGCAATTTAATGGTATATCATTCTACTAGTAATTCAAAGAATAGACCTATAGCCTTCTTGACTGTGTGTCTTGTAGATGCGATGTACATCTTACCAATAAACTCTGATCATAGACATGGAAATTTCCTTTGATATAAGCAGCTTATGGGAAATAAGACTGCCAAAGTAGTAATGCCTTATACAATTTAGATCTGATGGAATTTCTAGAACAATTCAGAAAAGAATGTACAGATACTAATGTACATGTTGTATTTATAGAAGCAGGCAATGTATAGCTAATAGTATGTGTGTGCAAGCTTGGCAATGAAGGCCTTTTGGAGTTTTGCACGGATAACGAAAATTATCCCAAGACGCATTCAGTAACATTTTTGACAAATTAAATGCAGGCCTTTCAATCCTTTATCGGTTCTTTGGATTGGCGTTGTGCGAGGTATTGGCCTTCTTTTAAAACAGTAAACCAAAGTTGGTAAGTCCCTGGTGCGCATGTGGTTTTTACGGGCATGCTCCCCGTTTTAGCATAACTACCAAACAGCCGCCAAACAGGACAATTCAAATAAGGTCTTACCAACCGCTTGAACCTGCATTTCCCTGATACATTTTCACCCTCTACCTTGTAATACAGGTTCTCTAATGAGAATATCAGGGAAATGCAGGCCAAGCCATGTAGTATTGTATTAACCTATAAGTATACATTTTTAATAAGACAATACCTGTCAATAGTGAGAGAGTTCATTCGACATCAATGTGAAATAACCAGTGAATAGTGATCATTCTGGCTGCGAGATCCTTGATAACAACAAAGGAATATTATGTCTGATGATGGACAGGCAAGTAAAAAGCAAAGTGACCAACAGCAGGGGACACAAAACCAAATCCAGAAACTCTGAATTCAAACAGCCAATTATGCCATTGTACATGTTGAAAGAACATCCTTAGGGTCCATGGAATTAATTAATACGAAACGATTTGCTTGCTTTCAAACCTTTTCATGATTAATTACTCAATATCACTTTTGATCCTTTCAACTTCAAAGACCTCCATGTGGTTAATCTTAGGTATGAAATGTGCATATGTGAAGCTTCAAGAATGATGAGCTTGTTTGTGTGTGACTTTCATGTTCAATTAAGTTCAAGGTAATTTAATAAGTCATATCTGACCCCTGTGCCATCCAAGGTCAGCTGAAGCTCATCTGGTAAACTGTGGATCGCAGTTGTTTTTAGATGCGGTTTTATCACGTTGAAAAAGAAATTGCCACAGGCCAAATGACGAGAATTCAACATGTCCACAAGAAGTGGCACTGCTGTTTTTCAACAATGACACCATACAGTTCATCTTTGGGTATCTATTAATCATGAAATTCACAAATCCTTAATTGCACAATCAATAACATTTTTAATTGCACAAGCAATATAACTATGTCCTATACATTTAAAATGTGGTCAGATTGATTGTCAACTGGTGAGTCATTTGCAGAAACTTGCTTTAAATGTAAATATGGTGGTCATTCATTGAACATTTGAAAAGAGACACTATAGTAAAGTAGATTCAGATCTTTTTCAGATTCAGTTTTAGATATTTTTTTATAATATATTCTCTTTAAACAATTTACACCATTCACATCACTACAATATATTTCTAAAGAGTTGCTCCAAGATAGGTAACCCTTTCTATAATGTTGCTGTATGGTAGTGTACAATAGATTGATAGATAGATAAACAAGAAGATAGGTAGATAGGTAGACAAGCAGATAGGTAGATAGATAAATAGAACAATAGAGAGTAAAGAAATCTCTTTTATCAAGACAGCCAAACCGGCAATTAATTATTATTATTCTATTTTAAAAAACTCCACCCCCCAGCCCGGATAATCTTATTGTTGTCCCCTTTATAGCTGCACTATTGCAGCCAGTTCTTTCATATAGGCCTAGCTGCTCTGTAGAAGTCAGTATGATATATTACATTTATGTCAAGGTAGCATGGGACACTTGAAAATTGCTACATGATGAATTGGCTGCCTGTTCACAGTGACAGAATGGCTTTTCTGTGTGGCCTTGACCAGCTTCTTAATGATGAACAGTATAACACCTGCTGCAACATCTAGTCATTAAATGCCCCCCTTCTAGTTCCCCCACTCTTTTCTGATATTTCACCTTGTGATAAATGTTTGACCCAAGCCAGAGATTAATGTCAGTGTCTAGGAATAAACAAAATAATCAGATACATTAGTATGCGGTATCAATCCAATTTTGTTTTAAAGAAATCATTGTCCAGAGTGGTCAATGAAAACTAGAATTTCGGTTGTAGTATTTTTTCATAAATGTCTCTGTGCCCTTCCCCCACTCATGGAACATGGATAATTAAGGGCGAAACTCTTCCACTGCCTAGACAGATGTTATGGCGGCTGGGTTGAAAGTCTTTATGGTCCAGGACTGCTCAACAGAAGGTCTATGCCTGCATGCCTTCCAACCTTAGAGAACCTGAAATATTTTCAGTGGACCTTATGCATGTCATTCAGATATGACGTTTAAAAAAATAAGTAATTAGAGTCCAATTATCTATGTCTATGCTGGCCAAGTACAAGATGTCAAATAGGAGCCATTAGGAATGGTATTATATATTCATTTTAACGCGCAAACATTATTTGTTCGTTGAATCTCGTACCTTAGTAAGTAACTTAGCATTTCGCAAACAACATTTAGAAGGGTCCGTCTTGCCCTGACTTATCCCAAGCATTTTGAATTGTGAAAAGTATTGAAACCCACTCCTATACAAATACCGCAGTACAACCTTTTCTGCCAAAATTTACTTTGAGAACATGAAAAGTCTCTTAGACCATACAGTCTCTACAATCTTTTCCAGTCCTTTGCGATTTTTGTTTTATCTTTCATCAGCTCCTTGCAAGGTAATTAAAAGGCAAATGTAAGAGGCTCAAAATGCTGTCATTAATGTCTGATTGGATCATTAACCCTTTCTTTCTTAGGAAAGTAGAAGATGACAAAAATTATAAGAAGGATTTTCCTGTGAAAACAGACTCAATTCAGTTCATGTCTAGTAATTTTCAGTGCAATGTCTAAACAACAAAAACAAGGAAAGACAAATACCAAAAGTTCTTGAAATGTACTCTTTTAGTAGCTCTATGTGTTGCAGTACAGTTTTAATTGGAAGGGGTAGGTATTTTCGCTGTTTGTGTTGTCGTCTGCCAGAGTACGTCCATGCAGACTGCAGAGTTGTGCAACTGGATGTCACCTTGCTGAAAAGTTTCAGCTTATAGCAACCGTTATATTACATATCTTATTACATATCTTTTAATAAATTATCTATTGCCCAGTCTATAAGGGAAAATTAATTCATTCATTCCTAGTTTTCTTAAAATAAGTAATTCCTATGGGGTGGGTTTGCTTAACACTGTTTCATTTAGAAGCAAATATTTTAAGATGTAAAATGCTCAAAATATATGAAATCAATTGTTTCCCATCAACATGATCAAGGAAATCTCTAATTCCCCTTCCCAGATCCATAACCTAACAGTTCACCTATAATGGCCTTGATCAATGATTATTTTATGTAATATCATACCATCATTCTCTCTGCTCTCATTTATTTACAATGTAACTTACGCCTTTAAGTAAATATAATTCAGGAATTTTTATCAAAGCGATACGAATGTGAATTTATACTGACCAGTATCGACTATAATTGGTTTACCATCATATTCGTGAAGCAAATTGAATACAGAAGAGGACTCAAAAATCTCTACAGTGATGCTATCAACAGTCCATAGCAGGGATTAAGTGAAGTGGGTCCAGCTTCTTATCAATGATTTAGTTTTGTATTTTAAGAAACGTGACATATTCATCTTCAACACTATTTTTAAAATTCAATTTTCTCTTGTGATATTTCCTGTTCCAATAATTCTTATGGAACAGTTAATCATTAGCCTTGACAAGCTAAATTAAATTAACACACATGATTAATTTCATTTCAAAACAGAAAACAAGAAAATATAACAAAATTATTGAAACATAATCTTCATAACTGTTGATTATTTAACAGTGAGCAATTAATCTTCAAGCCAATAATGTTATTGTTTTTTTTTATTGCATTATACGATTATGTAATATCAACAATCTAACATAGACTTGAATTTGGCAGCTTTCAGTTTTGTTTACTTTTATACCATATAGTTGATTATCTATCAATCTTATTTATCTTTTTAAAATATTATCTGTCAACTATCTACTCTATCTATCTATCTATCTATCCATCTATCTAGAAATAAATTTGTCTATTTATTGATCTTTCTATTATTTTTTTTTATCTATTGATCTTTTTATTCTACATTTCTCTGTCTTTCTATATATCTGTCTTTTTGATTTGTTGAAACAGTTGAGTCACATAATTAACTGCCATTCATGCATACATTGAATATGAAAAAAAAAAAGTCCTACGAACACTTTTACGAGTATGTGCTGCGCGAATTTCATGGCTGTGCCATTTACATAATTATTAAGCTCCACATTTCGGCTGAGATATTTTCAAGTGTCAGCTGTCATAGACAGACCGAATTTATGTCGAGAAAAAGGTCTTTGATTCACTAACAACTGATTATAGACCTTCTGACACTAAACCTAGCTTACGTCCATACAATTTTTCGGGCTGCAAGATGCTTGAAGGTTTTTTTCACAAAACATTGAGATGATATATATTGATATATATGATTTTTTTCATAATATGACATAACCAGAAATAGCAAAATATCAGAATTATCATCATAATCTGAAAAAATTATCCCCTGCAATCTGCAATATCTCTACTATAAATGTAGACCAGCATACTTTCCAATGGGACCAATTTTGTTTTAAAAGATGATTTGCCCTATTCGGTTGGTTGAACAATGATTTCATGAAATGATAAAATATTGTTGGAGAATTTAGCCAAAGACTATTATGAGCAAAACAATAATCGAACCAAAACTGTGGAAAAACAGACATTTTAATATTATGGAGGTGTACTTACTTTCTAGAGCAACTGTATTGCTCAGGGGAGGAGAGAAGAGCACAGGACCTCTACCACTGGCACATACAGCAGCATTTATGCAAATCTTGGCTGGCTGCTTCCCTTGGAATTTTTGGCTTGACCAAACAGAAAAGGGATTTATTGGGACATGAATAAAGCAATTAAGCCAATGATTCCAAGCTTGTGCAATAAATGTCACCACAGAGCAATATACTGCATTTGAGGACGCCTTTGGTGGACATGGCGGACACCTGGATACACTGAGCTGTACTGGTATAACATGGTGCAATACTTTTAGTTAAGCAGGTCTAAGTCTTAGACTTAGACTAAAGTAGCTCCAAATTAAACTAGAGGAATAATGTATATACTGTGTTTTATTCCAAAAATAAATTGTTTTTGTTAAAATAGTAGTAGGGAGAGACGGGTATACTGATTAGAGGTACAAGCATTGCAGTTTGAATTTGAATGGCTAATGGCTATTTCAGCATGAAGTTGTTATATACTATGTCCTTTACTCTCTCAAGCAAAGAATGCATTACAGTAAACGAACATACATTCTGCTGGAATTGGACATCAGTGACCTCACAACAGGCCCTATCAAATATGTTGAATTGAGATGTCAATTTGTAACTGAGCAACTTGTGATCTCATTGGAGAGTGGAGTGACATATCAAATGGCTTGACATGATGACATTGTAAGCATAGGCTATGACCTCACTGGCTACTTAATTACGCATCATAAACTTTAACATGGCATGGATAGGGTAATGACATTACAAGGAACAGTTCAGTCCAATTCTGTAAGCACTCGTTTTTCGTCTACTGTAAGTCCACCAAAATGTATTTCTGTTGTGTACACAATTTACAAGCCAGAAGGCAAAAACAATACTTAGGGACCTCCATCAACCGTTGTGACCCCATTGACCTATTTCAGCTGAATTCACAACTGAATTCAGCATGTAATTTCCCTTTATGTCATCGAGGTCACCCTTTGGTCAACATAACTTCAGCACAGTTAGCCAAAATAGCAAAAGCTCTGTGCTGCAGGTTAGGGCAAACGACATACATTCTTGGTACTGTTACGAACAATTGAACATTGTTACAGATTCACAGTATATTTTAGTCACTAAATCAGTAAACTGACAGAACTTGATTGTCACACGACGACATGCCAAATGTGAAATGTCTGCACCAATCAGAAAGACAGAAATTGGGTCAAAATGGCGCCTCTGGACATCATGGAAAATATTGGGTTGTCAGTTTGAAATGCCTCATTACCGCTGCTGTTGAGGCTTACAGTGGCAAAATGCATGTTGTGGGCAATACTTCTTTGGTGATTAGTGGTGTTCTTCAGTAAGGCCCATCAAACTGTTCAGGCAGTTGGCAAGTGACAACTGACAGCAATTTGTTTGATTGAGGGGTGTCTGAATGGGGGGGGCAATTGAGGACAGCATGTGCAGTTATGCGAAGTTCAAGCATTTGAACTATCAAAATATGTGTGATCTTGAAATACAGTGTATGTAAGGAATTCAAACTTTGAAAATTGACGCTGCCTAACGTTAAAAGATAATGCATAGCTTTTGCTGTATATCCATTATATGACTGTCAGGAAACTTTGGATAGACGCATAAGGCCTAGTTCAAAAATAATGAAGCCACACTGCATATTTTCTGTAGGGGTCTCAAAATATGAGAATGGCTGTATGTGAAAACTTAAAGGTACACCATTGCTTTAAGTACATTCTTGTGCAAATTTCCTGAAAATTTCACGACATTCTGGCTTATAGTTATTGAGATAGAGTCCACTTACATTGAAAAACAAGCATTTTTTCACTAAAAAAACGTGACATAACATTTTTGACCACTTGAATTCTTTCAGTTTTAAAAATTTGTACGTATTGTAAGACAATTTCCCAACACTTTTTGGAATCTCTACATCCTCAGGCTTCATCAATCCATAAAATCAAGTATTTTCATTTGCCTGTGTTGACATTATCGAGTTATTTGTAATCAAAGGTTGACTTCCAAAAATTAAGTCAAATTTGACGCTTACTGCTCTGGGATGCTCTAATGTCCGTTTGACATGTGTCAGTTGAATCTTTTGGCCTCTGAGACCTAGTCTTATATCTTCTAAACCGTTTCGGAGCTTCTTATGGTTGTGGAAAATTTATTTCACTAAAAAATTCTCATGAATAGCAGGGTAGGTGAATCCGTCGCAAGCGTAACGCCCAGAATACTTTGTAGCGCCATAGAGCAATAAAAGCTCCGTTTTGAATCTGGTTTGGCTTGTAATATTGCAAAATCTGTGTAGTTTTGAGAAACAATCAAGTAATCCAGGTCCACAGCTGGTTTCTGGTGGTAAAATGCAAAGATTTCTTAAATGGGACTTTGTCGCAAGCGTAACGCTATGGCAAATATTGATCATATTTTCATGGTTTTCTTGTAAAGAGTACAGCAATGATTCTAGTATTATTTGTACTGATACTCAACACAATATTTCAGTAGTTGGAGTATGTTTCAATGTTTAATTATCAAAATTTTGCTCTTTGTAAAGCTTTTCTCAAAATATGGGGCCAATTTGTTGAAAAATGCAATAACCAATTCAAATTTCAGTTTAATTTTGTAATTACTCTTATGCTTCATCCAGTTATAACTGATAAAGCATATAAAATCGATTTGGGTCAAAACCATAACACTTTTTTTAACTTTTGTGTCATCCCATTACCAAAAATTGCCTTTTTGTCTGGAAAAATAGGCTAAAAAACAGGCTTCTATCATCATTTGTTCCGTTCGTATTCACTTTGGTGGCACTTATTTGGTACCAATTCGAAGCCCACATACAGACGCATAACACAGGACAGGTGAAATCATTTTAGAGGAAAATATGTACATGTGGGGAGAAAATATGTAAGTTTTTTCTTTAATAATGCAACAAAATTTCGAAAAATACTATTTTTCTCATAAAATATGTGGTGAATTTTAATGAAAACAGCCATGGACACTTAAGAGCATATGAGTTTTGTCATCCAACAAAAAATATCGATTTAATTTGAAGATAAGTCACCATTTTGTCTACTTTTCTTTCACGGCCATGGAAATAAAAATAAATAAAATTTGGTTATATTCGGCTTTTATCAGTTATTTCCAAAAACCGCAGCCAAATGGTAAATAGAGTTTCTAGAACTTAGACATGTTTGTTACAATATTATGTGGTCATTTGGTAGATATAAACATTTTAAAAGTTTGATGGTCATGTCACACTTTGGCTTCATTATTTTTGAACTAGGCCATAAATAATTGAATATAGATGGATAGATAGATGGATGGATAGAGAGATAGACAGATAGTTTGTCTGACAAGCATTTCTCACCAAGTTCACGTATATATATATATATATACAAGCATCATAATTTTTTTGAAAAAGGGGCATCAAATTTTAAGACAATCAAAATCCTACAAATTCCATTCAGCCAAACCTTGGACGTTTAGATAAAATTTGAGCTAATGAGAAATATGGGATGTGTGCCTTACAAAGAGGAAATTATCAGATTTAAAGAAACGTGATTTCCTTAATTTTCGTGTTCTTAGAAGTAATTAAATCTTTATTGTCATATTTCCATTTTCGTTTTGCCTTTCTTATTGTATGGCATGATCATTTGTCTGGTGAATGTTCTTAAAAAGGTTTCTTTCATTGCTTGGATGGAGATTGTTATTTTTAGAATTTCCTGACACAATTATTGAACGTTTGGAAATTGTCATCCCTCCCCTTTGTGCCTGTCAGATTTGAAAGAAATAATTAGTAAGAAAGTGATAGATGCAGATATGAAACAAATTTTCTCTAAACTTGATTTCAGTGAATTATGAGAAATTGGTAACAGAAACTGATCGTTTTTCAATTATAGTAACAGTCGAGAAATTATAAGAGGTTACATTAAACATTTTAATGCATTTCAGTTAGCAGCCTTAATTCCTTGGCAGTAGGCTTAATACATGTTCTACTTCATGATTATCACTTAACCTTTATTAATAGAGAATTGTGTATTTTATAATGTCCTTGTAATTATATTGCGGTGAGTTATTAGACAAATCCAAATATTTGCCCAATATTTGCACCAGGCATTTAGTAAAGAAACATGAATTGTTAAATTCTTAATTCAAGGCTAACAAATCATTTCAGATTGATTGTTTCTCCATTGCTCATGCTGCTGCTCATATTACATAATGACACTTGCAAAACATCGAAATGAGTTTTGAAATTGACAATGTTTGTAACCATTTCAAAATTGAGCAATTTTCGGTTTCCATTTGTAATAAGAAGTTAATTTGTGTATCTGGCCTTTGTGAATATCTCATTACAATGTTATTGACATGATTATTGAAACTACTGTATATAATTTCAAACGGAGAATTGTTATTGAAATGAGAGAAATGAAGATAATATTGATTTAATCTTTCGTTCCTTTTCAACCATTTTCTCTTGTTTTGCTAGAGAATCTGCCAAAAAAGTTATGTTTTCATATGGTTTTTTTTTTCACACTTCTGTTAGTTTCAGTGTATAGCAGACTCAAGATCAGGGAGATGATGGGCATTAACAAATTTAGGTCAAGTTTCATAACTGTTACATTTTCCTGTGATGAGGTATTTCTTCAGTTGGCAACATTTTTAAATAAGGTTACTGCTGTGAACCACATGCAATCCTATGGAATATTATTTGTTTACCACTATTAAAATGTACTTCCTGTCAAAATATTGAGTCATTTCATATGGTTATATGAAATATTGAGTCTTTTCATATGGTTATATTTTGTTTGAATGGCAAAAGTACGTCTTTAACAGCCACACTGACCCATCAGAGCCTGAATCACTTCACTGCCAGAGTGCCAATTGTTTACATAGACATTTGTATTCACATGGTTCACATGTTCTTTCCTTGAACTTCACTGGATACTGTTGGACATCTCTCTGTGCTTTCTGCAAAAACAAGGAAAAACATGGATATATTGCTAGTACTTGTTTCCCAAGAGGCCTTTATTATCAATCCTATTAATTTACTTTAATTTTGTCTTTGTCTACTTTCAGATTCCTCAGATCAGCTATGCCTCAACGGGGATTGAACTGAGTGACAAGAGTCGATTTGAATATTTCTCAAGAGTGGTGCCACCAGATACCTTACAAGCAAGAACAGTGGTGGACGTGGTGAAACACCTGGGATGGTCATATGTGTCAACTTTAGCCGATGAGGGAAATTATGGAGAAAAGGGTATTGGAGCCTTCGAGGACCTTGCAAAGTCATCTGGTAAGTTAACATCAAGTCATAAGTCTTTGATTTTGAAACAAATTTTGTATGTACGTAAGTTACTGTTAGCGAATGCTGCAGGTTTTTCATCTGGTAAAATTCAGACATTTTGTCTTACTGATTTATGGAAACTGCTTGATTATAAGAGACTTTTTATTGGTACTATATAATTATTTTAGCATGGTTAAAATCGATTTGATTTATTGTCTGTTTTAACTGACCATAAAGGTTATTTCAAAATGAAAGATACATTTAGAAAAGTAAAAATGGATTCGTTTTCAAAATTCACAAATATTATAAAGATAGTGGATGGTGAGGAGACCAATATTGACTTTTATTGGCTGAAGCAGTAATATTAGTCGAGGCCGTACACTGTAAAATTTGAATTTTGAGTTAGCTTAAATGATTGAGTGAGATGGTTGCACAATTCCTTTGAGCTATCATAGCTCGTTGTTCTAGGTTATAACAACAGAAAGATTATCATAACTCACAACATCAAGCCATATTGGCTCAAACAAATTGTGCAACCATCTCACTCAATCATTTGAGCTGAATCAAAATTAAAAATTTTACAGTGCAGGCCAAAACCAACATTACCTGCTAAGGCCAATAGCACTCAATATTGATCGACTCAACATCCACTATTTGTTATATTCTGCACTACAATTTTCAGACTTATACATATTTGTAAAATACTGGGTTTTCTGAAGATACTTAATCTTTCAGTGACTTAAACTTGATTTTTCCCTTTATTTACAATGAAAATGTAATTATAGATTGACATTTCAAGAAGTTGGATTTCCTCCTACTCAGGCCTTCCCTTAAGTAGTAGGCAATGAAGTGCATGGTTTCTAAGAGCATAGGGGCACACCACCCAATATAACTAACCACTCACCAATAACTCTTTGAAGACACCAATATGGTCATTTATTGGCGTGTCATGTGACAGATCTCCTGCTACATGTACAACATTGGCCTACTAATTTTGTTGCAGAATAGAAACATATTAGATCTAAGTGGCATACACAATAAAACCACAAACACACAGAAGTTGCCATTATGCAGTTATGTACACAGCCAAGTATAGTCTTTATATCTCTATGCTGACAAGATGCAGATGAATTCATACCTGTCTTCATACTTGGTTGCATCTATTTGTTTGTGGTATTGGATTGCTTCAAACAGGGCACTGTCATCATCAGTGTCATGCTAATGCGGGCCATCTATCATCCGTAATACTCATGTCATCAGTCAACTGGAGCTGATGTTCAGCAGGATACTGGACAGCTGGTGAAGAGTTCATTGAAACGCTAAAAGAACAGCAGCAGGACCACTGAAAATCTACTGGCTTAGGCAGAAAGCATGCTTGAATGACAGCTGGCAGCTAATCACATTCCAGTATTTCAGGGCGATAATTCTCAAATTCTTTGTTGGCCACTTAGCGTCTCATATTTGATTGTTTGAGTGTTTATCTCATTGTATTAGCCGGTTATTCACCAATGAATTGGGAATATGTCTTTATCACACTACGGGTTGAAGCTGTTCTTGTCCAGTAACGCCAGTGTAACAAACCTCCTGATTAGCCAACAAGCCACCTGCATATTGTGATGTTCACCTGTCTGTGACAGGCAGGTCAATATGGGAAACGTTATTGACTGATCAGTGAATATCACATGTGGTATTGACCTCCCTTGAAAAAAATTTCCAAAAAACTAACTTCCAAACAAAACAATATTAAATTCCCCCCAAAAAAAATTTAGAAAAAAAACAAATTCCAAAAAATGTTTTTTCTAAAATGTCTAAGAAAATAATCATTCCAAACAAAATTGTCATGGAACAAAACAATTGTGGACTTCAGTTTCGGTCAATATCAGGCTTTGGCGTAAGTGAATATCACCGGTCAGGTCTGTAAACCTTATATTGACCTCAACCGAAGTCCATAATTGTATACATACAGACCTATGCAGTCCCCAACTTTCATTGCAGGTCTTTAGCATGGGAATGTGTACAGATTCTGGCCACCGTTGAGGCCTGCAATATAATACCAAAAATGCTTTTATTGCCTGTGTTTGATTGTGTGTTGATCATATGTCTACTTCCTCAAAATTACTGATTTCCAAAGCGTGCTTCCATATCTGGTCCGGTACACCAAACAACAGTGAGGCTCTGGATTGGGGGTTATGGGGGACAGGGAATTCAAATGTAAAATGGTCAATGGACTTGGGAGACGCAAATCCCCATCCACAACTCAGGGACATGGAATTCTAAATTCGATTAGAAAAAAATACATACTGTGTAAAATTTTAATCTTGTGTCAAATGATTCAGTTTGATTGTCGTAAATTCCTTTGAGCCAACATAGCTTGTTATGACAACAGACCGACTATCATTATTTAAAACAACAAACTGAGCCAGCTCAAAGGAATTGTGCAACCACCTCACTCATTATTTAAGCTGACTCAACAGTTCAAATTTTACAATGTATTCCCTAAATGTATCCATGCCACAAGCCTAGACTTTTCTTTGTTGTACTTTTTTTTCCATCTCCCAATATATCTCAATTATTTTTTCTTCAGGCATTTGCATAGCTGCATCTCTGAGGATACCCAGGGAGTTGACCAATGACACATTTTATCATATTCTTCAAGACTTGACTAAACAAACTCATGCCAGGGCCAGGGCAGTGGTCATGTTTGTTAATGAAGATAATATTAGGAAGTTACTAGCTGCTGTTATAAAACATAAGGTAAGGCTTTAAATGATGCTGAAAACATGTAGTTATTTGAATATATAGGACTCATGTGATACCAAATTGAAATTTGGTGGTGTATGCTATATAAATAATAATAAATCCTTGCTACTTTCTAAGCTTGCCTAGTACTTTTTATTCGCTGCTTGTAAAGGTAAAACCCCTTTCTGCAATAAGACTGCCTCCTCCTTCACAATCCATTACTGAAACCTAAGAGCAACAAAAATAATATAATACCATTCTCTAAATGTAATGTGATATACTGGCAGGCAACACAAATATCTTAAAATTTACAAACTTGCATTTATCATGTTCTGATTTCAGAAATACGACCATTTTTACTGGCTTGCCAGTGACAGTTGGGGTGCTAAAACTTACCCAATTGAGGGACAGGAATTTGCTGCTGAGGGCACTGTCACTGTTTTACCCCACAGGAAGACTATCAGAGGTAAGATAATCACTTTGTCATACCAATTTGAAGATACAAAGTACATGACTTGTATGCTATATCATTGATGAAATATGCAATAGTTTTCATAATTGATGGAAAATACATTGTAGGAGTGGTGTAAGAAGGACTGAATTAGTGTTGCTTTTGCCAGCTGCTGAAAGTCCTGAGTTGGATACCTCACTTGCTGTACCACATAGTTGGTGTCAGCAAAAATGTTAAACTTTCAGTCTTAAGTGAATGCCCCTTCTGCCAAAAGTACTGTAAGATCGCCTCTAATTTTACTAATCAATGACAAGCACCAGCCACAGAGAGCTGCACTGTTCTGCAGTATTCGACTGTTTGTATACGCATGCCTTGAGCAAAATAATCATGTTCAATTGTTCATGTACATGCAGTTATGAAATTCTTGCACTCATTCTCACAAATTCAGACCCACTTTTAACCACCCAAAATCACGACTGTCGCTCCCAGGCTTCCAATTTCCTGTGAGATAGAACTAACAACTTTCTCCCGGCATTTTTGTTAACATGAACTGCTTACGATTTGCAAGACATTTCTGCCTGGGGTGCTCGCAATTTCCTCTTATGAGTTATCTTCATGCTTCAGGAGCAAAGACACAAATTGGTATTCCAAATTTGGAAAGCATGTTATTCTTCTAATAACACGCAACGATGAAAAAATCTCTTTTACTTAATTAGTACTATAACTTGTATAGTTCTTTATTTTGAGTCCCATAATTTAAAACGACTCTGAGCATTATGTTTGGGTTATCTATAGACACTGTTGTGTCCAAGATAGAGACGGGTTAATGAAACCATATTTTACTGTTAGCGTTATTTTCATTAGTATAATGATAAAGGTTAAAAAACTTTTAAGCGTAATATACATTAAACTGATCAACCAAAAACAGGAGACCTCATAAAAGATTTCATTATAAAATGCCTTATTGTTAATATTACTATGATTAGGTCTGTGAAGTTCTGAAAGAGAGGAAACTTTGGTGTAAACTTTTATTCAGCTTCTGTTGCATTTTATCTAAAAGGAATGAGAATGCTAAAAGGAATGAGAATGCCTGAGGTGCTAAACTGGCTTTAAGGAGAAAGTAGTGGTGATCATGGCCCTCTAATTGGTGGTCCTGACTTTTACAGGCCCTCTGATGCCCTCTCAGGGCCACAAAGGTCATCTGTTACAGCCAAACGACCTAAGAGTAGATATATGGTGATGGAGGAGGTCAACTGCTTCCAAAGGCTTGCAACTAGCGCAAGCAGCAACAGCATGACTTTGTTGTCTAATTATTCTTCAGTCTTGGACTACAACTGCTTGCTTTTAATGTGGATAGTATCATAGAATAAAATTTTATCAGAGTCAAATGACATCAGTTAAAACATTGGAACTGTTATGTTTGATGTTCTAGTACTATTCCATTTATAGTGTAACATTACATTCACATGGATGACTGAAATCTAAGCTGTTCATTATCATCTTCCTTTCACATTTTTGCCAGAATATGGTGCACACCAACTATCACAACACACCAAATGACACCGTTGACCAGTGGCGGTCAATGGCACCATGATTACATTACCACCACCTGATTCCATTCCTTACATTCCCTCTTTTCTCTGAGTAAAAAATGATGGGACAGGATGACAACAAAGGTCCTTTGTTACAGTCTCTGTAGTGGAGGGGACATTCAGAGGATGTCAATCACTTAAGACTGATTGCTGCGTCGAGTGTCCTTCCTTCACCAATGTTCTAGTCAGTTGAAGTTGTTTGAATGTGAGGTAGAAGTTAAGGAAGGAATTGAACTGTTTACAGCTAGAATTGAATGAGTGCGTAGTGGTATTAGACTGAGTGAATTAGTTGCTTTCACACTTGTGGTATGCTGCTGATTTATGACTAACTGCATGAATGATTTTCTTTACTGTATGCAAGGAAAGAGTGGCTAGTTGCACTGGAGTCGAAAGCATACACTCCTGAACCTCAGTAGAATTTCAAGTTGATTTAATGAACAACAACAAAGTTTCACTTCCTGTCAGTCAATCAATAGGTTCAGTAATTCATAGGAACTTTGGAATTGATTGTCTGACAGGAAATGAACCTTATTGTTTTGTAATTCCCATTAAAAAAGTATTTGAAAATGAAGCAAATTCTAATAAGGTCCAGTTTTTTGCCCAGGAGTGTACTAACCTACTGGAGGCTACAATTTCAAAAGTTGCAGGCTTATTGATTACTACAGAAAGCATTTTGGTAAAAAATAGTTTAAAAAAATACTTGTCATGGCAGCATATAGACAGTAAAAGCCATCAGGGTGTAAGTGCTTCATGAATACTATTTACAAATACACTTATGGCTTTCCCAGGTCGATATTTGAAGGAACATGTATGGTATTGTAAACCATAATAGAGTGTTACAACTTTTTATTGAGGCTAAGTACAAGCCAACGTCTAGAGATGTTGGTCAAACTTGGTTACCAACAACATCAAATTCAATGAGTGGACCACTGGACCTTTCAGAATATAAGACAGGGCGGGGAGTTTGCCTGATAGGGTACGAGATTTTTACACATGTTTGAAAGGGGGTACATAAATATTTAAAAGTCTAATTGGGGTATGAAATTTTAAAATCATGAAAAAAGTGAATAATATGAACAAAAACTTGCCAAAATCTGTTCAGTTGTATATTATGTAAGATATAAATATGGGTATTGAAGTCATTATATGCCCATGTGTCCTCCGTTGCTCCCTGGTGTACAGACTGAAAAGGACAGTACATCAATATAATATAATTACTGTACAGAGCTACTTGCTCTGGACTGAATAGCTCACCGAAGAGATGGGGAGAATCTCAACCTTCTAATATCTATTGAAGACAAATTCAAGCCAACTTTTAACCACAAAATCATTACAGGCGCTCCCAGGCTTCCAATTTCCTGCAAGATAGAACTAACAACTTTCTTCTGGAATTTTTGTTAGCATGAACTGCTTCAGATTTGCAAGACACTTCTGCCTGGGGTGCTCGCAATTTCCTCTTATGAGTTATCTTCATGCTTCAGGAGCAAAGACACGAATTGTTATTCCAAATTGGGAATTCATGTTATTCTTTCGATCATGCTAATTAATCAATTAGTCGCTTAATTCACATTGCTATTTAATTTGAGCCTGCCTTATGGAATCCATGTTCTGGGCATATTTCAGGTGTCTGTGGTTAGAATAGCATAATAGATCATGCTAAAAGCTTGCCAAAAAATGGGTGTCTTTTTATCTATTTAACTTTGATTATGCATAGCTAATTAACTGCATTGGCTGGACTTCCATACGATTGACACCTATTTGTCCTTCAAGACATTCCTTAGCATCAATTTTACTTCCGACGAATAAAGCAGTGTCTTCATCATTGACATGAATTATCAAAGGTATTGATGCACAAAATTCAAATATCATTTCTACTACATGTACATTGTGGTCTTCCAGAAAATGTGATTGATAATCTTTGACAGTGTGCTAAAAGTGTAAATAACAGTCAGAATTAAAACGGTAATGTTTGTGAAAATGGTTACAGGATAAAGGTTAGTGTCAGGGTTGGGCATGAGTACACATGTACTCGTGTACTCGTGTACTCGAGTACATTTTTTGAAGTACTCGCATGTACTCAGTACTCGTGCCAAATCATGAGTACAGTACTCGTACTCGTACTCGAGTACATTGCTAAAGTACTCGTACTCGTAGTGAGTACATCACGAGTACAATTGCAGCTTCAAAAGAACAGAATTGAACACAAAAGCAAGTGTTTAACTAACATAATGGTTTATTTAATGCCTTTCAATTTTCCAAAAACTCTGAAAGAAGCTTCACAGCTTAAGTTACATATAATGTGTTATGTGAATACCAGAGTTTAAAAATGGAAATGATATAGTGAGTTTGTGAGTCACACACAAAACAAGCTTTTAAAATTGGAATTGGCCGAAATTGTGAAATAGGCCTATATTCTAAAACAAATGTTGTCATCTATATAAAGTTCCACAATCCCTGTTTTGGTAATCAAGTCTTAAATAATTATTCATTCAGTAAAACATATACTAGATTATATTTGAACTTCACCATTTTGAATAGAATTTGATCACATAGTCGCCATTTGCAATTTTCACACCTTTGACGCAAATCAAAACATCTTAATTTACAGGCTAACACTGGCCTTATTGTTAAAGATATGGCTTTTTTACTTCAACTACTGTATTCAGCTACTTCTAAATGGTATATCTACGTTTTCAAATTATGTTTCTAGCCCTATTTTAACCACAACTAGAGCCGTTTTCTTTTTAACCTGTTTTTGGTTAGATCGACGTTTTTCCGGATATCGGAACATAATATTCAGACAAGCTCACACTGGCTTATCTTATATATCAAAATTGTGATTTTAAGGAATTATTTAATTTAAATTATTATATATATATAATTTCCATTTGTTCTATTATACATGACATGTTGATACTTGTTTATTTTGTTTATTTAGGGAATTGTTTTTTATTCTGCTTGATATTGTGTATTAAATCAAAATGTTATAAAATCTATAAATCTAAAAGCCAATATTTCTTGGCAAGGCTACCAGGGCATTGTCTCTGTTGCTGTATTATGATTTTATCTAACGAAAAATGTTCTTAGCTGAACGAAATAACCATTTCCATACTTGCAATGAAATTTGTATTGTATTAAATTGTTACTAAATCTGGCTTGCCCATTTTGACAAGTCGTAGCTGCAGAGGAGTATGGGCTTGCCAAGCTATAGTTTAAACAAATTCTTTAAATAAACAAATTCTTGGCACTTAAAAAATATATTGAAAAAAATAAAAACTGACAGCATGTAATGGAAATGTGCTGTTCTCTGAGCCCAAAACTTACACTAAGAAGAAAATGACATTGTGTTGAAAGTGTTATAACTTATACCACAGTCTAAATAGTAAATAATTCTAGTTTTTGCAGCATTTTGAATTTTCCGTAAAAAGGCTTATTTATATAAATGCCTGATAGTTTCATGTAATATATCATTCATATGCTAAAGACATGATACAAAAGTTCTATCTGAAGAAACAGGTGAAAAACCGGGTTTTTGAAATATAAACTCTGTGGAACAACTTGCCCTGTCATGCGACACAACTTACCGTGGCACCGAGGCAAGTTGTGCCACTTAACTTACTTTTTTTCAATTGACTACAATGAGCTACCCATTGGTCTGGTGGCCCTGAAACTTGGCAGTCTAGGCTCCATTCTTCCCAAGGTATTGTATTTTGATTTCTAATTTTCATATCGGGATTGCTTGGGTTTTTAGAAAATCACCCTGAAGCAAAAAAATGGCACAACTTACCCCGGTCTCCCACAAATAACCAAATAACTGACTTCCTAATACTATTCCTTCTAAAATGGGCCTAAACCTCCTTCATTTCTCCACAGTGGTCACTTAATTTTTCGCTTTGAGTATGAACGCCGATCTGACGTCCTATAGCTCCAAACAGTTGAATTTACTGCGTCCAACACAGTCCCAAGTGACCTGGCTAGAGCTAGATTCGAACCCTGGACCCGGCAATTGGCAGCCCAGCAAGAAGCTTCAAAGGCCGCTTCAAATTACCACAGTTCACTTTTGATTAAGAAAGGAGCATAAGTAGTATCCTTAACTGATATTTTTATTGTAGCTCAATTATTATTTCTTAATAATGCTTTTATTTCTTAAAATATTGCACAAATAAGGTTCGAAACTGCATAAATGTACTCGTACTCGTACTCGAGTACATTTGAAAGTACTCGTACTCGTACTCGAGTACATTCAGAAAAAGCTGTACTCGTACTCGTACTCGTACTCGTAGATGTGGCAAGTACTCGTACTCGTACTCGAGTAAATTTGCATGTACTCGTGCCCAACCCTGGTTAGTGTTAGTGAAAATGGTTAAAGGATAGAGATTAGTCTTTGTGAAAATGGTTAGAGGATAAAGGTATCTATATCTGAACTTGGATGCTTTTCTGGAACATTGGTTGCAGAAGAATTTTATGCACCTATGAAAAATCGAATGAAAAAAAAATAGGTCACAATTACTGAACCTGCATTCAAGGGCAACAAAAATTGAATCGTAGAAGACTTTCAGGGAAGTACACAATAACAAACCTTCATTTCCTGTCAGTCAATCAATGGCAACCTTATCTCAGTTTGAAAGTGTTTCCTTTGAAATTTTAAACTGCATATATCTTTTGGCTAAACTTTTTGACAACTAAATTGCTATCTTCTTAGATTAAACGTTAACAGGCAAAGCAATTCCATGCTAAGATAAAATTGTTAATGATTGACTGGTAGGAGATGAAGCTTTTTTGATGTGTATGGAAATGATGTAAAATTCTGCAAAGGTCAACTTTTTTGCCCAGGAGTGTATATATGAATTTACATTTAAGAACAATTCATCTTAAGTGAACTACAAAAAACATCATGATCTTTGCTGGCATTTTATTTTTGCAGAGTAAATTTTAATTTCAGCCCAATAAAAGCTTGCATTCTGTGTGATCCAATTCGATAAGTTTGTGATTAAAGTAAATGATGGAAATGCATAAAAATGCCTTGTCTGTTGTCTATACATTTTGATGAAGGTATAGGATTTCTGTCACTTGACATTGGATGGAGATTTAAAAATAAGTCACTGAACGCATTTAAAAGGAACGAACAAAATTAGCTGATTGCCAGCAGAATGACAACATAAAGAAAGAATTTAAAAAGAGATAGACAAAAATACAGCAAAAATATTGAAATCATTCAAAGAAATGTGAATTCGTAAACAATGACTGATGAATCACTGCTGGAAAGTACTGATTGCAAATCTCCTACAAGTACAGTCAGACAAAGAAATTCAATGCCATTTAAATGCTAAGGACATAATTCCAAGCCTTCAATTGGACTGTGATTATTTGCTGGATTCGATGTTGAAGTCATAAACAAAAAGAAGATTTTTTCATGACTTTCTTCTTTGTTGAAAGTTTTTCCTGTTTCCTCAACAGAAAAAGGGACATTTTAAACATGGAGCACACTGGCAAATCACTGAGGAGCATACTTACTTCTGAGACTAACTGCTATCATATGTATCATGAGCAGTAACAAAACATTTTACAAGCGAGCTAACACTAGCATGCTTCTCAGTCAATCAGTTTATTTCACCAATTATCTCTTCCTAATTCAATCCTTGCTTCACAAATTGTTCAGTTCCTTTTTACAACTCCTACCTTACGTCTCAACCGCAAGACCTTATAGAAGGAAGGACATTTGAGGCAGCAATCAGTCTTAAGTGATTGACATCCCATGAAGGTCCCCTCCACTATAGAGACTACAACAAAGGACCTTTTGTGTCTTCCTGTCCCATAAATTTCCACTCTGAGAAAAGAGGGAACGTAAGGAATGGGATCTGGTGGTGGTAATGTCATCATGGTGCCGTTGATAACCACTGGTCAATGTAGGAAAGCAGGACATTTTATCAGTTATCATTTGCTCTGTCAGAATAGAGAGATGCCCCTGTAATGAGTAGTAAGGTGACAACGTAGATATATTGGCATCTGGCTTCATACGAAGGTCTTGTCATAGCTTATCGAAACCTAAAGACACTCATTTTAGAGGCAGTCATTACATATTTCTAGCTACTTTGCATACACAGCCAACAAATAGGCAATACCAGTTCTAATAGCACCCGCCTTCTACCCATAGTAATGTACGATCTTGATCGAGCCAATTTCAGTTTTTCAGTCATAAACAAAAAAAGTATGTTCTCAACATGAAATTATGTGAATCGAATGTGTACCTGCGATACAATTATTCCATTATAATCATTGTTCTCTAGTGTAGGCTTACATGCAAACCTTTAATTTTTCGAACAAGTTACATTTCGCTGGTTTTATAGATATTATGGGGAAAATAACTGGCTCTATTTGAGTACATTTGGTAGAACAGCGTGATGAGATCTTAAAATCAGGTGTATCATGCTTCTACTTCTGATTCATATTTTGAATTTGAGAGAATAAAAAATTGCTCTTGGCTGCAACTCTTTCTGACAGAATCGAGAATTTCCAGTTTCACATGGAAGATTTTCTGATTCCCTCTGACAATGAGAAATGTAATCAGTAATGAAGACGAGCTTGCAATTCATTGTCCTTTCTAAATTATGCATTGTGTCAACATACCACCAAGATAAAAGTAGTACTTTTGCAAATTTTGTGGCAAGGTGCTGTGTCAATCACAAAATTTTTCATTTATGAACCAATGTCAAGATATTCTGCTTATGAGGTTCAATTAATAGAACAAAGACAGGTAATTTATTTACTGCTTCAATGAATGTTTGATAAGGTGGTTTACCGTGAGCAGCTATGTGATAGCCAGATAGCTCTCCATGCCAAACTCGATATTGGTTAGTTCTGATAATTTCTGATTTTAGCACAGTTCCTTGAATACTTCTGGAAATCCAAATAACTAGAAAAACAACATATTGGTGGCATCAAAATATTATTTATCAGAAATTTTGCAAAGGATCTTGAAAGGCAAAGAAGAGAATAAATATATCGATATTAAATGTTACTACACCTGGCAAACAATGTTTCACCCATAATATAGAGATTTTACAAAAGCATTTTTAATACTCCATGAAATAATGCATATTGGCAAAATTTTACAGAAGAGTTTCATTGAAAAGATGTAAAACAGCTGAGCTTCCCAAACACTTGAAATGGTATTAAGCTCTCCAGATAGCAACATCAAAGCTCATTTGCAAGGCTTTGCAAACACAAAGGCTTTCAAGACACTTTTCGACAACAAAAGGACAGCTCCGAAATCGTCATGACAACCGTTTTCAATCTGAATATTAATTTCATTCAAACATGCATACCATTATCAAATTTGGATAGATATGGTCGTAACTAACGAAACTTGCATGCTACAGAATAAACATGTTTCAAAAACTGTAATTTAGGAAGCGCGAGAGATTTTCCTTCACGTCCTATTTTTACATTGGAATGAGTGGTGATTTTGTGACATATAACATCACTTTTGAGTTGTATGATTCACCCACTGACAGGTGCTAATAGTAAGTTCAATAGATTTTCAAGATGGCATTTCATGATATCTTTGTCATTACTAGTATATGTACTGATTAACTTTGCAACAAATTGGCCTACATTGATACCTCAAACCTAATTATTTATCAGTTCTCACCACAACACAATTCTCCCATTTTGACTTGCCTCATGTGTTTTAAAGTCTTTAATTCATTACAACATTGTAATCTCAAGGGCTATGTAATCGTTTTAAAAAATAACATGTGCTTTTCCTTTATGCATTTCAGAGTTTGACAACTACTTTCTTCGACTGCACCCGTATTCCCACAAGCGCACAAATCCTTGGTTCGAGGAATTCTGGGAGAAAAACTTCCATTGCACTTTTCACATGCACAACACGACAGTGCCAAGAGATAGATGTTCAGGTAAATGCGCATGTGTTCTTAGAAATACATTAACACCGCTACTTTGGTATACAGTACATGTTGTGTAGTGTTGCACATGCAACACATTAGGCATGCACTGTGCAACCAGTGGCCGTAAAGTAAAGCCCATGGCAAACTTTTTTCAACACATTTTATTCTTGATAAATAAGCCCTCATACCATTAAGCATGAATTTGCTGTGGCAACATTTACAGCCTCTTTGGCAGCATATAACAATTATGGTTTACAGTGCATGCAGATTTGCATGTTAATGATGAGTTTCCCAACTTTGATGTTTGCATGATAAAGCAAAGAATCAGAATAAAAAGACCATATAGGCTAATTGATATGAAGCTGGAAAGTTTGGAGTATATTAAAAACTTTGTAGTTAGCCTGCAGCCTACACAATACATGATACCTCACTCCTCCTAACAAAAAAGAAGGAGAAAACTAAAAATTCAAGGAGTCTATTAAATAGGGAAAATTATGAAAATTGAAATTATGATCATTAAATTATTGAAATGATTAAAAAGCAATGGTTGCTGAAGTATATTGTTTGAATTGTTTCAAAATCTGGAATTCAAATGACATAGCCCCTCTTAAAAAAATCTATTCATGGTAATATGGTATGCCTATGTTTATTAGGGCTATCACGATTACAGAATTTCAAAATCGATTAATCTATAGCCAAAAATCGAATCGTAATCGATTAATCGCCGTTTTCCCGCCATTCTAGGCAATAAGTAACAGTGCTGTTCCCTCTTGCGGGTTGTATTGCAGAAGGATTGAGAACCTCATATATTCCACTGAAAGTGTTAATAGTAATTAGGACTTCACACTTCCTTCTCTGTAATCAGCTTCAATCAGGTAAAACCAATCCAATCAACCTTTCCAATTGACCAGTCCAGTTGCAATTCACTCTTAACACCTGGAATTTGACTGTCATGAGTGTCTTCCAGGTACAAATATACAAATAACAGATTAATCGATTTTGCAAATAGGAATCGATTTTTAAGTAAAATCTAATCGGCGGCGATTAATCGGTTAATCGTGAGAGCCCTAATGTTTATTATATTAATATCTCACATGCATTAATACTTTTCTGAAAACTAGTTTTATAACCTTAGCACTTCATTTTCAGGTAGAGAGAGAATTTCTAGGAGAGAACACACACAAGAGGGCCTGGTACCTTTTGTGGTGGATGCTGTATATGCTATGGCCCATGCCCTGCACAATTTCCATCGACAAAAATGCAGGATGGGAGACAAAGTCTGTGATGCCATGCGCCCTATTGCAGGTTCTGAGTTGTTGCAACACATCAGAAATGTCTCTTTCATAGGTAAGTCTTTTTAATGATATATAAGTCTCTTTGATATTATAGAAGAGGTTGGTTTTTTTTAAGCGCCTTGTGTATCAAATTCGTGGCTATCCTGCGTACTGCTACTTGCTCAACAAGTGGCCCAGAGGCCCAAAAGCTGCGGCTGATTGGTGGCATATTCATTAGGATTTTGTCTGAACTGAACATCAGAGGAAATTACAAAATTTTCACAGGAGGCAACATGCAACTCAGACAATAGAACAATGAGAAGCGAAGTGAGAACGATTTTTTATGTGTTGCCCAAAACACGTTGAGATGGCAATCAATTAAATGCTCTGCTTTGTTGTTAACATGTCCAACACAAGCTCGTAATGCCACACTTTAAATGATTTTTAAAAACCTTTGTTGAAAAGCACTTGAACAAGCAATAAGGAGATACATGCACCCTGATCAATTACATTCGATAGTGTAAAAATTCAATGCCTGTTCCTTACACTACGAAGGAATGCTACAAAAGTAAAAAGTTATTGGAAAGAACGTCTCAGTATTAAAACTATAATAACAAATGTCGACAAAAAATTACCATACTATGGTCAGGACCTTGGACCCAGGACTATTTTGGAGATGTTGACCTGACACAGTGGAAGTATGAGAATGTTCAAAATTGTACCAAACCTCCCAAAACCCCACATTTCTGCCCGAGACTCTTTGCATTGGCCTGATTGTAGCAGACAGTTCTTCTGAGTAAATGTAAGTTTATTGCTGTGAGTTCAATTTTACCCTTGTAATTACAAAGACGTTGCCTGCACTTTCAATAAAGGTTCCCAGAAATGACCTTTCTCATTCAGCTGTAGGCAAGGTCAGTTTCTGGCTAGCCTATCACCCTGATAATCAAATGTTTCTAATTACAAATGTTATCAGATCATGTCATCTAACCAAACAACATTTTGTCATCTGACCATCCAACTATTGTCCAACTACCTATTATCATCCAGCCATATTTTGTTACATTAATTAATTAGTGGTAGGATGTTCCTGCACCACAAGATAACTAATACTGGAGACTCGTAGAACAGACGGAGATATGTTGCACTGTCATCATAGATGTTGCCTTCTGAGATTTTAATGCAAAGCACTTACTGGCTTCTTTATGTTTATGTTGAACTTTTTGGCATAAATGACATTTTCTCTATTAAACTGTTCTGTTTCAACATTTAAACAAAATTTGCTGTATTATTGTATAAAAAATTATGGATTCCACTGTTGCTTCCCAAATCCATGACCTTTTTTCATCAACTGGTAGAGAGGACAGTAGTAGTTGTTTTGGCTCAGCGCCGCTCAGCAAAACGACTTGGCCTACTTCCAGTTGCTTGGACATACAAATTGTGATACCGTCAGTGTCCCTACGGGCCAAAGCATATTGTTCTGATAAAGGCTGTGAAAAGCAAGAGCTCCTTTGTTGCTTATGTTGTGACTCCTGCTGGCCCTGCACTGCCATCAGCAAGCAATTGCATCCTGTTGCCTAATATCAGGGAGTCCACATCATTTGATGCTTACAGGAAGAAGATGTCACTAACAACAGACAATGCAGGACATCAACTTTTAAACCACTAGTTCTCGAGCAGATGTTACCAAGCTGTTTTAGTTAGCAGTCCTATTTGAGTGTATCTAAATATGAGCAGATGGCTATTGGTTACTGGCTATGGAATCTCCCTGAAATTGAGCCTTAGACTGATCACAGCTCATGGCAACTATAATTAATTTTGATTTAATTCATTTTGATTGATTTATTGAAGTCCATCGACAGTCACTGTTGATATCGGAACAAAGCTCAAGGTTTCCATTGCACAGCACCCTCCAGTTTTGGTGATCACCGTACTATTAAGTATGAAGACATGATTGGAAGACTTCATTCAGAAATTCCCGGGTTCTTTCAGATGCCCCAGAAAAGAACATACAATTCATGGGCTCAGAATAAATTGACTTCCAGGGTGAATTTTCAACCCTTTCCCTCAAAGCAAATAAAATGTAGGCTGCCTGGCTGCCTAATGGGAGGGGGGGGGGGCTATGTGCAATATAAAACTATGATTATCTGTATGTAACAATATGATTGACAGAGTGTCCTCTTTTTGAAGGTAATGGTGTGTGTAATATTTGCAGGCAACCAGTGGCGTAACTGGGCAGTCTCAAATGGGGGGGTGGACTTGGGGGGGGCATGCGATTCTGTGGGGGGCACCCACTATACTAATTGTATATTTTAGCTGGAGTTGGAAAGTTCATATGGGAGGGCACCTGGGGGGGGCACAGGTCCAATATGGGGGGGCACGTACCCCCCCGTGCCCCTCCATAGGGACGCCACTGCAGGCAACTAAAGTGCTCACAAATGACTTGTTCTTCGTAGAGCCCATGGTAGGTGTGAGTTATTGACCAGGCTAAACAAAATTAATTATGTTGGAGATGTTTCCAAATCTAAGTTGTCACACAATGGTGAACTGTCAGCAGCCAGCTATTGAAATTTGGCTATATTATTTGTGTAGATTTTGGAACAAGCTTCAATTTGATGAGCAGTTTTAATTCATAACAATGGAGTTTCATTAGGACTGTTAACTCCAGCTTGGAGTAAAAATTATCTTGCATATTTATTTCTATAAATTTTCCACAATCAGTTCCTTTCACTGAAACTATTGTTTAATTCTGTTTTATTGTTGTGTAGATTTACCAGCGTCGTTCTGTTGCGCACCCCCAAGGACAGAAGACTGGACAAGAATGTTGGATCTACCACATGTTTATTATACGCAGAACGACGCTGGTAAATCTACAAATAATGCAAAAAGAAAGCATGAACCCAAAATAACATAGTTTGACATTATGTGAATAATTAAAGATTTGAACTAAACGTCATATTAAGCTGACCTGATAGATCACAAAGGTAAAAGGTATTAAGTTCACAATAGTTATTTTGTTTACAAGAAACATATTTACAAGTTGGCAATCAAAGAACTTCTCAACAACTTCCTGAAGTTGCAGTGCTAATTTCACATGATCATCAATCTCCATTCTTATAATAATGCCACAAGTGAGAAGATAATCATTATTGTATTGTCTATCAAGAGTTTGACAAACTTTTCGATATCCTGCCATCGCACCAATGAGATCGAAAATAAGAATAGCAATGAAGGAATCCACCGAAGTAAACTGCAGTGCCTAAGTGGCAGTGTCACAAACACAAATGATGTAAATACGTTCATCAAATATCTCAAAGAATGAATAATCGTTTGTAGGATCACAGCTGAAGGACTTGAATTCAATGTTGGGTAGATAATTGAAGACATGAATAGTGGCAGGTTCAACCTTAGCTGTGCTGGATTGATATTCAACATTCAACGGACCATCTTCTGGCTGTACAATTTCCCGAAACCACTTGTTAACGACATTTAGAGACTTCACATGCTTGTCACGAACCATTGAGAAATAATCATCGGATCCTTCCATGGATTCATCAGTTTCCAACAGCAAAAGACAAGGCTGGTATGCAAACTTAACCTGACCAAAAGCTCCTTTGTTGGTCGCAATATTTGCTTTCCCCTGACCTTCCTTCTCTTCAGAAAACAGATGAGTGATGGACTTCATATGTAGGATAAAATTCTCCTTGGCTGTGCTATGAGCATAAATCTCTTCATTCAACATCTTGATTTGAAGCTGTAGAATCTTATTTACTGTTGCGCACCCCCAAGGACAGAAGACTGGACAAGAATGTTGGATCTACCACATGTTTATTATACGCAGAACGACGCTGGTAAATCTACAAATAATGCAAAAAGAAAGCATGAACCCAAAATAACATAGTTTGACATTATGTGAATAATTAAAGATTTGAACTAAACGTCATATTAAGCTGACCTGATAGATCACAAAGGTAAAAGGTATTAAGTTCACAATAGTTATTTTGTTTACAAGAAACATATTTACAAGTTGGCAATCAAAGAACTACTTTCAAGATTCTGTGGGCACAGTGAAATGTCTTCTGGCTCAGGAATCACACAAATTCAATCCTTGAAATATGAACAGTTTTTCCATGAAATTAATCCTTGCATTGGCAATGAATACATCCCTGAATTTCAATGAAGTATATCCTTGCATTTGTTAAACCATGTTAAACCTTGTTACACCATGAGTGTCTTTCAACATATGACCAATATTTCTCTGCCAAGCAGAGGAAGTTTTTCTA
This sequence comes from Platynereis dumerilii, assembly GCA_026936325.1. NCBI lineage: Eukaryota > Metazoa > Annelida > Polychaeta > Phyllodocida > Nereididae > Platynereis > Platynereis dumerilii. Next base: position 12,690,174 of record JAPTHN010000016.1, on the reverse strand, counting down.
ATTATTCACAGTTTTAGGGTGATAACAACATCCAGAACAGAGGCACGTTACACATGTGTTGAATATAAAACTGTGACAATTACATGAGTACACAACAATAAAACAGAATTAAACAATAGTTTCAGTGAAAGGAATTGATTGTGGAAAATTTATAGAAATAAATATGCAAGATAATTTGTACTCCAAGCTGGAGTTAACAAGGACTATGAATTTGAAGTGAAGCTGGGAAAAACATTAAGGGGAAATTGAATAATAGTTCTATTTTATTAATCGAATCAAATGTGTTATTTGAAATGAGGTAACTTATTGATCAGTCACCATGCTTCTGTCTTTGTAGAAATTTCAGCTAATCAACTGATTCCTCAGAAGCCACAAATTTGATGATTAACGCTTGCTTGAAGGTGGATTAAACTCAGACAATCCTTGAAATGGGAAAATTTAAACAGTAAAAATTGGAGAATTTAATCCTTTTGACAACATTCTAAGCTGGGCCAAGCATCACATCTCATGGTTGCTGCAAAAAGGAATTCACACAGGTTTGCTTTTAAACAAATCAGATTTTATGAGTCAGAGCTCTGGGATCATTGCCTGCAATTAGCTGTCAAATAAGTGTTTTGCCTCATTCTCATGTTTGGCCAGTGTTCATTCCTAAGTTCATTCCGGTGGCAGTGCCTTCTTATGTATCCGGTGAACGAATCAAATGTAACCCATCAATCCATTCATCCATCTGCCTGAGCAAGGCAATAGCTTGGTTAAGATTATGTGATTTAACTGCCTGTCACAATTAATGAATTTGATGTTTTTGTTTCAGGAACTGGTGGCAATGTGATTAAGTTTGACAAGAATGGAGACCCTTATGGCAGGTACACTATCTACCAGTTTCAGAAGGATAGGAGAGGAAACTTTGCCTATGTGCCAATTGGGAGGTGGGCTGAAAAGTAAGTCTCGCAAATTATTAAGATTGGTAAGGTTTGTCACAATTGTTATTATCTTCTGACAGAGGGTACTACAAGCACGATGTTTTTAAGATAATGTGGGATGGATGGTACTTTAATATTCTGCCAGGGCTCGGCACAAATTTTGAATGCTAAGTTAACATCTTAACCCTACAAAGTTTCTCAAACCATTCCCTAACAAAATGTCACAGTGTTGATTTCTGAAACTTTATTTCATCGTTTATAATCAGAAGTTCTCAATAAGTGTTAACGATCATATTTGCGTTTGGTCTGCCCTCATTTGAGAATGTTCAGCAGCACAATTATATTTTTATCGACCTATCACAGAAATGCATATTGAGTTATTCCGGTCTGAATGGTTTGTCATTGATTTCAATCTTTATTATGTCAAAAGTATATTCAGTTATTATATTCAGTTATACTAATGTTCCTGGTTCTTCTGGTTTCATTTGTCAGAGGTTACAATTGTATGTACTTGTACACAATGTATCCACTATCCGTATTATGTTTATAATTAGAGCACAACTGGTGTGTTCTCGTAGCAGTTAAGGTAACTAGTCGGTTTCTGATTTCAGGTTATATCTGAATAAGTCCATGACCCGCTGGAAGAACAATTCCGTTGTCACTCCCATATCAGTATGCAGTGAACCCTGCAAGCCAGGTTATGCCAGGAACTCCAAAGGCTTGCATAGTTGCTGCTGGGCATGCATAAAATGCACCGAATTTGAGATCTTGAAAGATGAGTACACCTGCTGGGAATGCCCCAATGGGTCCTATCCAAACAGCAATAAGAATGAGTGCTTGACTCTACCGATACACTACATGACAATCGATGGCCCCTGGGCCCTCATACCAGTGATATTTTCATCCATAGGACTGCTGACGACAATCTTCGTGGTCGAGCTAGAATTTACAGTCATGACTTTTTTTGTTACGTCTTGGCACAGTCACTTTATGACTGAAGAAAACTTTCTGATGTCCTCTACCAAAATTTAAATATGATAAGTTGATAGTGTAAGTGATTATCTTGATGTTCTGGCCTCATTCACAGCTGGGGCATTTATACTTTGCATGCTATTGCTGAATCAACTTGAAGATGGGGTGCAAAATCATCAAAATATTGTGGTGTCCATGAAATAACAATGATCATATAGAACTGGCATGTTGTTATCCAGCAATGAATTACACCATAATGTATTGTTCAGATGTTTGAAAATATGTTTTCATACTGTGTTTCATGGGTTGAAAGACAAATAACATTAAATATGGGTAAAAGTTGCCCACCCACTTTGGTGTCCACAATAGTTACTTCTGACAACATATAAGCGCAAAGGTGAATTTATTTGCAATCATTAAAATAAGAATCTCTTGTTGTACTTTATTTGTCCCTCTTTAACCAAAATTATTTCAGGCTGTTTCTGAGTGAGATTTATCAAGAATCTGTGGCCTTTTATTTCCAAATGTCAGTGTGTTACGTCTTGGCCACTAATGCTCAATGAATAAATGTCTTGTTAATTAATCCACAGTGATTCATTAGCATAAATGAATGTATCCGTGGCACATTTACATATTTTGGCACCATTTGAACCAATCATGTATGGTTTCACTTTCATTGAAATTTTGGGGGAGGGGCTTTAATAATACCAAATCAGTATTTTGATGATGTTACGTCTTGGCAATAATTGCTTAGACATGGATGTGTGTCTCCCGCTGGATGCCAATCTCCAAATTATGTGCAAGACTTGTTTAAAACACTGTTTAGAATAATTTGCACTTTTTAATGCTGCATGATTCACAAGAAAATGTCCAAAAGGAGAAGGTTTGGAAAAGATGTAACATGGACACAATTGTGTCCATGTTACGTCTTAGTCCTTTGGTGTCCCATGTTACGTCTTCCACAATGGAAGTTTGGCAGGCTTTATGTAGACTTGGCATTGTGGAATTTACACAATTCTGAAACTATAGAAGTATTTTAGTTTGGACAAGAGTGTCATTCAGTTTGTGAACTGCATTTACACTACACATTTCAAACAAACAAGACATCCATTGTCATATTGTTGGTGTCTCTGTTACATCCTGGACATCTTCTAAAATAGCTTTAGTGTCCAATGTTACATCTTTTACTGATTCATCAAAAACTGATAGTTTCTGGTATAGATTCTAGTCAAATTACCATGAAATACTGAAAATACCATTATTGAATAAATAGCAGCATTTGTTTTATAGATAATAAGTATTGTTTATCATAATTGTCTAAAAACAAGTCATGGTCTAAGATGTAACTTGGGACACCAAATGGAATGTTTTTGTGCTAAGACGTAACAAAAAATCATGACAGTAAATTCTGGCTCGGTCGTCGTTTTCATCAAATTCAACAAGACCCCTGTCATCATGGCATCTGGCAGGGAACTGTGTTACGTCCTGCTATTTGGCTTGGCGTTCTGTTATGTGATGACGTTCGTCATGGTGGCCAAGCCCTCTGTGATATCCTGCATTTGCTTGCGGCTTGGACTCGGTCTCTCTCTGTCTATATGCTACTCAGCTCTTTTCACGAAGACTAATCGTATAAGTCGTATATTCAATCGCGGTATTAAGGCTATGGTGAAAAGGCCCTCATACACTAGTCCTAAGTCACAACTAGTCATCTGCTCATGCCTGGTATCAGTCCAAGTGATGGGTGCAATAACCTGGATAAGTATGGACCTTCCAGGCACCCGCTATGATTATCCCGACCGCCAAACTGTTGTCCTCAGATGCAAAAGCACGAACTTTGCCATCGTCATGTCCCTGCTTTACAACATGATCCTTATCATCCTATGTACTGTGTATGCTTTCAAGACTAGGAAAATACCTGAAAACTACAATGAAGCCAAATATATTGCCTTTACCATGTACTCTACTTGTATAGTGTGGCTTGCGTTCATTCCAATTTATTTCGGAACAAAAAATGATTTTAAGGTAAGTGCACTTTCCTACCCAATGTTCTGTACATGAATAAATTTGGCTCCAAAGGAAATATTAGAAGACAATGCATTTGTGGTATGACCTTTTCGCTTTTCCTGGAAAAGTTAAAAGAATGAAACAATATTAAAAAATTTAAAGACTTCGTACAAAACTTTTTTGTTTATTTTGCAATTGCAGTTACAGCAATTCCATAATTGCTCAAGCTGATATGCTGCAACAGATGCTGTTAGGCAAAAATAAATGAAAAGATGATATTGACATTTGACCCATGCCATTATTCTTTCCAGATTCAGATCACTGCATTAAGTATGTGCTTAAGCATAAGCGCCACTGTTGCGTTAGGTTGCTTATTTGCACCCAAGGTGTACATCGTCTTATTTCAACCCCACAAGAATGTCCGACATAATGTTGCAGCGGCTTTGAACCCTCAAGGTCAACGAGGTGCTGGGCGGCCATTTTTGTCACGGAGGAGCAACAATTCTGGACTCATGGGAGCAATGAATGGCAACTTCACTTCTCCTAGTAAATTAATTTTTTACAAAATTTACAACTTAACTCATGCTGCATTGAATTGGTCATATATAATCACACTTATCCTGACTAATTTTGCTTCTCTGACTTCATTCAGATATCTATGACAAGATTAGTTTTTGTTAATCTTACACTGACGATATCAGTATGAGACTAAAACAAATAATTAACTCATGTGTCTGGACATATCAGGCCAAGGTTTCTTGAATACTTGTCACTTTTTCTAACTGCTTGATGTATGAGTCTTTCATGATTTTGATGCAATTTATAATATGAAGTAATGTCGCATACAATACCTTCATACAATTTTGAATATAATTTTTCTTTTACTCATCAAATTTATTAATTTTTTCAGCTGGTCTTGCAATGCTTATTGCCCAAGGGACAGTCAAAGCAGCTGAAGAAGCTAAAAAGGCTGCCACTGAAGGAGCTGAGTTGGACTCCATTCGCGACTTGGAGAGCTCTGGACAGGAGACTTCCGAGCCTGAAACTAACTTGTAACGGCTTAAAGCATGCTAAACTTACAAATCTTTGAGTATGAAGGATGGATATATTTTGTTGATAATTTATAGACGGGACATAGAGCCGTCAGGCTCGCCGAGCGAAGCGAGGTGTCTCGTCCCTTACGATTAACGTGTGGATCCTGACCAGATGGTTCAATAAAAAAATTTGATTCAGACATCCCATAATATGATCCTTACTCTTTTTTCTCGTCACGAACCAACGTGACAACATCGGCAATTTTTTTTTCTTTGATCAATTGCATGTTTTCATCTTGATTATGAAAAAACAGAACAACCCTAAGTGATCTACTCTGTCAAAAGAACTGTCTTTACCCGTACGACTTTCTCGGAGGTTTATTTCGTGTATTTTCGGCACTCCCGACATTCTGTTGACAGACAACGAATTGAAAACAATAGTGACGTCACCTCTGACGTCACCGCTGTACAGATAGTACAACTGTTTGCGTGACGTCATCATTTCTTCGCCCGCTTCCCTGCCTGACGCAAGGGCGACTGGTTGCTTCTCACAGCTGCACTGCAAGCCACCATAAATATGCTCTTCTACTCGTGAGTATTGTGTTAACCACCTCAGATAAACATGTGCAAAGTCACAAGTTGATGCTCGACTGATCAAATCTGTTGTATGTCAAATACCAACGTACGGTATGTAGAAAATAGGGATTGCAAAATGATCGCATGCGATCCCAGCGTAGAAATAATGCAAGTTTGCATTGTTTGCACCCCAACACAGTAGTAATTAGGCCTAGCTTCAGATAAACAGTATGTCTTTGGGCCTAGTTGTTTCCATTTCCTGATTGTGGTATAGGCCTAACCAACTCGCTGATTTATAGGCCTACAGCCAAGTCCCAACTAAAAATGTGCAATCAACTTGGATTACAAAAATCGCATGTAAAAAGGGGAGAGCGGGCACATGTTACATAGCACCAAACAATGCTGTTTTGAGGAAATCTGACAGTTCATTAACCAAAATGTAAGGCCAAGTAAATTAAAATAGGCCAATCTGTTAAACATATGTTTAAGATTCAATTATACTAATTTATAGAACAAAACACATGCATTTGAACTTGCCTTAGATAAATGCTCATAATGGATGCTTGTACATTAGCCTATAGATTCACTATTATTGACAAAAAAAAAAATTTAAAACATATTTACCGTCACTAGAGATTCCCTAGCCATTTTGATACTGAGAACTGTCTTTCATATGTAGACTTCTTGGACTGAATGACCAACACCAAAATGGTCCCATTTATATACCATTCAAAGTGTTCAACAAGTGTCATCTTGATTGCAATTGCCTGAGCTCCTGCCAAGTTTCAAATAAAAGCTCACCTGATTGCAATCAGCTTGGCAGGTCAACCCCTGTTATATACCATTCAAACTATTCAACTCTAGAGTGTCATCTCAATTGCAATTGCCTGAACTCCTGCCACCTTTCAAGGGAAAGCTCACCTAATTGCAACCAGCTTTGACAGTTCACCTAAACTTGTGTCACACAAGATATCCAATTTTAAAATTTGATTACACATAAGTGACAATTGAATTACAATCGATATCTACACATCTGACAGATCAATTGCCTGAGTGGTATTGAGTTGCTGCTGAAGAGCTAAACCAGATTGTCATCAGTTTTTCTGCAATGAGTGTTAGCAAAAAATGCTTAGCAACAATTGGAGAAATTACACAATATTATGAATGAAATAAATAGCACACATTATAAAATGAGTTGGCTTTATTTCTCCAAAATAAGGCTTTTTTTGTGAATTTGATGTCACATCATTAATGGCATTGAACGCCTATTAATCACTGTTGTAACTGAAACATAATATTCTAATTATGATTTCAGATAGAAGAAGCCAGATCTGAATGAAGACCAGGGAAATCTTCATCTCAAAAACCGCTTGAGTGAATTTTGGCATAAACCTATCGCTTTCTGACCATTTTTCTTCCACAATAAAAACACTTTTCAAATTTAGTCCATGGGACAATAAATAAAATCTGGAAAATTAAGAATTTGTTGCCAGGTCCCATGTTTATGAACTAGGGCTCTGTATCGATACTTTTTTCTGATACGATACGTATCATGATACATATGATTCGATACACGATACGTATCGCGATACACCGTGCGACGGGAAAACAAACAGAAGCACAATTTGATACCACTTCAACATAAAATTTGAAAGTAGCAAATCAACCAAAAAGTGCAATAAAATGCTAACATTGAGAAGAGACTGAATTTCTTTTCCACTAACATGTTCAAACTAATTTAGCTTAACACTGAATCCCTGAGCACTGCATTATGTGACTAAATAAAGTTTTATTAAATCCTAGGACTAAACCAAAGTTAAACATAGTTTCTTGCACTTGTCATATACATGGATATTGGCTAATAAGCATGCAATATATCATTTATGTTACTTAATATTCATCACACCAATGATCAACCAATTAACTTAAAACTTTCACTATTTCTGCCTGAGAGTAGCTTTCCATCAATGGTTTGAAAATGAATCATCACTTCATCAGTATCAGTAATCTAACTCATAACTTAAACTTTCAGACACTCTTAATTAGTTGTTTTAAGGTTAGCTATTCTGTGCATTGATCTGTAGACATGCTCAAGTGCTCACTAGATACTTGACTAAACAATGCAGGACCTATCTCCAATCCAATGAACAAATTGCAATTAAGTACAATGGGTGTGAAAGAAACAAAGATACAGAATCAATTGGCTGAATTGCCATTAGACTTCAGTCACTCCATTGAATTGCTTTTATGGTAAATTGAATGACTTGATTGATTTGGCAGCACTTCACGCAAGCAAGCTTGTCCAAGTTCATTGTGTTTTTGTCCTTTTCCACGTGGCGGCGCTGCGGTATAGTGACGTAAACAGCGCACCCTGGTGAGTTCCGATATGTATCACGGTTCGTTTTTGCTGTACCGGTTCGTCGATATAGCTGTCTATACCGGTTCGGCGGTTCGATATGCATACCGGTACAGAGCCCTATTATGAACCCCAAAATCACTTACAAATCATATTTTGAGCCTGAAAATAGCATTTTTCATGTTTTTGCAAAACCTAGTACCTTAATTAGTGAAAATGGATGATTTCTGTTGTTGTTTTTTTTTCGGATCTTTATTATAATGACAACTGTAACCAAGGCAACTCAAAATGATGGCTTCTGTTGAAATGTTTGATTCACATTTCGCAGAGATTTTAGCTAATTTTTGGAATTATCAGTTTTTATACTGTCTGGCAGATATAAAATTGTTTATTAAAGAGTTCTGGACATGTCTGATAAATTTTTCAGTGGTTTTCAGTCAAGAAGTGCCCAAAGTCAGTCAATTTTGGTGGCAGTGACATTTTAACAGTGTGGTGCACTGACAATTTCAATTAGAAGCAATGGTTAATTTCATTTCTCCAAGCCTGTGCGTAACAATACCATAATTAATCCCACCACAGCTTCATATGAGCGAAGATCACTTAGCACAAGGACAGCTCATTCTGTGTGGTGCTCCTGTCTTCAGTGACTGCCTGAACAGGAAGTGCCTGTAGTTACCATACAAGTGGAGCTAGTAGTTTAGTCAGAGTTTAGTTTGGTAAATAATTAAAATACCTCAAATATCTTCCAAAATAGCTTTAAAATTTCAGTCTTGTCGTATAACAACCTCCAATGACATATTTCAGGGATTTAAATCAATATGTGTATCAACATTGGAAATAATTGTTTCCCTACCTCTGATTGTAAGCAGTGACTGAAAATTAAAAGTCAACAAAAAAGTTAATGACTTAAATTAAAACCCCTCCCCCACATGGGGATAGGGGTTCTCTCTGTGAGTAAGACCCACAGGACTTACACTGTATAAAACAGTGTGTTTTATATGCCAAATCCCTTTGTTGCTTACAATCAGACTGAACTTAATTTCTAACAATTATCAAGCCCTAATCCCCAAAGGGGGCTGACTATATAAGAGAGCCCAGCTCCTCTCTTCCTCACTTCTAAAACTCAATTTTTTTCAGTCCCGCAAGAAAAGAAGGGGAGGAGGGTGGGTACACTCTGGAGTGTAAGTCCTGTGGGTCTTACTCACAGAGAGAACCCCTATCCCCCTGTGGGGGAGGGGTTTTACTCTATATCGTAAGACCAACACAGGACTTACACTGTATAAAACAGTGTGTTTTATATGCCAGAATCCTAACCCGGAGGTGGGGAGGAAAAACTGGACGGCAAAATAAAGAGTCCCAAGAACAAATGTCCAACACAGTAACACACAATGAGCAAATGTCCTGAAGAGGGTGCGAATGTCCAGAGAAAACAGTAAGTCAAACGGATGTCATCCGATGGGTATCTGACGTCCGGAGACCACTGGGGTGAAACGAAAACGGCCATCAGGCTGAGGATGCAGATGGGCCAGATAGTAACGATTAAACGTGGAATGGTTGGCCCACCAGCCGGCCAGCAGGATGTCCGCCAGGGAATGATGACCAGCCTGATAGGTCCAGGACGCAGCCACTCGTCGTACCTCATGTGCATGCGCCTGGGGAGGTGCGTCTTCGTGAGCAGACCGGATGGCTTGAACAATCCATCTAGACACAGTATCAGCGGAAGGGGGGCCCTGACCGCGGACTTTGCAAAAGAGGCGATGACCCTCCTGAAGACCTCCTGTCAGCCGGACATACAGGTGGAGACACTGAACCGGACAGAGCCGGGCATCCTGCTCCGGAGCATCTGCGGCAGGAACCAGGGCCGAGAAGAAAAAGGGAGCAGGATCATGACCCGGAACCGAGGTCTTTGGCAGGAACCCAGCGACGGTGCGGAGCCAGCAGCCTTGGGGGGTAGCCCGGAGGTCCCGAGCGTCTCGGGAGAGGGCCTGGAGCTCAGAGCGACGTTTGCCTGTGACCAAAGCCAGAAGGAAAGCCAGCTTCATGGTGAGAAAGGTCCGGTCTGACCGAGTGGAGAGGTTCTCGGGATCAGGCCGGGAAACCAAGAACTCCAAGACACGGGAGACATCCCAGGCAGGCACCCGCGGTCGGGGACGAGGATGGGCGACAGCTAAACTCCGGATCAGACGAGACAAGGTAGGATGAGCACCCAAAGGAACCCCATCAATCGAGCCCAAGACACCCGCCAGGGAAGACCGGTAGGAGGCGATGGTGGTTGGAGCAAAACCCTTCACGTCATGGAGGTGCACCAAAAAATCATCCGGGGTTGCTGTGGTACAGTGTCCGGTGGGGCTGACACAGGAGCTTCCGGTGAAGAGGCAGCTGGACCGGGGGCCCCATCAGGAGTCGAAGGGCCTCCGGAAACCAGGCCTGGGTGGGCCACCATGGGGCTAGAAGGACACAGGACATGTCGGACGTGGCCACTTTCAGCAGGACTTCCGGAATGATGGCGAAGGGGGGAAAGGCATAGGCCTGGAGTCCCGTCCACACCATGGTAAGTGCATCCGAATCCTCGGCAAGGGGATCCAGAAAGGGCGACACAAACCGGGGAAGGCGGTGGTTGAGCCGGGTGGCAAACAGGTCGATCTCCATGTCTGGGAAGTGCTGAAGGAGGCGGGTAAAGACCTGAGGCTGCAGAGACCACTCTGTGGCCAACACCTGATGGGGGCGGGACTGGAGGTCCGCCAAGACATTCAGATGACCGGGCAGAAAATGAGGGATCAAATGGACCCGATGGTCTCTGCACCAGAGGAGGAGAGTCCGCACCTCTGTGTACAAGGTCAGCGACCGAGTACCGCCTTCCCGGCGGATGTAGGCTGCTGCCACCATGCTGTCTGTCATGATCCGCACCGAATGACCAGAAACCTCGGCCCGTACCATCTGGAGAGCCTTGGACATGGCTCGGAGCTCCAAGATGGAGATGTGTAGAGTCTGCTCCTGTTTGGACCAGAGGCCGGAGAGGAGATGATCGCCCATGTGTGCCCCCCACCCCACCAGGCTGGCATCGGTGGCAATGGTGATAGTGGGCTCTGGATATCGGAGGGGGACACGGGCCCTGAGCCAGGACGCATCCGTCCAGGGCATCAGAGCAAGGCGCAGACTGGGTCGAACAGGCAAAACAGTGTTTATTTCCGTCCGGAGGTCAAAGTGAAAGCTCAGGAGGTAAAACTGGATCGGGCGGAGGTGGAGGATGAGCCAATCGTCCAGATAACGGTGCACCCGGATGCCCCGGGCCCGTAAAGCTGCTGCGACTGGAGCCAGTAGGTGGGTAAAGGTCCTTGGGGCGATGTTGAGCCCGAAGGGCATCGCCTGGAATTGCCAAACTTGGTCGTGGAGGGCAATCCTCAAGTAAGGCATGAAAGACAGGTCTACTGGCACATGAAGGTAGGCGTCGGCCAAGTCGATGGAGGTGGTGTATTCCCCAGGCTGGATCTGGGACCGGATGGACTGAGGAGTCTCCATCCAGAATGTCCGGCAGGTGATAAAGCTGTTCAACTTCTTTAGGTCTATCACAGGCCGGAAACCCCGGTCTTTTTTGGTACCACGAACAGGTGGGAATAAAACCCGGGAATGGACAAATCTGCAGGAACTAAAGCATTTTTTGACACAAGAGCTTTTATTTCTGAAAGGAGCACATTTTGTTTTAATAAATCGACAGGCAAATTCAGTGTCTTTGGAACAAACGTCACAGGGGGCAAGGTGTCCCACTGCCACCGAAGCCCGGTCTCCAAAATACGGCGGTGCCAAGGAGAGGGGGCCAGGTGGGTCCAGTAGAATTGCAGCAGCCGGGCCCCGACCGGCAGGTCAGGGTCGCTTCTTGGAGGCCGACGCTCCACGGGAGGTGGAGGAACTGCTGCGGGATCCGCCCCGGGAGGAGCCCCGGGAGGAGGGCTTGTAGGAACCAGAGGCTGCAGCCGTGGGCGTGTACGTAGCACTGGGCCTGCGAGCAGGCTCCGCCCAGGTGGGCGGCCTGGTGGCCGGTGGGTCCCGCTTCGCCGGAGGCCTCGGAGCAGGAGGACGGCGAGGCTGGGCCTGACGAGGTGGAGGTGGAGGCTGTCGACGCAGAAGCTCTGGGACAGAGGCTGACGCTGGACCAAACAAACCCTTGTCAGAGCGGAGCCCCACGGGTTGTAACATGAGCCAGTTGCGGGTAGCCGGGGCAATGGGAGGCTGCACTTTTTCCAAAATAGCCTTCCTGCGAGAAATGGTTGAAGCGGTCATCTGAGCCCCACTGTACTCCATGGCCAACCGTAACTCCCAAACAATGAAGCCTCGCAAAACTTCCAGCTGGGCAGGAGAGGCTGTGTGTCGGGAGTCCAAGTAGACACCAAAAACCCATTCCAGGTTACTCAAACAGGAGAGCTGAGACCTGGCCAGGCTATCCACATCTACCATTCAAGAATGGTCTACGGGGGGAAGAGCATTGCCGAACCACTCCTTTTCGCCCGTAGAGGGACGAGATGGCTGCAGGTCAAGTCCCGGACCCCCATGGTAACGGGAATGGAAGCTGGGAACCCAGGAGGATGCCTTCGGATGAACAGTAGCATTTGGGGGAGGGGCTTCTTGGGGCACCGCGAAAGTGGGCCAAGGACCACCCCAGCAGGTATTCATCACAGCGGGAAGGCTGGCAGCCGCCAGGGGGGAAGGAGGAAGGTTAACACGCCTTCTCTCCCCGATGGGCAGACCGCCAAGGAGAGACTGTACAGGTTCGGAAACCGCAGGCAGGGTAGCCGGATCCACAAGGCCGGGGTCTTAGATGAGCTGGACAACCTGAGGCCAGGTTAACAGAGGCTCGACGGGGACCTCAGGAGCCAGCTGGGAGGCATCCCGGGCAGAGCTAGAGGAGAGGGCGTCCCAAGGCCTCTCACTGGTAGACGAGACATCCAAGGAGACCAACGGAGCTGCCCTGGAAATGGCTAGGCCCGGACGGTGGGAAGACGGAACGTCTTCGGCGGAGGAGTAGCCTGGTGTGCGGGGCAGCTGAAAGGGCACCTGCATCCTGGGAGGCGAAGCTGGAGGCTCAGACCCACCTGGAGGCCTGGAATCCTGTTGGACCCACTCAGAGGCTGGGCCAACCAAAGACAAGATGGGCTGCCCACGGGCTGGCAAGCAAAGACGTGGCTGCTTCTTCTGCGGTGAATCAGCAGTCCAGGTACTGTCAAAGGAGCGCCCAGAGAGAAGGATGCGCCGAGGAGGTGTCGACGAGCCTGCAGTCCTGGAAGGAGCTGCCTCGTCGATGAAAGAAACGGCGCCCACTCGGGGGGCCGTGGAACCGGATGAACGACCCGGAGGGGTCCGGTGGCGACGGGAGCTCGGTCCTGGGGAATGCCTCGGAGAGCTGGAAGCTCGAGGATCCCTGGACTTCGTCCTGACAGGGGAAGGAGCAGGTGGAGGTCGCAGAGGAGAGGGAGACCTGGTCTTTCGTGTGGTGGCACACGGCCGGATGGACGATCGTTCCCGAGTGCTGGAAGCATCGGGCCGGCGATCAGAAGATCTCCCTGGAGACCTCTCCTGGTGCTCCGGGCTAGGAGACACTCGAGCAACCGTTCTTGAACGCTTGGAGCCCTTTGAACGACGCTTGGAACTCCTCCCTCGAGAGCGCTCGTCCTGCCACTCCCGGCGAGGGGAATGATCAGGAGAGACATCCTTGGGCCTGGAGTCCCTGGCAGATCTGGAAGGCTGGTGGACCACTGACTTCGGCTTCTTAGGCATGGCTTCAATCACTGCAGAGCAGAAGAGCACTGGACTGTACGGAGTACCAAGATCCAATGTGCCAAATAGCCAGCAGCAGCTGAAGATAAAGGGAGCCAGGCACCAGGAAAGCCAATCACAGGATCGAAAATCAGCGGGAAAGGCAGTGAACCGGAAAGCACAGGTGTTCACACAGGTGTCCCGATCATGTGGACAGCTTCAAGGCCACGCCCAAGGCCACAGGATCAAGGCCAGAGCAAGCCAAGACCACCACAGAGGCCCCAGAAGGATTTCAGGGGCCGACAGAGGACGACCAGCAAGAGGAAGCAAAGTGCAAGGCCCCCCTTGGAACGGCCGCAGGGAGATCAAAAAACTTCCCAAAAAATATAAGAATTATTTGAGAAATCTTGGGACCTCCCCTAAGTCCAGTCTACCCTGTCAGCGTGCCTTGGCGGTCTGGCGTCGGCCCGGCATCGGTCCGATGCCGGCAGCATCGGAGCGGCTTTGGGCCGACGGTGGGCCGCTTGGGCACGCTGATAGGGTATAAGCTTTTCCAGCACGAGGGCTGAAAAAAGAGAAGTGAGGAAGAGAGGAGCTGGGCTCTCTTATATAGTCAGCCCCCTTTGGGGATTAGGGCTTGATAATTGTTAGAAATTAAGTTCAGTCTGATTGTAAGCAACAAAGGGATTTGGCATATAAAACACACTGTTTTATACAGTGTAAGTCCTGTGTAGGTCTTACGATATAGAGGGCTCACCAAGTAAGAAATCAAAACAACACTTAAGGTTACATAATCTTCATTAACTATCAACAAATTATGTAACAGTCTAATAGTAAACAGTCATCTCTGAATAGCTATGGTTTCATTGATCTCAGTTATGTAACATCAACAATTTAACATAATAGATCCAAATTTATAGATCCAAATTTAACAAAGATTTGAATTACACAGCTGTCAGTGTTGTCTATCTATCTATCTATCTATCTATCTATCTATCTATCTATCTATCTATCTATCTATTTCTATCTATCTATTTCTATCTATCTAATCTATCTATCTTATCTATCTAAACTATCTATCTAATCTATCTATCTAATCTATCTATCTAATCTATCTATCTAATCTATCTATCTAATCTATCTAATCTATCTATCTATCTATCTAATATTATCTATAGATAGATCTTATCTATATATGGGTGAAGTCATTTTAAATGAGGCCAAAAGTGTCACATAAGGGTAAATTTTTAAATGCATGTTTTAGGATGTATTCCTCATTCAGCCTGTGCTCCATAGTCTTAATTTTTACGAAATATACTTTTTATGTCCTTAAGTTACACTGACACTGCCCTATATAGAATTTTGCTGACGAGAGTTTATGTCGTCACGTAGGTGAGAAATTTTGGTTGACTCCACTTTATTTAATCCCTATTGTTGATAATAGCAAACATTGATCATATAATCATTGTTCCAGGTATAGATGATCATTTAAAACAATTTTAGCCAACAAATTACCATTTTGCTTTGACATACACACATTGACGAAACAAAAATATATTTTTGTCAATTTTGCTTCTTCAATGTTCTGTCAAAATAAAGCACATGGGTATATTCGGTAAATTTTTGGATTAATATGTAAAAACACACTGAATGTATAAGAGAATGGTAAAATCCAAGCCATCTAACCTGTTGTGTAAAAGATATAGGCATATTTTTAGCGTTACATCATATTTGACATAGTCCTGTAGGTGAGAATTCTGTCACACGTACATCATAATTGACCAAGTTTAAAAAATTATGTCAAATTTTGTATTAATAAACTTTACCAGTCAATGCAATTATAAACATTTCAATAAAAACAAACAAGTTTCAAATGTTAATTCCCCCTAATATAACACAAAAGAGAGATTTCACCAAGAAGCCGGAAAATAAGTTGCCAGAAGCTACATACATGCACCAAACACTGAATATGAATAACCGACTCAAGCTAGAACTTAAATTCTCTGAAATTCCATAAAATATATAAAAGAATAAGTAAGGTAAATTAGATTTGTTAAACCTTCATTCATAACGACAGTAAAAATACAAATAATCAGAAGAATTTTACATGAAGTGTCAATTATGATGTACGCCTATTAATCTTGGCTGAATGAAACCAAACACAATGTATTGTTCAGATAAACTGCATTAGTAAAGGAAGCTAGCAAAAATACATGATAATTCTTAATTTAATGTAGAGATTACTGTCATATATCCAAGATTTATTATGTACATCATATTTGACATTACAAGTGTCAAATGTGATGTACATCGAAGAATAAATCAACCAAACACCACTTAAATAGGAAAAAAACCCATTTTTAGAAAACATTTTTTCTGGATTGACCATGTTTGACATTTATGATGTACGTGACGGGAGGTTTCGATGGCCCGAGAAATATTCCCAGAACATTTCACATACCGAATGGAATTAAAAAACTTAAGTTCAGGTATATAGGTAGTCATTAAAATTAAAAAAATTGAGCATAACTTACTTCAATTGCTAACCATCAGCTGTCAAAGTTACACTGTTTGAAAATGTGACGTTTGACACCCCCAAAAATGGACCATTTTGAGAGTTTGCGGTCCCTGTCAGTGGCGTAGCTAGTGGGGGGGCAGGGGGGGCAAGTTGCCCCCCCAGACAACTTTTTGGGGAAAAATGGGGAAATGGGGGTAAAATTAGGGAAATGGGGAAAAACAGGGAAAGGAGAAAAATAAAGGGAAAAGGGGAAGCAAAAGGGAAAAAGAGGAAAGAAAAAGAGAATAGAAGGAGGAAAGGCATACTTTTACTTCATACATGGAAATCCTGTTGACATTGCTGACACCAACTGAAGACTCTATGATAACTTGACAAAATGTAAAATAAAAAGAACAAGTTGGAGATGCTATATGAGTACATAAATGTGCTGTACAGGATTGACAGCGAAATTTGAGTGTTTATTAAATCTGTCTAGATTCTATTTGGTCTGCATCGCCTGTGCTTCATCTACATGATGTATCACCCAACATCCAGAATGATCTTTCAAATGAGGGATTGAGTAACAGGCCTATTTTAGCCAAAGGAAAACACTCAACAGAGAATCAAGTTAAATAGTGAGGAATACAGTATGCTGATGATGATCCCAAACATGTCAAATGTTTAATTCGAAATCAAAAGCAAAACTGGCTACTCACTGTATGATGAAATACAACAAGAAAAATTCAAGACTGATTTTTCTAATCTTAATCACGCTGTTGAAAAAAATTTTCCAAACAACACATGGGTAAATAGTTAATTTTCTTTACAAATAGCAACAATTATTTTAAGGATGTCTCTGTTTATATGAAGCATGAATACAGAAGTATTTCATGTTTGATTTAAGACAGATGGGGATCAACCTTCAATTTCAATTTATAAGTCTTGCATCTTTTTCTGAGTTTAATGTCGAAGCAACCTATCCAAAGATATTTTCATTACATAATTTTGTTATGCGGTACAAACCAGCAACTTTTGTTTTTTTTTAGTTCTTCTTTGAAGAAAGTGAACAGCATCATCATTGTTTCAGCATTTTATGTTTTATTCGAAAGTTCGGAAAAATTTCTAAAAATTAGAAAAAACCTATGTCCCGCATATGCCGGGTTGCCGATTGCTTTTTGGGGAAATTCAGGGTCATTTGCCCCCCCCCAGAGAAAAAGCCTAGCTACGCCACTGGTCCCTGTTGTCAATGATGAAGCCATAATTTCACGTAAAAGTGGATTTATTATGAAGACAAAATTGTATTCTACATCTCAGGGAATTTTAAAGAACTTATTACTAGACAAACATTTTTTATGTCATGTTAAAGGTCAAAATCCTGGCTGGCCTCGTTTAAAATGACTTCACCCATATATATTCTATCTATCTACCCATTTGCCCAGTCCTTTAAAAAGATAAATTGGCCTTCTGCATGGAAAGTTGAAGATAATGCAGTAGTTCTATGACAATGTTGCGTGAATTTCATGGCGGTGCCATTTACATATTACCTTTTAAATCCGGGAAACATAGTGCGACTTAAATAGTGGTTTGGGGAAAAAGCATTTATTTAATATACTACAATTTTATTTTCAGTGATACATGTACATCGGAGGAGGAATGACAGCAAGCACATTTGGACAAACACAAGATTGTTGAATGATGTAAGCCCAATAATGCTGCTTCCAAGTATTTTTCAGTTTCCAGATGCAGGTGTCAATAGTTTCATCGCAATAAATGTGTAGTTTCCAATGAAATTGTTTTTCCTACAATGCTAAAAATTAGTGGAGAAAAATAAAAATTAATAAAAGTTCTTGAATGCATAAGTGATGTGTTTTGGTCTATATTTGCAATATAACTGAAAGTTGACAAAAAAATTAAATTGCTGAGGCATGTGATGATGTGAATCTAATTAAGTTAATATTCTAGAGTTTATTAAAATGTGTGAGCTTTATGAAACGCTTGGACATGTGATTTTCATCAAACCTGCGGCTAATGATTTTTTTTTCTTCAGTTTCGGACTGCAGCAGTAAATTTGATTTCTTTTAGTCAACTATAGGATACTTATCATTTTGTTCTGGGTGTCTCCTTGACAGCTGGTGTCACTGTAGGTCTGCACTGTTACGCTGAACAGCACACAGACCTAGTTTCACTGCAGGAGTGCAGGTGAAAAAATTGGGAAAAGCTAGAACAAATTTTTAAGAATTTGATTTTGTTGGCATATTTAGGTTGTGGTTCATTCAAGATTTAAGGATAAGGCTCTCTCGTGTTTATCAGGATCAACATCTTTTCTGAATTATTCGATCCTTTCCACAACAGATCCATTTTAATTGTTTTACGTAAAGATTATGTCAGAGAAAGTAAAAAAAGATCTCTACCATGGATGTACTTGAATTAAAAGCGTCAAAGCTGTTAATTTCATCAGTCAAAATTGTGACATGAATTATTACGACGATGTTTTTTGATAAGGATGATGTTTCTTGTTTTTGTTTTTTTCAGCATGCAGCTTTGTTCATGAGCAAAGGGAGATTCAATTTATGTTTGGTTGAACATCTCATCTGTTTTGGAATTTTAATTCCTTTATTATACTGAATATTGTTGACCAAACGAGTATTTACATGTCCCGTCTTCTATGCTGCGGCATTAGGGCTCTGTACCGGTATGCATATCGAACCGCCGAACCGGTATAGACAGCTATATCGACGAACCGGTACAGCAAAAACGAACCGTGATACATATCGGAACTCACCAGGGTGCGCTGTTTACGTCACTATACCGCAGCGCCGCCACGTGGAAAAGGACAAAAACACAATGAACTTGGACAAGCTTGCTTGCGTGAAGTGCTGCCAAATCAATCAAGTCATTCAATTTACCATAAAAGCAATTCAATGGAGTGACTGAAGTCTAATGGCAATTCAGCCAATTGATTCTGTATCTTTGTTTCTTTCACACCCATTGTACTTAATTGCAATTTGTTCATTGGATTGGAGATAGGTCCTGCATTGTTTAGTCAAGTATCTAGTGAGCACTTGAGCATGTCTACAGATCAATGCACAGAATAGCTAACCTTAAAACAACTAATTAAGAGTGTCTGAAAGTTTAAGTTATGAGTTAGATTACTGATACTGATGAAGTGATGATTCATTTTCAAACCATTGATGGAAAGCTACTCTCAGGCAGAAATAGTGAAAGTTTTAAGTTAATTGGTTGATCATTGGTGTGATGAATATTAAGTAACATAAATGATATATTGCATGCTTATTAGCCAATATCCATGTATATGACAAGTGCAAGAAACTATGTTTAACTTTGGTTTAGTCCTAGGATTTAATAAAACTTTATTTAGTCACATAATGCAGTGCTCAGGGATTCAGTGTTAAGCTAAATTAGTTTGAACATGTTAGTGGAAAAGAAATTCAGTCTCTTCTCAATGTTAGCATTTTATTGCACTTTTTGGTTGATTTGCTACTTTCAAATTTTATGTTGAAGTGGTATCAAATTGTGCTTCTGTTTGTTTTCCCGTCGCACGGTGTATCGCGATACGTATCGTGTATCGAATCATATGTATCATGATACGTATCGTATCAGAAAAAAGTATCGATACAGAGCCCTATGCGGCATTATCATATTATTATATCAACCTGAAGGATTCATTTACCGATTGTTTTCACCAGGAATTCCGGAAATACAATAATTATTGAGAAAAGAATGACAACATCGAAAAATATCATACATATATACATATTGTATTATGCCAAAGTGGGATGAAGGGTGCAGTTGCTATATTAGAGTGAAGACCTGCATCACTTCAGGCGACTTTTGAGAACAAAACTTCTGCCAATCGTACTAGTGTAAATATTTAATTGGTGGCTTCGCCACATCATATCGTGAAAACTGTGGTGCATTCATCTTTTAACATCACAACTTCTGCTATGATCAAGAAAGATTGCAGAAAAGCTCAAGATCAACACTAATGCAGTCCTGACGGATGACACAAAATGTTGTTCATTGTGATCTAACAAGAAGCCAAGGAGTAAATAGTGAACTACTACACAGTATAAGAAGCTTATGGAACAGCTCTGACAACACTATTGTCATGGTCTACACGTACTGTAGCTGAAGCAACGTGTCTGGTTGAACACAGACCAAATATGTAAATAAGACAGCCTGCAAATTGTAAATAAATGTATGTCCAGTGATGTATTGTAATTGTATGGTCAAGTTGAGGGAGCTTGAAGTCAAGTATTGTACATATATATAGTTATATATTTACTATGAAATATTTATTATGGTCTATGTTATGTAATGTGAACAAAGATGATTCGTACAAAAATATTCAACACTTTTTGTAAATATTGGTGTCATTTCAACACATGATTCTGTATATTAGGTCAAAACAGGCTTTATTAAATTTGATTCACTAACTTGTCTTGTATCATGAATGCTTTGAGCAATTACATGATGAACTCTGCACCTTCACTGTATTTATTCTGCGCAATTCTACATTTTACGGTGAACATTACCAAAAGTACAATGAAAGAACAGACTTATAAGAAACTTTTTTCTTGAAGCTTGAGTCTCAAATGTGAGGACCATTGTAATCAAAACAAATCAGGTTTTGGCGTTATCAGCAAAAGATGGTTCAAAGATTATGTGTCATACACAGGATCTTTTATCAAATTCCTGAAACACATATTTATTTCATAATCATGATAAAAATTGCAACAAAAAGTAATGGATAGTTAATGGTGCAAGGTGGCTTGCAGTGGCGGACTGATGACATTTCAGGCCCGTGGTAAAATTTATCGATGGGCTCCCAGATTCCTTTTTTTGTCATTATTCCATTTATAACATGGTGGAGGGGCCCTTTCGTATGCTGGGCCCGCTCACATTGGGGCCCTAATCTGAAAGTATGACTGTATTAATCGGTCAAAAATTTGGTCACAAAGACATTTTGGTTTTTTTCTTGATTTTTTAAACTTTTTTCTGGATTTTTCAATATTGTGCAACCTGAGTGGTTGGGCCCATGGTAATTATCATTCTGCCACATAGACCAGTCCGCCCCTGGTGGCTTGTTAACAGTTCTGCTGGCAGCCAGCTTCAAGTTTGTGCTATTCAGAGTCTACTGCTTGTTTCAGAGCCTAAATACAAGGAAATGATTTGAGTTGTTGCTTAAGGCATTCCTTCCAAGTCGGATAGAAGACAGCACATTGAGCACAAAGTCATGCGAGTTTGTTGAATCACAACACATTAAAACAGTTTTTGTGCAGCACTTACATTAGCAAACGTGTCACTCACTTGCCACTCACTGCTTTAATATGTGAAATTTATAAAAACGCTTATATAATGCTGATATTAATAACTCAATGATACTGTTTTATGTGAACTGTCTGCATTTTATAGGTTTGATATTGACTTGAATTGAATTTTATAGACTGCTTGATAAGTGTTATATGTATCAAAAAATATTTAAAAGCCTCTGAAGTATGTTAATGCCATTGTCAAGTCATTTAAATGCATATTCGTGAATAACATTTTCTTGTTGCCTCCATTCATTCAATGAGATGAAAAGCAACCAATTTAAGTTTTTTAAATTGTTTTGCATCTGTAATTGTGGTCCTTATTTCTCACAATATGATAGAGGTAATTCTATTTACAATATTTCTCTGAAACGGATTGTCTGTTTTAGATCAATACAAATTGTTTTCTTCACAACTGTCTAATATGATTTTATTAATTACTTTTTGAAACAGACAATCAATGCTCATTATAGAGTGTTCATATGTTTTTTTCCTTACTCTTAAAATAAATAAACTGAAATACTTGAATTTGAAGATCACTGTCAGTTTGGCCTCCAGTCAATTGTAATCTTGATATGCTTTTGTATTTCGTATCAATATTTTTTGGCATTCAGTATCTTCTGCCCTTGATCATGTACAATTATAAATATATGAAGGTATTGGCCGAGGTACAAACAGAAAAAATCGTAAGACAGCAAGGAAATGATTTCCTGAAAGTTGGTAACAGGTGATATTCAACAGAATAAAGCTAAAACCTTGCAAAAATTCAAGACGGTTAATTTTTTTCTTGGAAAAAAATTGCTTAGTTCGTATCTTAGATAATTTCAAAGTACAGTATCAAATTTGTTTTATGAAGTGTTTGAAAAAGAATTTCTGTTGATAAATTTGTCATGAATATATAATTGACATACAGAAGTTTGTATGAGCTAAGAATCGGGCAAAAACGCACACCATGTACATAGAAATACAATAAATGTTGTTTCAGTGGCGTTGTGGTAGAAAGTTACATGTCTAGTAAAAATGATGTTGCTTAGAGAGGAATGATTATCATTTGTAAAACTACAAACATTCAAAACATGAAAAAATAATGCAACATTCCAAAATAGAGTGAAATTCCTTCAGTCAGACATGTTGAGGTATTTCCTTGATTCCGACACTTTAACTTGTTGAATTAATTAGGCCATATTTGCTAGTCTACAACCCATTTGTCAGGCAATAAATTAGTTTTTAAGATTAATACAGATTCAAGTAATCTTACTCCTCAAGAACATTCCTTGTGGCACTAATTAATCAGAACTTGCATATGTACCTTAATTCATTTTTATCTCAATGATTAGCCATCTGCATGATCTCACAATGCTCCGGAATAATATCTTCACCAGCTTATAAACGCTGTTATAAAAATCAACAACTCAAGAAGATCAATCATACCAACTGGATGCGGAGTGGTATGCCAAATTTTGAATTTAGCTGTCAGCTGACTTCACCAGCAGCTAAGCTAAAAATAGCACAGTTATGTCACAATTGTTTCCCCAGGCAGCTCTCTGCTGCTGCCATGCTGCTGTTGTGTCGTAACCGACATTTTCAGCAGTGTTCAGTTGTAAAAACTTTTCATGTTGGATTAGAAGAGATACCATTGACCTAAGGTCACTTCACTTGGCAGAAATAATATATTTGGCATGTAACCTTGCAGCAGATAGAGAGATTAAATGTGTTTGTCATAATTCATATCAAGGGGGCACACTAGGGTGCCAATGAAATCCCAACTTTAGAAATGTCAAGGTCTTACCCCCTGAACTTTTTCCTTTTGGTCTTGGGATAAACTGTGCCAAATTTCTGGAAAATTAATTGATATTTAGAGGTTGCTCAAAGGCACTGAAGTTTATAATGCAAATCCAATGGGGTTCGGAGTCAAAAATTAACTTACAAGTCCCACCAGACACACCAAAGTGAAAATCTATCGGAATTATTGGTTTTGGGACTCTAATAGTGTCCTTTCATCAAAACAATCTTGTTTCAGCAAAAACAATAATGACTAGGGCTTACATGGCAGCCATTTTGAAAAATGGCAGCCAAGACCAATTTTCATCCAGAATTTTGACTTAAATTGTCATACGACCATCATATTTAAATAAAAATGAGATTTTATGTATATTAACCACAATAATGTTTCTTTGTCACTTTGAAAAAAAAGGTTATTAGTCCAAGGCCAGTTAGAGCCTAAAATACAGGCAAAAATTTGGTTTCGGCAGCCATTTTTCAAAACGACTGCCATTAGAAGCTTATGGATTAAAACCGGTCAATGAAAAATGGCATTTTGATAAAAGGACACTATTAGGATCCCAAAACCAATAATTCCAATAGATTTTCATTTTGGTGTATCTACTTGAAGCCGTAAGTGTATTTTTGACTCCGAACCCCATTGGATTTACGTTATAAACTTCAATGCCATTGAGCAACCTCTAAAAATCAATTGCTTTTCATGAAATTTGGCACTGGTGATTCTAAGATCAAAATGAAAAAGTTCAGGGGGGTAAGACCTTGACATTTCTTCTTTTTTATTTTTCCAATGCATTTCATTAGCACCCTAGGGCACACTGACTTTAAACAACTCCATTTTCGTTTTTTTTTTAGATGGACAAGATATCTAACCACCATTGAGATACATTTTAAAGCACATGTATACAAGTATTCCAAAATCACAAGTACATAGTTAGCATATTAATGACATTTTTCACAATGCATAATATTCATGTGCACTACAATGACAATAGTATGTATTTGAATGTGTACCCTGTATTATAGATCACATTTCGTATTTATGATATCTTCTCAGATCTGAAGGGATCTAATTCAAGTTCCACTACGAGTAAAGAATTGTATTAAGATATTGTCGTTTATGTCTTGTTCCCCTGATCTCATTTCACAGAGTTCCTGTGGCTTAATATATTAATGTTTATGTGAAGAAGTGAAATATTTTAGTTTTAAACACACAGTGGACCTTAATGAATGATATTGCCATTTGAACGAAGAATCGATTTTGTGAAGTGACATTTTCCTTGATGTGTCATGATGCTCTTTTTTGTAATCCTTAGGTGTTCTTGTGAATAGAAATGATGACTCATCAGAAAGAAATGCTGCTTCACAACATTGTGAATTCCTTACTAAACTCACTGCAATCTGATCAATTTTTTTGTTCTATACACTTGTTATTATCTTTTTCATAGCTACATGTTTTTTGAAAACTTCGTTTTGCAGCTAAACCGTGACATCAGAGGGTATCTGTCAATGTGATTGGTCTAATCTTCTATCTGTGACATATCAGTTCAGAGTTTGACATCACAGTTAATGACAAAGGAATTTAAAACTGTCAGGCAATGTTACTATTTGTGAACAACCACAACAAACAGCGTATGTCTACTTAAGCTGAGTGTTGCACCTCATTGTTTTCCAAACAAACAATTTCAAACAATTTTTTTGTCAGTAATTGCAAAGTTTTCCTTTGAGGCTAAGTAGTCTGTTTGTTTCAGTTACAGTTATTTAATTATCTTTCAGCCAGGGCAAGCTGAACAAGTGAAACATACATCATCCATATGTCAGTTTCCTGAAATCTGTGCTTGTAATAAACAAAATTATTCTACTAAATCCCTGACATCACAGCTTTGGAATGAAGCAAATTGCAAACTTGAAAAACACGTAGCTATGAAAACGATAATAATAGCCTGGTATGATGTGTGGTGAAATGAACTTGGTACTATAGTGAAATGATTGGCAGAAGTAATCCTGATGTAAAGGATCCAAATTGACTACCATTGATTGATGAATTTTACTATTAGAAAATTAGTAATGTTATTAAACTGTCATTGAAATGACTAGATTGAATGGAAACTGCTTTCTGACTGCCAAGTCTACACAGCGTTATTTTTGGAGGCTGTGATTGGACAATGAAGCAACAGTTCTGTTGTTCTCAGTTAGTGTCGGTTTTTTTAGGCTCTTTTTAATAAATTACATGTGCTGTGATCGTCCGTAATTTAATTAACTCTTTCAAATGACACATTTTCATGTAAAGGTATGAATTCTGGACTAGAGCATTTCTTGGTGGCAACGTATTATTTCCTATTCAAACTATTGATTTACACCGAACCTCATTGTCCAATCATAAGCACAGAGAGAAAGATTGTGAGAAATTGTTGGCTGGAAAACATTTGCCAATTTCACATAAGTTATGTTTTTTAAGAAATTTATAATAGTAATCAGAAAATGTGGGATTTTTTTTTTTATTGTAGAGAGACTCTCTTGAATTACGTGAAAATTATTGAGCAGTGTTGATGATATATTAAGTGACAATTTGGTGTCAATTTAGTCTTGTCTGTACTGATGTCAAACATAATTTTTGTCTCACTATGTATATATGATAGTCACCACTGTTTTAGCAAAGTATTAATTATCAATAGCAATTTAAACAAAGTGTAATATAATCAATCATGATATTTGTATATATTTATGTATAGATCTAAATTTATGTGTTACCTAATTTCAGAATTCTGTAAGGTGCTTCTTTACATGTATTTTCCATGAGCCTTTGTACTGTTATTGTCTAGCTATTGGTGCAATCACACAGTTACATAATGTAAACTACTGCCTGTATATTGTCGAATGCTGAGCAAAATAAAACTAAAAACTTGAATTTCTTGTTTTAGCTTATGCAATGTTATCAGAATTACACATACACATTTTTTTAATCTCAATATATTCCAATTCCAACTTCCAAGGCAACTAGCAACATCACAACAAAATTCACTACAAACTTCTAATTCTGTACAACGCAGGGAAATTTCTCTTTTAAATATATATTTTTAACGGCCAAAATTACATTTCCATTGAATAGAACATGCAATGTCATGCATGCAATCTTGTTGCAATGTGCCAGCGAAGTCCTTAACATGTTGCAAATTTACCCCAGGTGAGGGGTGTTTAACTTGCCCAGCACAGACACTGAGTCAGTCACAGATACAAGAGGGGCCATTCATTGTCTAACAGTCACTCTCACCCACGAGATATCGAGCTGGAATTTCGCTCTTAAAGGTCTACTTAAAATATTTTTGTTCTTTAGGCAGGCCTGACAGGCCTGAAGTACCGTAGCCACTCAGCCAACTAGCTGAATGATCTATCTTGATAGATAGATAGAAAGATACAGAGAAAGATGGATAGATAGATAGATGAATAGATAGACAAACAAACAGTCTGAATACATGTACCAAAAATTTGAAAATGTCACAGTAGGCCTAAATATTATTATATATATTTTCCTAAAGTGTCCTCCAGTCCCTGTTGCTCTTATGATAATTCAATTTTAATAACAATATATAATATTAATATAATACTACTGTACTGGGACAAATGAATTTGGGGGTTCCTCAGGGTTCCAAACTTGGACCAATCTTATTTAACTCCTATGTTGCCCCAGTCAGTGAAGTAGCACGAAGAAATCAAGTTCATGATCAGAAATACACTGATGATGAGCAACTTATCCTGTGATTTAAACCAACCTTTTTGGGTGAACAACATGCAAAAGAGAAAATGGAAAATTGCATTGCTTAAATCCGATGATAACAAGCTTTGCAATAAAGGAGATAAAATTGAACTTCTGCTAATTGGAGCACCAAACCAATTGAAGAAACTTCAAATGACATCTATCTATGTAGACAATGTTGAAATCATGACTGCCAACCATGTCCGCAACTTAGGTGTGCTCTTTGACAAAAATATGACCATGCAGAAGCAGATCAACCAAATGTGTCGTACGAATATTTCAATTTGAGAAACTTATCGAAACTCCGAAAAAACCTTGACAAGGAAATAGTTAAAACAGCTGTCAGTGCACTTTTCACACCTCATTTGGACTACGGAAATGGGCTGTTGTATGGCACTGCCACCCGATTATTAAATAAACTTCAGGTTGCTCAAAACTCAGCCGTTTGGTTAATTGAGAAATTGAAAAAACATGACAGTGTCAGTCATAGTAGGAAACAACTGAACTGGTTACCAATCACAGCAAGAATTCAATTAAAATTGATGACGACTACATGGAAGGCAATCAACAATCAGGTGCCTCAATACATCCAAAATCTTCTTCAAGTCAAATCACAACAGAAGCATAACCTGAGAAGCAACCACAAGCTGCTGTTAGCAGAACCTACTCCATGCAACAAAAATAAGTTTGAGGATCGGGCATTTTCCTATGCAGCACCAAAACTCTGGAACAGTTTGCCTGAAGAAGTTAGAACTACAAAAACCTTGGAAAGCTTCAAGAATAACTTAAAAACCCATTTGTTTCAGAATTCCTATAAGTGATTTGATCAGAAAAATCACTGATGAGAAGTTTACTGAAATTAGCACTATATAAATCCATATTATTATTATTATTATTATTATTATGAAGTGATTCTGATTCTGATTCTATGGAGAGAACTTAATTATCGATCTATAAATGGTGAATCTTTTAGTAATCTGTCTTCCTCATTATACAGGGTGATGAATCGATGGGTACTTCATAGAGTCAAGTGCATCAGCCTATCAGGTGCTTCTATATATAACTAGCAGTGAGATCACTGGAGGTATTACAAGAGGGGGCAGTGAAGGAAAAATCTGTCATTTTCCGACTATTTGCTAAAATTTAATGCTTACTAATGGAAGTTCTTTGTTTAGGGTGACGTGTTTCCAATATTGTAACGCTCTATTTGCATAGATAATAGATATCCCCTTGTATCAGTGTCTGTGTTCCAACAAGTAGAATATCCCCCAAATTGGGTAAATGTGTGACCTGTTGAGCACTGATGTTCTCTCTCCCATCTCACCAATCAACCCTTGTGAGAGTCCAGAACTGGGCTAAGAGGGCTGCACTTACCACATTTATATATATATATGTACTTGTCTATCTTTCTACATAAAAATGACACTAATAAACCATGTGATAAATCCTTTACCGAATCAGTTACCCCCTCCCCACCCCATCTGGTAATTTCCCTTTAACGATGCAAATTTTCCGCCTTTGCCCAGCCAAGTAGCTTGTCAATATTTGGTGCACTCAGATCAAAGAGAACTAGCTACCCCAAGCTGTGTTGAGGTAAAGTAGCTATAAACTGCATTCATTCCAAGTATTTTTAGTGGAGCCATCTCAGTATTTGCATGGTTACATAATCATTAGACATCAGTGTAATGCTCTCCTCATACAATTCATTATATTCTTAATTTTAAACAATGATGATCAATGGCATTTTTTGGCAGCACTAACTGAGCACTATCTACATATAAAATTTAATTGGGATGACCATTTCAATCATCCTTTGACTCATTGCCATGTCCTGCTCCTGTCCTAATTATAGCCCATAAAGTGCATAAATATGGGACGTAAACCCTCAATCATCGGACAAAGAGTATTTTAGAACATTTTGGGCAGTCAATCAAATTTCCGTGGCTGTAATATATCAAACATCCAATTTAATGGTATATCATTCTATTGGTAATTCATGAAGTATAGCTTCTTGACCGTGTGTCTTGTCGAAGCGATGTACATCTTGCCAATAAACTGTGATCATAGAGATGGAAATTTCCTCTGATATAAGCAGCTTACGGGAAATGAAGACTGCCAAAGTAGTTATGCCTTATACAATCCTGATCTGAAGGAATTTCCAGAATAATTCAGAAAAGAATGTACAGATACTAATGTACATATTTTATTCATGGAAGTAGGCAATGAATAGCTAATAGTATGTGTATACAAGCTTGGCAATGCAGGCCTTTTTGAGGTTTTCACGGGAAACGAATGGTATACCGAGATGCAGGCAGTAACAAAAATATCAGGGAAATACTGGCCAAGCCATGTAATAGCCTAAAAGTATACATTTGTGAAAAGGCAATACCTGTCAATAGTGAGATAGTTTCATTCGACATCAGTGTGAAATAACCAGTGAATAGTGAATGTTCCAGCTGCAAGATCTTTGAAAACAACACAGGAATGTTATGTCTGATGATGTGCAGGCAAGTGAGAAGTAAAGTCGCTAAAAACAGGGGACACAAAACCAAATCCAGAAACTCTTATTCAAATAGCCAACTATGCCAATGTACATGTAAGAACATCCTTTGGGTCCTTGCAGTTCCATACCATGGAATTAATTAATATGAAACGATTTGCTTGCTTTCAAACTTTTTCATGATTAATTGCTCAATATCACTTTTGATCCTTTAAACTTCAAAGACTTCCATGTGATTAATCTTAGGTATGAAATTTGCATTTGTGAAGCTTCGTGAATAATGACCTTGTTTGTGTGTGACTTTCATGTTCAACTATGTTCAAGGTCATTATAATAAGTCATGTTTGACCCCTGTGTCATTCAAAGTCGGCTGAAGCTCATTTGGTAAACTGTAGATCATCTATCACAGTGTTTTGTTTTTCGATGCGGTTTTGTCAGGTTGAAAAAGAAAATTGCCACAGGCCTTATGACGAGAATTCAATATGTCCAAAGGAAGTGGCACTGCTGTTTTTCAACAGCTCATCTTTAAGTATCTATTAATCACGAAATTCACAAATTTTTAACTGCACAAGCAATAAAATTTCTAATTGCACAAGCAATATAATATGTCCTATACATTAAAGATGCGGTCAGATTGATTGTCAACTGGTGAGTCATTTGCAGAAACTTGCTTTAAAGGTAAATATGGTGGTCATTCATTGAACTTTTGAAATGAGACTGACAGACAGACACTTTAGTATAATAGATTCAGATCTTTTTCAGATTCAGATTAGATTTTTTTTATTTCTGTTCAAGCAAGTTACATCATTACAATATATTTCTAAAAAGTTGCTCTTTCACTACACCGGGCAATGAATTATTAATATTCTATTTAAAAAATCTCCACCCCGCCCCCAGCCGGGATACCTTATTGTCATCCCCTTATGAGTAGGAGCGCTATTGCAGCAAGTGCTTTCATATAGGCCTAGCTACTCTGCAGAAGTCAGTATGATATATTACATTTATATCAAGGTAGTATGGGATACTTGAAAATTGCTACATGATGAATTGGCAGCCTGTTCACAATGACAGAATGGCTTTTCTGTGTGGCCTTGACCAGCTTCTTAATGATGCACAGCATAACACCTGCTGCAACATCTAGTCATTTATTGCCCCCCTTCTAGTTCCCTCTCTCTTTTCTGATATTTGACCTTGTGATAAATGTTTTACCTAAGCCAGAGATTAATGTCAGTGCCCAGGAATAAACTGCAATATAATCAGATATACCGTTTGTCCCTTGCTGGGTATCTATCCAATTTTGTTTAAAAAAATTATTGTCCAGAGTGGTCAATGCCAACCAGAATTTCGGTTGCAGCATTTTTTCTATAAATATCTCTGTGCCCTTCCCCCACTCATGGAATGTGGACCGTTGACGGCGATTTTTTTCAAAACTCTTCACTGCATATGTTATGGCGGTTGGGTTGATAAGTTCTTATGGTCTAGGTCTAATCAACGGAGGGTCTATGCCTGCATGGATTCCAACCCTGGTTAGAGAACCTGAACTATTTTTGGACCTTCTGCATGTCATTCAGATATGACATTAAATAATTAGATTCCAATTATCTGTGTCTATGCTGCGCAAGTACAAGACCCCCACATGGGGTACATGTATAACCTCATTACTGACATGTCGAAGGCTCTCATCAATCAACCCTCATGATTGTCCAGCAAGAATAGGGCTTAGAGGGCTGCACCTAATATATACTTATCTTTCCAAAACAATGTTAAGTTGAAGCCATTATGAATGGTATTCATTTAAACACGCAAACATTATTTATTTGTTTGATCTCATACCTTGACTCAGCATTTAGCAAAGAAACAATTAGAAGGGTCCTTCTTGCCCTGACCTATCCCAAGCATTTTGAATTGTGAAAAGTATTGATATCCCACACCTATACAAATACCACAGTCCACAGTACAACATCATCTGCTAAAATTAACTTTGAGAACATAAAAAGTCTCTTAGACTATAAAGTCTCTACAATCTTTTCCGGTCCTTTGCGATTTTTGTTTTTTCTTTCGTCAGCCCCTTGAAGGTAATTAAAAGGCAAATCTAAGATGCTCAAAATGCCATCATTAATGTCTGATTGGATCATTAACCCTTTGATTCTAGGAAAGTAGAAGATGACAAAAAGTACGAAAGTTTTTGTAAAAACAGACTTAATTCAGTGTAGGTCTAGTCATTTCAGTGCAATGTCTAAACAACAAAAACGAAAAAAGACAAATACCAAAGCTTCTTGAAATGTACTCTTGTAGTAGCTTTACGTGTTGTAGTACAGTTTTAATTGGAAAGGGAAGGTCTTTTCACTGTTTGTGTTGTCGTCTGCCTGGGTACGTCCATGCAGAGTCATGCAACTGAATGTCACCTTGTAGAAAAGTTTCTTTTCAAAAAAAGGTATAGTATAGGGGCAACCATTACCAATCTAGGGGGGGGTAGTTGTTTTGATAAGTAATTTCTTGTAGTTATGTCTGAGAAATAAACAATTTCCCATCAAGCCCCCTCCCGCTGGCCATAATATCTTATAGTCAACCCTTTTCGGCCTTGACAAATGATCATATTATTTGCTGGATAATATTATGCTGTCATTTATTTTGCCTGTGATTCAGGAATTCATACCAAAGCAACACGAATGTAAACATATACTGACCAAGGTCCACTGTAATCGGTGTACCATTATATATAGCTCTACATTTCGGTCGAGGTATTTTCGCGTGTCAGCTGTCATAGACAGACCGAATTTATGTCAAGAAAAAGGTCTTTGATTCACTAACATCTGATTTGTTTATAGACCGTCTGACACTTAACCTAGCTTACTTCCATACAAGTATTCTGGCTGAAAGATGCTTGATGTTTTCTTCAAAAAACACTGAGATGATATATATAATTCATAATGTAATATAACCAGAAATAGCACAATATCAGAATTATTGTCATAATGTGATAAAACATTAACTGCAATCTACAATATCTCTACTATAAATGTAGACTAGCAAACATTTCTTATATCATCAATTTTGTTTCCAATGTTTTCAAAGACGTCTTGCCTTATTCCGGTGGTTGAACAATGATTTCATAAAATGTTGTTGGAGAATTCAGCCAAAGACTAAATATTATATAAGCAAAACAATAATCGAACCAAAACTGTGGGAAAACAGACATCTTAGTATTATCAAAAGTCATTGAGGGTGTGTTGCGGTACCTGAATTTTAAGACCACCTGTTGTAAGACCTGCTTGCCGTACATGACAGGCTACTGACAGCATTCCATCCGCACTGTAAGTAGTATTTTTAGTGCATTTTGCACCCCGACCGGAGACCACAGAAAGGGCGATCTCATAACAGCAGGACCACTGCACCTACTTCGAGCAACTGCATTGCTCAGGAGGGGAGAGAAGAGCACAGGACCTCTACCACTGGCCATATAGCAGCATTAATGTAAATCTTGGCTGTTTCCCTTGGAATTTTTGGCTTGACCAAACAGAAAAGGGATTTATTTGGACATGAATAAAGCAATTTTAAAAGCCAATGATTCCAAGCTTGTGTAATAAATGTCACGACTACGCAATTTACTGCATTTGAGGAGGCCTTTGGTTGACATGGTGGACACCTGGACACTCTGCTGCACTGGTATAACATGGTGCGATAATATTTGTCTTGTGTATAGTCTCACAGCACGTTACGGAGAACTTTTTTACGGCTAAGGGGTCGCTTGACATGAATTCTAGGAATAAAATGACCATCCCGGCGACATACAATGTTTGTAAAACGATTATATAATTAATTAAAAGCATATCACGGCGGGATAAGATCTCAAATCGGCGGGATAAGATCATATCCCTAAGGGAAAGATCTAAATGCCTGGGGGGCAAGATCTAAATGCCTGTGGGATGTCAAAAATTGTCGGCGGGATGTCAAAAGACCGTCGGCGGGATGTCAAAACTGCCGGTGAGGCTGCAAATGTCCCGCAGGGGAAGTAAAAATATCCCCCAGGGGCAGGAGAGGTCCCCGCAGGAGCAGGAGAGGTCCCCGCAGGAGCAGGAGAGGTCCCCTCAGGGGCAGGGGATGTCCTGATATCCCGCTGGAGATGTTTTTGAGACATTCTCACTAAAAAAATCCAAAAATCAAGAAAATTTTGGGCTCTGTTCCGCCGTCATGAAAAAAAAGTTTGAACGTGTTGAATCTTTTTTGACATCCACAGCGCAGTTTTTCCATTTCTAGGAACCCCTGAGGGATACAAAAACTACCCCTGGGGGATGTGAAAAGTCGACGGCGGATCACCCAAATTCATCAAAATTACCAGGAAATACCATCCCGCCGACGCCCAAAGTGCTCCGTAACGTGCCGTGAGAATGGGGCATTACATTAATTTTGTTACAGATAATTTCATATTTGCACTGTACGTAAATGTATCTTTGCAATTGCAATAAATTATGCCAAGCATTTGTTTTAGGTCACTTTTCCCTTTGGAAGTTACACCATATATGACCAAAAGAATTATGCACATTCAGTCTTAGTATCTGCAATTATGAAATCATCTGTAAAGCACAACCATTGCCTAAACCACAAAAGGCATACCATTTCTCAAAATATTCAAACAATGTAGTTGAATCACTGACTTTATGGACCAACGTGAGTGAGTCTGATTATTTGAAATTCGATTGACAGCTGTCCAGCAGGTCGTTGATTGCCAATGAGAATTCACTTCGATTGTCATTACGTAATTTTGTGGCTCAGAAGCAATAGGTATTACATAATTCAATGAGTTTCAAGTTTCCTGGATTTTGGTGTTAAAAGTGCATGACAAGAGATTTACAAGCAATGGAAAGATTCATGATAATGAAGCCAAGAATAAATGCCTTGAATTATTATCCAACCGCAAAAATGTTCGACTTGTCTTTAAAAACAAAACGAGTAAGCCTTCCCATATTTACATACCATTAATCAATATAAACAATCCTGATCAGACAATACCAGTGTACAATAGTTAGAAACTTCATTGAAGGTGATTGGAATTGCATAACTTACTTGATAATCTCTTTAAAGTATCTCTTTTTCTTCAATTTCAAGTTTTTTATTCATCATAAATTTCAGTCGAGTGATAATTTACTCGTGCTGCAAAGGACAGGGACTTCATGATCTATACCATAAAGGCCTGTAGAGAGAGGTATTATTGAAAACGATTGCTTATTCAGAAGATATACACAAGAAATAAAATCGTTCCTGTATAATCTGATCCGTCTTGTGTGTTCATGTCATTTTTCGTCCTTCCAACTTTTATCTTTCTGTCCTTTCTTCCTGTCATGATTTGTATGGAGAAGGATTAATGGTATCTACTATAGTAAATGTACATAAAAGTATCTATGGAATACATCTATGTAGCGCCATGTTTCACTGAGTTAAATTACAATCTTTTCTCTTTGTTTTTATTATGTAGTCAAACATAAATATTGTAGAATTCATTACAGTAAACGAATGACGAGTACTTACATTCTGGAATTGGACATCAGTGACCTCACAACAAGCCCTATCAAATAAATTGAAATGAGGTGTCAATTTGTAACTGAGCAACTTGTGACCTCATTGGAGAGTGGAGTGACGCATCAAATGGCTTGCCATGAGGACAGCATGTGCAGTTTTGTGAATTTCAAACATTTTAAGTGTCAAAAACTTTGTGATACTGAAACACAGGAAAATGCATACATATATCTTTTGCTATATATCAATAATTATACGACTATCAGAAAACTATATAGATGGATAGATAAATGGATAGATGGAGAGATTTCTTGATATGTAGTTTGTCTGACAAGTATTTCTCATCAAGTTCACATTATGACAACCAAAATCCTACACATTCCATTCAACCAAACCTTGGACATTTTGATAAATTGACAATAAATTTGAGCTAATGAGAAATATGGGACGTGTGCCTTACAAAGAGGCAAAATTATCAGATATAAGGAAACGTGATTTCCTCAATTTTCTTGTTCTTAGAAGTAATTAATCTTTATTCTCATATTTCCATTTTCGTTTTGCCTTTCTTATTGTATGGCATGATCGTTTGTCTGGTGAATGTTCTTTAAATGATTTCTTTTATTGTCTGGAAGGAGATTGTTCCGAACACAATTGTGTAACATTTAGGAATTGCCATTCCCTCTTTTGACTTGTCAGATTGAAGAGAAATAATTTAAAACAAATTGGCCAATGTAGAGATTAAAATGTATTCTTTGTTGACTCCAAACAGGATTAGCAGACATGATAGTGCCTTATTTTAGGAATAAAGGAAATTATAGTAAAATGCAGTTAACCAGGTAGGATCACAATGTGTGTGGTCAGCTTTAGCATATTAGCTCATTTTTCATTGAATCAAAAGTGACCAAATAAAAGTCTATTAAATAGATTCATTTCCAGAGAGAAAACAGTCATTTTCAGCGAATTGCTAAAAAATTATAAAAGATGCTGATAGTTATTTAGTTATAGTGACAGTTGAGGAATAACATTGTACGAGTGCTTACGTTCAGTGGTTTGAAGTATTCAGAACAACATAAACTATATTTCACATTGAAATTATTTACAATTTTTCATTGTATATTTTTGACCTCACTTGCGAGTTTTGTGACTCAGTGAGTTTTGCTAATAACATGGCAAGTATAGGCATATGACTTCACAAGCAACATTCTGATGCATTTCATTGAGCAGCAATAGTTCTTTGGCTGTAATGTTTTACTTTACAATTATCACTAAACTTTTTTGAATAGAGAACTTATATATATTATGATGTCCTTGTAATTATGTTGCGGTTGATTTATTCAATAAATCCAAATATATTCGCCCCCAGGCATTTAGGAAAGAAAAGTGAATTGTTGAATTTTTTATTCAAGGCTAACAAATCATTTCAGATTGATTGTTTCTCCATTGCTCATGCTGCTGCTCATATTACCTAATGACACTTGCAAAACATTGTTCAAAATGAGTTTTGAAATTGACAATGTTTGTAATCAGGTAAAATTGAAAAAATTTTAGTTTTCAATTGTAATAAGAAGTTAATTTGTTTATCTGGCCTTTGTGAATATCTCATAAAAATGTTATTGACACTATTATTGGAACTACTGTGTAGAATTTCAAACAGAAGGATTGTTATTGTAATCAGAGATATGAAGATAATATTGATTTAATCTTTCATTGCTTTTGAAACGTTTTCTCATGTTTTAGAATCTAATAAATGAATTTTTATGTTTTCAAATGTTTTTTTGTTCCTTTTTTTCACACTTCTGTTAGCCACTTTAGTGTATAGCAGACTATCAGGGAGGTGATGGTTATCAACAAATGTAGGTCAACTATCATATTTCCTTTGGTGAGGTATTTCTTCTGTTAGCTTCAATCTGTTGGTCACATTTTTCAATGAGGTTACTGCTGTGAACCACATGCACTCCCATTAAATGTTATTTATGTACCACTATAAAAATTTACTTCCTGTCAAAATATTGAGTCATTACTTATGGTTATATTTTGTTTGAATGGCAAAAGTACATCTTTAACAGCCACACTGACCCATCAGAGCCTGAATCACTTCACTACCCAAGTTCCCATTGTTTACATAGACATTGCAAAGTCAGAACTTGTATTCATGTGGTTCACATGTTCTTTCCTTGAACTTCACTGCACTCTTAACGCAAAAGGTTCTTTATGGTATATGCAGTGGTACCTGCGTTGTAAGACTTCCTGTTGTAAAACCAACTTGCCTTATGTGATCGCCTCCCTCCTACACTAAGCAGTATTTTTAGTGCATTTTGCCCCCCAAAGAGAGACCACACCCCCACAAGAGACCGCTTTATAACTGCAGAAGGGGTGGTCTTATAACGCAGGGACCACTGTATAAAGAACCCACACAGTCAAAAAAAGGTTCTAAACTTTTCTAAGTTTCAATTGAATTGAATAGGTTCAATACTTGGTAGGAAGGCCTATGACAGGACCCTGTGCTCGGAACTTGACAGAAAGAGGTTCTATTGTGGGAGTTCCGTGCAGCTGGATTATCAAAATGTTGTTTTTGTTTTGCTGTTGGAACCTTTTAAAGTTGAGTAATGCACCTTTTTGGCTTTCTCATCTTTACCAGCCTATGTGTAAAACCCTTAAAGGTTCTATATAAAACCTTTTTGTTGAGAGTGTGGCAATACTGTTGGATATCTCTCCATACTTTCTGCAAGAACATGGATATACTGCTAGTGCTTGCTTCCCAAGAGACCTTTATTATCAATTCCATCAATTTACTTTAATGTTGGCTTTTGTCTACTTTCAGATTCCCCAGATCAGCTATGCTTCAACTGGGATTGAACTGAGTGACGAGAGTCGATTTGAATATTTCTCAAGAGTGGTGCCTACTGATACCTTACAAGCAGGAACAATGGTGGATGTGGTGAAACACCTTGGATGGTCGTATGTGACGACTTTAGCCGATGAGGGAAATTATGGCAAAAAGGGCATCAGAGCCTTCGAGGACCTTGCAAAGTCTTCTGGTGAGTTAACATGAAGACTTAAGCCTTTGATTTTTAGACAAATTTTGAATATATTAGTTGTGGTATGCTACAGGACCTTCATCTGGTAAAATTCAGACATTCTGTCTTACCTACTGCTTTTTTAGAAACTGCTGAATTATAAGAAACTTTATATTTGTAGTATATATTAAGTATGGTTCCATTGGTTAGAATGAATTTGATTTATTTGTCTGGTTTAACTGCATTTACATGTGATTGTAAAATGAAATATAAATTTAGAAAATAAAATGTACATGTAGCTAGGTAATCAAAATTCATAAATATAAACAAATTAGATCTAAGTGGCATAACATCTCATGTGAGTCCTTAGAAGTCTCACACCTCCTTACGCCTGACTCTGGTTTGTTTTGGTTTATTTCCCTTTGCCTGGTCAGGTTCTGGGATCTCGACACTTTGTAATGAACCAGACAATTTGTTATATAGTTCTTTTCTCATGTAATTTTAGATGTAATACACAATAAAAGCACAAACACATAGAAGCTGCCATGATGCAGTTATGTACACAGCCAAGTAAATTCTTCATATCTCTATGCTGACAAGACGCAGATGAATTCATACCTGTCTCCATACTTCATTCTATTTGTTTGTGGCATTGGACTGCTTCAAACAGGGCACTGTCATCATCATTGTTTGAGTGTTTGTCTCATTGTATTAGCTGGTTATTCACCAATGGATTGGGAATATGCCTTTTTCATACCTCGGGGGAAAGCCCTCGGGTGATAAATCACATAACTCCTCTCCCGTGGTGAATAACCATAAACTAAGCATTCATATACAGACCTATGATATCCCCATGCAACTTTCACTGCAGGCCTTTAGCATGGAAATGTATACTGATTCTGGCCACCGTTCAGGCCTGCAATACCAAAAATGCTTTTATTACCTGTATTTGATTGTGTGTCTATTATGTGTCTACTTCCTCAAAATTACTGACTTTCCAAAGCTTGCCTCCACATCTGGTCCAGTACACCACACAACAGTGAGGCTCTGGATGGGGGGTTATGGAGGACAGAGAATTCAAATTTAAAATGGCCAAGGGACGTGGCAGACGCAAAACCCATCCACAACTCAGGGACAGGGAATTCTAAATTCAATTAGAAAAAATTGCATACTGTGTGAAATTTGAGTCAAATGATTTAGTGAGATAGTTGCAAATTCCTTTGAGCCAACATGGATTGTTGTTTTAAGTCAAGACAACAGACAGAACATCATAATTTAAAACAACAAACTGAGCCAGCTCAAAGGAATGTGTAACCATCTCACTCAATCACTTTCTTTATTTTCAGGAATCTGCATAGCTGCGTCTCTGAGGATACCCAGGAATTGAAAAATGACAAATTTTATCATATTCTTCAAGACTTGACTAAACAAACTCCTACCAGACCCGAGGCAGTGGTCATGTTTGTTAATGAAGATAATATTAGGAGGTTACTAGCTGCTGTTATAAAACTTAAGGTAATGTTTTTTAAAAATGATGCTGAAAACCTACTTATCGGTACCTACATGACTCATGTGACTGCTACATATGTTAACTTGTAACCTGGTAGAGTATCATGCGGCCAATTAAAAATTCAGTTGTCTCTACCTGCATTGAGCTATTCATTCTCTGTTTTAAAACAATAGCATAATTCCCGTGAAATTGGAGAAAATGTAAGAAGAATATTTAATCTAAAAGTTAATAGAAGTGTCCCAGACCACCACATTGGGCTGAACTGGCCTGTATTAAAACTGTATAATAGCCTTGCTGTAACATTGCTGGTTTGGAGCACCAAACCCAGCCTAGTATGTACCTTCTTGGCATTAGGGAAAGCTGCTTGCAAATTTTCATAACTTATCAATCACTAGTTTGGCTGGGAAAGACTGAGGACGAATTTTTAGCATGATGATGATTGTTAGTATCCATGCTCTGGATTGGGATTCCTTCCACAAGTCGAAAGTGCACCAAACATGTCTCCATTTTATAGAAACTTAAAGCAATATAATGATGGGCAACTCACAATATCTTTCAATTTATAAACTCATCCTTTAATATAAGTTTTACTGCTCTTATTTCAGAAATATGACCATTTCTACTAGCTTGCAAGTGACAGTTGGGGTGCCAAAACGTACCCCATTGAGGGGCAGGAAATTGCTGCTGAGGGCAGTGTCACTGTTTTACCCCACAGGAAGACTATCAGAGGTAAGATACTCACTTTGTCAAACTAATTTGAAGATACACAGTACATGACATGTATGCTATATTATTGATGAAATACATTGTAGGAGTGGTGTAAGAAGGACTGAATGAGTGTTGCTTTGGCCAGCTAATGAAAGTCCTGATATGAGTTGGATACCTCATTAGCAGCATCACATAATTGGTGTAACTGAAATGTTGATGAACTGCCAGTCTTAAATGAATAACCCAACAGTAACTGCCAAAAGTACTACTAGATCACCTCTAATTTACCTGCCACAGAGGGCGGCACTGTTCTGCAGTGTTCGACTGTTTGTGTATACCTTGAGCAAACAATCATGTTCATGCACATGAAGTTATGAAATTCTTGTTATTCATTCTTACAAATTCAGACTAAATTTTAACCACCCAAAGTCATTACAGTCGCTCCCAGCCTTCCAATTTCCTGTGAGATAGAACTAGCAACTTTCTCCCAGCATTTTTGTAAACATGAACTGCTTGTGATTTGCAAGACATTTCTTCCTGGGGTGCTCGCAATTTCCTCTATGAGTTATCTTCATGCTTCAGGAGCAAAGACACAAATTGGTATTCAAAATTTGGAAAGCATGTCATTCTTCTAATAATGGTAATTACACCCAAAGATGAAAATCTCTTTTACTTAATTAGTACTGCAACTTGTATAGTTCTTTATTTTGAGTCCCATAATTAACTGTTAGTGTTATACTTCATTAGAACAAAAATTATATAGATCAAATAACATATTATGCTTAATAAACATTAACCTTCTCAACTAAAACCAGGAGACCTCATGAAACATTTTATTGCAAAATACCTTATCTTTAATGCTACTATGAATAGATGTGTAAAGTTCTTAAAGAGAGGAAACTTCGGCGGAGACTTTTATTCAGCTTTTGTTGCATTTTATCTAAAAGGAATGAGAATGGCTGAGGTGCTAAACTGGCTTTAAGGAGAAAGTAGTGGTGATCATGGCCCTCTAATTGGTGGTCCTGACTTTTACAGGCCCTCTGATGCCCTCTCAGGGCCACAAAGGTCATCTGTTACAGCCAAACGACCTAAGAGTAGATATATGGTGATGGAGGAGGTCAACTACTTCCACAGGCTTGCAACTAGCGTAAGCAGCAACAACATGGCTTTGTTGCATAATTATTCTTCAGTCAAATGACGTAAGTTAAAGCATTTGAACAGTTACGTTTGATTTTCTAGTACTATTGCATTTATAGTGTTACATTACATTCACATACATGACTGAAATCCTCAAGGTCATTAGCTATTCATTTTACAATTTCCTTTCACATTTTTGCCCCCACATGGTGCGCTCCAACTATTACAGTCAATGGCGCTATGATGACATTACCACCACCAGATTCCATTCCTTACCTTCCCTCTTTTCTCTGAGTGGAAATTGATGGGACAGGATGACACGAAAGGCCCTTTGTTGCAGTCTCTATAGTGGAGGGGACCTTCAGAGGATGTCAATCACTTAAGACCGATTGCTGCCTCGAGTGTCCTTCCTTCGACAATGTTCTAGTCTGTTGAAATTGTTGGAATGTGAGGAAGGAATTTAACAGTTTAAAGGTAGAATTGACTGAATGACACTAAGTCATGATACATTCTTTCAATGCCTAGCAACATTTTCATTTCCTAGTCAATCAATAGCACCACTGTGTCAGTATGAAATGCTTTGACTTTTGATTTTTTATGTCTACCTAAGAGGACATAGGTTCAGTAATGCACAGGTAGCTTTGGAAATCAGTGAAATGTGAATTTAAAATATGGCCATATAGTTTTGAATAATTGCAGGCAAAAAAAAACCTCTTCTTTTCAAAAAGTCAAAAGGACAAGCAATCCCATGCTAAGATAATGCTGCAATTGATATTCTGACATGAAATAAACCTTTTTAATTGCCAATTGGCAAATTAATTCACTTGTCTCTTGTTTGTCAGAAGAAAAATATCCCTATACGGGCCAGCTTCTACATTGATGAAATAGTCAGACTTTGAAATTCCATCACACTTCTTGTCTTGAGAGACTAATAAGAAGGCAAAGTGATAAAGATCTAGAAGGATGAAATTCAGCTGGCATTTCGCTGATTGTAAGTCTCAGATGTGCCAGGTGGGAAGAGGGGAGGCGAACATAAGGGCATTATACGTGACAGATCCTGATTAGCAGGGTTAATACAAAGACAACAGTCTGTGGGTGTCCTGCACTATAAGGCAATAATTGTGTATTGTGATTAATTCCCCACGGAGGTTGAGAAATGTAAATGTTAAAACTCCAGTAAGCATTGATTTTTTTTCCCTTTCTATATAATAATAAATGTTATGAACTATTGATGAACACCACTTATTTAAAACATTTCTTGTTTTATTGAACCAAAAAGTTACTTTTTCATTATTTCATCAATATTTATAAATATGTTACAGTTTCTTAACTTAAAACAAAGTAATAGTTTGATTTCTCCTATTCACAGAAGAAATCATACATCCTGTATTGCATGCCAATATTAATAATCAAGACTGAACAAAGCTGCCTTTATTCAGTCCCAAAGCAGGTCATTGCTGCTTCCATGATGTACTTCATGATCGAAAAAGATTACTTTATTAGCTTAAAAAACGGTTTTTAAATCAAGTGACCTTATTATCATAGTCTTGTTAAATGAGGATGTTACAAAACACAACAATAAAATATATTTCTACTTTATTCTGCATATCATATATAAGGAAATGCTGCATACATTTTTTTTCTTAATCAATTGGAATTTTATTTCTTCTTCTTCACCTAATCCCAAATTTGTAGCAAATTTTCAAACAGAAAGGAAATCATAAAATGTCCTTCATTGTTTTATTGACAGCTCGAACAATCATAGCTCAAATGAAGTCTTGAAAATCAGTTCCAAGCACTTCAATGACATTCAAATCTTTTGTCTGACTGTATTTGTGGGAGATTTGTAATCATCATGTTTCTGTAGAAACGATTCGCCAGCTATTGATTAAATTCAGTAATTGCTTTCTGTCTTTTCATTCAAATTAATTTTAGTCCTTTTTGTTCACGATTGTGATTTTTTATCTGTCTTCTGATTCAAATGGAGCGTCTTTCTTAAATTTCTGTTTTCTTAGCTGCCTCATGTGAGTGGATCCAAAAAAGTCAAAATTTTATAATAACTGATAGATATTTTCATTACCTTCCGTATCTTTAACAAATCAAGCTCTATGTCAGATCTTATAGATGTAAAGTAAAACTAATATTCTAATTCTGTTGAAAAGAAATATCAAATAAGGAAGAACTGAACTAACAGCTTGGAAACACCAATAACTCTGTACTTTAATATTATTTTTTCATAATTCACATTTTCGCCGGTAAGTGATCAAAAGATGGATCATCAATCCAATCTTTCTTGCCTCTCATTTTGACGTAATCGAGAATTTCCTGTTTCATATGGAAGATTTTGTGTCTGACAATGAAAAATGTGTTTCAAGCAATATCAGTCATCTATACGACACAATATGTAGCTCGGTGTTCATGGTGCTTACTAAATTGTGCAGATGCATCAAGTTACTGCCAACAGCAATGGCATTTCCAATCCTTCCTCTCTTCAAGATTTTTAAAATAATTTCATTCCAAATTCATTGCATTATTACAGCAGTTGCAATAGCATGCAATTCCGCAGCCACTTGCAATGTCATACATTTTAGCATGATCTGACTCATCCTGAAAGATCAACGAGCCCATCAAATCATGCCAAAAAGCTACAATATAGTAACATGGATTGATAGAATCTAATTTCTTTGTTTTTAAACTGCTGTTGGATAATTTACAGGTTGTGGAAAATAAAAAAGCGAAGTCAGTTCATGGTCAATGAGTTTGAACTCAACTGCAGAACCCATTATAAAACAACAGCAATATAAGGTAGTCATTATCATTGGTAACCTCGTAACTCTCAGATGTCGATATTCATGTCAATACTTTTATAGCTACAAAGGAGTGTCTTATTGGAAATGCAACACTCACAGCAAGGTTTGTGGTATATTATGTAAGATATAAAGACAGGTATTGAAGTCATTATATGCACATATGTCCTCCGTAGCTCCCTGGTGTACAGACTGAAAAGACAGTACTTCAATATATAATTGATGCACTAAGCAACTTGCTCTGGACTCAATAGCCCACCGAAGAGACGTGGAGAATCTGAACCTTCTAATATCTCTTTAAGACAAATTCAAGCCAACTTTATTAACCACCAAATCATTACAGGCTCTCCGAAGCTTCCAATTTCCTGCAAGATAGAAGTAACAATTTTCTCCCTGCATTCTTTGTTGGCATGAACTGCTTTAGAATGGCAGGACAGTTCTGCCTGGGGTACTTGCAATTTCCTCTTATGAGTTATCTTCATGCTTCAGAAATTGTTATTCCAAATTGGGAATTCATTTTATTCTTTCGATCATGCTAATTAATCAATTAGTGGCAAAATTTGCATTATTGTTTTTGTGCCTGCCTTGTGGTTCTTGGCATATTTCGGGTGTCTGTGATTAATTAGAACCGCATGACAAAAAATTGATGTCTGTATATCTATTAATTGTTAATTTTTTTGATTATGTATAACTAATTAACTGCATTGGCTGAATTTCCTCATGCTTGACACCTATTTG
This sequence comes from Platynereis dumerilii, assembly GCA_026936325.1. NCBI lineage: Eukaryota > Metazoa > Annelida > Polychaeta > Phyllodocida > Nereididae > Platynereis > Platynereis dumerilii. Next base: position 12,645,270 of record JAPTHN010000016.1, on the reverse strand, counting down.
TCCTTTAGACATTCGTTATAGAATCTCTTTACTTTTGACCAATAAGCACTATCTCCATCATCATAGACTTGAATTATTAATGACGTATATTGAGCACAAAATTCAAATTTCATCACTACAACATTGTGGTCTAGTAGAAAATGTGATTGATAATCTTTGACATTCATCTAGCAGTACATGTACAGGATTATATGGGTACTGTTTGTGAAAAGGTTAGACGATAAAAGTACAGCTGTTGGATAATTTGCTGGAACATTGCTGTAGAATTTCTGTTATAACTTAGATGCTTTTCTGCTTTTTTTTCGATCCTGCCAAGCTGTATTTTTCTTTGGCTTATATTTGTTTGGGGTCAATTTAAGAGGAGAGTAGGGTGAATCATCACCAAAATATGATACTATTTTGGTTGGTTTCTTGTCAGATATAAACCACTACTTGGTGATGTAGTTTGATATCTAGAGGTTGATGTTAATTTTCAAAATGTCATTTTAGCCATTTGAAAGTGTTACTCGATGCATTAAAAAGGAACAAACAAACTAAACTGATTGTCAGCAGAATGACTACATAGGGAGATAAAATAAAAGAAAGACCAAAAAAACATAACAAAAGGAAGGAAAACATTCAAAGAAATCTGAATTCTTAATCAATGACTGATGAATCACTGCTGGAATGTGCTGATTGCATATCTCCCACAAATACAGTCAGACAAAGAAATTCAATGCCATTGAAATGCTAAGGACAAAATTCCAAGACTTCATTTGGACTGTGATTATTTGCTGGATTCATTGTTGAAGTAATAAACAAAAAGGAGGATTTTTTCATGACTTTCTTCTTTGTGTGTGTTAAAAGTTTTTACTGTGTCCTCAACAGAAAAAGGGATATCATGCAAGAGATTTGAAGAAGTCAGTATAATTCTTTATTTTCTAAATATTTATATTAGAAACCAATTTTCTTGCAAAGGGTCTGTAGATTCATCTTCTTTTGCATGATGTTTTGAATGAAATTAAAAGTAGAAAAATGTGTCGAACTCTACTGCATTGGAATAAAAATTGGGCTGGGGTGTATAGATTTACTGTTGCTCGATTATGATCCCTATGCAGCGTCAAATCCACAGATCCTAATTCAGTGGTTAGGGGAGGAAACACCTCAATAATATAATGCAAGCATAGCATCTATCATGCAGGCAATATAACAGTCTGCCTCATTTCTAGAATGGGCGGTCGTCGTCAAAAACCTAACACAGACGGCACCAAAACATCATAAAAATGGGATGAAAAGATTTCAAAATAGCTCATCTATTCATGAGTATGTGTATTTCTACTGTATGATCTTTATATGCTGAGCAGTCAGGCCAAACATTAGTTTGCATGTTGTGAGATAAACTGTAGTGGTTGTATAGCCATTCCCGTGAGACATTTTGAACATTATACTGGCAAATCACTGAGGAGCGTACTTACGTCTGAAATTAACTGCATGATGTTATATGTATCAAGAGTAGTTACAAAACATTTAACAAGAAGTTGACACCAGCATGTCTCTAAGTCAATCAGTTTATTTCACCAAAGCTATCTTTCTGATTCAATTCTTGCTTCACAAATTGTTCAGTTCCTTTCTCCAACTCCTACCTTACATCTTAACTGCAAGAAGTAAGTGGAAGGAAGGACATTTGAGGCAGCAATCAGGTCTAAGTGCTTGACATCCCATGAAGGTCCCCTTCACTAGAGAGACTACAATAAAGGACCTTTTGTGTCTTCCTGTCCCATCAATTTCCACTCAGAGAAAAGAGGGAAGGTAAGGAATGGGATCTGGTGGTGGTAATGTCATCATGGTGCCATTGATAGCCGCTGGTCAACGTCTGAGAGCAGGAAAATTAATCAGTTGTCATTTGCTCTGTCGGAATGGAGAGATGCCCCTGTAATGAGTAGTAAGATGACAATGTGGATATATTGGCATCTGGCTAACCATGTACAGGAAGGTCTTGTTATAGCTTCTCAAAAGGTAAAGACACTCATTTCAGAGGCAGCATCAGATATTTCTAAATACTTACCAAACACAGCTAACAAATCAGCAATACTAAAAGCCCAATACCACCTATAATGGCACCCACCTTCTACCGTTAATAATGTACATTCTTGATCTAGCCCATTTCTGATGGCTCCACATGTATGCAAAACTCTATGTTGGTTTATCTGGTTAGTTATGTTAATTTCTGAATTTAGCACAGTTCCTTGAATACTTCTGGAAATCCAAGTACCTAGAAATACAACACAAAGGTGGCATCAAAACAGTATTTATCAGAAATTTTGCAATATATTTTGAAATACAAACAAAAAATAAATATATCGATATTAACTGTTTCTACATCTTGTAAACATTGTTTCACCCACAGTATTGAGCTTTTAAAACTTAAAAAAACATTTTTGATACTCCATGAAGTAATGTATTTGGGAAAAACTTTACTGAAGAGCTTCATTTAAAGATACAAAACAGCTGAGCTTCCCAAACACTTGAAATAGTATTAAGCTCTCCAGAAAGCAACATCAAAGCTCCTTTGCAAGGCTTTGCAGACACAAAGCTTTCAAGACACTTTTCGACAACAAAAGGACAGCTTCGAAATTGTCATGGCAGCCATTTTCAATTTGAATATAAATTGCATGAAAACATGCATACCATTGTCTATTGTCGAATTTTGGTAGATATGGTCATAACTAATGAAACTTGTAAGCCAGACATGTGTCAAAAATTATAGTTTAGGAAGAATGAGGACAACAATGATATCCCTTCATGTACTATCTTTACATTGAAACGAGTGGCGAATTTCTGACATATAACATCAAATCTGAGTTGCATGATTCACCCACTGACAGGTGCTAATATTAAGTCCAATATATTTTCAAGATGGCGTTTCATGATATTTTTGTCATCACTATAATATTACCTACTGATAAACAAATAGGCTTCAATGATACTTCAAACCTAATTATTTATCAGTTCTACAGCAATCAATGTTCCCTTTATGACTTACCTCACGTGATTTAAAGTCCTTAATTTATTACAACATCGTTAACACAAAGGCTATGTGATCATTAAAATAACATGTGCTTTTCCTTAATGCATTTTAGATTTTGACAACTACTTTCTTCGACTGCACCCGTATTCCCACAAGCGCACGAATCCTTGGTTCGAAGAATTCTGGGAGAAAAACTTCCATTGCACATTTCACATGCACAATACGACAGTGCCAAGAGATAGATGTTCAGGTAAATGTGCATGTGTTCTTAGAAATACATTAACACTAATCTATGGTATACACTATACAGTACATGTCGTGTTGTTGCAAATGCAACAAATGAGCTATGCACTGTGAAACTAGCAGCCATAAAGGTAGCACTCTTGTTTTACAAGCAGAGTCTACATGACTGTCAATGCAAATTCCTCAAAAATATAAATGATATCGCATTGGTTCTGGACATTTTCTGGTGAGAGGCCTACCAAATAAAACTGGACTCTATACATATTCCCCCCCCCCCGGCAAACTTTTTCCTTACTTGAAGTTACCTTTTTTTTTATTATGTAAGAACAAAGTTTATTCACTGTCATGCGTTGAACAAATATCATTCTTTATAAACAAGCCCTCATACAGTGTACCATTAAGCTTGAATTTGTTGTAGTAAATTTTAAAGCAAACTTGGTGGCAAATAACAATTATGGCATACAGTGCATACAGATTTGCATGTTTTGAAAGTTAATGGTGACTTTCACAACCTTGATATTTGCGTGATAAAGCAAAGAATAAGAATAAAAAAGACTTATTGCGTGTCATACATGTTTAGGCTAATTGATATGGAGCTGGAAAGTTGGGAGTATATTAAACACTTCGTAGAGAGGCTGCGGGCCTATACAATGTATGATACCCCAATCCTCCTGCCGAAAAAAGGAGAACACTAAAAATTCAAGGAGTCTATTAAATAGGGAAAATTATGAAATTTGAAATTAAGATTATTAAATTATTAAAAAGCAATGGTTGCTGAAGTATGTTATTTGAATAGTTTCAAAATCTGGAATTCAAATGTCACAAGCCCCTCCTAAAAAACTTCCTCATGGTATGCCTATGTTTATTATAAGTATATTTCAAATCATTTATCATTTTCTGAAAACTAATTTTAGAACCTTTGCACTTCATTTCAGGTAGAGAGAGAATTTCTAGGAGAGAACACACACAAGAGGGGCTGGTACCTTTTGTGGTGGATGCTGTATATGCTATGGCCCATGCCCTGCACAATTTCCATAGACAAAAATGCAGGATGGGAGACAAAGTCTGTGATGCCATGCGACCTATTGCAGGTTCTGAGTTGTTGCAACACACTTGAAATGTCTCTTTCATAGGTAAGTATTTTTAATGATATAATAGTCACTTTGACATAGAAAACTTTTTTTTCAAAAGGTATTGCTTGGCCTCTCTCAGGGTGCTCAAACTGCTTTCTTGCTCCTAGATTAAAGGGTGTATTTAATATTCAGAGTTAAAGTGTCAATGAAAGTTCATAATCCCCCCAAATTGATGGCTTTTATATTTGAGTTGATATGCCAATAAAGATTCGCAATGATGCATGGCTTCAAAGAATTTGATGTTGTTTTCCATATAACATGCAAAATCACCAAAACTGGAGTGTGCTACTGTTACGGCATAGGAACCTCAGGCCTTGTTCCCTTGTCCTGCACCCATGGGTGCATATATAGAATCAAATCAATTATATAAGAAATTTCTTTTGCATTTTATCTTCCCTTTGGATTGTCTCTCAAGCCTTGCATTTGGGTAGGAATCTTCACTAATTCAGCTTGTTTTTATATTGCCCGTTCCTGATAAATATTTTCTCACCAGCGCTCAGCGCTCACCATATCTCTTTATGCTACATAATTGTCTACAAGAGACAAGAACTATTGAGTGGTTTTAACTGAAATTGACATATCATAAGCTGATAGGGAGAAATTGGTGATTTGATGGCCAGATACAAATGTGACATAGACTTGTGTATAAAATTCATAGCTTTCCTGCAAATTGCCACAGGCTCAGCAAGTGGCCCAGAGGCTCAAAAGCCAAGGCTGATTGGAGGCATATTCATTAGGATTTTGTCTGAACTGAACATCAGAGGAAATTACAAAATTTTCACAAGAGGAAACATGCAACTCAGACAATAGAACAATGAGAAGCGATGAGAGAAAGATTTTTGATGTGTTGCCAAAAACACGTTAGGATGGCAATCAATTAAATGATCTGCTTTGTTGTTAACATGTCCAACACATGCTTGTAATGTCAGACTTTAAATGATTTTAGAAAAACTTTGTTAAAAAGCACTTCAACAAGCAATAGGAAGATGTATGCATCCTGAGCAATCGCATTGGATAGTGTCAAATTCAATGCATCATCCTTACACTATGAAGGAATGCTACAAACGTAAAAAGATTTTGTCAAGAAGATCTCTGCTGTAGTAAAAGTCAATTTCTGGCAAGCCTATCACCCGGATAATCATTTCTAATTACAAATGTTATCAGATTACTTCATCTAACCGAACAACTTTTTGTCATCTGACCATCTAACTATTGTCCAACCACCTATTTTTCTCCAGCCTTATTGTGTTACATTAATTAATTGGTGGCAGAATGTTCCGATTCCACACGATAATTATCACTGGGGACTAAAAAAGAAATAGATATATGTTGCATGGTCATCAACTCATCATATATGCTGTCCATCTTAGATTGTAATGAAAAACACTTCTTATATTGGCTTAGAGTAGCACGGGGCATGCAGCCCCTCTTAACTTCGAGGTGCGATTTGACCTACTTTGTGTGGTCGATTATTTAAATGCTTATGTTGTCAGGAAGGGATCAATTGACTGTACTTATAACTAGTGAAACAAATGTCTACCAATTTTAATAAAGGAGTGACGGCCCTTTTTGTAAAAAAATATAAAATGGCCTTCTTACCCCATCCATCGGGCAAGAAGCCCCCCTATTATAATCCTATGGCAATTTTTTTTGCGAGCGCATTAAGCTTAAAAGTTATTTCTTGTGGTTCTTCTATCATTTTTAAGGCATTTTATTCACTTTTTTTGAATTTCAGAATTTTTCTGTTCATACATTTATTTTTTTTAAAAATATGATCCAAATCATATTTATGTAATGGTCAAAAAGTGAAGCAATGCAGCTATCCATTATACTTTAAAAAATTCCAAAGTTATTTCTGACAACCACTTTCAAATAATTAATCAAATTTACAAAAACCATGCACCTTTTTTTGTTTCTTTAATTACTTCTATGGTTTGGTGCTGTTAGCCCTGAAAATTTGTGACGTCACCTAAAAAGCCTCTAGCTTCAATCCTATCAATAAGAAAAAGCACCAAAAATGTAAGTTCAGATATAAAGGGACCTCTCACCTAACCTGGGCCTCTCGCCCCGACCCACTCTATTCATGTTTATGTTGAACTTTTTTGCATAATTAACACTTACTCTATCTATTAAACTGTTCTGTGTCAGCATTTAAGCATTATTTGTCAATGTCATTTAATAAAGGTACAATGACCAGTGACCAGCCCCCTTAGCTTATACTGTCGTTAGTTTCAAAATATTCTGAAGTTATTATAAAGCACAAACAACTTTGTAATTCCGGAAACTTTCAACAAAACAGGATAGGACTCAAACACACGACAATCCGATGTCAACAAACTATTTAATGGTTTGTGCATCCCTGGATCTATGCAGCATGCCTTTACAAGGTCCTAGTCTCATCCAGGAATACACTGGGGAAGGTGGCCTGGATGCGGCTGTCAGGGGTCTTTCTGTTCTCTTAGCTTATCAAATTAGACTTGAGCATAGGTCATTAAGGATTCCACTGTTGCTTCCCAAATCCATGACTTTTTTAATCAACTGGTAGGGAGGGCAGTAGTAGTCGTCTTGACTCATTGCTGCTCAACATAACGACTTGGCTTACTTGGACATACAAATTGTGTTGTCAGTATGGTGGTGGCATATCTCCCTACATTGTTAAACAAATGTTGTGCATTTCCAGACTTCACACAACAATATGGTCTGGATATGTTGTAGTCCCTTGCGTGGTAGTGCTCATCTTTTGCAATTTTGTTGTGTCAAGAGTCTTGCATGTGATCATTGGTACAGAATATTTAATTTTTCATATCTAGTTTTGGTGATTTTGCATGTTATTTTTTAAATGCTTGTTGTGGTCCCTTGCTTGAGCACCTGGATTTGACATTTCCATTTTGGCAACATTTTTTGGACCTTTAAATTGCTAGAAGTTTTTTGTAGGACATGATACAAGCACCAGTCACTAACAAACTATTGTCATTTATAGTAGTTCAGTTTTCATTTGACACCATATTTGCTGGTAATATAAAGAAACATTTGGTGAAAGGTGATACAAGATCACAATTCTTCACTTCTTCTAAGAACAATAAAAATTCTCAGCGGCAGACAAATCTTCCTACCCCCCACAGACCATAGCATGTTTGTGTCGTAACTGCTGTCGCCGCTGCACTGCTATCAGCTAGCAATTCCATCCTGTTGCCTAATGTCAGGGAGTCCACATCATTTGTCGCTTACAGGAAGAAGATGTCACTAACAACAGACAATTGAGGACATCAACTGACTGATAATGATTGGTCACTGAAATGGAAATCCAGGAGTATGCGGAACCAAAACAACTTAAATAAAGCACTAGTTCTCGAGCAGATGTTATCAAGCTGTTATAGTCTTCTTTTAAGTGTGTTTAAATATGAGCAGATGACTAATAATCATCGACAATGGATTTCCCTGGAATTGAGCCTTCTACTCATGGCAACCAGAATTGATTTTTGATTTGATTTCATTTTGATTGCTTTATCGGAAATTTTCCAATAGTAGAGTCAAACAACAGCTACTGTGGATGTGGGAGCAAAGCCAAAGGTTCCCATGGCTTAGCACCCTCCAGTGTCGGTGATCACTGTACTATAGAATGAAGAGATGATTGGAAGTCTGCAATGTGCTCTCTTCCTTCAGGAATGCCTAGGTTCTTTCAGTTGCCCCAGCATAAGACGTACAGTTAGTCTCTATTTGATGTCCTATATTGGCTCGGAATAAATGGAATTCTAGGTTGGAATTTCGACCCATGGCCTCAGAGCTAGTGGTTGTACAAAAAAGCTCTCCTAAATATTAGGCTATGGAGGTGAAAGCAAAAAAAAAGTTAGGTTATGTAGTATGTACAGGTTTTGGAACAGGCTACAACTTGATGAGCCATTTTCATTTACAGTAATGGAGTTTCATAAAGGACTATGAATTTGATTTTGATTTGGGAAAAACGAATAATTTTTCTATTTTATAAATTGAATCAAATGTGTTGTTTGAAATGAGGTAACTTATTGATCAGTCACCATGCTTCTGGCTTTGTAGAAATTTCATCTATCCAACTGACCTGTCAGAAGCCACAAATTTGATGATTACGACTGGCTTGATGGTGGATTAAACTCAGACAATCATTGAAATGGGTACATTTAGCCTGAAAAACTGGAGAATTTAATCCTTTTCACAACGTTTTAAGCTGGGTCAAGCATCACACCTTATGGTTGCTGCAAAAATGAATTCACACAAGTTTGCTTTTAAGCAAATCAGATTTTGTGAATCAGAGCTCAGTGTTTTTTCTTGTGTTTATTCTGGTGACAGCTCCTTCTAATGTATCAGGTGAATGAATCAAATGTAATCCCTCAATCCATTCATCCATCCCCTTGAGCAATGCAATGGCTTGGTTAAGATTACATGATTTAACAACCTGTCACAATTAATGAACTTCATGTTTTGTTTCAGGAACTGGTGGCAATGTGATTAAGTTTGACAAGAATGGAGACCCTTATGGCAGGTACACCATCTACCAGTTTCAGAAGGACAGCAGAGGAAAGTTTGCCTATGTGCCAATTGGGAGGAGGGCTGAAAAGTAAGTCATGTGAAATATCAAGATTGGTAAGGTTCGGTATAAATGTTATTATCTTCTGACAGGATGGTATTTTAAGCAGACATTTTTTTAGATATTGTGGGAGAGATGGCACCTTAAATTTCTGCCAGGACTATAGGCAGAGAGTTTGAATGCAAAGTAAACATCTTAACCTTACATAGTTTCTCATATCAGTCTCTCCCAAAATGGCAGAGACGTTCAGAGCTTGAGAAGTGATTGTCACCATTCCTAATTAATCAGAAGTTCTCAATAATATAAGTGTTGACAAGCATATCTGGACTTGTTCTAACCTAATGTGAGAATGTTTAGCACAATTAAATTTTTATCCACCTATCACAGAAATGCGTATTAAATTATTCTTGTCTGAGTGATATCAATCTTTATTACATCAAAAGCATATTCAGTAAATACTAATGCACCTGTTCTTCTTGTTTCATGTCAGAGTTACTAATATTGTATTTACAATGTATTCACTATCCATACTGTGTTTATAATTTGAGCACAACTGATGTATTTCTGGTAGCAGTTAAAGTAACAAGTCGGTTTCTGATTTCAGGTTATATCTGAATAAGTCCATGACCCGCTGGAAGAACAATTCTGTTGTCACTCCCATATCAGTATGCTGTGAACCTTGTAAGCCTGGTTATGCCAGGAACTCCAAAGGCTTACATAGTTGCTAGTGGGCATGCATAAAATGCATCGAATTTGAGATCTTGAAAGACAAGTGCACCTGCTGGGAATGCCCCAATGGGTTCTATCCAAACAGCAATAAGAATGAGTGCTTGACTCTACCGATGCACTACATGACAATCGATGGCCCTCTGATACTCTCTCAGGGCACTAAAGGTAAACTTTTACTGCTTAATGACCTCAGAGTGGATATATGGTGATAAAGGAAGTCAACTACTATACCGGTGCAGGCCTTTAAAGGTTTGTTCCCTATGCAGATAGTATTATATATAAAAAAAACTTGAATGGCTTAAATACTAAGGCCGGTTTTCACCAACATGGTATTAAGAGTTAAGCCTGGTGTTAACTCCTTTAAACCTGGTATAACTAAGTCCATTTCACCAAGAGTGTGCTAAGCATGTAATCCTGTTAAGGTTCAGTGAATCATACACATTGTCACCAAACTCAAGGATCAGCCATCTCAAACTGATTTGGTGTCAAAAAGTGATTAGGCCAATGAAAACAGAACATATGTTTCTTATGAGATGGCATGACAAATCAGTATTATAGGCCTTTGTCTATTATATTCGCATGTTTCTCTAATTTAACAGTCACCAAATATTTTGTCAAGAAAGATATGTCACATCATGAGATATAAAGTTTGCAAACCAAGAACACACACTTACCTAGAAAATATATTTGTGACCTGTTCCACCAAAATGAGTTCAAAGTAGGCATTATATATTTCTCAGAAATGAGCAAAATGTGTCAAAGGTCACATTTTGATGTTTTTTAGCTGTTGGTACCACGTTTTAGCAAAAGTAATTTTCTTTGAATATTTAAGACCATTTAACCAAAAATTGATTTTAAATTATCAAAATTGGTCGTCCTTCTTGATTTTCTTAGTTCTTTCATTGCAATGGTGGGAAATTCAAATGCCATTTTCTCAAATTTTGATGTTTCTTATCATCGATGTTAGAGGTGCCATATCTTTGGATTGGATGGAGATATCAAAACATACTAAACATCATTTTAAAGCTCGATTCCTGTAGAATAAAGTTATTTTCATACCTAAATATGACAGGAGGCCGACTTTGAACCCATTTTGGTGGAGCAGGTCACATTTGTTGAAGTAACTATTGAAAATATACTAGCCATACAGCATTAAGCACACAATTTAAAAGTATTTCATGTATGAAACTATGTTTTTATAGCATTTGCCTATGATAGTCATGACACCAAATAGAGGCAATTCTTCTTTGCTGAGTTGTACAAAACCTCTGCACTTGTTGTTGGTCTTAGCACAGGGGTACTTTCGAAGGGCAGGAAATTCGGTCGTGGGTGCAATCTATGCATCGTATAACCCCCCCCCGGAAATCGGGCGATTTCGGAAAATTCCAATTTAACCTCCCGTGTGACTGGTCCACTGGGCATACGTACATATATGAGTTTTAATGAAGTGATTGCTTGACTAACACGCTTCACAATCCTTGAAACTGAGGCGACACTAATACCACTAAAGTCACCAACGACTTGTTGGTAACTGCCGGCAGCAAAAAATCGCAGTCATGTCAGACATTCTGGGTACATAAGATTTTGATGACCCTTATCAGATTCAACCATTATTGTAGTTTCATTGTGCAAAAATGCATGACCAGCTGATTTGTATTAATTTATTGTTTCAGGGGAGGGGGCTAAAGAAAAATGCGTTTCTGTCACCAACGCTGGATAGACAACTAATTAATTTTCTTTTTTATAAATTTCCAAGCCCACCCCTCTTTTTCTCTTACCTTGTCATGTGGCCATGTTTGGGAACTTCAGAGATTAATTGTGTTTGTAGCAGTTGAGTTGTTTAAATACTATTTGCAGACTTTCACTCAGTAAATGTTCCTTGATCCTGCTCCGCTTGAGTGATTGGCTTAACCAGACCAGGTCTTAGCTAAGATCTGGCATAACTCTTAATACCATGTTGGTGAAAACGGGCCAAAATGTCCAATATCAACCATGAACCTCTGGCTTATACAGTCTTGGGTGAAAAAAAAGACTCAGTAGATTTTGCTGCTTTTAAAAGGCTTCGATTTCTATGGGAAATACAAAACATTCAATAAAAAACTTATTTTCCTGTCGGTCAAACAACTACAGTTATCTCGGTGTGGAATAACTTTTCTTTTTGACTTGAAAATAATAAATGCCTGGATTTCTTCACAACTTTATATGCCAAAATGTACATATATATATAAATATATATATTTACATTCACGTTGTTTCACTACTTTCTAAAGCTCCTATGAAATACAGAACCTCTGTCCTCTCGGATTAACATCAAGGGTCAAAAGGCAAAGCGATTTCATACCAAGACAATGATGCTATTGATTGATTGACAGGTAATAAAACTTTGTTGTTAAGCATTGAAACAATGTGAAAATCTACTAAGCTCCATTTTGTTGCCCAAGAGTGTACATCCATTTCAATGTTCAATAATCAATAGATACTACAGTCTTCAAAAATTATTTTCCTCCCAATTATAGGTTTTTTTTTTGCCATACATTCACTCTTTTCTCTCTCTGTAAAATTTGAAATTCTGATCGAGTCAGCTCAAATGATTGAGTGAGATGGTTGCACAATTTGTTTGAGCCAAAATAGCTTGATGTTTTGAGTTATGAGAATCTTTATGCAATTATAACTTACAAACAACAAGCTGTCTTGGCTCAAAGGAATTGTGCAACCATCTCACTCAATCAATTAAGCTAACTCAAAATTCAAATTTTACAGTGCTGAGTGGATATTGATGGGACAGGGAGACACAAAAGTTCCTTTGTTGTAGCGTCAGTATTAGAAGGGACCGCCGTGGGATGTCAATCACTTAGACCTGATTGCTGCCTCAAATGTCTTTCCTGGCTCCTGTGGTTGAGATTGTTGAGATGTAAGGTAGAATTTGTATGGAAGGAATTGAACCTTTTGAAGCTAGAATGGAATGCTCGAGAGGTGGCATTAGACCAATTGAATGGGTGACTTACACTTTGCAGAATGTTGCTCAATTACAACTTGATTCACCGGATTATAAATTAATTTTTTGCAACTAATGTGTGGCTAGCTGGATAGCTCATTCTCCTAGCTCATTTTTCTTTACACACTGTAAAATTTGAAATGTTGAGTTAGCTCAAATGATTGAGTGAGATGGTTGCACAATTTGTTTAAGCCATGATAGCTTGCCGTCTTGAGTTATGATAATCTTTATGTTGTTATTACTTGCAAACAACCAGCTATCTTGGCTGAAAGGAATTGTGCAACCATCTCACTCAATCAATTAAGCTAACCAAAAATTCAAAATTTACAGTGCAGATTCTTAGAAAGACAGTCTTACCATTTCTTTGTGATAGTCATTGTAAACTGAACCATTTACAACTGGCAAATTGATGCATGTCCCTCTTGTCCGAAGAAAAGTATCTCTATACTAGAATGCCCGTGGGGATAATATAGGTACGCAGCAGAGGTGGCGAAGGTTGGGGGAGCAGTGGGAGTGCATGGAACGTCTTTTGGGGCCATGAATACATAAATATGACTGTTTTGGGTGTGGTAGTAGGAATATTACATTGGGAAGTGACAGGCTTAATGGTGTGGTTTGAAGCAGTTGATTATGTAAATTGTAATTGTATTTATATTTATAGGCCTATTGAAATTGTGTAAGTTATTAGAAATGTTGTCAAATGTGACCTTTCTTTATTTAATGATGGGATATGTATTGGCATAAAATACATGCCTACTCTGATTTATTTTGTTATGAGCAAAAATTAACTGTTATTCAAATATTGTGATTCTGTTTTTCTGAAGGCTTTCCATTTTTATTTATGAGTAATTAATTATGATTGGTAGAAGGACATAATAGAAGTTACAGTTCACAAAATTGATCTGCCACAGAAGTTAATAATTTTAGAAGTGAGTAATTTTGTGACAAAAATGTATAGGCTATAGGCCTAATTTTTAAGTGAAGGTCAATAAATGAAGTTGAAGTAACTTGTATATTAGAATTAATTGTTTCAATATTGGAACTTGTTTTGACATAACTTTAGTAACTGTATTTGAAAAATGTAACTTTTGGGTTTGTCTATAGGGCCTAGATAGAGTAAGTTGCATTGGCAATCTTCTGCTGACTATAAAGACCTGTGCAGGCTGTGGCAACTTGTTTGGAGTTTGATGCAGTAGTTGTATTAAAATGCTGGCAGGTGGAGCGATGTGGGCTATGCAAATGAGGTTATGCAAATGGGCTACACATGAGACACCTAGTGTAACTCATTAAAAGTGACAGTGTAAATTAAGTGTGTTTATTGTGATGGGATTGATAAGCATGAAATAAAGATAGGTTTTAGAGCATATGGATGTCTCAGGAAGATAGCAGTCCTTATTTCAAGGGAGAATGACAGCAAGGAACCATATGGAAAATTTGGTGGTGATTGATAAAGGATTGGCTGAGCTAAACCATTAACAACAAAGTTTGATAGATAGTGAATTATGTTATAGATCAGCCAGCTTTTGGGTTTGTGAAATATAGTCTTTCTGGCCTTGGAAACCAATCACACTTCTTGTCTGGCGAGACTGAAGAGAAGAAAAAGTAATAAAGTATTGAGAAGAAAGAATTCCAGCTGCCATTCTGCTGATTGCAAGTCTCAGATGTGTCAGGTAGGAAGAGGGGAGGGCCACATGAGGGCATTATACTTGATTACTAGGAACTAGACAAAGACAATAGTCTATGGGAGACATGCAGAATTATTCATTGATCGTCCATTGTAATTTATTCCCAAGTTATCTAGATGTTTAAACACATTCATTATTAATATCTACCTCTCTATAATTGGTGTCATGTAAAGGCCTCTCTTTAATTGGTGTCATGTAAATGTTACAAAAGAAGAGGTTATTTTATACTTTTGTAAAATAAAATAATTTCAGTTTTTCTTTATTTCATCGATACCTAAATCGTTTGTAGTTTTAGTCCTTTAAAAAAATTGTTTTATTTTCCCTATTCACAGAAATTATTAATCTCGCATTGCCCCAACAATATCTGTTGCAGCCCTTCGGCAGGTTTTGCTTTCGGGCATGCTGTACTTCATGATAGAAAACAATCTTTTTTTTTATCTTAAGGAATTGAAGCTTATAATTATTAGAAATTGATTGACCTTATCATTGTAGGCTTGTTACTTAGTATATTACAATATTACATAAATGATCGCAATGATGTCAATAATTAAAATTTAAAAGTCATTTCTATGTTATTCTTTAGACACTAGATTAGCAAATGCTCAACTTGAAATTTATTTTGTGATTGTCTTTCTCCATCTTGACTAAATCCCATTTTTAATACAATTTTTTTTTTTACCAGAAAGGAAATCATAAAAAGTCTCCATTTTAATACAGATGGCTTGAACGCTAATAGCGATGCTTAGGAATTATGTCCTTAGGACTTCAATGGTATTCACATCTTTTCTTTACCTGTATCTGTGAGAGATGTATAATCATCATGCTCGTCTAGAAACGATTCACGAGCCATTGATTGAATCCTGGAGTTGCCTTTTTGTCTCATTTTTGTAATTTTCAGTCTCGAGACAGTGGTTTTTTAACTGTTTCTAGTTCCAAAATCCAATGCAGCACTTCTGTTAAGCGCCTTTGTTATATTTCTATTCCTCTTTGCTGCATCCTTAATTTGACTGGATCTAAAATTTATGAAAGGTCAGAATTTTTCATAATTGACCGATATTTCCATTCACCAATACATTTTACCATGTCTATAATATATGCATCCTACAATACGATGTTAATATACAAATCCTGCTGAACTTCTTGATCACTTGAAATAGTATTATTAAGCTCACAAAGCAACATTAAAGCTTGTAAGTATGGCACTAGTGGCACAAAGCTTTCAAGACATGTTTTATGACAACAAAAGGACAGCTGCAAAATTGTCATGGCAACCATTTTCGATTGAACACAAAGTCTATGGATATATCATGAGGAGCAATGTTGATACAGGACAGATATGGCTTTGGGCAACATACAGATTGTGGCACACCAGTGTCTTTCGACTTGAGTGTTGTTCGTATGGAATGGTGGCCCTCTTGCATGGTTTCGTATTCTATAATTTAGTCTATTCTCTGAGAGAGAGAAGAGTGCACCAACAGTCAATATGCGGCAATTGTTCGGCCACATTGGTTATTATATGTGAAATCTCGGTCCTAATCCACTGATGACCCTGGGCAGGGGCGTATCTAGAAATTGCTGAGGGGGCCGGGGACCATTATATGGGGTAAATACGGGGCGCTCCACGGCTTTTCCTATCTTTCCCATGTGAGGGGCGGGGGGCATGGCCCTATGTTCCCCCTAAGTATGCCACTAACCATGGGTTTGAATCCCTGTCAACCTACTCTTTTCAAGTATCATGACTATCAAATAAAGTCACCCACTGAAAAAGTCAGTACAATAGTCAATGAGTTTGTACTGCAGAGCCAGTTATCTACTCAAAAACATAAAAACGATACATTATCATTGGGAACCTCATAACCCTCAAACCTGCCGATATTTTTATCAGTACTTTCATAGCTAAGAAAAAGTATTACGTATTTCATTGGAAATGCAACACTCATGGCAAGGTTAATGGTATATTATAATATATATGTTATAAAGACAGCTATCAGAGTCATATTTCGCCAATATGTCCCCAGTTACTCCAAAATGCAAGGACTGAAAAGATAGTACTTTAATATAAAATAAATGCACTGAGCATTGCTCTGGATTCAATTCAAGCCAACTTTTAACCAACCAAATCATGACTGGCGCTCCCGGGCTTCCAATTTTCTGCAAGATAGAACTAACAATTTTCTCCCTGAATTTTTGTTAGCATGAACTGCTTCAGGTTAACAAGACATTTCTGGAATTTGGGATACATATTATTCTTCAAATAATGCTAATTGAACAATTGGTCGCTCATGTTGCATTATTTCAATATGAGCCTCCCTTGAAAAATAAATTTTCCGGATATATTTCAGGTGCCTGTGATTTGAACTGCATGACAAGATGATAAAAAGTGTTGATATTTTACATTCAAGAATTTCTTTCGCATCAACTTCTCATAAATAAGCACTAAGGAGGCTCTGGATTGGGGGATATGGGGGACAGGGAACTCAAAGGTGAAGTGATCGAGGGACAGGGAATTCAAAAGTACACGTTAAATGGCCAAGGGACAGGGGGGCATAAAACTCCATTCAGTGCTGAGGGACAGGGTTGTCATATACCACTGACTAGTAAAATTGCAAAGGGACGTGGAATTCAAAAGTAAAATAGCCAAGGGACAGGGGGACACAAAGCCAGGGCCTCACAAAGCACTGTAAGCCACTATCGTGGACTTGAATTATGAAATTTGCAGATACAACATGCAGTTGGATTCGGGGGTGAAAGGGGTAAAGGTAAAAGTGAACTTGAATGTTTTTATGGAACACTTAACCAAGTCTGTAGTGGATTGAATTGAATTTATCAGTAAAATATGAAATTAAAAATAAAAAGTAGACCTATCTATTACAATAAAAATTCATATACATGTAAACTGAATGCCCTCAAGATATTTTATCTATTTGCTGATATTCTGTTTTTGCAGAGTAAATATTAATTTCAGCACAATAATGCTTACATTGCGTGTGATCCAATTCGACATCTGAAATTTAATCCAGTGATTCGTGACCAAGGTAAATGGTGTTTGGAGATAACAATCTTCCAATCTCAAATATTGATGACAATAGTGAAAGAAATTAAAACTGGGTGGACACCAAAATTAAATGGAAATGCATACAAATATACTTAAACTGGTTGTCAGATGAATGATAAAGAAAAATGAAGAATAAAAACAACAAAAAGACAGAAGTCTTTCAAAGATATCTGAAATCTAAATCAATTGTTGATGAATCATGGATGGAATTTGCTGACAGAAAATATCCTACAAATACAGTCAGACAAAGGAACTACTGAAATTCCAGGGACAAAATTCCAAGACATCATTTTTAGCCGATATTATTTCCTTCTTTACAACTCTTACCTAACATCTCAACTCCTAGAACTAGGCAGAAGGAACGAAATTTGAGGTTACTGACATCCAATGATGGTCCCCTCCGTTACAGACATTACAACAAGGGACCTTTTGTGTCTTCCTGTCCCATCAATTTCTACTCAAAGAAAAGAAGAAAAGAGGGAAGGTAAGGAATGTAATCTGGTGGTGGTAATGTCATCATGGTGCCATTGATGGCCACTGGTCATCATCTGAGAGCAGAACATTTTATCATTTGTCATTTGCTCTGTTGAAATGGACAGATAACACTGTAATAGGAAAAGTAGTGATAATCTAGGTAGTTTGGTAGCTGGTTATACGTGTACATAAAGGTCTTGTAATAGCTTCTAAAAAAAGATAAGAGTCACTCATTGTGTTTGCAGTCAGTAGATATGGAGTGCTAAAATATAATAGGACCATGGTCTCATACACCACAATTTTAAACAGAGTTGAATGCCCAATGTGGAAGCTTTATTATATTTAAGCAACTCGACAAAGATTGCAACTCTTAAATATATATTTCAACGTTTTTATGCCATTCAGATGGTAATAATTTATTTAAGTTTAAGCTATACACTAGAGAAAAGAAGAAGACTTGTATTTGTGTGTGTCTCCCCGAACCTCAAATCAAAATGTTTACAGTCTAATTCCATTTAAACATTTTTCATTGTTTCACTAATATTAACTAAGACCGTACTTGGTAAAAGCACACAATAAAGGCTACTACATAAAACAAATCTGCTTAAAAGTTTACAAATTCATTATGTTGCTGTTTGTACAAGTTGCAAGCCCCTGGAAGCAGTTGACCTCCTCCATCACTATATATCTACTCTGAAGTCTTTCGGCTGTAACAGATGACCTTTGAGGCCCTGAGAGGCATCAGAGGGCCTGTAAAAGTCAGGACCACCAATTAGAGGGCCATGATCACCACTACTTTCTCCTTAAGGTGGCTCGCTACTCATGTAAAATGGTTGTTAACGCACATTCACGCGCAGCCAGGCAGGCCCTATCTATCGTAACGTCACCACAGCAGCTGAGCTGTGCTGACACTGTTTCAGCATCTTTTTAAATTCTGAGAATTTTGTGCGGCGGCCGCTTTGTTAGCCACTTTTTGCCACTTCTCGTGGGGCTAGAGACTTCTGGCTTAGAGCATTAGATGCGCTATGAAGAATACTATAAAACAACGGACTTTCAGCTTTCTGCTTTTAGAAGAAAATTTCTACAAGCGATTTTCGACAAGCATGTCTAATTTCGCAAAAATGACTCTGTTATATAAATAAATTTTTCTATCAACTTCTAGGCCCGTTGGAAGCCTTGTAACTATCACTATATTGTTCCTCACTTAATTTGGAAACAGATAACAAAGAAATAGAAAATTCTATCTCATCCTTTTTTTTTAGTGCTATGATTCATAAAAAAATAAAAATTTTCAAAATCGAAACTTTTGTTCCGAACCCCTATAAAGGTTCTTTAAATTAAATATATCTCACTGGAATTCTAATCAACTTTTCCATAAAAATGTCCTCTTTTAAAGGGACCATTCAAAAATTACATAATGCAAAAATAGCCCATTTTTGACACCCCCCCTCCCCCCTGTAACAGCCTGTAACACAAGTCCATACCCCCCTCCCTGTTACATAACAAGGCCTATACCCCCCCCCCTCAAAATCGCGCAAGTCACGCATACGCACTGGTGTTCCGCAACCGCAGGGCTCGCAATATTTTACTGAATTCAAAGATCCCGATTAAATTACACCATTTGAAATTTCATGTCTCATGCTCTAAAAAATTCCACAAACAACAAGAATACGATTTTTGTACGCCGGCCGTCATTGCTATGATTACATTTTTTTCATGTTTCAAAAAATTGAATTGTGTTATGTAACATGTAGTCTAACACCCCCCTCCCCCCTGTAACACAGCATAACACTATCTCATACCCCCTCTCCCCCCCCCTCCGGCGTTACGTAATTTTTTAACAGCCCCTTAAATTCCATGCTTCATTTAATAACATAGGATGAATGGCCACTGAATGGCAAGGAAAACTTCACAATAAAAAAATTAAGAAAAAAATTGAGTTTTTCAGCTTTGCGTGGACTGACTTTCTTTTACATAACCCCAAATATTTTTTTTAAAAGGCTGGTAGCGACCACTTTTGTTTGCATATCCTTGCTATAAACTATATTTTGGATCATTTTAAACAATTTTTAAGAAATCCTATCTTGGAAAGTTCACGAGTATCGAGCCACCTTAAAGCCAGTTTAGCACCTCAGGCATTCTCATTCATCGAGATAAAAGCCAAATAAAAGACTTCTCCAAAGTTTCCCCTCTTTAGTAGACATAGTGCTGCTAATCATTTCCACATGAAGACATTTTGTGAACAGTCCCATTAAAGATCAGGCCAGGGAGAGGTGGCCGGTCCTTGCAGGAATGTAAATAATTCAGTGACTTTTAATGACTGTGATGATTTTATTGATGATTTTACTGGTGATACTTGTGATGTCGATTTTGATGTTTTTACCATACGCAATGAAACAATTTCAATTGATGCACATCAATCAGGATATCAGCAATCCAAATGTATGCTGTACTAGAAAACATACTAATTTATCGCAAAACTGAGATATAATAGTAGGTGCTATCCCGCTAATTGAAAATATGTCAGAGTACGAAATTGATTTTGGCTGAAACTCCATTATTCTGACAGAATCGAGATTTTCCTGTTTCACATGGAAGATTTTCTGCTTCCCTTTGACAATGAGGAATGTGTTGTGAGCAGCATCAGTAACAAAGACTAGCTTGCCATTCATCTCGCTTTCCAAATTATACAGATGTGTCAACGTGCTGCACATGGCAGTGCATTTCCAATTTTGACTCCCACTCCAGATTTAATATGTTCCAATACCTTGCATTAATCATAAGAGTTTAAGAAAAGAAAAAATGTTTCATTTATGAACTAATGGCTGTTTTTTTTTTCTGGTGGGGGTTGTTGATTATAATTATAGGACAAAGAGAAGTAATAAATAGCTGTCAGCCAATCAGCAGCGAGTATGTTAGCCGTATGATAATACTAAATATTGAAAACAGCCGACACCATTCCAACAATATTGAGCCATAAGAATTTAAACAACATTTTCAATACTCTTTTGCAAAGTAATGCAATTGGGAAAAACTTTACAGGAGGGCTTCATACAAAGATGTAAAACAGCTGAGCTTCCCAAACACTTGAAATGGCATTAATCTCTCCAGAAAGCAACATCAAAGCTCCTTAGCATGGAATGGCGAACACAAAAGCTATCAAGACACCTTCCAACAACTAAAGGACAGCTCCAAAATTGTCATGTAACCACTTGAAATTTGAATATGAATTGCCAGAAAACATGTGAATCATTGTTGTAGCTGCATAGATTTTGTTATAGGCTTATCTTCATATATGCCACACATGTGTCAACATAGAATTTGTATTGAAGAATGATCATGTTCTTAAAACGTTTTTCCTTGTACCAGTAGACAACCACCTGACATCGAGAACCACTGTTTTGTTCAAAAAGCTTTCACATTAAACCATATATTGGTTTGTCGTGATACTGTAGATGAAAAGCTTAAGTTAATGATAGCTTAAATATCAAGTTTGGGGCAGTGGTTATGGTGATATGATACAGAACTTTGAATCTATGTCCTATATGATATAACTGCATGTCTCTGTCTCTACTAAAGAGTGAGAGAAACCAGTAAATTAAAGTCTCTTCTGAAAACCTCCCAGCTGCAATGATTATCATACAGAGTGCTCAGCCTATACAATCAAGCTCAGATGCATATAGAAGCTGATATACATACAGGAAATGAAACCAGTTTAAAAAATACGAGATTGTGTGGGGTCATGAATCAAATAATCAAATACTCTATGCAGTTAAGATGCCATCTCAAGTGTGTTTTTGTCATATATTATGTACTGATTTTCTTTGCAAAATATATGATACATATCAATGAATGATGCTTCAGACATAATAGTGTATCAATTCTCATTGCAAGTTTAAATTATGCTTCCTCTATGACTTATAAATATCACATGACTTTGAAGTTATATTGGTTGCAATATTATTATAATCTCGGAAGCTAAGGCATACTTAAAGCAACATATATATTTATATAAGTATATGTTATATATAATTATATATAATTATATGTTTCCTTTTGCAGCTTTTGTTAACTACTTTCTTCCACTGCATCCTTATTCCCCAACGTGACAGTGCCTAGAAATATTTGTTCAGGTGCATGTGTTCTTAGAAGCAATTTTTCACTGTATGCATTGATATACATGTTGAGCCATGCACTGTGAAACTATACTGCCTATAAAGTTAAGATGCTGGTTTTATAAGTAGCCCCCATGACAATCAAAGTGAATTCCTCCAAAAGATAAAATATATTTTTTATCAATACCATTGATAATAGAGCGTGAGCCCTTTTGAAAATTAATGATAATCTGGGAATTTTAAAATACTTGCGTTCCAAAACTCTGAAATTTCTCTGGTCCAAACTTTGAAGACAGATGAATCGCAAATATTAAGTAAGCATATTCATAATAAAGAAATGACCAGAAGATTCTGATAGGTTTAACTGAGGGAATAAAAATTGGGGAAACAATCAATATGGGTTTTTGATTGAAAAAAATTCAGTTATAACAGTTTTCAACGGTTGGTTTTGTATAAGTCGAGTAATAAACCATGTTCAAACAAAGGGGTCAAATACTTAATTCCGCAGACTATTGGCAATATTGTGTTAGTGTAAGTACGTAATGAAGTGATTCTTTCACTCAAATTTTTGTGCATTCCCTGTCTTCTAAGGTTAGACCTGACAATCATATGGTGATGCAATTCACTATTTCCATCTTCTTTATTTCTACAAGACCCCACTCTGGTGAAATTTCTGACTATTTTATCATTCACGGGCTGTGTGTCTGAGTTAGCTTCCCAAAAGACAGCCCAGTCCACTTAGCCACTTTGGGTTGCAACATATCAGTGGAGATAAGCCTCAGATAACAGTGCAAAGAAATACCCATGGACGGCTGGACTAATGATGCTTTTAGCCTATTTGTTCAATGACATAATTAAGAGTCTCATAAGTGTCTCAGTTTGTCAACAGTTTGTGTATACGGCTATCTACAACAGAAAATTGTATAGGACTCCAAAATATTCGCGACAGATATATTTCACAACATTGAATAAAATTTAATTTAAAGGTCTGATTGACACAATGTACACACATATTCAGTTTCTTAACACAAAAGTATACTGACTAAAACTTGCTGAAAAAAGAAAGCAAAAAATTACCATTCATTTTGATTTTTTTTGTCATATGTGAGAGCGTACTTCCATAATCTTTGTTATGTATGAATCATATAAAATTGATGCATAGTTAAATGATAGTTTAATGATGTTAGAAGGGCAAATGTCATACATTTCTTTGACGTTTTTATCATAAAACCATCGCCATTTGCGTCGTGCATTAGTTTTTATGCCGAATTTTCCTGACCATGGTGCGATTTCCCTGACGTTTTGCAAAATCACAAATTTCCCTGACTAATTTCAAAGTCCTTTGACTTTTCCCTGGCCTTGAATTTCCCTGACTTTTCCCTGACCAGTGGCAACCCTGCCATTGTTTACTTCAGAGTGAATCAGAAAGTAAGGCTATTATCAAATAATTACCTCAGTTTGGTAAGAATTGTATATGAAACGAAATCTCGATGGCAGTTTGAAAGAGATTAAGAGGGTCTTCAAAGAAGTTCCCACACACTTTTATTCTTACAAACATCTTCATTTTGTAGAATGCTGATAATATCTGCAAATTGCAAATTTAACAAGCAGGATTCTTATTCTGTTGATTTCTGATGTTGCTTTGGTAATGTTTTCTCATGAATTGGACGAATGTCATAAGACCATCTGTACTCAATTATGAAGTAACAGTTTCAACGTTCATGCAGTTGACACAACATTGTAGAAGATCTATGTTGAAAGATGTGAAACAGCTGGACTTCCCAAACACTTTTAAAGCTTTCAAAAATGCAACATCAAAACTTGTTAGTATGGCACTATTGGGACAAAGCTTTCAAGACACATTTTATGACAACAAAAGAACAGCTGCAAAATTGTCATGGCAGCCATTTTCAAGCAAATATGAAGTCTATTGATGCATAAGGAGCAATGTTGATACTGGACAGATATGGCTTAAGGCTACATATAGATTGTGACGCATCAATATCTGTAGACTAAAGCGTTGTTCATAGGAAATGGTGCCAATCTTGCATTGTTTCTTATACTTGATAACTGGGTTGGTTCTTTGGAGAGAAAGGAGAACAGAACTGTCAACAAGCAGCACCTCTTCTGCCAAGTTGGTAATGGCTATGTCCCACGAATATCCTACCATAACCCTAGTTTTGAAATCCTGTCAACGTTCACTTTACAAGTATCTTCCTAACTGGGTGTCTTAAACAGAAATTGCGTTAGCTTCCACTGGAAAGGAAACCATAGAAATAGTTAAGAAATAGAGAAACAGGGCTTCATAAATCTAAAACCACTAAAAGAAAACAAACAAAGTCACTACATGGTCAATAATTTTGTTATCAACAGCAGAACCAGTTATTTACTCAAATATGGCAAAAGCTAGACATCGTCATTGGGAACCTCATAACCTTCACACCTGTCGATGTTTACATCAATACCTTTGTAGTTACAAAGTATTTCATTGGAAATGCAACACTCATAGCAAGGTTTATGGTATAGTTTTGTATACTATGTGAGATATAAAGACATCTATTGGAGTCATCATTTGCTCAACAGTCCCCAGTTACTCCCTCACTCAATAAACCATTTAAAATGTACTGAGAATTGTTCAGGACTCAAAAACCTAGCTAAGGGTCATGCAGAATCCAAATCTTCCACGATCTATTCATGACAATTTCAAGCCAACGTTTAACAATCCAAATCGTGACTTGCACTCCCAGGCTTCCAATTTCTAGCAAGACAGAACTGACAATTCTCCTGCATTTTGTCAGCATGAGCTCCTCCTTCCTTCCAATTCCTACCTTACGTTTCAACTTGAACACTGTAAAAGGAAGGACATTTGAGGCAGCAATCAGGTCTAAGTGATTGACATCCCATGAAGGTCCCCTCCACTACAGACACTACAACAAAGGACCTTTTGTGTCTTCCTGTCCCATCAATTTCCACTCAGAGAAAAGAGGGAAGGTAGGGAACGGGATCTGGTGGCGGTAATGTCATCATGGTGCCATTGATAGCCGCTGGTCAACGTCTGAGAGCAGGACATTTTATCAGTTGTCATTTGATTCGCTGGAATAGAGAGATACTGGTTGGTAGTTGGCTAGGTAATATGAACATGAAGATCTTGTTATAACTTCTCTTTCCAACGGTTTGGTCATTCATTGTAGGTGCACTGGTGCAGCATCACAAATGGGTGCAAGAATATAATAAGACTTCAAACCAGTAGACAAGAGCAATAGTGAGAGTTGCGAAAAACAATCTCAACCCCTGTTGAATGTTGATGCCGAAACTATGCCACCCAGACACAAGATTTCCATTGTGCCATCAACCATAAAGCCTGAATGCTCAATGTGGTAGCTTTTAAATATTTGAGCAACTTGGCAAAGATAGCAATCCTTCAGATGGTAGCAACTAAGAAATGTTCTGCAGATGTCCCTGAACCTAATTTCTAACTGGTAAGTCTGATTCCATTTTTAACTTTGTACAATTGTTTCAATATGCCAAAAACCACAGTGAAAATACCATACAAGACAGTCTTGTGAGTTTAGATATTTTTTCTTGAAAGGTCACCACACTGGTTCTTAATATATACTGTAAGGAATTTCTCAGTGATTTGAGCAAATCACTATAGTGTTCATGGGTGAGTTCCTTAAATGATTTTCTTTTACACTCTACAAGAAAGGTCAAAATACACAAGACAATTTTAATACGATAGGGCCTACCAATGAAACACAACTTCTCTAAACTCTGCAAAGTCATTTTGCTGCAGTTTTGCAAGTCTCTGGAAACAGTTGACCTCCTCCATCACCATATATCTGCTCTAAGGTGAGGTGGATTGGCTGTAACAGATGACCTTTGTGGCCCTGAGAGGGCATCAGAGGGCCTGTAAAAGTCAGGACCACCAATTAGAGGGCCATGATCACCACTACTTTCTCCTTAAAGCCAGTTTAGCACTTCAGGAATTCTCCATCATTTGCGATAAAACGCAACAAAAGCCCAATAAAAGACTCCTCCAAAGTTTCCCCTCTTTAGGAGTCTCTGCGCGGGTAATCACCATAAGCTTGTTCATGTTGCATCTTGTTGGAGAATATGAGACTTCGTTTTGTGTGTTAAAAAAAGAGTGATGGATAGATTCACAGAAAATTGGATCGCTATACAAAACTTTGGCTAAACATAGGCAAAAACACAAGTTACCAGTTGATCTCTCACTCTGATGGTGCCTTCAGCCTCTATATAGTCACATTCATCAAAAGTCACCAACAGAACAATTATATTGTTGCAATGCAATGAAGCGAACCGAAGCACACAGTTTATTGCGCTAAACATTTTTGTTGTTGTTTATATAACAATGTTATATTTATATTAATTTATACAACAATAATAGATGCAAGAAGAACTGTGTGAAGTCCACCCCTGATATGTCCATTCAGAAAATACATTAGTCCCTCAGTGAACCCGCACTGTAAAAAATTTTTGACAAAATTGGTTTTTTAGATTCAAAATGGTTTTTTGAAAAACCAAATTTCAATGCAAAAAACCAACATGGATTTTTTTAAAAATCCATGTTAGTTTTGCATTGAAATTTGGTTTTTCAAAAAACCATTTTGAATCTAAAAAACCAAGTTTGTCCCGAAATTGTTTAGAGTGTGAATGCAAACGTTTTGGTCGGTAATTGCTCAGTCGAGTAACCGTTCATGGGCTATAATTGAATTGAATTTATACTATGGAGAAATGAACAGACCAGTGTTATGAGATCATGAAATCAGGACTCAGGAGCATCATTTTCATACTCATGATTCATATTTAAAAATTGATCTTGGTTGCAACTCCATCATACTGACAGAATTGAGATATTTCTGTTTTACATGGATGATTTTCTGTTTTCTGTTTCGCTTTGACAATGAGAAATGTGTTGTGACAATATCGTAATTAAGACTAGCTTTCCAAATTGTGAAGATATGTCAACATGCTGCCGATAGTAGTGTATTTCCTATTCTGACTCCCAAATTCCAATCCTAATATATATTTCAAATCATTGTGTTTCAAAAGTAAAGAAAGAACTAAAAGGAGAAAATATTTGATCTAGTAACCAATGGCAAGGTTTTACTGCTGATGAGAGTTGATTGATAACTAAGACAAGGGGGAGGAAGGGTAATTTACTCTCTCAATGAATTAAGGGCGTATACTATGAAGTAGCCATATACCTGGTAGCCCACCATACCAAATGCTATGTAGGTTAGTTCTGTAATTTTCAATATTGAACATTACTAAAATACTCAAACTGCAGACATCGTTCCAACAATTTTTAGCCTTTTCAACTCAAAAAACATTTTCAATACTCCTTCATGAAGCAATACATTTTGTCAAAACTGCACAAGAAAGGTTCTTTGTAAGATGTAAAACAGCTGAGCTTCCCAAACACTTGAAATGGTATTAAGCTCTCCAGAAAGCAACATCAAAGCTCCTTTGCAAGGCTTTGCAGACACAAAAGCTTTCAAGACACTTTTAGACAACAAAAGGACAGCTCCGAAATGGTCATTGCAACGATTTTTCGATTTGAATATGAATTGCTAAAAAGCATGTGGATCATTGCCGAAGCTGCATTTATATGGTTGCAACTAGTATATAGACATGTCACACATTAAAGTTTAAGAAGGATGACTAATTGAATTCTCCTTTTTGTGGACATCTGATGTCTGGGGCTAAATGTCCCATCTTTACATCAAATATAACATAGCAAGTTATATAGGGGAGAGCGGGGCACAGTGAGACACTTTTTCACTTTCAAGTGTTCCAAAATGTTGGCTGTAACAAGTTAAATGAGATCATGTCCACAATATGGATAACGACGTTGGGTATATTGTCCAGTGGTTTCAGGTTCCAAACTTTTACAGGTTTGGAGAAATTTTGAGTTACATCCACGCTCGATAAGTGTCTCACTGTGCCCCGTGGGTGGGGCACAGTGATACAGCAGGCGGGGCACAGCAGGGCATCTGCTGCCATAACCACCGATCGTCAGGACCTGCGGAATTGTTCTATCAATTGTTGCTACAGAACCAACTGTTATCTACATTCAGGTCATTTTGAGTGTATTTTGTGATGTCTCACTGTGCCCCACCACAAACTGTCTCACTGTGCCGCACGCAGCTCTCGTTATCAAATTTTTGAATCCTGCGGTCCGGATGCCTGCTTTGTGGTTCATCATCTCACCAAACTAAGACAAATAACCAAGGTTTGAATCCCAGGCAATTGATTTGCATTATACCATTTTCCTGGGGAATTATAACAAAAAGTAATTTAGCAACATTATTTACTTTTACTGGCTAAATAACAAAATATTGAAATTCCACTCTCGATATGCAGTGTAGGCATTCAGGATATAGGACAGTCTCTCATTTACTTAATTTTTGTACTATAAAAAAGAGGATTGATCTGTAAACATTACCAGTTAGATGCTAAGGGCTTTGTCTCGCTGTAGCTGCCGTCTCACTGTGCCCCGCTCTCCCCTACAGTGACCTCGAGAAGAATTTTGGTGCATGTTCTTGATCACTCTTATTTCCTCAGCTATATAGTTTTAAGAAAAGAAGAGTTACTACAGGGTGTCTACAGAAAAAAAAAGACTGTCGACACAATTGGATTTGTGTACAGTTTACTTTCTACAAACGATCATTATTCAAGAAAACATGATTTGTATGTGAACAGTATTATCAGAACAGTCAAATTACCCATTATTTGCACCCCTTGCTGTAGTAATTTTCTGCAGATGAGACTGAAATGATGCAAAAACACGTTTGATGCACTCTACTAACATTTTGCTCCATGCACACATGATGAAGGCCTTTAATTTTACTGCAAGGGTTGGGATAACTTGCTGAATTCTTCCTTCAAATTTGCCCATACCGAGTAATTCACTGGGTCCAGCTCAGGAGTCAAGAAGTGGCACTCTACCTTGCTCAGCAGGTTTGTTTGAGGCACTCCTGAGTCTTCTATGCAGCATGAGCAGGTGCTCCACCTTGTTGGAAGATGATTTTGCCAACAAAAGAGTTTCTTGTCTGACGCCATGACATCACAAATTATTTCAGAATGTTATTATAAATAAAAATGTGATAAATGGCTATTTGAGACATTTTTGTGATTTTCTTGTCATCAGATGAACCCACGTTGAAGACCAAGTGTTTTAGGCCCTGAATATGAATTATCAGCAGCTGGAGCATCAGCAAATGTCCCACTATCCATGAAAGATTCATTCCTTCTCTTACAAGTACCATCAATTTCTCATCGACAATGAGGAAAGCAGAACAACCATGGTCAGCTTGGAGCAAGCACTTTCTCATATCATGTTTACAGTTTGCCTTTAGTAGTGATCTAATTAACAAATAAACGAACAACAGATCTGATAGGGCTGACTATCAAATCCACTCTTATGCCAGACTAATCACCAAATTCTGAGCTTATATGAGTCGAAAAAAGAAGACGAGTGACTGTCCTCTTTTCCTGTATAGCTGACAACAGCCTAACAACTCATGAAAAACTTTGTCTGAACCTATTAGACTATAGCTAAAATGGAGGAGGTTTGTATCCAAAGTTCTGTGTAGGGCAACTGAAAGACCCTGGCCATAACTGAATTAAAAGGAGCATACATGTGCCTAGCACACAGACTGACCACATTTGCAAGATCGGAATGATGAGATTATGATGTACTGTTAGTTTCCAAGAGAGAGGTATAAGGAACTGCCAATTAAAGAGTCTCTGGAATGATCAATTCAACAAATCAAATGCTCTAAAAAATAATCTACTACATATGTATCCAAAGTGGAAATACAGATGGCATACGTGTATGCTTACCCAATTATTATGCAAACATGATTTTTCATGATATTTCAAGTCCCTAATAGGTAACAACATTGTGATCTCAAAAGCTATATATGGCATCATTGAAGTAACATAGTTGTGTTTTCTTTGTGTATCTCAGCTTTTGACTACTTCTTTCTTCAGCTGCATCCTTATTACCGCAAGCGCACAAATCCTTGGTTCGAAGAATTCTGGGAGAAAACTTTCATTGCACTTTTCACATGCACAACACGACAGTGCCAAGAAATACATGTTCAGGTAAATGCTCACGTGTTCTTAGAAATACATTACATTAATGCTTTATATGCCATTGGTATACATTTTGTGCGTTTTGTATACATTTTGTGCATTGTTGCAAATGCAATGAATGAGCCATGCACTGTGAAACTGGTGCCCATAAAGATTCTGGTTTTAAAGTACATGACAATATATGTGAATTGCTCAAAAATATTAAAGATATGATTTAACAATATCTCTGATAACGGAAGTGTAAATCATGTTGTGCTTGACGATTCACAATTTTTGTGATTAAAATATTCAATAATTTTGAGTTAAAATGAATGTTTAAGTTATCAAAAATAAGTGATCTGGCATTGGCTTTGGGGTGACAGCCCCAAATTACCAAAGATATTAGGTGTGAGAAATACTGAAAAATGGTGTCTGGGGAAGGGCGAATGGTGATGGTCGTTTGATTTGAAAGGGAATTCAGTGATTTGATGGTCTGATATAAATAAGGCTTGTCCGTTTGATTCCAATTAATACCTTTGTTGCAAATTACTGCATCCTCAACCAGTGACCCAGAGGCCCAAAGTTCAGAACTGAACATCAGAGGAAATGACAATTTTCACAAGAGGCAAACAGCATGCAACTCAGACAATGGGACAATAGAAGAAATCATTTTGATGTGTTGCTGAAAACACGTTAGCAAGGCAATCAATTAATGCTCTGCGTTGTTGTTAACACATCCAACACATGCCCGTAATGTAACACTTTAAATGATTTTCAAAAAAGTCTCTTTAAAAAGGTATTTCAAGAAGCAATGGAAAGATGAATGTATGCTGTCAATCCAATGGATAGTGTCAATGTATGTTTCTTACGCTATCATAGAATATGAAATTAAACCTCATGACATTTCACGTTTACTAAAATTTATTTATTTATCATGTTTCAGCTTTAATGAATAATGACTTTATAATGTTAACAACAACTAACTTTATGCTCATTTGGGCATCCCTGCATCTATGCAGTATGACCCTTAAAGGTCCTGGTCTTATCCAAGACTGTGACGCACTATACACAGAGGAGGGTGGCCTGAATGTGGCTGTCAGGGGTCTGACTGTTCTCTTAGCTTATCTGATTAGACTCAAGCACAGGTAATTAAGGATTCTATTGTCACTTTCTGGATCCTTGACTCTTTTTTCAATAGGTAAAGATGGCTGCAGTGGTAGTGTTGGCTCATTGTTTCCAACAGAAATGGCTTGGCTTACTCAGACATATAAATTGCATGTCTATTTTCAGGACAGTGATCCCATTGTATATTGGGAAATTAGGCTTAAGGTCGCATGTCGTGAGGTGGACAACTAAAAAGGGTAGTTCTGTGACACTCTGCAAAGAAATTTGTCATTCATCTGTCCATTTCTCAAAGACTAAAAGGCCTATCAATCACAATTTCAACACGGCCACAGGTTGTAGCAATGAAATTTAGATACCAGGAATATAGATTCTACATGGCAAGCTGAAATTATAGAATACTACAAGATGTGCGACTAATTAAATAATTATAATAATCAAAAGCATAATATTACTCCCAAATCTGGAAAAACTAGAAGTTGTGTCTTTGCTCCTGAAGCATGAAGATAACTCACAACAGAAAGTTGCTACAACCCCAGGCAGAAATGGCCTGCCTATCTCTAAAGCAGTTCATGCTGACAAAATGCAAGGAGAAAATTGTTAGTTCTGTCTTGCTAGAAATTGGAACCCTGGGAGCGCAAGTCACGATTTGGGTTGTTAAAAGTTGGCTTGAAATTGTCATGAATCGATCGTTGAAGGTTTGGATTCTGCATGTCCCTCGTATGGGAGTCCAGAACAATGCATTAATGGTTTATTGAGTATGGGAGTGACTGGGGACATATGGGCGAATGATGATTCTGATTGCAGTCTTTACACAAAACTGTACCATAAACCTTGCTATGAGTGTTGCATTTCCAATGAAATACTCTTTTATACATGTAACTACGAAGGTATTGATATAAATATCAACAGGTGTGAAGGTTATGTGGTTCCCAATGACGATGTCTAGATTTTGCCATAATTGAGTAAATAACCGGTTCTGCTGAGTACAAAATCATTGATCATGAAGTGACTTTGTTTGTTTTCTTTAAGTGATAGGCTAAACTAAATTTATGAAGCCCTGTTTCACCATTTCTTTACTATTTCTGTGATTTCCTTACAGGTTGAAGCTAACTCAACATCTGGTTAAGACGCTAAGTTAAGAAGATACTTGTAAAGAGTACTTTGACAGGATTTAAAAACTTGGGTCATTGGAGGAGATTCGTGAGACATAGCCATTACCTACTTCGCAAAAGAATTGCTGCTTGTTGACAGTCCTGTTCTCCTTTCTCCCCGAAGAACCAACCCTATTATACAGTGTGTGAAACAATGCAAGATTGGCACCATTTCCTATAAACAACACTTTAGTCTACAAACATTGATGTGTCACAATCTATATGAAGCCTGAAGCCATATCTGTCCAGTGTCAACATTGCTCCTCATGCATCAATAGACTTCATATTTGATTGAAAATGGTTGCCATGAAATTTTGCAGCTGTTCTTTGTTGTCATAAAAATGTGTCTTGAAACTTGGTCCCAATAATGCCATACTAACAAGCTTTGATGTTGCTTAAGCTTAAGTGTTCGGAAGTTCAGCTGTTTCACATCTATCAACGTAGATCTTCTACAAAGTTTTGTTTTCTGTCTAAACATTGAAACTGTTACTTCATGATTGAGTTCTGATGGTATTATGATATTCTATATGGTTGTAATGGCTCAATTCATGTGCATCATTACCAAAAACAGCCTCATTTAAATCAACAGAATGAGAGTTCTGCTTGTTAAATGTGCATTTCGCAGATATTACATTATCAGCTTCCTACAAAATGAAAATGTTTGGAAGAATAAAAATGTGTGGGAACTTCTCTGAAGACCCTCTTTAAAATCTCTTTCAAACTGCCTTTGGGATTTTGTTTCATAATATTCATACCAGACTGAAATGGCGATGATCATCTGATTTGAAAGGGAATTCAGTGATTTCATGGTCTGATGTAATGTATCCTATTGTTTCCATTTCCTACCTTTGTTGCAAATTACTGCAGGCTCAACAAGTGGCCCAGAGGCCCAAAAGCTAAGGCTGATCCGTGCCATATTAATAAGAATTTTACCAGAACTGAACATCAGAGGAAATGACACATTTTCACAAGAGGAATAAGCATGCAACTCAGTCAATGTGACAATAGAAATTATTTTGATGTTTTTGGCAATCAATCAAATGTTCTGCTTTGTTGTTAAAGCAGCCAACACATGCCCGTAATGTCACACTTTAAATGATTTTCAAAAATGTCTCTTGAAAAAGGTATTTCAAGAAGCAATAGAAAGATTTATGCATGCTGGTCAATCCAATGGATAGTGTCTGAATTCAGTGCATGATATGTTTCTTACGCTATCGTGAAATATAAAATCAAACAAAATAAATCTCGTGACATTTAACGTTTTCTAAAATGTATTTATTCATCATGTTTCAGCTTTAAAGGATAATTATTCTATAATGTTAAAATCAGCTAACTTTATGTTCATTTCGGCATCCCTGCGTCTATGCAGTATGACCATTCAAGGTCCTAGTCTTATCCAAGACTCTGATGCACTATACACAGAGGAGGGTGGCCTGGACGAGGCTGTCAGGGGTCTGACTATCCTCTTAGCTTATCAAATCAGACGTGAGCACAGATCATTAAGGAGTCTGTTGTCGCTTTCTAGATCCCTGACTCTTTTTTCAATGGGTAAAGAGGGCTGTGGAGTGTTGGCTCATTATTGCCTTAAATGGCTCAGCTTACTCAGACATATAAATTGCACGTTTATTTTCAGGCTGGTGATCTCAAAGTATATTAGGGAATAATTTTTTAATGAAATAGCGTGGTATTGCCGATTGATCTGTGCAGTGCCAGTTATCAAAATATATTATCAGACGTTTTCAAAAGATCAGTCTTTCCTATAGGTTCTATACATTGTCTTTTACACATTTTTTTCGTAAGTAACATTGTCTCCCTGCATTATCAAACAGATGTCATGACATGATACAACCGTATGAATTTCTCACCACTTGCAGTTTGTCTTGTCAACCATCATGTGACTGTTGGGAGATGATCTTTAATTTTTGGTTACCAGCTGAAAATGTATGTTAATGTTTATATGAATTTTATTTAATAAGAAATCACATGTCCCACTCGTATATGGAAATTGATGGGACAGGAAGACACAAAAGGTCCTTTGTTGTAAGGTCTATGGAAGAGGGGGACATCAATCACTTAGGAATGATTTCTGCCTCAAATGTCCTTCCTTTTACCTAGTTCCTGAGGTTCAGATTGAAGAGATGTATAAGGTAGGAGTTGAGAGGAAAGAATTGAATCATTTGAAGTGTTGAATATTGAATGAGTGAGACGGGGTATTAATCAACTTATGCATGATCGTACATGTAGCATGCAGGGATCCAATTCAAACTAGTGACAACCACATGGAAAGCTGTCAATGATCAAGCACCTCAGTTCCTCATAAGTCTTTTTCAACATAAACTGAAAATGACCTGAACCTCCCCAGCAATACCAAAATGCTGTTAGAGGTACCTGCCACACAAAATCAAGGATAGAGCCTTTTCTTTTTCTTCAACGATACTGTGGAATGGTTTACCTGAAAATGTGCGAAAATCAAGGACACACGTATGCCAGTTAATCCTGGACAAACTGCACTACACTACAAAAGTTCATAATCCAAAATATCAGGATTAAATCCTCAAAATTATATTTTACCACAGAAATCCAGTGCATTATGCGCGATTTTGAAAGTCGTGCTTGAATAAGTGTGCCGGACAAAAATAGCTGCTCTGCAGACAGGTTATTCTAGCAATCTATGGCATCAAGATCAAGAAATAGCCTCTGATTCACTGAGTCCCAATTCCACCTAAAATGTACATTATCAAGCAGAACTCTATTCTGTTGATTTCTGAGGCTGTTTTTGTAATGTTTCTCATGATTTGAGCCCATACATCCTCATAGACTATGATTGTTATGAAATACATGCTTCAACATTCATGCAGTAGAAGATCTACGTTTAAAGATGCGCACGAAACAGCTGAACTTCCAGAACACTTGAAGTGGTATTACGCTCTCCAAAATACAGCATCAAAGCTTATCGGTATGGGGACAAAGCTTTTAAGACACATTTTATAACAACAAAAGGACAGCTGCAAAATTGTCATGGCAACCATTTTTGAGGAGCAATGTCGATGCTGGACAGATGTGGCTTTAGGCTACATACTCGTATAGATTGTGGCACATCAATATCTGTAGACTAAGTGTTCATAGGATAAGGTTGCAATATTTTATTGTTCCATACTTCATAATTGGGTTGGTGACACATTATTATGGTGAACCTCATAATTCTCTCATGTGTCGATATTTATGTCAAACATTTTTTAGGTACAGAGAGTATTTCATTGGATATTGCAACACTCATAGCAAGGTTTATGACATACTATTAAATTGGAAGACATAACTTCACGTAAAGACTGCAATTAGAGTCATTATTTGCCCATAAGTCCCAAGTTACTCCCTTACTCAATAAACAATTAATGCACTGAACATTGCTTTGGATAAGTGCTATAAAATGGCCTACCTAAGGGACATGCAAAATCCAAACCTTCCATATTCTATTCAAGACAAATTCAAGCCAACTTTTAACAACCCAAATCATGACTATCGCTCCCAGGCTTCCAATTTCCTGCAAGACAGAACCAACCACTTCCTCCACTGTTTTTTGTCAGCATGAACTGTTTTAAATTTGCAAGAATTCTGCCTAGGGTACTTGCAATTTCCTCTCAAAAGTTATCTTCATGCTTCAGGAGCAAAGACAGTGATTGTTATTCCAAATTTGGGATTCATGCTACTCTTCTGATAATGCGAATTAATCAATTAGCTGCTCTCCTTGCATTGTTCTTTAATTTTAGCCCGTCGGGTAGAATCCATGTTCCTCTCAGATTTTCAGTGTCTGTGATTAGATGTAATATTTTTAAAACATCCGTTTGTCTACTCATTACTAAATTTGATCTACCTGCAACTAATAAATGTATAAATTCTTGTGACAATGTGATTGATGATCTTAAAAATTGAACTGACAGTTAGGTTTATATGTAATGGGTACTATTGTCAAAAGGGTAAGCGAATAAAGGTATTGTTCTTCTTGGATGTTCAACAGGAACATTGGACAAAGTCTATGGCAGATGAACTTTCAACCAACTATGTAAATTTTAATTGAAAAAAATAATAATAAAATAAATTACAAAACCAAAGTAGTGAAATTCATCTCAACTGAATTTCACAAAGACATCATATTCATTTGCTGACATTCTAATTTTGCAGAGCAAATACTGAATTCAACATAGAAATGCCTCCACTCTGTGTGATCCAATTGGTCATCGAAAATTTAATTCTGAGCTTCTTGACAGAAGTAGGCCTAAATGAAGTCGGATATAACTTTGTCATTTTATAAATTTCAAAAGAAGTCGTAAGTGCAGCAAAAGAGGAGCACACAACTTAAACTGATAAGAAGCGGCTTCATTGTCACCAGAATGACAAAAAAAATTTAAGAGAGAGAGAGAAAAAAAGACAACAAAGAAACGGAAATCATAAAAAGAAATGTGAATTCTTAATCATTAGCGGATGAATCACTGCTGGAATGTGCTGATTGCAAACCTCCTACAAATACAGTCAGACAAAGGATTCCAATGCTATTGAAATGCTAAGAACAAAATTCCAAGACGCCAAAAGAACTCTGATTAATTGTTGAAGTAAAAAAAGGAGGATTTTTTTAATGTGTTTTATCTTTGCTTAAACTTTTCCTTTTCTGTTTTCTCAACTGAAAAAAGGGCATACTGCACAAGGTCTGAAGACGTAAATGAAATTCCTTAGCATTGAAAAATTAGATGAGAAAACAGTTTTCTTGTAAAGGGTTTTTCAGATATTTTCGCATGATGTGTCCAATCAAATTCAAAGTATAGGAAATTGTGTGTGACCTCTGCTCCATTAGAATAGGATTGGGCTTTGGTGTGCTTACATTTGCAAGATAAACACTATGCACTGTGTACTGCCCAAGTGACCTAATTAAGGATATTTTTGTTTACAATTTACATTTTGCTAGTTCTCATATATAGAGGAAACAAAAAACTTTGCCATATAGCCAGTATGCTGTCTTATACTACAAGTAATACACATAAACAATTTGGGAACAAATAGTTAAGTTTTCTGGGAGATTAGACATTTTTTTAGTAAATGTTAGCGGTTTTATTACTAGAATCGCCAAATGTTTTGATTGCTAAACATTTAATGCTTGTTATTTCACAACAGCATGTCTAATATATCAATATAGCATACTGGCTATGTTATATTGTAACTGAACTGGTTTCTAGTCCAAAATTTAAGATTTTATGATTAATTAGGTCGCTTCGCATAGCGAAAACTGTACACAGTGTATATGACTCCTATCCAGCTAAAAAACAAGTTCTATATGCATGCTATAGTCAGTGGTGTCCGTGGTGACACATTAATATCGAATCCAAATGGCAAATCACTGAGGGGCACACTTTACATTGTATATATATATCAAAACAACAACAAAACATTTGAGAAACAAGCTAACACCAGCAATCCAGCATGTAGCTCAGTCAATCAGTTCATCCCACTGGTCCGTCCTCTCATGCTCATTCAATTCTTGCTTCACAAAGTGTCTAAAGTTCCTTCCTAACAACTTCTTTCTTACATCTCGCTGGTGGGAACTTAGTAGAAGGAAGGACAATTGAATCAGAAATTAGTCCTAAATGATTTTAAAACATCCCACGAAGGTCTCCTCCAATTGCAGAATCTACAACAAAGGACCTTTCGTGCATGTCTTCCTGCCTCTTAAAAATTCCACTCAGAAAAAAAGGGAAGGGAAGGAAGCGGATCTGGTGGTGGTAATGTCATCATGGTGCCATTGATAGCCGCTGGTCAACTTCTGAGAGCAGGACAATTTTATCAGTTTTTCATTTGGTCTGTTGGAATGGGAGATACCACTGTAATAGGTATTAGGTAATAATGTAGATAGCTAGATTGTCAGTTTGTTATACATGTGGACTGTGCACAGTGTGCAGGAAGGTCATGTTGCAGCTTTTCAAAAGTTATGGTCAGACATTGTACAATGTCATGTTGGCGTAGTCATTAGAATGGAGTACTAGAATAATTATAATGAGCCTAGACTAAGACAATAGTCGGAGTTGCCAAGAACAGTTAGGATCACCATGCACCTCAACCCATATAAATGCCCAAACTGCACTGACCAGAACCAAAGTCTCATTTTGCCACAAACCATTTTGCTTTAGTGCATCAGAGGGCCTGTAAAAGTCAGGGCCATCAATAAGAGGGCCATGATCACCACTATTTTCTCCTTCATGCCAGTTCAGCACTTCAGACATTCTCATTCCTTTTAGATGAAGCTCAACAAATCTGAATAAAAGTCTCCACCAAAGTTTCTGATCTTTAGGAGTCTTTCCACCTCTTATCATCATAACTTTTCAGATGCTGCGTCCGAGTAGAGTCTTGCAGGAAGTTTTTTTAAAAGATTTCAGAGATTTCATAAGCAATTTACTGTTGATGTCTCTGTCAGATTGCACCCACCAGATCCCATCCTCTACCTTCATTATAACTTCTAAGATCCAGCTGCTGCTTACTGTCAATCATTGAGAGAAATCGAATGTTCTTACAATGAAGTAGAACACAGGTGTGAACATGTGATATGTCCTGCGTTAAAATTCATATTTAAAAAAAGCCATTTTACTTTTATTAGCAGGCAATGCCTCATCTTCTAAAATAGTTTGATCACGCGCCAGTTCATACAATGTGTATAAGCTAAAGAATCTTATATAGGACTAGTTAGTTGCCCGTAAATTGGAGGAACATGACAAAATACAATGAAATAGATATAGGGCCATGGGTTTAAATAGATAGTCAGATGGACTTGAAAAGGGTAGAGTTGTCCCTTAGTATATAGGTTTAGAAATGCACATGGCAATTGCACGATCAGGCATTTAAGTGTAAGCTGAGATGATTGCATATACTGTATCATTTTAATTTATAAAGCAGTTATAAGGCCGTGCTACGTGCAGAATTAGATGGAACATGCTTGGTAACAAATGCAAGTGAAGTCAATGGTGCTGAAAGGAAGGGAGCAATGGGAGAGACCTTGCAGGTGCTGCCCTCTTGTGTATAATGTATGAAGCAGGTAAGAACTAATCATTGTTAATTAGGGCATTTTAAAGTGTGCAATGGCCTTGAAAAGGGGAGAGTTCTGCCTTAAGGGGTAAAGGAAGGTTGAGGGAAAATTAGAAGAGCATACATTGAATATAACTTGAGATAAATCCCGTACGTTATCATTTTAATAAAAGAGATATGCTTTAACAGCCTGTCTATGAGCTTATTCCACAGAGTATATAATGCTTCTACTCATAGTTCATATTTTCAATTTGAAGGAATCAAAAAATTGATCTTGGCTGAAACTCCATCATTCTGACAGAATTGAGATTTTCCTGTTTCACATGGAAGATTTGCTGTTTCGCTTTGACAATGAGGAATGTTTTGTGAGCAACATCAGTAATTAAGACCAGCTTGCCATTCATTGTCCTTTCCAAATTATACAGATGTGTCAACACGCTGCCAATGGAAGTGCGTTTTCATTTGTGACTCCCCATTCTAATTCAATATGTTTCCTAGTGTTACTCATTTCACAGCTGAGTGATTTTTGGCAATGAGACACTCATTGATCTAAGAATCACTGCTATGTAATTTGTTTTGTCCAAAAATGTGGGCAAAAATCAAGTGTTGCGTTTCTTTTGCTGGTGAGTGTATATAACAAAGGCAACGTTTACAGTCATTAAATCTTCTAAAACAACTTTTCATATAAAGCAAATTTTAGACTGTCCAATATACAAAATATATTATAGTATGTAATTCATAATCGTGTTTCGCAAAATTCAACGTCACAGACAGTGATTGCATGAATATTTTTGTAATAAATAACAGCAATGTTGAAATGTGTTATTGTACACAGTTATACAATTATTGATCTTTGCAGATGAGGTATGTGTCAAATTTGTTGTTTTGGTACCACATTTAAAATGTATTTTTAGGTTAAGATGACATAGATCTGCTTTTTTCCACTTTGTAAAATTCGTTAAAGGGAATTTATTAAAGTAAGAATTGCTTCATGCAATTATGTTTCTCATATCTATCTCTCTCTCCTTCTATGATAAATTTTGGAATATTCATTAGGATTTTGTCTTAACTGAACATCAGACGAAAGGAAAACTTTTCACAGAGGATGAGAGACAGATTTTTGATGTTTCACTAAAAAACATTTCAGCAAGCCAATACATTTAATGCTCTGCTTTGTTGTCAACATGTCCAACACAAACTTCTAATGTTATGCACTTTAAATGATTTTCAAAAAAGTTCACTGGAAAGGGCTACAATAAGCAATGAGAACACATGCATGCATCAAGATCGAACGTGCATTTATTGGATCGTTTCAAACTTCAATGCATGTTTCTTACGCAATCAAAACTCATTTCAAATTTGCTAAAACAAAGTTATGTTGTTGAGAGACCTACATAATGGATTTAATTGCCATCATTGCTATCAATTATCAAAAAACGTTTACAATGGCACAAGAAGTGTTATCTTGACTGCATTGTACTCTTGTAATTAATTACAAGACCTTGCTTGCTATTTCAGTACAGCCTCATAGAAAAGACCCGAAGTTCTCATTCAGCTGGAAGTGAGGTCAGTTTCCGGCAAGCCTATGATCCGGATAACCATTTCTAATTACACATTTTCGTCATCTGACGAAACAACTATTGGCCAACCACCTATCATAGTCCAGCCTTATTATATAATATTAATTACTTTGTGACAGGATGTTCCTGGATCATATTTTACATTAGATAATTAACTATGGAGACTATTAAACAAATAGACATAGGTTGCACAAACCGATGGGGGAGGGATGGTTTGCTGTCATCAAAGATTTTAATGAGAAATGTTTCATATCATGGTGGCTACTTGCTTTGCCATCTCTCTCGGTCGAACTTCTTATACTCTGCATGATTAACATTCATTCAACTATTATAACTGTTGTAGTTATACTGCTTCACTTCGCAGAATCTTTTTGATTAGATTGCTTAGTCATTGGTCTTAGTCAAATTTTGTCTTGACTTAATCAATTGACCAAGTCAATTTGTCATATTTTGTAGAAGTTGTCAAATAAAAGGAGGAGCCACATGTTCCACATTGCTTTTGTACAGTCTGGTGAAAATGAAAACTGGATGCTGCTGCCACCTGGCACAAAAGTTGATTTTGAATGCTACAGCATGGCTGTCCCTAGAAATAGTTCCAATTTCATTGCAAATTCACAAAATTTCTATTCAACATCGATGTATACCTGAGTCAGACTCAGCAATCACATTCTCAAAGGAAGTAGACAAGGCCATCAGCACAATCAGAAACAGCCCCGGTTTCTTCCAGACAAAATTGTGTGAGTTCCTCACACTGAAATGATGTGGACTGCTTGCAGGAGCTCGAGGAACAGAACACTAATCACGAGGCGGCAACACATGACAGCATATATGTTCTGATCTGTGCCAAGGCTGGAAAAAGAAGTGGCAATGTAACAGCAGTCCACTTGTAGACAGGCTTTTATATGAGCATTGTTCCTCCAGCAACTCCCAAAAAACTGTATGTTAGGGTCCGCAGAGCAGAAACTGCATTCGCTCCAGAAACATACACTGAGTCCTTGAATATTAGAAGACAGATGAAATTGAAAGCTTTTTTGACATTGCCACTTCACTACTTTAATTAGTCATTTTGTCTAACTGTTCTAGTCAAAAAGATTTTCCGTGTGTTGATGCTATAGCCATTCCAACCAACTTCCTTAACTTTACCATGTGTGAATTTGAAAATAATCTGAAGTAAAGTTTAAAGAATTGAAATATGTATATTTAGAAATCATAAACCAAGCAGGACAAGACTTAACCAAATGCTGATTTTAGGCTGATCTTGAAAAAAAGATAATTATTTTACAATGCTAACATCAACAAACTTTATGCTGATTTGGACATCCGTGCATCCAAGCAGCATGACCTTTCAAGCCATTAAAGGTCCTAGTCTTATCGGAGACTGCAACGCACTATATACGCAGAGGAGGTTGGCCTAGATGTGGCTGTCAAGGGTCTGACTGTTCTCTTAGCTTACCAAATTAGACTTGAGCACAAGTCATTAAGAATTCCATTGCTGCTTTCCGGCTGCGTGACTCTTTTGTCAACAGGTATAGGGAGCAGCAGTTCTAGTGTTTCCTCATTATCACCCAGGAAAAAATTCTTTGCTCACTCAGACATACAAACTGGACGTTTAATTGTTTAAAGTCTGTTTAGTGATAGCTTTGAGTACTGGCAGCTATTGGGAATAAAGATTGAAATGAAGTGATGTTGTGATGGTCACTCCTACTGTACCATAGAGAATTTTGAAAACATTGTCAGACTTCTTCAAAAGATAGAGCTGTTACTAAGTCTGCCTGGTTAAGGAATTGGCCTTTCACATATTAAATATACTTCATCCACAAAAAGTTGTCATAGCAATGTCTGCAGCTAAAGTGCACAACCTTTGTTTTGCTCGTAGTATTCTGTCTGTTCAAGTGGACCCCTGTTACATTGCCACTTCTTTTTCCAGCCTTGGCAGATCAGAACATATGCTGTCATGTGTTGCCACCTGGTGACTAGTGTGCTATTCCGCAAGCTCCTGTGAGAGATCCACATCATTTCAGTCTGAGGAACTCGCAATTTTGTCTGGAAGAAACCGAGGCTGTCTCTGAGTGTGCTGATGGCCTAGCTTGTCCACTTCCTTAGAGAATGTGATTGCCAAGTCTGACTCTGGTATACATCAATGTTGAATAGAAATTTTGTGAATGCGCAATGAAATTGGAACTATTTCTTGGGACAGCAATGCTGTAGCTTACAAAATCAACTTTTGCGCCAGGTGGCAGCAGCATGCAGTTCTCATTTTCACCAGACTGGTATTTTGTGGTAAAGTGAAACTTTGCTGTAGAGCTAAAGGGTTGCTCTTCTATCAAGGGTTACATGATCATTGCCAGGAATGACAAGCACTTCCTTCATGCTGCATTAGGACAGGTCGAAGAATTCCATATAACAACATAATTCTTCTGTTCTTCTTACAAGGTCCCTAATCATATTTCTGTCTTACAAATAGAAAACACATGCACAACTTTTCAGAAATTAGTTAGCTCTAAACCTTTTGCGATTATTCTTCTGGCTGATTTATTTTTATCTCAATTGATCAATCCATTTTATTTCTTCATCTATCTATCTATCTATCTATCTATCTATCTATCTATCTATCTATCTATCTATCTATCTATCTATCTATCTATCTGTCTATCTGTCTAGCTGTCTATCTGTCGATCCATCCACTTATATATACCTATCTGTCCATTTATCTATATACAATGTATCTATATTCTCTATATAAAATTCACAAAAGAATAAAAGAAATGAATGAATATTACTAAACCAATTCTACCTGTCATTCCAGTAAAACCGGACATAGACCTGTGTTATAGAAACCACCATTAGGTGTCTGGCAGGGCTTAAAAGCAGAAACATTTTAGACTTGTGTTACACGCGGAGTGCCCCAGGGTTACAGATTAGGTCAACATCATTGTCTTGTTAGGAGAAGTACAGTCTTGTCAGAGCAATGACCATGATACTGCAAAGAAAATAATGGAAACCTCCGACCCCTACCTCCAACAGTCATTAGGCAAATCAGTTAAGGGCTATCAGTCT
Source organism: Platynereis dumerilii (assembly GCA_026936325.1). Taxonomy (NCBI): domain Eukaryota; kingdom Metazoa; phylum Annelida; class Polychaeta; order Phyllodocida; family Nereididae; genus Platynereis; species Platynereis dumerilii. The sequence continues at coordinate 12,601,195 of JAPTHN010000016.1, read as the reverse complement.
GATGAGTGGATGCAATATGCAGAAGCGTGTCTTGAGGAAGCAAACCGGGCAAAATACACTCAGAATGATAGAGCAAGGGAATTATTGCTGGCTACCGGAGATCGAAATCTTGGGGAGGCATCTTTTGATAAAACTTTTGGTATAGGTCTTGCCCTACACAACAAAGATGTATGCAACACAGAACCATGGGGTAATAACTTGATGGGAAAAAATTTGACTAAAGTACGAAATGATCTTACAAACAAACTGCAAATTTCATAAAATTGATTACTGATGTTTATTGTCATGATTATGTGATTCTCTAAATTTAATACCTGTATTTTTGTGGACTTGTTGTGCTTCACATAATGAACTAACTTACTTAATGACTTGATCCATTTTAAAACTGTGATAAACCATATTCTGAAACAAGGCAGTACAGGCAGTACAATAATGCTAACTTCATGGGATATAGGTTGGTCTATATGCATAATCCTTAATTGTTTGATGTGTAAATGGACTTATGTTTATGTTGTAGTTGCTATTGTTTATTACGCTATGATGTTATTTATACTCATGCACTTGTCTGATAAAACTGACTGCAATCATTATGTGTTGGACATTCGTGAGAGACTTTTGATGTAAATACTGGTGAGTTTGATGCCTGTTTCTTTTTTGATACTTTGCTCAGAATTTCTCTATCGTACTGATATAAGACTTATGTGAGTTGTGAGATTATTACCTGTATATTAAATATTTCATTGCATTCATTGACCTAATTCTATTTGCTCTTGCTTTGTTTTGTTTTTGCAAGTGTGTACTGGTTGAATGTGTAACTGAAGTATATTAACATTCAATTTAAACATAATCTATATAACTGAAAATGAAAAAGGTAACACAATGTGCCAGGTTACAAATCTATGTGTATTCCATGAACTATCCCTGCACTTCTGCATGGTCTTACCATGGCTTTAAATGATTATCGAAAAACTACTGTTTTGATATATAATTTCATGCATTTATACATATTTCAGAACTATTTGAACCACTTGTTGAATAATATGGTTGATTGTGGTATATTTTCGTTGAAAACTCCTCCTCCCAGGGATCCAAAGGCAGAAGTTGCAGCTGACTGGTACTGTAGGTGCTCTGTTAATGTTTTTTCAGTGAAAGAGTTATAATGGCAAACGAAGGTAATCTGCTTGATCTGTTAAATTTCCAGGGTAACATAGAAAATAATGATGATGAGGCTCCCAACCTATTTAGACATTCTCCCTATTATGAATTAGATGACCTGACTACCTTATTTAAACACAAAAAAACACATTTTTAATTTAATGAGCCTGAATATTCAATCTTTGAATGCCAAGATCAATGAGCTATTGATTTATATTGAGCTTCTCAAAAATAACGATTGTCACATTAGTGCTTTGTGTCTCAAAGAAACGTGGATTAATTCTCACACTGATGTTTCACTTCTTGAAATTCCAGGTTATAACTTGATTTCCCAGCCGAGCTCCTGCAGCACACACAGAGGAATTGCCGTTTATTTAAGAAACATTTTCAAGTATAAGGTACTTTCAATTATAAGTAAAAACCCTCAGGTGTGGGAAGGACTTTTCATTCAAGTAAGTCTAAATAAACGTGTTTCTAATTCAGAAAATAAATCAATTATAATTGCAAATATTTATAGACCGCCTGTGGACTTGCTTGAAAAGTACAGAATATTTATTGATGACTTTGAACAGATTTTAGGCAGCCTTCAGAGTAGTAAATGTGAAATTATGTTTGCAGGCGATTTTAATATTGACTTGCTAAGAATACATAATAAACAAATTTTTAATGAATTCCTCAAAACTTTTTTGTCCTATGGATATATCCCCTAAGTAACGTTTCCTACAAGAATCTGCGAAACAACAAGTACTCTCATTGACAATATATTCATTAAAATATCAGAACACTTTTCCTCCTCAAGTGCCGTCATTTTTAAATGTAACATTTCTGACCATATGCCATGTCTTATTTTTCTTGATTACCTTCGACTTGGTGATACATTGGACAAGTATATCCGAAAACGGTTAATTACATCACATGCATTAGCATCATTTAAAGAGGAGGTTGACATGAAATGCAAAATGAATATATTCAGTAGAAATCTTGAAGGTGATCCGAATGAAAATTATGACATTTTGAAAAACGTTTTACACAATGCTCTTGACAAACACCTTCCTGAAAGAAATTTTCGCTTCAATAAATATAGAGACAAAAAGCAGAAATGGATTACTCGAGGTATTATTAACCCAATTAGATTTCGAGATAAATTATATAAAAGATATCGAGCAACTAAGCCAGGTGATTCCCTTTATGAAACTCTAAAAATAAATCTACAAACGTACAACTGAATTTTGAGGCAAAATATAAGAATTGCAAAAAAGCAGTATTACGAGAGCTGTTTTTCTAAATTTCGAAATGATGTAAAAAAGACCTGGATGACTATCAAAGATATAATGAACAAACGAAACAACAATAAGGATTTGCCAAATTATTTCTTAATAGACAATGTCAAAGTTACAGATCCCACACTGATTGCAGAAGAGTTTAATAGATATTTTATTGATATAGGCCCCAAACTTGCTTCTGCCATTGTTCCTCCCCCGAATAAGTCCTACAAAGATTATTTAACAGATGATATAACTCATCAGTTCCATTGTTTTCAAAGTGTTAATGTGCAGGAGGTGGACAAAATTATCAAAGATCTTAAGCCAAAAACAAGTTCAGGATTTGATTTTGCATCTAATAAGCTTTTACAACTCATTAAAGATGAAATTTCGGAGCCACTCACATTAATTATTAACCAGTGCTATAATACAGGTATCTTTCCTGATAGTTTAAAGATTGCTAAAGTAACACCTCTACATAAAAAAGAAGAAGACTTTTTACTATGTAATTATAGACCTGTATCGGTATTGCCTAGCATTTCCAAAGTTGTTGAGCGTATCATGCATAATCAGATTAATGAATATTTCACAAATTTGCAGTTATTTTATGAAAGTCAGTATGGTTTTCGTAAGGAGCATTCCACTGAATTTGCAGCAATAGAATTTCTAAATGGAGCTATATATGAAATGGACAAAAACAGAATACCTATAAACATATTTCTTGATCTTTCAAAAGCGTTTGATACTTTGGACCACAATATTTTGTTATATAAGCTTAAACACTATGGAATTTCAGGAAAAGCACTAAAATTATTTGAAAGTTACCTACATTCACGGAAGCAATACGTCTCTCTTAATAATATAAATTCTAAATTACTAGAAATTAAGAGAGGTGTACCACAGGGATCTATAATTGGACCGTTGTTATTTATCATATATGTAAATGATCTTAAAAATGCCTGTACATTTTTCCATCCAGTTATCTACGCTGATGATACCTCTCTAACCACTACTCTCAACAGCTTTGGAAATGCTGCTCATCTAAAGGCTTCTAATCGTAATAATTTCAATGATGAAATTGTTCATAATATTAACAAGGAATTGAACGATGTGTCAAATTGTCCCTAAACGTCAGAAAGACTAAGGGAATGATATTACATACTCCGAAATAAAAGAATTGATTATCCCAGACTTACTTTAGATGATACTGTTATAGATTATGTTGATGAATTCAATTTTTTAGGCATTGTATTGGACAAGCATTTGAGTTGGAAAAAACATATAACGCATGTGCACTTGAAAATATCAAGAGCTATAGGCGTGATGAATAAGTTGAAACATTTCCTGCCCAAGAAAGTTCGCCTTACCTTGTATAATTCACTTGTGTTACCATATTTTAACTATGGTATTTTAGCCTGGGGATCACAGAGCCAAAAGCTTCTCAAAATTCAGAAAAAGGCAGTAAGAACTGTAGCTCTAGCCAGGTATAATGCCCATACTGAGCCAATTTTTAAAGAATTAAAACTTTTGAAAGTCATGGATCTGTGTGTGCTGCGGGAGTGGAAATTCTGCTATAAACTGGAACGCAACCTTACCCCTGTTTACTTCAATTCAATATTTCAAAGAGGTGCTCAAATTCATAATTACAATACCAGAAATACAAAGAATTTTCAAATACCACTAATTAAACATGAATACGCAAGAAATTGTGTAAGATACCGTATTCCTTTAGCATACAATAATTGTCCCAACTTAATACGAGAAAAAATATATACCCATAGTTTCTTGGGTTTTTCTAATTATGGAAAAAACTACTTGCTCAATTCATATTCTGAGGAGTGTCTTATTGTAGGTTGTTATATCTGTGGAAGAAGAAACTGATAGTGCATTTTTTGTCATTTTCTCATCTTTTTCTGTTTAATTACTATTTTTTACTCTTGTTACCATTTGTAGCATGGTGCGGTGGCCTGTGACACGGGGGACAGCAGCCGGGGCTCATGGTGCCATGGTGCTGCCGCACCATTGTCTACCATTATAGAGGGTATTTAATAATTTGGCCACAATGCCAGTTAGAGCTTTCTGTGGGAGTTGGGAGGAGGAGTTTTCATTTCATTTCGGGGCCATCAATTAAGCGACATTTTTTTGTCTTTTTGAGGCCCGTCACAAATGAATATACCAATTGGTTTCAGCTGAAAGATACCGAGACTGTATTTTATTGGTGAAAAATAAAGTTCTGAGTTCTAAAGTTCTGAGTTCATCTTTTAAGGATTTTCAACTGGGAGACCAACTCAATTTCGTAGCGTTATGATGCACGACATTTATATATCAGCAGCAGCTATTTAGGAGTTTCACTAATATCCAAAAAAAGAGTCTTGACCAATTTTTTTAAAATTGGTAACCAGAAAGATCACATACGCTGAAACATATATTTCAGAGATAGCGAAAATATTTTTCATATAAGAGGCAGTGCCTTGGGTCCAAATGTGCTGAAGAACGAACTTAAAGACAGCCAATTGAGAAATTTATGTGAGTCTCTGGAAAAAATTGGTCTCCCAGTGATGCCAATCTGGCAATGACTGGGAGACCAAATCTGCTCACTGGGCGACCATTTGGTCTCTCAGTTATACTACGTTAAAAAATGCACTGAGTCTTGTTGATATGAAAATGTCTTTATCTGGCTCTGAATGTGTCAAGATTCAAGATGCTTTTATATGTTGTCTGGTGACGGATGTGGGATTCTTTATTTAGTGGATCATAAATTGGGATTATACATTAATGGGATGGATTGATGGTAGAAGTCATAATTTTCTATTCTTCCTTGTCAGAGAATGTATATTAGAGAATGTAGAATGTCTCGTCATATGGAGCCTTGCATATCTTTATTAATTTCAAATCAAGAATAATCATTAATCAGAAAAGGAGTGTCAAATGGATTTCCGTTTTTTATCAGATTCAAGCACCGATCACAGCCGTCAAAGTTTCTGATATTGCAACATTCAATCAAAATATTAATGCTTTACTTGATGTTAATCTGAGAGGATATGAATTTAGAAACATACAGGAGCTTTGGAAAGCAGTGAAATGTAAATCTGAAAATATATATCTATAGACATTTTGGCACACAAAGTTGTGAACAAGTGCAGGCAGAAGACTTGTTCTTTTCAAAAAGTCAAAACGAAATTAATTCCATAAAGTACTGCTGGGCAATTCCATAAAGTTCCATAAGTCCAATTTACAGAAATGACACTTTTGCAGCTTGTGTAGCCCTACCATTACACATAAGATACTTCATTGTTAAACAGGGATGAGGCCAGGCAACAGGATGTCAGTAAAGCCATCAACCAAGCTCCAATGTGTAACAGGGGCTGAGCTACGTCAAAAAGTCATTGTGTCGGATGTACAGTCAACACAAAAATTATTTGCACGCTTAGATTTTTCATCATATTTCACAGAAAAATGGTAGTATGATAAAAAGAACAACCCTATGTTTTAGGGTAGTGTTAGTAGGTTAGGTTCCCATGCATTTCATTTTGTACCAAAATTCATTTTCTTGGAAAATGTGAAAAAACTGAATTTTGAAAACCAAAAAATATTTGCACGCTTCAGCCAACTGCCAGAAACTGAATTTTTAATGATGATACTCAATTTTCTCTTTGGAGCTACTGTTTTTTATGGAATATTTAGCTCATTTACATCAATCAGACATTATTTGGGGTTCACAGGTGGGAAAACAGGTGTTACTCAAGGAGTACGCCCATTCCCATGTTTTTCTCCTACATTTAGGTAGAAAAATTACTTAAAAATAGCAATTGTCATGAAATTGGTCTGTGTGAAAAAAGATTAACTATGCAGGTTTTTGTGAAGAACTATGTTCAATATCTCATCAGGAAATGTCCAAAAAAAAAGGCTCTTGGTGAATTTTTGCTGAGGTACAACTGATGATTTGCCTCTGACGTTATTTAACCACTGGCTTATCAATAGTTGTTAAGAAAGAATATTTAGAGTTGTTTTTATTAATATTTGCTCAAAAATTAGGTTATTATTCGACTTTAGCATATATGTATGTATACCATATTCAATTCATTGTCATGCATTGATTATTAAGATCCACCCAAGCTTGTCTACACAATAATTATGGCCTAAATTACCATGAATAGTTTTCATTGTTTAAAGCTTATTTTTACAAAGTAAACTCATTATTGTGAAATTTTCACTCATTGAGGTCCTCCATGGGGGTACCCTATGAAGCAACACTTGTTGTAGACTGCATAATCTTAATGATACAGTGCAAATTTGAAAACGTCTTGTCTTAATTATCTCAGCTGACTTTCTCCAAAATTATTACAAGCTATTGTTCACAGCTCACAGTCAAAATAGTCCCCAGGGGCAAAATTGAGTCCCGCAATTAAGATTTCTTCAGTTAGATTATACTCGTAATACTGTTTTCCGGCATTTTGTGGTTGCATGTAGAACACAATACCTACCAATACCTGCCAAATTACTTTTTTAGACAAATAGACACAATTATGGAGTTTACTAACCTGCAATCCCACCTGTGAACCCCAAATAATGTCTGTTTAATGTAAATGAGCTAAATATACCATAAACAACATTAGTTCCAAAGAGAAAATTGAGTATCATCATTAAAAATTCAGTTTCTGGCAGTTGGCTGAAGCGTGCGAATATTTTTTGTTTTCAAAATTCAGTTTTTTCACATTTTCCAAGAAAATGAATTTTGGTAAAAATTAAATTCATGGGAACCTAACCTACTAACACTACTCTAAAAAATAGGGCAGTTCTTTTTATCATACTACCATTTTTCTGTGAAATATGATGAAAAATGAAAGCGTGCAAATAATTTCTGTGCTGACTGTACAGCGTGTGAGTATGTCCAATACGATGAAATTTTGCTTTGTAGCTCTGCTCTATTATACTTGGAACTTTGGTTGATGGTTGTCTGATACCCCTATTACTTGGCCTCATCCCTGTTTAACAATGAAATAGCTGAATGGTAACAGTAGGGCTACGCAAGTCGATAAATTGTCAAATCTGTATATGGGACTTTAAAGAATGGCCCTGCTATTGATTGACTGACAGGAAGTGATGCTTTGTTGTCTTTTGAAATGAAAAAATTCTACCAAGGTCCAATTTTTTGGCCCAGGAGTGTATGTTGTTCAATTCCCGGCAATTCACCACTGGGTGTCCAGTGTGTGACAACCGCAATTTGGTATCTCTGCCTGCAGAACTTGTCTAACTTGGTCAGTAACTAACAGCTTCCATGGGTGCTCCAAGGAACAAGTGGCTCCATCCACTCTATAGGTGCATGGGGACTTCGGTTGGTTATTGATGTCAAACAATGTATGTGTACTTTATCCGAGAATAAAAATAAAAGTTTGCGGCCCTCTCTAGCAACTTTTCTTAGTAATCTCAAATTTCACCAGGACACGAGGTATATATCACTGGACAATAATTGATGGAGATAAAATCTATAAAAGTTATGGAAATTAAATAGGTTGATGGCTCGGCATGCTGAAGTCCATAGAATTGAGAAGGATCACTTTTCAGTTCTGTTGGCATCAGCTGATTCTGCAATTGTTTCTTTGTGTTTACTCTAAATATTGCCATAACGAACAAAAACTTGACTCCTTTATTTGATTATGTGATAATAATTCGGTTTTACAATTACAAGTGTCATTTGTAAATAAAATGTTTTGTGTTATGGCTATCTTTCATGTTTTAGTTGGGGTAGGGGGAACGGGGGCACATTGGACGCCAGGCACTGTGGGACGGTGGGGTTTTCTTGGATCCTGGCAAGGTATATGATATGATAGTGCCATCATATCTTGTAATTTCACATCCTGATGTTTCCATGGTTTTATTGACAAATTACAGCCACATGCAGAAGTATGGCGAGCAAAAGTTTGTTTTCCTACTACTAAAGTAAATATGGACGGGTTCAATTGGAACAATTCTGTGGACAAACCATGAACAATGAGGCTTTCTCAGTGCTTGTATGAATTTTATATATCGTAACAAACTGTTATGAATTGCTATCATGATAAACACACTCACTGGTGTCCGAGAAATTTGCATTTTGGTTTAAAAGTCATATCGGGCCTCATTGGGACAGTGAATTCGGGGCTCATTGGGACGCACTTAATATGGCTGAATTTAAGTGTCCAAGGCAACTGAATGACCTGGGACAGCACATTACAGGTGTTCAGGCCACAGTGAATAGAGATATAGTGGATTACCATGCACTGTGAACAAATTTGTCGCAAAGCACTGTGTGTTACTTACATAGATGTCCGCACCCAGGACAGTTTATGTTAAATGTTTAAAACTGTTTAAAGTTATGAACTATTGGCACTACAAGGTGTTAATGCGCTGCATATTGTCTTATGCACTACTTATATATGATATCTATTGCACATGGAGTGTTAAAATTATTTTTTAATTGATGTCCCAATGTGCCCCGGCTGTGCCAGCCGGGGCACATTGGGACAGTCATTTTTATGACTCTCTGGCAGCAAAAGGGTAGGTGCAGTCTAGTTTATTATGCCTTGCATTTAAGCTCAATAGTATGGGTGATATTCATGCGAACTTCTGAGTTCTTCAGTGCTTTCAGCATTGAGCAAAATTAGTAGACGTTAAAAGCGTCCCAATGTGCCCCTGCTCCCCCTATAACAACTGCAACCATTGCCAAATACGGTGACAAATAATTGATTATGCCACATATATGATTCATTGTCAGAAAACAACACAGGTAAAGCATGCTCGTAGCTTTATTGAACTAAAAAATACTGATTCCATTTTAATAAGGGAAGTATTGGTCTGAGGCAGTCAATTCATTTATAAACTAATTTGAAGTTTTATTTTGTTTTAAAGTTCTTCGCTGCATGCTCGGGTAACATAAAGATGTGTCCCAAAATTTCAGATATAATCAGCTTAAAAGAGAGGAATAATGATGATCTGATTTAAATTAGGTTATCCTTGTGTTTTAAATTCCCAGCTTTGTTGCAAATTTCTATAAGCTCAACAAGTGGCCCAAAGGCCCAAATGCCAAGGCTGATTGGTGGCATATTCATTAGCATTTCGTCAGAACTTAACATCAGAGGAAATGACAAATTTTCACAAGAGGAAACAGGATGCAAATCAAAATGAGACAAGGAGAAATGATAGTGAAAAGATTTTTGATGTTTTGCAGGAAGAAAATGAATTAAATGCTCTGCTTTGTTGTAAACATGTCCAACACATGCGGGTAATGTCACAATTTAAATGTTTTTTTTAGAAAGTTTATAGATAGATAGATAGATAGATATGGTGCAGCCCTCTAAGCCCAGTTCTGGGCGCTTACGAGGGTTGATTGATGAGATGAGAGAGAGAGCGGGAGTCCTCAACATGTTACACATTTACCCCATGTGAGGGATCTTTTACTTGCCCAGCAAAGACACTGATACAAGGGGCCGCCAATTTAACGTCTCATCCGAACGACATCCAGCTGGGATTTTGCTCATGAAGGTACACTGAAAATTTTGGGTTCCCCACCCGGGGTTCGAACCCATGCAGGCAAAGACCTTCAGCGGAGCAGGCGGGTCCCTTTATTAAAATGTACTTCATGCAAGAAGTAATTTATAACTCAGGATAGTGGAGGATAGGTGAGGGCAGATGAAGTTCCAATGAAGGTCTTTGCCTTCATGGGTTCGAACCCCAATTGGAAAACCTAAAACTTTCTGAGGACCATCATGTGCAAAATTCCACCTGGATGTCATTCGCATGAGATGTTAAACCGGCAGCCCCTTGTATTGGTGTCTTCATTTGGCAAATAATAAATCCCTCACATTGAGTAAATGTGTGTAAGATGTTGAGGTCTCTCGCTCTCTCTCCCATCTCATTAACCGACCCTGCCGAGCGATCAGAACTTGGCTTAGAAGGCTCCGCACCTACAATATCTGTCTATCAGATCTATCTATCTTATTTATACTATCTATCTATCAGAAATGACTCGTCTAATACGTCTTACAAACAGATAATCATTTCTAATTACATGTGTCAACAGATCATGTCATCTAATCAACACCTTGTCAGGTGATCATATACCTTTTGTCATTCAACTACCATTGTCACCAAACAATTGTCCTACCTCCCATTATAGCACGGTCTTATTGTGTTGCATTTATTAATTAGTGGCAGGATGTTCCTGGATCACATTGCACACAAGATAATTGAAATCTGAGGCCTTTAAGATATATTTAGAAATAGGTTACAGTCTCTGGAAGCAGGGTGAAGAAGCTCATTCACTGTTATTGTAAATTTAAATTACACACTCTATGATATGGTAATTCAGATTATATGGCTGTAATATGGTGAAATATGTAGTTGTACATTCAAATCTACACATTTATGTTGGGCTAATAAAGACAAGAGGACCATAGGCGTATCGGAGGGGGGGCAGGGGGGCGGTCGCCCCCCCCCCCAAAGGTTTGGGAAACAGTAAGATTCGGGCAAAAAGGCTAAAATATTCCACTTCAGTAGAGCCTTCAGCTAATAAGTTTCCCGCCTCTCAGGCTCAGCCAATGACCTTCCAGAAGCATGAGATGCAAATGAGTGGGGCGCTGTTACGCGCATGCGTGTTAGCGCAAGTAGCGATGTTGATTCAAAATGCCTTCCGAGGTAAACAGGGCTGTCGTAGCTCGTGTATTTGTCGTACAGGAGTGGCAAACCACTTTTCTGAAAGAGGAACGTCTCAGAAACACGGAGCAGTTTTCAGAATGTCCGTAAGTTGAGTAGAAGTGTGTCAAATTGGCCTGAGAAGCTCCGAAGTGGAGGGCGTGGCTTGTTATTCTTGAATATATTATGAATATGCTCAACCGCAGAGCCGTTTCTAGGGTAGATTTTCTGGGTGAAATATTCGGGCAGGTGACTAAATAAAAACTATTGAAAATTAATGAAATTCGATGCAATTTCATCGGAAATGGTATTAAATCTAGATTATATAAATTCGGGCAAATGTCGCTCGCCCTCCCAAAAATCGCGTCCGCCATACGCCTATGAAGAGGACACAGCAATAAAGCACACGATTACTCAGCTGCCATCTAACACATACCCAAAGTTGGAATATAAAACTAACGTCGGCAAACCATTCAACGATTTGAGCATCCCTTGATATATATACGCAGCTTGAGCATACCAGGTCCTAGCCTCAGCCAGGACCGTGATACAAATTGAAGGTGGTCTGCATGTGACTCTCAGGGGTCTGACTGTGACTCTCAGGGGTCTGACTGTGACTCTCAGGGGTCTGACTGTATGTTCTCTTAGATTAGCAAATTAGACTTGAGCACATGCATGCAGGTCATTAAATAATATTTGATTGTCATTTTCTGGATCTCTTTTGTCAATAGTTATAATAAACTGACGAGGGAAGCAGTTCTAGTAGTCTCTCATTAACGCCCATGCTAAAAGGCATATTGATCAAGTGCTCAGATATTCAAAATGGCCGTTCATTGCGAGAATAAGCATGAGTATATTCATTGTTTTGTGTATTTGGAATAAAGGTCTGAATGCATCAGTGTAGTGATACTGTAGTGAAGAATATATCGGGAAAATAATTTAAAAAAGTCTTTATTAGGCAGAAATAATACTGCTGTTTTAAGATGACTTCCTTTCGTGTTGTGTAGTTTTCTCCGTCGGTCACTTGAGGTCTTACATTGTCTGTTGTCAGTGACATCTTCTTCCTGCAGCAGACAAATGATGTGAACTTCCTGAAATAATACAACAACAATGAAATTCTCGCAACTTGCAGTTCAGCCCAGTCAAGAGTTGTGTGACCATTGATAGAGGACTTCCGTCTATTGCTTCCTGTCGAAAAACAAAAGATCCTGTCACCTGTGATCTCATTTACTTCTAGCAAGTTTAGCATTTTACCTCTACTTACAAGCAAATTTGCAAACTTGGCATTTGTCAAATGGCTAAAGAATGAACTTCATCGTTTACCAAATACAAAAAACTATAGCCTTAATCTTTATCAATTTTATGAATTTATACGAATCGAGTTTAGATATATCAATTTCTGTCTCACTTGCCTTCCTGATAAAGTAAAGAAAAAAACACTCATTTGCAAAATATGGTATACTATGCTTTACTTAATGTTATCAACAGAAAATATCCCCAAAAAATGCATATAAACATACTCTTTGGAATAGAGAAATATTTCTGTTGAGCTACAGAGTTTCTCCTCCATCAAAGGTTCCATGATAGCTCATTATCATTGTCAAGGCTGCGTTGTGAATCGACTAGCACTTCCGTCTTGCTATAAAATACCAGGAAGTTGTCCAGGACAGGAAGTAGTTGTCACCATTAACAGACGATACGGGATACCAACTGATGGATGATGACAGAGTGATTTAAAAATGATTCTTGCAGAATCAGAAAATCAAGCAGTTTTGACATGAAACGATTTTTTCAGAAATTGACATATAGCTACGTAAAATGATACTGTAGAAAGGAGTAAAGTTGGCAATCCGGGGGAAAGTTGGCCGGCTATGTTAACCCACTTAATGGAAGACATGCCTACTTTTCTGCCTGACACAAGTTTCTTCGGCAAATTTCCCACCTGTTTCAGTGAGAAAAGTTTGCATTTCTGCCATTAAGTGGGTTAAAAAAATAATAGAAACCCTCAGTCGCAGTTAAATATTTGAATCCAGGCAGATTATAGGTGTCGCCACTTGTGGCATGTTTGACAAGGTCGACTGCACAGACTTCATTCATAACCTTTCCTGCTATTTTTGTGAAGGAATTAGGCCTACAAATAGTAGGCTTATCAAAGTGAACATTTCAGGTGATACACCACTTCTATCAGCTACCGATGTATCAAGCCTCCACCATCGGTGGAGGGACAGTCTGATTTGGAAAAGCAAATAGACCGACATATCACTGAGGAAAATTACTACACAGTTGTCCATGAGGACTTAAAATCAGTCAGTAAAAGCCAGACATAAGAAAATTTCATGGTCATGTACATAGTGCACTATGTTGACAGAATACATAGATTCCTCAAATCAATCATTTTGACTAACGTGTGGACAATCTTCAATTTTCATCCCACATCAGAGAGGTCCTATGATGTTTTACAGCTGAAGTAGCTGATAGAAATGGTGTATCACCATGAAATTTTTTATTTGATATAAGCCTATAGCATTTATAATCCCTTCACATGAACAGCAGGAAGGGTTATCAATAAAGGCTGTGCAGTCACCCTTGTCAAACATGCCACAAGTGGCGACACCTTTAACCTGCAGGGATTCAAACATTTAACTGCCACTGATCAGAATTACATTCAGGCAAACAGTCCAAACTTCTGTACCTCAGAGTAGACTGTTCCCACAAGAAATTGGCATTTTGAAGGTAGGGATATACAGAGTGTGTAGTAATTAAGTCATTCTTTATTATATCCCCAACTATGATTCTAATGCATGCTAAATCAATCAGACTGCCCTCCACCAATGTTGGAGGCTTAATATGCAGAGGGACAGCTACAGTCAGACATTTATTTGTGTTTATCAACACACTATTTCGTCAACATTACTCAGAAATAACATAAATGTACTAACTTCAAACCTTCTTGCATGTTCAGTGCAATTCACTCATTCCATTCACTTCAGTTATTCTCTCTCCAATTTGTGTCAAGACAGAAGTCAAATCTATACTTACTGATCTCTTTCAGTGCTGTCAGTGCATGGCCTGATCCAAAAAATGTCGAACGGGGGGTTTCCAATGGAAATGCACCTAAAAAGTATCACAGATAAAAGCTGCTACAATTTAGACTTGTGTTGTCATAGACCTGTATTATAGAAACCACAATTGGGTGTCTGGCATGGCCTAAAAGCAGCAACAATTTGGACTTGTGTTACACTCGGAGTGCCCTAGGGTTACAGATTAGGTCACCATCATTGACTTGTTAGGGGAAGTCAAGACTTGTTGATATGAAAATAGCTTTATCTGGCTTTGACAATCTCTGGATTATAAATGGTAAAGGGGATGTCTGGTGGTGCACTCTAAGAACAAAAATCATTCCAAAGTACCAAAGGCCTGGTGCACCTAAGACGTGACATTTGGTCTAAAAAATATTGTTTTTGGAAGGGGTTGATTTTAATATTGTTTGATGGAGTAGAACTTATATTTGAATGTACAAAAGATTTCATGACGATATCTTCTTTCATCCCTGAGAAACTTTAGGTTGTATTCAAAAGATGAAGACCTGAAAATTTAAGCTGCAGCAATTGAAAAATCTATGGTTAGCCCATTTATCAGTATTAGAACTCCAAACTAAGTTAGTTTTGATAAATGGACAATGGCCAAATATATAAACTGGTTTTGGGTTATATACAAGCTATTGGTGTATCAAAAATCAATTTGTTTGAATAAATGATAAATAATTTAATTTCCTTCACTTATAATTAAGGTAGGAGGAAAATAATTTGGTTAAATGTAACTTGAATCATATAAATATTTCGTTGAAACACGGCAGAATAATGCTGAAAGATTTTTTTTCCTAACTTGAAGAGAAAGCTGAATATTGAAAGAAAAATGACCAACTTGACTGACTAAAAAGTATATGAAATTGACTAAAATTAAAAATAACCATAGCTTGATGCCATTCATTCGAAAGCTATTTTTAAAATGATTTCAGAGATGTAAATATCATTCAAATCGATTAAGATCTGACCGAAATATTAGAACCCGCGTATTGAGACAAATAATTAGCAGTGAGAAACTTCTGAGTTTCTGACGACCTGATAGATATCATTAGGACCAGCTTATATTCATCGAAGTTACTTTTCAATAGTACTGTGGGATTTAGATTATGAATACAAGTTGAATTTCCAACATTTTAGGAAAATCAAGTTCCTCATTCATCTTTGCATCACCCAATAAATCTAAGCAAATTAAATATATTTAACAGTAGATTTATTGAAAAATTTGTTATATTCAAGTTAAATAGTTCAATTAACCATTTCTACAAAGTCATGAACAACATAGCTGAATGGAAATATTGCTTTATGGCACAACAAAGTTCGCCATCCCTCCCCTGCAAATTTTCACGATCTCTAGAGATGACTTTTTTGACAGCATGTGATAGCATGATATCCAATTGAAATATTCCTAAAATCTATTTTACTAGTACTTCTTATCTTGTCTTGTTGTCAGAAAGTTAACAGACCTGGCAAAACTGCACTAGTCTTGTCAGAATAGCCATGTATGTGAGGCGTTATGGTTGGGACAAAAACGTTATGGTTGGGACACTTTCATCTTCACATTGCTGTATGAAAAGTTTTCAGAGTAGCTAAAAAACTTGAAGTGCAATAAACTGTGTATGGGTAAAGGAAAGTGAGTCAGACAATATAGCTTTCCAAAGCATTCATGAGGGAAGTACTGGCTAAGAGTTTACCTAGTAGTTACAACCGTTATGGTTGGGACTAGAGCCCTGCACGGGATGTCCCGTCCCGCGCGGGACCCGGGATCCCGCATCCCGCGGGATCCCGCGGGATACCGCAAACAAAATTCCTGCGGGACGGGACAGGGCGGGACTGCAAATGGCCACTGCGGGACGGGAGCGGGATCGCGCACTGGTTAAGTGTGCGGGAGCCAGTGATGGAAATGGGGGGGAGCTCGGGGGAGCTGAGCTCCCTTGACCAAAAAACAGGGGGAGCTGTACCCTGCTACAGCTCCCCCAATGACCAGTAGTGAAATTACAATTATCATGTTACTTTTTCAGTCCTCATGGTATTCTTAGCCAAAATTATGCTCTGGTGGAAGAATTCTTTCCCTTTTGAAAATTTGGAATGGCGAACCCCTGCCGCAAGAGCCGAGAGCTCCCCCCAACGAAAATTTTCCATTTCCATCACTGGCGGGAGCGGGGCGGGGCGGGACTTGGTTGCGGGACTGTGCGGGATTGTAATTTAAGCAGTTTCAAGGAAAGCAATATTGCAAAGTTGAATTAATTTTGACAATCTAGTATTATTAAAGTGTATGATTTACCACTATAACTATTAGGCCCCTAACAAGAAATCTGACATAAGCCATTTTAAAATAGACCCGACTTATAATCAGGTGCTGTGATAGAAAGTGTAAATATAATATAAAGAATGAAAAAAATGATTACTTGATGCAGAAACAGGTAATGTGTAGAGTTGTTCTATTGTTTAGACAATGAATGCAATTTGGTCAAAGTTTTTACTCCTTTAAATATGGGAATGCCCCTGGGTTGGGGATTCCCCAGATTCACTGGAGATATATTGCAATTTAATTGTAAAATGGTGGTTGGCTTTAGATATACTAGCAGGGTTTGATTCAAATACAAATAAACCTATACCCATCTGATTATTCTTCAGATATATGTACTAACTAAATGAGTTCAATGGTTAGTGAAATATTTATATATATATATATATTACTAAAGAAACTAGGCAGATATATTACTAATAAATGTTGATATTTGATCATCAGAGGTCAGATTAATTTATTATTTCATTATTTGCTTGTTAGAAACGGGAATCCAATAAAGAAGTGATATTTTTAAAAATCTAAATAAAATTAACTTATTAACTAAAAGGTATAGTGTCTGATGGATGTTCATACATTAGCTACCCCTATTGTAATGCAACAGTGCTCACAATAGACATGGATGGCCTTTGTTTGAATAGCAATTAAGACAATGGTCAGTGTTTGAATTGCAATTTAATAGCATTCAAAATGAATCAGGGTTATGCCATGAAAATATTGTGCTATTTCATACTATTAGACAATATCACAGGCATTTGCAGTTAATCTAAGTCAGTTTCATGAAAATCTAAATTGCAACATTTGTGAAATTGTGAATATAATCATGTGAATTATAGATTACTGGATTCATATATATATTATATATATGAATCATTATAAAACTGGTATAAGTTGGTACTAATTTCAGTTATATAAATTTTGATCTCCCTTGTATCCGTGTCTGTGCTGGGCAAGAAAAAGATCCCTCACATGGGGTAAATGTGTAACATGTTAAGGACTCCCGCTCTCTCTCCCATCTCATCAATCCACCCCATGAGGGCCCAGAACAGGGCTTGGAGAGCTGCACTTATCTATCTATCTATCTATCTTGACTAAATACAAACAAATTCTAGAGTTGATAATGCACTTACAGTAGACGAAAAACAAGTGCTTACAGAAAAGCTGTTGGTGGCCATCAATGACCTCACAACATGCCTTTTCAAATACATTGAAATGAATTGTCATTCAGTGTCTTGTGGACCTCATTGATGAGTGATATGACCTTTTCTAAATGCCTATAATTATATTAAACTAGATTTTGAATAAGTGCGGGACTCAGTGCGGGACTGACTTAGGCTGCGGGACGGGACGGGACGGGAGTCCCGCAAACATATTCCTGCGGGAGCGGGGCGGGACGGGACAGATAATGGAGAGTGCGGGACGGGACGCTGTTCCAGCAAAGAAAAGAGCTGCGGGGCGGGATGGGAGCGGGACTGGATTTTGTGGTACGGGACGGGGCGGGACGGAAAAATCAGTCTCGCGCAGGGCTCTAGTTGGGACACACAAATATGGGGTAACAAAGATTCTTTATCAGCTTTTAAGTTAATAAGTAGTTGCAAAAAGATACTCCATGATCAGATGTAATGCGTAAACAATGTTTCTACAAAGAAATTGGTTCCTTTGTGTCATTTCTTTTCCACGTAAAAACTAAAGCAGACAAAACTATCAAAAAGTTTAATTTTGGCTTCATTTAGGTGATGCATTTTGGACAATTGTTCCTATGCCTAATTTCCGGTTTTAATGACTCAAAAAACTGTTGCTCCAAGTAGAAATATAGTATGAATGCTTTGGCACACAATATTGATGACAAATACAGACATTATTTATGTATCGTCAGTGAGAATATCTTGTTAATGAAGATGTCACGCTGAAATCATGCATTTTCAGCACATGTTCGTGAACATTTTGCACAATATCTAGAATCATCCGATTTTGATGAAATTTGAAACATACATAGATATTAAAGTGCCAAAAGATATCCATAGACGAAAGTTTGTTAAATGAAGAATGGAAGCCACAGCGACCATCGGCTGGTTGGCTTCAAAATAAAAAGTCACAAGGAGCACCAGGCCCTAAAAGGTACATCAGCCTGTCACAAATAGGATACCTAAGTTGGTACCTAACAATACCCAACGACAAGGTGTTTTCTAAATACCCTACTACAAACTTCTTTTTGTGAACTTGAAACGGGTACTTCGAGATCACTTTGTGTTAAATGGTTATCATTCTGCCCATTTATTGGACCAGACTTTTTTGGTTTAGAACTCCTGTCTAGTGTGTAGGCAATTGATAATGAACATTTCATTGATTTTTGATAACATGGTCATGCACATATGTCCAGTGAGCAGTCCAGTCACAATGGCCTTTCTTAATTTACTCCTCCCTTTAAGTATGCATAATACAGAGAGGAATAGAGCCAACAGTCCATTTACCTGCGATGGGTCTGTAAACTTTTCAAAGTTCATATACATAGACATCTTCAGTGCCTATACGACCTAGTGTGACATGACAATCAAAATTTTAAAATGTATACTTGTGCATCAAATTACAACATGATATTGCAAAAACATGTCTAAGTTCCAGAAATAATAATTTCCATTTCGCTGTGTACCAGGAAATTAACTGATAAATGCCGAATATTATCGAATTTTAATTTCTTTTATTTCAATGGCAGTAAAAGAAAACTAGAATAAATTGTAAATTATCTTAAAAGGAAATGTAATTTTTTTTGTTGGCTGACAAAGTCATGTACCCGGAACCCAAATTCAACTACAGCTGTAATATATTATGAGGAAAACAGTACTCGTATCTTTCGAACTTTTGAAGCAATATTTTTAAAAAACTTCAATATTTTCACTTGAGGTGTACATATATTCCTCTTAAATGATTTCACCCATCCTGTGTAATGGTCTGTATATATGACATTGTGGGTTTTGAATTGGTACTAAATAAGTGTACCATTTCAGTTATGAGTTAAAATCATCAAAACATTTTTTTTTTCATTGAAGAATCCTGGTTATCAAAATATTAATGCAGGGTAAGTGTGCTCCCACTTAAATGATGAGAGCTACCAGTCAATGGCAGGAATATCGCTTTCCCAAAGCCAAAACTAGAAAAAAATGCTTTATTGTCCTTGCAAGAAAAAGGCTCATGTTTCAGTGTCTGTAAGAATTTGAAAAAGATCTGAAGAATTCTGAGTAAAGAAAATGAATGATTGTTCTTAGGAACAATGCTTTGTTTGGCAATAAACAAATGTGTACCTGTGGCACACAAAAAAGTATTCCATTTCACTTCTGCTCCGCAATTGAGACAAGCTACGTGACTGTCTAGACTATAAGGCATGACTGAATCAGCCTTCTGATTTTCCATGCAGTTTATTGAAACAGCATGTTGTGCTTTGGTGGAAGGTGGATTGATGAGTTTTACAGACAGCATTCTAGACCTGAGATAATCAGTGTTTGGACAAGGTAGGGGCTCAGTTTTGAGGCTATGAACCTTTGGCTCACTAACACCGTAAAGTCTAAGTTCAATTCCTGGCTGTTGAAAGTTCACCTTGGGTGACAAATAAAATTTGGAACTATTGCCAGTTGTCAAACCCAAAACGTAAATGACACCTATTTTTGGGCGTTCTTAGAAATAAGCAGCTCATCCGCTCCAGTTGGAATTATGGGAACAACAATTAAAACTACTCACTGGAGGGAAAAAAGAATGCTATATATGTTCATACCTTCACAAATGTACATCAGTCGTTTGATACAAAACAATTGACCAAATAAATTTGTAAAATGAGTTTCAAAGCTACCTGAAGATCATAGAGCACACTTCATGAACCATTTTGTCTTTAGGTAAATACAATTTTTAGAAGGCATATGAAATTTAATATGAAATATAATGGAAGTTTGGAAACACATTTATTGAATTAAAGACAATTCCATTTTGTTAATACAATCAAATTTGTTAGTGGAAATGTGGTTAACTTACTGATCTGCAACGAGGTCTGCTGTTTTGTAGCTATTTCTACTGACAAAGTGACATCTCCAAAGCTGCAATTTGATAATTTGAGCTTGCATGATGGTGGATGCAACTCAGACAATCCTTGAAATGGGTAAATTTAAACCGAAAAATTGGAGAATTTAATCCTTTCCACAAGGTTTTAAGCTGGGTGAAGCATCACATCTCATGGTTGCACTGAAGTGAAAATCACACAAGTTTGCTTTTAAACAAATCAGAATTTGAGAATCAGAGCTCTGATATCATTGCCAGGCAATCAGCTGTCAAATTAACGCTCTTTTTCATTCCAACCATGGTGCAGCATTGGTGCCTGTGTCATTGCTCCTGCAGGTGAATGCCACTGTGAATAGATTTCAATCAAATTTACAGTTAATGTTGTTGTTATTTTGTCTGATATCTGACAAATAAATCATTATCTGTTTTTGATACGAAATTATTAGGTTGGCCAATTGGTTGTCATCACTCTTCCTTTCCTATTTTTTCCCTATCATGCTTGGTTTTCACTAGCAATGCCACTCTGAATAACAAGGCTGAGGGAGGATGTTGTTAATTCATGTAAGCTTCGGGAAATTGAGTGTCAGAGCAGTAACAAAGGGACAACAAATTACCAGTAGACTATATAATTATGCAACTAAAACAAAACACCTCCTCAAGTTTTAATCAACCAATTTTTATCTGTCGTTCCAGCAGCACAGGTCACAGCCCTGTATTACACAAACAACTATAGGCATCTGATAATGTGTCTGGCAGGGCCTAAAAGCAGAAACATTTTAGACTTGTGTTACACAGAGTGCCCCAGGGGTACACATTAGGTCAATATCATTGTCTTGTCTGGAGAAGTCAATTGCTGTTGATGTCAAAATGCGGTTGTCCGGTTTTGAGAGTGTCTGGCTTCAAGACGGGTGCTGTCTGGTTATTGATGTAGGGATTGTAGGCCTGGTAATTGTGTTAAAGATTGGAAAAAAGGGGATTGACATGCACGTCTGGTGACAGAAGCGTTATTCTACATGTACCTTCTGAGATGAACTGGTTTTAAAACTTTATTTATATGTGTATACATAAGAACATTATGTATTATAGAGTCAATGATGGTAAATCCGTCCACTTTTGGCTGAAACTGTATTTCCATGAAAATGATAACAGATACAAAAATAAAAATTACTCTATTGGAAAGGGCATATTTCGTATTATCAACAACATTTTAAAAAAATCAAATATTCAAATAACTATGCTGAAACCATGGCAACAAAGATTGAAGGTCATGGCACCTAAATCCGTCCACCCTGCTTCTAAATCCGTCCAGCAAGGATGGTAAATCCGTCCACAGGGCATGATGCAACCCGAACCTATCATATCTTGTTATTTTTTCAAAGTTTTGACATTTATTAAGTGTTACAAAGGTTTTTGTGTTGATTTTAGAACAATGATTCATTGATTGCATTTGTAAAAGAAGAATCAAATGAAAGAGGTTAGGTTAAATTTGAATATTTTCAATTAACCGCCTGAATTGCAATTAAAGAAAAATGTAATCCAATCAAAGGGGTAAAAGTGTTCCTATTGTGATGTATGACAAATTTTGAAAATGACATTGTAAATGCAGTATGGACATTTTATATCATTCCTACTGTATACAGTTGTTATCATATGAATATTGCTTTTATAATGGTATGTGTATTTTATGTCAATCATACTGTATATTTCATGTATTTCTGTATATTATCATTGTTTACAATGTTTTGCTATTGTGTATGATTGTTTACATTAACATTGCATGGTTGTTATGCAACACCAATTAGCACTGAATTGCTATTCTATTATGATTGCATAATCAGTTGATAAACAATTGTGTTGACATTGTGACCCAGTTAAGTTGTTTATTTGAATGTGGAAACAAATGGAAAGTTCTGTAGAAGAAATAATATCTCTAGAAGGCTCCAGAAAATGAGTCATACCTTCTGGGAGGACTGGAACATTCTAGTAGGTTGTGATGCATATAAATATGCCTGGGAGCTGACATAGTCAGTCACTTTCTACCAAATCGCTGAATGGTGCACATCACAGACTGGACCTTGAGGATCACACTGTTGGACACTACTACACTGGATATTATACTGGATTTACGGGATTACACCATACAAGGACTCAGGATTCTGGATTATTTTTTATACGGACGCTATTTTCAGTGGATTATAGTTCACACGGGCTTTATTTGACATTTCGAAACACCAACGGATATCTGGCTTCCGGAACTTTCTCTGTGGACATTCAGCCATAGGATAACACAGATAAGTGGTTAAAATTACTCTGGGTCACAATTAGTTAATTTTTTGAGTAAATCTAAAGCCTGTGAATATTGTAACTGTAAATATTTTTATTGTTTTATTAAAATTGTAAACTTTAACTATCTGTGTTTGTTGTTCATTGCTGCTGACCCGTAACATAAATTGGGGGCTCGTCCGGGATCAAACTTTTGGCAATTTAAATTAATTGTGAAATTTCTGAAAATTGTGAAATTTTGTAAGGCTTTCTGGAAATTTCCATCATGACTTCAGCAGCAGTGAAAAACTTTGTGGACACACCAACTGTCGAAGGTTTGAAGGCTTTAAAGAAGCCTGAGTTATTAGAGTTGGCTGAACATTTGAAATTAGATGAAGTTAAAGGTTCCTGGAGAAAACCAGTTATTGCTAGGAAAATAGCTGTGTTCTATACAGATGAAGATGTATTTACTGAAGATGATTTGGACGTATTTCCGGATTCTTCGGAGAGGAAACCTCTGTCGGAGGGTGAACTTAAACTCAAAATGTTGGAACTAGAATTGCAAAGGCAAAATGCAGAATTAGAGCGTCAAAGAGAAGAAAGAGAAGCTAAATTAGAGCAGGATAGGTTAAGATTGCAACATGAGGCAGAAGAGAAGGAAAGAGAAAGAGATTTAGAGAGATTAAGAATTCAGGAAAGAGAAAAGGAAAGAGAAGCTCAGGAAAGGGAAAGAGAAAATCAAAGAAGACATGAGTTAGAGAAAATAGAAAGAGGAGTAGTAAAGAGGGAAAATCCCAATATGGGCGACACATTTGTTGCTAGTAGGGAAGTGAGATTAGTTCCTCCATTCCATGAAGTTGAGGTAGATAAATACTTTCAACATTTTGAGAAGGTAGCTGAGAGTTTGTCCTGGCCACAAAAGTACTGGCCTTTGATGCTTCAAAGTGTTATTTCGGGTAAGGCTCAGCAAGCCTACTCTGCTCTTTCAGTTACTGATGCTGCTAATTATGAAACTGTTAAGAATGCTATTCTCACTGCCTATGAATTAGTTCCTGAGGCTTACAGACAGAGATTTAGAAATCTTAAGAAGACTGATAGCCAGACTTATGTAGAATTTGCTCATGAGAAGGAGGTATATTTTGAAAGGTGGTGCACTTCTCGGTCTGTTGAAAATGATTTCAAGAAATTGAAGGATCTTGTTCTTGTGGAGGAGTTCAAGAGATTTGTCAAAGATGATTTGAAGTCTTATCTTGATGAGAGGGATGCTTCTACTCTACAGAATGCTGCCCGCTTAGCCGATGAATACGCTTTGACTCACAAGTCTAGATTTGGTTCCAGTGCTAAGGGTCCATTCCATAGGAATAATGGTGGTAAATTCCATAGTTCCCAACAGTCTCAGTCCAGTGATTGTAAAGATAAGAATAATGCAGGCAAGAGCTTTGGCAAAAGCCAACCTAAAGACCAGGCAACTGGTCCCACATGTGCATATTGTAAGAAACCAGGTCACTTAGTGTCTGATTGTTATTCCTTGAAGAAAAAGAAGGAAAAGGAAGCCTTGCCTAATGCACTTGTTAAATCCTTTCAAGAGACACCTGTTGTTAAATCAACTGATCCAAGTGGATCTTCTTGTCCTTTGTTTGCCAAAGAGGCTCTTTTGTCTGATGGTTTGAGGGAAGAGTTCCTTCCTTTCGTGTCAGAGGGATTTGTTTCTCTAAATGAGAGTTCTTCTCCTGTACCCATTCGTATTCTACGTGATACTGGGGCATCTCAGTCACTCTTACTAGCTGGTGTGTTGCCATTTACGGATGAGTCGGCCACTGGTGAATTTATTCTTGTTCAGGGTATTGAAGAGAGGATTGTTTCTGTACCTCTGCACTCTTTGTTCTTGAAGTCAGACTTAGTTACAGGACAAGTTAAAGTGGGACTTAGGTCAAGTCTCCCTGTTAAAGGTGTTTCTTTGTTGCTAGGCAATGACTTAGCTGGTGGAAAGGTTGTCCCCTCTGTTGAAATGTCAGTAAAACCTGTGTCTGAGGAAGTCCCTCTTGATTCTGACATCTTTCCTTCTTGTGCCGTGACGAGAGGAATGGCTAGAAAAGCTAAAGAAGAGGAGGACCGTGTGCAAAATAGCACTTTGTCTCAACGAGACCATGACTCGGAAGAGAGTCTCGATTCTGATGATTTATCAGATACTTTTATCAAACAATTGTTTGATCAGGACCAAGGAAGTTCCCAGAAGTCAGTGAACCTTGGATCCAGCGGAAATCCGCCCAAGTCTACGGATGTGTCATCGGCGACAACCAAGTCTACGAATGTGTCTTTGTCAAGACAACAATTGATCCAGGAGCAGGTCAACGACCCAACTTTGTCGGATTTGAGAGAGAAAGCTCTCCCTCCTGATGAGATAGCCAAGGTGCCTGTTGGTTATTTCCTGAAAGATGGGGTACTTATGAGGAAATGGAGACCCCCAGATGTTCCTGCAAATGAAGAATGGACCGTCATCAATCAAGTTGTGGTTCCTGAGATCTACAGAGATGAGATTCTATCTATGGCACATAGCCAACCCCTTGGAGGTCATCTCGGCGTGAACAAGACTGTTCACAGAATTTTAAAGCAGTTCTTCTGGCCCGGCATTCGCAAGGATGTCTCTAACTTCTGTCGGACTTGTCACACTTGTCAAGTCATTGGTAAAAGCCAGTTAGATCCTGCCAAAGCACCATTACAGCCCATTCCAGCCATTGGTGAACCTTTCTCAAAGGTGATCATCGATTGTGTGGGACCTTTACCAAAGTCAAGAACAGGTAACCAGTACTTGTTGACCATCATGTGTGCTGCTACCAGATTTCCTGAAGCTGTGCCTCTACGCAACATCAAGGCAACTTCCATCGCCAAGGCCCTAATCAAGTTCTTCACTGTATTCGGATTGCCAAAGGAGCTTCAGTCGGATCAAGGCAGTAACTTCATGTCTGGAGTGTTTCAGCAAGTTGTGTATGAGCTTGGCATCAAGCAGATTGCATCCAGTGCTTATCATCCAGAGAGTCAAGGAGCATTAGAGAGGTTCCATGCAACACTGAAGACCATGCTTCGATCTTATTGCCAGGACAATGAGAAAGATTGGGATGAAGGTGTCCATTTGGTGTTGTTTGCTGCAAGGGAAGCAGTTCAGGAGTCCACTGGATTCAGCCCGTTTGAACTTGTGTTTGGACATCAGGTTCGTGGTCCATTGTCTTTGCTTAGTGAGCAGTGGTTGGACAAGGATTCAGATGTTAGTCTTTTGGATTGTTTCCAGGTTCAAGGAAAAACTATACAGAGCTTGTGAACTCGCTAGAGAGAATCTTGAGTCTTCTCAGAAGAAAATGAAAACTTGGTATGATCGCAAGGCTTGAGCTAGAAAGTTTAAGCCAGGAGATAAGGTTCTTGTGTTGTTTCCAATGCAACAGAACCCTTTGAAAGCTAGATTTCATGGTCCTTATGAGATCCATTCCAAAGTTAATGATCTTAATTATGTTGTGCGGACTCCAGACAGGAGAAAACCGACACAACTCTGTCACATCAACATGTTGAAGCCTTATCATGATAGGTCTGTAGGGATTGTGGCAGCTGTAGACGCTGATGTATCTGAGGATACTTCTGAAGGTGAAGGTCAAGACAATGAACCTACCATTAGGACAGATATTGTTCCTTGTAAACTGACTAATTCTGAGGTTCTCCAGAATTTAGATACTAAGTTGACACACTTAGACCCTACACAGCAGGCTCAGATGAGGGATTTGATATTCAAGTATCAAGATTTGTTTCCTGATGTACCTAGAAGGACATCAGCAGCTATCCATGATGTTGATGTAGGTGAAGCTAGTCCCATTAAACAACATCCATACCGCATGAATCCTGATAAGTGTAAGCTTTCTCAGCAGGAGATTGAGTATATGTTGGAGCATGATATTATTCAGCCTTCCACTTCTAATTGGAGTTCACCATGTGTGTTAGTTCCAAAACCAAATGGTACTATCAGGTTCTGTACAGATTACCGCAAGGTTAATGCAGTTACAAAAACAGATGCATTTCCCATACCTAGAGTGGATGATTGTATAGATAAGGTAGGACAGGCCAAGTTTGTTACAAAGATTGATTTGTTAAAAGGGTACTGGTGTGTTCCACTAACAGATCGGGCAAGAGAAATCTCTGCTTTTGTCACACCTTCTGGTTTGTACGAATACAAAGTTTTAGCTTTTGGAATGAAAAATGCTCCTGCAACATTCCAAAGGATGATTCATGGCGTGATCAAAAATCTGCCTAACACAAATGCGTACATTGATGACTTGGTGACAGGAAGTGACACCTGGGAAGCTCACCTGGAGGCAGTTGAGAAACTGTTTCAGTGTCTGTCTGAAGCTAAGCTGACAGTCAATTTGGCAAAGAGTGAGTTTGGCCAAGCACACGTTGTCTATCTAGGATATGTGATTGGTCAAGGTGAAGTGGCCCCAGTTGATGCTAAAGTTCAGACCATTTGGCATTTCCTACGCCCACAGGCAAGAAAGCATTGAGACGATTTTTGGGCATGGTAGGATACTATCGGAAGTTCTGCAAGAATTTCGCAGACTGTACTTTGCCTTTGACAAATTTACTCAAAAAGAGTGTGAAATTTGTTTGGGATGAACCTTGTCAAAAGGCTTTTGATAAGTTAAAGAACATATTATGTCACTACCCTGTTCTCCAGTCACCAAACTTTGACACTCCATTCTCAATAGCTGTGGATGCGAGTGAAGATGCTGCTGGTGCAGTACTTCTGCAGCGGGACAGTGATGATCTCATTGAACATCCTGTTGCCTACTTTTCTAAGAAGTTCAATAAACATCAAAAGAACTATTCCACTATTGAGAAGGAATTGTTGGCATTAATCCTAGCACTTCAGCATTTTGAAGTCTATGTTAGTACAGGCCAGAAGCCCCTCATTGTGTATACTGATCATAATCCTTTGGTGTTCTTGCATAAGATGAAGAATAACAATAGGAGATTGTTGAACTGGAGTTTGATACTTCAAGAGTATGATATTGTTATTAAACATATCAAGGGCAAAGATAATGTCATTGCTGATTGTTTGTCTAGATGTTAAGCTTTGGTGGTTGATGTTATTGATGTATGACAAATTTTGAAAATGACATTGTAAATGCAGTATGGACATTTTATATCATTCCTACTGTATACAGTTGTTATCATATGAATATTGCTTTTATAATGGTATGTGTATTTTATGTCAATCATACTGTATATTTCATGTATTTCTGTATATTATCATTGTTTACAATGTTTTGCTATTGTGTATGATTGTTTACATTAACATTGCATGGTTGTTATGCAACACCAATTAGCACTGAATTGCTATTCTATTATGATTGCATAATCAGTTGATAAACAATTGTGTTGACATTGTGACCCAGTTAAGTTGTTTATTTGAATGTGGAAACAAATGGAAAGTTCTGTAGAAGAAATAATATCTCTAGAAGGCTCCAGAAAATGAGTCATACCTTCTGGGAGGACTGGAACATTCTAGTAGGTTGTGATGCATATAAATATGCCTGGGAGCTGACATAGTCAGTCACTTTCTACCAAATCGCTGAATGGTGCACATCACAGACTGGACCTTGAGGATCACACTGTTGGACACTACTACACTGGATATTATACTGGATTTACGGGATTACACCATACAAGGACTCAGGATTCTGGATTATTTTTTATACGGACGCTATTTTCAGTGGATTATAGTTCACACGGACTTTATTTGACATTTCGAAACACCAACGGATATCTGGCTTCCGGAACTTTCTCTGTGGACATTCAGCCATAGGATAACACAGATAAGTGGTTAAAATTACTCTGGGTCACAATTAGTTAATTTTTGAGTAAATCTAAAGCCTGTGAATATTGTAACTGTAAATATTTTTATTGTTTTATTAAAATTGTAAACTTTAACTATCTGTGTTTGTTGTTCATTGCTGCTGACCCGTAACACTATCTAAATTCTGTAATCAGTGGTATGCCATTTGTAAATATTTTATGTCATAAAAGTACTTTAAAGTTTATTTTTATGTTGGTGGACGGATTTACAAACCCCAATTCAAGCCACTTGTGAAATATTGATGGTAATTCCGTCTACTTTTATTTCCTTTGTATTTCCTTTCAATGTGTCACAATTTTACAAATCCTGCAAAAATAATTTAATTCTATATCTCATTCACAAATTTTCATCTTAAATACATTTATTTGTTATCGAAAATAGGCATAAATATCGAAAATGCCCAACACCTGATACTCTCAACATGGCTGTGATGACGTCACAGAATTTGATTGTATTTTATCCTTTGTTGTTAAATGGACCTGAAATATTATTCAAATTGCCGAAAACACCTGAAAAAGTTAAAAGATGCTAAAAAACGAGTCTCTCTTGCTAATGGAACCAGCAAAAAAGTAACAGATATATCTATATCCTCATATGATAGGGTGGACGGATTTACCCTCCTGGACGGAATTGCCATCCCTGACTCTAATGGCTCCTTGATGAAGATCCACCTAAATCCAGGTGTCTCTTCCTTAAACATTTATTTTATAAAATGTGGAATGATTTCTGCAAAAAAAAACACATTTCTATATTTACATTATAAATTTTGAATCTACCAATAGAAGTATCCGGAAGTTGTGTTAGACTGAATGTGAGTTTTGCTTAACAACATCTACCAAAGGCAATTTTATTAAATCAATTGCCCTTCTAGTGTGTTGATTTTACCACAGATCGATTTTTAGTGCAGGATGCCAAGGAAAATTAATAAAATGCTCTAGAAATCTACTGTATAATACTGTGTAACTTACGGCAGCAAAAATCCTATATCCATTATTCATCTACATTTATCTTTCTTGTTGTCTCTAGTTATCTGCCAAGAATCCGACAAGTTGTCTGGGTTCTTATCGACAATTACAAATACTCTGTCAACCACAAGCTATCGCCTTTAAAAAGATATCAGTGGTACAGTGACAAGTTGCTATACCACTCAACATCAAAGCTGAAATTTTTAAGGGAAATCTATTTCATTATATGCCAAAATTATATGATATGTGATATCCGCTCCCCTTCCCCTCATTCCACTGCATCAAAGAGGCAATGGCAAGAATATACTTTTGCAGCCAACAATAGAAAACAATGCCTTATTGTCCCTACATTAAAAAGGCTCATGTTTCGGTATCTTTAGGAATTGGGAAAAAGATCTTAAGAATTCTGGAAAAAGGAAAAGAAATATTATTCTGAGGAACAATGTTTTGTTTGACAGCACAAGCACAGTGTACTCATAGCACACAAAAGAGTATTCCATTTCACTTCTGTTCCGCAGTTGAGACAAGCTACCTGCATGGTTGTCTAGACTGTAAGGCATAGCCGAATCTGCAGTGTATTGAAATAGTATGTGGCGTTGGTTGTGGGAAATGGCTCTGTCAAGATAGTGAGTTTGATTTTAGACATAATTCAAGTTCACGCCTTCTTTATTCATTATCAGAACTGTCTGTTACTTTTATTGGTGGCTAAACTGAATGGCAATAACTTCCGTGGGCATTAATTCAATCCCAAGTAGACTCTTTGAGCATAAAAGACACTGTGCAGTGCTAATGATGACATATGGGAGCACCTGAACTACCTTATGGACATACAATCTTCCTTACTTTTGCAAGACTTCCCTGCCGGTGGCAGTTACAAGTAGTTATGAACATTGTAGAAGAGCATGTATCTTAGAGCTTGAAATGTCTCCTTTAGCTTTAGACATTTATGAGGCAACCGCAATACTGACAACTTGACAAGCCCCACTGCCCTCAAGCGACATTCATCTTTGCTTCCTTCGCTTCTGAAAGGCAGAGCCAGGCAGTATACTTGGTCACTTTTATTTGGATTACATTGTATAATAGAACTATTTCACTGAATGACCTGAACACTGACCCCAAATAACTTTTTTGTAATTCTTCAATTCTTCATTTGCTTTTCACACATAGGAGATGTATACACTCTAAATCCAAAATCAAATCTTTAAAATTTTTAACTTAAAGGATGACCAAGTTATAAAGCCTTAAAGTTACATTAAAGTGCACCAAAAATGCTCCAGCTTGGGGTCACCTTGGCTGGACCGATCAGAGGCTAGGGCGGGGAAATCTATCAGCCAATGGGATTCAAGTATTCACCACTTTTCCTCTAGTGTTAAAACTGGGAGAACCATCCTTGAAATTGGTCTATTGAGTTTAAAAAAATATCCTTCACTTTAAAAAGGCATGAGCCAAATCTTGGTTGATATATGAGTCTGACCAGTACAATGGTCAAAGCTCAACCAAGATATTCAGACTTGACAAAAATGGTTTTATTGCACCCTCGCAGCCTGCACTGGAAAAAGGATGGTTTAAGTGTATTACAGATGATTTCATATTTGTAGACATAAATCAAATAACAAAAAATTTAGCAAAATTTTTGATCTGACATCAGAAAATCCTGCCAGGTGATTGGCCAAGCTGTACACAGCGTGTCACTTTTTTTCAGTTTGCTTCAAGCAAGTGACGTTGGCTGGAAAAATTATGTCATAATTTCAACCAATAAACTGCTGCAAAGGCCAACTTGGTATTGTGGCAGTTGTTCACACATGTCAAACCGCAATCCACATGATCTGTTGTATTTCACACTCCTGTGTTACAGTTGATTGCTTCAGTTGATATTAAATCAGTCTCAAGCCGACTGTGAATGGCTTCAAATCTCTGAAAGCTGAATTATCATACCTTGACCAAAAGGATGTGATAAAAGTAAAGGGCTATTCAGAATTAAATTTTACGAGTGGGTCAAGGGGGGGTCACGGGTGGTAGTTTCTATAGTTTTACTTCAGTGGGAACCACCTTTTGCACATGCTTCTTATGACTTGGGGCAATGGGAATATTTCCCAACAGGGTACCAATTTTTCACGCATGTTTCAAGGGGATACTTATTTTTCACAAAATGGTTAATTGTCGAATGAAATTTTAACAAAAGAAAATTGTGGTACTATAAATATTTGTGAAACCAAAGCAGGGTATCACTTTTTACAGAAAGTTCCACCAAAACTGCCCAACACCCCCCCCCCCTCCAGTCATAAATTCTGAATTATCCCTTAGAATAGGGGGATGATCCTGTAATGGTGCCAACATTCATTAGAAAATCATAATAGGGATGGAGCCCTGATCTGAGAAAATGTTACATGCATGTTTGTTTGTTTTCCATAAAAAATAATCATAGTATTAGACTTTGAGAATGTATGGACTAAAAATGTGTGAAACACTAACAGAAACTCTCACTTGAAACAGCTAGAGTCAGTTCCATTGAGCAGATCAATGGATTAGAATGCCATGGTCACCCATGTAAAACGCCATGTCCCTTTTCAGGAGAGAGTCGTGTCATACCTTCTCTCAACCAATGAAAATTGCAGGAAAAATGATGTATTTTCTTCCACAAATGTCTACAAATATGAAATCATCTCTAACAACGTGGGCTGAAGCAACAACACTTCTGTAATAAAGGGAACATATCGTCCAAAATAATCATTAGTGTCTAGAGCCAGTGGGGATGTTAATTTTTATCAAGTGGTCCTCACTCCTTAACCAAAGGCTTTGGTATTCAAATGCCAAGGACAAGAAGCAAAGTGTTGCCTGAAAGTGACAGCTTGGCATGAATTTTTCATATTTCTGTAAAATAAGACAGGTATGAAACTGCACACAAATGACTACTAGAGAAGAAATATGAGTATAATATGTTTGTTTTGGTACATAATATATGTTTGTTTGTTTGTTTGTTTGTGTGTTATGCCTCTGCAGCACCTTAGTGGGCTATATCGAGGCAGGCGATCGCCGTATGATGATGAGATGAGAAGACTGTGAGTCTGGTACATACCCTATTAATTCAGAGATGCCCAGGGTCTTTCAGTTGCCCCAGCATAGAACACTGGATACAACCCGCCTCCATTTAATGTCCCATGGGCTCGGACTAAATTGAGTTCCGGGGTGGGATTCGAACCCACGCCCTCAGAGCCAGTGGTTGTGCAAACAAGCACTCTTAACCATTAGGCCACGGAGGAACTCGGTACATAATATATGAATATACAGGAAAACATATACACTGCGAATTTCTTCATGAATTTCCGTAGCAAAAAATCATTCTTATACAATTCTCAAAATCTTTATCTGTCTTCTTCATTAATAACTGTCGGTCTGATTTTAAGCTAGGCCTACTAGAAATTCCCATCGGAACAGGGGAAGGAATTTTAAAAGGATGGGAGGGCTCCAAACACAGACTGCATGGCCAGTCTGACAACCTAGAGACTATAGGGATGCAGGGATATCCGGCCGGATAGTGAAATTTGCAGAATTTCCAGTATCAGGCAGATGGAGGGTACCAGAGCCTGATATCAGAACCAGATATTTGCCATGGCGAAAAGTTTGATAATAAATTAAAGAATGTTACATGAACCGAGTCAACAACATGATACAATCATCTCCAAAATCAAATTTAGTCACAGAACAATATGAAAATCATTCCACCAGAGGAACAGTCCTCCAGCCGGACATGGTATCTCTCGGCTATGATAAAAAATATTTATAATTAACCGCAAATGCTGGAAAACCCCCTTTTTTCGTATGTTTATTATCCCTTTCCAACTATCCGGTTACTATCTGGTATCCGGCAGACATTCTGGCCGGATTATCCAGTATCCGGTATCCGTCTATTTTCACTATCCTTGCATCACAAGTAGAGACAACAGGGCCCACCATCTCGTCTATCCACCAATTTCTCTGCCTCTCCCTTTTTTGAAGTATACAACTCCAGGTATTATTTTGAGCCGTGATTTTCGACCTATAGGATGGATTCATTCTTTTGTATGTCTGAGCTCCTAAAAGTCTTCTGCCTGGGTGATAATAAGCAGTGGCGTCCCTATGGGGGGGCACGGGGGGGCACGTGCCCCCCATATTGGACCTGTGCCCCCCCAGGTGCCCCCCCATATGAACTTTCCAACTCTGGCTAAAATATACAGTTAGTATAGAAGGTGCCCCCCCAGAGAATCGCGTGCCCCCCAGGTGCCCCCCCCCGCTCTAGACCGCCTAGTTACGCCACTGATAATAAGAGAAAACTGCTACCGCTGGCCTCTGAGCCTGTTGACAATTATTGTCACAGATCTAGAAAACAACAGTGGAATCCTTAATTACCTGTGCTTGAGTCTAATTCGATAAGCTAAGAGAAAAGTCAGATGCTATTCCCTGGTGTATTTCCATACTTAACAAAAGGCAATTACAAATAAAGTTAATTTATTCAGCTAGGAGACACTTATTTGGGCTTAGTATGCATGTTTGATGGCAGAGGTCTTATTCATATTCTGCTTTTTCAGATCAATTAAACATTGCCTACTTTTCAAGGAATTTGGAATGATTTCAGGCAAAAAGCTTAATTGTGTGCATTTATATGACCGTTTTATGAGAGTAACTCCACCAGTTTCTTGTAGATTGTATCAGACTGAACACGACTTTTGCCTAGCAACATCCACCCATGGCCATTTTATGAATGTGCAATGTATTTTCAATTGCTAGTCAAGCATATTTAACTGTACTATAGAGATGCAGACAGACATCTGGGATGGCTTGTCAAGACAGGCAAAGATGATGTGGAAATATATAATACCATGTGTAACTTATGGCTATTAAAACGATAGAGGTCGGCGCCGCGACCTATCCACCACAGGACCAATGGTGGAACCTAATTTTTCGATCCAGAATCAATTCAGAAATGGGTTAAAATGATGCAGATGATGGTGGAAATACCTACCAAAAGTCATTTTGTGCCTTACCTGGGGCGTATAGGGTCACACAGCCTGTGGAACCCTCCATTCCACCACAGGACCAATGGTGGAACCTTCTTTTTTTCAACCCAGAGCCAATTCAGAAATGGGTTGAAATGATGCAGATGATGGTGGAAATACCTACCAAAAACCATATTGTGCCTTACCTGGGGCGTATAGGATCACACAGCCTGTGGAACCCTCCATTCCACCACAGGACCAATGGTGGAACCTTCTTTTTTTCAACCCAGAACTAATTCAGAAATGGGTTGATATGATGCAGATGATAGTGGAAATACCCAACAAAAGTCCTTTTGTGCCTTACCTGGGGTGTATAGGGTCACACAGCCTGTGGAACCCTCCATTCCACCACAGGACCAATGGTGGAACCTAATTTTTCGATCCAGAATCAATTCAGAAATTGGTTGAAATGATGCAGATGATGGTGGAAATACCTAACAAAAGTCATTTTGTGCCTTAACTGGGGCGTATAGCGACACACAGCCTGTGGAACCCTCAATTCCACCACAGGACCAATGATGGAACCTTCTTTTTCGATCCAGAATCAATTCAGAAATGGGTTGAAATGATGCAGGTGATGGTGGAAATACCTACCAAAAACCATATTGTGCCTTACCTGGGGCGTATAGGATCACACAGCCTGTGGAACCCTCCATTCCACCACAGGACCAATGGTGGAACCTTCTTTTTTTCAACCCAGAACTAATTCAGAAATGGGTTGATATGATGCAGATGATGGTGGAAATACCTACCAAAAACCATATTGTGCCTTACCTGGGGCGTATAGGATCACACAGCCTGTGGAACCCTCCATTCCACCACAGGACCAATGGTGGAACCTTCTTTTTTTCAACCCAGAACTAATTCAGAAATGGGTTGATATGATGCAAATGATGGTGGAAATACCCAACAAAAGTCCTTTTGTGCCTTACCTGGGGTGTATAGGGTCACACAGCCTGTGGAACCCTCCATTCCACCACAGGACCAATGGTGGAACCTAATTTTTCGATCCAGAATCAATTCAGAAATGGGTTGAAATGATGCAGATGATGGTGGAAATACCTACCAAAAATCATTTTGTGCCTTACCTGGGGCGTATAGGGTCACACAGCCTGTGGAACCCTCCATTCCACCACAGGACCAATGGTGGAACCTAATTTTTCGATCCAGAATCAATTCAGAAATGGGTTGAAATGATGCAGGTGATGGTGGAAATACCCAACAAAAGTCATTTTGTGCCTTACCTGGGGCGTATAGGGTCACACAGTCTGTGGAACCCTTCATTCCACCACAGGACCAACGGTGGAACCTAATTTTTTGATCCAGAATCAATTCAAAAATGGGTTGAAATGATGCAGATGATGGTGGAAATACCTACCAAAATAAAAGTCATTTTGTGCCATACCTGGGGCGTATAGGGTCACACAGCCTGTGGAACCCTCCATTCCACCACAGGACCAATGGTGGAACCTTCTTTTTTTCAACCCAGAGCCAATTCAGAAATGGGTTGAAATGATGCAGATGATGGTGGAAATACCTACCAAAAACCATATTGTGCCTTACCTGGGGCGTATAGGATCACACAGCCTGTGGAACCCTCCATTCCACCACAGGACCAACGGTGGAACCTTCTTTTTTTCAACCCAGAACTAATTCAGAAATGGGTTGATATGATGCAGATGATAGTGGAAATACCCAACAAAAGTCCTTTTGTGCCTTACCTGGGGTGTATAGGGTCACACAGCCTGTGGAACCCTCCATTCCACCACAGGACCAATGGTGGAACCTAATTTTTCGTTCCAGAATCAATTCAGAAATTGGTTGAAATGATGCAGATGATGGTGGAAATACCTAACAAAAGTCATTTTGTGCCTTAACTGGGGCGTATAGCGACACACAGCCTGTGGAACCCTCCATTCCACCACAGGACCAATGGTGGAACCTTCCTTTTTTCAACCCAGAACTAATTCAGAAATGGGTTGATATGATGCAGATGATAGTGGAAATACCCAACAAAAGTCCTTTTGTGCCTTACCTGGGGTGTATAGGGTCACACAGCCTGTGGAACCCTCCATTCCACCACAGGACCAATGGTGGAACCTAATTTTTCAATCCAGAATCAATTCAGAAATTGGTTGAAATGATGCAGATGATGGTGGAAATACCTAACAAAAGTCATTTTGTGCCTTAACTGGGGCGTATAGCGACACACAGCCTGTGGAACCCTCCATTCCACCACAGGACCAATGATGGAACCTTCTTTTTCGATCCAGAATCAATTCAGAAATGGGTTGAAATGATGCAGGTGATGGTGGAAATACCTACCAAAAACCATATTGTGCCTTACCTGGGGCGTATAGGATCACACAGCCTGTGGAACCCTCCATTCCACCACAGGACCAATGGTGGAACCTTCTTTTTTTCAACCCAGAACTAATTCAGAAATGGGTTGATATGATGCAGATGATGGTGGAAATACCTACCAAAAACCATATTGTGCCTTACCTGGGGCGTATAGGATCACACAGCCTGTGGAACCCTCCATTCCACCACAGGACCAATGGTGGAACCTTCTTTTTTTCAACCCAGAACTAATTCAGAAATGGGTTGATATGATGCAAATGATGGTGGAAATACCCAACAAAAGTCCTTTTGTGCCTTACCTGGGGTGTATAGGGTCACACAGCCTGTGGAACCCTCCATTCCACCACAGGACCAATGGTGGAACCTAATTTTTCGATCCAGAATCAATTCAGAAATGGGTTGAAATGATGCAGATGATGGTGGAAATACCTACCAAAAATCATTTTGTGCCTTACCTGGGGCGTATAGGGTCACACAGCCTGTGGAACCCTCCATTCCACCACAGGACCAATGGTGGAACCTAATTTTTCGATCCAGAATCAATTCAGAAATGGGTTGAAATGATGCAGGTGATGGTGGAAATACCCAACAAAAGTCATTTTGTGCCTTACCTGGGGCGTATAGGGTCACACAGTCTGTGGAACCCTTCATTCCACCACAGGACCAACGGTGGAACCTAATTTTTTGATCCAGAATCAATTCAGAAATGGGTTGAAATGATGCAGATGATGGTGGAAATACCTACCAAAATAAAAGTCATTTTGTGCCATACCTGGGGCGTATAGGGTCACACAGCCTGTGGAACCCTCCATTCCACCACAGGACCAATGGTGGAACCTTCTTTTTTTCAACCCAGAGCCAATTCAGAAATGGGTTGAAATGATGCAGATGATGGTGGAAATACCTACCAAAAACCATATTGTGCCTTACCTGGGGCGTATAGGATCACACAGCCTGTGGAACCCTCCATTCCACCACAGGACCAACGGTGGAACCTTCTTTTTTTCAACCCAGAACTAATTCAGAAATGGGTTGATATGATGCAGATGATAGTGGAAATACCCAACAAAAGTCCTTTTGTGCCTTACCTGGGGTGTATAGGGTCACACAGCCTGTGGAACCCTCCATTCCACCACAGGACCAATGGTGGAACCTAATTTTTCGATCCAGAATCAATTCAGAAATTGGTTGAAATGATGCAGATGATGGTGGAAATACCTAACAAAAGTCATTTTGTGCCTTAACTGGGGCGTATAGCGACACACAGCCTGTGGAACCCTCCATTCCACCACAGGACCAATGGTGGAACCTTCTTTTTCGATCCAGAATCAATTCAGAAATGGGTTGAAATGATGCAGGTGATGGTGGAAATACCTACCAAAAACCATATTGTGCCTTACCTGGGGCGTATAGGATCACACAGCCTGTGGAACCCTCCATTCCACCACAGGACCAATGGTGGAACCTTCTTTTTTTCAACCCAGAACTAATTCAGAAATGGGTTGATATGATGCAGATGATGGTGGAAATACCTACCAAAAACCATATTGTGCCTTACCTGGGGCGTATAGGATCACACAGCCTGTGGAACCCTCCATTCCACCACAGGACCAATGGTGGAACCTTCTTTTTTTCAACCCAGAACTAATTCAGAAATGGGTTGATATGATGCAAATGATGGTGGAAATACCCAACAAAAGTCCTTTTGTGCCTTACCTGGGGTGTATAGGGTCACACAGCCTGTGGAACCCTCAATTCCACCACAGGACCAATGGTGGAACCTAATTTTTCGATCCAGAATCAATTCAGAAATTGGTTGAAATGATGCAGATGATGGTGGAAATACCTAACAAAAGTCATTTTGTGCCTTAAATCGGGCGTATAGCGACACACAGCCTGTGGAACCCTCCATTCCACCACAGGACCAATGGTGGAACCTTCTTTTTTTTCAACCCAGAACTAATTCAGAAATGGGTTGAAATGATGCAGATGATGGTGGAAATACCTACCAAAAATCATTTTGTGCCTTACCTGGGGCGTATAGGGTCACACAGCCTGTGGAACCCTCCATTCCACCACAGGACCAATGGTGGAACCTAATTTTTCGATCCAGAATCAATTCAGAAATGGGTTGAAATGATGCAGGTGATGGTGGAAATACCTAACAAAAGTCATTTTGTGCCTTACCTGGGGCGTATAGGGTCACACAGTCTGTGGAACCCTCCATTCCACCACAGGACCAATGGTGGAACCTAATTTTTCGATCCAGAATCAATTCAGAAATGGGTTGAGATGATGCAGGTGATGGTGGAAATACCTACCAAAAGTCATTTTGTGCCTTACCTGGGGCGTATCGGGTCACACAGCCTGTGGATCCCTCCATTCCACCACAGGACCAATGGTGGAACCTTCTTTTTTTCAACCCAGGACCAATTCAGAAATGGGTTGAAATGATGCAGATGATGGTGGAAATACCTACCAAAAGTCATTCTGTGCCTTACCTGGGGCATACAGGGTCACACAGCCTGTGGAACCCTCCATTCCACCACAGGACCAGTGGTGGAACCTTCTTTTTTTCAACCCAAAACCAATTCAGAAATGGGTTGAAACGATGCAGATGATGGTGGAAATACCTAACAAAAGTCATTTTGTGCCTTACCTGGGGCGTATAGGGTCAGACAGCCTGTGGAACCCTCCATTCCACCACAGGACCAACGGTGGAACCTTTTATCCACCACAGGACCAATTGAATAGTTAGAGTGAGCTTTGATAAAATGCCTGTAATATATCTCTTAAATGCCATTATGAGTAATTAGTTCAGTATGGGGATAAATGATTGATGGAACCTTGCAATCCACCTCAGGACCTGTGGTGGTTCCTGACCTCCTGTGCAGGACAACCCCAAATATTTCATTATTTCCAGTAAACATCTCCCGTAAATGCCCAAAATGACCAGGAACATCATCTTCAACCACAGGACCAATGGTGGCACCTGACCTCCTGTACAGGGCAACCCCCAGTATTTCATTATTTCCAATAAACATCTCCCCATAAATGCCCAAAATGACCAGGAACATCATCTTCCACCACAGGACCAATGGTGGCACCTGACCTCCTGTACAGGGCAACCCCCAGTATTTTATTATTTCCTATAAACACCTCACTATAAATGCCCAAACAGACCAGGAACCTCATCTTCCACAGTAGGACTACCCTCAACATTTCATTATTTCCAATAAACGCCTGATAATAAATACCCCAAACGACCATGAAACTCCTCTTTCACTACAGAACCAATGGTGGAACCTAACTTGCAAATTCAAATAAATTCAAATTCGAATTCAAATAATTTTATTTATACTTGATTAAAAATATAATTATGCAGCACAAGACTACCCTTAATTTTTTTCATTTGCTGCAATAAGCATCTAATATTAAATTCCCAAGAGTAGGGGAGACCGGGGTAAGTTGTGCCATCTTTTGCATCAGGCTGATTTTCCGAAAAACCGAACCCTAATCAAGTAATCTGAAAGTCAGACATCAAAATACAATACGTTGGCCAGAATCGACCAACGTTTCAGAGCAATCTGACCATTGGGAAGGTCATGGCAGGCATTTTTAAAAAGTAGGTGCCGGGTAAGTTGTGCCGCATGACAAGGTAAGTTGATCCGCTTAATTTATTCCAAAACAACCTTGTATTTCACCCGTTTCTTAAGATAGATCTTTTGTATCATGTTTTTAACTTATGGCTGACATGTTACATGTCATTGAAACTTATCAAACATTTTATGCAAAAATGAAGACAAGTAAAGATGAATAAAAAATTCATTCCTATGCCATACCATCGGCACAACTCACCCCAATTATCAAAATGGCACAACTTACCCCAAATTGATTTTCTGGATGAAACTGGTTGTCAAAATAAATAAACAATGTGAGAAGAAATCTAACAACACAAATGTCGAGATATACCTCCTAACTCCATCCTACCAGAGGGACATCATCTCATTATAAAACCAAATGACAGAGAAACAAGAATGTCAGTCCTCGGCACTTCAATTTTCAGCAACAAAATTGAATTTGTGAGTGTAGCTTTTCATACCATTATATTTGGGTTTTTTTTCTTGGTGCCAAATGATGTTGACCAAGTGGGTATATATGGTAGGCATTTCCTTCTTTGCCCAGTTCTTCATTTCACCTCAACAGTGGGCGGGACAACTTACCCCGCGGCACAACTTACCCCAGTCTCCCCTACAACATTTAAATAATGCCTGGTAAATTTTACATGAACTCCGCTGCATCCAATGGGCAGATGACATTAATACAAAATCAAAATTGTGTACTTACAATTTAATCATGAATATATATTGCCTTGAACCATATATGTCACAAGATTCATGAGTCGTACAAAGAACGCTCTTTTCTTGCACTGTTTAGGACAAGCATACTTCCACTGGAGATCGAAAATTGATAGATGGTATTGCAAAAGTGTAGAGGAAAATTTGCGTAAATTATAAAAAGGTGATGTTGAACACGAAGTTCATTTTCTTTTACAATGTAAGTCTTTTGAGGAAGAATGAAATTAAAGTATTTTAAAAAGCTCAAAACAGACAAAACCACATGTATATTTTTTGAAAACTGGAGCACCTAGAAAAATTGTAATATTGATGTCAGAAATTAAAGTGACTGCTAAATCTATCCTTACTTGTAAAAGAAGTAAATTTCTCTTCAGCTAGAGCCATGTTGCTAAAGATGCAGTAATCCCTATTGTAGTAAGTTTTGTAATTACATTATTATCCTGTTTGCAACTCAATGAAACTAAATAATATTAATGCATAAAATCTTCTTGAAACATTTTAGTAATTGAATTTATCTTCTGCTGACCACATGATGATGTGTAGCAGATAAATTGATTTGAGTAACTATTATATATATATCAAATTATTCTTCTTAAAATATTTAGGGGAAGAGGTTCCAGCATTGGTGCTGTGGTGGACGAGAAGGTTACTTGAATGTATAGCCTCCATCATTCGATATTTAGTACCAAGTGGTAAATTTTAAAAGTGGTCCTCTTGAGGGGAGAAGGTCCCAGCATTGGTCCTTTGGTGGAGGAAAAGTTCAATGATTTGTGTAATCTCCATAATTTTATATTTAGCTCTGTTAATAAATTTTAACAATGTCCTCTTGAGGGCAAGATATTCCAGCATCGGTCCTGCTGTATGATGAAGTTACATACCTTGTGCAAACTTCATAATCCCTACCGGGTATAAGATACAAAAATCATGGGTGATATGCTCACTCCTGCAACAGCTAAAAACTCCTCCCTTAGCGATGCCACTCTCCTAAACTATCCACCTATCCTTATTGATCAATCCTGTCCTTCTGATAACACCATAAAACAGTTCCACTGCTGTCTTATTTACGTTTTTCTATGGCAACTGTCCTCTGCCACCAGGGGCGCATGAATCTGCTCAGTAGTTCCGCTTATCACATCGCCAGGGACTGGCGCCACTGCTCCATTTTCCCGCCAAAAACATCAACACACATCCACACTCCAGTGTCAGCTGCTTTCCATGCCTGCACCCTGGCTGACCTACTTCTACTCATCGTATCTTCGTGATCTTACCCTCATTTTAAAGCTCTTTCAAAGCCCTGATCGTATCAAGATGTCTCAACTATTATCCAAGCTCCTACGCGCTATCTCTCAAGTCTAATCTGCATACAATCACCAATGCATTTTTCACTTTGGCCAGCTTCATCTTCAAGCACAATCTCACAGCAGAGGACTCAGTGCATACGCCTGCTGTGTAGAAATTCGCAATGTGCCAAAATATCACTTATTCTTTTTCATCACCAATATACTTCCTGAACTCCATTCACATATTTTCCCTTCTCACGTATTTCTCTACCATTTGAATCAAAGCACATGCTTTCAGACAAACTGCAGATTTTTATCATTGCCCAGTCAATCTTTCCAGTGCCATCACTGGGAATCTACCTCTTCCCTTTCACATATAGTGGGGGTCGGGAGGGGGGCAGGCGCTCCATTCCCCTAAAAATGTCCCTCAATGGGTATGTCTAGTATTATATATATCTATTCCAAGCTATTTTAAAAGAATCAAACAGATGGATAGAAACGGGAAAAAATGCACCCTGCTGGCCTATTTAAGTGGTATTACTTCATAGTCATGTAACAATCCTTGATTTTGATCCCACTACTTAATTGGTAAGTTGATCTAGACTATAATTATAATCCCCCGCCGCGAGCGGGGGATTATATTGATATTGTTCGTTTTATTATTATTCTTATTATTATTATTCAGCTCAGGAAAACTGCGATTACTTCAAAACTATTAGAGATATTGGTTTACAAGTGGAGGGCAATGTGTGACTCCATTGCGCGCTACTCTACACGAAATTTCATGATCAAATTTCAAGACACTTATGAGTTATGAGCAAAATACAAAAAAAATTTCCGGCGCAGGTTTCTGAGAACCTAAGCATAACTGAGAGCTGTCGATTTTTTCTAAGATACCTTGACAAAGTCTCCAGTGCAGAAAGGCGTCTCGTGGAGATTTCATGAACACATTTCAAGATATGATTTTTTTAAAAATAGACATCCCGAAAACTGACCAAAATTTTTCTGAAAAACAGGGAAGGAATGCTCGTAGAGAGCTGAAATTAGGTGAACATACAGATGTACCACAGTATACAAACTTCACAAAGTTACGGACCGCTCGGACAAACGGTCTTGGCGCTACGGACGTCCAAAAACGCAATTTTCAAGGGGTCATATCTCGGTCCCTATTTCAGCTACAACAAAGTATTACATATCATAAGAAAGGCCTGTTTGTCAGCTTTCCAATGATGTATAGCATGATGGTGTCAGACGCGCGGCGTAGAATCGCGTCAGACATTGAAAATTTTATGTCACTTTTTGCGCCTACAAAAATGTTTTAGGCTAAAAAGTCAATGAAGTTCTATATGGATGTCCATGAATAATTTTTGTGGGATGCCTAGTGCACGTCTCCATACTGTCCCCAAAGATCAATTATCTACAACAAATAGTTTTTCCTAGAGAATTTTTTTAATTTCAAAATTGAAATGTACATTGCTCAGCTTCTGGTTGTTCAAATTTCATGAAATTAATACCAAAAGATGCGTAAAATTATGGCCTTTACTGTCCTCCAAGGAAAAACACCTCTTCTGAATAGCCAATTTCAAATAAATGATTTTATATATTCAATTATAACTCATGAACTATTGTTTCAGATCACTTAAAACTGAATGTACATGTTGCTAATTTTTTGCCCTATTTTGTGGTATATGGGCATCCTCCTATCTCCAATACCTTGCTGGTAAAATAGAGCTAAAAAAATAATTCACAGATGCATGTTAGTCAGCCGTTGGGTATATACTGTCTCACTGCCACCTTTCCCAGCAGCTGACCTTGTGCCTGCCACGACATTTCATAGGCATATGCACCAGCAAGATTACTACGTTCATACATGGTATGAAGAATTCATCATGACGGCCATGAACTGGAAGGAGGGAGTAAGCAGGGCAGGGGAGACAAGGGGGGGCGCGGGGGATTATCCGATATTGCCGTACGGCAATATCAGTTATACTAGTTATAATTAGAATTAG
This sequence comes from Platynereis dumerilii, assembly GCA_026936325.1. Lineage (NCBI taxonomy): Eukaryota > Metazoa > Annelida > Polychaeta > Phyllodocida > Nereididae > Platynereis > Platynereis dumerilii. The sequence continues at coordinate 12,556,506 of JAPTHN010000016.1, read as the reverse complement.
AATTTATTGGTAAACAAAATACAATTACACTTCAACGAATCAACATAACAAATAGCAGAATTATAATACCAATAAAAAAAAAGAACTGACACACTGAATGTGTGTATGTTCCCTAGCAATTTCACAATATAATTGCTTAATCTTTATGGAAGAGTGAATGAATATATATTATAGGAAATAAAAATTAATAATAATACTGATAAATAAAGAACATTAATAGGCACTATCATATATACAAAAGTGGTAATGACAATAATCTTAATAATAGTTTTGTATTACAGAATAGCAAAAGATATTCTAGGTAGAGACCACAAATTCCTTAAAATATTAGTTACTTTCTTTTTAAATGTAAATTTACTACAATTTAAATCAATGACATTCACAACAGTATTCCAAATTTCCGCACCTTTAAATCTGACATGGATTTTAACAATTTCTGATCTACAAAATGGTAATCGAAGGTTATTCATATTTCTTGTTCCGTAATGATAAAAAATCAGCTGGATAATTGAACATATCTGAAAACATTCTCGGCATTTCACCTCTTACAAACTTATACATAAACATCATAATTGTAACTTTATACAATTTAGGTGGTTGTAAAATTTTTAAGTTAATTAAATATACTGTTCGAAGGTGTTCTTTGACTAACACCTTTAATTCTATGAACCGCCTGTTTTTGCAAAACTTATAGCGAATTTATATAATTAGTATAAGTATTTCCCCATATTTCAAGTGCCATCACCATACAATGGCCTTGTTATTGTAAACCTGGCCAGGCAGGTGCTGTCACCTTAGCGTTCAAAATACCATTTTGACCCAATATCCAAATACCTAACTCAAATTCATCATTCAACTAACAGAATTTGAATCTTAGATGTTGTGCGGTGACGGGGCCAGGTCTATAGAGCATTAATTATCAGGCATTTCTTATTATCCATCCAATAACTATGTATCCTTCTATTTTTTTTCCTCAGACCGACAGCATGATGTCATGCTGGTTCAGGATGGCTATTGGTCTGGCAGCTCTGTGTGATGTGCAGCTGAAGAGCTTGACATCATGCTGACAAGCGAATCAAATTGGCTGGTATAATTAGCAACAACAGAGAGTTAAAGCAAATCCTTAACAGTTCCATGTCAATGGAATTTTGTTGGTTTTTGTTATTCATTGCACCTGAGTATCCAAACAGTTGGTCAAGTTTCAGTTATAGTTTTGGGTTCCTGGTGATTGAGCATGGCGAAACACTGCATTGACAGTCAAGATGGGATTCAACCAGCTGTGAGATTTGGTGCAAGTCTTGTTTGTGTTTTACAGTTATTCACTAATCTCCTTCACCAGCTTGGTGACATGCATTCAGTTGATGCACATTGAGAACAGATATTGGGATCAGATGTTCTCTGTTACCAATTATAAAACCTTCCCATTCCTCATCTTCTTCCAATAAAATTTCAAATCATGCCTCCCTGACATCACATGGCGTGCTTAGAATATCCATGTATGCCATTGACTAAATGATGATAATAACACTGGAGCCTTCACAATGATAAGTTAGTATAATTTAAGAGAAACTGCTTGATGTCATGTTGCTGACTCTCCCGACCAGTGAGAATGTACATATAGCTTGACATCACCAAAAAAGCCTTGCATGACATATAGCTTATCTACTCACACCTCAACTGACCAATAGTCACACGGTCTAAGCATGACATCAAGCTTTCAGTCTATGAAAAAAATCTAAGGATACATAGTTATTGGACGGATAATAATAATCAAATATTGTTGCTTCCAAATATTAAGTTTGTCCTTTGCAGAAGGTCAGGTTCCATCAATGGTCCAGTTGTGGAAGTTGAGGTTCCCTGTCATCTGGGGCATTGACTATGAGATGTTTATTGGAAATTATAATTATAAAATATTAAGTGTAGTCAGGGGCAGGGGGTTAGGTTCCACCATTGGTCCAGTGGTGGATTGAAAGTTTCCTTTGTCAATGTAAGCCCATACTGGTCGAATTACTTATTATGATGTATTATAAGTGATATTATTATCGTTTTCATAGCAATGTGTTTTTTGAAAACTTCGTTTTGCAGTTAAACCGTGACATCATCGGGTATCTGTCAATGTGATTGGTCTAATCTTCAATCTGTGACATATCAGTTCAGAGTTTGACATCACAGTTAATAACAAAGGAATTTAAAACTGTCAGACAATGTTACTACTTGTGTACAACCACAACAAACAACACATATCTAAGTTGAGTGTTGCTGTTTTTCACAATACACCGGTCATCACAATTTCTAAATAAAAAAAAATTTATCAGTAATTGCAAATATCCTTTGAGGCTAAGTAGCCTGTTTGATTCATTTACAGTGCATAGTGAAACATACATCATCCATGTGTCACTGTATTTTGTCAGTTTCCTGAAATCTGTTCTTGTAATAAACGAAATTATTCAACTAATCTCTGTCATCACAGTTTAGGAATGAAGCAAATTGCAAACTTGAAAAACACGTAGCTATGAAAACGATAATAACCATGAATTTTATCAATAGTCGAAACAAAAAATAAAATTTCTTCTGTAAAATAAAAAAGTTTGAACCACTGGTTATGCGCCTGGCATGGAACGGATGGTTTCCCAGGACATGTGACCCTATATGTGCCTAGCTAATGACTCTGAGTAGATATTTCAACCATTGTGTCAATCATTTCAACCAATTTCTGATTTAGTCCTGAGTTGAAAAAACAAGGTTCCAGCATCTGTCCTGTGGTGGATTGCAGGGTTCCTTCATTCGTATAACCCCACACTGACCTAATTACTCAAAATGACTTTTAACAGACATATAACAAGCATTATATCAAAAGCTGACTCAAACTATTCGATTGGTCCTGTGGTAGATAAAAGGTTCCACCATTGGTCCTGTGGTGGAATGGAGGGTTCCCCATGCTGTGTGACCCAATACGCTCCGGGTAAGGCACTGAATGACTTTTGGTTGGTATTTCCACCATCATCTCAATCATCTCAACCAGTTTCTGAATTGGTCCTGGGTTCAAAAAGAAGGTTCCACCATTGGTCCTGTGGTGGAATGCAGGGTTCCTTCATCCGTGTAACCCCACACTGACCTAATTACTCAAAATGACTTTTAAGAGACATATAACAAACATTTAAGCAAAAGCTGACTCAAACTATTCGGTTGGTCCTGTGGTGGATAAAAGGTTCCACCATTGGTCCTGTGGTGGAATGGAGGGTTCCCCATGCTGTGCGACCCTATACAACCCGGGTAAGGCACAAAATGACTTTTGGTCGGTATTTCCATCATCATCTCAATCATCTCAACCAGTTTCTGAATTGGTCCTGGGTTGAAAAAAGAAGGTTCCACCATTGGTCCTGTGGTGGAATGGAGGGTTCCATCATCCGTGTAACCCCACACTGACATAATTACTCAAAATGACTTTTAAGAGACATATAACAAGCATTATATCAAAAGCTGACTCAAACTATTCGATTGGTCCTGTGGTAGATAAAAGGTTCAACCATTTGTCCTGTGGTGGAACGGAGGGTTCCCCATGCTGTGTGACCCTATACGCCCCGGGTAAGGCACAAAATGACTTTCGGTCGGTATTTCCACCATCATCTCAATCATCTCAACCAGTTTCTGAATTGGTCCTTGGTTGAAAAAGAATGTTCCAGCATTGGTCCTGTGGTGGAATGGAGGGTTCCCCATGCTGTGTGACAATATACGGCCCAGGTAATTCATAAAATGACTTTTGGTCGGTATTTCCACCATCATCTCAATCATCTCAACCAGTTTCTGAATTGGTCCTGGGTTAAAAAAAGAAGGTTCCACCATTGGTCCTGTGGTGGAATGCAGGGTTCCATCATCTGTGTAACCCCACACTGACCTAGTTACTCAAAATGACTTTTAAGAGACATATAACAAGCATTTAAGCAAAAGCTGACTCAAACTATCCGATTGGACCTGTGGTGGATAAAAGGTTCCACCATTGGTCCCGTGGTGGAATGGAGGGTTCCCCATGCTGTGTGACCCTATACGCCCCGGGTAAGGCACAAAATGACTTTTGGTCGGTATTTCCACCATCATCTCAATCATCTCAACCAGTTTCTGAATTGGTCCTGGGTTAAAAAAAGAAGGTTCCACCATTGGTCCTGTGGTGGAATGCAGGGTTCCTTCATCCGTGTAACCCCACACTGACCTAATTACTCAGATGACTTTTAAGAGACATATAACAAGCATTTAAGCAAAAGCTGACTCAAACTATCCGATTGGTCCTGTGGTGGATAAAAGGTTCCACCATTGGTCCTGTGGTGGAATGGATGGTTCCCAATGCTGTGTGACCCTACACACCCCGGGTAAGGCACAAAATGACTTTTGGTTGGTATTTCCACCATCATCTCAATCATCTCAACCAGTTTCTGAATTGGTCCTGGGTTAAAAACAGAAGGTTCCACCATTGGTCCTGTGGTGGAATGCAGGGTTCCTTCATCCGTGTAACCCCACACTGACCTAATTACTCAGATGACTTTTAAGAGACATATAACAAGCATTTAAGCAAAAGCTGACTCAAACTATCCGATTGGTCCTGTGGTGGATAAAAGGTTCCACCATTGGTCCTGTGGTGGAATGGATGGTTCCCAATGCTGTGTGACCCTACACACCCCGGGTAAGGCACAAAATGACTTTTGGTTGGTATTTCCACCATCATCTCAATTTATCTCAACCAGTTTCTGAATTGGTCCTGGGTTAAAAAAAGAAGGTTCCACCATTGGTCCTGTGGTGGAATGCAGGGTTCCATCATCTGTGTAACCCCACACTGACCTAATTACTCAAAATGGCTTTTAAGAGACATATAACAAGCATTTAAGCAAAAGCTGACTCAAACTATCCGATTGGTCCTGTGGTGGATAAAAGGTTCCACCATTGGTCCTGTGGTGGAACGGAGGGTTCCCAATGCTATGTGACCCTACACACCCCGGGTAAGGCACAAAATGACTTTTGGTTGGTATTTCCACCATCATCTCAATTTATCTCAACCAGTTTCTGAATTGGTCCTGGGTTAAAAAAAGAAGGTTCCACCATTGGTCCTGTGGTGGAATGCAGGGTTCCATCATCTGTGTAACCCCACACTGACCTAATTACTCAAAATGACTTTTAAGAGACATATAACAAGCATTTAAGCAAAAGCTGACTCAAACTATCCGATTGGACCTGTGGTGGATAAAAGGTTCCACCATTGGTCCTGTGGTGGAATGGAGGGTTCCCCATGCTGTGTGACCCTATACGCCCGGGTAAGGCACAAAATGACTTTTGGTCGGTATTTCCACCATCATCTCAATCATCTCAACCAGTTTCTGAATTGGTCCTGGGTTGAAAAAAGAAGGTTCCACCATTGGTCCTGTGGTGGAATGCAGGGTTCCTTCATCCGTGTAACCCCACACTGACCTAATTACTCAGATGACTTTTAAGAGACATATAACAAGCATTTAAGCAAAAGCTGACTCAAACTATCCGATTGGTCCTGTGGTGGATAAAAGGTTCCACCATTGGTCCTGTGGTGGAATGGATGGTTCCCAATGCTGTTTGACCCTACACACCCCGGGTAAGGCACAAAATGACTTTTGGTTGGTATTTCCACCATCATCTCAATTTATCTCAACCAGTTTCTGAATTGGTCCTGGGTTAAAAAAAGAAGGTTCCACCATTGGTCCTGTGGTGGAATGCAGGGTTCCATCATCTGTGTAACCCCACACTGACCTAATTACTCAAAATGGCTTTTAAGAGACATATAACAAGCATTATATCAAAGGCTGACTCAAACTATTCGATTGGTCCTGTGGTGGATAAAAGGTTCCACCATTGGTCCTGTGGTGGAACGGAGGGTTCCCCATGCTGTTTGACCCTATACGCCCCGGGTAAGGCACAAAATAACTTTTGGTCGGTATTTCCACCATCATCTCAATCATCTCAACCAGTTTCTGAATTGGTCCTGGGTTGAAAAAAGAAGGTTCCACCATTGGTCCTGTGGTGGAATGCAGGGTTCCTTCATCCGTGTAACCCCACACTGACCTAATTACTCAGATGACTTTTAAGAGACATATAACAAGCATTTAAGCAAAAGCTGACTCAAACTATCCGATTGGTCCTGTGGTGGATAAAAGGTTCCACCATTGGTCCTGTGGTGGAATGGATGGTTCCCAATGCTGTGTGACCCTACACACCCCGGGTAAGGCACAAAATGACTTTTGGTTGGTATTTCCACCATCATCTTAATCATCTCAACCAGTTTCTGAATTGGTCCTGGGTTAAAAAAAGAAGGTTCCACCATTGGTCCTGTGGTGGAATGCAGGGTTCCATCATCCGTGTAACCCCACACTGACCTAATTACTCAAAATGGCTTTTTTAAGAGACATATAACAAGCATTATATCAAAGGCTGACTCAAACTATTTGATTGGTCCTGTGGTGGATAAAAGGTTCCACCATTGGTCCTGTGGTGGAACGGAGGGTTCCCAATGCTGTGCGACCCTATACACCCCGGGTAAGGCACAAAATGACTTTTGGTCGGTATTTCCACCATCATCTCAATCATCTCAACCAGTTTCTGAATTGGTCCTGGGTTGAAAAAAGAAGGTTCCACCATTGGTCCTGTGGTGGAATGCAGGGTTCCATCATCCGTGTAACCCCACACTGACCTAATTACTCAAAATGACTTTTAAGAGACATATAACAAGCATTTAAGCAAAAGCTGACTCAAACTATCCGATTGGTCCTGTGGTGGATAAAAGGTTCCACCATTGGTCCTGTGGTGGAATGGATGGTTCCCAATGCTGTGTGACCCTACACACCCGGGTAAGGCACAAAATGACTTTTGGTTGGTATTTCCACCATCATCTCAATTTATCTCAACCAGTTTCTGAATTGGTCCTGGGTTAAAAAAAGAAGGTTCCACCATTGGTCCTGTGGTGGAATGCAGGGTTCCATCATCTGTGTAACCCCACACTGACCTAATTACTCAAAATGGCTTTTAAGTGACATATAACAAGCATTATATCAAAGGCTGACTCAAACTATTCGATTGGTCCTGTGGTGGATAAAAGGTTCCACCATTGGTCCTGTGGTGGAACGGAGGGTTCCCAATGCTGTGCGACCCTATACACCCCGGGTAAGGCACAAAATGACTTTTGGTCGGTATTTCCACCATCATCTCAATCATCTCAACCAGTTTCTGAATTGGTCCTGGGTTGAAAAAAGAAGGTTCCACCATTGGTCCTGTGGTGGAATGCAGGGTTCCATCATCCGTGTAACCCCACACTGACCTAATTACTCAAAATGACTTTTAAGAGACATATAACAAGCATTTAAGCAAAAGCTGACTCAAACTATCCGATTGGTCCTGTGGTGGATAAAAGGTTCCACCATTGGTCCTGTGGTGGAATGGATGGTTCCCAATGCTGTGTGACCCTACACACCCCGGGTAAGGCACAAAATGACTTTTGGTTGGTATTTCCACCATCATCTCAATTTATCTCAACCAGTTTCTGAATTGGTCCTGGGTTAAAAAAAGAAGGTTCCACCATTGGTCCTGTGGTGGAATGCAGGGTTCCATCATCTGTGTAACCCCACACTGACCTAATTACTCAAAATGGCTTTTAAGTGACATATAACAAGCATTATATCAAAGGCTGACTCAAACTATTCGATTGGTCCTGTGGTGGATAAAAGGTTCCACCATTGGTCCTGTGGTGGAACTGAGGGTTCCCCATGCTGTTTGACCCTATACGCCCCGGGTAAGGCACAAAATAACTTTTGGTCGGTATTTCCACCATCATCTCAATCATCTCAACCAGTTTCTGAATTGGTCCTGGGTTGAAAAAAGAAGGTTCCACCATTGGTCCTGTGGTGGAATGCAGGGTTCCTTCATCCGTGTAACCCCACACTGACCTAATTACTCAGATGACTTTTAAGAGACATATAACAAGCATTTAAGCAAAAGCTGACTCAAACTATCCGATTGGTCCTGTGGTGGATAAAAGGTTCCACCATTGGTCCTGTGGTGGAATGGAGGGTTCCCCATGCTGTGTGACCCTATACGCCCCGGGTAAGGCACAAAATGACTTTTGGTCGGTATTTCCACCATCATCTCAATCATCTCAACCAGTTTCTGAATTGGTCCTGGGTCAAAAATTCAGGTTCCACCATTGGTCCTGTGGTGGAAGGGTCGCGGTGCCAACTTAGTTGATTAAAACAGGTATCCATCTGTCTCTCTAATTGCCAAGTTGTCTATTTACCAGTCTATTTAATCCAACAGTTTGCCTGGAGTGAATATTATGTTTCTGCCAAAGAGCCTTTTTTCCTAAGGCATTAACAGTTGTAAATCTCCATAATCTAAAAAATGACCTAAGCCGCCTGAATTGGTTGGTCACAGTTTTAAGTTGTTGGTTTCTATTTCACACAGTAACATCAAGGGAAAATCTTGTATTGCTGAAAAGTGGTATCACATCGAGCACAATTCTATTCTAATATTAATTTTGACAGTTTTAATTTGTAACTGTTTGAATGTTTATTTGTTTAACACTGTTTTTCTTAGTGGCCAGTTATCCTCTGAGTGTCCAATGTCCATATTCGGAATTTCACGTGATTACAGCTCATGATCGCTAGGAAAAAAATCTCTTTGACCCATTGTCCTTTGAAGGAGAAAAAATATTCCATGAGTTGTCCTTTTGCTATAATTATAGAAAATGGGAATAATTTGTTGTTGTCAATTTTATCAATTTCTTCAGGAAATATCTGATAAATCAATACTCACTCAAAAAAGTCATAACAGCAACAGTTACGAGTTTGAATCTGTGTAAGTTAATTTTTTTTATAGAGAATGAAATGCAGTGGGTTGGTCTTCCACTGACTTTATGAGAACTGCCAGGCAGTGGCAGCAATAATTTTTTTTCAAAGCCAAGAAAAGGAAAAACTCTCTTACTGTCCTTATAAAAAAACAAGGCTCATGTTTTGGTATCTTTAAGAATTGGGAAACAGATCTGAAGGATTCTGGAAAGGAATATGAAAGATTGTTCTTATATTATGAACAATGTTTTGTTTGGCAAGACAGCATTGTGTACTCTTGGCACACAAAAGAGTATTCCATTTCACTTCTGCTCCGTATTTGAGACAAGCTACCTACGTGACTGTCTAGACTATAAGGCATGACTGAATCAGCCTTTTAAAATTCCATGCAGTTTATTGGAACAGCATATGGCAATATGATGGAGGGCTGATTGATGGATTTGACAGGTAATGTTCTTTTACTGAGATAAGTGGCATTTGGACAAGTTGGCAGAACTATCTTGACCTCAACTCATTCCTGGTTGTTGAAGATTTACCATTGGTACATATAAAAAACTAAGTCACCTTCATATTTACCTGAATCGACCTTGGAATTGTTGAAACAAAACGAAGGCAACTCATTGGAGGTAGAACAGGTTGTCATCAAAATGTATCAAATTAGTTTCGAATTTGTATTTATTAGATTTAAGAACAGATCATATGGACCAATAGCACCATTAAAAGAATGTCTATGAAGTTCGGTGACATTTTGGAAACACGATTATCGAATTAAAGACAATTCCGTTTTGTGAATCAAATTAAAAGTCTAATTTGAATTAATTTAACTTATTGATCAGTCACTATGCTTCTAACTTTGCAGTAATTTCAACTTCCAAACAGACATTTTCGAAACCGCAAATTTGATGACTTCAGCTTGCATGATGGTGAATTAAACTCAGACAATCCTTAAAATTGATAAACTTAAACTGAAAAAAAAAACCAGAGGATTTCATCCTTTTCACAAGGTTTCAAGCTATAGGTGAAGCATTACACCTCATGATTGGTGCAAAAAGGAGTTCACACTTGTTTGCGTTTAGAATAATCAGAATGTGGATCAGAGCTCTGGTTTCATTGCCATGCAATCAGCTGTCAAATTTAAGTTTTTCTTGATTCTGATGTTGACCAATGTTAATTTTCCTGTCATTTCTCCAAAAGGTGAATGCCATTGGAATATATTTCATAATTTACAGCTGCTGTTGTTTTAATTGCATGAGATATACTGGTAATTTGTTGTCCCTGTGTCATATCTCTGACCCGCAGTTTCCATCCTCCAATCATAGGCGTACGGCGCACGCGATTTTTGGGGGGGCAAGCGACATTTGCCCGAATTTCACGATCTGAATTTAAAACCATTTCAAATTAAATTGCCTGGAAATCATTTATTTTCAGTAGTTTTTATTCAATCATCTGCCCTAATTTTTTAGCCCTTTTGCCCGAATCTTACTGTTTCCCAAAATTTTGGGGGGGCAATTGCCCCCCCTGCCCCCCCCCCTCCGATACGCCTATGCCTCCAATAGTCATTCCATCCCAATAACTGGTATATAGTGACAATCAAGCAATTGGGTAATGAAGACTGATGGCCAGTGATGGGTCATACCGACCCATTGGCCAGCCTGATAACTCCTTATACTGTATACATGCATGTGTCCCTATTCTCTTAAAGATTGTTCAGTAGCTTCTCTAACATCATTAGCACTGCATGGTGACATAATTATGCTGAAGGAATCAGCTTGGAATGTGGTTAATGGGCATATAACGGCCTAGGAAGTTATTGCCGTTGAGTTAAGTCACCAATTAAAATTACATAGGGTATTTGTAGTGAAAAAAGCAGGTTTTCTGAATCGGCATAAACTTAACTTATCCATTAAACATATAGGTGAGGATTGAATATTGACCAACTGCACATATTTCCTCCGATGATGTTCAACGTGTACAGTAGATTAGGTTTGCAACAAATGCTGATAAAATTATTCACATGCAATTATAGCTGTTTGCAGATTAGCGGTGCAAACAGTTTCAAAATTAAATTTCAACTGGGTCTTGTGATGTCACGGGCTTAAAGGTGTTTGGTTTGTATCAGTTATGGTTAATCAGTTGATTCAGCGCTTATCATATCTAGAAGCAGTTTACAAATTCAAACTAAGAAATTAATTTTTCCAGTGGACAGCCAATCTACAAAAAGCCGTAAGACATATTAAGTACTCCTTGATTTTTCAAATATCAATAAGAATCCAGTATATTCAGGTAAACAATACAAAATCTGGGTTACATTTCATGAATGTTGGTTTCTAAGCATCTATTCTTTTTTTTTATGATATGATGGAAGATTATATGCAGATTACTTCATTATTTTCTGACCTTTCATTCAATCTAGCAAATGTTATGACAAGTTGTACAAATTAGTACTGACATAATTATTGGACATTCCACCATCATGATAGACACCTAAATGCCTTAATTCAACTCACTTTTAGATGTGTTGATTCTATTGATGTGATAAGAAGTTACTTTAGCCAAAGAATTCAGAACCATTTTTGTCTGCCTGATAGATACAGGCCCGGTCATTGATTGGTTTGTCATTAATATGGCTTAAAGTCACAAGGGAAAGTTGTCACAACTGAAGCGGTATTTGCACTTGACAGAATGTTCAAGTTTAAGCCCTTATCATCCACCAGAGACATTTAGACTGTCTCTGCATCCACAAACTTAATAATTGCAGTCAAAATCGCAATAGGAAAATTTGTTTTCCTCACTGAATAAAATGTGTGCCAAATTTCAAGTTCCTTTGATGCTAAATTTTGTTTTAAAACTCCCCATATGTAATAAATAATATGTCACCTTCTGTTTGTGATGTACCTTACTTCTGCAAGAAATCCTCCATGAGGGTAGCAGAAACAAGTAGTTATGAGCATAATCAAAGAACAGGTATCTCAGGGGGCAAAATGCCTCCATTAATTTTAATCATTCATGTGGCAACCACTTTGCTGACTAGCCTCACTACACATTCCCATCTACTTCTAAAAGGCAACATACAGAGTTACAGTAAACTTAGATGCCGTAGTCTTGGTCAACAAATAGTTTGAAAAACAATGTGTATGTACGTAAATTGGCATATTTTAAATATATATATTTTAATCCGAAAGAATCTTAACTTTTGCTAATTTCATAAATATCTAGTAACTAAGTGCAAAGGCAATTTTTTCTGGATTTGCTTAATTCCTTTATGACAATTACAAAAGGACGTTATACAGTTCAAACATGATTTTTATTCTGTCACTTTGCACAGCATGTTCTTTTATTACCTTATTGTATAGTTATGAAATTTGCTCCAGCAACAACAGCTCTGTTATAAAGAAAGCCCCTCATGCAACAGCCGACATAATTGTTGGTGGAGAATTGGACTTGTCATTTTATAAGCCCACCTAAAAAGACCTTGGTATTTAAATGCCAAGGACTACAGGCAAAGTACTGCTCGAATGTGACTGCTTGACATTTTGAAAGAAATTTTCAATGTCAGAGATTGAATGAATCTTTAATTTTGACATTTTTCTGGTGGATTGACAGAAAATAGGTTACTATAGATGACAATTACAGAGCTTTTTAAGTCATTTACTTTTTATACATGTTTACGTCTCAGACAAAATTATCAAAATCTTCATCTCTATCTACTCCCTTGACATATGTCTGCCTTATTCATACTGATATAATTATTTAGTGTCTCTACTGATGAATATAAACTGAATCAAATTATAGAATACATGAAAACGTGCAATCTGAGCAGTCTTTTAAATACTTAAAAGTGTAAAAAAAAAAAAAGGCCCTATTGTAAACAAGTATTTTTACTTAGAGCTGTGTGCGGATTACGGGCCACACAGTTTCAAAATTAACTTTCAACTAAGGTCTTGGTCGTGTGATGACACTGGCCTAAAAATGTTTTGTTTGTGTCAGTTATGGTTAATCAGTGCTTATTATATCTAGCTGCACAGGTGAGAATAAACAAACTAATTAAATGACTTAAGGGACCTTATCAAATGAGAATAATATGATGATGCCAAAGAGCATAGCGAGACCGTCAGAAATGTGAATTTATTTTGAAGTATTAATACTTTTTTAGCACTGTTCAAATTGTCACGCAAACGGTTTTGGCACGAAGCAAAAGGGTTGATGTGCTTCAGGTGCTTGGAGCATATAGGGCTTGCCAGTGAAAAAATATTGTGTAGCAGCAGCACTGTATCTCTATGCCCTACTTCTCCAAATGGATTCAATTGCAAAAGTTATCTTGATCAGATATAATTCAAAACCCCCAAAATAAATTTGCATTCATGTCATATGGTCTGATAAATTGATAGATAGATATGATAAGTGCAGCTCACAAGGGTTGGTCAATGATCTCTTTTTGTCATTAGTTTCTTGATGCAGTAATTCTATCAACAGCAGGAGCTCCTATTGCATGTATTGCGCACTTTGCGAAACTACAGTTCACTAAAAAGTAAGCCAATATTTCAGAGATCAGAAACATAGCAACAGTTTGACAAATGGATAAAAAATAAATATACAGATATAGATATAGATTGGCAGAGATAGACAGATATAGAAAGGTAGATCGTTCAGATGTAATGACATGTTTCCTGTCATATCTCCTAGTCAGGGATCCAGGTTGCCCTATCTGCAAAAAAAGTGAGTTTAGGGTGACCGGCAAGATATAATTTAGTATACGGGCTCGTTGGAATCCCCAAATTCTCTAGTTTCGGGAACTGCTGTATACTCGGCTGAACACTCTTGCCTTTGGCTTATATAGGCCAATTTATGAAGTGTCGTCATGGACGTCCGAACGTCAAAAAATTACCAAAATTTCATTTAACTCAACATTCAAAAGGCTGTAACTCCATGATAGCTGACCCCAGTTTAACCTATATGGTGTCAAATTGAAGGTAATTTTGCTGGCTTCCTGCTTAAACTACTACATTGTCATATAGCTTGATACAATGAATAGAAATACCAACTAGACAAAAGATTAATTTCAGATTTTTTTTTTCCGAGAATTAAAAGTTGTATAATTTTCAAAAATATGTTTTAGAATGAGTTGACAGGGCTTCCATTCAAGAAAATGCTATATTAGGTGAGCCCATATAGTCAGCATTAATTTGGTACCAAACACATTGGTTGAAAGTGCTCCTAAACAAAGATAATGATATAACATTGTTCCTTGTTTTTGCCGAAAAATGTCATTTTTGGCAATAACATCAAAAAGTGATATAAGAGTGAGGCTATTTGATAAGAATTATCTAAATATATGCATTAAACATGAAGAATTAATTTGATCTAATTGTGCTTGTGTTTATTTATGTGTTTAATACAACAAGCAGGTCATAATTTTTGTGGATAATGTGGGGGGTGACACACTTAACGCTATCAGAATCGGCCGTCGCATCCGCGATTAAACAGAGTCAGTCAGGCTGTTTTACATTCATGAATCAAACATTTGTATGGCATGGTAACTTGCCCAAGCAGAAAAGTGGGGGACATGTTTCTAAGAACTGTGACACATTTTGCTTTCACACAAAAAAATTGGGGGGGGGGGACATTTCGTATTATGTCCCCAAGAACAATGGATTTAATGAAATACCTAAAAGTTTCTTGGTGTAGCCTGTAGGAAGTTGCTTCACTGAGGCCAAGTAGAAAATATAATTCTTTTGGGTCTTATAATCAGAAGCTGACCATTCAAATAATACATAGTATAATTTAAAGCATAGTTAAATGTTTGTATACATATATATTAGTAACTAATGTACGTAATCAAATATTGAAATAGTTATCCCGTGAAGTCTTTTTTTCCTTATCAAAATGCATTTAGTAACTGGTGAATCTTTGCAATAATAATTTTCCTCAGATGTTCTTTGGTACCAAACATTTTCTTAGTATGCTGTTGCCATATTCTATGCATATTATTAACCTCAGATCCAAGAGTTCCCATAGCCTAATGGTTGAAGTGCTTGACTGCGAATCCAATGGCATTTGAGGACGCGGGTTCGAATCTCGCTCCTGGAACTCAATTGGAGTGAGTTGGTTGTGCCTGTGACCGGGGAGGGTGGCCACTTGTGTAGGCAGGGGTCACCCTCATGTCTGGTGTGATCAGCAACACCTCCAGCCAGACTCCCCTGGATCAGTTGATTGGGACCTGATATCTGAAAACTGAACACTTAAAACAGGAGAAGAGAAGTCATCCGGACCTGAAGACCTCCAGTCACATTGAATTGCATAAATACATTGTAAAGTGCCATAGAGCATAGATTCTCTGTGAATATGGCGCTATATAAATGCTGTATGATAAATAAGAGACATTTGGCAGTCTCCGGTGACCAAAGGATGCCATCAATGGTGGTCCTAATGACCGGCATAGAAGGAAGAAAGTGTTGAATTTGTGCCAGGTCCCTTTTAAGTCCTCTAAAATTTTGCATCTCACGAGTGGAGGAAATAGGTGTGCCAATGTGTGGGTAGTGAATTTTTGCATTTGCAGATCTTTTTGTGGCCTGAAAGTACAGAGAATCCATGTTTGTTGGCAGTGGCAGTGGCACTCACTTGTTTGTTGTTGATGTCAACACTTAGAATGAGGTGTTTTCCTTTCAAGAAGGGTCTGCTGTGATTTCTAAGTATGTCATAAAGACTGGCAAATTTTGCTCCTGGATAGGACATTATCTGAAGTTTGATTGCCATTGATTTTCTGAGTACTTCTATCTTTGATAAATTTGAATCATCAATGTTCATAAAAGATTTGTGAATTTTGGGAAATGTTGACATTAGGTGGCAAGAGCCTGGTTACATGTCGCTAAACGTAATGCTCACCATGTTTGATTGACTTTGTTAAAGTGGTGTGTTTTGATGTTTTTGTGGCCGAGGAACTGTGTAAGGGATGGCTGAGATGAAGAAATTGATTTAGGAGTAGAAGAAGCTTGAGAATAAGTAAGAGGAGATTGAGAGGAGGATGCTGCACCAAGCGGTTCAGCAGCTAAGGAGGTTAGTGGCTTACCAGGTGGTTTGGCATGAGTGGAAGAAAGTTTGTTAGAGGAATTAGCTGCCTTCCCAGTAGGTTTCCCCAGAGTAGAATTTGGAAAAGTTTTCTCCACTGTAGATGTAGGAGAAGGGGAAGTTTGAGAGGAGGTTAGTGTCAGAGAAGAAGTCGAAGGCATTGCCTCCCCCTGAGGTTTGGCGTGAGATGGAGATTTAGTAGAGGTGGAGAAGGGTTGAGGATTAGTTGCTTCACCAGACGGATCAGCAGAGGAGGAAGACTCACTTGGGGTAGATGGAGGTTGAGATAAGGTTACCTGGCCGAGTGGTTCAGGTGCAGAGGAGGTTAGTGTCAGAGAAGAAGTTGAAGACATTGCCTCCCCCACAGGTTTGGCAGGAGGTGGAGGTTTAGCAGAGATGGAAGAAGATTGAGGGTTAGTTGTTTACCCAGGTGGGTCAGCAGTGGAGGAGGAGAATCGTTCCACACATGAAGGTTTGGCCAGAGACGCAGAAGCGTTAGAAGAATATGCTTTGCCAGATAATGATAATGTTTATTGTTTATAGTGCATTACATCAAAATAGCGACCTCAATGCACTGTACAATAATACAAAAATTCATACAAAAATTTTAATTAAGTAAAATTGTACATGTAGTTAAAAACCGAAATAAAATAAGAAATCAGATAAAACTCTATTAAAACAAAATGGGTTGGCCGGAGAAAGAGAAGGCAGAGCAATAGAAGAAAGGTCAAGAGTGTGGACTGTAGCAGTCTGGTGGCCACAAGACTGTTTACCAAGTGTTGTCTTGAAGCATTTGGGAGACGTTTGATGGACACAACTGCACCTAGGACATGTTTCTGATTGGTTGGACCTGGTATTTTCAGTTTTAGATATCTATACTGCCAGTTAATTGCTTGAGTGTTAAACAATTAGATAAAAGTAACCGGTACATGTATGTGAAATGAAAGATGGAGAAGGAACATTATTATTTTGTAATTGTCCAGCTATGTTGAGTTCTCCCTAAGTAGGGAGACATTTTGTCTAAAAAGATCATGGAAAGAGTGGATACTCACTCTTGGAATTATTTTGATAGTTTCATGTTTATTAGATGTTGCACGGTCACTAGTCTCAGGATGGGTATTCATAAGAAGCTATAAAGAGGACACAAAACAGGGGTCCTACAGACGTCTCGAGTGTCTCCAGCCATCACTTTTGTGATTTCTTGAGACGTCTGTTATGGAAAATATTTGGGCAATCTAGACGTTCAAGAAATCATTGATTTCTGTATTTTGCAGATGTTCTCAAATGTCATTAGAAATTCATTTCAGAGCAAATACAGACGTCTGGACACTCATAATTCTTGGTATAGCAGACAGTCTATGTTATGCTGTATCGGAACCTTTACAGACGTCTCCAAATAATGAAAACCCATGACATCCAGACAAATCACTGGAAATAATAAGAAGCAGACATCTCTTGACCACAGAAAGTTGTTAATTTGTATCAAGATTGGAGTCGGTATCACTGATTTATCTGTTGCCTAAAAACCATGTGGAAAAATTGGCCCTTACAGACGTCTCCGTGAACCCTAAACAGAATAATTGTAGACGGTCTAGATATCCAATAAAATAAGCCCCTACAGACGTCTCAGAGGAGCCTAAACAGGCCAAGTGTAGACCCTCTAGATGTCTGTAGAGCCTACAAAATGAGCCCAGTTTATATGTGTCATGGGATAAATTCATGTGAATATCTGTCTGCAATATTGGCAAAAATAAACCAAGACACAAATCAGGAGTTTCAGGTGCACTGTGTTATTTAGTACTGTAGCAATTTAAAGAAATGTTAACAAAAACTTGAAAATGACAAACACCTCCAGATCTCTTAACCGATCAGTAAAAAAAAAACAATTCTGTGCTTGTGACATCATCAGGGACCACAGCAGATTTTAGGGACATAAATGGCCCTACAGGCAGTAAGCTAGGGATGCACATAAATGTCCCTTTAGTCCGGTAAGGGTTAAGGCATTTACTTCATGCAGATATCCCTTCCTCCCACAAGCAACCAATTTTAATAACAGCTGCTGCAAACACTCTAAGACACATCATTAGTTTATCTTCAACCGGGCATTGTTTGGCCACAAAAAATATTATTACTAGTCCAAAAACCTGACTTATTTTGACTATTTCAAAATTTGATTATACTAGCTACCAATATATGTATAGAAAAAGACACTAATTTAAAAATAATGATACTGTGTATGATTTACATGGTCAGCTTCTGGTTATAAGACGCAAAAAAGTTATTTTGCCGTTTGATGATTCGGAACAGCAACTTCCGACGGAAAGAAACTTTTAGGTATTTCATAGAATCCACTGTTCTCTTTGTATTAAAGAATAAATAAACACACGCACAATCAGATCAAAATTATTCTCTGTTGAATTCTTTATCAAATACACTGACTCCTACATCGATTTACACTTTTATTGCCAAAAAAATGACATTTTCGGCAAAAACAAGGAACAATGTTTTATCATTATCTTTGTTCAGGAGCACTTTCAACCAATGTATTTGGTACCAAATTAATGCTGACTATATGGGCTCACCTAATATAGTATTTTCTTGAATGGAAGCCCTGTCAACTCATTCTAAAACATATTTTTGAAAATTATATAACTTTTAATTCTCGGAAAAAAAAATCTGAAATTAATATTTTGTTTAGAAGTGTATTTCTATTCATGGTATCAAGTTATATGGCATTGTAGTAGTTTAAGCAGGAAGCCAGAAAAATTATCTTTATTTTGACATCATATAGGTTAAACTGGGGTCAGCCATCATGGAGTTACAGCCTTTTGAATGTTGAGTTAAATGAAATTTTGGTAATTTTTTGGCGTTTGGACGTCCATGACGACACTTCATAAATTGGCCTATATAAGCCAAAGGCAAGAGTGTTCCGCCGAGTATACAGCAGTTCCTGAAACTAGAGAATTTGGGGATTCCAGCGAGATATAGCACAAAATTATATCTTGCCGGTCACCCCCTTCCAGATTTTTGGTCCTCTGGATCCCTGACTATCCATAAATCGGCCTAATAAAAAATATTTTAAGCATATAACAGGTTTTCTTATGCATCTTTTATAGAATTTTCAAAGCCATTAATTTCCCCCAAACCATGCCCTAAAGATTCTCTTATTTCACTCAAGAAAGGCCCAGACCTGTGTGCCCAGACTTAAAGTTACCCCGAATGATAGATCAGGTTCAAAAAAATATTTATCTAATTTTCACATTTTATTGTGTAACGTGGTCACACTGACCAGTGTGCAAATTTTCTTTGCTTTAGGGATCTTATTTCTTGCCTAAATGATCCCACAGATGTCCTAAATGACCCCTTGATTTATTTCGGTTACGCACGGAAAAAACTAGCAGTCTTGAGTGCAATCAACTTTATGACGTCATCACCATTGTTAGAATTAGTTAACTTATGGAGACCGTCAGGTCTCTGCGCGTAGCGCAGAGACCAGAGGTCTTCAAATGGTAGGAGACAGAGCTACTAATCTCACACAGGGATATACTAAGGAAAATTTTTGCATGCGCCAAACAAAAAAAGTGTCGGCGTTTATGTGACGTCATCAACAATGAACTAGCCTAGTTGGCGTCATGACAACAGCAGTGTAGGTGGCGTCATGACAACAGCAGGGCAGGTGGCGTCATGAACAGACCCAGCCTCATTCTGATATTGGTGACGTTACCTGGAGTGAATTTCTTTTTATTGTTAAACAATTTTATTTGGGACCAAATGTAAGGACATCATGGGCCTATGTTTACATTAAAGTTAATCTGAATGATGAGTCAGCTTTGATCAAAAATTTTTCGAATTTCACATTTTCTGATGTGACGTGGTGATATTGTATAGTACGTAAATTTCCTTGGCTGTGGGAACTTCTTTTCTACCTCTATTGACCAAACAAATGTCCTAAATGACCCCTAGATTTATTTCGGGTACGCACGGAAAAAATCACGAGCCCTGCTTGCTTTCACTTTGTGACGTCATGACCATTGTATGAATTTGCCAACTTGTAACAATATATTTATAACAATGGGCATTGTGACGTCATCTATAATGGCTGTGCTGGAGGTGGAAGGCACTATCTAGAAAAAGTAAGGGAAATAACAACATAATTACTGTAATCAAAGAAAAACTTTGAGAATTTCGCTACACATATTCAAGATTGAAAGTTAGTGTTAAAAAGCATTGAAAAACGTCTTCACTTAGCCAATGATTTTATCATTCAGGGAAACTTAAAGTTACCCCGAACCATAAAATCTTTTGCTAAATATGGGTTATTTTATGTCGATTATAATATAAACTTTTGATCAATAATTTTTTTTACCATTTTTTTTTAAGTATTTCTGTAACTAAATGATTTAATTATTCATTTGATTATTTTTTTCTTGATAGTGTCTGCATCCTCCAGCACATCCATTTAGATGACGTCACAATACCCATTGTTATAAATATATTGTTATAAGTTAACTAATTCTAACAATGGTGATGACGTCATAAAGTTGATTGCACTCAAGACTGCTAGTTTTTTCCGTGCGTAACCGAAATAAATCAAGGGGTCATTTAGGACATCTGTGGGATCATTTAGGCAAGAAATAAGATCCCTAAAGCAAAGAAAATTTGCACACTGGTCAGTGTGACCACGTTACACAATAAAATGTGAAAATTAGATAAATATTTTTTTGAACCTGATCTATCATTCGGGGTAACTTTAAGTCTGGGCACACAGGTCTGGGCCTTTCTTGAGTGAAATAAGAGAATCTTTAGGGCATGGTTTGGGGGAAATTAATGGCTTTGAAAATTCTATAAAAGATGCATAAGAAAACCTGTTATATGCTTAAAATATTTTTTATTAGGCCGATTTATGGATAGTCAGGGATCCAGAGGACCAAAAATCTGGAAGGGGGTGACCGGCAAGATATAATTTTGTGCTATATCTCGCTGGAATCCCCAAATTCTCTAGTTTCAGGAACTGCTGTATACTCGGCTGAACACTCTTGCCTTTGGCTTATATAGGCCAATTTATGAAGTGTCGTCATGGACGTCCAAACGCCAAAAAATTACCAAAATTTCATTTAACTCAACATTCAAAAGGCTGTAACTCCATGATGGCTGACCCCAGTTTAACCTATATGATGTCAAAATAAAGATAATTTTTCTGGCTTCCTGCTTAAACTACTACAATGCCATATAACTTGATACCATGAATAGAAATACACTTCTAAACAAAATATTAATTTCAGATTTTTTTTTCCGAGAATTAAAAGTTATATAATTTTCAAAAATATGTTTTAGAATGAGTTGACAGGGCTTCCATTCAAGAAAATACTATATTAGGTGAGCCCATATAGTCAGCATTAATTTGGTACCAAATACATTGGTTGAAAGTGCTCCTGAACAAAGATAATGATAAAACATTGTTCCTTGTTTTTGCCGAAAATGTCATTTTTTTGGCAATAAAAGTGTAAATCGATGTAGGAGTCAGTGTATTTGATAAAGAATTCAACAGAGAATAATTTTGATCTGATTGTGCGTGTGTTTATTTATTCTTTAATACAAAGAGAACAGTGGATTCTATGAAATACCTAAAAGTTTCTTTCCGTCGGAAGTTGCTGTTCCGAATCATCAAACGGCAAAATAACTTTTTTGCGTCTTATAACCAGAAGCTGACCATGTAAATCATACACAGTATCATTATTTTTAAATTAGTGTCTTTTTCTATACATATATTGGTAGCTAGTATAATCAAATTTTGAAATAGTCAAAATAAGTCAGGTTTTTGGACTAGTAATAATATTTTTTGTGGCCAAACAATGCCCGGTTGAAGGTAAACTAATGATGTGTCTTAGAGTGTTTGCAGCAGCTGTTATTAAAATTGGTTGCTTGTGGGAGGAAGGGATATCTGCATGAAGTAAATGCCTTAACCCTTACCGGACTAAAGGGACATTTATGTGCATCCCTAGCTTACTGCCTGTAGGGCCATTTATGTCCCTAAAATCTGCTGTGGTCCCTGATGATGTCACAAGCACAGAATTGTTTTTTTTTTACTGATCGGTTAAGAGATCTGGAGGTGTTTGTCATTTTCAAGTTTTTGTTAACATTTCTTTAAATTGCTACAGTACTAAATAACACAGTGCACCTGAAACTCCTGATTTGTGTCTTGGTTTATTTTTGCCAATATTGCAGACAGATATTCACATGAATTTATCCCATGACACATATAAACTGGGCTCATTTTGTAGGCTCTACAGACATCTAGAGGGTCTACACTTGGCCTGTTTAGGCTCCTCTGAGACGTCTGTAGGGGCTTATTTTATTGGATATCTAGACCGTCTACAATTATTCTGTTTAGGGTTCACGGAGACGTCTGTAAGGGCCAATTTTTCCACATGGTTTTTAGGCAACAGATAAATCAGTGATACCGACTCCAATCTTGATACAAATTAACAACTTTCTGTGGTCAAGAGATGTCTGCTTCTTATTATTTCCAGTGATTTGTCTGGATGTCATGGGTTTTCATTATTTGGAGACGTCTGTAAAGGTTCCGATACAGCATAACATAGACTGTCTGCTATACCAAGAATTATGAGTGTCCAGACGTCTGTATTTGCTCTGAAATGAATTTCTAATGACATTTGAGAACATCTGCAAAATACAGAAATCAATGATTTCTTGAACGTCTAGATTGCCCAAATATTTTCCATAACAGACGTCTCAAGAAATCACAAAAGTGATGGCTGGAGACACTCGAGACGTCTGTAGGACCCCTGTTTTGTGTCCTCTTTATAGCTTCTTATGAATACCCATCCTGAGACTAGTGACCGTGCAACATCTAATAAACATGAAACTATCAAAATAATTCCAAGAGTGAGTATCCACTCTTTCCATGATCTTTTTAGACAAAATGTCTCCCTACTTAGGGAGAACTCAACATAGCTGGACAATTACAAAATAATAATGTTCCTTCTCCATCTTTCATTTCACATACATGTACCGGTTACTTTTATCTAATTGTTTAACACTCAAGCAATTAACTGGCAGTATAGATATCTAAAACTGAAAATACCAGGTCCAACCAATCAGAAACATGTCCTAGGTGCAGTTGTGTCCATCAAACGTCTCCCAAATGCTTCAAGACAACACTTGGTAAACAGTCTTGTGGCCACCAGACTGCTACAGTCCACACTCTTGACCTTTCTTCTATTGCTCTGCCTTCTCTTTCTCCGGCCAACCCATTTTGTTTTAATAGAGTTTTATCTGATTTCTTATTTTATTTCGGTTTTTAACTACATGTACAATTTTACTTAATTAAAATTTTTGTATGAATTTTTGTATTATTGTACAGTGCATTGAGGTCGCTATTTTGATGTAATGCACTATAAACAATAAACATTATCATTATCTGGCAAAGCATATTCTTCTAACGCTTCTGCGTCTCTGGCCAAACCTTCATGTGTGGAACGATTCTCCTCCTCCACTGCTGACCCACCTGGGTAAACAACTAACCCTCAATCTTCTTCCATCTCTGCTAAACCTCCACCTCCTGCCAAACCTGTGGGGGAGGCAATGTCTTCAACTTCTTCTCTGACACTAACCTCCTCTGCACCTGAACCACTCGGCCAGGTAACCTTATCTCAACCTCCATCTACCCCAAGTGAGTCTTCCTCCTCTGCTGATCCGTCTGGTGAAGCAACTAATCCTCAACCCTTCTCCACCTCTACTAAATCTCCATCTCACGCCAAACCTCAGGGGGAGGCAATGCCTTCGACTTCTTCTCTGACACTAACCTCCTCTCAAACTTCCCCTTCTCCTACATCTACAGTGGAGAAAACTTTTCCAAATTCTACTCTGGGGAAACCTACTGGGAAGGCAGCTAATTCCTCTAACAAACTTTCTTCCACTCATGCCAAACCACCTGGTAAGCCACTAACCTCCTTAGCTGCTGAACCGCTTGGTGCAGCATCCTCCTCTCAATCTCCTCTTACTTATTCTCAAGCTTCTTCTACTCCTAAATCAATTTCTTCATCTCAGCCATCCCTTACACAGTTCCTCGGCCACAAAAACATCAAAACACACCACTTTAACAAAGTCAATCAAACATGGTGAGCATTACGTTTAGCGACATGTAACCAGGCTCTTGCCACCTAATGTCAACATTTCCCAAAATTCACAAATCTTTTATGAACATTGATGATTCAAATTTATCAAAGATAGAAGTACTCAGAAAATCAATGGCAATCAAACTTCAGATAATGTCCTATCCAGGAGCAAAATTTGCCAGTCTTTATGACATACTTAGAAATCACAGCAGACCCTTCTTGAAAGGAAAACACCTCATTCTAAGTGTTGACATCAACAACAAACAAGTGAGTGCCACTGCCACTGCCAACAAACATGGATTCTCTGTACTTTCAGGCCACAAAAAGATCTGCAAATGCAAAAATTCACTACCCACACATTGGCACACCTATTTCCTCCACTCGTGAGATGCAAAATTTTAGAGGACTTAAAAGGGACCTGGCACAAATTCAACACTTTCTTCCTTCTATGCCGGTCATTAGGACCACCATTGATGGCATCCTTTGGTCACCGGAGACTGCCAAATGTCTCTTATTTATCATACAGCATTTATATAGCGCCATATTCACAGAGAATCTATGCTCTATGGCACTTTACAATGTATTTATGCAATTCAATGTGACTGGAGGTCTTCAGGTCCGGATGACTTCTCTTCTCCTGTTTTAAGTGTTCAGTTTTCAGATATCAGGTCCCAATCAACTGATCCAGGGGAGTCTGGCTGGAGGTGTTGCTGATCACACCAGACATGAGGGTGACCCCTGCCTACACAAGTGGCCACCCTCCCCGGTCACAGGCACAACCAACTCACTCCAATTGAGTTCCAGGAGCGAGATTCGAACCCGCGTCCTCAAATGCCATTGGATTCGCAGTCAAGCACTTCAACCATTAGGCTATGGGAACTCTTGGATCTGAGGTTAATAATATGCATAGAATATGGCAACAGCATACTAAGAAAATGTTTGGTACCAAAGAACATCTGAGGAAAATTATTATTGCAAAGATTCACCAGTTACTAAATGCATTTTGATAAGGAAAAAAAGACTTCACGGGATAACTATTTCAATATTTGATTACGTACATTAGTTACTAATATATATGTATACAAACATTTAACTATGCTTTAAATTATACTATGTATTATTTGAATGGTCAGCTTCTGATTATAAGACCCAAAAGAATTATATTTTCTACTTGGCCTCAGTGAAGCAACTTCCTACAGGCTACACCAAGAAACTTTTAGGTATTTCATTAAATCCATTGTTCTTGGGGACATAATACGAAATGTCCCCCCCCCCAATTTTTTTGTGTGAAAGCAAAATGTGTCACAGTTCTTAGAAACATGTCCCCCACTTTTCTGCTTGGGCAAGTTACCATGCCATACAAATGTTTGATTCATGAATGTAAAACAGCCTGACTGACTCTGTTTAATCGCGGATGCGACGGCCGATTCTGATAGCGTTAAGTGTGTCACCCCCCACATTATCCACAAAAATTATGACCTGCTTGTTGTATTAAACACATAAATAAACACAAGCACAATTAGATCAAATTAATTCTTCATGTTTAATGCATATATTTAGATAATTCTTATCAAATAGCCTCACTCTTATATCACTTTTTGATGTTATTGCCAAAAATGACATTTTTCGGCAAAAACAAGGAACAATGTTATATCATTATCTTTGTTTAGGAGCACTTTCAACCAATGTGTTTGGTACCAAATTAATGCTGACTATATGGGCTCACCTAATATAGCATTTTCTTGAATGGAAGCCCTGTCAACTCATTCTAAAACATATTTTTGAAAATTATACAACTTTTAATTCTCGGAAAAAAAAAATCTGAAATTAATCTTTTGTCTAGTTGGTATTTCTATTCATTGTATCAAGCTATATGACAATGTAGTAGTTTAAGCAGGAAGCCAGCAAAATTACCTTCAATTTGACACCATATAGGTTAAACTGGGGTCAGCTATCATGGAGTTACAGCCTTTTGAATGTTGAGTTAAATGAAATTTTGGTAATTTTTTGACGTTCGGACGTCCATGACGACACTTCATAAATTGGCCTATATAAGCCAAAGGCAAGAGTGTTCAGCCGAGTATACAGCAGTTCCCGAAACTAGAGAATTTGGGGATTCCAACGAGCCCGTATACTAAATTATATCTTGCCGGTCACCCTAAACTCACTTTTTTTGCAGATAGGGCAACCTGGATCCCTGACTAGGAGATATGACAGGAAACATGTCATTACATCTGAACGATCTACCTTTCTATATCTGTCTATCTCTGCCAATCTATATCTATATCTGTATATTTATTTTTTATCCATTTGTCAAACTGTTGCTATGTTTCTGATCTCTGAAATATTGGCTTACTTTTTAGTGAACTGTAGTTTCGCAAAGTGCGCAATACATGCAATAGGAGCTCCTGCTGTTGATAGAATTACTGCATCAAGAAACTAATGACAAAAAGAGATCATTGACCAACCCTTGTGAGCTGCACTTATCATATCTATCTATCAATTTATCAGACCATATGACATGAATGCAAATTTATTTTGGGGGTTTTGAATTATATCTGATCAAGATAACTTTTGCAATTGAATCCATTTGGAGAAGTAGGGCATAGAGATACAGTGCTGCTGCTACACAATATTTTTTCACTGGCAAGCCCTATATGCTCCAAGCACCTGAAGCACATCAACCCTTTTGCTTCGTGCCAAAACCGTTTGCGTGACAATTTGAACAGTGCTAAAAAAGTATTAATACTTCAAAATAAATTCACATTTCTGACGGTCTCGCTATGCTCTTTGGCATCATCATATTAACAATATATTTATAACAATGGGTATTGTGACGTCATCTAAATGGATGTGCTGGAGGATGCAGACACTATCAAGAAAAAAATAATCAAATGAATAATTAAATCATTTAGTTACAGAAATACTTTAAAAAAAATGGTAAAAAAAATTATTGATCAAAAGTTTATATTATAATCGACATAAAATAACCCATATTTAGCAAAAGATTTTATGGTTCGGGGTAACTTTAAGTTTCCCTGAATGATAAAATCATTGGCTAAGTGAAGACGTTTTTCAATGCTTTTTAACACTAACTTTCAATCTTGAATATGTGTAGCGAAATTCTCAAAGTTTTTCTTTGATTACAGTAATTATGTTGTTATTTCCCTTACTTTTTCTAGATAGTGCCTTCCACCTCCAGCACAGCCATTATAGATGACGTCACAATGCCCATTGTTATAAATATATTGTTACAAGTTGGCAAATTCATACAATGGTCATGACGTCACAAAGTGAAAGCAAGCAGGGCTCGTGATTTTTTCCGTGCGTACCCGAAATAAATCTAGGGGTCATTTAGGACATTTGTTTGGTCAATAGAGGTAGAAAAGAAGTTCCCACAGCCAAGGAAATTTACGTACTATACAATATCACCACGTCACATCAGAAAATGTGAAATTCGAAAAATTTTTGATCAAAGCTGACTCATCATTCAGATTAACTTTAATGTAAACATAGGCCCATGATGTCCTTACATTTGGTCCCAAATAAAATTGTTTAACAATAAAAAGAAATTCACTCCAGGTAACGTCACCAATATCAGAATGAGGCTGGGTCTGTTCATGACGCCACCTGCCCTGCTGTTGTCATGACGCCACCTACACTGCTGTTGTCATGACGCCAACTAGGCTAGTTCATTGTTGATGACGTCACATAAACGCCGACACTTTTTTTGTTTGGCGCATGCAAAAATTTTCCTTAGTATATCCCTGTGTGAGATTAGTAGCTCTGTCTCCTACCATTTGAAGACCTCTGGTCTCTGCGCTACGCGCAGAGACCTGACGGTCTCCATTAGGAGACCAACAAGAAACTGTCAATGATGTGGCAAAGGCAGTTTGCAAATTGAAAATAAGAAAATTAATTTTTCCAGTGGACCGCCAATCCGTAAAGATCTATAATATGTTTTCCCTCAAGAAGTGAAGTTTATATCTACTTATCTATCTACTTATCTGCTTATCTATCTATCTGTCTATCTATCTGTCTTTCAGAGTTCCTCCGTGGCCTAATGCTTAAGAGTGCTTGTTTGCCCAACCACTGGCTCTGAGGGCGTGGGTTCAAATCCCACCCCGGAACTCAATTTAGTCCGAGCCCATGGGACATTAAATGGAGGCGGGTTGTATCCAGTGTTCTATGCTGGGGCAACTGAAAGTCCCTGGGCTTCCCTGAATTAATAGGGTATGTGCCAGACTCACAGTCTTCTCATCTCATCATCATACGGCGATCGCCTGCCTCGATATAGCCCACTAAGGTGCTGCTGAGGCGTAAAACACAAACAAACAAACAAACAAATCTATCTATCTTTCAATCTTCTTTCAATCCATCTATCTATATATCTATCTAACTATCTATCTATCTATGTATCTATCTATCTATCTATTTATCTATCTATCTATCTATCTATCTATCTACTGAAGATTCAAACTTTCCACAGAAATCAATCAGAATGCATGAATCTTCCTCATGTGTCTTGAAGCGCTTAAAAAAACTATTGGAAACTATTTGAAATGTGGCATTACAAGCATGTGATAGGCCTGTTAACAACAAAGCAGATCATTTAATTTATTGTCTTCCTGACATGTTTTTGGTGAAACATCAAAACTCTTTCTCCCATCGCTCCTCATTGTCCTCCTGTCGTAGTGGCATGCCGTTTCCTTTTGTGAAAATTTGTCATTTCCTCTGATGATCAGTTCCGACAAAATTCCAGTGAATATGCCTCTAATTAGCCTTGCTTTTTGGGCCTCTGGGCCATTTCATGTGGCTGCAGTGATTTGGAACAAAGGGATTTGAAACATAAGGCTAAGCCTAATTAACATCAGGTCATCAAAAGACTGAAACGACCTTCAAATCAGACATTCACCATTCCCCTATCAGCTAATATATATCACAACTCAGTGTCGCTACTTAATGTTTTCGATACATGTACATGCAGTGACACAAGAAGATTGTTGCTAACTTTAGATTAGTTTGGTAGCATCCATAAAGTTGAAACCAATTTTATACTTAATTCTCTGTGCGCAGGCACAATTTCGAATAAATTTTTCAAAAACCTTAGTCATATTTTTTACTATATCACTTTTTGTAGTTGCACTAAAGTACGAGTAAATGATTATAATAATAATATATCGCAGAGCTCAAGTTCGACCGGGCATAAGCTTCCGCAATCAGCAAAATGCAATGAATTGCTGATAGAAACAAAGTAAAGGAACTTTATCTTAACACACTGTGTACCGTTTGCTCTAAGCAAAGCGACCTAGTTAATCATAAAAATCTTAAATTTTGGACCGGAAAACCAATGTAATTACAAAATAACATAGCCAGTATGCTGTATTCATGTATCAAAAATCTTGATGCGAAATTTCCAGCTTTAAATATTTAGCAATCAAAAGATTTGGTGATTCCAGTAAAAAATGCACCAAAATTTACTAAAACTGCCTAATCTCCCAGAAAACTTAACTGATTGATTCCAAAATTTTGTATACCCTACTATAAGACAGCATACTGGCTATATGGCAACATATGGTCTGTATATGAAAACTAGCAAAATGTAAACAAAGAAAATCCTTAATTGGGTCACTTGGTTGGTACACAGTGTTAAGTAAGTTGATGAATGCTGAGGCAACAGCCAAGTTAAATTCAGGAATCGACTCACGATAGTGACAGTCACCTTGCCATTTCTGTTGGCCTTGTGAAACAGCAAAATGACCGTCAATCAATCCAGTTGAACAAATTGCACCCTTGCAGTGGCATCCGTATGGGGGGGGGCACAGGGGAGGGGGGCATGTGCCCCCTCATATTTGACCTGTGCCCCCTCATATTTGACCTGTGCCCCCCAGGTGCCCCCCATACGAACTTTTCAACCTTGGCTAAAATATGCAATTAGTATTTAGAGTGCCCCCGCCCCCCAGAGAATCACTTGACCCCCAGGTGCCCCCGCTCGAGACCCCCTAGTTACGCCACAGCGGCGTCACGGTTGCCTTTGTAACAACATTAGTACACCAATAACCTGGATTTTTCAGGCCAAAAATCATGCTTGTGACCCAGAAGAGAGCAACATATAACCAATAAGCTAGACTCAACCTTTTTGATAGCTTGCTTATATTACCATCTGAAACCTTGTCCCAAACATTGTTCACCTATTTTGCATGTATTTCCAATCTATAACTCTCCACCTTTCAAGCCTGAAATCTACTTCATCCCCAAAAGTCCATCCATCTTTTGAGTAGACAGGAACCATATTTCAAAACTACTGCCATGGATTAATATTCATCCTGCC
The DNA here is from genome assembly GCA_026936325.1 of Platynereis dumerilii. Taxonomy (NCBI): domain Eukaryota; kingdom Metazoa; phylum Annelida; class Polychaeta; order Phyllodocida; family Nereididae; genus Platynereis; species Platynereis dumerilii. The sequence goes on along the minus strand of JAPTHN010000016.1, from coordinate 12,526,123 downwards.
CATGGACCTGAGCTGGGCTCGAGTAAACATGTACAGTACACATATGTCCTTGCATGCATTTTTCCGACTAATCACATGTTTTCCGACTAATCACGATTCCCGTAGTTTACCTTTGTTCTCAGTTAATGCTCCAGTAATGCATGTCTATCATGTAATTAACACAAATGATTGATATGGTGATTTTATAATTACATTTGTATACACCTTTTATTCAGCTATCTTTCTTTTACATTGTGCATTATCTGTGAAACATTGTTTGCTTTGTTCGAATAAATATTTGCAGGAGCAGATTTTTTGCTTAAATGGTCTCTTTCTTGTTGTCAAACCATTTGTTTTTCTCCAATCATTATTGTCCATCACTTTTAAACTACATTGTCCACTGTAGGTGACATCCACTTCCTGCATTAGGAAAAAAGATGTTGAACTTCCTGACATTACACAACCAAACGGAAGTGATTGCCAATTTCAGTGTAGCCCTGACAATGGTTACATGACACCTGATGGAGGAGCACGTGTTTTATTTTTTGTTTCCTACGTTTTTCTCTTTTTTTTCTGTGGTTAGCCTGAAAAAAGTTGGCGTCTGCAAATGTACTGTCGAGTCCTCTTGCTCTTAGCAGTAAAATCAGCAAAATTATTTTGCCATATATAGTTAGGTTGTCATATTTCAAATGCCGGAATTTATTTTCTGATATAACTGCAGGATTCTAAAAAGAAGTTACTCTTGATATCATTCATTTAAGGATTTCTTTAAAAGTCGATATTTATCAATTGTAAAATGTGATGCGTGACTTTATCTTTGTGATTAACAAAAAACAAATGAAAGATATATACTGCAAATTAGACCCGCTATGTTGACGGTGTGTTTTGTTCTTAGAGTATTTCTCCTTTAATTTAGGGCTCTCACACTATCAACCTCAGGCCATAGTACAGAAAAATACGCTTGGTCAAAATAAATCATCCGTCATATTGACTGCAGTCAGCACTGCTAGACACAACCAGCTAATATGGTTATAGTAACCTTGGCAAAGCAGTTTTGTGCTTTGTGGTCTGTTTGAAAGATGCAAATTTGATTTCAGATCTAACAGAGCCAGCAAAACACAGAGAGAGATGAAAAGAGGAATTCTCTTGCTCAATATTGAATTTTAAAGAAAGGGGACATTCCTTTGGCCAGGTCCTATTGGAAATGGAAGAGGACATCGCGATTGAATTTGCCTTTGAATTGCAATAGATTTGGTGAAAAGGGATGACCAGTGTACCTCTCTTGAGCCTTCCCTTTGTAGAATCAGAAGAATTAGGACGAAAATACAGAGAAACCCCATAGCCATTCTACGTAATACAGCCACGCTTCAAGTACGACTGTTTTCAATAAGACTGGACCTGTGATTTGCACCCTTTTATTTTCTTTGCGTTACTTTTAGTTCAGAAATGCTGGAATGTGGAGCTAATGTAGAGGGTTAAAGCTGCTAAGACACCATCATTAGAGCAGGCTGGTCCTAATTGTGTCATTCGTGGATGTCTGTCTGTCAGTCTAGCTGTCTGTCTAGCCATTTGTCCATTTCTCTTTCGACAAGATTGAGGAAAAACTGCAATGCGCTTTCTAATGAAATATGCCAAATTTTTTCAATCATCACAATGAAGAATTGATTCAATTTTGGTGAATTAAGATCCATTTCTATTAGCTGGCGATTAGGTGTACCGACTAACCTTTGCAAATCAACTAACCTAACTTCCCTATTACTTATGCTCTCGATCAAACTAGTGATTTAACGCTGCCAACATTAAGAGTAAAGTGAACATGAGCCTCTGAAATACAAAGCTAACACAGAAAATATGGATTTATTGCTCTTATATATATATGCTCTTCACATGGACCAATGTAATACAAGTGTACCAGAGCAATCATAAAAAAGTCCTTGTGGGTCTTTCTGCCAGTCTGCAGTAAAGAATGACCTTTCTCGTCTACTGGAAAAGTTCACTACTGGCTCGTCAGAACTTTGAAAAACTTCAAACAAACCTCAATGAGATTCTAGCACTTGCAAAGCTATAGTTACTTCAGTTAAGGTGCTGGAACAGATGCTGTCTGGCAGAAATTAGAGACTGGCATGCAATGACATTTGACCTCAGCCTCACTGTGGTGTGGCAATGGTCATATCAGTGCTCCTTCTTAAAAGTCACATCAAGTTTATCTAGAATTTCTGTGAATAAGAATTTTGTCATTAAGTAATGGTTATTACTGTGATGATTCCATGTGTAAATTGATCTGATCATAGAGGTCATATAGACCTGCGATCAGCGGATTACTTAACATTACTTAACATTAGTTTTTTGTTTGTCTTGTCCAACTAAGTGAAAGGCACCATCAATAAAGGCACTATCAATGAGTTGTTGTTGTTTTTTAATCACGTTATCAGATGATCATAAACATGCAGTTACTGCTTTATCAATTCTGCATCAAAAAGATATGAACAAATTTTAGGAGGCTGCAGCATGCATGCGTGCCATGATGAGATTGCAGCTAGGTGTTTACTTTCTGCTTGGAAAAAACTCAGTTTTTAAATCTTTCACCTTGTTTAGAAAAATGAAAACTACACGTGAAGCTTGATACCAAGAAGAAGATTATTTTTTCCTTTGCAAGAAATCTCATTTCAATGCATTGGGTGTGGTCCCCAGACAACATGTGATTCTCTGAAACATGTTTATTGGAGATCAAGGTATTTTCTTTCAGAAAAACAACCACGTTCCTTTACATCTCACAAAAATGAAGTGTTTTTGCTCATTAAATAGTTTCATCCTGTTTTCGCGAAATCCAGATGATTGGCAGTTCTACAGTTACTGTAGCGAAGATACCGTAGCCAAGTTGCCTATGTGTAGTTTAATTTCTGTTAAAAAAAAAAAATTATGAATACATGTATGATTTTATGAATAATTGTAAGCATGAAGAAAGCAAGGAAACGTCTAAATCAGGATGTGAAACAAATCACTGATTGGATATTCAACTGGTCTAACAAATCAATGTCTCAATGAAAAAGTTAAATACTTTAAAATACTGCAGTTATATCTCCAGAAGTTAAAATCCTAGCTACAAAGTTTCCAGATGTGCAGAGTATAAGCAATTTAAGGAAGAGATTAGTCTGTCTGAAAAGTGCTGAGAAGTGGTTTCCAAGAGGAGCATTGAGTTACTAATGGGAGGCCTCACTCAATTATTAACACAAGTTTAGCTTCTTCTAGAATTACTCTGGGTCCTTTAAAGGCTCTTTCATCCTCTTCTGTGACCTCTTGGGAACCGAGGGTAACTGAAATGAAATGCTCCAATTCTTGGCAATAGTGTAAGATGCTATAATTAGAAGAAAACTGCTTTTACAGAACATGAAAGCCTCAAATATCAAGCAAGTGCAACCCTGACTGACTGTAAAATTATCACAAATTTTTATATGTCAAAGAGAGCAGATGGACGAATTTGTGGAGGCTGTAAATTGTGTATCAAGGTAATATTATTTACAACCATTACTTTGTGCTAGCGGAGAAAAATTCAAATAATTATGAACACATTGATGCTATTTTTTCCTTTCAGGAAATCTTTATGAATTTATTACCATGGGTGTGGTCCCCAGACAACTTTTGTGATTATCCAAAACATGTTTATTGAAGAGTAAACATATTTTCATTCAGAAATATTATCATCTTGCTATAAATTTCAAAGAATTTGGTATTTTTGCCCTTTGTATTAATGTGTTATTTTTACCAACACAAAGAAGGTTTACAAATCTCTACTTACCGTAGAAAATGCTTAAATTTGAGACAAATTACTGAATGTCTCACTGTCTGGCTGCAGTGACATCTTGAGCAGTTAAAATTCCTGCCACAAAGTTTCCAGATGTGCAGAGTATAAGCAATTAAGGAAGAGATTAGCCTGTCTGAAAAGTGCTGAGAAGTGGCTTCGAAGAGGAGCATTCAGTTGGTAATGGGAGGCCTCACTTAATCATTAGCAAGAGTTTTGCCTCTTCTAGAATTAAGCTCGGTCCTTTTAAGGCTTTTTTATCCTCTCCTATAACCTCTTAGAAACTCAGGGTAACGGAAGTGAAGTACTCAACTTCTTGGCAATGTTGTAACTTAGAGAAATAGACACTTGTACACAACATGAAAGCCTTAATGCCAGCGCATTCCTGACTGGCAGTAAAATGATATGAGCGAAGCGAACGGCTGCCGAAGGCAGCCGTGAGCATAGCTCACTTAGCACAGCAAGCAGACAATGATCAGTTGACAGCACAGTGGACCAAGAAACATTGATGGTCGACAATTTATGTAGGTCAAATAGGTCCAGCAACTGAGCAATGTGTTGGTTTCGAATCCAATTCAATTAAAAAACATACCTCTTTTGTTCCTCAATATATTGTTACAATATTCCAATTGTAGCATATATTATTCCAGTGTTTGATAATTATTTACGGCAGATGAGCGCCTGCACGCCGTCCTCAGAGCTAGGTCAGACAATTTTTGGCAGAGCCCTCCAGAGGGCACCACGTATAGAGTGCTGACTACAGTCCCCCTGGTGGCAGAATCACCAACACTATTGACTGGCTTCAGGAGTGCAGATTGGGCAGTCATGCAATGCTAATGGCAATTAATAGACGGGACGGAGCCACCGGCTCACGTGTGACTACAACTTGACTACCTTCTTCTTCTTCTTCTTCTTCTGTTTGATATTCCGCAAAAAAAAGAAATTTCCGAAAAAAAAAAATCTGAAAAAAAAAAAAATTTTCGAAAAAATATAATTTTCCTAAAACAAAATTTTCGAATGAAATATAATTTTCCTAAAACAAAATTTTCCCAAAAAAAAAAATATTGTGAAAAAATAAAAATTTTTGAAATAAAAAAAAAGTGTACAAAAGTGTCACGTCCCGTCTTCCATGATGCGGCATCATCGTATTATGCTTCGAAGAGCAGGTAGATCTATTTCTTAAGTGCAACTGGACACATACAATACAAGATGGTCACTTTGGTCAAGCTGTGAACTGTAACTGCAATCAGCCATCAATGGCACTTATTGGGTCCCAGGCTGTTACTTTCTTTTAAGTTTTATTAGACTAAGTACATATTGAATATCTAGAGTGAAAACTTAAAAATCTGAATCTCAACATAATCGCTTCGCGAATCACATGGCCGTGCCATTATCATATTATTTATATATGGAGATTGTGGTCAGTAAGATGTTCACCTGGTAACTGAGATGTTGCAGGTTTGAGTACCAGCCATGACAGACAGACAGCTAGCCAGATGGACAGACAGACAGTAGCTATCTAAAAGAAATTGTCACTATTTCAGTAATTCAATATATGTTTTGATTGTGAAATTGCAATCTAACATCTAAAATGTTTGTTCTTTTCACCAAGAAACTTACATGCATATGCGTGGAAACAGTCTAGGCTAATGACAGTAAGTCTGCAAGTCCACAAAATTACACAAATATATATTCGCTGCTAAGCAAAATCAATGTGAAAAAGGCCACCGGATATGACAGACTTCCCCCAAAACTTATAAATGTATCAGATCGGCACCTGTCAGCAAGCCTGGCTGAAGTGATTAATGCCAGTTTTAGTGCCTGTGAATATCCGAATGATATGAAGAGAGCTGAAATATCTCCTCTTTTCAAAAAGAAGGATGATATGCTGAAAGAAAATTATAGACCTGTCAGTATTCTTGTCACGTTTAGCAAGGTATTTGAATCTATTATCTCGGAGCAGCTTATGGCACTTTTCAATACCATATTTGATGATATGCTCTGTGCCTATAGGAAACGCTACAGCTGTGACCATGCCCTGATAAAGGTTGTTGATTCATGGAAAAGGGCATTAGATGAAAATAAGTTTGTTGGAGTTATCTCCATGGATCTGTCGAAAGCATTCGACTGCATCCCACATGGCTTGTTAATTAGTAAGTTGAAAGTCTATGGTTTAAGCGACAGAGCTTGCCTGTTTATGAGTTCTTACCTTGGAGGACGCATGCAAAGAGTAAAAATTGAAGATGAAAGGAGTGAATGGAAACCTTTAAAGAAAGGCGTTCCACAAGGTTCATGTTTAGGTCCGATTATCTTCAACATATTCTTGAACGATTTATTTTACTCTCTTAAAAACTGCAACCTGACAAATTATGCAGATGATAATACTATACACGCCTCAGATATTTCAATGCAATCAGTATTACAGGCCCTTCAAATGGACACTTCTAATGCTATAAAGTGGTTCGCTGAGAACTTTATGCAAGCAAACGCTGAAAAGTTTCAATTTTTACTGATGAAACCATTGTTAATGACAGATTTAATTCCAGACCATATAGTTATTGATAATACAAGAATACAACGAGAGGAAAATATTAAATTTCTAGGAATTACTATAGATGATAAGCTTAAATTTGATGTTCATGTAGCCAATTTATGTATCAAGGCAGGTAATCAATTAAATGTACTTTACAGGTTCAAAAATATCTTAAACGTAGAAGAAAAGAAACTAGTTTACCAGACCTTTGTGTTATCTAATTTTAATTACTGTCCAATTGTGTGGAACTTTTGTAGTACAAGTATGATAAGGAAAATGGAATACATACAGGAAAGAGCGTTACGATTTATATATAATGACTTCAAAAGTGAATATAGAGAAATGTTGGAAATGTATGGTCATGAAACATTACATGTTCGTAGAATTAAAACAATAGCCTCCGAGGTTTACAAAACTATTCATTCTTTAAATCCAACTTTTATGAAAGAAATGATACTGAAAAAGGAATTAACTTATCGTTTACGAGATGGATTTAAGGTAGCAATACCAAAATTCAATAAGATCAGATATGGCAGAAACACTTTTTCTTATTATGGTCCCCACATATGGAACATACTTCCATCTGACATTAAAGGTGCAATAAGCATTCAAGTGTTTAAAAAAATGTTAAAGAAATGGGAAGGTCCCAATTGTGCCTGCACTGCCTGTCATCTCGCAGTCTAACTGTACAGTGAAACAGTGGGATGACAGGCACTGCAGTCACGATTTTGAATTTATATTTGTGATGCAAAATAAGATTGTTTAAAGAATTGTTAAAGATTTAATGTATGTGCCTGGTTGAGTCAGTGTTTTAATGTTTTTATTTAATTTTACCTGGAGTTTTTAACTCAAACATTGTAAATATCTGTGTACATATACTATTTTCTTTTGTACATAATATGTTCTCTCGATGATTAGCAATTATGCTACATTTTAATCGAGGATAAATAAAATTATTTGAATTTGAATTTGAATTTGAATTATTACACTTCTACAAGCTATCCAAACTACGTGAATCTCTTACAACCATAATTAATAATGTGTGTCCAATCAATTACAGCATATTAGGTAATTGGCTGTGCATGGGCCTATAATTCTTTTTGAAGGCAAAAACAAGGTCTTGATGGATGTTTAAAGATGGATAAGGAAAACAATTCTCAGAATCACAAGGGCTTTTGTTTTCATTTGAACAATGAGTTTAGGGTATGTCATCAACAATCCTGCTGGAGAGGAAATGTGGGTCTCCTCCAAAATTAAATTTCAATGACATCCAGTGGAAAACCTCGTTTAGACAGCGATCAAATAACTGTCTGTCTTTTCTTCATTCTATTACCTGTCAAATTAACAAGGTCCATGTTTAATTGTGCTTGATGAAATAAAACATTAAAGAAGTTAGTTGGAAGAGCCATTGTCGATGATTTTGTTCCTCACTGGGTCCGTACAATAATGACAAAAACTCACTCAGTTGACTGCTGGTTTAGAACCAGGGACTACAGCAGTTCTGGGTGTCAAAAGAGGTCTCCACCATCTTTTTGCAATTCAAAAAATTTACGTCATTTTGAATTTCTTGTACCCTTTTATCAATCAACCAGACTCAGTCTTTATAAGACAATGCAAAGTTATAACCCTGTTACATGGACATAGATCTAGACTATGACAAGCATTGACATATCCATTGCTTATTACTAAATTGAAGTGTACACTGTACCCAAGTCACATCTCTTTGAAGCATTTACCTTCAGAACTAAGACAAACAATTGTCCTAATTTGTTCCTTTGATATTTTCTTGCTCTTTATATTGGCTGATAAGAGACATTGGCTGAATACGCAAGGAGATTTTGAGGCATGGCATGAAGGCTGAAGCACATGCTTGGATTACAGAGGGCCTAAAAGGATATTGAAGATGTAACACTGATGTGATACATTGCGGAAAGGAAACTGTATCCATACGGACACAACTTCTTTGTGAAAATATTTCTGTGTTCTTGCAGAACTTCTGCATGATCCACTAATTGCATTTTACCTTCGAACAGAGATTTAAAAATATTTAAGATAGAAATATTTATATTGCACCGGAGGCGTATATTGTTTTCAACCCTGAAAACATGTTTGACATACTAGTGCAGCCGCTTTGAACTTCCAAGGTCAACAAGGCGCTACGATGCCAATTTTATCTCAGAAGAGCAGCAATTCTGGTCTCGCCAGAGAAATGAATGACAACTTGACTTCTCCCAAATCAATTAATTTCTCACACAGACTTCACGTGACTTTGAATGTTTGGTTAAACATTAATAACTTGCACTTTTTTTGTCTTCTTGAGCTGCTTTGAACACTTATCTAATTTAGCTTCTTGTAGCCAATGCCACATTAATTCCACCACCAAATCCGTTACAGGTGATTTCACTACCATGCGATTCTTGTCATTCACACTTGGCTGTGAGGAATCAATGATAAACAGCACTTGCTACGTTTGATAAATCAAGTATGTGACGTTCCGTTATTCTAAACCAATCAAATTAACTGAAAGTGGCATGTATTTGGTGGGTCTAGAACCTAATAATCGCGTACTAGTGAAATCACCTGTAAGGATACCAGCAACATCAAAAAAGAGGTGGTCAATTGCTATCTATGACCACCTCAATGTCACCGGCACAGTTGACTTTCTTCGTGTTACTTCGACAACAAAACATTTAATTCAGGAATTCTTCAAATGTCAAGGTGCACAAAATTAATTGTAAAAGAAATAGCTGCAACAATCCTGAATTATGTGATTTCTATTCAAGGTGATGTGGCATGTTTTCATTTTTCAATTTTATACACACTGACATGTCAGAGCTTAGAAGTAAACTTCTCCCAAGGATTATGAATAAAACCTTGATCTTAACAGCTAATGTACTTGTTTATTAAGCTTTTTTAAGTGTTTTCAATCATAGTTTGCCTACAATCTCTGCTCTCTCGGTGTTTCCATACTTAAAAGTATCATTCCAAGTTATAATTATTGTATTAAAAAACATGCAGTGAAATTCACAGTAATTGATCAGGATGCATGCATCTTACTCATTTTTCTTGAAGTGCTTTTAGCAAAAACTATTGGAAACTATTTAAGGTGTGAAATTACGCATATGTTGGACATGTTAACAAAAAAGCACAGTATTAATTGATTGCCTTCCCTTTCAAAGGTTTTGGGCGAAAAGACGAAAATCGTTCTCCCGTCGCTTCTCATTGTCCTATTGTCTGAGAAACATGTTGTTTCCTCTCATGAAAATTTGTCATTTCCTATGATGTTGAGACAAAATCCTAATGATTATGCCATTAATCAGCCCCAGCTTTTGGGCATCTCGGCCACTAGTTTAGATTGCAGTAATTTGGAACAAAGGAATCTTGAAATACATTATAAAAGAATTTGTCTCATTTGTATCAGGTCATAAAATCTCTGAATTCTCCTCAGCCAGTCACCATTTCCTCTTACCAACTTATTATGTCACATCTTAGTGTCACTACTTAATGTCTTTGATACATGCAGTGAAACAAAAACGATTTTTCATTGACTTTAAATTTGTCTGACTTTCTTATGTTTCCAATACAAAATTTAAAGAAACATTGATTTTAGTAATTCCTTTTTTCTCACCAGATTGTGGCATGCTGACTTTGATAGATGGGGACTAAAACCATGTTGGCCTAAAACAGACAAAAGTAGTAAGTTTGATAGAATGGTATGTGACAATTGACGTAGAACAGCCAACCAAAAGAAAACATTATCACTGTACATCTCAGTCAACTTGATTGTTGCATTTTTGTATGGTCTATTTCTTGAACTGTGTGGCCTGAGATGTGAATCTAGAAGCGACGTCTGCAGTATTGCAATGCTCTTTGTGTTCAACCTAGCACCAGCATATATATACAATAAGGAAAATGCAGTGTGATCTGACACATAATTGAGTTAATACGATAGAGTGCTGCCCAATGATGAAGCAGCAGCCAGGTTAATTTCCAAGGATTTGACTCTCGTGAGTGGAAGTTAGCTTGCCTTTGGCCTCGTGACACAGCAAAGTGACTGTCACTCCTTTCAATAAGCTAGACTCATATGGCATGGCTTGCCTATCTTCAACTCACATGTATCACCCCAAAAACGTTGTTTTCCTGTTTTACATGTATTTCCAATCAACAATTCTCCACCTTTCAAGTCTAAAATCCACTTCATCCTCAAATGTCCATCCATCTCTTTTGTGGACAGGAACCAAATTTCAAAACTGCTGCCATAGATTAATATTCATCCTGGCCTCAGAAAAGGATTTAATTTTTTGAAGTATCCATCACAGAGTAAATGATTCTTACATGCCACAGGGTTTTTGATTTTAACAATTTCGCATGCCGGGTATAACATATGTTTAGAAATGTTTGAGTTCTTCATATACTGGAGACTCTGAAGTTCAAGGTATCCCAAAACAATGTTGTAGTTTTAACTCTCCTCTCCGGAATGACCATCAGCACAAAATAATATTAATTGTGAAGTAAATAAGAGCCAACACTAATACAGTGGTTGCTAAAAGATTACATTTGTGTTAATGTCTCAAATCAACAATAGCACACCCTGACTGACAAGTCAGTCTGCTGTACAAGCAGACGAACTAGCGAGGCTGCAGACTGATGAAATTCAAGTCGAATTGGGTATCGAATTGGCTTCTAGGTCAGTGGAACAGCTGCCTCTAAAGTCCGCGCTGCTGCCTGTCAGGTCCGCGCCCAGCAGAACTCAGCAGAACTGGGCTGGCTGCTTCAGAATTTCATGTAAGCGAGGACCTGGTAGGCAGCACCTCTAGTGAAATGTTGTAGCCTGCTCGCTCACGCTCGCAACTGATTTAGCAGGCTACTGTAGCCTGTAGCACACCAACATTGCATGCATTGTAGACACAAATACTTAAGAAGTCCAGTATTTCCATACAGTGTCAACACACTTTCTTACATTTCGCTTGCCTACCTGTGTCAATATTGTAAGTTCATACCTAATCATTTAAACGAAATCAGATACCAATACCAGTGATCGAACGTCTCGGTGACTCAGGCACCCAAACAGCAGTATCAGTATTGAATCAGAAGTGAAGAACTGGTGTCTGAGCATCTCTATTTTATATGCCTACAAGGCACGCTAAATACGAGGTATCCATACTATATTTCCTTGCATAAAGATGACAGCATCACTGAACAATAATTCTTCCCCAAAGTTTTTTCTCCAATGGGAATTTTCTAGTGCTTCTATATATTTGAATACAACAGTCTTTCACTTTTTGTTATTCATATAAATATGCTGCAAGTGAATTGTTGTTTAAAAACGTCTAAATAGATATTTGCAATAGCAATTTTCAATTATTTTTTCAGTTGTTCTCGTGTTGTGTAGTTTCCAGTAATCAGCATTGTCCATCATTTGACATACTACAGTGTATGTCGTCAGTGACATCTTCTTCCTGCATTTGAAAAATCATTTGAACTTCCTGACATTATGCAACAAAACGGAAGATGTTGCCAATTGCAGTGCTGCCCGACAATGGTCACATGACCTCTGGCAGAGGCGATTTGCTCTTTTGTTTCCTATGGTGACAACCTAAAATCCCATTACCTGCGGTTCTCAAATTGTATTCATTGTCGAGTCATCTTACTGTCAACAGCAAAATCTGCAAAATTGTTTTACTAAATTTTGTTGTATGGTTAGGTAGCCATTTTTAAAATGCTTGGTGTGAAACATCACAAGTCCATTAGGTGGAAGATAACAAAATGCATGCAGACAATTTTCGATTATGCTTCCGATTTTATTGATCTATATATATCTGATATATTATTATATATCATTTCAATAACTGCAGAATTGTGAAACACACTATGCATGATATGCCAATTTAAAAGAAAGAGAACAGTCCTTCAACCAGTTCTTATTGAATTTGCAAAGGAATTCAGAATTTGAATTTGTCACTGAATTTGTCATAAATTGACACCTGCGTCCTGCGGCGGCCCCGCTAGCAACAATTAAGTCGTTCCATCCTCCAGCTTGGGACCTTCTTTGAGTATATATGCTTTACTGAAAGAATGATTCATTAAATGAATGCTACACGTAAACTTATTTACTATCAAGGTCTTAATTTGCCTATAGACCAGTGTCTCCCCATTTGTGTTTGACTGAGTGTGAGTTTTGCCTACTGAGTGTGAGTTTTGCTTAGCAACATCCACCCATGGCCACTTTATGAATGTGCAATGTATTTGCACTAGTCAGTCACTTGGAATGGGCGGCTGAGGCAAGGAAATATGCTATAGAAGTAATGGCAATGCATCTGTCTGTTTGTTTACAAGGATGAGAGCAGGGCACAGTTAGATGCATTTTGATTTTAGAGTGTTTCAAACTTCTGGCAATTAACAGTAAAACTAGTTTAGGCCCGCATTACAGAAAATTAAGATGGCTTTATTGTCCGGTTGTTTCAAGTTCAAATCTTTTGCGGGTTTGGAGAAACTTTTGAGTTACATCCATGCCGGTCAAGTGTCTCACTGTGCCACGCGGGCAAAGTGAGACAGGGCATCTGCTACCATAACAGCCGAACCTCTGTACTACTAAATTTTCCATCAATTGTTGCTACAAAAAATAATAAAAGCAGCTAGCTAGGCAATTTTTAGGTCCTTTTTACCATGTTTTGAAAATTTGTCACACAGGACATATTAACTACTTATTTAACATGCCGCAACTGTTACATACCAATCACAATTCTTCTCTGATGCTCCCTTTTGGACACGGCTCACTTAAATCAGATTTTTATGGCATTTTGTTTTTAATTATGACTAGTTAGCTGTTCATGACATTCTGGTCATTTCGAGTGTGGTTTGTGATGTCTCACTGTGCCCTGCCTCAAACTCTCTCACTGTGCCCCACACAGCTTTCTTGATAAAATGTTAGAATCCTGTGGACCAGATGCCTGCATTGTGGATCGTAATCTCACCAGACTCAGACAATAACCAAGGTTTGAATCCCTGGCAATTGATTTCCTTTATCCCATTTTTCCTTGGAATCATAACAAAAAGTTGCTTGGTCAAATTATTTACTTTTACCGGCTTAAAACCGAAATTTTGAAATTCCACTCACAGTATGTTGTGCAAGCATTCAGGATACAGAACGGTATTTTATTTACTTAATTTTTGGACTCTACAAAAAAGGGTTGTTATGCAAGGAGGAACGGCTGGACACTACGGGCTTTGTCTCACGGTGCCTGCTATCTCACTTTACCCTGCTCTCCCCTATGGTGTGACTTTGTGTCTCTACTATAAGTATAATCTCTGGTCCATTTGACTGTCAAGCTTATAGCAAACTGTATTTGATTTAATTTGAAATGATATCTTAGTTTTTTTTTAAATGTTCCTCCCATTCCAGAGTTGATTTTTAAATGGTACAAACTTTTGAAAATCTTTTGAGTCCTGATGCTTGAATGGAATCATTGCAAATGCATTTAACCACAGAATTTCTTTATGAACTTGTTGTGACACTCGTATGACCAGTACCATGTCTTTGTGAGCTTCTTGAGGTCAATACAAATGTCATTGCATGCCAGTCTCTAATTTCTTCCAGACAGCATCTGCTCCAGCACCTTAACTGTAGTAACTATAGCTTTGCAAGTGCTAAAATCTCATTGAGGTTTGTTTGAAGCTTTTCAAAGTTCTGATCGAGCCAGCGGCTCAGCCTGCCGTTAACTTTTCTAGCAGACATGTGATCATCCAAAGCATGTTTATCGAAGAAGGCTGTATTTTCTTTCAGAAACACAATCAACTTTTTTTGCCAAGGTTGTAATTGTACATTCTCAGCATTCTGTTGTGATGGACTTTCAAAAATTGACATTCACATAATAATATAGAAATCGTTGTGACAGGCAGCAGTGTGAAAAATTGCAAAATAATTTCTTTTCAGGAGGTTGTCTTATATTTCAGTATTATTGAAAGCTAAATGCTTTTTCGAGATACGATGATTGCAATATTTTTGTAGAAACCTGGAACCTGGAAGTGTGTTTCGGTTAGCTGCCTTCTGCACACACTTCTCCTATCAATTACAACATATCCGGTAATTGGCAGTTGACCGACATTTCAAGCAAAAGCCTAAAGGTCTTGATGGATATTTGAAGATGGATAAGGAACAAGAATGCTCTGAATCAGGAGGGCTTTTGTTTTCATTTGAATGATGCATTTAGGGTATGCCATCAACAATCGTGCAGGAGAAAAAATGTGGGTTTCCCCACAAACAAATTGCAATGACATCCGATGAAAAACCTAATTAAGATCCTTATTAAATTTTTGTCTGTCTTTACCGTATCATGTAATTGCCAAATTAATATTGTCCATGTTTAATTGCTGTTGATTAAATAAACCTTGAAGGATGTGAAAATGGTCAATTGGAATAGAAACAGAACTTGTTTTTCTGGTAAGAGAACTTGAGCAAAAGAAAGAATTTCAGTTGAGAGCTGATTTTGAACCAGGGACAGACATGCAGTAGCTTTGATACTGATAGAAATGCCTGTCTTCGCTTTTTTTTTCAAATTTGAAAAAATAAAAATCAATCAATGAGCAGTCTCTGAGAAAATCAGTTTGATTGCATGTGTCCGGATAGGACAGGCGGACACCACACCTGATTTTCTCAAAGACAGCTTAATATGCATCACCAAATTGGCACATACCCAAGTCATGTCTCTTTGAAGCATTTACCTTCAGAACTAAGACAAACAATTGTCCTAATTTGTTCCTTTGATATTTTCTTGCTCTTTTTATTGGCTGATAAGAGACATTGGCTGAATACGCAATGAGGTCTTGAGGCATGGCATGCATGAAGGCTGAAGCACATGCTTGGATTACAGAGGAAAACAAAGGACATTGCAGACGAGATACAGACATTTCAAAAAAGAGACTGTGTCCAGGTGGACTGGATAGCGAGCTCAGCCTGTTTATAAAAACATTTCTGTGTTCCAGTTAAACTTCTGGATGATACCCTAATAGAATTTTATCTGAGGTCTAAGAAAACCTTTAAGATATAAATATAATATGAAACTATTTATAAATTGATGCATTGTATTGAATTTGTCATCTCATAATTATTGCTGGTGTTGTTTTTTAATCAGTATTCCACTTACGAAATATGAACAAGTAAAACTCATGCTTCCAGTTGAACATCCTTTAATGGTACTGCACAAAATTCACTGGAGGGCCAGATTGCCCTTTACTACTATGCTGCCACCTTTTGTTGGAAATATACTTTCTTGACAGATGGTATATCAGTGCTGATTCTAAAAGCAACTCAATTTACCCTTCTTTGCAGTTTCTGCTGCATATGATATACGCTAATATTCAACGAGATTCCGATCTCTGCTCTGAGAATGTGCTTAAACGTAAGTGTCGCTGCCACTGCCGCAATTGTAATATTTAGGTTGCTTAATGGCGTCCAAGGTGTACATTGTCTTATTTCAACCCCACAAGAATGTCCGACATAATGTTGCAGCTGCTTTGAACCCTCAAGGTCAACGAGGGGCTGGGCGGCCATTTTTGTCACAGAGGAGCAACAATTCTGGACTCATGGGAGCAATCTATCTATCTATCTTCCTTGTGCTCTCCTGGTTCATCCAGGTTGCTCAACCCAATTTTATTGGGGGGCAGCACTTTTTTGGATTTCCATGATTTTCTTTATCTTCTTGGCCACTTTTTTAAGGGCTTTTGTATTTTCGTCAAAAAAATCCTCGGTTTTCACTACCAAGTTGTTGCTGTTTTTGTGGATTTCTTCACACTTTTCAAGGATGTGTTCTTGGGTTTCAATTTCTTTTCTGCAGTTTCTGCATTGATTTCCTTGGTGCATATTTCTGTAATTTTCTTTGGCATCCAGCATTCTTGTTCTTGCTCTGAATATTATGCTCGCCTCAGTCCTTGTGCATTCCATCATGTATTTTGCAGGAGTTCCCATTCTCCTTGCCGATATATTGTCCAGATAGAACTTCGTCTTCGTTTTTGTCATACCTTCTTCTCTGATTTCTCTTTCCATCTGCTTCATTACTGCTTGGTTCACCACTCGTTTTTTGGCTTGTTGTCCGAGGCCTTCTGTGTCAACTGATCCCAGTGTTTCTTCTATTTTCTTTATCGCTGTTTTCCACCATCCCTTCTCGTCGCATTCCCCCATAATGGCCTTCAGAAGCATGTTTTCACTTCCTTTCATTTTTTCAGCATACAATAATCTGTTCCGGTCAATTAGTCTGTTGATTTCCATTATTCCTGTCTCCATATATAGCGGTTCCCAGGGGGACGATCTGGGTACGCATATCACCATTTTTATCAGGTTATCTATTATCCTCTTCAGGTCTTCTCTTTCCTTTTTTGTGCTGTTTATTGCTTCCCATGCGTAGCTGGCAATTGGCATTATGCAGGTTTTTATCAGTTGCCAGATTACCCTCATTTCGATCCCCTTCAGGTCCGGGCTGCCAGCAATTGCCATCACCGTGTTGAACGCCGCTTGGACTTTCTTTTTCACCTCCTTCAGTTGTTCTTCCATTTTACCACTTTTTGCAACAGTAAGTCCAAGGTACTTGTATTTTTCACATTCCTCCAACTTCATTGTTCCAAGGGAGAAGTCAGCTCTTGGTGTTTTCTTTCCCATTCTCAGGATTTTGCTTTTTTCTTCTCCAAACTTGATCCTGTATTTCAGGCTGACCTTGTGGGCTATGTCCAGCATCTTTTGTAGTTCTTCTTTCTTCGTAGAGATGAAAGCTACGTCGTCCATCCACAGCAGACACCCTATTTTTTCTTTTCCAATTTTTATTCCCATGTCTTCTTTTTTGACCTCCTTCGCAATTTCATCCATTAGGGTGGCATACATCAGGACAGAGAGGACTCCTCCCTGACGGATGTTATCTTTCATTGCTATCTCTCTGGTGTTCCCATGTTTTGTTTCCACCACTGCTCTCAGGTCTTCATTCAGGTTTTTGACAATTTCCCACTCTTTGTCTCTTAGTCCCTCCTTGTAGAGTACGTGCATGATGCCTTCAGCCCACGCTTTGTCATAGGCTTTTGTTACATCCAGAAATGCAATGTAGACGTTTTTCCCTTTTCTTGCTGCCTCCATCAGGGTGGCTATGTGGTCAGTTGTCTGCGCACCCTTTTTTCCACCACCTTGCATATCGCTGCTGTGTACACTGGCCTTCACTCTTTCATTTACGATCCTCTCAAAGAATTTTCCCAGGTTGCTTCCAATTGTTATGCCTCTCTCGTTGGAGCATTTTCCCCTGGTTCCTTTTCCTTTATACAGTGTAATGATTCTCCCCTTTTTCCAGTCTTCGGGGATGTTCCCCTCCTGCAGGATCATGTTGAGACATTTTCTTATCTTCTCACTCACTTTCTTATTCGCATAAATTAAGGCTTCATTCGGTAGTTCATCTGGTCCACAGCTTTTCTTCTTCTTGAGCTTCTTTCTAGTATCTTCCATTTCCTTGGTTGTGATGGTCTTTGGGTTGCTTATGTTCCTCATCTCTGATTTACTTTGTTCATTTTCTTCTAATATCTTTGTTGTCCACTCCCTTCCTTCTTCGTATTCTTCTCTTGCCCTGTAGAGGCTTTCATAGTACTCTGCTATGTGCTTTTTCGCCAATTCAGGATCCTTTATTTCTACCCCTTCTTCACTGACCGTTTCGAACTCTTCTCTCTTCTTTCCTATCAGTCTCTTTCTGATTTTCCAAATCATGTTTGGGTCCTTGCTCTGTACTATCATGCTCAGCGTATTTCTCACCCTTTCCTTTTCTTCTTTGTTCAGGGTTTCCCTCAGGTCACGTTGTGCCTTGTAGTATTCTTCTAGCTTTTCCCTTTTCTGGTCTTTACTAGCGTTTTCTAGTTCCTTCTTCTTGGTCTTTTTTATCGTCCTCAGGCTTTTGATGTCTGGATTTTCCTTCTTCTTCTTCCCGATGGTGATGGTTTTTTGGCCCACTACCTCTTTCAGTGCCTTCTTTATGCTCACCACTAGCTCCCCATAGGTAGCCTCCTGGTTTCCCAGATGTTTCTCAAGTACCTCGTTGTACTTTACCCAGTCAGTGTCATCCTTGATGGTCCACTTGGTTATCTTTTTTCTCTGGTAGCTCAGCGTAGTCGTCACCTTGAAGGTGATTGTGTTGTGGTCCGTCTCTCTTCTTTTACTCCTCAGCCTTTTAGCTCCGTTCTCATCTATTTCCACGTCCCACACTCTCTTCATTGCTGAGTTGTTGGCAGTAATGTAGTCTATAATGGATCTCTCATCATGGTTGTTCCTGTTGACCCTAGTCCACTTTCCTGTTGTGGAGTGGTTGTTTACCGACTGGATTCCCGTTTCCTTCATGAATTTTTCCATTATTTTTCCATTTCTCGAGCAGTTCTGTTCTATTGCGCCGTCCTTGATGTACAGCTTTGCATTGAAGTCTCCAACAAGGATCACATCCCCTTTCGGATTCAGAACAGACACTTGGGTTTTCAGGTTATCGTAGATTTCTTCCACTTCTTCTTTTCTTACATTTTCTTGGGGTCCATAGAAACTTGCTATGAAGATCTTTTCTCCTCTTGGGGTTGTTAATTCTATCCACACGATTTCCGCTTCACTGTTTTCCACTGGGAGGGGTTGGACAGGGGTTACTTTAACTCCTATTTTATCCTTGACTGCAACTGCAACACCGCCTCCTTTTCTGCTGTTTCTTTGTCTTGAGTACCATGTGAAGCCTTCAATCGCTGGTGGCTGGCTTTTTGTTTCTGTGATGAGTGCGATGTCTGTTTTTTCTGCTTCCATCAGGGTTTTCAGATTATCAACCTTTCCTCTGATTCCGTTTATGTTGCAGTATAGGATATTGATGTTTTTTTTCTTCTTTTTCTTACGTCCACCTCTTCTTGTGTTTTTTGTCTTTTTTTCTCTTGGAATGATGTATGTTGTCGTTAGCGTACTATCTTCTCGGAAGGTCACCCTTTTCCCCCTCCCCCTCTCTTTGACCTATTTATTCCATGGAGATCTGATGTAGACTCTCCTTTTGGGGCTGGGTGACCTGTCCCTATTGTCTCTGCTTCGGTCTATCTGTCTCTCTCTGCTTCTGCTGCGCTCAATTCTTCCTCGGCTGTTGTTCCTGTTTCTCAGTGGCTCACTATGTGAGAATCTGCATTTATCACCCTTGTTGCATTCATTGTTGGCATAGAATCGGCAGGGGATGTTACGGATATCTTCTCTCTGCCTGTTGTTGTGCGTCACTCTCTCCTCCAAACTTCTTAGCTTGTTCTCCATTTCTTCTCTCGCATCTCTGACATCATCAGGCCATCCTCTGACAAAGATGGTTTCTGGTTCGGCCATCGAAGTCCAAATTCTGACATTGTGTCTCTTCCCGATTTCTTTTGCGTTTCTCTGCTCCTTTCCCATTAGTTCTCTCAGGTTTTCTGGTTTGCCTTTGATTCTTATCTCCTCCTTTTTTTCTTGTTCTTTCTTTTCATTGTCCTGGTTCATCCTCGCCACAGTTCCAATCTCATTTGCTAGTTTATTGGCATGTTCAGGATTCAGGTGCAGGTCGTCCTCCAGGGTTTGTGATACCTCTTCATTTTCTGTATCCTCTGGGGTCTTGATAACTTCGTATCCCGCATCTGCTGCTAAGGTTCTGATTGTCGCATTGAACAGTCTTCGTTCCAAATTTGCCCCTCTTCTGTTGATTGGGGGAAGCTCACATATCACCTTCCTTTTGGCTAGGTCCAGGTTTTTTACAATGTCACTGAGTCTTCTTGCTTCTTTATTTCCGTCGTTTCCGTTTGCCTTGATGTTGTTCGTGCCCATCAGGACTATAACTACATCATAGGTTTCCTCAGACCTCACTTTCTCGATGTCCTCTATGAGGTATGTGTGTTGTGAGTAGCTCCAGTTCACATCTTCATCCATATGGGGCGCAATCCTTTTGCTGTTAGAGTCCCCGATGATGAGAGCCTTCACTTGCTTCTGCCTTTTTTCCGCATTGCTCTGTTCTATCTTCTCTCTGGTTATTCTTTCTACCAATTCTTTGTTCAGCCCTTCACTTTCCACTAACTTCATCTTGATGGACTCTATTCTCCTGTCCTTTGATTCCATCACTTCATTAAGTTCTGCTTTCATCTCCTCTGTATTTCTCGAATTCCTCCTTTTTATTTCTTCCATCTCTGTCCTATGTTTGCGTTCCAGGTCTTCAATTTTCTGTTTGAATTCTTTCTTCGCAGCATCCATTTTCTTTTTCTGGTCTCTCGTCATGTCGTCAATCTTCTTTTTGTGCTCTTTGTCTTTGTCTTCCATTTCCCCTTTCTTGTCTGTGGCCTTCTCTTTCTCTCTCTTCATTTTCTTCATCTCCTCTCTGATTTTCTTAACTTCCTTGTCTTTTGATTTCACTGTCTCCTCCATTTTTTTCAGCTCACGCCTAGCTTTCCTATTTTCCCTCTCGTTTTCCTCAGCTCTCTTTAGGTTTTCTTCTGCTTCTCTTTCACCTTCATCTGCTTTTCTTCTGTACTTCATCAGTTTTTTTTCCAGTCTGTCAATGTCTTCTCGCATGTCTCTGATTTCAGTTTTCACCTTTGTTTCATTGTCTGAGCCATCTTCCATATCAGAGCCTCCCATGGACGACTCTGGTGTTTCGCTACCACTTTGGCTTGTCTCTCGGTGGTCCTCTCTCTCACTGTCGGGTTCCTCATCACGGGTGCCGGCATCCTCATCATCACTGAGGGATGACATGCTGTCAAGGCCATCATCGTGAATTTCCCCGTCTTCACTCGTTACGTTTTCTATTTCTTCTTCCACAATCAGGGGTTGTTCTTCCGTCCCGTTTTTTTCTGGCTCTGCTCTTCTTTCTGCAGGTCTCTCGGCAGATGTGGAAGGGGTTTCTCTAGGTGTCGTCTGCTTTTCTTGTGAGTAAGCATGATTGTCCTCTTGTGCGTCTTTTGGGCATTCTGGCGTTCTCTGGTGTTTCACCATTTTTTCGCCTTTCGGGAGTTTCTCCCTGCCCTTCTCTGACGTACTCTCAGAGGCTTTGCCTCCCTTGTTGCCACCTTTCTTTGTTGTTTTTGTTTTCTTTTTGCTTGAGGCAAGCTCTTCATTCGCTTGTTCCTCCTTCCTCTTCACCCCACATTTGTTAAGGGCTTTGTAGTCAACTGTTTCTACACTTCTGAGGCTGATCGTTGAGTTCGATCTCGTGACCCTTGAAGTTGCATTCTCATTATCTTTCACACTGTCATTCACATTGTCATATACTTTTCCATGGTCATTCAATCCTTCATTTTGATCCACATTTTCACTCACATTGGTGGGCTCTTGGGTTTTTTCCCCTTTCCCCTCAGCTGTTTCAGCTTTTCCATTGTTGTTGCTCGTCTCCATGGTAACCGTTGACGTACCTGTTGCAATGTCCGCCATGTTTGTTTGGCTGAGTCTGTGTGACAGTTTGGCAGATACCCCAGAGTTTCTCCGGTTTTTTGGTCCAAATTCGTCAGATCTTGTCCAGTCCTGTTGCATACGTCGTTGGGCTTTGCTAGGTCGTGTATCCAGATGAAAATCGTAATCAGATGAGTATGATGAGTTGATTAATAATGAAACTATTTGTAGAACGATGTGAACGTGCGTTGTTGCTATGGCGTCGCCGGTAGGGGACAATGAATGGCAAAATCACTTCTCCTAGTAAATAAACTCCAAATATAATTTTCACATTAGATTCCACATTTGGTCCAACATTAATTACTCACACCTTTTTAGTCTTCTCAGGCTGGTTTTAGTACTTTCTAAAGTGTGCTTTCAGCAACTAATGCCACATTTAATCCACCATCAATTCCCTTAAAGCACTACCAAGAGCTACTAAGGCCCAATGAAGGTTGTCATTTTGCTTTCTATGACCTCTTCAATGTCTCCAGCACAACTGATCTACTCGTGATAACTGTGACAAATAACAGCTTTGTTTTTGAAGAGCCTTGAAATTCCTTTGACACTAAAGTCTTCTTATTTCTTTTTTTATAGCTATTTCGAAACCTGAGAGAAGTAGTTTCTTGTAAAAATTTGTTACAATATACAGCATTACAGCATTACAAAGTAGGCACTTTGTTCTAGCAAGAAATTCCATGCATGTTAAACGTCATCAAAAAGTGTGTATTGCACGGGACACAGTTCTCTATCTGTGCTATGAGCTTTGACAAACGACGAGGCTCATATATTCCCATCGGCGACTCGGTTGTAAAAGTGAACAAAAAATAATATAGGATATGTATACTATATATACCAGCCGAATACCATCTTCTGATTGGCTGCTGACTAATTGATATGGTATAAGTTACATTGTTGATATTACAGAATGTTTAGTATAATAGGCCGAGTAAAAAAAAACCAATAACGTGATTGGTAAGTATCTCAATTGCTCACTGTCACATAATTATCAGTTGATAATTATTAATGAATATTTTAATACTTTTTAAAATGTGTTATGTTTTATTTTGGTCGGTTTTGAACTGAAATGAAAATAGTCACTTTTTAATAGTTAACTATTCTATCCAAATTATTGGCACTGGGAAAATTAGATCATTTGAAATTAATTATGCGACACTTTTGATGATGCATATTATATGTTGTAGTTATTTATAAATGTAATATGTAACATAAGAAGCTGAGTCCACATGACCTGATTGCCTGTTGTTGACACTTGATGTTCAGACCATCAGTGCACCGATTTTAGCAATTTCTTGGGCTCAATTCGCATGCGAAAAAGCCTTCGGTGTTTCGTAGCGAATTAAGTCTCCTCCCATGAGCATATAAATCAACCCTGAAAGTACTTAAACCCGCACTTTCTTTATTATCTGAGCCTTTATATATACATGGCTGACCGGATGATAACAAACTTTTTTTCCACTCGAGAGGACAACAAACTGTTTTTGAAAAAGCGCGACGAAGTTTGTCACAATTTTAACATTATGATACTTCACGAGCTCTAGTGCCTTACGATTCCATCTACAGGTCAGGTACAAACCAGCCTCTTTTAGGCCTATATTCATGTGCTGAACAAACTCTTTATTTTTCTTATTTTCAGCAAAGAAACTTTTTATAAACACCAGATGGCAGTAAAATGCATGTGTGTAAAACCCAATGCCACCTGGTGGCCAAATGAAAAGCGTCCAACCATTCATAGGTGCCTTGCCAGATGTGGGGAACTTGGGCAGCTGCAGAACAGGTTGGAAATTTTGCATTATTAAGTAACATCATAGAATCCAATATATGTACCAAATTGATCACATAAGTAGTGAAATTATGTTACTTGTTCTCCACATATTTCGAATTGAAAATCTCTCAAAATAATTATAACAAAATGTTTTTATGCTCTGGGCTGCATTTCAAGACTCTTGGTATCTATGGCGACACATTCAAGCATAATTATTCTTTCAATGATCCTGTTTCTTAGGAGGATTAATTGCCTCAGTTTTAATTTACGGTACCCAAATATCATGCGTCTGTATAGGCAGTGGCGGCTCCAGGATATTTTGGTTGAGGGGGCTAAGAGGGGGGGGGGGGCTTCTCCCATCATTTGCTGAGGCTGCCAAAAAAACTGAGAAAACCCTGTCATTGACCAGCATATTTACTCTCGTGTTTTTTAAAAGAATCAAGTAAGACGCTATAAACAGTTTAACTAATAAGACTAAGCCCCCCCCCCCCAAAAAAAGAAGGACTTGGATATTATGAATAGTCCTTTACAAATGCTATGAAAGTTGGATTGATTATGGTTATAGCAGACCCCGAGATCGAGTAATCCTTATTTTGCCTCATCCAAAAAAAGGTCATTGGCAAAAGGTTTTCAAATGGCACTCAAAATATTTTTTGGATCAGTAAATAAGCAAAAATTCAGATTAATACACCACATAGATTATCATATTAAATATATCATAAGTATGGTACGTTTTTTTTAAATTATAGGTCACTTGATAAAAAAGTTCATTTTGGGATAGGCAAGCTGCCAAAAAAATAGCGGAGCAGCAGTCAGCAGACAAACAATTTTGATCCAATTTGGCAAGCTCAAAGAATTATTTTTTCTTCTTAATTCGGGGGCGGCCGCCCCTGAACCCCAGCTCCTTTCTTTCTAGTATTTTTACTAATATATTTTGTACCTTCAAGATAAAATTTTGCAGAGCAACTGTGATCAGCCTCACCAAAGAGACCTTGACTGAGAGGCAGGGCCGGATTATCCATAGGGCACAGTGGGCACTGTGCCCAGGGCCTCACATGGCAAGGGGGGCCTCAAAATTTTGAAAAAAAAGAGAAGAAAATCACAGGTCCAAGGTACTCCAGCGCTTTTACAGAGACATACACTATCCAACTTCAAAGGTTCACAGAGGCCTAGCTCAGAGGCCCCCCTCAACTTAGGTGCTCTGTCCTTCAAAACACATTTGGCTGCCAATTTTTGCAGGAATTATATAAAAAGTAATTATTCCTGTGTTGAAAACGAATCGGGTGCTACAGAAATGTTCACTTTTCTGCATGTAGGATGAGGGTTTATTGTTAGTGACCAAAAAAAAAATCTCACACACACAAGGGCCGCCCACTCCCCTGTTAATTTCTCTCATCTTTACTTGCTGGTATTTCAGATAGTTGATAGTTGCTCAGAATATTCCTCAAGAGTCAGGACTTATAAAACAAAATGAATGATGGATTTGTGAATTCTAATTTTATTCAATAAAACTCAGCTGAATATATTTGGATCCGCTTAAATTTGTCAATGCTATTAAGCCTTACTACTCAACACAACATTTTAGGATAAGCCAAGAAGTACAATATTATCTTTTAAACCGGGGTTTTGTATAATTAAAATAATGAGACTGCGTTGCCATGAATCAAATTAATAGAATTTAATTTTCTGGTACGTGGTACAAGGTGTATCTCAATTTATGGGGCTTTCGATTCTTTTCTAAACATAAATAAAGCCCTCGGATATATTGCATATTGCACAAACGAGGGCGTTATCTATTAATAATCCCGCTAATAATTTTTTGTTGGCTAGATTGTATAATATTTATTGTGTGTACAGATTTAGATTTAATTTATTTTTTCACATAGCGTGAATTACTTCACAAATATCTTAGAATAATTTTCAATTTCAAATAGGCCTAAATAATGTTTACAACAAAGTGATTGAATTGCATTCCATTTGTACACGTTAGAAGGTCAAGGGTTGCATGGACTTGGTATATACCTTGTTGAAGTGTATAATAATATACAATTATGGACTTCGGTTGAGGTCAATATCAGGTTTTACGGACCTGACCGGTGATATTCACCGAGGCCGAAGGCCGAAGGCCGAGGTGAATATCACTAGGTCAGGTCCGTAAAACCTGATATTGACCGAAACTGAAGTCCACAATTGTTTTGTTCCATGATAATTTTTTTGGGGGGTTTTCTTGAAAAAAAATTTTTTTAGTGGAAATTTTATTTTTTCGGAATTTTTTTTTTTTTTCGAAAAATTTTTTTTTTTTTTGAAATTTTTTTTTTTTCGGAAATTTTTTTTTTTCGGAAAATTTTTTTTTTGGAAATTTTTTTCCAGGGACGTCAATAACAAATGTTATATTCACTGATCAGTGAATATAACATTTGTTATTGACCTGCCTGTCACACACCACTGCACACAGGTGAACATCACATTATGCAGGTGGGTTGTTGGCCAATCAGGGGGCTTGTTACATAGGGGTCATGGAACAAACATTTATATATATATATGCATTGGAAGGCTACATGTGTACCTGTAAGGAAAGTTAGGGGAACAGACATTTCGTACAACTTGAGATAACTCATGTGTGCTTTCATTTTAACTTCAGTCCACAGAACCTAATTTTCAGAAATGTTGGGAGTCTATTTTAATTTTTTTGGGAGTGCAGTCTTATATTTGTTTAAGTGTCTATAAAGATTCATGATAAGATAGAAGTTCTATAAAGTGGAAGTATACAACAGTGTAGGTGTATTTACATGGCACTTCAAGCGATAGAAGAGGCAGCGAGACAATAAGTTTCACTTTCAGTTTAACACCTGGCAATTTGAGGTTCATGGTTAGTATTGTTACATATAGGCCTCCATGAATTTTTTTTTTTTTTATAGTATAGAACCTTTTCAATTTCGTCGAACCTTTAACAAATTTTTTGGGCTAGGCAAGGAAGGGAGGCTTTTCTTGTTAAATAGTTCTTACCCAGTTTCGTTAAAAAGGAAAAAGAGTCTTGATTGTTGAAATACGTCAGTGAAATAAATTATGTATGGCCTTTTATGTACATGAAATGAAGGGCTTTTCAAAGGTACGTTTTGCAAAAGGTCGCATGTCGTGAGGTGGGCATCTAAAAAGGGTGGTTCTGTGACACTCTGGAAAGAAATTTGTCATTCATCTGTCCATTTCTCGAAGACTAAAAGGTCTATCAATGTGGTGATAGTCTGAGATTGTAGATCTGAAAGTTCTCTTTAATTTGACTACAACTTTACTTAAATTGGTGGAATAGTTTTGGCTCAGCAACCCTGCAAATGAAAAAATCCAGACCACTCACATTTAATTTTGATTTTTGTCATCTTAACAATTTTGATTATATTTTGTACATGTAAATTTATAATGTATAACCTTGCAAACGGTCAAAGAAGAGCATTATTGATATTTTATAACTTAGCCTATAACTATTAACAATTGTTAAAAAGGTAGGGGGAACGGGGGCACATTGGGACGCTTTTAACGTCTACTAATTTTGCTCAATGCTGAAAGCACTGAAGAACTCAGAAGTTTGCATGAATATCACCAATACCATTGAGCTTAAATGCAAGGCATAATAAACTAGACTTCACATACCCTTTTGCAGCTAGAGAGCAAAATGTGAGTCGAAAAAATGACTGTCCCAATGTGCCCCGCGGGGCACATTGGGACATCAGCCGGGGCACATTGGGACATCAATTGAAAAATCATTTTAACACTCCATGTGCAATAGATATTACATATAAGTAGTGCGTAAGACAATATACAGTGCATTAACACCTTGTAGTGCCAATAGTTCATAACTTTAAACAGTTTTAAACATTTAACATAAAATGTCCTGGGTGCGGACATCTATGTAAGTAACACACAGTGCTTTGCGACAAATTTGTTCACAGAGCATGGTAAACCACTATACCTCTATTCACTGTGGCCTGAACACCTGTTGTGTGCTGTCCCAGATCATTCAGTTGCCTTGGACACTTAAATTCTGCCATATTAAGTGCGTCCGAATGTGCCCCAAATTCACTGTCCCAATGAGCCCCGATATGACTTTTACACCAAAATGCTAATTTCTCGGACACCAGTGAGTGTGTTTATATGGATAGCAATTCATAACTGTTCGTTAGGATATATAAATTCATACAAGCACTGAGAAAGCTTCATTGTTCATGGTTTGTCCACAGAATGGTTTGAATTGAACCTGTCCATATTTACTTCAGTAGCAGCAAAAACTAACTTTTGCTCGCCATACTTCTGCATGTGGCTGTAATTTGTCTATAAAACCATGGAAACATCAGGATGTGAAATTACAAGATATGATGGCACTACCATATCATATACCTTGGCAGGATCCAAGAAAACCCCACTGTCCCACAGTGCCCCGCGTCCCAGTGTGCCCCCGTTCCCCCTAGTAAGTCCGCTGATTCTATGTAAAATTAAACGGCATGAAAAACTATTTGTTTACATTTTTCAAGGAAATTAACTTCATATGCTGCCATTAAAATAGCAATTAGGTAAATGTTTCAACTGGAATGTGATAAATATGACTGAAATCTATCCATAGACAGTCAATTAAATATGCGGACAAACTACCAACAATATGACAATGTTTACATTATTTCTGCACTGCTAAATTGCTAATTGGTTGAATCTCATATTTCCCTCTCAGGTTAATTGATCCATATTTCCCCGTTATGTCATTTTAAATGACTATACATCTTCCCCCCTTATTTTCCTGGCTCACAGAATATTACACAGGGCAATTGAACAGATCAGAGAACAAATGTAGCTATGGTATATAATAGACATTGGACAAAAAATGTAGTTTTACCCCTTTCTAGGTTAGGGTGCGCTATTATAGGCCTACTATGTGTCGGATGGTTAAGTTTAGTTGCTCAATACAGTTTCCAGACAACCAGGGGGAAGGACTGTTTTTACAGAGGCTCACAACTTGAACAAACATAATGTTTTAGCATGCAGTATGTATATCATTGCCTAACTTGCAGAATAGCAAAAATTCAATAGCAGGTTGGTTTGATACCCTGGAAATATTATCAAATTTTCTTAATTATGCGTGATTAGGAATTTAGGATATTATAATTGTAATGATTCGTTATCTGCCTGGATTATTGTTATCATTATGGCATGCATATTACAAGAACAATATTGAATACAGTGTCAGTGGTAGTATAGTCATATACCTTATCGACTGGGACATTGATAGGGAGGCAGGCATCATCAATATTTCATGTATAGCTAACATGCATATGCACTGGGCTAATATAAATATAACTTACCACTCTTTACAGCTGATCGAATTTGGGTCTTCGCTGACACGCAATTTATCAAAGGATTGCCACTCTTTACAGCTGATCGAATTTGGGTCTCCGCTGACACGCAATTTATCAAAGGATTGCCAAGAATATAAATTAGGACACCATCTGGAGCAAGGGTAGGTATTTCGTCTAACCTATAACACTTTGAAAAAGCTGGTAAATCCACCGATTCTATGTCATATTCAACTTGCAGTTATTGATGATTAACTGATAGAATTTAACTATGGTTCCAATCAATAGAATTGTGTGTTTTCCACAATTAAGTGGGCTTAACCAACTGTAAAGCTTACAATCACTTAAGGAAAGGCGTCCAATGCTTGATTGATAAACAAAATAAAGGAAGGGTTGTTTACAGGTGATTTCATTACCATGCGATTCTGATCATTCACGGTTGCCTGTGATGAATCAGTGCAATGTACTGATGTATATACTTGCTACGTTTGACATATTAGCTGTGTGACGTTCTGTTGTTTCTAAACCAATCAGATGAAGCAAAAATGCTATGTATTTAGTGGGTAAAGAGTCTTAGAATCGTGTACTAATGAAATTGCCTGTAAGTGTTAATGACATGTTTAGAAACTATATATCACCTTTAGCAACTTGTAGCTAGACATTTCAGATAACTTTTCCGTTAGAGTATTATATCTGGTAACTGTTATGGATATATGGATGAAATCTGGAGCTTCTTTTAAATCTGATGACATAATGGCTTTAATAGGGTGACCGTTTGATATTCAGGGGGGGGGGGGGGGGGATTTTGTTGGTGCGACGTAGGCCTACTGCATGCAATATTTTTGTTTGATAGTCCTAACATTTATAATGAAATCGCTTGGAAAACTTTGCTTTTATGAAACAACATTTATTTTATCATTCGTCCAAATTTTTTTACCTTTTTGGCCGAACCATAGTGTTTTCCAAACTTTTTGGGGGCAACTGTCTCTCCCCTGCCCCGCTTTGGTAAACGTACTATATGGGCCATTCTCAAATTTCAGGACAAAGTGCCCTGGAAAATGTGGTAACGGAGGGGACTTTTGATGCAAAAAACCTTCTATTCGAGCAATGTAAAAAGGGGGAAAAAACACTTTAAAAAATTTATGAAAGCGGTATTTTCAGAAATACTTCATCTAAAGATCACTAGATCTTTAAAATTAAATATTGATTTTGTGCTAATTTTGTGGTAACGGAATGGACAGGAACGGTTTGGTTTTCTCCTGATACTGCATTCTATTTGAGAGATACGATATTATGATTGCACTCTTCCAAAAACTGTGACTCTCAGCAATAAATACATTATATTTCTTTAAAAAATTATCATTGGTAAGCTCGGAAATGAAGGGAACGGAGTGGACATTTTGGTGGGACCAAAACATTTTCCAATGAAAATTTTGCCTGAATTTGTTGAATACCAGTTTAATTAAATCTGCAGAGCTGTCGTAGGTGTTGCGCATGTGCATCTAACAACATTCAGTGGAAAATGCTCATAAAAAAACAATAGCAAGCCGAGCTATGGCAAGGAACGGAGTGGACAAAAAAATAGACATAAACTAGTGACACGTCTTTTACATCACTTAATTCAATGAAATGAAACGAAGAAAACTTATATATGATGTATATATTAATTCAAGTCTATATTCTCATGAATTGTGCTAAGAAACTTAAAAAATAATGGTACATTAGGAGAACAATTAACACTTGATTTTGTCATGTCAGGTCCAGTGACAGGGAAAAACCATTGATTGGGCATGGGTTGCTGGTTATAATGCATCAAAAAATGGTATAATAAATGACTTTTTGTTCCAAATGCAGTTGTTCTAAATAGAAATATGAATAACGGATGTAGAGTGACGCTTCAGATATTAATTGCATTAAAATTAATGTCAGGGAACTATGGCATTATATTCATGCAAAAACTCAATTTATTTTTTCCTTCAGCTGGCTGTAATAAAAATAAGCAAGCGTCATTTTTTAATCTCAGTTGTGTTAATTAATTTGACTGTGAACAGGTGTCAATGAGCGTCAAAAAATTGACTAATCATTATATATAATCATGATATTAATACTGATAAAGGAGATTTATAAGTATGTCATACAGTTATCACCTCATGAACACATTGAACAGTGATGACTGATGAAAGTGGCTGACTTGGGACCAGGGGTGTTGTGAGGTTGGGGGGGGGGGGGGGGGGGAGGAACGATGATTAGATGGTATAATCTAGAATCTTGATACTGCAACCAATACTAACCATTACTTGCAACAGAGGGCGACACCATATATATCCGGGCTGTAAGTACATCTGCCAAAAAATTCTTCCAGCAGAGCCAAAGCCTCTTGACATCCCTATCCCAGCAGTAACTGCCGCTTTAATCAGCATAATAATTATATTATAACTTCAATCATGATATTATTCTTCAGGCAGATTAACTGTTATACAATATGTATCACATATAATAGTCATAGGTACGCCTATAACTGGGATTCTTGGAGGGCTTATAAATTTGTAAAATTGCTGGCCCTGCTCCCAAATAATAACTACTCAAACATTCTCATGGTCATAATATTTAGGCCTCTGTGTCTTATGCCCAGTTCTCACGGCACGTTACGGAGAACTTTTTATCCCTGACGGATAGCTTGAGATGAATTCTAGGAAAAAATGACCAACCCGGCCACACACAATGTTTATAAAACGATTATATAATTAATTAAAAGTATATCACAGTGGGATAAGATCGTAAATCGGCGGGATAAGATCGTAAATCGGCGGAGACAAGATCATATCCCTGTGGGTAAGATCTAAATGCCTGTGGGGATGTCAAAAATCGTTGGCGGGATGTCAAAAGACCGTCGGCGGGATGTCAAAAACTGCCGGCGAGGCTGCAAATGTCCCACAGGAAAAGAAAACTAGAACCTTTCGGTTTTAATGATCTCATAAAGACAGCTGCTGGTTGGAACAACTTGGGTTCGGCTGGGAGGCCTAGCATATAGAAGTTCAGTGGCAGTCTTGAGAGAACACACTGCCCTCCTGAGCAGCAACGTAAATCAAACCTCTCACTACGTAATTATTTTGGTTAGAATCAGACGTTGGGCCAAACAACGTATGACAAAGGTAGGGCAAAGGTTATTTCGAAACGTTGCACTCAGATGGAAAACCAAACGTAGGTAGCAACCTTAGTAAGAGGTTGGCAGATAGTTTGTTTTATAGTTCGGCCTAACGTTCGAGCCACACGTAAGTCATACCTTTGATTGAGAGGTTGGAAGAACATTTGGTCGTAACGTTTTGCTAAACGTGTCAGTCATACGTAGTCATACCTTTGGTTGAGAGGTTTGAAGAACGTTTGACTATAACATATGACCATACCTTTGATTCAAAGGTTTGTAGAACATTCATTTGAGAGGCTTTTAAAACCTTAGACTATTACGTAAGTCATACCTTTGGTTGAGAGGTTTGAAGGACGTTTGACTACTACGTATGACCGTACCTTTGATTCATAGGTTTGTCGAACATTCATTTGAGAGGTTTTTACAATCTTAGACTGTTACGTATTACCATACCTTTGATTCATAGGTTTATCAAAGGTATGGTGGAACATTTGGCAATACGTAAGTTCCAAGGTTTCTCCAACGTGTTTTTGATATGTATGGACAACGTTTGAAAGTAATGTTGAGGGAAAACGTCTGATCATACGTATCTGCCAAAGGTTTGTTGAAGGTTTGCACAAAGTTGCAGAACCTAGGATCCTGATTCACAGAGCGCCTTGTAGCGCCATCTATTAAATACCTATTCCAAGCTATCTGGTAACTGTGAGCATATAAAACCTTCAACAGGATGCTTGCTGGTGATAATTGGATGAAGCCATAAAGAAATAGTAGCTACTCCAGCAACAAAAATTACCAAATAAATATCTCTTAAAATATGAAAGATTAGATAGGCCAAAAAAAATTCTGAAGTACTGCTCAACCACAAACGAGCAAGAGAGAATCAGTTAAGACCGGAGTTGAACTGAGCCTACTTGCAACTGAATGCCACCTATCCAGCAGTCCAATCTAGATTGGGATTTTTCCAACTCTTCAGAGTTGCAGCATTAATCCCTTACAAGGTAAGTGAATATTCTTATTTTATTATAGTCCTTAAATGGACTGCAGACTGCTTGGTAAAACAAGGAAGAAAAGTCTGCTAATTTTGGAGCCAACTTCAGTGCTTGCTGCTTGGCTCTGCTCTCTCTAATTCTCTCTGTTTTTCTCTTCTCTTCACTGTTTTAATTTGTTTTCTCTTTGCAGGACCACAACCACCAATCCCCTCAAAACCTCAAAAAAAATTAAAAAAATCCCCCCCCCCTAAAAAAAATGCCTGCAGTAAAATCATATGCATTCTTTATTCAACCATAATGAGGGCCAATATTCAAGGGCTTTATTTTATTTATCATTTTTATTCCACGGGGGCAGCAGCCTGGCCGGGCCTGGCCGCCTGAAGCAATGCGGCAGTCCCCCCGGCGGATCCGCCCCTGGCCGACCTTCATTTTGACAGTGTTGGAATCGGCATGATTTCGGTCTAGAACACCAGTATTCCACCCGGAATCCACCGTAACACAAAAATTCCCGTCTCTCCTCCATGATATACATGGCATCCATGCTTTAATCAGTGATTTCAGGCCATATTTCACTAGATACAGTCCGTTGAATTCCGAATTGCAAGCGCTTACAATGAATCCACATATTCCACATCGCCGATTGACAGGATGATTGTGAAGCGTACACGGCAGCTAGAGTCCATCCGAAGGAGTCATTTGATCCATACACATCCTAGAATCAATCGGCCATGGTTAAATAAATTAGTACGGTGGTATAAATGGTGTTCTAGACCGAAATAAAACTAATCCACACGACCGTTATGCCAGCCATGGCCGCCTCATCCGAGTTCTGCGCATGCGCAAGAACCAGCGCGCTGGGCTGGCCTGCCACGCCTGACGCCCCAGAGGCGTATAACGACCGTACCTTCAACGTGGGGGCCACGTTGTCAAGAAATGTTGGAGAAATACGAATTATTTACGATATATACGTACGTAGTAACCTCGTAACCAGCTGTCGACAAATTACGTAGATTTCAAACGTTGGGTCTGATGTGAATGGGAGGTTTAATGCTTCCTTAGAACAACGTTCCTCAAAGGAAGTTGTCCAGAAGGGTGCACACTCGAGAGTTTGAAATGTTGCAGAGTGGAGAATGGGTACAGACATCAAGTGCAATAGATAAAAGGGAATATAATTGATCAATTGCTGATAAAGCCTTTACTTTTGGGCAACATGCCCAGTGAAATAATTTGCTGCTGAGGAAAATGCAAGCCTTCCCCCGAAAGTTGAATGGTCGCATCCTTATTCCACAGGTTTGAAGGAGAGCATAGTCGACTGGTGGGAGCACGGACTCATCCTACCTCAAATGATGTGAAAATGAATGACCTGATTGCTCAGCATGTAAAAGTCGCATAGTAGGTATACACGTATACATACTCACAGATAGATCAGTCAATTCGTAATTTGTTAATCATACTACTTGCCATCATATTCCATGACCAAGAATGACAATGTGATATACACAGCAATTTTGATAAGCATGAGCTTTTGGGCCCTCTACATATATACATTTATTAACACTGATTCAACAGTTCATGTGAAGCTAAAGTGATATTTAGCAAGTGACTCAGAAACTCCAGCTTACTATATTGCTGCGAAAATGGAGTGCTAGGGGTCTCTTTAAAGCATCAAATTAGATTTTGATGAAATTCACATGACACAGGTATTTTGTATTTATAACCTGTGGATTTCCCAACAGATTTTCTATTTCCTCATACTGAGAGCAACTGACTCACTAAGAAAAGTTAATATGTCCATTTCTGCCTTTGTTTCTTGTGTCAATTTCCTGAATGCTTCCAGAATATTACCCCCCTCTGATTGGTCAATAGACAGGAAGTATGCCTTTTTGCCGTGTTACCGATGTTGGTCACGATTCTACATACCACCAAAAAATCAGAAAAAAATATTTTGATACCTGTCACTATCATGACCAATCTCGGTAACAAAATGTACTATTATCACCCATTTTTTCCTTAGTGCAACTGAGGAGCAGTTAGGGTAATGTTCTTTGAGTCTGACATTTCAGAAATGTCTCCATGAGTCGGACATTTTAGATAGGCTTTAATTACCCAATTGAGTGCGCGTACATCCAAGTATTTGGTACAAATCTTTAGTTTAAGACCTCCTTTGTCCGTTCAAAAAGATTCAGGATTGATACAAAGCAGAATAGTGTGTTTTTGATAGCCCTAAAGATGGGCAAAAAACTCCGTTTTTCTATTACATATTTGTTATAAACTGTAATTTTAGTAAATCTATGTAAAATTGAAGGATCTTTCACAGGCCTAAAAAACATTGATTAGACTTCTGCACGTTTAACAATTCGTTGGTGGAGAAGCAAGAAAATATCAGACAATTAAAAAAGTATGAAATAGAACTGGAAGAAGATAAAGAGCTGAGATACGAAATATTTGAAATTTTTCAGCAAATTCTATCACAAGAAGGAAAACAGCAGAGATGACGTATGAGACAACATGACACCAAAACAACTTATCACACAGCTTTCAAAACTGCACTCATATAAACACCGCTCATCTAAATTTCAAAATTATAATTTTATTACCATTTTTCTATGTTTTGAATTTTGCAATATTTGAAACTTTTCCAAATAGCGGCAAACATTTGCCTTCGGGAAAATAACAAATAAATTAACAATTAAATCAAAAATTAGAACTGACTTCAGTCTGCTCTGTTCTCCAATATGGGACTTTTCAATGGATTGAAAGATTCTTAAAACAGCTGTATCTTTAATGCCTTGTTATAAAGATAACTGTCCGCCTCAAGGTTACCCCTCTCAATTTTTTATTATGGAAATTTACCCAGCATTCAATGTTTTTGTTTTGTCAATTGACAGTTGCCTGCTTGAGATAGTGCAAACGTTTAATTTGAGACCCTAGTTGATAATCTATACATCCCATAGGCCAAGCAAGATGACATTTTCTAAAATGGCCACACTCTAAGTGTCAGACTCAAGGAAACTTACCCTATGTCTTCTAGCTTGATGAGGCTGAACATTCTACTCACAGATATGCTGGCATGAAACTGAAAAGTGGTGAAACCACAATCATGTACAGACATTTTGCATCTGTGCACACATTTGCATTGCTGTAATAATAACTTTGTCACAGCTCAATGCTCTATTTTGGAATGTTGCTAAATGACACAGTAACAGCACTCAAAAATTGTAAAACTAAAATTTCCCGGTTTGTTCAGTTATGATGCCATGGTCCTCTGTTAATTCAACCGAGAGAAACCTGATCCCACTTGCCTCCATTCCAGAATAAGATCTGAGCTGACAACTCTACACACCCCTTTGCAATATCAAGGTCTGTGCAGGGCCCTGGGAGTATGAGCACTGAGAGTCAAACCAGTTTAAAATGCTCCATGTAGTCCCATTTAGTTGAATGCCGACAATGAAACTGTCACAACTCAACTTGAAATACAGAATAAATTTTTTCAAGGTGCTAGGCCTGCCTCACTGCTAACTGGTGATGCTAAATATTGCCATCCTCAAAGACTGATACAGTATCATGAATGCATTCATTCACTGCAATGGGAACCAGCATACAATCAGTGGCATAACAGTTATCAACTGGATCCAATCACATAATAATTGAAAGTATAGAATAGATAAGTCAAATTTACCCACTGAAGGCCCATGACACAATTATTGACTGCTAATCTAACAATGTTATGGTTCACCAGGTTCAGTGATTCTGGTGACCTACTTTGGCATGGCAGCCATTTTTTGTTTGAGTTGTAAACAAGATTTCAGGAAGTCATTGCAGTAAAATGACATTCAAATATTGTCAAAACTAAAATTTCCCGGTTTTTGTTTAGTGATACTACCATGATTCGCTGTCAGGAAAACTAAGTGAGACTGCCCACCAACTTGCCTCTGTTCCAGAATAAGATTTGAGTTCAGACCATTCTCTCACCCCCTTTGCAAAATCTAGGACACTGTCCTCATTAGACAACTGGACAGAGACAACTTTAGGATGAGAATAGATCTCATAAAAGCTTTGCTTTTATGAGATCTAAAAATATCCTGCAGGGTCAGGAGAGGTTCCCTCAGGGGCAGGGGATGTCCTCATATCCCGTCGGAGATTTTTTTGAGTCGTTCTCACTGAAAAACCCCCGCCGGACATCCAAAAATCAAGAAAATTTTGGGCTCTGTTCCGGCGTCATGGAAAAAAAATTTCAACATGTTGAAACTTTTTTGACATCCACGGCGCAGTTATTCCATTTCTAGGAACTCCTGAGGGAAACAAAAAGTACCCCTGAGGGACGTGAAAAATCGTCAGCGGGATTACCCAAATTCATCCAAATTACCAGGAAATACCATCCCGCCGACGCCTAAAGTGCTCCATAACGTGCCGTGAGACTGTAGCATTAGTCTTATGACATCAGCCTCAATGAAAATTGGCATGCAAAGTAGATACAGACTTTTCGATCTATATGGCTTAGCTTGATAAAGCATGTTGGGTAAATTCAGTTGCAGGTGTAAGCAAGCAGGCTACAAAATTTCACTAGGTTAGGTTGAATAATGAAAGCAGGCCCCCTGAGGGCCTCGATGTTCATATCGTTTCTGATTATATATATAGATGACATGATGATGTGGACGATTAAAACAAAGAGCATTAAAAGTCATTAAGTATGTCGATTTTTCGAGCGCCTTTAATACCATTCAGCCACACTTTATGATGTAAAGATTAATTAATACGAAGGTTAACACTCGATTAATATTGTGGATAAATGAATTTCTTACAAATAGAGTACAGTATGTCAAATTTCTAGATCGCACATCGAGTATGATTGTTACAAACACTGGCGCCCCACAAGCATGTGTGCTCTCACCACTTCTCTTTACTGACTGCAAATGTAATCACGATTCATGCCAATTGTTTAAATATGCCGATGATACTGCATTAGTTGCAAAATGTACAAATAATGACAAACTATACAGAGAAAATGTTGAACTCTTCACTGAATGGTGTGTAAATAATTTCCTTGAGCTAAATGTCAAGAAGACAAAAAAGATGATTGTCGATTTTAGAAGATCTGCGTATGAACATCCACCGCTGTATATAAATGATGAACTTGTTGAGTGTGTTACCAAATACAAATATCTTGGAACAATAATCGATCACCAACTTACTTTCAATGAAAAGGTTGATACTGTGTACAAAAAGGCTAATTCAAGAATGTACTTTGTGAGACAACTTAGCAAACTTAAAATAGATAATCAGATCCTAGATCTCTTTTACACATCAATTGTACTGTCAGTGATAGCTTTCTCGATTATCTGTTGGTATGGTAACTGCAGCGCAACATCTAAGCACAAACTTGAGTGGATTGTAAAAAACTGTAGCAAATTTGGTATTGAAGTAACAAGTCTCGAGAACATCTACAAAAAATGTATTGTACAAAGATGTAAGGTTATCACAAGTGACAATATGCATCAACTGCATAGCCATTATCAGAATTTACCATCAGGCAGAAGATTTAGATCTATTAGGACCAGAACGGCTAGATATGCCAAGTCCTTTGTGCCATCAAGCGTACGTCTGCTCAATGAGCAATAACTTTAATCTTTAATCATTTATTATACACTAGACATACCCATTGAGGGACATTTTTTGGGGGGAATGGAGCGTCCGCCCCCCTCCCGACCCCCACTATATGTGAAAGTGAAGTGGTAGATTCCCAGTGATGGCACTGGAAAGATTGACTGGGCAATGATAGAAATGTGCAGTTTGTCTGAAAGGATGTGCTTTGATTGAAATGGTAGAGAAATACGTGAGCAGGTAAAATATGTGAATGGAGTTCAGGAAGTATATTGGTGATGAAAAAGAGTAAGTGATATTTTGGCACATTGCGAAAACCGTACATAGCGGGCGTGTGCACTGAGTCCTCTGCTGTGAGATTGTGCTTGAAGATGAACGTGGCCAAAGGGAAAAATGCATTGGTGATTGGATGCTGCTATGCAGATTAGACTTGAGAGATAGCGCGTAGGAGCTTGGATAATAGTTGAGACATCTTGATACGTTTACGGCTTGGAAAGAGCTTTAAAATGAGGGTAAGATCACGAAGATACGATGAGTAGAAGTAGGTCAGCCAGGGTGCAGGCATGTAAAGAAGCTGACCCTGGAGTGTGGACGTGTGTGGAGTTTTTGGCGGGAAAATGGAGCAGTGGCGCCAGTCCCTGGTGATGTGATAAGCGGAACTACTGTGCAGATTCATGCGCCCCTGGTGGCAGAGGACAGTTGCCGTAGAAAAACGTAAATAAGACAGCAGTGGAACTGCTTTCTGATGTTATCAGAAGGACAGGATAGATCAATAAAGATAGATGGATAGTTTAGGTGAGTGGCATCGCTAAGGAAGGAGTTTTTAGCTGTTGCAGGAGTGAGCATGGCACCCATGATTTTTGTATCTTATACCCGGCAGGGATTTCTGTGAATGACTGTTTTTTGTGATGAATGACTGATGTGTGTAAGTTGTCTTGAATGAATGTCTCTGTCATTGGATTGTACACCGCAAGTTTCATGTTTATATGATTAATAAAGTATTCATTATTACTATTATTAATATTATTAAAGTCGACCGAATCAATAATATAGAAGGAGAAAATCAGACTTGGTCATTGAAAACGGAGCATATCTCAGCTTCTGTTCAACCAATATTTATGATCTAAACACCGCTGTAATCTGCATAAAAGACCCAATTTTAAAAAATAAGCACTAATCAATTATCTAAAGTTAAGATTTGAAAAATTGTAGCTAGATTATAGCTCTGTAGTCAAAATTTAGCACCCTGAAAAGCTTTACGGATTGAACTGACGGCTCATCAATGGAAGGCCTCATGACAGGATACACCCCCCGCTCCCTTTTCTTATTCCCGTAATATCAGCTACCCCCTACTTTACCCCCTTTTTGCCCCCTGCTTCCCCCCTTTTCCCCCCACTTGCCAACGCTAGCCCACGCTTGCAAGCCCACTTGCCCCCGCTTACCCCAGTCTTGCCCCCACTTGCCTCCCGCTAGCCCCCGCTTACCCCCCACTTGCCTCCTACTAGCCCCCGCTTACCGCCCACTTACCCCAACTTGCCTCCCACTAGCCCCCGCTTACCCCCACTTGCCCCCAATAACCCCCCGCTTCCCCCCACTTGGGCCACATAACCTCCTACTTTCCCCCAATTACCCCATCTTTCCCCTCAATTACCCCCAAATAACATTTTTTTATGTTAGTGTTACCCCATAGGGTTGGGGATGTATCCTGTCAGGAGGCCTTTTTAGTAAAAAAAGTAGGGGAGACCGGGGCTAGTTGTCACAGGGGCAAGTTGTAATAATGCTTATTACTCAGCTATGGATGGTAGCAGCTGTGTGGCAATTGAATCAATTTTGATATTTTCTAACATGGGGAATATTTTTGTGATGATATCACAAAAATGTGTAGTCTGTCATGTGCTATGTAAACATTTCTGACACTATAGAAATGCAATGGAAAATTTACCTGGGAGTGACCTGATTCCACTGAGCATGCTCAGACCTATTGAGCATGTGCAGAGAGCAATAACAAATGGTGGCCATTTTGAAATTTCCCTGATTCAAACTTTTAAGGCCAGTTTTCACTTCAAGCTACATGGGGTTCACTCATCAGACAAGGCTCATATTAATCTAAATTTTGTAAGGAATTTTTTTGGTGTGGGTCTGATCAGTCAACGTTATGTAACTCACTTTTGGGTGATAATGGATCAAATTTTACCATGAATGATAAGGACAGTTTTCATAGTGTCTGAAAATGACAGCTTAAACTTAATTTTTTCTCCATTTTCAAATTTTTCGTCGTCTCCCAATTTGAGACAATTTTCGGGAGATTAAGGCGATGATTCATGATGGCATTAACCCATAGTCTCCGTGAACGATGTGTCTATGTTTTCTAAGTGGAACCAGAATTATTCTCTTTTGATTACCGAGATATCGAATTGACTTCATGATGGTGACGAGGATAGGCCGGGGCTAGTTGTCACAGGGACAAGTTGTCACAGTGCTTATAACTTGGCTATAGGTGGCAGCAGTTGTGTCGTTATTTATATATGGTCTAGTAAGGTCTATCCATCGTTCAACATAACGTGGCATTCAGGTGGGCATATGGCGGGCCATATAGATAATTTCAGACCAAGATCGGGCCACTATTGCAAATACTACATGCAATGTGGTTCACATCACTTTTATGGTGTAATGGTGTCCTTTTAAAATGTTGTTTTTTCGCCGAAGGTTTGCTGCTACGCAGCCTATGTTGGCACTTGGAATTTGTCAATTTCAGGAAGCTCCCTGAAATTTTCTCCAGGTGCATAAAAAGTATTAGAGTTAGAAATATGAATAAATCTGTACCATTAGTACTCAATGCTGCCTCAATTCATGCAAAGTTTCAAGGTTATTGAAAGCTTAGTTTCTTAGTACAGAACCAATTTTAACAGGCTGGTGTGAACAGTTGGAAAGCATCATCTCCGTTATATTAGTCCAGAAGCCAATTCTCAAAAGAGGCTTAGAAAAAGTTTCAGTAAACACCCCTGAGCAGATTTAGTTTGACACTTGATGATGTTAGGGTACCCCAGCCTGCATATGGCCAGGGTGGGTTTACTCATCAACTGTGGCGCATAACCCGGTAATGCGGCCATATGTCCGGTTATGGACAAAATTTATTGAAAATTCCAAATATTAAGTTTTGAGGGCCTAATAGTGACTGGATCAAACTGAAACTGGTTCAGATATGTTCAGAATAATTGGTTGCATGTTACTAAACTGAAAAATGTTACATAGTTTCTTTATTTTGTGATTTATAAGGAATTTATTGTCATTTTTTATGGAAAATTCACTTCATTTTCAGCCGGGCATAATTACAAATCCCTCCAGAACTTCAGTTCTAATGCAGATATCAACATGGTGTAAACTGCAAAAACTGCCCCTTATTCTCAGCTTGCCAGTGGTGTCACATTCATGGCCCTGTCATTGATACTTTTTCTGCTATTAGACTTTAAAGCGATAAAAGTTACCCTACCCCCCTTATTTTCAAATTTATCACATATTCATAGATTAGCAGAAAATTTGATCCTCAGGTTCTTTGTAACAAATGAATTGCCTAGGTATATAAATGCCCTGTTTACAGAGACTACAGGTGAACACAGTGACCATGTATATATTGTTAATTAATAAGATATCATGTTTTTATGGCCATTTTTATACCAATTTCCTTCGTTTTACGGACGATTTAAGTATTAGTCAGAGAAATTAGTGCAATGCAAGCTATCACCACAATTTCTACATTAGATTGGTCCACAACTGTTAGAAATATATGCTCACAATTATATATGTATATGATAGGCCTATCTGATGAAGTTCGACAATCACTACTTACTAAAATTTTGAAACTTCATAAAAGTCTTAAAACTCTTATATCTCAGAAATAAACGACTTGCAATGTCAAAGCATTTTTCATGATAAAGAAGGTCAAGAACTATCATAATTTGCATATAGTTCTCCAAGATTAAGAATGAAACATTTTGATTAAGAAATCAATGGATCACCTTTAGGCCTAATAACAACTTACAGAGAAAAGCAAGCCAGAAAGGATGACCATTGACCACTACAATATCATGGCTCTGAATTTGCAAACTCATGTCACTTCTTGTTTTAGTACAGTTGGTCATTAGAATTATATGCTATTTCGAAAATATGGTTTCATGAACACAGTAGGCCTGTGGTTATTTTGAAATTGATTTGATTTCAGCTTTATGAAGAAAATTGGTTGATGTCTGTTGTTGATTTACTGCCTGGAAGTGCTGCCATAAAAGTTTCCATGGCATCAGTCGTATGTAGAATTCACATCTTTTGGCCACCCCTTAATCACTTCCTATCTTTACCTACTTGAAACTACCTTTTAAAATTACATTAAAATCTAATTTAAGCAACACATATTCAAACTCTATCAGCCCCATTGCGTTTGATTTCTTTGATATTGTGGCGCTTTGCTAATAGCAATTGCATTGGTAGCTGTCTTAATAGAGTTTTAATATATGGGCTAAGGTTGTTGTAAGGAGTCAAAGACAGTTGTAAGGAGATTTGGGGTGGAGAGGAGAAAGGAAGTTGAAATTGGTAAACAGAGGACTTCTGACAGAAAAATTTCTTACTTTATTTTGTGTTGTACTGCACATATGGACTGGGGTGCTGCCCAGCTTTTGTCAAATGGGGCTGATATTTTTGTATCTACCTGTGCCCCAGTCTGGTGAAACTGAGAACTGCATGCTGCTGCCACCTGGCACAAAAGTTGATTTCTTATGCTACAGCATTGCTGTCCCAAGAAATAGTTCCAATTTCATTGCTCATTCACAAAATTTCTATTCAACATCGGTGTATACCAGAGTCAGACTAGGCAATCACATTCTCTAAGGAAGTAGACAAGGCCATCAACACACTCAGAAACAGCCCCGGTGTCTTCCAGACAAAATTGTGTGTCTTCCTGTGGTTGAAAGTTGGTGGACCGCTCGCAGGAGCTCGCGGAATAGCACACTAGTCACTAGGTGGCAACACAAGACAGCATATGTTCTGATCTGTGGCAATGCAAGAGCAGTCCACTTGTAGACAGCCTGTGCCCACGACATCAGTCTTCAGCTACAAATCTGATTTTGTGCTGGAGCAGATATTGTATAAAATTGTCTATTGTTCTTGTTGCACAATGGGCATGCAATAAAAAGCAGGGGTCAGCCTCTTGATGGGCCAACAGAGGATCTTCAAGGTCTTCCACTTTTGGGTGACCTGACAGTCCTGACATTCTACAATTTGATGCATTATTGAACTTACAATACCACTGGGATGTAATTGTAATTATAATTGTAAAAACTCTCAGTCATGCACTGCAATGCAGGCACAAAATTCGTGGTGAGCCTTCCACAATGATACAGCTCAGGGCAACCGTAGAACGGCGCCCATGGGCAGAGACTAGAGGAACATTGCCCAAGGTTCCCATGCCGTAGCATTCTCCAGTGTTGGTGACCACCGTATGATGATGATTGATGAGAAGACTTGGAGTCTGGCACATACCCTATTAATTCAGGGATGCCCAGGGTCTTTCAGTTGCCCCAGCAAAGAACACTGGATACAACCCACCTCCATTTAATGTCCCATGGGCTCAGACCAAATTGAGTTCTAGGAGTGGGAGTAGAACCCACGACCTGAAAGCCAAACTGGTAGCACAAACAAGCACCTTAAACCGTTAGGCCGCGGAGAACTCTAAAAAATAAAAATAAATGAATCAAAATGTTATTTGTGTCAAAAGTTTGTGGTCAAAGATGCTGAAACTTTATATTCTGATAATGCCATGCAGGCCCTGAAATCAGAATTGTGGCTGCAGATTGGTGTCAAGGACAGAGGTGGATGCATTATAAGCTGATATCACCAGTTAATGCACTGAAATAATTCAACAGTGACAGCAGTTTGAATTGAAAGCAGCTGGTGAATACAAAGGGAATGCGAGGACATTCCTATGCTCTGACAGCCTTATTTCATCATAATGTCTGCCTCTGACAGATGCTAATATCAGCTGAAATA
This sequence comes from Platynereis dumerilii, assembly GCA_026936325.1. Classification (NCBI taxonomy): domain Eukaryota; kingdom Metazoa; phylum Annelida; class Polychaeta; order Phyllodocida; family Nereididae; genus Platynereis; species Platynereis dumerilii. The sequence goes on along the minus strand of JAPTHN010000016.1, from coordinate 12,481,513 downwards.
GCTGCAGAGCCAGTAAGATTGAGTCAGAAGTTACGTAGCTGGTGATCCAAACAGGCATAGTGCTCTAGGTCACTTGTGGGATAATGGAGGAGTAACTCTACACATGATTGATGCAATTGAACATTTATGACTGCATCTTTTAAAAGACAGCCTGTGACAGGCATCAATACAATTTTTGTCATCATTTCTTCAGTCAAGAGCAAGCCAGAAATGACATGCTGCCCCAGATGAAAGCAGCTTAAAAATAATACACATTTCCATTCCTATTTGCCGAAAAAGGTTTAACAACCGTTGCATGGGAACTCAGTCATATGCTGATGTTCTAATTTTGTCCCACTGAACTTAATTAAAGATGATTTGATGTGACTATAGTCCAGTTGTCAAAGGATGTTTGTATGAGAATGGGACTTTTGACACCCTTGTTCCTTGACTTATACTGTAACTATCTGCTGAAGCTGCACCAAGTGAATTGCTTGCTCTGGCCAGATGTGGATGCTCCACCAACTGAACTGAAGAATTGTAACAGCAGAAAGCATGTTCTTTTTTGGCTTGAGGCATACAACTGCCTAAACAATGACGACTACCAATATATTTTTGTGGCAGAGCGATAACAGCAACAGCCACTGTTACTCTGAGGAATATTAATCGATGATGTTCAATCTTGGTTTTTTGTGAATTATTTTTGCATTTCTACATTTTCCAGAGCCAAGTTAACCTCAGCATTTGCTCTTACTTGTGTTGTCTTCTGAAGAATGTATTTTCTGTTGTCACTATGACCATGAAGTCATTTTCTGGCAAAGTTTATAACACCAATATCCGGCCATGCATGTGTAAAATGTCATTTTTGTTTTGCGCAAGTGATCATCAGAACAAATAGGCAATGTACTGATTTTTCAATATACACTATGGGCCTGTATGTCCCCTGAGATATGATTTAAAGTAATTTAAGAGACGTATGATATCTCTACTCAGTCAATTTCTTGCAAAATGCATGTTAACATTGTGTGATCTTTGGTAAAGTTTTCACAGCCATACCTGGATACTAGACATTTTAAAATTGACATCTTGATATCAATATATTGATATACTACAAGTTTGCAACATATATCTTCAACCTGATAAACTTGTACTGAAATACAAAATTTACTGAAACAAAATTTAGAGAAAACAAGTTATAAATATCCCATCTTTGAGCTATGAAAAAAACACTATATGCCAACTTCGCTTTTATGAATGCTGAAGATCTTGGGGAGGTAAAGGTAATGTTGATTTGGAGATTACCAAATGCGCAGGTAGACAAGCTCTCAGAAAGTCAACTAGTCAAAGTAAATGTGCCCCTCTCACCTGGTTGCATGAGACATTTGCAAACTTTCAAAAGTTAATTGTGATTTGTAGAACTTAATACCATATAAATGTGTGTATAGATTTTTTAACATTTTTTTTACCAATTTGATATTGAAATTGTGGTGATACCTTAAATGTTACTAATTTCATTCACATAATATTCAAATCCATCCGTAAAACGAAAAACATGAGTTTTGCAAATGCAGAGCCATGATATTGTAGTGGTCAATGGTCATCATTCCTGGCTTGCTTTTCTCTGTAAGTTATTATTAGACCTAAAGGTGATCCATTGATTTCTTAATCAAAATGTTTCATTCTTAATCTTGAAGAACTATATGCAAAATTATGTTAGTTCTTGACCTTCTTTATCATGAAAAATGCTTTGACATTGCAAGTCGTTTATTTCTGAGATATAAGAGTTTTAAGACTTTTATGAAGTTTCAAAATTTTAGTAAGTAGTGATTGTCGAACTTCATCAGATAGGCCTATCATATACATATATAATTGTGAGCATATATTTCTAACAGTTGTGGACCAATCTATTGTAGAAATTGTGGTGATAGCTTGCATTGCACTAATTTCTCTGACTAATACTTAAATCGTCCGTAAAACGAAGGAAATTGGTATAAAAATGGCCATAAAAACATGATATCTTATTAATTAACAATATATACATGGTCACTGTGTTCACCTGTAGTCTCTGTAAACAGGGCATTTATATACCTAGGCAATTCATTTGTTACAAAGAACCTGAGGATCAAATTTTCTGCTAATCTATGAATATGTGATAAATTTGAAAATAAGGGGGGTAGGGTAACTTTTATCGCTTTAAAGTCTAATAGCAGAAAAAGTATCAATGACAGGGCCATGAATGTGACACCACTGGCAAGCTGAGAATAAGGGGCAATTTTTGCAGTTTACACCATGTTGATATCTGCATTAGAACTGAAGTTCTGGAGGGATTTGTAATTATGCCCGGCTGAAAATGAAGTGAATTTTCCATAAAAATGACAATAAATTCCTTATAAATCACAAAATAAAGAAACTATGTAACATTTTTCAGTTTAGTAACATGCAACCAATTATTCTGCACATATCTGAACCAATTTGAGTTTGATCCAGTCACTATTAGGCCCTCAAAACTTAATATTTCGAATTTTCAATAAATTTTGTCCGTAACTGGACGTATGGCCGCATTACCGGGTTATGCACCACAGCAGATGAGTAAACCCACCCTGGCCATATGCAGGCTGGGGTACCCTAACATCATCAAGTATCAAACTAAATCTGCTCATGGGTGTTTACTGGATGTCACATTTCTGGGTTTGGCTTCTGGACTAATTCAGCAAGGCCTATATTATGCTCTATATGATATGTGCCTAGTTTTGTGGCGATATCTTGAAAAATAAACCTTCAGCAGCCTTTTTCAGAGATATAAAAAGATGAACAACGAATTTTATGTTCAAAACCCAACATTTCCGAAATGCTGTCACAGGCAAAATATGTGGAATATGTCAAAAATGCGTAGAATGGCCCTCCATCCACTTCTTCAGATTCATTCTCATTGATCTCTATCCATCCTTGTTTATCCACCCATGTTTGTCTATCAATTTCTGTCTGTCCATTTCTGTCCATTTCTGTCCATTTCTATCTATCTATCTATCTATCTATCCATCTATCTATCTATCTATCTATCTATCTATCTATCTATCTATCTATCTATCTATCTATCTATCTATCTATCTATCTATCTATCTATCTATCTATGTGGTTCAGGAGTCTTACCTCAAAATAAGCATTTTTGTTTTATTTTAATGTCTTCAGTCATGGAAACTCTAGATTAGGGTTTGCAACTGTTTGTGGTTTTGTTAACATTCCCCAAATTTGTTTGGCTTCAAAAGTTTATAAAGTTGCATTCAAGTTCTCAGTCAGCTGAGAAAAATTCAAAGACAATGTATTTACTGAAGTTAACAAAATGATAAGGGTCCTGGGTTCAAGTCCAACTCTGGCCAGATCACTTTGAACTATGGACAGAAGTTTCTAATATCTGATAATCATTGATTTCATTGTGCCCTCGTCATGTCCTTATTAGCTTGCCTTTCATAAAGTTTAGACAGATAGATAGATAGATAGATAGATAGATAGATAGAAAGATAGATAGATAGATAGATAGATAGATAGATAGATATATAGATAGATAAATAGATAGATAAATAGATAGATAGATAGTGGGACGGGAGTTGCTCAGTTGGTAGCCCTCGGGTCATCCTATGATTGTGTCCCAAGTTCAAATCCAGCTCTGGCCTGGTCACCCAAACCTATGTCAGACAGCAGTTTCATCTTTTGCCTCATTACTCTATCCTCACCCTGTCCTAATTGATCTACTGCGTGCATAAATACAGGATGTAAAGCCCCAGTCACCCATCCATCCTGAAAAAAATGGATATTTTGATAGATTGATGGATAGGTAGATATTGTAGTTACTCGATATCTTAGATCACATGCTTGTTTGATGGGGGAGGGGGTTCTCTACTAGCCCCCCCCCCCCCTCTCCCCGCCTCCTGCATGCCCTTTTATTTTTTACACCGTTGCTCTGAAAAGAAAAATTCATCAGTGCCACTTTAAGAAAATAGTTAAATTACTAGTATACATGTGATGACCACCAAAGACTATGCTGTAAAATTAATGTTCTATCTTTTGTGTTCCAAAGATGTGTCAGCATGCATGTGTGCATAAATAAATAGCAACAGCAGCTACAAGTTTCTTCATTGTAGAATGTTATATAAAGTTATAGTTTTGCTTTATACAATGTAACTGTAGCTAACTGTAACAATGTACATGTAGTAAACATATATATGCCATGGTCCAATAACTAGAGTTATTGGTCTTATGTCCATGTATATACATTTACTACTGGTGGATTTTAAAAATCCAGATGTCACTCAGCAAAAGGGGGTAACCAAGGGACTGGGGCTATAACAGGTCATTTTGTGGTTTGTGGTTGATGACAGTAACCATGGCTGGGTTTTCCCATGGATCTATAGCTCTATGGTTTTCCAGACTTGAAGCTGTAGCCTATGACTTTTCTTTTCAGGGTCTCAGGTTTGATTCTCGCTCTGGCTGGGTTGTCTATAACTGGACCTAGGTGGGACAGATGCTTCAGTCATTTTTCATCTCATTGTTGTGTCTTCCTCTAGTCCTAATATGCTAACCAAGTGCACAAATAAAATAAATAAAGCCCCAATCATCCAATCATCATCTTTTCCTTTTATCATCCTTAGCTTTTCTTTGCCCAATGTCTTCATTTCAGTTTTTTATGTAACTCGGGATATTAATCTTGGGACACTAATTGTACACACTACAGGCACAGAAATTGTAGTGTTGTCTAATTAAACAGGTAATTTATAATCACTCACTTCCCCCTCTCTCCTACTTCAGAGGTTTATGGTAGTTTTTTAAAATTTTGAAAACAAAATGTGTATGCTAGTGACTGACTGACTGACTGATTGACTGGCTGACTGACTGACTGACTGACTGATTGATTGATTGATTGATGGATTGATTGATTGATTGCTTGATTGATTGATGCAGTCAGATTGATATTCAAGCTGACACTTTTTCAGAATGGACATTGAATGAATGGTGAAGGAGACAGAGAACTCTATGGGTGATCTCTTTAGAACTACATTGTACATGTCACTGTATTCCTTTTATTTTCTTTATATAATAAATCCAACTTCTAGGTTTGGTAATATATTATCATACCATGTATAACATACAGTTTAGCAATCTCGGAGTGTTAAAATAGTGCAGTGGAATGTTTGTAACTTGCACCAGTACCCCATGGGGTACTGCTTGCACTTGTGACCACAGAGTTCATTGGGGACAATTTCAACCACAGAAGAGCAAGGGGCAACTGTTTATTGCCCTCAATGCCCTGGTATTCAAATCTGAATTCTTGTCAGTTGAATGTGGGAACTTGGAGAGTTAGCACATGTGCAACACACTCTACCAAGACATCACTACAAACTTGTATTTGTATTTGAATAGTTTGGTTTTATAAGCTGGTGCATCTTGACATACATGACTTTTGGAGAAAAACTTACAATTCTGCAGTTCAGAGCGAAATCTGAGGTGAGTTTTCTTTCTTTTTTTAAGCTTTTCAAAATTTTACTAATGTGTAGAGTAAACTTCAAGTCAACCACATGTAATTAATTTTATAGATATATACATTTGTGAAAGAAGTTAGATAGACTTTCTAGTCTTCATGCTTCTTGAAGTATATTTAGTTGCACATGTCAGACCTGCATGATCTGGCATTGTACCTGCCATGGCAAAAGTGTAGTCAGTCAATGACTCAATGTTGTTAGGCATTATATAGACTTTTTTTTTTTTTCAAATAAAACATGTGTGACATTTTGAGCAGAAATTGTCAATGTTTAATCTGTAAATTTGAAATTGTTGTATTCTTTTAGTATGTTAATTTATATAGACCTATCACCTATACCTTTCTTATATTCTGCACCAAAATTTGTGAGCCAATCAATTGACAGGATATCAATCACGTGCCACGCCAATAAATAACGATATTGGCGTGTGGAGAGTGTTATTGGCGCCTTAAAGCTATATTGGCGTCCTCAGTGCACATGCACTTGACTTATTGCAGTGGCAGAATCAGTCTTTCTGACTCTTTCATTTCATTGACTGCATTCCAATCAAATTATCGATTGTCATTGAAGGGTACACAATAACTCCTCAAGGTGCTAATTGCGATCAAAGATAATTGACAAAATTTCAATTGAAGTGCCTTATCCTAAATGAAAGTATTTGTAGTTTACAGAAATCAATCCAATTGAACAAGCAGCAATTAAATCATTGTGAGACGGTTGAAAATGTACAGTTACTCTTTTAGAATGTTTAAAGATAATTCATAAACATAATTTAATCACTAAAATACCATACCAAAGTGGTTAAAAACACTAATTTGAAAACGTTTATTACAATAGGGAAAAACTAATCAAGAGTAAATGAAAGATAGACAAATAGATTACAGCTAAATAATAGCTGGATAGATAGCTAGATAGATAGCCAGCTAGATAGCTAGCTAGATAGATAGATAGCTCTAGATAGAAAGTTCAGATAAAAAAAAAGTTTTTTTTTTCTTTCTCTACATGTTTTTATTGACAATGGTTAGAGAATAAAACTCTTTTATTTAAAAACATGCATAAGTCAGAAAATTTTGATGCAGAATATAACAAATAGTAGATGTTGAATCGACCAATATTGAGTTTTATTGGCCTCAGCGGGTAATATTGGTCTCGGCCTCCGGCCTCGACCAATATTACTGCTTCCGCCAATAAAACTCAATATTGGTCTCCTCACCATCCACTATCTATATAATGTTTTTCAAAACGCAAGCAGTAATCCCTGCATTTCTCAACTGGCTGACCAGCAGAGAGCTAATAAATTGTAATTTTAATCCAATTTTTACCAAAATTCTTGATAAGCATTCTCCAGGCACTTCTAAATGTATTTTAAAGTGTCATTTCAATAGTTACATCACATCTGGTAACTGAATGGTAACACTAATTCTGACACTGGGCATTATCATATTTTGTTGACTGAATGACCAACTCTTTGATGACAGGGTTAGAAGAAGAGGAGATGGAGAAGAGAAAAAGAAGAGGGACAAAAGAGGAAGAAGAAGAGGGGAAGAAGATGAAAGAAGAGGAGAGAAGATGAAAGCAGATGAAAAAAGAAAAAGAAGAAAAGCCGGTAAGTACAATTGAAATTGAAATGGAAATTGATACACTGAAAACTAGAAAAGATTGGTTTGTCATTTGTTATAATTTTGTCAATAATCATGCAATTGACTAAGTTAATTAGTCAAATTTTGAGGTTTGTCAAAAGAGGGAGCCACATGTTTCACAGTGCTTTTGGAAGAATTGTTCCCTCAAGTGACTCCAACAAAGCTGTATGTCGGGCAATTCAGAGTCCTGAACTTGGATATTAGAAGACAAACAAAAATTTAAGGCTTTTTGACAAATTTTTATATCATCAGACTGGTTATCTGTATGGTTGTGCAAGATTATATTCATGCGCTGGCCAAGATTTAAGAGGCCATTAAAAATGGATCAGTGTCATATATGTCGTCGGCCTGGCACTTCCCAATTTATAATTGGAGAATGAAGATCCCTGAACAGACAGACATCAGATTCTCTTAATTTAGTATTTCTTGGGTGATGACCACTTTCCAGTGACTATAATTTTGGGGTCAAAAGATGGCATTTGAAATTCCCGCCATTACTGGGAAAAACTGTAGAGGTCAAGAATGACTGTTTTGACTCTGTTTTCTTGATAAAATCAATTTCCAGTAAAAATGCTTTCAGATATTTATAGAAAATTAATTAAAACTCTGCTATTTCTGGGAAATGTAGATTGCCTACTTTGAATTTATTTTTATGGAGCAGGTCAATTCTCAGAGTGCTGCCACAGAGCTTGAGCTCACTTTTTACCCTCGCCAATGTATACATTGTAGTTACTTTGGGAAAATTTGGCCGTCCGGCGGGCGGGCGGGCGGACGGCTGGGCGGACGGGCGGGCGTCCGGATAACGGGCGTCCCACTTGTGTATTGGGAGTAATGCCAAAACTATGGGATGTATACTTTCTATTTTTGGGACATTATTGCATCTTTTATCCTAGTTGTGCCTTTTAGGGGTTTAATCCACATGAGATTAATACTTTTCTCACAATTATTGAAAAATGTGAAAAAATATTTTTTTGTGTATTGGGCGTCAAGCCTAAACTATAGCATGTATATTTATCATTTTTGGGTAAATATTGTATCTTTTATCCCAGTTGAGCCTTTTATAGGTCTAATCCCCATGACATTAATACTTTTCTCACAATCATTGAAAAATGTGAAAAATTGGTTTTTTTTTGTTTCAGGGACAGAACTAAAAAATTGCGGTAATTTTGACTCTGAAATTTGCATATTGTATGCATTAAATACCCAGGATGTGCTTTTTGTAGGTCTAAATGCTCAGAGAAAGTTGAACTGATGAAAATTTACCAAAAATAAGAAAAAAATACTATTATTTCAAACCTGCATGATTCAGTCAATTTTGAAGTTAAATCTATGAAATTTTCCTATTAGGTGTCTAAATTATGTCTCTTTAAATATCTCAACTCAGTTGGAATGTTGGTCCTCTGAATTTTTGTAAAAACTCAAAAATGATAAAAAATCTCAATTTCCAACATTTCTGAATGAAAAGCCAAAATGGTAATGGGTAATTGGAATTTAAAGCTTATTGTAGTTAGACACACTATGAACTAATATTCACAGCCACTGCACGAGTTATCGCAAATTTTTCCATTGAAATTCATGAGATGTCATATAGACATCCGTTTGGAAAATTTGAGTTTTCGGCCATTTTTGGGGCTCTGCCACCAATTGGGTAATAGAGATATTTCAAATCGGACACCAGAAACTGAAAATATGGGTGCAATTGTCATAATCACCGAAATATTAGACCTGTAGTTGCAAAATGTGACTCTATACGCTGCTTCAAAATCAGACGAAAATGCATTTCCCGAAAAGTTAAAAAATCACCCTAAATTTCAAATGGTCATATCTCCATGAGTTTTGACAGCACGGACTTCAAATTATGGTCAAGTGCCTAGATCAGGTAGCACTACATCTGAGAATTTTTTCAATTTTTTCTGGGATGGTGACCTGGGGCAAGTCTCTGATTCTGGGTCATTTGGCATGGAATGACCCACATGCATTTATTAATATTTTAATAAAATGTTGACACTAAACTTTAAACTTTCAATTATTATAACTTTATGGCTAATATCCAACCTCAGTGATGTAAATTTTAGAAGATAAAGTAATGTCATTCCCTTTTATTTAGTTATTTGCATGAAAATTAAATGTGTATGAATCAGACAGACTGGCTTTTGTTGAATGGAGCACTGGAGAAGTCTTGATTATGTTATGTTATGTCAGAGGGTCATTGTCTTCCCTGCTAATTCTTTCAATGACTGAAGCCAAGATCACTGGTGTGACTTCAGTGGATATCAGACTTGCTCCATGTCTCTGCATTGTGTAATTGTTACATAATCTTATGCCAGTCACAGTTGGTGGTTAAGTGGCTGGCTAATATGCAGAACACATCAAAAGCAGCAGTCATGAAATTATGGAGATATTTCAATGAAGAAAAATGCATTCAAAATATAATTTTCCAAATCTCCTTTTCTTAGTTAAAATCTACTTTATTCTGCAAATTTTCATTTTATTTTACTTCATATTTCTTCCCTAAAATAGCTATACACTCAATACTATAATGATTAAAATTAGTTGTTAAAGTATATTTTTTTGAAAATAAACATACTGTACAATGTATATCAGTTGTGAAAATCACGGCAAAATGGTAATGGCTCTTTAGACATCTTATTATTGTTAGACAACTACACCGTATGACTGTCTTATTTTCGAATCATATAGGCCAAAAGTAGAGCCCGGAACCGCCGCAAAACTAAATAGTCAAAGTCAGATGACTCTAGGTTGCTTCGCCGCCGAAAAATTGACAAGCGCCGCCGCCGAAATGGCTTGAAAAACGTGAATCTTTGATAGCTTCCTGCTTCAGAGAGCATCAAGCTGACAGTGACAGTTCAATGGCAATCAAGCACTGACACTTCAATAGCAATCTTTACACTAGCTCTTCAATAGCAATCAGTTCAATTCCAGTCAAACATTGACCATGTACCTGACATTCCAATACCAATTAGACCTGTATTTATTGCAATTATCCTGTCTATTCATACCATTGTTCAGGGAGGCCCTTTATCAATAATTCCTTGGAAGACCCTGGTTAATAAAATAAGTAAGTCCATCTATCTGTCCATCTTTATATTTCTCTTTCTATCTGGCTATCTGTCAGTGGATCCAATTGAAATGATTTTCTAAGAAGCTCATCAAAATGCGGTCTGAGATGTTCAAACGCGGATTCACTTTGCAGGTGTCAGTCAAACTTATGATCCCCAATTTACATGGCAACCAATCAAATGTTAGTGGACACACAGAAAACAAAATTATCTTCAGTAAGATACAAATGACTTTATTTGTCAGTTTCATTGACAGCTTGGTGTGTTGATATCATTTTACAGAAGCTGAGATTAATAGTTGGAATTGAGAGTGTTCCTACGAAATGTCATGTAGGCTTCCATACGTCATGTAATGTTTTTTAAAATATGCAATTACTCATTTATTTTTCATTTCAGGACTCAGTGCTTAGTGGGTATTGTTTCTAAATTAGTATGCCCTCTTACCAGGCCTAAAATTGTGAGATTTGCCCTGATAATTTTAACCCAATGTCGAAAATACAATTTTTGCTGGAGCACTCCTCTGTGAAAACCAAAAAGTCTACTTCAACGCGAATTCCTGTAAGTCAGAAAAGTTAGTCGAAAATTGTCAGCTAAGTTGAAGTCACAAAACTTGGCTAAGTTGAATAAGTTAGTCAGGTTTGGTTCAAGATAACAGGGCTCCCAGCGGCCCTATATTTCCTATATTTCCCTATTTTCTTTTTTGCTCCTATATTTTCCTATATTTTCAAGCTTTTTCCTCAAAATCCAAATAAATCCCTATATTCTGGGAGGCCTGAGTTAGTCACAATTGCCTGACTGATTTGGCTCCGGCTCTAGCAAACAGAAAATGTTGATAGAGAAAAAAACTCAAATGATAAATAGATTCATATAAAAATTGGTTCCAATGGAGATTAGTGGCTGAAATATTATAACCTGTCAAGTCAATCTGAATTCCAAAATTTCAAATAGCCTTATTTTTCAAAACCTTAATTATTGTCTGTGCCCACGTTTAAACTGTTCTCCAAATTTTTTGGGGGTGGCCTGTCCTGCTACCCCCCCCCCCACCCTGCGGAATAGCCTGCTGAATAGCCGAGGGTATGCTGCTGCGCAGCCTATGTTTTAAATGTAGTCTTCATTGGGGGTTCCAAGTTATGAGGATGATATTATGCGGATGGTCGTGCTTGAGTAAATTCAGTTCTTTCATGTTTAAACTCCCAACTTTGGGCCTCTGTTTCTGGTATTAATATTAATGATATTCTCTAAAACTAATTATGAGAGCGAAGCTCATGGCGAAGCTCACTTGGCACAAGAACAGCTCATTCTGTTTGGTCCTCCTGTCTGCAGGGACTGCCTAAACAGGAAGTGCTGTAGTTCCTATAAAAAGTGGAGCTAATAGTTTAGTCACTTTCAGGGATTTAATTTCCAATGGAAATCAATGGAACAATACTAGTGTTTGGTGGCCTTCAGTCCATGATTAAGATTTGGTATGTTTCTTCTTACTGCCAATGATTATTTAAATAATAACAAGGCCCAATGTTTGTCCTTGTCAATGATTTTGGTGTCACCAAGAGTGTCTGGCAGGCTTAGCAGATCATGAATGTGTTTACAGTCTGTCACTTTGATATAAAAAAAAGAGCAGACTGTTGCACTGTGAAAATTGGACTTTGTGTGTCATCATGCTGATGGTTTGTCATGATCATACCCAATACTTTCAATGTTTATTCGATTTAAGGAGACTTATCCCGCTGTTGGTGACAGCCCAACGAAAGGATTATGCATCTGATTTTCACTCTAAAATCAGTTATGACAAGTCAAATGGCATTTTCTTGAAAATGACTAATCAAACAGCCTCTATGTTTCACATGTTGAAAGTAGAGAAGATGACACTTCATTCATGAGTCACAAAGTGCATTTTTCACAGTGAACTGGTCCTCATTTTTTCCATATCAGAGTGACAGACTGCAATGTCAGTACAGTGTTGAACATGTTGAAAACATTCACTATTATTACTTTTACTATGTTCAATGATTCAGGTTAATTTCCTGATGATGGTAAAATAAAGACTGAAATATTGAAAAAGAAATACTAGATTTTCTGAATCGTTTACTTATCAATTTGAATTAGCCTCCTTGAATTAAAGTACCATTGAAAATAATGGTTTGATCATGACATGCCTTTCACATCTTGACATAAAAGAGACAAATTTCTTTCTAGTCCTGATGTAAGGTAATGTCATATTTTGTGTGCAGAAGGTCAAACTAGTTTTTGGATAAATATTACAAAAAATTTATATGAAAGGTTCAATCTCATTGGATTGAAAATTACTTTTTCTTTGTCTAAGCAAGGAGTGGCAGTTAAGATACTTAATACTTGAGAACCTTTTTTGATAAAATTTCTTTTTGTATTTACATCTTAGCCTGTAAGTATTCTCATATGTAAAAACTGTTTACACAATACAAGATTACCCGGTAATACCAAATTGCTCAGTGCTCTAGTGTGTGCAATTTTTTTCGTGTAAAACGTCATGGATACTTGTATGACCTCTCTCAGGGCCCCTGATAAATGTTCTCTAAGTGTCCCTGCCATCGAGACCTGTTCAGAGACGCCTTTTAGATCCGTGTCGCGACTTTGAACTCAAATCTAACCAATTTCTTCTCAGCGTAGATATTCATATCTCCGTGCAGAACAAGCCAATGTATTTAAAATGCAGCTAGTTGCAAGTCTTTCAGGAAAATAGTTCTCTCGCAAACAGCCTTATTGCAAACGAAGATTTATTGGAAAATATCGCTAAACTGAAGTACAAGATGCTCAGATAGAAAGGAATCAGATTAAGAGACGGAATGAAAATTATTTTTCTACGATTGGTCTAAATTTTAAAAAAAAGATTGTAAGTGAAGAAATGACCATACTGAAACGAAAAATGTTGTAAGATTTTAAAAGAAATTGCTTAGGGCAAGTTTGGAAAAAATTCGCTCATCAATCTCCCCAATGTTACCTAAACTTTGCATAGTGTGTCAAATTATAATTTAACTCAGAAGCATAACTCTGTGCTGCTTTGGTGACAATAATTTGTTTTATTCACTCAATTAAAGATATATATTGTCTGTTGCTATCTATCTACCTATTAAAATAGTTTAAATCACTTCTCTGTTACCAGAAATGATGAAAGCACAGTGCACCCAGTGCAGCCAAATATTTTGGACGAAATTTGACAAAGTAACAGCATTTACACAATCATAGAATTATTGTAAATAAACAAATTTATGATCCCGAGAAAAAGTATTTCCTGAAATGCTCACAGTCTTCCAAGATATTGTCCATTACAAGCAAAGATACCTGCCTTCATTCCATCCCATCAATTGATTCCATGACTAGACATGTATTGTCCCTAATAAGACCAAAACTGCCCAGGGAGATAACTCCTGTACATTTCTATTTAATTAAACTAGGTCAAATTGTTTATTTCATGGCTTTTCATATCATCCCTCGTATTTTCCCTTGTATTTTCCCTCATATTTTCCCTCTAGGTCAAATCTGCCTGTTTTTTTTGTCTGCCTGCATGGTTCTGTGAGCACAACAATAACAATGCACTTAATTGGTTATTAAGGGATGAGAACAAAAATGTGTTTCTTTATTTGCTAGTTTGTAATTTTAGAAGTATCACAATTGCTTTTATTGGGGAAAAATTAAGTGTTTTTCATATTTTATAAATGTAAATGTAAATGCAGACTTTTTTATAGTCCATTACACCGACGAAGTCAGTCTCAACAGACTTTACAATTACACCCTTGCCAGGCCTGTTCAAGCATGAACCTTTCTCAACTCCCCGGGGAGTATACAGCCAGGCAGCCGTTTCCAGCGCACACAATGCTTAGTCACTCTACAATCGCCATCACTGCCTATAGCCAAGTACCCATTTGCACCTGGGTGAAGTGAAGCAAAAAGCTTTGGAGGATCTGCTCAGCTCCTCCGTGCCATGGGTGGGAGTCGAACCTGCAATGTCTCAGTTACCAGGCGAACACCTTATGCACTAGGTCACGGCACCTCTAAAAGCAAGTGAGGGATTTACTTAAGATACATAGTGAAGAATCCACAAGTCATTCATTCAGCTGAAATATTTAGCGCTGCCCTGGGGGTGCCTCCCCTTGGGCAAGCTCTTGGTTTCGTAGGGAAGTTTTTTTGCACACACTGAAATGTTAACATTCTTGGCCTAATTTGCAAGATAGACTGGATGCTTGAGGGGGGCACTCTCTTTCAATTCAGTGAGAAATGTTTTCAAGCCTTTTGGGTGCCAATTTTCCACTATTCAGCAGTTCCAAACAATCAAGTTGTGTCCATTTTAATTAAATGTATTACTAATAAGTTAATTACAGTCAAGCCCTTCATTTCAAATATAGAATCACCCCATATAATTTTACGACTCTGTTATTATTGTATGTATGTTAACGATAGCTTAAAATTTGTGTGTGATTTGCTAAGTTAGAGCAGCGCAACACTCTTCGCCTAGTGATTAGTACATGTCTAGTTTTGATGGTTCTAATATTTCAAAGTCAATATTCAAGAAATATATTTTTGGTCAGTGGTCATGGAATAAAAACATTATAACATGGATTGTTTTGTACCGACCATCGTATTCTCCCTGCCAGCCATATTTTCCTTGCAAATTTCGAGAATTTTGACTGAAAATTACCTTTTGCAAAAATTATGCCCGTTTTTCAATAAACTTCAAATAACAATACATTAAAAGTTTGATTTATTTAAAAGAAGATAAAGTACCCTTTTTTAAGGGTACTTTTCTTGTTATATAGGCCTAGTCTTCAATGAGATAAAAATAGTTCCTAGCAAAGATATTTCAAATATTAACTCCTTTGCGTGTTTCAGATGGTGGATGACATTGACTGTTGGACGTGGTGCAGCCGCATCCTATGGATTACCAAATAGGATAACCAAGGAAGATATTCGAGAAGATAATAGAGTCTTTTATCTTAGAGGACCTTCTGCAATAAGTGCAATGAAAATGTATTGAGAAGCTTACGATTCTTCTGCACGAATTTGTATATCAGCAAGAAACGGAATTACGAAACCCAAATTCCAACATACATGTATACAAAGTCATTCATTTGCTCCACAGTCCACACTACGTATTCCTGCAGCATTTTTAAGTGAAATAACATGACTTTGCAATTTGTACTTGAATACAATAACCATCATTTCCAAACTATGAACAATAACACAACAAAACAAAAATATTTTTCAGGTTTGATGTCATGGTTTAGTTGTCTTACTACTGACACTTTGTCAGAGACTGTGTGTTCTAGCATTTGGCACAGTATTGTTTAACATCTTTAAACAACAATGCCTTGTCTCTACAGTCTGAAGCGATTTTGATGAAAGTTGGTGTGTATATAATTATTAATTTTCAGTCTGTCTATTTGCAAGTTGCTATTACAGCGGTTCCTGCATTATAAGACAATCCTTTTCGCGGTCATGAAGCGGTCACTTGTGGGGGTGCAGTCTCTCATCAGGGTGCAAAATGCACTAAAAATACTACTTAGTGCAGGAGAAAGGGGGTCACATAAGGCAAGTCGGTCTTACAATAGGGGTTCTTACAATGCAGGTACCACTGTATAACATGATACCAAGACACAGCTACCCAACGTTTTTGTCACACAAGTAAGTTTTTGGGCCTTTACTTGTTTTTGCCAGTTATTTGTTTAAGGGGCAAATCTCTTCCAATCTAATGGTTTAGGCCTTGTGGCAAATAGTAAACCATTCCTCTCCTGTTCAGTAGTTTTGCTCAATTAATTAAAACATAAGACAGTTGGACTTCAGTGTTTGCACTCTTATTTTTGAAAAAGAAAATTTGGGGGTTATTGTACTTAGTTAAGCTTCAGCCACAAAGAATTAAACATTATTAATTGTACTGAGACACAGATGATCCTGTTATGATTAATATATGCACCCTGTATTCATCAATTTCATGCAACCATAGATTTAAAGAACATTTTTTGTAAGAATATGTAATGATTGATATAAAAACACAAACTAACATGAAAATTGTTTTTTTCTACATTGAGTAATAATGGGTATGAGAAAATTGCCTTTTTGTATGTCCTGTAATGATAGATATGAAGAACTGAATCAGTGATGGCCATGAAAATTGTATCTATCTATATCCGGTAAAAATGGATATGAACAAATTGCCTTTTTGTAAGTCCTGTAATTATGGATATACAGACCTGAATCAGTGATGGCCATGAAAATTGTATCTATCTATATCCGGTAAAAAAGGATATGAACAAATTGACTTTCTGTAAGTCCTGTAATTATGGATATACAGACCTGAATCAGTGATGGCCATGAAAATTGTATCTATCTATATCCAGTAAAAATGGATATGAGCAAATTGCTTTTTTATATACAGATATACAGACCTGAATCAGTGATGGCCATGAAAATTGTATCCATCTATATCCGGTAGAAATGGATATGAACAAATTGCCTTTTTGTAAGTCCTGTAATGGTGGATTTACAGACCTGAATCAGTGATGGCCATGAAAATTGTATCTATCTATATCCGGTAAAAATGGATATGAACAAATTGCCTTTTTGTAAGTCCTGTAATGATGGATGTACAGACCTGCATCAGTGATGGCCATGAAAATTGTATCCATCTATATCCGGTAAAAATGGATATGAACAAATTGCCTTTTTGTATGTCCTGTAATGATGGATGTACAGACCTGAGTCAGTGACGGCCATGAAAATTGTATCATCTATATACAGTAAAAATGGATATGAGGAAATTGTCTTTTTGTATGTCCTGTAATTATGGATATACAGACCTGAATCAGTGATGGCCATGAAAATTGTATCTATCAATATTTTGGATAAATTTCCTTTTTGTAAGTCCTGTAATGATGGATATACAGACCTGAATCAGTGATGGCCATGAAAATTGTATCTATCTAGATCCAGTAGAAATGGATATGAACAATTTTCCTTTTTGTATGTCCTGTAATGATGGATATAAAGAACTGAATTAGTGATTGTCATGAAGATTTTATCTATCTGTTTTCAGTGATTTTGGATAAGAACAACTTGCCTTTTTATAATTATGTCCTGTTATGATGGATATAAGTAACTTGCCTGTGTCATATATGTATAACCTGTAATGGTGGATATGAAGAACATCTTCGGTGTTTTTAGGATATAAATTAAGCAGAGAAGTTGGGTCAATCAATGGCTTGGAATTGGGCTTGGAAAAACTGCACTTAAATGCTTCAATATCAATCACAAATGTGTAAACTATTTGTGGTTTCTTTGGTTGTGGGGGGAAATTGCACTTTTAGATCTCCGAAAATGTCACAAACACTGCACTTCCAACTGAGCTTTATATATGTAATAAGTATCTTGGTATCATAGATTTATATATATTTAGGGGAGACCTGGACACTTTTCAATTTTTTTACTCTTAATATAAAATGTATTTAATTATTTGTGAGCCATATTTACAGGCAACTTCCTTTCGTTTACAAATCTGTTTGAGCTAGAAGGACTGAAAGACGAACCTATTGTGCTGATTGTACTGTCATATGATCAGGGTCCTTGTCTAAAGGAATGCTGCATTCTCACATTGTGCCAACTAACTTACGTTTTAGAGGATGGGGCTTTGAGACATTCTAGGATTGTGCATTTGTTTCATTCGCATGATATATCATTCTCAGATTATACTTTCAGTTGCCTTGACATGACTTGCCACTCACACATTGCGGTTGAGTTGCATGGATATATACCGTGCTCTTACTTTTGCCAGAATTCCATGATTAAGATTTTATGTGATTTTAAACTAAGCTTCTTGATTTGTATGAATGTTTGTTTGCCCACATTTTTAGACTCCCAAATGTTTAGTGTTGCTGATTTAATTTTGGGAAGACGTGACTGATAGGATTCAGCATTCTCAAGTTGCTGTTTTAGGTGCTTTCATGGGATTCGCCATTCTCAGATTGTAGTTGATGTGCCTTGATAGAATTTGCCATTCTCAGATGGAGTTTAAGGTGCCTTGATAGGATTTTCCATTCTCAGATTGAAGTTCTAAGTGCCTTGAGAGGGGACAGCATTCACAGATTGTAGTTTTAGGTGCCTTGATAGTATTCAGTATTCCTAGATTGTAGTTTGAGGTACTTTGACGGGATTCACCATTCCCAGATTGTAAGTTTCAGGTGCCTTGATATGATTCAATATTCTCACATTGTAGATACAGGGTGCCTTGAGAGTGTCCACCATTCTCAGATTGTGGTTGAGTTGCCTGGATAGGATTCGCCCCTGTGGTTGATTTGCCTATCCAGGATTCGCCATTCTCAGAGTGTGGCTTAGTTGCCTTGAGAGGATTCACCATTCTCAGATTGTGGTTGAGTTGCCTGGATAGGATTCGCCCCTGTGGTTGATTTGCCTATCCAGGATTCGCCATTCTCAGAGTGTGGCTTAGTTGCCTTGAGAGGATTCACCATTCTCAGATTGTGGTTGAGTTGCCTGGATAGGATTCGCCCCTGTGGTTGATTTGCCTATCCAGGATTCGCCATTCTCAGAGTGTGGCTTAGTTGCCTTGAGAGGATTCACCATTCTCAGATTGTGGTTGAGTTGCCTGGATAGGATTCGCCCCTGTGGTTGATTTGCCTATCCAGGATTCGCCATTCTCAGAGTGTGGCTTAGTTGCCTTGAGAAGATTCACCATTCTCAGATTGTGGTTGAGTTGCCTGGATTGGGTTCGCCCCTGTGGTTGATTTGCCTATCCAGGATTCGCCATTCTCAGAGTGTGGCTTAGTTGCCTTGAGAGGATTCACCATTCTCAGATTGTGGTTGAGTTGCCTGGATAGGATTCGCCCCTGTGATTGATTTGCCTATCCAGGATTCGCCATTCTCAGATTATGGTTGAGTTGCCTTGATAGGATTCTCAGATTGTTGTTGAAATTATTCTCATATTGAGGTTTTCTTTAAGTCATATTCCAAACAGGATAATTCATTAGCTTAACCTTACTTCAAAATATCCACTTCTTTACCGGAGTCAGACCTAGTTGAAAATTGCCTGATGTTTTATGATCTGTTGAAATATTTTTTCACTAACTATAATTATGTAGTATGCACAGGGCTTGATAGCTCTGATCATAGGCATATGGGAGGGTAAGTCGGGTGGGTAGTTAGTTCCCCCCCTCCCAAAAGTTTGGGAAACACTAAGATTCGTGCAAAATTTTCAGGCAGATGGTTAATCAAGAATTATTGAAAATCAATTATTTCCATGTGGTTTCGTTTGAATTGGTATTGAATTTAAATCTTGAAATTTGGGCAAACGTCGCACATCCCCCCCCCTATGATTTTTTGTGTGTCGTATGCCTACAAGCTAATGTGCAAACTGTTGTCTTGTTTTTTTCAAATTAAAAATATGTATATAAATTGATTATAACTGCATTGATATGTAATATGTGCAAAAGGTGAAGGTCTTAAGAGAATTCCTTCTGCTATTTCGAATTATATGTCAGTCAATTATTTCTTTATTGATTTGTCAATATTTGTTATTTGCAATGTAATGTTATCATATCATAAACTGGAGTTTGGTGTCATTGAGCACTTTTTTCAAGAAATTGGAAGAGGTTAAGATTGGAAAATATGCATTTTGTATTCATCATTGTCAGGCATTTTGAATTTATATATATGTCTAGAAGATAGATTTAATTTTGTGGAGGTTGAGGATTAAATGGGCAATTATTTCTACCTTGTATAACACAAGTAATGGCTTAAGGACATTGAGTTACTATGGTTTATTATGGCGAAAAAGTTATGCCAAAATGTTGTCATTAAAACATGAGTCTAAATTTACTTACTGAAGATTTTATATTGATTGATTGATTGTTGAGTTTTGTCTGAGTAATTAATAAAACTGATATAATTTAATGATAAACGTTGTTCTTTTTGTGGTTTAATTACTAAGTGGATACAGAAAAATATCTTTTGTTTCAGTTTCATCATTACATTTAAAACAAGAGACATGTTCTGTTTAACGGGATGCATATTCCGTCCATTTCTTCATATCAAAGCAAATTGTGATTAAGTCGCAAAGTATATATCGACCACTGAGTGTGAAAAGGAACTTAGTCCCTTTTAGAAAAATTGCATTTTTGTTTACTTTTAGAATTATTGCACTTTTGTCACTGCTATTAGAAAATTGAACCAATGCAATAAGGGTTCTCCAACTTGTGTAAATGGGCAGCTGTTGTCAATATTTTGGTAAAAGAGACACTAAAACATAACAAAAATATGATAAATAAATTGTAAATTAGCCAATCTACCAGTGAGTATGCATTTCTCTGCTGTGAGACTCGTAGATGCCAAATGCCTCACTTAAACATGCCTCTTGAGAATGTAAAATGAGTTGGTAAAATACCTAAAAAAAAAGTCTTTAATATGTTGGTTATGTCATCAGCGGTAGAAATATTTTTTCTTGATGCAACAATCTCAATGTTCCGGGGTGGCCACTGAGCATAATCTGCCAATGCAATATCAACAGAAACAACAAATCAGGTGTTAAACTACTTGGACAGACAATCTTAGTATAGTATGTGCATTGTAACTAAATAGTCCATAGTCCATTTGATACAAATAGGCCTAATGACACTCTGGAGGGGGAGGGAGAGGCTTTGCAAGCAGTCTGTATTCTTTCAAAAATAAGGTCTACACTGTGCTGCCCTCTCATGAGTATCAAAAAGAGTAATGTGAAGGGAGCTCGAGTTAATTAGTCATATTCTCGTAGACAATACACCAACCCAAATTAATTTTTTAAAACATGTATGTTTATAGATTGAATACCTTTTTGTTCAATAACATAACACAATACACGTAATACTATCTTGAACAAACACATGTTCTAAAATGATTATTTTGACGCCCAATGACGCCTTCAGACACTCAAGTTTATTAATTGTATAGTTTAAATAAGACAGTTGATATCTATAAATGCAACAAGGTGTTTAAAAAATTCAGTTGAGTTTTTGCATGGATATATTGCCATAGGGAACTGGAGTGACACAAATTGTCGCAAAATTTGAGAATGACCCATATGTACACGTAATTCCAAATCGACATCTAAAATATTCATTCCTTTATCATTTTTATCAAGGTCCTAAAATATTCATTCCTATATCACTGAATACAGTGTAAAGAAATCTACCACACTGACATTATTTATTTCAAGCCTGCCAGGAAAAGAATTTTTTATTTCAGGGGGATAAGATTTTTTTTTACTCCAAGCTCCCCTCCCCCTGGTTATCTGATGGTTGGTTAGCTACCCCTGACTGCTTTGAACCAACTTCAAATAAAAATGGACTAACAAATGGCATCTTGTTTTCAGTTTAATATTTCTTGTTCATTTAACATCATTTGATTGCAGATGTTTCCAGTTAAGTCATTTGGTTGCCCGAAGACAGTCTTCAAACTGGTGAGAACTTTTTATCATAACACTTAATATGTAAATAGCATGCCATGAAATTTGCGCAGCACTTCAAAGTTTTAGGACATACAGTGTTACCATAACTTTTATTTTTATTTCATATTCAATGTATAAAGGCAGTTATGTAACTGTTTCAAAAAATTAGGAAGACAAGATATGTAGAAAGACAGATAAAGGTAGAATAATAGAGAGATAAAATATACCATAGATACAATGTCAAATATCTAAAGTGGATGAATCTGATTATTTTACTTGTATTTTGATGTTTAAATGTATACATGGGCTAGCTCCAAACTATCTTTCTGATGAAATTGTCATGAACTGTGATGTCAATGGAATTTAGGGAATACGTACCAGAAGTCATGAAATGAATGTATATATATATATATATGTGCCATGTGTCTCTAGTCAATTTGCTAAAAGGTCGTTCAAGTACTCAGGTGCGATTTTATGGAATGCGCTACCACCGTTTTTAAAAGATATATATACATGATGTTAATGATTTTAAATTTAAGTTAAATTAAGTTTAATATTTTCTTTAATTTTTGTTTTTAAAAGTTTTATCCGTTTTTACTTCAATTATTTATTTCTTGTAACTTTTATATTATTCTTGTGATATATATGTACTTATTATTTGCTTGTTTTATTGTATACATGGGCCACTTGAAAAACAGCTGTGCTGAAGTGTCACCCATTCAAAATATGTTCAATAAATAAATAAATAAATGTAGATAAATATATAGATAGATGGATGGATAGATGGATAGATAGATAGATAGATAGATAGATAGATAGATAGATAGATAGATAGATAGATAGATAGATAGATAGATAGATAGATAGATAGATAGATAGATAGATAGATAGATAGAAATATTAAATAGATAAATATACCTAATATTGATAGTCTGATCAATAATCATCTCAATGGTAAAAGGCAGACAATACTGAAGGCTGCCAAATTTAAATCTGCATAGTTTAGATTTTTGGCATCATTTACATAACAGCATAATAGTAATTAAAACAATAACATGATTAACTGCTCACTGTTACATAATCATCAGTTTCTAATGATTATGTAACTTTAATTTTGTTATGTTCTCTCGTTGTCTGTTTTGAAATTAAATTAATCACTTGTCAATAGTCGATAATTCAATTTAGCTTGTCAAGGCTAATTAACTTTTTCATAAAAGTTATAGGTAGGCCTACAGGGAATATTACTGGAGAAAATTGAATTTTTAAGACACCTTTGAAAATGAATAAAGCATTTTTTTATAGACGAAACTAAATCATTGCTAAAAAGCTGGGCCCTTTTGACCTAATTTCCAACTGTGGATCGTTGATGTTGGGACCATCACTGCACAGATTTTTGAGTCCTCTCCTGTGCTCCATTTGGCTTTGTGAAACGGCTGTGTGAATAATATGTAAATGGCACAGCCATGAAATTCGTGCAGCACTTAAAAGAGTTTTTTAGGATTTATGGTTTTACCATAACTTTCATTACATTTATTTAATATTCAATGTATGAAAGGCTGTTATGTTACTGTTTCAAAGAAATTGAAAGACGGAAATACAGGAAAAAAGGGAGAAATTTATACTAGAAACTATTAGAAAGATAAAATAGATCAAAAATAGATAGATAGATAGATAGATAGATAGATAGATAGATAGATAGATAGATAGATAGATAGATAGATAGATAGATAGATAGATAGATAGGATAGCAAATGAATAGGATTAAGGGTAAATAGAATTGATAGATAATCAGCTAAATAGTAAAAAGGAAGACATCACTGAAAGCCGCCAAATTAAAGTCTATGCTAGATTGTTGATATTACATAATAGTGATAACAAAAACAACAACATGATCTGCATGTAGATTAATTGCTCACTGTTACATAATCATCAGTTGACAAAGATTATGTAACTTTAATTTTGTTATGTTTTCTTGTTGTCTGTTTTGAAAAGAAATGAATTACATGTTAATAATTTAATTTAGCTTGTCAAGGCTTATAATTAACTATTCCATAGAAATTATAGACACCGGGAATATTAATGGAGAATATTGAATTTTTAAGACACTTTTGAATATGAATATGTCATGTTTTGTTAAATTCAAAACTAAATCATTGATAAGAAGCTGGTCCCACTTGACCTAATTTCCTGCTGTCGACCATTGATGTTGAGACCATCACTGCACAGATTTTTGAAACCTTTCTTGTGCTAAGTTTCGCTGAGCCTGCGTGAATAATATGTAAATGGCACAGCCATGATATTCGCACAGCTCTTAAAAAGTTTTTTTAGGACTTAGTAACTTTCATTAAATTTATTTAATATTCAATAGCTTTCAATGTATGAAAGGCAGTTATGTTTCTGTTTCAAAGAAATTGAAAGACGGATATTTATATATATAGAAAAATAGAGAGAAATTTAGAATAGAAACTATAAGAAAAATAAAATAGATCAAAAATAGAATATATCGATAGATAGATAGATAGATAAATAGATAGATAGGATAGCAAATAAATAGGATTAAGAATAAATAGAATTGATAGATAATCAGCTAAATAGTAAAAAGGAAGACTACACTGAAAGCTGCCAAATTAAAGTCTATGCTAGATTGTTGATATTACATAATAGTGATAACAAAAACAATATCAACATGATCTGCATGTAGATTAATTGCTCACTGTTACATAATCATAATAATAAATAATAATAATAGGCATTTATATAGCGCTAATTCCAGTAAACTGCTCACTAGCGCTGATGCATGACCAATTTATTTGTAGAAACTCTTAAATAGATAAGTTTTAAGATTTCTCTTGAAGCCTTCAAGTGTTTTAGAGACCTTGACAATCTCTGGTAGTTTGTTCCACAGTTTTGGAGCGGCATGCGAAAAGGCTCGGTCTTCATATTTGTTCTTGTTGAAGTAAGTTGGTTCATTTAAGAGCATTTTGTTATTGCTTCTCAGATTACAGCTTTGTTCAGATTTTGGCTGAATCATCTTTTGAATATACAAGGGAGCTTGTCCGTTTACTGCTTTCCAAGTTATTAGAATGAGTTTGAATTGTATTCTAGCTGGAATTGGCAGCCAATGTAGCTGCTTCCTATGCTGGCTTACACTGTCATGCTTTTTCAATTTGTCAATGAGTCGAACTGCTGAGTTTTGGGCCACTTGAAGTTTATATAATAAGCGACTTGATGCTCCATACAGAAGACCATTTCCATAGTCTAGGTGAGGAGTCACCAGAGCATTGACAGCTGTTTTGCAGGTTTCCTTGTCCAATGACTTGCGGATTTTTGAAATATTTCTTAAATTGAAATAGGCGTTCCGACACATTTTGTTGACTTGTTTTTCCATTGTCATGTTTTTGTCAAAGATTACACCTAGATTTCTAATATGATCGACTGCATTAATTTTGACATTGTCGACATGGATTGACGATACTTGGAGTTTGTTAAGTTGATGTTGACTGCCAATGAGCAGTAGCTCAGTTTTTTCTTCATTGTTGCAAAGCTTATTTTCATTGAGAAATTTCCTGATTTCAGCAATGCATTTTTGCATTTTGACTATCGCATTTCTCTGATCCAAGAAAGTTGGTTTGAAAGAGAGAATAAGTTGTTCGTCATCGGCATACTTTTGGTCTTTGACTTGATTTTTTGCAGCCACTTCGCTCAATGGAGCGATGTATGAATTAAATAGGATTGGTCCTAATTTTGAACCTTGAGGAACCCCAAATTTGAGTGGAAGTTTGGTTGATGTTTTGTCATTAATTATCACTGACTGTGACCTTTCAGAAATGTATGACCTGAACCAGCACAGTGCGGAATCTCGAATACCGTATCTATTTTCTAAACGTTTCAGGAGAATCTTGTGATCAATTGTGTCAAAAGCGGCCGAGAGGTCCAACAGTACAAGCATTGTTACCTCACCTTTGCTCATATTCAACATGATATCATTGTGGATCTTGGTCAGGAGAGTTTCAGTGCTGTGGAATTTTCTGTAAGCTGACTGTTTCGCATCATCCAGGTTATTTGCAGTAAGATGGTCCGTGTATTGTTTGATAACAGCACTTTCTATTAGTTTGCCAAGGAAAGAAAGATTTGATACTGGTCTATAATTCTTTTTGATTAGATCCAAACCACATTTTTTCAACAGAGGTTTGACAAGCGCATGTTTCAACTCAAGAGGCATTTCTCCCTGTGTGAGTGACTCATTGACTATCTTGGTTATAATTGGGAGGTATTCATCAATGCATTCGAGCAAAAGCCACGTTGGAATAGGATCAAGTTGGCAGTGTTTAACTGGCATTTCCCTGATCAGTTTCTTGACGTCATTCTGAGATAGGCTTCTAAATTGTCGGAGAGTGTGAGGGGCAGTTTCGATATTATTAACAGTATCATTATGTGCGGAGTCCAATTTAGACCTGAGCGTTTTAATCTTCTCATCAAAGAACTTATTAAAGTCATTTGCCAAGTCAATTTCATTTGTATGTGGTGGGAGAGGCAGTTCCTGTTTTCTGTTCAGACTTGAGTTCAGTAACTTGAACAATTTCTTTGAATCACCATTAGAATCTTTGATCTTGACTCGCAGATCTTCTGATTTGAGGTGACTCAGCTGTAGATTCAATGCATTTCTTTTTTCTTTGAACGACTCCCAGTCTTTTGCAAGTCTGGTTCTCCTCCATAATCTCTCTGCTTTCCTTTTCGCTGATTTTAGAAACTTGATATCAGCATTGTTAAATGAAGTGGGTGTGCGCAGAGTTACTTCTCTAGTTTTAATGGGAGCATGTTTATCCAGAACCTCTTTGGTAGAGTCATAGAGTCTAATAAGTTCATTTAGATTTTTCTGTTCCTGTCCATCTACAGACAGATGTTTCTCAATGTCTTTTTTGAAATCTTGTACATTGATTTTACTAGTTTCCCTGAAACTGATTTTCTTCTTGGGTTTGTTAGCTTTCTTCATTGGAATGTCAAATAGAATGCAGTTGTGATCTGAGAGTAGGTCACTAACCATACATTTGTTCAATATTGATTTTTCTCGAGTAATCACAAGGTCCAGCGTATTGCCATCTTTGTGTGTTGGCGTAGAGACATGTTGTACAAGACCAAACATTTCAAGGATGTTGTTAAATTGGATAGCCTTGTTGTCACCCGGTTTATTCACATGAAAGTTGAAATCACCAGTAATTATGATTTCATTGTTGAATGTTTGATAGGGTCCCAGAAATTTAGTGAACTCTGTAAAGAATTCTGCAAGACTGTATTTGTTTTTGTTGGATGGCTCTGGGCGGTACACTAGAAGAATTGTAACAATTTTTCCATCCAACTGGACTTGGATTTCCATGTGTTCAAAGGTCTTGGTCTTCATGCTATCTTTTTGAATTGCTTGAATGCCAGATCTGACAAGGCAACCTACTCCGCCACCTGGCCGTCCCAAACGGGGTGAACTAAGAAAGAAATATCCTCCATTTTGCTCCAATTCGCCAATTTCGACTGTATCATCATTTTTTAACCAAGTTTCAGTGAAAAGAAAGATGTCGAGATCATATTCGTCTTTGTAGTCCTTAACAATTTGTGTTTTCTGTCTCAAACTTTGAGCATTCCACACACAAGTTTTGAGAATATTCTTTGGTTTGAGAATAGTCTTGTGGGGGTGATTTCTGATATGCTCTGCATAAGCTGATCCGGAGTCTTTTTGTGCTAGAATCTCAAACCTGTTTGAGAGTTTGATAGAGCTACTGTTGCTGCTTATAAATTTTGCCTTTGGTAGAGTTGACACCGTTGTTGATTGTTGTCCATTTACATGGTTATTTAGACCAGTCCGCAAAACCTCAGAGTATAGCTTTCTGTATTTGTACATTGTTTCTGTTGTTTAATGCAAGAAGTTTTTGATAAGCCAGAAAATTCGTGACTGACCAAAGAGTTTGTTAGAATCAAAGATCATGCAATTTGTGACTGATCGAAGTGTTTAGATAGGATCGACGATCAATCAATATGTGACTGACTGAAGCAGTTATTTAGAAACGTGAATCAATCAATTTGTGACTGACTGAAGGATTTGGAAACAAGGATCAATCAATTTGTGACTGACCAAAAAGTTACTTAAGAATCAAGGATAAATCAATATGTGACTGAGGTTAAATCAATTTGTGACTGACCAAAAGGGTTAGTCAGGAGTCAAGGATCAATAAATGTGTGACTCACACAAGCAAATAGTTAGAAACGAGGATCAATCAGTGTGTGACTGACCATAAGGGTTAGTCAGGAGTCAAGGATCAATAAATTTGTGACTGACCCAAGGAGTTCTAAAGAGTCAAAGATCAATCAGTGTGTGACTGACCAAAGCAGATACTTAGAAACGAGGATCAATCAATTTGTGACTGACCAAAGGGTTTAAGAGTTGAGGATCAATCAATTTATGAAGGACCAAAGCAGAGTTAGAATCGAGGATCAATCAATTTGTGACTGACCGAAGCAGAGTTAGAATCGAGGATCAATCAATTTGTGACTGACCGAAGCAGAGTTAGAATCGAGGATCAATCAATTTGTGACTGACCAAAGCAGAGTTAGAATCGAGGATCAATCAATTTGTGACTGACCAAAGCAGAGTTAGAATCGGGGATCAATCAATTTGTGACTGACCAAAGCAGAGGGTTAGAATCGAGGCTCAGGCGATTTGTGACTGACCAAAAGGGTTGGTTAAGAGTCGAGGATCAATCAATTTGTGACTGACCGAAGCAGAGTTAGAATCGAGGATCAATCAATTTGTGACTGACCAAAGCAGAGTTAGTATCGAGGATCAATCAATTTGTGACTGACCAAAGCAGAGTTAGAATCGAGGATCAATCAATTTGTGACTGACCAAAGCAGAGTTAGAATCGAGGATCAATCAATTTGTGACTGACCGAAGCAGAGTTAGAATCGAGGATCAATCAATTTGTGACTGACCAAAGCAGAGGGTTAGAATCGAGGCTCAGGCAATTTTTGACTGACCAAAAGGGTTGGTTAAGAGTCGAGGATCAATCAATTTGTGACTGACCGAAGCAGAGTTAGAATCGAGGATCAATCAATTTGTGACTGACCAAAAGGGTTAGTTTAATAGTCGTGGATCAATCAATTTGTGACTGACCGAAGCAGAGTTAGAATCGAGGATCAATCAATTTGTGACTGACCAAAGCAGAGGGTTAGAATCGAGGCTCAGGCAATTTATGATTGACCAAAAGGGTTAGTTTACGAGTCGAAGATCGATCAATTTGTGACTGACCAAAGGAGTTAGAATCGAGGATCAATCAGTTTGTGACTGACCAAAACAAAGGGTTAGAATCGAGGATCAATCAATTTGTGACTGACCGAAAGGGTTAGTTTAAGAGTCGAGGATCAATCAATTTGTGACTGACCGAAGCAGAGTTAGAATCAAGGATCAATCAATTTGTGACTGACCAAAGCAGAGGGTTAGAATAGAGGATCAATCAATTTGTGACTGACCGAAGGTGTTAGTTAAGAGTCGACGATCAATCAATTTGTGACTGACCAAAGCAGTGGGTTAGAATCGAGGATCAATCAATTTGTGACTGACACAGGCAAGGTAGTGTTAGGCAAGTATGTTTGACTTGCAAGTGCTACGTACAGGCAACACAGACAAGGTAGTTTGTTAGGCCAGTATGTTTGATTCACAAGTGCTGCGTACAGGCAACACAGGCAAGTTAGTGTGTTAGGCAAGTAAGTTTGATTTGCAAGTGCTACGTACAGGCAACACAGGCAAGTTGGTATCCTTGAAAAATAACTGAAAGCAAAAGGTTATAACAGTACCAGTTGTTTCTGCAATTAAAAGTACATATAATGGTAGTGATTTTTTTTTTTCAAGTTTTCCTCTTTTTACAAAATAATGTTTTACAATTTTTTATAGAGATAGTGAAACAGAAATACAGCAGATTAATGTAAAAAATATTGTTGATGTGGCTATGCTGTCTGCTGGGCTGATCGCTGATAGGCATGCAAGTCTGATGGTTGGTTGAGTCCGGGATGTGTATTGGCAGTGTTCAGATCTTCAAACTTAAATTCCTGAAAGTTAATGCTGTCAAGTGTTGTCTTAAGTAACTGGAGTACTAAGTGAGTGCTGAAGATAGAAAATATGACAATTAGATGACGTTTGAGGTGCAAAAACGAAGGCACAATGAGCGAAGATTGAAGCCAAAACAATGTGTATTGGAGTCAGAAACGATGTTGAAAATAACAAGTTGTTAAGTTGCAATAAAATATTTGGGAAATTGTGTAAAAAGTGAATATAATGTGACTTAACCTTACTCAAATCAAGACAGAAATCCTCAATCGACTGTGGAGGTGTGAGACAATTATTTCTAGGCAGTGAAGTCCAATGTGGGTCAGCTGTATCAGGTGTGTATTGAAATGGGGAAATCCCTAATTTCAAAATGCGTTGGAGAGTGGCTTGGTAAAAAATGAGTCCAGAATCGTCCAAAAATGGAGTGAGTGGCCACAAAAGTTGCCACAAAGTTAACAGAGATTGCTTCCGACAAAATCCACCTATAATGAGCTACAAAACATTGAATAAACTCCAAATAAAGCCTATAATGTCTCAGAGCCCTTCACAAGCGTGTTGACAGTCTGACAGCGCCCTCTATATCATCAGTTGACAAAGATTATGTAACCTTAATTTTGTTATGTTTCTGTTTTGAAATGAAATGAATCAGAATGTTAATAATTTAATTTAGCTTGTCAAGGCTTATAATGAACTATTCCGTAAAAATAATAGATACAGAGAATATTAATGGAGAAAATTTAATTTTTAAGACACTTTTGAATATGAATATGTCATGTTTTGTTAAATTCGAAACTAAATCATTGATAAGAAGCTGGTCCCATTTGACCTAATTTCCTGCTGTTGACCATTGATGTTGAGACCATCACTGCACAGATTTTTGAAACCTTTCTTGTGCTAAGTTTCGCTTTGCGAAACGGCCTTCGGCCGTTTCGCTGCGCGAATATTAATAGGTTTTCCAAAAAAAAAATACAATACCCTAAATGAATCTTCTTTTTTTCCTTGTTTTTATTGGAGAGTATTTATTTGAAATGTTGGTCTAAATTAGCAATTACAGACGAGTCAATTGCGACAGGAACTTTAGGAAAGCTTGTGAACACTTCATAGGTTGTCCTGCTCCAACTCAGAATCACATGTTTAATTGAAATTTAGCACACAATCAAACTTTAATTAATTTAAGTTGCTTAGAAAAACATTGGGTTACTTTTCACATTATATTATACCTATATATAGATTATAGACAATTGTAATTCCCGTTGAAATGAACACAACACTTTAGTTCCCCTTGTGAAATTTATTTGCAAACAAAATTGCGAATTTCAGTAGGAGGACGGTGTTCTATGGGATTTTTATGCTGGTTAACTTCTTTTTCCCACTACAATGTCATACATGTGCCTTGGTGGCTGAGTGGTTTGATGCCTTATAAATTTGAGGTCCGGGGTTCAGTTCCACTATATGGCAATACTTTATTGCTATATTTAGATACTGACAGGGAGCCACTTGGCGATAGTCATGCTGCAAAGTGGCCAAGCAAATGGAACTCAGTTAGGCTTGAAACTCCTACTGCATCTTTCTATAGATGTGCCTTTATGACTACTAAAAGCTTGTTTTCCCTGCAAATTTCAAATAACCTGCTGTGCACAGTGATAAGCCAAAAACAGCAGGAATCTATACGAAAGTGTTATTCAATATATATGCAATATGTACACTTCCTTGAAATTGAAATCAGAATTCTAATTCCTGGAACATACATCCGCACTCTTGCACCCAGAGAATCCAGTCTGATGTGTCATTGCTAGGAAGGGGGGGGGGGTTGGTCTAGCAGTAGCGTGCTGGGCTGCCAATGGCTTGCTCCAGAGTTCGAATGCAGCTCTTGCCGGTTCACCTGGGCCTATGTTGGACGGCTGTTTCAATCATCCTTCACCTCATTGCCGTGCCCTCCTCCTGTCCTTATCAGCCTATCAAGTGCAAAATTACAGTACATAAAGCGCCAATCATCCATCCATCATTGCTAGGAAACATATTAATACCTTGTAAAGTTTATCATGTCATTTAGTTGTCTTTAATTTTGGGTTGGTCCTATAAGTTTTCTAAAAGTATCCTTATTATATTTCTAAAATTGAACATAAAATGTGTGTAATCAGCCAAAATTTAGCAAACAGGGATTGCAAGTTATATTTACCAGCTGATAAGCTGATCAGTTGATTAACTGATAAGGCAAGTCAGGGGCATAGATGTTTTCTTTTTTCGGACCACGCTAGAAGTTGTACTGGCCGAATTTCTGACAATCTGCAGCTTGCCGGTATTATGGCAAAGACAGCTAACTATAAAGGATATTTTCGCCACCAAGGTGCTTTTTACATTTCGAGGGGGGGGGGGATTATAATAAGACCAAATGGGTGTGGTGGTATTTTGAAATGTACTCCACGAGTTGAAGATATCCTGAGTCCTCTGTACCGTGGAGTACATCTCAAAATACTGTATGCCCCATTCCCATGGCACTGCGGGATATTTTTACTTCCCCTTCGGGACATTTGCAGCCTCGACGGCAGTTTTTGACATCCCGCCGACGGTCTTTTGACATCCCGCCGACTATTTTTGACATCCCACAGGCATTTAGATCTTGCCCCCCAGGCATTTAGATCTTTCCCACAGGGATATGATCTTATCCCGCCGATTTACGATCTTATCCCGCCGTGATATGCTTTTGATTAATTATATAATCGTTTTATAAACATTGTATGTCGCCGGGATGGTCATTTTTTCCTAGAATTCATCTCAAGCTATCCCTCAGCGGTAAAAATGTTCTCCGTGACGTGCCATGAGACTGTAGCATAACACCATACCCATTTGATCTTATTATAATACCTGTGTTCATATCCCCCATGCAGCCATGCTCCCAGATAGAATGCGTCCGCCTATCCCCCAGGATATACTCCCCTGAAAGCAAATTGGCAAAATAGGAGGCATTCAAAACAAAATTGTATTAATCACCATAATTTAGGGGCAGCTAGATATCAAGGGAGAGTTTGATTTCTTTTTTAATTCCATTATTTTATTCTTTTTTTTTCTCGAGAGGCACCGGCAGTACTGTATACATACAGTATTATAACCTAGCGAAGTGAAAATTTTCGTATGTGAAGGGAGGGGGGAGTTGTGGAACCTGAGGAACAATAGCACAATATGATCTATTATGCTCATAATATGATGTCATAAGGGGCCGACCAGATGAACTTTGGGGGGGGGCTACGGACATTTGGTGAAAAAAAAAAAGATTGTTTCCCACTTGACACTGAAAATGAAAAAAAAAGTTTGTTCAGCACATGGAAATTTAAAAAAAAAGGTTTGTTTCCACCTGTAGCTAGGGTGCCGTAATGTTAAAATTCTGATAAAAAAGTTTGTCACGAGTGCGCATGCGAAAAAAACTGTTCGTGACGGGCCGCTAACGAAAAAAAAAAATGTTTGTAAAGTCTATTTCCCCCCCCCCCCAAACTATCGTCTGGTCGGCCCCTAACCTCAAGATATATCCCAAAAACACAATAGCACATTAGTCATATAGCTGTTTATACACAACAAAAGAAAACCCCTATAATAGGCTATATGCCTTTAAGGCATTTTTCTTGTTGTGTATATACATGTAGGTCAGAACAAACTATAACTACCTGACTATATATCACTATATTAAAATATTATAGCATGGATTGTTTTGCGTTGACCCGTCGTATTCTCCCCGCCAGACCATAATATACAATTATGGACTTCGGTTGAGGTCAATATCAGGTTTTAAGGACATGACCGGTGATATCACTTTTGTGGAATGATTATTTTTAGAATTTTTTTCTTTTCTTACTTTGGATTTTTTCTTATCGGCTTCTTTGTTTTTTTAGGGAGATTTTTTTTTGGAATTTTTTGTTTTTTTTGGAAATCTTTTATTTTTTAGGAATTTTCTTGTTTTTGGAATTTTTTTACAAAGCTTATAAGTGCTGCGCGAATTTCATGGCTGTGCCATTTACATATTAGGAATTTCTATTTTCTAAAAAATTGATGATATCACCCCTGTCACTGAATCAAAAGATCATACATCCTAGAAGTTCATTCTTTGATGATTGGTGATCATTGATCGTCTTATAAAAAGGATATCCTCCTTAAGTAGTGTTTGATGACAATAATATATAACTTATTCAGTATTTCTTGTTAAAATGAGAGAAAAAAGTCAAGCTGTACCTTCTCTGTAGCAGGTTATTAGGTCATCATGCTATATCATGCCTCAATGATTTTGTCTTATTTTTTATAATTTTTTTTAAAAAGGTGATTTTCAGCAGTCACACAGGTGTTTATTAGGTCTATCGATGTCAAAATTTAAACTAACATAGGTATATTTTGATGATTAACAAACAGAGCAGGTAAATGCATTCGATAACTTACAGTGTATTTGGGACAAACAAGATATCAAATTTACTTAATTTCATTTCGCAGAACTATTGGGCGTAACTTTTTTCTATTAAAATGTAACACTTTTGAGAATTCTGCCTGCCATAAATTCCAGAATTTAATATTCAAGGCTGCTTCCTTGTTCATTATCTGATAAATAATATTATAATAGTATTATTCTGCAGAGCAATAAAGCCGTTATCATTAACAATCGACCGTGTTTCCAAAAAAATTAAAAAATAGGAACAATAATATTGAATAATATTTTTTGTCGCCTTATACTGTAGATTAATGACTGTCAACCTCGAGCAGCTATCATTAAGGCCTGAGCCATTAATATAGGCCTACCTGCCCTCGGTTGCCAATCATTAATCACCTATAATGCCCTCCGAAAAACATTATTGTAATAATAACTAATGTAGTATTTGCGCAGCGAAACGGTTTGGCCGTTTCGCGAAGCGAATTGAGCACAAGAGAGGTTTCAAAATTCTGTGCATTGATGTTCTCAACATCAATAGTCGACAGCTCAGGAAATTAGGTCAAGCGGGTCCAGCTTCTTATTAATGATTTTGTTTCGAATTTAACAAAAAATGACATATTCATATTCAAAAGTGTTTTAAAAATTCAATTTTCTCCTGTAATATTCCTGTACCTATAATTTTTATGGAATAATTAATTATAAGCCTTGACAAGTTGAATTAAATTATCAACGTGTGATTCATTTCATTTCTAAACAGACAACAAGAAAACATAACAAAATTATAATTACATAATCTTTGTCATCTGATGATTATGTAACAGTGAGCAATTAATCTACATGCAGATCATGTTACTGTTTTTTATTGCTATTATGTAATATCAACAATCTAGCTTAGACTTAAACTTGGCAGCTTTCAGTGTTTTCTTCCTTTTTACCATTTAGCTAATTATCTATAAGTCCTACGAAAACTTCTTAAGTGCTGCGCGAATTTCATGTCTGTGCCGTTTACATATTATAATTTATTTTATTGTAATATTATCTTAAAATATATTTATTATGATTGTGATATATATATTATAATTATTGTTGTAATATAATTATTTTATGAAACATTGTGTTTTTCATTCTTTCCTATTCGGAAATGTGTAGCTATTCCACGTATGTGTATTTATACAGTGGGAATTGAAATCATATATGGAAATAATGGAATGTCAACCAGGACAACAGATAAACCAGCTGACAGTCACTGCGTGTAAATACAGTGGCGTATTTATGTGGCATTGGGCCAACATTAACATGGGATTAATAGGAAAAGCCATGAGTGACCGTATATTCGCCACATT
This sequence comes from Platynereis dumerilii, assembly GCA_026936325.1. Taxonomy (NCBI): domain Eukaryota; kingdom Metazoa; phylum Annelida; class Polychaeta; order Phyllodocida; family Nereididae; genus Platynereis; species Platynereis dumerilii. Next base: position 12,445,985 of record JAPTHN010000016.1, on the reverse strand, counting down.
TTATGCCCCCCCCCCCCAGGTCATTTCTAGATATGCCCCTGTGTAAACATTACACGATAAAGGCATAAAACCCGGAACTGAAATGACAAACGATTGTGTGTTCACAAGTGCATGACACGAAGGTAAACACATAGTCATTTTCCTGCCGGACAACAATGTTACATGACTAATCACATTTTGTTCATGCTGGGAGTTAATGTGGGTAGGCCTATCTAGGACATTAAGGACTCGGCCCTGCACTGGGCAGGACAAGGATACGAAAGTGAAACGAAACAGGATTACCAAGAACGTTACCTGAGTAAGATAATTTGCTAGGCATGGGCCTATAATATTTTGCATTTAAATTCTGTCACAATAGCTTGCAAAGGGGATAACACACAATGTACGAAAAGAAGTAAGTTAGTATTTTTTTCTTCAGATTTTAAATATAAATGTATGTATGTTAATGTTTTATTCATGGAGGTAAAAAGCAAAATTGTACTATTCCTACTTAAGCCTGATGTTTTCCTTCTAAAAACGTAATTAAATTTTTAAAAGTAGACAATGTCACATTTTGACGATAATCAATTTATCAAGTTATTTTTCATAACGAAAAAACAACAACAAACATTTAGGCCTAAATCAAATTGTCTTTTAATAAATGCATATTGTTTGACTGAACATTACATTTAGATTACAATGTCCAAATTGTACATGACTTCCATGCAAAGTTGCATCTCTTGGGAACATGACTTTTGCAAATAAAGTGACCTTGCACTGACAATTGCAACTTTCAACATATGTACTCAAAAATAAATTATTTATTATCCAGATATGCTGGATCATTTGTTAGGCCTACTTTATTCATGTTCATGAAGCAGACACACTTTTAAAACTACAACAAAATCTTGGAAGTGTCATAAAGGAAGGTATGAAGCCATTTAAAGAGGGTTAAAGAGCCCTAAAACTATTGACCAAATAACCTTTTTCTCATGACCCCAAATGTGTTTTCTTGTCTATTTTACTTCTTAGATAGGAAAATCTACCAACAATGTGTGAAAAGGCTTATTGGTTAATGTGGAAAACAACTTGGCCAATAGTTTCAGGAATCAATTAACTCCATTTAAATTTCTTTATAACTTTCATTTTGGAACATCTCAGATTTTTGTTGATGTTTCAAAAGTGTGTCTGCTTCATGAAGATGAGCTGTATCTTCGTGCTGATCAGATTGTTTTAGTTAAAATATTTATTGGAAATCAAGAAAAAGCTATTTTTTAGGCTTCGGTGAAAATCATTCACGTAGGCCTACATCTTAATGTTTGATGACTTTAATAACCATATTTCTAATTATTACCATTTTACTACCTTTTCACCACATTGGCTAAATATAATTAAACTATTAAAGGTATCAGAATGTCATTTGACACAGGTTACAGTAGCACACGTTTCCCTTCAATGCCATCCTAATTGGAGCACTGGAGCAGTACAATAGATGCATACTCAAGGTCATCATTATGGAACTAATTTTAGAGTATATTCCTGGTATGAGTCTCTCTCTTTCATAGTTGCAATATTTTTCTTAAATTTAGTTTAAATTCCCTTCTCACCTTGCTTCCTCCCATTGCAATTACAATAATTAATAGATATAGGCCTATGTAAATGACACATCCATGAAACACTTACTATTACTATCATTGTCATAGAACAACCACAGTATCCTCCAATTTCCAGTTAAGATATATAATGAAGAAAAATGTATCTTTTTAAATGATATATATAGATTGATAGATTGTAGTGCCCACTTAAAACGACTTGAACACCTGATTGCATTAGCTGTGTTTTGACTCATTGAATTAAAGTGTATTCATATTTTTTTCATGAAATACAATCAGTTAATTGTAAAATCATCAATAACAATGGAAACTGGTATAATCATCATCTCAGTTACGTTACCATGACTGATGCAGTTTCTCAGTTTTTTATGAGATGAGCAACTTTGGGGATAAGGATGACATCAAATTTACCTGTTATATTTCTTCAATTTATTTGGATAAAAAGTATAGCAGAGTCACTGTGGCAAAACAGGACGAGGGTAACTGAGCAGCCAAGCCTGATATACACTGAAGTCTTTATGTATGATAAGATCTATTTACAGGGTCCCAGTCATTAGCTTAGGAAGTTATGAAATGGCTATGAATGTTTTGAATATATTCTGTTCTATACCTCTTGTAATAATTACATATTTGGTGAGATATGTATATCAAGTTTTTGTCTGTTAACAAGCTCTCGCTCGCATTTCATGACTTTTGGTTTCCATAGCAACAAATCAACAATTTATTTTTACTTCTATGATCTTATTTTTTGGGCATCATTTGCAAATTACCTCTATATCAACTGACCCAAAATAACATTTTTCTGTATAAAATCTAGCAAAAGTTGTGACGAGTTGGACAGAACTTATGGAAAATCCATCGTAAAGCACAAAAAGTCTGCCAAACACCAACAGTGATCTTACACTCTAAAAAATGTCGGGACAAAATTGGTTTTTTAGATTCAAAATGGTTTTTTGAAAAACCAAATTTCAATGCAAAACCAACATGGATTTTTTAAAAAATCCATGTTGGTTTTTTGATTCAAAATGGTTTTTTGAAAAACCAAATTTCAATGCAAAACCAACATGGATTTTTTAAAAAATCCATGTTGGTTTTTTGCATTGAAATTTGGTTTTTCAAAAAACCATTTTGAATCTAAAAAACCAATTTTGTCTGAAATTTTTTAGAGTGTAATATGAGGACTGATGCACTCCTTTTTTGAGGGATATAAGGTTAGAGGAAATGTACTGAGTGTCAAGTTCATTATTTTAAGAATTTGTCACATGTTAGGGATTATTTCTAATTGGTTTCTTGTCCTGTATCCCTGATATAAAAATTAAATTATTAGACATGACACAATTAGTCTGTGGCTCTAAAAGTGCCCTGGGCCGCATTTCATGACTTTTGGTTTCCATGGCAACAAATTAACCATTTATTTTTGTTCCTATGATCCGATTTTTACAGGATCAGTCACAAATCACTTCAATATTATCTGACCCAAAGATCATGTTTCTGTACTAAATATTGCAAAAGTTATGGCAAGTTGGTCAGAACTTTTGGAAAACCCCTCGTGCACAACTTGTGTATTAATTAGACACCTCTTTGTCGGGTTCTAACATTCATTTTTATCAGTTAGATCCCAACAGGAGGGAGGGATATCTAGCACGGGGGTCTAGCTGTCAAAAATGCATGTTAGAACCGACAAAGAGGTGTCTGACTCAGACATCATGATATGCTACTTCTATTATACATTTTAAATTATAATTTTGACAAAATAAACAATAATCTGTTTTAGGAATGCTGGGTGGTGGCTAAAATTTGCATTACATGACATCTTAGATGTAGATGGAAATGGAAAATTTACTCAGTTTACGACAAATTAATATCAACATGGTGGAGATGCCGTAAAGAATGATTTCATGCAGTTTGGTTGCAACTCAATTTTGGCCCAAGTCAGACCGGCTACATCGATCATGGCAGGTACAAGGGAAGGAGTGAAATCATTGGTTTTTATCTTGTTCCATGTACGTCTCGCTCCTGTTGCAGGGAGGTGTGAATTACCCCCTAATAGCCTCTAATGAAGTCCCAAAAATGACAGTGAGGGGGTGTCTTTTTCAAAGGGGTACAGCAGAGATGCCCTCTAATTGGTCCAAAATGGTCATGTCATCAAGGAATTCCCAGGATTTCTCAACTGTATATTTACTTACTCTGTTTATACTCAGCTTCTTACAGTAATAGCTGACTGGGAAATTATGAATTCCAATAATACTAATATTATTGACATTTATCAATGAGCACAAGAAATTTTGATATATATACACGGTAGATAGACAGGTTTTGATTTATTTTTCTACCAAAAGATGGATATATAGTTGGACAGATAGTTGGATAGATAGTTTGATAGATAGTTGGATAGATAGTTGGATAGATTGGATAGATAGTTGGGCAGATAGTTGGATAAATAGCTGGATAGTTGGATATATAGTTGACAGATAGTTGGATATATAATTGGATAGGTTTGATAGATAGTTGGATAGATAGGAAAGGTAGATAGAAAGGTAGAAATTAAAATAGATAGTCAGATAGCTGTCATAGCCAGTCAGAGAACTAGATTGATAGCTAGATAGATAGATGGATAGATAGCTACCTAGATAGATAGCTACCTAGATAGATAGCTATATAGATAGAGATAGATAGATATCTGTTCAGTAGACAGAGCCATGTCAATCAACTATACATTGTCTGGGTGTATATATATCTAATAAGAACATTTTTAGATTTTTCTATTTACATCAAATTTATTGAATGATAATTATATATATAATTAATAATTAAATTATCAAATTATTTAGTCCTAAATAGGTTTCATGTTCTTTATAGGTATGCATTACAAAATTAGTACATAAATATTGCTTATTACAAGTAAAATTGGGCCCTAAAAGAACATTTTGTTTAAAATGTTTCAATGGATTGTTTACTTAAAACTACTGAACCCTGCCCTCTTTACACTAGCACTGACGAAATCGACAACAATCGACAACTACAAGAACCATACTGTCAGGGGGCACATGTTCTCCTCATTCATCATTCCAATCCACAAAGACCCACTATATAGCACTTTGAAGTTATTGAGAGATATATACAAGTATCTTTGCCATCTGTTTAGACTTAAAATGGGCCATTTTCGCACCCTTTATTGCCTTAAAATCCTTAATTTTGGAGATATTTGGACCAGAAAAAGACTCCCAGTATCACAATTAGGTGAGAAAAACTGCTATCACTGCCCTCCTTGTCCCAGATCGAGATCTTGGTCAGATCTCCAGGTGAGATCCACAGTGAGGCTTTGATTCACATTGAGGCAGCTAGCGGGAATTTTAAAAACCCCTCTAAAAGAGGTCAAGGGGTAGCGAGACGTACATGGGGCATCAAAGGACTTCACACGTGATTACAAGAAACATTAACTAAATGGGGTCTGAGCCAGTTTTGCCCAGGCTTAATATGCCTGAAAAATAATGGAGATGTGAAAAACATTTAGATTTTGTGATAAATTCAATGACTCCACTCCTTCCCTTGTACCTGCCATGCATCGATGCAGTACAGCAAAAATCGAAAGTGGACATTCAAATATACCAATTTCAATTTACTTTTTCACATCTGTTTTTATGATATCACATTGGTTTATGATATAGAGCTCATCAAAGCTAAAGTTTCTGGCATGTAAAACATGACAATAAATCAATACATTTTTTCTTATCAACAAGGATGTTCATTGAAAGTTGAAATTATCAATATTACTTTCATGAAGCTTTCCTAGAAAAAAGTGCTTTCCTGCTACCACAGACTGGTCTGATAACAAGAGTGCCCTTTTGAGCACTTCCTGTTTCATAAAACTTTTAACATTGGCTTGGAGTAAGCACATGTCTCAGAAAAAAATCAATTCATTAAAAATCATATTGCTAACAACAGAAGCATCAGTATTCTGAAATGACTAGACTGATTATAACGTTGTACTCTGTTATTCTAGCTCTGAAATATAATTTCTTTAATGAACATAATTTACTAAACTTGAAAACCATATTCTGATAGGCAATCAGCTCAGAAAGGCACTACATGACACTATGACAGCCAATAGGATGGTAGCATTTCCCGGGTAGCATTTGTTTAAGTGAACCATAGTGGCAACAAAAACCACTCTGTACTGGAACAAAGTACTTGAAATAACAAGTAATTTTATGTCCAAGTACAAATGCAAGTACAAGTACAGTACTTTTCAAGAGGTTCAAGTACCCAGTGGCGTCCCTATGGGGGGCACAGGGGGGCACAAGCCCCCCCATGTTGGACCTGTACCCCCCAGGTGCCCCCCATATGAACTTCCCAACTGTGGCTAAAATATACAATTAGTATAGCGGGTGCCCCCCCAGAGAATCGCGTGCCCCCCCAGGTGCCCCCCCGCTCGAGACCCCCCAGTTACGCCACTGCAAGTACCAAGTACAGTCAAGTACTTTAGAAAAAGTACTTTTAAAAGTACAGCTAACTACAAGTACAAAAGTACTTGACCCCAGCCCTGATTGCTGTCAGGTATGGAAAATCACTTAAGAACTGTGTACATATGGCATTGTAGTCCGTGTGAGATAGTGGCAAAGTATAACCTTGAAACATCTTTGATATTTAATTAACTGCCTCCACAGTTTCCAGAGGTGTTGGCGAAGAACTATATTGACATGATTACCGGATAATTTGTCTTACCTTGTCTTGAAAGGTATTGTCCTCAGGTTATTTCAAAGTTGTATTCCATTCAAGAAATATCACTAGCAATAAAAAACATTTTAAAAGAACAGTTCAATGTTGATAAATGGATGCTCATATGTTCCAATAAATAAATCCCTGGCTGTACCACATATTCTTATGTTCTGACAGTGTTTTACAAATAGCGTATCTTTACAAAATAGCGTATCTTTACAAAATAGCAGCCAGGATTACGTATCTTGTTAAGCATTGTTTGACATTGACTGTTTGTTATAATCACCTGTCTTGAACCTCAGGTCAACAGAGTCCATTAAATAAGATAGACCATTGTCTTAAGAGTCAGGACCAATTCATAATGTGTTTTTTTATATTTTTTTTTCAGCAAAACAATAATGGAAGCGAAACATAAAAAGATATTGCAAAAAAATCATGAGCTACTCAGCAATGATTTAGATCTCGATTCGGTGAAGAGATTTTTATTCGAAAATGAAATACTGACGGGAGAAGATTTAGAGAAGTTGGCACTTCCAACCATGACTGAAACCCAAAAGAAAGAATACTTCTTAACTCAAATCTTGCCAAAAAGAGGGCCCGGAGCCTACGGAAAATTCATTGAAGCTCTGCAGCAAGATAGTCATGATGACTACATAATAGAAAAACTAGAAAATACCCAAGTGAGCGAAGCTGAACTAAAGAACGGTAAGTCACAAGTTTGTTATCAATGCTGTATTGCTGGTGACTGGCGATGATTTGCTTTCTACTACATTTTCTGGGCACTCAAGGGGTTTGATTAATGAGACGGGAGAGAGAGCAGGATCAAGTTCTCAACATGTTACACATTTACCCCATGTGAGGGACCTTTTACTTGCCCAGCACAGACACTGATACAAGGGGCCGCCAATTTAACGCCTCATTCAAATGTCTTTGCTTATGAAAGATCGCTGATAACTTCGAGTTCCCCACCTGGGGTTTGAACCCATGCTGGCAAATACCTTCAGCGGAGCAGTTGGGCACCTTAAAGGGAAATGATACAGTTCAGATCTAACCATAAAAAGTTAATGAGATTTTGTTATAAGCATGCTATGACTATTAGAAATACACAGAAAAAATAAAAATGGGGGGTCAACAGCATTTTAAAGGAACTACTGACACTTTAATACGCCCTAATTGGTCGTTGGAAATAACATTGAAAACATAGGAAAAATCATGTTTTCTTTAACTTCCGGGCTTATAAAATGAAAATTACCCATACAAAAGTAGTAAAACTATGTAATATTCAAGCTGAGGTGTGAAATAGCAATTTTACTTTTAAAAAGGGGGGGTCACCAGGGTCCTTTACAAACTACAGTCAGTAGTAACATGGCAGGTACACCGCCGAGGGGGGGGGGGCGTCATGTCAAAAAATTTCAGAAAAAAAAAGTTTAGAATTCAATTTTTCTTTTTAAGTTTCTACAGCTGAATTGAATTGTTTTAGAATGTTAGGTGACAAAACAGGGCATATTTTCTCAAATTTCATTAACACTAGGGGGCACTGTTGTGAACTGTATCATTTCCCTTTAACCACTCTGCCACCCAGCTGCTATATTGGGATGTCCTTCTATTTTGGGTGTGATTTTTGCCTTTGTTGAATAAAGATTCCCCGTGTATTTAGAAAAACGAAGGAGTAATGACAGGTCGGGTGTCCCAAAAAATGTCTGAAATTCATTGGGGCCACCCCTTTAATATGTTCTAATATGTAAATGGCACTGCCATGAAATTCGCGCAGCACTTTAAAAAGTTTTTGTAGGACTTATAGTGTTACCATAACTTTCATGTTTATTTCATATTCAATGTATGTAAGGCAGTTATGTAACTATTTCATAAAATTAGAAAGACAGATACATGGAAAGACAGAGAAAAATGTAGAATAGCAAGATAAACTAGACAAAAAATATAATAGATAAATAAATGAATAGATAGATAAATAGAGAGATAAATAGATAGGGAGATAGATAGATATATTGACAGACAGATAGATAAATTGATAGATAGATATATATTAAAATAGATAAGATTGATAGATAATCATCTAAATGGTAAAAAGGCAGACAGCACTGAAAGCTGCCAAAGTCAAGTCTATATTAGATTGTTGATATTGCATAATAGTATAAATATATATAGTAATACAAAAACAATAACATTGCATGTAGATTAACTGTTCACTGTTACATAATCATCAATTTATAAAGATTATGCATCTTTAATTTTGTTATGTTTTCTTGTTGCCTGATTGAAATTAAATGAATCACATGTTAATATTTTAAGTTAGCTTGTCACCGCTAATAATTAACTATTCCATAAAAATTATTGGTACAGGATATATTTGTAGAGAAAATTGAATTTTTAAGACACTTTTAAAGATGAATATGTTATGTTTTGTTAAATACGAAACTAAATCATTGATAAGAAGCTGGACCCACTTGACCTAATTCTCAGCTGTGGACTGTTGATGTTGAGACCATCACTGCACAGATTTTTGAGTCTTCTCTTGCACTCAATTCGCTTCGCTCAACGGCCTTCGGCCATTTCGCTGCACGAATATAACCCTTCACTGACTTAAAAGTAGGCCTAACATGCAAGCTCATTTGAAAGTGTTTTAGAATAATTGTTGAAAAGATGCATAAATTGTTTCATAGATCGGTATCTTGTTCGGTTCTTGTAAAAGTGGCCCCCTCTTTTGATGCTAATGTATCATTTATCTTACATATATTAATTAAATAATTGTGGAAGATGCCATAAGATGCCATATCAATTAAAGTTATAACTAATATTTCGTACTATTTCTTTCAGGGAATTTGCCGTGTGATGACCGAAATGTACCAGGCACAAACTATGACTTTGCCATATTTCAAGCGAAAGACAGTGACTATGATACTCTTGAATTGAAGCAGTTTTTAGAACAGTACCTTCCTACAATTCCTTACCGCGCACCAAAAATATGGCACTGTGCTTACGATGATTATGGAAAGTCTGAAATTCAGTCAGTGCAATATGCCATGGAACACAGCTCGTTCTACATTTTTTACATCGATGAAAATTTTACTGGGGATAAATGGAGTGCATGGGTAAAAGAACAGGGTTTAACTCAATTGATCTATGAAGACAACCCTCGTTTGGTTGTACCCACGATAGCCGATTCGAAAATCAAAAAGAAGAGAATATTTGGATTGGCCAACTTAAAACCCATTGAACTCTACAGAATAACGGACGGCATCTCGATTAGTGATTTCATGAAAAATCAACCTCTCGATTTCAGTCCGAATGCTGAAAAGGATCTCAAGCTCTTAAGAAGTTGGTTTGAACGTTCCGTACTGCCTAAATATGTTCCTTCAGAGCCTTCAGACAAGGGCATTGCAACACAAATGAACAACATGGCTCTGAAGTGAAGACCAAGGGATTTTTTTTTCTTACTTCTTACTTATCAACATTTTATCAAATTTCGACTCATTTATATCAATACGCACAAATCGCAACAATTTTCTTTGACATGTACTACTACTGTAACCCCAGGATATTTATAAGTCATTCGGGTGTCTACTGATTCTTTAACATTTTAATAACCAAAGGGGCATGTAACCCCCCCCCCCCCTCTGGTGCCCCAACCACTTAAAATTGGCCCCAAAAAAATTTAAAACACCCTTTTTTTTCCTTAAATCACTACATACACAGACGAAGTGCTCTGAGCAGCGCCACATCGGTGCCCTTAAAGGTACATTGTCGCCCAATTTAACAGTTGCTTAAGATAAAGATTAGAGTGTTATTTGACTTATTCTAACCGTAACTGTTTTGTTTACAAATCAAGCAATGCAGGGCTCTCCTTAAGTAATTTAAGGCTTGACAATCAATTAAACTTACTTAATTATGGAAAACATGCATTTCTGTTGCTTGGAGGTGTATACTATACTTGAAATTTATCAGTTTATGATCTATAAAGGCAAGTTTAATTTTACATGGATTCGGCGGACTTAATACCTTTAACTTTTTTAGATGTTTCACCTTATCTGGTTATGACTAATTTAAGTAATTTTCTAACATTTAGTATTCTTTTATTATGTCTTTGTAAATGAGAGTTCGAGACAAGACGAAGTTGACGGTCTTGGTTTATATGTTTTCACTCATGTTGAATTAAATTTTTTCAAAAAAGTTGTTTGTGTCCATATCATTATACACTATTCAGTGCTTGTCGTTTTCGGCAATATAGTGGTTAGGGGGTGGTCATTTAATAATCAGAAAGGGGGGGGGGGCTTGGAGATTTCCTCAGCAGGAAATTATTTATTACATTTTCATGGTAACGATCGGCCATAATTATTTATTTCCCTGAATATTCATTCTCTAATCAAGCATTGCCTTATTAAGAAATAACCCCTAAAGAAATTATTTATTTCAAGGCTGCCCAAAAAGAATTGATGAATTTCACCAAAACTGAACAAGAAATTATTTATTTAAAAAAACTCCAAGCCCCCCCCCCCCCTTCAGATTAAATGGTAGTACCTTTGGCATGTCTGGCCCATGCACAGTGGATGTGGGTTGAAACCCAACTCTTGGTCATATCCAGAGGTTATCACTATATTGCATGGGTGTTGTACAACCAGTGATAAGATGCTATCCAAAGGGAATGACTACCACACCATGCTCCATGCAGGGGATTAAGATATGGCATGAGAATAGTTTCCTGCATGGTACAGGTTGGTAGCCCTGTACTGTAGGGAGGGTGGGTGGGAGACAAATTATATCTGATATGGTCTCCATCCGAGTGAGTGGGCTTCCCCCTGTTTAATTACAATTGCAATATAGTTCCATAGAGTCACTCCTCTGTGCTCCCTTGCTTTCTCCCTCCGACATCACTCAACAGAATGACCTGCTCTCCGCTAGGTGTGCTCGTCATTCACTTAGGATAAGATGCTATCCAAAGGGAATGACTACCACACCATGCTCCATGCAGGGGATTAAGATATGGCATGAGAATAGTTTCCTTTCGGCTATCATGTCCCCTTCATTATAGACGAACACACTCATGTCGTAACCAATCGACCACTATTCCCACAAATGTGGTATACCATTCCTCATTCAGCCCCTTGCCATACCTCATTTGTTATTTCATTCCTATAAAACCCTTCACGTGACAATTCAACAAAAGATACATATATTTACATTGTACAATACCACCAGGTATGTTCCAGGGGCCGATCCAGGATTTTTCGAAAGGGGGGGCGCGGCAATACTTATAACATTGGAGTCTCTAAAAAAAAGTTTTTTTTCCAAACAGCAATATGAAGGATTTATCTGACAAAAGGGGGGGCGCGCGCCCCTTGTGCCCCCCCCTGGATCCGCCTATGTGTTCCGATGTTGTTTATTATGAGAGTGGCACCGTTGGATGTGAGCATGAAGTAATAATAGGCTCAAAGAATTATATTCATGCCAGATGTCCCTTAAATTTTCAATGTTCAGTGAAAGCCGCTGGGAGGACAGATTCATCTGTAAATTTGGGATCCGTTTTGTTTTGGGCCATTAATCTAGCCATTGAGGTGGCTTGATCCGAATGTGCGCTCCTGGTGTAGTGGTTTGCCGATGCTGCTGCAGCCCAGCCAATGTGTGACATCACACCTTCCTGGGTTGATGGTTGTCCAAGTTTCTCAGTGTAATGGCACATCCAGCCCTCAGGCTGTGGGGGGTTTCTCCCTCATTGATTTGCAGGACATTTAAGTAGAACTTTAGCCTGTCGTAGCAGGCCTCATACGACAAAGGGGACTCCAAGACCACGCCATCAGGGGACACAGGCCGGAATAGGTAGCCAGTTGATAAGTTGACTCCCATGGAGTCTGCTATGACCCTGTATTGTGTGATACCCTGAACAGGGCATATAATGTCCTCCTGGTGTCTAAATAGGGAGAACACATTTGCACGGTCACACCTGTGAGTCTTCCCCCATGTGTGCCTCACCACAAAACCAGCGTCGTCTGGGAGTCGTCTGAGTTCCTGACTGAGCATGCGCCCTGTATCAGCTGCCCTGTCACCACCGAAGAACATAAATTTGAAGAGGGCCTGATCACGAGCCATTATGAATCTCTGTCTTGAGGGGATCTTGGTGTCCTCTAGGCGGCGAGCAATGAAGTGTGCAATGAGTTTAAGTTTCGTTTGGAACATTGGGATGGCCTGCTTTGGAACAGAGTGTGAACGGCTTTGTTCCTCTCTGATCTGCTTCAGGTATATCTTCAGCTCCCTGGAGTTCAAAGGGTTGCCGTCTTGGCTACTGTGGGACCATGGGCCTGTACGGCCCATCTTGTCAAAGGCGCTCTTCAATTGAGATGCTTTCACTTGGACAGTGCCATAGGCCATACGTCTTGGGCATGAGCACTTCGGAATTCTATTCCCAATATCTGGGCAGTTCATATGATGTATCGGTGTTTTACCGGCTTTATCCTTCCAAGTTAGGAAGAGGCAGACGTCATACGGGGTACAGCAGTGCCATGAAGTGTTTGTTACCTGTAAGAATTGTTCACATTCCATGAATAGCTTGTTTCCTCTGGCCTCATTAGGGCTGCTGATGTGACGGGCAAAGAGGCCATCTACCCTTTCTCTGATGCCATACAGGTCCATTGTCTGTAAAGAATATGGAGGTGCATTAATTGACAGGAGTAGCTCATGAACATCAATTAGCCTATAGGAGCCACAATGAGGTCTCATAGAAGCAGTCTGGCAAGGTACATGTCAAATTGCAGGTTGCATCTGCAATAGCCTTCCTTGGAGGGCAGGAGGACGGCATCCTCGGCCCCTTGATTTGCCAGCAGGGTGAGCTCAGCCCTAGACGTTAGAACTGGCCACCAGGGGGGTAAAGGGGAGGGCTTTGGGACCACGAGGGTTACCTTGAGGGGGCGTGTGGACGACTCCAGGATAAACTTGAGCACTGGATAAATCATGCAGAATGGGGGAAAACAGTAGTAGTTCTGCTCACTTTCAAGATTCTGTGCCAGCATGTTAACGCCACTGGAAGATGGGAGAGGGTATGGAGTGAAGTGAGGAAGGGGCTTTCCTGACTGGTCCTTCTGAGCATTTGAGTCTAGAGCCATGAGGTCAAATGTGTGGGGCCCATGGATGAGTTGCACCGTTTCCCAGGCCTTAGGTGAGAGACATGCATCCAGAGCAGACAGTTTTCTCGATGGTGCGTCTGCTGGGTTGAGTTCTGATTTTATGTAAGTGACTTTAAGATCACAATTGAGTTCAATGGTCGTTTCACAAACTTGTTTTAATATCCTGTTCAGCTTGGGATCTTTTGCACCTTGTTTTTCCCATGCTTGCACCACTGCCATGTTGTCTACTTGTGCATCCACTCTCTTGTTGGTGACTTCTTCTGAGATTGCTCGCAGGGTGTATAGCAGTGCTTCAGCCTCCTTAAGGTGTATTGGTCTCTTGTCACTGTTAGGCCACAGGTCTGATATGGTTCTTCCATTCACGGAGGCACCCCAAGCAAAAGTGCTGGCATCTGTGGCAAGTGAGAGGGACACATGTTTCTGTTGTTGCCACGGTAGCCATTGTGGGTGTGTGTCGATCATTTCCCAACTTTTGATCTCGGTAGTCAGGGACTCAGTAGGAGTGACTGGCTTTGAACATTTAGTTGCCTTCGATATTGCCAGAGCCATTTCCCTTATATAAAATTTGGTACCAGGTATACACAAAGTGAAGGAGATGCACTTTCCCATGAATTTTTGCAACAATTTTATATTAATCACTGGCAGTGACAGGATGTATTCCCTCAATTCCTTGAAAGTGGTTCTCTTGTCATCTGGGATGGAGAAATTCTGCGTGTCTGAGTGAACGTTGAGGCCAAGGAACCTCAGGGTTTGAGTTGGCTGCAATGTGGACTTCTGCAAAGCAATTGTATAGCCCAGAGAGGTCAATGTCGCTAGTGTAAGGCTCAGAGATTTGGCTGTCTGGTCTGCTGTGACTTGTCTCTGAACTGGTCCCATTGGTCCGATGAGCCTGTCATCCAAGTACTGCAGCATGACTATCCCTTTGGAGCGAAGGAAGCTGGTCACCTGCATGCCCATGGTCTGATAGACATAAGGAGCTAAGCTCCAGCCGAATGGAATGGTTGTATATGTCATATACCATCCCGCAAATTGTACCCCGAAGTAACCCTGGGAGTCAGGTGCTAGTGCAATTGCATCATAAGCGGATTTCTCATCACAATTGGCCATGTAGGCTCCTGGGGGCAGGAGACCTGGGATCAGGCTTAGTGTTTCAAGAGAGAAGGGCTTTTTTGCCATGAATAGGTTTAAGAAACGCTCGTCATGACATAGTCTGTGTTTTTTCTTCCCTGGGACCATGACGAGAGGCATGACCACTTTAGGGGGTTGAACTTGTCCCACTCTCCCCACTAATCTCATTGAGCCATTCCTTAGTCTCTCCTCTAGATGGTCAGCAATTTCCTGTCCGTACCTACTGCAGGACTGGTGGTTTGGGATGATAGTCTGCGGTGGTTCCGACGAGTCATATGACTTCCCTCGGAAGTTTCCCTTAAATCTTGTAAAGTACTCAAACACATTAACGCCCTCTGTTAGCCAGCCTCTGACCTGGTCAGACAGAGCATCAGAATTGTGAGCCAGTATAAATTCCCAGTTGGCCAGATGGTTGTGTAATTGGCCCGCTACGAAGGAGTCAGGATCCCGAAATGCCAAGGTCTGCAAATATGGAGCTGCCTCATTCCAAATGTCCACTGTTACTAGTTTTTCTGGGGATGGTAGGGGAGACCCATTGCAATCCACCCATTTCAGCGTGTTGGAGGTTGTCATTGCCTCCACTGGGTTGAATCTGGTTTGACGTTCCCAGTCAGATGGAACATTCTGTAATTGGTAAAATATGCTGTCTTAGTAGAAGTACTAAAGTATCCTTGTGCTTAAAGCACGGTTCTGAATTCGTATATAATTTTTATATTATCAGTTTAATTTATTAATATTTTAAGTTATTTCTGTAATTACACGGATTGCAAAGGGTCCCCCCGCCCACCCCCATGTGGAACAGTGTTCCACTAGAGCATCAGAGGCTCCGGGAGAATAAGCAGAGGCCCAGTTGTGTAGATTTCACAACATAAATTAGAGCGACATTGGCATAGTTAGTTCACTGACTTAAATACATCATATCTATCTCCCCTGGTATTGACCAATGGACATAACTTGGTTACATGCAATCAAATTTGACACAACACATAAGTACTAGGAAATACAGTGTACCTTTAATGAATCTCAATAAAAGCAAGGACATCCACAAAAACTAAAATATACCAGACTTTTCAGTTATGATCAAGTCTATGTTGCCATTAATGTTCATTTTAAAGATTTATAGTAAAGATCAGGTCCATAATTATTTATTGGTTGGACAGTCAATTGCAAGATGGTCCGGAGACTTGCATGTGAAACAGAGTCTCTGCGATCTGCTGGGCCCTGCGCCTAGCCCACCACGACCCCTGCCTCGACCCCTGGTTTGAACGAAATTAAGTGCATTGGGGGCCCGGACACCCATCCAGCTGGGTCCTGGACCAGCGAAGAAGCCCTGTTGGCTGACTTTGCCCACCGATTTTTTCCAGGTCTCTATACCAGTTGCAACTTTTTTCGCAACCTCCGAACCCAATAACTTTGTGATCAAGGTATTCAGCGGACCCACAAATTCATTGTCCCTGCAAGCTTTTAGGACCATTTTAAAATGGTCCGTTTCTTTATGGTGGTTGGCAGTGGCAATGTCCGCGAGAGTCTCAACAGCTGCCACCAGGTTGGAGTTGGGAGTGGAGGATCTGAGGGCAAGGGCTCTCACCTGGCCGAGAGTGGCTTCAACCGTATTGTGTCCGGCCTGTTCCTTCAATCGTTTGATTTCTTTTTCAAGGAGCCCAAGGCGGTCGTCTTCAAGGTCATCATTGGTCTGAAATGTATAGATATGAGAGGCCTTACTCATGAGAGAAAATACACTGCAGGATAGATTTTTTCGCCATACTGTACAAATCATGTTTAGTGAAAGATTAGGCCTACAGTAATCATATTTTACTGGTCTATCACAAAATATCTTTGCAAATTGCCCGGTGTTTGTACGATATTAGTCACTCATCACTGTACAGCTTAATGTGGAATATCTACGGGTGGGCAAGTCGACCACAATTTTTGGAAAAGATGGGGTAATAAAATCTTTCCATCTTGATTTTACCATGTCTTTGGTATTATTGACTAAATGAACCTTTGGTATTATTGACTTAGACAGGAACTTACCCTCTTTCTCGCTGTCTGTTCTCTCGCTCCATCATTGCCCTGGTCGCCCTGGTCGCCCTGTTTGCCCTGGTTGCCCTGGTTTCCCTGGTTGCCCTGGCTGCTCGCGTTGCCCTGGCTGCTCGCATTGCCCTGGCTGCTCGCGTTGCTCTGGCTGCTCTGGCTGCCCTGGTTGGCAGATGTGCTGGCAGATGGCTGCTCATCCTGGATCCTTTGACCAGTGGGGGCTCCACTAATGTTGGCTTGTAGAATGGCGCAGTGTGCCGCCCGTCTCCTGTTTTCAAGTGAGTCAGGTTTGCCAGCCAATCTCAAGAATGTCTGCAACGCAAAACATAACTCCAATTTAGTATGAAGAGATAACATATGTAATTTTTGCTGCTCAGAAAGATTATAAACATAGAAAAACCTATTCTACGCTGCCAAATTTACTTGGCAGCCATTCTAGGCCTGATACATGTATATATGAAGATTAATTCCTTAAGATGGAAGCAAATGGTTGTTCAACCTTGAGAAGCCTAGGTTACAAATCAAGCATTTCGAGGCTTTTCTTGAATACCGGGCTTTTCATTTCATGAAGCTCACTTAGTTATTGAGAAGACATGTGACTCCGTCACTTGGCAAAGTCTGCTGTACTGAACTTCTATCCGGTTATGATTTATCAACAGCAAATTGAATTTAGATGGAATTGGCTGGCTTACTGTCTAGCTTACTGGCGTCGTGTGCTACCAGATAGAGCACAACGAAAATTAGCTTAATATTTTTACATAATAAATTAAGGGGACATTTCTGACTGATTAGTGAACCAGAGGAAAGGCAAGCCAAAAGCTACACACACGGTCATATGGCCAACTTCACGATTCAATTGAGTTATAGAGCCCTTTTAACTGTGAGGGTCAATCATTGCAAGTGACCAATGTTGATTGTATATTAAGTTGATAAATAGTTTGGGGCCTGATGGACACTGGGGACCACGTGGTTGACAGGAGTATAACAGCAAGGTCCAGACAACTAAGAACTGTGTAACTGTATATAATTAAAATTTATGTCTCCAGTCAACTTTGCATAACTGGTAGCTGCCATGGTATTAGCCCTGCTTATCTGTATAATTGGCTACGAAAGTTGTGTCAGTGACCCACAGCTGCAGTTGCATGGCCCACGTGGCAGAGGGCTTAAGGCCAAGGCAGAGAAGGGGTATGGGGGGAGAGGGTGAGTGGCCACGTGGGGTAGCCCTGTGTCAGTCCACTGGGTATTAACTTAGCATACGATAATGCACATTTACGGCAAAGATGGGTTTTTGTCCGCTTAATAACTAAGGAGCATTGATTGGCTGATAACAGTATGATCACGTGAGGGTATAACAATACTATGATCTTGGTTTAAGATTTAGAGGGAAATATACATGTACAGAGAAACACACAGGTCAGAACAAGCGGCATCCCAATGAAAGAGGTGTTTACCTCGGCACATCCATGCATGGGTGATGGAGGCAGAGCTTTTTCCCTCGTTCTGAGCTATAATCATTCAACAATTCCGAATATGGTAACTTAGTTGATTAGGAGCCACCAAGAATACAGTGTTAAATAAGCAGAACCCCAAAGCGTTGCATTTGCAGCTTCCAATGTGTTGATATACAACTGTTAATGCCCTTAGGAAAAAAGCTCTGCAAAGAGTAGGCAGTAATGGATCTTACCTGAATTTTGTGACCAGTGAGGTTGTCAAATTCTCTTGCGATGTCCTCGCTGCTGAATGACAGCAAGGGGTGCCGTCTATCAAAACTGGCGAAGGTCACCTCAGACTCCAGGGCTTGGAGCCTGAATATAACAGGGAAAAGGTCCCTTCCCTGAAGGGAATGGTCCTTCCGTACATATTCCATTTCATTGGTTGCCATATTTCCTCTTAATTGTGTTTCCTCTTGTCTTTCCTCTGTCAAGTTGACTGCTATCTGAGCAAGTAGAGACTGTCACAAGCCCTACCAGTACACGAATTTTAAGGGGAGGGGGGTGGCTGAGTTTACTTCCGGGCCCTAAGATAGATCCGGGATTTCCCCATCTCAATTGAGGGCTTAGCATGAACGTCACAGCTCCCCTTGTTTGTCACATGTTACGGAGGGAAAAAAGGGGGGGGGGGGGCTCCATGTTCATTGCATCAGACCTTAAATGCTTAAAATGTTTATCTGGCCCTTCTGGCAGTTTAAACGAAGTAATAGATAGTATCCCTGTCACGTCCATGCAGAGCATTCTAATTCCTGTATTACCCTGTTTTATTAAACACCGGTGAATGGAATAGGCAGTGTACATAATGTTAAGGAATAAAGTTCAGGAAAGAAATAAATATCTTGAGTCTTTTAGTCTAGATGTCAAAAGTAAGAAGCATGTGTATATATTATATGGCGTGTGGCTTTACCAAGCATTGTAATATTTAAGACTGCTGTTTTTTTGTTTTTTTTGGGGTCTCTTGTAGGGTTTCATAGACGTAAATAATAGGTTCTGGCTGATCAGCTGAACCAATATTCTTGATCACTCAAAATACCCCTCACATTCTTCCCGCCAGGGGCACCACTTGTGCTGTCACAGTAGGCCC
Source organism: Platynereis dumerilii (assembly GCA_026936325.1). NCBI lineage: Eukaryota > Metazoa > Annelida > Polychaeta > Phyllodocida > Nereididae > Platynereis > Platynereis dumerilii. The sequence continues at coordinate 12,426,802 of JAPTHN010000016.1, read as the reverse complement.
ATGTAAGGCCTCCCACGCAAATTTTGGGTGCACCCTGAGGGTTCAAAACAGTGCAGTGGGCATGGAAGGTTCAAGAAGTGCTTGACCTTGCAACATCTCCTTACAGGATGCTGAATTCGCCACGGCACCTACCTTGTGGCAGGAATTTCCGAAATTCCGACTACAGCCAGCTGGCTGGTGCACTCTCTAATGTATCTGGTGGTGCCAGTGCTTTCTTAGGACAACTGGACCACGTGGGTTGCTTCCCTTCAATAGTATTCACCAAATTATGGCATTTGAGCCATACAAAAAAAAGGGAAGGAAGCAGCAACTGGGCAAAATATGAAACAGTTACTTAGAAATATATACATATCTGGGTAGAAGAGCCAAGCAGGTTCTTGGTCATGTATGACATGTCTCACATGCCCCAGTGAGAGCTATTGGGTTTTATGCCCAGCAAAGATTTGACAGTGGCCTGGTAACCACGTGGCCCAGAAATGAGAGATATCTGAAGTTACAGTAGAAATAAATTACTAGATTGTGATTGCAACTAATTGTCCTCTCCCATCCAGTCCCCACGTGAAGGATAAGGCTTCACTAGAGAGTCAGTGTCTCTGGGAACCAAAACAGAGAGGACAATACAGCATTCCTCTACAACGTGTAGGCTATGATAAAAACGAAGTAATAGTCTACAGTTACAACTATACACTTGTGTATTGCAAACCAATTTCCCGGGAAGATTCGTGAGTGAATTGTATTTCTCAACTGGGACTTGTGGTAATTTTACAGAGAGAGAGGGAGAGAGCAATTTACACAATTGAAGTAACGGGGAGCAAGCCCACATTTCCAGTATTTGATCACTCAAGCCAGATTGCACACAGCTCTGGTATAAAGGTAAATGTCAAGTCACCGCCAGATAACACAAAGCACTGGCATATATTACACAAGTTCTCACTTTACCAGATAGCACACAGCGCTGGTATTAAACTATTAAACTTTCATTTCACCAGATAACACACAGCACTGGTTTAGCACACTGGACCAGATAACACACAGCACTGGTTCTATTACACAGTAGAAAATATATAACCCGATCACACACAGCACGGGTGGAGAAGCACAGCAGCAGTACTGCCTGCCCAGAGCTCCCTGGCAGTACGTGCTGCTCGCTTGACATCACTCAACAGAATGACCTGCTCTCCGCTAGGTGTGCTCGTCATTCACTTAGGATATATCATGAAGGTCAAGGTGGCAAGGGGACTAGCTCAGTTGGTTAGGGTGTCAGCTCCACTGGATCACCCTCGCAAACTGGTGGGTACCGAGGATGCACTGGATGGTCTCTGCCTGCATGGGTATCTGGTAACTGTCATGGTTCAAGCAACTCTATGTGCTATAAATAGCTCCTGACTATAGGTCTGTCCCATGTGACCTGTTATGTGCAAGATGGAGGGAGTTGTATCAAATTTTCCATGATTGGTGCTACTGAAAAACCCTGCACAATTGACATCCCTGAATTGATAGGGTTTGTGGCAGACTGGTATGTCAAACTAGACGTCAACATGATAGGGGCATAAGAGTGTTCGCAACACTCCTGGCCTAATGAACACATATTTACAAAGGTATACAAACTGCTGGCAGTGTGTGACATACTGCAGCAGCTGGTTTACATGCCTTTCGAAACCACTGGACTAAACAAAAATACCCGGGTGCTGGAAGGAATCACGGGCGGCAGGGGCAGTCTGAGAAAAAAGGGCAAATCATATTCATGCCAATTTCGCATGACAAAATTTAAATAGAGTCAATAATAGTTTTGAATATATACTTAAATTATTAAAAGTTGACCTAATAATTTTTTTTTTCTTAAAGATCTAAAGGGCACCCTTGCCTCCCCCCCCCGGGCCCAGCCTCCCTTGGACAAGGGCAGGGGGCAATCGCTCCCCCCCTGTCCCCCCTCCAGTTGTGGCACCCCTGAAAAATAGTATTGTTTACATTGGGCTTATAATGGTAATTACAAAAAACTACAGTTAGAAGTTAAATATGACTCTAATTTTGTTTAAAGCAACTTTTAGATTAAAAGATATACATACAGCTTTTAAGGATAGATCTTTGGAATTGCAGCCTATAACTTTTTTAACCAATTCTGTAAGCACTCGTCGTTCTTCAGCTGTAACCTTCAGTTCTTGACATCGTGCAGTTGCGCAAGTGGAAAGATCCAAAAGAAGGGTAAAGAAAGTCAATTTATCACACAGAGGTCGCAGTTAATTTTGAAGTGATAAGAATCGTACGTAGAACTAGTAGTCATCATACTAATATTTTTGATGCTGTTGTTGCACATAAAGACATATGGCACATAGGCCAATATGCAAAAATTATGTGTATCTCCATTCTCCACCCAGGCCTGGTTTATCCACTAGGCTGAGTAGGCTATAGCCTAGGGCCTCTCACATTAGGGGGGCCTCAGATTGGGGGAAAAATAAAATTTGCCTAAATTCATATTTAGTGCATATTAAGAGGCCCCAGTTTGTAATCACACACCATGTAGACTCTATAGAGATACCTTACAGGCCACGTCATATTTATGCGGAATCTCAAGTTCTTTTCTATGCTGTTGAAAAGTGATGTCAGAGATGACTGTTCTCTAGGATTGCAATATATGTAAATTAACTACAAGCTGCGATGTCATTTTAAACGGTCTCAGTTCAGGCGGATTCACATTGGCTAGAAGCCGGGGCAGCCAAACAAATTGGGGCCTCGTTTTACATTTCAACATTTTAACTGTATACTATGTTGCAAAATAAATATATACTACTACTAGGCAAATCTGACCCAGTTTAAAATGACATCACCCAACAAACACAATTACGTTTAAATTACGTTTATAAACGGTCGAAAATCCGTTGAAAAACTGTTTTTTCATTACGTTTAAATAATGTTAAATTGGATGGTCCAAAAAACATGATTTTAACGTTTAACACAAACGGTTAGAATAATGTCATGCCGATGTTTCCAAAAACTGTTTCCAATTGCGTCAAATAATCAGCAAAATTACGTTAGGTTTTAACGGTTTTCCAAAAACGTTTTTTTAACATTATTTTGATGTTTTGTCCCATGGTTATAATTTATCATTTATTTTCTGTTTGTATAACATTTTTAATTCACTCTTTTGGCAAACATTTATTCAACGCATCAGAAAGATGTTTTTAGAATGTTTGCCAATGCATGCTTTTATAACATTATTTGGGGAATGGTTATTTTACGTTATGAGAAAACCGTTATTTGACGTATTTGGAAAATGTTTTCATTACGTAATGGAGAAAGCGTTATTTTTACGTTTTGAGGAAACATTTTTTCAACATTTTTGGGAAACGTTTTTATTACGTTGTGGGGAAAACCATTTTTCAACAGTTGTATTTCAATATTGGGGAGGAATGCTTTTATTATGGTGGGGGTGTCGGGGTGGCGCTGTATGCATTTGATTTGTTGTTTGTATTTTTCTTTTTATTGCATCTAAAGGATCCTGTGTCAATGCTGGCCTCATCCTGTTCTTCCACTGCAAAGAAAGTATTTGTGATCAGTAAATTGTTATTCACTAGTTACATGATAAATACAAAATGTCAATAATACATAGGCCTATATATGTGAATAAGTTATAAATCTCATAGAAATAAGGGTATAAGCCAAACAATAAAACAAACCAGCAGAGATTTAGAGAAGGCAGGTAAATAAGAAAGGAAGACAACATCATTGGAGGAAAGAGAAACAAAAATACAAATGGGAACTAGAGTATTCAGTATTTTAATGTAAAAAAACTGAATACCCGTATTTTTAGTATATTTTCATTTGTAAACTCCCCCCCCCCCAATCTGACATTTTCTGGATCCACCCCTGGGGAAGATAGGAAGGACAGGATGTGATAGAAAACATAAGACTGGAAGGATAAGGTAGATGAGCCAGATAGGAAAGATAGAATAGATAAGCTGCATTGCAAGGACAAAGTAGATTAGTCAGAAAGGAGAATAAGGTGGAAGTATAATATATTAAAAAGATATGACAGGAAGGAAAAGATAAATAAGTTACATAAAATTGATGAGATGAATTAGATCAGATAGACATTATCAATTTGATAGGTTTGATGGACCTATTGATGGATAGACAGATAGAAAGATATATAGAATGATAGAGAAAAAGATAGAAAGATGGATGGATAGATAGATAGATAGATAGATAGATAGATAGATAGATAGATAGACAGATAGATAGACAGATAGATAGATAGATCTATATAAAACATATGCTAGGAGGTTAGACCTAATTAAGGGAAAACTTTTTTTTTAGATAGATAGATAGATAGACAGATAGATAGATAGATAGATAGATAGATAGATAGATAGATAGATAGATAGATAGATAGATAGATAGATAGACTTTGATTTTGTTTAGCATAAGCAAGATTATAATACTAGTAATACCTGGAGGCTGCAGCCAAGAATTCCTCAAGTTATTGTGTATCTGCAGAAAAATCCTGGAAGAAAAAGTGAAGTTATACAATTAGTGTTCTTTACATATTTCAAAATATTACCACCCAAATAATGTAATGCATGTATCTTAATTGATAAGAAATATTGAAAAACTCACCTATGATTCTTCAGCATGATGTTGCCTGGACAAAATCTGGACACTTCTAATTCTATCTACTCTATAGCATGTGCATTCAGCCATGGAGGTTGTAAAACTGAGTTTCTTGCATAAATTATAGGGTAGGGGGTAATTAGCCACTCTGGAAATGTAATTCGACTATGCTTTACAATGAGCAAATTATATTGCAAAATAAATTCTTGTATATTTATATCTGTGTATTTGAATCTTAAATTAGCATTGCATTTAACTAATAGAGTTTGCAAAAAGAAACTTAAATGTTGGATTATTATTTGGAATATGCCACAATATAGTTATAATTATAGCATGCCTATATTATGATATTGTGTTACATGTAGATCTATACAATTTGCAAATTTGACCTGTCTACTTAACTATCTTGTAATCTATTTAGTTATCTATTTATCTATCTAGTTATCTATTTAGTTGTCTATCTAGCTGTCTAACTAGTTAAATGTAGATCCATAAAATTTACAAATAGGACCTATCTACTTGTCTGCCTATTCATGAAGTTATCTAGTAATCTGTCTTGTTAACTTATCCATTTTAAAGTGATCTATCTAATGATCCATCAAGTTATCTATCTATCTATCTATCTATCTATCTATCTATCTATCTATCTATCTATCTATCTATCTATCTATCTATCTATCTAAGTATCTATCTATCTATCTAAGTATCTATCTATCTATCTAAGCATCTATCTATCCATCTATCCATCCATCTATCTATCTATCTATCTATCTATCTATCTATCTATCTATTTATCTATCTATCTATCTATCTATCTATCTATATATATATCTATCTATCTATCTGTCTATCTGTCTGTCTGTTTATCTATCTATCTACCTGTTTATCTGTCTATTGTTAGTTTGTTAAACAGTTAGTTTGATGGTTAGATTATTAGGAAGTTATAAATTGATCAAACAACAAAATCAAGTTGTACTTTAGCCAATGATAATAGATGCATAGATCTGTTTTCCGTATACAAGATTAGAAACACATACTGGGGCACCAAATTGTTTTTTATTTTGTAGAATTTAATGCAGTTACTTATATAATTATTATGTACACTGTACATGCACAAATATTTATATATATATATATATATATATTTATATCATTTGTTTTTCAAATGTCTGTCCAAATTTCAAAATGATCTATCTATTCTATCTATTCTATCTATTCTATCTATTCTATCTATTCTATCTATTCTATCTAATCTATCTTTCATCTGCCTTCAGAATTCTAGGACGCATGATATTGCATTGTCATTTTAACATGTGAAAGATTGGACGGACCTTAGAGGGAACACCATGTGTTGTGTGCTGCTGCAGCCACAAGAGACAAAATGTTGTGCTTTTCAATTTTAGTAAAAAATTCACAGCACAGCAATGGAGGTAGATAGGAAGATGATTTTTGGTGCAAAAGATGCGCATATTTACAGGCTAACTGGATATAAGCTTTCTATCCTGGTTGTGTTATTTTTTTCTTCATAATAAAGCATTAAGTGGCCGAAAAACGGAATTTTTTCCGATTATTTAGTGCCTTTTTTTGCTTAGAGGTCAAAAGTTTGCTATAAATTTTGGGGGAAACGATTTTACCAACACCCATCATCAAGTATATCGTATGTAGATTCCAAAAGTGTGAAACATTTGTTTGTGGGTGAAATAGTTGTTAATTGATGATGAGATACATTTTAACATGCAAGTCAAAAGAAACACAACTCGCCCTCATGCAATATTAGTCACCTTAGTGCTATAAAAACTGTATATATATATGTGCTGTGCAATAACAGTATAATATAACATAATAATTTGGATTAACATTGATTATATAACTTGAAAATTGATTCAATATTTTGAAATTGGATTTTTTATATTGAGGTACAAGAAACAGTGAATTTGTATTTTCATAGATCTAGGCATATACACAGCCATTCTGTCATAAGTATAACCCAAAACTTCAAAGTTTTCTTTTACAATCGTTGTGCAATGTTTGATATTATGCCAATTTCATGTAAAATTCTATTGCAGTTTTAAGATTATAAATTGATACATAATTAAGTATAGCATACACTTCCAATAAACGAAAAATTAATCTAATTGGCTTCATTTTAAAACTCCAGGAGAGCCTCAATTGCTTGCTTTACTGAGTCTATACTTTTGACTTCAGCAAAAAAAGAAACATGGGTTTTTCATAGCATTAAAAACAATTTATTTTATGATAACCTCGGGTATTCAACCGCACACATTTTGCTTGAATCAGTCCTTTTGACATTTGCTCTATACACTTTCCATATATTTACAATGTAAGAATAATGTATCTTCAATGTTGCAGAATTACGTTCTCAAATAACGTATTTTTAACGTTTTCATTGTACATACTAGAAACGTTAAACAATGAAGTTAAAAGTTTGACATTGTCATTCAGTTTCAAAATTCAGTTCAAGTGAAAAACATTTCCTTCAAAATGATTTTAAGTTGATTATTTACAATGTTTCAATGACACTTTTCAGTATGTTCTAAAACAGTCTTGGAAAAATGTTTCTGTGACCATAACGTCATATGTACAAGCTTCATTAATCTTTTTACATATTTTCGCGACATTGGAATGATGTTTTTTCAACGTTAAAGAAAAACGTTTTTAAAAGGCATATTTCTAACATTTTCTTGAAACAGTTTAGAAACGTTAAAAAATGGAGTTAGCAGGTTAATGTTGTCGGTCAGCTCAGAAATTCAGTTGAAAAACGTTTTATTTCAACATTTTGAAACGGATTATAGATAACGTCTTAAAGATGCTTTCAAGTTTATGTTCAGAAACACTTTTGAAATAAGCATTTTTTCAACGCTAAAGCCAGATGTTAAATCGACATTAAAACTTTACCAACATTCATAATGTCAGAATACTGTATTTTATGCATTACAGAAACTTATTTTCTGGTAACGTATTTTCAACATCTTCATTAAACGTTTTTTCCACGTTAAAGAAATACGTTTTCAAAAAACATATTTCTAACATTTTCTTGAAACATTTTGTCAATGCTAAAGTCAGATGTTAAATAGACATTAGAACTTCATATACATTCATAATGTCAGAATAACGTATTTTATGCATTACAGAAACTTATTTTCAGGTAACGTATTTTCAACATTTTCATAAAACGTTTTTTCTCCGTTAAAGAAATACGTTTTCAAAAAACATATTTCTAACATTTTCTTGAAACATTTTGTCAATGCTAAAGTCAGATGTTAAATAGACACTAGAACTTTATCAACATTCATAATGTCAGAATAACGTACTTTATGCATTACAGAAACTTATTTTCAGGTAACGCATTTTCAACATTTTCATAAAACGTTTTTTCCCCGTTAAAGAAATACGTTTTCAAAAAACATATTTCTAACATTTTTAAAAAACATTTTTTCAATGCTAAAGTCAGATGTTTTATCGACATTAAAACTTTATCAACATTCATTATGTCAGAATAATGTATTTTATGCATTACAGCAACATATTTTCAGGTAACACATTTTCAACATTTTTATTAAACGTTTCAAATATGTTAAACTATAACGGTTGGAATGAAACGTTTTCCATTAACGTTAAAATTTGGTTTAAAAAACGTTATAAAATAACGGTTTGAGCACCGACCGCTATAAAACCGTTGAAAAACCGTTTGTGTTTGCTGGGATCACAGCTTGTAGTTAATATATTATGTCAATCGTACAATCACACTTGAAGAAATGTGGCGGAAAAATCAACAACATTTTTTAAGATAAGCTCAGAAGGATGAGGCCTATCTCAATTTTTTTTACAATTATCTCAGAAATCTACAATAATCAAAGCAAATTTTTGTTATAATTGTAGAAATGTATGCAATAATCGTGCAATTAGAATGATTATCTTTGCTGATTAGAATGTACAATTATTGTAAAATCAATAATTGTAAAAATTTCCATTTTTATTGTAGAATTTTTGATTATTTCAGATGTGCTTGTGCTTTATTCTATGAAAATGAGCTCTAATTTTTTTTATATGTATACAATAAAAAAAGGTGGTTTTTCTACATTTTTTTCAATTATGTGAGAGATATTTTTATTTTTATTTAAAATATTAGATAGATAGATAGATAGTTTTTTATTGATGCATGATGTACTTACAATTTTCATATCATACTAACAAAATAATAACTAGGTAATTAACAACACAATTTAAGAAAAAAAGGCCCAAGTATAGATTCCAACTGCATCAAGTAGTTCTGACAATATTGCGCATAGATTCACACTATAAAGGTTGTGATGCGGCAAAAGATTGCTGAATTTGATTAGACGCTAGATATTAATAAGGGAAAGAGGAACAAAAAATAAAAAAAGAGAATAAGAGAGAACAGAGAAGAGATAAAAGAAGAGTGAGAGAGGGAGAGAGAGAGGTGAGAGAGAGAGAGAGAGAGAGAGGAGAGAGAGAGACCCTCTCTCTCTCTCTCTCTCCTCTCTCTCTCTCTCTCTCTCTCTCCTCTCTCTCTCTCTCTCTCTCTCTCTCTCCTCTCTCTCTCTCTCTCTCTCGCCTCTCTCTCTCTCCTCTCTCTCTCTCTCTCTCTCTCTCTCTTCTCAATGTCTCTCTCTCTCTTCTCAATGTCTATCTATATCTTTATGTCTATCTGTTTCTCTTTTTCTCTTTCTCCGTTTCTCTGTTTCTCTGCTTCTTTTTCTCCATCCACATCAATGTCCATCCATCCCCTCTCTTTATCGTTGCACTCCTTCCCATTCTTCTCTTGTCTATGAGTCCGTCTTTTCTCTTTATTGATACACCGCCACTGCCACTCGCGCTCTTCCATTTCCTTACATATTATATCTTACATACTGTATATAAGAATCAATATACTACATCCAGTTACATAGTATTATACCATTCTCTCTACTGTCTCTATTTTTCATGCACCGACACACCGCCACTGCCAGCCCTACTCATCCAATCATTTAGTATCATAGCATTACACTCTACTGTCTCTCTTTAATATGCACCGACACACCGCCACTGCCAACCCTACTCATCCAATCATATTGCATTATACCAGTCCACTGTACTGTCCTTGTTTCTTATACACCGACACACCGCCACTGCCAGCACCACTCATCATTTAGTATTATAGCATTCCACTCTACTGTCTCTCTTTTTTATGCACCGACACACCGCCACTGCCAGCCCAACTCATCATATAGTATTATAGCATTCCACTGTACTGTCTCTGTTTTTTATACCCCGACACACCGCCACTGCCAGCCTCATCGATCATATAGTATTATAGCATTCCACTCTATTGCCTCTCCTTTTTATGCACCGACACACTGCCACTGCCAGCCCCACTAATCACATAGTATTATAGCATTCCACTGTACTGTCTCTGTTTTTTATGCACCGACACACCGCCACTGCCAGCCTCATCGATCATTATAGTATTATAGCATTCCACTCTACTATCTCTCTATTTCATGCACCGACACACCGCCAATGGCAGCACCATTCATCATGTAATATTATAGCATTCCTCTCTGCTGTCTCTCTTCTATGCACCGACACACCGCCACTGCTAGCCCCACTCATCTCCCCACTCGTCATATTGTATTATAGCAGTCCACCGTGCTGTCTCTGTTTTTTATACACTGACACACCGCCACTGCCAGCCCCACTCAACAAACAGTATTATAGCATTCCACTCTATAGTCTCTCTTTTTTGTGCACCGACACACCGCCACCGTCAGTCACTCATCCCATTATATTGTACATATCCACTCTACTGTCTCTGTTTCTAAGCACCGACACACCGCCACCGCCAGCCCCACTCATCATATTGTATTTAAGCATTCCACTCTGATGTCTCTTTTTTTTTAGCACCGACACACCGCCACTGCCAGCCCCACTCATCCCATCATATTGTATTATAGTATTCCAATTTACTGTCTCTCTTTCGACTGCACCGACACACCGCCACTGCCAGCCCAACTCATCATATTATATTGTATTATAGCATTCCAGTTTACTTTCTCTCTTTTAACTGCACCGACACACCGCCACTGCCAGCCCCACTCATCCCATCATATTGTATTATAGTATTCCAGTTGACTGTCTCTCTTTTTACTGCACCGACACACCGCCACTGCCAGACCCACTCATCCCATCACAGTGTATTATAGTATTCCAGTTTACTGTCTCTCTTTTAACTGCACCGACACACCGCCACTGCCAGACCCACTCATCCCATCACATTGTATTATAGTATTCCAGTTTACTGTCTCTCTTTTTACTGCACCGACACACCGCCACTGCCAGCCCCACTCATCCCATCACATTGTATTATAGTATTCCAGTTGACTGTCTCTCTTTTTACTGCACCGACACACCGCCACTGCCAGACCCACTCATCCCATAACATTGTATTATAGTATTCCAGTTTACTGTCTCTCTTTTTACTGCACCGACACACCGCCACTGCCAGCCCCACTCATCCCATCATATTGTATATAGTATTCCAGTTTACTGTCTCTCTTTTTACTGCACCGACACACCGCCACTGCCAGCCCCACTCATTTCATCACATTGTATTATAGTATTCCAGTTGACTGTCTCTCTTTTTACTGCACCGACACACCGCCACTGCCAGACCCACTCATCCCATCACATTGTATTATAGTATTCCAGTTTACTGTCTCTCTTTTAACTGCACCGACACACCGCCACTGCCAGCCCCACTCATTCCATCATGTTGTATTATACTATATCACTCTACTGTCCCTTTGTTTACTGCATTCCTATTTACTTTCTCTCTTTTAACTGCACCGACACACCGCCACTGCCAGCCTCATTCATCCCAACATATTGTATTATAGCATTCCAGTTGACTGTCTCTCTTTTTACTGCACCGACACCACGCCACTGCCAGACCCACTCATCCCATCACATTGTATTATAGTATTCCAGTTTACTGTCTCTCTTTTTACTGCACTGACACACCGCCACTGCCAGACCCACTCATCCCATCACATGGTATTATAGTATTCCAGTTGACTGTCTCTCTTTTTACTGCACCGACACACCGCCACTGCCAGACCCACTCATTCCATCATGTTGTATTATAATATATCACTCTACTGTCCCTTTGTTTACTGCATTCCTATTTACTTTCTCTCTTTTTACTGCACCGACACACCGCCACTGCCAGCCTCATTCATCCCAACATATTGTGTCATGGTATTCCAGTTGACTGTCTCTCTTTTTACAGCACCGACACACCGTCACTGCCAGCCTCATTCTTCCCAACATATTGTATCATGGTATTCCAGTTGACTGTCTCTCTTTTTACTGCACCGACACACCGCCACTGCCAGACCCACTCATCTCATCACATTGTATTATAGTATTCCAGTTTACTGTCTCTCTTTTTACTGCACCGACACACCACCACTGCCAGCCTCATTCATCCCAACATATTGTATCATGGTATTCCAGTTGACTGTCTCTCTTTTTACAGCACCTACACATCGCCACTGCCAGCCTCATTCATCCCAACATATTGTATCATGGTATTCCAGTTGACTGTCTCTCTTTTTACTGCACCGACACACTGCCACTGCCAGCCACACTCATCATGTAGTATTACACTATTCCACTTTAATGTCTCTCTTTTTACTGCACCGACACACCGTCACTGCCAGCCCCACTAATCCAGTCATATAGTATTTTGCTATTCCACTCCACTGTCTCTCTTTTCAAGGCAGCGACACACCGCCACTGCCAGCCCCTTTCATTCCATCAAGTTTTTATAGTTTTCCACCATACTGTCTCTCTTTTCACTGCACCGACTCACCACCACTGCCAGCCTCATTCATCCCACCATATTGTTTCTCTTTTTATGCAACAACACCCCGACATCTGCAGCCCTGCTTACCCAGTTACATTGATTTATGCCACTCCACTTGATAAACTTATTGACTGCACGGACATCCTGGCAGCAGTATTGCAATGGAGTAACTAGGATTACTTTATGTTCTAGAATAGTTGTGTTTTAAAGATTTGTATTATAGTATTCCACTTTACTGTCCCTCTTTTTACTGCACCGACACACCGCCACTGCCACCCGCACTGATCATATAGTATTAAACTATTCCACTCTACTGCCAGCCCCACTCATCCCATCATATTGTATTATACCAATCCACTCTACTGTTTCTCTTTTTATGCACCGGCACCCCGACATCGCCGGCCCTGCTTACCCAGTTACATTGCTTTATGCCACTCCACTTGATAAAAGTATTGACTGCACGGACATCCTGGCAGCAGTATTGCAATGGAGTAACTACGATTACTTTATGTTGTAGAATAGTTGTGTTTTAAAGATTACTGTTACACAAAATACCTTTTTGACTGTATAGCTATTAATGAAAATTCAGTCTGTTGTGTTCTTCATAAATTGATTTATTTCACTTGTCATTTAACGCTATCCTCCAAATAATTGCAACAACGACTTCTGTAATTTTTGATGAACATTTATTTTCAGGATTCATATCCTTCTTAGCAATATTGATCAGTTATTTTTGACACCCATGTCAGATACAAAATATTCAAAAATGCTACCATTCTTTGTGTAACGGTATCGATAAGAAAATTCATGTAAGAAAGATTGCAGTTTCGAATGTGGGAGCCCCTTGGAACGGATTATTCTTCTTTTTAAATCGGCCCATAAACCTGAAATTGAAAACAAGTGTCATCATGAATATTTTTCAATTGCAATATACATGAAATGATTGCATTAAAGTGGCAATCAACCAAATAAATGTAAAATTGTATAAATTTCTCTTATACATATATACTTTAATTCATGAGTAGTGTTATATTTGATATTAAAACGGTAAAAATGATGTGTACCTTCTATTGTATTAGTACAAGCTCCCGATGCAGATACAAATTCTCTACTATGGACCACGACATCCGTCTCATACCCTTCTTCACCCAGTCTGCGGTATGCTGACCAATCATCATGATAGATGGTACTACCCTGCAAAGCCTTCCTTTTAATTATCGGTATTAAAGTGTCCTTAGTTCGGTCTTCAACTATTTGGAAATACGTTTTACGGGTTGTCCTTTCCACCATTCCAAACACCCATTGCTTTTCTGTGGGGGCACCCTTGTTGTGCTTTCGTTTTTTCCCAAAAAGGCTTTCATCAATTTCAATAATATCTAGTTTCCCATCTACAGTCCCTTGGAATTGGAAATTGTCTACTTTTGCATATAGCAGTTCACGCATGGAAGCATAAAACTTGACTACTGTTGAATGAGCCAAATTGGGTATCATTTTCTTTACTTCATTTTGAGGGAAGTCCATACAGAAACAGTACATCATCAGCGTTGCATCCTGTAAGCAAACACGAACATTCTGGAAAGTAAAGAAACCACACACTAATTACTGGTTGTCTTCCGATTATGTCATTGTAACATTTTTTGGACAACTATTATACACTTTTCTTTCAGTCTTGTATGGATAGGTTGTCATTGACAGTGAAATGACTTATGGTTTAAATATTCTTCAATCAAGATAGGCTTCCATATTCTAGATGGATAGATAGATAGATAGATTTGGTCCAGTGCAGCCCTCCAAGCCCAGTTATGGGCGCTCACAAGGGTTGATTGATGAGATGAGAGAGAGGACGGGAGTCCTCAATATGTTACAAATTTGCCTCATGTAAGGGATCTTTTACTTGCCCAGCAGAGACACTGATATAAGGGGTGCCAATGTAGCGGCTCTTCTGAGCGATATCCAGCTGAGATTTGGTTATGAAGGTTCACTGAAAATTTCGGATTCCCCATCCGGGGTCGAACCCATACAAGCAAAGACCTTCAACGGAGCAAGCGGGCACCTTAAGCAATCAGCCATCCTGCTTCTATGTCAATAACTAAGGCTCATTTACAGCAACTTGAGCAATAATAATTTTTTCATTTTAACAATTATAATTTTTTCATTTTAACAATTATATTTTTTTCATTATTTATACAAATATACTATACTGACGTATGTTCAAAATATTTACCTTGAATATGGATCTATGACGAATAGACAATGATGTTCTGCATTTATGGCAGGTCCACTGTTGCAAATCTCTTGTCACATAACTTGGTTTATCGACAAGTTTCATATTATTGTTGCATTTCATGCATAATTGTGTGCTGGCAAATATTCCAATATTCCGCAGGTACTCAATGCATTTACGTGTATCTGCTATGGTAGCTGCTAATTCTATAATAGACAATGGCATTGTGGCAGGTATTTCAAAAGTGTTTAGCAATGATCCTTATTACATATACATATATATAGTATACCAACTACCAGCGAAACTCAATTGCTGCAACATTCTGATCTTGCTTGTTTACACATGTGAGTTGTGACACCTTTGTTTACTCAGACAAGTCGTTCAAGAATGCTCTTGCAATACCAACCGCAAATCTGTACGTTTATTCGGATTGTGACAGGATTGTGTGATATTGACACTGATGGTTTAACAGCGTCATTACATTTATTACTACACTGGAGAACATAATGGTCTAGCCTGACTTACCAGTAAAAATGTAAAAATCATTGGTACAAATGAAACTAAATCCACTCAGTATACTAGTTGAATAAAACTATATCAATTATACGTTGACGGAAAACTTGTTGGTATAACTCCAGCCTACACTGTATGATAACTTGATTTGGAGTCACATTTTGTTTGAGTGTATTTTGGTAAACAAGGCAAATCTACCCATCTTCCAAAAACTCTTCTAATTAAAGTGAAGATGGCGATAAATGTAACGGATTCTTTGAAATTGGTTTCTTCAGCTGTACGATAGTACCTGGTGTACCACGATACACGTTTAAGGATGCAATCATTATATATCCAAAAATAATTTTTTAACGCAGCCAATTTAGTAAAATTAGTAAATTTTTTCTTGACAATCTTAATATAAAGAATCGCTCGTAGGGATATTTCTTACAATGGTTGTAGCAATGTATTACTTAAGGATGTCACATGAGTAGGGCTGGCAGTGGCGGTGTGTCGGTGAATAAAAAACAGAAACAGTAAAGTGGAATGCTATTATACTATACACTGTATGATGATGAGTGGGGCTGGCAGTGGCGGTGTGTCGGTGTATAAAAAACAGACAGCAGAGAAGAATGCTATAATAGTATATGATGAGTGGGGCTGGCACTGGCGGTGTGTCGGTGTATAAAAAACAAGACAGTAAAGTGGAATGCTATTATACTATATGATGATGAGTGGGGCTGGCACTGGCGGTGTGTCGGTGTTTAAAAAACAGAGACAGTAAAGTGGAATGCTATAATACTATACGATGAGTGGGGCTGGCAGTGGCGGTGTGTCGGTGCATAAAAAAGAGAGACAACAGAGAGGAATGCTATAATACCATATGATGAGTGGGGCTGGCACTGGCGGTGTGTCGGTGTATAAAAAACAGAGACAGTAAATTGGAATACTATTATACTATATGATGATGAGTGGGGCTGGCAGTGGCGGTGTGTAGTGTTTAAAAAACAGAGACAGTAAAGTGGAATGCTATAATACTATATGATGAGTGGGGCTGGCAGTGGCGGTGTGTCGGTGCATAAAAAAGAGAGACAACAGAGAGGAATGCTATAATGCCATATGATGAGTGGGGCTGGCAGTGGCGGTGTGTCGGTGTATAAAAAACAGAGACAGCAGAGAGGAATGCTATAACACTATATGATGAGTGGAGCTGGCACTGGCGGTGTGTCGGTGTATAAAAAACAGAGACAGTAAATTGGAATGCTATTATACTATATGATGATGAGTGGGGCTGGAAGTGGCGGTGTGTCGGTGTTTAAAAAACAGAGACAGTAAAGTGGAATGCTATGATACTATATGATGAGTGGGGCTGGCAGTGGCGGTGTGTCGGTGCATAAAAAAGAGTGACAACAAAGAGGAATGCTATACTACTATATGATGAGTGGGGCTGGCAGTGGCGGTGTGTCGGTGTATAAAAAAGAGAGACAGCAGAGAGGAATGCTATAATACTATGTGATGAGTGGGGCTGGCACTGGCGGTGTGTCGGTGAATAAAAAACAGAGACAGTAAATTGGAATGCTATTATACTATATGATGATGAGTGGGGCTGGCAGTGGCGGTGTGTCAGTGTTTAAAAAACAGAGACAGTAAAGTGGAATGCTATAATACTATATGATGAGTGGGGCTGGCAGTGGCGGTGTGTCGGTGCATAAAAAAGAGAGACAGTAAAGTAGAATGCTGTTATACTACATCATGAGTGGGGCTGGCAGTGGCGGTGTGTCGGTGTATAAAGAACAGAGACAGCAGAGAGGAATGCTATAATACTATATGATGAGTGGGCTGGCAGTGGCGGTGTGTCGGTGTATATAAGGAGAGACAGTACAGTGGACTTGTATAATACAATATAATGAGTGGGGCTGGCAGTGGAGGTGTGTCGGTGCATGAAAAAGAGAGACAGCAGAGAGGAATGCAATAATACTATATGATGAGTGAGGCTGGCACTGGCGGTGTGTCGGTGTATATAAAGAGAGACAGTACAGTGGATTGATATGTACAATATGATGGGATGAGTTGGACTGGCAGTGGCGGTGTGTAGGTGCACAAGAAAAGAGAGACAATAGAGTGGAATGCAATAATACTATATGATGAGTTGGGCTGGCAGTGGCGGTGTGTCAGTGCATAAAAGAGAGAGACAGTACAGTGGATTTGTATAATACCAAAATGATGAGTTGGGCTGGCGGTGGCGGTCTGTCGGTGCACAAAAAAGAGAGACAGTAGAATGGAATGCCATAATACTATATGATGAGTGGGCTGGCAGTGGCAGTGTGTCAGTGTGTAAGAAACAGAGACAGTACAGTGGAATGCTATAATACCAAAATGATGAGTGTGGCTGGCGGTGGCAGTGTGTCGGTGCTTAAAAAGAGAGACAGTAGAGTGGATTGGTATGTACAACATGATGAGATAAGTGGGGCTGACAGTGGTGGTGTGTCGCTGCAGTGAAAAGAGAGACAGTAGAGTGGAATGGTTTAATACAATATGATGAAGAGTGTGGCTGGCAGTGGCGGTGTGTCGGTGCAATAAAATGAGAGACAGTACAATGGTCTGGTATGATACAATATGATGGATGTGGCTGGCACTGACGGTGTGTCGGTGCATGAAAAAGAGAGACAGCAGAGAGGAATGCTATAATATTATATGATGATGAGTGGGGCTGGCACTGGCGGTGTGTCGGTGTATAAAAAGAGAGACAGTACAGTGGATTGGTATAATACTATAATTTATTATGATATGATGAGTGGGGCTGGCAGTGGCGGTGTGTCGGTGTATAAAAAACAGAGACAGTAAATTGGAATGCTATTATACTATATGATGATGAGTGGGGCTGGCAGTGGCGGTGTGTCAGTGTTTAAAAAACAGAGACAGTAAAGTGGAATGCTATAATACTATATGATGAGTGGGGCTGGCAGTGGCGGTGTGTCGGTGCATAAAAAAGAGAGACAGTAAAGTAGAATGCTGTTATACTACATCATGAGTGGGGCTGGCAGTGGCGGTGTGTCGGTGTATAAAGAACAGAGACAGCAGAGAGGAATGCTATAATACTATATGATGAGTGGGCTGGCAGTGGCGGTGTGTCGGTGTATATAAGGAGAGACAGTACCGTGGACTTGTATAATACAATATAATGAGTGGGGCTGGCAGTGGCGGTGTGTCGGTGCATGAAAAAGAGTGACAGCAGAGAGGAATGCAATAATACTATATGATGAGTGAGGCTGGCACTGGCGGTGTGTCTGTGTATATAAAGAGAGACAGTACAGTGGATTGATATGTACAATATGATGGGATGAGTTGGACTGGCAGTGGCGGTGTGTAGGTGCACAAGAAAAGAGAGACAATAGAGTGGAATGCAATAATACTATATGATGAGTTGGGCTGGCAGTGGCGGTGTGTCAGTGCATAAAAGAGAGAGACAGTACAGTGGATTTGTATAATACCAAAATGATGAGTTGGGCTGGCGGTGGCGGTGTGTCGGTGCACAAAAAAGAGAGACAGGAGAATGGAATGCCATAATACTATATGATGAGTGGGCTGGCAGTGGCAGTGTGTCGGTGTGTAAGAAACAGAGACAGTACAGTGGAATGCTATAATACCAAAATGATGAGTGTGGCTGGCGGTGGCAGTGTGTCGGTGCTTAAAAAGAGAGACAGTAGAGTGGATTGGTATGTACAACATGATGAGATAAGTGGGGCTGACAGTGGTGGTGTGTCGCTGCAGTGAAAAGAGAGACAGTAGAGTGGAATGGTTTAATACAATATGATGAAGAGTGTGGCTGGCAGTGGCGGTGTGTCGGTGCAATAAAATGAGAGGCAGTACAATGGTCTGGTATGATACAATATGATGGATGTGGCTGGCACTGACGGTGTGTCGGTGCATGAAAAAGAGAGACAGCAGAGAGATAATGCTATAATATTATATGATGATGAGTGGGGCTGGCACTGGCGGTGTGTCGGTGTATAAAAAGAGAGACAGTACAGTGGATTGGTATAATACTATAATTTATTATGATATAATGAGTGGGGCTGGCAGTGGCGGTGTGTCGGTGCATGAAAAAGAGAGACAGTACAGTGGAATGCTATAATATTATATGATGAGTGGGGCTGGCAGTGGCGGTGTGTCGGTGTATAAAAAGAGAGACAGTACAGTGGATTGGTATAATACTATAATTTATTATGATATGATGAGTGAGGCTGGCAGTGGCAGTGTGTCGGTGCATAAAAGAGAGAGACAGTACAGTGGATAGGTATAATACAATGTGATGGGATGAGTGGGGCTGGCAGTGTAGCTGCAGTAAAAAGAGAGACAGTAGAGTGGAATGTTATAATGTATATGATCTGACTGGATGAGTAGAGAGAGTGTAGACATAAAGATATAGATAGACATTGAGAAGAGAGAGAGAGACATTGAGAAGAGAGAGAGAGAGAGAGAGAGAGAGAGAGAGAGAGGAGAGAGAGAGAGAGAGAGAGAGAGAGAGAGAGAGAGAGAGAGAGAGAGAGAGAGAGTCTCTCTCCCCTCCTCTCTTCCTCCTCTCTCTCTCATTCCTCTTCTCTCCTCTCTCTCCTCTTTTGCTTTTCTCTTCTCTCTGATGAAATAGTCCCTCCAATGTAGGAATACACTACAAAATCCTGTGATGAGGCTTTGCAGTTGGAATCTATACTTGAGCCGAAAAAAATAGCATCAAAGGTAAACAGCTGAGTTACAGCGTAACTATATAATTGCTGCAACCAAGTTAAATAAATTATAATAATCTTTTAATTATATTATGTATAAAAAGAATGAAAATGAGAATGGGTATGGATATGGGATGTGATGATTCCTTAAATTGTGGCAAATGAATAAAAGTATACAATTGATCAGTATGACTGCAGTACATTTTGACAATAATGTTTGGCAAAAAGCTTTAATTTAATTTTTTCTTTTAACTGCTCATTTAAGTGCAACCACAGATGAGGGGACCTTCCCAGGAAACTTGCATTGTATTTCTCTATGGTGTGTTGTGGGGCTCTTAAATAGTTTCTTGTTCGGGTATAATATGTGTGGTTACATAGATTGAATAAATTGCCCAATCTCACTGGTAAACTGCCATATATGTACCTATGGGATATTTTCACTAATTCCAGCTTCACCAAGTCTTCAATTTTCACAATAGTCATTTTTTTGTAAAACTCAGATAATCTTACCCTCCTCCCGATATTACATATACTTCTAATGGCTTTGTTTTGCTGTACTTGAAGTTTTTTTATATCTTTTAATTTGGCCATTGACCCCCATGCACTGATGGCATAACACATGTGGCTCTGTATGTTAGCTAAATACACAATTTTTTTTAAATTTTGAGGCAGAAGGTTCTTAATCATGTTTAGACTGTAATTTCCAGCAGTCATTACTTTAAAATTTTCTAATAATTGGTGTCGCTATTTCCATTATTATTGTAAATAATTTAATTTTTTTTAATATTTGCAATTACAAATTTACAATTGATAGAGGAGCGTCATAGTCTCCGAAAATTGGACCAGGGAAATGTACCGGTATATCAAATCAAGTAGAACCGGATCAACAATCAACTGCAGTATAGGCTGACACAATTTATTTCCTGATCGGCTTCTATTCTTATAATTTTTGTAGTACACTTGCAATCAAGTAAAAAGCAATCCATTTATTTGAAGTGATAAACAGGGCAAATGCCAAGATTAATGTTATGACAAGCCAACTCTAGCAGAGCACAATTTTTCGGGCACAGGTCTTTCTCTTGCGAGAACTAGCTGACATTTTAAAATACCAATTTGGTTTGGTGACATTGATCTGCTGACAAAGAGACGACTAGGAATCACCGGGAAATGTCTATAGTGATTAGCAACTCAGGTCAGGTCATACAAGGGGCCTCATATCGGGGTTCAGCCTAGGGCCTCATACTACCTTAATCCGGCCCTGTCTCCACCAGATGTCAGCCAAAGCCAGGGCCAAAGCTAGCAACTCTGCCAGGCTGCCACCTCCTGGACTTCCGTTGCAAAATCAAACTGCACTTCGAAGACCATACTCGCCCTAGCGGAGAGCCAGTTCGCTAGAACTGGCACTCGCATTTTCCACTTCACTTTGATAGAGTGTAGTAATACTGCGGCAGAACGCATGCAAACAGTGTAGAGCTCCGCGAAAATAGTCTGGTAGCACCTGTTGACTTACTTGACTGAGCAGAATGGATGCAACTGCACGTTGTCACAGTCAAACTTCGGAACTTTCACTGATGTTAGGAACATAGCAGCAAAGTGCTGACACTCAACAGATGATTACAAGCTCTTTGGCAGCGTGGTCAGCCTGTTTACAACGTTTTGTAATGGCAGCCGTTGCAACGGTTAGTGGCCAATGACGATTTTTCCCAGAGTTCAAAGCATATACGAGTGACAGATTCTCTCCGAGAATCCGAGCAAGTGCGAGTTTGCTTCGAAGACAATGTTATTAATCTTCACCTATTACACGGGTGAAGTTTCTTGTTTTCGTAAATATTTTTATTTTTCCGCCACCCCCTAATTTTTTCGAAATTTTTTTTAAAAATTCACTTATATAGTCTCACACGGACTTATCACACTGACATAGTTTCGGTGACCTTGACTTATTTTTCAAGGTCACAGGCCACTTCAAAGTCAGTTTTTTCATTATTGATTCTTTCTCAGGTAATTACAGGCAAATTTCATTTTCCAAATACATTAACAAGTACGCCATATGAGTTACACAATCTGACCCAATTTCAAAAAAGTAGGTCAAGGTCGTGGGTCAAGGTCAAGGTCGTACATAGCCAATTTCACTCTTAGGATTGAGAACACCGGATCTCAGAAACTGGAGGTTCCTTAATCTGAGACAAATAAACACAAGACTGCTCAGTGACGCGCGAAACGCTCTGTGACCTACTTATGTTCTGTGCGCGTGCGTGAGTGTGACTAGGATCTGTCAACATCCTGCAGCAGGCTGCTGTCAACTGAGCAGCATGTGTTTCAGTGACTTACAGTGTCAATGACTGTTTATACATCATGTGAAGGTATCCCAGCTTTAAAATATGTGTTCTGAGGTCTGAGGAAGCCCCCTGCTTGTGTTAGAGTGAGAAGATGGTTAGTCTGCTGCCAAAGCACACCTGTCAACGTGGTTATGATGGGTTCAGCTACACAACCACTGTGAACCACTGCATGTTTACCTGTCTGTTTTCATGGATTGAATCTCTACTCGACCTCTCAGTGGCATTGAAAACATAAAAGGTGAGCCTATTTATTGCTTCAAATGACAAATGCATTGAACTGTGGATCTAACTGAGCTAGCAGGTATACCACAATGTATAATGAGCTCCAATACACAAAAATTGACAAATATAACTACAGACCTGTATAAGCTTCTGATACTGTCACTGTTGCAGTAATAAGTATACTTGTTCTACTTTGATTAAAATCATGTAACTATAAGTACTAGGTAGGCTTATATCTGGTTCTATTGGTAGAATGAATAGGCATAGTATCGGCCTATTGTTTGTTAAATGTGTGAATGTATTGTCTCTGTTGAGCAATTAATATAAAATAGTGTTCAAAATTAATTGTTTCTGCAGGTCTGTGAAATTAAGTGTAAAAAAAAACAGTAGGCCTATATTTTAGTAATTAGCATGTCAAACACGAAAAAATAAAAATAAAGCGCAATTTATTTATACCAAAAATTACATGAAATAATAATTTAGTTTATGATCGGTTTAATCAACATACCAGATCAATCAATAAAATAAAGATGTTTGGATACTACTCATGCATCTTATTTCCACCCACTTATATACATTTTATATTATGCTATTCTAGGCCAATATATATAATATGTGACTTTTTTTTGCAGGTATGACCTTAAAGGTGAGCTGTCCCGTCACGCTGTCCGGAGGTCAGAAGTTCAGAAAGGCTTGTGAACACATCACCGAGGATTCTGCAGGTTTCAGGTGAGCAAAACAGCAACCGAATTAACTTGTATTTCAAACTTTCTTCCCTGTGATATTGCAAAGTTACAAAATGTTAATTATACTAGTGTTGGTCGTGACTTCACGTACCTCAGGCCTCGTCCATGAATGAGGCTTCAGAATCAAGTAGCAGGTGAAATAGCTCCCGGCTAATTTGGCTTTCTAAAATGGACTCAAACTCTTATCAATATTATAAAAGAAAGTTTTCAAAGATATTATTATTATTATTGCACACAAGTAGGCTTATCACCGGCAGGACCGGATTAAGGTAGCATGAGGCCCTAGGCTGAACCTCAATGTGAGGCCCCTTGCAGGTCGTGACTTGAGACCGCCAATCACAGCAGAATTTTCCATGTGATTCGAAATTTCCCACTTTCTGTTTGTGAGCTCAGCAATGTCTCCCAAGCAAATTTGTATTTTGAAATTGCCATAAAAGCCAATGAATGGATCGCTTTTTGCTTGATTGAAAGTCTTCCATACAAAATTATATGCATATTATCAAAACAAAAAGAAATCAGTCTTTGCCTCTACTGCAGCTGACCTGTTCTGCTAGATTTGATAATACATTTCCCTTGTCCCATTTCATGAGACAACCCAGCACCTCTATATCTATGATGATCAACAAACATTTGAGCAAAAAATTGTACTTTTTGCAAGAATCAAGAAAATATGTACAATTATTTTCAAACATGGGCGAAAATAGCCAAAAGATGCTCGAAAATTGCAGAAAGAATGGGAAGTTGTATATATATTGCTTCCGAGATATCATAGCACATTTTCATCCAATTGTTATGCAAATATTTATGATATAGTCATAGAAATATCTACAACAGAATTCATTTAAATAATCGTTAATGCTAATTTTCCCCAATTTTTAACTTTGTAGAAATTAAGGCATATTCCAATTTTTTTTTCACCAAATGTGAGGCCCCCCTGAGGTGGGAGGCCCTAGGCTATAGCCTACTCAGCCTAATGGGTGATCCAGGCCTGATCACCGGGTGATCAGATAAAAATTATTCCACAATGTTTGCACATAATTTCGTCCGAAAATGTATTCAAACGACATTTTTTCAATATTTTACATCATGCGATGTGTGTTTTCATAAATTTTTACATTTATTTTGGTCATTTTTGGAGTCATGGGTCACCAGATTCATTTTTGACTCAAACTGAAAACCTAATTTCTGACTCAACCTTAAAATCTCTGATTCCACTGTTATGTCTTCCCTGAAATCATAATAACAATGTAATTTTATTTCCTTCAGAGGCTGTAAGGCAAGTTCTGGGATGCGCCTTCCCAGTAAAGAGGAGAGAATTGGCAGTGTGTGAGATGTGAAGGAAGTCCCAAGTGTTTCAAGTTGGACCATGTTGACTTTAATTGTTATGTCTGGTGTGTATGACAAATTTGTATGAAGGCGTTTCTGCTTTATGATATTACTTAGAATCAAGTAAACAGTAATAAAGATATCCATTTACATTTTGACATTTTTCTTAAAGTTATAATAAAATCAATTCAAAAGTCAAGTATTGCAGCAGATAACCGTTTGCAATTATGACCAGTGCACTAGGGTGGTTCAACAAGAATACGCTCGTAAGGCCTTTGGGGAATTGGCTGAGATTTCTATAGAAGAGGTTAAAAAAAGATTGTTACTTGTCGTTCAGTTGATCATGTTGATGTGTGGTTCATTCACACACATATACGCAAGGTCGATTTATGGCTCCATTTGGATTTTTTTTTTGCGATCCCTTATGAATCAATTAGTGATTATTATATAATTCATGCAGAGTTAATTAGCATATGTATATAATATTATATAAGAGCAAAATTTAATTAAGAATTAGTGAAATCCCTTTTTTTTTTAATCTAACAATTGCACAAATTTGTGTAGTTTTGTATTTTTTTTGTGTTCAATTTCAAATTTACAATTTTTGAAGTGATTTAATAGTTAAAGATTGGTGAAATAATTCGCAAATAGTATGTTACAAAAGTACCATCTAGGTCACAAAAATTCTAATTGTTTAACTTGTGACTTTTAAACCATCAATTTTCGACCAGTTTTATTTGGAAATCCAAAATTCAGTGTATTCTCCTTGTGTCATGGCCCACGTTCCTTAGATACGCCCCTCAGCGGCCCCTGCATAATTATTCCTGTGAATTTTAGCGAGCCGTCCATGGATTCGCCCCACTAATACATTTTTATACCTTTCGCTAAATATTCTGAAAATGAAGAATTAATCAGTGGCCAAAATGCTGTCACAACCGCCTACCTGTTAGCCCTACTCTAATTATTTTGTAATGATTTTATTCCAGGGCTCAGGCCATGCAGACACAAGAACAATTGCTCCAGGCCGAGGTGACAAATTCAACCAGGATTCTGCAAGAAAGCACTGTTCTCACTAGTATGAACAAGGTGAGATGAGTGTAGGCCTACAGTGTATGTCAAGATAATCAGACTGAATGTACATTTATACAGCACTAACAATTAATTTTGTGTTACATAATGTTATATCTTGGGTAAAAATGTAAAAAAAAATTTAATATCAACTACAGCCATTGCCCTAATAATCATACACCAGAGCAGCTCAGCTCTCGTGGCGTCGATTATGGCGATACTGGCAATAATGAGACTACCAAATAAACTTTGTTATCTTTCTCCTTTTGCTTATTATGACCACAAAAAAAATCACAAAATCTGTCTGGGCATTTCATAAGCAATGGTAAAATTAATAATAAGAAATGGTAAAATTAATAATACTGTTGGCTGAATGGGTAATGGAAAAAATGCACACCATACTTTTAATTCAGTGATGTAGTCGAGGCCATGACATCCGAGGCAAGGCCAAGGATTTGGCATTCGAGACCGAGCCGAGGCCATCAAAATAGGCCGGCTTTGTGACCTCCAACACTGAGGTCTATAATATTTGCTTATGTATTTTGTTTTATTTTTCAGCCCAACGGAATAGATGCTTTTTATTTGCCCGTGTACCGATTGCTGAACCTCTTGAAGAATCTCAGAACCACAGAAAATTTTTTTGATTTGCAATTAGGACATTTATGTAAAAATGTCTATTGAAGATGTGGCTACATTGAGGTTTCTTGGTTTATTTTGACAAAATAGTAAATAAAATTTATTTTTGACAAGATGTATGTTGTCTTTCATTCCGAATAATTATAATTTAATCAATTTATCATAAAACTTTCAAAATTATAGGCCTATATGCATTCTTATGGACAGTTCCGAATTTTTGGGAGATTTTATCAGAACTTTTCATCGAAAATTGATGAGAATTTTTTGAACACCCCCCTATTTTATAGCATTCTTCTTCTGTCGAAATTGAAACATGTGAAAAATGAGTAAACTTCCACCCTCTCGACTTCCCCCTCCTCAGTCAGAAATTCGGAGGGGTTCGTCATATCATCGGTTGGCACTTCACAAACTGCGACACCTAGATCGAAAAATTCTATCTCATTCAAGACAGCCGGAGGCGTTGTTGTTGGTCGGCTTTTATCGGACTATGCGACACCAAGTGGTTGGTCCCAAAATGTTTGATTGGCAAAAACTTTCTTGGAATTTAAAGCCACTTAAACATCATTGGCAATGTGGTATGCTGTTGTGCAGGGTACTTAAAGCATTTTGCCCGGTGGTCCTGGTGTGCAAAAATTCCGTGGGTTCAGGGACTGGCCCATGTGGCAACTGCCACAAGCCAAGCCACTCTGGAAAGCCCATGTAAGGCACCAAAAATCTCAAGATTGTAACTGGGTGATACAATCAAACTTTTAGGTAAAGGTCCAATGTGAATGGGCCCTTCTCACCTCAGTGTAAACGGAAATAATTGTCAAAATAGGAATGTGGGGCGGCTGGGGCCCATCAACTTATTTTGCCATAGGTCCAGAAATACTTCCAGGCTTGTGAGAATTTTAAGTGTGTGTATTTTTCTGATGAGGCTGGCAAACAGGTCTACGTTAGTTATTCATCAGCAAACAATCGCAGTAACCCCCCCCCCCCCCCTCCTGACTGAGAAAAATCAGCTTTTAGAGCAGGGGAGCGAACGAGGCTGCAGACTGACGAAATTCAAGTCGAATTTGGTATCAAATTGGCACAAGCGAGGTCTTGAAATAGAACACCACCAGTGAAATTCTGTAGCCTGCTCGCTAACACTCACAACTGCAGCAGGCTACATGTAGCCTGGTGCCGGCCAGGTTTCTTCGCCTAGGCCTATATTTTATGACAAGACTTTAAATCAATAATTATTGTTGTTGGTACTAAATAACCACAACCAAACATTTAGTTAATATATTGACATGCTGGACCTGTGCATAAATAATTTCTACTACTACTGAGATACGCCCCTGCAAGCAAGAAGAATCCATGTGCCTCAGTCTGAGTTTGTCAAATGCCTTATCCAATAGGCCACAACCATGTATGAACTCTATTTTGCTTTGAATATGATAGACCAACCTAGACCTACAGATCAAGTGAGGTCAAAAGCTTTTCATTTAAAAGTTTCTTTAATTGAACACAGCTTTGTGATATTTCATACATTTTTGTCGTGCACTTTAGCATAAATTAAAAGTTAATTTATAATAAATTTCTCAATACCTTAGGCCAGCCAAATTTTATCTTATAATGTGCATTATAATGTAACTTTAATATCCTTGAACTAAATTGTTTTCAACTGTATTATTATAAACTGACAGCTATATATATAAAAATTGTAATTAAAAAGATAACTATAGCATTTGTGGCCTAATTTATAACAAACCAATTTTTCAGAAACTTAGAAACTTCCAACATTATATTTGTTTAAACAAATTCAATTAATTCATGGAAATATAAATTATGTTAAATTACAATAGGCGTTGTATATAATAAATTATATACTTTTTACTTGTGAGGTAATTAATTCTAACGACGATGGGCATTGATATACAATATTTTCAAATGCATCAAATTCATTTAAAAAAGTAAAATAACTGTACATCATTACAAAATACATGGTAAATTATCAAATTTGTTTTCAGTTCAACGTCCAGTCCAAACTCCCACTCCGTATCTTGGGACACCAGACATCGACAACTGCAGATCACATTCCTGAAAATACATAACAAAACATAACATATATCTTTAATGGTCAGAGGCACATGTACATGCGAAATGTTCATGCTATTTAGAATGGACAATGAAATGAAGCAAGTTATGCGGAGCCATTTATGAGTCTTATACACACAAAAAAGAGGTACGTCATGACAACAGCACTGCAAATGTATGTACTGTCTATCAGGAGTGCTGAAAGGAAATGTGGTTGGCAGGGCAGTTTGATAAAAAAGGGCAATTCCGATTCACACAACAAAATTTTAATAGCACTGAAATAGTGATCAAAAGGGCACATATTGCGTCCTCCTGGACTAGGGCAGAGCCGAGGGGCAGTGGCGTAATCAGGGCCCCCTCGTCAGTGCCACTCAGTGGTGTAACGGTTTTTTTCCAGAGGGGGCAAGAGGTCTTTCAGGGGGGGGCATTCTCGCCAACTCGCACAAGCGAGAAATTTTGATAATCGATAATGTGTCAATCAATCCAGGCTAGATAAAATACTATGATAATGGAAGCCGAACATGCGATTTACATAGCAAAATGAGTAAAAAAACATAGATATTGAATGAATTAAGGCGTGTGGAGTGTAGGAAAATTAATTAAGAATTGCCAAATATTATTGTCAATCCTCATAGGGGCAAAGAAGGGGGAGGGCAAGGATGGCTAGTGCCCCCCCTGCCTCTCCCCGGGGCTTTTTTCCCCCCTCGCCTCCGGCCTCGGCAAAAGGCCTATAGACAGTATTGGAGGAAAACAGCAGTGTATTCACCCCATGTAATCCCCCCTCCTTAGGCCATTTCTAGATATGCCCCTGGAAAACAGTGTAGCAGCTTCTTGGCATAGTGGCAGTGCACACTGGCCTAGTGTAACACCCTACTGACAGCACCCGGGCCTAGTCTGTGTTTCCATAATTGGCACACTATGCAGCTGCCTAGCCTGCTTGGCCTATAGACTGCATAGGGTAAATAAACTATATTTATGCTCTATAATGTATTATATTGAACTTTTAAAATTTGACAAGCAGCCAGGGGTGCCTCACAAAAGCCTGAGTGAGCTGATTCTGAACCACTACCAACATGGCTATGCACAGTTTGTTTACATTTTGTCAATACACAATCATTGTCAGTTCAGGTATTCCATGCATATTACAGGCATGGTTCAGCTGTCAAAACTCGGTTAGGCTACTTATCCTTCACCTGGTATCATGATTGTAGTGTAGAATAGCTGATTTGATCGAAAAAACGAACTTACCACTGGTAGAGCCATACAGAGAGGTGTTGACAGCATGCTGCCTGCAGCGTGAATGCCCAGACCGGAAGTCGCGCATGCCTCATCAGGCCAGCCCAGCCCGATCACAACATAAAGCAAGATGGCGCCGGTGTGAGCAGTCTTGTGTTTATTTGTCTCAGCCTTAATTGTGTATTGATGCCAAAACTTAAATAACTAATCTAGGTCTGCGACTCATTTTTGTAATTATGTCATGCTTACTTTTTGGGTTATATAATTTTAAATATTGACCGCGTCGTCAAAACAGGTGACCTTCAATGTCTGACCCTGAAGTATAGTGAACCCCCCCCCCCCCAAAAAAGTAGCCCCCGAAACCCCCATACAGCATTACCACCTTCAAATTTGACCTTGACTTCACTTTTCAAGGTCATTTCGCACGTCAAGGTAGTGAATTAATAGCCAGAGACCATGAAAAGACACTGTACAAATATACTGTGTAGTTTATCTATTTGTAATGTTTGCATAGAATCGCAGACATCTAAGAATTTCAAACTAGCATTTTTAGTGACGCCACTGTCTTTGGGGCCGACCGGATGTTCTGTTGGGGTTTGTTCGCCTCTTGACAATTGAAAAAAAAATTTCATCACATGAACATTTAAAAACGGTTTGTCTTTCCACCTGTACCAATGATACCGTAATAGTGTTATATGGGGAAATGACACTCAGCACTCGCTTGTGAGAGGTTAAATAAAGTGTTGTTTATTAATCCAAAAGTTGATACAAAAAGGTTCATCCATATTTCCAAGGAGTAACATAACATACATGTAGTCAACACAACGTGAGACTGAATCCAACTGAATCAAACTATCAAACTGTATCTAACTGTCAAACTATACCAAACTGACTGTCCTGCTGGAAGACAGGCTTTTATATGGTAACAGTGAATCAGTGGGATTCACTGTTACGCACACAGAAAGTCCCGATTGACGGAACACAAGTTCCGGGTGGATGAATGATAATTGCTTCATCTAATGTCTTTACACTCAAGTCTCCAGCAAGTCCAGTATCTTTACAATACAACATGTTTCTATATTTATTCTGTTATCAATTTCACTAACAGTTTGGCTTTATACTCAATGCTTAAACCCACAATATGACAATAGTAAAATTGAGATTAAAAAAGGGTTTGTCACTCCTTCCTTGACATACCAAAAAATAGCATGCAATGCATGCACCGTGGCCTCGGGCAATTCAGGTTTACCCCCCCCCCCCATCTGTCCATCTATATCTATTTTAATTTGTAAACTCAAGTACCAACTGAACTTCACTGTGATTGTTAGGTCAATATATGAAGATAAAATCATTAAAATGCACTATTACTATTGTGAATGGATCTGCCAGGGAAAGAACATGCAGCGCCATCTATAACATACCTGAGCACAAGACATTATGTTTTCTTTAATTTGTGTGTATTAGAAACGGTTTATGCTAACCAAACAAATGTGAAGACTTAGGATAATCTCTGTTATGTACACTGACACAAAGAACTGTATGTTAATACAAATAGGTAATCATATGTAGTCACCCAAACTTTGCACCTTTTGTGACCACAAACCACCAAGTGACTGCATAATAAAGTGTCAGATTTGCCATGAATTTTACAGTGCGCTCGTCTGCCTTTGCTATGACGTTGTTTACAGCGTGCACACCTGCGCATGCGCGTGAAGTCGTTTTTGGCGAGGTAAGTGAGCAACGTTACTTCGTGGCATTTAAGTATTTCCTTGACTACAGTGTAATTAGTACAAAGATGGTGCAAAGAGTGATAAAGTGCACATGTTAAACAGTTATGTAGTCATTTGGGATCATCACTTTGGTGTGTCATTTTATCCATTAAAAGTTTTTGTCCCCACAACAATTTAATATTTCCATTTCCTGTTGCCATTTGTTGACATATGAAACCATTGATGACGACAAGGGGCCCGAGGTCCCTCGGCCACAAAAATGGTTTCTTGTCACTTTGCTCTTAAAAAAAGTTTGTCCCTTGGGTAAAATCCATAGCCCCGCTAACCATCATCCAGTCAGCCCCTTTTTGGACATGAGATGCCACTTTTCTGGATTTTTGAAAAGAAAATTTAAATCTCACAGATGACATTGCCCATCTGCAAGCTGGATGGGTCGAAGAAGCAAGTTGACATGCCCCCACACTGTATACTCACCAACTGACCTGATTAAAGATTTTTTGTTTAAATTTTACTAGTTCTCATATATAGTGCAAAGAACAAACTTTGCAATATAGCCAGTATGCTGTCTTATAGTACAAATAATACACATAAACATTTTGGAATCGATCAGTTAAGTTTTCTGGGAGATTAAGCAGTTTTAGTAAATTATTGTGCATGTTTTATCAGAATCGCCAAATCTTTCGATTGTTGAATGTGCTTGTTATTTCACACCAAGATGTCTTATACTATGTTGTAATTGAATTAGTTTCTAGTCCAGAATTTAAGATTTTATTATTAAGTAGGTAGCTTCGCATAGACCAAATGGTACACAGTGTCCAGTCTAAGGTTGAAAATTAATGAAAGATTTGCAAGTTACAGGTTCAGGGCTTTGCAGTTGGAGTTAGGAGTCTGAACCATGGAGTCTGAGGTTTTTGGGTGGAGTCGGAGTTGTACGTAGGTTTCCGGATGGAGTCAGACTTGGAGGCGAAATATTTTGTGGTGGCTCCTGACTCCTAAAGCAATAAGAACTAAATTTAATTTAGAAAAAAACAAATCACAAAACTTTTAGAAAAGCAATAAAGTAAAACAACTTTGAATAGATTTTATCTTTGAAACTTGTGGGAAAATTCAGGAGACCTGAGTCGTTTTTCCTGGAGGCAAAGGATTCCGGAGTCAAGAGAGGTCCACTTTCTACCTGACACCGAAGCCCTGTACATGTTTCTCCGTATCATGCAGTGCACGTCTCATAATTTTGTTTTCTCGTAATCTGGAAAACTGTATCCGTACATTTCAAAATCGTCTTTGTACAGGTGAAGTATTTTTCGTATGATGTCATCAGATACTGTTGCATAATATTCCTTTGTGGATTTCTTGCTTTCGCTTCTATTCTGTTGTGGCATTTTGATCTTTTTCTTAAACAAATGTTTCAAAATAACAGGAGCGTCTTTTGAAAGCGTCTCGACTTTGCCAATAAAGTCGAATTTCAAACTGCATGGATTGAGAAGATTTTTGTAAGGTGTAAAATGTATATTAGTTGCCTTTTTACCATGAACCAAGCTGTACGTCACATATTTTAGGAATTCTTCAAACGACACAGTTGCATTGACAGTGCTGGCATTTCTGTACCTCTGCTTTATTTCATTCACAGTGCTTTGGTAAACGAATGTATTTTTGGAGTTCGGGCTTTCAATTTTATTCTTGAAAGCAGACAATAGTCGATCATATGGATTCCGCACAAACATAAACTTGTAATAATCCTTGAGTTTAGTGTCGATGTACTTTGCTGAATATCTGTTCAGGTACTCCAATCCAAAGTATCTTATCGTTGTGACCTTGTGAATTTTGCCAAACTGTGGAAAAAAGAACAGTATATTAATTTAACTGTGGAAAAAAGAACAGTATATTAATTTAACTGTGGAAAAAAGAACAGTATATTAATTTAACTGTGGAAAAAAGAACAGTATATTAATTTTTCAAGTTACATAGTTACATCCAAGTATCCCGACATGTACTTAGTGGCCAACCATTAGATCTCTGGGAGGAGATTGGCTGAATTTCTTGCCCAATCTCAGTGAAATAAATAAATTCTTTCGGGGCTGTCAGACTTGAAATAAATAATTTCTGGAAGGTTATTTCGTGATGTGCATGGTGTTGTTTGATTTAGAATAATTGAGGATGTCATGCACTCAAATTAAATAATTACCATCGCCATAATCATTAAAATAAATAATTGCCCATCAAGGAAGTTTTGCCCTGCTCCCCCCCTTAAAATTTCATGGTTACCCCCTTATGTCATACCCAAATTCAAATGTGAAATTCAAGATCTTGATTTTTACTATTCAATTCAGAAGACCACCTGAGGTAACAACCAGTGTCAGCAAACTAAACATGATGATTGATGAACACATACCTTTTTGTCGATGGCTTTTGCTAGGGCCGATTCATTCAATCTAGGGAATTCCCTTCTGCATCTGGAGGTTGACATGACCATCATCAGTTTCCAAGTTGAGCAAGCCACTTTTGGGAAGGAACAGTAAATAATTCGTTTCTCGTGGTTTACAATACATCGTTCCAAGCCATACCTTAAAAAGAAGCAAGGATAGAATTTGAGCAATTTCTATTGGCTTTAATGGCTTATAATACAATAAAAAAGCTTGAAAATGTGATGAAACCTGAACTTTTTCTTCTGGAGCTCTGTGAAAGACTTTCGATACATCAAGTCTGGCCTCTACTAAATAAACAGTTCAACAAAATAAATCCCCCTTTACAAAAACTTGAATATCTCAATGACCCCTCTTCCGATTTCTATGAAATTTAGTCAGTTTTGCGCACACCCCTCTTTTCAAAAATTTCAAGCTTTGAATTTTGCAAAAAAGTAATCAAACTCCACTCGAATTATTCCTAATGTCACCCAAGGAACCTAAACTATGATTTTTAACAAAAGAAGTCCTTATAATAGTTGTCTACATTGAGAAACAAATTTTCTCCAGCCGCTTGATGAAGTATGCCCCAGCTGATGGCTTCCCCGCATGAAGGAATTGTTCATTTCCATAGGAAAGCCACAGATTTTTAAAAGAGGGGTAGGCTCACTCAAACGCTGCTGGCTCAGCCAAGAATAATGCCACTATTTATATGGCCCGCCACTA
Organism: Platynereis dumerilii; assembly: GCA_026936325.1. Classification (NCBI taxonomy): domain Eukaryota; kingdom Metazoa; phylum Annelida; class Polychaeta; order Phyllodocida; family Nereididae; genus Platynereis; species Platynereis dumerilii. Next base: position 12,392,380 of record JAPTHN010000016.1, on the reverse strand, counting down.
AGCAACAAATACATACATTTAGGGTCGATATATGCAGGCCTATAATTCTACCAACTGTCATAAAAATCAGAGAAGGAATCATTGAGATATTCAAGTTTATTTAAAGGGACTTATTTTTGTTGAACTGTTTATATATGATGATGAAACACCATTAGCTACCAGGATCGACTCACAAGGCAATTTTCATTTTTCTCTCAGAAATATGGGAATTGCTATAAAAGCCAATAATTCTTCTAATGATATTTTAAAATGAAAATATGTTTACCTGGGTACCTTGGACCAGTAAGAGCCATTGCAGATGTTTTCAAGCTGACGTATTCTTGATTCCACCGTATCAACAGTTTCCACACATGCTCCAGTCTCGTTATTGGAAGTGAATTGGATGGTTATTGTGTTTGAATATCCTAAACAAAAAATTGTACATTTTCAGCCAAAGAAATAACTTCATCACAAAATAGTATTTTTCTTATGTCAGCAACACATTGCTAGACCTACATAAATGTCAGCCATGGTCAGGATTGTACCTGACAGTGTTGGAAAACTATATGTCAACTAATAGCTCTCTCCTGCCTTCACTCTAAGAAAAAAGGTACTTTGGTTCCCTCAAAATACCCACAAGGTATTCAGAAATTTTTGTTGGGTATTCCAACATGCATGGATTATATCAACACAAATACATCCCTTTCATGCATAAAAGGTACTCTGGTGGTTAAGAAGGTATTCCAAAGTCATAGACAGTATACTTCAGAGGTGCAGAAGGCATAGGCGTATCGTAGGGGGGGGGGGGCAGGGGGGGCGGTCGCCCCCCCCCCAAAAGTTTGGGAAACAGTAAGATTCGGGCAAAAAGGCTGAAAAATTTGGGCAGATGATTAAATAAACACTATTTATAATTAATTATTTCTAGCCAATTTCATTTGAAATGGTACTAAAACTAGATCTTGAAATTCGGGCAAATGTCGCTCGCCCCCCCAAAAATCGCGCGCACCGTACGCCTATGGCAGAAGGCATTGCAGAGTTGTGTGGGTCATTTTGGAGCAACTTAAATACCTTCATTGCAGATTAGATCTTTTAAGAGGATTGCAAGCTTGTTTAACCCCATGTTGTTTCTGTAACAGAGTGATATAACAATTATAAATTTATTAATGGGAAAATTTGGAAACCTAAGTGTTCCAGCCGTGATACAAGTGACCCCATCTGTAACAGGGGGTGAACAGGAAACTTTTTTTTCTGTCAAATGTTGAAACATAATTGCTAAATTAACCCATGTGTTAAAAACACATTCCCACTTTAGGTACTATGACACTTCACAGTTGCATTTATGTAGTTAGAAATGATTATGTTCTATAGCTGCAGACAAAAAACGACATATATCAATTTGAAAACAAAAAGAAGCATGCAGAATTGTGTACATTTGAAATCCTGACATGGCAGTTCTACATGTAAGAAACTCAACAGATCCATTACACAAAAATGGATGGATGGATATTTTGAAACTCTGCCCTGCCTTTCTCAATAACTGGCTTGAAGGGACGAGTTTGTGTAAATGGAAGAGTAACTCACAATAAGGTATTTAGAAAACACCCTGCATTTGGGTATTTCGAGGAACGAGCTGAGGTATTCTATTTGTGACGGGCTGGAATACCTTTTTAGGCAATTCGGAGTGCTTTTGGTTCTCAGACTGTCGGCAGATCACATATTTGCCCTATCATGAATGATACAAATTATCATGCATAATGCAAATTAGTACTGTAAAAATTATTCCCATGTCCATGCATTGCTGGCTACTTTAGGTATATTTATAAAAAAGATTTACTTACCAGAAATATAGACAAAAGTGAAATATCCAGAAACAAATAGACAAATGAAAAGAATAGAAGCCCTTTTCCAAACCATTCTGTTCTGAACATTCCCAACAAAAAATGTCGTAAATGATGTTATAGATCAATTTGTGACACCAGCTGTTTCAGCTGATTTTTCTTTTTGTAAAACCGAATTAAAATAAAGTTTGTCTATTGTCTATTGTCTATCAATAGAAACAGACCGAAGCTTTTAGCAGGTGTGATACTTGAGCTTACAACACATTACGCTTGGTTGATAACACCACAGCAATGTAATTGTTAATTACATCAATCCATATGGTAATTGATAAGTTATTGCAAGATCAAAAAGGATGAATTATTTTACACCTGGATCAGTAAGCAGCTGTGGATGTGTCATCTTTGCATATATTTAACTAGTTCTCAATTATTTATTGGACATGAGCTAAACTAAAATGAGACAGGGGTGGACTCTCTATACATGTATTGGCAAAAATTCAATATCAGGAAACGTCATTTAGGATGTTTTTAATTTTAGAGTGTCATGAGGCCTATGATGGTATTAGCCATATGAATTCCTGAAATTCATATCTCAGATAGAAATTTGCTGTTGATGTCGACCCACAACAGTCTCTGGATTGGATGATTGATGCTTGATGTCCTGTATTTATCCGCTTGGTTGGCAAATATGACCCGAGGAGGACAAAGCAAGGACTTGGAGGATGATTGAAAATGCTGTCCAACATAGGTGCAGGTTATTTACCCGACCTGAGCAGGAATTGAACCTGAGATGCAACAATTCGCTGCCCGGTAAGCTTCCAATTGAGCTACACCTCCCTTCGTCGCCCCTCACCTTGGAAATAACTGAGAACTCTCTTGTGAAGTGTTGGAGCTAACCATGCCCTAGATGAAAAATGGAGACATTACCAAACAGACTGCTTTTTACATCAGTCATTGTTTGAACTTTTTGGGTCGCTTCAGCGACACAGTTGGGTTGACCAAAATCAAGTGATTTAGACAAAAGACAATGTTGTCTGATTGGTCCAGCCAAGGATGATTGGACGAATAAGCAATATTCATTAAATTTTGTGTCAGAGCGTCTCAGCCAATCAGCGTGCAGGATTTCTATGCACTTCAAATCTTTACCATTAATTTGCGAAGCAACTCTTAACTTTTCAGAGACGTATGACATGTCATATTGAAGGTCTCACACTGACCTTTAATCTTTTAAGAATGACACCTCTAACCTGACGGAATGTGCGGAACAAGCTCCGAACAGCGGAATCGGCCTCATTTGCATAACATGTGTAAAGGCCTGTTCATTGGCCAGATTTGTGGGCGTGTCTGATTTATTCACTGATGGCTTTGCTGAAGTACCAGAAGGTGGCATTAAGATGCTTGTTTACTGCCCTCTGGTGTTAGTCCCAAAAAGTACTCTAAACCCTGTGAAACTATCAGGGGTAACAGATAGATAGATGTATATTTCATGACAGGGGAAAAAGTTGCAATTTCGTTTAAATTACCATAAAAACAATAAATAGGGAGATCATGTTTACAAATACACTTAATCTATCAATGTTATTGATCAAACAGGCTGAATTAATAGAGAAGGCCTCTAACGTACATACATATTGCAAAAGGTTAGGCCTAGGCCTATGTAAAAGTTAACCTCAATAGAACTTTTCTTTCTCCTTGTTTTGTTCTTCTGTCTTTTCCTTATCCTTCCTTCTTCACATCGCTTCTTATTTCTTTTTTTACTTTTCATTTTCCCTGTTGCATTATTTTTCTTCCTTTCTTCTATTTCCTTTCCTTTCCCCTTCGTCCCCTTCCTTTCCCCTTTCCTTCCATTTCCTTCTTTTCCTACCTTGTCCTACCTCTTCCTTCCCTTCTCCATTTTCCTTCCTTTTCCTTAATTTTCATCAAGATTTGCTTTTAAAATCTCTGATTTTCTCATACACTCTAAAAAATGTCAGGACAAAATTGGTTTTTTAGATTCAAAATGGTTTTTTGAAAAACCAAATTTCAATGCAAAACCAACATGGATTTTTTAAAAAATCCATGTTGGTTTTTGTCTGAAATTTTAAAAAAAATCCATGTTGGTTTTTGCATTGAAATTCGGTTTTTCAAAAAACCATTTTGAATCTAAAAAACCAATTTTGTCTGAAATTTTTTAGAGTCTATAAACTCAGACGACCCCTTCTCCTTTAGGTGAAGAACTTGTTTTCCATTACTTTGAATAACAGATTATATACGGGTCATCTTCGCAAAAACGCGCAATTTGATGTCCTGCAATTGCGTGTGTCTGGCTTTGTAGGACTGAAATTGATCTTCTGCCAAATATTTAGAAAAAAAATTTTCCTAGAAGAAAACCAAAATTTACATGGGTGCGGCCATGCTGAACAGTGAACATGCTCATGCACTAAGTAGTCCAAATTTCCTTACCATGGCATGTCAGCAACTCAACATTTTAATATCAAACTTTTGCAAATTGAAAATTACTGCATAAAATGTGACATGCAAAGTGTATAATAGACAGGACACCGAGTGCATGGAGGGAGGTGTCTCGTCCCTTTTGGCAAACATTCGAGGATAGACCGAGGTCACAGTCTTCACGTTGCTGTAGGCAACGTAGACTGAGGACATACCGTTTGGTGAGCACTCTTGAAAATCATTGGAAGCAATAAGTGATGATAACAAGCAATCAAACATGAACACAAACACTTGAAACAGTAAACTGCCATCTGCAAACAGAAAGCAACATAAGCGGTTATCTTGTTAGCTCTTGTTTTGCCTCCAGTCCTGAGGTGTTTTCAACACAAAGAACAGTCAAGGTATAAAAAAAAGTGGGAGGGAACATTTATTTCTGGATGTCACTTTTAAAATATCAGAATATGTGGTTGTTCTCATCACTTGTGGAACATATGAAACACCTTATTCTATCTATCTATCTATCTATCTATTTATCTATCTATCTATCTATCTATGTCTATCTGTCTATCTATCTATCTATCTATCTATCTATCTATCTATCTATCTATCTATATCTATCTATGTCTATCTATCTATGTCTATCTATTTTAGCAGTATTGATGAAGCTTTTTGTTACGATGAATATGTAGAAAATGTCAGAGGTGTAGTCACCAATGTCAATTTAAAGTTAAAAACATTGTACACAGAGGAATGGAAAACCAATCTGAATAGAATAGAAAGTGCACACAGTTCTGGGCGTAATAAACTGCGCACATACCGATTGTTTAAGTCTGAGTATGGGGTAGAGTATTATGTCAAGCAGAATTTCTCTAGGAAGCATAGGAGTGCGTATGCAAAGTTCAGATGTGGGGTTGCCCCAATTAGAATAGAAACAGGCAGGTATATTGGTTTAGAAGAAAGTCAGAGAAAATGTTATTTTTGTGAAGATAGTATTGAAAATGAAATTCATGTTATCACTGAATTCAGATGTTATAATGCTATAAGAGAAGAACTGTATAATCATGCCAGACAATCAATTGACGGGTTTGATAATTTAGGTAATTGTGATAAATTTGTGGTGCTCTTTTGTAATTATACTCTTAGTCATTATGTTGCCAAAGCCTGTGATATGATTTTAAATCAAAGATTACTGTTTTTATCTAAAGAATAATATGTTTTTATCTTGTTTTTAGTCTCTCATAATTCTGTTGAGAATGGGTCATCCCAATTGTTTTTAACCTTGTTTTTATTGTATCTGATGACGTGAGACTTTAATAAATAAACTAAATTCTATGTCTATCTATTCTATCTATCTCTATTACCCAGAAACAAAAAACACAGACAATCATTCCATAACAAAATCTAAAAAGAAAATCAATAAAGCAATTTTTTTGAAGATTTTGACAAAAACCTCCTTTAGGGGGCTGGCCAGCATATTGACACTAAAATTTTATAAATTTTATAAATTTCATGATCATTAATTGTGGTCTACATAGGCTATCTATTGACTTTTTTCATCAATCTGTGTGTACCAAGATGCCTGCAAACTTTATTCAAATGCGATCTGCATATGTCAAATTTGGTCTCAGTCAATCACTGTCCACCAAAGTGTGTTTAACTGACCAATCAGATCACACTTGAAATGCTTGACTGAGTATGATTGACTGCTGTATGTAATAGTCCGATGCTGTTATTTGGAAAACAATAGACATCCAAACTGAAATAGCTAATTATGAACAACAAAATGATTAACAGCTATCAGTTTTGCAAAACCTCCCTCTCTTCAGCCTGAAACTCCTTTGATTTTTTGGTGGTAAATTGTTGAAAATCGACCGATTTTGACACTTAAAAGTTCAGGAAAGTTCTGAAAATCGCACACAATACATTTTAAATCATTTTCTATCCACTCATATCTTTGATTTTGATCAGAAGAGGCCCAAAACAGCTGCGACACGATCCTGTGTCGCAAGTGTATAGTTCTCAAGCCATGTTTTGTCTCCCATCCTTCTCAGCTACACTGAGAAGGTGGGTCTTCCTATTTAATGCGAGGAGTGAACCATGCAGATGGTTCAATCAAAAAAGTGACATCCCATGGGGTAATGTTCTTTGAGTCTGACACTTAGAGGGTGTTACCTTGAGTCGGACACTTTTTGTTGGGCTGTATTGGCCAATTGAGAGCTCCTATACCTATGTATTTAGTGCCAATCTTTAGCTTACGACTTCCTTTATCCGTTCAGCAAGTATCGGCATGATACTAACCAATAAAGTGGGTTTTTCATGGCCCTAAAATGGGGTAAAAAAGCCATTTTTCTCAATTTTGTGTCAGATATTTGTGAATTTTAGTAGAATTTTGCTTGGTTTCAGGCATCTTTTGTTGGCCTATGGTATTGATCTGACTTAAATGTTTTTCCATTCACTAACGAGTAAGCTTACAATAAATAACTCATATGCCAAGCTAGATATCACTTTTATAAAAGGTAGCCTACAGAATATAAGTGTCCGACTCAAGGAACCTTACCCTAACATGATCCTGGCACTTTTTTCTCATCACGTGTGACTACCAAGCAATGTTTGAAAAAAAAAATGAAAAAAAAAGGAAGAAATCCCAAAAAAACAAAAAATTGACAAAAAAAATTTCCCAAAAAAAAAACGTTCGAAAAAAAAATTCCAAAAAAATAAAAGTTTATAAAATAGAACATTACTTCTCTTTGTCCTTATTTTTTCCAAACTTTTCATTGGACAAACCTGATACAAAAATGAATTTCGAGAAATGATTTGGATAATTACAATTTGGAGTCTCTACTCTCTAAAATTTATTTTTTTGCGTTCAGGTGGTCCCCTCTTCATGCTTTGGCATTTACATATTTCTAGATATATGTTACATTTACTACCTAGAAGTGTTTTTTTTTCTGAAATATAACTAATCTATCCACATCTCAGGGCATATTGAAGCTCAACCTGCTCACAGGGGTCACACATGTATGCCTCAAACCATTGACGATAGTAGAGCAGGCGCTGTCAGCAGCTTGGTTGAAGCTGTGTCCCAATTTTGAGATTACCACTGTCTTTACCGTGACCAAAGAGTTTTTAAAGGTGCCACCAGAGTAAGTTAATACAGCATGATGTCTCCAGATGCCACTAGAGTGTAAAGAACCAGGATATAACTACCTTTTTACCATAACATTGGGAAAGCAAGAGCTGCCATTGGTTAGTCAGACAATGAAATAGGTTTTATCTTGACTTTGTCGCAACTGAACTTCGTCTTTACCGAACCCTCAACAGCAGAGGGAGTTAAAAGGTATGAGGATGCAAATGACACCATTGGTTTAGGAGGCTGTTCCAGAAGTAGAACTTTGTGGTACTCTGAATGATATAGTCCACTTTTTCTGGAAGAAATGATGCATAACATGTCTTTTTCGTGGCCAAAATCCATCTTTACCATGTTCAAATCAATGCAAATATATTGTGACACGGTAAAGACTAGGCTGGCCATGGTAAAGACATCTGAGTAAATTTGCTTTTGATTTTATTGTGCATGGTAAAGACAATTTTTCAAAATAATTGAAAATGTCACATATTCACCCAAATTAGTTATCCTGTTACTTGGTGCATTATAGTACTACATATTTGCATTACATAAACAGAATAAAATGGTAGTTCTTAACAAACTGTTTGTGGTTACTGCAGCTGTTCAATTCCGACTGAGATATATTTCATTCTTTCTTCATTCAAACTTCAGCATTGGGCCCATAGGCCACCCAATCACCTGCAAGTCATTGATGTGCAATCTAAGTCCACACAAGTACCAATTATTTCATGCATGTCAGGACACTGTACCTATTTTCATATCTGCGGGTTATTCTTTAAAATTTATATTAGGTTATTTAACTTTGGAAGCAGTGACTGCTAGCTTTAGACCACATTGTGATAATTTTAAATATTTCCCTTAAATCACTCCCTTTACTCAATCAGATGTTATGCTGCTCAATGAAATTACCCAAGCCAATTTACATTCAGGATCTGGGGTTGGCACAAGTAGCTATTGCTACTCCTACCACTGTATAAACTGCAATAATAAAGGGCAAAAGTAGCAATAGGCTTGAGCAGGCAAAACGAAGGAGGCTTGAAGCAGCACTGTCAAGAAATCTTACAAAATGTGTCTATTCTTTCCAATGAAAACTATATCCACAGCAGCTTAGCAGCAGATATTAAAGGTACATACAGTTGAGGACAAAATAGTAAGCCCCTTTCTGGATACCCCTTTAATTCTATTTTTCTCCTAAATGGGGCAACAAACAATGAAACAACAAAGACCAACCATCTTTTCTCCAAAACTATATTTCTATGGCATTTCTATTATGCAAGATCAGTTTTTCCAAAAACGCCAAAATTAGCAGAGATAGGTAAATATAACAAAATTTACTTGGGACAAAATTATAAGCCCCCTGACGTTTGCCACCTCTGGGTGTCACCTGCCTGCTTTTAAATGCTTTACGTTTGACACAAACTGTCCTGGGTGCAGTAATCAATTTTTTAAAGTAATACATTGCTTTGCTATAATAATATGACATCAATGATATTGAAAACCCAGAAAATTTGTCTAGTAATATTAAAACCGAGCTTTATGATGGTGAGCAAACACAACTAAATGCTTCAATAAATGATATAAACTCTATAAACTGATTGCCGATTAGAATCCTACCTTCTCTTAAGAATAAGCCGCAGAATGTTAACCAAAATTGCTAGATTTAGAACTAGTTCACACAGCTTAAGAATTGAAACTGGCCAACATCAGAGGCCAAAATTACCTGCCCCTGAAAGAATATGGGCTTGTAGCACGGGAATGTGTACATTCACCTTTGGTGTGCTTCTAGACCTTATATGTTTTTCAATATTTATCTTTATTTCTTGAAAATCGCATCAGTTGATAGCTTGTTTAATAACGGTCAATTTGATATATAGTTTGTTTAGGGTCCTATTGTCCTTTGGATCCGCCTTGGCAATTTAGAGTACAAAAGAGGGGAAATTTTACATTTTATAGGGACACGCCGCTAAAAGGGTGATTGGAAAATATTTCCAAGCAGTACTAGCTACTTGGAATTACTCACAATAAAACAGAAGTACATGCTAGTCTACGAGGAAAAGCAACGATAAAGAAGCTGCATATATTTGGTGCCAAATCATCTCTATGTTTATCTTTTCATTGAATACATTTTTTTAAAGTTTTCAAAATCAACTATGATATACAGTCATAGCCACAAGACCCAAGCACTGAGTGGGAAAAATTGTAGAATACGCCATGTTTTGCAGTTCTTCACAATTGGAGTAGATACGTATCTCAACACACAGGAGGTAATATGTAAATGGCACAGCCTTGAAATTTGCGCAGCACTTAAAAAGTTTTTTAGGACTTATGGTTTTACCATAACTTTCATTAAATTTATTTAATAATCAATGTATGAAAGGCAGTTATGTTACTGTTTCAAAGAAATTGAAAGACAGATATATTAAAAAATAGACAGAAATTTACCTATACTAGAAAATATTAGAAAGATAAAATAGATTAAAAAAAATATATATATAGATAGATAGATAGATACATACATACATACATACATACATATATGCATACATACATACATACATACATACATACATACATACATAGGATAGCAAATAAAAAGAATTAAGGATAAATAAAATTGATAGATAATCAGCTAAATAGTGAAAAGGAAGACAACACTGAAAGCTGCCAAATTTAAGTCTAGGCTAGATAGTTGATATTACATAATAGTGATAACAAAAACAATAGCATGATCTGCATGTAGATTAATTGCTCACTGTTACATAATCATCAGTTGACAAAAATTATGTAACTTTGATTTTGTTTTGTTTTTCTTGTTGTCTGTTTTGAAATGAAATGAATCTCATGTTTATAATATAATTTAGCTTTTCAAGGCTTATAATTAACTACTCCATAAAAATTATAGATAAAGGGAATATTACTGGAGAATATTGAATTTTATAGACACTTTTGAATATGAATATGTCATGTTTTGTTAAATTCGAAACTAAATCATTGATAAGAAGCTGGTCCCACTTGACCTAATTTCCTGCTGTCGACCATTGATGTTGAGACCATCACTGCAAAGAATTTTGAAACCTTTCTTGTGCTAAATTTCGCTTCGCGAAACGGCCTGCGGCCGTTTCGCTACGCGAATATTAAGCGCTGAAACTTTCCTGGTTAGTACCTAGGATGGTCCTCTTTGAAATGGTGTTTAATATTGAATATTACAAGACACTTCATTTTCCACCCTGTGGTGGCCAGAATCTGTGCGCATTCCCATGCTACAAGCATATGTGAAAAGTGTACTTCGGATATGGGTGAAGATGAAATACATTGCTTGCAGGGCCGGCCCTAGCAGGTGCGGGGCCCAATGCAAAAATCTGACTCATTGCCAATTTTGGGCCCAAACGCCAAAGGACATACATTTATGATAGAAATGCGGGTAGCGGAAAAAGGGAGGGGAGGGCACAGAGGTACACTTCTGTGGGGGAGGGGTTGTTGTTCCATTATTCAGTTAGACATTGTCTCAATTAAATTGTCAGTTTATCACACAATACATATATATACAGTCCAAACAAAACTGACAAAATTTACAAATGTATGTCTCGCCACACCAAGCAAGTTAAAGGCATATCTTGCGTGCCTTGGCAGATGCAAAGTCATTCATGAGCTTACTGTAGTCCAGTTGACCTGCAATTTCATTCTCAATGGACAACAGAGCCAGGCCATTCAACCTCTCTTGTGACATGGTTGATCTTAAGTAAGTCTTAATCAATTTCAACTTGGAGAAACTTCGTTCACCAGAAGCCACAGTCACAGGGATTGTGAGAAGAATTCTCAAGGCAGTCCACACATTTGGGAAGTCAACTGAGCTCTTCATATCATGTAGAAAACCCAGGACTTTCAAAGGTTCACAAACTATTTCAGGTGGGAGGAATGACTTCAGGGCTTCCAACTCCTCAGCAAGCATGTCACCATCAATGTCTGAGCTGTCATTGGCAGTGAGACTTCTTTCCAATGTAGCAGAATGCTTTTTCAAATCAGACTTGGTGAGGGTCTGGAAGGAGTACATAAAACCAAACAAGTCACTGTGTTTCTGCAGCTGTTGAAACCTTGATTCCATGGAGGACACAGCTTTATCAAGGATCATGTTAAAACAGTTCACTTGAAAGTTGGTTTGAGCAGATTGCACAGGTTCATCCTGGCCCTCATAATCAAACTGGCGTTTTCTCCTTCTGATTCTAACTTCTTTGAAAACAGGCTCAATCTCCAACTCCTCTGCTATCTCTCTTGCATCTGCCAAGGCACTTTGAAAGCCCTCTTGGCGATATTTCCTGAGCCATTCACATGTCCTCTCCATGGCTGAAACTGCAACAGGGAGATCAATAGTCTCACCCTGCAGTTGCTTGCTGACCAAATTGACCTGGAACAGGATTGCATACCAAAATGCAACAGACACAATGAATTTGAAGTCCTTCAGCTCATTACTGAGTGAAATAGCTTCACTACGAGCCTTCGGGTCATTGGTGGCCTCAGAAACCTCAACCAGTGCATCATAGATTTGTGGCATTTGATACCTTACTGCCTTCACACTGTCAACTCGACACTCCCACCTAGTCTCACTCAGAGATTTAACAGAGAGTTCTTTCACATGACTAGTGAAGATGGACCATCTTTGTGTGGAAGCAGAGAACATGACATAGATCCTCTGAATAATACCAAAAAAGGTCATTGCATCAGGGCAGGTTTTGGCTAAATCACAAAGTAACAAGTTGTAACTGTGACAGGCACACGGAGAGAAAAAGGCCCTTGGATTCATATCCAACAGACGAGCTTGAACACCAGATTTATGGCCTTTCATGTTAGCTCCGTTGTCATAGCCTTGGCCTCTGATGTCATTGAAGTCAAGTCCCAGATCTGTGAGCTGAGCAAGCAGAACATCCAAGAGATTTTTGCCTGTACTCCCCTCAACCACAATGAATTCAATGAAGTGTTCAAAAATGCCCACAGGTACCTCTCCACTTCCATCAGAGACATAGCGAATAGTGAGAGACATCTGTTCCTTGTGGCTCAAATCAGGAGTGCAATCCAGGATGACAGAGTAATACTTGGCACACTTGATGCGGTCAACAATGACTTTTTTTACATTGTCAGACATGAGTTGCACTAGCTCATTTTGAATGCGCTTCCCCAGGTAGTGATCATGTATTTCTCCATCCTGGATCCGTCTCAAGTGTTCTTGCATCACAGGATCAAATTTTCCAATTAGCTGAATCAGGCCTAGGAAATTGCCATTGTGTGGTTGGAAGATCCTATCAACAGAGCCTCGGAAAGCCAAGTTGTGTTCTGCAAGGAACTGTACCACAGCAAAGAGACGCTGAAACACATTCTGCCAACGAGTTTTCTCATCCCTTATTCTCTGTTGGTGAAGAGCATCAAGGGTGCACCCTTTCCTCAGCCTTTGCTCTGCCTCTATCCATTGGACAGTAGCTTGAAGGTGACTATTGGACTTTTCATGTTCAGACAAACGCATACTTGTATTTGCCCAATCATTGAAGCCTGTTGAGGTTAGTGCAACTGTTTGAGACGAGAAAAGCTTGCAACAGAAGCAAAATATCTTATTTTGGGGAACAGAGAAAACCAACCATTTTCTGTAAATCATTTCCCCATTAGCCAACCTGCGAGAGAAATACTTATGTGAAAATTTTCTGCCCGCATTGTCTCTGGGGTACTGATAGTCAGAATTAGGTACCGAGGGACCTTTGGTAATTAGATAATCACGCTGTTCTAAAGTCAGAAATTCTGGCCAAGAAGCAGGGTCATTGTGATCAACTTTGGATCCAATGATATTATTACCAATGTCTAATTCTGGTTCTGCAGGCTCAGCAGGCTCAGCTTGTGATGTGACATCTGTGGTGTCCTCAGCTGGCTGACTTGATTCACTTGAAGGAACCACAGAGTCACATTCCGAGTCTTCTGAGTCTTCTGCCTCATTAATTGTCTTCGTCACAACAACAAATTTCTCCATAGCACCACTGAGGCTTTTCGCTTCATTTTGTTTGGCCGTTTTAATTCTACGTTTTTCACTGCCACTTTGGTAGGTCCTACCAATGTCCCGCTTTCGCTTAGGCATATTGGCAAAATTGTAACAGACACAAGGCAATGTTAACGTTTCAAGAATTAAAAATCAGTGACAAGGCACAAATTATCAAAGCACTCTCAGCCACGTAAGTTTTCTGCTATTTTAAGACATAGGCCTACCACGCACACTTCAGACACAGGATTGATGACTGATAGTCGACCCGAAAATCAGCCTTGGGCAAACAATTGCAGAAAAGAAGACCCAAAGTAATTTGCCACAAATATTTCCTCTGAACCAAGGTTATATATGTATGCACAGTACAGTTCAATTCAACAGACTATCTCGAAAAGTGAACTTCAATTCAACCAATTGTTTTCAAAACCATGCCATGCAGACCCTGAAGGCTAGGCTCAACCTCACATGCAGTCAGCAACTGAATAGTAGGAATACGCGGCAGCACAACACTTTTCACACAATTTACCAGTCTTTTATGACAATCTCACTCCAGATAAAACAGAATGAAATTCACAGACCAGTGGAAAGCCTTTTAATGAAATTTGAGACCAATATTTTTGTTATAGGCCTAGGCCAATGATGAACATAAAACTTGAGATTCACAGATTATTGGACAAATCTTTTCTTGATATTTGCAACAAAATCACTTCAAGAAGTACTTAAACCAACTAACTGTAAGCCTATTTAGGTTATAAATGCCTATATATGAGATTCAAAGACTATCAGGCAAGCCTTTTCATGACATTTTTGTATAACCATAGAGAATAGCAACACCACTTTGAAAACTCAGACTGACAGGCTCTTGAGCCAACTGCAAGACCAGGGATATGAGATTCACAGACTACTGGGCAAGTCTTTTCACGAAACCAAAATAATAGAGATCATGGCAACACTTTCAAAATCAAGAATCAAAATAGACAAATAGTCAACCACCACGTGTTGACACCAAATCCAACTTCAAATAGCCTGAAAAGGCCAAAAGCAGCTGTCTAATCCAGTAGAAATTCCGGGAAATCAACCCTGAACACTGTCCCAAATCAAGAACTGTCAGCCCAAACCACTGTAACACAGAAATCACAAGTAAAAGTCAACCAAATGAAGGCAAGATAACACAAAATGTGTCAAGACCTCTGCTCAGTGCGACAAACACGAGGAGAGTGAGAGCAATAACTTGGGGCAGGGGTCACATATTTGGCTCCACGAAGGTGGCTGGCCAGGCCAGTGCCCCTGTGGGGCGTTGTGTAGCTGGCAGAGCCACCAGCAGGCCAAGTTTTTTAGGTATGCTCACTCCAGGGCCCCGCACTTTTGATACCACTAGCACCACCTGCAGCTGTATTTTGGAAGCGCGGGGCCCCTCAGAGCGCGGGGCCCGATGCAGCTGCATCGGTTGCATTGGCCTAAGGCCGGCCCTGATTGCTTGACTATATATGCCCCATCAACGCAAGCCATCGACAGAAACTCTTTTTTACAGCATCTTAAATTGTAGATAACTTTCAGTCATTGGATAATAGAAATAAATTTGTTGAAATAATGAAATGCAAGGAACCTGAATTGTTATTAGTCAAGGGAAGTTCTTACAATTAGCCTATACGTAAGACAGATACATCTCCTACATTCACATGATTATGTTTGTTAACTTTGTACTTTGGTGTATATAAAAGATGTAAATTAATGCTTTTAAAAATACATGCAATTTTGTTTTATGATGTCTATTTATCAATTTACCATATCTTTGTATGTATATATATGTAAAAAGTAACATCATTTTGTGCAGTGTGACTCTCTAAATTGGTTATTCTAAAAACTGGTTTGTAGCACCAAATTAGATATCCTCCATTAATTTTACTTTTATTATAATGTTCAATATTTTTCTCCTAAATTGTTTAATAATAATATATATATATATATATATATATATATCCTGTGACTAGCAGAAATCCTGCGCTCTGATTGGCTGATTAGTCACAGTATATATTTCCATATCCACCTCATAAAATTTGCAGGTAGGTGGATATGAAATATATCCACCTCATTAAATATGCAAGCAGATGGATATGAAATATATCCACCTCATTGAATATTCATGAGGTGGGATATGAAATATATCCGTCCAAAAGACAATCAGATGACATCATCATATTGTTATGTTGCCATGACGTCACCACCAACCAGTGCAGTTGTACTCATTGTGACGTCACCACATTGACCAACTCTGGGATTTCATGACAAGCATTATGCAGCATTGCATAGCTCCACTTCTATTAGGAGCAGCATTTACTTACTGACATCAAAATTTAGCAAATTTAATTTTCATCAACATGCAATAGGTCCTGACACAATCACATTATCATATCTGGAAGCTGTCAGCCATGGAAATACATATTGTCAATGAAAAAGTTTCACCACGCAGCATTGCTTGGCTTGTTATCAGATTTAGAAAATTATCTTGACCATTGTCAAAGGATATAAATATTATACACTGACCTAATACAGTGACCTAACTGCTTCGCCCTCGTGGGATATGGGAGTCCTCGGGTGAATATATTCCATATCCCATAGCAAGGTCACAGTATAACATATAATATATATATATATATATATATATATATATATATATATATATTTATACCATACTCGCTGATAAATCCTTCAATATTTACCATGATATATTTCGCCATATATCACGTATATTTAGTGGTCACGTGACAAGTGGTGAGGTCACAATGCACAAACACTGAATCAGCCAATCAGAAGCCAGCATTTGAATCATGACGTCATGACAGATGCCATTGAGCCTCACTCTGGAGTTTACAAGAGCTTTTGTAGCTGGAACTTAATTTAAGTTATTGACACTGGAATATTGATTTAAAAAATAAGTTGTTAATTTTGTTAAATAAAGAAAAATTTTATGACCATTTTGGTATCTCTGGTAATAAAATAGACACATTTTTAGTAAATCGGTCTTCATCTCCAAACACATGATAACAAAATAATCCTCTGAAACAGCGAATAATGGTATAAATCAGTTATACCAAAGGCATATTTGTGGTATACGGGATATATACAGCCTCGGTGGTAAATATAACCCTTGGGCTACGCCCTCGGGTTATATTTACCACCTCGGCTGTATATATCTCCGTATACCACATATGCCCATGGTATAACTACTATATATATATATATATATCCTGTGACTAGCAAAAATCCTGCGCTCTGATTGGCTGATCAGTCACAGTATATATTTCCATATCCATTAATTAAATATGCGGCCTGGTGGATATGAAATATATCCACCTCATTGAATATTCATGAGGTGGGATATGAAATATATCCATCAGATGACATCATCACATTGTTATGTTACCATGACGTCACCATCCACCAGTGCAGATGTACCCATTGTGACGTCACCAGATTGACCAGCTCTGGACCTTTTATGAGAAGCGTTATGTGTCACTGTATAGCTCCACTCCTGTGAGGAGCAGCATCTATTTATTGACACCAAAAATTTAGCAAATTTAATTTATTAGTTTAATCTGAAATAGGTCCCAACATAATGAGATAATAATTTCTGTGAAAAGTCAGCAACTGAAATTCATGTTGTCTATAAAAATATTTCACCATGCAGCATTGCTTAGCTCATTTCCAGATATAGAAAATGATTAGGATTATTGTCAAAGGATATAAATATTATACAGTGACCTTGCTTTATGGGATATGGAATATATTCACCCTCGGACTCCCATATCCCACTCGGGCTACGCCCTCGTTGGATATGGGAGTCCTCGGGTGAATATATTCCATATCCCATAGCAAGGTCACAGTATAACATATAATATATAATATATATATAGTAGTTATACCATGGGCATATGTGGTATACGGAGATATATACAGCCGAGGTGGTAAATATAACCCGAGGGCGTATATACTATTTATACCATACTCGCTGATAAATCCTTCAATATTTACCATGATATATATCGCCATATATCACGTATATTTGGTGGTCACGTGACAAGTGGTGATGTCACAATGCACAAACACTGAATCAGCCAATCAGAAGCCAGCATTTGAATAGATGCCATTGAGCCTCACTCTGGAGTTTACAAGAGCTTTTGTAGCTTGAAAATAATTTAAGTTATTGGCACTGGAATATTGATTTAAAAAATAAGTTGTTAACTTTTATAAAGAAAAATTTTATGACCATTTTGGTATCTCTGGTAATAAAATGGAGACATTTTTAGTAAATCGGTCTTCATCTCCAAACACATGATAACAAAATAATCCTCTGAAGCAGCGAATAATGGTATAAATCAGTTATACCAAAGGCATATTTGTGGTATACGGGATATATACAGCCTCGGTGGTAAATATAACCCTCGGGCTACGCCCTCGGGTTATATTTACCACCTCGGCTGTATATATCTCCGTATACCACATATGCCCATGGTATAACTACTATATATATCATGGTAATGATTGAAGGATTTATCAGCGATCATGGTATAAATATATATATATATTATTTTATTCACAACGAAATATCAACAAGATACATGTGTGATGATGGTAAAAAATAACTTCAAAGAAACAAAGAAGATATATATATATATATACAAAAGAGAGGGATAGTGACTATAAACTACATTTAAAGAGAATGAATAAATATCAATTTTCATAAAATAACGGTAATACTGCAATTAAAAAGCACCATAATAATATTTCCACTAAAATGAAACATTTGATTAGAAACATATATAATGACATGTGTAATAAATATAAAATTGAAACATAATCATTTACATGTACAAAATTATTGTACATGCATCCAAGATTAATAGAAAATGTGAAATTTGGTGCAAATAGACACACGGCCCTAACCCAGTCTGGTTCATAGTTGAACGGCAGATTTTGGTTAGGCCAGGACTGAGCAAATTTTTTAAAATATTCGACTAACTGGGTGGCTGGAACCTTAATTAACTTAAAACTACAATTATTTTATGATTTGTTTGTATTATGTATGTATATATTGTGAATTGTATGGATATTAATATAACAAAACAACCCAAGTCAGGGTCACTGAGTAACAATATCATGAGCTGTTGTGTGAATTAATATCACTCGAGCCCGCAGGGCGAGAGTGATATTAATTCACACAACAGCGAGTGATATTGTACGAAGTGACCTGACGCGGGGTTGTTTTGTTTTTATCACCTGGTTTTACCTCAAATTTTTAGTTATAAAGAGGGACTCTTTTCTGCCATTACAAAAATGTTACGTCACCATGGAGCAACAATGGATGTGACGTCACAATCCAATTGTTTGGCCATTGTTTGGTTTGTGACGTCATCAGGCAGCTGAAATGCTGGTGATGTCATAACCATTGTTAAAAAATATCGCCCTTGAAGGGTGGTATTTTTTACAATATCATAGGCCCTGATATTTTGATTCTAAACAGTGATATTCACAGCCAACCAGGTGATAAATAAGTGTTTTTGTATTTTATGTTTTTATTAGTTAGCCTATGTTGTACTTAATTGCACTTGTGCCAAACATATATATATCATTTCTGATATTTGAATGTGGAATAAAATTTATATACATATTTATAAATTTGTTCACAGTTCATGGTAGTCCACTGTGCCACAATTCACTGCAGACTGTAGGACTTTCTTATAGTGGTACAGACCGGACAGGAACACCCCTCTCCAGTCCAGAACCGCCTGGTCCAGGGGTGAGGTGATACGGTCCAGGGGGAGGGGTCCAGTATTTTGGTACGTACCGGTTTCCCATTTACAACCAGTTTTCGCCAAAAATCATTGGAAAAGTTAGGAAAAATAAGGTGTCAAAACATAAAACCTATTCCATTTTACATGTTTTTACCAATTTTCACTGTACTGGTACTGACCGCTTTGGACCAGCACGGTCCACGTACTGGTCCAAAGCGGTCAGGTCTGCATCACTACTTTCCTAAAACCAAGTATAATCCTTCAATAGAAATTGTTAGCTCTCTGGCCCTGTAAGATAAAAATACACAACCTTAGAAGAATATATTACTTTTCTCATCACCCAGATGCTAAATCGTCAAATAACTTTAAATACACTGTGGTCATCTAAATGGTCCATGCATATACGCATTGTGTGGCCCAGGAAATAACATAGGACTCGAGAAATTCAGTTTCCAGTTTTTGTCTGCAATAACATAAAATATTATTTATAGTTTTACAATTTAGACTTGATGTAATCTGGATAACTATAGCCGTACATTTCAAAATCTTCTTTATACAGCTCATGTATCTTTTTTATGACAGCACCAGGTATTTTTGCGTAATACTCCTTTGGGGACTTTGTATTTTCGCTGCTATTCTCTTGAGGTATTTCCACATTCTCCTCATCAAATAAATGTCTCAGAATAACAGGAGCATCCTGTGTCCATGTCTCAATTTTGCCAATAAAGTCAAATTTTAAACCGCATGGATTGAGGAGATTTTTGTAAGGTGAGAAGTGTATATCAACCGGTTGTCCAAGATTCAGTCTGTAAATTATGAAATCAAGCACGTTTACAAAAGTAATGGTAGCATTGCTCGGCAGGGTGTTATTCCAAACTTCTTCATTCATATCCTTGAGAAACACCTCGTAAACGTCCGTTTTTCTTTCAATTTTATTCTTGAAAGCAGACAATAGTCGATCATATGGGTTCCGCACAAACATGAACTTGTAATAATCCTTGAACTTTGTGTTGATCTGTTCCGACGAATAATTCTGAAGTAATTCCATTCCATATTGTTCAACCAAATCGTCCCGGTGAACCTGGCCGTTCTGAAAAGGAAGATTACTTACCATCACTTTAGCAGTTAAAAATAAAGTAATTGAATTGAAGGGACTTATTTATGCAGCTAAAAGGACAACACTCCAGTTACGGAGTTATACCATCAGCAAATACTATTTTTTCCCCTTAAATGACATTATCCCAAAATTTTCTCGCTTAAAAGGCATCATCCCTATACCCTTGTCCCTCCCTTTAATGGCATCATCACTGGCATCATCATTAAATTTCACCAAAAGCGTAACTTTGTAACTTTATTTAATGACCATTATATGTCTAATACATTTTTAAGGACAGATATATTTCTTTGGAATAATCGTAAAGAAGCCATGTGGAGAAAATTTGTGTGTAGGTACTCTCATTCGGGCTATATTGGTGGGATACGTGATTAAATGTCGAATGTGCACTCTAAAAAATTTCAGACAAAATTGGTTTTTTAGATTCAAAATGGTTTTTTGAAAAACCAAATTTCAATGCCAAACCAACATGGATTTTAAAAAAAATCCATGTTGGTTTTTTGCATTGAAATTTGGTTTTTCAAAAAACCATTTTGAATCTAAAAAACCAATTTTTTCCTGACATCTTTTAGAGTGTGGTTCAAGCCAGCTGTCTGCATCTTTTGCAAAATAATCACATTTGAAATTTAACACTGAATGAGTGAGTGAGTTTGTGTTTTACGCCCCATCAGTACTGGTGTGGGCTATTTAGAGGCAAGAAATTTAACAGTGAAAATGTTGAATAATGTCTTTACTATGTAAGAACAGGAGTGTATTTTGTTAAATTTAAGTTGTACACGTTAATCCCACAAATCCAGTTAAAATTTGATAACAATAAACATACTTGTAAAAGCGAATTACTGTAAATTGCGGATGCATTCCATCCTCGGATTTCCTTTTTGCATTTGGAAGTTGACGCAAACATCATCATTTTCAAGGTCGTGCCAGCCACCTTGGGGAATGGGCAGAAAATGACACGCCTTTCGTGGTTAGCGATGCAAGACTTCATACCATACCTATAATAAATCATCATCTTATTAGAATGAGAAGTTACATTAAAGAAACGCATATTATATACTTATTTATAAAAATTACACCTCTTTGCTGAGTAGGAAAATATGACTTGACTGCATAACATTGTCTGCTTTAGTCAGCAGCCTGCAATGCCCCACACACAAAAAGTGTGTACAGAAATGCAAACGAGAAAATTTCAGACACCCAGCATCACATCATTCTCTCTGATGGCTGATTAATTAGATGGCACAGGTCAGAAGATATAATATGATATGATACCCATATACAAATCTGGTGATACCATGAGTATTTCTAATTATCGACCTGTGCCAGTCCTACCACTTCTCTCAATTACAGTTGAATTCTTTTTACGAATGCAGCTTGCTCTGGGCATCTTTTCCATGTTGCATGAACCTCCTAACTTAGTGGATTGCATCTAAAGGATGTGTAAGTGGGATTTTAGAAACATTCAAAATCTTGCTGTCACAGCCAAAATCAACGACCAGTCACCTTGCTGCTCATCGCATAACCAATTCACTTCCGAAACCAATGAGACTAATGGACATGAAAGCTAATAACATTATTTTAATTCATGCTAAGTTGCATTGTGTACTCTGACTTTTACTTTTGAAAATATTCTCCCATAAATTTGGCGCAAGATTCGCATCCTACCCTGTATATTATGGTCAAATAAACTTAAACTTAAGGGCTGAAACTTCCATGCCAGTGAAATTTACCGATTGAAAACTAGGTTTACAGGCAGATCCAGATAGGGGGAGCAAGTTTTGGAATTTTTTGGCTCCTGCTGCGACGAACATTTTCCAAAATGCAATTTTTCGTCTAAACGCTCCAAGAGGAGGGGGGGTGGACCCTGGGGCCTAGGACACCCCCCCCCCCCGGATCTGCCATTAGTTTTAAATATTTTTTTCATGAAGTAGATATCTGTAGTGGTGCCATATTTTTAAATGGTAATTCCTCCTTGTTTGCTAGATAGGAAAAGCTGTGGATTTCTGCATATTTTATACCTGCCCCTCCCCTGGCCTGCCTACTCTCGTGCTATTTTTACACTCGGCAATTTATACATTGCCGACAAATATTGTAGTTACTTTGAGAAAATGTCTCCGTCTGGCGGGTGGCTGGGCAGAATTCTGTCCGCCACATGGGCATCTGCCTTATTCCCCAGATAAGTATGCCTAAATTATAGCACATACACTTTTCATATTAGGCACATAATTGCATCTTACATCCTAGTTGTGCCTTTCGGGAGTCTTATTTGCATGATATTCATACACACACTAGATGTGCCTTCAGAGGTCAAAGAGCTCTTCTCTTTCAAAAATGGCGTAATTTCTGCGCCAATCTGTCTTATTCATTCACATTCAATTTTCATGCAAAAATTTAAATTAAAGTAGGCTGACATTACTTGATTATTTGATATTTACATCCCTGAGGTTAGATTGAAGTCATTAAGTCACACCTGGAGAATAGGGATTCATTATTTCTTATCAACACTTTAAAATAGCAAGGTCCTTTGAGACAGAATTAAGTGCATAAAGCATAATTGTCTAGAAAGAATCAGACAGATTGACTTGGAAATTAGGCCACTGAATACAGGGTTATTAAGAGAATTTACTCAGCATATTACAAAACCCCATTTCAGTGAATTTCAATACTTAATCACATGTTATCATATGTCCCTAGATACTATTGGATATATCCGTATTTTAATTAGACTAATTCCAAAACTCATCCCAATTATATTTCCATCATGAAGAAAACAGGTGTCATCAATAAAAGGGGGGGGGATTGGTCCCTAAAGGAGACCGGGGTTAATTGAAGCACCAATATTCAATTTTTTCTCTGGAGGGCTAATAGTGTAACATCTTATAAACTAATTATACAATTAAAAATCACATAAAAACTGAAAGTAAATCAAGTGACGCTAAGGTTTTTTTTCAGAAGGTGGCCAGATAACTTGCAATATAATGATAAATGAGCAATGACCAATCTCTGTTGGCCATATGTCAGACTTATGGACACCAGGTCACGGAAACATACTCAACAGTTGCCAAAGATTATGACCAGACTGGATAACTTTGAAAATGATTATATTTATTTACCTTGGAGCTGTAGACCAATAAGTGTCATTGCAACTTCTTTGGAGACGTTGCAATCTGGATGCCATAGAGTCCAAACCACCTACAGTCACAAGGTAACGTAGTGCACTCAAGTTTGAAGACCCTAAATAAAAAAGAAATTGCATTAGCTACATGTAAATCTAAAAAGCAAGTGACTCATTCAATTGTCCCTGCTGCCCTTGGCCGGGAGGGCAGGGGGGGCAAGGTTGCCCTTTTGATCAAAATGAGCTCCAGTTATACCGATATTCTGCTGTAGCCCACCGACAGCACCCTCACTTCTCAGGGTTGATTTGCATAAGTCTGCCCCGACCACATCATACATAGTGCAACAACGTGGCAGCTCTGTGCATGCTGTACATGACTTCCTGTTTGATCAAAATATTGGCTCGGAGAAAGCACATTTCAGAAAAAGGCAATTCACATAAAATCAAATTGCTGTCAGCTATAGAAAACCACTTAAAACTGTGTATTTAGTCACTGTGGACAAAACCTATGTATCCTTGTACATATACAAAATATTCTGTGGGCCTATTAATGTTTATAATTTTTTATTTGAAAATTGTGAATTGTATTTGTGTTTTGGGTTCTAATAAACAAGTTGAAGTTCTATGCAAAGTGTAACCTTGAAACATCTTTGATATTTGACTAACAGCCTCCAAACTTTCAATGTGAGTTGGCAAAAAATTCTGTGTTGACATGGCCATAGGAGAATTTTACCTCACTTTTCTTGTGAATCTGTATCCTACAATTTGTCCTGTGAGCAATTCCAAATAATAGATATCCCATGCTATATAAATATAGTCCATGAACAATTCCATATGGATAAATGGATGCTCAAATGCTCCAATTACAAGTTCTTTGGCAAAAAATCCATGGCTCTGTGAGCCTCTGTTACCTGGCTACAAGTTGAACGTTATTTGCTGCCACCTAGGGTGCAAAATTTGCGAGCTCCTGTGAGCAGTCAACAGAATTTCAATCTCTGGAAAAACTAGGACAGTGTCTGGAAGAAACCAGGACAGTTCAATCTTTTAGTTATGGTCTAGTTAATTTCCAAAAACCCTGTAAGTGTCTAATCTGACTTTGGTTGGCTTCAATTTTAAACAGACAGCTTGTAAATACCAAAATAAGTTGGAACTATTTTTTATCATGGAGGATGTATACATTGTAGCTCACATATAATGCCAGTATAGAGGGGGCCACTTGTGGCATGGACACGACATTTTTTATGAAATTGTAAATTATATTGTTGTCCTAGTTAATAAATCTCCATAAAGTAACGGAATAAATACAAATGAGCATTTTCGATATCACAAAGCAAAAACATTGGCTTTGCATGGACATGTGAATAAGTGAGAAAGCATTCTTTTTGGACACTTTCCTGACCACAATTTAACATGCACTAAATGGCATAAGTAGATTGAATACCATCAAACTTCTGATGAGTAAAATCATCCCTTTCACAGGCATAGTTTATGCTAAAGTGTCAAAACTTTCTTTTTGTCTCCTGACTTACAAACATTTTCATTCAAAGCAGTGGACTGGATCTTTTCCAGCAACCATGCTTTGTGAAAGTAGTTTGGCGTAGTAATATGGACAGCTGTTGTACGACCTGATCTTGTGATCCTTCCAAAACAGATCAAATAAATGTTGACCCAATTCGATTTTCCAGGGACTGCCAGCATTCTGCTCCCACTGGTCAGTCCCGAACAGAGACAGCTCTGTCACATTTTCTTATGTTCTGACAATTGATGTTTAAAGGGGCCCTGTTATAAAATAGCAAACTGGATTATCTTGTTTAGCATTGTTTGGCATTGGCTGTTTGTTGTAATCACCTGTTTCGAACCTCAGTTCAGTGGAGTGCACCAATGTAACTGTGAATTTCATATGTGTGGTTGTAGGACCATGATTTTAAGACACTTGCTTGCAGAGCGAGTGTAAATGAGCCCTGTAATGGGAGGATGACCGATAGGCCCACTTGCCTGAATTTCATTATCCAGATTTCATGTAGCCATCATCCTCCCGATGCAAGATGGCAATTATATACCCCTTCAAGTGTATAAACTCATGTGCATTTTATTTTTTTTGGGGGGGGCCTTCGGCGTCCTGCTGCCAACCCTCCCCGCCAGCACGTCAATGGATTTCACTGGCTTCAGAATAGTCTGCTGAATAACCGAGGGTATGCTGCTGCGCAGCCTATGTTTGAAGATTAGCGTCCCAGAACTGACATGAATGCAGCAACTTTGGGCACCCCCTAATTGCATGTACACACTATGTGAAGAAAAATATATCTCAACAACCAAAATCAGTTAGGAGACATAACTTGCAAGACTGCCTGTATTCATATTGAGTCATCTTGGTAATTTTTGGAAAAATTGCAAAATCGTCATTAGTGGTACATTAAAAAAATTCTGGAGAGAATGGTTAAGAGTACCTCAGAGATGCTTACACCACAGTAAACTACTAGGAGGTGTTGTAGCACATGACTGGCATGCTCGCATAGCCATTGACCCTGGGCACAATGAGCTATAGAGCCCTGAAAAAGGCACGTGGAGATGCGCTCTCAGTGTACCATTATAATTTTTATGTAAACTTATTATATACGTCCCCTTCTTCATTGACTGAAATTGTAACTTTGAGCGCCAGAAAATTGCCTGCGCCCTGAGTCGATCATCACAAATGCCATACCAAATGATACCGTTGGGGTAATATATAGCATCCAAATTTTGGCCCTATATTTCAATGAGCTCCTTAAAAGTATCTAAAAGGTACTGAGGTCTAAAAAATGTTCCCACTTTTTAGAAACTGTTTACCAACAAAAAATCTTAGAAAAACTGGCTCTTACGAAGGAAGATATCAGATTAAGTTCAATTTTAATCAGTTATAATTTTTCATACAATGTCAAATAATCCTATAATAATATTCTCGGTGGCCATCTTGTGTACTCATTTTACACTCACCCATAAGGCTTTCTCATTTTTCCACTTAGAGTTATGAAATTTGTTACAGGTATGGGGCTATGGGTATGATTTGGGCAGTTGTTGAGAAATCCAAGATGGCGGCCGTTTTGTGGCAGCCGTTTTGGCAGCCATGTTTCTTCACTCTTGAACTGCCCATTGTGACCTTAATATTTCACTTACAGTTTTAAAATTTGGTACAGGCTTTGGCCTGTGGATATCGATCAGGAACATGTTGAGAGATCCAAGATGGCGGCCATTTTGGAAATCCAAGATGGCGGCCATTTTGGTAGCCATCTTTCTTCATTGTTCAACTGCCCATTGTGACCTTAATATTTCACTTACACTTATGACATTTGGCACAGGTATTGGCCTGTGGGTATGGATCAGGAACATGTTGAGAAATCCAAGATGACAGCCATTTTGGCAGCCATCTTTCTTCATTTTTTAACTGCCCATTGTGACCTTAATATTTCACTTAGAGTTATCTAATTTCGTACAGGTATTGGCCTGTGGATATTTATCTGGAACATATTGAGAAATCCTAGATGGCGGCCACTTTGTGGCACCCCTTTTGGCAGCCATCTGTCTTTATTCTTGAACTGCCCATTGTGATCTCAATATTTCGCTTACAGTTATGAAATTTGGTACAGGTATTGGCCTGTGGGTATCGATCAGGAACATGTTGAGAAATCCAAGCTGGTGGCCATTTTGTGGTGGCCGTTTTAGCAGCATTCCTCCTCATTTCTTGAACTGCCCATTGTGACCTTAATATTTCACTTACGGTTATGACATTTGCTACAGGTATTTGCCTGTGGGTATGGACTAGGAACATGTTGAGAAATCCAAGATGGCGGCCATTTTGGAAGCTATCTTTCTTCATTTCTTGAACTGCCCAATGTGACCTTAATAGTTCACTTAGAGTTATAAAATTTGGTACAGGTATTGACCTGTGGGTATCGATCGGGACAATGTTGAGAAATCCAAGATGGCGGCCATTTTGGCAGCCATCTTTCTTCATTTTTTTAACTGCCTATTGTGATCTAAATATTTCGCTTAGAGTTATGAAATTTGGTGCCGATATTGGCCTGTAGATATGAATCGGGTACATGTTGAGACATCCAAGCTGGCCACCAAATGGCCACTTCAGAATGGCTGACATCCTTGAACTGCCCATTGTGACCTTGCTATTTCACTGTGGGTTATGAAGTTATTGGCCTGTGGGCATGAATCAGGAAAATGTCGATAAATCCACATAGATTGATATATTGATAGATAGATAGATACATAGATACATAGATCTATACCCACATTGATTGATTGCTTCATTCATTCACTCATTCTCCACACTGCCAAAGTATATCCTTTATCACGGGTGAATGCTAGTAATAAATAATTTGAAATAAATTGAAAGGCTACAAAATATTATTTATACAGTTTGCACTCATGTGGCTGTCGTGAGTACAAAATCACCAAATTAATAAAAGTGTGCACTTACCAAGTAAATAAACGAAAGCCAAAAGTCCAGAAAACACCAGATAATAATGTAATGTCTTAAAAGTTCTTATCACACATAAATTTGTTTTGGCCATTGCACCAAAACTACTGCACCTGTGATGTCCTGTATGTGATAATTTGCACATGAGTGGGTCTTATAGCTTATATTATATATATCATGTGCCTTTTTGTATTTATTCACTGTGGCAAAACTGGACCAGGGTGCGTCTCATTTCGTCAAAATAAATGGAAAAATCTAGGTCATCCCATTGGATCCCATGTTAAAAGAGGACGAGGGTAACTGTTTTTTTTTTGTTTTTTTTTTAATTATGGGAAGACGAGGGTAACTGGAAATGATGACTAAGGTAACTAACTGCGTGTAAATTGGGTGTCAAAATGAAACAGGTTGACTGAATTTGACCTATAACTTGGAGCATGATGGAGCAATGTAATAATGACTAGTGTAGTAGATACATATATATATATGAAATTCGGCTAACAATTCAGACTTTATTTTTTTAAGTAATAAATATGCATGCCTATAGACTATAGGCACACAACAATACACAGGGTCAATGCAATAAAGTAATCAATATGATTGTACAATTAAACAAAATAACTTTATCTACTGGACAAGAAATGGTCACAATTAAGTATAAGCACTTTTGCACAAGGGCAGTTTATATTAGGTTTATTTTCATGAGATTCAATTGATCATTCCATGAGTTGATTTCTGACTGGTCTATAAAAAGGAGTGTTCTATACAAATGAACAAGACCAAGTCTTAAAAGCGTATGAGTAAAGAAGCAAAACAAATATTATTTTTCCCAAATTCCTACACTACTTAGTACAATATGCAACTCAATACAATTCTTACTTCAAATTCCATGAATAAATTAGCTAAAATGGTATAATAAGTTGCAAAATACTTGCATAAGTTATGACATGTTGTACCCCAGGGACAGTCAGAGGAGTATATAATTTCTTTCTGCAGTTCTGCAGTTCTGCAAAAAAAGTGCAGAATTCTGCAATTCTGCAAAAAAAGTGCAGAATTCTGCAATTCTGCAGAAAAGTGCGGAATTCTGCAGTTCTGCCAAAAAAGTGCAGAATTCTGCAGTTTCAAAAAAAACTGCAGAATTCCGCGGTTCTGCAGTTTAAAAAAAAACTGTATAATTCTGCGGTTTCAAAAAAATATGCAGGAAGCTACAGAATTCTGAAATTCTGCAGCTCCCTGCATGATTTCTGAACCTCTGGTACTTCCTCCAGCTTATTGCAATGCATCTGCAAAGTTCAGACCTTGTAGATTTGGGTCTTGCCGCTACCAAGGGAATGTCGGTTTTGGGGTAGCGTTTCGGGGGGGGAGGGGGGGGATCCGGCGGGGGGGTTGGGGTTTTGGTAGTCCTCTATCACTGCAGCAATTCTGAAAAGTTTCTGCAGCAAAATCTGCTTACCGCCTGAGGTAACCGAAAGAGGGTTTACCAAAACCCCCAACCCATCCCAAACCGCCCAAAACCAACATTTGCTTTGTAGGGGAACATGGGGACCGACGGGCCATGGGGACCGATGGGCCATCCTCTTAACTCCACATCAAAAACGTTTTATAACATCTAATTTGCATTTTTAGTATTGCTTATCACATCTATGAATACCATATCGACCACTGATCAATAAGTGATAGCACAAGCGTGTAGGAGGCAAAATGAAATTTTCGACATCTAAAATTTTTTTTTCTGATTCAGAAAAAGTTTTATATCTCAAAAGTGTGTAGACTCAATGCAATATATTTTCTATTATGATTTGTCCTATATACTGGTGACAATTTACACATTGAATTTTAGGAACAAGAACCATATTTCACCAAAAAAGAGGGGTTCGACTGTTCAGAGAGCTTTTGGGGACCGATGGGCCACCCAACATGGGGACCGATGGGCCACTAATTCTTGAGATTTTCTATAGGTGGCGTATTGGCATGGGGCTGGATATTATGGGAAAAAGCACAATAGAACTTCAGCTGGCATCTTTAAATGATAAGTTTTGACTTAAATGAATGCCCTCGAATTTGCAGTGATAGATTTGCCTTAGTAATTGCTTCAAACACAAAATGGTGGAAATTTAAAATATCCACAATCACAATTTTTCAACCTAGGTAGTATTTTGGATATAATAAACATAAGGACCCCGTTAGACATTGATTCAATATTGAGTGTAAGATATATTTTCACCAAAATATAAGCTGATGGAGGGTTATTGATGAATTTTATTGTTTTGATTCAAGATTTCTCCTGCAGGTGGCATACTAGTACAGTGTCATTGGAAAATTTTACTTTTCCTCTAAAAATCTAAATGATGGACAGAAATGATTCATTGACGGAGAAAAAATTAATATATTATCATTTTTTAATATTAATCAACTAATTTGAGGTATTAGACATTATTTTGATGATCACAGTGGTAGCCAAAGTTCTGTATCGACCAAATATCAAATAATATTTTTTTCTTAGTGACCAATGGTTGGGGACCGATGGGCCACCATCTTTCTTGAAAGAAAATGCGTTCTCTAATCTTTCTTGCTAGGTTGATCTATGTGAATCTTATATCATTTTAAAGAGAATTACACCAGCTAATAGGGTGCACAGTATGAATCCTTTATCTGAAGCAGATTTGCCTCCATGGTCAATAATTTGTCAAGCGGCCCATCGGTCCCCACTCTCCCCTAGTGGCAAGACCCAAGTCAATGAGGTCTGAACTTTGCAGATGCATTGCAATAAGCTGGAGGAAGTAACAGAGGTTCAGAAATCATGCAGGGAGCTGGAGAACTGAAGAATTCTGCAGCTTCTTGCATATTCTTTTTTTGAAACTGCAGATTCTGCACTTTTTTTTGAAACTGCAGAATTCTGCACTTTTTTTTTTAACTGCAGAACTCTGTAATTTTTTGGGAGAACTGCAGAATTCTGCACATTTTTTGGAAACTGCAGCAGAATTCTTCAATTTTTTGGCAACTGCAGAATTGTTCAGCTTCAGACAGAACTATATAAAACCTACCAGGCTGCATGTCTCCTACAGAATTACCGATTTTGCTGCATAAACTTTTCAGAAACGTTACAGTGACAGAGGACTACCAAAAACCCTGATCCCCCAAACAACAACCCCTCCTAAACCAATGTTTCCTTGGTAGCGGCAAGCCCCACGTCAAAGAGGTCTGAACTTTGAAGATGCATTGCAATAAACTACAGGAAGTAACAGAGGTTCAGAAATCATGTAGGGAGCTGGAGAACTGAAGAATTCTGCAGTTTCTTGCATGTTTTTTTTTTTAAGTGCAGAATTCTGCACTTTTTTTGCAGCACTGCAGAATACTGCAATTTTTTTTGCAGAACTGCAGAATTCTGCACTTTTTTTGCAGCACTGCAGAATACTGCAATTTTTTTTAAATCTGCAGAATTCTGCTTTTTTTTCAGAACTGCAGAATTCTGCAAATTTTTTCCAGAACTGCAGAATTCTGCACTTTTTTTGGAAACTGCAGAATTCTGCAGTTTTTTGCAGAACTGCAGAATTCTGCACTTTTTTGGAAATTGCAGAATTCTGTAGATTTTACTGCAGAAAGAAATTATACACTCCTCGGGGAATACAAGGAACGCCTAATTTTATTCTCAAAGATCACAACACACACTTGTGTGTCATTGCAGAATTATATCTGAATAGTGAATATAAACTTCATATCTATAGACAATAATAAAAGTGCTGACACTCACTGATAGTTTTAAATTATGAGACTTGTTTGACGAGATCCCCCATACTTTAGCAGGGGTGACATAGAGTAGGTCGGGGCATGCGGCCCGCCCCCTTAACTTCGAGGTGCGATTTGACCTACTTTTTATGTGCGATTATTTGAATGCTTATGCTGTCTGGAAGGGACTACTAGACTCTACTAATAACTAGTGAAACAAATGTCTACCAATTTTAATAAAGGAGTTACAGCCATTTTTGTAAAAAATTTAAAATGGCCTTCTTACCCCACCCATCGGGCAAGAAACCCCCCTATTATAATCCTATGGCAATTTTTTTTGCGAGCGCATTCAGCCTAAAAGTTATTTCTTATGGTTCTTCTATAATTTTTAAGGCATTCTGTTCACTTTTTCTGAATTTCAGAATTTTTCCATTCATACTTTTATTTTTTAATATTTTTTGCCCAGTTTCAATTTCGAGCCAATTTTTTTCTATTTTAATTAGCTATTCTATGAAGATTTAGGGTAAAGCACACATTATTAAATGGTTCCTGAAGCAGCTTCGACCCCCCCAGTTAATGGGGCCTCACCCCCCATATCATGTGGGGCCTCTCGCCCCGAACCCACATATTTTAATTTGACCTCTATATTTTGAACTAAAATGCAAAAAACATGATCCAAATCATATTTATGTGATGGTCATAAAGTAAAGCAATGCAGATATCCATTATACTTTTAAATATTTCCAAAGTTATTTCTGACAGCCCCTTTCAAAGAATTAGTCAAAGTTACAAAAACCATGCACATTTTTTGTTTCTTTAATTTCTACTATGGTTTGGTGCTGTTTGCCCTGAAAATTTGTGACGTCACCTAAAACGCCTCTAGCTTCAATCCTATCAATAGATAAACGCACCAAAAACGTAAGTTTGGATATAAGCCTGGGGGGGCCTCTCACCTAACCCGGGCTGCATGCCCCGACCTACTCTACATATGTAGCAATCGAGACTTGCAAAACATTTTGTTTTGTCTCAAGATTTTATTTCCTGGATAATTTCTGATACACTTCGATCCGGTCAATATAAAACTGAACTCCTGACAGGCAGCATTGATCGTAATTAAAGAAACAGTTTTACAACATAAAGTTAATGTAATCTGGATTACTGTATCCATACATCTCAAAATCGTCTTTGTAAAGGTTGTGTATCTTTCGTATGATTTTATCAGGTATTGTTGAATAATATTTCTTTCCAGATTTCCCTCCGTTGCTTTTATTTTCTTGAGACATTTCGACATTCTCATCAAACAAATGTTTCAGAATTACAGGAGCGTCTCTTGAAAGTGTCTCTACTTTGCCAATAAAGTCAAATTTCAAACTGCACGGATTGAATATATTTTTGTAAGGTGCAAAATGAAGATCAAGCAGTTCACCGTGATTTAAGCTATAAACTATATAACGTAGAAATTCTAAAAAGGTGACAGCAGCATTGCCTCGGTGTTCATTTTTCCAAATTGTTTCTTTCATTCTTTTGATCACCATTTCGTAAAGAGGAGGTTCACACATCTCTTCAATTTTATTCTTGAAAGCAGACAATAGTCGATCATATGGGTTCCGCACAAACATGAACTTATAATAATCCTTGAACTTCGTGTTGATCTGTTCTGGCGAATACTTTTGCAGTAATTCCAATCCATAGTGTTCAAGCAAATCGACTCGGTGAACCTGGCCTTCCTGAAAAGGAAGAGTACCTATCATCACTTTTGCAGTTAAATAGAGTAATTGAATTGAAGGGATTTATTTATTGCAGCTAAACCTCTCTAAAACAGAGAAATTCCAACAGTAATTTGATAACATACCTTTAAATGTGAATTATGGTAAATTGCAGATGCATTCCATCCTGGGAATTCCTTTTGGCATTTGGAAGTTGACATGACCATCATCAGTTTCCAGGTTGTGCAAGCCACTTTTGGGAAGGGGCAGTAAATGACACGCTTTTCGTGGTTAGCGATGCAATTCTCCATGCCATACCTAAAATATACATGTAAATCATCATCTAATTATATATGTTCTGGAGAAAATATGAATTATTAGAAATTTCTGAAGATGGACAGGTTACGTTTATTCAACATGAAACTAAATCACTGGTAAGAAGCTGGGTCCTCATGATTTCTTGCTTTAGACACTTGATGTTCAGACCATCACTGTAAAGCTTTTAGATACCCTCAGTTTGCAAGTGAATACAAGTGAATACAAGTGAATACAAATGAATACAAGTGAATACAAATGAATACATGTGAATACAAGTGAATACAAGTGAATACAAGTGAATACAAGTGAATACAATTTACCTTGGGGCCTTAGACCAATAAGTGACATTACAACATTTCTTGAGACGGTGCAATCTGGATGATGCTGTGTCCACAATTCTGGATGATGGTGTATCCATAATTCTGGATGATGGTGTATCCACAATTCTGGATGATGGTGTATCCACAATTCTGGATGATGCTGTGTCCATAATTCTGGATGATGGTGTATCCACAATTCTGGATGATGCTGTATCCGCAATTCTGGATGATGGTGTATCCACAATTCTGGATGATGCTGTGTCCATAATTCTGGATGATGGTGTATCCACAATTCTGGATGATGCTGTATCCGCAATTCTGGATGATGGTGTATCCACAATTCTGGATGATGCTGTGTCCATAATTCTGGATGATGGTGTATCCACAATTCTGGATGATGCTGTATCCGCAATTCTGGATGATGGTGTATCCACAATTCTGGATGATGGTGTATCCACAATTCTGGATGATGCTGTATCCACAATTCTGGATGATGCTGTATCCACAATTCCGCTACTCACGTTGTTCACAGAGAAAGATAAGGCACTGAAGTTTGAAGACCCTGAAACAATCAATTTAATACAATGAATGCTTTGAGTTTTAATTCTGATTTATATTTCAAGATGAAATAAGGAATTTAAACAAAGATGCCTGTCACTTATTTACCAAGAAAGCAGGCTTCATTCCCGATTTTGCAAAAATTTTCGGAAAGATGGCTCACCTGCTCAATTGGCCAAAACACAACTTATCTCACAATGACTTTAGTCAAATCAGGTGTTGAGAATATTCAACATCGTTCTGAATTATTGATTGACTAGCATTTACCCGTGATAAATGGCAGTCAGAGAGGCATGTGCCAGTCTGCAGAATGAGTGTTGTCTCACAAAATGTTCGAGACAGGAATGCAGATGTATAATTGTGACACCTGAAAGGAATCAAACAATTCATTGAAGGAAAGATGGCTTATTCCTTTGTAAATGAAGCATCACTTTGTTAAGAAATACCGCCAGCAGAAATTATTTATTTCATGTGGCAAAAAAAAAGGTTTTTATTTCACCAAAACTGAGCAAGAAATTATTTATTTAAAAGAAATGCAGCCAACCCCCTTTAGATGAAATGGTGGCTGCCTAAAATAGGGCGTAAATGAACACATTTTGGCATTTTATTTTTGGTGACCAAAGGAAATGTGTGTACTTCACAGATCTGTAAGCGTAATTGCACTTGAGTATGACACTTTAAACTTGACACTTCAATACCAATCAGCAATGTTGATGAATGAAGTTCAGTGCATGAGAAGGGCACTCAAAATGATCCAGGGTTTCAACTCTATTCCATATGAAGAAAGACTGAAGAAGACGAGGCTTATTACTTTGGAAAGGAGGAGAACTAGAGCGGACCTCATCGAGGTGTTCAGAATCGTGAATGGGATAGACAAGGTAGCGGCAGAAGACTTCTTCAAATTTAGATCGAACACAAGAAGCACAAGGGGACTTTCAAAGACCATCTTTAAGAACCAAGTCAGACTTAACCTAAGGAAATTTTCTTTCTCACAGCGCATAATTAGCGAATGGAACAGCTTGCCTGAAAAAGCGATTCTAAGCAATACCTTCAACCAGTTTAAAAGCCATATCGATCCAATAATGAGAAAAAGTGGGGGGCAATATATAAGTCCCAGACTGACTGCCCCGCTAACCAGAACCACTGAAGACCATTAACCTTCGGTGGATTCAAAGTAAATCAAGGTAAATCATGACAATTAGGACCTTAAATGAAGGCCACAGGTGCAATAGTACCTGAAACATCATGTTTGTACACACAATGTGATTGAAATAACCCTCTACAGGCGTAGGCCTATAAATATGGCATTGGAGCGCGGGGGGGGGCTGGATCAAAAAAATTAAAATGGCGACAATGCACTCGCTTGGAAACGTACCATTGGGTTGACATAAAATAGAATAGGTCAGGGCAAGAAGCCCGGGTTAGGTGAGAGGCCCCCCCAGGTTTATATCTAAACTTACATTTTCGGTGCGTTTTCCTATTGACAGCATTGAAGCTAGAGGCTTTTTAGGTGATTTCACAAATTTTCAAGGTAAAAAGCACCAAACCATAGTAGAAATTAAAGAAACAAAAAAATGTGCATGGTTTTGTAACTTTGATTAATTTTTTGAAAGGGGTTGTCAGAAATTACTTTGGAAATTTTTAAAAGTATAATGGATATGTGCATTGCTTCACTTTATGACCATCACATAAATATGATTTGGATCATGTTTTTTAAACTTTAGTTCAAAACATGGAGGTCAAATTAAAATATGTGGTTTTGGGGCGAGAGGCCCTACATGGTATGGGGCATGACGCCGCCTTCACTTGGGCCTCAAAGCTGCTTCAGGAACCATTTAATAATATGTACTTTACCTTAAATCTTGATAGAATAGCTAAATAAAATAGAAAAAATTTGGTCGAATTTGAAAAAGGGTGAAAAATATTAAAAAATAAATGTATGAACAGAAAAATTCTGAAATTCAGAAAAAGTGAATAGAATGCCTTGAAAATGATAGAAGAACCCCAAGAAATAACTTTCAAGCGGAATGCGGCAATGCGCTCAAAAAAAAAATTTCCATAGGATTATCGTAGGAGACATATCTTGCCCGATGGGCGGGGTAAGAAGGCCATTTTAATTTTTTTTTTTAAATGGCTATTACTCCTTTATTAAAATTGGTAGACATTTGTTTCACTAGTTATAAGTAGCGTCAAGTGATCCCTTCCTGACAGCATAAGCATTCAAATAATCATCCATAAAAAGTAGGTCAAATTGCGGCTTGAAGTTAAGGGGGGCTGCATGCCCCGACCTACTCTATAGAGGAGGTATGGGGTCATATTTGGTGTTGATTGATAGAAAAAAAGTGTCATGTATATCTGCAAGGGCATGTTCATGAACATTGGAATAGGAAAGAATAATTTCGGAATTTAAGCAAAGGCGATGTAACGTCATGCCATCCTGATAAATAATAGATAAAGCCAGGAGTCGAACCATGCAGGCAAAGACCTTCATAGGAGCAGGTGGGCACCTAAGCCACTTGACCACCAAGCTGCCCAAATAATAGGTTGAGGGGAAGGGCAGGTCAGTTGACACAGGAGGGTCTTTTCTAATAAATATTGCGCCTGCAAGCAAAATGGACGACCATGCATATATGTATTGGAGTAATGAATAACGGCCAAATATAGGCCTAAAGGAGATATAGGAAATATATGGTTCAAATAGCAGAGAAGCCCGCGCTGGCCAAGGGTTCAAAAACCAAATGCCCCCTAAAATTTTGTGAATAAATTAGGAAGCCAAACATTTGGGCAGATTAACAAATATAAAATAAGCTGATAGATATATTTCGGAAAATCAATGGTTCCAAGATATGCAATATGAAATAAAATCTGTATTACACACAAAATTTGGAGAAAAAATCAAAAGCAGCATGCGCCCCAAACAACAAATGCTTGCGGTTTGGGGATGACCGTTTAATATCAAGGAGTTTTTTTAAATAAAAAATTTGTTGCTCAGTTTTGGTGAAATAAATCAATTCTTTCTGGGCAGTCTTGAAATAGATAATTTCTTGTGGGAGTTTTCTTAACAAGGTGTTGCTTAACTTAGGATTAGATAATTACTCCAAGCCCCCCTGGTTATTAAATGGTTGCCCCCTTAGCCGTGGTGGTACATCTGTGGAATTGTTCTTTTTTTTGTCTGTCTTATTCCCCAAAATATATACCGTACTTCAGTTTCTCTGGAATTGAAAAAAAAATTTGCAAGATGATATGAAAAGTGTGCACTTACCAGAAAAATAAAAAATAAAGGAAAATCCAGAAAACGTTACAAAAATTAAAATAAATTTCCATGTCTCCATTTCTGTGTTTTAAAATGCGAGTATTTCACTGCAACAAATTCCTCATTCTTTGTTGTCCACTTATTATTCCTCTGTTTACAGGTTTGAGTGTTTGTTTCAGTATATCAGCCGGTTTCCATGGGATTGCATTTATCACAGCTTGGGCTGAGCCCTCACCGCTCACTGGATAAGTCACATAATACCTAAACAATAAAGCAAAATCTCCCTGAGTACTTGATACTATGATTATGCTATGATAGGCCCAAACATGCCAATTTGTTTTCACTTTCCAATTGGTAAATCTTTTGTTTTGTAGCAACAGTGTAGCTTTCCATGCTTGACTGCTCTCAATCCAGAGAACATTGTGGATAAAAACGTTCAAGGGACATGAGAAAAATTAAAATGAATTTCCATGCGTCCATGTTTGTCCGGAAAAAATTTAGCAAATGCCTTTTTGTGTAATTTTTTTTAAAATCAGCTATATTTTCCACAAATATTTATCAGTCCATGATTCGGCCCCATGGCCTACTTTTTTTAATCAATGAATAAAACATTAAACAAAAAGAATCATCGGTTAATTAATCAACAGTACTGATAGTTTGCTTCAGAAAATTATTTTGTTTCCTCTTGATGATTATTGTGTTCCCTCGGGATCTTTCACGTTCCCTCGAGATCTTTCATGTTCCCTCGAGATCTTTCATGTTCCCTCGAGATCTTTCACGTTCCCTCGAGATCTTTAATATTCCCTCGAGATCTTTTACGTTCCCTCAAGATCTTTTACGTTCCCTCCAGATCATTCACATCCCTTCGAAAAATTGTATGTTCCCTCGAGATCTTTAACGTTCCCTTGACATATTTCACGTTCCCTCGCAATCTTCCTGGCAATTAATGTCCTATCTTTCATGTTCCCTCTTCATAATCTCTCAGACTGTAATGTTATAATCATGCAGATGTTTAAGACTGATTGCCATGTCCTTCTGGGTTAGTGCAGTCTGGAACAGTACTGCCACACTGTCTTCAAATCTTCCATCATATTACTGTAAGGCCCATAAAACAGGCATCATCACAAGGCAACGTGATAATCTTTGCGAGGGAATGCAAGAAACGCCTTATTTTATTTTCAAAAATCACAACACACACTTGCGTGTCATTGCAGAATGATATCTGAATAGTGAATATAAACTTCATATCTATAGACAGTCTATTTGAAAAATAAAAGTGCTGATACTTACTGATAGTTTTAAATGATGACACTTGTTTGACGAGATCCCCCATACTTTAGCAGGGGTGACATACATATATAGCAATCGAGACTTGCAAAACATTTTGTTTTGTCTCAAGATTTTATTTCCTGGATAATTTCTGATACACTTCGATCCGGTCAATATAAAACTGAACTCCTGACAGGCAGCATTGATCGTAATTAAAGAAACAGTTTTACAACATAAAGTTAATGTAACCTGGATTACTGTATCCATACATCTCAAAATCGTCTTTGTAAAGGTTTTGTATCTTTCGTATGATTTTATCAGGTATTGTTGAATAATATTTCTTTCTAGATTTCCCTGCGTTGCTTTTATTTTCTTGAGACATTTCGACATTCTCATCAAACAAATGTTTCAGAATTACAGGAGCGTCTCTTGAAAGTGTCTCTACTTTGCCAATAAAGTCAAATTTCAAACTGCACGGATTGAATATATTTTTGTAAGGTGTAAAATGAAGATCAAGCGGTTCACCGTGATTTAAGCTATAAACTATATAACGTAGAAATTCTAAAAAGGTGACAGCAGCATTTCCTCGGTGTTTATTTTTCCAAATTGTTTCTTTCATTCTTTTGATCACCATTTCGTAAAGAGGAGGTTCACACATCTCTTCAATTTTATTCTTGAAAGCAGACAATAGTCTATCATATGGGTTCCGCACAAACATGAACTTATAATAATCCTTGAACTTCGTATTGATCTGTTCTGGCGAATACGTTTGCAGTAATTCCAATCCATAGCGTTCAAGCACATCAACCCGGTGAACCTGGCCGTTCTGAAAAGGAAGATTACTTATCATCACTTTAGCAGTTAAATAAAGTACTTGAATTGAACAGATTTATTTGTTGCGGCTAAACCTCTCTTGATACAATACAAACTAGACAACACACCAGTTACAGAGTTACCATCAGCAAATACTACCTTTTCCCCTTAAATGACATGATCCCAAAATTTTCTCGCTTGAATGGCATCATCATTAAATTTGACCATAAGTGTGTAACTTTGTAACTTTATTTAATAACCATTAGTCTAATAATTTTTTAAGGAATGATATATTTCTTTGGAATAATTATGAAGAAGCCATGTGGAGAAAATTTGTGTGTAGGTAGGGGGAATCGGGCACATTGGGACGCTTTTAACGTCTGCTAAATTTGCTCAATGCTGAAAGCACTAAAGAAGTTTCCATGAATATCACCATTCACCAACACTATTGAGCTTACAGTCCTTGTCATACTTACGTGGAATCTCAAGTTTTTTTTCTATGCTGTTGAACTGTGATGTCAGAGATGACTCTATTCTAGCATTGCAATATATGTAAATTAACTACAAGCTGTGATGTCATTTCAAACCGGGTCAGATTCCCCAGCTTCTAGCCAATGTTGATCCTCCTGAACTGAGCGTCACAGTTTCAACCCAGTGTCAGAGTAAGAGTTTTATCAGGGATAGCCCCTACAACTACGTCATCACAGCTTGATAGCCAATGGGCTGTCCGTAAACTACGTCATCACAGTTCAAACATTGATATATTGAAGGAAGCATTACATTTTTGATCCCAGTGATTTATCACAGCAATCACCAGTCTAATCCTACCAAATGGCAGCTTTCTGAGCATTCCCAGTAGACAACTGTTATAATCCCCACAGAGTTGTTTTATAAATCTACAAACTTGCTAACTTACAACTTTAAACTTTGGTGGAAGTTGATAAACAGAAGGCTTTGACAATTTGTTTGTAAACACATGGCTCATGTTATGTATATTTGTTCTGGCAGCCCATTGGCTGAGAGGCTGTGATGTCAAACTTGCATGGGTTTTTCCCAGACCCAATTTTAACTGTGACACTGAGTTGAAACTGTGATGCTCAGTTTGGTGGATTCGCATTGGTTAGAAGCTGGGGAATCTGACCCGGTTTGAAATGACATCACAGCTTGTAGTTAATTTACATATATTGCAATGCTAGAATAGAGTCATCTCTGACATCACAGTTCAACAGCATAAAAAAAACTTGAGATTCCACGTAAGTATGACAAGGACTATAAATGCAAGGCATAATAAACTAGACTGCACCTACCCTTTTGAAGCCAGAGAGCAAAATGTGAGTCGTAAAAATTACAGTCCCAATGTGCCCTGTCGAGGCACATTGGGACATCAGCCGGGGCACATTGGGACGGCAATTAAAAAATCATTTTAACACCCCATGTGCAAAGGATATTACATATAAGTAGTGTGTAAGGCAATATACAGTGCATTAACACCTTGTAGTGCCAAAAGTTAAGAACTTTAAACAGTTTTTTTTTAAACATTAAACATAAACTGTCCTGGGTGCGGACATCTATGTAAGTAACACACAGCGCTTTGAGACAAATTTGTTCACAGAGCATGGTAATCCACTAATTCCACTATGCCTCTATTCACTGTGGCCTGAATACCTGTTGTGTGCTGTCCCAAGTCATTCAGTTGACTTGGAAACTTAAATTCTGCCATATTAAGTGCGTCCCAGTGTGCCCTGAATTCACTGTCCCAATGAGCCCCGATATGACTTTTACACCAAAATGCTAATTTCTCAGGCACCAGTGAGTGCATTTATCATGATAGCAATTCATAACTGTCCGTT
Source organism: Platynereis dumerilii (assembly GCA_026936325.1). Classification (NCBI taxonomy): domain Eukaryota; kingdom Metazoa; phylum Annelida; class Polychaeta; order Phyllodocida; family Nereididae; genus Platynereis; species Platynereis dumerilii. The sequence goes on along the minus strand of JAPTHN010000016.1, from coordinate 12,350,691 downwards.
ACGATATATCAAATTCATACAAGCACGGAGAAAGCCTCATTTTTCATGGTTTGTCCACAGAATGGTTTGAATTGAACCCGTCCATGTTTACATTAGCAGTTTAAGGAAAACAAACTTTTCCTCGCCATACTTCTGCATGTGGCTGTAATTTGTCATCAAGACGATAGAAATGTCAGGATGTGAAATTACAAGATATGATGGCACTACCATATCATATACCTTGCCAGGAACCAAGAAAACCCCACAGTCCCATAGTGCCCCGCGTCCCAATGTGCCCCTGTTCCCCCTACTCTCATTAGGGCTATATCGGTGGAATACGTGATTATATGTCAAAAATGGTTCAAGCTAGCTACCTGAGTCTTTTCCAAAATAATCACATTTGAAATTTAACTTTCTAAATTTTGAATAATGTCTTTTAGATGTGAAAAGAACAGGAGTGTGATTTTGTTAAATTTAAGTTGTTCATGTAAATCCCACAAACCCAGTTAAAATTTGATAACAATTAACATACTCCTAAATGCGAATTACTGTAAATTGCAGATGCGTTCCATCCTGGGAATTCATTTTTGCATTTGGAAGTTGACATGACCATCATCATTTTCCAGGTTGTGCAAGCCACTTTGGGGAAGGGGCAGAAAATGACACGCCTTTCGTGGTTAGCGATGCAATACTCCATGCCATACCTAAAATAAATCATCATCTAATTAGAATGAGAAGTTACATTAAAGAAACGCATGTAATATACACTTATTTATAGAAATTACATCTCTGGGTCATTCTCACAATACATGTAATATCAGCGTAACCATGCTTTCACAGTCTGTAAATCATTAATTTTTTATCACACACTACTGATTTTGGCCTTGAATGAAAACTGAAGTTTGAATAAATAAAACCTGCCCAAAAAAACTTATTATTTCTATATACATACTTTTGGCCATATTATCATTCAAAATCATTCAAAAAGTGAAATAAAATTAAGTTGTATTAAGTAGCAGCTATAAACGGCAAGTAGTTAAAGCCATTATTTAATTAATTTGCACAATTTCCAACACAACAGCCTTTCATTATATTCTTGTAATCACTTTTACGATGTTTATGTCAACTCCGGAACTTTAAAAACTGTTCATCTGGCTTCACAATTCCCTTTAGTTTCCACAAAAACACCTGATCTCCCCGGGCAAGTGCAAAAGTATTTTTATTGTTTGTCAACTCCGGAACCAAAATTTGAAGTTTATAAATTGGCTGAGCACATTTTCTTCTGATTAAAAGGGTTCCTGACATAGTCACAGGGGTACTGCAAAACTCCAGAACTGTCAAATCAGGGCTTTTTCCCGTCAACTCCAGAACTTTATCCTATTCGCTCCTTAAAATTTTAGGTCAACTCCAGAACCAGAGACGTCAAACAATCCATCACAACAGTAGTGGTGATTCACATACAATAACACAATTTTACAAAAGCCCAGTTTACATTGCAGAATTGTGTTTTTGGCATATTAATTCATATTTCAAGGTTTTAAAAATGTACTTTTGGCACATTTTGTTCACAAAAGTCAACTCCAGAACCAGAATGGTCAACACCGGAATAGATGTCAACTAATTACACGGTTTATTTAAGTAACATACACACAGGAAGTAAACTCTCTGGAGGTTATTTGACATGAAAAAGTCACTATTTGTTCATTGAGTGGCAAATGTCAACTTCGGAATTGAAAAAAATGTAAAACTTAAAATAAAATCATAAATAATTAATAAACAATGTGGATTTTAGTAAAATACTAATGCCAAAGGCAAAATACACCTGTCAGAATTTTTTTTTTTGGTCAAAAATGTGACATCCCAATTCAAAAATGTTGAGGAGAAATATTACATGTATTGTGAGAATGACCCCTCTATGCTGAGTAGGAAGATATGACATGACTGTATAAAATTGTCTGCCTTAGTCAGAAGCCTGCACTGCCCCATACACAACAGGTTAGCAGTCTGGTGAAAATGAGAACTGCATGCTGCTGCCACCTGGCACAAAAGTTGATTTTCTATGCTACAGCATTGCTGTCCCAAGAAATAGTTCCAATTTCATTGCACATTCACAAAATTTCTATTCAACATTGATGTATACCATAGTCAGACTCGGCAATCACATTCTTTAAGGAAGTAGACAAGGCCATCAGCACACTCAGAAACAGCCCCGGTGTCTTGCACACAAAATTGTGTGTGTGTTCCTCTGGTTTAAAGTATGTGGACGCTCGCAGGAGCTCGCGGAATAGCACACCAGTCACTAGGTGGCAACACAAGACAGCATATGTTCTGATCTGTGGCAATGCAAGAGCAGTCCACTTGTAGACAGACAGGTTAGTGTGTATTGAAATGCACACGATAAAATTTCATTAAAAATGAATGAATCCTACTTATTTACAAGCTAAAAAGGTATAACACTTTAACTTCTACACTGTGCACATTTACACATTGGCCCCTTGTGGTTTACTAGTTTGGATTTGAAATTGTCCAGTCTTAGTGCAGATTTAAGTTCATTTTTGAGCTCATTCCAGAGCTTTGGACCAGCGAAATGTAGCGAGTTGAGTCCGTATTTTGTCTGCGAGCTCTTTGCAGTTTAAAGATATTAGGTCCTGTTCTGGAGCGCCTTGTTTGTACAGTGAAAATTTCATTATAGTAGGCAGGACCAAGTCCATTTAAACATTTGTACATTTCAGTCACAATAGCCTTTTCTCGCCGAATCTCAACAGTACAACTTTTACTTCTATGCAAAAGCGACATTCATGGCCTCTAAGGGCTGAAACTTCCATGCCAGTGTTTGTTTATTTGTTTGTTTGTTTGTTTGTTTGTTTGTGTTTTACGCCTCTGCAGCACCTTAGTGGGCTATTTCGAGGCAGGCGATCGCCGTATGATGATGAGATGAGAAGACTGTGAGTCTGGCATATACCCTATTAATTCAGGGATGCCCAGGGTCTTTCAGTTGCCCCAGCATAGAATACTTGATACAACCCGCCTCCATTTAATGGCCCATGGGCTCGGACTAAAGTGAGTTCCCGGGGTGGGATTTGAACCCACGCCCTCAAAGCCAGTTGACAAGCGCACTTACCAATTAGGCCACGGGGGAACTCCATGCCAGTGAAATCTACCGATTTAAAACTAGGTTCATGGGTAGATCCAGATAGGGGTAGTCTAGAGGTTTTGGCATTTGAGGGCTCGTGTTGCGAAGAAAATTTTCCAAAATGCAATTTTTGGTCTAAACACTCCCGGAGGAGGGGGAGGGGGGGGGACCCTAGAACCCCCATGGATCTGGTTTTAAATCTTTCAAGAATCTTTTTTTCATGAAGTACTAGATATCTGTAGTAGTGCCATATCTTTAAATGGTGATGCCTCCTTGATTGTAAGATGGGGAAAGCTGTGGGTTTCTGCACATTTTATACTTGTCCCTCCCCCTGTTCTCATACTATTTTTACACTCGGCAATTTATACATTGCCGACAAATATTGTAGTTACTTTGGGTAAATGTGTCCGTCCAGCGGGCGGCTGGGCAGAATCCTCTCTGCCACATGGGCGTCCGCCTTATTCCCCAGATAAGTATGCCAAAAGTATAGCACACACACTTCTCACATTAGGCACATAAAATTTTGCATCTTACAACCTAGTCGTGCCTTTTTGGTGTCTTATTTGCATGATATTCATACACTTTTTAGAAGAAAACAGGTGTCATCAATGGTAGTGGAGGGGATAGAGTTTTTGTAGAATGGGGCACTGGTCCGTAAAGGAGGCAAGGGGTAAGTTGGAGCACTAATTTTCTTTTTTTTTCTCTGGAGGGCCAATAGTGTAAGATCTTGTAAACAAATTATACAATTCAAAATTACATAAAAACTGAAAGGAAATCAAGTTACGTTAAGGCTTTTTTCATAAAGTGGACAGATAACTTGCAATATTATGATTATGAGCAATGGCCAATCTCTATTGAAAATTATCAATAAATCAAATCAAATCTATTGGCCATTATGTCAGACTTGTGGACACCGAAACATACTCAACAGTCATCAAAGATTATGATCACACTGGGTAACTTTGAAAGTGATTACACATATCTACCTAGGAGCTGTAGACCAATAAGTGCCATTGCAACTTTTTTGGAGACGTTTCAATCTGGATGCCATGGAGTCCAAACCACCTACAGTCCCAGGGTAATGTAGTGCACTCAATTTTGAAGACCCTAAAATAATAAATAAATTGCATCAGTTACATATAAATCTAAAAAGAATGTGACTCACTCAAGAAAATAGGACCTATTTCAAAATAATGCCATGAATGCTCTTTTACTTTTAATTTTTATGAAATTTCACCTGTGAAGTGTAAAGGATATGTCTTTGGAGAATGACCTTTTCTGACAAAGAATCACCTTGCACTCACAATCTACACTACCCTCCAGAAGCTTGAATACACCTGGATAACCTGATTTTGAATGGAATTTTTGTTTGATATTTACATCAAACAATATAACAAGTCACATTGAAGTCAGAAGTTGTCTTTATTTTGTTATTTTAGGTCATTTTGGTTGAAATTTATGGCCTCTCTTGTTATCCCAAATTTTAGTATTTTATAGAAAATTGTCACAGCCGAGATATCTTCTAGATTTATGAAACTTAATCATGTTTAAGCATTTCCAGAGTTGTAACATGATCGTAACAGTTATTTTAGACCCCAAAAAGACACTTTAAAAATTGGACATTGACTATATTCAAAAATACTAAATTTAGATAATTTCGGGTCACCATGAAGTATAATCATAGAATGTATCTTCTCTAGCGAAAATCATTTTATTCGAGCTGTTTCAGCATTGTTTTGACCCAAAAATAGCCAAACTCAGTTTTTTTGTTCGAATTTTCCGGTCTGAAACTACATGTAAAATCATCACAAACCAGTGAGAATGCGTAAAAAAAGGATAAAATGTCATAAATATGGAAGATAACAGTGCTTTTATAGCTTTTTATAAAAAGAATTAAAAAATGGGATATCGAGAAATATATATAAATTTACACCAAAATGACCTAAAACCATGAAATATGGACACCTTATGGCCTGGATGTGAATTGCCATATTGTTTGATGTAAGTATAAAACAAAAGTTGTGTTGAAGATGAGTTATTTTTGAAAGAAATATCACCTTTTCTGGTGTATTCAAACTTTTGGAGGGTAGTGTATACACACCCAAACCAAATCATCTGTGATCCAGATATATTTGATCATATGGCACATTTATTCATTTTAAAATCTTTATGCTGGTCAATATGTATCAGAAATCATTGATTTGTCTTATTAGTACTGTTTATTTCACTAAAAAAATGAAGAATCGTTCTTGTTTTTTATGCTTCAATACAAAAGGAGTCTTGATGTTAGATATTGAAGTCATCTCATGTGTATATTTTTCACATTGTTGTTTTATGATCTTCTCACTGCATTCGCTATATAATAAATCAATTTAAGGGTACCGGAATCACATTTGGCTCATTAACAGAATCACAAAATTCCTTATACACCTATCCTAAAGGGAGCTGCATAATTTCCATCATTGAAGACCCAGGTCATCAAAATGGAACCATGCTCAGAAACTATTCCTGGGATGAGTAAGTCAGTCTCGCTCATCCATACACTCTAAAAAATTTCCGGACAAAAGTGGTTTTTGAAAAATCCATATTGGTTTTTGCATGGAAGTTTGGTTTTTCAAAAAACCATTTTCCATGTAAAAAACCAGTTTTGTCCCGAAATTTTTTTAGAGTGTACACTGTAAATTTTGAATTTTGAGTTAGCTTAATTGATTGAGTGAGACGGTTGCACAATTCCTTTGAGCCAAGATAGCTTGTTGTTTGCAAGTTATAACAACATCATGATTATCAGAACTCAAAACGTCAAGCTATCATGGCTCAAACAAATTGTGCAACCATCTCACTCAATCATTTGAGCTAACTCAAATTTCAAATTTTACAGTGTAGATGGAATATTTTCCAATAGAAGATGGTAAACAGTGAAAGTCACAAACTAGGGCGTTTTTTATTGTGATTCTATTACTGTAATAATTTGGCTTGCCATAAAAAATTGTTATCGGGCTGATGACAGACATTCTGCATGCTCAAAAGTTAGGTTGATATTCACATATATCATAAGAAATCTAAAAGTTGTTATTTTTTCCATCACATTTTCAATAATGTGTTGTTAAAGCACAATTTTCGGCACCACATCATGATTCTGTGACCATGGAATTCATGTTTCTATCTGCTCCATTTTATATTTAGCGCCGCACTGTAACTTTGAAATTTTGAGTCAACTCAAATGATTGAGTGAGATGGTTGCACAATTCCTTTGAACTGACAAAGCTTGTTGTTTGAAGTTATGATAATCTTTCCATTGTCATAACTAAAAACAACAAGCTGTGTTAGCTCAAAGTGAAACCATCTCACTTTATCATTCGATCTTATTCAAAAATCAAAATTCAAATTTGTAAGTCAAAGTGAACAATAATTCTTTATGAAGGGCTCTTAAACTTGTGGTGTATTTATTTGCGGGTCATTCCAAGCCATATCAACCACATTTTTTAAAATCTTCCACCTGACCAGACTGCATACTGCTAAAACCAGGAAGCTAACATGGAAACATAGTGGTGTGTTCAGGTGATGTTGAGATTAAATTCAGCAGACACCGGACTTAACTTGATTATAATTTTACGCTGCCTGATAAACTGCTCACACCAAAAGAGGCTCAAAAACTAATTTCAGATTGAGGTATCTCTTAAATATAAGTTGTGATTTCAGTTAATTATCTAAATCATACCTTGGATTTGGGGTTGTCCTGTTTGGGAAGACTGTCCTGCTTGGGAAGGTTGTCCTCCTTGGGGAGGTGCTCCTGGTTTTGGAGGTTGTCCTGGTAGGGGTGGTTGTCCTGATTGGGGAGGTTGTCCTGATTTTGGAGGATGTCCTGATTGGTGAGGTTGTACTGCTTTGGGAGGTTTTCTTGCCTGGGGAGGTTGTCCTGATTCGGGAGATTGTCCTGCCTGGGGAGGTTTTCCTGCTTGGGGAGGCTGTTCTGCTTGGGGAGTTTGTCCTGCTTGGGGAGGTTGTCCTGATTGGGGAGGTTGTCCTGCTTGGAGAGGTTGTCCTGATTGGGGAGTTTGTTCTGCTAGGGGAGTTTGTTCTGCTAGGGGAGGTTGTCCTGCTTGGGGAGGTTGTCCTGCTTGGGGAGGTTGTCCTGCTTGGGAAGGTTGTCCTGCTTGGGGAGGTTGTCCTGCTTGGGGAGGTTGTTTTGCTTGGAGAGGTTGTCCTGCCTGGGGAGGTTGTCCTGCTTGGGGAGGTTGTCCTGCTTGGGGAGGTTGTTTTGCTTGGAGAGGTTGTCCTGCCTGGGGAGGTTGTCCTGCCTGGGGAGGTTGTCCTGCTTGGGGAGGTTGTCCTGCTTGGGGAGGTTGTCCTGCTTGGGGAGGTTGTCCTGCTTGGGGAGGTTGTCCTGCCTGGGGAGGTTGTCCTCCTAGGGGAGGTTGTCCTGCTTGGGGAGGTTGTCCTGCTTGGAGAGGTTGTTCTGCGTGGGGAGGTTGTCCAGCTTGGGGAGGTTGTCCTGCTTGGAGAGGCTGTTCTGCTTGGGGAGGCTGTTCTGCTTGGGGAGGTTGTTCAGCTTGTGGAGGTTGTCCTGCTTGGGGAGGTTGTCCTGCTTGGGGAGGTTGTCCTGCTTGGAGAGGTTGTTCTGCGTGGGGAGGTTGTCCTGCTTGGGGAGGTTGTCCTGCTTGGAGAGGTTGTCCTGCCTGGGGAGGTTGTCCTGCTTGGGGAGGTTGTCCTGCTTGGGGAGGTTGTCCTGCTAGGAGAGGTTGTTCTGCGTGGGGAGGTTGTCCTGCTTGGGGAGGTTGTCCTGCTTGGAGAGGTTGTCCTGCTTGGGGAGGTTGTCCTGCTTGGAGAGGTTGTCCTGCTTGGGGAGGTTGTCCTGCTTGGGGAGGTTGTCCTGCTTGGGGAGGTTGTCCTGCCTGGGGAGGTTGTCCTGCTTGGGGAGGTTGTTCTGCGTGGGGAGGTTGTCCTGCTTGGGGAGGTTGTCCTGATTGGGGAGGTTGTCCTGCTTGGAGAGGCTGTTCTGCTTGGGGAGGCTGTTCTGCTTGGGGAGGTTGTTCAGCTTGTGGAGGTTGTCCTGATTTTGGAGGTTGTCCTGCTTGGGGACGTTGATCTGCTTGACGAGGTTGCCCTGTCTGTTGTCGAGGTTGGGGAGGATGTCCTGAAAGTGCAGGTTTTTCTGTCTGATTATCGGAGTATTCAGGTTGCTTTGGAGTAAGCTCAGTGTGGGTTGCATATCCCTCAAGAGGCAGCAGCTCCGGATGTGTTTTTAGTCTGTGCCCAGGTGTTTTTTCATTCTCAGGTTGCATGAGGATCTTAGGAGATGCATATCCTGCACCAGATTGGATAGCTGAAATCAAGAGATAATTAATTTAATTTACTAGCATTGTAACTCAACAATTCACTTTTAATATTTAACAAATATAACCTTATAACTAGACACAAAAGTTTCGCATTTCTCCTTATTTTGTACCTTCATGAGCAAAATCCCAGCTGGATGTCGTTCAGATGAGACTTTAAATTGGCGGCCCCATGTATCAGTGTCTATGCTGGGCAAGTAAAAAATCTCTCACATTGGGTAAATGTGTAACATGTTGAGGACTCCCGCAGCTCCCGCTCTCTCTCCCATCTCATCAATCAACCCTTGTGAGCGCCCAGAACTGGGCTTAGAGGGCTGCACTTACCATATCGATCTATCTACCTATCTATCTTATTTTGTAACATCATTATCACTTTGACAATAAATATATGACATAGTTAAATATATATTGCCTTAAGAAAACAAGTACTTAGAATCAAAGAAATATATATTCAATTTCTTAGTGACGATTCAAAATTCGGGGGTTTGTAGTTTTGCCTGAGGGGGTGCAAACTTTTATTTTTCCTATTTTTCATCTCACTTTCAAAATGTAGATTTAAGGTTGATTTTGGAGGATGACACTTTGGCCCTGTTTTTGGGTTTCGTCGGGCAAATTCAACCATTCAAAACTGTTGGCATTGGCCTTTTATCTTATTCAACGTTACATGTGGGTACTCATGATGTTGTCCTTGCTTGTTAACTTCAGAAATCTTGCTTGCAAATTGCCTTGTATTTCCGAAATTAGGACTCGAAGGTTGATTGATGAGATGAGACAGAGAACGGGAGTCCTCAACATGTTATACCCCATGTGAGGGATCTTTTACTTGCCCAGCACAGACACTGATACAAGGGGCCGCCAATTTAACGTCTCATCTGAACAACATACAGCTGGGATTTTGCTCATGAAGGTCCACTGAAAATGTAGGGTTCCCCAACCGGGAGTCGAACCCATGCAGGCAAAGACCTTCAACGGAGCAGGCGGGCACCTAAGCCTCTTGGTCACCCAGAGCTGCCAACAGAAAAAGCAGAAAATCAATTGCGCATGTGCAGTAGCATCATTAGCGATATCTTGAAAGCTCAACAATAATATAAGTCAAGCAAAAATGCCTTTTGTGGCTCAGCCGCTGGTCTCACAAAATCCTAACGCATATATGTATGAACTCTACAAAGCACAAGCAATATGCTGATGTGAATAAGATAGCTGAGATGTAAGTATTTCTGCTCCGAAATAGGCTCCGAAAGTTGTTTTTTTACTCTATTGGGCAAATTTGTCAATGAGGGGGACACTATCAAAAAATTCCTATTTTTGATAAAACTTGAATAATCAACCAATCGCAATCACAATGTTTCAGCCACTGCCATGAAAATTTTTCCTTTATAAGCCTTCCTTTTTCAGATTTTATTCATTAAATATTGATCTGTGGCTATGAATGACTTACAACTTCAGCCATCTGATAATCACTCACTGGGGGTCCTACGCTTTATGAAAATAATCATCAGGCCATAACTGTGTGATTGTCTTAAAATATAGGGAAATAGTTGCAAAGTTGAAATGGCTTGGAAATGTGCATGCGAAGGTCATGATTTCCAAAATATTGTTGTTTTTTTTTGCTCACTGGGCTGCTATAATGATGATAACCCATTCAACTTTCATAAAAGGACTTTTTGGGATGGGGGGCAGCGGTACTGATTCTGTTGAAATGCGCCGGCTTAAAAGTGCGCATCAACAACACGTTTGCTTAGTTTTTGCCCCCCCCAACAAAAAAATCCTGGAGCCGCCACTGTTGAGAGGAGTTGGAACAGTATGTAGTTAATAGCAGTCAAGGAGGTGCAAGGGTCATTCTCAAATTTCGGGACAATTTGCGTCACTCCAGTTCCCTGACATTAATTTGAATGCAATTAATATCTGAAGCATCACTTTACATCTGTTATTCATATTTCTCTTCAGAACCACTTCATTTGGAACAAAAAATTCTTTTATTAGACCTTTTTTTGGTGCATTGTGTCCAGTAATCCATGCCAAATCAATGGTTTTTCCCTGTCACTGGACCTGACATGACAAAATCAAGTGTTAGCTTGCCTCCTAAAGTACCATCATTTTCAAAGTTTCTATGCACGATTCACGAGAATATAGACTTGAATCGATATATGTATACATCATACTAAAATTGTTTTTCTTGTTTCATTTCATTCAATTAATTGATGTAAAAGACATGTCACTAGTTTATGTTTATTTCTTTGTCCACTCCCTTCCTTGCCATAGCTCGGCTCACTATTGTTTTTAATGAGCAATTTTCCACTAAATGTCGTAAGATACACATGCGCCACACTACCACAGCTTTGCAGATTTCATTAAACAGGTATTCAACAAATTAAGGCATAATTCAGATCAATCGTTTTTTAAATTAAATATTGATTTTTTGTGGTAACAGAGTAGACAGGAACGCCTGGAACGGGTAACGAAGTGGACAAGAAAGGTTTGGTTTTCTCTTCTATTTGGGAGATACAAAGTTATGACTGCATTCTACTGAATCCTGTCACCCTCAGCAATATATACATGAAATTTCTTTGAAAAAGTATCACTGGTAAGCTCAGAATCGGAGGGAACAGAGTGGACATTTTAGCTCAACAAGCAGGTTTGTTGCATCAAAAGTCCACTCCGTTACCACATTTTCCAGGGACACTTTGTCCCGAAATTTGAGAATGGCCCATAAACCTTGATTTGACAAACAGGTGTATGACTCTGAAAATTATGTTGACTGCCATCGATGCTAAAAAATGCCATAGAATGGTCCCATGCAATAATCGCAATTTGTGTATATAAAAGGCATAACTCGGGGATGATGTACTGTCCACACAGGAAGCTGTGAACCATGGTAGACATATGATTTCATCCAAAATGGCATTAGACAAAGCTATTTCTTCTTGGGTTTTTTATTAGTGTTTGTCAACATAATGTTACATTGGTGAATTAGGCAAAAATTAGAAAATTAGAATAGAAATGTGAAATGTCATATGATTGATAAATTTTTTTTCAAAATGCAGCATTTTATAACTGGTAGAATATCTTACTTTCTTGTGGCCTAAAAACTGGAGTATGTTCACACTTTGTTATTCTGAATAAGAAGACGGTATTACACAGAGTGGGGTATACCTGTCAATACCTAATTTTTGTTCAGTAATCTGCAAATGAGTCACAACTCATTCTAGATTACAAAAATACATTCCTTGGCTTGTTGGGTGGCCAGAGTTACATAACTAATAAAATTCTACCGTCATACATGGTTTACAATCTCAAAATCTAAGGCGGCCAGAGTTACCCCAACTCCGGGGTTACATTGGCCGACCCTTTAATTATTAATAAAACATAGAACAATCACAGATTTTGGAAAGCTTTTTGACACACGAAAACCTTAATGCACCAGCTGTGTTTTGGCACAGAACTGTTGATATTCAATAAATGGTTTTTCTCAGAATACAAATTTGGTGCTGCGAAATGGCAAAAGTAACCCCGTTTTAAGGTATTGTCATCAGCATAATTTATGAGGGATGCCCTTTCAGTGAAATATAAGATCTCATGACAGCCTGTCACTTTGACATAGAAGAAATGAGGACCAGTTCGCTGCGAAAATTGCACTTTGTGACTCATGATAGCCGATGAAGTGTCATCTTCTTTACTTTCAACATGGGAAACATAGGCCTAGAGGCTGTTTGGTTAGTCATGATCAAGAGAAGGCCATTTGACTTGTCACGAGGGTTGTTTTTCAATCGGGGTACGCTCTGGAAAGTGACACGAGATCCAAAATACCAGAAATACCATGCATTTATGTGGAAAAAACGTTACACAGAATGATTAAACATACTGAGACGGACCTACAGTAGCGAAAAAATTATTCAAATTGGTTGATAACTGCCCGAAAAAAATTTACTTGTGTCATTTTGACCAAAATTGACTGTCTCATTTGCAAATTAGGCAAATATCGCTTCAGATTTTTCAGTCCTGACCTAACAGTAAGTTTTAACCAATGTGAATATGCTTTCAACATGGTCCCGAGAGTTCAACATTAGAATTACATGCAACAACTATGATTAGTCTCTTCAGAATCCTGCATTGAATACTTAAAGGTCACTTCCGTCAAATATTGTCCTCTCCGAAATTGGGTCGGCTAAAACAGTTATAACATCAAATTAAGAGTATTTTTATTTTACAGAAATACTCCTTCAATAGATAAGACAACGTTTTTTTAAGTTTTTCACTTCAGTTGTACCAACTGCGCGATACTCGTAGCACGGAAAACGCTGAAAACAGCTTTCCGTCAAATCTTGTCCTCTCCGAAAAATGAGGAAAAATGGCTGTTATTTCCTTTGAATGTACAAAAGGATTTACCTGACTTTTAAGACTTTGAAATTGTAGTGCTAATAGGTTTTGAGACACTGACAAAGCACATCTCACTAACATTAATGCTTATGCTGAATTGAGCCCGTCAAATGTCATTGTCCTCTCCGAACCAAAAGTTGGGTTTTTTGGTGGTATCATATCCAAGGGCATAATCTTGCTAATTGCTGTCCCTAGCCATTGATATTTAGTATGTGCACAATATGCAATGTAATTTGTCATTTTGAGTTATTTTTAATTGCTCAAATGCCACCTCCTGTGGACTCCTCAGAACATGGTTGATATACATCTTTCTTTTTCAATTGCTTAAAGCGAGATTTAAATACCCCACTACTGGCGATGTTCTCATGGTTGTTTTGCCTTGTTATTTCCTTTATAGTTAGGTCATTCAAATTAATTTAATCATTACCTGGTACACCCTATACATATGAATGTAGCAGTTCGACTCTTTTTGGGGGGAGAGGACGAGTGTTTGACAAGAAAAGCAATTGTAGTTTTCTGCTTGTCTTTGCCTTAAACGATACTGCTCGGTTAACTGGATAGACACTAATGAGTAATATAATAAGTGCCATTACTGTGTCTGAATGAACAAGCAATGCATATATGTAGTATACCTCTCACAAATTTCTGCAGAAATGACAACTCTATAGTGCCAATAAGAACTATTGTATTTGCGAACATATATAGCTTTAATTACAATTTTAAAGAAAACAAAAAGGTATCCTTAGTCACCTAATTCTATGGCAAAAATTGTGTTTCAAGGTCTGATTCTTCCACAACTGCGAGAAGTATGCCACAGAGACTTTATATTATAAACATTGTCATGTCAAAATAAGTGTCGTCTCCAAAAGGAATTTATGTTGTCGTATTTGTTAAATTCATCGGGTCATACCATGACTATCAGTACGAATAAACTGTTGAAATTTGTTGTCCAGAGTTGTTCTATTTTTTCCTGCAGACCAGTCAGTCTGTGAAAATGTGGGGTCAATGGCAGATAGGAGTTGCTATGTAGAAGATATAGTATTGCTATCGGAAAATTGGTTCCCAAAATGTTTGTTTTTCTTGGTATAGACAAAGTGCTCAGCCAAAATTAAGCAAGTAAGATAATTTTTCATTGCCATATGTCTATCTACCAACGCAGCATAAGCCCATACAACGAGGAATGCTATAAACCAGTAATAGAGGGATGGGCAACATAGTTGTTTGTGGTCAAATTTATCAATACCACAACACAAAATGTCAAATAAAAAAAAATTCAGAATACTTGTAGCCCTAAAATTTTCAGAAATTCAAGGCAAGATATATTGCAATAGAAAAAAGTTAATTTGGTGAAAAATAAAAGAATAAAGGCCCTTATTTTTTACCCCCTTGAGACAAAACCATGTACCCCGATTGAAAAACAACCCATAACTGATTTTAGAGTGAAAATCAGATGCATAATCCTTTCGTTTGGCTGTCACCAACAAGTGGGATAAGTCTTCGTGAATCAAATTAACATTGAAAGTATTGGGTATGATCATGACAAATCATCAGCATGATAATACACAAAGTGCCATTTTCACAATGCAACGGTCCACTCTTTTTCTATATCACACATTATCACAGTGACAGACTGTAATGTAGATATTGAAGATTACTGGCCCCATAATGGAGCCTTCTTTGACTGTGCAAGTACAGATTCCAAAGTTCTTTAACGCATTATTTACGGTGATGTTTTTTTTTTGACTAGGTCAATTTTGCTTTCGCTTAATTTATAGGCTGTCAGTTTTTCTAGTAGCAGGTCGGCAGGCACACAATCGAAGGCCTTGGATAGATCCATAATTATGTCTACCGCTTTCTGATTACTATCCAAGGCTCTCCTCCACTCTTCAGTGAGGGCTATAAGGGTACTTAGACAAAGCCTTTTCTAAAGGCTGAGAGCATGGGATGGAAGATACTATCAAAGTGACATTCAAGTTGGTCACATATCACTCTCTCAAATACTTTTGAAACCACTGGTAAAATGCTTAGGGGGAACGGGGACACAGTGAATCAGCAAAGTTTATATCCTTAATATCTCAATAAATTTTTTATCCACATTTTCGATGTTAGGCTTAAATGAATGTTTAATGTGCCACCTATACACCGTCATCTATGGTATCAAAGTATTTTCAGAGCTTCAGCATTTTCTGTTGTAATCCAAAATAATTTTTTTTTAATTTGATTCACTGTGGCAACATACGGGGACACAGTTAATCAGCACCCGGGGCACAGTGAATCAGTGTAATGAATATAACCATCTGGTGCAAAGACAATAAATAAAACATTCTAGATAGAGTCTCTGACCAAAGTTTATTTTGCCAGTAACATTTCCTGAGGTTTAACAGCCATTAACTGACTTATTACTCCAGAACAAAACAGCATTATCATAAGATTGTCAACATGTAAATTAAATCGACTAAAAGAAGGAAAAGGGCTATTTTTCTACCTGGTGTATTTACATACAGTTGTTCATTGCTGCTTAAAAACGATTACAGCTAGAAAGTATTCATTATCCTTACCTGGGTTGTAGTGAATCTCTGAATGCAGTGATTCACTGCGCCCCGTGGCAGCCCCGATTCACTGTGGCAAGTGTGATTAATTTAACTAAAATCTTTATATCTTGATAATTGTAACCATGTGATTCTGAAATACCAATGCATTACTATCATTACATGTTCCTTTTACACATATGACAAGTACACCAGTTAATCCTGGATAACCCGTTACCCGTAGTATATTACAAATGTTCATAATCCAAAATTTCAGGATATAAAATCATATTTTGCCCTAGAACTCAGTGCAACATGAGCAATTTTGGATACCATGCTTGAATAAGTATGCTGGACTGAAGAGCCACCCTGTAGATGGCACATTGTAATCAGGTATTGTGTGGTACAATAACCCATCATTCCAAATAAAAAGGAAATCTAAATCCAGCCATGTTTTTTTTCAGGAATTGACTCACATTTAAATTTGGTATTTTTTCATTCAAATTTTATGTTTGTATCTTTCCCCCAAATTCCATAGATACTTTCCCCCCCCCCACCCAAAATTCGAGTCCAGTCTCTAAATTTCATATTCAATTTATTTTATGTCTTAACAATCTTACCGATAATGCTGTTTTGTTTTGGAGTTTTAAGTCGGTTAATGGCTGTTAAACCTCAGGAAATGTTACTGGCAAAATAAACTTTGCTCAGAGACACTATCCATTTTGTTTTATTTATTGTCTCTGCATTAGATTGGTATATTTATAACGTTGATTCACTCTTCCCCGGGTGCTGATTCACCATGTCCCCGTATGTTGCCACAGTGAGTCAAATTTTTTTTTAACGATTTTGTATTACAGCAGAAAATGCTGAAGCTGTGCAAGTACTTTAATACCATTGGTGTATAGGGGGCACATTAAACTTACATTTAAGCCTAACATCGAAAATGTGGATAAAAAACTTATTGAGATATGAAGGAAATAAACATTGCTGATTCACTGTGTCCCCGTTCCCCCTACTTTTGCATCATAGGCCTTTAATATTAATGTGTGGCTGTTCAATGACGCGAGATAGCGGCATTCTGTTGTTTAATATTCAAATAGTGTCCTTCAAATATCATGTTTAGTGTGCATTATGTTGTCATGGCAACCAGTTAATTTTTAAATTTGAACTATCTGAATAAAAAAATTGATGCTGGAGGAAATCTTGCCTAGTAGGACTTCTTTGCTAAAATTGATTTTTTTGCAGATTTGGGTTCATTGGGCATCCAATAACAAAATGTTGCGGGGTACGAATTTTCCCGCGATTTTTTCCCCTCCTTTGGGGGTAATTTCAAAATGGCCGCCAAAACCACGGACAAATATGCTTTTTCTCATATTTCAGTCCCTAATTAAGATAGAGTGACAAGTGAAAGATCATTTTCTATGATTTTTAGGCCAGGGAAGTCATTTTGATGGGTTTCAAAGCCATACATGCAATATTTGATAGGTTAAATCCAAGATGGCCGCCAAAATGGTTGCCCAATCGACGACAACTCCTATCTCAGCCCCTAATTGTCGTAGAGTAACAATTGAAAGGTCATTTTCTATGTTTCTTGGGTAAAGGAACTCAAATATGTACTTTTTAAAGCTGTAAGTATGATATATGATACAATTAATCCAGGGTGGTTGACAAAATTGGCCAAACATATTTGCAAGTGCTTGGTTAAAACCATTTAACTTCATGGATTTTTTCCATCTTTTGGATCTTGACTAGTTTTATCACAAAGAGTGGAAGAGTTATTGATATCAATGCGTAGCTAAAGTATGAAACTTAGTACAGAGTTGTTTATAAGACCAGTGAATAGAATTAGAGTGTCAGCACAGATTTTAACATTCAAGGAGGTGAGAAATCTAAGGCACCAATAATTGCTCCCAGACCTAATATTATTGATATCTAGGAAAACATATTAACCTTCAGTTGCCTGGTCAAAATCTTATGCGATTATCTTTTCTGCAGGGAATGCTATTATTACACAATATTTTGCAAAAAATGTAGACCAAGTTTACCTCCAATTTACATATTTGGCCAGTTCCAGTACAATTTTTTCTCTAGCACATGCTTGCTTATTTAATTGCAATGACACGTAGATGACACTTTATGAAAATTACTATGGTATTAGCTTGGTACTCTATGTATGAGATTGTTCCTGTAATAGATGAATTGAACATGGATGGGAGTTTATTTGTTGTGGATGAATATTAATGTACAATCTTTCTAAGTGTGACTCCCAGAAGACTCGGGAGACATAGGTGAACGATACTGGTAGTAAAATATCCATGGAAGAGGCAGGGGAAGAGGAAACTATTGAAAAGATGGCAGGTGGTAAGATTCAAAGGTGGATGTGCGGTGGAAGACAGATATAGATAAATAGACATGGTAAGTGCAACCCTCCATACCCACTTCTGGGCACTCACGAGGGTTGATTGATATGGCCATCATAGGGGTATACATGAGTACTAAGTAACAGGTAGTTCAGTGGCAGATAGGGGGGGGGTCTAGGGGGGGGCTCCCCTCCCGATAGACCACCAAGATAAATAGTAGCATTTTGAAGAAAAAATGCTATAACCTGGGCCCGCGAATGCCAAAACACGTCCGGGCCCCCCTTAGACTATCATGTCTGGATCTGCCACTGTAGTTTATCTAAAGTCAGATCTGAGGAGGAATTTCAATATTGTTTTTCTTTAAGCATGGACATTAAGAAAAACTTGCAATGTTTTACATGTAATTTTTCATGAGAAAATCATGCCAGTGTCTGTCACAAGGTGAGGGGTGCCCGTGTCACTGTTTAAAATGGCCCATTTCCCTGTGTTGATTTTTACCCGTGTACACCCCCATTGCTGAGATCAGGAGCCCCCAGCATGTTAAAAATTTGTGGCATGTGACAGATCTTTCACTTGCCCAGCAGAGGCACTGATACAAGGGGCTGCCGATTTAACATCTAATCCTAACGACATCCAGCTGGGGTTGCTCATGAAAGACATTGAAGGTCCACTGAAAATCTTTGGTTCCCCGCTTCAGTAGAGCAGCCCAGGCGCTGGCCTCTAACCACACATCCACCCAGCTGTCGAAGGAGGAGACATAACGTAATATTAAAGACAGAAAGAAGGTGGGAAAGGGACAAGGATAGATGAGCCGGCAGGAGACCTCAAATAAGAAAGAGATGAGGTACAGACAGAGTCACTGAGAATCAATGGAGAGAAAAGGCATGAAGGAAGGGAGGAGACTGGAAATGAGGTTCCACCATTTTAGAACAGGCAAATATGGAGGCAGGGAGGACTCTATGGGGATGAGGAGGTAGATAGAGAGGCATGTAGAGTGAAAGAGGGCACTTAGGACGGGCAGGGAGGGGTGTATGGAGGATGAATTATGGGAGGAGCCAAGAACAAGAAGAAAAATATATGGGGGGAAGAGGCATGGAGGATTGGAGGAGGAAAGCAGCCTAGGGAAACTACGAAAGGGTTGTAGAGAAGCAGGCGGTGGCAAGAGAGGAGGCCGGAAGTTGCACAGAGGTAGACTGGAGATTGGAGACTGGGGGGTGGGGGGGAGATACACCCGTAATCTTTGATGCTGATCGAAGACATTGGAAGTCCTAGGCACAGAACATGGACAGGGGCAGGGACTCAGGGAGGTTAGGGGTAGGAGGGGATGAAGGTGACTTGTAGGGTGGTCCACATTCCAATGGGAAAAATCAGATCTCCTAAAACCCCCAATTTGAAAGCGGAAATTGATGACCACATAAGTAAAACAAACACATGCAAAATTTCAACCAAATCGGTTAATATTTAGAGGTGGCACAAAGCCTTTGAAGTTTATCATGTAATTCCTCATTCGCGCAACTGAAAAATTGGCCCATTTCCCAGATCTTTCTGAGAAGTGAATATTTTTTCCTGATTTTTTAGTATATGATAAAATTGGCATGGCAAAGTAATATCTGGGGGTTATATTTTATTTATTATTCGTAGTAAGTGAAATATTTGCCTGTTTTTATAAAAAAAGGCTTGATAATTAACCTATGTAAATCTATGCTGACCTGCTACAAAGCTTTATACGTCAGGCAGAATATCAGGACAGCATTGGGCATCCTGTACATACTAAGAAAAGGGATACTTGATCAAAATAATATGCTGTTATAGCAAGATTTGCAAATACCGATGACTCTGAGGTCTGCCGATGGGCAATCCCATGTTAAACTTCAACGGCTTTGTGCCACCTCTAAATATCAATTGATTTTTCTGAAATTTTTACACAATACCTTCTATCCATATGACATCACAATTCAAGATTCAAATCAGAGAAATTCAGAAGAAAGTGTTTTTGGACCACCCTAGTGACTTGGTATAGGAGTAGGCTAGATGGGGACACAATTTTTTTTACATATACTGTATTCCACAGATCTTTCCCCTGGGGCAATAAGTGGCTGTATTTATGTCCCTCCCCCCTATGAATCCTCTTACCTAAGCACCTTGGCTTGTCTTTCCCTCTATACTTATTTCGTCCAACCTCTATACCTCCTGCCTCCATTCTCACTATGCATCTCTCTCATTGCTTCCTCCTGGGGAATCAGCTAACTTAGTTTTTGGCAATCTCTAGGCCTATAACTTGGTCCCAGGTTCGATTCCATCTCTGTTCTGTCATATGGGCCTCTACTGGATAGCAACTTCAATCCTTCTCCTCGTTGTTGTAACCTCCTGATTAGCCCACCAAAGTTCATGAGGAAACAGGTGAAGGACAATCATCTTCCTACCCAGGCTTCCTCCTTCGTAGTTTTCTCCTGCCGTTCCCCCGTCCCAAATACAGGGTGTCTACAGAAAAAGAGGACAGTCAACACAATTGGATTTGTGTACATCTTATTTTGTGCCAAGCATCATTATTCAACAAAACATGATTTGTATATGAACAGTATATTCAGAACAGTCAAATTACCCATTATTCGCACCCCTTGATGTGGTAACTTTCTGCAGGTGAGACATAAATGATTCAAAAGCGTGTTTGATGCTCTCCACGAACATTTAGCCCCTTCCAGACATGGCGGAGGCCTTTAACTTTAATGCGAGGGTCGCGATAACTTGCTGGATTTTGTCTCCCAATTTTCCCATATTGAATAATCCACTGGGTCCAGCTCAGGAGACAAGGGGTGGCACTCTACCTGGCTCAGGAGGCTTGTTTTGAGGCACTCCTGAGTCTTCTTCGCAGTATGAACAGGTGCTACACCTTGTAGGAAGATGATTTTGCCAACAAGAGAGTTTCCCGTCTGACGCCATGGCACCCCAAATTATTTCAGAATGTTATTATAAACATTTGCATTGATTCCGGTACTCTGGTCAATGGTTTATTTGAGACATTTTTGTGATTTTCTTGTCATCAGATGACTCCATGTTGAAGACCAAGTGTTAGGTCCTGAATTGAATTATTGGCAGCTGGAGCATCAGAAAATGTCCCACTACTCACGCATGAATCATTCCTACTCTCACAAGCACCATAAATGGTGAAAAATTTCTCATCAAGAATGAGGAAAACTGGACGACCTTTTTCAGCTTAGAGCAATGCAAGCACTTTTGCATATCATGCTTGCATTTTGCCTTTAGTAGTGATCTAATTCACAAATAAACAAATTTGCAATAGACCTAATATGGTAGACTATCAAAGACATTCTTATTTTAGACTTATCACCAAATTCTGAACTTATATGAGTGTGAAAAAGAAGAAAAGTGACTGTCCTCTTTTTCTGTAGACACCCTGTACCTCTTTCTACCTTGCCTCCTCTTCCCTTCCTCATTTTGTTTCTCCTGGATACATCCTCCCCATTCTTCTTTTTCCTGGTCTCCTGTGTTCTCGTAGTCTACTTGTGACCTTTCTGTATTGTCTCTTCATCGCATCACACATTCCCCTTGAAAATATCCTCCCTCTGTGTCTTCTGCTATCTTGCTAGCTTCCTCTCTCCATACTACTTCTGTTAATCTGGTAATAGTACCACTTCCTCATGGACCTCCTGAGTCCTCCTTCATAGATAGATATTCTACACATTTTATACTTAATCATTCATTATGCCAAACTAACATTGTAAAGTTATTTACGTCAAAAGCATATCACCAAAATATTTCAGGACATGTGGTTGTCAGGAACTTGGGTTGTCATCCTTGGCCAGGAAGGTTGGAAACTATCTTTTTTTAAAACAAGTTTGTCTCTTGATAAAGTGCTAGAAGCTGTGATGCAGCTATCTTTTGGATTCTTGAGTCCAAGTGCCAGCATGGATAGACAGATGGTTGGGGCTTTACATCCTGTATTAATGCACTTGGTAGGCTAATAGGACATGAGGGGGACAAGCAGGGCCGGATTAAGGGCCTCACAAAAAAAAAGGGAGAAAACGCTTGAAAGTCAAGAAAAAACGCATACACTTTTCCGATGACATACTGCATCACCCCACAAAGCCTTGATGATTATGAATGTAGCCATCAGATGACATTCATCATATTATTCTTAATGTGTGACAGAGGCCCAACTCAGATAGAGGCCCTGGTTAGGAACTTTTTCCCAATAAATAAGGGCCTCCTTCAAAATGGAGGCCTCTAAGGAAATTTTACCACAAATTGTGGCCCTCCTGGAAGCCAGAATAATATTATATATGGTATTCATATTCTATTCTGATTGAGGTTCTTAGTGGCCTATATCTTTTGCAGTAAGTTTGAACCAGTAAAAACTCACAGTTTGACAATTTTTTTCTTTCATATTTTCGGACTGCAACATTTTTTAAGGAAAATCAAATTGTATTCAATAGGCCTTCTGGATTATGTTAAATTCAGCAGTCATCCAAGAAGATGAAAACAGACACAGAAAATCAAAAAAAAATCAATTTAATTGTTAAAATACACTTTTTGATGTATATTCAGGCCTAAAATTTTGATTCAAAAGGCAAATGTTCCTCCGGTGGTCAACCATTCCTTTAAAAGGCCTTTTTAGATTAGATTTAACATGTGATTATCCTGGCTCAATTGTTAAGCAAAAAGATTTCAAATTCATCTTTGAAACAAACTTGTGTAATCTGTAAACATTTATCGAAAATGAATTTGGAATACAATCACTGAAAATAAGCCTGAACTGCCCCGAAGAGTATTTTGGTTTTTGTCTGATCGGCAGTGACAATGTGTCAATGTTGGCGATCTCAGGAAAATTATATATTCCCAAATTCTTGAATGTAACACAAGTATGTACATATCATAATTTTACATCATAAATAGATGGCAAGTTGGGGGCCTCAGTGCCTGATTGTGCCCAGGGCCTCCCAGACCCTTAATCCGGCCCTGAGTGTACATCCAAAATGAGAAACTTCCAACATCTATTTCATGCACCATATTTTTCGATTTATTGCGTTTTCTCAATATCCGAAAAACAACTGCCATTGCAGTTGTCATACATTTGCTTCTGTTATACTAGTTATGCGCACCAAACTCACTCTCCAAAACAAGTGACAAATCACTGAAAATTCAATTCTGTACAACATTTTATAATCAGATTACTATAGGCAAAGATGTCAATTATATTAGGTTTGGGGGCCATTCCAGAAGCCTAAAATATCTCACCTCCTTGAATATTAACATATCGGCTCCCCTATAATTTTATTCACTGGGCTTATAAACATCGCTGTACTAAGTTTCATACTTTAACCACTCTTTAATATCAATAATTCTTCCTTTCTTTGTGATAGGATTATTTAATATCCAAAGGACGGTAAAAATCCATGAAGTTACATGGTTTTAACCAAGCTCTTGGAAGTATGTTTGGTCAACATTGTTGGCCACCCTGAATTTATTAAATCATATATCATATTTACAGCTTTAAAAAGTACATATTTGAGTTCCTTGACCCAAGAAACATAGAAAATGACCTTTCAATTGTTACTCTATGACAATTAGGGGCTGAGATAGGAGTTGTCGTCGATTGGGCAACCATTTTGGCGGCCATCTTGGATTTAACCCATCAAATATTGCATGTATGGCTTTGAAACCCATCAAAATGACTTCCCTGGCCAAAAAAAAATAGAAAATGATCTTTCACTTGTCACTCTATCTTAATTAGGGACTGAAATATGAGAAAAAGCATATTTGTCCGTGGTTTTGGCGGCCATTTTGAAATTACCCCCACAGGAGGGGAAAAAATCGCGGGAAAATTGGTACCCCGCAACATTTTGTTATTGGATGCCCAATGAACCCAAATCTGCAAAAAAATCAATTTTAGCAAACATAGCCTACGGAATTACACAAGACACTGCATTATAAGTGTTCAAGACACCAACTGGAACCGAGTGAATCTGCTGATTAACTGATTTTTTTTAATTAACCGTTATCTCCAGTTATGGTTTGTACTGCCCATTGAATTGGGGTAAAATTTAATTATTCTGTATTTTGGAACAATTTTTGAAAGGGAACCCAAACTATCATATTCAACATGCATTATACACATTACCAAATCAGCATTCTGGATAAAATGACCAGAGGTAATGCAGTTTGTGATATCATTTGCAAATGCTTAATATTTCATTAACCATGACAACCACCATGACAAAAAAAAGCCAAAATAATAAAAATATTTTTCAACCAGCTTATGGCATCAATTGCTTCATAACAGGTTTGACCACCTAAAGTTGTTATTTCCCAGTCCCCAGATTGTGAGGTCAAATATGCTGAAAAATGGTTGAAAAATGCCTATAATTCCTTATTTGGGCATATCTGAACATCATTAATTATGCAAAAATATATGCAAAATGTGGCACTCGAATCAAACTCCAAATACATACATCTATCTATCTATATATCTATATATCTATATCTATATCTATATCTATATCTATATCTATATCTATATCTATATCTATATATATATATATATATATATATATATATATATATATATATATATATATAAACGCTTAAGAAACGCTTAAGAATATTAAATGGTCGCCCCCTTATGTCTCATTCATTCCTGCACAATGCACGCCAACACACAAACTCATTTCCACACCTACCATGCACATTTCATCCTTTTGCCTACCTACCATTCAAATAGCACTTACAATGGGTTGCAAAGGTGCCCTGTTTTGCCTTCGATTCACACATCTATTCACGCACATTCATTCAACCAGTCAACCACCTTGCCATTTTCTTGCCTTATGCTTCCCTATATTACCGTTAGAGGTCTCCACATGCATCAATGCATTGCCAGACCACGTTTTTTTGGCGGCGCCACCGTTGCCATTCCCGCCAACACGATCCAGACACTGCACAGGATCATAGGCAATGCTCACACTAAGTCATTCGTTCTACCCAAGTCATTCACAATATTCCTTTCTCTTCCTCAATTGCCATCACAGGCCCAGTCTTTTCAATGGCTGACCTGCCCTTGACATTGTAAAGTGCAATTTACATTTCACACCAATCAATACACAATCTCACAGCTCATTTTATCCATTCATTTTGTCTTTAATTGCCATTGATATACAATTGATCTTTACGCAATTCATACATATCAAAAGACACATGTGTGCCTACTTCATTTCATTTCACTTTACATTTCCCTGACACACTCTCTCTTCCTCTTTATTATTAAGGCTATCGGGTCTACTATTCTTCATACACTGCCTAATGATGACTTCTGCTCATGCTATTCTTGCACTGCAAGGGGGGGGGCCACTGGGTTCACGAATAGCTGTGCTGCTCAGTCAATTTCTCATATTAAACAAACAACTCAAGGCTTCTCTCAAAAGTACAGCTTTGTTACTTCTTGCATTCTTAATGGGTATTTTCTAGTCATCAATAAATGTGTAAATAAGGTCAAGATAAGGCCATGCGGACAAGCACAAATAACACTGAGATTCTAAATATTTTTGAATGAAGGCCGTTCAAATGCCTGCATTCTGGTTGCCATGGTAACCTGCTATATTATTTTAGTTTTTTAAAAATCCCCATTCTCGGGACTATGATATGACATCTTAAGTTGAACTGAACAACCAATTTAAGTCAGCAGCATCACATAAATAAAGTAAATGGTCCACAAAATAACACAATTTTCCATAAATGGCGCCTAATTTGCATATGACCTTATATGGAACTAGATGAGCGCTCGGAGATCGCATACCTCAGCCTGCCTTCAAAGGAAGACTGAGACTGACCACAACTTTCTAATTCTTGAAATGTGTTAGAATATATATATGTTAAAAGGGTGACCATACTAGAGAAACAATTTTTTCAATGCGCCCATTGGAGCTTGGTATTTAATGGATATGGCAATCAATCAATCAATCAATATAGAAAATGAATCAGTTTTTGTAATTTAGAAAAAATATTTTTTAAAGGGTGACCATATCAGAGAAACTGCTGTTAAATGGGCCCATTGTAGCAATTTAAAATAGAATGGCTATCAATAAATCTGTCAATCTATCAATCTATCAATCTATCTATATATCTATATATCTATATATCTATATATCTATCTATCTATCTATCTATCTATCTATCTATCTATCTATCTAGCTGTCTGTCTGTCTGTTCGTTCAAGGAGTATTTGTCTTTTTTTCCTGCAAAGTATGATAAAGTAAAATGAACTAGCAGCCCGAGTGAGTGTACATTTCTACAGTCTGTTGAGCAGTGTATGCAGCACGGTAGAGGCCTAATTTTAACTTTCTTTTACTGCAGTGTCAAAAAAGCTCTTATATTCACCAAAATTTAATCAGGTATTGTGCAGTACAAATGAACACATCGTGCCAAAGGAAATGTAAATCCATTGAGTATTCTTGGCAGGAGTCGATTAACAAACACACAAACCCACAAGCAGAGATCCCAGAAACTGAGCACCCTCACAATACTCCGCCCTGCAGGCTGAGTAATAACCAATATCACATGACCATTTTAAAGGGTTTTTGATATTGAATGTAATTCACTTTTTAAATCAAGTCAAAAGTATCGCAAGCCTTAGTGTATGGACATTTTAAAATTTTATATATTGAATGCTTTTTTACCAGACTTGGTTGCCATGGAAACCAATTTGCAAAAAATTGAACGTAAATATTTCATTGCAACGGGCATTTTTCGAAAATAGAGAATTTTCCGGTTCCGACGGTGTGCAGATTGTCTGTTCACCTCTCGGGTTGGACTCAACACCAAATTTTGGGAGCTGGCTCCTCTACTAAAAGGAAATCTAAATCCAGCCATGTTTTTTTTCAGGAATTGACTCGCATTTATGTTGAAATGCCATGCTCCACAATAGCTTCTCAGCGAAGCTAAAAATGTGGGGGGGGGGGAGACTTTTTCATGGACATTATATATTTCATAGAATGCCTTATTTTATATATTAAAAACATTAATTATATACCACATGCCCTAAGGTTCACTTTAAGATCGATACAGTACACTTTTTTAAAAAGGGTAATTTTGTTGTTATTATTGCTATACACTGGGCCAGGTGAAACCCCCAGCATATTGGAATTCTTTTACCCAGCCTACTTATTTCTGAAAACATAAAACCCAAAAAACAGGGTTATACATATATAATAATTATGTTAGTCTCAGTAGCATATCCAGCGGGGGCAGGGGGGGGACTTGCCCCCCTTGAACAGATTTTTGGGAAATTTTTGCAGATATATTGCCCAAAAATAGTAAGAAAAATGGGGAAATGGTAAGCGAAATGGGGAAATGGTAAGCAAAATGGGGAAATGGCCATAAATTGGGGAAATGGTAAAAAAGAATGTGGAAATTAATAAAAAAAGAAATATAGATAATGGGATAAATACGAAGAGTTTTATCAAATTTCCCCATTTTATCTTCACAAATTCCCAATTTTTCTAGCCCCGAATGATATGCATCGAAAAAAATAACACAAAAATTTCCTAAAGGTTACCAACGCATATGGGATTGTATTTGAATGTGCAATCACTGGAAATCTTGGTAGAATGCATTGACAAAAATTCATGCTTATTTTCTCTTCTTAGTTTCTGTCTTGTGTTAGGCCTAAGGTATGTGAAATTTTCAAAAATCAAAATATGACTGTATCGAACCAAATTTCTGTGACTTGAATTTTCATAAAATTGCATTTTATTCCCTTAAATTTCCAATTTAAAAAAAATATATGACAATTTCATTTTGAATTCACCCAAAATTTCTCTTGCAAACTTCAACAAAAAGGTTATATCTATTTTCTCCCAAATTTTGTTATGATATCTTACATTATCTTTGGGAACTTGAGTGAAAAATTCTCAAGAATTTTCATTTGTCATGTTGTGTGATATGTAACATGTTTACATCTCAACATAATGCATTATGATTTTCGAACATCAGTCAGTTGACACAGTTTCTGGCCCTACAGATTTATGATCCTAGATTTACCTATTTATAGCCAGCATGTTAAATTTACAATTAAGGAAAGTGCGCACTTACCAGGCAGATAGAGGTAAATGAAATATCCAGAATGTATCAGAATTATTAAAATAAATGTCCGAATCTCCATTTTCTTGTCAGGAAAAATATTCCACTCCGTCACTTGTGTGTAAAACGTCAGCTTTTTTTCTGATCCAAATATATTCATCAGTCGATCCATGAACTTTTGGATTGTTTGGTCACTTTTTATTTAATAAGCATGCACTGCCATGCAGGAATGTTAACGATTATCATCAATCAATAATTCTTGACATTATTGAATCTCCTGAACAGTTATCTGAAGGTGTAGGTGTTGTTGTTTTAGGTGTTCGCGAAAGAAAGCTATCTGTCATCAAACATTGGATTATTATCCTTTCAACTTCAATACGAACAAAGTGCTTAATAAAAAGATAATGTGTGTTTTTCATGGCTTGTAATTCACCTCCGATTAATCACATTACACAAAATAGCAAGGGTATTACTAGTACTTTATACCACTATAACAACAGCTTTGCAGCTTGGTCTACTTCAGATTAAATAAACAACACATTATTCTTTAAATAAACCTTGTTTGCAGTTAAAATGCATCCTCACTTCTCAGGGTAGTCTTGTGAAAGGCTATACCCTGATCACATCTACCTGTGTGATAAACATAATTAAATGCTTGAGATTGTTCAAAGTACTTGAATGCATGTTTGAATGTTTTAAAATGTTTTCTGTTTGTTGTTTCAATATTTTCCCTGTAAAAAAACCACAAACAACTAGAAAGGCCGTAACCGGAAACCGGTGAGTGATGCGCTGCCCGGACTGAGTCCTAAGGGTGAATCACACACGTATCCATAGTTAGTGTATATCCCTCCGTGTAATATTTCAGTCAAATCTTGGCTCACAGGATCACTGCTGTCTTGGCTAAATACACATTTCCTGGCCATCCCACTGACCAAAACTATCCACCTGTCTTTGATTTTACTCTCCTGTCTTTCTGCCCAGGAGTAATTTACCAGCTTGTTATTGCTCTCTCATTTACAATTGACAACACTGCTATTCCTTTAAAAAAATGTGCAAGCACCTTTAAGAGTTGCTTGCATCTATCTATCTATCTATCTATCTATCTATCTATCTATCTATCTATCTATCTATCTATATATATATATGTATTTAGCTGTCTATCTATCTGTCTATAGATATATCTCGAGGCCTTCCATTCCTTCCCCTACTACATTCCTTCGTTCATTCCTTTGTTCATTCCTTTGTTCATTCCTTTGTTCATTCCTTTGTTCATTCCTTTGTTCATTCCTTTGTTCATTCCTTCCTTCATTCCTTCCTTCATTCCTTCCTTCATTCCTTCTTTTCTTCATTCCTTCCTGCATTCTTTCTACCGACTTTGTATACACTGGATCTAGCTGGCACTAGGATGCTTTTAGGACAAATTTAGTATAAACAATTTGTTGATAACAGCTAACTTTTACAGTTAACATCAAACAGGACTGCTACAAGGTGTGTCATGTTTGTCACACATGTTCATGTAACCTAGTTCCATGTGATAAATGGACATTCTTGAAGTATAAAGTATATGCTGTATGCTGACCTGCTTTTTTCACTTCTAACACAGTGGGCAAAGGTGGCAGCACTGTCCATGCAAAATGTGGTTGTCTGCTCAGTGGCGGATACAGGGGGGGGGCCTAGGTGGCCCGGGCCCCCCCTAGACCACTGAGATTAATAATAGTGTATTGAAGAAAATACACCGCAAAGCGGGTGCCCGAATGCTGCAACACGCCCGGCCCCCCTAGATGACCCTGACTGGATCCGCCTCTGCTGCTTGTGTGAGGGATCCACAAAAAAATCACTTTTTGACATTTTAACAAAGTGTCATCCACTGCTTGCATAACAAATAAATAGAATAAGACCAACCTGACTTATTTTTGACAGTTTACAGATTAAAATGTCATTAATAAGAGAGTAATAATCCTATCCCAGCTGACAATGCACGTGAACTTCACGTGATAAACAAGGGGGAAACTGGTGAACATGACATAACTGAGAGTTATCACGTGTTTTTGTTCACGTGAGAAAAACTCCCACATTTTCATGGGATAACCACGTGATGAATGTCACCAGATTAACGCCTGACCATCTTCACCACATAACTGAGAGTTATCACGTGTTTTTCTTCACATGAAAAAACTCCCCAACCAGACCCCGAAGTCAGTCATAGTTAAAACTCTGACTAGCTTTACAAGAACTTCCACTGACTAGTCAGCTAAGTTGTTGAACCCTGACTTCACTTGACTTCAACAAACTTCAGCTGACTTCGTGCAATATCCCAGGGCCCATCCGTTAAATTTCAACAGTACTTTTAACTTCGGAAATTTCAAAATTTTCGGACACGGATTATTGTGTAATACACAAATGTGTCAATTTTTAGGGACTTTTTATGTTTTATAGACTTTACAAAAGTACTATAATAGTTAGAAATACTTGTGCTCTTTATGCCCTTTTGAATGGTACCAAAACCATTTCTGTGAGATGAAAATTTGCTAAGTTATGCAACTATGGCTTGACTTTAGCTGACTCAAGTCTGACTTGACCAGACTGAACATTAACTTGCTGCGTGGGAACCTAACTATGACTTAATTCACTAGTCGACTTTATTGAGTCGACTTCGGGGTCTATCCCCAACATTTTCACGGGATAACCACGTGATGAATGTCACCAGATTAACGCTTGACC
Source organism: Platynereis dumerilii (assembly GCA_026936325.1). Lineage (NCBI taxonomy): Eukaryota > Metazoa > Annelida > Polychaeta > Phyllodocida > Nereididae > Platynereis > Platynereis dumerilii. Next base: position 12,320,171 of record JAPTHN010000016.1, on the reverse strand, counting down.
ATCTTCATGACATAACTGAGAGTTATCACGTGTTTTTCTTCACGTGGTTAACTGGTGAAGATTGCCCCCAAGAAATATAGATGGAGCCACCCGTACTAGAAACACAGCTGTGCGACGAGTTCCACACTAAGTTTAATTTAACTGAGTTTAAACTAATTAAACAAATGATTATGATTTCTAAATATGGATTAATACACAGTATATGGTGGAATGATGCTTATTAGCTCAAAAAGGAGCACATATTGGATATTATCACTAAATACTAGTCATCCAAAATGTGAATCAAGTATGACTACAGGGTTACCCTTTAGAAGGCTGAAAAGAGCCTCACTGCATCACACTGGTTGTGACAAATTTTCGGCAAGATCTTGTGGCTTTTACTTCAGCCTCACAGCTATTGAAAGCCCAAGATAATGCTTGAAACAGGCTGAGTTGACTGGCTTGATGAGGAGCTAAGTTAACCGGTGGGAGATTTTGCCTCTTCTCAAATAATTGTAACTGGTGAAGATTGCCCCCCAGAAAATCATGTGGTTAACTGGTGAAGATATTCACCAGAAAATCACGTGGTTAACTGGTGAAGAATGCCCCAAGAAAATCATGTGGTTAACTGGTGAAGATATTCACCAGAAAATCACATGGTTAACTGGTGAAGATATTCACCAGAAAATCATGTGGTTAACTGGTGAAGATATTCAACAGAAAATCACGTGGTTAACTGGTGAAGATTGCCCCCAGAAAATCATGTGGTTAACTGGTGAGAAAATCACGTGGTTAGCGTTTGCAATAACCTATCAGTTTTCCACGTGATAACTGAGGGGCAAATTCACGTGATAACTCTCAGTTAACCACCAGTTTTTGTCAGCTGGGATTTAGCCTTCTGTTTACTGCAGCTGGCTGTTCTAACACATGATCTGCCTCCCCCTGGGCCAAATTTAATTAGGCTTCAAACATGATTAAAACCTATCAAATGCCACAATACAATTCACTATTAGTTCTCTAAATAACTTATGTTGACTTCTTTGTGGCAGATTTTCAGCGCAAAGCATGAGGAACAATTCTATAAAATTATTGTAGTCGCTTCCTGTGATAGTATGTTTGCAAGATTAGCAGAACATTGGGGCCCTGCCTGCACGGGTTGCAAATGATTGTAGGTGTGATAACTACTGATAACTATTCTACTCACTGATCCCCTCAACTGCTGGTTTTCAGTGCCTGTAATACATGTGTATCCTAACATTGAGGAAAATAGCACAACAACACTTTGAACACGACTTTAAGCTGAAATAAACATGACTTAAATACACAAAGCATTTGTTGTTAAAGATGATGGGTTAATGCACTTATTATCCTAAATAGTTTGCTAATCAATGTCAACATGGTTCATAGTTGTTTTATGTTACATAGTTGACTGTTTCAGTTATCTTCACTGAACAAGTAAGCACTTCAAGTGACAAATCCCTATAGAACCTCCCAGGAATTCATGTCAAAGCCTATGAATATTTATATATCCCTAGCTTTGTAGGCATGTTCTAAGGGAATACTTGATATGTGAACTGGAATTAAGGTATGTTTTCTTTAGGCTTTCTTATCATTGTCAGCTAATAGTAAATAACATGTCACATGAAATATTGTACATTAGATTTTTAATATGATTGCACCATTTTCAATAAACTTCCTGTTGAGATTAATTGAGTACAAGGAAGCACTGACATAGATCAACTGCACAAATCAAGTAAAAAGAATCATTGTGCTTATATTTGAAATTAAAGAATTAGATCTGCCAATTCTACATAGAATTCAACTTGCATTAAAATAACACAAACTGGTAAATTCACAAAACAATACCAATCAACACAATTGCATGTTTTTCAGAATTAAGTGACTTCATTTCATTTTATTAGTCCAGTAGAGCCCCACTATGTCAGAGGAACCCAAAAAGCTGTAAAACAATTCTTACTGAATTGAAAGTGAGTGCCCCCCTCAGTGATGACAGTGATGCAGCCATAGTCTGGTGCCCTGCTATGTGAATGCATACAGGCCAGAAGACCAGGCTAATGCAGCCATAGCCATGCTGGGAGAGCAGTGTGTGTAGAGCTGTTGAAGAAATACTTTCAAAATGTCACAATAAAGCCACTAAATGTTAGTTTAAAGATCCGGGGACAAACTTTATGACAGTAACGTAACAAAAGAGTGAAGAAGGGCTGTGCCACCCAGTGGGCAGGCAGCGCAATGATTATTATTTAAATTTTAGTGAAACAAAGCTGTTTTAAAAAGCAATAGAAAACTTCAGAGTTGCAATGCTTGTCAATTGACAGTGTTCCAGTCTGGTGAAAATGAGAACTGCATGCTGCTGCCACCTGGCACAAAAGTTGATTTTGTATGCTACAGTATTGCTGTCCCGCGAAATATTTCCAATTTCATTTCACATTCAAACAATTTCTATTCAACATTGATGTATGCCAGAGTCAGACTCGGCAATCACATTCTCAAGGAAGTACACAAGGCCATCAGCACACTCAGAAACAGCCCCGGTTTCTTCCAGACAAAATTGTGTGAGTTCCTCAGACTGAAATGATGTGGACCGCTCGCAGGAGCTAACGGAATAGCACACTAGTCACTAGGTGGCAACACATGACAGCATATGTTCTGATCTGCCAAGGCTGGAAAAAGAATTGTGCAACCATTTCACTCAATCAACCAAGCTGACTCAAAACTTCAAATTTTACAGTGTGTGTTTTTGTGTGCTTTTACGCTTCTGCATTTCTTTTGTTACAGTGTAGTTTAATAGCTGGATGGACTAGCTGGCAAATAGTGTTTTCAACTAGAGGTTCATATCTCATGCAGAATGAACATGTCAAAGTTCCATATGCTGGAGTGAATACACTCTAAAAAATATCAGACAAAATAGGTTTTTTAGATTCAAAATGGTTTTTTGAAAAACCAAATTTCAATGCAAAAAACCAAAATGGATTTTTTTTTAAATCCATTTTGGTTTTGCATTGAAATTTGGTTTTTCAAAAAACCATTTTGAATCTAAAAAACCAATTTTGTCCTGGCATTTTTTAGAGTCATCCATTTTAGTCTGAGTTTAACAAGTCACCTGAAGTGAGTATTTCAGACAGTGTTAGAATTGGCAAAGTTGACATTTAACTGAAACGTTGTCAGAAATCTAGTCCTAATTTTTGATAAGGCGACCATGTCTATTCTCACGGCGAGAACCGGAGAACTTTTTACGTCTGTGGGATAGCTTAAGATGATTTCTAGGGAAAAAAAGGCTGACCCGGCAACACACAACGATTATATAATAAATTATAGGCATATCACGGCGGAATAAGATCTTAAATGTTAAATGGGCGGAATAAGATCGTAGATCGGCGGGGCAAGATCATATGCATGTAGGGCAAGATCTAAATGCCTGTGGGACAAGATCTAACTGTCGGCAGGATGTGAAAAACCGTCGGCAGGATGTGAAAAACCGTGGGCGGATGTCAAAAGCCGTCAGCAGGATGTCAAAAACCGTCGGCTGTCAAAACTGCCAGCGAGGCTGCAGATGTCCCTCAGGGGCAGTATAAATGTCCCACAGGGGCAGGGGTCCCTAGCCTATATCCCGCCGGTCATGTTTTTCATTCGTTCTCACTCAAAAAATGTCCGCCAGACATCAAAAAATTGATAAAAAATTTGGGCTCTTTCCTGGCGAATTGGAAAAAAAGTTTCTGCTTGTTGAATCTTTATTTGACATCCACGGTGGAGTTTTCCCATTTCTAGGAATCCTCTGTGATGCAAAAAACCGTCGGCGTGATGTGAAAAATCTTCGGCGGGATGTCACAAAATCATCCAGATTTCCAGGAAATACCATCCTATAGTATAGTGGGTTGGGTATAATAGGTTGCTCCTAAGCACTTGGCTTGGGGGCCGGCCCTTTAGCTCAACTGGTTTGACAGCGGACCTTTAGAGGGGAATGTGTTATATGGTGCATCGGCCTGAGGCTACACAGAGGTAGCTGGTTCGAATCCCGGTCGTGGTGGCAGGTGGCATTGAGGTGAGATTGTTGGCAGGAGTGTGTCAAAATCTCAGGGACGTTGGGGGATATAGTATACCCTCCTGAGCAGCAACGTAAATCCAACCTTTTGCTACGTAATTATTTTGGTTAGAATCAAACGTTGGGCTAAACAACGTATGACAAAGGTAGGGCAAAGGTAATTTCCAAACGTTGCACTCAGATGGAAAACCAAACGTAGGTCGCAACCTTAGTAAGAGGTTCCCAGATAGTTTGTTTTATAGTTTGGCCTAACGTTAGAGTCACACTTAAGTCATACCTTTGGTTGAGAGGTTGGAAGAAAGTTTGGTTGTAACGTTTGGCTAAACGTGTCAGTCATACGTAAGTCATACCTTTGGTTGAGAGGTTTGAAGAACGTTTGACTGTTACGTATGACCATACCTTTGATTCATAGGTTTGTCGAACATTCATTTGAGAGGTTTTTACAACCTTAGACTATTACGTAAGTCATACCTTTTGTTGAGAGGTTTATCAAAGGTATGGTCGAACATTTGGCAATACGTAAGTTCCAAGGTTTCTCCAACGTGTTTTTGATATGTATGGACAACGTTTGAAAGTAATGTTCAGGACAAACGTCTGATCATACGTATCTGCCAAAGGTTTGTTGAAGGTTTGCATTAAGTTGCGGAGCCTAGGATCCTGGTTCTCAGAGAGCCTTGTAGCGCCATCTATTCCATACCTATTCCCATCTATCTGGTAACTTTGAGTGTATAAAAACTTCAACAGGATGCTTGCTGGTGATGATTGAATGAAGCCATGAAGACATAGTAGATAAACCAGTACCAAAAATTTCAAAATATATATCTCTTAACAGGCGAAAGATTAGATTGGCCAAAAAAAATAGGCGAAGTACTCCTCAACCACAAACGAGCAAGAGAGAATCAGTTAGGACCGGAGTTGAACTGAGCCCACTTGCAACTGAATGCCACCTGTCAAGCAGGCCAATTTGGATTGGGATTTTTCCAACTCTTCAGAGTTGCAGCATTAATCCCTTACAAGGTAAGTGAATATTCTTATTTTATTTTAGTCCTTAAAAGGACTGCAGACTGCTTGGTAAAACGAGGAAGAAAAGTCTGCTAATTTTGGAGCCAACTTTAGTGCTTTCTGCTTGGCTCTGCTCTCTCTATCTCTGTTGTTCTCTTCTCTTCACTGTTTTAATTTATGTTTTCTCTTTGCAGATCTCCAACAATCAATTAACCACCCATCCCCTCAAGACCACCAAAAAAAAAAAAAAAAAATCCCCCCCTAAAAAAAATTCCTGCAGTAAATTCATGAGAGCATTCTTTATTCAACCATAATGAGGGCCAATATTCAAGGGCTTTATTTAATCAATTTTTTTTTTTTTCGGAGGGGGCAGGGCAGGCCGGGTGGCAGGGTCCGCCTGAAGCAATGCGGCAGTCCCCCGGCCCATCCGAGCGCTCCGCCCCTGGCCGGCGCCTCTCAGCTTGCTGGTTGACATGGCGAATTCATGTACATCGTTCACATAAAGCAATCAGTCCAGAACACGAGTAATCCACCGTAGCACTCGTATACAAGTGTCTCCTCGATGTATACATGGAATCCACACTCAAACTAGTCATATTTGACCAGATACAGTCCGTTTAATTCCGAAATGCAAGGGCTGTCAAGCAAAATCAACATGTTGCAAATCGCCGATTGACAGGGTGATCCTGAAGCATACACAGCCGCCACAGTCCGTCCGATGGTGTCAGATTATCCAGAATACTCCTGCTAACATTTCTCGTTGGTTAAATTATGTATTTCTGTGGAATTACTGCTGTTCTGGACCGAAATACGACGGAATCCACACCACTCGCTCGCCATTGCGTCCTTCTTGTCGGATGTTTGCGCATGCGCAAGACACAGCGCGCTGGGCTGGCCTGCCACGCCTGACGCCCCAGAGGCGTATAACGACCATTACTTCAACGTGGGGGGTACGTAGTCAAGGGAGGTTGGAGAAATGCGCACTAATTACGATATATACGTACGTAGTAATCTCGTAACCAGCTGTCGACAAAATACGTAGTTTCTGAACGTTGGGTCCGATGTGAATGGGAGGTTTAATGCTTCCTTAGACCAACGTTCCTCAAAGGAAATTGTCCGGGAGGGTAGTGGGTTGGGTATAATAGGTTGCTCCTAAGCACTTGGCTTGGGGGCCGGCCCTTTAGCTCAACTGGTTTGACAGCGGACCTTTAGAGGGGAATGTGTTATAATCCCACCAACGCCAAAATACCTCCGCAACGTGCCATGATAACTAAGCATAACCTGGGGCAAAAGACAAGAGAAAAACGTGTCCATGCGGTTGGAGATTGGCCCCAGTCTCTTTGTTGCTGAACAGCGCTAGCTGTGAAGAGACTGGCAGAACTCATGGTCATGCATGATTAAATAGAGTTCTTTCAGGTTTAAACTCCCAACTTTGGGCCTCTGTTTCCGGTATTAATACTAATGTTGATATTCTAAAACGAATTATATTCGCGTAGCGACGGGCGGCGAAGCCGCCCGTCGCGTCAGCGAACTTAGCTTAACAACAGCTCATAGTAATTTTGAATCTGTCAGTGGAGTGAGAATGAAGGACTGCCTGTACCTGCCATGGAGTTGGTCCCTGATTAAACAGTTAGTTTCGGTAAAAGTTAACATCCCTGAATTTCTCTTGCAATACTGCAGTAGTGTCTGAAAAATTCCATTTGGTTCTTAACTATCCTATTCTGTTTTGAAAATTTCATTTTTATGCTCATTTATGTCGTCTGCATGAAAAAAGCTTATTTTGCTAACAGGTGTCGCCACCGGTGTAGCATCATGCTGGCAGTGCCACACCCAGGGAAAATGACTGAACTATCAGCAGCCTGCTTGTGAGCAGTGATGTGTGAAGTTTATTTGAGGTGTGAAGTTCAAAAGCTGATTGCTATCACTGTACTTAAATAGCATCAATTAATTTAGGCCCAACTGATTGTGTTCTTGTTTATCATTATTATACCTCGACCATGAAAGCAGAGCTGTCATTGGCTGAGAGCTGGTCACATGTCAGTCATTATTTTAGTATATATATTGACCAGGACTATTGCCCTCCAAAATTTGTTTTCCAAAAAAAAAAAAATTTTCAGAATTTTTTTTTTTCCGAAAATTTTTTTTCCGAAAATTTTTTTTTCCGAAATTTTTTTTTTCCAAATTTTTTTTTTCCGAATTTTTTTTTTTCCGAAATTTTTTTTTTTCCGAATTTTTTTTTGTCCAATTTTTTTTTGTCCCAATTTTTTTCAACATTTTTTTTTTCCAAAATTTTTTTTTTCCAAAATTTGTTTTTTCTAAAATCTTCTTTCCCTAAATGTTTTTTTTCAACATTTTTCTTTCAAAATTTTCCTTACATTTGCAATAGTGCAGGAAAATAATAAAATTAGAGCATTAATTAGTAAAGACCAAAAAAAACTCATCAAAACTAGAAACAATAGTGCAATGTAGGCTATGCGTCTGCTTATCTACTTTCCTGCGTGAAAGGAAAACTATTTCCCTCGGCCTTCGGCCTCATGAAATAGTTTTCACTTGCACACCCTCGAGGGAAATACATTTGACTAATGCCCTCAGAATCAGTCAATATTTGTATACTATAATACGGTTTCAAAATAAGAACAGTTAATTTGAGCTCCGCGAATCTATGGCATTGCCATCTACATATTACCTTGTGACAATATAGTAGAGGCATCATTGCATCAGTTTCAACTTTCAGGGCAGTTGTTCCTCAACAGGGGCAGTTGCCTGTCAGTTGCTGCATGTGAATTCCGGCAGAGTTCACTGTCTGTGGCAGCTCACTGCTGTTGCCTCTTGTGCTTGTTTATCTTTAAAAGTATGAACTCAGTGTGCGGAGCAATGCTGTTGTTTGTTCTATAGGAAGGAGGATTGCAACAACCTACTTTTTGGCATTCACTCTAAACAAATTTCAATGCAAAAACCAACCTGGATTTTTGGTGTTCTATTTCATGTCCTCGCTCACATGCATTTTTGAAGTAGTGAAGGCCAAAGGCCCAGCTGAGTTCTGCTGTGTTCTGCTGAGCGCGAACCTGACAGGCCGCAGCGCGGACTTTAGGGGAAGCAGTTCCAGTGACCCAGATCCCAATTAGATACCCAATTCGATGTGAATTTCGTCTGTCTGCAGCCTCGCTCGCTCGCCTGCTTATACAACAGACTGTGTTCAGTCAGACAAAAAGTATAGAATATCTATCAGTCAGACCATGAAAAGGCACAACTAGACCATATAAGCCATATGTGTACCAAACTTTATCCATGTACATTCAATAGTGACCAAGTCTTGGGCCAGAAACAAAAAATAAATAATTTTAATATATTTTTTTTGTCCAATATTTCAAAAAGTATGCAATATTTCCCATCAGACCTTTCAAAATGCACAATTAAAGCATATATCATATGTGTACCAAACTGTATCCATGAACATGCAATTTTGACTGAGTCTTAGCAAGAAAACAAAAAAATACATATTTTTTCTCAATTTTTCAAAGAGTATAGAATATCTATCAATGAGACCATCAAAAGGCACAACTATACCATATAAGCCACATCTGTACCGAATTTCATCCATGCACTTGCAATAGTGACTGAGTCCTTGCCCTGGAAACGAACAAAAATAATTTTTTTTTTTTATTATTTAAAAAAGTATGCAATATCCATCAATCAGACCTTCAAAGGGCACAACTAGACCATATAGGCCACATGTGTACCGAATTTTATCCATTTGCATTCAATAGGGGCTGAGTTCTAGCCCGGAAACGATCTATCCGCGGACGGACAACATCTTTGCCCAAGTGAACACAATACCTTCTTCGAACTTCGTTTGCTGAAGGTAAAAACCAACTTTATGTAACAAGCAATTGTTTATAAATTTCCACGCCTCTATAAGATTATCTATAAAATCATGCCATCACATTAAGTAAGACATTTTGAACTTGAATGTATAGTATTGTATACATGTACAAAGGGATCAATAAGTACATCTTGGATGTTATATTTTATCGTAATGAGTCAGAAGTCCCCAATGGTCACTGGGGAATCTCTTGCAGGCTGGAATTCGCTTGATGCCCACCAATTCAAAGTAGACGGGCTTTAATTTGTTTCCACCCTCCTTCGGATGACGCAGGAAGATCCTATCGAATCGGCATCTGGGGTGAAATTTAAAACTCCAGTACAGATTGTCATTCCTAGTCGTGTCCCAGGTGAATTTTGCCTCCGGTCTCCTTCCTGTCGCTTCCCAAATGTCCAACATTCCATCAGGTAAGCCTCCAACTTCCACCAGCTAAAACATAAGGAATTGCCATAACGCTGAATTATTTCATTTTAGGGAGAAGCCATTTAATTGGGAGTTTTTTTAAGACGTTGCAGTCGTTGCACGCTCAAAATTAATAACTACATCACCACGAAATTAATAATTTCCCGCAAGGAAAACCCCAAGCCCCTCCGCCTGGATTATCTAATGGGCATCTCCTTAGGAAGGCCTCCAAAATGTTTTTATTTCAATTTATCTAAATAGAAACATACATATTCTAAAAATATTAGAAATTAATTTCCGTATCGCGCGTCAATAGTCTTAGGGTACAGTGCTTTTCTGGCCATTCGCCACATTAGCATTGGCTAATTCATCCTTCATGTCAATCATGTGACTAATGAAAATTGCATATTTTGAATGCAAATTTGTCACACATCTGTGCATATTACTCGAAATTGGCCTTTGTGGCTAATGGCATTTTGGACCCAGGAAAAGAACTGTTGGGTTCAAAGAACAGAGACAGCACACAACAACAAATTTGAGATAAATTCTTGAATGCTATCATAGTGGGACTTGGTGCAATTTTTAACAAAGTGGTAACAATTTCATTACCTCGTAATCTCTTAAATTCAAATCGCCCCCTAATATCACAGTAGCTTCGGGGTCGGCAGCTGCCATTTTCTCCAAAGCTTTCTTCAGCTGGTTCTTCCTTTCAGCGGCATGATCCTTTGTACTCTCAAAGTGAGAAGTGAAAAGGTTGGCTGGGATTCCTTTGATTTTTACCTGCAAATTCATCATCAAATTTACTTAATTTAGTAATTTAGTTGCAACCAGGTGTGATAACTATCAATTAATATTAAGGGCTGACGTTTGTTGAATTCTGAAAGAAGTGTGGTCACTTTGAACTGGCATTTTCCATGTCAGAGGCAGTGTTGTTGTGACATCTGACGCAGAGACAAGGCCGAGGCAAGGCCAAAGATATCCGATATTGCTTCTGCGACTGAGCCAAGGCCGAGGCTAACAAAATATGGCCCCAAGCCGGCCTTGAGGATGAGGCCAGCCTTGAGGACGAGGCCAGTCCCGAGGCCTCAAACACTGGCCCAAAGACATCGACACCAAGGCAAGGCCAAGAATTTGGCCAGTGGCATTAATTTTTGGCCCTCCACTCAGGCCAAAAATTAACCTGGAAGAGATAGGAAGTGACGCGGAGCGCCATCTATTTGCCCCATGTTATGGCCCCCCCCCAGGCCATTTCTAGATACGCCCCTGAATTTGGCATCTGAGACCGAGCCAAGGCCGTAGCCATCAAAATATGGCCCAGAGGCCGGCTTTGAGGCCTAGAGTAGCAGGGGGCATGCAGCCCCCCTTAACTTCGAGGTGCGATTTGACCTACTTTTTCTGGTTGATTGACTGGTCAACAACAAAAAAATTTCCGTCTGCTACCTGAGGAAAAATACCTCTATAAACCTAATTCGAGCATGCTGGTTCCAAATCTGTAATCAGAATTTCTCCAGAACGTCTAGATTTTGAGTTATGGCCATGTCAATATTTGGCAAATAATCAGGCGTGAGAGCAATTCGCGTGTAAAAGAAATGCACTCTGCACTGTTGAATGCTGGAAAGTAAGCATATATTAGTATTTATATAAGTTATTTTAAGATGCTGAAACAATATATAGCCAAAATATTACAATTAGACAGGTCCAGATACAAAAATTTGAGGGTGACAGGCTCCAGAAATTAATGGGCAATTTTTTGCAAAATTGTTATTGTTCAATATATTCCCATTTGGAGATATGAAAACGGCTAATGTGCAACTCATAATGATACATTACAGTTTCTGGGTGTAAGAAAAACATATCTAAGTAATTTCTTATGATGATTGGATTTTTTTATGAAGAAAATGAAAAAAAATGACGGAAAATGAGATGCAATAAATTTGAAACTAAAATGTTCTGGTTAAGGGTCAAGTAATGCAGATATAATTCCAAAGGCACACTCTAATGCAACTACACTGCCCACAGAGCCAGTCTCAGCCACTGTATAAGGCCCCATTTAAGCATGTAACTCCCGGAACTCCTTGACGTCCTGCAACTCCCGCTATGTCCCACTAACTCCTGCTAACTCCCGCTAACTCCCATAACTCCCGCTAACTCCCGCTAACTCCCTCTAACTCCCGTAACTCCCGCTAACTCCCATAACTCCGGCTAACTCCTGCTAACTCCCGTAACTCCCACTAACTCCCGCTAACTCCCATTACTCCCGTAACTCCCATTTAACTCCTGTCAACTCCCATAACTCCCGGTAACTCCCACTAAATCCCAGAACTCCTGCTAACTCCCATAACTCCTGGTAACTCCCGCTAACTCCCAAAACTCCTGGTAACTCCTGTCAACTCCCGTAACTCCCTGAAGTCCCAAATGGAGGCTCCGTTTGGGAGTTACATGCTTAAATGGGGCCTCTCTGGCCAAAAAATATTTTTTATTATCTTTTGTTAAACAGAACTAAAACAGGAAAAAAAAAAGTTGTACTTCAAACCTAAAAAACATATTTTCAGAACGTAAAACCAGGTAACTTCATAAATAAAGGTTGTAAAGTGCTATTCTCTCTACCGCCCCCCCCCCTATCCCCCGCTGCTTAGCTGCCACAGTACGAAAAATGGTTGACATTTATTCCAGCAGAGTCTGAAATTATGTGGAATCCGAGCGACATGTTAGCAACAATCCTCTGTGGTGTAGTGGTTAAGGCGTCGGGCCAGCAACTGAGAAGTCCTGGGTTCAAAACCTTTTCAAGTTAAACTTTTCTTTTTTTTTTTAGTCACCCAATCAAAGCCTTCTGAAGCTCCTTGATGGATCCGCAATACAGAAAAAGCCTTAGAGCAACCTTTTTGTGTATGTTTGCTTCACGTTTACCCCAATAAACAGTGGCAAAAGTGCAAGAACAGGCGTTTAACTGATATGCAGTAGTCTAGGTGCCACAACAGGCCAAAATATTCTAATTCTAGTCACTGCTGTATGCTACATTAGTATCCCGCAAGCTAAACTGCATGCAGAAAGCACATATCTACCAGACGACATTGGTTTTATAGGATTAAGGCCGGGAGAAAATAGAAAGCTGTGCTCTGATTGGTTGACTTAATGCAGGTGAACTTTGAAATACACGCTGCAGGCCAGCAACTACCATGGAAACTGGTTAAAATGGAGTAGATTAGCATTACTATGGCAGTGACATGGGCTAAGATTGCTCCGGTAACAGATCACAGCAGAAAAGCCGCAGATTTTTGGCGGGAAAAGCTGGAAAACTGCATTGTTCGGGTGCCGGTGGCAGTTTAATGCCTTTCTGGATGCCTTGCCCATCGAATAGCATGGTTTTGTGATTCTAGACCTCTGCATAGGCCTATGTGGCCCATTATGGCATTTGCATGCTAAAAGATAAGAAAACAGGCCCTCCGGTCAGAATAAACCCGGAGGTATCCTGGCTAAATGTCTTGATATATTACTTATCAACACTAGTAGAGCAGCATTTCCTGCAAAAATGATGAAAATCGCATCATTTCTCAGCCCGAAAAGTGCCAAAAACCTCCGTTTTCGCACTTTTTGAGAAAAATGACCCCCGTCACGGCAAATTAGGTCAGGGGCCCGAAAGTGGCACTGAAAGATTTCCAGCGTTCGGGCACATGTCCCTCTACCACACAACAGTTACATTGCACCAATACTGGCCCGCAAACGGATGGTGAAGTTTTGTCACCGCCCTGTGGTTGCTGGCTACCAGTGTTACTAATGTTACTTCTACACTTACAGAAAACCAGTGATTATCCAATGGTTGCCACCCCCCCCCCTCAAATGCTGATTTTGGCCAATGATAAACAGGTATCTGCTGAAACTCCAGTGGTCAACTAGCTGTAGAAAGGCAAAATAGTCCAAATTCAGGTAATTTCCATGCTAAATAAGTGGCGAAAACTTAATCATAAAAATTGGAATAGCAAGAATTATCTGAAACCCTAACCCCAACCCTAACCCTAACCCTAACCCTAAACCCTAACCCTAACTCGGGCAATTTTTTTTTTCAATTTTATTCAAAAACAAGAAGTTAATGCATTTTGACAGGCCCCATTTAAGCATGTAACTCCCGGAACTCCTTGACGTCCTGCAACTCCCGCTATGTCCCACTAACTCCTGCTAACTCCCGCTAACTCCCATAACTCCCGCTAACTCCCGCTAACTCCCTCTAACTCCCGTAACTCCCGCTAACTCCCATAACTCCGGCTAACTCCTGCTAACTCCCGTAACTCCCACTAACTCCCGCTAACTCCCATTACTCCCGTAACTCCCATTTAACTCCTGTCAACTCCCATAACTCCCGGTAACTCCCACTAAATCCCAGAACTCCTGCTAACTCCCGTAACTCCTGGTAACTCCCGCTAACTCCCGTAACTCCTGGTAACTCCCGCTAACTCCCAAAACTCCTGGTAACTCCTGTCAACTCCCGTAACTCCCTGAAGTCCCAAATGGAGGCTCCGTTTGGGAGTTACATGCTTAAATGGGGCCTTGTATAGACCAGTGCCTTTAATTTGACATGGTTTTAAATGTTTTCCATACTGGTTTGCTCAAACCAACAATTTCTGTCTAGAAGAAATCAAATCGCGGAGAATTAAATCATCAAATTTGCAACAATTTATGTAGTTCACAATGCCCCTTCTTTAATGATTATCAAGCAGTTCTTTCAGAGTCTGAGTTGCTGAAGGTTGAGTATGATTTGACATAACTTTGGGCATATACATTCTCCTAGGCATTTAAAAAGGGACATTCAAAATGAGATTGGGAAAATGCATAAAATTTTCCGAATTTTTTTCATCAAATTTGTTAATATAAAATTATCAATCCATTTTTTTGGGCAAAGTAGGCCCTTAGCAGCTCACAAATTGGTTTCAATGACTGGCTGTAGCACCTCAAACAAAATTTTCATATCTTGAGATAGTTATAAACCAACCAGAGGTTACTTAGTAAAAATCGCCTATTTTTACCCTCAAATATTTGTAGTTGGAGTAGTCTAAGTAAACAATTAAGTCATATTTTGATTCAGGATATTAAAGCACGGGGACCTAGTATAAAAGCAGGGTTTCAAGACACCCCAATCATTCTGGGTTTGGCCTTCAAAGAGTAAACACCTCCCATCTCCGTCAGTAAAATGCCTGTAACTGGTGATCTATTACTTCAACCAAAATAGTTTTTGACCAATTCGTTTGCGAGATGAACTATTGACCAACTGAGCTAAAATTCCGACTTTAAAAATATGCCAAAAAGCCAATATATAACGAAAACATCTCTATTTGTGCACATTCAGTCAAATTTAATTTTCTTGTCTCATTGGTCTAGAGAATCACATGACTTTTATGACCTAGCAACCAGTTCTAAGCATGCTAATGAGATAATGTGGATTGTGTTTTGGAATATATGTAACTTAGCCAATTTTCATCCGATTTGGATGAAACTTTCAGGTTTTCTCATTTACACTATATACAATATCATGATAACATTGATAAAAAATTTCTTTTATCAGGAAAGTTTTTACTTTTTTTTAAATGGGAGTAAATTTCTCTTAATGACCCTCAATTAAGGCTCAATGAGGGGTAATTAGGTTTCTGGTATCAAAGCAATCGACATTCTCTTTGTAGTCAAAATGAGCTAATTGCTTAGTTGTGTAATCTCATAGCAACATATATGTACCCCTCCTGTCATTGGCTGAGAGCCTTAACTACCAATTTTATTAGCCAATAATTTGATAGGAATTAAACAGTTTCGAGAATCCCATATTCCATATATGGAATTGGTCAGTAATTGCTGACCGATCGGTTTTTGCAGCCTCCAGATCCTCGTCCTTTAAACTCATCTCTACATGTACAAATGCTAAGATAATTTCTAAATGTAAATTTTAACAGCTTAGAACACATTTCTTTTACACGCGAATTGCGCTCATGCCTGCTTTTTTGCCAAATATTGACATGGGCATAACTCAAAATCTAGACGTTCTGGAGCAATTCTGATTTCAGATTTGGAATCAACACGCTCGAATTAGGTTCATAGAGGTATTTTTCTTCAGGTAGCAAAATCATTGTTGACCAGTGAATTATTTAAATGCTTATGTTGTCAGGAAGGGATCACTTGACTCTACTTATAACTAGTGAAACAAATGTCTAACAATTTTAATAAAGGAGTTACCGTCCTTTTTGTAAAAAATATAAGATGGCCTTCTTACCCCACCCATCGGGCAAGAAGCCCCCCTATTATAATCCTATGGCAATTTTTTCTGCGAGCGCATTCAGCTTGAAAGTTATTTCTTGGGGTTCTTCTATCATTTTTGAGGCATTCTATTCACTTTTTCTGAATTTCAAAATATTTCTGTTCATACATTTATTTTTTAATATTTTTTGTCCTGTTTTAATTTTGGCATAATTTTTTCGATTTTAATTAGCTTTTCTATCAAGATTTAAGATAAAGTACACATTATGAAATTGTTTCTGAAGCAGCTTCGAGGCCTTAGTGAAGGGGGCCCTCATGCCCCATACCATGTTGGGCATCTCGCCCCAAACTCACATATTTCAATTTGACCTCCATATTTTGAGCTAAAATGCAAAAAAGATGATCCAAATCATATTTATGTAATGGTCATAAAGTGAAGCAATGCAGTTATCCATTATTCTTTTAAAAATTTCCAAAGTTATGTCTGACAACCACTTTCAAAGAATTAATCAAAGTTGCAAAAACCATGCACCTTTTTTTGTTTCTTTAATTACTTTTATGGTTTGGTGCTGTTTTCCCTGAAAATTTGTGACGCCACCTAAAAAGCCTCTAGCTTCAATCCTATCGATAAGAAAAAGCACCAAAAATGTAAGTTTAGATATAACCCTGGGGGGGGCCTCTCACCTAACCCGGGCTTCTTGCCCCGACCTACGCTATACTGGATCAGTTATTCAATAATCTTTTCTGGTGTGAACCATGTGACAAATAGGGCTTCTCACTCTGCTAGCCTAGACTACTAATGAAATTCAAGTGCAAGTTAAGAATTATCCTCTCATTGACCACGATTGCATCATTGATTGCCATCATTGATTGCCATCATTGATTGCCGTCATTGATTGCTGTCATTGATTTCCATCATAGATTGCCATCCTGGATTGCCATCCTGGATTGCCATCCTTGACTGCCATCATTAAACAATGTTAAAAGCGCTTTGATGAAGTTCCATTCCACGCCACGACGCAGCGGACAGGCCCGTCACAGACCAGCCGCCAGATCTAACGATCTAGCCGGCGACGATGAACAATGTGCTAGTGTGGTAGATATAGAGCCAATTGAGGTCAATATTTACGCTCTGGCAAAACTGAGTCTTACTTCAAACGTTCAACTTCATTGGGAAAACATTTGGAGTGACAACTTACATCGTATGCTATCAGGTCTACGACAACAACACTGTAAATTTTGAATTTTGAGTTAGCTTAATTGATTGAGTGAGATAGTTGCACAATTCCTTTGAGCCAAGACAGCTCGTTGTCTGCAAGTTATAACAACATAAAGATCGATTATTCAATTTATGGAGAAAAGACAGGGACTCAAAATGGCAAGCTATCATGGCTCAAACAAATTGTGAAACCATCTCACTCAATTATTTGAGCTAACTCAAAACTTCAAATTTTACAGTGTAAGGTTTAAAACATTGTATTCTTACCTTAGCTGAGAGCATACCCCTGCCCATGCGGCTGGATTCAAAAGGCATGTATTCTGCTTCTTCTGCTATGACAGAGTTGGTGTTGAACATCATGGCGACATAGTATCCTCTAGTAGCACCCCCAAAAAACTCGTACGTCGGACACATCTCTTCTAAAATGTCTTGATTCGTCGGAACCACTTCTTGTAAATACACAACGTCAGGCTTTTCTCTGAAACAAATGCCAGGAAACATACTATTTATGGTCTTGTAACACTGACATCAATCAACTCATACTTAGTGCTTTGAGCTTGTAACACTTGAATCAACTCATACTTGTTGCTACAACTTGTAACACTGGTATCATCTCCACATAGTTCTTTGGACATGTGACAGAGACATCTTCACATACTTAGTGCTTTGGACTTGTGACACTGGGATCTTCATATACTCAAAGCTATGGACTTGTGACACTTGCATCAACACATACTTAGTTCTTTGGACTCGTAATACTGGCGTCTACATATAGTTAGGCATTTTACATCATGGTGTGACAACAATTTTCTCGAATTGAATGTAAAGAAGACAAAAGAAATGATTGTAGATTTTCGAACTTCAAGTAATGACATAACACCTCTGTATATTAAAGATCAAATTGTAGAACAGGTCAAAGAATACAAATATCTTGGCACCATTATCGATGATAGGTTAACATTCAATCAAAATGTACAAAGTGTATTCAAAAAGGCTAATTCTAGACTCTATTTTGTCAGAAATTTGTGTAAACTGAGGATCGACACAAAAATATTGGAACTTTTCTATTCAGCTGTTGTACAATCTGTCATCGCTTTCTCTATTATTTGTTGGTATGGTAATAGTAGCATGGAATCCAAGAGAAAACTCATTAGAATTATAAAAACATGTGTTAGATTAGGAATTACAAATGTCATGTCTCTAGATGAAATCTACAACAAAGCAACTCTCCAACGCTGTAAAGTCATCATAAATGATGCAGAACATCCATTGAACTCATTGTATAACATGCTGCCATCTGGCAGGAGATACAGCTCCATCAAATGTAGAACTTCCAGATATTCAAGCTCATTTGTTCCATCGAGCATAAGACTACTAAATGATTTAAGAGTAAATCTTCTACAAAATTGATTAATAATCATCACATCTTTCTTTTGTATAAATGTTGTATGAATCTCTGTGTGATTGTGAATGTTTGAATGATGCCTTGAGTGAATGTCTCTGACCAAGATTGTACATGCCAAGTTTCATGTTCCACATGATTAAATAAAGTATTTATTATTATTATTATTATTATTATTATTATTAGCTAGTGTGTTAGACTGACAGAGGCATCTTCACATACTTAGTGCTTTGGACTTGTGACACTGGCATCTTCATATATACTCAAAGCTTTGGACTTGTGACACTCATTGAACTATAAATACACTGGAAGCGCCAATCAGTGTTGAGCGTATAGGACGTCACGTGTTTGGCCCGCCGCCATGACACTCTTTGGAGCAGTGGAGGCAAAACAACATGGCAGATCACACCTATGCCTCCACTCAGCCAAAAAAGAAACGGGTGAACACAGAGGGGAGTGAGTGTTTTGCCATCAACTGCACCTCTTACAGAAATCCCACTACTCGGGAGCAAGGACTGTCCTTCCATTCGTGAGTATTCCCCTTGATAATCCACATTCTGGCTGCCTAATGTGACAGTGAATGAGCCATGTCAGTATTGACAGCCCTGAACCCAGGATTGACAGTATTCAGTAACCCACTCAGGAGCAGCAGTTGACTGTGTGGTACTGATATTATGCTGTTTGCTTGGACTGTCTCATTCAAATACCTGACATAACAATAAACTGTCCTGACCACTGAGTTAAGGCCTACATTCATGGTTGTGAGGGGGGGGGGGGAGGAAGATCGAGCATCCATGAGCAATGACAGCATGATGGGGGGGGGTGATCAAAAAATTTAATGATTATCCCCGTGGCCTGAGGATTTAAAATAGTGACCACTTGGTGTTGAGAATATGAGTTCTATTTTACTGTCATTGGCATAATACCTGATGGATATGATCTGTAGAAAATACAAGCTCCCAGTTGCTCAGAATTTACCTGTGATAATCTAGGATATGTTGGCCCTCTAAGTCCTCTTCGGCCCGTTTCAGCTCACGTTATTAGATATGACTCATATGACAGTTATTATATTATAATTTTCCAGATTCCCCAACCCTGAAACGGACAGCGCCCGTTATCATCAATGGGTGACGAACTGCAGGAGGGAAGCCAAACCATCTAGAACAGCAGTGGTGTGCAGCAGGCATTTCGAAGAGAAGTGGTTCGACCGGAGTGGGAGGATAGTTCGGCTGTGGCCTGAAGCAATACCAACAATTTTTTTGCTTCCCCCTCATTTGCAGGTTGGCTGCTGTTATTTTCTGCGATATTTTAAACTTGCATTTGTATTTTGGAGCCTCAGGCTGTAGACCTGTATATGAAGTAAGGTAATGACAATCGTGCATCCTGTTTTCAGAAGAAACCTGTGGCAGAACGGTCCACTGCCACCTCTAAGAAGGCATTAGAGCCACCTCCACCGCCCCCTCCTGCCGCAGATAATGCTTTGCCAGATCCCTGCTGCAGCACGGTTAGCATGAATTTCTCAAAAGTTAATTAAGAACTTTTATTGTAGCCCTATTGTGTACCACTGCTATGTCACATTACATAAATATTAATATATTGCCCAACCCTTACTAGCTGTCCATATAGTTGTTAAACTCTGGCATTGGTTCATATTAGCCATTACCTTGTCTTTCCAGGACCACAGTTACTATGTTGATAGCCCAAGTAAGTTCAAAGAGAGAGTGCAGAGGCTGGAAGAGAGAGTGGAAGTGCTGACGAAGCAGAAGCGCAACAGTCTCGCACGCGAAAAGCGCGCTAAGAAGACGTGCAAGGATATTCTGGAGGATCTCAAGAATGCCAACTACTTGAATGCAGAACTGGAAGGGCGTCTGGAGGCCTTCAAAGGTATAAAATTATAATACCTCGGGATTTCTTTTAACTCGGGGCTATTCCATTTAAAACTCTGGGGGGGGGGGGGGGGTCGGGCTGCTTTATTTTTCGTATTATGTATGTACGGCCAAGGGATAATATGATGTAGATGCTAGGGGGCACTCGCGGAATTCACCTTAGATGGGGGGGGGGAATATCGCTCTGTTAAGGCCTACGCAATGTAATAATGAAAATTTTTATTTATGTATGTACAGGGGGTGAAAAAATGGAAGTGAATGCATGGCGGGGGGTAAAAAAAATTGTTTTAGATTCATAGGGGGGGGTCAAAATTGTCGCCCGACCCAGACTTTTAAATGGAATAGCCCCTCAGGATATTTAGCATGCATGGCAAATTTGCCTCTAAAATTGCCATTGAAATAAGGTCATTGAATTAAAAACATTTCCCACTGTCAATGTTACTGGATACTTGTATGATTATGATTAAATATTTCAGACATCCCAACAGAGTTATTTCAAAAGAAAACTAAAATGTATACGGATGAACAGAAACGCTTCGCACTGACCTTACATCTTTATTCGCCCAAAGGATACGATTTCGTCAGGCAATATTTGCCGCTTCCCGCACCTAGATCTTTGCAAAGGTATTATTATCACCATTCTGTTGACATTTGATTAGGTGTTAAACTATACCTTTTTTTTTTTAAACCTACTCTCATGATGTGTAACCATCAGGCGACAGACCTGCTGTACTGATATTAAGATGGCGTGCCTCATATTTTAAGACGTTAAATTATAGGCCTATTCCCGAAAGAAAGCTAGCTCTTGGTTGCAGGACTAAATCATATTCTTCAATAATAATTGTTTCATGGCAAAGTTGTTTACTGGTCAAATGATAATTTTTGAAATCTGTATCTGAATCAGGCAAGCTAGCTGTCGTTGCGGTGACATCGCAATGTCATTAACGCTGTGACGACCTGGTGATTGCTAATACAATGTAACTGATGTCACCAAGTCGACAACATGATGGTTGTGATGCAGCAGGGCAAACATAAGACTTTGGGAGCATTTTTTCATGTCAATGTTTGTATGCTTATCTGTCACATGTGTGCAAATAATTATTTGAAAAGAAACTTTAACCAAATTCTTTTTAGGTGGCTTCAAAATGTTGATGGGGATCCTGGTCTTAACAGGTCGATGTTGTCTGCTCTTTCGGCCAAACATCAGGAGGAACCTGACAAGTATACTCAGTAAGCATAAAATTGAAAAAATCTACAATTTCGCAGCTGAAAACACAGTATAGGTAGTTAGCCACAAGAAGACCTCCAATAAGGCATGCCAATTTTCATTGATCTTGCATTGTTACTTCACAGCTAGGCTCAGCTCAGAATTTTCCATTTGGCCCTCATATGATCAAATGGAATCACAAAATACTAGTTGGGAATATTGAGCTTAT
The DNA here is from genome assembly GCA_026936325.1 of Platynereis dumerilii. Classification (NCBI taxonomy): domain Eukaryota; kingdom Metazoa; phylum Annelida; class Polychaeta; order Phyllodocida; family Nereididae; genus Platynereis; species Platynereis dumerilii. The sequence continues at coordinate 12,298,668 of JAPTHN010000016.1, read as the reverse complement.
TGTAACCATGGTAATATGGAAATGATTAGCATATATATTGCTTACAGTGTAGTCTCATGTGTACTGTATGTTGCAGAGAGGGAATGTGTGCCAGTTTAAAACAGCTGTATAAAGCACTTATTGAATAGCTAATCCATTATTTTGTAGTTGCTCCATCACTATTGATGCGATGGCCATCAAGAAACACCTTTCATATGACGCTCACCAAAAGAAGATGATTGGATACAGTGACTTAGGTATGGGGCCAGAAGATGACATTGCTAAGGAGGCTTTGGTGTTTTTGGTCGTTGGTATGACTGGTAGATGGAAAGCTCCGGTGGCGTACTACCTAATCAAAGATCTTTCTGCAGAGACACAAGCTCAGTTGTTACGCCACGTTCTACAAGCCCTTCATGATATTGGGATTCAAGTTCACTGCTTGACAATGGATGGCCATGGAACTAACATGGGCATGTGTAAATTCCTTGGAGCATCGCTGGATGTTGCTGGTGACCTGAGACCTTTCTTCATCCTGCCCGAGACTGGTCACCGGGTCTTTATTCTAATCGACCCTTGCCATGCAATCAAACTAGTCCGGAATCTGTTAGAAGCGTACCAGGTCATCCAATCCCCCACTGGTGTAATCAGGTGGAGCCACATAAGCAGTTTGCACAAAGAACAAGAGCAGCTGGGACTACATTTGGCAAACAAATTGACCTCGAGACATGTCAATTTTCAGCAAGAGAAGATGAAGGTAAGTCAAAGTGAATGAGTAATAAAAATATTATAAATATTTTAAAATTGCCTAAATTGCAGACAATTTGTGGTTAGCGGAGAAATTTGTAAAAAAAAATTCTGTGATTAAGTGCTGTGTCCACAGTTCTCCCCAAGGTGTTTACCATGATTACTTTAGATCTGAAAATCAGCTGAAATTGTGTATACACAATAGACTTAATGCATGAATAACATTTTTTTCTCAAAGCAACTATTATTGAGTTCATTTTATGTTGATATTCTAGGTCAATCTCGCGACACAAACCCTTTCCAACTCCGTCGCCATGGCTCTAAGAGCATTGCGAGACCTTGGGCATCCGGCATTCGAAGATGTTGCTGCAACGATTGAGTTTCTAGAGGTAGGTTTCTACATTTTAGTTGTAAAGTTGATGCATCTCCTTGCACCAATTTATTCTTCATTAAAATTCTGCAAAGTTCTCTATAAAAATGTGCTCTCTCCTCCTTTTCCTCAGCAAATAGACAGGTTATTTGACCTCTTGAATAGCAGGTCAAGCTTTGGTAAGGGGTTCAAACAACCGTTACGGCTTTCCAATCTGCATTTCGTTTTGCCAATTCTGAACGAGACAAAACAGTATTTGCTCAGCTTAAAAACAGACGGCAACTTGCCTCTCTACAGAAGTAAAAGGTTACAATACAGTTTGTTAGCTTAATTTTTTATTGTTATTTTCACATTTTCTGTTCTCTAATATATTGTGCCTTTCATGTTTATTGTTAATGTTGTTCTTTATTAAGTCTTTGAGACATTCCGAGAAATTACAATTTTCCAATTTGGTTTTTTGTTGCGTTACTCTTGGTGTTTGAACAACAGACTTAGACTATTCATTTATTCGCAACATATTAACTTTATGACAAATTAATTTTTAGTGAGAAATTAGCTCCAATTTAGTATTTAATGGCCGGAGGCCGTTCAAAGACCTGTATCACTTTTGCTGCTGTTTGGGCCACCCCGAAGAATAGTGTTAATAAAAGAATTTAATAAACTGTTCTGCAAGCAAGAATAGTTATATGAGCATGCAAACTGCAGTCTGGTCGTCTGGATCTCATTTTGCTTACCAGAGGTCAAGAGCTGACTAAAACTGAAATTCTATGCCTTTCCCATATACAGACATCCTTGGTATTGTTTTTAGGTTGTATTAAATCTACTTGCTGGAACTGACTAGATTTTTTTTTCTTTGCAGGCATGTGTGTATCACCGGTTTCATTGCTGCAGTAGACACAATGCATGGCCTCATTGACCAGCTGTTGCGAACAGACGAATTACAGTACATTTGCATGTACAAGTGCTCTCAAGATCACGTCGAGTTATTTTTCTCGGCTGTCCGTAAAGCAGGTATGAATTTTGGCAGTTGTGCATTTAAGTTTCTTTTACCTGAGAAAAATAGTCACTTTACATATTTTCTCGTAAGTATAGCATATATTATTTGAAATATATATATATTTAATTTTTATTTTCAACAGGCGGCTGGAATAATAATCCTACGGCGGCGCATTTCAAAAGCACTTTCAAGAAGCTGATAACGAGGTTCAGCGGTCTTCCTGTCGTTGGCAACGCAATTCCCCAAGAGGATGTACAACTGATAGAAGCAGCCACAAGTACGTACTTACCGCCAATCACCACAGATGAAAACGGAGAGGAGTTGTTCATGGAAAGTGACCTACAATGTCCTGACATGCAGAAGCTGGGAAGTATTCTGGAGAACATTGTGGTCTATATTGGTGGATTTGTTGTTAGGAAGGTTCTGTCCAAGCTTTCGTGCGATGAGTGTAGGCTAGCATTGGTGTCACATCAACCCAGTGTCAAATACGGGTCATCTTATTTCTTTCTAACCCTTAAAAACAACGGTGGATTGGTTTTCCCCGCAGAGGGGGTTGTGGATATATTGACAAGCGCTGAGCATCAGTTGAGGCTGCTAGACCTTAAAAAGCCCTCGGTGGCTCTCATTAGATTACAGATTGGTGTACTACAACATGTTGGGCAATCTGATGTTTTGAATTTACACCACCATGCCTTTGAAACACAAGATGGCCTCGAAAACCACAGCAGCACCCTTATCAGGGAAATTGTGTCTGTCTATTTCAATCTTCGGCAGCACTACCAGGTGAAACTTCAAAACTTACAATTAAGAAAAGGTGTCCGCCATAAATTGAACAAAGCTGTTTTGTTCCTTGGCCAGTAAGGTTAGTTCTACTGGATTGACTGCTAACTTACTCTGTAGCTAGGTAGATGTATTGGTATGATAACATCATTCAATTGGTTACAGTTACATTCAGTTTTGAAGGGGAGTAGGTAGCAGTAGCTAATTGGGTAGTCCATAGGCTATCCTGTTCTTCTCCAGTGCTTGTCCAGGTTACATTATCACTAATGAAGATTATGTAATATAAAATTTGATTATAATTGCTTCTTGATTATTGTTGAACACCTGGAACATTTGTTAATATTGATATATTGCTTGACATTGTAATTGTCTTTATAATGTGGGTATGCAAATGATATTTTCAAAATCTTAATCTTGTAAAACTAATCCCAAAAAGTTATCACTGGAGCTTTGTTACAATGCAGTACAGAAATATAGATAACCTTTTGCAGCCATGAGCTGAGTTTGTATTAATTGAACTTGCTTTTAATAGTATTGCTCTAATAGGCATTGATTATATGGTTTTTAAAGGCAAAAAAATAGATCAATTCTAGCTTTCGTGTTTAGCTTGTTACTATACTGTACAATCAAATAGTACAAGACAATTAATTCAAGAAAAGAGTTAACTAATACTGTTTAATGCTTATATAATAAGTTGTACTTGTTTTGTTTACATTTGGTGCATCTTTGGGCATTCCTTGCAAGTTAATTAAAATGCATTATTTGCATCTGCAGTGTGAATTTTGGTACATGTTCAAGATAATATTGGACATATAACTGGGATTTAATTATAAACAGAAAGTTTAAAAAGTTTTTACAATCTTCTGATATTCATCTTGACAGCCTGTACTGTGAGTCTGTGAATGATGACAATTTGTGTACTGATCTCAGAGCTGTGGAGTATTATTTGTACCTTTTAAGTTATAATTCCTAACCCGATTTTTCATGAACTTGAAAACTTAATGAAGAACTAATTGTGAGAAATGTTCATCTGAAGGAAAGAAACCTTGTTCAAAGACCAAATTATTGGATGATTTAAAATTGTGAACTGTAGATTTGATGGATTGCATTCATAAAATCGATGAACATTCGCTTTATTTTTTAATAAAATTTTTACTTGCTACTTTTAATTAACGATTTTCTGATATAATTTTCGGTTGTATGCCTGCCTAGATCTGTTAGTGAAAACTTAATTATATTTTGATATTCTTCTGATTTTCAATTATTTTCATAAAGTTGACTTGATATGTCATTTTTCAGATGTGTTAATATTGCCAATACAGAGCAAAAAATATGTTGATCTAGTTGGTTAATGTGTGAATGTATCTGGCTACTTTTTTCCCATGGATATACATTAAAATTTTTATAATTGCTATGATATTGTTTTTTGTTGCATTATCACTAGAAAAGTTTGTATGGTATAGAGTCTGAATTTAGAAATCCTGGAAAGAGCAGTGAATGGAAGCTTGATGGTGACAAGCTATTAAATAACTTGGAACTTTGCTGGAATCCTCTGTTCGCAAGTCGGCACATGTAGATTATTTTCAACTTTTCTTTTTCCACTTCTGCAAGAAAGTATGGGCCCTTCTCTATTCTAATTCATAAATCATGTACAAATCAGATTTATTAAACCCCTTGTGAAAAGCAGAAAAATCAGTTACAGTTTATAAGATAATTTCAATTACAAGCCACTTTGACCTCAATTACTGAGAAACAATTTTTTATGTAAGGCCCAGCTGCTTTTGACGGGGTAGGCTCAGTCTGGTGGTAGCATGCTGGGCTGGCAATCGCTGGGTCCAGGGTTAAAATCTAGCTGTGTTGGTTGGCTGCTTCAATCATCCTTTGCCTCACAGCTGTGTCCTGCACCTGTCCTCATCAGCCTACCAACTGTATAAATACAAGACATGAAGCCCTAATCATCCATCCATCCTAGCCGGTTTTGTCTTTTCTACAGACTTTTAACTGAATTTATTTCCCCAGAATTATGCCTTGATTTTCCTAATTTTGCAAAGCACTAATTTGTTTTGGCAGCGCTGTAACTGGGTCCTTGTGTAACCAGAGGGGGGCAAATCAGTATTTTTTTGTGTTATGTAATATTTGAATGAGCCCTGAATTATCAATCCACTATTTCAAACCTGCCTAACATTTATATAATACAATTGTAACACAGGCAGAAAGTAGGCCCACAAAAAGCTAAAAGGTTATGGTAAAATAAATATTGAAAATTATTGTGAAAAGCCACTGGGAAAATTTCTAGCCTTGCCCCCCCCCGCTCCTGGGGGGCTTCTTACTATATGTTTGTCTACACCTATGCTCGCCTGAAAAAGGCTGTTCAAGGGGTCATTTCCCAAGTTGAGGGTCCTGAAATGAGGTCTGAAATTTCCTAGACCTGGTCCAATATTTCTGGCATCCAAAATTTTGCAATAAATTCCCTTTCGAAAGGCAATATATGCCAATAAAAAAAATGTGTAGAAATTATTGAAATAATTACTTTTAAATGAACTTCCAATTAAGTAATGCCATAATGGAAAAATATATGTCTTTTCGAGGCTGAATTTCCCCAATTTTCGGGTTCATGGCACTCCGTTACTAGGTCTGGGTGCGAGATGCTCAGCTGAGCACCCTCCGTAATATTTGGCAATGAGAACCCCCGGCCCCCGCTCCCCACACAACTGGAAAATGATTGTTAGAGTGACCAACGGCAGTTGGCCCGGCACTAAACTAAATGTAAGTGTTCAAGCCCCTTGAACTCCCTGATACATGTTTTAAAGTGGACAATTAATGCAGATACAGCATTGTAATGGTAGAATTTTGTAAAGCACTGCCAGCCATGGGGAGTAATTAAATCAAGTGTCCTCAAAACACCAGGAACAGGCCTTGACAGCAGTCATTCATGCTAAAAAAAATTATAATGCTGTTCAGAAATAAAAAAATAAGCAATCTGGTGCAGGGTTGTACTGGTGTTGACTAGTGATGCGATTACAGTCTGTTAAAATAGCTGGAAACAGTGGGTTTGCTGTTGTGAAGCCTATTTTAATTGCAGTTGCAACACTTATGAGGATTTTCTTTGACACAATTTTTTTACTGATTTTATTTGGGGATGTCAACAAACATGACAGAATAGTTCCTGACAAGAAAAGGTAACTTTATGGCATTTTAAGAGGTTGTTTTGCAGTGCTAGCAGACTGCTGCCAGCCTGCAGCAGCCCATGCTGCCAAAGTTCAATATGGTGGACGGAAATACACGTCGCAGCGCCCCCAGTGGCGCTTCCAGTGTTTATACATTTCAATGGTGACACTGGCATCAACACATACTTAGTTCTTTGGACTTGTAATAATGGCATTTACACATACCTAGTGCTTGGGACTTGTAACACAGGCATCTACAAATACCTTGTGGTTTGTACTTGTGACAGAGGCATCTTCAACAGTTCACATACTTAGTGCTTTGGACCTGTGACACTGGTATCTACACTATTTTGTGCTTTGGACTTGAGCCACTGGCATCTTCACTAGGGTTGGGACGATAACCGGTATTCATACTGTACCGCAGTATTTTTCGGGCCAAATATCGTACCGTCAGGGTCCACAGTACTATTACCGGTTTTGCTTCATACCGTCATTAACCGGCACAAAAAAGAAGAAATAGCAAGAAATCCACTCGAATCCACATTGTCTTGGTCCCTCTGCCGCCATGACACTTTGTCCAGAGCATCTGCTTACAAAATGGCGTCTGAGGGTAGCGCAAAATTAAGAATTTCAGACTTTCATCAATTTCGGACGAATTAAAGCAGTAAAGTGAGTATAAACAGCTGATTAACTCTGAGATCGATATATCATGTTACCGCGGTGGCACTTTCAATCGCTATCGCGATATCAAAATACCAATATTGTCACAACCCTAATCTTCAAATCTTAGGTTTTTTAGTTGTATCACTGGCATACCTAGTGCTTGGTACTTCGGACTTTTGACGGTCACATTGGCATCTACACATACTAAGTGCTTTGGACTTGTGACAACGGCATCTTCACATATTGAGTGCTTTTGACTTGTGACACTGAAATCTACATTTCCGGAGTAATTTGGTATAGTGACTTTGGAATCTACACGTATTTAGTGCTTTATCTTTATATGTGACACTGGCATCTACACATACTGAGTGCCATAGAATAGTTACACTGGCATCTACACATATTTAGTGCTTAGGACTTGTGACACTGCATATCTTCGAATACTTTGTGGCAAAGTTTGTACTTTGGACTTTCGACACCGGCACCTACACATACTTTGTCCTTTGCATCTGAAACACTGGCATCTTCACATAAAAACTCAACAGGAGAAGTTGGTGTCAAAAACAAGCCTTCAGTGAAGGCCCTTCACCATTGTGTGACTTTAGCAAAAAGTCAAAACCTATTTTCCCTTCCTTCTCAAGTTCTCACAAGTCAGGAGAGAACTTATGAGAACTTTGCAAACAAAACTTACTTGTTGATAGTCTGAGCAACTGATTTGGCTCTTGTCTCGATATTTTCTTGATCCAAGCCATCGATGTTCCAGGACAACAGCCTGATGCGGTGTGGTTCGGGGTGAACGACCTTTGTGACATTAGCTGGCTGGGCTGACGCAGTAGTTGAAGTAGCACTGGCACTGAAAAGAAAAGTCAGACTTAATGCGTTTAGTCAAATTACTATTTGGCGGGGGGGGGGACGGCCTTACAGTTTTAATTTCTCGCCCAGCCCAGTCTTAGCATGCTTTGTGAAATTAGTTAAATTATTTCCTTGAAGTCTTAAACTTAAAGTAAAATAATCCAGGTTATTAGTATGGCACTATACGCCTTGGCCTAAGTTGTGCATTTTTAACACTTGTATAATTGCCCCGGCGATAAAATCCACAGCCCCCTTCGGCCCTTCCTGGCCTTCCAATGTGTATCATCGTTTAAAAACTCACCCTTTAGGTGCTGAACCACCCGAATGGGCCGAATCTGCAAAGTAAGCGTTAAGAGCCCTCTGAAATTATACAAAGGTCAGCCATTAATGTAACCAAAGTGCATGTGTCACCAACTAATTTATGTACGTACAATGCCGAGGGGTTTGCATCCAAGCATTTTCTGTTTACCAACACCATCTTTTATTTGTTTACCTGCAAATCCCAATCCCTGTCTTGCAGATAAAACATTGCCAAAGCAGAATTAGTGCCAGTCACCGAGGCGAATTCTTTGCACCTTTCCTCACAGACTTTCAAGGGAGGAATGTTAGAATCGGAGTCATTGTCTGAGTCGGACATGATCGCTAAAATTTCACTGATTTTGCTGACACCTTCTCATTCATTCCCACTCACCTTTGACCATGCCGTGAGCACTACAAAACTAGCACTAGTTCCATTGTCTTGCAGGTGTTTTGACCTTACTTATCTCACTTGCCATCCAGTGATAATATCATAGTGACTGTTTGATATCGTTTGATTGCTTATCTATACTGCATACACTCTTAAAACAGATAGGATAACATTACATAATCAAGACTTCTCCAGTGCACCATTCAACAAAAGCCAGTCTGTCTGATTCATTCACATTTAATTTTCATGCAAACTAGCAATAAGTGCCCGTGTAAACAGTTTTAAGAGGAGTTTTAACCTTTTAGGCGCATGTATGGGATTATCACAACCTTGGGTCAATGGAAGATGGTAGAGATCTTGCAGCTGCTGCCCTCTTGTGTATATTATATGAACAGCTTAAAACTAATTATCATTAATTAGGACATTTAGAGGAAAGTAATTTGGATGAAAAAAGGCCAGGCATTAAGTAGGTACTGAGATAAAGGCCAGACACTGTTATTTTAAGATTAGTAAGAAGACAACTAAATAAAAGGGGCTGACATTATAAGGTTAGATATTAGCCATAAAGTTATAACAATAGGGAGCATAGGGGCCCCAAAACCAATGTACATGACTTTAACTTATTATATGATGAATATATTGTATTCTACAATGTAAGTGCAAAAATTGTGCATGAACTTGGTTTAGGAGCCCGGTATGACATCAGAAATGAAAATGGGGAGTAAATAGACATTTTAACAATTTTTTGCATTTTAAAACATAAATGTCAAAGGAAAAATTTGCAATAACACACAATAAGCTTTAAATTTAAATAATTGGGATTTTTTTCTAATTTTTGTTTTATAAACATTCATAGGACCAACATTCCAACTGAGTTGAGATGTTTAAAAATACAAATAATTTAGACACCTAATTGGGAAATTTCATAGATTTAACTCCAAAATTGACTGAATCTGCTGGTTTGAAATAATAGTTTTTTTCATATTTTTGGGAAATTTCCGTTAGTTCAACTTTCTCAGCGCATTTAGACCTCCAAAAAACACATCTTGGGTGTTTAATACAAATTTCAGTATCAAAACTACAGCAGTTTTTACAGCTGCTTGCAGCCTGTATTACAGGAGGAATTTTCGGTAAGCCTCTGACCATATAGGAAGTTGCACTATTTCACCTATCGCCTTGAAACTTAGCATACAGTCTCAATATAATTTTATCTTGCTTCCATCAACTTTTGGTAAACTTCTGTGACATTTAAAATTTTATTTACGAAACTAAAATGTTCGTTTTTGGAGGGAGTTTCAAATGATCAGCTGCATTGAAACCAGCACCAACAGCAGCAGCCAGATCCAGTGTTTGCAGATTCAATAGAAAGAATGAAGGAAGGGATGAAGGAAGGGATGAAAGAAGGAATGAAGGAAGGAATGAAGGTAGGAATGAAAGTAGGAATGAAGGAAGGCATGAAGGAAGGAAAAAAGGAAGGAAAGTATAGGAAGGAAAAGAAGGAGTGGGAGGAAGGGAGGGAAGGAGGATATACATGTAGACAGATAGATAGATAGATAGATAGATAGATAGATAGATAGATAGATAGATAGATAGATAGATAGATAGATAGATAGATAGATAGATAGATAGATATTAAGTCTATCTACAAGCAGCTGTTAAAGTGCTTGCAGCTGCCGCGTAGTACCTAACTTCAGCCTAGGCTGTACCTAACCTCAGCCCCGTACCTAACTTCAACCAATTGACCCTATTCTGTCATAAAAACAGCAGACTGTTCAATTTTGGCTTTAATTACTTACCTGTATATAAAACATAATGGCCTGAAAAAAATCAGTCCTCCAAAAATGTATTTCAAAAAAGCTTGGAAAGAAGTCATCGTTTTCGCGGAAAGAGGATAAAAATTTATTTTAAACTCCATTTCAGGCAACTGGTCTATTTTTATTATGCCAGACGTAAAAATGTTTTAAAAATTAAATTTTCAGAAAGATAGATATTCAGGGATGAAAAAACCAACTTCTCAGGTGAAATTTATTGGCTGGAGTTTGGGAAAACTGGGGGCTGAAGTTAGGTCATATGGGGGCTGAAGTTAGGACCATGGGGGCTGAAGTTAGGTAAGATTGACATGTCTTATAAATCACCTAATTCATTGAATGATCACATAGAAAATATTGAAAAAAACCTTAATTTATGGAAGATTACTAATTTTCCCTTGTGATGAAACTTTTTTTGGTTGCTCCTGCTTGGGTGAATTGGTTACAGCCAACCGACAGATTTAACATTTTATCAAATTTTTTTTCGTTTCGCGTTTTATTCGCGTTGCAAAACAAGCAAAATGCGGTCCACCAAAAAAACATGTAAAATTCCTGAATCATATGTTATGATGGTCATACCTTTTTGATAATTTAATCTAAACACATTGACAATAACTTTAAACCCAAAAACTGACACCTTGGCCAAATGGAAATTTAATTACAAGGAGTTTCCTGTAGGGGGGCTGAAGTTGGGTGAGAGGCTGAAGTTAGGTCAACTTGCCCTACAGGGTATAAGCCCCAATCATCCAGCCAGTCACATAAGGGGGCAACCATTAAAAATCTGGGGGGGGGGGTGCTTTGAGTTTTCATCAGCGGGTAATTTTTATTTATTTCAAGTGCGCCAAGTCCCCAAATATTCATTCCAAAATTAAGCAACACTTTGTAAAGAAATAACCCCACCAGAAATTATTAGTTACAAGGCTGAACAAAAATTTATTTATTTTACCAAAACTGAGCAAGAAATTATTTATTGCAAAAAAAAAACCATACCCCCCACCCCCCAAATTGAGATTAAATGGTGGTCCCCCTTACTTTCTGACTCTGTTGGAATGACCAACACACAATACAAGGTATTGGGAATTTAGTTAATATTGAGCACATCTGCTCACAGTTGTGAATCTCACATTCATAATACATATTTGATCTGTTTGTTGGGTTTTGCTAAAAACTGTGAAATATTTTAATCTGTAAGGTTGTTAATCAGTCATGGTGAATGAGCAAGCTGCACTCTCAGATGACAACTTTCGAAGCAGTCAAGCACGACTGTCTGCCGGACTATTTTGAGGTCAAACTTGTCAAAAACAAAAGAATTGATCAAGCATGACACAACTTTTACTTGTAAACTGCCAAGTTGTCAAACGTGAATGAACTCCAGTGAGACCAGTTACACTTGACACAATATTCTTCCTTATACCATTCGACACCTCTGTCAGCCAATCATGAGCCAGTATTTTACTGCAATAAAACCCATATTCTTTGTTGTCCAGTTATCCTCCCATGGGAGAATAATAAGTGAAGCTGTGAAAAACCCAAAGCAACAAATGACAAGTTTCAGTTTTGTCTTATGGTATAAGCCGGTTATTCACCGCGGGATCGGCAATATGTGTTTATCACAGCTCGGGCTAACGCCCTCGCTGGATAAATCACATATTGCCTCTCCCTAGGTGAATAACCTATACTTGTTTACTGTCTGTGTTGTTCAGTTTTAATCCTTTGTTGGTCAGTTTTGTTTCAGTGTTTCCTTTAATTTTGTCGACTTGTAGTCAGCCAAGCATGCAATATCATGGTCAGGTGTATGAGCTGTGATATGCATTATATCAGAGCGAAATCCTGCCTTCTGATTGGCCAGAAAAAGCAAACAGTGGTATAATAGCACTTGTTGGCAGTGTGAATGAAAATGAACCCCACAATGGGAGGGTGGTAGTTTATTAAACAGACCGTGCACATGACCTATTCTTGATGGACTGATAAATATTAGGTTTAAAAAAAAGCAGGTTTTCAAAGAGTGACATCAGTTAAATGTTTTAAAGAGAAAATGGATATCTGGAAATGTATTATGTTCTTTCTGGTGCTTTCTGGATATTTGGCATTTGTTTATTTGCCAGGTAAGTACACACTTTTATTCATTTGGTGATTTTGTACTCATGACAGCCCCATGAGTGCATTAGGGTGATGCAAAAAAGCGAAGTTTTGAAATGTTAATGGGGCACCCCCTGATGTTGTTCCGATATATGAAAAAACAATTCAGTAAAAATTTGAGCTTAATCGGACAAAAATTAGAGGCTGCTACCTCATCATGAAAATTAACATTAATATTCAATGCAAAAATATCAAATAATTTGGCATGTAGCGAGTTGAACTATACCTGGCGCACCAAACAAATGCGGCATGGTCATAATTTTTGGCCCTGGTTGTCAGAACACCTGATCAAAGCTATTTTGGATTATTTTATACTTCTCCAAGATGCTACCACCAGACTAACATTGATAAAATAGTCAAAATTTACCAAATTCGCGGTGTTTAATAACATTACCAGTTTCAATGTCACAGAAATGAAAGTTACTTTAATAGATGGAGCATGAAAAGAGCTTTAATTTGAATACCAACACTGCTATACTCTATCCATCTGACCCTGTTGAATTAGCTTATTTGTCATTCACGATTATTTGCGAAAATTCCCAATATTCAAAGCATTGCTGTAATACTGTAGAACATAGCAACATAGACAGACAGACAGACAGAAATGTTTATTTGACATGAATCCAAATACAGTTACAAAGAACAAAAAACATGGTTTTATTATCTCAATGTCAGGAGACATTCACTTTGCCATGAATATGGCGCTAGCATGAATGCCACCTATTAGAAAAGAAAAAAATCAAATTAAATTTTTAATTAATTTCAACAAATTTTCACATCCTGTCAAATAAATTGAAAATCACAATTTTCTTAAAAAATAAATGGTGAAAGGTGAAATGATAAATGAAGGTGAAGGGGGGTAAATGAAAATGATATGAGGTCGATGGGATGAAATGAAATGAAATGGAATGGTCAGCAAAGTAAGATGGATTAAACAATATTACCTATAGTTGGAGGATTGACATATAAAGCAATTTTGTACGGAACATTGTTCCTGATATGATACTGGTGGATAAGTGAATTTTTAATATACAAGGAGAAGCCAAACTCACTATGAGTTGTGGCCTTTTCCAGAATGGAATTTGAAGTACTATTTAATAATTTGGGTAACTGGTATCTGATACTATTTTCGGCATAGGCATGATATAGGCGAGGTAATTTAAAATTTTTATTTCGTATATTGTATGGATAATCATTTTGGGGTTTTATTAAGATATTTGTCGCCAAAAAATATTTGGGAATTTGATTATTTTCTAATCTATAAAAAAACTTATATAATTTTACTTTCAGAATATCATGAGCAGTAAGCAAACATAATTTTTTGAATAAGGGCTGTGTGTGGGCATTATATCTAGCATTGGCTACAGCTCGAATTGCCCTTTTTTGTAGTTTAAATATGGAGTTTGCTTTGTAGCCCCAGCACAGAATTCCGTAATTGAGATGAGAATTAATAAGGGCACAATATATAGTCTTCAATGTGTCCTGAGGAAGGAATTTCTTCAATCTATTTAAAATACAAATACACTTAGCTATTTTTTTACTTATTTTATCAAGGTGATCATTCCACTTGAGACGCTCATTAATAGCTATACCAAGAAAATTAAAGGTACCAACGTATTCCAGGATTTTGTCATCTATAAATAACGCTGGGCGATTGACAACTTTACCATGTGTGTGGAAAATCATACATTTTGTTTTATCTACATTCAAAGATAGCTTATTAACTTTAATAGTAATGTTGGTATTCAAATTAAAGCTCTTTTCCTGCTTGATAAGATGGTGTAACTTAAATGTTTGTACCCTTATTCCTTGTTATGTTATTCAATACCGCGTCTGACCTTAATGCTGTAAAAATCGGGCAAAATTTGTTGCTTTAGGAGTGCCCTGTGGCCTGAAATGACCGCATATTGGCAAAATATGAATGGATTTGTCATGAGAATAGTGGAAAGCTTAAATGAGAAAAAAATTACCATCACGCTAGTGGTAGGACAGCTTCCTTCACCCACCACTTATAAAATTGGGATTTCGCCCATTGCAATACAATGTTAAATTTCAAATTGCGGTAGCACCCTCTAAAATTTGTCCGATTTGGCTCAAATTTTTACTGAATTTTTATTTTATGTATTGGAACACATTTCGGAGGTATATATTTTTCAATATTTTGCATGTGGACGAATTTGTAGATCTGCAAAAACGAACATATACACGAATTTGGCATTCGTGCAAGTGCCAAATACTGCCTTTCACAAATTCGTGCAGGTGTAATTACGAACATACTAACCCTTAATTTGCCTAAAACTAACTCTAACCCTAATTCTAGCCCTAAACCCTAACTATCTAGCACTTCCACGAATGCTAGAAATTGCAGTTACACAAATGAAAAATGCAGCACATACACGAATGTTAGTTATTACATATACACGAGTAGTATGCTCGTTTTTGCATGTCAACAAATTCGTTCATGCTCGTTTTTACACCTCCACAAATTCGTGTACATGCCAAATAATGAAAAATATATACATGCATTTCGGGGGTTCCCCATTGAAATTTCAAAATTTTATTTTTTAGTGTGCAATCTGCATCACCCTAGAGTGCATGCTGTATAAACAATATTTTGTAGCCATTCAATTTAAGAGTCAGTTTTTCTAAGATTCAGGCAGGCTATGCTACCCACCCGATTCAGATTTTGTTCAAAATATTTTTGTTGGTAAACAGTTACTAAAAAGTTGGGAAAATTGCATTTTTAAACCTCAGTACCTTTTAGGTAAATTTTAGGGGCTCTTTGAAATATAGGGCCATAATTTGGATCCAATATAAATATATTAACCCAACTGTATCATTTGGTATTCCATTTATGATGATTGACTCAGGGCGCAGGCAACGAGGGGCGCTCAAAGTTACAACTTCAATCAATTATAAGCTTAATTAATGATATGCTTAAATTTCCTCTAATTTAGTATTTTGCCATACAGTCATTATCTAACATTATTCCATTCAACATTTTTTATCAGAACACCTGCTACTATGTACAGACTATAATTACAGACAATTTGGTGAAGATTGAGCAAGTATTTGCTTTGTTATGATTGGTCGCAACGCTAGCACCATGGTAAAGCATGGCAGCTGAGTGAAAACTAACGGCCATATGGCTGTATTTCTTACATATCTGTTGTAGCTAAGAGGAAGAATAAGGTGAATACAGGATGCTCACAAGATGGAGCTTGAGTGAAAAAAATCCTTAATTTTGTAATTTTTAAAAAGTCTGAAAGAACTACAAGAACTTTCTGTCATCATATTTGATGATTTATAACATTTTCATTACTGTCAGAGCTGTAATCGCCTTAATTTAACTTTCAAAAATTTTTCGGAGATCCTTTCCCTCTGGCTGCTGCACAACATCATCAGAATGTGTGCACATTCACTAAGATATATGCAAAATTACATGCAAATGAGGTCAACTGAGGTCACAGCCCTGTTTGTGGTTAAAACTCACTCCATGGGCCTGTCATTCCTCTGAAATTTTTGTGAACTTTCCTTTTCTACTCTCCTGTTTCACATGCAAGCAAACAGCTCCTATTTCTTGCTGTTTCACATCTGTTGAAGGACTCCTATGCAAATGACAGGCACAGAGGTCACCTGGGGTCATTCTCCCTCATGGCCTGTTTATGGCTAACCACCTTCTCCACAGGTCTGTCTACCGCAGTTTTATTGCATTCTGCCTCACATGACTCCTAAAACTTATTGCTTATAGCTGTTTTACTGCGTTTTTGCCACTGTTAGTCATGCTACTTAGTTCCGAGTTTCACCACATCAAGGCACTGCAATTAACTGCAAAAAAAAAAATTAACCCCAAGAAACCATTAGAATGTGTCACCCTCATAAACTGGTTCACAAACAATAAAATGCAGGCAAACCTGGATAAATTCCAGGTGTTAGCAGTAGGTGAAAACTGAAAAGACCTGCAAGGAAAATATTTGTTTCAAAGTTGGTGACATTGAACTAAAAGCTGTTGATAACTAGTGATGATGTGAAGCTTCTTGGTGTGAACATAGACCCCCTCCTAAATTTTGACAAACTTATCAAAAACATTTGCCAAAAAGCCTCAAGACAAGCAAATGCTCTGGGTCGTATACATGTAGCAAAACGTCTGACCCCAGAATGCCGAAAGGCAATCTACTACAGCTTTATACTCTCCAACCTAAATTTCTGTCCCCTAGTTTGTCATTTTTGCTCTAAAGCAAACACCAAGAAAAGTAAATCATGGAGCTCCCTGTTTTGTTTATCAAGATTTTAATGTCACGTATGAAGAGCTCTTGTCAAAATCAAACTCATGCAGCCTCGAATTGTCAAGAATTAACATGGTTGCAATTGAAACTTTTAAGATCCTGAATGGGATCGGCCCTTGTTATATGAAAGATTTCATTACTGAAAAACAAAATTCATACCATTTCAGATACAGCAAATTACTCGATAAACCTCAAACAAAAACTAAGATATGGTACCAATAGCTTTAAGAGCCTCGCAGCGACAACCTGGAATTACCGCCCTGATCACTTCCGAACTGCAACGTTGCCTCAATTTAAAACCATGATCAGGAAATGGAATGGCCAGGAATGTCGCTGTGCTTTATATAGATGTTAGTTTAGCCTAAACTAAGCTAACATAGACCGTAAGGTTTCTAAGTTGTTGTTTCCTAGTCTCAAGATTTAGAACTTTTACTATTTTACATATTTTTCTAGTCTTAAGTCTACACAGCGAGCTTGAACAAACTTTGGGGTTAAAAAAATTGACCAAGAAAACGATTAGCGCAGTGATGTAGAGGAAGGTCAGACGAACATTTTGATGTATCAAACGAAAAAATCTGTTGGGAATTTTTTGAAATATTTGAGTTTAAATTTTTTTATTTATCACACCCTACTCTTAACATGGAATCTCCATCGAAAAGTGATCAAAATTGCCCATTTTTGCTGTTAGGTAATATCTAAGATAAAAGTTATTATCCAGAAGAAAAAATATGCAGTCATTGCCACAAGAGCAAGTACATTCCACTTCATCCAGACTGACAGAGTGTGATAAACCTACAATAGTGAGAAAATTTATGAAAATGTATAAAATATGTTTATTTGAGTCCTTGTCCTCAGTTTCATCATTCTGGTGAATAATTGTAGTAGAATCTACCTCCCTTTTGAACTCTATGGTGTATTATTGACTTTTTGTGTGTTTTATAAGGAATTTCACTGCAGTTAAACAAGTACTTCTGCAATCATGTAAAGTGTAGCCAATGTTGAGTGAATCATCAGAAAAAGCTAAGATAGAATGTTTGGAAGCATTTAGTTATGTATGGAGTGAAATACTTTGACATTACAGTCTTAATGTGCAATAGTTGTACATGTTTGTATTAACTACATTTTCACCTAATTTACTGTATTTATGCTATTTTTGCAGTTCTATACAACTAAAGACTGATTGTTTTTGGATGCCAGATAACCTACACCAATATTAAACACCCAGCATCCATTTTAGGCACTCAAAATACATTAAATATGAATATTACTGTTTATTTATAGCTTTTTGTGTTGTTTTTGTATATTGGCCAATTTCAAAGAATTTTCATGTACTATCAGGATATTCAACTTCGTAGTGAATCAAATACTTAAAAACATTCTATTCAAGCGCTACCTGATAATTTACTCAATTTTATCTATCCTTTTACATAGTTATGAAATGCTTATTTCACAGTGGCAAAATGTGTGATAAAATGAACGAAAAACTCAACAAAGCCTGTTACAATGAGATGATGAGACCAAATTTGCTAAAATTATCTATAAGAATTATGTAACTAGCACAACTTGGTATTGCAAACATTTTCTCAGGCCTTTAGCCAGAAATTTGGCTGTTATTGGTTTATCACACCCCTTCAGTCTGGATGAAGTGTTACATACTTTCTGCCGAAACAATTACTGCATATCTTTACTTTTGAATAATGACTTTTATCTTAGATATTACCTGACAGGAACAATAGGTAATTCTGAACATTTTTTTATGGAAATTCTATGCTGAGAGTAGGGTGTGATAAATAAAAAAAATTAAACTTCAATATCTCAAAAAATTCCCAACAGATTTTTTCGTTTGATACATAAAAATGTTCGTCTGACCTTCCTCTACATCACTGCGCTAATCGTTTTCTTGGTCAATTTTTTTAACCCCAAAGTTTGTTCAGGCTCGCTGTGTCTACAACTATTATTATCAAACTCACTTGTGATGTATTTTATTAACTTATATATAAACTACTTATAAGTTATATTTATACTTTTCTTGTACCTGCATTATTTTATGTGATAATTCTTTACTAGTTGGTGCATGTTCTATACCTGTTTTTACCCTTAATGTGTTTTTACAGTGTTTTCAAATATATCTATTACATGTTTTATTATTATTTATATTCGGTACAAAAAGGCTACGGCGTGTGTCTTCTGTACTCTGTATTTCAAACCGAAGTCAAATAAATTTGACTTGACTTGACTTAAGGCCTGGTGCAAATAAGAGCGTGACAAGAGGGTTAAAAATAAAGGTGCTGTTTTTGCTTGGAATCTTGCTGCAATTCGAAGTACATATACATGGCAATAAATAAACAACAAAATCAGGGTTAAGTAATGATTTCCAACATGGCTATTACAATTTTTTCATTGGAAAAAAGCAACAACAAAGCATAACACTCTGGTATGATTTAGTTCTCTTATAAGTATTGTGTTGGTCACATCTTATCACTTACGGAACATTTTAGGTCATGAATGACATGTATGCATATTTTGGTGGGCCACGGAACCGTTTAAATTGTTCCAATTTCAAAACTGCCCTTTTTCAAAGATTTACCCATTTTACTCAAGATAGAATTGAATATTTCCCAAACAAAGATTTAAATATTTCAAAATTGATAAAGATGATGAAATTTTGCTCTGTATACAAAGCCTAGTATATCATTTAAATTTCTAATAGATATTGTTGTTAGTATTGGAGATATAACATGCTGGAATGGCACTGAAAATTTTGTTGGAGGCGTCACGGTCGGGACACCATTTGAAAATTACAAAAGACATGCATAAACTACAACCAGTCACACAATGTGTATTGGCCTCTGTGCCAAAACTATTAGTATTACACCTATATATATGAAATTTGACACATGAATGGGTCCTATAGTGTTAATGTGCCTTCTGGAGTTCATATTTATGTAATGACCACAGTTTTTATAAAATATTGAAAATTCGGAAAAATTGATTTTTTTTTTTGTTTCCGGACCAGAACTCGGAAACGGTGATGCCTAAGGGCATTAAAATCTACCATACCATGTATTAAATACCCCAGTTGTGCCTTTTGGGGGTCTGAATGCTCTAACTAAAATAGATTTCAAAGAATGAACCAAAAATATAAAAAAATGGGTTTTTTTCAACCCTCTGCAATTCCCTCAATTTTGGAGTTAGACATTTTAAATTTAGAATTTAGTTGTCTAAAATATAGCTCTCTTGACTGCCTTAGTCGTTTAGAGGATCCATTTTACGAATTTTGAATAAAAAGCAAAATAATGAAAAACAATTTGTAATTTTTTACATTTTTCTTGAATTTTGGACTCTCACACCAAAACAGTAATAACTATATTGGTGATAACCGAAAGGAATTATAGTTAAACCTATCAAGAAGGAACTTTCATGGCAATTATGACGCAATATTTTAGGCCGACAAAACAAGTTTGAAATTCACAAAAATGTGAAAATATCAACTTCCTGGCCATTTCTTCTCTAATAAAGTCATGCCATGCTCTAGAATATGAACAAAATGAATAAACATGAATGAAGTACATGGTTTTCATGCATATATCTGTTACATCATCATATATTTGAACATAAAAAGACAGAAATTGCTAAAAATAGGCAAAAACTATAGACCTTTCAATTTTCGCATTTCAGTCAATTTTGGTTCTTGGTTACTCAAAGTGCCATGTTATGTGCCCCAAGTATATATATATAATTTTTTTTATGTGCATGCAGTCTATGCAATTTTTAGGCCAACAGAAGAAGTTTAAAATTCACAAAATGTGAAAATATCAACTTCCTAACCTTTTCGTTTCTAATAAAGTCATGCAATGTTCTTGAATATGAACAAAATGAATAAACACTAAAGAAACACACAACTTTCATGCATACATCTGTTATGTCATTAGATTTTAAAATAGGCAAACAACTGTAGACCTTTGAATTGTCTCATTTCAGTCAATTTTGGATGTTGGTTACTAAAGTGCCATACAATGTGCCCCAAGTATAATTTTTTCATCACATTCTTCCTCAGAATTTATGTGTTTAAATATGATAAATTATATATATTATATATACAAATATGCTTTATGCACATACAAAGTAGTTCTGACTCAGGGGGCCTTACCATTCTAAACTTTTGATAAGAAATCTCAAAACCCCCTTTTGCTCAAATATAACCTCAGTGATGTAAATTAAAGGAAAGAAATTAAATTAATGTCAGCCTGCTTTTATTTGTAATTTTGCATAAAAACTAAATGTGATCAAATAATGATTGCAGGAATGATTCCACTAACTACAAGGTTATTTATAAATTTACTTGGCATGCAACAAAACCTTAATTCTATGAATATCAATATTTCATTTTATATCCAAAGATATTAATGTTGGATAAATCTGAATTTTAATTAATGACAAAACTCATCCCAAGCATACTTTAGAACCTTTAAGACAATAAGTGTCACTGATTTGTTGGGAAGCAGGGTGCAGCTTTTGTTGAATGGACATTATATAACATGATGTCACTAATCCTCTCCATTGACCAAACCCGAGAACAAAGGGGAGAGTACAGAAGCAGTTAAATAGCACCCCTATATTTCTAACAAAATTTCCTTTTTTCTTAGAAATATGTTCAAACTGTATTTATAGCCTTAGTTTTTTTATCTTAAACATTATAATGAAATTCCCAATTTATATCAAAAATATAGGCCAAGTTGAGATATGACTTTGTATATTCCATGCAGGCTTTTTACCTTCAGCGAACGAAGTGCGAAGAAGGTATTGATATCACTTTGGTCAAAAGTTGTCCGTCCGCCGGACGGTCGGTCGGGCGGTCGGGCGGCGGGCGGATAGATAGTTTCCGGGCCAGTACTCAGCCCCTATTGAATGTATATGGATGAAATTTTGTACACATGTAGCCCATATGGTCTAGTTGTGCCTTTTGATGGTTTGATTGATGGAACTTTTGTAATTTTTGAAATATTGAGCAAAATATAAACAAATTATTTTTTTTGTTTCCGGGCTGGGACTCAGCCCCTATTGCATGCACATGGATGAAATTTGGTACACATGTAGCCTGTATGGTCTAATTGTGCCTTTTGATGGTCTCATGGATGGATATTTTGTACTTTTTCAAATATTGAGAAAAAAAAAATGTTCATGTCCGGGCTAGAACTCAGCCCCTAATACATGTACATGGATGAAATGTTTTACACATGTAGCCTATACAGTCTAGTTGTGCCTTTTATGGTCTGATTGATTGATATTCCATACTTTTTTGGAATATTGAGAAAAATGTATTAAATTTTTTTTTTTTGCATTTCAAGCCAAAACTTGCCCACAATTGCATGTACATGGATGAAATATGTTACACATGTCACCTATATAATTTGTGCCTTTTGTAGGTGTGATTCATTGATATTCTATACATCTTGAAATATTGACAACAGAATATTCAAATTATTATTTTTTGTTTCCAGGCCAAAACTTGGCCATCATTGCTTGTAGATGAATGTTATATACATCACCTATATAATATTTTAGTGCCTTTTATTGGTCTGCTTGGTTATTATTCTTAATGCTTTTTCAAATATTCTGACCCATACCTCACAACTTATTCCTTATTTATACGTGAAACTGGTCCATATTATATGTACATTGGTCTAGTAAGGCCTTTCCATCGTTCAACTTACCTTGGCCTGCAGGCAGGCATACGGCGGGACATATAGATAATTTCAGACCAAGATCGGGCCACTATTGCAGATACTACATGCAATTTGGTTCACATCACTATTATGGTGTAATGGTGTCCTTTTTGAATGTTGTTTTTTTGCTGAAGGTTTGCTGCTACGCAGCCTATGTTTTTGCTTTTCAGTTATTGTTATACTGATACCGCCAGGATCAAATATACATTGGTAATACAGCCAAGTTTGGACAGCATTTAACCTTTTTGGTGTTAAGTAGTAAATGTATTAGTCTTATTAAAAAGTATCTGTAGGCCACACATTGTTTTTAGTTTAATATTTAAAATAGATAGATTGGATAGATAGACGACCTATCTAATATTTCTGTTTTTAGGCAGGCCTTTATTGTATTCATAATTTATTATAGGATGACAAAGGTAGGATAAGTAGATAGACAGATAAATAGACAGATAGATAGACAGATAGATAGATAGATAGATAGATAGATAGATAGATAGATAGATAGATAGATAGATAGATAGATAGATTAGGTGTTTTACATTAGGTGTTTAAATGACTGAAGATTGCTTGACTGATTGGACTGATTGAATGAATGAATGATTAATTAATTGTTTGACTGATAGATCCACTGTGAATTTATCCCAGCAAATGGATTGATGATGATTGGGACTTTACCTCCTGTATTTATGCACTTGGTAAATTGGTAGGCTAATTAGGACAGGAGGAGGACATAGCAATGAGGTGAGCCTTTTATTTCATTGCAACGTCTCTATTCAGTACCTTGAATCTGTCGAATGCTAAGGCTGGGAATTTGTCAAAATTAAATACAATAAAACATCATATAAAATAGAGAAATGGACATTTCATTCATCTAAAAACACACTCCGTCAGCCAGAAAGAGTGAGGAAGCTTGGGAGAGTTTGGCCACTTTTTAAGTTCTTGCACCTCCAGCTGACCATTATGATTATACAAACATGCTTGATACATTGATTGCATCTAGAAATAGTGAAGAATATATCTGTAGGAGGGCATTGATATATATGTTCATGAACATATGAGCTAAAGCCATATCAAAATGGTAAACATTTTGGCCCAGCTCTCCCCATCAAGTAGGAGACTTGGGCCATACAAAGGGAGACTGGGCCATCTAAATATGACTGGGTTGGTAAGCTGTAGTTGAGGGTCATAATCTATCGCCAGTATGTCAATTGACTTCACCGGCTTCAGAAAAGCCTGCTGAATAGCCGAGGGTATGCTGCCGCACAGCCTATGTTTAAAAAGCTTTTACATTCATGAAAGAAGGTTATTTGATAATCTTAAAGTATATTAATATTACTCTTTGTTTGCCCCATTCCTGCAGATCTAGACTATTTCTGGAGTTCTTTTGGCACTTTTTTCCGTCTCTAATAACACAGAGGTCTTGTAGAATCCCTAAAAGCCACTCAGGGAAATAGACTCAGACAAGACTGTAAAGAATAACATATTTTCATAATCCATGGGAAAATTTGAAATCAAAACATTTTGATTGGATGGCCAATAATCAGTCACTTTTGAGACATTCCTATTGGAGGAGTTATCTTTGAACAAAAGAACCTATTTGCTTAGGGGAGACAATTGGGCAGTCACAGACTCTCAAAGACCAGCCTCTTCTGATTTCTAATTACCATACTCACCAACTAACTTGCATCTGATTGGTCTAGGGCAGGGCCATTCTCAACAAATGTGATAAGGTCTTTTTTTATAAGGTGCTAAAAGCCTAAATCCTGCAAGTTTCGGGGTACATGGGGATGCAAAACAGAAGGTGTTAGGGTCGGGACAGAAGTGTTAGGGTCGGGATATACAATAGTTTTGAACATTAGCTAAAATTCCAGACAGTCACATGCATCCCTTTTAGTGCTAAATGATTAAGCCACTGTAGAGGGAAAATGCAGCAGTGAAAAGGTAATATATGTAGGCAGCCTGTGTTGGACTAAGAGCAACTACAAAGTTAGTGTTAGGGTCGGGACAACTTTTACAAAGCAAGAAAAATTGATTCAAACAAGTAGCTATGACATGTATATATGGAGATAAGGTATAATATGCAAGAGAGGGGTCCTCAAACTAATCTGGGAGAGTAAATATTACATAGAATACCAAGAACCGACAGGTACACAGAGTTGTTGAACAGAAATTTCTAAAATTTCAGTTTTTGGTTTCATTTGCCACTTCAGAGTCTCATTGACACTATTTTACAAATACACAGAACATCATATTACAATTGATAGTCACAGAACCAGAACTCACATGGCTACAGTTGAGAATAATTTCCATTGACAAATTTTTAAGATTATTTTCCAAATGAAGGGTTAAACATTGCTCAAAATATGCATGTCACGCTAAAATGCTAAAAAATGGCCATTTTCTGGATGCTCAAGACCTCAGATTTCTGGAACCAATACTCCGATTGCCCTCAAATTTGAAATATTAACTGACAAAATAGCTTTAAACATAAAAAAGTACTGTGGAATGGAAATGGAATATACACATTTTGTATCGTTTTGCAGCAGATACAATGCTGGCTTCACCTGAAATACGCAAAAATTCGCACCAGGCCTTAACTTGACTTGACATAACAACCAGAATTTGTGTCGCAAGTGGAACGCAACCAAGTGCAGTACAGATTGATACTATCTGGACCAATAATTATCTCTTTTTTCCCTATTAAATGCTCTATCTTGGGTCAGTTTCTGGTTCTGTTAATCATAACTTTAGAGTAGAGGGAAAAACGAATATCTTCACAAGAAATTGTGGCTGGGGGCAATGCTAATCTACTAACATGGCATACACCAAGCATGTAAGTAAACAGCCTAAATGCTGCAGTGTGAAAATTCTATCAAACACCAAATATGAAAAATATTAAATGACAGAATAGCCTAAAGTCACTCTGAATGAATGATTGATAAAATTTTGATGATAACAACTGTTGCTAACGTTCATATTATCTCACATGGCTTACTATAACTACTTCACAATCAATATTCAAGAAACTCAAAGGCATGCAAAACCAAAATACGCTGCAATAAGAATTGGTAACTGCTTTCTTAAAAAGAAAAAAAAAATCTGTATAGCGGGCGTTAGTGGAACTCTCCTTTTTCCTGCTCACCGGTGTCCCCGCGAACATTAAAACTACTTTTGGAAACATCCGCAATTTTGTCGGCCTGTACAATGCAATGGGACCGGGATTTTCAGAGGTCCATAACTGTGTTTAATCAGCCTGACATCACTGGATTGGCCCAAAACATTCGAATTCTGTATCTAATCAATGGATCCTGCCAGTTTTACGAGACATACCTGTGATTAATCCGGATATTTTGCCCGATGAAGTCCGTCAGGCCGATTCCAACCACATTTTTCTGCCTTCATCCCGCCATAACTGAAGATATACGTCGCCAATCGACTGGATAATGGTTGGAATTCAAGGTAAACATTCCATCTCGGCAATACAATCCGTAGTGTTTAATGATTTTAGAACTGTCCTGGAGCCCAGAATCAAAGCGTCCAATCGACTTCACAATGGTACAAAATGGCGGCGTGTTCCCAGAGTTTATTTGTGCGCCTAGACGCCGAAGAGCAGTAAAAAGGAGAGTTCCACTTACACAGCATATTGAAGCGTGATTCAGCCTTCAAAATCACTGCTTTGATAACTGAAGTATCAGTAACTTTCATCAATCTAAATGACTTACCATTGACAGTGTTTTTTATGAAAAAAATTTTTCTTGTTCCAGATAGATCGACCCGGAATCTATCATAATATTATTTTCTTTGGAATAGGACCAGTATTGGGACAAAAGTTACACAGATCTTGAATAATTAGAGGTTATACAATGGCTTAGTAAAACATACATGAGGATTGTGCAGGCCTACATTTTGATCCAATTTAATGATGACCATTCCCAACTGGCTGTTAGAGCCTGATAATTAACACAGCAAAAAGTCTCCAGCTGTTGCTGTGATCATATGACTTATTATTTTGTTACATTTCATACACGATAAGGTAATTAATAAGTTTATGCGAAAACCATATTTTCATGAAATGGATGCAGGCCTACTGGAAATTTTCGATAATCTGTTTATAGCCATTATAATTTGGAAATATCTATAATTCTATATCATAATGATACACTTAATTTAGGAATGTTAATCAGAAGTCACATATTGCTTGACTGGTACATGTATGGTATACAATACATTGTATACTACAGAGTAATGGGGAATCACACTGTCATTCTTTGTATTTTTCTAATTTTTGCTGGATATTATGTTTTCGTTTATATATCTGGTAAGTACACCCTTCTTCCTGAATAGGTCTGTCTCCATAAGGGGATTACGACAGGTATTATGGTTAGGTGGCACTACGATAACGGGGAGGGCTATTTTTGTCTTGGGAGGGCCCTTCAAATGACATATCATCTGGTTTGTTTGCCAAGTATTTGAAATCCTGTGACCAACAGTTAATAATAATTTGGTTGTTAACAAGTTACAATCCCCCAATTTGTATGATAACAACACTGTAGAATTGCTGTTTTGAGAACATAATCAATACAGTGTAGGTGACTCAAACAATCAAACATTCAACGAACACACTTATAAAGTCAGGCTCATTGGCTTGGTCAACAACACCAATCACCTTGTTGAAAGGCAAAGGGGATTCCATCAGAGCTCCTATTGCTTGGAGACACCACCTGTACATATATTCAGAACTACAAATAGAGACAGACCTAATTGAGCACCAGAAAGTCCATTGTGTTAATTATAGTGTTGTGCCGATTCCCGAAATTTCGGTTCCGTTTCACCACTACAACCGAAACTCGAACCAAAGTTCAATCTAACAACCGAGTGTTTCGGTTATCGTAAAATATCTACTTTTATTGAGAAAACGACTAAATAATTAGCAAAATGTCGATCTGTTCACTCTCCCAGACAAGCGCCGTGTTGATGTATTGAATTTCTGGACCGAAAAACGATTTTGCGGACCGGGCGCTGAACTGTGGATCGCAAAATCGTGTCGTGCACATTGCGGAACACGTGGATTGGTCTGCAACCGAAACTCAAACCGAAACCACGGTTTTGGGTCGGAAAAAACCGAACCGAACGAAAAACATCACAACTGCCCAACACTAGTTAAATATAGGATAATTTGGAGAAACTGAAACGAAACACAGAGAAACGCTCCACTGTTCTCGGGCTGCTCACTTAATCGCAAATTTATCGTTTTTCGCGATATCAAGTAGGATGACAAACTTATTATATTGCACAAAGAGACGATAAATAAGTAATAAAAATTTCCTGTATTTTGCCCGAAAGTGTGAATTAATTTCGAAGAAATTGCAGAACTACAATTTGCGAATTTTTGGGGAAAACTCTTGTTTGTGAATTTATCGCATGATTTATCGCCATCGTGTTATGAGACACAGTTATCGCATATCGCATCTCAGCTTATTATCGTACATCCCTACACTGCTCAATATTTTACTATCACTGGTCAAAAGTACTTTTGGTTGGATATTGAACATGAAAATTATGATTGCAATGATACATATGTACTTAATTCTGTACTTGTAAATTAAGGAGTATACATAAATCAGAGAAGTATTGGACTGATATATGATTTTGGATATCCTAAAGCACCCTCTCAAATTAAAATACGACATACAATATAATATACAACAAGAGGTTGGCACTCTGTAGAGCCGCTACTAGGGCTGCACGATAACAGGCTGAGATGCGATATGCGAAAGGCAGGGGAAGTAAACCAAAACAAACCAGAGTCAGGTGTAAGGAGGTGTGAGACTTAGGACTCACATGTGATGTTAAGGCC
Organism: Platynereis dumerilii; assembly: GCA_026936325.1. Lineage (NCBI taxonomy): Eukaryota > Metazoa > Annelida > Polychaeta > Phyllodocida > Nereididae > Platynereis > Platynereis dumerilii. Next base: position 12,270,612 of record JAPTHN010000016.1, on the reverse strand, counting down.
TTTAAGGACGTCAAACTTTCCATCTCCTCCCACACAAGACCCTGGAATGGAAATCTGGGAACTGTACTGGAGCTTCTGGGTAGAGACCTCACTGTCACCACAGGCAATGATCACATGCTTTGCCCTTATTCTGTTGTATTATACGGTGTATTGTTCAAGTACCCCCTAGACGACCGTTGTGTGCTGTTATATTTGTGGAAGTTGCTATAAATAGTATTCTTGGGATATCCCATGGCCACCAGGCCTGTTTTGTGGTGGCTGGGAAACCGGCTACAGTTTGCTCATCAAAGGGTAGACTGAGATTCCAATTTAGTGAAGAGATGGCTCTTTGGTCTCCTAAATTCTGATTGGCGGTCAAAGGGAATTCCCCTGTGATGCATGCTGATATGGGTGCAGTGCACCCATATCAGCATGCATCACAGGGGAATTCCCTTTGACCGCCCGGTGCACACATAGGTAAGATTGGCAAAACAAGGTTTAATGTGAGTGTTACTGCAGTGTAATGGGTGAAAATCATCTCTAAGTGTAGATGAGAGACTATTATCTCACAGAAACTACAAGAATATCGTGAAAGGCTGCTCCTAGAGCAATTTTAACCAGTTTTCTATATTTGCACTCCACCAGGTGGCACTTGAACCATACAGTCCATACACGTTCCTCTCTATCTCTAGAACTGCTAAGCCATTGAGAAACCAGCCTGTATAAAAGGAATTATAGTTAAACCTATCAAGAAGGAACTTTCATGGCAATTATGACGCAATATTTTAGGCCGACAAAACAAGTTTGAAATTCACAAAAATGTGAAAATATCAACTTCCTGGCCATTTCTTCTCTAATAAAGTCATGCCATGCTCTAGAATATGAACAAAATGAATAAACATGAATGAAGTACATGGTTTTCATGCATATATCTGTTACATCATCATATATTTGAACATAAAAAGACAGAAATTGCAAAAAATAGGCAAAAACTATAGACCTTTCAATTTTCGCATTTCAGTCAATTTTGGTTCTTGGTTACTCAAAGTGCCATGTTATGTGCCCCAAGTATATATATATAATTTTTTTTATGTGCATGCAGTCTATGCAATTTTTAGGCCAACAGAAGAAGTTTAAAATTCACAAAATGTGAAAATATCAACTTCCTAACCTTTTCGTTTCTAATAAAGTCATGCAATGTTCTTGAATATGAACAAAATGAATAAACACTAAAGAAACACACAACTTTCATGCATACATCTGTTATGTCATTAGATTTTAAAATAGGCAAACAACTGTAGACCTTTGAATTGTCTCATTTCAGTCAATTTTGGATGTTGGTTACTAAAGTGCCATACAATGTGCCCCAAGTATAATTTTTTCATCACATTCTTCCTCAGAATTTATGTGTTTAAATATGATAAATTATATATATTATATATACAAATATGCTTTATGCACATACAAAGTAGTTCTGACTCAGGGGGCCTTACCATTCTAAACTTTTGATAAGAAATCTCAAAACCCCCTTTTGCTCAAATATAACCTCAGTGATGTAAATTAAAGGAAAGAAATTAAATTAATGTCAGCCTGCTTTTATTTGTAATTTTGCATAAAAACTAAATGTGATCAAATAATGATTGCAGGAATGATTCCACTAACTACAAGGTTATTTATAAATTTACTTGGCATGCAACAAAACCTTAATTCTATGAATATCAATATTTCATTTTATATCCAAAGATATTAATGTTGGATAAATCTGAATTTTAATTAATGACAAAACTCATCCCAAGCATACTTTAGAACCTTGAAGACAATAAGTGTCACTGATTTGTTGGGAAGCAGGGTGCAGCTTTTGTTGAATGGACATTATATAACATGATGTCACTAATCCTCTCCATTGACCAAACCCGAGAACAAAGGGGAGAGTACAGAAGCAGTTAAATAGCACCCCTATATTTCTAACAAAATTTCCTTTTTTCTTAGAAATATGTTCAAACTGTATTTATAGCCTTAGTTTTTTTATCTTAAACATTATAATGAAATTCCCAATTTATATCAAAAATATAGGCCAAGTTGAGATATGACTTTGTATATTCCATGCAGGCTTTTTACCTTCAGCGAACGAAGTGCGAAGAAGGTATTGATATCACTTTGGTCAAAAGTTGTCCGTCCGCCGGACGGTCGGTCGGGCGGTCGGGCGGCGGGCGGATAGATAGTTTCCGGGCCAGTACTCAGCCCCTATTGAATGTATATGGATGAAATTTTGTACACATGTAGCCCATATGGTCTAGTTGTGCCTTTTGATGGTTTGATTGATGGAACTTTTGTAATTTTTGAAATATTGAGCAAAATATAAACAAATTATTTTTTTTGTTTCCGGGCTGGGACTCAGCCCCTATTGCATGCACATGGATGAAATTTGGTACACATGTAGCCTGTATGGTCTAATTGTGCCTTTTGATGGTCTCATGGATGGATATTTTGTACTTTTTCAAATATTGAGAAAAAAAAAATGTTCATGTCCGGGCTAGAACTCAGCCCCTAATACATGTACATGGATGAAATGTTTTACACATGTAGCCTATACAGTCTAGTTGTGCCTTTTATGGTCTGATTGATTGATATTCCATACTTTTTTGGAATATTGAGAAAAATGTATTAAATTTTTTTTTTTTGCATTTCAAGCCAAAACTTGCCCACAATTGCATGTACATGGATGAAATATGTTACACATGTCACCTATATAATTTGTGCCTTTTGTAGGTGTGATTCATTGATATTCTATACATCTTGAAATATTGACAACAGAATATTCAAATTATTATTTTTTGTTTCCAGGCCAAAACTTGGCCATCATTGCTTGTAGATGAATGTTATATACATCACCTATATAATATTTTAGTGCCTTTTATTGGTCTGCTTGGTTATTATTCTTAATGCTTTTTCAAATATTCTGACCCATACCTCTCAACTTATTCCTTATTTATACGTGAAACTGGTCCATATTATATGTACATTGGTCTAGTAAGGCCTTTCCATCGTTCAACTTACCTTGGCCTGCAGGCAGGCATACGGCGGGACATATAGATAATTTCAGACCAAGATCGGGCCACTATTGCAGATACTACATGCAATTTGGTTCACATCACTATTATGGTGTAATGGTGTCCTTTTTGAATGTTGTTTTTTTGCTGAAGGTTTGCTGCTACGCAGCCTATGTTTTTGCTTTTCAGTTATTGTTATACTGATACCGCCAGGATCAAATATACATTGGTAATACAGCCAAGTTTGGACAGCATTTAACCTTTTTGGTGTTAAGTAGTAAATGTATTAGTCTTATTAAAAAGTATCTGTAGGCCACACATTGTTTTTAGTTTAATATTTAAAATAGATAGATTGGATAGATAGACGACCTATCTAATATTTCTATTTTTAGGCAGGCCTTTATTGTATTCATAATTTATTATAGGATGACAAAGGTAGGATAAGTAGATAGACAGATAAATAGACAGATAGATAGACAGATAGATAGATAGATAGATAGATAGATAGATAGATAGATAGATAGATAGATAGATAGATAGATAGATAGATAGATAGATTAGGTGTTTTACATTAGGTGTTTAAATGACTGAAGATTGCTTGACTGATTGGACTGATTGAATGAATGAATGATTAATTAATTGTTTGACTGATAGATCCACTGTGAATTTATCCCAGCAAATAGATTGATGATGATTGGGACTTTACCTCCTGTATTTATGCACTTGGTAAATTGGTAGGCTAATTAGGACAGGAGGAGGACATAGCAATGAGGTGAGCCTTTTATTTCATTGCAACGTCTCTATTCAGTACCTTGAATCTGTCGAATGCTAAGGCTGGGAATTTGTCAAAATTAAATACAATAAAACATCATATAAAATAGAGAAATGGACATTTCATTCATCTAAAAACACACTCCGTCAGCCAGAAAGAGTGAGGAAGCTTGGGAGAGTTTGGCCACTTTTTAAGTTCTTGCACCTCCAGCTGACCATTATGATTATACAAACATGCTTGATACATTGATTGCATCTAGAAATAGTGAAGAATATATATGTAGGAGGGCTAGTGATGCAGACCGGACCGCCTTTTAGAGGGTGGTCCGGTATTTACAAAAGTGGTCCGGTCCTGGTCTGATCCAGGGTGAGGTGGTCCGATTTTTAGCCTGGACCGGTCCAGAAGCGGTCCATCGGCATTTAGAACATTATGATAAAAATGAGGGTTTAAACAAGCTGTATGACATAAATTTTATTTTTAGATATCACAAAATTGATGCCACACCCTTCATGACATGAAAAATCACTGGACCGGTCTGGACCGGCACTTTACCGGTCCGGTCCAGCACTGGACCGGTTTTTTGTAGGTGGTCCGGTTTTTTGGCGGTCCAGGGCTGGACCGCGGACCGGACCGGTCCAAGGCGGTCCGGTCTGCATCACTAAGGAGGGCATTGATATATATGTTCATGAACATATGAGCTAAAGCCATATCAAAATGGTAAACATTTTGGCCCAGCTCTCCCCATCAAGTAGGAGACTTGGGCCATACAAAGGGAGACTGGGCCATCTAAATATGACTGGGTTGGTAAGCTGTAGTTGAGGGTCATAATCTATCGCCAGTATGTCAATTGACTTCACCGGCTTCAGAAAAGCCTGCTGAATAGCCGAGGGTATGCTGCCGCACAGCCTATGTTTAAAAAGCTTTTACATTCATGAAAGAAGGTTATTTGATAATCTTAAAGTATATTAATATTACTCTTTGTTTGCCCCATTCCTGCAGATCTAGACTATTTCTGGAGTTCTTTTGGCACTTTTTTCCGTCTCTAATAACACAGAGGTCTTGTAGAATCCCTAAAAGCCACTCAGGGAAATAGACTCAGACAAGACTGTAAAGAATAACATATTTTCATAATCCATGGGAAAATTTGAAATCAAAACATTTTGATTGGATGGCCAATAATCAGTCACTTTTGAGACATTCCTATTGGAGGAGTTATCTTTGAACAAAAGAACCTATTTGCTTAGGGGAGACAATTGGGCAGTCACAGACTCTCAAAGACCAGCCTCTTCTGATTTCTAATTACCATACTCACCAACTAACTTGCATCTGATTGGTCTAGGGCAGGGCCATTCTCAACAAATGTGATAAGGTCTTTTTTTATAAGGTGCTAAAAGCCTAAATCCTGCAAGTTTCGGGGTACATGGGGATGCAAAACAGAAGGTGTTAGGGTCGGGACAGAAGTGTTAGGGTCGGGATATACAATAGTTTTGAACATTAGCTAAAATTCCAGACAGTCACATGCATCCCTTTTAGTGCTAAATGATTAAGCCACTGTAGAGGGAAAATGCAGCAGTGAAAAGGTAATATATGTAGGCAGCCTGTGTTGGACTAAGAGCAACTACAAAGTTAGTGTTAGGGTCGGGACAACTTTTACAAAGCAAGAAAAATTGATTCAAACAAGTAGCTATGACATGTATATATGGAGATAAGGTATAATATGCAAGAGAGGGGTCCTCAAACTAATCTGGGAGAGTAAATATTACATAGAATACCAAGAACCGACAGGTACACAGAGTTGTTGAACAGAAATTTCTAAAATTTCAGTTTTTGGTTTCATTTGCCACTTCAGAGTCTCATTGACACTATTTTACAAATACACAGAACATCATATTACAATTGATAGTCACAGAACCAGAACTCACATGGCTACAGTTGAGAATAATTTCCATTGACAAATTTTTAAGATTATTTTCCAAATGAAGGGTTAAACATTGCTCAAAATATGCATGTCACGCTAAAATGCTAAAAAATGGCCATTTTCTGGATGCTCAAGACCTCAGATTTCTGGAACCAATACTCCGATTGCCCTCAAATTTGAAATATTAACTGACAAAATAGCTTTAAACATAAAAAAGTACTGTGGAATGGAAATGGAATATACACATTTTGTATCGTTTTGCAGCAGATACAATGCTGGCTTCACCTGAAATACGCAAAAATTCGCACCAGGCCTTAACTTGACTTGACATAACAACCAGAATTTGTGTCGCAAGTGGAACGCAACCAAGTGCAGTACAGATTGATACTATCTGGACCAATAATTATCTCTTTTTTCCCTATTAAATGCTCTATCTTGGGTCAGTTTCTTGTTCTGTTAATCATAACTTTAGAGTAGAGGGAAAAACGAATATCTTCACAAGAAATTGTGGCTGGGGGCAATGCTAATCTACTAACATGGCATACACCAAGCATGTAAGTAAACAGCCTAAATGCTGCAGTGTGAAAATTCTATCAAACACCAAATATGAAAAATATTAAATGACAGAATAGCCTAAAGTCACTCTGAATGAATGATTGATAAAATTTTGATGATAACAACTGTTGCTAATTTTCACATTGTCTCACATGGCTTGGTATAACTACTTCACAATCAATATTCAAGAAACTCAAAGGCATGCAAAACCAAAATACTCTGCGACAAGAATTGGTAACCGCTTTCTTAAAAAGAAAAAAAAATCTGTATAGCGGGCGTTAGTGGAACTCTCCTTTTTCCTGCTCTCCGGTGTCCCCGCGCACATTAAAACTACTTCCGGAAACATCCGCCATTTTGTCGGCCTGTACAATGCAATGGGACCGGGATTTTCAGAGGTCCATAACTGTGTTTAATCAGCCTGACATCACTGGATTGGCCCAAAACATTCGAATTCTGTATCTAATCAATGGATCCTGCCAGTTTTACGAGACATACCTGTGATTAATCCGGATATTTTGCCCGATGAAGTCCGTCAGGCCGATTCCAACCACATTTTTCTGCCTTCATCCCGCCATAACTGAAGATATACGTCGCCAATCGACTGGATAATGGTTGGAATTCAAGGTAAACATTCCATCTCGGCAATACAATCCGTAGTGTTTAATGATTTTAGAACTGTCCTGGAGCCCAGAATCAAAGCGTCCAATCGACTTCACAATGGTACAAAATGGCGGCGTGTCCCCAGAGTTTATTTGTGCGCCTAGACGCCGAAGAGCAGTAAAAAGGAGAGTTCCACTTACACAGCATATTGAAGCGTGATTCAGCCTTCAAAATCACTGCTTTGATAACTGAAGTATCAGTAACTTTCATCTATCTAAATGACTTACCATTGACAGTGTTTTTTATGAAAAAAATTTTTCTTGTTCCAGATAGATCGACCCGGAATCTATCATAATATTATTTTCTTTGGAATAGGACCAGTATTGGGACAAAAGTTACACAGATCTTGAATAATTAGAGGTTATACAATGGCTTAGTAAAACATACATGAGGATTGTGCAGGCCTACATTTTGATCCAATTTAATGATGACCATTCCCAACTGGCTGTTAGAGCCTGATAATTAACACAGCAAAAAGTCTCCAGCTGTTGCTGTGATCATATGACTTATTATTTTGTTACATTTCATACACGATAAGGTAATTAATAAGTTTATGCGAAAACCATATTTTCATGAAATGGATGCAGGCCTACTGGAAATTTTCGATAATCTGTTTATAGCCATTATAATTTGGAAATATCTATAATTCTATATCATAATGATACACTTAATTTAGGAATGTTAATCAGAAGTCACATATTGCTTGACTGGTACATGTATGGTATACAATACATTGTATACTACAGAGTAATGGGGAATCACACTGTCATTCTTTGTATTTTTCTAATTTTTGCTGGATATTATGTTTTCGTTTATATATCTGGTAAGTACACCCTTCTTCCTGAATAGGTCTGTCTCCATAAGGGGATTACGACAGGTATTATGGTTAGGTGGCACTACGATAACGGGGAGGGCTATTTTTGTCTTGGGAGGGCCCTTCAAATGACATATCATCTGGTTTGTTTGCCAAGTATTTGAAATCCTGTGACCAACAGTTAATAATAATTTGGTTGTTAACAAGTTACAATCCCCCAATTTGTATGATAACAACACTGTAGAATTGCTGTTTTGAGAACATAATCAATACAGTGTAGGTGACTCAAACAATCAAACATTCAACGAACACACTTATAAAGTCAGGCTCATTGGCTTGGTCAACAACACCAATCACCTTGTTGAAAGGCAAAGGGGATTCCATCAGAGCTCCTATTGCTTGGAGACACCACCTGTACATATATTCAGAACTACAAATAGAGACAGACCTAATTGAGCACCAGAAAGTCCATTGTGTTAATTATAGTGTTGTGCCGATTCCCGAAATTTCGGTTCCGTTTCACCACTACAACCGAAACTCGAACCAAAGTTCAATCTAACAACCGAGTGTTTCGGTTATCGTAAAATATCTACTTTTATTGAGAAAACGACTAAATAATTAGCAAAATGTCGATCTGTTCACTCTCCCAGACAAGCGCCGTGTTGATGTATTGAATTTCTGGACCGAAAAACGATTTTGCGGACCGGGCGCTGAACTGTGGATCGCAAAATCGTGTCGTGCACATTGCGGAACACGTGGATTGGTCTGCAACCGAAACTCAAACCGAAACCACGGTTTTGGGTCGGAAAAAACCGAACCGAACGAAAAACATCACAACTGCCCAACACTAGTTAAATATAGGATAATTTGGAGAAACTGAAACGAAACACAGAGAAACGCTCCACTGTTCTCGGGCTGCTCACTTAATCGCAAATTTATCGTTTTTCGCGATATCAAGTAGGATGACAAACTTATTATATTGCACAAAGAGACGATAAATAAGTAATAAAAATTTCCTGTATTTTGCCCGAAAGTGTGAATTAATTTCGAAGAAATTGCAGAACTACAATTTGCGAATTTTTGGGGAAAACTCTTGTTTGTGAATTTATCGCATGATTTATCGCCATCGTGTTATGAGACACAGTTATCGCATATCGCATCTCAGCTTATTATCGTACATCCCTACACTGCTCAATATTTTACTATCACTGGTCAAAAGTACTTTTGGTTGGATATTGAACATGAAAATTATGATTGCAATGATACATATGTACTTAATTCTGTACTTGTAAATTAAGGAGTATACATAAATCAGAGAAGTATTGGACTGATATATGATTTTGGATATCCTAAAGCACCCTCTCAAATTAAAATACGACATACAATATAATATACAACAAGAGGTTGGCACTCTGTAGAGCCGCTACTAGGGCTGCACGATAACAGGCTGAGATGCGATATGCGAAAGGCAGGGGAAGTAAACCAAAACAAACCAGAGTCAGGTGTAAGGAGGTGTGAGACTTAGGACTCACATGTGATGTTAAGGCCTTTAAGGACGTCAAACTTTCCATCTCCTCCCACACAAGACCCTGGAATGGAAATCTGGGAACTGTACTGGAGCTTCTGGGTAGAGACCTCACTGTCACCACAGGCAATGATCACATGCTTTGCCCTTATTCTGTTGTATTATACGGTGTATTGTTCAAGTACCCCCTAGACGACCGTTGTGTGCTGTTATATTTGTGGAAGTTGCTATAAATAGTATTCTTGGGATATCCCATGGCCACCAGGCCTGTTTTGTGGTGGCTGGGAAACCGGCTACAGTTTGCTCATCAAAGGGTAGACTGAGATTCCAATTTAGTGAAGAGATGGCTCTTTGGTCTCCTAAATTCTGATTGGCGGTCAAAGGGAATTCCCCTGTGATGCATGCTGATATGGGTGCAGTGCACCCATATCAGCATGCATCACAGGGGAATTCCCTTTGACCGCCCGGTGCACACATAGGTAAGATTGGCAAAACAAGGTTTAATGTGAGTGTTACTGCAGTGTAATGGGTGAAAATCATCTCTAAGTGTAGATGAGAGACTATTATCTCACAGAAACTACAAGAATATCGTGAAAGGCTGCTCCTAGAGCAATTTTAACCAGTTTTCTATATTTGCACTCCACCAGGTGGCACTTGAACCATACAGTCCATACACGTTCCTCTCTATCTCTAGAACTGCTAAGCCATTGAGAAACCAGCCTGTGCTGTCACAAAACAAGTACTACATGGTCAGGATAACATTGATTGTGAGGTGGGGACCGTTGGTTGATTTGGCAAGGGATGACCCTCCAGTCATGATGAGATAAAAGGGCCAGCACTGCTCAGCAAGACTTAGTGCTGCAATGTAATTTGTCTGTGGTCAGCCTAAAGAACTTAAATCGTTCCTTATTGTTTCAGGGTCTCCTGACATAATGACCTTGTTTTCCTCTGTGGATAACAGTACTGCAAAAAGTGACAGTATGGACACAGTGGCATCAAGACTGCACCATCTCCAAAACGTTTGCAATAGTACTCATTGGTCTGAAGTTCCCAGGTAAGTCAACAAGGACGAACGCATCAGGAGAGAGAAGTAAATGAAATATGGATTGTGAGATGTAAAGATATATGGACAGTGAGAAGTAAATGATCGGTAAGAAGTAAATGATATATGGGTAGTGAGAAGTAAATGATATAGGGGTAGTGAGAAGTAAACGATATTATGAGCATACAGTTGTGCTTGAAAGTTTCTGAACCCCTGACACTTCTTACCTTATTTGTGCGCATCTCTCTAACAAACACAGATATAGCTTTTAAAATGGGTTAATAATAAAACTGAACACCATCTTTTATATGTAAACATATATTCATAAAAAATAATGACATTTAAGTATGATTTTATGACGAAAGTCTGGAAAACTGTGTGTTCAAAAGTTTCTGAACCCTTCTGAAACGTATACAATCAACAATTTGTATGGCCCTATTTTTCTGAAGTAAATGCTTCCAAACACTTTTTATGACTATGGACTAACTATTGGCAGATTTTCCTAGGGATTTTTGACCATTCTTCAAAAGAGTATTTTCTAAGCCCTCGTACACTGGTGGGTCGTCTGACGTGAACTACTTTGTCAAATCTGACCAAGGCATATCTGATGGTTTTTGATTGGGAAACTGTCCAGGTCATTCCAGAACCCTAAATTTGAGGGATTCTAACCAATTTGAATTGGATTTGCTTGTATACTTTAGGTAATTGTTCTGCTGGGAGACCCACTTGCGGCCAAGCTTCAGGCTTTTAAGTGAAAGCTGTACGTTTTCTAAGCGCATATCTTGATATTTCACAGAATTCCTTATGATATTAACAATAGTTTATTTTCCTGTCCCATTTATAGCAAAACAACAACATTCCATGGTGGAGCTAACATTATCTTTCATAGTTGGGAGGATGTTATGTTACGATATTATGGGCATAGGTTGTGATAGTGGAACTCTCCTTTTTACTGCTCTCCGACGTCCTCACTCAAGAAAAAACTCATTCCGGGAACATGCCGCCATTTTCTACCATTGCAGAGTCAATGGAGCAGGCATTCCGAGCTTCTGCACACTTATAAATCAATCCAAAACACAATGGATTTGCATTGCCGATTCGTAAATGGAATGTTAAGCATGGATTCCCCCCATTATCCAGTTGATTGACAACGTTTACCTTCAGTTATGGGCCGGTGAAGTCCGAAAAATGAGACGAGCGTCGCCCAGACAGACGGTCGAAATATCCGGATAAACCACAGGTATGTCTCCTAAAATGAGCGGATCCATGGATTAGGTACAGATCTCTACTCAGTAGGGCTAATCCAGTGTTGACAAGCTGATTTAACAATGATATGGGCCTCGGTAAACCACTCCCATTGACAAAGAATGTGTAAAAAATGGCGGTTGTTCCCGGAAAGAGTTTATTTCTGCACGGTGACGTCAGAGAGCAGGAAAAAGGAGAGTTCCATGATCACGGCCTATTGAGAAGTAAATGAAATATGGGCAGTGAGAAGTAAAAATAATATGGGTAGTGAGAAGTAAATGATATATGGGCAGTGAGAAGTAAATGATATATGGGCAGTGAGAAGTAAATTATATATGGGCAGTGAGAAGTAAATTATATATGGGCAGTAAGAAGTAAATGTAATATGGGGAGTGAGAAGTAAATGAAATATGGGCTGTGAGAAGTAAATGAAACATGGGTTGGGTAGTGAGAAGTTAATGTATGGGCAGTGAGAAGTAAATGAAATATGGGCAGAGAGAAGTAAACCTAATTAGTAATTGAATATCACTCCATTGGAAAAACCTAGCTCACCAAAGAGAAGAGGCAACACCAATTTCTTGGAATGCAGTGAATAGCTTTTCATGACAGCTGTGATGTCATTTTGCACTTCAATCAAATGTTTACCCTTTCCTTGAGTTGCCTTGTCATGCCAAAATTGGGCTAGCTCACAATTATGAGGACTAGCAGAAGTTATAAGTCCGTGTTAAGCAAAAATAAGATGATTGTTGAGAGGTCTATGTATTGGCATAACCAAAAAGAAGATGATTGTTAGATGATTATTATGTTGTGGAACCTAGACTCTTAAACGTGATTTGTATATTTATACTTGTACTGATACACTATCAGGATTGGTAAAATTTCAAGAGGCAGTGGCGTCCCTATGGGGGGGCACATGCCCCCCGTATTGGATCTGTGCCCCCAGGTGCCCCCCATATGAACTTTCTAACTCTGGCTAAAATATACAGTTAGTACAGTTGGTGCCCTCCCAGTGCTCCCACAGAATCGTGTGCCCCCCCAGGTGCCCCCCGCTCGAGACCCCCCAGTTACGCCACAGTCAAGAGGTCATTAAATGTTGATTCATTGTAGTACAGTGGTTACTCAACGTTTTACTGTGATCCGCGTTTTACGCTGTATGTAATTTATGTGTGCGTAGCGCATCGCCTCCGTTTCAGAATACACATGGCACTTCAAAGTTCAATCTGTCTTCTTGTCTTCTTTATTTGCACAAATCACTGGATAATACATGGTGTCAGGATAAACAAGGATTCCCGGAGATACACAGGAACAACCGAGCACCCGTTAGCAGTGCAATGGAGCCGATTAGCAAGTGGATTAATCAGTTTTGACGGTTTTGATTTTGTGTACTGTTGGGACAGTGAAACACGTGTTTGTTTCACCAATCGCCCAAGCATGGCCACTGCAGTGCCCTCAATCCCTCATCCAGAGCAAATGGTCACTACCGGAGATGTTTCAGCGAACTGGAAATATTTCAAGGAGTGTTTTGATGACTTTGTTGTTGCCTCAAAATTGAATGAGGAATCTGAAGCTGTGCGACTCGCCACACTTCGATCATGCCTTGGCAAATCAGCCAGAGAAGACTTGCAACATTTAGATATGACAGCTGACGCACGTAAGAAACTCAAAGACACTTTGGAAGCTTTAGAAAATTATTATGTGCCACAAGTTAACACAATTTACGAGCGTTACGTTTTTCGATGTGCCACTCAAGAGAAAGGTGAGAAGTTTGAAGCGTATCTTGCAAAATTACGGAAATTATCAAGCAGCTGTGCATACGGAACATTGACTGATGAAATGATAAGGGACAATGTAGACTACGGAATTAATGACTCTTCAGTGCGATCCAGATTGTTGCGTGATAACAAGTTGACACTGAAAACGGCTGTTGAAGTTTGTAAAGTCAGCGAGAGAGCTGATTCTCATGCTAAAGCTATGCAAAATGAGTCGCAAGTTCCAGTTAATTTTGCCAAGTCCAAGTCAAAAGATCGATCACGTCGTTACCAAGACAAACAGAAACCTACAACAGAGTTTGTCAAGAAACTCAAACATTGCAAATATTGTGCCAAATCTCATGAGTACAGTAGAGAGTCTTGCCCAGCGTTTGGTCACGTCTGCAGTAAGTGTCAGAAGAGCAACCATTTCGAGTCATGCTGTCGTTCATCTTCAAGTTCTTCCAGTCGTTCGCACCATGGAGCTCGTCCGAAGACTTCTTCATATCGCAAGAAAAAATCGAATCGCTAAAATGTACACGCCTTGAGAGACAGTTCGGACAGTGATTTCACGGATTTCTCAGATGACGATTGCTGTTACGAAATTAATCACACAAGTCACAAGTATATGACAAATATTAACTTTGTTCACAATTCTACAGTTACGCCGGTGGAATGCCAACTCGATACCGGTGCATCAAGAAATACCATGCCTCTTGAGATTTACAACAAGGTTACCGGTGGCAAGGGAAAGTTGCGTCCGTCGTCCGTCAAGCTCAAGACGTACAATGGTGACGTTATTCGACCTGTTGGATATGATCGTATTAACATTCAGAGTAACAACAACAAGTTGATCAAAGTAAATGTTGAAGTTGTGGAAAATGCGCCCGTCACACTAATTTCAGGTTCAACTGGTGAAAGTCTGAATTTAATCACAATCAATGAAGCGTTAGTCCACCAGTGTCAAGTTGTTCACAAGCCTGTTTCGAAAGACAGTGTTCTTCAAGAATTCAATGATGTGTTCACAGGTCTTGGTCAAATTGGTTCGTTGACAATTAGAACTGATCCTAGTGTGAATCCTGTGCAGAATCATTCACGCCGGGTACCTGTTCCCCTTCAGCAAGAGTTAAAGGACAAATTAAAAGAAATGGAGTCACATCAGATCATCCAGAGAGTGGAAACACCAACGCCATGGATAAATAATATGGTGGCGGTAAAGACCCCCTCAAAACTTCGGGACTACAATATATAACTTACACCATCCCAATATGGCGGCCATCTTGTGGCGGCCATCTTGGATGGTGTAGAAGCAAGAGGGCTGGCCTATAAGGGAAGCTATTCATGCCCAGAGGGCATGAATAAATTAAGCTAATGAGGTAATTCGATACCTTTGAAGTAGGGTAATCAATCAAGTGTAGTTAATTGACCTGTCAAAGTTGACATGCAAGCTGTCACATGAGAGGGGTACATATAATTCATCTGTCAAAGCGGACATCTGCTTAATTATAAGGTAGCATAAGGTAGCAAGTTATGGTCTCATGTCAGTTAGTTGTATTTGAGTGGTTATAAAATTGCTTTAACTTATTACCCTCAAAAGTATCTATTTGTATATTAGAAAAGAGTTAAAGTGTTAGTCACCAGCAATATTTTTAAAAATGTGTTTATATATTGAAATATCATATATTTCTTTTTTTAACAAATGAACTTACTACTGCTCAAAAAATAATAAAAAAAAAAAATAGTCATTCTCATATACCATTAGAGTCAGAACAGAATCTTAGGCCCCTATGCACCCTCAGTATCTTATAGAAGGTTAACTAAGCATTGTTGTCAGGAAAACTATGAGAAAAATGCTGCTACACTTGGTAATACACAAACTTTAAAAACCGCTGCTGTTTCTAAAATATTTTCATAGATACCTGTTACTACATTTACCAACATCGCAAAGCAGAAGTTAGAGGAAAACTGTGAAATGTTCCTAAATTTCCAATCCACAAACTTAGAAGAGAACCATCTGACAGCTGTAGCTGTCAGACAAAATCTGTTATATAACAGTGTGTATGTGTGAAAAAAAAAGCCTGTGCTTTTCCTCTCTTCCTGAATATTGTAAAACAGACCAGCACAGACATACTCAATAGTATTCTGTGAAATATTTCATGTATTTTATTTTGCAAGCTTTAATGGCGGCGGGCGATGATACAGGAGATAGACTGCGATGGGTTAACAATGTTGACAAGACGATTAAAATGCTTACTACAGCAGCTGGACGACATAGAGTAGAGCACCAGTGAGTAAAATACAACACTGGTGAAAAAGTAGGGGAGAGCAAGTTGCAGTGAATCAGCTGCCAAAGTGGATCATTTCAAATTGTATCTTTCTTATGAGAGGCTAGCATTTTGTCACCACATAAAAGTATGTCTAGTAGTGGAATGCTTCACATGTGGTTTCTTGAAAGGATGAAATAATCTATTTGTCATTGCTAAATGGTGTATCATGGGTGTACCTATGTCATGTTCTTTGACAAAATATGTCTGTAAAACAGACAAAAAATGTCCATTTTAGAGTGACACAATTTTTCACAGTGTCACATGTAAGAGGCTATAACTTGGAAAGTAACACTTTTATATAGTTTATGTCACTTTGCCATAATTCCCTGTATTGTTTTCTTTGAATCACGTGTAAATTTGATATATATATATATTTCAGCTAAAATGGACTCAAACTTACAGGGTATTCTACTAAACATCAGGTTATGATTTTTTTGAGAACTTTGTTAATTGAGGTAAAGCTGCTGATTTTTATGGCCCACTGTGTTGCCTTTTTTTTTGCAATAGAATTTTATATGATATATCTATATCTTCCAAATAAATATAAACAGTTCAACAAAAATAAGTCTCCCTTTAAATAGACTTGAATACCTCAAAGATTCCTTTTCTGATTTTTATGAAAGTTAGCTGAATCACAGCACTGTATATAGACCCTAAATGTGTATATGTAGCTTTCTGGCATTATTCCTGACTGAGACAGCAGCCTTCGATTGAGCCACACATGTTTTCAAAAATCTGTGGCTTTTCCAACGGATGACCAAATTCACCATACTGGGAGTACCATCAGCTTGGGCATACTTCATCAAGTCCCTTGAGAAAATGTGTTTCTCAATGATATTTTAGTAGACAACTAAGGACTTCTTTTGTAACATTTTTACTGTTTAGGTTCCTTGGATGACATTACAAACATTCACGTTTTCTTAAAGGGGAACTTACTTTTGCTGAACTGTTTAGAATACGATTGGCTCACTGCTAGTATTTATTGAGTCTCAACAACACACTTTCCGACCTACGCTTGTCAAATTTTGAAAAATTGAAAAAAAATACAAGTGTGGCAAAACAAAAAGCAGTCAAAATTTGTTGAAAAGTCATCAAATTCAAACTTGATATGCCAAAATAAGTCGGCTGCAAAAATGTATGTTTAGAAAGTTCAACATGAAGCCAGAGGATAGCTTGATTTTTTTTGGTGACTAAATTTTGAAGAATCTTAGCCATTTATGGCTCAGGTGGTAAGGCATGGGCCAACCAACACAATTATGTGTGATTGACATAAACAATGTTTGTATGTCCTGACAATTACTTTAGACAGTGACTGATTACTATTACAGCCTACTCTTACCTGCATTCTCAATTTCAGAGGTAGTACCTTGGACAGCTGTGCCAAAAAAGCATATTTTAATGCAAATTATATGAGGGTGTAGAGCGTCCACATGCTCAGTTGCTAGAGGGTAAAAATATTGAGCTTCAATATTGTGTTAGGCTTATTTGTTGAAAAAACTATGGTACAATTCAGTTTTAAAACACAGGAAGAATGAAAATTATGAAAAATTTTAAAAATATCTCACAACAAACCTACGGGGTATCATAGCAACCAATCACATATCGAGTACCTTCGCTAAGAACATGTGAGGTATTATGCCCATACTTGGATGAAAATCCAGTATTTTCCTGTTCTATGGCCCATAAAAAATATAGGTTACAGTCATCGTCGAATCTGACATGTACCACAAAATTTGTTGTCTCTATGTGGTCGCATGTAAAACTTGTGGTATCCAATATATAGGGAAAAAAATACAACAATTATAAACTAGAGCTGGACAACATAGAAAATCCTTCGGAAAATTTGGTACTCATATTGCCAAACACTTCATTGATCCTTCTCATGGATTTTCAATAAAACCAGCACTAAAATGCATACCAGAAAGCTAGTATAGTAATATCCCCACGTTGTTTGTAAGCCTGTTGAACCTTTCAATTTGCCACCACAACTTTTGACAGAAAGGCATTTTGACCAATTTTCTCTTATATTACCCTGGGGAACCTGGACAAAAAAAAAAAATGCATACTGCATTTTTCTCCTTTTTTTTTTTTTCAATTTTGTCTTGCATTAAACATAACTGTCTGACAAGTGTTTTTCTGCAAAATAGCTGAACAAGCCACACTCTAAGGAATTTAACTCATATGATGGATCAAAACATTAGGAGCGTATTTACTGCATTCATTCAAATAGAGCTTCTGATAGGGCTGGACTATCATATTTTCCCCACCTGAGAGACTGGAGAGTTGTTGTGCTATGGTGAATGAGAACAAACTGTTGGGGACACTGTGGCAGGACTGAAGTCAACTGAGTCCGGGCATGCTATCTAGATGCAAAAGAGACAACTGATGCAGAATTTGTGGTGCCACACCTGGCTCTCTAGTGGGTCTATCTGATTACAGTACTTAGGAAGTTTTGAGAAGAAAGGCAGATTAGACCTACCTTGGGTGGCCAAACCAATCTCTGACATATTTTCTGATTAAATGTCAGTACCAAGTTTTGTTTGCTGAAATACATGGTTTCATGCCCTGTGGCTGTGCTAATTGGGAAAGACAGTGCATAGAATAGAGGCAGAAGACTACTGCTTGTTAGACTTCTTTTGTTTCCCACCCTGCTTTCCTCACTGAAGCGTTTCACTAGTAATATGTCATCATGAACAAAGAGGCCAAACATTTGCATCACCCCCTGAAACCTTACCCCATACCAATCACAATGCCCCCCAGTCATGCACTGCTAGCCACATAACAGGTGGTGGGTAGAGGTGCAGGTGGCTGGCAGCTGACACAGCCACTATGATACTATGTTCTCCTGCAAGATTAACACACTCCAGTCTTTGATTACAATGTATGTTTATAATGTACCACTGTAGGGCCTTTCTTTTGAGTGAATGACCCAAATTTAAAAAAAAAGAAAGAAGATATTATGGATTCATAGGTGTGCATTCTGCAAGAAATACAAAATAGTTTCTCTTAGCACAATAAGACCCATGTTTAACAATAAATCAAATAAACAAATGAAATACTAAAGTCGTGAATAAATGTCTCAAGTTCACAACAACTAATTCTGAATAAGTAAAGTACACTAAGTTCACAAATTATTATATGACCAAATGCTCCTCTCAAATGATTTATAAATCACCACAAGTCACATCAGTGAATTAAATCATTACAATTGAAAACAAAAAGTAAATTATAATATCTATCTATATTTTCAAGAATGTACAAATTAATAAAAAATTAAAACAACACTCACCCTGGACAAGGTATCCTAGTTATCACAAAATGGTATTCCAATGAATTTCATGCAGTGAATGGCTCTATACAATTCTCTGTACAATTGAGACTTCCCACCTTCACGGCTCAGTGCTCAGCACCAGCTCCCTCTGTGAATTCCAAGCACATAAGATTTGTGGCACCCCTAGTGTATTTGGAGGCCTACTAGCATAATTCAAGACTGACAGCCATTTTGCTGTGGTCATTCTGGCAACCATCTAGGATTTCTCAAAGTGTGCCAAATTCACAAACTCAAATGAACCCTAATGCCAAATTTCATAATTCTAGCTGAAATACCAAGCACAAAGTAGAAATTTTAAAATCTGATAATTTCTTGCCAAAAAAGTATGAATGAGAAAACAGACAGGTTTTTGCATTTTGCTAATTTCTCATTTACCCCACAAATTACAGCACTAAATTATAAAATGCATACCAGAAAGCTAGTATAGTAATATCACCGCGTGGTTTGTAAGCCTGTTGAACCTCCCAATTTGCCACAACAACTTTTGACAGAAAGGCATTTTGACCCATTCTCTTTTATATTACCCTGGGGGAACCCTGGGGAAAATTATTTTTTTTTTGTGCAATTTTGTCTTGCATTAAACATAACTGTCTGACAAGTGTTTTTCTGCAAAATAGCTGAACAAGCCACACTCTAAGGAATTTAACTCATATGATGGATCAAAACATTAGGAGCGTATTTGCTGCATTCATTCAAATAGAGCTTCTGATAGGGCTGGACTATCATATTTTCCCCACCTGAGAGACTGGAGAGTTGTTGTGCTGTGGTTAGATGAGAACAAACTGTTGGGGACACTGTGGCAGGACTGAAGTCAACTGAGTCCGGGCATGCTATCCAGATGCAAAAGAGACAACTGATGCAGAATTTGTGGTGCCACACCTGGCTCTCTAGTGGGCCTATCTGATTACAGTAGGAAGTTTTGAGAAGAAAGGCAGATTAGACCTACCTTGGATGGCCAAACCAATCTCTGACATATTTTCTGATTAAATGTCAGTACCAAGTTTTGTTTGCTGAAATACATGGTTTCATGCCCTGTGGCTGTGCTAATTGGGAACAGACAGTGCATAGAATAGAGGCAGAAGACTACTGCTTGTTAGACTTCTTTTGTTTCCCACCCTGCTTTCCTCACTGAAGCGTTTCACTAGTAATATGTCATCATGAACAAAGAGGCCAAACATTTGCATCACCCCCTGAAACCTTACCCCATACCAATCTCAATGCCCCCCAGTCATGCACTGCTAGCCACATAACAGGTGGTGGGTAGAGGTGCAGGTGGCTGGCAGCTGACACAGCCACTATGATACTATGCTCTTCTGCTAGATTAACACACTCCAGTCCTTGATTACAATGTATGTTTATAATGAACCACTGTAGGGCCTTTCTTTTGAGTGAATGACCCCAACAACAAAAAAAAGAAGAAGATATTGTGGATTCGTAGGTGTGCATTCTGTAAGAAATACAAAATAGTTTCTCTTAGAACAATAAGACCCAGGTATAGCAATAAATCAAATAAACAAATGAAATACTAAAGTCGTGAATAAATGTCTCCAGTTCACCTCAACAAATTCTGAATAAGTAAAGTATACTAAGTTCACAAATTATTTATATGACCAAATGCTCCTCTCAAATGATTTATAAATCTCCACAAGTCACATCAGTGAATTAAATCATTACGATTGAAAACAAAAAGTAAATTATGATATCTATCTATCTATATTTTCAAGACTGTACAAAGTAATCAAAAATTAAAATAACACTCACCCTGGACAAGGTATCCTAGTTATCACAAAATGGTATTCCAATGAATTTCATGCGGTGAATGGCCCAATACAATTCTCTGTACAATTGAGATTTCCCACCTTCTCGGCTCAGTGCTCAGCACCAGCTCCCTCTGTGAATTCCAAGCACATAAGACTTGTGGCACCCCTAGTGTATTTGGAGGCCTACTAGCATAATTCAACATGATCAACCAAACACAATGATCAAAGGGTAACACTAAGATCTATGGTAAATAAAGAGTTACAATTTTCAAATCACAATTCAAATGTGCAATTCTACAATTGTTTTGGGAAAATGTGTCTTATTTACATGTAGAAATCACCAACAGCTGAGTGTGATGGCTATTTTTCTAATGCAGCTGCAATTATTGCATCTGTCCTTTTCATTGTGTCACATTAGCAGAATTTGTTTATGCAAAAAAGTTATGTTGACAAACACATGATTGGATACAGATTTTCTTTCTAAACTAAAAGTCAGGTCTCCCAGGAGCAGGTCAGTTAAAACTGGGGTGTTGACAGTTCAAGTCACATGACACATTGACATACAGTCTCCCCAAGTGGCAGGCTTGTGGTGGACTCCTGGTGGAAAGCAGTGTCATTACCCACAACAAAGTGTGCACAGCAGCAAACCCTCTGCAGTGCACTTGTTCTCTGCCACACCTTGACAGAAATCTAATAATTTTGTTGTCTTTGATTCTCCAGCTGAGCCTTAGTGTGCTTTGCGCAGTATTTTCAAAGTTGTAGCTCATGCAAAAAAACTTGTAAAATGCATGGCAAATTGTAAAATTTTCAAAATCAGAAGGTATTATGTTGATAGATGTGTTTTATTGCTGAATTGGTGAAATATATTCTTTACACCAAAACTCTGAACCATCATTCAGAGAGAGAAGAGAAACAAGGGGATTTTTAAGTGAGAGACAGTTCTCCCCCAGTTATTGCTAGAGAGGGGATAAGTGTCATGTTTCTCAAGAAGTTTTTTTTTTTTTTTGGCACAGTGAGAGGACTGGGCTCATCTAACTTGTGCAAAATAGACCCGAAGAAGGGAAGAAAATTTCTAACCTTGCTCTTCCACAATAAAGGCATTGATTTCATCATCCTTCCTAACATTCTCCATAACAAACTAGTCCATAAATCAATGTACTTTCACTTCAGAGATTCACCCTGCGTAGGGTATAAATACACATCCACAATATCTAAACACATATTTAATCACAAACATACTTGTAAAGAATTTGGCAAAACTATCAATCTTGAAGATGTTCCTTGCAATTTTGCTAATGTTGATTCCGAATTGATTCACCCCAATATTCGACAATGTCATATTGTCTCAGGAAACCTAGACATCGTAGATAGTTCAGTACTCAAAGATGTATTCCAAAAAGGACCCAAATTCCGTTTACAAAATCACATCAATTGGAAAAAAGAATAGAAAAATCATCTCTGAAGCTCTAGAAATGACTTGTCGGGCTAACGGAGATACTACTAATCTATCAATACATGTATTTTAGTACGTACACTGTAAAACTGCAGGTCGGACCTACACAGTCAGGATTCTCAAATGAATTGCAGCAGCATTTTGGCAACCTCTGTGATTTCAATGGTGGCCTTCTAGGCAGCCATTTAGATTTCACTTAATTTTTATGATCAATACTCGCAAGCGATTTTCTGTACCAAATTTCACAACTCTAAAGTGAAACACTAAGGACACAGTGGCAATTGGGGCATTTTTGTGGTAGCCATTTTGGAACCCATCTTGGATTTGTCCAAAAGTTTGTGCTCCGTTACAGTGACCAAATTGAGTAACTCTAAGTGAAATACTAAGTTTACAATGGACAAGTCAACAATGGTGGCCATTTTGTAGCAGCCATCGTGGATTTCCTCAAAATATTTTAATGTTCTCGGTCCATACACACAAACAAATCGCTTTCCCTATACCAAATTTCATAACTCTAAGTGACATACTAAGCTCACAGGGGACAAATCAATAATAATGGCCATTTTAAGTCAGCCATCTTGGAATTCCCCAAATATTATGGATCCTTTGCTACAAACAAATTTCTAGACCAAATTTCAAAACGGTAAGTGAAATACTAAGCTCGCAGCAGACATTACTGAACAAATAAAGAATGGCAGCTATTTTGCGGTGGTCATTTTGGCAGCCATCTTGGATTTCTAAAAGTGTGCCAAATCCACAAAATCTGAAAATTTCTTGCCAAAAAAGTATGAATGAGAAAACAGACATGTTTTTGCATTTTGCTAAATTCTCATTTACCCCACAAATTACAGCACTAAATTATAAAATGCATACCAGAAAGCTAGTATAGTAATATCACCACTTGGTTTGTAAGCCTGTTGAACCTCCCAATTTGCCACCACAACTTTTGACAGAAAGGCATTTTGACCCATTCTCTCTTATATTACCCTGGGGGAACCCGGGACAAAAAAATGCATACTACATTTTTCTCTTTTTTTTTTTGCAATTTTGTCTTGCATTCAACATAACTGTCTGACAAGTGTTTTTCTGCAAATTAGCTGAACAAGCCACACTCTAAGGAATTTAACTCACATGATTGATCAAAACATTAGGAGCGTATTTACTGCATTCATTCAAATAGAGCTTCTGAGAGGGTTGGACTTTCATAGTTTCCCACCTGAGAGACTGGAGAGTTGTTGTGCTATGGTGAATGAGAACAAACTGTTGGGGACACTGTGGCATGACTGAAGTCAACTGAGTCCGGGCATGCTATCCAGATGTAAAAATGACAACTGGTGCAGAATTTGTGGTGCCACACCTGGCTCTCTAGTGGGTCTGTCTGATTACAGTAGGAGGCTTTGAGAAGAAAGGTTAGACCTACCTTGGGTGGCCAAACCAATCTCTGACATATTTTCTGATTAAATGTCAGTACCAAGTTTTGTTTGCTGAAATACATGGTTTCATGCCCTGTGGCTCTGCTAATTGGGAACAGGCAGTGTATAGAATAGAGGCAGAAGAGTACTGCTTGTTAGACTTCTTTTGTTTCCCACCCTGCTTTCCTCACTGAAGCGTTTCACTAGTAATATGTCATCATGAACACAGAGGCCAAAAATTTGCATCACCCCCTGAAACCTTACCCCATACCAATCACAATTCCCCCCAGTCATGCACTGCTAGCCACATAACAGGTGATGGGCAGAGGTGCAGGTGGCTGGCAGCTGACACAGCCACTATGATACTATGCTCTCCTGCTAGAATAACACACTCCAGTCCTTGATTACAATGTATGTTTATAATGAACCACTGTAGGGCCTTTCTTTTGAGTGAATGACTCCAACTAAAAAAAAAAAAAAAAAGAAGATATTATGGATTCATAGGTGTGCATTCTGCAAGAAATACAAAATAGTTTCTCTTAGAACAATAAGACCCAGGTATAGCAATAAATCAAATAAACAAATGAAATACTAAAGTTGTGAATAAATGTCTCAAGTTCACAACAAATTCTGAATAAGTAAAGTATACTAAGTTCACAAATTATTTATATGACCAAATGCTCCTCTCAAATGATTTATAAATCTCCACAAGTCACATCAGTGTTTTAAATCATTACAATTGAAAACAAAAAGTAAATTATAAAATATCTATCTGTCCATATTTGCAAGAATGTACAAAGTAATTAAAAATCAAAATAACACTCACCCTGGACAAGGTATCCTAGTCATCACAAAATGGTATTCCAATGAATTTCATGCAGTGAATGGCTCTATACAATTCTCTGTACAATTGAGATTTCCCACCTTCACGGCTCAGTGCTCAGCACCAGCTCCCTCTGTGAATTCCAAGCACATAAGACTTGTGGCACCCCTAGTGTATTTGGAGGCCTACTAGCATAATTCAACATGATCAACCAAACACAATGATCAAAGGGTAACACTAAATCTATGGTAAATGAAAAGTTAGAATTTTCAAAATCACAATTCAAATGTGCAATTCTACAATTGTGTTGGAAATGTGTCTTATTTACATGTAGAAATCACCAACAGCTGAGTGTGATGGCTATTTTTCTAATGCAGCTGCAATTATTGCATCTGTCCTTTTCATTGTGTCACATTAGCAGAATGTGTTTATGCAAAAAAGTTATGTTGACAAACACATGATTGGATACAGATTTTCTTTCTAAACTAAAAGTCAGGTCTCCCAGGAGCAGGTCAGTTAAAACTGGGGTGTTGACTGTTCAAGTCACATGACACATTGACATACAGTCTCCCCCAAGTGGCAGGCTTGTGGTGGACTCCTGGTGGAAAGCAGTGTCATTACCCACGACAAAGTGTGCACAGCAGCAAACCCTCTGCAGTGCACTTGTTCTCTGCCACACCTTGACAGAAATCTAATAATTTTGTTGTCTTTCGATTCTCCAGCTGAGCCTTAGTGTGCTTTGCACAGTATTTTCAAAGTTGTAGCTCATGCAAAAAACCTGTAAAATGCATGGCAAATTGTAAAATTTTCAAAATCAAAAGGCATTATGTAGATTGATGTGTTTTATTGCTGAATTGGTGAAATATATTCTTCACACAAAAACTCTGAACCATCGTTCAGAGAGAGAAGAGAAACAAGGGGATTTTTAAGTGAGAGACAGTTCTCCCCCAGTTATTGCTAGAGAGGGGATAAGTGTCATTTTTCTCAAGAAGTTTTTTTTTTTGGGCACTGTGAGAGAACTGGGCTCATCTAACTTGTGCATAATAGTTTAAAAGGTCTAGTAGGGTGCTTGGTTGGCAGCAAAGGCCAGCATTCTCCTCATCAATGGTAAGCTGGTTTAGTCTGTGTTAAATATTTGACAGCATGCCATTTACATTGTAAGTTCTAGTCCAGCCCAATAGGACCCAAATGCAACTCAGGTGCTGAGCCTGGGAGCTGCCCAACATAACTCGAAACTGGAACTGGTCCTATTGTTTTTCAAGGACAGAAGTGCTGATAATCACAAATGAGCATGCTTTTGCTGTCACTGGCCAACATAATGGGTCAATAACCCTGTCTCTCAGTTTTGAATTATCAAATTCTTGTTGTATATACATATATGTATATTAGGTGTTTAAGGTGCCCCCAATGATTTCCTGTCCAGCTTGACCTTAGTCTGGTATTGCAGTTTATATAGTAGAAGTCACATGTGAAATTTTGGCCAATTCTATAATAAATACTTTACCAGAATTCACTTGAAGTTTATAATGTAATTCCCCATAGGAGAACATGCAAATTCTCAAGATATTTCAAAAACCAATGAAGAAATCAATATATGTTTTTTCAATCAACAGTTCCTGAGTAAGTGTTGGGAGGGAAATTCAAATCTGGTGTTATTTTTTGTATAACCCCATTTGCCAAGCTGCCAGAAGTGACATACTAAGCTCACAGGGGACAAATCAATAATAATAAAATTTGTGAAAATCTGCATAAAAGGGAAGAATCATAGGAAACTCAACACTTCCTAGCTCATAAGGCAGACCGGCTGTAAAATAGCTGATGCCAGATTTGAATTGCCCTCCCAAAACTTACTCAGAAACTATGGATTGAGGAAATGAAATTTATTCCTTCATTGATTTTTGCAATATCTTCAGGATTTGCAAGTTCGCCAATGGGGAATTACATTATAAACTTCAAGTGGATTCCGGTAAAGGTACGTATTTATAGAATGGGCCAACATTTTATATGTGACTTTTACTATATCAACAGCAATACCAGACCAAGGTCAAGCAGGATCGGGAAAAAAAATATTGGGGGCACCTGAAACACCCTGATGTATGTCTATATATTGGCCAGATGCCCTTTCAATGCATGTAATACCTTTTCTGATACATTTTCTTGGATTTCACTAAGAAAAACAGAAAATAGCAGGAATAATTTTGAAGCTTTAAGTGGAAACTGAATTGATTTGCCATAGAAAACACAGGAAAAATAGATAAGATTTGATTTTTTTTTTACTGAAAATTCTAGTTCATCAAAATAAATGGCATTTTACATCAAATGGATCATGCTAGAGTAAGGTGTCTCGAGTTGGACACTACAGGTGTCTAACCTTGAGTCGCACGATTTTAATGGCATGAGATCAGCCAACTCACGTCCCTTCTCAGGCTGTATTTGGTACGAATCCTTGACTTAAAGACTTCCTGTATTTCTTCAAAAAGAGCCTTTTTGTACCTCTGAAGACGGGGCAAAAACTCTGTTTTTCTATGAACTTTTTGTTAGAAAGTTCTTTATTTCAATTAATATTTAAAGAAGTTTGAGTCTCTTTCCATGGACTATGGTGATGATTCGGCCTCAGACCTTATGGCCGGTAGTGTGCACTGAGTTCAGAATAAAATTTTTTTCTAAAGGGAGTTCTTTTGATGGATTCTGAATTTCTTAGACAACCTCATCTTTAGTTTGATGTTTTTGGGAGACCACTTTCTGACTCAAGGATACCCCTCCCTATTTTTGGCTTCAGAATTTACGTTCCAATTCACGTGTCCGAGTCAAGGAAATTTTCCCTGTAATCGTCTAACACCGATTATTTTGGTTTTTACTCTTAGTACCCCCCAGTGCAATGGAGAGAATGGATCAAAATACTTTTCTCTCAAAAGTTGTGGAGGCAAAATTAGAGGTTTCAGAGGCTTAATAACCAACTGGGGACCTTAGTACATGTATACTTGGTTTCTGGAATGCATTTTGTAATTTGCTGCCACGTGTGCTTGGGTTATTGAGAAATTCCAAAACATGCCCTTTTCCTCATTCGCACTCTTTCGGCAGCAAATTGCCACATTTTAAAGTATCTGCTGTGAGCTTAGATTTCCCTAAGAGTTATTAGATTTAGTATAGGGATTCATTTTAGAGTTTTAATCAGGAACAGTTTGAGAAATTCAAGAT
Organism: Platynereis dumerilii; assembly: GCA_026936325.1. Classification (NCBI taxonomy): domain Eukaryota; kingdom Metazoa; phylum Annelida; class Polychaeta; order Phyllodocida; family Nereididae; genus Platynereis; species Platynereis dumerilii. The sequence continues at coordinate 12,243,000 of JAPTHN010000016.1, read as the reverse complement.
GGCTGCCAAAATGGCCACCACAAAATGGCTTCCATTCTTGATTTGCCTCTGTGAGTTCAGATTTTTCACAAAGAGTGTTGAAATTTGATACAGAGATTCGTTTGACGGTGTAAATCAATATTTGGGGAAATCAAAGATGGTTGCCAAAAGAGCGGCCCCAAAATGGACGTCATTCTTGATGGTGATTTGAATAAAATCAAACGGCAATTGCGGCCCTTAGAACTTGACCGTCTCGCCATGCAATTCCTTGGCATGATGATATCGTAAGTTATTACGGCCTGAACAAGATGTCCGGCATAAGATCATGCCGGACATCAGGCCGTAATAACTTACGATATCATCATGCCAAGGAATTGCATGGCGAGACGGTCAAGTTCTAAGGGCCGCAATTGCCGTTTGATTTTATTCAAATCACCATCAAGAATGACGTCCATTTTGGGGCCGCTCTTTTGGCAACCATCTTTGATTTCCCCAAATATTGATTTACACCGTCAAACGAATCTCTGTATCAAATTTCAACACTCTTTGTGAAAAATCTGAACTCACAGAGGCAAATCAAGAATGGAAGCCATTTTGTGGTGGCCATTTTGGCAGCCATCTTGAATTTCTCAAACTGTTCCTGATTAAAACTCTAAAATGAATCCCTATACTAAATCTAATAACTCTTAGGGAAATCTAAGCTCACAGCAGATACTTTAAAATGTGGCAATTTGCTGCCGAAAGAGTGCGAATGAGGAAAAGGGCATGTTTTGGAATTTCTCAATAACCCAAGCACACGTGGCAGCAAATTACAAAATGCATTCCAGAAACCAAGTATACATGTACTAAGGTCCCCAGTTGGTTATTAAGCCTCTGAAACCTCTAATTTTGCCTCCACAACTTTTGAGAGAAAAGTATTTTGATCCATTCTCTCCATTGCACTGGGGGGTACTAAGAGTAAAAACCAAAATAATCGGTGTTAGACGATTACAGGGAAAATTTCCTTGACTCGGACACGTGAATTGGAACGTAAATTCTGAAGCCAAAAATAGGGAGGGGTATCCTTGAGTCAGAAAGTGGTCTCCCAAAAACATCAAACTAAAGATGAGGTTGTCTAAGAAATTCAGAATCCATCAAAAGAACTCCCTTTAGAAAAAAATTTTATTCTGAACTCAGTGCACACTACCGGCCATAAGGTCTGAGGCCGAATCATCACCATAGTCCATGGAAAGAGACTCAAACTTCTTTAAATATTAATTGAAATAAAGAACTTTCTAACAAAAAGTTCATAGAAAAACAGAGTTTTTGCCCCGTCTTCAGAGGTACAAAAAGGCTCTTTTTGAAGAAATACAGGAAGTCTTTAAGTCAAGGATTCGTACCAAATACAGCCTGAGAAGGGACGTGAGTTGGCTGATCTCATGCCATTAAAATCGTGCGACTCAAGGTTAGACACCTGTAGTGTCCAACTCGAGACACCTTACTCTAGCATGATCCATTTGATGTAAAATGCCATTTATTTTGATGAACTAGAATTTTCAGTAAAAAAAAAATCAAATCTTATCTATTTTTCCTGTGTTTTCTATGGCAAATCAATTCAGTTTCCACTTAAAGCTTCAAAATTATTCCTGCTATTTTCTGTTTTTCTTAGTGAAATCCAAGAAAATGTATCAGAAAAGGTATTACATGCATTGAAAGGGCATCTGGCCAATATATAGACATACATCAGGGTGTTTCAGGTGCCCCCAATATTTTTTTTTCCCGATCCTGCTTGACCTTGGTCTGGTATTGCTGTTGATATAGTAAAAGTCACATATAAAATGTTGGCCCATTCTATAAATACGTACCTTTACCGGAATCCACTTGAAGTTTATAATGTAATTCCCCATTGGCGAACTTGCAAATCCTGAAGATATTGCAAAAATCAATGAAGGAATAAATTTCATTTCCTCAATCCATAGTTTCTGAGTAAGTTTTGGGAGGGCAATTCAAATCTGGCATCAGCTATTTTACAGCCGGTCTGCCTTATGAGCTAGGAAGTGTTGAGTTTCCTATGATTCTTCCCTTTTATGCAGATTTTCACAAATTTTATTATTATTGATTTGTCCCCTGTGAGCTTAGTATGTCACTTCTGGCAGCTTGGCAAATGGGGTTATACAAAAAATAACACCAGATTTGAATTTCCCTCCCAACACTTACTCAGGAACTGTTGATTGAAAAAACATATATTGATTTCTTCATTGGTTTTTGAAATATCTTGAGAATTTGCATGTTCTCCTATGGGGAATTACATTATAAACTTCAAGTGAATTCTGGTAAAGTATTTATTATAGAATTGGCCAAAATTTCACATGTGACTTCTACTATATAAACTGCAATACCAGACTAAGGTCAAGCTGGACAGGAAATCATTGGGGGCACCTTAAACACCTAATATACATATATGTATATACAACAAGAATTTGATAATTCAAAACTGAGAGACAGGGTTATTGACCCATTATGTTGGCCAGTGACAGCAAAAGCATGCTCATTTGTGATTATCAGCACTTCTGTCCTTGAAAAACAATAGGACCAGTTCCAGTTTCGAGTTATGTTGGGCAGCTCCCAGGCTCAGCACCTGAGTTGCATTTGGGTCCTATTGGGCTGGACTAGAACTTACAATGTAAATGGCATGCTGTCAAATATTTAACACAGACTAAACCAGCTTACCATTGATGAGGAGAATGCTGGCCTTTGCTGCCAACCAAGCACCCTACTAGACCTTTTAAACTATTATGCACAAGTTAGATGAGCCCAGTTCTCTCACAGTGCCCAAAAAAAAAAACTTCTTGAGAAAAATGACACTTATCCCCTCTCTAGCAATAACTGGGGGAGAACTGTCTCTCACTTAAAAATCCCCTTGTTTCTCTTCTCTCTCTGAACGATGGTTCAGAGTTTTTGTGTGAAGAATATATTTCACCAATTCAGCAATAAAACACATCAATCTACATAATGCCTTTTGATTTTGAAAATTTTACAATTTGCCATGCATTTTACAGGTTTTTTGCATGAGCTACAACTTTGAAAATACTGTGCAAAGCACACTAAGGCTCAGCTGGAGAATCGAAAGACAACAAAATTATTAGATTTCTGTCAAGGTGTGGCAGAGAACAAGTGCACTGCAGAGGGTTTGCTGCTGTGCACACTTTGTCGTGGGTAATGACACTGCTTTCCACCAGGAGTCCACCACAAGCCTGCCACTTGGGGGAGACTGTATGTCAATGTGTCATGTGACTTGAACAGTCAACACCCCAGTTTTAACTGACCTGCTCCTGGGAGACCTGACTTTTAGTTTAGAAAGAAAATCTGTATCCAATCATGTGTTTGTCAACATAACTTTTTTGCATAAACACATTCTGCTAATGTGACACAATGAAAAGGACAGATGCAATAATTGCAGCTGCATTAGAAAAATAGCCATCACACTCAGCTGTTGGTGATTTCTACATGTAAATAAGACACATTTCCAACACAATTGTAGAATTGCACATTTGAATTGTGATTTTGAAAATTCTAACTTTTCATTTACCATAGATTTAGTGTTACCCTTTGATCATTGTGTTTGGTTGATCATGTTGAATTATGCTAGTAGGCCTCCAAATACACTAGGGGTGCCACAAGTCTTATGTGCTTGGAATTCACAGAGGGAGCTGGTGCTGAGCACTGAGCCGTGAAGGTGGGAAATCTCAATTGTACAGAGAATTGTATAGAGCCATTCACTGCATGAAATTCATTGGAATACCATTTTGTGATGACTAGGATACCTTGTCCAGGGTGAGTGTTATTTTGATTTTTAATTACTTTGTACATTCTTGCAAATATGGACAGATAGATATTTTATAATTTACTTTTTGTTTTCAATTGTAATGATTTAAAACACTGATGTGACTTGTGGAGATTTATAAATCATTTGAGAGGAGCATTTGGTCATATAAATAATTTGTGAACTTAGTATACTTTACTTATTCAGAATTTGTTGTGAACTTGAGACATTTATTCACAACTTTAGTATTTCATTTGTTTATTTGATTTATTGCTATACCTGGGTCTTATTGTTCTAAGAGAAACTATTTTGTATTTCTTGCAGAATGCACACCTATGAATCCATAATATCTTTTTTTTTTTTTTTTTTTTAGTTGGAGTCATTCACTCAAAAGAAAGGCCCTACAGTGGTTCATTATAAACATACATTGTAATCAAGGACTGGAGTGTGTTATTCTAGCAGGAGAGCATAGTATCATAGTGGCTGTGTCAGCTGCCAGCCACCTGCACCTCTGCCCATCACCTGTTATGTGGCTAGCAGTGCATGACTGGGGGGAATTGTGATTGGTATGGGGTAAGGTTTCAGGGGGTGATGCAAATTTTTGGCCTCTGTGTTCATGATGACATATTACTAGTGAAACGCTTCAGTGAGGAAAGCAGGGTGGGAAACAAAAGAAGTCTAACAAGCAGTACTCTTCTGCCTCTATTCTATACACTGCCTGTTCCCAATTAGCACAGCCACAGGGCATGAAACCATGTATTTCAGCAAACAAAACTTGGTACTGACATTTAATCAGAAAATATGTCAGAGATTGGTTTGGCCACCCAAGGTAGGTCTAACCTTTCTTCTCAAAGCCTCCTACTGTAATCAGACAGACCCACTAGAGAGCCAGGTGTGGCACCACAAATTCTGCACCAGTTGTCATTTTTACATCTGGATAGCATGCCCGGACTCAGTTGACTTCAGTCATGCCACAGTGTCCCCAACAGTTTGTTCTCATTCACCATAGCACAACAACTCTCCAGTCTCTCAGGTGGGAAACTATGAAAGTCCAACCCTCTCAGAAGCTCTATTTGAATGAATGCAGTAAATACGCTCCTAATGTTTTGATCAATCATGTGAGTTAAATTCCTTAGAGTGTGGCTTGTTCAGCTAATTTGCAGAAAAACACTTGTCAGACAGTTATGTTGAATGCAAGACAAAATTGCAAAAAAAAAAAGAGAAAAATGTAGTATGCATTTTTTTGTCCCGGGTTCCCCCAGGGTAATATAAGAGAGAATGGGTCAAAATGCCTTTCTGTCAAAAGTTGTGGTGGCAAATTGGGAGGTTCAACAGGCTTACAAACCAAGTGGTGATATTACTATACTAGCTTTCTGGTATGCATTTTATAATTTAGTGCTGTAATTTGTGGGGTAAATGAGAATTTAGCAAAATGCAAAAACATGTCTGTTTTCTCATTCATACTTTTTTGGCAAGAAATTTTCAGATTTTGTGGATTTGGCACACTTTTAGAAATCCAAGATGGCTGCCAAAATGACCACCGCAAAATAGCTGCCATTCTTTATTTGTTCAGTAATGTCTGCTGCGAGCTTAGTATTTCACTTACCGTTTTGACATTTGGTCTAGAAATTTGTTTGTAGCAAAGGATCCATAATATTTGGGGAATTCCAAGATGGCTGACTTAAAATGGCCATTATTATTGATTTGTCCCCTGTGAGCTTAGTATGTCACTTAGAGTTATGAAATTTGGTATAGGGAAAGCGATTTGTTTGTGTGTATGGACCGAGAACATTAAAATATTTTGAGGAAATCCACGATGGCTGCTACAAAATGGCCACCATTGTTGACTTGTCCATTGTAAACTTAGTATTTCACTTAGAGTTACTCAATTTGGTCACTGTAACGGAGCACAAACTTTTGGACAAATCCAAGATGGGTTCCAAAATGGCTACCACAAAAATGCCCCAATTGCCACTGTGTCCTTAGTGTTTCACTTTAGAGTTGTGAAATTTGGTACAGAAAATCGCTTGCGAGTATTGATCATAAAAATTAAGTGAAATCTAAATGGCTGCCTAGAAGGCCACCATTGAAATCACAGAGGTTGCCAAAATGCTGCTGCAATTCATTTGAGAATCCTGACTGTGTAGGTCCGACCTGCAGTTTTACAGTGTACGTACTAAAATACATGTATTGATAGATTAGTAGTATCTCCGTTAGCCCGACAAGTCATTTCTAGAGCTTCAGAGATGATTTTTCTATTCTTTTTTCCAATTGATGTGATTTTGTAAACGGAATTTGGGTCCTTTTTGGAATACATCTTTGAGTACTGAACTATCTACGATGTCTAGGTTTCCTGAGACAATATGACATTGTCGAATATTGGGGTGAATCAATTCGGAATCAACATTAGCAAAATTGCAAGGAACATCTTCAAGATTGATAGTTTTGCCAAATTCTTTACAAGTATGTTTGTGATTAAATATGTGTTTAGATATTGTGGATGTGTATTTATACCCTACGCAGGGTGAATCTCTGAAGTGAAAGTACATTGATTTATGGACTAGTTTGTTATGGAGAATGTTAGGAAGGATGATGAAATCAATGCCTTTATTGTGGAAGAGCAAGGTTAGAAATTTTCTTCCCTTCTTCGGGTCTATTTTGCACAAGTTAGATGAGCCCAGTCCTCTCACTGTGCCAAAAAAAAAAAAAAACTTCTTGAGAAACATGACACTTATCCCCTCTCTAGCAATAACTGGGGGAGAACTGTCTCTCACTTAAAAATCCCCTTGTTTCTCTTCTCTCTCTGAATGATGGTTCAGAGTTTTGGTGTAAAGAATATATTTCACCAATTCAGCAATAAAACACATCTATCAACATAATACCTTCTGATTTTGAAAATTTTACAATTTGCCATGCATTTTACAAGTTTTTTTGCATGAGCTACAACTTTGAAAATACTGCGCAAAGCACACTAAGGCTCAGCTGGAGAATCAAAGACAACAAAATTATTAGATTTCTGTCAAGGTGTGGCAGAGAACAAGTGCACTGCAGAGGGTTTGCTGCTGTGCACACTTTGTTGTGGGTAATGACACTGCTTTCCACCAGGAGTCCACCACAAGCCTGCCACTTGGGGGAGACTGTATGTCAATGTGTCATGTGACTTGAACTGTCAACACCCCAGTTTTAACTGACCTGCTCCTGGGAGACCTGACTTTTAGTTTAGAAAGAAAATCTGTATCCAATCATGTGTTTGTCAACATAACTTTTTTGCATAAACAAATTCTGCTAATGTGACACAATGAAAAGGACAGATGCAATAATTGCAGCTGCATTAGAAAAATAGCCATCACACTCAGCTGTTGGTGATTTCTACATGTAAATAAGACACATTTTCCCAAAACAATTGTAGAATTGCACATTTGAATTGTGATTTGAAAATTGTAACTCTTTATTTACCATAGATCTTAGTGTTACCCTTTGATCATTGTGTTTGGTTGATCATGTTGAATTATGCTAGTAGGCCTCCAAATACACTAGGGGTGCCACAAGTCTTATGTGCTTGGAATTCACAGAGGGAGCTGGTGCTGAGCACTGAGCCGAGAAGGTGGGAAATCTCAATTGTACAGAGAATTGTATTGGGCCATTCACCGCATGAAATTCATTGGAATACCATTTTGTGATAACTAGGATACCTTGTCCAGGGTGAGTGTTATTTTAATTTTTGATTACTTTGTACAGTCTTGAAAATATAGATAGATAGATATCATAATTTACTTTTTGTTTTCAATCGTAATGATTTAATTCACTGATGTGACTTGTGGAGATTTATAAATCATTTGAGAGGAGCATTTGGTCATATAAATAATTTGTGAACTTAGTATACTTTACTTATTCAGAATTTGTTGAGGTGAACTTGAGACATTTATTCACGACTTTAGTATTTCATTTGTTTATTTGATTTATTGCTATACCTGGGTCTTATTGTTCTAAGAGAAACTATTTTGTATTTCTTACAGAATGCACACCTACGAATCCACAATATCTTCTTCTTTTTTTTGTTGTTGGGGTCATTCACTCAAAAGAAAGGCCCTACAGTGGTTCATTATAAACATACATTGTAATCAAGGACTGGAGTGTGTTAATCTAGCAGAAGAGCATAGTATCATAGTGGCTGTGTCAGCTGCCAGCCACCTGCACCTCTACCCACCACCTGTTATGTGGCTAGCAGTGCATGACTGGGGGGCATTGAGATTGGTATGGGGTAAGGTTTCAGGGGGTGATGCAAATGTTTGGCCTCTTTGTTCATGATGACATATTACTAGTGAAACGCTTCAGTGAGGAAAGCAGGGTGGGAAACAAAAGAAGTCTAACAAGCAGTAGTCTTCTGCCTCTATTCTATGCACTGTCTGTTCCCAATTAGCACAGCCACAGGGCATGAAACCATGTATTTCAGCAAACAAAACTTGGTACTGACATTTAATCAGAAAATATGTCAGAGATTGGTTTGGCCATCCAAGGTAGGTCTAATCTGCCTTTCTTCTCAAAACTTCCTACTGTAATCAGATAGGCCCACTAGAGAGCCAGGTGTGGCACCACAAATTCTGCATCAGTTGTCTCTTTTGCATCTGGATAGCATGCCCGGACTCAGTTGACTTCAGTCCTGCCACAGTGTCCCCAACAGTTTGTTCTCATCTAACCACAGCACAACAACTCTCCAGTCTCTCAGGTGGGGAAAATATGATAGTCCAGCCCTATCAGAAGCTCTATTTGAATGAATGCAGCAAATACGCTCCTAATGTTTTGATCCATCATATGAGTTAAATTCCTTAGAGTGTGGCTTGTTCAGCTATTTTGCAGAAAAACACTTGTCAGACAGTTATGTTTAATGCAAGACAAAATTGCACAAAAAAAAAATAATTTTCCCCAGGGTTCCCCCAGGGTAATATAAAAGAGAATGGGTCAAAATGCCTTTCTGTCAAAAGTTGTTGTGGCAAATTGAAAGGTTCAACAGGCTTACAAACCACGCGGTGATATTACTATACTAGCTTTCTGGTATGCATTTTATAATTTAGTGCTGTAATTTGTGGGGTAAATGAGAAATTAGCAAAATGCAAAAACCTGTCTGTTTTCTCATTCATACTTTTTTGGCAAGAAATTATCAGATTTTAAAATTTCTACTTTGTGCTTGGTATTTCAGCTAGAATTATGAAATTTGGCATTAGGGTTCATTTGAGTTTGTGAATTTGGCACACTTTGAGAAATCCTAGATGGTTGCCAGAATGACCACAGCAAAATGGCTGTCAGTCTTGAATTATGCTAGTAGGCCTCCAAATACACTAGGGGTGCCACAAATCTTATGTGCTTGGAATTCACAGAGGGAGCTGGTGCTGAGCACTGAGCCGTGAAGGTGGGAAGTCTCAATTGTACAGAGAATTGTATAGAGCCATTCACTGCATGAAATTCATTGGAATACCATTTTGTGATAACTAGGATACCTTGTCCAGGGTGAGTGTTGTTTTAATTTTTTATTAATTTGTACATTCTTGAAAATATAGATAGATATTATAATTTACTTTTTGTTTTCAATTGTAATGATTTAATTCACTGATGTGACTTGTGGTGATTTATAAATCATTTGAGAGGAGCATTTGGTCATATAATAATTTGTGAACTTAGTATACTTTACTTATTCAGAATTAGTTGTTGTGAACTTGAGACATTTATTCACGACTTTAGTATTTCATTTGTTTATTTGATTTATTGTTAAACATGGGTCTTATTGTGCTAAGAGAAACTATTTTGTATTTCTTGCAGAATGCACACCTATGAATCCATAATATCTTCTTTCTTTTTTTTAAATTTGGGTCATTCACTCAAAAGAAAGGCCCTACAGTGGTACATTATAAACATACATTGTAATCAAAGACTGGAGTGTGTTAATCTTGCAGGAGAACATAGTATCATAGTGGCTGTGTCAGCTGCCAGCCACCTGCACCTCTACCCACCACCTGTTATGTGGCTAGCAGTGCATGACTGGGGGGCATTGTGATTGGTATGGGGTAAGGTTTCAGGGGGTGATGCAAATGTTTGGCCTCTTTGTTCATGATGACATATTACTAGTGAAACGCTTCAGTGAGGAAAGCAGGGTGGGAAACAAAAGAAGTCTAACAAGCAGTAGTCTTCTGCCTCTATTCTATGCACTGTCTTTCCCAATTAGCACAGCCACAGGGCATGAAACCATGTATTTCAGCAAACAAAACTTGGTACTGACATTTAATCAGAAAATATGTCAGAGATTGGTTTGGCCACCCAAGGTAGGTCTAATCTGCCTTTCTTCTCAAAACTTCCTAAGTACTGTAATCAGATAGACCCACTAGAGAGCCAGGTGTGGCACCACAAATTCTGCATCAGTTGTCTCTTTTGCATCTAGATAGCATGCCCGGACTCAGTTGACTTCAGTCCTGCCACAGTGTCCCCAACAGTTTGTTCTCATTCACCATAGCACAACAACTCTCCAGTCTCTCAGGTGGGGAAAATATGATAGTCCAGCCCTATCAGAAGCTCTATTTGAATGAATGCAGTAAATACGCTCCTAATGTTTTGATCCATCATATGAGTTAAATTCCTTAGAGTGTGGCTTGTTCAGCTATTTTGCAGAAAAACACTTGTCAGACAGTTATGTTTAATGCAAGACAAAATTGAAAAAAAAAAGGAGAAAAATGCAGTATGCATTTTTTTTTTTTGCCCAGGTTCCCCCAGGGTAATATAAGAGAAAATTGGTCAAAATGCCTTTCTGTCAAAAGTTGTGGTGGCAAATTGAAAGGTTCAACAGGCTTACAAACAACGTGGGGATATTACTATACTAGCTTTCTGGTATGCATTTTAGTGCTGGTTTTATTGAAAATCCATGAGAAGGATCAATGAAGTGTTTGGCAATATGAGTACCAAATTTTCCGAAGGATTTTCTATGTTGTCCAGCTCTAGTTTATAATTGTTGTATTTTTTTCCCTATATATTGGATACCACAAGTTTTACATGCGACCACATAGAGACAACAAATTTTGTGGTACATGTCAGATTCGACGATGACTGTAACCTATATTTTTTATGGGCCATAGAACAGGAAAATACTGGATTTTCATCCAAGTATGGGCATAATACCTCACATGTTCTTAGCGAAGGTACTCGATATGTGATTGGTTGCTATGATACCCCGTAGGTTTGTTGTGAGATATTTTTAAAATTTTTCATAATTTTCATTCTTCCTGTGTTTTAAAACTGAATTGTACCATAGTTTTTTCAACAAATAAGCCTAACACAATATTGAAGCTCAATATTTTTACCCTCTAGCAACTGAGCATGTGGACGCTCTACACCCTCATATAATTTGCATTAAAATATGCTTTTTTGGCACAGCTGTCCAAGGTACTACCTCTGAAATTGAGAATGCAGGTAAGAGTAGGCTGTAATAGTAATCAGTCACTGTCTAAAGTAATTGTCAGGACATACAAACATTGTTTATGTCAATCACACATAATTGTGTTGGTTGGCCCATGCCTTACCACCTGAGCCATAAATGGCTAAGATTCTTCAAAATTTAGTCACCAAAAAAAATCAAGCTATCCTCTGGCTTCATGTTGAACTTTCTAAACATACATTTTTGCAGCCGACTTATTTTGGCATATCAAGTTTGAATTTGATGACTTTTCAACAAATTTTGACTGCTTTTTGTTTTGCCACACTTGTATTTTTTTCAATTTTTCAAAATTTGACAAGCGTAGGTCGGAAAGTGTGTTGTTGAGACTCAATAAATACTAGCAGTGAGCCAATCGTATTCTAAACAGTTCAGCAAAAGTAAGTTCCCCTTTAAGAAAACGTGAATGTTTGTAATGTCATCCAAGGAACCTAAACAGTAAAAATGTTACAAAAGAAGTCCTTAGTTGTCTACTAAAATATCATTGAGAAACACATTTTCTCAAGGGACTTGATGAAGTATGCCCAAGCTGATGGTACTCCCAGTATGGTGAATTTGGTCATCCGTTGGAAAAGCCACAGATTTTTGAAAACATGTGTGGCTCAATCGAAGGCTGCTGTCTCAGTCAGGAATAATGCCAGAAAGCTACATATACACATTTAGGGTCTATATACAGTGCTGTGATTCAGCTAACTTTCATAAAAATCAGAAAAGGAATCTTTGAGGTATTCAAGTCTATTTAAAGGGAGACTTATTTTTGTTGAACTGTTTATATTTATTTGGAAGATATAGATATATCATATAAAATTCTATTGCAAAAAAAAAGGCAACACAGTGGGCCATAAAAATCAGCAGCTTTACCTCAATTAACAAAGTTCTCAAAAAAATCATAACCTGATGTTTAGTAGAATACCCTGTAAGTTTGAGTCCATTTTAGCTGAAATATATATATATATCAAATTTACACGTGATTCAAAGAAAACAATACAGGGAATTATGGCAAAGTGACATAAACTATATAAAAGTGTTACTTTCCAAGTTATAGCCTCTTACATGTGACACTGTGAAAAATTGTGTCACTCTAAAATGGACATTTTTTGTCTGTTTTACAGACATATTTTGTCAAAGAACATGACATAGGTACACCCATGATACACCATTTAGCAATGACAAATAGATTATTTCATCCTTTCAAGAAACCACATGTGAAGCATTCCACTACTAGACATACTTTTATGTGGTGACAAAATGCTAGCCTCTCATAAGAAAGATACAATTTGAAATGATCCACTTTGGCAGCTGATTCACTGCAACTTGCTCTCCCCTACTTTTTCACCAGTGTTGTATTTTACTCACTGGTGCTCTACTCTATGTCGTCCAGCTGCTGTAGTAAGCATTTTAATCGTCTTGTCAACATTGTTAACCCATCGCAGTCTATCTCCTGTATCATCGCCCGCCGCCATTAAAGCTTGCAAAATAAAATACATGAAATATTTCACAGAATACTATTGAGTATGTCTGTGCTGGTCTGTTTTACAATATTCAGGAAGAGAGGAAAAGCACAGGCTTTTTTTTTCACACATACACACTGTTATATAACAGATTTTGTCTGACAGCTACAGCTGTCAGATGGTTCTCTTCTAAGTTTGTGGATTGGAAATTTAGGAACATTTCACAGTTTTCCTCTAACTTCTGCTTTGCGATGTTGGTAAATGTAGTAACAGGTATCTATGAAAATATTTTAGAAACAGCAGCGGTTTTTAAAGTTTGTGTATTACCAAGTGTAGCAGCATTTTTCTCATAGTTTTCCTGACAACAATGCTTAGTTAACCTTCTATAAGATACTGAGGGTGCATAGGGGCCTAAGATTCTGTTCTGACTCTAATGGTATATGAGAATGACTATTTTTTTTTTTTATTATTTTTTGAGCAGTAGTAAGTTCATTTGTTAAAAAAAGAAATATATGATATTTCAATATATAAACACATTTTTAAAAATATTGCTGGTGACTAACACTTTAACTCTTTTCTAATATACAAATAGATACTTTTGAGGGTAATAAGTTAAAGCAATTTTATAACCACTCAAATACAACTAACTGACATGAGACCATAACTTGCTACCTTATGCTACCTTATAATTAAGCAGATGTCCGCTTTGACAGATGAATTATATGTACCCCTCTCATGTGACAGCTTGCATGTCAACTTTGACAGGTCAATTAACTACACTTGATTGATTACCCTACTTCAAAGGTATCGAATTACCTCATTAGCTTAATTTATTCATGCCCTCTGGGCATGAATAGCTTCCCTTATAGGCCAGCCCTCTTGCTTCTACACCATCCAAGATGGCCGCCACAAGATGGCCGCCATATTGGGATGGTGTAAGTTATATATTGTAGTTTCGGGTGTGTCTTGATCCGCAAGAGCTAAACAAGGCCATCTATCGCAACCATTTCCCAACCCAGACGTTGGAGGAACTTTCGACCAAGTTGAGTCAGGCTAAAGTTTTCACTGTTGTTGATGCAAAAGACGGTTTCAACCAAGTGCTGTTGGACAATGAGTCAAGTTTTCTGACTACATTCTGGACGCCTTTTGGCCGTTACCGTTGGTTACGTCTTCCATTCGGAATTAATTCTGCTCCTGAGGAGTTCTCACATATACTCCAGGAATGTCTTGAAGGTTTAGAGAATATGGAAGTTATCGCTGATGACATTTTGGTTTACGGAAGTGGAAGTTCACAAGATGAAGCCGAGAAAACACATGATCAAGCTTTTCTAGCCCTTATGCAACGAGCTCGCGAGAGAAATCTCAAGCTGAATCGCAAGAAACTCGAATACAAAATGACTTCAGTTGCCTATATGGGACATGTGTTAAGTGCTCAAGGGTTGACAGCAGATCCCCATAAAATTGAAGCCATCACAAAGATGGACAAACCAGTGGATGTTGCTGGAGTCCAAAGATTGCTGGGACTGGCAAATTATCTTGCAAAATTCTCCCCACATCTGAGCAGTGTTTGTGAACCACTTCGACGTTTGACGACGAAAGATGTGCCTTTTGATTGGTTACCACAGCATGATACGGCTTTTGAGAAAGTCAAATCTCTGATTGCTTCGGCTCCAACATTGAAGTACTTCGACCCAAGTAAGCCTACATCAATCGAATGTGACGCTTCATCAGTTGGGCTTGGTGCCGTGCTTTTACAAGATGAGCAACCAGTCGCGTTTGCCTCCAGAGCACTTTCCTCAGCGGAACGTAATTATGCTCCGATAGAATGTGAAGCACTTGCAGCAGTGTTCGCGTGTGAACATTTTGACTCTTACATTCTCGGAAAAGCCATCACATTATTCTCAGATCACAAACCCCTCGAAACAATTCTCAACAAGAGTATCCTCAAGGCACCCAAGAGATTACAAAGGATGCGTCTACGATTGCAACGTTACGATGTCACAGTTAAGCACAAACCAGGCAAAGAGATGTACATATCGGATACACTTTCTCGAGCTGCGCTACAGAATGACAAAGATCTCATGTCAAAACAGCAAACCTGGATTTACACTCTTGGATCAGTCGAGCCAGTAGCAAGGCAAATCGAAGCTATCAATCCTGCCGAAGGAGTATCGATTTGTGACGATCGGTTGGAGAAGATAAAACTTTGTTGTCAAGAAGACTCTGTCATGACACAGCTAGCTCAAACCATCAAGTCAGGATGGCCAGACAACAAGTCACGAGTTCCCATCGCAATTTGTGAGTATTGGCCGTACCGTGATGAACTGACTGTATTTGACGGCCTGTTATTTCGAGGAACTCGTGTGATAATTCCCAAGGTCTTACAACCAGAAATGATCACAAAATCGCATGCCGCTCACCAAGGCATTGAAGCGACCCAGAAATTTGCGAGAGATGTCATTTATTGGCCTCAGATGAACAGCCAACTAGAAGAAGCTTGTCGGAAATGCTCTACTTGCAATGAGTTTGCCAGCCGTCAAACAGCTGAGCCAATGATGTCTTATCCAAGTCCTGAACATCCATACCAGATTGTCTCAAGCGATGTCTTTGAACATGAAGGAAAGTTCTATATTGTTGCCGTTTGCCATTATAGTGATTATATTGATGTCAAGCCTATCAAGTCGGTGACTACGAAAGCAACAATTAAGTTTTTCAGCGATGTGTTTGCTAGTCAGGGCATTCCCCTTCTGTTGATATCGGACAATGGTTCGAATTATACTTCTGCTGAATTTGCTCAATTCATGAATGAACTTGGAGTTCATCATATTACGTCATCACCCCATCACCATCAGTCCAATGGGAGAGCAGAAGCCGCTGTTAAAGTAGCAAAGTCTTTACTAAAACGTGCTGAAAGTGAAGATAAACCCTTATGGTTGCTACTCCTAGCTCAACGGAACACGCCTTCGAAAGGCATGGATTCTAGTCCTGTGCAGAGACTTATGTCAAGACGAACACGCACATTACTACCAGCACCACGAAAGTCGTACCGTCTAGTGGTTCCTGAGGACGTTGTTACCAAGTTGGAAACTCGCAAACGCAAGAACAAGAAGTATCGAGATCAAGGAATTCGTGTGAAAGACCTTCCAGAGCTTCTGGTAGGACAACCAGTGCGTGTGAAAGCCAACCCCCAGCTGAGACGGGACCCATGGGTTCCAGCTAGTGTTAATCGCAAGGTTGGTCACCGCTCGTGGGAAGTTGTTGTCAATGGAAAAGGCCCCCTTGTGAGAAATCGCACTCAAGTTCGTGAGACGCTTGAGCCGACACAACTTACCCCATCAGTAGTTGAGTGCCCCCCTCAACTCACTGCCCCCCCAAACCATGACCCTGGTGTTCCCCCAGTGGTTTCCCCCCAAGTTCACAAGTCTCCTGGTCGCAAGTCTCAAGGTCGCAAGTCTCCAGCGAAAGCAAAGAACAATCAGAGTGCACCAGTCGTAGATCAAAGTTGTACATCCACGCGATCAGGGCGTCCTATCATCAAGCCAAAGAAATATCAATAATTTGTGAACAATAATTTGTGAATGTGACATTTTTTTTAATTTCAATGGACAATTGTATTTGAAAATGTTATTTGAATTTTTACTTGAGTAATGTGAATTTAATCTAACATCATTT
This sequence comes from Platynereis dumerilii, assembly GCA_026936325.1. Taxonomy (NCBI): domain Eukaryota; kingdom Metazoa; phylum Annelida; class Polychaeta; order Phyllodocida; family Nereididae; genus Platynereis; species Platynereis dumerilii. The sequence goes on along the minus strand of JAPTHN010000016.1, from coordinate 12,226,622 downwards.
ATGTTCATGTCGACAAACTTTAATTCTATCTCGTTAACGTTCGTAAACGGGATATCCTGCGAGATCTCACCACGCATGCGCGCCAGTCTGAGCGCGCCAACCTCCACTTTTCATTAAGCTGCCACGGAGAGCGGACGTGTTGAACACAGTTTATAGCCAATTCGTCTTCATTATGGAGTTAACAAGTGTCGAATTACTTCGTGGGAGGTCCAATTCAACTGGTTTGATGGTGTACAAATCCACGACGATCTTGTACACGATGGAATCCCGCGTAGAAGATGAAAAACCGGACGAAAATTTTTCAACAAATTGAAACAAAATGGCGGCGCTGACAGGCGCCGGTTGACAACCGAGACATTCGCTTCGTCTAGGACGATATATTTGGTAAATGTCTCTTTTTAAGACTTCAACATGAAGTATTTTGACACACCCACAATGTCTGAACCTGTAATTGAAGCCAGGGACTCCCTGACTTGAGTCTTATCAGAATGGATTGTTGAAAGGTTGACTTGGAGTTTGGTCATTTGACAGCTGACTCAGCTGCTTATGTACTTACAATTTATGAGGTGTGTATTGGACTGACTCGGTTCATAAAAAAGGGGTATATTCTCTTACGGCAGAGAATTGAACCATGTGTTTACCCTTTTTGGTTTGTTTTTCACTTTACTGGAAGGAATAAAGAAAAACTCCTTTTGAAATTTGTTAACACATTATGACAACATAAGAATTTAATTGCCGACTCGGCTTGGTCTGGTGACATTGCAATCTGTCTAGTCTTCATCATAATGATGAAGTTCACTGGTTTTATTAAAACATTGAATACACATTGTGTTAACTGGCAGGTCAGCCTATGTTACCAGCAGCTGGGCTATGTCACGTCAACTAGCTCTAGCAGGCTATTATAAGTATGTGTGTGGTCGAGAGTGGTTCTGTTGAATTATCAATGCTGGAATCCAGCCTCTGAGAAACATAAATCTGACACAGTGAACAATTGAGGCATAAATCTGACACTGTCAACACTCAACAGTTAGGACATAAATCTGACACTGTCAACAGCTTAACTGTTAGGTTTCAAGAATGGGGCTTAGGCCTATTCACTCAATCAGTCTATGAAACCTGAGAACCTATAACTTTCTCTCCAATTTAAATAAGAGAATACAAGCTCTGTCAGATAATATATGACTGCTGAATAAATCTAGTGGAACTGCTTGATGACAGGCTTAGACAGTGAACTCAATGTCATCCTGATATATATTTTTTCCCTGGGGACACTCCAGGAGTGATGATTTTCTCACTAATGATAAATAAATTGTCTTGACTATTATAAGACAAGTAGTGCACAGACCTGTCAGATTAACCCTCTTTTATCAAAGGGGCAAAAGTGCATTAGGATTATCATGAGTAAATCATGTATACCATTGTCCGGGATATAATATCCAAGGGATAATTCGCCAGGAATTGGGACCTAAGATAAATAATCTTTGGATACAGTCTTGGCTCTGAAAAGGGACACAATTTCTCACAATATTGTGTACTTTTATTTGCGCATATTAAACATGGTCCAGTATCTACAGCGCAGTGTCACCTAATGTCCATCAGCTAAAATGTAAGGACAATGTTGCAAAGATATAGTCCTGGCAGTCTCCAAGACTGTAAAACTATGTTGCATGAATAATATGCTAAGAAGGCTGTGGCATTCAGATTGTATTGGTGTGGACATAGTCCTTTTCCAGAAAATTCTAGGAATAGAAATCACAAAGTTCCATGCCAAAAAAGGGGGGGGGCCCGATAGCAACAGGGCCTGCTCCTATTTTGTGCACTTTTAAAATGGAGATTGTCTGTGAAGGCGACAGACTGCAATGCATCGCCTTCGTTATGGAAGCTCCACTGAAGTTGAAAGCTTGTTACAGGCAATCCCTGACTTGAAAGTTTATTAGTGACATACTACAGCAATATGAGCAATCCTGTTGGCCACTGTGAAACACAGAAGTTAGTAACAGGCTCAGAGTGTCTTTGTTCATTTCATAACGTGAGTTTAGTCGTGTTTATAATGCCATACAAGTTTACGAATGTCAAGAAGCGTGGTATTTACAGGTTGATTGAACTCTGTATGTTAAAAACAAGTTTAGGAATGGACACTGTTACAGTGAGTTGGCAATTCATGCATTGAGAGAGCTCTGTGGCCTTAGTCTAGGAATTAAGACTAGCTGGGCCTATGATGTGCCGGCAAGAATTCAAAGTCATGGCTTTTGTGATTCGTGAGGGAATATGAACACAGGCTGACTGACTGTATATATTGTGGATTTGTGATGACCCTTTGGGCTAGGTGAAGAGGATTCTGCTCAAGTTTAATGAGTCCAGTGTCTGAGCCAATAGATTACATTGAAATATGGTTGACACACAGGTCATAACAATTTTGCACGAGTGGGCGCTTAGGCCATACAGACCAAAGGGTTCCTATCAAATTTACCTGACTTCGTAAATAGGTCAGTTGGTTTGATCAAAAATAAATGATATACCCTAATGAGCTATTGGCCGTGCCATGTTGACCCTGTAACATAATTTGTGCGACTCTAGCACTAGAAAGAAGACGCTACACATGGAGTTATGCAGACTCTTAATGACAATTGACAGCGCAACATCAGGAAGGTCATGGGTCTTAGTTTGCTTTCCTTTTGGACCTTGACATTAGGACAAACTAGATTATGGCAATCTAAAAGTTGAACAATTAAGCAGAAATTCGATGCTGCTGAACAGGTCGCTGATAACAGGAAGTCAAGTCTGTGGATTGACAGAGTCAGGTTCTCTCTCCTTTTTCTGTTCTTAAAGGACTGAATTGATGCGCATAATTACTTGAAACTGAGATTACCCACATATGTGTGCCAATAGGCCTAGTTATTGAGAATCTTGGTACAATTATAGGCTGTTCTCATTGAGCTATTGGGTTCATGTCATTGGAGACCCTCCTTCACAGCTGTCATCTAAGCTGGTGAGGTCTTCCAAGGAAATTAACATGGCAAAGCTATGCACTTGCCTCAAGGGGACAAGTGTTCTAATCAGCTCTAATAGCTTGCTGACGCTTGCGTTCATGACCCACACCAGAATCTTTGTACAGCCTAAAGATTGTTGCAATAATTTTGCGAGTGCATGGGTAATGCATAATACAGTCGTTATGTTGACATCTGACTGTTTGCTGACCATACAGTTTGGTGTAGTCAATATGTATGCTGTTGGTGTATACTACCATATTCATAGCAATGGAGATGAGCAATTTGCCAATGCCAAAATACAGATATTTGGTTGTTCGAGGCCTGAACCACAGACAGACTCAAGCTGTGATTGTGTGATCGGCCTCAGCTGTATTTGTTACATTGTATGACTATGACCAACCAAAAATTTTGGTGGCTCACAAGAAATTTCCCCACTAACTGCTGATGTACTTAAGTGCCAATAACCTGATTGAATGCCTTGGACAGGCTAATCTTTTCCGTGAACCAACAGGAGTAAATTGTCAGTTTGATTGACAAATGATAATCTTAAAAAGCTCTGAACGGAAAGGCTTGTTGTCATCAACCATAAAAGATAATGGTGTGACCGCACACACATTTGGTATGTTTCTGGCATAAACACATAAGTGGGCTATCTAAGGCCAAGTAATTACCATGATTGGCGAATGAGATATAAGAACAGGCTGTTGTTGTAGCAATAACATTTGATCATCAGCCATTGTGGATATAATGCTGGGTTTGCATTGTCAGTTAGAAGAGACTAGACCTAAGCCTTAATGCATTCTAACCTTGCTACGGTTTTTTATCGGGGCAACTTGGTACCTGGAAATACTGAGATTGATCTGAAAGCAGTATTACATTACATACGTTGACGTTAGCCTGAATGCAAAGTTAAATTTTTGTTACATGGAAGTTACTGGTGGTTGCAAGGGGTTCCAGACACCAGGGACATCTTTGTAGCTTATTCAGAGTCTGGATTCCAGACAGCGGCTTACACTCGCTGCAAGAACTGTGAATAGCATTCTGCATAAACACTGATAAAGAAAGAATAACGGCTATGTTTGCATGAACCATGCAACATCTTTCCTCAGTCTTGAGACCATATACTGGTCTCTCAAGTGAGATGCTATCATTGGATGAAATTTGACATGCAGAAGCCTTGCAGAAGCTTTGCAGAAGCTTTGCAGAAGCTTTGCAGAAGCTGTAGGGGCTCCATAGGAATATAAAGTCCACTCTATTAGGTCCGCTCGCATGCGGCAGTGGCAGGAGCAGTTGCCTATCAAGGCTATACTCATAGCAGCCCTATAGTTTATTTAATGGACCTTTGGCGGTTTACAACAGGCCATTGAAACTAAATTTGCAACTGCTGTGCAATAATAAGCGCAATGAAATTGTATTCCTTGGCAGTATATTAAGTAAAAATATGGGGCTTATGTTATAAGCCCATGAGGGTAAAAGATCCACCACAGGTTAATGCCCACCTTGCTTCCAACTGTGGAGGTTGGCGCGCTCAGACTGGCGCGCATGCGTGGTGAGATCTCGCAGGATATCCCGTTTACGAACGTTAACGAGATAGAATTCCCCAATTAAACGATCAACGTGAAGTTTGATGGGAATTCTGTCGAGTTAATGTGAGTAACGAGGATTTCATGCGCCCTCCCTGCCCTACCCAAACTGGGTTATTCATGGTATAGGCAAATAGCTGTATGAGCAGGACAAAAACTTTATTGATACAGAGTCACGTTACTCACAAAAGTTGGGCATTAACATCTGTTCCGGTTGGCGCGCTCGCCTGGCTTACATGCTTAGTGAGATCTCGCATGAAATCCTCGTTACTCACATTAACTCGACAGAATTCCCATCAAACTTCACGTTGATCGTTTAATTGGGGAATTTCTTTTGTACAACACATGTGATTTATTTTCTTGTATCGATACTATTGTATTTTATATATGTGACATTTTTGTATAATGCAACATTGTTATGATTGACTTGTAAACTTGAAAAGTTGATTACACATTTACATTGAGAAAAAAAAAATGTTGGTAATTTTTTCCAAATAGCGCCAAACTTTCTTGAGCCAATAAGGGAAGGATGTTTGTATAGACTTAAGTTGAATCGTTGGTAAATTTTCATGCCAATTTGTAGTTGTCTAGTATGCCGATTGTAATTGTCTAGTATGTCAATATTTGTCTTGATTTATTGGAAGATGTATTTAGACAGTTGTTTATCGCATTTGTAATGGGTAGTTATATATTTAGACAGTTGTTTTTCACTCAGGTATATTTTACTGTATAGTTGAAATATCAGACACTTTATTTGGATCTGACAATGTATTACAAATTTTGTAAGTCTAGATCAGTCGTGATTTTTCGAGCTTAAAGTAAAACTTTAAAATACCAATGTGATGTTAAAGTTTGAGGTTAACTAGTTTCAAGTTAAGTTGTTCAAGTGTCACAATTGTAAGAGTTTTCTTCTTAAAAACAAAAAGGGATGTAGTACAGTGGTTACTCAACGTTTTACTGTCATCCGCGTTTTACGCTGTATGTAATTTATGCGTGCGTAGCGCATCGCCTCAGTTTCAGAATACACATGGCACTTCAAAGTTCAGTCTGTCTCGTGTCAACCTCCAAATGCCAAAAGGAATTTCCAGGATGGAATGCATCTGCAATTTACAGTACCTTTGATTTAAGTGTATGTTATCAAATTTCAATTTTTCAGTATCTATAATTGATGAATGTGAAAGTAAAAGAGTGAGGGTAAAACTTATAGTGGTTCTCCCGTCATTGTTAAATTGTGAAGACCTGTTCAAATTTTCAGGGTGTTGAATTTCAACTCCCACAAAAAATCAGGGATGATATCACTTCCGACAAAAAGGGTTGGCGTGTATCCTACAGAATAACAAAAAAAAAACGTGCAAGCAATAGGTCTGTCTCCATATGGGGATTACGACAGGTATTATCGGTAGGTGGTGCAATGATAAGGGGGGAGTGCTATTTTTGTCTTGGGGAAGCCCACCTGATGACATATTATCTGGTTTGTTTGCAAAGTAAGTCAAATCCTGTGACCAAGAGTTACAGTCCTTGTCATACTTACGTGGAATCTCAAGTTTTTTTTCTATGTTGTTGAACTGTGATGTCAGAGATGACTCTATTCTAGCATTGCAATATATGTAAATTAACTACAAGCTGTGATGTCATTTCAAACTGGGCAGATTCCCCAGCTTCTAGCCAATGTTGATCCTCCTGAACTGAGCGTCACAGTTTCAACACAGTGTCAGAGTAAGAGTTTTATCAGGGATAGCCCCTACAACTACGTCATCACAGCTTGATAGCCAATGGGCTGACCGTAAACTACGTCATCACAGTTCAAACATTGATATATTGAAGAAAGCATTACATTTTTTATCCCAATGATTTATCACAGCAATCACCAGTCTAATCCTGCCAAATGGCAGCTTTGTGAGCGTCCACAGTAGACAACTGTTATAATCCCCACAGTGTTGTTTGATAAATCTACAAACTTGCTAATTTACAACTTTAAACTTTGATGGAAGTTGGTATAAATAGAAGGCTTTGACAATTTGTTTGTAAACACATGGCTTATGTTATGTATATTTGTTCTGGCAGCCCATTGGCTGAGAGGCTGTGATGTCAAACTTGCATGGGTTTTTCCCAGACCCAATTTTAACTCTGACACTGTGTTGAAACTGTGATGCTCAGTTTGGTGGATTCGCATTGGTTAGGAGCTGGGGAATCTGACCCAGTTTGAAATGACATCACAGCTTGTAGTTAATTTACATATATTGCAATGCTAGAATAGAGTCATCTCTGACATCACAGTTCAACAGCATAGAAAAAAAACTTGAGATTCCATGTAAGTATGACAAGGACTATAATAACAATCTGGTTGTTAACATGTTATAATCCCCAAATCTGTATGATAACAACACTCTTTTTTGTTGAACTGCTGTTTTGAGAACATAATCAATACAGTGCAGCTGACCCAAACAATCAAACATTCAACAAACACATTAATCAAGTCAGACTCCTTGGCTTGGTCAGCAACACCAATCACCTTGCTGAAAGGCAAAGGGGATTCCATCAGAGCTCCTACTGCTTGGAGACACCACCTGTCCATAAATTCAGAACTAAAAAATGGAGACAGACCTATTTAACAGCTGCTTGTAGATAGACTGTCTACCCATCAGCCTGATCTATTTATTTATCTGTCTAACAATCTATATTTGTCTATATATATCTCCTTTACTTCCATCCTTCCATCTTCCTTCCTTCTCTTCTTTTTATAGTTAAGTCTTTTTAATTAATTTGCAAACAACCCTCCTGGCTGGCACTTGGCTATTCCTGCTGCTGTCATTGCAGCAGAACATTAAAATTCGCGGGAAAAAGGTACATTTTAGTTTAGAAAATAAAAATTTATTGTCACAGAAGTTTACCAATAGTTGATGGAAGCAAGATAGAATTATATTGAGGCTGTATGCTAAGTTTTACAGTGAAAGGAGAAACAATGCGACCTCCTATATGGCCAGGACTCAGAAGCTTCCCGAATATTCTTCCAGCAATACGGGATGCAAGCAACTGTAAAAATAATGTGCAAGCACTTTAAGCAGCGCGAAATGTCAACATAATATTATAGGCTTACCAAGCAGGGGGTAGCTGTGATACTTAAAATATAGCAGTAGACCCACAGTGGATCCAGACTGTCACGGCTGAATGCACAAGGCAGCCATGTGGCCAAGTGCACTGTAAACATGCTGCATGCAAATTCACCTGACCTTTGACCCCGTAAAAATAAGTCCATTTGTTTTTTTGTTTTTTTATTATCAATTCGTATTGTAACAGTGGGGCACCAGAAGTTTATCGTCGTGATTTAAAATTTAGAAGAGGCTGCATGCTAAGTTTGAATGAGATTGGTAAGCAGGGGCACCCACGGTTATGTTCATAAGTTTTGGTAAAATTTCTTCAGTAAGAGCTAGCGCTTCGTGCTGCTAATAAAAACTGAATGAGGAGCAGGCATGAGTGAACAACTGAACAATAAGCAAATCCTGTGTGCTTCTTATTCAGTTTGGGGATGCCTCCACGCGCATGTATATACCAATAATACCCTATAAGACAACACAAGCGTATGCAATTCGAATTTGGAGATTTCAGAAGCAGGGTCATTTTGCAAATAACATACAGATATGGTGCAAATGCAATAGTTGACCTTGTGCATCTCAATTATTTTGATAATGTTCTGCCATGCAAAATATTTTCTCTTTTATAGTATTTGCATATTTTGAAGAAATACAAAACTAGTGGGACACTATGCCAAAGTCACATGGCAAATTCCAATTAGAATACACCCATAGCAGTGATCACAAACTGTTATAGGGTAAGGTGGGGGAAATCCGCCCCCGGGGCAAATCCGCCCCCTTGAGGAGAAAAATTTCTCTCATGACCCAAAATATAAATGACAATAAATATTTCTCATGCAGATTAGTGCTTATGTGTCTAGAGACCACTGAAACACAGAGATTAGGCTGTTACATAGTTTTGTTTGGACTACAACTGAGAAAGAAGACATACATCTCATCACTAAGCAATTTCGATGTGCAATTGAAACTTTCAAATTTGAGGTATTTTACAGGTACATGTTGTATAAACACATTACTTATTGTCATTATTAGCAATGTTATTCAACAACTTCACATGTGCAAGAGATTTCACCAATCAAGAAAATGCATATTTAGAAAATACCACCCTCATAATTTCTAGTGGTCGGGGCAATTCCGCCCCTTGTCCATGGGGTAAATCCGCCCCCTCTGATTCTCATGTTAAAAACATACAAACACGAGATATGCCTTGTAAGTCACTCTATTTTGTCATAAAGCTCCACTAATTGTGATTATTATTTTAATTGAGATGAAGTTAAGAATTTTTGCCATGTTTTAGTGTATGTTGAATATGCCAAATGCAAACTTTTTTTATTCTCACACATAAATTGTGAAACGATCCTTACATGTTTGTAAGTACACCCAGAAGAGCCAGGGCTTAATTTAAGAATAGAATTTATTTCAGAAGCCAAATGCTTCTTGTCATTTGTAACCAAAACTCAAGGGGGGCGGATTTGCCCCACACTTCTGGGGCAAATCCGCCCCCTGAGATTGAACATTCTTATGGTGATGTTGGCTCAAAGGTGTTGAATTAAAGCATGTAAGTTTCCAGATATGTTCAGATGTATATATTCCATCATTCCCTGAAATACAATGTTCACTTTTCATAAAGGTGAGGGACTGAGTAAGGAATATATGTGAAAAGGGGGGCGGATTTCCCCCACCTTACCCTACATTGTTTGTTGCTAAGTGTGCCTTTTGCAGTTAGACATGAAATAAAAATGTATAAGAATCTGCAACTTATAGAACTAACAACACCCAACAATAACTGTGAATTTTGAGAAAATGTTTTTCATAATCAACTGTCAAATTTGATAGAATCTGTGACAAATATATCAAAACATAAATGTCCAAGGCATTTCTTAGACCTGTCATATGCTAGTATATGGATGGATTAAATCGATCTACAAGCCCTGATATATATCTATCAATGACTGGTACTTCCGCTCGTGGATGCCTCTCACTGTTTGATACACTATTTGAGCCATTAAGTACACCCCCCCATGTCTACACATTTATAGTTTTATCATTTGACTGCTGAACTAATGATCCTCTCTCTTTTCATAACAGATTGGTGGCGTCCACCGGGTTCAAGTGATAGAACACTTTGGATTGGAATTCCTTCACAAATACACCGCAGAGCAGATCAACTCAAAGTTCAAGGATTATTTCAAGTTCATGTTTGTACGGAACCCATTTGATCGACTATTGTCCGGTTTCAGGGATAAAATTCTACGAAGAGCGTATCCCATCTACCACAATACAGTCAGAGAAATGCACGCAACTATTTGGAATTTTACACGCCCAAGCGATACTACTGTCACTTTTGTGGACTTCCTTAACTACATAATCTACAACTTAAGTCATGGTAAAATGCTTAATGAGCATTTTGCACCTTACAAAAGTCTCTTCAATCCCTGCAGTTTGAAGTTTGACTTTATTGGCCGAGTGGAGACATTTTCACAAGATGCTCCTGTTATTATGAAACATTTGTATGAAAAGAAGAAGTGAGTTTCACATGAGAATGAAACAAAAGATAAATCCAGGGAGGAATATTATTCGACAGTACCTGATGCTGTCATAGCAAAGATATATGAGTTATACAGGGATGATTTTAAAATGTACGGCTACAGTTATCCAGATTACATTAAGTCTCAGAGGTAAAACTGTTTACGTTACTGTCGGTAATGCTAGCACCTGCCTCGAGTTCCATTTTATTTCAATGACTTGGCCTATTTACACCTTGCAATTATTGCAATGTATTTGAAACTATGCAGGCAATAAAAGTTGAAACCTAAGGGTTTCACAACTTTAAAGGTTGATGCGTTTTCTTTTAATTGCTCGTTTGCAATATTTCATTAGCGTTGTCTTTCCAAACCGGAACTCTTCTCAGTCAAGTCACATGTGATTTGGCAGCCACGGGACGGCGTGTGATTTTGACTCTGTGGTATAGCGAATTTTTCAAATACATTGACAACGTTTTTGACTACATTACTTGTCTTTGTTAGTCAAATTTTTTTTAAATAAGTCACATTTTGCTGAACTTAGTCAAATAAAGTGGTTGAGTCCCATGTTCCGAATGAGGCTTTTTCTCACAGTGTCCCCTAAAGCAGCAGACTCTTGAACTTTGAACTTTTTGTAGTTTGCATCTGAGATCTGTGTTACAGGCTTAAGCAGAGTATGAATTACTTTAGTCCAGCAAACTAGTTAAACGCTGGAGAATCACCTTGGAAACCCACTCAAGTTAATGACATCATCAATTTATGTGTTCCACCTTAAATGACTTTAACAATTAAATATATGGGTCAAGCCACAAAGGTGCTGCTCCAAGGCTGAAAACAGCTGTCAAAAATAAATTGTGTAATTTTGATACGAAATTGTGAAATAATTGCTCTGCAAACATGTACCCATACTAAAAATATGATGTCAAAGGATTAAACCTTCCACTTTTTTAGGAATGGCCATTCAAATGGGAAATTGAAAAAACGTAACATTTTCACATTTTTAGATATTTAACTTTCCAGGTGCCTATTGTCTTCAAAATTAAATGCCTAGAATAAAATATAACACCACTGGGTCACCTTATAAGTGTTTTGAGAGCTCCCCATACACATATATTTAATATTCTAATGGTTCAAAATATTAAAAACGTAACAGGACAATTAGAGTTCTGAGCACTGTAGCTGTAGAAATAATGATGAGATGTTAACTCTTCAGGTACTTATTACGCATAGATCATACATAGGTATTTTCTATGCAATTTTTATAGGTACAACTACCTTTTTATAGCCACTATAAAGATTTCAAAATTCAAGCCAAACATACAGTAACAGGACAGTAACAGGACAGTAATTAACTGTACAGTAACAGGACAGTAACAGGACAGCAACAGGACAGTAACAGGACTCATTCAGATGTCTTTAAAACCCTGGAGGTTGAAGAATATTAATAATTCAGCCATGCAATGGTTCAAAATATGTACCATGTGCCTTATGCAATCTATATCTGAGTTATATTGCTTATATTTCGTGTCATTTTTGACCAATTGAAAGAAAATAACAAACAGTAACAGGACATCTGTGTAACAGGACAAGTAACAGGACATATATGGTAACAGGACATGTAACAGGACAGGCATGTATTAATGGTGGCCTGTGAGCAGTTAACCATAGTGGAAATGTGTATCTGTGTTTCTAGAATATGTATGAAGCATTACAGTCAAGTACCACTAATTTGCGAGTTCACTCGCATTTGTGAGCGAACCAGTTAAATAAGGGGTAGTCAGAAATTTTGGATCGTTTGTGAGAGTCAAGGAAGCACTTATCAAAGTTTCTTTTTCATGAAATTAATGAAGAATAGGCTAACTTGAGGCGTCTTGCTTTTTTGTGTGTCTTTTGTGTCTTGTTTAATTACAATTTAAGTTTTTAGTTTCAACCAAATCACGGCAAAACAGGAAATAGAAATATTCTTGTTATTGTTTTACTGCCCTCTGATTGGCCGAAACAGGTTCGATGTCTTCCCGATAGTTTTCAGACACTTCTATTAGGGCTAGAATTAGAATTTTAGGCTCTTTTGAATCCTGGTGCCTTAATCTTTATGATTTCGTTTTTTCATGAAGATATCTCAATTAATTGCTGAGAATTCGTTGAAAATGCATAGGCCTATATATTTTTTCCCCAGGATGCACTGTGCATGTCAGGCAATTCAGAATAGCAATTAAGACTTCACCAATTAGCCAATTTGCCATTCACACCTTGAGTTAGTATATTTAAATTAACACCTTCTAAGAAGTCCCACATCATTGAAGGCCATTGTAAAAGTGAACTTTCTCATAGCAATCAATGCCATCTTTGGGGGGAGGCAATCCACTCAATTAAAATTTAACATGACAGTCCTGTGAATTTTTTTTCACATGAACCACAGCTGCACATTCTTTGTTACAATGTTTTTTGCTGTACAATTCAGTTTATTTATTGCCCTGTATTGTTTGCAATGTACATAAACGACCTTCCTCAAGACCTCAACTCATATACAATGATGTTTGCTGACGATACTAAGATCTATCAAGTATATAACGGAGACCCAAACAATGCTATCCAAGAGGACTTAGACACACTACAAGAACGGTCTGAACGATGGCTTCTTAAATTCCATCCCAAGAAGTGCAACCAGCTCCATCTCCATCGACAGAATCATATAGCATCACTACCAGTGAGACATCTGTACGAGTCATCTGATGAGACAAGACATCCAGTCCCAATATCAGTTGTACATGAAGAAAAGGATCTTGGCATCATTTTTGACGAACAGCTGTCCTTTAGGTCCCACATCTCCTCAATAATCAGCAAATCACTACAAATGATGGGAGTTATCAGGAGGACCTTCTCAAATCTCTCACCAGAACTATTCCTACCATTATACAAGTCGCTTGTGAGATCTCGATTGGAATACGGACAATCGGTGTGGAGTCCCTATATGAAGACCGAAATCAGAAAACTCGAATCCGTACAACGATACGCAACCAAGCGAATAAATGGCTTCGCACATCTGGAATATCAGGAGAGATTACAGAAACTAAGACTCCCCTCCCTACTTTACCGCAGGAGACGAGGCGACATGATAGAGGTGTACAAGCTGCTTAACAACCAATACGACGATAGCGTCAAACTTGCACTACCCCTATCAAATGATCAGAGAAGGGGACATAGCCAGAAGTTATTTAAACAAAGGACACTCAGATTGGACCTCAGAAAATACAGTTTTACTAATAGAGTGGTTGACATGTGGAACAATTTACCACAAACAGTGATAGATGCAAAGTCAGTAAATAGTTTTAAGAATAGACTGGATAACCACCTGAAAAGTGAAACATATCAATACCTTGAGTAGGCATAGCCAAAACCAATAGCCCGGCAGCAAGGCGGCTGGTCTCTATTTCTGTATTTATATATATAATAACCAATAATACTAACCCTTCACAACAAAAAACCTATAGATGTCTTAGGAGTTGGGCAAGCAAGGCGGCCTACCCCTGTTTGGTTTGGGTCTAAATAATTATTGTACAGCTACTTGGACAGGAAGAGGCAGCTAGGCGGCCGCTCCTGTGAGGGTAAAACAAATATGAGTCTTTATTTCCAATATAGTGCAGGAAGCAGGGACATGAAGGCAGCAAGGCGGCCGGTGTTAAAACTATTTTAAACACATTTTTAGCCTGTATTTTTACTGGTTGTGCTTCTAAATCTGCTAAATTCATTGGATATGTTTTTAACTCTTTTTAGTCTCTAGCTCTTAAGATTACCAAGTGCACAAAATATGTTTTTAACTATACAAAAAAAAAAAGTTATTGCTTTTATTACTGTTTTTGGTACTCTAAATGACAGGCAGCTAGGCGGCCAGTCAATATGTGGAATATTGTTATTTCCAAAAAAAATTTTAAAATAACAATAATAAGAAATCTATACAAAAACTAATAAATATAAAAACAGTAATTAAAAAAGGTGAAGGCAATTATATTGGTTTTTACTCTGTTTTGGTTGGCAGCTAGGCGGCCAATCAAACTAAAACATTAATGTAAAATATATAGATCTGGACATAGAGGACCTGCGAAGGACCTGCGTCCAGTAACATACTTGTTACTTGTTACTTATTTGATGACTACCAAGCCAGCCTGAAGAGTCACACTGTACAAACGGACAGACTCAACGGCAGTTATCAGGCAAATATGGCAGTGAACATATTTTAAAAGAATAAAAATAACAATGTACATATAGTGGCTTTCATACTATAATGTTAAATAAAAGGAATTATTGCAGTGACATTTATCTGAACGAAAAATTATATTAGAAATAACCCCAGGCATCTTGATATATGTTTACCAACTGGTGTCTCACTTTTGTCTTTGTAACTCACTTTTTAGCTATTTACAATGAAAAACTCGGGAAAATTGTGGAAGGGGTTGACAGCTAAAAATACAAGGTATTTTATAAGATCATTTTCAAGCTTCTATGTGCTTTATTAATGCACTAGATTAGCATTTCAAAATTTTCTTCTGCACACACATCTTGATAGGACAGCCAAATAAGGCAGGTTTCACTCAGCGCATTGCAATAGTGCATTCATATTTTGTTAATTTAAGGGTGATTGAGTAGAGAGACGTTAATGAAATATTGTGCATAAAATGAAAATACCAGTGGTTGGTCCTTGACAAAATGTTATGAATATGTGGATACAGTAACAGTTACCACGGTTACTAGCCTGTCAACATCAACTGAACAACACAAGTCAAGTCAGCCGGGGTATACCAGCACAACACAAGTCAAGTCAGCAGAAAAGTTCTTGTATTTTATAACTCAATTTTAGAAGAACATTATTGCCCTTGCATTGCAGTCTCGTTGTGTTGAGTGCAGGATGTCTGCAGCATTTTTGGAATCAAATTCCAGGATTTTCTAGGCTTTTCTTGGCCCAAATTTTCCCAAAATCAAGGCCAATCTTCCAGAGAATGCAGATTACTTTTTTCTGATAGTAAAAATGTATCGGCGACCTGACTGTCACAAGAAATCGCAAAATATTCAGCTGTGTTTCTTTTTTTATTAGTATGAAGCAGATTCCAGGCCTTTTGTGGTAAATGCAATTTTTTCAAGGCTTTTCAAGGCTTTTCAAGGACTGGCAGACACCCAGGTCACACCCTTTGAGTAGTTAGAGTCAGGGAAGTGCAAGTGATTACTTCAATCTGCTTTTGTTACTGTGATGTCATTGCATATTCAATAGGTCAATAATGGATCATTTGGAGTCTTCTACAGTTTTAATCAATCGAGTAACTAAATTATTGCCAATATTGCTTCACAAGACTGTGGCATTTTTGAAGATGCATAAAGAAATATAGTCCTACAGACGACTCCTAAATACATTTTTAAACTTACCATTTTAGATTTATAGGAAATTCACCCTGTACTAGGAGTTCCTACTTTGATATATATCTGAAGATTGAGGGATGCGACAAAGAATTGTTTCAGCAAAGCAAAAAATATTTTGTGGAGAGCTTCCGAACCTGGGTCCCAACAATTGGGAGCCCAAGGCTCTTACCTTTTCCCCATTTTTCTTATAATTTCCACATTTTGCTTACCATTTACCCATTTTGCTCATAATTTCGCCATTTTTTGTGGCCGAGGGACGAGGTCCCATTAGTCGTCATCAACGGCTTCATATGTCAACAGGAAATGGAAATAGAAATATTAAGTTGTTGTGGGGACCAAAACGTTTTATGGATAGAATGACACACCAAACTGTTGATCCCAAATGACTACATAACTGTTTAACATGTGCACTTTGTTACTCTTTGCACCAGCTCTGTACTACTGACACTGTAGTCAATGTAAAATGTCAATGCTACGAAGCACCTTCAACCACAACCCCAACCAAAAACTACTTCACGCGCATGCGCAGGTGAGCACTCTGTAAACAACGTTGCAGCAGTGGCTGGCGAGCGCACTGTAAAACTACGCTGTTACTAGATTGTCCTGTCAAGAGCTTATCTATGGATATTCCACATGTTAATTTGCAGTCAGATTGAGTCCACATTTCAGTTAACTGCTTCTATCTAATGTATGTTGCTATTTCATCTTTGTTGAAGTACATGACACTCTCATGCCATAGACTATGTGTTCATTTTAATATGAATATAGTATTCAGGAGAAAAGATACTAAAAACATGGTTAAAGTGAAGTGGGCTGCTGCCCTCAGTTTATCATGCTGATTTCAGTACTGGTGGCGCCTTCTATACAATCAAATGAGATATTTGATACTTGGGAGAATGAAGAGAGGTAGGAGGGGACTTAGAAATCTCCTAAAAATTAGAGGAGGGAGGTGGAATAGAGTCACACCATGGAATTTAAATTACAACAAAAAGAAGTGTCAGCCTAATGTCTGGTTGGTCTATGACACGGCCTATTATTTAGTGCAGGGAATTCTAATTTTCTGAGGTGTTTTTACATCAATCTTCTTGGGTCTGTTCTCATCATTTTGCCCATATTACAAACAAAATGACCTTGCTTTATGGGATATGGGAGTCTTCGTGGGATATGGGATTCCTCGGGTGAATATATTCCATATCCTATAGCAAGGTCACAGTATAACACATAATAGATTGACAGATAGATAGACAGGTCTATATGAATATGATTCCATCATTGAGCAGGCTGCAAGGGGTAAAACTGAATTGCCCGAGGCCATGGCGCATGCATTGCATGCTATTTTCTTACCATTTCCCCATTTTCGTTTCTAATCTTGCTAATACATCTGCAGAAATTTCCCCAAAATCTGTTCAGGGGGCAAGTTGTCCCCCCTGCCCTCTCACCCCCCCCCCTAATGGTTATGCTACTGATCTCAATACCTTTTATATCTGGCCTTCCTGCTATTGACATAATTTGTTGTAAGCCGCTTGTACTTTCTTTTTTACTGCACCGCCCACCCCTCCTGGTGATACCACTGCTAAGTTTATTGTCTGTTCTATTTCTCTGATCATGTATGAAAATCTAGGCCCCAAATTCTACACCATTTTCCCCAAGAATCCACTCACAAAAATGGCAAAACAACATACGCATAGTGAACTCGCATGTGTTCCGCTTGCGACACAAATTCTAGTTGGTTGTAGTTTGACAGGACAGGAATTGCTGTTGTCCTGTTACTGTCCTGTTACTGTGTTTTAATACAAAATACTCCGTCAAATATTGCCAACCTTTTCAAGAGTTACTTCACAATCGAGCTACAATCTAACAAATCTGTTAGGTACGATTTAGTTCAAAGTTTCTTAAGTCATAGGGCAACTGTAACACCCATCAAAATTGTTAAAATGCTTTGTGACTGTTAAAAACATAACAGGACATGTCCTTGTTACCTTAAACAAACAGGACAAAAAGTGGCTGTCCTGTTACATTTTTGGCTTTTCAGGGGCGTAACATGAGAGTAACAAGGACAAAAAAGGACAAATGCCCCTTTTTCTTCATGCCCTGGCCTTAATTGTTGTTCCCCATACTTCCAAATTGGCATATTTCTTATTCCATCATTCTTCTGCACTCTTGTGAAATAAAAACTATCATAACAGTCTTTCAAAATGTGAAAGGACAGGGGGTCGAATTTTGGCCGTGTAACAGGGACACGTAAGGACATTATGCAAAATCTGTTTTTTCCCTATTTCTGCTTCAAAATATCCTCAAAACTGGATAGTATCCTGTAGGCATCACTTAGGCCGACATATGTACACTGTTTTGAGTTAAATATTATTGTAAAATAAAAAGTTATCACAATCTAATAGCGAGTAACGAAAAACAGTAAAAAATGTTACTCTGGAAAATTTACTTATATCTCTTGGAATTAGAGGTTCCCAGGAGTTCACTGTGCATGAAATAAAAGTTCAAGACATGGGTTATCATTTTAAACTTTAAAAATGGACAAAGAAAGTGTTTCCTTCAGCTAGTAAAGTCATCTTTTGGCCATGTCATGCCACAAACGCCAAAAAACGTCATTTTTGGCCTGTTTTCAGGACTAAAAAGTGGTACAGATTCTTTATTTTTTGTGGTATTTACCTCAAATTTTCACACAATTTATTCTAATATGTATAGTTCAGTATGGCATTCATTAAGATTGCTTAAATTAAATTCCCTTCTAGCCAGCCACCTCTGAACTTAGAGGACATGTTTTACAGCTCAGAAGCAGCACCTTTATGGCTTGACCCATATTCACTATAGCTTTCCTAAAATATTAGTCTTCGAAATACATAGGTAGATCAAAGGCTGATTTTGATTAGAAATTACTTAATTGATGTAATTGATATTTTTCGCGGTTTTTTCTAATGCGCGGAGCACACCACGAACGGCGTCATTGCAAGCAGGACGTCCAGAGGATCATGTGGAACTTAAAATTTTTCAAATCGGATGATTTTAACAAGGGATATTCACGAATTTGCAATGCTGAAGACTGCAGAGAGTCATTGAAGGTAAGGATTTATGTCCAGTTTCAATTTCTGAAGAGTTATCAGTCGATTTTCTCGATGTATTTTGATAGCTGATGATATTCTGATAGTGTAGCAGGACTTATATCATTGGGGTAGACTTACAGTTTGTCAGCTTTGCCTGTGTTTTATGGATCAGATTTATCCACGTGGAATTTTCAGATTGTAAACACTGGGCAAAAATTGGCTTGGAGAGCCAGAATTGTCAAAATTTTCGACCTCAATTTTGCATTGGTTTCACTAATTAAGACACAGATACTGTGTCTGTTGTATCAGAATGAACATATAGTATCATATTTCTTGGGTAGATTCTCTGGGTGGATCTAGATAATTTTCCGTGCTTTTTCCTTGGAAGAAAATATTGACAGAAAAACTGCCTTCTAATGCTGTCTGATGTTGAAGCTAATCGGATTGTTTTTTTATTTTTGTCATTGCAGTTTATATTATGCAGAGAAATCCTGTAGGAAATTGAATTATTGAAGGAAAGTGACCAACAAGCAATTGTAAAACCAGTGTACCCCTAGAGCTCTACAAGTTATGTGGTGGACACTGGTCGGTTCCCAACTTGGCAGCGCTCATGACATTTTCATGGTATGTCAAAACAAATGGATTTGAAGGTTTAAATCTCTTTAATAATGGAATAAATCATTTTAAGGTGTTCTGCATTGATAAGTTACTGACAAATGAAAAACCATTTTTGTGTTACAAATCTCACTAGTGAAGACTCGGAAGCTCTTTCCAGGTAGTCAGGATGATTGGACGTCCACTATTTCGCACACTAGCGATAAATGTATCATGATGTGATGTCGATAAATCATGTTACAAATTCGTTGTTCAGATTAAAAATTGGAATATCCCAAACTTTTTGTCAAACATGGTAAAAAATTATCTAAAAATAATTTGTTGTACTTGCTGTGATCATTTCTGAATTTTTATTGCATTACTTGATCTTGATAAAGGATAAATTTTCCATTAATTGCTATTGTGCAGCCCAATGATATTGGCCATAAAATTAGTTTAAGGCAAGGTTTTATGTTCCACATCATATATTTAATTAACCATTCATCTTTTAAGGGACAATATAACATTGATGGATCACTGGATCTGCTGCCTTCAAGCATAGATTCCCCTTTGCATCTTGAAGACTAATGCAAGGTAATAATTATTTAAACCAGATATTGACCTCAGCAGAACTCCATAATTGTAAAATAGTGTCCTATTTTTTTAGGCTCCTGGTATTTCCAGGTTTTTCAGGGCGGAAGATTAGTTCAGTGGTAGCGTGCTTTCTGCCAATCCCTGGGTCCCAGGAATGAATCCAGCTCTCACCATGTCACCTGGACCTATGTTGGACGGCAGTTTCAATCATCCTTTACTTCATTTCTGCGTCCTCAAATATAACACCACCAATGCAATTTCCTAATTCTTGACCCAGTTTTTAACATATTTCAAATAAAACAGATCAATGTATCGTGATAAAATTTCACTATTGTTACAAATTTATTGTGATATTATCATATTGTTGAAGACTAAGAATGACCAGTACTACTTTTTTATTCACATAGTTTAATTTTATTTACATTTATTTTTCTTGCAGTCAGCTGAATTTGTTTGGTGTTAAAGATCTGTAAAACACTGAATTATGCCTTCACGGAAACATGTACGGCTGTATCAATTGATTCACGATGTGATGTTTTCGACCGTTGGATACTTCATAGGGTACTCCCAGACTCAAGGAGTTGGCAGAACACTCTAGGTTAGTTGAGAGGCTTGTTTTGAAAAGTGAATTCATTGGATTTTCAGATATTCTTGTAATTTTGGTATATTATGATGTATTTCGCATAACTAATTGTAGAGCTGATAAGGTATTTATAAACTCCTGTTATGCCTGGCAGTTGTTTGTTAGCTTCTCGGTCTTCTGCAAACTTTTTAAGGTCAGTGGTAGGACAAGAAATTTTTTTTTGTAAATCTCAATTTTCAGTATGTAAACAAATAAATTTCACTGTTTAGCACCTTTTCTTCCTGGGTGGAAAGTCCTTTGGGTATGTTCATTCAAGAAACTAAAAATTAAGTATGTCTGATCTTACTTATTAATTTTTACAGATAACAAGTTAGAACTGCATATCATGAATTCGATAGATACAACTTTATCGTCCCAGTTGGGAATTTCTTTGGCACACTTGTGCAGGTATAAAAAGTCAATGCATGCATAAATATTTGATAAATATTCTTTTTGTCTTGCAGTGGATAGAGTTCGGTTGGACTGACTGTGTGCAGTTCGTTCGTCAGAATTCATTGAAACTCCTGTCAATCTTCATCACACTCCAGGACATTCAATGGATCAATCCTCAGGTATACAGAACTTATGCTGCCAATTAGTGTTCAGTAAATATTGCATTTAGGACTGATCCTTATTTTTCTTGAGACCTCAGCTTTGACGTCTTCTTTAAGATGCAGCTTCTTCCCTATGAAGATGGTTTTCTCAAATTACAGAACAGCAACACAAGTTATCAAATGCCAGATTTGTGTATCATAAGAGTCCATAGGATACGACATACTACTTTTTCTTTAATTTTTTCAGACAGAGACAATTGTCGTCAAGTGAACTCCTAGTATAATCATTCATCCAGAGTTATATCAATCTAAATACCACTCTCGCACAAGAACAAGAATAACATTCATACATACGCATAATTAAGAGTTTTCAGAGTAGGGTAAGGTGGGGCAAATCGGCCCCCGGGGCAAATCCGCCCCCTGGAGGAGAAAAAGTTCCCTTATGGTCTTGAATGTAGTTTACAATAAACAATTCTCATGCAGATTAGTGCTACTAGATCCATAGATTACTGAAACACAAAGATTGACCTGTAACATAGTTTTGTTTTGACTGCAACTGGGAAGGAAGCCAACTTAGCCAAGCAACTGACCACTTAGCAATTTCAATGTGCAACTGAAACTTTAAAAACTGAGGTGTTTTTCAGGAAAATTTTGTATGAAAAAATTGCTTATTGTAATGAATTGCAACGTTTATGCCGCTATTTTTCTAGTGGTCGGGGCAATTCCGACCCTTGTCGATGGGGCAATCCGCCCATAGGCGTACGGGACGCGCGATTTTTGGGGGGGCGAGCGACATTTGCCCGAATTTCGAGATCTAAATTTAATACCATTTCAAATAAAATAGCCTGGAAATCACTAATTTAAAATAGTTTTTACCTAATCATCTGCCCTAATTTGTTGGCCTTTTTGCCCGAATCTTACTGTTTCCCAAACTTTTGGGGGGGCGACCGCCCCCCCTGCCCCCCCTCCCATACGCCTATGAATCCGCCCCCTCTTATTCTCATGTTAAAAACATATAAACGCAAGATATGGTTTATAAGTCACTCTGTTTTGCCATTTAGCACCATTGATAGCGATTATGAGTTGAATTGAGATGACATTAAGAAATTTGACATGTTTTATGGTATGTTGAATGTGTCATATGCAAACTTTTTCTGATGTCACAATTAAATTTATGAAACAATCCTTACACATTGGTAAATATACCTAAAGAATCGGTGCTTAATTGAAGAATAGAATTTACTTCAGAAGCCAATTTTTTCTTGTCATTTGTCACCCAACTTCAAGGGGGGCGGATTTGCCCCACACTTTTGGGGCAAATCCAACCCCTAAAACTGAACTTTGATATTGTGATGTGGGCTACAAGGTTTCAAATTAAAGCATGTAACTTTCCAGATATGTTCAGATGTATACATTCTTGGATTTCCTGAAGTAAAATGGATTTTTTTCACAAAAGTGAGGGACTGAGCAACGAATATATGTGAAAAGGGGGGCAGATTTCCCCCACCTTACCTTGGTAGAACTTTACGCTAATTCCTAATGCTCACAATCATTCCTTGATTAATAACCTCAGCAATGCATATCCCACTTTCTGAATTGACATCTACATTTACTGAATTTCGCATAAATGGACCTCTTCACCTATTTCAGATTTTTTCGGGCCAGAGTGGTATAGTAATTACTTAAGTGCATATATATGGTGGTCGAAAAATGTGTGCTGTCCAGAAGAAACTGTTGCAGCTAGAGCTATGAAATTTTAGAAAGGTCTTCAAGGCACCAAATGATGATCCTCCATGAAATTATAAGTTCCCATGAAACGGTTGCCATAGCAACAAAGAATTTTACATATTTTTAAGTATTTGGTGTTACAAAAAATTAATATCAAGACTGAGCTATCAGAATAACCAGAACTCATTTATTTTCATTATTTGAGGTATTCGGATCCGCAATAAGACTATTTTCCGACGAAAAATATGTTTTTCTAGGTTGACAAACATGGGACTGTGGAGCTAATTCACAATCTTTCAGATTTGAATAGCTGTCCCATGACCACCTATAATCCAAATACAGTTCTGAAAATAGCCTTATTGCGAAAGCAAACTTGTCAGTAAGAAGCATGCCAAAATTCATTATGACACTTTCAGTGGTTTTTCAGATGAATTTTTTGTAATCACTCAAAGCCACTAAAATTCAGTTTTCGGCAAGTGGCAAAAACAGGAAATAAACTCTTAATAATTTTAAATGTAAAGGTAAAACCGGCAAGGTTGTTTACAGGGTTATAATAGGAATTTTTGCAGAATTTCAGTTGCATCTGTTGTCAGGAAATCTGTATTTTTAATATTGAAACTGTCAAAATCAGAATTTCCATTTTCTAAAAAAATTTTAACCGTTTTTCAACCAGCATGTGCCCTTAAATTTTAGTAACTATTGAAAATATTGAAAAAAAATTATTTTTCTTTCTTTTCCAGCCCCAATTCAGCTGAACGGAAACACAGCTTGCAACAATACCAAAAGTCAGCAGTTCCAACCTCTGGATCATGATACCCCAACTACAAACCTAAGATCTACTCTGGACACCTAATTGACAGTTTTAACAAGCCAAGCAATAACCAAATTGATTATATTTCACTGAATCAGATTTATTGAATTCTGTGTTTTTGATTTGGGTGAGCATATGAAAATATTTAGCAACAATAGCATGTGAATTTCATCTAAACTTTTGTTTATTTGATATATCAAAATACGAAGTAGATTCGTGGCTCACGTAAATCAGTTGTACACATTTTAATTCGAAAAGGTCTGAAATATGTCCTTGCATTTTATTGAGAGATTTTGATTGAGTTTGGTTGGGCCTTTTAGTGGCTATGTCTTGCATGTCCGCTTCTGAGTCCGTCTTCTGACAATCGCTGTCAATTATGCACAACTTCATAAAATGAAAATGTCAACCTCTTACATTTGGCATGTGAATTTCATTAAAGTAGCGCAGAACAGCGTAAAGTCTTAATTTCTTGATCAAAGTTTTGATAACCTGTGACAAAAATTTCACCTGCAAAAATCCTTCAGCAATAGAATGGGAGTCTTTTTTATGTAAATTTTTTCTCATGGCTTGCAGGTGTTTCTGGGTGTATTGGCATTCCTGAAAGATAATTCAGTTTTTTCATAATCTTTAAGTCGTTACATTGTCACACGAAATGCCAACATCAAATGGCTTTCGATTTTCATTAATTTTGGTTTTAATATTGAATCTTTCAAAACTGGCTAGGCCGTGATGGATCCACAAGATTACTACTTACCAATGCAACATATTGAAAAAACAAGTTGGTGACAACTAACATGGTGTCCACTTCTTCCTTCTCGTTGGGATTTTGTACAAGACTGAGTGGGTTTCAAAAAGTGTCGGAACTGGCATGTGACTCATGAAAGCTGACGTGTTGAATTTGAGGTTGTCTTTTGCAAATTGCCATGACACTCCCACAATTTTTCGATGAATTTTGATATGTTTAATTTCCTGATTCACATTTCTATTGTTGAATATATATATATCTTTATTACTTCCCAGTGATAATTGCGCTTTGTATAAAGACATGGTTCAAAGCTAAAATGAAGTTGCAACGTGCATTTGTATGGCTGAACGGAACTATTATGATCAACCAGGGGCAATTTGTATGCCTGGGCATTCTTTACTGAAAGAGCCCTGCTGCTGTGCTGCTGCATTATCATATTGTCTTTTATCTATTACTGCCTGAGCCTCTACACCGTCTGGTCATTGACACTTCTATACACTGCTCTATAATTTCGGGACTGTTGCGACTCGCTAGACAAAATTAACAACATTATTGCCTGGTTGTATGTTATAGAACCCAGAAAGACCTTTTCTCAATAATATTTTAAAGTTGAACCATTATATTCCCAATTATATATGTTATTGTATTATCTTTTGTCTTCATGATTATCTGTTCAGTGTCTTTGTTCTTAGACAACAACGGCGATTATTTATTCCTGTACAAACGAAAATGTCAAACACCGACAGTCAGGAACTTGACATGTGATTTCATGAACAGGGGTTCTGCAATATTATTTCTTCACTCTTCAGCTTGCTTGAAGCCTCAATCCATCATTGACTCTGTCAATTATTCATTGAATTATAGAATCAAAATGTAATAAACCAACATTTGGCATGCAAATTTCATAGAAATTATCTTCTGCATGATCATTAACTTTTGTTCTTCATCTTCTGATCTCAACTGGTCATTTCACTATCAATAGCAATATTTATTCCTATGTACATGAAAATGTCAGTACTGACAGTTGTTGTCAAGACATGTGAATTTCATTAAAGGGCTACCTACACTATTTCTTCAGCTTGGTTCAATCCAACATTGAAAGTCAATGGCGATTATTCACTGCCTTATGAAATCAAAATGTAGTGAAGCAACATTTGGCATATGAATTCATAAAAATTATCTTCTACGCTATCATTAAATTTGGTTCTTCTGATATGAACCCTTCGTTTCACCTTGACTGGCCTGCAGTGCATCCGTTAATTTCGATGATTGCTCTCGATCATGACAAAGCTGACCCTGTTAAATTTCCTTCAAGATCACTCTATTCATAGCATCAGCTTGTAGGCATATACATTTATGCAACACATATATTCTGTTACGTTAAAATCCCTATTCCGCATAACAAAGCAAACTACAATTCTTTTTTGTAAAAGAATTTCTTGTTTATTGTTTATAGTGGCAGGTACAGTACATTCACATTTCATAAAAAAAAGAGTTTTTATTTATAAAAGATCATTTGACTGGTCAGCAAAAACTAAGACTTGCTGGGTACATGACACCCAAGTAGGTCATGACCCCAAGTAGGTCATGACCCCATTCCAATTTCAGCAAGTCCAAACATCATACATTGACAACTTTCTGTCAATATTTTCTTTAATTATTTTGCATCTGCTACAGGATTACTTCCACAACCCAGTTCGCTAACACCATGGATTTTCTAAGGACATACAAGACAAACTTGGATCCTCAAAGTTTCCTATTTTCGGTGCTATTCCCATGTTTCAGGAAAACCACATGGCCTGCTGCAGCTTCTGGAGTCAGCCATTGTTTGGACTTGCTTCAACATGTTCAATGTGCTCACATGTTTGTAGATTTTAACATTTGGTTTTTATAATGTCTATTGCTTCATCCTATCATTTCAATGATTGCTTCATGTTTATGTGCACAGCTTTAACAGCTTGTAAGCTCTTGTAGAACCTCCTAGAACATGTATTTCGTTTTGTGACCTCATTTTGTGGGCCACATTTACTATTAGTCCCAATCCACAGGGTGTCTCTTCATGTACTGAAAGCAGCATATACCTCCTCCTGGTGGTAAAACCAGATGGTACACTGTTAATCTACACTGTTATTCTGTTCATTCAATGTTACCCTCACCCATTTATTCAACATTGTTATCACTTACATACTGACCTTCATTCATCTGGTTCATATTGAATCAATTTAAACTTTTATCACTTCTCACTTCCAAACTCACACAGTGATGATCTCTCCACTACACTCACCTGTACTTATTTCCATTCATGTCACTCCAGCAGTTGTAGAACTCGCTCATTCTTTCTGTCAAACTCTTAGCAGTGACACACAAACTAGCAGCAGCAACAATGCCACACTGAAATAGCAGTGCAATGTTGCTTGAATATTACTTACAAATGTCTTTTTCTTTTATTTTCCATTTCAGGACCTTTATTCACCTCTATATCAAATTATATTTATCAATGTCATTATTAAAAAATTTAATGTTAACATTTATTAATTCAATTTAACACATTTCACAACAACTTTCAGTAACAGAACTTACTCCCTTCAGCTGTTATTATTAAACATCCGATTTATTAATTTCATATGCTTTAGGCCTACATCCTAACTTACATGTCTCACTCTCTGCAGTGACCTTTATTAATCCATATCATCACTGACAACTGTACCAAATGCATGTCACACATGTCAACTAATTCAACACATCTGACGCTAAAAACATCAATTCTGCAATCTGAAGATCTTTCAGCCTCCTGAAGTCACGCTGACCGTCATTCCTAATCGCCCACCGCAGATCATTCCATCCAAAATCTCCGATGCACATCAGGCCATATTGGTCGTTTACATGGAGACAACAAAGATAAGTATACTGCATAATCAACCAATTCTTGAATTTACTTTGTTCCTTTACAACTTAAAGCCACATTGTGCCACACTGTACTGAATAACTCTCTTCTTTCACATTGTCCCACATTGTACTGAATAACTCTCTTCTTTTCAGGGACCTACTTTCTCCACTTCCAATGAACCACTGGACCTGTCACTTATATACACATCAGCAACTGTGTATAGTCCTACTACCTCAGTACTATGCCGTTCATTCCAATTTCCATGGTGATACCATACAGCCAAAATAATGTCCCCTCCTGTAAAATGGACAATAAAATGATCTTGTTGATGGAATTCTTTCCGGCAATACACCGAAATATGCAACACATGGATTCAACATTACATTCCCCGCTGTTGTTCAATATACTACTCTTCCCAGTGTTTCAACTTCATGCTCTTGGCAGTGGATCAACACAACACTTTTCAGTGCTTCACTACTACACTCTTCCCAGTGCTTCAACTTTACACACTTCACACTGGTTCAACTTTACACTCTTCCCAGTGGTTCACATTACACTATTTACAGTGGAGCACATTAGTCTTGCAGTGGTTCACATTACACTCTTAGCAGTGCTTCACCATTACACTCCTTGCAGTGGTTCACATTACAGTCTTTGCAGTGGTTCACATTATACCTTTTGCAGTGGTTCACATTACACCTTTTGCAGTGGTTCACCATTACACTCCTTGCAGTGGTTCACATTACACTATTTACAGTGGTTCACATTACACTCTTTGCAGTGGTTCACCATTACACTCCTTGCAGTGGTTCACATTACACTCCTTGCAATGGTTCATCATTACACTCTATGCAGTGGTTCACGTTACACTCTTTGCAGTGGTTCACATTACACTCTTTGCAGTGGTTCACCATTACACTCCTTGCAGTGGTTCACATTACACTCCTTGCAATGGTTCATCATTACACTCTATGCAGTGGTTCACGTTACACTCTTTGCAGTGGTTCACATTACACTCTTTGCAGTGGTTCACCATTACACTCCTTGCAGTGGTTCACCATTACACTCCTTTAGTGGTTCAACATAAGTAACAGTGTTTCAACATAATAGTCTTTGCAGTGGTTCAACTTTTATTCTTTACAGCGGTTCAACTTTATACTCTTTGCAATGGTTTCACCATTACAATCTTTGCAGCGATTCACCCATTACACTCTTTGCAGTGGTTCAATATTACACTCTTAGCAGTGGTTCAATATTACACTCTTTGCAGTGGTTCAATATTACACTCTTTTTCAGTGGTTCAACATGGTTCAACTCAACCCTCTTTACAGCGCTTTGCATAACACTCCTAGCAGTGGTTCAAACATTACACTCTTTCCAGTGGTTATCCATTAGACTCGTTCCAGTGGTCCAACTTCACATACTACGCAGCGGTTCAACTCAACATGCTTTCCAGTGGTTCGCCATTACTCTTCCCAGTGGTTCCACACCCTCTGCGGTTGTGGACTTTAATACCCGTTAGTGGTTCTTAGTCCACGTAGATTCCTCACACACGACTACTAAGATAAGTAAACTGTATCCTCAAACCATTCATCTCAATTACTCTTCCTTCTCATTACCATTCTTACATGCCATATTTTTTGCACAGCATGTCCCTCAACTATAACTCTTTGCAGTTTCAGTGACACCACACATTACCATTTATTTAGTAGCCTTTCCTTCAGGCATCAACATCATTTCATGAATGAGCCTCATCCAGCCAACTAAGATAAGTACAATCACTCTTTCTTATACATTTTACAATACATGTATTGGCCCAATCACTTCTCAGATTCATTTCCAACATTACTGTTTCTAAATCGAATACAATTCATGTTATCTGCTTCTAATTCGTACACTACTTTGACCACATCTCATTCATACGCTCAATAATTCCTATTTCATGTTGCTGTTTCAGGGCACACTTCAGGTGCACCTCCGGGTTTGCCTCAGCCGGCCATGACAAATATCTCCTGCACGGTTCATTTAGGGAGCAAGAATGAGACACCCCACCCAACAGACCAACCTGATGTATTCTGGCAGCGACGCTTTTCTTTCACATGTGCCTTCAAGAGGGGGCCGCATCCATGTCCCCATCGGGACAACCCAACGGAGACCACACACTTCCCATCTATTACTTATACCAATCACATAACCACTACACTATTCTATTTGGCCGGACCCACGGTGGTCCAAACTTCTCGGTACACTTTACAGTTTCCTATTCCATACAATCTTTCTCTTTGCAGTGACCAACACTGTCAGTAAACTATTATCACTTGTGTTACAACTTTTCACTATACCACATACCATTTCTCAATTTCCATAGTGATCATATTCACCTTTTATTATTAACCATCAACACATAACCTTCACCACCATCCTAGCTTATCCACATTTCAATCAATATATACCTTTCTTATTCCTCACAGGAACTTATCATGATCCTGTTCCTGCCTTCTAGTTTTCTTCTTGACACTCCCGTTCTTCACAACTCTCATGTTCTACACCATCATCATCCACATCCCTTGACAGGTTACATACATAAAACTTTTCATATACTAATACTTCCTCTGTATTCAATTCCACCTTCTCCAGGTCACATATCACTTGTTAAACCTCCTACCTTCACCAATATTACATAAACAATGCTAATTTCCATCTGTTTGATCTCAATTACTCTGTTCCTATCTTAAGCTGTCACCTGTCCACATTCTAAACCTTTGATTCTCTTACTCCATTGCCTACAACCTTTTTATCTCAACATTATAAAACTCCTTATTACTTTCATATCTACTCCCACGATAGATATCTTCCCATTTCCAGCACAGTACTGCTAGGCCTATTGACTGCCTTACCATACTGCACTTTGTCTCATTTTCACTTGCTACCTTACTCTCCTATGTCAACAGTGATGTATGACGCATGCCTCAGAGCGAGTGAGGTAATCTTGACTGAAACACCGCTACATGCCATTACCTACCAGCACCAATCCTGATTCCTCGCGTTTTCAAGGCTACTCTCCATCTATCCAGGTACACACATGCCTCCAATCAGGAGGCTGGTGTCCTACTACAGTCCACTCATGACATACCTTCCCATCCACCCACGACTACACAGGCCATTATTCCTCAGTAAAGGCCACCCTATTCACGGCCATGCTTTCATTCATACACTGGTATCGTCTTCGGCACCTGAGACGATCCTGACACATCGGTGGATGGAAATCCGTCAGCTGGTCACAGCCCAACCCAGGGCGGTGGGCCCCTCAACTTCACATCACTAGTCACCTATTATGTATTATCCTATTGGATCCCAATCCCGTCTACTCAGTCCACTCCACTCACATATGTGCCAGAAGACGTCACATCGGATTAGCTTATAACCGTCTATTTCATTCCCATCATAATTTTTAGCCATTCAGCGGTACTACAACTCCTGTTATTTCTCATGTTCCAATTCCCACTCATTTCTGATGTGCCAATTACCACTTCTGGGATGACCCAGTAGTCATTCGGAAACAGCTGGTCAAGCAGTATTACTTATCATGATTTATTCGCCTGGTCATGACTGTATTTCAATAACCCTGCGAACTATTACATTGGTTACCACTATAATTATTCTGTGCCAACGAAGTTACTTGGACCTACTTACACATGGATTACCATAACATGTCACTTACCCACTTCTCGGATGACCAAGCAGTCATTGGGAAACAATGCGGGTATCCAGTTTACTGCCATTACGGTGCTTTTTCTGTGCTATAGCTGTACTATACCACAATTATTTTGTGCTTCACTAATTGTTCTGTACGATTATTATGTGCCAAACAGTGCCTTGCACTCACTGCTGCATGGATTACTATATCAAATCACTTGCCCCATCCCGGATGACCAAGCAGTCATTGGGAAACAATGCGGGCATCCACTTTACTACAATTATTGTGCTTATTCGGTGTAGTTATGTGACATTATTATGTGCTGAGCCAAAAGTGCCTTTCCCTTACTTTCTCCGTGGATTACCATCTTGCGATACTCAGCAGCATCCTGGATGACCAAGCAGTCATTAGGAAAAAGGCTGTTATCACATTACGAAATCATTCATCGTAATTTGTTCATAAAACAACAGATCGTTCTTACAATTATCACACTCATTGCAGTGAATCTTCATCTGCCACACTTTGGAGTACCAACACTCCTACTGTGACATCAATTTACCACTCGTTGCAGTGACAACACTTTACCACACTCTTTCCAGTGAATATTCATCTTTCAGATTATATGGACTACCAACACCTCCACTGTGACAACAATTTATAACACTCAATGCAGTGAATCTTCATCTGTCACACTTGCGAGTACCAACACACCCACCATCATAACAACAATCTACCATGTGACAATAAAGTACAACTTGTCAGGTGATCCAATCAAATCGAGATCAGGTGATCCCATCTAATCAAGATTGTTTATTACAAAGCATTGCTGAATGAAGCATGCCATCTCTTAAACCATTCTACATATGTATATGTACCCAATTCCTGTTATTCACGCACAAACTTTCAACACGATTGGATGACCCAGTAGTCATTAGTCGATGTATCTCCACAATCCTGACAGTGACTTCACCACTGTTTTATTTGTCAATTTGTCATATCACAACCTGTTTTGTCCTCTTTTTCTCTTTCTCTTGTGGCAGCAGCTGACTCACCTTACACTTCAACATTTCTAAGCCTCCTCAGCCTTTTGCCATGTTTCACATGCTACCACAAGTGTATTAGTATTGGTATCATATGTATTTTCATATTTCAACCGTATTTGTAATATTTTTCATGATCAAAATATACATAATGTATTTTTAGATTAATCATAAATGTAATGGTAGGGGTTAATTACATTCTCTATTCAATATAGGACTTTCAGCCATTGTTGACTGTCCATCTTGCATATCATTTCATGTATACAAATGTACTCGATTTTCCAATCTATTTGTATCACAAACAATTTCATTTGTATACCAAATTACTTATTGTTATTATTAAAACCCCTACTCATTTATACCAAATATATGTGTTTGTTTTTGCTGACAACAGACAAAAAAGAGTTTTTATTTATAAAAGATCATTTGTCTGGTCAGCAAAAACTAAGACTTGCTGGGTACATGACACCCAAGTAGGTCATGACCCCAAGTAGGTCATGACCCCATTCCAATTTCAGCAAGTCCAAACATCATACATTGACAACTTTCTGTCAATATTTTCTTTAATTATTTTCCACCACCTCCCCACCTTCCTATCCTTTTCCTCATCATGTACATTCAATGATCTTGGGGCCATGTTTCACATGCTACCACAAGTGTATTAGTATTGGTATCATATGTATTTTCATATTTCAACCGTATTTGTAATATTTTTCATGATCAAAATATACATAATGTATTTTTAGATTAATCATAAATGTAATGGTAGGGGTTAATTACATTCTCTATTCAATATAGGACTTTCAGCCATTGTTGACTGTCCATCTTGCATATCATTTCATGTATACAAATGTACTCGATTTTCCAATCTATTTGTATCACAAACAATTTCATTTGTATACCAAATTACTTATTGTTATTATTAAAACCCCTACTCATTTATACCAAATATATGTGTTTGTTTTTGCTGACAACAGACAAAAATCATTATAGTAAATACCCAGCCCTAATAGGGCTTATCTGCCACTTCATAACAGTTACAAAATAAAAATCCAGGCGTACAGTGCCAACAATCTACAAAGAGTCAAAATTTACAACTTTAAACAAATTAACGTTAATGACAATTTACAACTTCAAACAAACATTAATGACAACTTACATATTGTACAACTTTAAACATCTTATTTCCCATGATTTTTCAATGTATTTACTAATTGTATAGGCTCATTTTTAAACATATATACACATTTCTGTGTTGGTTCCAATTCAGTAAAATTATTACAGGCTATACTGTTGTATAATTGTGTTCTAATATCATTATATGCTGAACAATTCAATATAAAGTGTTTTTCATCCTCTATGGAGTTACCTTCACACATTTGACATAATCTTTCTTCTACTGGCTGGTTTCTAAATCTGCCCGTTTCTATATTTAGAGGTAGTATACCAAGGCGTATTTGGGCCATTAATGATCTCCTTTTTTTATTTTCGATAAACACATAACTTTCAGTCTTAACATTATTCTTAAATGTTCTATATATATATGTCCTTAATTTTGGTTTTAGCAACAACAAATCACACCAAACACTATTCCAGTCCTCGTTAAGCTTCTTTTCAATTGCTTTTGCATTACAAACAGTCTTTTCATAAAATATTTCAACAGAATCACAGTCTTGAAATATTTCTAAAATTTCTTTAGACCAGCCTTTACATATTTTGAGATCCCATTCAAATACCTTTTTTGTGAGTCTGTACAAGCCTATTCCAAAGTTTAATCATGTTAACATTTTGTGTAATCTTACAATTACTCCAACCTATATCTCCTTCTAAGCCTAGAAGAGCTGCCTTATTGTGAACCCCAATAAAGTATCTAATTGCCCTATTTTGAATTTTATCTCCATCTATATGACTATTATATCCCCATACCCCAGATGCATATTCTAGTATCGGAACAACATTTGCAAAATACAGTTTTTCATAGGTATTGAACCTCATGTTCCTTATTTGCTTAAATTTCGATATCACTCCACTGAGTGCTCTATCAGTTCCACCTGCTAGAGTTTCTGAAAGCAATGTCAGATTGATGAATTCATTAAGAACTACACCTAGGTATTTATATCTATAGACAATTTCTTGTTTTGAATTATTGAATTGAAAATTGTATTTAGTTTTAGCAGATATTTTAGGCCGAAAGTGGACAATTTTTGTTTTATCCAAATATTTTTCATTGTCAGCCAATAAGACTATATCATCTGCAAATGCTAGAACTGAAATTTTGAACCCATCAAGATCTATACCAATATTTAAGTTTGTCACCGCTTTAATGAGCTGATCTATGAATATACAAAATAATGTAGGGGATAAAGGAGCAGCTTGCACGTTATTTTTTAGTTCTGTCCCAGAAACAAACAAAAAAAACAAAAAAATTCACATTTTTCCATGATTGTGAGAAGAGCATTAATGCCACGGGGAATGCATAGGCGTCTATTGCATTACATTTAAATTTCCTCCTACACCTGCAGAATTCTGCAACAAATGCTGCAGGTCTGCAGGAAGCTGCAGAATTCTGCAGTTCTGCAATTTTGGTCCGCACTCACGGCAGCATTTCTGAAAAGTTTCTGCAGCAAAAGCTGCAATTCTGTAGGAGTTATGCAGCTTTGCAGGTATAAGGCACATAAAGGCAGTTCTGCAGCTAGCTACAGTAAACTTTGAGCCACGAAACACATCATGGCCAATGGCCATCCAACCTAAGGCAGATTCCACAAAAAGCAGCAAAATGACTTACCACAAGTTACATTAGCACAAAGACGGATAAGGCCAGACATAATTGATTCGTAGCTTCTCAGATTTTCTCAGGGTGCTTTTTCTAGGGATAGCTGGCAGGACCAAAAAAACTGAAATCTCAATCTTTTACTGTGTCAATCAATTAAATAAAATCATGGGTACACACTATTTGCTGTTGACTTGGTAGATCAGAATAACTAAAAATATGGCCTTGTGCTAATGTAACAACGTTAAATGATGGAGGATGGAATTTGTTTATGCTGATACTACTGCAATATAAATGAAAACACCAGCAGGGTACCACCCCTGGCCTGCTCCTGGGAGACCTGGCTTTCAGTTCAGAAAAAATTTGAGATCAAATCATGTGTTCCTTAACGTAATTTATATATATATATATATAATTATAATTATATTATAGACAAATTTTGCTAATGTAACACCATGAAATGGACAGATGCGAAAGTGCAGTTACATTAGCAATAAAAAAACAGCTACTGCACAGAGCAGTTTATGTTTTTGGTGATGTATATAGACAAATAAGACAGATTTTTCAATAAAATTTTAGAATTTCACTTTCTAAATTTGCATAAGTAGCAAGAAAAATTCCCATGTAAAAGTTGCTAATGTAGCCTCAGTGTCCTGTGACGGAATCGAGTTACATTAGCAGTCTTTTTTTTGTGTCTTTTTTTTCAAGTTTTATATTGACCAACACAATTAAAAATGGTTCAAAAATAATTTTCAAGATATGTTTTATCAATCACACGTCATTAAATTTTCCTGAATAGGTTTTAGCAGATTCCACAGAGTGCCAAAGTAAGCACGTCTGTTCACCAGTAAGTTTGGTCGTCCAAAAATGTCCTCATGAAGTATAAGAAAATATCTTTTTAAGAGCAAAAAGCTACATATTTGAGGATTATTTTATTGATATTTATTCATTAGCTCACAGATGTACCTAGTAATAGGTTTACTTGCTTCAGGAAGCAACAGAGAGATAACAAAGGGTTGGAAAGTTTAAGGTACCGTCTGAGAGCACTTTTCATGGAATCTGCCCTAAGCCATGTGATGACTTATGGCTCTGAATTACCGGGAAAATGGCCTTTTTCAAAACCTCTTGTACTAATAACTCAGAGACAACAATTGATGTGATTTTTCCTTATACACTCAACAAAAAAAGAAACGTCCCCCTTCATTTTTTGCTTATAATTTGTAAGATTTTTTTTTTTGCCAAACCTAATTCAACAGTATTGATCCTATTATAAACAAGTATCAATGTATCAATTTTACATAACATGACCAGAGGCATCTCAGAAAAAAAAGAACAACCCCTTTTTTGTATTTTTGAGCAAAATTCAAGAATCAAAATTGAGATGCTTTAGCACACCGTTTAGAAGCAAATAAAGTATTTATTGATAGGGTGAAATATTCAGAATTGCCGTACATCAGCATTGATAGATCAGATGCTTGACTATACCATGATCCAGGTTGAGAAAGTAATAAGACTTTTGATGACAACAAAAATCACTCAAACTGTTATTCCAGTAGGAGGCTTCGAGTTTAATTAATGTTGATCCCATGTTCAACCATCACTCAGCATCAGGAACTTTACTAGACTAAACTGCAATCTGTTGGGGAAAAAAAAACAGGACTGATTTCAGTTTTTCTGCCATCGATGATCTCACAACTTTATGGACTTGGATCGTTTTACATAAATATGCTGCAAATCAATGCTGATGTATGGCAACTAGGAATATTTCACCCTATCAATAAATGTTTAATATGCTTCTGAAGGATGAGCATCTCAATTTTAATTTTTGCATTTTTGCATAAAGAATTTAAAAAAGGGTGTTCTTTTTGATATTTTGATTTGGAAAAAGTGTTAGCACTTCCGAGATGCATCTAGTCATGTCATATAACATTTTCATTAAAATATCTAAATTCAAAGCTGAGTAACATGAGTCATTTCTATTGCTGTATGAAATGCACAATGTCGCACATCTGGGCGTGATCTGTAGCTATCAAAAATAAAGCAGAAGTGCCAATTTTTCCACTTTTCTAGGGCTCTAGTATGTCACACACTTCGAAATGACACCCCGATTTTTTTAGTGAGATGTGGGATCAATACTGTTGAATTAGTTTTGACCAAAAGAATTATCTTATAAATTACAAGCAAAAAATGAAGGGAGACGTTTCTTTTATTGTTATAATAATAATAATAATAGGCATTTATATAGTGCCAATTCCAGTAAACTGCTCACTAGTGCTTATGCAAGATCGATTTATTTGTAGAAACTCTTAAATAGATACGTTTTAAGATTTCTCTTGAAGCCTTCAAGTGTTTTAGAGACCTTTACAATCTCTGGGAGTTGGTTCCACAGTTTTGGAGCGGCATGCGAAAAGGCTCGGTCTTCATACTTGTTTTTGTTCAAGGAAGTTGGTTCATTTAAGAGCATTTTGTTATTGCTTCTCAGATTACAGCTTTGTTCAGATTTCGGCTGAATCATCTTTTGAATATACAAGGGAGCTTGTCCGTTTAATGCTTTCCAAGTTGTTAACATGAGTTTGAATTGTATTCTAGCTGGAATTGGCAGCCAATGTAGCTGCTTCCTATGCTGACTTACACTGTCATGCTTTTTCAATTTTTCAATGAGTCGAACTGCTGAGTTTTGGGCCACTTGAAGTTTATATAATTGTTGAGTATACTACACAGAAGCGTAATATACTACAAGATGAAGTGCTCCGTACAAACATGATTTCAAGGATTTTTACCATTATTAGTTAAATTACTGGACCTTGAAATATGTAATTTAGCACAATACAAAAGTTGTCATTCTGTTCTATTTTCCCAAAAGCAAACAATTGGCAAAGGTATATAACTTTCACGTATTCATTCAATGACACGATATATCATGCAGTCATCTTGCCCTGTTTTTACATCTCTTGCCGTTCAGGATTTACACCCATTTAAATATATGTTGATTTTGAATATATTCAAATGCTTTCAAAATTTCAAAAATTCATAGGTCAGTAAATTTTGAAGATGCCTTTTTGAAATTTTGGATATATTTGCTTCTCACAATAAAACAACCGAGTGGATAGTTTCATTAGAATTGGACATGAGGATCTGGGGACCTTTGGTTCATTTGCCATGGAATGAGTCTGTTGCTTTGCGGAAAACTGTGAGAAAAAGCCTCTTTCGGAACATGGGACTCAACCACTTTATTTGACTAAGTTCAGCAAAATGTGACTTATTTAAACAAAATTTGACTAACAAAGACAAGTAATGTAGTCAAAAATGTTGTCAATGTATTTGAAAAATTCGCTATACCACAGAGTCAAAATCACACGCCGTCCCGCGGCTGCCAAATCACATGTGACTTGACTGAGAAGAGTTCCGTCTGGAAAGAGAACACTAATGAAATATTGCAAACAAGCAATTAAAAGAAAACGCAACAACCTTTAAAGTTGTGAAACGTACCCTTAGGTTTCAACATTTATTGCCTGCATAGTTTCAAATACACTGCGATAATTGCAAGGTGTAAATAGGCCAAGTCATTGAAATAAAATGGAACTCGAGGCAGGTGCTAGCATTACCGACAGTAATGTAAACAGTTTTACCTCTGAGACTTAATGTAATCTGGATAACTGTAGCCGTACATTTTAAAATCATCTCTGTATAACTCATATATCTTTGCTATGACAGCATCAGGTACTGTTGAATAATATTCCTTTCTGGATTTACCTTTTGTTTCATTCTCATGTGAAACTCTCTTCTTCTTTTCATACAAATGTTTCATAATAACAGGAGCATCTTGTGGAAATGTCTCCACTCGGCCAATAAAGTCAAACTTCAAACTGCAGGGATTAAAGAGACTTTTGTAAGGTGCAAAATGCTCATTAACCATTTTACCATGACTTAAGTTGTAGATTATGTAGTTAAGGAAGTCCACAAAAGTGACAGTAGCATCGCTTGGGCGTGTAAAATTCCAAATAGTTGCACGCATTTCTCTGACTGTATTGTGGTAGATGGGATACGGTCTCCGTAGAATTTTATCCCTGAACCCGGACAATAGTCGATCAAATGGGTTCCGTACAAACATGAACTTGAAATAATCGTTGAACTTTGAGTTGATCTGCTCTGCGGTATATCTGTGAAGGAATTCCAATCCAAAGTGTTCTATCACTTGGACCCGGTGGACGCCACCAATCTGTCATGAAAAGAGAGAGGATCATTAGTTCAGCAGTCAAATGATAAAACTATAAATGTGTAGACATGGGGGATGTACTTAATGTAGACGGGTCAATATATGAGAATTGGCCACCTAACCAACAACAAATTGATACAAAAGGTTTTTCAGTGGATTTTGGTACTAATTGCCTTGCTCAATAACATATTAAAAATCTAGGATTTTCTGACTATGCTAAGTGGGTCAAAATCAAGATGGCGTCCAAGATGGCCGCCGGAATCTTTAAAGTGTCATATCTCAGTTAATATTCGCGCAGCGAAACGGCCGAAGGCCGTTGAGCGAAGCGAATTGAGTGCAAGAGAAGACTCAAAAATCTGTGCAGTGATGGTCTCAACATCAACCAGGGTTGGCAGGTAAAAACCATTGGGTAAATACTGCTTGGTTATTACCTAGATTTTACCCATGCCTTTCTCCCTTTTCTGCCAGGTTTCTCCCCAGGTTTCTGCCGAGTGCAAATCATGAATGTTCATTTTGATAATTTTGTCCCTAGAAGTGTAGGTTTAATGAATTATGAGTAGCTAATCTCTTTGTGTATTGTTACTAATCCCCTCCTTGATCGTTTGGCTTAACTAATGGTGTCAAACAAATGGAATTTCAAGTGGAACAAAAAGATTTAGTTTATCCTTCCACTTCTCCAATGCTGAGATCAACCCCCATGTTTATAACAGCAAAAGTCATAAGCATAGATTCAATAATAGGAACGTAAAGATTACTTTATCCCTTCACCTATCGCCTCTCAATTGATAAGATCAACCTCCATCTTTATTACAGTAGACATCATAAGTATAGACTCAGAAAGGCTAACAATGTCGTGCTTTCATACATTTCGACCAGGTGCAGAATTTGACATACTCAACGACATCTCCGTTTGCACTATGACTACTGCTGGAAACAATACCAGTAGTGCATCATGGTGGTAAACCAAAGGATGAAATTTGATAGTATTTTAAAGCTGACACAGTTGATCAAAAATTGTACACAAAATCTGCCATTGAAAGTGATGTAACCAGGACTGCTAGACTTTGGCAACATTACTTTTAAAGGCGAATCTGATAAACGAAAAGAACATTTCAAGATGAGGAGGGGTTACATTTTAGACTATTCCTGCACTGTCCAAAAATGTCCATCTTCATCAACAAAGCTTGTGATGCCGTTCAATAGCTCTGAAGATATGCCATGGTCTGTTGCACCCTGTTGCTGAGTGTTGTCATTGATTTGTTTCATGCTGCATGAACTAGACTTTCAGTTATCCAAAAATCATATAAACAGGCCAAATGAGGCCATTCTTGCGCTCCGTGAGGCTATTTTCTTTTTTATGCCTAGTTCCCGATTGAGGATTATGTTAGTCTCCGAAGCAGCCAAGCTCGAATTGGTTCATATTACCCTGATTTCACTGGCCTGGTTGTAACCTGTCAAGTAGAAGAAATTGTGTTTCCAAGTTCTATATATAAGCTAATTTTCTGCTACATTGTTATCTCCTGGTGACATAGTGAAAGGCACTGAAATGTGGTTTTTAGGATTTGTTTGCCTTTTGGTCAAAATTTTCAGATCCTGGTTCAGAGTGGTTCTTCTGTAGCCACCAAAAGGTGTCTCTGAATCAAGCCAAATGCATAACATGTTTCAAAACTGCTTCAGTCAGAACAATGTCAGCACTCTCATACTTTGCAATGCGATGCTTCGAAACAGTGTTGATAGACCTTAAACTATATAAACATGCAACTGTATTTCATATTTTGTTCATTCCCTATTTTTATAGATATTATGTTTTTCCCTTGAAAGATGATTTCCATCTTAAAAACTAATTAAATGGCTGAAATCAATTTCTACTGGGTATTAACCATTTCTACTGGGTAAAAAACCATTTCTACCCAGTTTCTACCCTACCATGGGTAGAAACTCCTTTCTACCGGGTAATTTGCCAACCCTGACATCAACAGTCCACAGTTTGGAATTAGGTCAAGTGGGTCCAGCTTCTTATCAATGATTTAGTTTCGTATTTAACAAAATATAACATATTCGTCTTCAAAAGTGTCTTAAAAATTCAATTTTCTCTAGTAATATATCCTGTACCAATAATTTTTATGAAATAGTTAATTATTAGCATTGACAAGCTAAATCAAATTATTAACATGTGATTCATTTAATTTCAATCAGACAACAAAAAAACATAACAAAATTAAAGTTACATAATCTTATAAACTGATGATTATGTAACAGTGAACAGATAATCTACATGCAATGTTATTGTTTTGTATTACTATATATTTATACTATTATGTAATATCAACAATCTAACATAGACTTGAAAGTTGACTTTGGCAGCTTTCA
Source organism: Platynereis dumerilii (assembly GCA_026936325.1). Taxonomy (NCBI): domain Eukaryota; kingdom Metazoa; phylum Annelida; class Polychaeta; order Phyllodocida; family Nereididae; genus Platynereis; species Platynereis dumerilii. The sequence continues at coordinate 12,185,339 of JAPTHN010000016.1, read as the reverse complement.
GTGCTGTCTGCCTTTTTACCATTTATTTAATATATATATCTATCTATCAATTTATCTATCTACAGTACAACCCAAAACAAAGTAAGAAAATTTCCTGTCAGAAGTCCTCTGTTTACCTATTTCGCCCTCTTTTCTCCTCTCCACCCCAAATCTCCTTACAACTCCCTTTGACACCTTACAACAACCTTAGCTCACATTAAGAACTCTATTTAGACAGCTACCAATGTAACTGCAATTGGCATAGGTGCAAAATATAAAGTAAATCAAACACAATTAGGGTGATTGAGTTTAAATTGGTGTTGTTTAAATGTGATTTTAAGGTAATTTTAAAAGGTAATTTCAAGTAGGTAAAAGTAGGAAGTGATTCAGGGGTAGTCAAAAGGTGTTAAAGGGTAAAGTAGTGGCTGATTCTTCCTTCCTGTTGGGTTAATCATACTTTATTTCGGGTTGTACTGTATCTGTCAGTCATTATATCTATCTGTCTAGCTGTCTATCGGTCTATCTATTTATCTCTCTATTTATCAATATATTTATCTATTTATCTATTATATTTTTTGTCTAGTTTATCTTGCTATTCTACATTTATCTCTGTCTTTCCATGTATCTGTCTTTCTAATTTTCTGAAACAGTTACATAACTCCTTTCATACATTTAATATGAAATAAACATGAAAGTTATGGTAAAACTATAAGTCCTACAAAAACTTTTTAAAGTGCTGCGCAAATTTCATGGCAGTGCCATTTACAAATTATTCAACTTAGAAAGATAATTCTTGGGTCGAACCCTAGGTTTTCATACCCAAGGAATCTGTTACTGCCCTTAAAATTGTAATAAGATGAGATTTTAAGCTAAAACTCTCATTTCAAGTTCTAGATCACGCCCAAGATTACATCCTAGTGGTTTAAGATGCAATAACTTAGTGACTCTTTGACTTATGAAAGTGATGTTGGTGTCTATACCTATGTTTGTGGCCTCAAAGAAACCAATGAGATCAACAAAAATGTATTTGCTGCAATATTTGAGGGAGGACATGAATAATGAGGCATATTTTCATATGTAGTGTTCCCTTCTGATGAGATCCGAATCGCTGCAGTTGAGCTGAGGGAGGTGAAATGTTCATGTCAGCACAAGCAATAACATCATCATTTGCTTAATTTGCTTGTGCAGAAATGAAATGACCTTCAATTTTTTGTTTCATCATAATGATTAAATACAATAATTATTGAAATTAAGAAGAGGGCATTTTTGCTAGAAAAGCGAAAAAGAAGTGACATCATACGGTCATACTGTCGTGCATGTAAGGTGAAGATGATGTAGATGCACAATACGGTCATTTTTGTGACAGCAGTGAGAATAATAAGGAGTAACAGTTCAAATAAAAGACAATTACCCATCCACAGAAGTGGCCAGGCTCTTCTTTATAACCTCGGTATGGCCAAAATCAATATGTCCAGCTCTAAAAAACCAATTAATTGGCAAGTGTGCTGAGCAGAATGAAGCAAGGGCATTGGACGTGCAATCATACATACTGCATGCCCAAGAGCTGTACTTCTCCACTACAAATACTACTTTCAGTGAAAATACATTTATATCAGCAGAATTTCTTATTGATTGTTTTTAATATTAGATGGGGTTTGCATCTTCTTACAGTGAAGTGTTTAGATGGTTGGGGTTTGAAAAAAAAATGTATCCAGGCTGTGTTGTAGTGACTACACTTAATTGACACAGATATTTACATTATACATGGTTTCGACACAGCTTGTAGTTTGCAGTGCAGTGTTTACCATAGCACAGAATTGATGGCAAAGGTACATTTCCTGGAATGGGCATGCTTGTGGCAGGGTTGGCAAATTACCCGGTAGAAAGGAGTTTCTACCCATGGTAGGGTAGAAACTGGGTAGAAATGGTTTTTTACCCAGTAGAAATGGTTAATACCCAGTAGAAATTGATTTCAGCCATTTAATTAGTTTTTAAGATGGAAATCATCTTTCAAGGGAAAAACATAATATCTATAAAAATAGGGAATGAACAAAATATGAAATACAGTTGCATGTTTATATAGTTTAAGGTCTATCAACACTGTTTCGAAGCATCGCATTGCAAAGTATGAGAGTGCTGACATTGTTCTGACTGAAGCAGTTTTGAAACATGTTATGCATTTGGCTTGATTCAGAGACACCTTTTGGTGGCTACAGAAGAACCACTCTGAACCAGGATCTGAAAATTTTGACCAAAAGGCAAACAAATCCTAAAAACCACATTTCAGTGCCTTTCACTATGTCACCAGGAGATAACAATGTAGCAGAAAATTAGCTTATATATAGAACTTGGAAACACAATTTCTTCTACTTGACAGGTTACAACCAGGCCAGTGAAATCAGGGTAATATGAACCAATTCGAGCTTGGCTGCTTCGGAGACTAACATAATCCTCAATCGGGAACTAGGCATAAAAAAGAAAATAGCCTCACGGAGCGCAAGAATGGCCTCATTTGGCCTGTTTATATGATTTTTGGATAACTGAAAGTCTAGTTCATGCAGCATGAAACAAATCAATGACAACACTCAGCAACAGGGTGCAACAGACCATGGCATATCTTCAGAGCTATTGAACGGCATCACAAGCTTTGTTGATGAAGATGGACATTTTTGGACAGTGCAGGAATAGTCTAAAATGTAACCCCTCCTCATCTTGAAATGTTCTTTTCGTTTATCAGATTCGCCTTTAAAAGTAATGTTGCCAAAGTCTAGCAGTCCTGGTTACATCACTTTCAATGGCAGATTTTGTGTACAATTTTTGATCAACTGTGTCAGCTTTAAAATACTATCAAATTTCATCCTTTGGTTTACCACCATGATGCACTACTGGTATTGTTTCCAGCAGTAGTCATAGTGCAAACGGAGATGTCGTTGAGTATGTCAAATTCTGCACCTGGTCGAAATGTATGAAAGCACTACATTGTTAGCCTTTCTGAGTCTATACTTATGATGTCTACTGTAATAAAGATGGAGGTTGATCTTATCAATTGAGAGGCGATAGGTGAAGGGATAAAGTAATCTTTACGTTCCTATTATTGAATCTATGCTTATGACTTTTGCTGTTATAAACATGGGGGTTGATCTCAGCATTGGAGAAGTGGAAGGATAAACTAAATCTTTTTGTTCCACTTGAAATTCCATTTGTTTGACACCATTAGTTAAGCCAAACGATCAAGGAGGGGATTAGTAACAATACACAAAGAGATTAGCTACTCATAATTCATTAAACCTACACTTCTAGGGACAAAATTATCAAAATGAACATTCATGATTTGCACTCGGCAGAAACCTGGGGAGAAACCTGGCAGAAAAGGGAGAAAGGCATGGGTAAAATCTAGGTAATAACCAAGCAGTATTTACCCAATGGTTTTTACCTGCCAACCCTGGCTTGTGGCATCGGCACCAGGGCAAAGGAATGCCCTGTAAGTTCCATGACTGAAATTTACAGATCTAATGATCACAAATGAGTTGTCAATTTCTTTCATTGTGTAGTCATCCCTGAATTCAAGAATATGTGTATTTCGCTTGATTTTTCTGTGGGATTTCTTTTAACTATTGTCTAGTCCAGGAAGGCAAGAGATGATGCACTTGATTAATCAATCGAATGACCATCCAGTCCAGTTGTAAGTCAGATATTTATCTGTGGTGAACATGTATGCTATACATGTATATTGTAAAGTATTCCAATTATCAGTATACAACCAGCTATATTTACCTCTATTGGAAGCTTTAGGCTGTTGCACTAGCCCTTTTTCACCCAAAAGTGATCACGGCATATATTGTAAACTTTAGCATTATCTTGCATACATTTGATGAATCACTGTACTGGAAAGCTGAGTTATGTGCTAAAAGAAACAAGGAATTGGGCAGAAAGTCCAAGACCAGTCAACTGTTGCTTAATTACCAAAGTAAAAGTATACTCCATGTTAATAGATGAAGACAGAAGTGGCTTCAGGTCAATGCAAATCAAACTGTTACCAACTGCTTTCCTGTATTTGCAACAGTAGGGCATTGTAACTACTTGAAATAAGCAATTAAGCATACCTGTACCTTCAAGATATGGTCACACGAAAAAGTAGAGGTCTTGCCAAAAAAATCCACTGGACCCTGAGAACACTGTTGAGACCAGTTTCATACAGCATATCAATGCAGGAATTTACAAATGTGTTCATCAGGAAAATACAAAGACCTGACAGCATCACTGCCTCAGTGATTAAAAGAGACCACACTGGCCTCAAGAATGGCTCAAATAGTGTATCAAACAGTGAGAGGCATCCCCAAACTGAATAAGAAGCACACAGGATTTGCTTATTGTTCAGTTGTTCAATGTTCACTCATGCCTGCTCCTCATTCAGTTTTTATTAGCAGCGCGAAGCGCTAGCTCTTACTGAAGAAATTTTGCCAAAACTTATGAACATAACCGTGGGTGCCCCCTGCTTGGTAAGCCTATAATATTATGTTGACATTTCGCGCTGCTTAAAGTGCTTGCACATTATTTTTACAGCTGCTTGCAGCCCGTATTGCTGGAAGAATATTCGGGAAGCTTCTGAGTCCTGACCATATAGGAGGTTGCATTGTTTCTCCTATCACTGTAAAACTTAGCATACAGCCTCAATATAATTTTATCTTGCTTCCACCAACTATTGGTAAACTTCTGTGACAATAAATTTTTATTTTCTAAACTAAAATGTACCTTTTTCCCGCGAATTTTAAATGTTCTGCTGCAATGACAGCAGTAGGAATAGCCAAGTGCCAGCCAGGAGGGTTGTTTGCAAATTAATTAAAAAGACTTTTAACTATAAAAAGAAGAGAAGGAAGGAAGATGGAAGGATGGAAGTAAAGGAGATATGTATAGACAAATATAGATTGTTAGACAGATAAATAAATAGATCAGGCTGATGGGTAGACAGTCTATCTACAAGCAGCTGTTAAAGTGCTTGCACATTTATTTATTTTTATTGTGTAGGATACACGCCCACCCTTTTTGTCGGAAGTGGTATCATCCCTGATTTTTTGTGGGAGTTGAAATTTAACACCCTGAAAATTTGAACAGGTCTTCACAATTTAACAATGATGGGAGAAACACTAAGTTTTACGGTTTACCCTCACTCTTAATTTTACTTTCACATTCATCAATTATAGATACTGAAAAATTGAAATTTGATAACATACGCTTAAATCAAAGGTACTGTAAATTGCAGATGCATTCCGTCCTGGAAATTCCTTTTGGCATTTGGAGGTTGACACGACCATCATCAGTTTCCAGGTCGTGCAAGCCACTTTGGCGAAGGGGCAGTAAATGACACGCCTTTCGTGGTTAGCAATGCAATTCTTCACGCCATACCTGAAAATATGACAAGAATGAATCAACATTTAATGACCTCTTGACAGTGGCGTAATTGGGGGGTCTCGAGCGGGGGGCACCTGGGGGGGCACACGATTCTCTGGGAGGGCACCAACTGTACTAACTGTATATTTTAGCCAGAGTTAGAAAGTTCATATGAGGGGCACCTGGGGGGCACAGATCCAATATGGGGGGCATGTGCCCCCCGTGCCCCCCATGCCCCCCGATAGGGACGCCACTGCCTCTTGAAATTTTACCAATCCTGATAGTGTATCAGTACAAGTATAAATATACAAATCACGTTTAAGAGTCTAGGTTCCACAACATAATAATCATCTAACAATCATCTTCTTTTTGGTTATGCCAAAACATAGACCTCTCAACAATCATCTTATTTTTGCTTAACATGGACTTATAACTTCTGCTAGTCCTCATAATTGAGAGCTAGCCCAATTTTGGCATGACAAGGCAACTCAAGGAAAGGGTAAACATTTGATTGAAGTGCAAAATGACATCACAGCTGTCATGAAAAGCTATTCACTGCATTCCTAGAAATTGGTGTTGCCTCTTCTCTTTGGTGAGCTAGGTTTTTCCTATGGAGTGATATTCAATTACTAATTAGATTTACTTCTCTCTGCCCATATTACATTTACTTCTCACTGCCCATATATCACTTACTTCTCACTACCTGTATATCATTTACTTCTCACTACCCATATCTCATTTACTTCTCACTACCCATATCTCATTTACTTCTCACTGCCCATATATCATTTACTTCTCACTACCCATATTACATTTACTTCTCACTACCCATATTACATTTACTTCTCACTGCCCATATTTCATTGACTTCTCAATAGGCCGTGATAGTGGTACTCTCCTTTTTTCTGCTCTCTGACATCACCGTGCAGAAATAAACTTTTTCCGGGAACAACCGCCATTTTTTACACATTCTTTGTCAATGGGGGTGGTTTACCGAGGCCCATATCATTGTTAAATCAGCTTGTCAACACTGGATTAGCCCTACTGAGTAGAGATCTATACCTAATCCATGGATCCCGCTCATTTTAGGAGACGTACCTGTGGTTTATCCGGATATTTTGACGGATGACGTCTGTCTGGGCGACGCTCGTCTCATTTTTCGGACTTCACCGGGCCATAACTGAAGGTAAACGTTGTCAATCGACTGGATAATGGGGGGAATCCATGCTAAACATTCCATTTAAGAATCGGCAATGCAAATCCATTGTGTTTTGGATTGATTTATAAGTGTGCAGAAGCTCGGAATGCCTGCTCCATTGACTCGGCAATGGTACAAAATGGCGCATGTTCCCGGAATGAGTTTTTTCTTGAGTGGGGACGTCGGAGAGCAGTAAAAAGGAGAGTTCCACTATCACAACCTATGCCCATAATATCGTTTACTTCTCACTACCCATATATCATTGACTTCTTACCGATCATCATTTACTTCTCACTGTCCATATATCTTCACATCTCACAATCCATATTTCATTTACTTCTCTCTCCTGATGCGTTCGTCCTTGTTGACTTACCTGGGAACTTCAGACCAATGAGTACTATTGCAAACGTTTTGGAGATGGTGCAGTCTTGATGCCACTGTGTCCATACTGTCACTTTTTGCAGTACTGTTATCCACAGAGAAAAACAAGGTCCTTATGTCAGGAGACCCTGAAACAATAAGGAACGATTTAAGTCCTTTCGCTTGAAATTGTTGTAATTCCTAAGCCTGTACATTATACTCTCAAGTTAGTTGACTGATTGTACAGAACTTAGTATGCCCCATGGATATGCCCCATGGATAGACTCCACACCAGTGACCAGTTGGTACAGAGTCTGCTACTGCATGGCTATGTTGACATCTCCAGATTAGGCTGACCACAGACAAATTACATTACAGCACCAGTCTTGCTGAGCAGTGCTGGCCCTTTTATCTCATCATGACTGGAGGGTCATCCCATGTCAAATCAACCAACGGTCCCCACCTCACCATCAATGTTATCCTGACCATAAACTGATCTGAACATATGATGACATGTAGTACTTGTTTTGTGACAGCACAGGCTCATTTCTCAATGGCTTAGCACTGCAGTTCTAGAGATAGAGAGGAAGGTGTATGGTTCAAGTGCCACCTGGTGGAGTGCAAATATAGAAAACTGGTTAAAATTGCTCAAGGAGCAGCCTTTCACGATATTCTTGTAGTTTCTGTGAGATAATAGCGAGGCGCGCCGAAGGCGACCGAGCGTAGCCGAGCATTGATGGTCACGTGAGCATTGTCAAAAGGGACTCAATCAAAAAATTTTGTACATCTGCGCAACCGCACTGGCGTTGCACTGGCGTTGCGTCATTTGAATCCTACGATGTTCTCGCTGGGGGGTGATCACTTCTGACAATCTTCAAACAGAATAATTTTGTTATGTGAAGCCGTAATCTGACGGCTGCGATAAAAAGCAATATCGATCGTATCAAATGTCAACCTGATCTAAAAATAAGCTGCCGAAAATACTTAGGTTACCACGGTGATGACGGCAATTTGACCGCACGCACCTTGACAGCTTGATCCCACGTGGTTGAACTGCAGATGCAAGCAAGCGAGTTTTCCAGGCTGCATTTCCGCGGCCTGGAAGTCAGTTTTCATCGAGACGTAACAGCTCATCTGTTGACGCTATGATCTTGTGAAGGGCCATAATAACAGTCGGGACTGTAGGTGATTGAATGTGCTGACAAAAATTGATCTAGGGTAAACACATCCAGAGATATTGTTGTTTAAAGTGCGTCAATCAGATGACGGAAATCAAGCAGTCAATTAGTATATTTGGTACCAATTTGTAGCCCAAGATGTCATTTATCTATGCCAAAAATATCAGCATGATATGAACAACGAAAGTGTGTTTTTCACAGCTATACAGACGGGGTGAAATTCCCGTTTTTCTCAGAATTTTTTGTCATAAAACTGTGTATTTTAGTGAATTTTTGTCTGATTTAAAGGATCCTTTGTTGGCCTATGGTATTGATTTGATTCCATGTCGTTCAGTTGCTTGTAAGCTTAGCCAATTTTGTTATCAAATATGACCTTTTTCAAATGAAGGGACGCCTTCAAGGCTCTAAAGCACCTATACCTTTGATGTCATGTTTTTACATATATATATAATCTTTTATTGACAATCTCATATCATCACAGATACATTTGTCATCAAAATAAAATATAAAATACAAAATGCAAACAAAATGCTTAAAGTTATACAGAGACAAAGCTGGTTACATAAAATATAAGCAGGTACATGTAAGATCAATATGAATACTAACATTATAAATCTAGGTTCCAGCCACCCAATTGATAAGCGATTCAGATAAAGAGAATTAGTTGCTGACTATATACATGTATATACGTGCCATAAACAGAATTACTTCACAAAAGTCATTGTTTTATGATTATTAAAATGACTGCAGTTTTTGAGACATAAATATCAGGTATTCATTAATGATAAGTATACATATCGGCCTATTGTTAAAAAGTTATAATCGGGCGTTTTCATGAAGATTAGTCCAGAACAACCAGGCAAAGACAGCGGTAACCGCTAAAAAGTCCATGCACTGATGCTCTGGAAAGTCAAGACAGTCAATCTGATGCCCACTCAAATAGTTATTCACAGTCAAGAACAGTCATAAAAAAATTGCATAACAAGCTTATTGAAGTTGACAGATGCAGTCTTATGTACATATTCAATGACATGGAAGATGTGACATTAAGAACATAATTTCAATCAGAGTACATACATCAGGACATGATTGTGTGAGCATAGGAGATGTTTTACCTGATTCATACATCAGCTTGCTGTAGGAATTTACCAAGACTCATTAACAATTCAGGCTCTTTACTTTTCATTATTGCTACAAATTTACTTATGTTGTCTAGTGTTTGAAAATTATCTATAAATCTTGTTGCAGTTGAATAAAGGTCATTCCTATAACTTGAGTTACTCGGACAAACAATAAGGCAATGTGTCTCGTCTTCAACTACATTTAAAGTGCATTTCGCACAGATTCGATCCTCCGCAGGAATTTTTGGCTTATGATGCCGTCCTGTTTCAATGCATAAGCTATGCGAGCTAGTTCTAAATCTGGCAAGTTTTATTGCTATTTTTCGAGTAAGCTTAAGGAGTAGGTATGGCTCTAAGCGGCAGTCAGTTTTATATAGTTTATACGTTCTCAGTTTTGGCTGCTGTTCACTATCATTTATTGACTCAATTAGTCTTGTCTGTTCAGTTTCAAATAGTTTCAGTTTGAAATTACTGCTCATGTAATCAAGTTTTAGGTCTGAAGTGTTTTGGATGTTATATTTCATACCACAATTGTCTAGTAATTGACATAACCTTCCGATCCAATTATGTTTAAAGCCATTTCTATGCATCTCTTTTTGGACTAACAGGCATTTCTTAAGAATTTTTTCATTTGACATTTTTTCTATTTTGGTCCAATAATTAACCATTCGTATTTTTTGCCTGATATGCAGCGGAAACCTACCGGTCTCACCATACACTGCTAGTGACGGTGTTTGTTTTCTTACCCCTAACATATTCTTTAGGTACCCAAGTTGCAGATTTTCAAGATCACTAACAGCCTTAACATCAGTCCATATTTCACTGTTGTACTCTAAAATAGGTAAAATATAGGTATCAAACATTTTCAAAGATAACTGGGGGTTAATGTAGCCTAGAGACTGCTTCGTGTCTCCCTGTAATGCAAACAAGGCTTTTTGAGCTTGTGTTGTGAGATATTCTTTCATCTTGCTATGTATGTTTCGTTTATTTGTTAACATGTGGCCCAAGTATTTGAAACAGTCCACATTCTCAAGTTTTTGGCCATTGTATATGATATCAGTTAAAGTCTTATGACCTATTTGCATTACTTTGGTTTTATTTACATTCACAATTAGATGCCATTTTTTACAGAAATTGTACAATGAGTTCACACTCTTTTGAAGGTGTTTTGGTGAGTCAGCGATGAGAACAATGTCATCAGCATACAAAATATGGGTGAGCACCATATTCCCTAGGGATAGACCATCAGCTTTGCTTAAATAGTTGGGAAGATCAGACAAAAATTCATTAAACAATTTGGGACTAAGAATTCCACCTTGCAGTACCCCACATTTACTGTCAATAGAGTCACCTATATTTCCATTTTGATGGACTCTAGCCTTGGCTTTGTCATACATACTAATAACTATCTTCAACATTTTATCTCCAATTTTTTGAGTCCTAAGTTTGTGGTATAGAGCATTTCGATTAATATAGTCAAATGCTTTAGTGAAATCAACAAAGCATAGATACACGGGTTTTCGATTTACTTGTTGATAGCTTATAATAGTATCAAGAACGAAGACACAGTCGGTGGTGCTAGCCCCTGGTGTAAAGCCAAACTGACATGGGTCGTCGAGGTTTAGCACATCATTTTTGTAATATAGCCTACTATTCAAAATTGAATCAAAAATTTTCCCCATCACAACATTGATTGTTATCTTTCTATAGTTATCAGGGTCTGAGCGATCTCCTTTCTTGTGTAGAGCATTTATAAGCCCTTCAGACCACTGAGACGGATATTCACCTTTATCTAAGATGTGGTTGAATACAGCGCAAAATGGAGCAACTAATTTGACAACACAGCCGTCCGACTCAAACGTACCCTATATCATTTTAGCCCTGGACCCCTGTGGGACAGGGGTCATGAATCCTCCCATTGAAAAATCATGAGATTTAAAAGACATGGTTTGGGAGAACTCAAATCCCTCTGTTGATTTAAGATATGATAAAATCAACAACATGCTATTAAAATACACAAAATTTGCTCCCGATGGCACGGGTGTTTTGTTGGGAAAAAATTTGAGGATTCCGCGGGACACAATTACATAAAGGGCCTGTTTGTTTCAGCTGATCTGAAGGATCTGGATCCATCTGAACTGAGCCCTGCTCTGGAGCAGGATACACAGATCAGTGATTCAGATCCGGATCCTTTGGGATCTGGCTGTGAAAATTTGAGGATCCATGGCTCCTGATCGCGATCCAGATCATCTGAATCCTGATCTGGATTCACTGATCCACATTTTTTTCAGCACTGATCCGGATCTGGATCCAGATCACAGATCCACAGAACTGGATTCAGATCACTCAGATCACCTGAAACAAACACAACCAAAGGCTTCAGCACAATTTTTCCCAACATGCACCACTGGCACCTCTTTAAAATGAAACTGACTCCCCTGGATTTTACTTTGTTAAGAACTCTAGATTCTTAGTGTTAATAACTGCAGCAGTCAAAAATTGTCTTTTTTGTGCCTCGCTCTTGTGCTGTGGCATTTACATATTAGTCTCTCATCTACACTTAGATATGATTTTCACCCACTACACTGCGGTAACACTCACATTAAACCTTGTTTTGCCAATCTTACCTATGTGTGCACCCATATCAGCATACATCACAGGGGAATTCCCTTTGACCGCCAATCAGAATTTAGGAGACCACAGAGCCATCTCTTGACTAAATTGGAATCTCAGTCTGCCCTTTGATGCGCAAACTGTAGCCTGTTTCCCAGCCACCACAAAACAGGCCTGGTGGCCATGGGATATCCAAAGAATACTATTTATAGCAACTGCCGCAAATATAACCGCACACAACGGTCGTCTAGGGGGTACTTGAACAATACACCGTATAATACAACAGAGTAAGGGCAAAGCATGTGATCATTGCCTGTGGTGACAGTCAGGTCTCTACCCAGAAGCTCCAGTACAGTTCCTAGATTTCCATTCCAGGGCACAGCGAGCCTGAACAAACTTTGGGGTTAAAAAAATTGACCAAGAAAACGATTAGCGCAGTGATGTAGAGGAAGGTCAGACGAACATTTTTATGTATCAAACGAAAAAATCTGTTGGGAATTTTTTGAGATATTGAAGTTTAATTTTTTTTATTTATCACACCCTACTCTCAGCATAGAATTTCCATAAAAAAATGTTCAGAATTACCTATTGTTCCTGTCAGGTAATATCTAAGATAAAAGTCATTATTCAAAAGTAAAAATATGCAGTAATTGTTTCGGCAGAAAGTATGTAACACTTCATCCAGACTGAAGGGGTGTGATAAACCAATAACAGCCAAATTTCTGGCTAAAGGCCTGAGAAAATGTTTGCAATACCAAGTTGTGCTAGTTACATAATTCTTATAGATAATTTTAGCAAATTTGGTCTCATCATCTCATTGTAACAGGCTTTGTTGAGTTTTTCGTTCATTTTATCACACATTTTGCCACTGTGAAATAAGCATTTCATAACTATGTAAAAGGATAGATAAAATTGAGTAAATTATCAGGTAGCGCTTGAATAGAATGTTTTTAAGTATTTGATTCACTACGAAGTTGAATATCCTGATAGTACATGAAAATTCTTTGAAATTGGCCAATATACAAAAACAACACAAAAAGCTATAAATAAACAGTAATATTCATATTTAATGTATTTTGAGTGCCTAAAATGGATGCTGGGTGTTTAATATTGGTGTAGGTTATCTGGCATCCAAAAACAATCAGTCTTTAGTTGTATAGAACTGCAAAAATAGCATAAATACAGTAAATTAGGTGAAAATGTAGTTAATACAAACATGTACAACTATTGCACATTAAGACTGTAATGTCAAAGTATTTCACTCCATACATAACTAAATGCTTCCAAACATTCTATCTTAGCTTTTTCTGATGATTCACTCAACATTGGCTACACTTTACATGATTGCAAAAGTACTTGTTTAACTGCAGTGAAATTCCTTATAAAACACACAAAAAGTCAATAATACACCATAGAGTTCAAAAGGGAGGTAGATTCTACTACAATTATTCACCAGAATGATGAAACTGAGGACAAGGACTCAAATAAACATATTTTATACATTTTCATAAATTTTCTCACTATTGTAGGTTTATCACACTCTGTCAGTCTGGATGAAGTGGAATGTACTTGCTCTTGTGGCAATGACTGCATATTTTTTCTTCTGGATAATAACTTTTATCTTAGATATTACCTAACAGCAAAAATGGGCAATTTTGATCACTTTTCGATGGAGATTCCATGTTAAGAGTAGGGTGTGATAAATAAAAAAATTTAAACTCAAATATCTCAAAAAATTCCCAACAGATTTTTTCGTTTGATACATCAAAATGTTCGTCTTACCTTCCTCTACATCACTGCGCTAATCGTTTTCTTGGTCAATTTTTTTAACCCCAAAGTTTGTTCAAGCTCGGTGTGAGGGTCTTGTGTGGGAGGAGATGGAAGGTTTGACGTCCTTAAAGGCCTTAACATCACATGTGAGTCCTAGGTCTCACACCTCCTTACACCTGACTCTGGTTTTTTTTGGTATAATTCCCCTGCCCTTTGCCAAGTCAGGTTCTGGGATCTCAACACTTTGTAATTCACCAGACAATTTGTAGCCTTTTTTTTCTCTTGTAATTTTATATGTAACTAGAAAATGCCCATTAGTGAAAAAAGTTTGACAATGCATTATTGTGAAGTGATGCTGCATGTCGCTGCTGGCATGTTAAAATAAGGTGATGTTTTAGGAACACCTGGTATTTAAAGTAAGGTGTGGGCGTTTAAAGTTGAAAAAGAGTAATTGTTGACACATTCCTATAGATGTCAAGCAGATTTGGCTGGAGGCCTGCCTGAGACCTTAGAGCCTGATTTGTAGCGGGAGGAATTCCCCCTGGTAGGTGGCATGTACTAAAAAGAGCATGCAGGGCAATCAGAGGTTTTGTTACAGCAGGTTAGCAGGCAATCAGATCAACAATAACATAGGAACAACGTGCCTGTTGCATAAGGGTCGGGCTGTCTCCAGGCTAAAACCGATGAAGACAGGTGCTGCCACCCGTGAGAAAATGGTTATTAGAAGTGGCTCCCTCTGTGGAGGAGTAAAATATGAGAATATGCTGTTTCATGCACTCCTGGTGGGAGATCAGTGGTGGAGTCAGTAAACGGAAATGAGAGTGGAGTAACACCATCGTGGGCTCCCATCTGAAATATGAGCCGAAAAAAGTAGGATAGGTATATAGATTGGGTGAGTGACATGCCCATGGCAGGCGTTTATTGCTGGCAACTGAGGTGGTCATGTGACGTGAGGTTTAACTCAAATATTAGTGGGGATATAGAGGTTGTGTTGTACCTGCATTCAATAAATTCCTTAACATTCCATAACAATGATGCTAACGAAACATTATGCACACTTAGTTGACTGAGATAAACTACAGCCATGGCCGTTAGTTTTCACTCAGCTGCCATGCTTCACCATGTTGCTATCGTTGTGATCTATCATAACAAAGCAAATACTTGCTCAATCTTCACCAAATTGTCAGGAATTATAGTCTGTACACAGTAGCAGGTGTTCTGATAAAAAAAATTGAATGGAATAATTTAAAATAATGATTGTATGGCAAAATACTAAATTAGAAGAAATTTAAGCATATAATCAGTTCTGATGCCATATGTCACAATAATAGTCACCAAAGTGTCTGAATGTGTTAGATACATATCAAATTAATCATTCATGACAAAATTACAAATAAATACATAGCTTGACTGCTGATTCGTCGGATTTTACAGTTCCATTTTGGCTTTAAATATGGCCAAATTCTAAGTAGGTGTAAAAAGATAGAACTTCACCTTATCTGAACAGAAAATTGTGCTAAACGCTTACCATAGATGTGAAATTTAATAAAACAAATGAAATTTTTATCCGAAGAAAATATTTTTCCTACTTTATTCTTACTTGAAAAATTTATAAATTTTGTAATTATAAACAATTCCAGCAAAACCGATGAGATAATGTTGAATCTGCAGAATTAATTGTGATTTTGTCATGAATGCTTAATTTGGTGTGTGCTAAACACATCCAGACACTTTCGTGACTATTGCCATCATGCAAATGATATTTTACATCAGAATTGATTATATGCTCAAATTTTGCAACTAATTTACCATTTTGCTTTACAGTTATTACATAACATTCTTTCTTTCAACTAAATTTTATCAGAGCACCTTCTACTGTGTACAGACTATAATTCCTGAAAATTTTGTGAAGATTGAGCAAGTATTTGCTTTGTTATGATCGGTCAAAATGATAGCACCATGGTGAAGCATAGCAGCTGAGTGAAAACTAACGGCTATGGCTGTATAATATCCAAAATTTCTGAAGGCTATAATTAAAATGGACCGAGCTGTGAATTTTTGAAAAATCATAGAATATTGGAAAATAATTCAACACATTTTCCAAATGTACATTTTTAATGATAAGATAAACATAGGCTGCATAGCAGCAAACATTCAGCAAAAAACACCTTTAAAAGACCCTATTACACCATAAAAGTGATTTGTGCACCAAATTGCATGTAAATATATGCAACATTTAGTGGCTGAGCCTTGGCCGGAAATTATTACGAGGATTTACCCCTGATAGAAATTGTTAATTAAAATTGCACAAATGGCAGAGTCGTGGGGAGGGATGAGCATTGGGCCAGTCTCCAGAAGGGAAGTTCTGTGTCAGAAGAATAAATGCATAATGATAAAAGCATGTAACCCGTAATATCACTGATTTATAACTTTTTAAGAAGTGAAGGTGGGCCAACTCTCCTCTATGGCCAACTCTCCTTAGCTTCCCCTACATGGGTCCCCCCCCCTTTTTGCTTGCGGCGGGCCTTTGTGCTCAAGTAGCGGCTAGGGCAGCACGACTAATGGCAAATTTATCGTTATCGCGATATCAAGTAGGGCGATAATGTTATCGCACAAAGGGGCGACAAATAATTTTTTTAATTTTCCTGTATTTTTGCCCAAAAATGGGAATTTCTTCTCATGAAATTCAAATTTTTGCTACAGTTTGGGATTTTACGGGTAAATCTCTTGCTTGTGCATTTATCGCGCAATTTATCGACATCGCGATATGAGACATAGTTATCGCATATCGCATCTCAGCCTGTTATCGTGCAGCCCTAGTAGCGGCTCTACAGAGTGCCAACCTCTTGTTGTATATTATATTGTATGTCGTATTTTAATTTGAGAGGGTGCTTTAGGATATCCAAATCATATATCAGTCCAATACTTTTCTGATTTATGTATATTCCTTAATTTACAAGTACAGAATTAAGTACATATGTATCATTGCAATCATAATTTTCATGTTCAATATCCAACCAAAAGTACTTTTGACCAGTGATAGTAAAATATTGAGCAGTGTAGGGATGTACGATAATAAGCTGAGATGCGATATGCGATAACTGTGTCTCATAACACGATTGCGATAAATCATGCGATAAATTCACAAACAAGAGTTTTCCACAAAAATTCGCAAATTGTAGTTTTGCAATTTCTTCGAAACTAATTCACACTTTCGTGCAAAATACAGGAAATTTTTATTACTTATTTATCGTCTCTTTGTGCAATATAATAAGTTTATCATCCTACTTGATATCGCGAAAAACGATAAATTTGCGATTAAGTGAGCAGCCCGAGAACAGTGGAGCGTTTCTCTGTGTTTCGTTTCAGTTTCTCCAAATTTTCCCATAATTAACTAGTGTTGGGCGGTTGTGATGTTTTTCGTTCGGTTCGGTTTTTTCCGACCCAAAACTGCGGTTTCGGTTTCAGTTTCGGTTGCAGACCAATCCACGTGTTCCGCAATGTGCACAACACGATTTTGCGATCCGCAGTTCAGCGCCCGGTCCGCAAAATCGTTTTTCGGTCCAGAAATTCAATACATCAACACGGCGCTCGTCTGGGAGAGTGAACAGATCGACATTTTGCTAATTATTTAGTCGTTTTCTCAATAAAATTAGATATTTTACGATAACCGAAACACTCCGTTGTTAGATTGAACTTCGGTTCGAGTTTCGGTTGTAGTGGAGAAACCGAACCAAAATTTCGGGAATCGGCACAACACTATAATTAACACAATGGACTTTCTGGTGCTCAATTAGGTCTGTCTCAATAGGAGCTCTGATGGAATCCCCTTTGCCTTTCTGCAAGGTGATTGGTGTTGTTGACCAAGCCAAAGAGTCTGACTTTATAAGTGTGTTCGTTGAATGTTTGATTGTTTGAGTCAGCTACACTGTATTGATTATGTTCTCAAAACAGCAGTTCTACAGTGTTGTTATCATACAAATTGGGGGATTGTAACTTGTTAACAACCAAATTATTATTAACTGTAGGTCACAGGATTTCACATACTTGGCAAACAAACCAGATGATATGTCATTTGGAGGGTTCTCCCAAGACAAAAATAGCCCTACCCCCTTATCGTAGTGCCACCTACCCATAATACCTGTCGTAATCCCCATATGGAGACAGACCTATATCCAGGAAGAAGGGTGTACTTACCAGATATATAAACGAAAACATAATATCCAGCAAAAATTAGAAAATTACAAAGAATGAGGGTATGATTCCCCATTGCTCTGTAGTATACAATGTATACTATACATGTACCAGTCAAGCAACATGTGACTTCTGATTAACATTCCTAAATTAAGTTTATCATTATGATGTAGAATTATAGATATTTCCGAATGTTAACATCAATTTATTTGGCTATAAACAGATTATCGAAAATTGCCGACAGGTCTGCATCCATTTCATGAAAATATGGTTTTCCCGTAAACTTATTAATTACCTTATCGTGTATGAAATGTAACAAAATGATAAGTCATATGATCACAGCAACAGCTGGAGACTTTTTGCTGTGATAATTATCAGGCTCTAACAGCCAGTTGGGAAGGTCATCATTAAATTGGATCAAAATGTAGGCCTGCACAATCCTCATGTATGTTTTACTAAGCCATTGTATAACCTCTAATTATTCAAGATCTGTGTAACTTTTGTCCCAATACTGGTCCTATTCCAAAGAAAATAATATTATGATAGAATCCGGGTCGATCTATCTGGAACAAGAAAAAAAATTTTCATAAAAAATACTGTCAATGGTAAGTCATTTAGATTGATGAAAGTTACTGATACTTCAGTTATCAAAGCAGTGATTTTGAAGGCTGAATCACGCTTCAATAGGCTGTGTAAGTGGAACTCTCCTTTTTACTGCTCTTCGGCATCTAGGCGCACAAATAAACTCCGGGAACAAGCTGCCATTTTGTACCATTGTGAAGTCGATTGGACGCTTCGATTCCAGGCTCCAGGACAGTTCTAAAACCATTAAACACTACGGATTGTATTGCCCCAGGGGGGGTACTTCGCGGACTTTTGCATACGGATGCACCACGGCGATTTTGAAAACCAAAACCAATTTAATCCGAAACCAACGCCAAAACCACAAACCATCGTAATCTTTTAGTAAAAATATCCACAACCAATTTAATCTTTATAATTTTTATACCATCGTAATCATCTTTTCAGGCCGATTCTAACGGTACCAAACATGTTGGGGGTGCAAAAAGGGCAACCAAATTAATCTGAATTCCTAAAAAACCAAGACCATTTTAATCCTGGAAGGCCAAAAAAACCAAAACCATCCAGCGGAGCCTCTATATACACTCTTTCATAGTGAGTTCCCCCCCCCCGGGGTATTGCCGAGTCTTAAATGGAATGTTTACCTTGAATTCCAACCATTATCCAGTCGATTGGCGACGTATAATCTTCAGTTATGGCGGGAGGAAAGCAGAAAATTGTGGCGGGAATCGGCCTGACGGACTTCATTTGGCAAAATATCCGGATTAATCACAGGTATGTCTCGTAAAACTGACGGGATCCATTGATTAGATACAGAATTCCAATGTTTCGGGCCAATCCAGAGATGTCAGGCTGATTAAACACTGTTATGGACCTCTGAAAATCCCGGTCCCATTGCATTGTACAGGCCGACAAAATGGCGGATGTTTCCGGAAGTAGTTTTAATGTGCGCGGGGACACCGGAGAGCAGGAAAAAGGAGAGTTCCACTAACGCCCGCTATACAGATTTTTTTTTCTTTTTAAGAAAGCGGTTACCAATTCTTGTCGCAGAGTATTTTGGTTTTGCATGCCTTTGAGTTTCTTGAATATTGATTGTGAAGTAGTTATACCAAGCCATGCGAGACAATGTGAAAATTAGCAACAGTTGTTATCATCAAAATTTTATCAATCATTCATTCTGAGTGACTTTAGGCTATTCTGTCATTTAATATTTTTCATATTTGGTGTTTGATAGAATTTTCACACTGCAGCATTTAGGCTGTTTACTTACATGCTTGGTGTATGCCATGTTAGTAGATTAGCATTGCCCCCAGCCACAATTTCTTGTGAAGATATTCGTTTTTCCCTCTACTCATAAAGTTATGATTAAATTAGATTGCTCAAAATCCCCATATCAAAGACTATTTGATTGACACTGGCGACCGACGTCTTGGTGAAGCTAGTTCGAAGGACACATTCTGGGGTATTGGGCATTCTCTGAAAGACAAGGAATGCACAAATCACGGTGGTTGGCCTGGTGCACAGCGCTCCTGAATAAATTTCAAGATTAAAAAAATTCAACAAGAAAACCGAAAGCGCACGCTTATAGAGCAGGGTCAGGAGAACATTCAAAGACAATCACTGAAAAATTCCGTTGGGAAAATTTTGAGTTATCGTCATTTTTAATTTTTTGTTTATCACACTCATATTTTCTGGCTGATACGGGGGCATAGAAAGTTGTTTAAGTCATTAATCCTGTTTGGAGAGACCAGTGTCGATGGTAAGACATCATTGTTTAATTTACATGATAATTGTATATGTGTTAGATATGTATTGGTTAAAAATAGTGTGCAGAGTGTGATAAACACATGCAGATGCATATTTATCAAAGAAATGAATTTGTAGCCCCAGTAAATTGATTCGTTCGTTTGTTGTGAATATTTCACCTGCTTTAAGCTTGATTTGAATTTAATTTAGCCATTCTTTTTTAATTTTTGCAATGTTTTTCATCAAAATATGAATTTCAAACGAGATAAATTTGTGGATTATTCTTACTAAGACTGAATGTGATTTATATAAATTGCCCCAATATATCATATAAACATTGGATAAATGTTAAGAAATAAACCCCAACTGTGGCAGTGTGGCTTTTGGTGATCCAGAAAGTGAGTTAATGAATATTACTGACGGCATTTTTTTTTCAATAATTTCAGGACAAAAAAAACATTTAATGGACTAACTTCCTCAGCCAAGCCATCATAATATGAATGTGAGATGCTAAATAGCTTGACAATTGATACTGAAACACAACATGACATTGAAAGAGAGTCACTCATGTGCAAACAACAGCAAAGGCAGACAATTAAGCGATGATGGGTCAAATAATCTCTTTAAAAGATATCTTGTAGAGGTTATAGACTGATTATTATACTAAGGTATTGTTCTTTTAAATTCTGCATCTCTTGGCATTTGAAGATATTGATAAGTAAAATCTCACAGACATATATGATAATAAATAACACACAATTCTGCAATGAGAAAATGCATGAAATATTCATATATCATGTAATATACATTTAATTTTGCTAAAACTGGCCTAAATACAATAAATCATTCAAAGGAATTAACAGAGGCAATATTTAAAAGCTGCAAACATACTTGCAGGTGTGTTAATTCCTATGACATCAAGTCACATGTGTTTATCACACCCTGCACAATATTTTTAGTCTAAATATATCTAACACGGATTCAATTGCAATGTAAATTAAAGAATAATGTCTTACCATCAACATTTGTCTCCCTCAACATCCTAAATGTCTTATACAGCTTTCTTTGCCCCAATTTCAGCATGAAAATATGAGTGTGATAAACAAAAACTTTAAAATGAATATAACTCAAAATTTTCCCAACCGAATTTTTGGTTTTTTGTCTTGAAATATACACCTGACCCTGCTCTAGAAACGTGCGCTTTCGGTTTTCTTGTTGAATTTTTTTAATCTTGAAATTTATTCAGGAGCGCTGTGGGTGATAACAAGCTTGGTCTGCTACTTGAAGATATTAGGTCAACTCTATAATTCTTAGCATATGAACTTTTTGGTCATGCTTCCAACTTTTTTCAAAATTACATGTGTTTGTTCTTGAAATTTGCAGAGCTGGTTGTGGTAGCTCCATGGCACTGTGTGCAGCCCCTAGCAGCTAATGGTGCCGTGTTGCTGCCGCTCCTTTGTCTCTCCACTTTAAATGTTCATTTTTTATTGTTCAATATTTTCTACATAGTTATCTATCAACACTTTTCTGTTAACGCTAATTTGTTTCTGCTATACAGAAGTCTTAATTGTGTCTCAATACATTACCATGCCTAACCTATATTCTAGTTAATTAATGTTAACAATCGTTTACATCATTCTCACTTTTCATCATTTTTCAATGTTACAATTAGGAAAATTACTCATATTTAAATTCAATAATGCAAGGTCAATATCGTTATTGTCAACATCATATTGGCTCACGAAGTGTTGCATAAGTTTGCTGCCTCATCATCATGCCTAACCACCCACCTATTGACCTGACTGATACTTGGAATGACCAGACTGCTACCAATAATGAACCCTCTTTTACAAAATCGGAGTATTATGATCTGACTGAATTTTGCAATGTGTCCTCTCAAATAGTTCCAAGCAACTTTCTTACAATATTTAATACTAATGCTAGAAGTCTACCTCGACACATAAAGACTATCAACTTTTATTTGAGTATATTCATGAAACTTCTGCCTTGGATTTTGATGTGCTTTCTTTCTGTGAAACTTGGTTGGATTCAGATTTAGAACAATTAACTGCTATCAATGGCTATTCAGCCATATACAAGCATAAAGCAAGCAAGAAAGAGGGTGGTGGACTTGCTGTTTTTGTCAAATCAAGTCTGTCCTACAAAGCCCGGAATGATTTAACCTTCCCCTTAGAATTCCGTGACCAATTTGATGCCCTGTTTGTGGAAATTGAGCTTGGTGCCAAATGTGAAAATTTTGTACTGGGCATCATTTACAGGAGCCCAAGTAACCGTAGTGAGAAAGAATTCAATCACTGTATGAATATTGCAATTAACAATCTTGAACAGGAATATAAAAATATAGTAATTGTGGGTGATATGAATATTGATCTCTTGAAAACTGAAGTTCACAAAGACAGCAATGAATTCTTAACATTACTGATCTCAAGAGGCTTCATCCCTGCTGTAACTCTACCAACAAGAGTTACTCATAAATCAGCAACTCTGATTGATCACATATTCATCAAATCTACCAGACCCCATCATTTAGCAGGCACATTAACATCTGATATAACTGACCATTTCCCAAACTTCATTTATATTCCGATAAGTGCTCCTCATATAAACAGCAATTATGTGTCGTATCGGAATTTCAGTGATGTTTGCATTGAGAAATTGCAAGATGCTTTAATCCAGCATGACTGGTCTTCAATCCTGCAATGTGATGATGCCAATCTTGCTTACGACAAATTCATTGAATCATTTCTCTCTATGTTTCAGCTTTTTATTCCTAAGGTTACAAGGAAATTCAATAAGTTCAGGCACAAAAAAGAACCATGGATTACTAAAGGGCTGCTTATTTCGATGAGAAAAAGGGATAGGTTACACGCAAAGATAGCAAAGTCACCAAAATTTCTAGAGCAGCAGCTGAAGCAGTTTATAAGTCGTACAGAAACTGTCTGAATAGGCTTGTTAAGACTCGAAAAGAATCATATTGGCATTCCACTTTTGAAAGCTGCAAAAAGGATATTAAAGCCACATGGAATTGTATAAGCAGCCTTCTTAAAAAATCAACAAATAAGGCCGATTTTCCTGATACTTTTCAGCATAACAATACAGTTATGCATAGCACAGTTGAAATAGCCAATGGCTTTAATAGTTTCTATACTAATCTAGGCACTAATTTGGCTAGTAGTTTGCCAAGCTCTCAAGTTGATTTCAGACAGTTCCTGTGTCCACCTTGTCCCAATAATTTCTTTATGTTTCCTACAAACGAAAATGAAATAGAAAGTATCATCAAACTCATGAAACCCAAAACTAGCGCAGGGTACGACTGTATCAGCCCCAAATTGTTGCAAGGAACATACCGAGGTATTCTTTGTCCTTTGACTCATATCATAAATCTTTCACTTAAGCATGGTCAAGTTCCAGATCAGATGAAATTAGCCAAGGTTATTCCTATTTTTAAATCTGGAGATCAACAACAAATCTCCAACTACGACCTATTTCACTTTTACCAACCTTCTCTAAAGTCTTAGAACGTATTGTCTATAAGAGACTGTACTCCTTTCTGAGCATCAATAAAATTCTCACTTCATCTCAGTATGGTTTTAGAGAGTCAATGTCCACAGAGTTAGCAATATTGGAGCTCCAAAGCAGAATAGCGCATTCAATGAGCACTGGAGAGTGGTGCCTTGGAGTATTCCTGGACCTTTCCAAAGCTTTTGATACTATAAACCATAGTATACTTTTGCAGAAATTATGCGCATATGGTGTCAGAGGTTTAGCCCTGTCTTGGTTCAGAAGTTATCTATTTAATAGAAGCCAATTTACCAGCATTAAGGAGAGTCATTCTGAGAAGATGTTGATATCATGTGGAGTACCCCAAGGCTCAATCCTAGGGCCTTTGCTTTTTCTCGTATATGTGAATGACATCAATAACATTGTCCAGGCTGGACACCCAATTCTTTTTGCTGATGACACAAACATTTCATTTACGGACACTAACCTAACGCGACTGAAAGAAACTGTCAACAAAGAAATGGTTTGTATCAGTCAATGGTTTAATGTTAACAAACTCTCCATAAATGTCGCAAAGACCAAGTACATTGTCTTCCATCAAAAGCGAAATGAAGTAAATGCCGAAAACCTACACATAAATATAAATGGCAATGGAATTGAGAATGTTTCTAATATGAAATTTCTTGGAGTCATAATAGATGAAAATTTATCGTGGAAAAGTCACATAGATCATATTTGTAAAAAAATTGGAAAAGCTCTAGGGGTGCTCCATCGCATCCGTCGCCAGGTTCCAGGCTACATCTTACTGCAGCTGTATAGTACACTGATTTTGTCGCACATAAATAATGCCTTATCTGCTTATGGTAGTAGTGACAATTGTAACATGAAACGTGTATTGACCCTGCAGAAAAAGGCCATACGTTTTATTACAAACTCACCATACAATAGCCACTGCAATCCGTTATTTGTCAAACACAAATTGCTGAATGTGCACGATCTGTATGCCATCAGTTGCTTGAAAGTGGCCTACAACTTTAAACACAACAGACTACCAGTTTACCATACGACTGCATTAGCATCCCCAAACCAGATGGCTCTGACTACGAGACAGTCTCATGACTTCTATATACCAATGACGAGATCCAGAATTGCAAAACAATGTCTCAAATATAAAATAGGTAGTATATGGAACTCACTTCCCTTAACTTTGAAAGACTATGGAAAATCTGTTTATGCATATGCAAGTAAACTAAAAGCACACTTCCTCTCTAAGTATGATGTTGCATGTCAAATCCGAAATTGCTATATATGTCATTGATGTTTTAATTTGACCTTATTCTCCATCAGCTGAATCTATATCAAACAGAAGTTTTCATATTCGTAACATTAGCCTCACTTCATCTCATTCCTAACAAGAAAGGTGGCCTGAATTTCAGCTCCAGGGCTATCCAGGTCTCCTCACATTGGCACACCATAATAACAAATTTGCAAAGTTATAAAGAACCAAATAATTCATGTGATTGCTCGACCATTTAATAAGTAATGTGATGGCAAATTTATGATGATATTTGTACTGGTCATCTTGTTCTCGCTAATGTCAAATAAATATATATCGTATCGTATCGTATCGTATTAACAGAACAAGAAACTGACCTAAGATAGAGCATTTAATAGGGAAACAAAGAGATAATTATTGGTCCAGTAGTATCAATCTGTACTGCACTTGGTTGCGTTCCACTTGCGACACAAATTCTGGTTGTTATGTCAAGTCAAGTTAAGGCCTGGTGCGAATTTTTGCGTATTTCAGGTGAAGCCAGCATTGTATCTGCTGCAAAAACCATACAAAATGTGTATATTCCATTCCAGAGTACTTTTTTATGTTTAAAGCTATTTTGTCAGTTAATATTTCAAATATGAGGGCAATCGGAGTATTGGTTCCAGAAATCTGAGGTCTTGAGCATCCAGAAATGGCCATTTTTTAGCATTTTAGCGTGACATGCATATTTTGAGCAATGTTTAACCCTTCATTTGGAAAATAATCTTAAAAATTTGTCAATGGAAATTATTCTCAACTGTAGCCATGTGAGTTCTGGTTCTGTGAGTATCAATTGTAATATGATATTCTGTGTATTTGTGAAATAGTGTCAATGAGACTCTGAAGTGGCAAATGAAACCAAAAATTGAAATTTTAGAAATTTCTGTTCAACAACTCTGTGTACCTGTTGGCTCTTGGTATTCTATGTAATATTTGCTCTCCCAGCTTAGTTTGAGGACCCCTCTCTTGCATATTATACCTTATCTCCATATATACATGCCATAGCTACTTGTTTGAATCAATTTTTCTTGCTTTGTAAAAGTTGTCCCGACCCTAACACTAACTTTGTAGTTGCTCTTAGTCCAACACAGGCTGCCTACATATATACCTTTTCACTGCTGCATTTTTCCTCTACAGTGGATTAATCATTTAGCACTAAAAGGGATGCATGTGACTGTCTGGAATTTTAGCTAATGTTCAAAAAACTTCTGTCCCGACCCTAACACCTTCTGTTTTGCATCCCCATGCACCCTGAAACTTGCAGGATTTAGGCTTTTAGGGATTCTACAAGACCTATGTGTTATTAGAGATGGAAAAAAGTGCCAAAAGAACTCCAGAAATAGTCTAGATCTGCAGGAATGGGGCAAACAAAGAGTAATATATACTTTAAGATTATCAAATAACCTTCTTTCATGAATGTAAAAGCTATTAAAGATTAAAAATTGAGTTAGAAATAATTTTAGACCAGCAGAGTGACTTATCTGTGGGCACTTGTTGTAGTTTATGCATGTCTTTTGTGATTTTCAACTGGTGTCCCGACCCTGACGCCTCCAACAAAATTTTCAGTGCCTTTTCAGCATGTTATATCTCCAATACTAACAACAATATCTATTCGAAATTTAAATAATATACTAGGCTTTGTATACAGAGCAAAATTTCATCATCTTTATCAATTTTGAAATATTTAAATCTTTGTTTGGGAAATATTCAATTCTATCTTGAGTAAAATGGGCAAATCTTTGAACAAGAATCCGAGGAGTCAAACACTGGGTTCAGCAAGCTTTGCATGATTATTATTATTAGTAAGATTTTTAAAGATGGGATATGTTTATGCTCAATGACCTGCTTATTAAACTAAATTTTACATGAACCTTTTTTTAAAATTTAACTTTGTACACACAAATCATAAGCAAATATTTGCAAAGTACTCAATGAACTTCCCATTTTGCTCGTACTGTACTGATTGAAATAGGAAAGCCTTGTCAGGTTTGCAGATATACCATAAATTTTGTGAACAGATATACCACTTACATTCAGTGGCGGCACAAGGGGGGGGGGCTTTGTCACAGTGAACAAATCAAGAAATGCAACCATTTTGTAGAAGTCATCTTAGATTCCTCAGGGGTCATTGATTCATACCCTCAAACAAATCTCTACACATGTACCGAATTTCAAACCTCTAGTTGATATACTAAGCTCACAGTGGGCAACTCAAGAATGACGGCCATTTTTTGGCAGCCATTTTGGCAGCTATCTTGTATTTCCCAAAATATTGATTCACATCAAACAAATTTCTACACCCAATTTCAATACTGTCTGAGTATGATATATATATTAGGCTACTTTCAAAAAGATAGCTCACACCAAATTTACGCTTATCAATACAAATTAATAATTAGCCCTCTCCCATCTATAAAATCTGTTATGCAAATGAGGCCGATCACATATATTTATGCATATATATGTAGGTTCATATAAGTCATATGTATATAGATCTCTCACAGGGAAAATAATAGTCGTTAGGGAAGTGAATTATTTTTAGGCAAAAAGCCAGTGGTGCAACCTGGTAATATTTAGTCTGGAGCAGGGGGAGGGGAGCAATCATAAGATTGAAAATTTTTCAAATTTCAGAAAAAAAAAGCTGAACATAGTGGAAATCACCATTACAGCAGACAAATGACAAGTGCTTGCCGAAAAGCACTGGAATATTTCTTGTGAGGTCACATCCCGGTCCCTGCCTCGTTTCTGTATGAGTCATGAGCAATTTGTGAATGAGGTCATATCCCATACTTGCAGTGCTATAAAGAAAATCTTATAACATGTTTCACCATTCATAAATGAAGTCACAAGTTACCAAAACAGTTTATTTCCTGGTGTTTGATAGGGCCTGCTGTGAGGTCGTTGATGTCCAATAGCAGCTGAATGTAAGTGCTCATCATCGGTCTACTGTAAACATTTCAAGTGGATAGAAGTACTGCTTGCTGATTAGCTGTGATGCTATGTAATATGTAATCTTAGTGTGATGGGCAATTTCCCAACTTTATCCAGCCATGGCTTCCTGTGTTTTGTTTTGAAAACAAGTTTCGCAGTGTCTCTGAGGATTAAAATATAATATCACTGATTTTTGCAAAAAGCATATTCGGTTGGGGAAATCAACCTTTGTACCTCATAATTATGTATAGGCATTCTATAGTCATAACAGACTGTAAATCCCTACTCCTGTCAATGCAAGACATGGCATGAAGATGTCCTAGCACAATAGATATTGAGCATGGAAAATCATATTTCTAGTACAAGTGGGATTATTAAATTTAATACAAATCCGCCAGCAAATGGATCACCAAGTGCTGCAGTTTTATAATGCTGAACCCATCATTTTGAAAACAAATAATATAAGGTGGACAGACTGACTATTATGACTCCTGAAATAAAATATTGCCATTGTTACACTAGCCTATAAGTCCTATACTTAGACAAAGATAAATTATAACTTGCACAAGGCTTCTACTTTAAAAAGGGGGCTCACCAACAACAAATGGGTGCATTTTTTTAATGAACTCCATAACCCAAATCACTCTCATTGATCACCCTGAAAGGGTCAATTACCCGCGTCATGTCAACAAACATGGTCACAGTTACCCTCGTCGTATAGGATGCAGCTACCCTCGTCATTTTCGTGGTGCTTTAAGCCGTGTCTGGACTATCAGAGCCTGAATTCAACGTGGCTCTCTCTTGAAATGTCATTTTCGATCCAATTCAATGACATTACACTAGTTGGATACACAATTACAGAAGCCGTAGGCTCAAATTCAATGTTACATAATAACATTTAAGGCAGATTTAGAGACGAGGGTAACTCAGTTTTGCCAGAGTGCAATTGCAGGATTATTATTTGAGGGTTTTCCTAATCATTGAGCCATGAAGCTGTTGATGCATTGTCTTGGTTGAGTGGTTATAGAACACTGAAGCAAATAGTTATTTAGGGAAAATACCACATGGTCGCGTGTCACAAGGTTGTACAATTTGCGTTACATGGCGGTTTTGGACCAAATATTTTTTTCATCAATAAAGTCTAAGTTAGGTCTAAAATATCCTCTTCAAACCAAAAACCAGTTTAATTTCACAAGAATTATGGCTGTTCATCTTATTTTTTGATTTCATTCACCACACAAATCAATGTAAAGCTCAAACTTTAAAGGCATTTTTCTCAAAAACAACTATATTCAGTAATGTTACTATAAAGTACAAAGAACTCCTTGTATCCCCTTGAAATTTTCACTGAAGTTAGTTGAGAAGATGGTCCTACTAATCAAAGCAACAAAAAATACATCCTATTCTCCAAAAGACTTTACATACATCAAAGAATTTATGTTACTGCGACAGAAAAAAAATCTTTCTCAGGCATCATGTTTAAAACTGTGCCAGAAGCCTGATTATTGTCAAAATCTCAAGTAAAATGTTTAAAATAATTACCAAGACACCTGAGAACAAATTCTGATATTGCCAATAATATATTATAAGATATTTACACGACATGTTGCAAATATATCTTATATCAGTTATTGTCTAGTGCATGAGAAGTCAACATCTCATGTGAGCATACCATTTTGGGGCTATCTGTGGATTTAACCCATATGTATCTCTTTTTTTGGCTATGTGAGAGCAAGATTATCAAATGTGATTGTTATTTATTCATTTGATGATGTGGCCTGCCCTTTTTGTCCTTTTGGAAGTCCATTACATTAAGCGAAAAAATCGTGTATACATGCTTCAAGCGTGTATGTGTTACATTTGGTTCGGCCTTGTTCAAAGCAGCACAGAAGTGAGAAAATGACTGAAAACAAAGCAATATTTTATACCATAGTAACATATAGCTCATGAGCATTTAGGCAATAGCCTTATCCACAAGGTGTGGTCAACCTACTTGGAGTTCTCGTCGTTTAAACTGAGAACCCCTCTCCAATTTTACGGGTTTTCGCAAGTGTTACGAAAAGTTCAGCCTAAAGTGGACAAGCAGCACAAAAAGATTTTTACCTGCAAGCAAAATCTGATAAATGCATTTGAAAATAGAACTCATGAGCATTTAATTGATACATATTTGAACTTCCTATCTTTAATATTAATAGTTACAGACTATATCTAAGAAAATGTGTTGAATATTTTTTGCTAGCAGGACAGGTTCATGTCGCTGCACATTAAAGGATCTACAGAAGGCACTGTAACAGTTAGATAGAAAATTTAAGAGTCAAAAACTTAAGTAGGAATCAGGTACTCCAATAGAGAAAACCAGATTAAAATATCTTTTGTCGCTGGCATAAAAACTCACTTTCTAGATGATTTTTTCAAATCTGACGTAACGCGGGACACAAAAAAATGACCTGTTTTCTTGAGGTTTTTGATGGCTAGAAGCCTTATTTTGTGATAAAGTTGACTTTTTAAAACCTAATATGACATAGAAGAAGTCAGGCCTTACAATGGTGTATAATATAGCATAATACATATTTGTAAAGTACATGTAATCATCATTTAAATGCAAAATATCTGAAATTGTACGACATTACGACATGTGACCACATCTCTTTAATGCAAATATTCTGTTAAGTAGCTATCTAAGATTTTTTGCTTGTCAATATGCAAAATTGCAATAGTTAGAAAATGTGATTTCTGTGTAAATGCACTCAATGCCAATTGCATGACTATTGTCAATTTTGGGGGTTTTACTCATCATTGAGCCATGAAGCTGTGAATGCGATGTCATGGGTGAGCAGTTATTAAAAATGAAGCAAAAAATTATCTGTGGAAATACTACATCTCATTAATAATATGTAAATGGCACAGCCATGAAATTCGCGCAGCACCTTTTTAGGACTTATGGTTTTACCATACTTTCATTAAATTTATTTAATATTCAATGTATGAAAGGCAGTTATGTTACTGTTTCAAAGAAATTGGAAGACGGATACATATATGTATATTAAAAAATAGACAGAAATTTACTTATACTAGAAACTATTAGAAAGATAAAATAGATTTTAAAAAAAGAATATATAGATAGATACGTACATACATACATACATACATAGGATGGCAAATAAATAGGATTATCCGATTAAGGATAGATAAAATTGATAGATAATCAGATAAATAGTAAAACACACCGAGCTTGAACAAACTTTGGGGTTAAAAAAATTGACCAAGAAAACGATTAGCGCAGTGATGTAGAGGAAGGTAAGACGAACATTTTGATGTATCAAACGAAAAAATCTGTTGGGAATTTTTTGAGATATTTGAGTTTAAATTTTTTTATTTATCACACCCTACTCTTAACATGGAATCTCCATCGAAAAGTGATCAAAATTGCCCATTTTTGCTGTTAGGTAATATCTAAGATAAAAGTTATTATCCAGAAGAAAAAATATGCAGTCATTGCCACAAGAGCAAGTACATTCCACTTCATCCAGACTGACAGAGTGTGATAAACCTACAATAGTGAGAAAATTTATGAAAATGTATAAAATATGTTTATTTGAGTCCTTGTCCTCAGTTTCATCATTCTGGTGAATAATTGTAGTAGAATCTACCTCCCTTTTGAACTCTATGGTGTATTATTGACTTTTTGTGTGTTTTATAAGGAATTTCACTGCAGTTAAACAAGTACTTTTGCAATCATGTAAAGTGTAGCCAATGTTGAGTGAATCATCAGAAAAAGCTAAGATAGAATGTTTGGAAGCATTTAGTTATGTATGGAGTGAAATACTTTGACATTACAGTCTTAATGTGCAATAGTTGTACATGTTTGTATTAACTACATTTTCACCTAATTTACTGTATTTATGCTATTTTTGCAGTTCTATACAACTAAAGACTGATTGTTTTTGGATGCCAGATAACCTACACCAATATTAAACACCCAGCATCCATTTTAGGCACTCAAAATACATTAAATATGAATATTACTGTTTATTTATAGCTTTTTGTGTTGTTTTTGTATATTGGCCAATTTCAAAGAATTTTCATGTACTATCAGGATATTCAACTTCGTAGTGAATCAAATACTTAAAAACATTCTATTCAAGCGCTACCTGATAATTTACTCAATTTTATCTATCCTTTTACATAGTTATGAAATGCTTATTTCACAGTGGCAAAATGTGTGATAAAATGAACGAAAAACTCAACAAAGCCTGTTACAATGAGATGATGAGACCAAATTTGCTAAAATTATCTATAAGAATTATGTAACTAGCACAACTTGGTATTGCAAACATTTTCTCAGGCCTTTAGCCAGAAATTTGGCTGTTATTGGTTTATCACACCCCTTCAGTCTGGATGAAGTGTTACATACTTTCTGCCGAAACAATTACTGCATATTTTTACTTTTGAATAATGACTTTTATCTTAGATATTACCTGACAGGAACAATAGGTAATTCTGAACATTTTTTTATGGAAATTCTATGCTGAGAGTAGGGTGTGATAAATAAAAAAAATTAAACTCAAATATCTCAAAAAATTCCCAACAGATTTTTTCGTTTGATACATAAAAATGTTCGTCTGACCTTCCTCTACATCACTGCGCTAATCGTTTTCTTGGTCAATTTTTTTAACCCCAAAGTTTGTTCAGGCTCGCTGTGAAAAAGGAAGACAAAACTGAAAGCGGCCAAATTTAAGTCTATGCTAGATTGTTGATATTACATAATAGTGATAACAAAAACAATAACATGATCTGCATGTAGATTAATTGCTCACTGTTACATAATCATCAGTTGACAAAAATTATGTAACTTTAATTTTGTTATGTTTTCTTGTTGTCTGTTTTGAAATGAAATGAATCACAAGTTAATAATATAATTTAGCTTTTCAAGGCTTATAATTAACTATTCCATAAAAATTATAGATACAGGGAATATTACTGGAGAATATTGAATTTTTAAGACACTTTTGAATATGAATATGTCATGTTTTGTTAAATTCGAAACTAAATCATTGATAAGAAGCTGGTCCCACTTGACCTAATTTCCTGCTGTCGACCATTGATGTTGAGACCATCACTTCACAGAATTTTGAAACCTTTCTAGTGCTAAATTTCGCTTCGCTGCGTGAATATAAATATTTTAAAGTTAAGTTATCTCATCCTTTTTTGGTTGTCAGTAAGAAATACTTTGGCAAATATTATTACTGTGTAAATGCACTCACTTCCAATTACATGACTATTATTAACTTTGGGGTGTTTCCTAATCATTGAGCCATGAAGCTGTGAATGCAATGTCATGGGTGAGCAGTTATTGAACACTGAAGCAAATCAAATCAGGGGAAAATCCTACATCAGTTATATGTAATAATAAGAAATAAAGACTAAAATTTTATTTTACATCAACAAAATAAAACAATAACATTAGCCATGACTGACCATGCTAAGATATGAAAAAGAATTACGCTTTTGACTAGGTGATTGACTAATTGTTTGATTGATTGATTGATTCCTTTACTGATTGATTCCTGTGGATAAATATGATGCTTTATTGTTATACAATCATCACTAGAAGACATGTATATGTTCAATTGATAATCTGCTACCAATTGGCCTTTGATTGAAGGATGAAGAGAATTGCTTCCCGAAGGTACAATGTGTAAACCTGGTCATCCAAAGTTAAATTAAAATGGTTTATAATATATAAGTTATTTTCATGTTATCTACATTGGTGTTACAACAAATTCTGTATTGGTATTTTGATACATTGTTAAACCTAAATCTCTCTTATCAAGACTAAAATAACTTTTTTTGATTGCACAAGCATATCATTTGAAATTATCAAATGCATTTGCAAATGTATTTGCATTTGCATTTAAATGCTTTTGAAAAGAGCACATTTGCATTTGCATTTGAATCATTCTGAAACATTTGCATTTAAATGCTTTGTGCTGGGAAGGCATTTACATTTGCATTTGCATTTGGTCATTTCCCAAACATTTGCATTTGCATTTAAATGTTTTTTTATTGCATTTGTACCCAACCCTGGCCACAATAATGTGCACCATGTGTATATCTTGTAATAATTGCAGTACGGATCTAAAAAAAACAATATATAGTAAGGATTGAGGTTCTGGCGTTTTGATTGGGTATTGAATTTGATTGAATTGCTACGATTTATTCATAATTTTGAAGGCATAAGATCCCATTTGTTTCGATTTTGAAATTGCCAGAACAATACAGGATGGTGATCAATGACTAAAACTCCCTTTTTTTGGCAGATAATGAATACTCAAGTGTGATTGCATATTGTCACAATCAGGTTTGCATTTATTCCCAACATTTTTATTGACATTTGCAAGGAAATAGCCAACTCTGGGAATTTTTTTTCACAAAAATGGACTTAACCACTCGAAATGGGGTATATATATGTTTTTATCACTGTGGTTAAATACTGTATATTTTTAGACTAGTTGGTTTAATCATAAAAATAATTATTTGACAAAAACAGCAATGAAGAATAATTTCTGAAGGTGTTTTCGCATCTAGTACCAGGTGTGTACTCATTTATGCAATCTTCCATTCATATTTTATTTGCCCTGGATCAAATTTGCTTTGAGATATCCAATTTGCTTCAATGCTGGGGAAAGGCTGTGATTTTCCCACATAATAAGACCCCCTTGTCTTTATATTAATATGGGACCTGGGATACATGACGTCACAGCGCCGTTTTCCTTAATTTCTCTATTATCTTTCACTATTCATCATTCTCAAGTAGCCCTCCGCATGCATAAATGTTTTCTCTACCAAGAAATAGCAAATACAACCCTATAATCCCTCTAACTTTTACAATCCTTCAATGATGCTTTTTCTACCGAGCGCTCTTTTGGCCGCCATGTTTCTTTTGTTCAAGTGGACTGCTCTCTCTCTCTCTCTCTCTCGTGTGTGTACCTAGGTTGCTAGGCCGCTCGTAACCTGGAACAGGGAGCTACACATTTATATTATGTATTTCAGTCATGATATTTTTTATTTTTTCGGTGATTGTTTTTAATTTCAGGTAGTTGTCTTCGTAGATGTCTTTGAGTTGTATCTTGTTGGTGTCATCTGGGTGGATTGTCGTGCAGTTTTGTAGTACATGTTCAGTTGTTTCGTCTTGGTTCTTGCACATTCTGCATTTGGTATCTCGGTATTTGCCCTTATAGTTGTTTTTCACATCCAGCATTCTTGTCCTTGCTTTGAAGATAGTGCTGGCCTGTTTTCTTGTTAGTTTATTTAGGTATCCTCTCCTTTTTTTGGTTTCCCAGTTCGTGTTTTCCAGGAGGGCTTTTACTTTTGATTTTTCTTGGGATTGTGTTTCTATTCTCAGTTTGAACTGTTCCTTGATTTTTTTGGCTATCGTTCTTCTTCTTGTTTTTTCCGGTTTTGCCATGTCCTCTTCCGTTATGCTGTATTTAGCCATTGTTTCTGATATCGTTTCTCTCCAACCTCCCTTAGTTTCATCGTTCATCATTGTAGTCAGTAGGTGGTTGGCTGTTGTTCTCAGTCTGCTCATCATTCTCAGCCGGTTTCTGTCCATCATGGCCTCAAAATCAAGGGTTCCCGTCTCAATGTAGATAGCCTCGTTGGGTGTTGACTGCGGTGTCATCAGTAGTCTTTTGATGACGTTAGTCCATATGCTATTCAGTTCACGTAACTCTGTCTTGTTGGGGTTTAGAGCTTCAATTCCATATGTCACTATTGGTTCTATGCAAGTTTCTATGATTTTCCATGCTGCTTCCAGTTGGATCCCTTTCAGATCAGAGTCTTCGCATATTGTCATCATTGTTTGGTATGCTGCTTCCACTTTCGATTTGGTCGATTTGATGTGCTCCTTTAGGTTGTTTTTATTGTTTAGGATCACTCCAAGGTATTTGTAGTTTTCTGTTCGTTCTATCTCCATTTCTCCAAGCATAAATGTTTTGTTTACATCGGTTTTTCCCATTGTCATGATTTTACTTTTCTCTGCTCCAAATTTTATGTGGTATTTTCTTGCGATTTCATTGGTTATATTTAGCATTTTGTCCATTTCTTGTTCATTGTTCGCTATCAGCGCTACGTCATCCATCCACAGTAGGCATCCTACTGCTTCCTGGTTGTTGAACTTGACTCCAATGTTTTCTCGTAGGACTGCTTTGCTTATTTCGTCCATTAGTAGAGCATACTGGTTGACTGACAGCACTCCTCCTTGGCGTATGCTGTCCTTTATGTTGATTTCCCTGGTTGGTCCGTGTGATGTTTGTATCGTGGCTGTTAGTTTTTCATTCAGTTTCTTTATAATTTGCCAGTTTTTTCCTTCCACTCCATTATTTCTCATTACATACATTATCCCGTCGAGCCACGCTTTGTCGTATGCTTTTGTGACGTCTAGGAACGTTATGAGAACTTTTTTTTTGTTTTCTTTGCTCTATTGATAGTGTTTTTCAGGACCATCAGGTGGTCGTTAGTGGCTCTTCCTTTCTTTCCCCCTGCCTGGTGGTCTGTCATTCTGATGTTTGTTGTTATTCGATTATTAATTATTCTTTCGAAGATTTTCCCCATGTTGCTGGCTAGGGTTATTCCCCTTTCGTTTGAGCATTTTCCCTTTGTTCCTTTTCCTTTATACAGTCTTTTTATACTTCCTTTTTGCCATTCCTGTGGTATGTTTTCTTTGTTTAGTATTGCATTGAGTATGGATCTGTGTATATCCATTGTGTGGTGGTCAGCTTCAATCAGGATTTCATTTGGGATGTTATCCGGGCCTACTGCCTTTTTTCTTTTTAGTTTTTTGCGGATGGTTCGAAGTTCCTTTTTTGAGATTGGTTCTTCAGTGGCTGTTTGTTCTCTCATCCATTCGGAGACTTGGTTCTTTATGTTCTTTGTGCTTTCTTCTGTTCCAGGTTCTCCCTCTCTTGCTTGGTATAGGTCTTCGAAGTAGTTTGCTATGTGTTCTTTGGCTGCATGCTCGTCTGTGATTTTGATGCCGTCTTCAGTTATTGTTACTTCTTCTTCCACTGCTTTGGTTTTCTTTAGTTTCTTTGAAACTTTCCATATTGCGTCTGTCTTCGTTTTCGCGTCCTTGGCTATTTTCTTTATGATGTTCTCCGTGTGCGCCTTGGCGTCTTTTTCTATGTTTTCCCGGAGTTCCTTTTGTGCTTCGATGTATTTTCCGATATTCTCTCGTTTGGTGTTGGGCTGGTTTCTTGGGTTTATTAGTTTCCGCATTTCTCTCATTCTGTATCTTGCTCTTTTCGTTTCTTCACTTTCCTTCTTCTTCCCGCTGCCTCTGATTGTGATCTTTGGGATATATTTGTCGAGTCCATGTTTTATCATGTTTCGGTAGACCTCGTAGCTGTTGTCCTGGTTATTTTTGTGTTCCTTTTTTATGTAGTCGTTGAATTGTTCCCAGGCTTTTTTGTTGTCGAGGTCCCATATTTTGTGAGCCTTCTCTTGTTTTTTTTGTTTTTCTTTGTAGTTATGTATTTCCAGTATGATGGAATTGTGGTCCGTTTCTTCTTTTCCTTTCAGTCTCCATATGCCTGTATCGTCTACTTCAATGCTCTTTGTTTTATTATTGATTCTAGTTGATGTGAGTACATAGTCTATTACGGATTTCTCCGTTGGGTTCTTTCGGTTTTCTCTTGTCCACTTTGGGTTAGTCTTTGCAAGGGATGTTACGGCCAGGTTGGTGTGTTCGATCATTTCGCTGAGGATTTTCCCATTTCTCGTTCCTTTCTTGGTTTATGTTCTCAGTGTTTATTTGTAGTTTTGCGTTGAAGTCTCCTGCTAGTATTATATCCCCTTTCGTTTTCATTTGTGTTATTTGTGTAGCAATTTGGGTGTACTGTGCCTCCGTCTCCTCTTTTGGTTCTCTTTCTTGTGGGCCATAGAACACTCCTATGAATATCGTTGTTGATTGGTTAGGTTTGTACTCCATCCATATTATTTCCAAGTCGTCAGTTTCAGTTTCCTTTAATTCTTTTATTTGTTTTTGGAGGTCCTCCTTTACCAGGATTGCAGTGAGTCAACTAATGGTATAGCATATTGTAGTTGTCTGTTTATGGCTATGATGCTTTTTGCAATTCAATGGCTGATTGCTATTTAAGATCAACAAAGCAATTGAGGCTAATTACTAATTAACGCATATTGCAATTTGTAACTCTTACGGCCTATAGGCCTACTGACTACTGACAAATATAGGCTCATAGATTGCTTTGAAGTGTCACATCTGAAGTTTCATCCTCAATTCACACTTCTTCTCACAATGTCATCTTCAAAACAAACAATAGCCACATAATTTGTCCAATTCTACCAAAACAATATGGCCCTTATGGCCAATCAACAAGTTCTTTTATTTTTAGAGAGCAAAAAAGGGAACTTTTCACCTTATTTGTAAAACACCTCTCGATGGACACAAAATACCATCGATAGTCACATCTTGAGGAATAAGTAGTACCACACATCTGTAACAGATCGGTAACAACATGGACAGTTTGGTAAACACCTCCCACCTGATTTCTGTTTCATTCATGCTGCTCCACTTACCACCTTGCAACAGGTATATATCTAATGTTCATTTTCTATCACGGGTAAATGCTAGTTTGAATTATTTCATAATAATATGAACCTTTACAGCCCAATTTGCAACCTATTCCAAGGTGTGTACTCATTTCTGCAGGATACTGTAAGTGAAAAACTTAACTCACAGTGGCAAAACAGGTATAACAGCCATTTTGTGGCGGCCACTTTGGCAGCCATCTTGAATTTCTGAAAATGTTCCAGATTCAAACCCTCAAACGAATCCCTATACTAAATTTCATAACTCTGAGTGAAATACTAAGCTCACAATTGTCACACTTAAAAATGTGACAATTTGCTGCCAAAAGAGTCTGAAAGACGAAAAAGACGAAAAAGACATGTTTTTGGAATTTTGCTAAATTCTGAATAACACCAGCACATACATTTGCCATTTCTTGTTCATTGTTCGCTATCAGCGCTACGTCATCCATCCACAGTAGGCATCCTACTGCTTCCTGGTTGTTGAACTTGACTCCAATGTTTTCTCGTAGGACTGCTTTGCTTATTTCGTCCATTAGTAGAGCATACTGGTTGACTGACAGCACTCCTCCTTGGCGTATGCTGTCCTTTATGTTGATTTCCCTGGTTGGTCCGTGTGATGTTTGTATCGTGGCTGTTAGTTTTTCATTCAGTTTCTTTATAATTTGCCAGTTTTTTCCTTCCACTCCATTATTTCTCATTACATACATTATCCCGTCGAGCCACGCTTTGTCGTATGCTTTTGTGACGTCTAGGAACGTTATGAGAACTTTTTTTTTGTTTTCTTTGCTCTATTGATAGTGTTTTTCAGGACCATCAGGTGGTCGTTAGTGGCTCTTCCTTTCTTTCCCCCTGCCTGGTGGTCTGTCATTCTGATGTTTGTTGTTATTCGATTATTAATTATTCTTTCGAAGATTTTCCCCATGTTGCTGGCTAGGGTTATTCCCCTTTCGTTTGAGCATTTTCCCTTTGTTCCTTTTCCTTTATACAGTCTTTTTATACTTCCTTTTTGCCATTCCTGTGGTATGTTTTCTTTGTTTAGTATTGCATTGAGTATGGATCTGTGTATATCCATTGTGTGGTGGTCAGCTTCAATCAGGATTTCATTTGGGATGTTATCCGGGCCTACTGCCTTTTTTCTTTTTAGTTTTTTGCGGATGGTTCGAAGTTCCTTTTTTGAGATTGGTTCTTCAGTGGCTGTTTGTTCTCTCATCCATTCGGAGACTTGGTTCTTTATGTTCTTTGTGCTTTCTTCTGTTCCAGGTTCTCCCTCTCTTGCTTGGTATAGGTCTTCGAAGTAGTTTGCTATGTGTTCTTTGGCTGCATGCTCGTCTGTGATTTTGATGCCGTCTTCAGTTATTGTTACTTCTTCTTCCACTGCTTTGGTTTTCTTTAGTTTCTTTGAAACTTTCCATATTGCGTCTGTCTTCGTTTTCGCGTCCTTGGCTATTTTCTTTATGATGTTCTCCGTGTGCGCCTTGGCGTCTTTTTCTATGTTTTCCCGGAGTTCCTTTTGTGCTTCGATGTATTTTCCGATATTCTCTCGTTTGGTGTTGGGCTGGTTTCTTGGGTTTATTAGTTTCCGCATTTCTCTCATTCTGTATCTTGCTCTTTTCGTTTCTTCACTTTCCTTCTTCTTCCCGCTGCCTCTGATTGTGATCTTTGGGATATATTTGTCGAGTCCATGTTTTATCATGTTTCGGTAGACCTCGTAGCTGTTGTCCTGGTTATTTTTGTGTTCCTTTTTTATGTAGTCGTTGAATTGTTCCCAGGCTTTTTTGTTGTCGAGGTCCCATATTTTGTGAGCCTTCTCTTGTTTTTTTTGTTTTTCTTTGTAGTTATGTATTTCCAGTATGATGGAATTGTGGTCCGTTTCTTCTTTTCCTTTCAGTCTCCATATGCCTGTATCGTCTACTTCGATGCTCTTTGTTTTATTATTGATTCTAGTTGATGTGAGTACATAGTCTATTACGGATTTCTCCGTTGGGTTCTTTCGGTTTTCTCTTGTCCACTTTGGGTTAGTCTTTGCAAGGGATGTTACGGCCAGGTTGGTGTGTTCGATCATTTCGCTGAGGATTTTCCCATTTCTCGTTCCTTTCTTGGTTTATGTTCTCAGTGTTTATTTGTAGTTTTGCGTTGAAGTCTCCTGCTAGTATTATATCCCCTTTCGTTTTCATTTGTGTTATTTGTGTAGCAATTTGGGTGTACTGTGCCTCCGTCTCCTCTTTTGGTTCTCTTTCTTGTGGGCCATAGAACACTCCTATGAATATCGTTGTTGATTGGTTAGGTTTGTACTCCATCCATATTATTTCCAAGTCGTCAGTTTCAGTTTCCTTTAATTCTTTTATTTGTTTTTGGAGGTCCTCCTTTACCAGGATTGCAGTGAGTCAACTAATGGTATAGCATATTGTAGTTGTCTGTTTATGGCTATGATGCTTTTTGCAATTCAATGGCTGATTGCTATTTAAGATCAACAAAGCAATTGAGGCTAATTACTAATTAACGCATATTGCAATTTGTAACTCTTACGGCCTATAGGCCTACTGACTACTGACAAATATAGGCTCATAGATTGCTTTGAAGTGTCACATCTGAAGTTTCATCCTCAATTCACACTTCTTCTCACAATGTCATCTTCAAAACAAACAATAGCCACATAATTTGTCCAATTCTACCAAAACAATATGGCCCTTATGGCCAATCAACAAGTTCTTTTATTTTTAGAGAGCAAAAAAGGGAACTTTTCACCTTATTTGTAAAACACCTCTCGATGGACACAAAATACCATCGATAGTCACATCTTGAGGAATAAGTAGTACCACACATCTGTAACAGATCGGTAACAACATGGACAGTTTGGTAAACACCTCCCACCTGATTTCTGTTTCATTCATGCTGCTCCACTTACCACCTTGCAACAGGTATATATCTAATGTTCATTTTCTATCACGGGTAAATGCTAGTTTGAATTATTTCATAATAATATGAACCTTTACAGCCCAATTTGCAACCTATTCCAAGGTGTGTACTCATTTCTGCAGGATACTGTAAGTGAAAAACTTAACTCACAGTGGCAAAACAGGTATAACAGCCATTTTGTGGCGGCCACTTTGGCAGCCATCTTGAATTTCTGAAAATGTTCCAGATTCAAACCCTCAAACGAATCCCTATACTAAATTTCATAACTCTGAGTGAAATACTAAGCTCACAATTGTCACACTTAAAAATGTGACAATTTGCTGCCAAAAGAGTCTGAAAGACGAAAAAGACATGTTTTTGGAATTTTGCTAAATTCTGAATAACACCAGCACATACAGCACCAAATTACAAAATGCATTTCAGAAACCAAGCATATTAAGGTCCCCAGTTGGTTTTTAAGCCTCTAAAACCTCCCAATTTATCTCCACAAAACTTCAAAGAAAAGCACTTTGACTCATTCTCTCTCTATTACACTGGGGGAACCCAGTGTAAAAAGGGCAGTTTTGAATATTGGAACAATTTGAACGGTTCCGTGGCCCACCAAAATATGCATGCATGTCATTCATGACCTAAAATGTTCAGTAAGTGATAAGATGTGACCAACACAATACTTATAAGAGAACTAAATCATGCCAGAGTGTTATGCTTTGTTGTTGCTTTTTTCCAATGAAAAAATTGTAATAGCTATGTTGGAAATCATTACTTAACCCTGATTTTGTTGTTTATTTATTGCGCAGCAAGATTCCAAGCAAAAACAGCACCTTTATTTTTAACCCTCTTGTCACGCTCTTATTTGCACCAGGCCTTAAGTCAAGTCAAATTTATTTGAATTTCGGTTTGAAATACAGAGTACAGAAGACACAAGCCGTGGCCTTTTTGTACCGAATATAAATAATAATAAAACATGTAATAGATATATTTGAAAACACTGTAAAAACACATTAAGTAAAACAGACAACACGAACACTGAGCATGTGTTGGGACGCATTGCCATTTTATTGGCTCAGGACAAGACAATTACAATTACACTCATTCAGACATTCAGGCATGACATCACGGAGACAAGACAGACGAGACAACATATATAGACAAGGACACACATATACACACAAAACATATAATTGAGAACAGTATTGTTAGAACTGATCTTAAAGGAGGCTAAGGTGAGTATGAACACTTACTGGGTAACTTATGAGTAAGTTAAGTTAATTTTAGTTTTAATGAAAGGTAAAATTAAAATTAAATTAGAAAATTTAGAAATTTTATAAATTAATTTTGAGTGAATTAATTAAATTAATTTTGAGGATTTAAAAATAATTTTTTAGTAAAATTTTGAAGGAACTTGAAAACCCACTCCAGAGAAAAATGGGTGGGAAGGTGGGTGAACGAAGGTGAAGGAATGAGTGGCGGGAGCCGGGAAGCCTCCACTATATATGTGGATTGGTATGGTTGACTGGAGCTGGCAGATCGGACCCTCTAATTGGCCTATGGATCGATGACGCATACGTAATCGGCGGGAAGAGGGTCGAGGAATACGCTTCGGCAGCCATGTTTACTTAACTGCTCTTACAAGGTAAGTAATTAGTAAGTAAAACAGACAACACGAACACTGAGCATGTGTTGGGACGCATTGCCATTTTATTGGCTCAGGACAAGACAATTACAATTACACTCATTCAGACATTCAGGCATGACATCACGGAGACAAGACAGACGAGACAACATATATAGACAAGGACACACATATAAACACAAAACATATAATTGAGAACAGTATTGTTAGAACTGATCTTAAAGGAGGCCAAGAACAGACCAAGATCAGTGTTAATACAAAGGAGTTAACATAATGTTAGTTAAGATGATGGATAGGTGTTAGGGAGAGAGTAATCACAGATAGAAGAGAAAATGAGTTTTGAGATGAAATGGTTAAGAGGTAGTGGTAGAGCGAGGCGAGACGAAACGGCCGCTTGGGCTCCCCGAGTGGGTCTGAGGTACCTGCGGTAACAAAGGGAGGCCCATCTACCTAGCTGCTGAATTTCGGCCTCCGAGCAGCCCGCTGCGGCTGCGGTCGTAGCCGCACCTGCTCTGAGAGAGTGTAAGGTGTAGTGTGTAGCATTGGCTCCTATGAGCCCTAACAAGGATTTAAGCTTAGCAGAGAGATAGGAGTAAGATAAAGGAGCGCCATTTGGCATAGTGAAAAGATGCGCATTAGGAGAGGAAGGATAATTAATGAAAATGCATTTAATCAAGCAAACCGCACAAACTGGTGATCTTGAGTAGCCGACGTGGACCACAAAACCCTTGTGATTCGTCTTGGAGCGGAGTACCTTGTAGTCGAAGGCGTCCATGTCTCTGGTGAAGGTAATGTTGGCCCTCAGGGGGGGGAATTTACTCCCTTAGTGAGCAAGTATTCTGAGGGACGCAGGCAGGCATAGTAAGCAAGGGTCATGGCGGCCATGGACATCAGGTTGTCCTTATTAAACGGGGCCATGACCAACATGGTAAGTAAATGATTGTAAAGGATTGGGGGAGACTGGACCGGCGTGCGCACTCGGTCCAGTGCCCTAAGAGCCTGGTTTAGGGCTGGGGAGTAGATATATGGGACGGGAAGGCCAAGTTTTATGGCCCAGGATCTGAGTCCTGACAAATAAACCCTGATGGTAGAAATGACTAGGCCCTTGTCGGCCAAGTATGCCACGAATCTCAGTGCGTTTGACTGCGAGATCGGGAGGACTTGGAGTGAATAAGTCAAGCAAAATTTTTGATATTTTTTAACGGCCGTGGAATAAGCGCCTCTTGAATTGGAGGTAATGCCCTGCTGTATTAGGGACTGTACCGTGGAGTCCAGACCTGGAAATTAAAATGGAATGAATGTAGGCCAGGTAGGAGTGGGGGAGGCACTGGGGCAGCGTTGCTTGAACTGGTCGACGGCAAGTCTACTCAAGTCATCAGCATCAACGTTTTCTGTAGTATTTATATATACTGGCTTAACGTTGATGTCAAATTGGACAATTAATAGGCACCAAGACCTGATGAGAGCCATAAAGGAGGGAACAGGGGAATACTTGTTCTTAATGGCTCCGACAACCGA
The DNA here is from genome assembly GCA_026936325.1 of Platynereis dumerilii. Classification (NCBI taxonomy): domain Eukaryota; kingdom Metazoa; phylum Annelida; class Polychaeta; order Phyllodocida; family Nereididae; genus Platynereis; species Platynereis dumerilii. The sequence goes on along the minus strand of JAPTHN010000016.1, from coordinate 12,140,761 downwards.
CTGATTGTCGATGTGAAAATATGTATTTTTGCCTGCGAGGCGAGGTGCCCATGTGGCGAGTGAAATGAGGGCCACATAAAATTCCCTCCAATTAATAGACTTGTCCTTTGTGCAGGCTAGGGAGCCAACAAGGGGGGCAGAAAACCATTCAGGGTGATAGTAACCCCCCAGGGCAACATTAGACGCGTCGGAGTAGACGTGCTGGGCTGAGGCGTCGTCCCATGGGGCAGGAAGCATCGAGACGCCATTGTGATCCTGGACACAGTCCCTCCACAACTTGAGATCTTCTCTGGCACCAGATTTGAGTCTTATTTTGTAGTGTAGATATTTGGTGGCCTTTGAGGCCTCAATAAGACGACCCAGGAAAGCTCGCCCCATGCTAACCACGCGTGACGCAAAGGCGAGCTTCCCAATTAAACTCAAAAGTTGTCTCTTAGAGACTGTACGCTGCAACAGAAAGTAGGACACCAGGGACAGGACCTCTTCGAGCCGGGCCCTGTCAATTGACAGGGTCCGGTCTAGGGTGTTGATGGTAATTCCCAGAAACTTCACCATAGTATCTGGGGTGGTAACCTTAGAAGGATGCACCAGAAAACCAGCCCGCTCGCATGTCGCTAGCATGATGGCCAAGCCATCTCGACATGTACGAGCGTCTGCGGATACGATTAAGAAATCGTCCACATAACGTACAATAGATGCAGGTGCCCCACTTTGAAACATGAACAGCTGGAGGGCAGAGGCGAAAACATCAAAAAGAGCTGGGGCCGAACGTAAGCCGAAGCTTAAAACCTTAGAAAAGTAGTACTGAGTACAGCCCGCCCTATCAAGCCATGATAGCCCCATGAGATGCCAATCATCTCTATGAATTTTGATAAATTTAAACGCATCTTGCAAGTCTAGCTTAGCAAGGTAAGGGGGGGAGGAAACATACTCATTACAGTATGCCACGGCATCGTCTATGGATGCATACTTAAGGGAAAACTCAGCCGCATCAATCAGGGAGTTGACGGATCCCTCGGCTGGAAAGGAGAGGTCGTGAATTAACCTAATTTTGTCTGAGTCACGTTTAAGAAACGCGCCCAGCGGGGAAACAATATAGGCTTGATAGGGGGGCTGTCGAAATGGGCCATGGAGGCGACCCATCTCTGAGGGCTCTACACGTGGCCTGCTGAATCGGGTGCCGCCGCTAGATGGCGTGCCCATGGCAACCGCCTGACGCTCCATGTCAACAGTGTCGGCCCGGCCACCCTCATCAACCACGAAGTCCGTCAGGCAATGCGTGGGGGTATTAGCCCTCGTTGGGTCGGTATGGGGCGGCCCCCGGTACTCAGACCCACCCCCAAAGCCATCGGAACCGAAAAACTCATCCCCCCTGTCATGAACTGCATCAAAACCACCAGAAACCATAGTCTGCGAGGCTCCACTATCCTGAACATAATCTACATCATCGTCAGCGCAATCAGCGTAATCATCTTTCAAAGTGTGACATTTGCCTCCCATCGGGCCGGGATGACCCTTTGCCGGCTGTAGGCAGACAGTACAACGCCTATGTTTAGTCATGGTTGGCAGGAAATTCAGAAGTGTCAAATTTGCCGGTCGCATTAACCCACGATTGAACTGACTAGTAGCAGGATACCTCGGACAGCCGCACGGAGTGCAGTGTCAATAATAGGCAGACAAAGATAAGGAATCTGGACTTACTAAGTGCGAAGTGCAGTGCAGCGATCTGACATGAACGAAGGTGAAGGAATGAGTGGCGGGAGCCGGGAAGCCTCCACTATATATGTGGATTGGTATGGTTGACTGGAGCTGGCAGATCGGACCCTCTAATTGGCCTATGGATCGATGACGCATACGTAATCGGCGGGAAGAGGGTCGAGGAAGACGCTTCGGCAGCCATGTTTACTTAACTGCTCTTTCAAGGTAAGTAATTAATAAGGGTAAAAACAGGTATAGAACATGCACCAACTAGTAACGAATTATCACATAAATGCAGGTACAAGAAAAGTATAAATATAAGTAGTTTATATATAAGTTAATAAAATACATCACAAGTGAGTTTGATAATGATAGTTGTAGACTTAAGACTAGAAAAATATGTAAAATAGTAAAAGTTCTAAATCTTGAGACTAGGAAACAACAACTTAGAAACCTTACGGTCTATGTTAGCTTAGTTTAGGCTATACTAACATCTATATAAAGCACAGCGACATTCCTGGCCATTCCATTTCCTGATCATGGTTTTAAATTGAGGCAACGTTGCAGTTCGGAAGTGATCAGGGAGGTAATTCCAGGTAGTCGCTGCGAGGCTCTTAAAGCTATTGGTACCATACAAGGTCTTACAGTTTTTGTTTGAGGTTTATTGAGTAATTTGCTGTATCTGAAATGGTATGAATTTTGTTTTTCAGTAATGAAATCTTTCATATAACACGGGCCGATCCCATTCAGGATCTTGAAAGTTTCAATTGCAACCATTTTAATTCGTGACAATTCGAGGCTGCATGAGTTTGATTTTGACAAGAGCTCTTCATACGTGGCATTAAAATCTTGATAAACAAAACAGGGAGCTTGATGATTTGCATTTTCAAGCTTCTTGGTGTTTGCTTTAGAGCAAAAATGCCAAACTAGGGGACAGAAATTTAGGTTGGAGAGTATAAAGCTGTAGTAGATTGCCTTTCGGCATTCTGGGGTCAGATGTTTTGCTACATGTATACGACCCAGAGCATTTGCTTGTCTTGAGGCTTTTTGGCTAATGTTTTTGATATGTTTGTCAAAATTTAGGAGGGGGTCTATATTCACACCAAGAAGCTTCACATCATCACTAGTTATCAACAGCTTTTAGTTCAATGTCACCAATTTTGAAACAAATATTTTCCTTGCAGGTCTTTTCACCTACTGCTAACACCTGGAATTTATCCAGGTTTGCCTGCATTTTATTGTTTGTGAACCAGTTTATGAGGGTGACACATTCTGATGGTTTCTTGGGGTTTTTACCTTCAGCGAACGAAGTTCGAAGAAGGTATTGTAATCACTTGGGTAAAAATGTTGTCCGTCCGCCGGGCGGGCGGGTGGGTTGGTGGGCGAGCGGGCGAGCGGTCGGGCGGGCGGATAGATCGTTTCCGGGCCAGCACTCGGCCTCTATTGAGTGTACATGGATGAAATTTGTACACATATAGCCTGTATAGTCTTGTTGTGCCTTTTGATGGTCTAATTGATAGATATTCAATACCTTTTGAAATAATTGAGAAGATATATAAATTATTTTTGTTCGTTTCCGGGCAAAATCTCAGTCACTATTGCATGTGCACTTATGAAATTTGGTACAGATGTGGCCTATATGGTCTAGTTGTGCCTTTTGATGGTCTCATTGATGGATATTTTAAACTTTTTGAAAAAATTTCGAAAATAGAAAAATATGTATTTTTTGGTTCTTTGGGCAGAGACTCGGTCACTATTGCATGTAAATGGATAAGGTTTGGTACACACATGGCCCATAAGGTCTTGTTGTGCCCTTTGAAAGGTCTGGTGGAAAATATTAAACGCTATTTGAAATATTTTACTCGACAACTGTTGCATACCTATAATATACGGAATTTGGTAAACAAACCAATTTTATGATGTAATGTGATCTTCTAAATGTGTTATTCGCTGAAGGTTTGCTGCTGCGCAGCCTATGTTTTTTTTTTGCAGTTGATTGCAGAGCCTTGATTGCAGTGCCTTGATCTGGTGAAACTCGGAACTAAGTAGCATGACTAACAGTGGCAAAAACGCAGTAAAACAGCTATAAGCAATCAGTTTTAGGAGTCATGTGAGGCAGAATGCAATAAAATTGCGGTAGACAGACCTGTGGAGAAGGTGGTTAGCCATAAACAGGCCATGAGGGAGAATGACCCCAGGTGACCTCTGTGCCTGTCATTTGCATAGCAGTCCTTCAACAGATGTAAAACAGCAAGAAATAGGAGCTGTTTGCTTGCATGTGAAACAGGAGAGTAGAAAAGGAAAGTTTATATAAAAATTCAGAGGAATGAGAGGCCTATGGAGCGAGTTTTAACCACAAACAGGGCTGTGACCTCAGTTGACCTCATTTGCATTTAGTTTGCATATCTCAGTGAATGTGCACACATTCTGATGATGTTGTGCAGCAGCCAGAGGGAAAAAAATATAAATAAATAATAATGAAAATGTTATAAATACAACAAATCATTAAATATGATGACAGAAAGTTCTTGTAGTTCTTTCAGACTTTAAAAAATTGCAAAATTAAGGATTTATGTCACTCAAGCTCCATCTTGTGAGCATCCTGTATTCACCTTATTCTTCCGCTTAGCTAAAACAGATATGTGAGTAATACAGCCATGGCCATTAGTTTTCACTCAGCTGCCATGCTTTACCGTGGTGCTATCGTTGCGACCAATCATAACAAAGCAAATACTTGCTCAATCTTCACCAAATTGTCAGGATTTATAGTCTGTACATAGTAGCAGGTGTTCTGATAAAAAAATGTTGAATGGAATGTTACATAATGACTATATGGCAAAATACTAAATTAGAGGAAATTTAAGCATATCATTAATTCAGCTTATAATTGATTGAAGTTGTAACTTTGAGCGCCCCCGTTGCCTGCGCCCTGAGTCAATCATCATAAATGGAATACCAAATGATACAGTTGGGTTAATATACAGTCAGACCAAGAATTATTCAGACACTTGCTGTTTTGTTATTATTTTGAAGGAATTACAAAGCAATACAAATTTATTGCAAACTGTCACAAAATCGGATGAAAATAATTATTTTGTCGATATCAGGAACCAGAAATTATTCAGACACTTTTACAAAAATGTAGAAAGTTCACTATTTACTAATATTTATCCCAAACATTGCCAATCAACTACCATGTGATCATTGTGGCCACTTTGGATGACAGGTGGATCATAAGTTAAGAAAATGTTGATGAATGTGTGAGATAAACATCTGATTCAGTTTATCACATTTTCTTGACTAATCTGGCTGAAATCTGTTAGATATCAATTGGAAATATTTCAGAATATCATAATATGACAATTGTTAACTGTTCCATCAAAATAAAATTGAAATTCAGGCTTAATTGAAAAATTTTATGCACTTTGGTATTTTCCTTTTGTTTTTGGTTCAAACTGCTTTCTGAATCCTTGTCACCTGAGCCACTGCAATCCATCAAATCACTTAAAATGAAGTTGCATGGCCTTCCTAAGGCTGTTCACTCTATTGCGTCTACAGGATTGCCCATTTAAGCCAGTTGTTTACAAATGATATGCCATACTAAAACTATAGTGTGTTTTCATGGAGCAATCTCCATCGGAATAGCATTGGAATAGCATTGAGGCAGAAGAACCACATTTTTGCCCCCTTCCCAAATGAAGTTCGAAGTTCCCCATTGAGTTGCTGTTCGGACCATGCTTGGAATATAGCTTGAAATAGATAATGAATCATGCTTTCCGAAAATTTGTTAGATTTTGGTGCAACGTGGACATGTTTTTGTTATGGTAAAATTGGACAAATAATTACAGAAGTGCACTGAACTTAGTATCGGCCTCCAGTGTTTCATATTGTGACTCAAAGTTTTTAGAATACAATTATATGGTAAACTAAAGCATTTTGAATCAATACAAGGCATGTTTGAGGTTAAACGGTACATGAAAATGTGACAAACTCGATGTAATGTTTATCTCCAATCTTTATCCTAATTTTCTCAATTGATGATCACACCTGTCATTCTATGCAGTCATAATGGTCCCTAGGTAGTTTTTGAACATTATTTTAATATAAATACTTACAAATAATAGTAAATAGTTCACTTTCTACAACATCGTTAAAGTGTCTGAATAATTTTTGGTGCATTGAGTTAACAAAAGTAGCTATTTTCACCACATTTCTTGCCAATTTGCAATAAATTTGTTTTGTGCAGGTTATATGCAATGCCAAGGATGTTTTCGATTACATGTTTCATTGGTTTACTTGGTAATTCCTAAAGATAATAACAAAACAGCAAGTGTCTGAATAATTCTTGGTCTGACTGTATATATATAGGATCCAAATTATGGCCCTATATTTCAAAGAGCCCCTAAAATTTACCTAAAAGGTACTGAGGTTTGAAAATGCAATTTTCCCCACTTTTTAGTAACTGTTTACCAACAAAAATATTATGAACAAAATCTGAATCGGGTGGGTAGCGTACCCTGCCTGAATCTTAGAAAAAACTGGCTCTTAAATTGAATGGCTACAAAACATTATTTATACAGCATGCACTCGTGTGGCTGTCATGAGTACAAAATCTCCAAATGAATAAAAGTGTGTACTTACCTGGCAAATAAACAAATGTCAAATATCCAGAAAGCACCAGAAAGAAAATAATACATTTCCAGATATCCATTTTCGTGTCTTTAAAACATTTAGCTAATGTCACTCTTTGAAAACCTGCTTCTTTTTAAACCTAATATTTATCAGTCCATCAACAATAGGTCATGTGCACGGTCTGTTTAATAAGCTCATGGCATAAACTACCACCCTCCCATTGTGGGGTTCATTTTCATTCACACTGCCAACAAGTGCTACAAAATTCTGAAGTTTTCAAATCCTTTACGGGTGAAAGCACAGTAAACGCCTCAATATTTGGCCCCTATGACCTGAGAATTATTTTCATCAGAAGTGCAAGTGTAGTACATCAATTTGAACCTAATAATGGGTAGAATACAGAATTATGTTTGTTTTATAAATCAAGACAGGTATTTGCTAGGCTGCTATGAACTACATTATGAAAGTTCCATGAAAATCTAGGTTTTTCTGCTGAAATGGACCATTGGCTTTTCGACAGTTTTCGCCGATGTGATATGGACAGTTTGCAAATTCAATGTGACAAATTCAACTTTTGAGCCTTGTCAGCATACACTAAAATAATCTAAATTTGTCACTAAACATGGTATACCTGCTTTATTCGTGACATACCAGACCTCAAAACATCAGTCCCCACACTAATTTGAACATTTTTGTTGACGTAATGGACGGACATTTACACTTTTTAGCCTGGTGTCCAGTGTATGAGTTAAATTCATTGTGTTTATTAATTACAGTTGCATACATAGGTATAGAGAGATAGACATGCATTTCCATCTCAGTTGACGTGTTAGCTGGTCTTTTTAAAATTCATTTAAATTACCAAAAAATCAGTAGTGGACGTAATGGACGGACATCAATTTTAGCCATTAAAGCTCCTTGTATCTTCCAATCATCAGTGGCAATTGTAATTTTTTTGCTGAAATTCATTAAACCAATATCATATCTTGGCGAAAGCACCAAATTCAGCTAATTATTACATAAAAATACCCTCCAGCCGGCCTTTTGAACCCCTGACTGTAAATTTGCAAAAATATGGTTACAAGCAGACCTTTCCTTTGGACGTCATAGCTGCCATAATTATCATATTGAAAAGTCAGCCAATGGTCCCTACAGAAGGCCAGGGAGGTACAGTAAATAGATAATGTCACCGGCAGAATGTAAACGAAATTTTAGGCTACAGCATAGCTGCAATAGACGGTGCTTCAGAAAAAGGGCCACTGGTTACATGCTAAAATTGACTAATTATACCCACTTTAAAGGTCTGCCCATAGCTTAGTTTTAATTGTATGCTCATGAAAAATGCCTAAATTTCTCAGATTTACTTGTAGATCAAGCTTAAATACTGCACTGTTTCTTCTTTATATCAGAAATTGGTTTCTAGGATCGTAAATTTACTTTTATCTGATCAAATTGCAATTGAGGCCTTTACTGTGCTTTTACCCTTACAGCTTTTTTTAGCCTCAACAGGCTTGCACTGAGAAGTCAAGATGTAAACTGCAATCATTCAACAATACTTAATAGCAGTTAACGTTGGTTGTTGTTATAGTTTCAATGCTGGCGAAGGAAAACTATCCGCGAATCGCGATATAACACCCCAGCTGACAAAAACTGGTGGTTAACTGAGAGTTATCACGTGAAATTGCCCCTCAGTTATCACGTGGAAAACTGATAGGTTATTGCAAACGCTAACCACGTGATTTTGTCACCAGTTAACCACGTGATTTTCTGGGGGCAATCTTTACCAGTTAACCACGTGATTTTCTGGTGAATATTTTCACCAGTTAACCAAGTGATTTTCTGGGGGCAATCTTCACCAGTTAACCAAGTGATTTTCTGGGGGGCAATATTCACCAGTTAACCACATGATTTTCTGGGGGGCAATCTTCACCAGTTAACCACATTATTTTCTGGGGGGCAATCTTCACCAGTAAATTATTTGAGAAGAGGCAAAATATCCAACTGGTTAACTTGGCTCTTCATCAAGCCAGTCAACTTGGACTGTTTCAGGCAATATCTTTGGCTTTCAATAGCTGTGGAGCTGAAGTAAGCCACAAGAACTTGCTGAAAATTAGTCACAATCAGTGTGATGCAGTTAGTTTCTTTTCAGTCTTCTTAATGGGTTACCAGAATCAAGGATTGTAGTCATACATGATTCACATTTCGGATGACTAGTCTTTTGTAATAATATCCAATATGTGCTCCTTTTTGAGCTAATAAGTTTCATTCCTCCATATACTGTGCATTACTTTGGATTTAGAAATCTTAATCATTTGTTTAATTAGTTTAAACTCAGTTAAAGTAAACTTAGTGCGGAACTCGGTAAACACCTGTGTTTCTAATACAGGTGGCTCCATCTATATTTCTTGGGGGCAATCTTCACCAGTTACCCACGTGAAGAAAAACATGTGATAACTCTCAGTTATGTCATGAAGATGGTCAAGTGATAATCTGGTGAAGTTCATCACGTGGTTATCCTGTGAAAATGCTGGGGAGTTTTTTCACGTGAAGAAAAACATGTGATAACTCTCAGTTATGTCATGAAGATGGTCAAGCGTTAATCTGGTGACATTCATCACGTGGTTATCCCATGAAAATGTTTGGGAGTTTTTTCACGTGAAGAAAAACACGTGATAACTCTCAGTTATGTCATGAAGATGGTCAAGCGGTAATCTGGTGACATTCATCACGTGGTTATCCAGTGAAAATGTGGGAGTTTTCCTCACGTGAACACAAACACGTGATAACTCTCAGTTATGTCATGTTCATCAGTTTCCCCCCGTGTTTATCACGTGAACTTCACATGCATTGTCAGCTGGGACAATACAAGGTTTATAATTTTCAACTTTACCATAATAGATAATATTATCATTTTCATAGCTGTGTTTTTTGAAAACTTCGTTTTGCAGTTAAACCGTGACATTATCAGGTATCTGTCAATGTGATTGTTCTAAACTTCAATCTGTGACATATCAGTTCAGAGTCTGACATCACAGTTTATGACAAAGGAATTTAAAACTGTCAGGCAATATTACTATTTGTGTACACTGTGAGGTTTATTCGCGATTGACCATATGGCCAGACACCTTTTTGAGTTTTGTCACAGTTATTGCAATTCCATTGTATTTGACCACTGTTTCCAAACTCTCTTTTGTTTTTGACCACTAGCAGTTTGGCAGACAGTCATGCCTCTAGGTCAGTGAAGTTCATTGGATATTGGATATTGGATATTGGATATTCGGCGGGTGAAGTTCATTGGATATTGGATATTGGATATTCGGCGAGTGAAGTTCATTGGATATTGGATGTTGGATATTCAAATCCAAACTTCAAAATTTGCAGTTTTTTGTTTACCAGGGGTGTCAAATATCAAACAGCCATTTGACATTGGATGTTGGATATTCAAAGATACAAAATTTGCAGATTTTGAATATCCAACGGAGTGGTGAAGTTCATTGGATATTGGATATTGGATATTCGGCGAGTGAAGTTCATTGGATATTGGATATTGGATATTCGGCGAGTGAAGTTCATTGGATATTGGATATTGGATATTCGGCGAGTGAAGTTCATTGGATATTGGATGTTGGATATTCAAAGTTGCTGATTTTGTAAATTATGCAAGGTCTCAAGTCTAAAATAGTAAATTGGATGTATTACCTGGTATATTCATAGCCAAAGTTGTAAAATTAGCACATTTCTGTGCTCAAGGGGGGCCCTAGACGAATATCCAACAGAGTAGTGAAGTTCATTGGATATTGGATATTGGATATTCAAAGTTGCTGATTTTGCAAATTATGCAAGGTCTCAAGTCTAAAAAGGTAAATTGGATGTATTACCTGGTATATTGTTAGCCAAAGTTGTAAAATAAGCATATTTCTGTGCTAAAGGGGGGCCCTTGCCGAATATCCAACGGTGAATCTAGTTCATTGGATATTGGATATTCAAAGTTGCTGATTTTGCAAATTATGCAAGGTCTCAAGTCTAAAATAGTAAATTGGATGTATTACCTGGTATACTCAAAGCCAAAGTTGTAAAATTAGCATATTTCTGTGCTCAAGGGGGGCTCTGGCCGAATATCCAACAGAGTAGTGAAGTTCATTGGATATTGGATATTGGATATTCAAAGTTGCTGATTTTACAAATTATGCAAGGTCTCAAGTCTGAAATAGTAAATTGGATGTATTACCTGGTATATTCAAAGCCAAAGTTGTAAAATTAGCGTATTTCTGTGCTCCAGGGGGGCCCTAGACGAATATCCAACAGAGTAGTGAAGTTCATTGGATATTGGATATTGGATATTCAAAGTTGCTGATTTTGCAAATTATGCAAGGTCTCAAGTCTAAAATAATAAATTGGATGTATTACCTGGTATATTCAAAGCCAAAGTTGTAAAATAAGCATATTTCTGTGCTCAAGGGGGGCTCTGGCCGAATATCCAACAGAGTAGTGAAGTTCATTGGATATTGGATATTGGATATTCAAAGTTGCTGATTTTGCAAATTATGCAAGGTCTCAAGTCTAACATAGTAAATTGGATGTATAAACTGGTGTATTCAAAGCCAAAGTTGTAAAATTAGCATATTTCTGTGCTGAAGGGGGGCGCCAGACGAATATCCAATGGTGAATCCAGTTCATTGAATATTGGATATTGGATATTCAAAGTTGCTGATTTTGCAAATTATGCAAGGTCTCAAGTCTAAAATAGTAAATTGGATGTATTACCTGGTATACTCAAAGCCAAAGTTGTAAAATAAGCATATTTCTGTGCTGAAGGGGGGCTCTGGCCGAATATCCAACAGAGTAGTGAAGTTCATTGGATATTGGATGTTGGATATTCAAATTTGCTGATTTTGCAAATTATGCAAGGCTTCAAGTCTGAAATAGTAAATTGGATGTATTACCTGGTGTATTCAAAACCAAAGTTGTAAAATTAGCATATTTCTGTGCTGAAGGGGGGCTCTGGCCGAATATCCAACAGAGTAGTGAAGTTCATTGGATATTGGATATTGGATATTCAAATTTGCTTATTTTGCCACTTCAGAATGTACAATCATTGAGTTAATTGAATCATTGAGTTAACTGAATGAAATATCAATTGGTGATTTATATATCTAGATATGCATAATTTGTCAATTTGTGGTTTCCAGGATTGCTCTTGGATAAACATGGCTTTTTCTGTCAAATCTTGTCGGATCAGTCCCTGTCTTATCATCTATAATAATAATTGTCTGATTCTTGTCCTTTCTTGTATGATCAACTCTTCAATGTTAGCTATAATATGTCAATTAGATATACGTATTTCACGACAGAGCATTTTTTCAGGATTTTTTGACTGGGAGACCATCGGAATGACCTTTTATTTGTGGCACCGGGATACGCGACATTCTAGAAGTTTGGCCAATTTCTACCAAAAGGAGTTTTGCAAATTTTTTAATGTATGAAAAAGTTGATGTAAGCCAAAATATATAGTATTTTTAAACAGTAATGACAGTGAAGAAATATATTTTTGGTATGGAAAGAAGCTTCATATTCAAATGTCACTCAAGAACATTAAAATAGACAACCAAATGTACAATAAATGTGAATCTCTGGAAAAAATTGGTCTCCCAGTAATACTATTTTGGCAATGACTGGGAGACCAAATTTGTTCACTGGGAGACCATTTAGTCTCCCAGTTACTATGTTAAACATAGGCTGCGTAGCAGCAAACCTTCAGCAAAAAAGCACCATTAGAAAGGGACACAATTACGCCATAAAAGCGATGTGAAGCAAGTGTAAGTATACACGTAGGTCTTGGCCTGAAACCATCTGTGCTCTCTGTCCTGTCACAAGCCCGTCTGCCTGCCAGCGTATGTTGAACCATGGAAGGCCTAACTAGACTAATTTAAACATATTGTGGACAAGTTTAATGCATAAACAAGAAATAGGTTGTGAGCTGAGAGTTGGAAACCAAAAGATATTTATTTGCATTTGTCTAAATGTTTGTCAAAAAGAAATAAAATTAACTATCAATCAGAGCATCAAAAAGCATTATAACATTATACAGGTGGTGTGTATCAAATTTCATCTATTGATATACTATAATGGCCAAGATTTGGCCTGGAAACAGAAATAATAATTTTGATGGTTTTTTGTCAATATTTCAAAAGGTATAGAATATCCATGAATCACACCCACAAAAGGCACGACTTTATCACATAGGTGACATGTGTAACAAATTTCATCCATGTGCATGCAATAATGGCCAAGTTTTGGGCCATAAATTAAAAAAAAATTTTTTTTTACATTTTTCTTAATATTTCAAAAGGTATAGAATATCCATCATCCAGACCATCAAAAGGCAAAACAAGACCATACAGGCTACATATGTAACAGATTTCATCCATGTACATGTAATAGAGTCCCAGCCCGGAAACCAAAAAAATATTTTTTGTATATTTTTCTCAATATTTCAAGAAGTACAAAAGTTCCATCAATCAGACCATCAAAACGCATAACTAGACCATACAGGCTACATGTGTACCAAATTTCATCCATGTACATGTAATAGGGGCTGAGTTCTGGCCCGGAAACTGTGTATCCGCCCGCCGCCCGACCACCTGACTGCCCGCCCGGCGGACGGACAACTTTTGACCAAAGTGATAACAATACCTTCTTCGAACTTCGTTCGCTGAAGGTAAAAACGCCTGTAGCTGCAATTGCAGCTGCAATAAACAGACACAGGCCAGGATGCAGAATGAGTGACATTGTAGCTGTTGTTTGGCTTGTGTCTTTGTTTCCACTTTCAAAACATAGGCTGCGCAGCAGCAAACCTTCAGCGAAAAAGCACCATTAGAAAGGGACTCAATAACGCCATAAAAGTGATGTGAAGCAAATGTAAGTATTTGCAGTAGTGGACCGGTCTTGGCCTGAAGTTATCTATGCTCTCTGCCCTTTCATAAGCCCATCTGCCTGCCAGGGTATGTTGAACCATGGAAAGGCCTAACTAGACTAATTGAAACATATTATGGACCAGTTTCAAGCATAAACAAGAAATAGGTTGTGAGCTGAGAGTTGGAAACCAAAAGATATTTATTTGCATTTGTCTAAATGCTTGTCAATATTTCAAAAAGAAATTAAAAATAACTATCAATCAGAGCATCAAAAAGCATTATAACATTATATAGGTGATGTATATCAAATTTCATCCATGGATATACAATAATGGCCAAGATTTTGGCCTGGAAACAGAGATGATAATTTTTGTATGTTTTTTTTTTGGTCAATATTTCAAAAGGTATAGAATATCCATGAATCACAACCACAAGAGGCACGACTTTATCACATAGGTGACATGTGTAACAAATTTCATCCTTGTGCATGCAATAATGGCGAAGTTTTGGGCCATAAATTTTTTTTAAACATTTTTCTTAATATTTCAAAAGGTATAGATTATACATCAGTCAGACCATCAAAAGGCACAACTAGACCATAGAGGCTACATCTGTAAAAGATTTCATCCATGTACGTGTAATAGGGGCTGAGTCCCAGCCCGGAAACCAAAAACATATTTTTTGTATATTTTTCTCAAAGTACCAATGCTCCATCAATCAAACCATCAAAAGGCACAACTAGACCATACAGGCAACATGTGTACCAAATTTCATCCATGTACATGTAATAGGGGCTGAGTTCTGGCCCAGAAACTGTCTATCTGCCCACCGCCCGACCGCCCGACTGCCCGACCGCCCGACTGCCGGCCCGGCGGACGGACAACTTTTGACCAAAGTGATAACAATACCTTCTTCGAACTTCATTCGCTGAAGGTAAAAATGCACTGTTTCACGAGGAATCATGCTCAAAATAGCACTTATAGAGGGCAAATTTACAAATTTCGTCAGCAAAAATTCTTCCCATCTACAAGCAACAGCACCTGAACTGATGATGTCATGCACATTGCACATCTTATGCAAAAGAGCATTGAGTAGTGCCCATTTCTGTAGGTCAGTGATTACAACATAAGTTCGTAGCAAAAAAATATACTTTGTTCACCTATTTAGAATTATCATTGTATTGTCAATTTTAAACTTTATTATGTATTATTTATTCTTATCATTTTTTATGTATCATTGGTGCTCATTTCATTTTTAGTCATTTCTTATATATATCTATCAATCTATCTATCTACTAAGCATATACTGCAGTTCTGCTCTTGGTCTGAGAAGCAAACTACAAAAAGCCCTATTTTGTTTTACATCTCAATTAAAACAGACCTCTCCTTGAGTAATATTAAGTTATCAAGTAAATTTAACTCCCCTAATTACAGAAAACCAAATTCTGTGTATGATATGCTTTTAAAAAAATGTATCAATTTATGATCCATAACTTCAAGGTTAATTTTACAAAGAATCGATGGACTTACAACCTTGAAAAACCTGTCACTTTTGGAACGTTTATTGGATAATGAATGTTTGAAATACATAGAATATTGCCAATTTGGCAAATTCAGTCAGAACCGAGGTCTGAAATCGTAAACTGGATGTAGGCCTACTATGTAGGATTTTTTTTAAAGCCAAAGTAGCATGATTGGTAGATTTTTTTTTCAAGCTGAGCCCAGAACAATATCCGAAGTAGAATCTGAATTCATTGGATGTTGGATATTCAAAGTTGCTAATTTTCGGAATGGACACGGTTTAAAATAATTAATGGGATAAATATTAACAAAAATAAGCCCCCCTTTACGAAAACTTGAATATCTCAAAGACCTCTTTTCCGATTTCTGTTAAAGTTCTTATATTTGTAGGCCTGTATATTGACATTATGAGGCAATTATGCCTGTGTAATTGTCGATTGCTTCATTTTTGTCTGAGCCAGCCGACCCCGAGTGCACATACGCCTCTAACTGTAAAAGAGTAAAAGAACATCAATGAAGCTTGGCTTGTATTTATTTGCACTTTTCCGATGACAAACTACATAGTATTCTTTGCAGTTCCTGTGTGTTTTGCAAGTGAGACAGGGTTGGAAATTTTAAAGTTAATACCGTAACATGGGGTGAATTGGGACAGAATTGGCCGGTTTTTGGTCATAGTATGAACAAAAGTATTGAATCGATGATTGGGGCTTTACGTCCTGTATTTATGCACTTGGTAGGCTAATTAGGACACGGGGAGGACACGGCAATGAGGCGAAGGATGATTGAAACAGCCGTCCAACATAGGCCCAGGTGACCCAGCAAGAGCTGGATTCGAACCCTGGACCCAGCGATTGGCAGCCCAGTACGCTACCACTAGACCAACCCTCCCCCCAGTATGAACAAAAGTAAACTCAGAAATCAAAATATGGTGTCAAATTATGTTCCAGCACAAGGTCAAAATATCCCCAAGAGCTTCCACTGATATGTTAAATTTCCGATGCTCTAGACCCATAAACCACTGTCCCAATTCACCCCACACTTTGGGGTGAATCGGGACACTCCCTTATTTTCACAATCAATACTTAATAGTTTTCTAAAGTGATTGCTACTTGTGAGCAAATATTAGAAAACATATTCAACATGACAAAGACGTATTTTCAGGAAAATCTGAAATCAATTTCATTGTTAATACGAACATTAAAAAAGATTAAATAACAGAAAACTATCAAAAAAGGAGTTTTTTGGAAATTTTGCTAGTGAATGACAATTCTGGACTAAATTGACTATTAATCATACTTAGTTCAATAATATTCATTAAAAAGCAATGCTGATACATTCAAATGAAAATCAGTAGGGTTATTTTTGTTAATTACGGAACTTTGCCATTGCCCTGGATCTGAACCCATGACCAAATTTACATAATCTCACATCTAGTCTACTATTCTGGTCCTCCAACTGGCCGAAACTCAGTTTTAAAAGTTTCCTATAAGATTGGTGACTCTAGTATTAATACTTTTCACAGTGCATGCTAAGTTCTGATCAGCATTTGAGAATTCACTTTCCGCAATGCTAAGTTTAAAGTACTGCAGCTCCTCACTGCTTGCAGTTAGAAATATAAAACTATATGAAAATTTGCTCTGGTATGTCAGCTATAAATGTGCCAAAAAATCTATTTCCTGAGTTAAGGAGAAATAGGTGTTTTTTGAAGAAATAGAATTCTTCCCTATCCTGTCCCGATTCACCCCAATGTCCCTATTCACCCCATATTACGGTACCTCTAAAAATTTACCAAATTTTAGTATTGTGCAATTAGCAGACGTTGCACCTTCCTTGAGTGAGTCCGACTTATCTTAAAATATAAACTTGAAACGGCAATGGTTTCCGCCAAGTTTCACCCACTCACAGTCTGGATTTTGATATTTTCTGTAATACATCCAATTCACTATCCTAGATGTTGTTTCTACTCTATTTGCCATATTGGCAACTTTGAATACCGAAAGTTTATCATCCGACTTCCGTTGGATGTTTATCCAAGAGCAATCCTGGAAACCACAAATTGACAAATTATGCAAATCTAGACATATATAAATCACAAATTGATATTTCATTCAGTTAACTCAATGATTCAATTAACTCAATGATTGTACATTCTGAAGTGGCAAAATAAGCAAATTTGAATATCCAATATCCAATGAGATTTCCATTGGATATTCGGCTGGGGTGCCCCTCGAAAACAAAGATGTGCAAATTACGTCACTCTGGCTTTGAATTACATGCAAATCATCGATTTAACTGTTTTAGATCCTTGGTCTCGCATAGTTTGCAAAATTTGAATATACCAGGTAATACATCCAATTTACTATTTTAGACTTGAAGCCTTGAATAATTTGCAAAATCAGCAAATTTGAATATCCAACATCCAATATCCAATGAACTTCACTACTCTTTTGGATATTCGGCCAGAGCCCCCCTTGAGCACAGAAATATGCTAATTTTACAACTTTGGCTTCGAGTACACCAGGTAATACATCCAATTTCCTATTTTAGACTTGATACCTTGCATAATTTGCAAAATCAGCAACTTTGAATATCCAATATCCAATATCCAATGAACTAGATTCACCGTTGGATATTCGGCAAGGGCCCCCCTTGAGCACAGAAATATGCTTATTTTACAACTTTGGCTATGAATATACCACATAATACATCCAATTTACTATTTTAGACTTGAGACCTTGCATAATTTGCAAAATCAGCAACTTTGAATATCCAATATCCAATATCCAATGAACTTCACTACTCTGTTGGATATTCGTCTGGGGCCCCCCTTGAGCACAGAAATTTGCAAATTTTACAACTTTGGCTTTGAGTATACCAGGTAATACATCTAATTTACTATTTTAGACTTGAGACCTTGCATAATTTGCAATATCAGCAACTTTGAATATCCAATATCCAATATCCAATGAACTTCACTACTCTGTTGGATATTCGGCAAGGGCCCCCCTTGAGCACAGAAATATGCTTATTTTACAACTTTGGCTATGAATATACCAGGTAATACATCCAATTTACTATTTTAGACTTGAGACCTTGCATAATTTGCAATATCAGCAACTTTGAATATCCAATATCCAATATCCAATGAACTTCACTACTCTGTTGGATATTCGGCAAGGGCCCCCTTGAGCACAGAAATATGCTTATTTTACAACTTTGGCTATGAATATACCAGGTAATACATCCAATTTACTATTTTAGACTTGAGACCTTGCATAATTTGCAATATCAGCAACTTTGAATATCCAATATCCAATATCCAATGAACTTCACTACTCTGTTGGATATTCGTCTAGGGCCCCCCTTCAGCACAGAAATATGCTAATTTTACAACTTTGGCTATGAATATACCAGGTAATACATCCAATTTACTATTTTAGACTTGAGACCTTGCATAATTTGCAATATCAGCAACTTTGAATATCCAATATCCAATATCCAGTGAACTTCACTACTCTGTTGGATATTCGGCCAGAGCCCCCCTTGAGCACAGAAATATGCTTATTTTCAACTTTGGCTAACAATATACCACGTAATACATCCAATTTACTATTTTAGACTTGAGACCTTGCATAATTTGCAAAATCAGCAACTTTGAATATCCAATATCCAATATCCAATGAACTTCACTACTCTGTTGGATATTCGTCTAGGGCCCCCCTTGAGCACAGAAATTTGCAAATTTTACAACTTTGGCTTTGAGTATACCAGGTAATACATCTAATTTACTATTTTAGACTTGAGACCTTGCATAATTTGCAATATCAGCAACTTTGAATATCCAATATCCAATATCCAATGAACTAGATTCACCGTTGGATATTCGGCAAGGGCCCCCCTTGAGCACAGAAATATGCTTATTTTACAACTTTGGCTATGAATATACCACGTAATACATCCAATTTACTATTTTAGACTTGAGACCTTGCATAATTTGCAAAATCAGCAACTTTGAATATCCAATATCCAATATCCAATGAACTTCACTACTCTGTTGGATATTCGTCTGGGGCCCCCCTTGAGCACAGAAATTTGCAAATTTTACAACTTTGGCTTTGAGTATACCAGGTAATACATCTAATTTACTATTTTAGACTTGAGACCTTGCATAATTTGCAATATCAGCAACTTTGAATACCCAATATCCAATATCCAATGAACTTCACTACTCTGTTGAATATTCGGCAAGGCCCCCCCTTGAGCACAGAAATATGCTTATTTTACAACTTTGGCTATGAATATACCAGGTAATACATCCAATTTACTATTTTAGACTTGAGACCTTGCATAATTTGCAATATCAGCAACTTTGAATATCCAATATCCAATATCCAATGAACTTCACTACTCTGTTGGATATTCGACAAGGGCCCCCCTTGAGCACAGAAATATGCTTATTTTACAACTTTGGCTATGAATATACCAGGTAATACATCCAATTTACTATTTTAGACTTGAGACCTTGCATAATTTGCAATATCAGCAACTTTGAATATCCAATATCCAATGAACTTCACTACTCTGTTGGATATTTGTCTAGGGCCCCCTTCAGCACAGAAATATGCTTATTTTACAACTTTGGCTATGAATATACCAGGTAATACATCCAATTTACTATTTTAGACTTGAGACCTTGCATAATTTGCAATATCAGCAACTTTGAATATCCAATATCCAATATCCAGTGAACTTCACTACTCTGTTGGATATTCGGCCAGAGCCCCCCTTGAGCACAGAAATATGCTTATTTTCAACTTTGGCTATGAATATACCACGTAATACATCCAATTTACTATTTTAGACTTGAGACCTTGCATAATTTGCAAAATCAGCAACTTTGAATATCCAATATCCAATATCCAATGAACTTCACTACTCTGTTGGATATTCGTCTAGGGCCCCCCTTCAGCACAGAAATTTGCAAATTTTACAACTTTGGCTTTGAGTATACCAGGTAATACATCTAATTTACTATTTTAGACTTGAGACCTTGCATAATTTGCAATATCAGCAACTTTGAATATCCAATATCCAATATCCAATGAACTAGATTCACCGTTGGATATTCGGCAAGGGCCCCCCTTGAGCACAGAAATATGCTTATTTTACAACTTTGGCTATGAATATACCACGTAATACATCCAATTTACTATTTTAGACTTGAGACCTTGCATAATTTGCAAAATCAGCAACTTTGAATATCCAATATCCAATATCCAATGAACTTCACTACTCTGTTGGATATTCGTCTGGGGCCCCCCTTGAGCACAGAAATTTGCAAATTTTACAACTTTGGCTTTGAGTATACCAGGTAATACATCTAATTTACTATTTTAGACTTGAGACCTTGCATAATTTGCAATATCAGCAACTTTGAATACCCAATATCCAATATCCAATGAACTTCACTACTCTGTTGAATATTCGGCAAGGCCCCCCCTTGAGCACAGAAATATGCTTATTTTACAACTTTGGCTATGAATATACCAGGTAATACATCCAATTTACTATTTTAGACTTGAGACCTTGCATAATTTGCAATATCAGCAACTTTGAATATCCAATATCCAATATCCAGTGAACTTCACTACTCTGTTGGATATTCGGCCAGAGCCCCCCTGGAGCACAGAAATATGCTAATTTTACAACTTTGGCTATGAATATATCAGGTAATACATCCAATTTACTATTTTAGACTTGAGACCTTGCATAATTTGCAAAATCGGCAAATATCCAATATCCAATGGACTTCACCACTCCGTTGGATATTCAAAATCTGCAAATTCTGTATCTTTGAATATCTAACATCCAATGTCAAATGGCTGTTGGATATTTGACAGAACAACCCATGGTAAACAAAAAACTGCAAATTTTGAAGTTTGGATTTGAATATCCAACACCCAATATCCAATGAACTTCACTCGCCGAATATCCAATATCCAATATCCAATGAACTTCACTCGCCGAATATCCAATATCCAATATCCAATGAACTTCACCACTCCGTTGGATATTCAAAATATGCAAATTTTGTATCTTTGAATATCAAACATCCAATGTCAAATGGCTGTTGGATATTTGACAGAGCCATCCCTGGAAAAGACAAAACTGCAAATTTTGAAGTTTGGATTTGAATATCCAACATCCAATATCCAATGAACTTCACTCACCGAATATCCAATATCCAATATCCAATGAACTTCACCCGCCGAATATCCAATATCCAATATCCAATATCCAATGAACTTCACTGACCTCATGCCTCTGTCTACAAATGGACTGCTCTTGCATTGCCACATATCAGAACATATGCTGTCTTGTGTTGCCACCTAGTGACTAGTGTGCTATTCAGCGAGCTCCTGCGAGCGTCCACCTACTTTCGACCATAGGAACACACACAATTTTGTCTGGAAGACACCGGGGCTGTTTCTGAGTGTGCTGATGGCCTTGTCTACTTCCTTAGAGAATGTTATTGCCGAGTCTGACTCTGGTATTCATCAATGTTGAATAGAAATTTTGTGAATGTGCAATGAAATTGGAACTATTTCTTGGGACAGCAATGCTGTAGCATAGGAAATCAACTTTTGTGCCAGGTGGCAGCAGCATGCAGTTCTCAGTTTCACCAGACTGGTCATGCCTGGTTACTTTAAAGATGTAACCAAGAGACAGTGTGAATAACAGCCCAGATTTGACTGATTGCTGAACTGAAGGATTAGAACTTGCTAATATTCAACATTTAAAAAGAATTTGGGGACCAAATCATCTACTTATATATATAGTTATCTCCCTGAGTCTTAATTTTTTTAAACATTTTTCTTTCTGTCTTAAGATTAGGCTAAACTCTGGGACCTCGGTTCTTTTTCCTGTCTGGACAACCAATGTTGGATCTCTAACCAAGGTTAGACATCACCCAGATACTTATACCATTGGAAAAGCTGGTATCTAACTGACAATTTTGCATGTTAGCGCCTGGCTAGGGATTAACTCTGTTTACAACAGCAAACAAACAATCAGATAATTGTTTATTTTGCAAATATTAGAGGTTAAAATGTATAATAGAAGAAGCGTATGATGTCAAAGTCAGTTAGACACCTCTTTGTCGGGTCCTAACATGCATTTTTGTCAGTTAGATCCCTCCCTTCGGTCGGGATCTAACTGACAAAAATGCATGTTAGAACCCTCCAAATCGGTGTCTAACTAATACGTAGTTGAGGGATACAGATGACAGAGGGTAAAGCTGAGGGTGGTTGAGGAGAATGAGGAGCAGTGGCGTCCCTATGGGGGGGCACGGGGCGCACGTACCCCCATATTGGACCTGTGCCCCCCAGGTGCCCCCCCATATGAACTTCCTGACTTTGGCTAAAATATACAGTTAGTATAGGGGTGCCCCCCCCAGAAAATCGTGTGGCCCCCATGTGCCCCCCCCCGCTCGCGACCCCCTAGTCGCAGATGAGGAGAGCTGAGTTCAATTTAGGCAAGCCAAGGATAGTTCAGGGAAGTCGAGGGTAGTTGATAGAATATGAGATTAGATGAGGGAATTTTAGGCAAGATGAGGGAATTTGAGACTAGGTGAAGGTAAAAGGGGTTTAGGTTAGGGAATTTGAGGCTAGAGGAGTCACCGTGAGTGTGTAGGGGTGGTATCCCGCCATGAGGTAACTTAATTGTTTCTAAGATACAGGGCATAAAATAACTAAATTTGATCTCTGCCTGCACATTTTGCCTCACTTGAAGTATGAATCTTTTGGCATACTTAAGTGCAAGCATTCACACAATGTGCAGCTGAATAAAAAATATTATCATCTGTGATTATGAAAATGAGAAAGTAATTTCATATGAACTTTTTGTATCTATAGGCCTATGTGTAACAAGCTCTGGTTTGGATTTTGAAAATCAAGAAGAAACTCTTCACGCGCACTCTAAAAATAAATGTTTCTGGTACGGGTATTTCTTGAGATGGTGTTGTTTGATTTCAAAATAAAATTTTTTGGATATGGGTCAACCTTGAAATAAAAAGTTACTTTCACTGTTACCACAAAATAAATATTATTTCCCTTTGAGGAAAACTCCAAGCCCCCTTCCTGTAAATCTCATGGTAACCCCCTGACGTATCATACAGTTATTGATAAAAACAATAAATGTTCAGCTCAATTCCCACCAAAGCCCATTATCCCATTGTCAGTAATTTTGTGTTTGTCATTGTTTCATGTTTGAAACAAAACTGAGCCAGAAGTGGTCAAATACAAAAGAAGCATTTAAGTTGTGAAGTGCACTGGCAGTTGATAACAACTGAAGCTGTTAATCTGAGTCTTGACCATATGGTTAATCGTGAATAAACCTCTGTACAACCACAACAAACAATGCTTGTCTAAGCTGAGTGTTGCACCTCATTGTTTTCCAAACAAAATGTTTTGCTGTTTTTCACATAACACCAGTCGTCACAATTTCAAACAACTTTTTTGTCATTAATTTTAACTCTCCTGAGCACGCGCACGCATACCAATAATACCCTATAAGACATTACATCATGTCTCTCAATGATCAGTATAGCCGCCCATGCTCCTGAGGCTAAGTAGTCTGTTTGGTTCAGTTACAGTTTATTCAAGCATCTTTCAGCCGCACTTTGTCAGTTTCCTGAAATCTGTGCTTGTAATGAACGAAATTATTCAACTAAATCTCTGACATCACAGTTTTGGAATGAAGCAAATTGCAAACTTGAAAAACACGCGTAGCTATGAAAACGATGACTGAGGAGCAGATGGCACAAAAAGTCTGACATTGTTCGGCAGCTTGATGAGGCTGAACATTTCACTTACAGATATGCTGGCATGAAACTGAAAACTTGAAAAGTGGTGAATCCACAATCATGTATAGGGTAAAAGTGGGTAATATCACGCATGTGGGTAATATCACGCACCTAACTTGATGGCTATCTGAATCTTTAGTTGTGGCAGAAATCACCAATGTTACAAGTTGAAAATGTGCACGTGCATCAGAGGAAATCACCTGATAGTCTCATATTCTTGAGTGTGCCACTGACAAAATTGCAGACAGGTTTCAAACTACTTAGGCATTTTCTATCAATATTTATGCCTTTTTGATACAATTTCCAGAATCTAAATGATATATCATTGCGGCTGCTGTTTTAATGATGCACTCAATGGAGAGCCATGATGTTTAAAAGACATAAAACAGGATTTCAAAAAATGATTACACAGAATGTTAGCATTGATGAAGACACTGGTATGCATGTAAATGTAATGAGTATAGAACAGGGGTAATATCACTCATGTTTATGGTGTAATATGACGCAATTTTGGGCTAATATCACGCATATTTGGGGTAATATCACGCACATTGGGGGTATTATCACGCATCTTGAAGATCCAAACAGCCATTGTTAAAAATACCTCCAAATTTCAATTCAGTCGAGGCCTGCAGTGGCATCATCCCACCCATTGCATACCTCCTTAACAGCCCATATGATGTGTGATAAGCTGCTGCAGACGCTTACTCAATTTTGCTGATGGGCAAAATTAATCTTCAAATTGAAAAGTTTAAGGTCACAAATTTCAGACATGAACTTCAGCGAAAAATAGGATTATTGCTTGATCTTCATGACCACTCAAAAAGATGCCACAATATTTAACCAAAATCAACTCTGTATTTGTATTTAATTAAATGAAGAAAGTATAAAACTTATCATTGGTACCAAAAACATTGATACATTTACCGGGCCAATAAAATGGCTAACTGTGGAGAGACTTCTATTTTTTTTTTATTTTAGGAAAATTTTGGAATATGTGTTATCGCCAATGACGTCAAATTTCTTTTCCCAGTTCTTTACCATATTTACCGCATATTGCCCCCTTTTCTACTTCATCATAAATTTGCGCTGAAATTGACAAAAAATTTCGAGGGTAATCTTAAGTCCTTGCATTTCATAATTAGACACACTATACTATCTGGTGGGATCCACTGCTTTCCCTATCTTTCAAAAGTTAATTTAGGATGAAAGGAAGTAGGGGGGGGGCTGTGGCCCTATGGGCTCATGGAAACCCCCCCCCCCCCCGCAAGATGCAACTGCAGGTGTGAGAATTACAGATATATATGGTCCATAACAATAAAATACTCTCAGATACAAAATCTTCATTGGACGTTACATATATTGATTATTTCTGGAAGTGAACATTGATGACCTTCACCCTATCCTCAGTATCTACTGACCACGCAGCTCTTCCAGTGAATTTTTTGACGAAAATGTGTAAGTGTAAGATCTTAATTTGCAGCAGGAGAGTTGATTAATGTGCAAATCTGAAAACGATATCAACTTATCTCATACCGTCAAAGATATATATATATATAGATACAAAGATGGTAAGAAACATAGATACATAGATACATAGATACATAGATACATACATGGATAGGTACACGGAATGAAAGAAAGATTGATTGAAATGCACATGGTCCCTTGGATAGATCATTACATCTATAGAGACAGAATAGTAATCTGAATGATCACAGCCTCAATCTGCGTCATATAACACCTACTGCTGCGTGATATTAAACAGAAGTGCGTGATATTACCCACAGAAAAGACAGAAATGACTCAAGTTCTTTTAACTGTGTGCAAAATGCTCTAGCAAGCTGCCGACCTATGGAATTTGAATTTTTCTTACACCTGAGTTCAATATCAGTCAAAATCTTTACTTTTGGGTATGAAAGTTAAAACACCACAGGGCTGGTAGCTATATAGAAATACAGCAGTCTAATGTCACACACTAGGTGCGTGATATTACCCACATTTACCCTACCTACAGACATCTTGCATATGATGTCATAACTGCATTGCTGCAATAACAACTTATACCACTGTTTGCTTTATCTGGCCAATCAGAAGGCAGGATTTCGCTCTGATATAATGCATATCACAGCTCATACACTTGACCATGATTTTGCATGCTTGGCTGACTACAAGTTGACAAAATTGGAGGAAACACTGAAACAAAACTGACTAACAAAGGATTAAACTGAACAACACAGACAGTAAACATGGAGGAAGATTGTATCAAGTGTAACTGGTCTCAATAAAAAGGCTATATTCACTCTTTTTTATAAATACCAATAATAATATCAAATTTAAGGTCACAAGTCTTGATAAAATAGTACATTTGGGATATGTACTAGGGATACAACTTTTCAATTTTTTTCCTCAAAATCAATTTCCTGTGTCATAGCCGGATGAGCTTTTAATTGTATAAAAACTACTGTAGTTAAGTCATTTTTGACCTATCTTCAAAAAAGTTCACCCATGAACTCATGTTTGTGTTGGCCATCTATTACAGTCAGAAAATGGCAATTTTTCGCCGGTGGAGTACTTTATTTCATCTTATAGCTTTTTGTCTATTGAAGATACAGCAACCAAAGTAATACCAAATTAAAGCATTTGAAATTAGCTTTTCAGTGGGACCATATAAGGCACTTCACATATGGCATGTTACCTTGTGTGAGCTAATATTATGCATTTTTCTTCCAATTTTATCATTTTTCTGTTGAAAATTTAGTGGATTTGTCAACTCTTTTGCAAATAATTGTGCTATAGCATTATTAGAGGTTCCTGATGAAAAACACAATGCTATATTATTATTTTATGCCACCACATATCAACAAAATTAAATTGGAGTGAGGATGAAACTCACTGATAGCACAGATGCGCAGGCTGCGGAAGGATTTGCAAGTGTCAAGAGCGACCTCACCAACCTTTCTTATTAAACTTACACATTTGTCAAGTTTGAGGCACTGTCCGGACTTTTCTGGTATTCACATGCATGTCTTTTAGTCCTTTACACAATATATGAGTATAAAAAACTATCTCTGCAGCATTGTAAATTGTCAAATTCCAGGAATTTTGCTTCTTTGGCCATGTAAACAATATTCACTCGTGAAATGTGTTCTCAGATGTTGTCGGTTACTGCTCATGATGGGTTTATCCATCAAAAAAGTTTTGTTTGAAGTTGTTAAGAAGAACAAAGAGAAATGGAAGAGAAATAGGTCCATTCCCATTAATCTGGAAGTCATGTGCCTGTAGAAAAGAAGTCTGACTGGCCAGCAGAAGCGAAATTGCTCTCAAGAAGCAGGTTGTTGGTGGTACCTGTTTCTTGGGTAGTCAGTTGAAGGCAGAAAAGACAGATTGGCACAATTATCAACTGAGTTTATACAGCTGGGGACAATTAAACTTAACTTTCCAATGATTTTTGAGCAAGTGAAATGATCCAAGCTCGAAAATGTGCTACATTGACTTATTAGCGCAAAAAACAAAAATATGAGCCTGTAGCACAATTATTGAATGGCTCATGCAGATGACAAATTTAAGCTGTATTCTATCAAAGTTCAAAGTGGGCTATTTGGCAGGCAAAGCTGCAAGTAAGTACCTGGATTACAGAAATAGTGTGTGAGCCAAAGCTGTGATACAGCTGTATGTCACAATTTGTGAATTGTCAGCACCATGTTTTAGAGTGAAATCCATGCATTTTCATGGATCGGGAGCCGGTGGACCGAATGAAGTCACCAAATGTATAACATATTTGTCAAAGATTTATGATAAAACATTATGAACTCCAAGGGTCCTTCCAGAATGGAACTCATGTCATTGATGATCAAACTGGTGGGAGAAATAATTATTAAGAAGTTTCTGTTCTTTGACGAAAACAAATCTTTCCCTTTCAGGTTTCAGAAGTTCCATGTATCAGTAAAATTAATGCCAAATGGAATTCCTGAGACATCCTAGCTCTAATGGCCTTTTATCTGAGGTCATATTTGAGGGAAAGACTGCTTGCAGTCTGTCAGTCTATCTCTAATAACTGGACAAACCACTGGATCAATGATCAAATGTATCAAGCTGGAGAGAATGTGAAGCTTTCACAAGCCTTGTATAGTAAGCCTTCTAGCAAGACACTTTGAAGTGCTTGAAAATCACTGAAAGCAAGAGCCATCAACAATAAACATCAGCAGGAATAAAATCAATGTAGTGAACAAACAATTAAGGTCATGAAAGAACTGCACACCAAACGCAAAAACTAAGGAAATTTGCGATTGCACTTCACTCATACTTATGACTTGTTGTTGCTTAAAAAATCCATATTCTGCAACCTTCCTGTGTATGAATTGCTTTATAATTGCATTGAAATATAAAGTGTAGCTCTTCTAGTTACTAAAAGGTATATGGTTCCAAAATATAAGCCATTTCATCAATGATCCAACTACATTTACATTTCTCGGAAAATGCACCAAATTGACACAAAATGCAAAAATTTCAATGAGAGTCATGGGTGAACTTTTTTGATCAAATACCAAAAAGACATTGATTTTCAGTGTTTTCTAGCAAAAGCTCATCACAATATGATACAGGGTTGTGACGTTGCAAAAAAGTTGTACCCCTAATATGTACGCTGCAAAAAAAATAGCGGAGCAGCAGACCTACAATTTTGGACCCATTTGGCTAGCTCAAAGAATTATTTTTTCTTCTTAATTCGGGGGCTGCTGCCCCCGAACCCCTGCTTCTTCTTATTTCGGGGGCTGCCGCCCCCGAACCCCAGCTCCTTGTTTTCTGTTATTTTTCAAATGTCTTTCATAATTTAAATATAACATTTGCTAAGCGACTCTAATAATCAACCTCCCCAAAGTGACATTGGCTGAGATGGCTGCACTATCGACCAACCTATCTATCTATATATCTATCTATCTATCTAACAATCTATCTCTCTATCCATATCTATCTATAAAATTAATCAATGAAATTACTGTATTGTGTTATTTCCATCTATCTATCGATCTTTCTGTCTATCTTTCTATCTACAAAATTAATGTGTTGTATTGTTTCCTGAGAACAAAGAATTCTGACCTGTTGCCTTCAGGGCTGCCAACTTTCAAATGAACTGAAGAACTTGAACGTGCAACAAATACAATGAAATGTTGTCAAACAAGAAGGATTGAAGGCAAACAAATAGACCGGCAGCCCAGGGGCTCTAGCCTAGTCGAACAAGGTACCACTAACGGAGCATATGGGTATAAAGGGAATAATAAGGCGCACCAGAAAACCCATTTCTGGCGCGGCGTATCGGTCGCGTTTACCCCTGGCGGCCATTTTCCAAGATGGCCGCCATACAAATAAGTGCATGCAGTTTTTGGTCTAGATCTTTAATGGCTTATCCGATTTTGATAATTTTTGGGTCAAAATATATGTATTTCAATATTCCCAATGCAATGATGTCATAAAAATTTCAATATTGTAAGCGATTCATGCTGTTTTTAAGGATCAAATGCAAAAAAAGTTAAAAATTTGAAAAAAAATCAAGATTCTCTGGCAAAATAAGGCATCATAGTCAATGAATGGTTGGTTTTAGGGTAAAAATTACATCATAAAAAACTTCCTGACATACAAAAATACCAGAAACCATGTCTTATTTGTTTCTGAGTGACATAAATTTAGTGTTGAAGATATTCCCATTTACATGACTGGTCACGTCAAGTGAGAATTGTGACGTGACGACGTCACGTTTCAGCAGTGGTGCATCTTATGTGTCTGATTTAGCATAACTCTCCAACAGCTTATCAGATTTTTATAATTTTTGTGTCAAAATATATATTTTTCAATATGCCCAATCCAATGGTGATGCCAAAAATAGGAAATCACTAGTATTTAATATTCTTTCTAATGATCATTTGTAAAAAAAATTTAAAAATTAAGGAAAAATTAAGGATTTCCAGGCAAAACAAGGCATCTTATGACTTGTATTATTGACTTTAGAGTAAAAATGCCAACTTTAATCAATTCCAAATGTTCTAAAATATCAGCAGGTATGCCTATTTTGTTGCTATGTCATTTTTAGTCTTGATAATATTTACATTTATTTGAGAGACCAGGTAAAGTAAAATTGTGGCGTTGTGATGTTATATTTCCGCAGTGATGCATACGTTTGTGTAATTGGATGTAAATCTTAAACATATTATCAAACTTTTGGATCTGCATATTAGCATGGTGCATTTTCTGCTATTATGCAGTTTTGTCAATAATAAGTATTAAATTTATGCTTTTTTCATAGTCAAATACAAAAATGTGAAAAAACACATAAATCGCACATAATTATCATTGGCATTGTTGTTAATTGCCATATTGGTTGCAGACTGAAAAATTAAGCCATAAAAAAATCTCACCTATTCCATTTTATTCCTACAACCAACCATGCAATGATTGCATACAATCCCCCATCTCTTCTTTATCAATGAATGGTTCACCTGCAACACCTGGAATGGTCCCAAGCTATTGATAATTCGACATGTTCCTTGTAAGGAACACGTCGAATTATCAAGATTGGTCCAACATAGATAGTTTACACTTGGGAGCAAAATTATTCAACCCCTTTGATTTCTTCCCAATAGTAAACAGGTTTTGTAAAATGAGTGTGATGACATCAGAATGTTTCAAATCACAAAAAGTATGATAGCATCACATACCAGACAACATATGCTAAATCAGCTGTGGAGAATAACTAAATCTAGTTGGCAGGACTGGTTCCATTTCACAAATGGGTCAAAACGTTTGAACAACTATTTAACCCTGTGCTCCAATGCTAATCCAATGGCGGCAACGGGGTTGAAACATTTTTGAAATTGTTGACCCCTATGCGAAATACAAACCACCTACCAGGTTCTGGTGCCCTTCCTAACAGTTTGGCATTATGTTGTCTGATACAAATTGATGTTATCCTTTTCATGATTTGATATATATTATGCTGATGTCACCACACTCATGTTGCATTTGTCAGCTATTGAATTCAACGGAAAAACATCAAGGGGTTGAATTATTTTGTTGACAACTCTACATAGAGAGTATTTGCCTGGACTATATTCAATACATACTAGAGAGTTGCCCGCAGCTTGGAGGGCACAAAATAGAACACAATAGAAATTATATAGGATTGTGATAAATTTAGAAGGATAGATAGATAGGCCCAGATTGACTTATTGATTGATTTATTGATTGAAAGGGCCGAGATAGGCCAAGATAATCTGATAACAGATAGATGGGGATTTTTATGAGAGTATCGTTTCACAATCAATAGTTAGAGTACCCATAGATTGGAAGGACCAGAATAGAAGCGATTGGTAAACTTTTAAAATATAATTTAATTTGATAGTGCCCAGATAGACTGACAGAGTAAGATTAGAAAAAGATGGGCCTGGTATCTGCGAGTGTGGGCTGCTGTGGGTCAGAGATTTATCACACGGGGCGGGCTGGTGCAGGCCGGGATTTTTTTTTTTTCGTTGTTTCACATTTTTAGTGGAGGTGAGTACCCATCTCCATTTATGCAGTCACAATGAGAGAATGGAAGTTGTGGTGGGAAATTTGAAATTTGAGCATTTTCAGAATGTCTTTTGGGCCCTGACTTGGCCATTTTGTTCGGAGATTTTTGGAGTCAAGAAATAAGTATAACTTGATTATAGAGCATGTATCTGGCATAGTTATGAATCACAGGCATGTTGTAATTTGGACAAGACTTCCTTTGCTTTGAATCTTGATTGGATGCACCATTAAAAAATTATGTGAATTGTGTTTGTGCATGCAAATTAGCTGTTCACCATCTTGTAAATCATGTGTGTTGTGTTCTGTGTATGAAATGAGCTGACCTGGAACTATGTCATGGTGACATTTGGATGTTTATTACTCAGTTTACTGACCTTGGATTTATGTTATCATAAAACTAGGTCACAGGAGATGAGATTTCAATAGTTATACAAATTTCCAAGTTTTTCAGTTAAATATAGTGTAGGATGTATTGATGGATAGAAGAATTATCGACAGATTGCTAGCTAGATAAATGGATAGATAAATACTGCTAGATATATAGCATGGCTGGAAAAGTAGGGAATTCGGGCATGTCATTGCCGGGAAATCTCTAAATCTCACTTAAAATTTTGAAAAAAGGTCCAAATTTCTGACTTGGAAATATGGAGGCTTGATTCGTGAGAATTCATGGGCAATGTTATCGTATTTCATCAAATTGCCTTGAAATTCATATTTTTTCTAGCCCTGGACAGATAGAATGGATGGATTTTATGAATTAGACAGATCGCACCACACGGAGAATCTATCCTAGACAAATAGGTTTTATATGTCAAATTATCATAAATTGACATAATGCTTTCAGATTCAACAATGTCTAGAGACTCTAGTTCGATTCACATCTTCACAGCCAATTTTGACCTTAATATTGAGGTATCACACTCAATCTTTACATCAATCAGCATGATATCCATATAGATCTGGATCTATCCAGAAGTGATAACTTTCTGGGCCTTACGGTTGAGCTTCAGCGGCCATTTTCCTAAAAGTCTGGAAGGTAAACATGAATTAATCACATGAAGTTGTGCTGATCGGTTCAGTCTCGGGAGTAGTTTGCTGTATTTAGCAGAGGATGTGCTGGAGTGGATTGCATGAATTACATGGATAGATTATAAAGATGAAATAGGTAGCTTACACTGATTACAATAGTTAGATAGATAGATTACAGATTTATCAAAAGGGTTTGGTAAGCGAGAGCAATAGGATGCAATTTGGTACAACATGTCCAGGAGGGGTTGGGGTCAGCTCAGTTGGAAATGCATTGGTTTGCCAATCACTGGGCCCTGAAATTGTGATGGAAAGGAATTTCAATCATCCTTTGCGCTTAATTGCTGTGTCCTTCCCTGTAATTACCCCACATAAATACAGGACTTAAAGCTCAAATGGTCCATTCATCAGTCCAAAATATCCATGCCAATCAGACATGGGATTTGAACTCTTTGCAAAGTCTAGATTGATAAACTGAGTTGGTCATTTTGGCACTCTTTAAGTTAGCTGGCAGTGGTACACTAATTTACAGGTGTAAGACCAGCATAATTAGTGATAGATAGATTGATGGAGAGATATGGTAGGTACAGCCCTCTAAGTGCAGCTCTGGGCTCTCACAAGAGTTGATTGTTGAGATGGGAGACAGCAGAAGTCCTCACATGCTTCACATTTACCCTATGTGAGAGATCCTTTAATTGCCCAACAGACACTCAAACAAGCGATTGCCAATTTAATGTCAGATGCGAACTAGAGTTTCCAGCCAGTTAACTGTAACTGTTACAGTTAACTGTTTGAAATAGCATTGAAATGACATTTGAGTCAACTGAACAGTTAACTGTTAATCTAACAGTTAACTGTTTTTAATGCAGGTGCGCATGCGCAACTGCATTATACCAGTCACTTACCATATAATGGGTTTTGTGGATTAGAACATGCACCCCGATATTGTTATCAAATAGGTAATTTTCGTGTTTGAAAATCAGATTTTCCGTTATTGGAGAACCCCTAGTGTTGTGCGCAGAAGCATTTTGGATTATGTATGGGTTATTTTTATAAAGAAAATCATATTTGTGACAATATGGGGTAAAATGATGCATTTCTGCCGATCAAAAAAGTTATATGTAACTTTTTCTAATCCCCAAATCTAAGAATCAAGAAAAAACGTATTTGGAATATATATCAGGCAATCTATATACTAATTTTCGCTTTAAAAAATTCAGTGGTTATTGCTCTAGGCCTGTTGACAGATTGTTTCTGTAGAAAAATGGGTTTTGTGGATTGGGACGAACTCCATGATCTTGCCATCTAAATAGCATTTTCTTGTTGGAAAGTCACATTTTCACATATGGTGAACATCTACAGTGGTGTTCAGGAGCATTTTGGATTATAGATAGGGTATTAAGAGACAGATGTTCTCATTTATAGCCAAAATTACAAAAGTGTTTTTATGATGGTCGGGAAAAAGTAAGATTTCTGTTTTCCTGTTTTCCTTATGTGTAATAAAAAAAAAAACATATGAGATGTACCTTTGACATTCTACATACCTGTTTTTGCTTACAAACGTGTTCAGTGCTCCATATCTGATTACAGATTGTTTTCGTAGATGAGTTTGTGGATTGGACGGAGCACCTTGATCTTGCCATTTGAATGTCATTTTCAGATTTTCACTGATGGAGAACATCTGCAATGGTGTGTAGGAGCATTATGGGATGTGTATAGGGTATTAAGGGACAGGATTTTCTCATTTATTGATATTAACAAAATGATGCCCTTCTGACAAATGAAAATTAAGACCAGAAACAGTTGTTTTTTACCAAGGCCTGAAGTTTCAGAACTCATATGCTTATGAAAATCCAAGTTTTGAAAATATTGTGTCACACGCAACCCTACAGCAGAAAATTCCACCTGCATTATGCAACCCGCGGGTTCTTGTTTCATAAAACCTTCAACGGAGAAGGCAGGAATCATAACCGCTCTGCCACCTAGCTGCCCCAATGAGAAAGTAAGATCTTTATTGACATGGTTGTATGGAACTAAGTACGTCTTAGGATATATTATATGTCAGCTGGGTGGCCAAGTGTTTTCAGTCCTGAGGGTCTTCTTTGCCTGGGTTCGAATCTTGGGCAGACAATTTAGAATATTTTCATTGTACTCCCAAGATCAAAGTCCCAGGTGGATGTCATTCAGATGAGATGTTAAATCATTGGCCCTTTCAATCTTTTTCAAATGGAGTAAACATGTAACATGTAGGCCTAGAGGACATTTGCTCTATCTGCCATCTCATTTATCAATCTAGGGACCCACTCATCTTAAATGGCTGCACATGTGCATACCATATTTCTCTATCTGATATCTATCTATCTATATCTATCTATTTAGATCTATCTATGTCTATGTAATATCTATCTATCTAATATCTATCTATCTATTTATCAATGTCTTCAGAACCATATCTATCTGAATAGTTATACTAATAGCAGTGCTGGACAAGTTATCTGCTTGATTCAGAGGATTTGAACTAAGACAACACGCCACCTCCACTTAGCAACCCTTAGATTCTTGTTGGATTTTACCATGGCATAAACTACTTAAAATTGACAAATTGTCCTAAAACTATTAAATATGGCATGCATAAATATACATATTTAAATTGAAAATTATAAAAATCTGACATGTTTTAATTATTCACACCTGATAAGACAAATGTATGCAAAACTGCAGAAATATCATGTCACAACGTTACAATTTTACTTGACCTGGTTGCTCACAAAAATGCAAATATCTTCATCTCCGAAAGTGACAAAGCAACAAATCAGACATACTTGCTGATATTTTGGAACATGTGAAATTGATGAAAGGTGGCATATTTTTACAATAAAATTAACATTACTATCATCAAGTGGCCAACCAGTAGCAACAATATTTTTTGGTCTTTGGTGGGTCTCCTCATCATCTGTATTTACAACTCATCTCATGTCGTTATCATACTCTATAAGTTTTTATAATAATACAATGTTATTCAAATGATGATGATGAAATAAAATAATTTTTCTGTCTGCCTGTGTGTCAAAGTCAATAATGGAATTTATAAGCCTTGCTTTGCCTAGAAATCCCAAATTTTTCACATTTTTGACAAATGATTATAACAAAAAATATAAAATACTCATAATTTCTTCTTTTTGGCATCACCATTGGATTGGGCATATTAAAAAATATATAATTTGACACAAAAATTATAAAAATCTGATAAGCTGTTGGAGAGTTATGCCAAATCAGACACATTTATTCGTGAATGCTGATAAGTGATGTTGTGACGTCACAATTCTCACTTGACGTGACCAGTCATAAATGGGAATATCTTCATCACTAAATGTCACACAGCAACAAATAAGACATGGTTTCTGGTATTTCTGTATGTCAGGAAGTTTTTTATGATGTTATTTTTACCCTAACACCAACCATTCATTGACTATGATGCCTTATTTTGCCAGAGAATCTTGATTTTTTTTCAAATTTTTAACTTTTTTTGCATTTGATCCTTAAAAACAGCATGAATCGCTTACAATATTGAAATTTTTATGACATCATTGCATTGGGAATATTGAAATACATATATTTTGACCCAAAAATTATCAAAATCGGATAAGCCATTAAAGATCTAGACCAAAAACTGCATGCACTTATTTGTATGGCGGCCATCTTGGAAAATGGCCGCCAGGGGTAAACGCGACCGATACGCCGCGCCAGAAATGGGTTTTCTGGTGCGCCTTATTATTCCCTTTATACCCATATGCTCCGTTAGTGGTACCTCGTTCGTCTAGGCTAGAGCCCCTGGGCTGCCGGTCTAAAAGGGATTTAAATTAATTTGTTTTGTACTTAGTGGTATAAGTTAGATAACACCCTTGTATGTGACAATATGCAATAATCCTCGGGCTAAAGCCCTCGGATATATTGCATATTGTCACAAACGAGGGCGTTATCTAACTTATACCACTGTCGTGGCTCAATGACCCGGTGACCTGCTTGTCCACTCTTGATCAAAATGCTGGAATAATTAGGATTTTCAAGGTGTCAGGAATTCAAAGTTCTAAAATTGGTGATCGAATGTGTGGAATTGCAAAGATTTTTTCCTCGACATTAGATTTATGTATAAATGATGTTATAGGTTTGTTGTGGCTGAGAATTATTTCAAAACTTTTTTGGGTGACCCGGAAAAATTGATCATTTTTAATTTTAAAAAAACATGAAAAATCGCATTATGGCTCAACAACAAGGACACACAATTTCAAAATATATATTTATAAAAAGCCAGCTTAAACTTGATGTGTACAACAAAAAAACATAACAATATCATGTTAAATGCTAGATGTATTGACATCCGCCTATATTTGACTTGACATGGATTCCGCCAACCTGTTCTTTGCTTCTTTTTGACTGATGAGGCCATTCTTCAGTGAAAGTTTCTTGCACCTGCTCCAGATAAGGAGGCTGAACCTCCATCTTATGTGCAATATGGTCCCAGATTTCCCTGTAATGTTATTTAGGTTCATGTTGGGTGAAGTTGCCAACAACGGAAAATTCTCAATTTTCTAGGTTTACAAGGATTTGTGGTGCCCTACAAGCTTCAGCATTGATTTGAATGAATAAAATGTTTCAACTGAAGTGTTCTCTACACTGAGGTATCATTTCCTCTTCCAACAAGCATACACTCTTGACAAAAA
The DNA here is from genome assembly GCA_026936325.1 of Platynereis dumerilii. Lineage (NCBI taxonomy): Eukaryota > Metazoa > Annelida > Polychaeta > Phyllodocida > Nereididae > Platynereis > Platynereis dumerilii. The sequence continues at coordinate 12,103,827 of JAPTHN010000016.1, read as the reverse complement.
TGCTGTAATATTTTGACAATTTTTCAAGTAAACTCTATCTCAGTCAACATATCCAGGTACATGTTTCACAGAGCTTTACGGAGAGATTTCTGTTTGATAGCAAGGTGGCCTGATACAGTCCGAATACTGCCTCATGGCCACAAGGGATCAGGGTAGCGGTTCAGTGCTCGTTTGGGGTGTCACCCATTATGATGGAAATTTAGGTCTTGTTGTGCAGAATAGAAACGTCCCGGTTGTCTCCTATCAAAGTTTGTTGGAAGAGGAAATGGTACCTCGGTACAGAGAACACCTCAGTTGAAACATTTTATTACTTTATGGCAATGCTGAAGCTTGTAGGCAATGTAGGGCACTACAAAACCTGGGAAATGGAGGAGATTGAGAACTTGTCGTTATTTGCAATTTCACCCGACATGAACCTAGATAACACTATTAGACCCCGAAGTCAGTCAGAGTTAGAACTCTGACTTGCTTGTCAACAACTCCAACTGACTAGTCAGCAAAGTTGCTAAACTTTGACTTCACTTGACTTCAACAAACTTCAGCTGACTTATGCAATTCAAAGGGCCTCTTGTGAAATAATCTATGTTTAGTAAATTATAATTTTCGAAATTTTTGCACTACGACAAATACTACACAAAAAAGTGTCAGATATTTCGGGAGTTTGTATCTTGCAAAAACTTTGTGAAAATCTGAAAAGAGTGTGAAGTCCTTATTGTTCTTTTAAAGCTGTTTAAATTGATACCAAAACCATTTCTGTGAGATGAAAATTGGCTAAGTTGTTCAACAGTGACTTGACTTAAACTGACTCAACTATGACTTGACTAGTCACTAAAATGCAGTCGACTTCGGGTTCTAAACACTATAGGGACATCTTTGACCATTCTGCGCAGAAGATGGGAGGTTCAGCCGACTGATCTGACTCAGTGAAAATGACTTTCACTCAAGAATGGCCATTATCAGTAAAAAAGAAGCAAAAAACAGGATGATTAAGCTGGCATTTTTTGCATACGTCGCAATTGTGTGTCTGTGTTGTTGAGCCATGATGCGATTTTTAATAATTTTTTACTAAAAATGATTGATTTTTCCGGGTCTCCCAAGGAAAGTTTTCAAATAATTCACAGCAACTAATATGGTTTATAATATCATTTATACATAAATCTAATGCCTGAGGAAAAATCTTCGCAATTCCACACATTCAATCACCAATTTTAGAACTTTGAAGTCCTGACGACTTGAAAACGCAATGTTGTGACGTCACCACGATAGTGGGCGTTAGTGGAACTCTCCTTTTTCCAGCTCTCCTGTGTTGACGAGCATAATAAAACTATTTCCGGAAACATCAGCCTGGGAATTTACAATGGAGCCGGGGTTTCTAAGGTCCGTAACAAAGTCTAATCAGCCTGACAGTACTGGAATATGGTGGCAATCCATGCTAAAATTCCATTTAAGAATCGGCAATGCAAATCCGTAATGTTTTCAATGGATTAAAAGTGCCCTGGGGCCTGGAATGCCAGCTCCACTGACTCAGCAATGGTACAAAATGGTAGCTTGTTCCCGGAAATAGTTTTATTCTGCTCGTCAACACAGGAGAGCTGGAAAAAGGAGAGTTCCACTATCACGGCCTATTGTGCATAGTCTTGGAATAAATAATTCGAACGCTACCCACGAGTCTGTCAACAGTGTTATATTGGCGACGAGGATGGTGCTGCTTTACCTGGGGGAAACACTGGCACAGCCCAGGAAGATGGAGGAGCAACAAGAACCCGGCCAGCAAGATTGGGATGAACCAAGCATAGAAGACTTCCGAGAAACCACTATGTATGAACACAGAACGAACACAGACAGTTTAGATGAAGGCCCTCCTGCTAAGGTTCTACGTGTTGATGAAGCGTCACAAGACTTTATCCCAGAAGCAGATGCCTTCGGAAAGCCAAAGGACACTGTTGCTGCCATCCTCAAGACAATTTCTAATCTGAGTCCTGAGGAGAGGCAAAAACTTGCGTGTGAGTTGGGAAAATCACAAAGGGATTTTTTAAGATATCAAGCCCAAAGCTTACATTGCGATAAGGATATTGATATCTTGATACTCTCAGTCAGCAGTTTGGTGAATGCTGTTCATTCACGGAATCTTTCCTGCATGGACTTGCTGGAGATACAGTAGGTATTTTCCAGTCGGGATGGATGGATGATTGGGGCTTTACGTCCTGTATTTACGCACTGGGTAGGCTAATTGGGACAGGAGGAGGACACGGCAATGATGCAAAGGATGACTGAAACAGCCATCCAACATAAGCCCAGGTGACCCGGCAAGAGCTGGATTCGAACCCTGGACCTAGCGATTGGCAGCGCAGCATGCTACCACTAGACCAACCCTCCCCCTTATTTTCCAGTCAGAAATATTCCGTATCACATCATGAAAAGCCTGGAAGCCCTCATGGACCTCACTGTCAAAAATGTTGTCCTCCCAGTCCGTTTCCACGAGTCCGTTGTCCTGTACACAATGACAAGGAGCAAACTTGCCCTGAAACTTCTAGGTTCTGGAGAAAGCCATGCGTCCTACCAAGTAATTAAATCATGGCTGGCAAACTTGGCTGCAGAGGAGGAAAAGGTATCACAAGGAGACTTGATTTATGCTTTTGACAACAATCAAATTTTGCAAAAACCGCTGGAAGGTCCAATTGAAGAACAATGTTGTTTGCAATATTGTGACTGTTGTAGCATATTTTCTCTGTCAGAGTCCGGTCGTTTGCAACACGATCCTGCATTCATTCCTGGAACATGGTCACATCAGCGATTAGGTGGAAGTCAGTTAGACAGGATTAAGAACATACACCAACAAGTAGACATAAAAATTACACACTACAGGGAGTTGCATAGCCATTTGCAAACAATCATTGAGGAGGTTGCAAGGGATAAAGATCGGAAGGGTCAAGGTGTGTAGGGGAGAGCGGGGCACATTGAGACAAAGCTCGTAGCATCTAGCTGGTACTGTTTACACATCAACCCTCTTCTGTATAGTACAAAAAGTAAGTAAGTGAGAGTCTGACCTATATCCGGAATGCCTACACAGCATATCGAGAGTGGAATTTCAATATTTAGGTTTTTAGCCGATAAAAGTAAATCATTTTGCAAAACGACTTTTTGTTATAATTCCCAAAAAAAATGGTATAACGCAAATCAATTGCCAGGAATTCAAACCTTGATTATTTGCCTTAGTTTAGTGAGATAATGAACCACAATACAGGCATCTGGTCTGCAGGATTCAAAAATTTTATAAAGAGAGCTGCGTGGCCCGTGGGGCACAGTGAGACAGTTGGAGGCGGGGCACAGTGAGACATGGTAAAATACACTCGAAACGACCTGAATGTAAGGCATAGCTCACAATTCGCTATTAAAAACAAAATGCCTGCAATAAACTCCTGATTTAATGAGTCATATTCAAAGAGAAGCATCAGAATGAATGTAACAGGTGCGGCAGGTTAAATAAGTCGTGCATGTGTCCTGTGCGATGAAGTTTCGAAACATGCTCAAAACTGACCTAAAAAATCACCTAGCCAGCTGCTTTTATAAGAGTACAGTAGTTTCTGTAGCAACAATTGATGGAACAATTCTGCAGGTCCCGAGGATCGAGGGTTATGGCAGTAGATATCCTGTCTCACTGTGCCCCGCCTGCTGTCTCTCAAAATTTCTCCAAACCTGTAAAAGGTAGGAACCTGAAACTACTTGACAATATACCCAACGTCATTACCTATAATGTAGACCTGATCTCATTTAACTCGTTACTGCCAACATTTTGGAACACTTGAAAATAAAAAAAGTGTCTCACTGTGCCCCGCCCTCCCCTACATGAGGACCACATTGATGAAGAGGAGGCTAGAATTGAAAAAGCCAAAATGTACAAAACCTGCTGCAGCTGCAAATTTCAGGAAGTTCCGATAAGATAAAGAAACACATAATTATGCCCGCTGAGCAAAGCCAGTGTTACTAAAGCCAAACTCAAGTCCATGGGAATAGATGACCTCGGAAGGATAATAGAAGCAGTACCCGAAGCTATAAGTAATACCTCTAAGGAGGTAAGAGTATTTGTAACATTGTAATGTTGTGACGTCACCATAATTGTGCATCGTCTTGGAATAAGTCATATCAGAGGGGGTTATTCTGGCAGGCAGAAGAAAGGAAATAGACACAAAAAACGCCAAAAGGTGTTGCAACGGCAGAAATGGAACCATTAACTTTTCATAGTGCATAAACTCCCCTTTATGATATCAAAAATTGAATGAATGAAACAAAGTTAATTATGATAAAATATTCTATATATATTTATTGTTAAAAGGACTGATGAATACACCAAAAATCAAATAATATCAAATTGTTAATTCGAAATGTAATTAAATGACACAAAAATTTCAGTCATAAAATCACAGTAAATTAAAATACTTCTAGAAGTAATATATAGACTACCCATTCAACTCTTTATAAAATTGTTTATAAAATGCGATAAAATTTCAGATCTCGTGCACTAAAACATAAAGACAAAAGATAAAAACAATCTGAAATCACAAATCATTTGTCTTTCAATAAAGCTTACAAATGTATTATATTGTATATATATATATGGTATTAAAATACTAAAATATAAGAATGATTTCAGTGTTTGGAATCCATCAAAGGTAACTGATTTTCAAAAACATATGAGAGCAAAGACATACACATTGTATATGTTGCATATTATAGAGACAACCAACAATGAATTAAGAGCAAACTCTTGACAGAGAAAACTAAAACATATTAATTTCATTGAACAGTTTGACATACATAGGCGTATGGGACCGGCGTTGCTGAAATTTTAACATGGCGCGGATGTGACCAGGGCAGTGGATCTGCCCTGATTGGTCAGGATTTGCCCTGCAGCCCCCCCTGACCACCGCGAAGTACGCCTATGTTGACATATATATATAGAGATAAGGGAAGAAAATCCTTTGTAAGTATAATATTCACTCTATAAATGTGAGACCTATCTTCAAGAATAAGCAAACAACTTCTCTGGATGATGGTGGACTTCGGTGGTCTAACAGACAATTTTTTTTACAAAATACAGATAATGAGTCTTAGTGAAAGATTAACAGATTTTCATATACATGAAATATAGTGTTCTAAATACATGGTCAATAGTCCGTCATATTATTTGTTCAGACTTTAATGATGACAAAAATTGCATAATATATTCCAGAGCAGAGTGTCAAGACCTGCCAGATCACTTGTTTATGACATTTATAGATGTACCTAGTGTGCTGAAGCGAGGCAGTAACACCTCACATTGGGTATAAATTTATACTTAAGATTTTTGTTGTATACATATATATGGATCTTTGGTCTGAAATAAACTTGACTTGACTTGACACATATAACTTCCAGTCTGTCAAGAAACATTAAGTAAATCCTGAAGTAGAATTACTGCCCAACAGCTTGCCCAGAAAAGTTAGGGGGCAACCATCTCAAGGGGGGGGGGGGGGGGTAGGCTTGGGAGTTTTTTTAAAATAAATAATTTCTTGCTCAGTTTTGGTGAAATAAATAAATTCTTTCTGGGCAGTCTTGATACAAATAATTTCTGGTGGGAGTTTTTTCTTAAGAAGGCGATGCTTGATTTAGGAATGAATATTCAGGGACTTCTCGTGCTTGAAATAAATAATTACGGCTGTCGCTACTGTGAAATAAATAATTTCCCGCTGAGGAAAACTCCAAGCCCCCCTGATTATCAAACGGTCGCCCCCATTAAGATCAAATTTATTAATGGAGATCCCAGCTCTGTGCTACTAGTTGTATTTTTTCAGATCGCAAAAGAGATTGTGCACAGGTACAGAGATGACACCAGCTAACGTGATTCCAGCTGAATCTGCAACACTCGCCACTCCCATGCTGAACTCCAGATCTTGTTTGTTATGAACCTGAAAGTAGCAAATGACAATTATGGAAAATTTGGGTCAATTGCGATGAATAGCCAAAAAAGATTTCTGAAGCTTGTTCTTGTGTCTTTTAGAATGATAAAAACGCAAAATGTTTCAGAGCATCTAATTAGCTTTAAAAATAACTATTTTTTGTTGAGTAACACCAAGATGTTATTTTCCAGAACTGAGTTTAACATAAACATGTATCAGAGTCATAATCAGACTATCAGTTTAATAGGTAAAACAATATTTGGCACTAACACGAATGATACAAATGCCACATTCGTGTACATGTTTGTAATAGCAACTTTACAAATTCTTCCACATGCAAAATATTGAAAAATATACCTCTACTATGGCCATGGAAAAAATCAGTTCACTACAAAATATTGAACAAGCATCCTCGGATACAATGGCTGGTTAATCCTATGGGAAAGTAGAAGGTGTGATTTGCAGCATGCGAGAGCGTCAGAGGCAAAAAATATGAGTGTAGGAACAGTGGAACTGGAGGTTGAGGTATAGTAGGGTGATGTCTGCGTGAACTAGATCTCTTGACGTGAGGGTATAGCAATGAAGTATAGGTGCAACTTGCTGCAGTGAGCATTGCGAAAGTGTTTGAGTAGAGCGTGACAGCAGACACTAGTGTCTAACAGAGTCGCTGCCCATATAGAGCTATGGGCCGACAAATTCATAATGTGGAATACTTGTACCAAATTTCATAACTCTAAAATAAGCGGAATATTAAGGTCACAAATGGACAGTTCAAGAATGACAAAAGATGGCTGCCAGAAAGGCCTACATCTTGAATTTATCGTCATGTTCCCAATCAATACCCACAGGCGTACACCTGAACCAAATTTTATAACTCTTAAGGGACTTGTAAAATCCAAAATTTTTTAACTACCATCCTCCGTGGTGACCCCTAGCCTAGAAATATAACCAGCAAAAAAAATTATTTCTGCAAGTACCCCCCTGGAAATGTCCTCCCCCCCCCTCGGGCCTTGCACAGAATATAGAATTTAATACCTCCCCCGAGGTGACCCCAGCCTGGCAATATAACAGGCAGAATTTTTTTTTTTTTTTGCGAGTACCCCCCCGAGGTGACCCCCCCTCAGGACTTGTAAAATCTAAAAATTTTTGAATTACCTCCCTCAGAGGTGACCCCAAGCCTAGAGATATCACTAGCAAAAAAAAAAAATTTCTGAGAGTACCCCCCCAGATGTGACCCCCCCCCCCGGGGCCTTGTATAGAATTTAAAATTTAATACCTCCCCCGAGGTGACCCAAGTCTGGCAATATAACAGGCAGAAATTTTTTTTTTTGCGAGTACCCACCCCCGAGGTGACCCCTCTCGGGACTTTTAAAATCTAAAATTTTTAAAATTACCTCCCTCCGAGGTGACCCCCAGCCTAGAAGTATAACTAGCAAAAAAAATAATTTCTGCAAGTACCCCCCTGGATGTGTCCTCCCCCCCCCCCTGGGGCCTTGCACAGAATATAGAATTTAATACCTCCCCCGAGGTGACCCCAGCCTGGCAATATAACAGGCAGAAAATTTTTTTTTTTGCGAGTAACCCCCCCCCCCAAGGTGACCCCCCTCGGGACTTGTAAAATCTAAAAATTTTTAAATTACCTCCCTCAGAGGTGACCCCAAGCCTAGAGATATCACTAGCAAAAAAAAAAAATTTCTGCGAGTACCCCCCCGGATGTGACCCCCCCCCCCCCCGGGGCCTTGTATAGAATATAAAATTTAATACCTCCCCCGGGGTGACCCAAGTCTGGCAATATAACAGGCAGAAAATTTTTTTTTTGCGAGTACCCCCCTGAGGTGACCCCCCTCGGGACTTTTAAAATCTAAAATTTTTTAAATTACCTCCCTCCAAGGTGACCCCCAGCCTAGAAGTATAACTAGCAAAAAAAATAATTTCTGCAAGTACCCCCCTGGATGTGTCCTCCCCCCACCAGGCCTTGCATTCTACATGTCTCCCTATTGGCTGAAATGGCCACTCCCACCAAGTCCCTCATTCTCATTGGCTCTAAATGGCCACACCCCAAAAAATTAAAAATTTTTAAGTACTGCCACAGTTTCAACCGAACAACTGTCAACCCATTACACCTTGCCTAATGCTGTCAAATTAGCCAACTAAGATTGCTTCTAACCAGCAATTACCACAAACACAAACTGAACGCATGATGGCCAAAAATGCATACCTGTCATTATGCGCCACACCTCCAAATATCGACCACACCCCCAAAACCCATTATTAAAAAGGCTAGAGAATTCTCCAGAATTCTCCAGCCAAAAATAGTAAAAACATTTGCAATAACCTCTTGACTAATTTTGTAGAATGTGTTGACGTAGGCACAACCCCCTAAGAGACCTTCCCATATAATAAAGAGGAAGACAAGCCAAATACTTGGTAGGAAACCAAAAAATATTTGACACACCAGTACTGCAATGTTGACAAACTGAAAATAAGCAGAAACAAGTAGTCAGCATCAATTAATGGCATATCCCAGAGGAAAAAAGAGTACATTTGCAGCGCTCAAATTATTTAAATTACCAAATGTACTCCGATTGTACTGCAAAAATGCCTATACTTTTCTACAAGAGAGCGTATTTGGAGTGTATGAATTTACATATAGGTAGTATAATTGAAGTGTAAAAAATTCACTCTTTTTTCCTCTACCAAAAGTCAAGCATTATCCGATGTAGAAGTTGAAATTGTTGACACAAACTTCACACTTTTATACATTCTCCATTTTCACTAATTTTCTAATGAAAATTACCACTGAATAGAAGCCTCGAAAATTGAAACTGCTGTATTTGTTTGCTTCAGGATATATTTTTATCACAATTTTTGGAACAAATTTTTATCATTTGACAGAACAACCAATACCTCTGTAATATCTAAATGGAAATAAAATATTCACCTGCAGTATTGGCAACAACCACAATTTATGAACTTGAAACAAATTGACAGATGATCGAGAAATGAACACCCCAACTTGATATATCACCTGGTACCTAAAATGGAAACAATTTACATGTATTAAATGTCACATAAGGTCAAAGACTTCGGAGGTGTACAGGTAATGTCACTGAGTATCAGTCAGTTGTTCGCATCAACAGAATGAGACTTGAAAGCTCAATACAATCATTGGGAAAATTTATTTAATGCGGAGTCAAGAAAAGTCATTCCATCTAGAATTTCTAGAATTCATTCAATCTACTGTAGAAAATGTATAGTTTGTATACCATCAAAATATAGAAAATGCATTCAATGTGGAGTGTACAAAATTCAGACTGCAGAAAATGTACTGCAGAAAACTAATTCAATGCAGAGTGTAGAAAATTCATTCAATCTGGAGACTAGACAATTAATTAAAGTTTATTAGTTTAATCACTATGATAGTACAACTCACCACCGATACTGTTGTTGCTTTGGTAACCAAATATGTTGGAATACTATCAGCTCAAACTGAAATATACAAAGTAAATTTTACAGCAATTTCAACAAGTATGAGTTTCTGCAAAAGGACATTTGATAATTTTTGATTGGTTGAGACGTTGAATTACATAGCATAAATCTAATTAGAATACCTTAAAAAAATGTCTATCAAATATATCGACTTGTCTGGTGGTGGTAGTTATTGTTAGTGTCAGCCTGCTAATCATATCTACTTTCCAAACTAAGCTGCTTACTGAAGCAAAGTATCTCATTACTTTCCACGTTTCACTAATACTACATACATTCATCAAAAGAATTTTGTGAACATCTTTTTGTTTTCGTTTTTCAGATATTTTACAGATGTATGTCGATGTTTATGGAAATTAAAATGCTTGCTCGGGTCCCAACATGTGTGATGTCCACACTCCCAAAAGAATGTTTGCAAAAATCCTATTTATGTTCATATCTCCATGTACGCACCAAATAGAAGTATGCCGAAGAGCTGGAACTACAAATTATACACCATCAAGAATTTGTAGACTTGTTGGGTCGTTAACCATATGGTTGTGACCTCTCACAATGTTACTGAAGCTTTCGTTGCATGTGCCAGATGACTTTGGGAGCTGTGATGGGCATAGGCAATGTCACAAAAATGATACGCTATTTATTAATAATTAATTAGTAAAATAATTCAGTGTGCTTGTCAGCATAACTGTCAATAAACATATGATAAATGGAGCAATATAAATGAGATAACGCTCCATCTTTAGAAAGACCTAGAAATGAGTGGGCACATTAATTGAACACACTAATTTACAATACTTTTCCCATGTGCCTCTAAAACCCTCTCGGATGGGTAATCTACCCTCTACAGTACATGAATCAGAAGGCAATGGATATGGAAAAACAGTCAACTCACCAAAGCTTGATTAATGAAATATTCTGCAGTATAAACCAGGCCTAAAGGAACCATGTACTTCAACAATGGCTGGAAAACAAATACAAAAAAATATTTGTAAATATGAATCAGAATGAAAAATAAAATCAAAATCGCAGAATCTACAGATGCATTATAATTTATACATACCAAAATTAAAGCAAATCTCTCGGAAATACTTTTCTGAACATTTTCACCTGCTAAGCAACAAAATATGTAATTATATAGTAATGATAATTAACATTTTATAAATCTATATTCTTTACATCACTAAAAGCAACTATTCTTTTCCCTATCTAAAGTGTTTGTTTTATAGTTTAAATAATAACTTATGAGTGTAATATTTTACAAGTAGGCCAACATATGACATGAATAAAGGTTTATTATGAAATTATTGGTTACAGCAAATGTTAGAGAGGTTTACATAACTTCTACCATATGTACTCGGATATAAGTTACACTTGATACTCTAAATTTTAACTGAATATATATACCAAATGATAATTATCAATTATCAATTATCAATTTTTTTTGCGAGGTAGGCTATGTCAAACGATTCTGAATTTGCATTGCTCTTGTCGCATTTTGAAAATAGTTTTTTTTTCACAAGATCAGAGGCAGGACAAGAGGTGTCACAGCATCAGATAGAATAAACCAAAGTAGATTAGAGTTGATTTTTCGTAATTGTCGCAAATAAATAGGGTAAGATTCCTCGATTCGGACACTGACAGGGTGTAACCTTGAGTCAGACACTTTTTGTTAGGCTGTATTGGCCAATTGAGAGCTCTTATATCTATGTATTTGGTACCAATCTTTAGCTTAAGAAAATTAATAACCAACAGGCCAAGCAAGATATCCCTCTATTGAAATTTACAGAATATACGTGCAAGTGTCCGACTCAAAGGACCTTACCCTATGGCAGTTTTACCAATGACATTATTAAAGCAATTATTTGTATGTGTGAAAGACATCCATCATGTGACTAACTGCAACATATATATCCGAGTATATACGGTAATTACCTTGCCCGCCACCAGATGAAATCTCTACTGCAGGAGGTGGTTCTTCTTCTAAAAGTATAACGGGTGCACACTTACAATTACCAAACGATCCATGAGTTGATAGAAGTTGACTTATTTAAAGATAAAGAATTGACTTAATATATAATTTTATTACATGACCACTATGCTAGAGCGATGCTGATTGGCCTAAATCAGTCACATGACGACATCATAAAAACTCATATTGCATGGTTCGGGTGCAATATGAGATTTTTCCAAAAAATATTTTTTTTACAATTTTTCAGATTTTTTCATATTGCATGGTAAGAGTGCAATATGAGTTTTTATAAAAAAAAAATCTCAAAATATTTTTTTTTTCATTTTTGTTTTTTGACTGAAAAATAAAAACATTCCGAAAATTTTTTTTTTTCGGAATTGAACATTACATTGGAAGCATAGTGGTCATGTAATAAAACAAATACGGCACTTATTATCGTGCAATATGAAAATTTATTTGCACTCGTAAATTCATATTGAACTCGGGCTGCGCCCTCGTTCAATATGAATTTCCTCGTGCAAATAAATGTTCATATTGCACTCATATCATGCCGTATTTGTATAATATATATATTATATATGAATTTCACAATAGTTTCGCCGTTTCAGAATTTTCACTGAATGTCTATAATGTCTGTTTGTTTATCTTTTAAATGCATCTACAGACAAAAGTCAGACTTATATTAATTAGGCCATAAAGTCATAATTTCAATAAAACCTCAAGATATTTAACGACGATATATTCAATGAGGTGCAACTATTTTGAACTTTACTTTTAAATTCTTCTTACGTATTACGCAGGCAGTACCTATAGAACGGATATCTGTAGCGAGGTACCATCCCCAATTTTGATATAGTATCACTTTCATTACACATAAAGAGGATAAAATCAGTACTTTTTTCTATACTTGATTCATACCAAAATAAGAAAAACCTGATTTTTCTGATAAATATGATGATTATACTTTTCAAGTGATAAACCAATTAATTCAAGAAGTTAATATTGCATGGATATTGTTGAGTGCAGAGAGTAAGCCAGGCAGGGTGATTTTAATTCTATGTACATCTACCTTAATAATTAAACATAATAAGTCAGCATAATAACTAATGAATAGTCACAATAACAAGCCCTCACCACTCTCATCATCTTCTGAATCAATAGATAGTAATATTGGCAAATTTTCCTCTTCAGCACATATCATAGAACCAACTTTTTGGGGTTTCACTAAAAGTACAAAATAGCTGAAAGAAATATATAGCTTCTGTTTATAAATATAACAACATTTTAAAGCAATGGCGTCAAAACATTCTGCACATCATCTAAAAAAACATAGGCAGCACACAGTGCACAGCGGCAAACCCTTGGCATTCAGGCAGAGTAAATAATGTGATTTTTGTATAATAATTATGTATTTCCAGAGGTCCTTGTGTCATTGTGTTATATAAAATATATATCTAACACAAAAATTCAGATGTTAAACCAGTTCACTTCATACCAAGCTGGATTCAAATGCATTATTTTGACTTCCCAGGAACCGAGATGCAACGTACAGCATGAATAGCTCCAGTGTTGATAACTCCGACGTTGTTAGCGTCGGAGTTACAGACCGCCGAATGGCTTTTACTTGTACTTCAACATTTTTTGCATTTCACACAAACACAAAAATTTTCTGACCCCACATGTGCACTTCACATTCTCTGACATACCTTTAGCCATGGCTCGACAGTAAATTCAACCTCAAAATCCGTCTGATTCCCTCAATATCAGGCATTTTCCAACTTCAATCGACAGCTTTACTCAGCAATGTTTTGCCGTTACGCTTCAATTGACATGCGTGACGCTCATCAGTAAGAAGCCGTCTCATTGGCTGCAAAAGTGAAACTAGGTCAGTAGTTCTTTTATTGACCTAATTCCTTCACACTGCGCCAGTTGTCAACATTGGTCATGGAATTTGCAGACGCTGTGAGGATGGTCCTCATTCAGTTAGGAATGACTGGTATTCAACTGAAACCAGAGCAAAGAAAGGTCCTGGGACATGCTGCAGCCAAGCAGCATGTATTTGGTGTGCTGCCAACTGGATTTGGCAAGTCCTTGTGTTATGGACTGCTGCCCAGCATATTTGACCAGGTAAGATGCCATTCGATCATCTCTGTTTACCGGTTAAATGACATTAAATAAATTGTATAAATAACTCAAACAAGCCAAGGCTAATGATAAAGGCACATACGTATGTGGGAGCAGTCAAGTACCCAGGTAGAACAATAGGCCCATTATGGCCGACTCCCAACTACACTCAGCAGTGCTTGCAGTGGCGTCTCCGGGGGGGGGGGGGGGGGCAGGGGGGGGGGGGGTGCCCCCTTGAAATTAACTTGGGCCCCTCTGTGGCCCCCCCCTTGATTTTGAGCTTAAACCTATTAATAGTAATTGCACAATTTGGAGCCAAGACAAAAGTACTTGTGGCTACTAGAGGGCCACCTTGATGGAAAATTAATGAACATTACTTAATTACATTGAAGTAAATTTCTTCTCCAGTGTCTCTGTCACAGGCTACCTGGTAACAGGAGTGGGATAGTATCAACTAGACTAAACATAAAATTAGCCCTAGCTTACTCGGGTCTTGAGCCACAGAATTCACGAACATTTATTATCACTAGCTTTTGCTACAATATATGAACACTTAAAGCCCCTTCTGCCACTGGTATTTTAGGGCAGGGGCGGACGAATTTCTTCTGTAAGCCGTTTCCCCATACCAATTCTTTCAATTCCCAACATAGTTTTCAATTCCAGCAGGTGGAAAATATTTATATGAACCCCCCCTCCACCATCTGTTCGGTTGTCTTGCAAAATCAAAATTTTTTCTATGTTCACACTACATTTTTGTGCATTGATTGAGTTACCTGAATGATAGCTAATGATAAGTCAGGGTTGAACAAAATGTTTTCTAATTTTTCATGTCATCTTGTGTATTGTGGTCATTCTGCTCAGTATGCAATTGGTCACTTTGCTGCGGGATTTTTTTAAAATCTTGCTGAAATGACTTCACATGTCCTAAATGACCCCTGTATTTATTTTGGTTGCGCACGGAAAAAAATAACCATTTAGTGCATTAACTTCAGTGATGTTATCATTTTATAAGAATTTATTAATTTGTATTGCGCAATATATTTATAACAATGGTCATTGTGACTCAATAATATGGAGACATATCCAGGGGGGAGTTATCAATAAATGTTTCATGAAACAATTAATTAGTTATTTTCTGGTGAATGAATAAACTGAAAATGCATCCTATGTTATATTTATAAAATATGCAGCATCCCCCTCAGCTGAGAACAGTCTGCTGTACAGCAGGATTCTAGCAAGGCTGTGGAGTGACAAAACTCATATAAATCGAGTCAAATTGGAAACTAGGGCACTAGAACAGCTGCCTTTCAGGTCCGCGCTCTTTAGAACTCAGCAGAACTTCACTGGGCAGCTTCAACAATGCATGCGTGGACCTGACTGGCAGCATTTCAAGTGCAATGTTGTGGCCTGGCAGCCCCCGTAACCTCACACAAAATACGCCTCTATATATATAGAATTTTATTGACATGTACAAGTATATATGCTTTAAACCTCCCCCCCCCCTCCTTCCTGCCCGGGTCGTAAATTATGAACAGTCCAGTATTGACAATATATTACAAATACGGCATGATATGAGTGCAATATGAAAATTTATTTGCATGAGGAAATTCATATATTAAACGAGGGTGCAGCGCGAGTTCAATATGAATTTACGAGTGCAAATAAATTTTCATATTGCATGATAATAAGTGCCGTATTTGTTTTATTACATGAGCACTATGCTTCCAATATAATGTATCTAAAAAAAAATTTGGAAAAATTTTTTTAACAATTTCTTAAATTTTTTTAGTAAAAAAAAAAAAAATATTGGGAAAAACAAAATTTTGGAAATTAATTTTTTTAAATAAAAACTCATATTGCACTCTAGCCATGCAATATGAAAAAATCTGAAAAAAAAAGAGATTTTTGGAAAAATCTCATATTGCACTCGAACCATGCAATATGAGTTTTATGATGGCATCATGTGACTGGTTTTGGCCAATCAGCATTGCTCTAGCATAGTGGTCATGTAATAATATGTGTTGTGCATTATGAATAACTAACTCATTGTATTTGCAGATGATGGGAGAAACAAACAGTCTAGTGCTGGTCATTTGCCCCCTCTTGGCTCTCATAATGGACCAGCTGGCTGTGTGGAGGGCTAGAGGTCTTGTGTGTGCTGCCACATTCGAAGATGGTGCTCTGTTAGGTTGGTATTTACTCATTTAAATGGTGTTAATTATCAAGGTCTATTTATTAGCTAGGACTTGATCGATTAATCAATATATATATCATATGGCAATATGTATTGGCTCACAGACTTATCATGATAATCATTTCACATATTTCGATATCATCATGAATGCAAATAACACAAAAACACACCTTTCATGCAAACTTTGGACTTTCAGTAAAGATGAAATATTTCTTGTATGAAAAAGTTATACTTTTTGACAGCAGTTATGTGAAAAAATTGGCATTTTGCCTGATCGACTTCATACAATTATTGTGATAAATGTGTATTATTACAAATGTATTGTTATGTTATTGTAATATTACACACAAATCAATGTCTACTGTCTAGCCCTATAATATTAACCGTATGTGTTACGATAGTGTGCAGTTTCAATAAAATACATGTTTCTGAGAATTTCTAGTTAAGATGGCCTGGAAAATACCAGGACCTATAAAGCATTAATTTTAATTCATGTTTCAGGAATGGACAAGGTCAAAATTTTATTTTCTTCGCCCGAGAAAATCTTATCCAAAGAGTGGTGGGGACTCTTGCAGAGTGCGCCAATTCAGGCGAGGATGAGAGCAATTGTTTTGGACGAAGTGCACTGTATGACGCGATGGTTGGTAATACCTCAATAAGCATTACAAAATTAATATTATATTGACGTTGACTTTGACTTTCACCTCTGTAAGTCTGAATGAATTTGAAAATGATCTTTCCTTTTGCATGTATATATATTTAATCCTTTGCTGTCATTAATTTCAACCTAACGAGAAGACACATCACACATGCCTGGTTAACTTAAGCAACCCAATCATCTTGTTTATACTTATCCAAAGCATGAGTTTTCATTTTTTTTAAATTCTACCTGAACATTGTTACCTTTGCAAAGAGAATTTGAACAACTAACAATTTTAAGTATTGTGTAAATACTAATAGTTTCATCATTGTGGTTTGAAAATGCTTAGCTATTTGTTTAGCAGCAGTAGCTACATCTCAACAAATGGATTTTCCTTTTCAGGGGACAGGAATTTCGTCCGGCATATTTGGAGATGCCACGACTGCGTGCCATATTCACCCAGGCACCAGTCGTGGCATTGACTGCCACCCTCACAGAGAGTCTCCTACAGGAGACTCTGAAACGGCTGCATCTTGCAGCTGAAGAGGTGAAGGTCATCGCTGCCCTTCCTGATAGGTAGAGTATTTATCTGAAATTTTGAATTGTTTACATGTCAACTAGAAACCATGTCAAGTGTTGAACGAATCAACTTGTGACTATTTTTACTAAAGGTCCAGTTATTTGTTAGACCTCGGGCTTACAATGAACTCTGAAGGGCTGAAAATGAGGCTCTCGGGCTGCCACAAACCTATGTAGCCCTAATTGTTCATTTTTTTATTATAATAACGGCCCTTGTTTACAATGTCGGGGCCATTATAATCCATAACGGCCCTTGTTGTCAAGGCCGGGGGCCGTTTTAGTCAATAACAGCCCTTGTTTTTAAGGTCAAGCCGTTAATAAGTATATCGGCCCTTGTTCATTCAACTGAGCACAAATCTTGAACTAACAGCTCTTGCTGGTAAATCAGAAGAGAAAAGAGGATTATCATAGTAACCAGGTAACAACACTACTTTTTATTCGGGCTCTACCATTTGAATGGCCCTCAGTGATATCCAGCAGCCCTCGTGATTACACATATAATAGAGACCGTGCACTTGGGATCTGCTGGCTCAAATAAAAATTAAGCAATAAAGCTACAATGACACACACACACTGTCAAAATGCAGGCGTACAAACTGGCCAACTTTCACAGAAATCGGTGAAGAGGTCTTTGAGATATTCATGTTTTCGTAAGGGGGGACTTATTTTTGTTGAACTGTTTATAAGCCTAATAAGGACTGAACATGAAAAATTTGTGCTAAGCAGCTCTGGTTGTTGCTCATGTCATGTTGACAGTTCAGTGACATGCTGTGTTGGTGTTGAGCCTGTCTAGTTATTGAATCATCACATTCTTGTTGATTTTTCCCACCAAGTTGTAGCCATGAGATATAATAAGGAAATGGCAATGGCCAATTAATGACCAAAAAGACTTGTTTTACCAACTTATAACCAGTGACCTTTACCAACTGATATCAGGGAAGACCAAAGTGAAACGACTCATAATTACAACTATCAATTTTATAATTACTAAATTAGTTGTACACATTCTGTCTATTTAGATTTATTCCATGACTACCCATGTATTGTCCCCAATAACACCAAACCTGCCCAGGGAAATAACAACGTCATCTCAGGGAAATACAAGTTATTGTCCCTCAAAGGACGTTCTTAATTCCCTCAGATGACGTTACCCCCAGAGCCCTCTTGTGTTAAGTGAAAAATTACATGTTGGTTTAGAGTTATTTAGCCTAAATGGTTAGAATGATAGCAATATTACCTCTGATATTTTGGCTTGTTATTAAAAAACAAGTCATGGAATAAAAACATTATTATATGGATTGTTTTAGATTGCCCCTCGTATTCTCCCTGCCAGCCATATTTTCCCTCGGGCCTAGCAGCCCCCCGGGGGGGGGGGGGGGTACTTCGCGGACTTTTGCATACGGATGCGCCACGGCAATTTTGAAAACCAAAACCATTTTAATCCGGAAACTGCGCCAAAACCACAAACCATTTTAATCCTTCACTAAAATTTTTGGCAACCAATTTAATCTTCATGGTTGTTAAACCATTTTAATCCTCTTTTGAAGCCGATTCTAACGGTACCAAACATGTTGGGGTTGCGAAAACCAGAACCAAATTAATCAGAATTGTCAAAAAACCAAAACCATTTTAATCCAAGAAGGCCAAAAAACCTAAACCATCCAGCGGCGCCTCTATATATACACCCTTACTGAGTGAGTACCCCCTCTGGGAGCAGCCCTCGGGAAAATATGGACTGGCATGGCAGGGAGAATACTCGGGTCAATACAAAAGAAACCATGTAATATAATATTAAAATATATAAGGAGCAATAATTTATCTATGTTCATACATGTATATTGTTTATTTATATATAGAATATTTGTTTACGTGAAATAAAAATAAATATTAACTCATAGCATTTGTCAAATCATATTGAAAATATTCTTTTCAATACATCCAAGGATGGGCACGCCTGTTACATCACAACAATGCTATCTTTTCAAATTTCAGACCAAACATCCACTTGAACCTGGAAGTGGTGAAATCTTCGGATTTTGACAAGTTGGATTGGGTTGTGACAGAAGTTAAAGCCAACCCATTGCAAGCACCTAAGACCATCATATATGTGAGGTAATTGCTGACGTTAGGAAATTTTGATGTACCTATGTGTTACACTTAATGAGAATCAATAACTTTATTCTCTTTACTATCTATTGTAAAGGTTATTCATAAAGATTTTATGCATGGCAGACTTGCTCACCAAGCCCCTGGTGAGAGAACACTACTCGATATAATAACTGATTTTTCCCCTTGATATTAATTTATTATTTTTGCAGTATCCTTTGGCAAATTAGATTGTACTTTTTTTTATTGTTTTCCCTATGTTTCGACCAAATACTGCAATCTAATTTCTGAAAAAACTCACCATGTTTTGCAGACAAGATACGGGCTTTAATTTTGTGAGTTTTTACCCCGACTAGGCAGGCACTATGGATAAATATAAAGCACATGAGGTGGTTGCTAAAGTTTATCCCATCCCCAGTACTGTAATACTGCAGTTTGAAGTGCAGGATTTCTGTCTTTCAAGCTACAGCATCAAAACGAGGCAAAATCAATCAAGAGACGTGACGTCACAGACCGGGTTGAGACCATAGAAATCCATGGTTGAGGCATTGATCTAAAAATAGATCATGAGACTTGACGCAACCATTTCAGCATTTTTGCAACTAAAACTGGCTAGGTGTCTCTATATATCGTACTGTGTAATTCATATCTGCAACCTAGGCCTATAGATCTTGTACGCCATGTACGGCGCACCTGAATGCATATATCTGCCAATGGTAGTGCCTTAGAAATGGTCCAATAATAATAATAATAATATTAAAAATGTGTATAGGCTATATAATAGGCATGTTTTTGCTCATGTTATCGTTAAATGAAAATCAACAAGAATAAATTGATTGCAAGAATTTGTACTTAAGGATTACAATGGAAAAAGTCTGGAAGCTCCCTAACTGGTCCCCTCCCTGACTTCCTCCCATGTTGAGACCTTCTATTTACATATTCCATCTATGTAGTAACCTTAAAAGTTAAGATATTTATTATACAGTAAAGTAGAATTCATAAAGAAGTTCCAAGAATTTCCAGTTTTTGAAAGTTCTTTCGGAAGTGCCCAGCACTGATATAAAGTCAATGTTAGTGCATATTATGTGCTCGTTTAATTAAAAATACAGAAATGATCAAGTGGACTTTATTTATATATTTAATTATTGCAGGTCAATTGAGGTGGCGGCAGAAATGTGGGCCTATTTCACGACTACACTAGGCCAAAAGGTTTACGAGGCCTTGGGATTGGGGAGGCAATCAAACAACAGAATAGTGGAGATGTTCCATGGAAGCACGGAGGCAGAGAAGAAGGAGGTCATACTGGAAAGATTTCAGGAAGATGGCCTGCTTCGTGTGGTGATTTCCACAGTGGCATTTGGCATGGGCGTCAACATCCAAGACATTCGGTAAGACAGAAAATTATGGAAACAAATTTGATTTGTGAATGACAGTTGGTTACTTAGTGAAGTGAAATGTCATTTAAGGCCCGCTGTATGACGAGCCTAATGATTTATTTCTGTCTTTCTGTAAGCGAAATTGAGGAAAAACTGCCTCACGGATTCTTATGAAACTCGGCAGTATTTTTGCAATCATCACAATGAAGAACTGATTCAAATTCGAGGAGATATATACAATGGTAGCTGTGTCGCAATGACAAAAATATTTTCAATCTTTTGGAAGAACAAATTGAAATTGAGACTTGTGATTTTTTTCTGGGATAGTTTGACAAAGTCTCCAGTGCAGGAAGGCGTCTTGTTGAGATTATATGAATGACCTCTGAGATGTGATTTTTCAAAAATTGGCTGTCCCGAAAATGTACTGTTCATTTTTTGAAAACTCAACAAGCTGCAAACTGCTATTGCAACAGTACTCGGTGCTACAGATGCACAAAGACACTATTTTGAATTAGCAATAACTAGGTCCCTTTTCCAGTTACAACAATGAAAGTAATTGCGATCACAGGTAAGCTCTGACCTCTAATGATGCAGAGCGTTATAGGCCTATGCTCAAACACTTTGCTTTTGTTTTCAGAAATGTAATCATGTGGGGACCCCCGAAGGACCTCATGTTGACCCAGCAGGAGATTGGCAGGTGTGCAAGGGATGGTGGAGAGGGAAAGGCCATTATATACATCACGCCCAGATCGACATCGCTCAGGTTGATAGACGCGGACATGAAATCTGCGATTGCTTTGATGAAAACACAGTGTGTCAGGGTAACTCTTCTGCAGCATTTTATTTTGCCTGGGTTGACCCTTTCAGGCTTCCAGAAACCGGTGAATTGTTGTACGTTTTGTGATAGACATTAACTGTAATGTAAGCAATATTACCACTATATATGTTTATACTCAAATGTTGATAGATATCCCTGATAGATGGATTGACTAATAGATAGACCAATTCTAGGAACCTTTAGATAAATAAATAGAATATTTGTATTATGCGCTTGGGGTGCTAATTAGGACAGGTGAAGTGCATGAAAATGAGGTAAATGAAACCGTAGATAGATAGATAGATAGATAGATAGACAGATAGACAGATAGATAGATAGATAGATAGATAGATAGATAGATAGATAGATAGATAGATAGACACATAAATAGATAGATAGACACCCTAAGTCACCCTTATACACTGTGTTTTCATCAAAGCAATAGACAGGTAGACAGGTAGACAGACAGACAGATAGAAAGATAGATAGATAGATAGATAAATAGCTAAATAGATAAATAGATAGACAGATTATTTCTTTTATGCGCTGTTTCTTTTGATCTCAACATGATTAATAATTGTGAATGACCTCCGTCAATGTGTACCTTAATGTCAAGTAGAAAGATTGTCAATAATATAAAATCCTGGATAGAATTGTTAGATCTGCTGATTTTATGGATAATGTGCTTTGAGGTAAACTGGTATATGTTGAGGTTAGTACTATACACTGTCGAAAATGCTTTCAGAACTATTTAAGAGAGTTTGACATGTCAACTAAACACTGCTTTTTGCAGGCATGAATAAACACTCACTAATTATTTAGTTAAAAAATATGTCTGAAATAAGTCAATATATAATATTCAATCAATCGTTTATTTTGCAGGCCTAGTTACCAAATTCATAAATTAACTAATGGCACACCGTTTTTGGTAGTGAGATGTAGGTTAAATCTGATGTACAAATTCATGAACGTGAACATGAACTGGTCTTTTCAAACTAATGCCCGGAACTAGTGTACCAGTTTCGAATTGATATAGTTGATTTGTTTGTGTGGAGAAGGCTAGACGCACAGGTCTGAGCATTGTACATGTACTACAAATACTGGAATGGAACTTGTAACTCATTATAGACCCCAAAAAGGCATATCAATGTATTAATATTGTATAAGTGTACTTATGAATGAACTTGTACTCAGATGTATCCCAAATGTTTTTATAAGATGAGTTATCCTCAGCCTATTAAAGTTTTTACAGGCATGTGATTCGTGAAGTGGAACTCTTTTGCTTTTAGTTCCTTTTTCTGATGATATACTCAATCTCCTATAAATGTCCTGTAATTATCTGAAAATTATTATTTTTTATTTTTAGTCAATAAATTCCTGCTTTTCCTACCAATATAATCTATATATATATATTATTTTAAGTTTTGCCTGGGAGGCCTATTATCATATATGTAAAGAAATCAATTAAATGTGGAAAAATGTCCAAAAGTTGGCGAATGGACTCCAGTCCTGAAAAGACCAGCATTTCGGTGATAGCCAGTCAAAATACAAACTTGGATTTTTGACACCAGTAGGATTTTGGTAGTCATAGCGATATGAAAGGAAACAGTTCATGAAATGGAACTGTAAGGTCGGGAGGTATATTTAATTTCTATGGTTCTAATCTTTGTGGATTGCATGATGAAGATGAATGCATCAATTATATATATATATGCTAAACTTTCAGACACTATTTATTATAATTTTTTAATTCATGAAAATACATTTGTTAACTTCTTAGACTATTGCTTTATAAATAAAATAATTAAGTTTCAATAAATGCTGTATGAATATTTCAAAGAAAAATAAACAAAATGTCACGATTTTAATTAAAATTTTATAAATTAATGGGAAAAATGTATACTTGACAAATATTGACTTGGTGCCCACGTCTGAAAAATTGCATTTTCCTATAAATTGTACTCATTTGATCCCTGATGATTGCCATAGAATGCTGATCGAACTATTTTGAAATATATGATCATTGGGTTCTCTACTGTAACCTTCTATATTATAAATACTGATTTTATTAACAATTTTATTATTAATTGTTTTTATTTATTTACCGTTCAGTTGTGTTTGTTGTACATGCTCAGTATGAATCTGTATGATCAGTATTTTAGTACCAACGGAAAGATTTATATTTTGTGGAAAATTTTGACAATAAGAGCATATATAGCTGGGCTGTACTTTTTTTTAATGAAATCAATATTTTTATTAAAGAATATTGTAACAATGAAATTGTGTTGAATTGTTACAAATTGGATTCCTGAACAGTTAATGGCTACTGTAAGAAATGAAGGGACCTGCATTAAAAGTTTAAGATTCAGCCCTAATTGGACAACTTGCTTTAAGGGCAAGTTCCCGAGTAGCAAAAAACTGCATGTCTTGTAACATTATTATTTATCTGAGACATCACACTCAACAGCTGCATGAGCAGATGAGAACTGATCCTAGCAATCAAGGAAATGTGGCAATTAAAAAAGATTCCCCTAACATTGTTTGGTTCTGCAATGCAGTGGTTAGCATTGTTTATGAGAGACTGATTTTGAATATGCGTGGCGGATGTTAAAAAGGGTAGTCTGAGGTAGAGCAATCTGCACGAGGGTACTTGGCCCCTTATATTGGACCTGTGCTCCATGTGCCCTCTATATGTACTTTTCAACCTTGACTAAATGGCCATACAAAAAAGATACAATTAGTATTGTGGGTGTCCCTCCTGAGAATCGCATACCCCCCCCCTCCCCCGGCTCGAGAACCCTTGTCTGAGGGTATAAATTATTTGAAAAATTCAGAATCCATTCCCAGTGTCCGAAGATCTGTAGGCTTCTGGGGCAGTTTGTGATCACTGCCATATTGTTGTATTCTAATTGGAATTTGTCATGTGACTTCGGAATGGGCTCCCACTAGTTTTGTATTTCTTCAAAATATGCAATTACCACAAAAGAAAAATGTATTGCTAGTTAAATTACAATTAGGTTCTGCACCGCTATACTTAATAAATTTTTTTCAAAAATATCACCCAGTTTGACTATCATGATGGACAGATTTTGTTAAAAAAACTCTACAAAGTCGAAAAGGTAACTAACACAAAGCATTAATTAACAGTAATCCATGTATGATCGTTTTTGTAAGTAATCGATTGAATTACTTGGTTAATGTATCAAGTAATCTGATTGCTTTGTAATCAGATTACTGACAACACTGCTCATTATGAAATTAAATACGTAAGGAAGAACCTCCTCATTAGCGTCGCTTAATGCTCAAAAAATTTAATTTATTCTTCAGTAAAAAAGAGAGACGGCCTCTTACCATTGAAGCTTCCGTGAACAAATGCTTCCAAAAAAATAGCGAGAAAACAAAACACAGTTTAAATGTTCTTCAAGACTTAAATTCCCAATTGTTTGGAAACTTGAGTTTTTAATAAACGTTGAATATATCTTGAATATTAAAAGGCCCAAAGCCCAATATATATGTACAATCATTAAACAGAACTGCATAGGTCCTATACTCGGCATTACAAGTATGCAAATGATATCAGTTGGACCACTATTAGTTGACATTCTTTAAAACGGTTTTTTACCTAATTATTTCAAAAATGCTTTCACCCCCAATGCATGCACCCTACACTAAGTTTCAGTGTTGATGGTATCATAGACACAGCAACACTTGGGATAACTACGTACTTTCTTAATAAATCTTACAATGGTAACCTATTTTCCTGATTTTTCACAAAAAGTTTTTTATGACTTAAAAAAACCAATTACAAGATATATTAGTTCAACAATTACAGAGGATACAATAAGCTTAGAATGTGATATTCCATGTTGTTGATATACAATTTCTTTCCTTGACTGCATTGACATCGAATGAACTTATATTTCCATATATACGCAATTTAAAGCAATGGGGTGTCGATAAAATTCAAGTTGATGACCAGGGCCATTTGTGAGAAGCAGTTACAAATCAGGTATGAAATTAACATTGCAACTTGTTTACACAAAATGAATAAACTATGCACAAATGACATACTCTACAAATTATAAAAAAATAAATAAATAGACATAGACATAGACATATTTATCATTTGAGCAGTAATTGTAATACAAAATAAACATTTAAATATTTGAAATTAGAAAGCACCACAATTATACATTCATACATTTTGATTACTGCCATTTTGGAATAAATATGCATTTCCATCATTGTCATTTCTGGGTTATATTGCAAACATCAATAATTGCATTCAGTTTCAAAGAAACATACACATTTGTAACAATTTAAACAGTCATTCAGTACATTAATACTCAGAGTGTCAATTTATATCAATAGAGTGTCCTTTCACAATCAATATATATTATAATATCAATTAAAGTCTTGTGTGAACAGTTAGTTGAGCTGGGAAACACTTGGGGAAACCGGGGTGTGTCGGGTGACTCAGCATTGTGATGCTGGCTATATACTCTCCCGGGAGTTGAGAAAGACTCATGCTTGAACAGTATTGTAAAGTCTTTCAAGACGGACTTCGTCTGCGTAAAAGACAATTAGAAATTCAACATTTACATTTAATTTAATTTATAATACCACAGTTAAGACATGGACATTGCATTCTCCACTACGATTCATCTGGAATTTCTAGCAGCTCCTTCCATTTGTCTAGGTCTTTGCTGAAGCTGAAAAGCTTCTCTCCCATGCCTCTTGGTTTCTTGAGGATCATTTCGGGTGCAGCGACTCCCTTATAATGACGCCCTGGCACATAGCTGAGAAGCCCGTCTTTAGCATAAAGTTGCGTGAAGCGTACCACGTCTTTTGCCAGAACAACCTTCTTCCGTGCCTGTCCTGGTGGCTCCGTCCTGTGCAGCATGGCGTCAGACAGTATTTCGCCAATTTCCTTTCCATACGCTCCGCTCATGTTGGAGCATCTTTCAATCTGTTTTGGCGTGTAAACCCCATGCGATCTTTTCAACATCTCTGCAAACATAAAATAAATTTCTTTAAACTTTCCTTCATGCAGGCCTATATGTGTAAATGTTAGTAGATGACATTCAAGTGTCAGTCTTTGTGTCATGCCCAAACTAAATAAAATAGATAAAAAGTCCTACTTGAAGAAAAGCTACAAATAATATATTTAATTGATTTGTGTTAGTTTATATGAACTGTCTTATGTACCGGTGACTTGGTGTATAAATTCTGTCTATAATTAACAGCTTAAAGGATGATGACTATTTGTTAATTTATCTATTTTATATTCTCCTTGCAAATAATTCTAATTAAACAGTCATCCCCTATGGGAAAAGTAATATTCAGTTACTCTGGTAGACTGCCTTGAGCAACATATGTATAATTTGTTCTTAGTTTATGAAAATTATCCTTATATATATATATCATGAATGTACGATGTAACATGTTGGAAAATAAATTTGTCTACGTCATTTCAACCATACCTTTGAAATCGTTATTTAGGAACTCGTTAACTAAATCCAATCCAATATTGCGTCCCGCAGATCCTCCCAAATTGGCTACTCTGTTCCACACCATGTCCTCCTGCAAACGTTTTGGAACAAAACCACCGACATCTGAAATTTATTATAATTTTTTAATTTTAAAAGCTTTGACATCAATTTACGTTTATGACCAGCTGCTTGAAGTAGGCATGATAAAATGAAAACTATGAGCCGGATACAATGTAGGCCTACTCCCTGCAGACCTTTATTAACATGTCTATTTTAAAAGTTGTCAATTCAACTGTCAACATCTTTGTCCTTCTTGATTTTAAAAGTGCAGCCAGCCATAGGCGTATGGGAGGGGGGCAGGGGGGGCGGTCGCCCCCCCAAAAGTTAGGGAATCAATAAGATTCGGGCAAAAATGCAAAAAAATTTGGGCAGATGATTAGGTAAAAACTATTTAAAATTAGTGATTTCTAGGCTATTTCATTTGAAATGGTATTAAATTTAGATCTCGAAATTCGGGCAAATGTCGCTCGCCCCCCTAAAAATAGCGTGTCCCGTACGCCTATGCAGCCAGCTGACAGGTTCAATCAATGAAACTAGTCTTTTTGCAAGTTGGTAGTTTATGTCATTAGTGATTACAGTACAGTTTTGTCGAGAGGTAATTGTTTGCGGGAGAGCTGTAGGCTAGGCATATATTGGTGAGGCTGGGCAAAAGATGAATCTGTACCCAGCTGGCTGGGAGGTGCTGAATGATGCTTGGGCTGGCTGGCTGGCAACCCAGCTGATATCACAACATATATTTTCTCCCAATTACATAAAATTATGGACGAAAGTGTCACAATAGATGTCGAACCACGAGCATGCACGATTTGAGCATTAAATTAACTTGCTGTCATGAACTGGCCCTGATAAGATTAAACCAAATGAATTTTACAGACAGATATTTGCAGTAAAAACAGAGCATGCAATTTGAATTGTAAAAAAAATTATCCAAGCTAGCGAAGAATGAAATGATTCCGGCCCAAAATGAGGTGGCTAAAGATTGCTTACAATTTTGTCATGTTAGAAAAAGTTCACTTTAGCATGAACTATCCGTATAGCTACATGCATGTAGGCATAAATAAAAAGTAAATTTAGAAAAAAATCAAATAGATTTTGCTATTTTGTGCGGCCTTACGAAAAAAAGGATATATAGGCCTACTGCAATGTAAATCTGCATGTAGGCCACATATTTATTCATAAAAATAAATACAACTTCATACAAGTAACTTACTGGTTAGGAATTGGTGACCAATCCTGAAATAAGTTGTGTGGCCATATGACCAAAATGACAGCATGTCCTTCTTCCAATCAGACACCATAGCAGGACCATCTCCTTGCCTCACAGCATTGTGCCGCACCATCGCATTTAGGCCCGACCATATCAATCCTTTAGAGTACTGTAAGATGCCATCATCAAGGGTATCATCAACACCTAATGAACATGCCTCCGAACAGTACCATTTTCCTGCAAAGAGATGTTTAATGAAATTTTTTATTTCAAATTTTGTCATAAAACATTGTTTTGCTCCTACTACCAACAGTCACATTGAACAGCGGGTGGAATCCTCAACTGACTAGGCTATAAGTGACAGAAGTAGCTAATTATTCTAAGTCATTTACCCTTTTTCAGTCAATTTTGCTCTTCATTCCGTCCGGCAGACTACTCTCTGTTGGATACACTACAGTGGGGTGCGAAAGTTTGGGCACCCTTGGAGTTGGTTCATATTTTTTCAAATTTCAGAGAAAGCAATAGCAACATAATTCCAATGTGAATTGTGTGAGTGAAGGATGCCCAGGCAGTCAATTGCAGCCAGAAAGAACTATGGAAATATAAAAATATAACAAGAATCCGCGGATTCAAAACCGACCTAGCGCAATGAAATTGAAGATGCCATTGCTTAAACCACTGAGCAACTGATATTGGAAGATAGGAGAAATAGTTGATTGGAAGATGCTAGACTATTAGTATAGAATCAATGCAGTTTGAACAGATTTCTAAAAAAAAAGGAAAGATGGCTGCCAAAATGACCGCCATCTTGGATTTCTCGACATGGTCCTCATCCATACCCACAGGGCAATGCCTGTACCAAATTTCATATCTGTAAGTGAAATATTGAGGTCACAATGGTCAGTTCAAGAATGACAAAAGATGGCTGCCAAAATGGCTGCCATCTTGGATTTCTCAACATGTTCCCGACTGATACCCACAGCCCCATACCTGTTCCAAATTTCATAACTCTAAGCAAAATATTGAGGTCACAATGGGCAGTTCAAGAAATGAAGAAAGATGGCTGCCAAAATGGCCGCCATCTTGGATTTCTCAACATGTTCACAATCCATACCCACAGGCCCATACCTGTACCAAATTTCATAACTCTAAGCGAAATATTGAGGTCACTAATATTGAGGTCACTATCAGCAGTTCAATAAATAAAAAAAGATGGCTGCCAAAATGGCCACCACAAAATGGCCGCCATCTTGGAATCTTGACATGTTCCCAATCCATACCCAGAGTTCCATACCTGTACCAAATTTCATAACTGTAAGTGAAATATTAAGGTCACAATGGGCAGTTCAAGAATGAAGAAAGATGGCTGCCAAAATGGCCACCACAAAATGGCCACCACAAAATGGCTGCCATCTTGGATTTCTCAGCATGTTCACAATCCATACCAAGAGTCCCATACCTGTACCAAATTTCATAACTGTCAGGGTAATATTAAGGTCACAATGGGCAGTTCAAGAATGAAGAAAGATGGCTGCCAAAATGGCCGCCACAAAATGGCAGCCATCTTGGATTTCTCAACATGTTCCCAATCCATGCCCAGAGTCTCATACCTGTACCAAATTTCATAACTGTAAGTGAAATATTAAGGTCACAATGGGCAGTTCAAGAATGAAGAAAGATGGCTGCCAAAATGGCCGCCACAAAATGGCAGCCATCTTGGATTTCTCAACATGTTCCAAATCCATGCCCAGAGTCTCATACCTGTACCAAATTTCATAACTGTAAGTGAAATATTAAGGTCAATATGGGCAGTTCAAGAACGAAGTAAGATGGCTGCCAAAATGGCAGCCATCTTGGATTTCTCGACATGTCCCAGATTCATGCCCATGGTACCACACCTGTACCAAATTTCATTACTCTAAGTTGAAAACTAAGGTCACAAATGGACTTTTACACACATGTTGACAAGAAATGTTTACATGGACACATGGACATCGTTAATATGCTGCCAAAATGGCCACCAAAATGGCAGCCATCCTGGATTTCTCAACATATAGCAGATCCATGCCCATAGTACCATACCTGTACCAAATTTCACTACTCTAAGTTGAAAACTAAGGTCACAAATGGAATTTTACACACATGTTGACAAGAAATGTTGACATGGACACATGGACATGGTTTACATGAGTCCCCTTTCACTACCCACCCTCCTCTAATAACCGACGTTAGGTCGGTTAAAAAGTGATTGGTCTTTTTGTCCTATTTGACATGTGCAAAAGTTTGGGCAGCCCAACAGATTCTAATATATATATATTTTTACATAACTTTACATTAAAACAATATAAAAGCCCTAAAATGCTTTAGATGATAATGTAAGTATCCCTGGACTTCAATCTGTGTGAAATTTGTGTTGTTCTCCCTAACAGAATGACTCCAATCTTGGCACATTTGAGGTTCCCCAGGTACAAACTGCAACTGTCAGATTATTTATTTATTTTGAGGCCAGTGCTGAAAAAGTTGATTTATAACCTTGATTTTTCATCACCTAAGCATGACTGATTATTCGTCGATGAGATTTCGGAACAACTTAGACATATATCTCAAAACTAAAATACCTAAAATGCTAAAAAATGCAACTTTCTGGTCATCTGTGTCCGATTGCTCTGGCTTTTCTTGCTGAAATATTTCCAAAACAAACTGTTTTTGAGTTGTGGTGCGCAGATATATGACAATTTCAGAATTTATACAGGTGCTATCCATAATTATTCTGGCCCCTGCGGAGTCAAAATTGTTTGTCACATTCTGGTGTATCGGAGCAATTCAATTTTCAATGCATTTTTGACACCCTTGCCTCAAATACCATGATTGATCCAAATTGCTTCTAAATAGTTAAATGGGTCTTTAGACATGACCCAGGCAGTTCGATTAAGCCATATAATTGTGATACCTCATATAGCTTGGCCATTCATCATCTGCATGCTGACGGTGTAGGCCTAATAATGCAACCGTCAATCACATTCAGTGTCATACCTGTGGAGGTCTCTGAGGTTGATATATCAGATTTAATTGTTACAAAATAGAAAAATTGACTAAAAAGAAACTAAATCAACCCAAAATTGAAATAGTTTCAGTAAAAATAGCCCCTGGCTGTCAACACAAAGTTGAGCATGCATGTTAATATAGATACTTTTGCTAGATATTAACCTGAATATCTACTAGAAGTCTTAAGTATTTTTGACAATTTTAAATATAATGTAAATTAAAGGTAATGAAGAGGCTAACCAAGTCTCCTGGCTCAGATATCTTTACAATTTTCAGTGTAACTTGACATTTGCAACTGATGTCAGAGAGACCACAAAGCAGCAAGGGTTGGAGTCATTCTTTCCGGGAAAACAATCTAAAATACATACAAAATGAAGTCCTGAGATACTTCCAATATCATCCAAAGCATTTGAGAGCTTTTATATTATTTTTAAAAAAAATAATACGAAAATTTATTTTGGAATCTGTACATGGCCAATTGTGCAGCATACATACAACATACGATGCTCTTTCTTGCGTATTTCGTACGTAAATCAGTTGTTTTCACGTATGAATTACATACGAAAATTTACGTATATAAAACATTCATAAATTTTCGTATGGATTTCATACGTATTAAGTTGGTTTTTGGGGCATTAACTGGATTTTTTTGCTGATTTTTTTTTACATAGGCCAATACAAGGTCTAATCTTTAACCATTCATGATAACCATATTGCACTAAAATGGCCTGCTGATGGGGCGTAAAACACAAACAAAACAAACACTAAAATGGCAAAGGAACTGAAAAGTGCCTGTGTGAAATTTTTATGAATTCGCATCGGCGCTTTTTTGTGAGTTTTGTACGTAGAACTTACGTACGTAATTCGTACACTGCACAATTGCTAGTGTAGGGGTGCCCAAACTTTTGCACATGTCAAATTGGACAAAGAGACTCATCATTTTTTATATTTTTATGTTTCCATAGTTCTTTCTGGCTGGAATTTAGTGCCTAGGTATCCTTCACTCACACAATGCACATTGGAAAGATTCTGCAAGTGGTTTGTCTGAAATTTAAAAAAATTTGTCCCCCCTCCAAACGTTTGCACCCCACTGTATATGAGCTACATACATTTAATATAATATTGTGACCAGTATTTTGTCTATTTCTCTTTGAGAAGACGACGTCAATCATGTCTATTTTTATCATTGTACATCTCCACAGATACAAACAGTTCAAGGAGTAAATATTGAAAAAATACCTTGATCATGCTTAGGAGAATTCACACAGGCAACATGGTACAAAGTATTGCCTTTGCACTTTGAACCGGCCCCACATTCCAACATTTCACTGTCTCTCTCTTCCCCACACCAGCATGTGCCTGCCTTTTGACAATCTTGACTGCAGAACCAACGTTGGCCAGGGACATAATCCCATGCACATGATAAATGGTAGTGACTGGTCAAACACATCCTGCTGCTGCACTGGACAATATCTTCGTCTTTATCTGAAGTAAAATTTTTAAATAGAACCGGTTTTCATATCTTACAACTAGTTTTAATCTTTACAAATTATAAAATATACTGTTTTTTAAATATTATTTGATATTCTGTGAAATTAGAATATCTATATAATGATATATATGTATAATTATACAAATGCAAGTATAACAGTATACAATACAATCTATAATAACCATGACAAACCCTATAAACATGTCCAATGATTAATCTGTTCTGCACAATTTTTAAACAAAAAACAAGCCTAATCACCTGTTTCACCATGCTGTGGTGTAGTATACTAGCCTTGAATATACATGTACTTAAGTCATAGCACATGTGTAATAACTGTAAATGCTAAAAAAAGAAGAAAACATGTTACATATGTACCTTCAAGGCATACACATATGTCGCCCTCTGATTCAGTGAAGCCCTCTTGAACTTCTCGCAGGTCCTTGGCTTCGTAAGGCAGCCAGCAAAAGCTCACAACCTGGTTGGACAGATTGTCCAACCACGCAAGTTTTTCAGATAGGGCTTCTGGGTAAGAATTTGCCTTCTGATTCAAGTCGGCTGTGCCTGCCAGGTGCATGGCAAGCAGAACAAGATACGACACAGTTGAAAACTGAAACCAAAAAAAACATATATTTTTTTTAACTCCATTTAAATTTACTATTGTCCTATTATCATTTCAATTACTGCAATGTTACTCTGACATATATTTTTGTATTCGTTCAATTAGTAGTAATCACCACGGTTGTCGATAAGAAGTTGAATAAATTGTCATAATTATTATATTATTGCAATTATGCAACGATGACAGTATCATAGCCCATTGAAATTATGAATGAATGGATAATAGTGGCTATACGTCCAGTATTTATGCACTTGCTAGGTTAATTACGACAGGTGGAGGACACAACAATGAGGAAAAAGATGATCAAAACTGCTGTACAACATAGGCCCATTTGGAATTTATACCTGTATAAAGTCCCACACATGTTGGTAAGCTGCCATGACCTTCGTTTTGACATTCCGATGATTAAACACCTCCTTCAAATTAGACAGTGTCCCCCGCTCAGCCTGGCTTGCACCACTGTAGAAGTTATTCATAAAGTCCTAAATATCAGAAATGCATGATTAATAGCTTGCATACATGTCCTTTGTATATATATACATTTAATAATATAATTGCATGATTTAGAAAAAAGATTAAGAACTATATAAAATTTTATTTGCCGAAAATATTTTAAAAATTGATAACATTCTTTTTTTTCACAACTGCCGCTGGGCCATAAATATGGATTTCGTTTTTTTGGGAATGACACATGACATAGTGTATATACATCAGTATTTATTACCTGCAAAATGATCCCCTGTTTGTGGAACTCTTGGGGAGTTTCCGCAAGGCCACGGAACCTTTGGCAACCTTGCCCTTGCAGCCCATTCGCTACTGCCTTCTTTGCTCTTGCCATACTGATGACAGTGGCACCATCACCACTGGCCATCAAAGACACTGGTCCTCCTTTCTGGGGAACATAAGTCTGTGAATGAAGGAAATCATCATTTAAAACAGTTTCACACAAGAAATTGTACATTTTAGCAAATTAGCATGCATGGTCACCAGGGGCCGAAGAACCATGTAGGCCTATCTGCTCCGAGGCTCACCTACATCTGCAGGTGCTAATCTGTGACATGCAGTGCGATAAGTTAGGAAATACCGAACTCCAAGAGCACTAAATTGAAGATTTTTTAGCGCTTGACAATGTGTTAGTGCTGCCTGCGGCTTAAGATTTTCAAACTTGTGCATCACTGTTATATAAATAATGGTTGAAAATTGGAGGAAAAAGTGACTAAAAAGATTGATCTGTAGTAGCTCTTTATCGTCTTTATCGAGCCAAAGAGAGCACTTTTTTCACACTTAGCATTTGGAAAATTTGGTTGATTTTAGGTCTGCAAACTTCCATATTTGCGGTTTGAACCCATCCAGGCAAACACCCAAATTGGAGCAGATCTGGACGTCACCATTCAGCCACCTGGTCATTATAACTTAGTTGAAGGTTTTCAATTTGGTTCATGATGAATTGTTGAACTCCTACTATAAACTTTACCTGAAGGTGGTCCATGACTTGAATCATGCCATCAGTACTGGATGGATTTCCTTCGACCAGGCCAGTATTCACCTGCACGGAGCAAAGCAAAATTTGAAATTAGGATATTGATTCTTGTGGACAACAAAAAAATTGACCCACAGAGCATAATAAGAGGTTAAATCTCATCAGTTAATGTAAAATATATCACTTATGTTGTAAAATGTAATTGGTGAATACATATATGTAAAATATGTTTTTCTAATGTATTATAGGCCAAGTTACACCAATCAAATGTTGCAAACTCACACCATGCAACAAAAGACAAATCGAAATTGCTATGAATTTAATTAAGTGAGTGTTTATCAAAACCCATATACTTAAAATCCAAAAAGATAAATTATCTCCAAAATATGCTGCGTACAAACAATAATGATTATTGACCAGCAGGATGTTGGAGATGAATACCACTATATATATATCTATGTAATATGATGATGCCAAAGAGCATAGCGAGACCGTTGGACATCTAACAATGGCCAGTGAAGTGATGACGTCACTATGTTTTGACGCTCTGATTGGTCGGTGTGGTTGCCAGGGATCTTTTTGAAATTATCAATTCTTTTGACTTGACGTCTATTTTTATTGTGGGATATAAATAAAACTTAATAGGAGTGTGGTCCACAGCAATGAACCTCACTCATGTCAGGTCTGCTGCAGAATAAACACTCGTCCTTCGGACTCGTGTTGTATTCTTCCGCGACCTGACATTCATGAGGTTCATTGCTGTGAACCACACTCCCATTAAGTTTTATTATATTATTTTTTGCACAGCCAGAACACATAGATCTTGGTCGGTCAAATCGACATGTTAAAAATAATTATGGTTGGCCTAATATTAGATGCTTACAATTGTTGATTGCTTGTTCAGCAAGGATGTGTACTTGTGAGGGACCACTCTGGTGACTACAGCCTGTAATTCCTCAAGCCAAGGAATATAGTCAACCAGAGCTGCTCTCACACACACCTTCATTCGGGAACGAAGCGCCAGCCAGTCCTGCTGATCTGGCAGCAGCTTGTTGAGCGGGATGGTCCTGGCAGCAACTACAGCACAATCATCATATTGCAGTGTAGGAACTCTGAAAGAAATACAAACACAGGCCTACATTATTACAGATATATCTAATTAATGTAGCTGTAATTTAAAACAATGCTAAACAATATGAAGCCTACATATATCCCGTTCAAATAACTATCCGATAGGGCTTAATCCTTAGCATAAGATCGCAAGCCATTGAAGTTAAACAAGAATCCGAGGATTCAAACCCTGGGTTCTGGATGGAATTAGCAACTAGAAAGGCACACAGGTGTGCAATGGGCGCAAGAGAGGACCTGTGTGATACCCATGGGGCCATGGAGATTTAGATGTATTGTATGGAGTGGAAACAACCATTACTTAAAGCAAAATAATACGCGACAGCAACAGATCAGATGAAGATCCATCAGACCCCCGAGGTGCGACCCCCGAGGTGCGACCCCCGAGGTGCGACCCCCGAGGTGCGACCCTCGAGGTGCGACCCCCGAGGTGCGACCCCCGAGATGCGACCCCCGAGGTGCGACCCCCGAGGTGCGACCCCCGAGGTGCGACTCCCGAGGTGCGACCCCCGAGGTGCGACCCCCGAAGTGCGACCCCCGAGGTGCGACCCCCGAGGTGCGACCCCCGAGGTGCGACCCCCGAGGTGCGACCCCCGAGGTGCAAAATTAGCATTGTTAGACTGCTTCTGAGAATAGATGCACTGCCAAATGCACTACTGGCCTTCCTTGAAACGCATGGACAATCGTCGTGTGGGCGATATTATGATGCAAAGTTGCTTGAAAACAGCCCCTCACTCAAATGATCTATGACAAAAAAAAAGTGAAAAACATTTTAACAGCAAACTATCCCCAATTCCACAAAGCATTTTAGTTCACCTCTATATGAACACAAAATGGCCCACTTGACCACATCCACACCTGTATTAAGGCGGGGAAAACGTTTTTCCAAAAATCTCTCAGACTGGTTTTTCATATAAAATTACCCTTGGGAAACCCAGGGTAAAAATGATGATTTAAATAGGCCTACATGTAGGCTATATATATTATATAATAGTGGATGTTGAGTCGACCAATATTGAGTTTTATTGGCCGAAGCAGTAATATTGGTCGAGGCCGAAGGTCATCTTGCTTTCAGATTTATACATGTTTGTAAATAAAAGAGGTGCCAGATTTCTATTTGAAACTCTTCAACCATCGTTAATAAAAACATGTTTCGCAAATATTGACTGACAACATGATGAGCTTTTTTTCTGATGATATATTTGGCTCACCAACTTCCATTTGCCATGCCTAATTTGTGCAAAAGAGGATTTAAAAAAAAAAAAATTTCGGATTAGATTTTTAACACAAGCAGACCAAAAAATTGTTTATCCAGCAATCTTTCTCGCAATCTATCTAGCAATCTATCCCCCTATCTATCTAGGTATCTATATATATCTAGCTATCTATTTAGCTATCTAGCTGTGTGTCTTTTTTCTACTCAAAGAGACAGGCTTTATGTTTATCATGATTTTTACCCTTTTAAGTCGCTTTTAAAAGAGCTTTTTTAACTACTTAGCTATAGTTTGAATGCTTAAATTATTTTTATGATTTTTAAATCAAGTTTTAAAGATTGTCTGTGTATTTTCAAATCTGTAGGGCAGCAATTTGGTAATCAATGCATTGTAGTCAGGTCATCTTGCTTTAATTGCTGCTTGTTCAAATGGATTAAATATCTGTAAACTGCTTTTGAAAGTTTCACTCAATTGGAATTTGGTCAATTATCTTTTATACCAATTAGCACCCCTTGGTTAGCACCTTGATAATACCAGTGGTGCTGTGTTTCCTTCAATTACAATTGAGAATTGGATTGGAAAGAAGTTTTTGCAACCATGGACTACTTTGATATGGGGCAGAATGCTACATTAACTCAAGTACATGTGCACTGAGGATGCCAATATAGCCTTAAGGCGCCGATAACACCTTTCACGCGCCAATATCATTATTTATTGGCGTGGCACGTGATTGTTTTCATGTCACTTGATTGGCTCAAAAATTTTCTCTCAGGTCCGTTCAATCTCTCACATGTTAACATGACCGTGCAATATAATGCGTGCAATATCATAGAATATTGCACGGCTGTCAGCCAATGAGAAGCGAGTATTTCCGCTAGCCATATGATATATATTGCTATCAAATAACAAATTTTCATGATTGAAAATCAGATTTTCCGTTACTGGAGAACCCCTAGTGTCGTGCTTTTTGGATTACGTGAACACCCATGGGTGATTTTGAGGAAGAATATCATATTTGTTACGAAATTATTCTGTAATTTCATAATTTATTGGTAATCATTTGCAAATTACCTCCTTATTATGTGACCCTTGTATTGTTTTCCTGCATTAAATTCAGCAGAAGTCATATCAAGAGTGACAGAACTTTTAGAAAACCCATTGTATTTTTATGTAACTTGTTATATTTGCCTATCGGTATTGTATATTCATCAATTGCCTTTTCTACTTCGGGGAACCATTTTGCATGTTATGTGAGCCTATTGAAAAGCGTAATTTAATTGTAGATGCACACCTGCATAAAAAACTTATCAAAGACTTCAGGGTCATGCAAAATTATACACATAGTTACCTGTTCTCCACTGCGAATGTGAGGGACCAAATGCGGAAAGCATTCGATGCCTCCGAGTTTTGGTGCTTAGCTTCAATAGAAATCTGCACGTTGTCGGTGCACAAGGAAAATCCATTGTGCACTTTGTCGTTCTGAAAAGCAAACGAAAAAATTTTTAAAAACTTATTTAACTTTGTCAATTTCAAATGCTTGTGCCAAGGGAGATCCATTTAGTCCGTGGGAGGGGCTGCCCAAAAAATATTGCTCAAAATGCTCCAAAAACTAAGGGTGCGTGTGTTTCAGGTGATCTGGATCACAGATTCAGTGATCAGGATCCAGATCTATGGATCTAGGATCTGAATCAAGATCGGGATTGGTGCTGAAAAAACTGTGGATATCTATGAATCCAGATCAGGATTCACGGTTGTTTCAGACAGATTTAGATGATCCTGACCTTGATTCATGGATCCACAAATTTTCACTGCCACATCCTACAGGATCATGATCTGGATCACTGATCCGTAAATCCTTCTCTATGGCAGGATCAGGCCAAAAG
Organism: Platynereis dumerilii; assembly: GCA_026936325.1. Taxonomy (NCBI): domain Eukaryota; kingdom Metazoa; phylum Annelida; class Polychaeta; order Phyllodocida; family Nereididae; genus Platynereis; species Platynereis dumerilii. The sequence continues at coordinate 12,064,980 of JAPTHN010000016.1, read as the reverse complement.
AATCCTGATCACTTCAGATCAGGTCAAACAAACAGGACCTTAGTAAATTTACAAAATGTTTTGCCTAAAATCCCCCCAAAGAATTGCTTTTCCAAAGTAATATATAGGCCTATATATACATTCCATGATATAGAAACCATATATACACTCTTAATCAAAATGCTGGAATAATTAGGATTTTCAAGGTGTTAGATCTTCAAAGTTCTAAAATTAGTGATTGAATGTGAGGAATTGCAAAGAGACTTTCACTAAAGTATGGCCATATTGGTCAATAAGCAAAAATCAACATGATATATATAGTGATGTTTTTTGGTTGTACAGATTTATTTAGCATTTTTGCTTATGTTCACATTTTGTGTCTGTGTTGTTGAGCCATGATGCAATTTTTGATGATTCTTTACTAAAAATGAGCATTTTTTCCGGGTCACCCGAAGAAAATTTTCAAATAATTCTCAGCGACTAAAAATGTTTTTAAATATCATTGATACATGTATACATCTAATGTCTGGAGAACAAATCTTGGCAATTCCTCACATTCAATCAACCATTTTAGAAATTTGAAGTTCTGACACCTCGAAAATCCAAATTATTCCAGCATTTTGATCAAGAGTGTATATATATCAGCCCAGAAGACGGCCAACATTTGTCACGAAAGTGATTAATACTTTCTTTGAATTTATAACAATCACAATTTTTATAGAACATGCAGTGCAATACCTCAATCATGGCCTTCCAGCCCTTCACCTTCTGGTCATGCTTCGTGGAGAGGTCGTCCACGTATGACCTTGAAGCATTTACCCCCAGCGAGAGTCCAAGATGGTTCAGACAGGTGAAGAGCTTGTGGGATGCTCCTTGGCACCACAGCTCTATCGCCATACATGCCTAAAAGTCACATAGAAATTCGGTATAGTGTTTAAAAACATAGGCTGCGCGGCAGCAAATCCTCAACATCAGACAAACAAGAAAGGCAATTGAAGAAACAGCATCTGCTGTGATTCTCACAGCTTCAGCATTTCCAATCACCTATATAACCAAGAAACTCGTAGACATTGTGTAGAGTACAGGTCAAACATTTAAACATACATAATTTTTCAAGAAAATGCTTTAATTGTGGGGTTCGAACCAATCCCTGAAACTAAACAATAGTGAATTGTGTAAAAAAGCAACTATTTGAGCATGCTCTTGAAAGCTACATGTATGCTACCGAATTTACAGTACGATGTAGGAAGTATTAATTTAAGCATCTTCATGCAAAGTTTCAAATAATTTACTCTTCAAATCTCCATGATTCTGAATCTTACCACATTTGAAATAAAATATTTTTCCATATTCTCAAAGTTTACAATGTTTCAGTTTCTTAGACCCCCAAAAGGCATATCCTGGATGTTTTAGACAGTGATAGGGCCTATATCACAAAATTTTGTGAAGATAGGTAATATTAGGTATGTAATTTTCTACTTATACTCAGTGAAAAAAAACATATTACTATTGTTTTTTTTTCATATTTACAACAATTTCCAAAAGAATCATCATTTTCACATGAAATGCACCATTATATGCACAACTAGGCTGTTGGATTTGATATTATGACTGAAAATAATAAATGCAAGTCGTGCCATTGTCCATATGGCACCTTTATAGAAACTTTTGCAATTTCATTCCAGGTTCGATAAAAATTAAAACAGTCTTGTGATTCTGGGTTTTGGATGATCAAATGATTTCCTAAACTGTGATTATGATAAAAAATTGTATTACCTGAATGAATTTATACCTCCTCGGTGCAATTGTGTGCAGCATGAGACTGCTTATCACCCCCGTTCTTGCACAAATGTGTGATGTTTCAGAACTGTAAAGATAAAACATCTTAATTATCCTTCGATTTTTTCATCTGAATACCTTAATTGAATAATATATCTCAATCAACATGGACCCAGCAATATTGTAACATTGAAACATTCAATGATGCACATTGAACGTTTTTGCTCACACTAAAATAGGCATAATTCATGTTTTAGTATTAACTGTGCATGACAGTATCTCTTGTTAGAAAAGTACATGCGTTCCTATGCATTGGATGGATCGATGATTGGGGCTTTACGTCCTGTATTTTTGCACTTGGTAGGCTAATTAGGACAGGAGGAGGACATGGTAATGAGGTGAAGGATGATAGAGACAGCCGTCCAACATAGGCTAGGGTGACTCGGCAAGAGCTGGATTCGAACCCTGGACCCAGCGATTGGCAGCCCAGCACGCTACCACCAGACCAACCTCCCCCCGTTCCTATTCATTATTAACAGTCTAAATATATGTTACAAATTGATGGATAATTATTCTAATACAAACATACTTTCCCTTGGCTGTCAATGCAGCACCAACGCAGGATGTCCATGTGGGCAAACTATTGGTGAGTTGATCTTGGGCATCACTCCAGGAGAACATCTTAAGCTTTGTCTCATCCATCCCCTCGAACGCGGGGATTCCCTTCTGGTAAGATGAGTTGATCTGAAATAACCACGGCATCACCCTTTACTACTTATATACAATGTTGCATAAGTTTGTTACTCAATCTGATGTATCAATTCCAAAACACAGAACTTCTTATCTTATTAGGCCTACATACAGCGCCTATCAACATCAATGTAATTATTCCTGGCAGGCATATGATATTGATTTCACAATCATATCAATTAGAAGACGGGCGTTGAAGTCACCAATGCATTATTAAATCATTTATCAATATGAATTTATATTGTCTCTAGGTTATACCAACAATATATTGTTAATTATTCTCTCATATCATTCCAATACTTCATGTTGAACAACTGAGTGAGAAATGAAAAAAATGTATACCTCATGCACGATTAGACTGCACGCTGTCTTGACGAGGGCAGCTTTTGCTGTGTTGCTGCTCTCAACAAGCAAATTAAATGCTGTTTCATACCGGCTCTTCAGAATGTACTCTGCCGCCTTGTTACGAAAGCCGGAGAGCGGACTTTCTTCCTCAGATTCTGATTCTGATGACTGAGCAGTCTGATCATCACAAGCTGGAATGCATAAATTATTTATATATATTATACAATATAGTAATAAATATAGAGTGAATCCTAATTCCTAATATAAATTCATGGACCCCTTCGTCCTTCCCAGCCAAAGTAAAGGGTGCTCATCCACAAAATCTTGCATACAACCTTTTTTCACCCACTAGAAGGACATAGGCTGGGTTTTATGTCAAACACTTATATTTAATATTTGCCCTCCCCTCCAATTCCCAATTTCACAGGTATAATGCTAGTGTATAATAATAAATGAAACTGCAAATTTTGTTGATGAAGTATATATGTAGGTACAAAATTGATAGAAACGGGCTTATTTTTAAATCCAGATTTTTTCAATTTCTCCGATTTTGATCACCCATATCCATGTCAAATTAATCTTTTGAAAATATTGCCCAAAAATGTATCACAATGTAAACAACACTGGTGCATGATAATCAGATGATGATGACATACTAGACCCAGCAGTCAGTTGAAAATCAAATCATGACTGAAAAAACAGATTTTCAACTAAGTCAACAGTGGCAGAATTCAACTCCAACTAGTTGAAAAAAATCTGTTTCCAAAAAGAGGCAAAAAGCAAGATTCACAAGCAAATATATTCTCAATTTCAAAATTAAAAGTATTAAACAATTTCTGTATTTTAATTCAATAACAACAAGTCAAACTCATATCAACTTAAGAAATTATCAAATTAAAGTGGTTTCAATCCTCCGATATGCTTTCTCAGTCAAATTTAGGTGACCACTTCCAACTGACTTTGGTAAAAAAAAACAGTAGAGACTAGTTGATCCTAATTTGACTGAATGAGTTGAAAATGAACTTCAACTGACCAGGGTGCATGTGATAGTCTATAACATTTATTTTTTCAAATCATCTAGTGCATGGCAGGTAGGGTTGCAGAATAACAGGCGGAGATGCAATAACTTATTGTCATATCTCCATGTTGATAAGGTGCGATAAATTAGATTTACGATAAATCCAAAGATAAGTTTGACATTTAAAAAATTAGAAAAATTGTCTTTAAATGAAGAAATTTTGACAAATACATTGAATTTTTTAAAAAGTAATTAGGGCTATTTCATTTAAAAACCTGGGAGGGGGGTGGTCAGGTTGATTTATTTTTCGTAAGATGGATGTAGGGATTGGCCGAAATTCGGGGTGGGTATAAATAAAATATACAGCACATTTCCAAGCTTTTCCCACTCGTAGACATCCCAAATTGATATAAAATCAAGGGCCACCCTCAAAATATCAAAAGACAAGCTCCTTTATTTATTTAAATTTACTACAAACTCCAAAAAAGGAAAGAATATGTACAACAGAAGTTATTATTATTTGTTAGAACCCCCAAAAGAGGGGAAAGAATATTAACAAAATGAAGAAATAATATAAAAATGACTTGGTAATTGAAGCAATGATCCAAAAATAGATGTTGCTATTGTTTGTAGACTATAAAGGATGTGCGACACAATTAATTGCAATTGTTAGATTTCTATTGTCCTGAGTTTTGTAAATACTGTTTCTTATAAATTATCATATTTTTGTAAGTTATCAACTCTTTTTTAAGATTCATTTTATATATATATATATACTCCTTCTTATTTATTTACTGTATTGTATGAAGTTCTATTTTATTTATCATCTTTTAAATACTCTACTCTTGTCATTTATTTATTTTGTAAACTATTTAAAGATTTTATATTAAAATTAATTTAATGGTTTGGTTATTTATTAATCTTCATAAGTGTTTATCGCCCGGGCTTTTCCTGCCAAAATTGGCCAGTCTACCACTTGGTATATCTTAAATTTGTGTCTACCACTTTGTTAGGATACCAAAAATACTGTGTCTATGACTTGGTAATATTATACTGACCAAAATGTCTGTGGCATGGCCATCCAGGGCTGAAAATTAGTTGTCTATCAGTTGACAGCCCCTGTTGTCTACCACTTGGTTGTCTACTAGTTGCATGGTTGTCTACCAGTTGGTGTGTCTACGAGTTGGCGTGTCTACGACTTGACTTGATACCCAGACTGGTACTGGTATTCATCATGTAGACCTAATCTCAATAATGAGAAAACTGTCTTGAGGTTAATTAGATAGGTATTAGGTGGTCAACTACTAATTCTACAATCGATTGTTCTAATTATCATCAGATTATTAAACCACATATATATAATATAAACAAATCAACATCATCAACCATGCCATAATTACCAATTGACAACAAGAGTATTTAAGAAAAGCATTACTGTACATGAGCATTACTTGTGACCTTGCTAACGACATATATGTATACCTACTCAATAACCGAATCCAGCTTGTCTAACTAAACTATCCGTGGTTAAATTCAATACAATCCACTAATTGGCAAGACCCCAGTTGAACCAATTAGTAACAGTTCACAAGAGAACCACATGGTGTCGCCACCAGCTTTTTTTTAATACCGATCTCCCTCTATTGGACTTCATTTATGATCTAGGTCAATGGATCAAATGATAGGGGAGGGGGGTCACTGCAATCTATTTCCACTTGAAATATACGAACATTTCATTCGTAAATTCTGTGCACTTTGAAAATAATAAAAGGACAATTCAATAAACGGTTATAGTGAAGAAATTGTATTAACCTGTCGTTGTTGAAAATTGTGCAGGCCTGATATTCCTGATCTGAGAGTGGATATTATGCCTGCACTATTAAGATCAAATACACTTAAAAATATTCTCATATGACAAAAGTGATTATATTTTATAGACCTGTGAAATTGAAATATTAATTGCATGAAGTTAAATCAATTAATTTATAGACTTTTAATTTATTTATAGGCAAATATATTTTAAATTTGGTAATGGAAAAGGTAGAAAAAAATTCATTTTGAATAAGACAGCTCTTATCAGCTTATTATCCCCTGTTGTTTTTTCCTGCCAGATGAAAGCCAACTTCACTACCAAGAAATCTGTAAAATTTATACCAGTTTACAAGGAGTTTGGTCTGTTTGGACCTTTTACTTTAATAGTTTGCTTTAAAAATATTAAGTATACTTACTGGCATTTTTAGGAGAAGGTTCTCTGGGCCTTTTCGCACTGGCATGAGGCTGAGGGGAAAACCAATGCCTCTTTGCCCTGTTAGGTCCAGTCTTCCCCTTTGGGCCCGTTGAACATCTGAGTATTTTAAGGCACTCTTTGCATATCGCGCCAGCGTATGAATCATCTGTCTCCTCCACAGGAAAGACCTTCCCAAAAGTCCTGGGAGAGGCCAAATTCGCAATACGCCATCGACTATGGGGGGTAGTAACCTCCCCACATACAACACAAGCGGTGGCGGCCATCGTTCCTGCGTTGCTATGTTTAGATCATCTGCTTTGCATAGTGTCACATGACCTGTGTCACTTGAGGTCACTTTCACATCACTTTCACTTTCTGGCCAATCAAATACAGCCTTTCTCAGGTCACTCTGACCTCGATTTGATTTTGACGTCACGTTCCGCCATCAACCAATGTGGTGGATCAGCGGCAAAATTTAGAGTTTTCACCAACACAATCCACTTGCCCATTGCTTCAAATCAACCTGAAAATGCTGTCGAGCCATAACTAAAGGTATCTAGTACATGTTTGATGTGTGTTTATTTTGACACTGTGTTACAGGACGACTCAAAATGCCATAAACTTGAGGCATGTCAAAAGTACAAGTAAATCCTCTTTGACGGATCGTGACCCAGCTGTTGCACAACTGGCCAAAACACAGCGGGTCACCATCGGGGCTACAGCATGAAGGAGTTAGATGCCAGGGCCTATTCTCATAGGAACCTCCCAGGCATAAAATATTGAGGATGGAATTAAATTTCAAAAAAGACTCCCGACTATCTTTAATAAAGTAATAGACACCTATCTGTCCTATCCGATCTCTCTTGCCTTAAATAGTAGTAATACTTTAAAATCTTTCCTGAAAATTGAGAAATTTCTTGGCAGACCTCTAATCCAAGGTTACATTCCATAACAATCTATATATATTATACCTGATAGCCATAATAATAGGAATGATGAGCATAATCAGAAGGGTGTTTCTTGGACCAACTCCTGCGGCAGTCAGACCAGCGTAAGAGAGTGCTCCAAATACCCCTGCGGCACCAGTTCCTGACGACCATGTGGAAACAACATTTCTGGAAATTAAGTTGAAATAAATTGTACAGTACTAGCTTAATCCTGTTAAATAGGTCGATGAAAGTTCATTTCCTGACAGAAAAATAATTCACTAAAAAACATGATTGTGGCAATTGGAGATTTTTTTCATAATAAGAATTCTAGTACAAAAGCTCAGCTAAAATTTAAGACTCCACTCTCAGCAATAAAAAAGTAAGAGGTTATGTAAAATAACAAGTATTTTCAATAAATAAGTAAAATTTTTCCTTCACAATAACTTTTTCCAATCCTGACTACCCAGTCATTTTCTAACGGCAATCAAGGGAACAGCTATTTTGTGTCAATCAATTTTTAAAAATTGAATAAAAAAAGGTTTATACAATCAATCCTTACTTTTCAAAAAATGATGAAAGGCTTAAAAACGTGATCTCTCCTAATCCGGCTCCAATACTTGCAAAAACCACACCTGCAAAAAATCATTAATTTTGACATTCAATTAAACAAGAAAATACATGTTATTGGATAGAATATAACATAAGCTCATTATACGGGCCATAATAACCATTTAAACTTGCAATCGAATGATCTGGCCAACACACACACATCCTGGCATTTTAATCAATAAGTTGAACTTTTATGAAAATGGCATAATAACTCAAAAACTACAATTACATGTACAGTTTATATGAGTTTTTCAGGTTTCGGTTTATTTTACAATTTATGAAGTTTTTTTTTTAGAGATACTGGACTTTGAGGTTTGAACACACAGAGCTTTGCATTCATAATACTGTTTTGTGAACCTGAAATTTACAACTATATGACAATTAAATGCCTGCACTGCAGTACCCTATCAGTCACACCTGTAACCTAACTTCTAAAGCTGCAATGAAATTTTATGACCATTGGACGAGCACAGAAATATTATGCAGTGCATGTAGGTAATATATCATATAAGTACACTAAAAATCATACCCAATAAACTGAGCCATGTCGCATGAGATAGGGCAACTACTGGGAAGCTGGCAGCTCCAAATAAAACTATAGCAATGACTCTTATACTGAAAAGGAACCAATGCAATCAATATTAGTAATAAGATATTGACTCAAAAATCTAGTAACTTCAGGAAAACTCCAGATAAAAGCCTGTTAGAAATTAAGAAGATAGATCTGAAGACTCACCTATAAGGTATCAAATGCATGTAGAAAGGAGCTGTTAGTTTAACAAACAGCGTTGGTAAAATGTCAGCCAAAAGAATTGCCTGAAATAATCAAGAAAAGCATAATTATGTTTCAGATCGGCTCTTCACCAGGATAGTTAGGTACTTAAACTTTTGACTTCTGCTGGATGTGGCTATTTCAATAACCAGAGATGCAAAACGAAGAGCAATTTTGGTTTTAGATAGGCCTAGGTCTTCACCTGTCTATAAAATTGAATTTACTGCATGAGACAAACAATTTGTCAGCCATGACCAGCATCTAGTCTGATCAATAACAATAACATTTTCCTTACAAGCATCCATGAGTGTGTAATAGGCAATACTTTTTGCACAGATAGGCCCTTTGGATTTTCCAAACTTTTTTTTTAATGTCCTTGTTTTTCTGCAGGAACCCATGGGGATCATGGCTCCCATTTTTCTTACTAAACCTAAATCCTTTACTTATTGCTGCCTTATTGGCTGGATGGATGATTGGGCCTTTCGGCCTACATGAAACCACAGTTCAACACATGACAAGGCGACCAGAGCAGAGCTGAAATTGAAGCCAGGAGGACTCGGCAATTGTAAGCACAGAGTCTGTGATTGTAAGCACACACCCAACCAGCTGCCTTATTGACCATTTCCACATAATTAACAAAGATAATTTGCAATGAATTGGTCAAATTGGTCGGGTGGTTTAACCAGTCCATGTCCAAATGATTTTGCTTTTCTTAGATAAAATTGCCTTTTACTATTGCAGGTCTAGAGGTAGCGTACATGCTGGACTGCTAATCGCTGGGTCCAGGGTTCAAATCCAGCTCTGCCGGGTCACCTGGGCCTATGTTGGATGGCGGTTTCAATCATTCTTCGCCTCATTGCTGTGTCTTCCACCTGTCCTAATTAGCCTACCAAGTGCATAAATATAGGACGTAAAGCCCCAAACATCCATCCATCCTTTTACTACTTCATGTGTGAAAGCCCTGACTCTCCGGCAAACCATAATCATTGGATACTGTTTTGCATAGACATAACAATTTGATAATCCTTATGTGTATGTATCACCTACTAATGTGTAACTGTCACAAACAATATTTAACAGTTTGTGGTATGCTTCACTGATTAAGTCAAATGTTTTCTTGAAATCAAGCTTCAGCAATGTGTTTCAAAAGACAACTTCAGCGAAGTCTTCTTTCTTCTTTCATGAAATAATTCCCCAGGAAATATTACGAAATCTGATATCAGGATACCTTCTCTCTCGCGTATACAGGTCTACCATCAAGGTTGGTAAAAGATTTAACCTATTTATACGCACAATTGCACAAGACTTTGTTTCATTTTTATGTATTTTCTTTTCAAAAACCATGATTTCTGCCAGATTGAAGGCTCCCATAGCAATTTCATATTTTTTTAAGGCAATTTGACCTGTTTGGTATACATTTTGCAATTCAGCAGCCATGACAGACTTGGCAGAAGTAAAAAGAGAAATGAGAAAATCACTTGAATTGCTCAGAGCAGATATTCCTGAAAGTTGCGCACATCAATTGGTTGGTGTGCCCTGTACTGAATTTTAATAGGTCCGCCGATTCTATGTAAAATTCTACTTGCAGTTAGAGATCATAAATTGATAGATTTTAAGTATAAAGTTTGTCTCACAACATGCTAGGCCAAACTGGTGTTTGGTCTGATTCCACCTCATCTAAGGGTCACACAGTAGAAATACGCATACTGCTTACTGACGGATAGTAGAAGAGCCAATTTCAAATTTATTTATCACATTTTGGTAATGTTTTTGTCAGTTTTTTTACAACGACCGTGCGTTCTAGAAATGAGACAGACTGTAGCACTACTATACGCCTCCAAACAGCAGAATTGCATATTTTCCATTTATAAATGAGTTCAATTGATTTTAAAGCCTTAAATACAAAAAGGAGAACCCTGAAATGTTTGATTCGTAAACAAAACAAGGGTTTTTTAACGGCATTAAAATATCTCCGTTTACATTTTAAAGGAATCTAACTTCATATATCACATTTAGCAATGCAATTAAGATAATTTTTCAGTTAGTGTCAGATATGGATAAAATCTACCTATAGAGCTTCTTTTAAATCTGACAACATATTAGCTTTAAGTGATAGTGAGAAATTGATTGAAGACTTACCCCAGTCCCTATTTTATTGCAGTCAGGGATTAATGGAACGCTGTGATTCCCAGGTTCTGTGGTAGGTGGTACTTCTGTTGTGACATTACTGAATGTTCCCTGAAGTAAAAAAAAAATTTTGATATCCTAAACTAGTTGTCGCTCAGCCGCAAGCTGTGCAGTTAGAAAGACGACTAATTTGTGCGTATAATGCCGACTTAGGGTGCATCAGAATTTCAAAACTTTGAAAAGCAATCTTCTGTAGTCATGAATTTGTTCTAGTATATATAAAAAAAATTCTGTGTAAATTTCACATCAATCGGACTATGGTCTGATATGCCACCACGGCTTTGAAAATTGTATATTTATTTTCTTACGAAAATGTCGTTTTTTCCAAATAACTCAAAATATAAGGCCCATAAGTGTACAATTACTATTGAAAGTGAGTATAAATGTGGGGTTTCTGATCAATTTGAGCCTATTTGCAAGTCTCTAAGTCGATTGGTTATTGAGATATAGATTTTTCACAAGTTTTTAAACATTCTGTTCAATTGTGTATGTCCTCGACATACAAAAAGCAGATCAAACCATAGTTTTTGATCTTCTGATTGGAAGCCTATATGTTTATTTATACTGAATGGCAATTCAATGCAATATATGTGTAATTCTACTGTCCTTTATGAAAACTGACACAGTATGAACCATGGAAACTTGGCACTAAATCATCTCAATTTTGCGGAGGGCTTATTTTCGGGCAGCATAAAATTATTTCTTTATTTTCATGTTAAGCTTGTGAATGACTGAAGATCTTGAGATTATGGCAAGACTAAAGTCTGGGTACCAAAGCCAAAAAAGCCTCATTGGTGGACTCAATAAAGGATTAAAAGATCATAGACGAGCCAGATTCTAGGGCAAAGGCCAAAGAAGCCACAACAAAACCCCTAAGTCAAAATTGCCAGCAGAGATATTTTGTGATGGGCCTGATATTACTGGAAAAGGTGGCATTGGTACAGACAGCAGCCTTCCTGGCAAAATGCATGTTCTGAGGTGCATGCTATTCCACATCAAGGCCAGAACAGAAGCGTAATAATAGTTTTGCGTCAGATAGAACCATTTTACGTGATGGAAAATCTACCAATGGTGTCAGAATGGTACGCTTGTCAAAGGGCTGTTAATTTAGTAACTGACAATAAGAAGTTAACGGACATCCCTGTAAAGAGAAGGTAGCTGAAGGTGTACTCCATCTGTTATATGCAAAGTTCAGGAAGCCAAAAAATACATTTAGACTTAGGCCTGAAAATGCTGAAGAACTTGTCAAGAATGAGCATCACAGAAGGTTTCTGCAATCAATGTAGACTGACAGAGTGGCAACATTTGGTTGTTTTGAGCTTGCGAATACATTGCAGAAAAAAAAGCAGAAAGATGAGAGAAAAAGAGAAGGATAACTTTGAGAAAAATGTCTCATGCTCAAACACTACAGACGGTGACTCTGATGCAACATCTTCGGAAGATGTTGGCCATGCTGGAAACAAGGTTGTCAATAAAAGCAAGACTGGTACATCCGCACTTGTCCCGCACAATATCTTGCAAACCGACTGTTGGGTGAGCCAGGTGACAAGAATGAAGATGACGCCTTCACAACAGGCTACCTAGAAGGAGGCATTAATTGATATTGGTGGAGAATTATCCAAAGTGTGCCTTCCATATATGCTTATAAATGCATATGCCAGGCGGAAAGTATCTACCTGCATGATTAAGATTTGTCTCATGGACGATCATATCAACAAACTACCATGCGGAGCTATCATGGCCCAGCATCAAGTTCAGAAAATCTGTGACATGACAACATTACTAACTCTGGTGTACATCCAGTGGTGGCTTTCTTGTGAGGTCACAGCTGATGCACCTTACAATGACCCCCTATATGAATCAATAAACCCCATTATCTTCAAAAGTGACTTAAAACATTCAAGCAACACCTACAGTACCTGGTATAGGGCAGATTATTCCCTTGGCCCTCTTCAGCAGTGTAGTTTCTGATGAACAGAGTCTTCAAGCACAGAAGCTCTGCTATCAATCAAACCAAAAGATGCTTCTCTACCAACAGCAAGTTTCGGTTTGGGGCTTAGTAAACCCATCTTCCCTACAAACATAAGCGTTATTTCAGAATTGCATGGCAGATTTTGTCACATCTGAATCATGGAAAGAAGTCTAGGATTGGCAATCTTTTAAGCACTTACAAGGTCTCCCAAGGAAATATATCATCAATTCACTAAATGTGGTGAATGAGCTGTGCAGAAAGAGGTGTGAAGCTACATTTCGGACTTCCAGCATTCAGTCCGGAAGAAAACCGACTTCCAGGACATCTTACAGGTGGTCGAGATGGACCGAAGTGGCTTGCCTAGCCTCAGAAAAAGGAAAGCACGTGGCATAAATTAAATGGCACTAAATTGTCTATGTGCAACTCTGATTGCCGCTGTTGTGGACCAATTTCGTCCAGTAATTCAGCTGTATATTGAAACCAGGACATTTCTGTCTATTTCTACAGCTTAAGAAATTGAAATATTTATGATAAAGTAAAATTATCTTATGAATAAAATTTAGGAACAATGGAATTGTTTACGTGATAGTAACATTTTGGAATAATTACAAAATTTGGACCCAAACATAACAATAATTCACACTCGATATTTTTCAAGAAAAATCAATGAAAAAGCAATGAAAAGTCTGTTATTCAAGAACCAGGTCACCTAGAGACTTCTAAATAGTCTCATATTGTGCAGAAACCCCAATTTCATATTCAACTTCCATTGTGATTGCATGTCTATTGGCCATAGTTTTGTAGTTATATTGAAAAAACCATATTTTCGATTAAAATATGATATGAAATTTTCAAAGTGATGGTGGCATGACTAGCCATAGTCCTATTATTGTGAAATTTACACACAATGTGTCTAAGGAGTGGTAGAACAAACTTGTGACTACAGAGAATTGAATTTCACACTTTTGAAAAAGCCATGTTATTCTGATGCACCCTAGGCCGTATATAGCTTAACATACATATAATTTTTGAGTCAGCTTTTAAATCACACATGTACGGGTAAATTTAGAAGTATACTTCGATGACTTATCACCACTTCAACATAGATTCAAGGGTTCTATACATCCTCACCTCTCAGTGTAGCCTTGGGTAAGCTACCCTGACCACATGGGTTGTGTTTCAGTGAAGAAATCATTAAAAGGTTAACAAATCTCCGGTGTGAAAACATAACTCACAGTTTGAGATTGTTAAAATCAACTGTCAGAATGAATGTGTGAATGTTGTCCCAGTAGTCTTGTTTTTTGTTCTAAGTATTTTCTTTGCAGAAAACCACAAACAACTATTTAAATCACGGATTTTAAACGCTGGAAAAAAGCTGTAAAACGATTAGCAAATTCATAAAACTCCGTCATTTTATAGTGCTTGTTGGCAGGGTAAGTGTAAACGAACCCTGCAATGGGAGGATGGTTCAAGAACTGATACAGTGATACTTAAAACATAATCATAGAGCTCCACACATTAGCTCCACACAGCTGTTCCAAACAGTTGTCAATTCTTGGGCAATTTCCAATTGTGATTTCAAAGTATTTAGAAGAAAAATTTTAACTTACATTCCCTTTGTCTGCGTCTTTGAGAATGTCATGAGCAGCACTCAGCATAACCACATATGCAAAGTTGTTGGTTAAGCCTAGTATCCTGAAAAACAACCAATTGTCTATGTTACAGCATCTACCAAGGATGTCATCTAACTAAAGTAGTTTGAAAACATAAATTGATTCATCTTTGATACAATTTGGTTTTAGCGTTTAGCCATTTAAAAATTCTCACCAAAATCCAGCAAGGTTCCGAATTTTAACGGATTTTGGAGTTTCAGCCTCTGAAAAATGGAGAGAAAGTAATTAAGCATAACTCATAAGATATTATGTTCAATAATTATTAATCTTCAATTCCAATTTTTGTTAAAATATCTGGTGATGAACAGTAAGATTGATAACTTGAGTTGCCAACTGCGCGCTGGTCTAAAATTAAGTTCTATTTGGGATCATTCAGGATTAAAATATAAATAAATTCCTTTCCCCCCCCCCCCCCAAGGTCCCGAGGTGGAGCGGATGCCTACGGTAGCCTACCTAATGGGGGGGGGGACATACATTTTTCTTGGTAACTTGAACTTCTGACTAATGCTAATCCCCCACTCATAAATTCTGAACGGCCCTTAACCAATACCAGTTTAGACTCTGAATGGGATTTGTACTTGTAAATAGTAAAGGTTCATAACACACTGCATTGACTGAAGTCATGTAACTTGTTAACCTTTGAATAATCCTTTAAAACCTTTGAATAATCCAGTAATCATTACATGTGTAGTAAGTAGTAATAATCTAAAACAAACAGTTTACTTTTCATTGATCAATTTGAATACTATGACTACCTTATTAAAGGCCTGGGGCTAAGTTCTGTTGCAGCACACCGGACTGAATTCTAACCTTTGGACCGGGTTCAATTCGGGCCTGGGCGAGCCATATGTCAAACAGAAGTTGGAACCTGTGGCAAGTGTGCACCCGGCGTGATGCCTGTACTGTTGAGCCTTATCATCTCAAAATACAGGATGCAATGCCCTAATTGCCCATTCACACAACCTTCACTCTTCCAAACTTCCAAAATGTGCTTGAGCTCTTTTGGGTCAATCAGTGCATGAACGGTCAAATTTCAGGGGGTAACAAAAAAACGTTACAAAACTATTGTCTGACTGTGTTGTCCAGTGGCGTCACCAGGATTTATATTTTTTTTGGGGGGGGGGGGGCGAGGCCGTTCAACCGGTGGCCATGTGACTTGTAATGACCAGAGGGATAATTGGTTTAAACTCAAAGTTAGGGGGGCGGGCAGAAGGGGGCCAAATGAATTTCAGGGGGCACTGCCCCCCCCTGGTGATACCACTGGAGTTGTCTATTTGAAATTATTTAAATTTATTACCATCATGAATTGAAATTAATATATTTATACAAAACATCCTCATACTGTTAATGAGCATAGTAGAATCTGTATAACAGGATTTTTGTTGATCTTTTGATCACACATTAGAAATTAGTTCACATTCTGATATTCATTCTGAATTCTGATATTCGTACTAAAATGTGTAAAGCTCTATAGGCCTTCTGCCCTTGAAAAAAATCATTGAAGCATGAAGGGGTCAGTAGGGGCAGGTGGAACAAGCATAACTTCATAAAGGAGGGGTGGGGCAAATTTACAATACACACAGGCAGAAATGAATGGAGAAAGGGGGGGGGGGTGTTGAACAATATATCATAGGCTGGGCCCCTGATCTGTGTCAGAAACTGAGAAAGTATCATCATTTACATTGGAACACTGGGTCATCAGAACACCTCATGACTGATCCTCAGTGATACATTGTGTGTAGGCCTAACACTAGTGACAAGACATGCAGTATTCAGTAACAGTGCTAAGCCAAACATATTGTGAAACATAATCAAACTCTAAACATGTAAAATGATCTACCATATATTTTCTTCAGCTGCTTGAGTAATTCATTTATCAAACAAATCCTTACCCATTGTTATCTAGGCCCCTATATGTATCATTAGTGATAATAGGCCTTCCTTGTTGCCTCTCAGCTGACCATGATCATGTGTGTAATTTGTTTGTTGTGGATATCAGTTCACATTTTAGCCACCAGAGGCCTGGGGGCCACTTGTGCATCACATACTGGCAGGAATTGGAATTAAAGATAGAATCTCTCAAACCTTGTAAAAATTATGTTATTACTACCATAATTATTACAATAACCTTATGCCTCTGTGTTTGCATGATAAAGACATTATTTTTGAACACAGCTTATTCTTGTTATTGAGAATGTAAAACATTCAAAACAAGAATCCGTGGGTGCAAAGTTGGTCACTCAAGTGAGCCGCCAGCTCAAAGGTAAAAAGAGTAGCCCTATCTTCAATTATAATTCTGTATTTTTGCTATTATAAAAGGCAAGTTCCAAGATACAAGAGACAAGCAACAAAATTCTTTGTACCAGAATATGCATCGTTACACTCGATGGACAGGTGGGGGGAGGGTTGGTCTGGTGGTAGTGTGCTGGCTGCCAATCGCTGGGTCCAGGGTTCGAATCCAGCTCTTGCCGGGTCACCTGGGCTAATGTTGAATGGCTGTTTCAATCATCCTTCACCTCATTGCCGTGTCCTCTTCCTGTCCTAATTAGCCTACCAAGTGCATAAATACAGGACGTAAAGCCCCAAACATCCATCAATCTGCCTTCGGAAAAAGAAAGCTTACCCACAATTTTTACCAAATTAACAAAATAAAAAATTGTGATTCCAGTTTATAAAATAGAGTTTTTTTTTCGTCCTACCAACTGACCATAGAAAAATTGTTTCGAGAAAATGTGAGAAGCTAAAGATCAATTATGTCTGGCCTTACATTCATGCATTCTTCAAGGAGAGCCAAAATATCACCTTGTATGAAAATGATGCCTTGATTAGCAAGCCAATAGATGTAAGCAACACATTCAATGAATATTTTATTAATGTTACAAATGATCTCTGTGAATCTGAAGAGGTGAAGCAAATGTCAGCTGATGAGGTCATTGACCATTACAAAGACCACCCAAGTGTGAAACTGATCAATGAGTATGCAAACAATGAACAACAGTCTGCAAACAATGAACAACAGTTTAATTTCACAACAATTAGTCAATCAACAGTACTCAGCAAACTTAAACAACTTCAGCCAAACAAAGCAACTGGTTATGATCAAATTTCTCCAAAATTTCTAAAATTAGGCTCAAATAATATTAGCAACTCTCTTACATCAATAATAAATAAAAGCATAGAAACTGGTAAATTCCCTGATAACAATAAAAAAGCAGATGTGACACCACTTTATAAAAAGTCAGATCAGCTGGCTAAAGAAAATTATCGACCCTTAAGTGTACTACCCTCCACTTCAAAGATATTTGAGAAAGTACTATGTGATCAACTACTAGATTTCATGCTAACTTACTTGTCAAAAGATCTGTCTGCATACCGAAAAAAGTATAGCTGTAATAATGTACTTGTTAAATGTATTGAATATTGGAGAAGAGCTCTAGATGACAATTGTTATGTTGGATGTATATTAATAGATCTCTCCAAAGCTTTCGACAGTTTACCACATGGACTTTTAATAGCAAAATTACATGCTTACGGAGTCTCATTAGGAGCCTGCTCATTTATTATGAGTTACTTAAAGAATCGGAAACAAGCTGTAAAGTTAGGAAATATTAGGAGTGAATGGTTAAATCTGAAAACAGGCGTCCCACAGGGATCAATCATGGGGCCTCTTCTATTTAACATCTTTATCAATGATTTCTTATTTGACCTAATGAAAACTTGTGATGTTTACAATTATGCTGATGATAACACATTATCTTATGCTCATAGGGATAAATTAAAAGTTAAAGATACACTCGAGAAAGCTGCTGAACAGGCTATTACTTGGTTTCAAGTCAATTACATGAAGGCAAACCCATCAAAGTTTCAGGCCATATGTATCAGTAGAAACAACACCGAAATTGAATTCAAAATTGATGACAAAGCGATTAAATCAGAAAATGTTGTGAAACTGTTAGGCATACACATAGATAATAAATTAAACTTCAATCATCATTTATCACTTATCTGCAAAAAGGCCGCAAGGCAAATAAATGCACTCCAAAGATTATGTAAATATGTTGACTATGAAGGACGACTTAGGATATACGAGGCTTTTGTAGCTTCAAACTTTGTCTATTGTTCAATAGCCTACCAGACCTATTCACTTGGACACGATAGAAAAATTGAAAAACTAAATGAAAGAGCTTTAAGACTTGTTTGCAACGATTATGAAAGTACATATAATGACCTATTGGTAAAAACAGATAAAAGGATGTTGCATGTAACTTCTAAAAATAACATAGTGGAGTTTGTTTTTAAGGTTCTAAATGGCTTTGCACCCCCTTTGGATACTTCATTTTTTGATAAACAAATTACTTCATACGACATGCGAGACAATAACAAATTGGTCCAACCAACATTTAACACAATTCAATATGGCAAGAAGTCAATTAGTTATCAAGGTCCTTCATTATGGAACGTTCTGCCCTCTCATTTAAAATGTTTAGGTGACATTGGGTCCTTCAAGTCCGCCTTACGAAAAGGCAACTACTTCAATCAATGTGATTGTGGAACTTGTATATTATGTCTGAGAAACTCATTGTAATTGATATATTTATGACTAGAATATTATTGCAACAATTTATATGAGTAAAATAAGAACAGTATGGCAACTACATTTCACTCATTTTTCATTTGTACATAACTTCATTATTTCAACTTGTTTTGTTATTTTAACTTGTCGGTAAAAAGCTTATAGCTTATGTTGATTGTTTTAATTGTCACCACCGACGTTAAATAAAGTTTTATCTTATCTTATCTTATCTTTTTTTTTAGCCTCTGCTCTTCACCCCTCCTCTTTCACCACATCTACTCAGTTATTTATAACACTTCCTTGCCAGCCAACTAGTGTTTTTTTTTTTTGGTGATATGTGAATTACAGTCTATCACCTTGATATGGAAAAAATGAGGTCCAGTTCACTGTGAAAAATGCTCTTTGTAAGACTGTGAATGACCCATGATAGCCGATGAAGTGTCATCTTCTCTACTTTCAGGGGGGGGGGAGGGTTGGTCTAGTGGTAGTGTGCTGGGCTGCCAATCGCTGGGTCCAGGGTTCGAATCCAGATCTTACCGGGTCACCTGGGCCAATGTTGGACAGCTGTTTCAATCATCCTTCACCTCATTGCCGTGTCCTCCTCCTGTCCTAATTAGCCTACCAAGTGCATAAATACAGGACGTAAAGCCCCAATCATCCATCCATCCAAACCGAACAAATCCTGAGCCAGACATATTTTATTTCTACCTTCTCAGATTAACAGATACAACAGATATTCTGCCTTCAGAAAAAAGTGAAGCTTACCCACAATTTTTATCAAATTAACATAATGAAAAATTGTGATTCCAGTTTATAAAATATAGGTTTTTTTTTCGTCCTACCAACTGACCATAGAAAAATAGTTTTGAGAAAATGTGAGAAGCTAAAGATCAATTATGTGAGGTATATTTTTATCCAAATATGACATATCCACGCATGCGCTAGCGCGCACGTACACGCTTTTGGGACTCGTGGATGTGCAAGATTTGACACATACACGCGCGTGTATGTGCCACAACGCGCACGCGCGAAGGTTTTGGACTGTTGTACCTACTTTCCAGCGCATGAGTGGACATGCTTTCCAGCGCATGAGTGGACATGCTTTCCAGCGCATATGGGTAGTTTACAGGGGCTGATCCAGGATTTTTTGAAAGGGGGGGGGCACGGCATATATGGGCAGTTCAAAATGTAACAACCCTGAGGCAGTGGTGTAAATAGAAATCCATCAGGGGGGTCAGGGTCTGATCCAGATTTTTCTTATTTCTTTAGTGGGGAATTCTGACAAACCTGGACCCTGTATTTATATAATCTCCCCCCTCAGGCCATTTCTAGATACGCCCCTGTAATCTTCCCAGAACAAATGTTTAACATTTAAATTAGGCCTACTTTTTACTTACACAAGCTAAAAAAAAAAATAGGCTCGAAAACCCCCCTCCCCAACATATAGGCCTTGCTTCCCAACTGTCCTAATAAGACCCCTCCTCAACCTCCAATGGCTACGCCACTGCTGGAGGGGCTCCTGTGTTCTGATGAATAAGCTGTGCTGGATGGCATGTCCAAGCTTGCGCTGGATGTCATGTCCAAGCCTGCGCTGGATGTCACATCCAAGCTTGCGCTGGATGGCATGTCCACGATCGCATATACACGCGCGTGAATGCAGGTCCACGAATGCGCTGGATGACATGTCCACATGTGATCGTGAACACATATACACGCGTGACTGTGCGCGCAATTACACATACACGCGCGTGTATGTGCGCTCACTACCATGCGTGGATGTGTCATATTTGGATAAAAATATATATGATTATGTCTGGCCTTACATTCATGCATTCTTCAAGGAGAGCCTCTGCTCTTCACCCCTCCTCTTTCACCACATCTACTCAGTTATTGCGAGTTCACTCGCTATGGTTTCGGTCTTGGAAATCCAGTACATGTAAATTTCTTCCTGCAATTATGCAATTCTACAAAAAATTCTGCAGTTTGGAAGGAAATTGCAGAATTCTGCAATTCTGCAATAAATTCTGCAGTTTTGGAGTGAAACTGCAGAATTCTGCAATTCTGCAAAAAATTCTGCAGTTTGGAAGGAAATTGCAGAATTCTGCAATTCTGCAATAAATTCTGCAGTTTGGGAGTGAAACTGCAGAATTCTGCAATTCTGCAATAAATTCTGCAGTTTTGGAGGAATCTGCAGAATTCTGCAATTCTGCAATAAATTCTGCAGTTCTGCAGCTCCATGCAGTATTTGTGAACCTCTGGTATTTAATCCAGCTTATCAATTGCAATGCATCTGTTAAGTTCAGACCTCTTCAACAAGGGTCTTGCCACTACCCAGGAAACGTTGGTTGGGGGGGGAGTAGCGGTTTGGGGGTCGGTTGGGAGGTCTGGGGTTTTGATGCTCACCTGTCCCAGCAGCTTTCTGAAAAGTTTCTGCAGCAGAATCTGTAGTTTTGTAGGAATTCTGCAGCCTGGGAGGTTTTATGCACTTCTGCAGGTAGGTAGCTGCATATTCTGCAGTTTCAAATAAACCTGCAGCATTCTGCAATTCTGCAATGAATTCTGCAGTTTGGGTGGAAATTGCAGAATTCTGCAATTCTGCAATAAATTCTGCAGTTTGGGAGGAAACTGCAGAATTCTGCAATTCTGCAATAAATTCTGCAGTTTGGGTGGAAATTGCAGAATTCTGCAATTCTGCAATAAATTCTGCAGTTTGGGAGGAAACTGCAGAATTCTGCAATTCTGCAATAAATTCTGCAGTTTGGGAATGAAATTGCAGAATTCTGCAATTCTGCAATAAAATTTCAACACAACAACAGCTGGAGTTCAAAGTGAACTGCTATGGACTTCTTCTTCTTCTTCTTCTTCATTTGGTGTCCATTCTCCCAGGTCGCCACTCTTGTGGGGAGCAGCACTTGCATGTTTTGTTTTCTTGTGGATTAGTCATCGTTCTACCACTCTGCTCGGCCAATTCTCAATCAAATTTCACTCTGAAAAAAGTTGCGGATACCCTGCAACCAGGTCTATTGACTGAAGTTGACAGTGTTTGTCTGTTGTTGTTTCTTTTTTCCGTACGACACGTTTTTCGGCGATCTGTCAGCTCGCAAAAATGCATTTTGCGAGCTGACCGATTGCCGAAAAAAGTGTTGTTGTTGTTGTTGAAGTTCGTATTGCTGCTTTTCCATCAGCTAATGATCACTGGTAATTCTCGGGTGGGTCTTCTCACGGTGACTTGGCTCTGAGGTGGCTGACTAGATGCTGGTCGCAGTGGCCCGGATGAACCTGGCCATAGCCTGGCGGATCTGCGAAACAATGTCATAATTAGTGTCACTGGGCTTGCCAATCAATAGCTGGAGAGTTATATCCCAGCTTTGTTTTGTAGTGTTTTTGAGGATTACATGTTCTATATTGTTAAATAGTTCATGCCTTTGTTCTTTGTGTAATCGACATCTTAGTAAGTAATGTTCGATTGTGGCCCTTTCGTCGCCACACTCACAATTTGGGCGATCATAGAACTCAGGCATTATCTTGAACATGTGTTCTCGTAGGACAGTGGTGCCCAGCTGTAGTCTCAGCAATTTAGTCTCTATTTGTCTGTCACACACACTTTTGTATCCCCAAGCTTAACTGTTGGGATTATACTGTGTGTGTGACGGGAGTCTCTGCCAGTATCCCATCGTCTTTGCCATCTTTTAACTATGGCTTTACGGAATAGGTTTTTAATTTCCGATGATGAAATTTGGGCCTCTATGTAATTGTTTCCCCTAGCCTCCTCTGCAGCCTCTTTTGCTAGTTTGTCTGCAAGTTCATTTCCTTCTAATCTTATATGGCCTGCTGTCCAATAAATTTTTGTTTGGACTTGTCTCTTTTCCAGCACAGTTAATTTCAGCTGGATATCGTCTATAAGGCAGCCAAAGTTCTTGGTTCTGTCACATTTAATTGCAGCTTGTAGTGCAGACTGACAGTCAGTGATAATATGGACCGTTTTGCCGCTTATCATGGGGAATTTGTTTTCAATAATCCGTAAGGCAAGGTCTATAGCTTGCAATTCCCCATGGTAGCTGCTGGAGAGTTTGGAGACTGGTTTTGTGTGGAGGCTAGGGGCACTTTCAATGCCCTTCCAAAAAATTGCAGTACCTGCACCGCAGGGACCGGGATTTCCCAGGGCGGATCCGTCTGTAAAGGCAACTATGTCGCCCTTAGTTTTGTGCAGATAGTCCTGGGCTGTCTTGAGTGCTGCCTTGGCCTGGGCCTCAGTTCTTTTCCCACTGCTACCAAAAATTCCAGGTGAGAAGTCAATACCAATGGCTTTGGGTGCTAGGCAACTGGCGACGTTAGTGTGTAATTGTCTTTCTATCTTGCTTAAATCTATGTTTGAAGGTATGGTACGGAGTACCATAGAGAGTTTGTGGATCGGAGTGATAATTTTGTGGCACATGAAGGCTTGATCATTTAGTAGTCGCAAAATTTTTATCTTAAGGTGATTGTCATTTTCTTTTCTTACGATTTTGAGGTAGCTATTGAGAAGGATTTCATCTAAACGCAGGTCTAATGGTATAATGTTTGTAACTATGTTGAGCGCAGCTGAAGGGGAGCCATGGAGAGTACCAGTCGCCTTTCTTAGAGCCTGGTATTGTACTTTTTCAAGTGGGGCAATACTATTCACACTGCACCAGACTGGGTAGCCGTACTCCACCGTGGGACGGATGCATGTCTTGTACAGTGTCAGTAGCAGTTCTATACTGGCTCCCTTCAGACCGTTTGTTAGGAGTCCAAGTTTAGTAATTTGTGCCAGTGCCTTAGAGGCACATGCTTCAACGTGGGACTTATATGTGAGGTTGTCGTCAAGAGTTACCCCAAGAATTCTCTTTTCGCTTACTTGTTCCAAGGCACGGCCATCGGCACAAATATTTAACTTTATTTTGCCTTTGGTGAAACACATGGTTTCTGTTTTGCCTGCGTTAATGTTTTGGCGCCATTTTTTGGACCAACTGAGTAAATTTCCGACATTGTCATTTAACTTTTCCTCAATTGTCTCAATGTCTTTGTGGCTGGTCCACATGCTGAGGTCATCAGCGAATTTGACATGATTAATGTCAATAAAGTTTGTAATATCCTTGGTGAATAAGATATATAATATGGGTCCCATGACGGATCCCTGCGGAATGCCTTCATAGGTATCCACCCAATCCGTTTGAACAGTGTTGACTAGGCTTCTGGACTGACGGTTTTCGAGGAAGCTTTTGGTATAACTGTATAGTCGTCCTTGTATACCCAGCCAATGCATTTTATAAAGAATGCCTTTGCGCCAGACTGCGTCGAAAGCTCCCTCGAAATCTATGAGGACAGCGCCAGTGTGGGAGCCCACTTTTAGGGCCTCATTAATGTCAAGAGTCATGTCCAAGAGGGCCTGGTTAGTATCTCTGCCCTGAATGTATGCATACTGTTGTCTTTCAAAGGCATCCTTGTCATGTAAGGTGGCGATAAGTCTCTTTGTGACAATATGCTCCAGCATTTTGCCGACACAAGAGTTGAGACTTAGGGATCTGTAGGCCTTTTCGACATGGTATGAAGCTTTGCCTGGCTTGGGTATGTAGATGCGATTGTCCTTTTTCCATAGGCATGGGACATTTCCTTCCCTCCAGCATGCTTGGAAAAGGAAATGTAGTGGTTTGACAATATCATGGCCACATTCATATAAAAATCTAGGGTGGACTAAGTCAGGTCCGGGACAGTCTTTGCCCTTGAGGTGGTCTATTGACTCTTTAATCTCCTCAAGGGTTAGAAAAAAGTGTCGTACGGTAAAAAGAAACAACGACGGACAAAGACTGACAACTGTAGTAAATAGACCTGGTTGCAGGGTATCCACCACTTTTTTCAGAGTGAAATTTGGTTGAGAATTAGCCGAGCAGAGTGGCAAAATGTCCATAGAGGTTTATTTTGATGCAGCAGTTTGTAAGAGACTTGCTAAAAAGCGGGTTAAAAAAAGCGGGGTAGCGGGTAGCGGATACACGCAAAATAAACACAGAAACAATGGGAAGCACCTTGAACAAACAAAGGGCTATTCAATGGTCATTAGTACAACATACCTGTCTGCCCGCTCCTATTTTACCCCTCTACCTCCGCTACTTGCAATCAGCTGCTGATTGGTCTTGCTAGCTACCTATTAAAACTAAATGGCAGGTGAGCTTGAAAGTGGATTGCACTTTAAATGTGCGACATTGACAGTTACATTTCTTGAATTGATTTGCCATCAACTTTTAGGGCCTACATACTTAAAAAAATTGAGGATTGAAGCGAAAATAGATAAAAAGAATATTCCATTAAGAGTTTTTTACTCCACAGATAGATTGATAAGATGGATCTATCTATCTATCTATCTATCTATCTATCTATCTATCTATCTATCTATCTATCTATCTATCTATCTATCTATCTATCTATCTATTTATCATAGATAGATAGATATTTCTTTTCGTCATAATAAATGCACCCTCCTGCACAGTGACCCTGCCAAATCAGGGCTAGCTTTCCATCAATAAAATTTCAGAGAATACTTGAAAAGTTATAGTATTTAACAAAACACAAATGATAATAAAATTGTAAAACAACAAAAATTTGTTATACTTTTTTATTTAACTCAGAAAAATGGAAAAACATAGCAATCGTTTCAACGAAGCGAAACGACATTTGTTGAACACAAAGAGGGAGCCCGCCAGTCCGTCATATGGACCCATCCGCATTTTACGCACGACACACTGGCGACACGCATGCGCAACTTTCTTCTGACTAAATTTTCCAATTTGCTCGCCAGGGGTCGTTCCTTCCACTTCTGGAAGGAGGCACGATGGGAGGCGCTGCAAGCAGCTTGTAAATTTTCAAGAAGAAGCACGTGTTTGGATAATCTTCGGCCTTTTTGCCGATTTGTTAATAAGTATTGGACTCTCAGAGACGTATGACCCATCATTTTGAAGATCTCACAGAGATCTATCTATGGAACTATGAATCGTACCTGTACGACGGACGGAAGAGATGTTTGAAAGAGATACATGTATTGGCCATCAATGGCATCATCTTGTTCGATTGCCAGTCAACCAGGCGACAGTCAACCAGGCGACAGTACAAGCCAGGACAATAACCATCCAGGCGACAAGGGATTAACCAGGCGACAAGTGCAAAAAAAACAAAAAAAACGTTGTGGTCCGTTGCTTATGTTTGCGGTCAATTTTAACCAACTTCTAATGAAGTCTCAGAAGAAGTATGCACAGGTGCGCGTAGAAGAACTCAACATCTACCAGATAAAAGTTATTTGAAGCCGATCTGATAATTGGTTGACTCATAAACTTAAATTCTGCAATCGTCAATTAATCGGAAAAGATCGCAAAATCGCCTGGAAAGAACTGATAGTCGCCTGCCAGAACTGGAAAATCCTTGGCCCAGGACTTGTGACCACATGGTTGAATCGTCTCACCAATGCTGCTGACTCATGAAGGTTGAAGTACTTGGTTGGGACCACATGTACCAACATGACAGCTGATCACAACCTGTTCAATCGAGATTGCAGCCTGCTCAAGGCAGGACCACGTGGAGGATTTGCGCTTGCAGGAGCTCACCCGAAGATGGTAGCCGTGGCGACCAACATTGGATTGAACTTTCTGAACTCCAGCTTCCACTTGACGTCCCACAGCAGAAGACTGGTCCTTGCACTTGTCATCCAGATGTCAATCTGTCATCAAATAATTTAAACACCTACAGGCTACAGGGATGTATATTTAATCGTCTTTTTAATATCCAGATAATATCCAGATATTAATCATTTATCTCATTGATATTTCTCAGTAAATTACACATGTTTTGACATTTGTCTGTACTAAATTTTCTTCCCATTAATGTCAGTACAATATCTGCCGCTTTCTATTTCATGCGCCACGAGCCACGAAGTGTGAGTTCCGAATTTACCCACAAAGGAATAGGGGGTGCCACCTGCTGGATCAGGAAGGACCAAAATGCTGCACCTGAAGAAGGGCCAGCCCCCGTCCCGATGGGAAGAAGGAGCACTTAAGACCTCATCTTCCCTTTCCATACAGGGAATCAGGGATGTATTCAGTTTCATTTAATGTTATTCATCTCTGTACTATTCAATTATTTCATCGATCCTTTATTCTATGGTTGTCAAAATCACCCATGGATATGAAAAATAATTTAAAAAAATAAAAATAAATAAATAATTAAAGAAGCTTTATGCCCGATAGCGGAATGCTACGGGCTGAGTACGCTATCCATTTCTTACTTAATACTATTTTCACTTTTCATTTAAAAACAATGTGATGTTCACTATAATTTGTGACAGTCACCTTAATTATTTGGCTTATACGTTTACCACTATTTCACTATCTCTCGAACTCCTCGATCACCACTGTTTGCGATCAATAATTTTGTGATCTATAATTTTGTGGTAAACAATTTAGTCATAAATTTAGTTAAAATTACTTTCAAATGATCACCACGACCGCCACGATCACCACGATCACCACTATTTTGTGATCAACTTTTTAGTGATCAACTTTTTTGTGGTCAACATCTTTGTGGTCAATTTATTTAAGTATCAGTTGTACCTATTAACCCATCGATCACATCACATTCATGTCTATCAAATTTATATCTATCACATTTATATATCTATCACACTTATATATCTATCACATTCATATTTATCACATATATATATATGTATATATGTATAGGTATCAAATTTATATTTAACACATCTATATCTTTCACTCTTATATTTATCTCATTTATATTTATCACACATATTAAGAGTAATTTATCACACACCTATAAATTTTTCATACATAGTACATAAATTAATTATTAATTTAGGTCGTCTATAATCACATTTATATTAATCACACTATGTAATCACGTTAGATTGGTTCATCACATTTAGATTTGTTAATCAAAGTTAGTTTTATTAATATTTATTATCATATATAATCACATTCACATTCAATCTGTGAACCATCTATATAAGACACAGTGGGCAAATTAAGGCCCTCAGTTTTCCTCCACTCAGGATGTATTTCTTTTCCTGTTCGTGGGGTGTTATCTAGATATTTTATTTCATCCGTACTTTTACCATGTAACATGTTAACGTAGCCTACTTGTCAAAATCACTCATTTATACTGATAACCAAGGCCTATGCCAGGTTTGATATTTGTTGTACGAAATTTTCTCCCTCTAATAGGTTTAATATGAACACCTAGTACTTCATATATATATGGAAATAATAAAATTAAATAAAAACAGGGAAAAATAAATTAGAGGGAAAAAAAAAACAAAAAAAACTTATGTCCGATAGCGGAATGCTACGGGCTGAGTACCCTATCCATTTCTTACTTAATATATTCACTTTTCACTTAATATATTCACTTTTCACTTAAATACAATGTCATGTTCACTATAACCTGTGACCATCACCTTCATTATTTGTCGTATACGTTTACAACTATTACACGCTCTCTTGACCAACACGATCACCACGATCACCACTATTTAGTGATCAATAATTTTTGTGATCTTTAATTTTTGGTCAACATTTTAGTGATCAATTTACTTAAAATATCCCATTACTTGCCATATAATACTTGGTATTACTTTTACAAGATCACTACGATCACTACGATCACCACGATCACCACGATCACCACTATTTAGTGATCATCTATTTTTGTGATCAATATTTTTGTGGTCAACATTTTTGTGATCAATTTACTCAAAATATCCCATTACTTGCCATATAATACTTGGTATTACTTTTACAAGATCACCACTATCACCACGATCACCACTATTTAGTGATCAATTATGTTTGTGATCAACATTTCTTGTGATCAACATTTTTTGTGGTAAACATTTTTGTGTTCAATTTACTTAAATAGCCTGTTCTTCTAGTTTTATACACGGATAACATAGCCACTAATACATAACGTCAGTTTCTTCCGTCGTAAAAATTTCGGATGTTGTAAAATTTCGGATGTTCTCCCCGCCATTAATTTACATACTCGATCACCATATTTAGTGATCAACTTAAATATTTATTACACACAATCACCACATTTTAGTGATCACCATGAATACTTGTCAATATCATACACAATCACCACAATTTTGTGATCAACTTCATTATATATATCTACACGATCACCACATTTTAGTGATCAAGTTCAATATGATTTCATACATAATCACCACATTGATATTTATCATAAATAATCATATTTACATTTTTCATTTTCATTTCTACGATCTAAATCTATCACATCATATTTATCATATTTATAGATGTCAAATTTATATCTGTCAAAACACACACATTTCTATTTATATAAATCTCATTTATATCTTTCAATTTTATATCTATCACATTTATATTTATCTATCACATTCATTTATCTAAATTATCCATGATTGTTTGCTAATGAAGGTGCCATGTGCTGTGAATTTGCTGCCAAAAGGTATTATAGATTCATATGTGATAGGTCACAAAACTTGTCTGATAACTAGTACCATTTCTGTTCCAGTGTAATTAAAATTGAAAGGGTGAACTTCTCGGTCAAGGGGTGAATTTCCTGAATTCCAATTAGCCATTAACACTGTTCAGACAGTAAGATCTGCTCCAACAATGCCTCCATCCACTCCATCTTTACAGGTCATGAGAACGGGAGACCTCAGTTTATCTACATCCCACTTTTACCCCGAATTTCTGGATTCGCAAAAGTCCTGAATTGGCTTGATTTTCTACTCACAAACAATTCGTTAATAACAACAATGCGAGTGGCTAGCGTGAGCCCAGTTTCTATCAATCTCTATCACATCATATTTATATCTCAAATTTAAATCCTTATACACACACACATTGCTAGTATCTCATTTATTATATCTTTCACTTTTATATTTATCAAATTTATCTTTGTTAATCACACTCATTAATCACATTTAGATTTATAAATCACATTTTTCTTTATTAATCACATCTAGATTTATTATTAACATCTAGATCCATTAATATTTATCATATATAACCACATATTGTCAACCTTCGAACCATCTTATTCTGTATAAAATGCATCAGGCCATTTAAGGCCTTCAGTTTTCCAATCCGCTCGCTATGATTTATTTTCTATTGTAGAACAGCCAGATGCCGACTCAGAACTTGCCAGACGCCATTCACTCAACCTTCGCCTTTCTTCGCCAACTTTCGTACCGTTGGCCGCGAGTGTGCAGATCACCATTCCAATACATGTTGTCGGCACTACGAGTGGGTTATGATGCCTCAGTTTTTCTGCAATACATGTTCTACTTGACTGACGGTGGAATACCGCAGATAAAGATAAAGATTCGCTTTATGATGCAGTACCTTTTATGGTATCTTCAAGTATATATAGGCACTGATGGTGGAATACCACAAGCCCATCCTGTTCTCTGCTCCTCCTCTCGATCCTTCCTCTCTTCTTGGGGCAACCAGCGAGCTGGTTGTTTGGCTCTTCACTTCGTTCTCCCCAAGCAGGGAGGCTTTATCGACAGACTCGCTATTTAGTCATTCGATATCTGTACAATACTGTATTATTTACACTATGTATTATGACTCTAATTTTACCCTTGTTATCAATTTCCTTTTATTGTCAAACATTTCTTGCATTTCCACACTTGATTCAATGCCATTATATATTCAATATAAATTTACAATAAACATTTTATAACTCCATACATTGGCTCCTGGTCGTGGTTCAACAAAGCAATCGTTTCAACGAAGTGAAACGACATTTGTTGAACACAAAGAGGGAGCCCGCCAGTCCGTCATATGGACCCATCCGCATTTTACGCACGACACACTGGCGTCACGCATGCGCAACTTTCTTCTGACTAAATTTTCAACCCCACCAGCCACCCCGGCACCACCGATCAGAAAAGGCTTATTGTAACTTTATTCTGCATTGGCTCGGGGCTTGTTCCCCATTGTGCACTCTGCTAGTGGAATACTACAGTGTGCTAATATGTTGATAATTAGGTCGGCTCTTCACTTCGTTCTCCCCAAGCAGGGAGGCTTTATCGACAGACTCGCTATTTAGTCATTCGATATCTGTACAATACTGTATTATTTACACTATGTATTATGACTCTAATTTTACCCTTGTTATCAATTCCCTTTTATTGTCAAACATTTCTTGCATTTCCACACTTGATTCAATGCCATTATATATTCAATATAAATTTACAATAAACATTTTATAACTCCATACATTGGCTCCTGGTCGTGGAAAAACATAAAGGTCTAATTGTAATTGAGTGGATTAGTTCAAAGATGACATCTATTGCTGTTGAGGAAGTTCAATAATGAATGGCAATAAATAATGACCCTTCAAAGTGTGCCATGATTGGCAGTACTGATTGCCTGACAATTGGCCTAATTGAGCAGAGAGGTAGCGGGCATAGGTAGCGGAAGAAGCTACGATGGAGGGGTAGCGGGTGGAGTTGTATCAAGTAGCTTCTGTGTCGTACCAGAATCTGCCCGCTACCCGCTACCCGCTACGGCCCAGCCCGCTTTTTAGTAAATCCCAGTTTGTAAAATGACATTTTTGCGAGCTTACCGATCGCCGAAAAAAGTGCCGTACGGCAAAAAGAAACAATGACAGACAAAGACTGACAACTGTAGTAAATAGACCTGGTTGCAGGGTATCCACCACTTTTTTCAGAGTGAAATTTGGTTGAGAATTGGCCGAGCAGAGTGTCAAAACGTCCATAGAGGCATAGAGGTTTATTTTGAAGCAGCCCCCCCCCCAACTCGACCCCAGAACTGCTACCCCCCCCCCCCCAACAAACGTTTCCTGGGTAATGACAAGTCCCTTGTACCAGAGGTTCACAAATACTGCATGAATTCTGCAATAAATTTGTTCTGCAGAATTTATTGCAGAATTTCAGAATTCTGCAGTTTCCTGCCAAACTGCAGAATTTATTGCAGAATTGCAGAATTCTGCAATTTCACTCCCAAACTGCAGAAATTATTGCAGAATTGCAGAATTCTGCAATTTCCTTCCAAACTGCAGAATTTATTGCAGAATTGCAGAATTCTGCAGTTTCACTCCCAAACTGCAGAATTTATTGCAGAATTGCAGAATTCTGCAGTTTCCTCCCAAACTGCAGAATTTATTGCAGAATTGCAGAATTCTGCAATTTCACTCCCAAACTGCAGAATTTATTGCAGAATATGCAGGTGGAGGAAGAAATTTAAATGTACTGCTTTTTTGCAGAACTGCAGAATTCTGCAATATTTTTTGCAGAACTGCAGAATTCTGCACTTTTTTTGAAAACTGCAGAATTCTGCACTTTTTTGGCAGAACTGCAGAATTCTGCAATTTTTTTGCAGAATTCTGCAATTCCTTTGGAAACTGCAGAATTCTGCAGTTTTTTTGTAGAATTCTGCAATTCCTATGGAAACTGCAGAATTCTGCAGTTTTTTTGCAGAACTGCAGAATTCTGCAGTTTTTTTGCAGAACTGCAGAATTCTGCACTTTTTTTTTGGAAACTGCAGAATTCTGCGGTTTTTTCTGCAGAACTGCAGAACTGCAGAACTGCAGAAAGAAATTATACACTCCTCTGGAAATCTGGGATTGTCAGAAATTTTGGATCGTCCATGAGAGACAAGGGAGCACTTTTTAAAGGTTCTTTTTCATGAAACTAATGAAGAACTGGCTAACTTGAGGCGTAGTCCTCACTGTTTGTGTCTTTTGTGCCTTGTTTTATTACAATTTAAGTGTTTAGTTTCAACGAAATCACGGCAAAACAGGAAATAGAAATATTGTTGTTATTGTTTTACTGCCCTCTGATTGGCCGAAACAGGTTCCGATAGTTTTTGCGCACTTCTACTGTGGTTAAAGGTAGGGGAGGCGGGGGTCAGAAGTCACAAAATTCAGAAAAAGCCCCAGAGCAGAGCAGGTGTTTGTTAGATCTTAATGACCTTTGGCACAATTATGCAGTATTTAGTTGACTATAGTTGTATCACATGATAGATGCTGTGCCGTAAATAGGCTTTAGTCAGTTCACAATTATTTAAGGCAAAGTCCGCTGTGACTTTTTACCCCATGTCAGGGTCAAGAAGTCACAACCATGGGGTAACAAGTCACATGCAATTGTTGTGAACATACAACACTATATGAGGTAATATGCAGACCTAGACTTGATAGTCATCCTTATGCATGAAATATATTGTGAGCCTTCCAAAGCTATCGGCATGCACTGACAATGCACCATCAGCAAAGCCGGCGTCAGAAATTGCCCAAAGTTTGCGAAATTAAATTTTGCTGCAATGCCCTCTCATCAGTATTATTGATGATGGATAATGATAGGATTGTAAGCTAAAAGCTTCTAGTGTGGAATATTTTACTTTCCTTAGCACAGAATACTGATTTCCGGGTACCCTATGGTAAAATATCACAGTGCTGGGGTGAAATGTCACAGTGTGACATTTCACCCCTCAGCTGTTTTTTAAATTCAACACATGATCATGGCAACTTGGTGACCAAATGGCCAATAATGGGTTCACAACATGAAAGACAATTATCAAAGGGACCTTGAAACACTAGCACAACTTCCTAAGTCACAGTGACCAGACATTAATAGAGAAAGTTCAGAATCAATAAAACCTGTTTGGGACACCAAAAATGCATGAGGTGGGTAAAAACCCACTTTGCACAATGAGTATAATTTTCATATTCCCTGCAGACCTTCTTCTCATAAAAGTGTCCCAAATTATGATTTAAGCTTAAGAATTAGGTCACTGCAAGTTGGTCAAAAAGGCCTGTGACTTTTTACCCCTGTGACTTTTCACCCCCTCTTCCCCTACAATTTTAGGCTCTTTAGAATCCTGATTTATCAATGTATATTATTTCGTTTTTTCATGAAGATATCTTTATTCATTGCCGAGAATTCGTTGAAAATGCATAATTATACATTTTTTTCTTTTTGATGAAAAAAGTGTAATACAGTGTTGATTCTGGTCTATTGTTCGGAAAAGGTGTGAAGTTAAACATTGAATTGGATGTCAAAGTTGTTTTTTATTGAGCAATTGATTACATAATAAGAGAAAACGTGTCAGGGAAAATAGAAAAATAAAGAGATGTCAAGGGAGTCAGCTCTTAATTGTACTTGATGTGACACTTCAATGTCAATCTAAATATGCCTCAATAATTAGTCAGTTTTTACATGTACAAAAGGTAGCAAGTCTTATTAAAGAGGAGGTATAATTTATGCATGATAGAATTAATACAAACAGGACACCATAAGGGCGTATCTGCTTAACATTAATTGTACAGATACGCCCTTATGGTCTCCAGGTATCCTACATTTGGTAGATAGGGAGAGCATGGCATGATGGGCCCCCGGGGCATGATGGGTTTGGGCTGTAACTCCAAAGTTTAACTCTGGAGGAAGCTGGTGTTTGTTGTTTAGAATACCTTTTGCTAACCTTTATTGAAGAAAAAATTGCATGGTTCAGGTACCAATACTTTAGCAGATATTGCCCTTTCTAGGATTTTGAAGCCCTAACAACTTTTTTTCCTGATTTTCCAAGTGCGTTGTGATTATACGTAAGTGGTATTTTAACAACTGTCTTGTTTTACTTTCACAAAGAGATATCTCAACATTTTGCATGAAAACTCTTTGATTTCACTTTATTCTTGGAAACTGGTGTCTGAGGGCATTTATGAAAAATGAAGTTTGGGGCATGATGGGTCTCTTGATTGGGGCATGATGGGCCCGGGCCCATCATGCCCCATTTGAACTAAGCATATATTATATATTTCTTGCAATATAATAGTTGAAGATTGGCAAGAATGGACAATACTGACTATTTCAATACCTATATTGGTATTATCTTATTTACTAAATCAGGTATAGAATTAAGAACATAATTTGTGTGCCAAATCACCTTTTATGGTGTTAAATTTACGTTTTTAGATTGTTACCTGCATTTTTTAGATGAAAAAGTGATTATGGTTTGCTGAGTTGGTTCAATAACTGCCATTTATCATGTAATGCAATTTTTTATTAAGAATATTGGGATTATTTCAGTTTAACAACTATAATGCCGTAAGTATTGACCAACATTTGAAGCTGCCCATCATGCCCCAACAAGGTGCCCATCATGCCCCACCCTTTCGGGGCATGATGGGCACCTGCCAAAAAATTAAAAGTGCTTATAACTCAAACACTATTTAATTGAGTAAAACAAGATTTTCTATGCTTAAAGTAGGAGCTAATGCAAAACCAGTCAGCAAGAAATAGTAATTTTTGTTGGCATAGTAATGACATGGTGGACCTTCAAAGTTAAGGTGCCCATCATGCCCCGCTCTCCCCTACGCCCTTATGGTCCCCTTCTTTTTTAAATATGTTTATCATTGCTTATAAAAACAACAATTACATTTTTAACATAGTGCATTAAAAAAAAAAAACTTTTTAAAATAAACTCACTGAAACAATGTTTCAATTTCCCCTATACTGATTACCTAACCTTATAAGTGATATCCATTGAATGCATCATTTCTCAGGTCATTATTAGCACTGGTCCTACAGTCTGTGTAATGCTGGAGGAGGTGGTCCAACTTAAGGTCATTATCAGATTATTATAGGGGTGAAGTCTTATCTCATTATCATTTCTTGCACCCCTTCCATTATAATACATGTATAATAGCATTTATTAGATAATTTTGCTTAGAAAAGACGCACACCTGTTGTCTATCAACCACTTTTCTAGCTCAAACGAGCATAACTCTACTGCTGACTCATATAATTAATTATGACTTTAATTTTAAACATATCTCTATCAAAATAAGTGCATTGTATAGCTCTTGCTGCACCCTATTTAGTCTGCATGACAAATAATTTTTAAGATGCATTTATCAACTGACTTATCTATTGATTCATCACCTTTATCTGTTCGATCTATTAAATTTAGAGTAACCTCCTGTCTTTTAACATTGCAGTGACGCGAAAAGTGCACTCAGTGACCCTTGCTGGCACAGAGCCAAGTATTAAAGGACGTTACATCTTATTACGTAATCTTATCAACTCTTATGTAATTTGGATCTTTTGGATCCCGGCGTAAGGTGAATCAACAATGAGTCAGCACTTTTAGTTCATTGATATCTAATTATTTAAAAGTTGGAGCCAATCTGGTATAAAACAAATTTAATCATTATGTAAAGGAAGCATTTTATTTACAGTAGTCTTTGTAGGTGGGGCCACCCCCAGGGGATACCCCAAGAGTGGGCCCCCCGGGAATACCCCACGAGGGCCGCTTTAATGTGCCTTGTGCACGTTAGGTTTTGACATAGAAATATTATTTAGAGCTCTATGGTTTTGACAATTTGGATTCATTTGGTACCGGTTTTTGCAACCCATCATGTTTGGTATCGTCACAATCGGCTTGAAAAGACGATTAAAATGGTTTATTAAGCATTAAGATTATAATTAAATACATTCTTCATATTCAGGTGACAAAAGTCCAAAAAGTACGTAGTTCATTATATGTGGAGAATGTGTTGCTATCTACCTATCTATCTATCTATCTATCTCTATCTATCTATCCATCTAGGGGAGTAGGGGGAAGTTGTGCCATTTTTTGCGTCATGCTGATTTTCTGAAAAACCAAAGCTTAACCATTTAATCTGATTGAACATGAAAATATAATACATTGGCCAGAATTGACCAAAGTTTCAGGGCAGTCCGATCATTGGCAATATCATGGTAGGCGTTTGAAAAAAGTAGGTCAAGTGGCACAACCTCCCCCGGTGCCGGGAAAGTTGTGCCGCATGACTTCAAGTTTTCAACAGCAAAATTGAATTTATGAATGTAGCTTTTCATTCCATTATATTTGTTTTTTTTTCTTGGTGCCTATTGATGTTGATCAAGAGGGTATAATATATGGTTGGCATTGCCTTCTTTACCCAGTTCTTCATTTCACCCCAACAGTTGGCGGCACAACTTACCCCATGGCACAACTTGCCCTGGTCTCTCCTATCTATCTATCCATCTATCTATCCATCTATCTATCCATCTATCTATCCATCTATCTATCCATCTATCTATCTATCTATCTATCTATCTATCTATTTATCTATCTATCTATCTATCTATCTATCACCACAGCGTCAGTTTTTTTTATTTAGTTTTTTCCCTCTTGGAGGGGGGCACCTTGGAGGCGGGCACCTTGGAGGCGGGCACCTCGGAGGCGGGCACCTCGGAGGCGGGCACCTCGGAGGCAGGCACCTCGGAGGCAGCCACCTCGGGGGCAGGCACCTCGGAGGGTGGGGGGGGGGGAGTAAAGACTGTTCCGGTGGAGATGTCAAAACTGATTGCAATCAGCAACATACTGGCCACTGAATTAAATTGATAGACAGAAAGATAGATCTGTACATACAGATGTTAAAAAAGGCAGTTCTGATAGCTTTTTATAAGCACCTGACGAGCTAGATTTACTGCACTTTACATTCACTTTTACACATACA
This sequence comes from Platynereis dumerilii, assembly GCA_026936325.1. Taxonomy (NCBI): domain Eukaryota; kingdom Metazoa; phylum Annelida; class Polychaeta; order Phyllodocida; family Nereididae; genus Platynereis; species Platynereis dumerilii. The sequence goes on along the minus strand of JAPTHN010000016.1, from coordinate 12,027,606 downwards.
ATGTATGTCGTACAAACTGAACATAGAGTAGGATCTGGTGCGTATTTCAGGCTAAAACTGTGGAGAATCTTTCAAACGCTTGTGATAAGGTCTACTACATAGCCAACTCCACTCAACTGTCATTCAGCATAATTATAAAACTTAGAGCTCAACAGGTTCACAAAATTGTGTATGTGGTGCCCTCTTGAATCCATACCAGAAACTACAATCGAACACACACTTGTGTGTGAGCACTAAGAGATTTCAGATGCAGCAACTACCTCTTTTTTTAAGTGAAGTGCAGTAACGACTTGGTCTGTTGAATTAGATCTAGAATTAAATAATTTTCAATCGGCCAGTTTATTGTTAGAATGCTGCTATTGCTACAAAGTGGTGACAGACATAATTAACTGTTTCAGGTCTCTCAAAGCAATTGAATGTTTCATTGTGGTCCGTTTATTGTTTCAATTAGTTTCTTTGGAGAAAACCATAAACTATCGTATAAATCATGCTGGAAAAAGCTGTTAAAGGATTTGAAAACTTCAGAATTTTATGGTGCTCATTGGTAGTGCATATGCACTCATTGATCATTTAACATTGTTGATTACGATTTGTTCATATCTTGCTGGCAGCTCAGATGTGCGCATGAGCACAAGTGATGAGGTCCCACTACCTGGACTTGACCTGACCTACATTGTACTTGTATATTGATAAATGTGTCAGCTGGAGGTCATCCGATTTCTGGCAGAATCTCCAGTTGTGCTGTTCGTTTACAGTCTGTGAGCAGACTGACGTTTTGACATTGGTAGTATGGATAGCTTAAAATCAAACAAACAATGTTATACAGACAGCTTTGAGTAAATCAGTGTGCACTTTTAACACTAATGTTGCCGACTCCTTAAACCAAACAGTAAAATAGTAGAATCTGGGATCAATGAGCTTGTTAACTCCAACAGTCCTGTCTCCATGTTAAGCGGTTCCTATGGCCATGGGGTAGATCCAGGCTACAGTAGCCTGCTAAATCAGTTGCGAGCGTCAGCGAGCAGGCTACAACATTTCACTGAAGGTGCTGCCTTTCTGGTCCTCGCTTACATGCATCTTTGAAGCAGCTCAGTGAAGTTCTGCTGAGTTCTGCTGGGCGCGGACCTGACAGGCAGCAGCGCGGACTTTAGGGGGAACAGTTCTAGTGACCTCAATTCCAATTCGATACCCAATTCGACTTGAATTTCATCAGTCTGCAGCCTCGCTCGCTCGCCTGCTTTACAGCAGACTGACTTGTCAGTCAGGGGTAGATCAGGGTGTGCCTACTAGTACTCTTTTTATGACACTGTGGATGGTCCTTTTTAGGTCTTTGGTATCCTTCTTCGTAGTGTTTACTGCTTCCCATGCATATGTGGCAATTGGTATTATACAGGCCTCTATCATCTGCCATATCGTTTTCATCTCAATACCTTTTAGGTCTGGGCTTCCTGCTATTGCCATAATTGTGTTGTAAGCTGCTCAAGTGTACTTTATTTTTTCACTTCTTAAAGCTGTCCATTCATTTCTTCACTTTTTGCAACCATCAGCCCTAGGTATCTGAACTTCAGGGGGAGGGGGCACCCACCATTCTCCCAAGAATCAATGCATCAAAATTGCAAAACAACTTACACATGGTGAACTCGCATGTGTTCCGCTTGCGACACAAATTCTAGTTTATAACACTTCCTTGCCAGCCAACTAGTGTGTTTTTTTTTGGTGATATGTGAATTACAGTCTATCACCCTGATATGGAAAAAATGAAGACCAGTTTACTGTGAAAATGCTCTTTGTGAGACTGTGAGTGACCCATGATAGCCGATGAAGTGTCATCTTCTCTACTTTCAACATGGGAAACATAAAGACTGTTTGATTAGTCATGATCAAGAGATTATTAGGCCATTTGACTTGTCATAAGGTCATGCGTCATGAACTGGTCCTCTAAAAAGGTGGATTTGTCGCATGAAATTTTGAAACTAGATGTTCAGCTACATTTTTCTTGCATATCAGATTGACGCAAATTTTGTCTAGTTTCCGGAACTGTTATCAGTTTTGAAAACGTCTCATCCTTTAAAAAGTTATTAAGGGGAAAGTGGAAGCATGTCAGGAAATTTCAGGGGTGGATCGAGTCGGTGTAGCGGAGTCGGTGTAGCAATTATGCAAAATGAGAGAATCAGCCCTCTGTCCTGCCCCGATCATAGGTTCTTCTATGTGTTTTTAGGTACTACTGGTGGACAACTTATACTAATATAATTATATAAAAACCCGGAGATACATGTATAAGAGAGACACAAACCTAGCCACAGTGCACGCCACAAAAAGTTGCATTTTGTTTGCTTCCTGTGGACATCTCTTAATCAAATTAATAGTACCCTATTGCTTTTAGTAGTAAGTTGCAGAGCATAGATGTAGGATGTTCATCAATTTTACAGGACAAGTTAAAATTAAGAATTTTTCTTTAAAAAATCATTTTAATTTTCGAGATTTCACAAAGATTTATTAAGATGCATCAGTGAAAACTGTTAAAATGTACTGATAGGCTAGTATATAATTTTAGTCATGAAAGTATATTCCTGTGATAAGATAACCATTGTTAATACTCAGAATACTAGTCATGAACATTCAGAAACTGACTCTTTATTATAATGACTTTCAGTTCTTGCGGAGAGAACTCCTTTAATATCATTAACATTGTAACTTGATGGAGAAAATGACAAGACGTGACATGTCAATTATCAAATTTTGTCAATGAACAGATGAATTTAACTGGACAAGTTAAAATTAAGAATTTTCAGTGAAAAAATAATGGTCACTTTTGCTGATAATATTTTTGCGACAAGATGTTAGTATTTTTTATAAACTGTTGAAATGTACTGATAAGCTGGTATATCAGTGAAGCCATGAAAGTATATTCTTGTGATAAGATAACCAATGTTAATACTCAGAATACTCTATCCATGCCATGTACAGTCAAGAGCTGAAGTTTCAATCCAATGATTTGCCCTTCCTGTGTGGAGGTCTGTGTTAATATTTATTGAAGACACTGTTACTTGTATGTATGGAGGGAATAGCAGCTAAGTTCTGATCAACAAAATTCAATTATTTAATAGTTTCAAAGAACTTTTATGAATTTTACTTAGATAAACATGAAACATGTTAAATTTAAGAATTTTTCATTAAAATAAATTTGTCGGTTTTCCAGACGATATTTCACAAAGATGGTTTATTTTTTTTTAAATTTACACATATGGTAAGAGCAACTTCTTTGGAACATTTTGCAACAAACCACATTGTAATTGGTTAAGTAATAAAAAAGTTATAGACATTTTACCAGAAAACTTCCATTTTGAGAAAAAGCCAAAAAACCTTCAATAAATTCTTCATATTTTAACTTAAAAATTGGTACAAAAATGGCAATATCTCCAAACGTATACAAGATATTAAAGTTTTGTTTCGAATTCTAGTTAGAACTAGGTTTACTACATAAAATATCAAAAGATACTAAAAGTGAGCAATTTTGACCTGCGAAACAAAATGGACCAGTTCATGACGCACGACCATAACTGATTTTAGAGAGTGAAAATCAGATGCATAATCCTTTTGTTTGGCTGTCACCAACAAGTTGGATAAGGCTCCTTAAATCAAATTAAAACAGCGAAAGTATTGAGTATGATCATGACAAATCATCGTCATGAATGCCATGATGACACACAAAGTGCCATTTTCACAGTGCAACAGTTCACTCTTTCTCTATATCAAAGCGACAGACTGTAAACAATGATCTAACAGATTGTTAGAATTTTTTTTTTTACATTTTTTCTTTATTTTTTCGAACATTTTTTTTTTTCTAGAATTTTTTTTTCTCGAACATTTCTGGTAGTCACGCGTGATGAGAACAAAGTGCCAGGATCATATTATTCACTCCTCGCATGTTTGCCATAAGGGACAAGACACCTCGGTCCGCTCGGTGAGCCATCCATGAGACCGCTAAAGAAATATATGAAGCGACAAAAGAAATTTAAGAGTTTGTCATGGCCATTTTATTTGCAACTTCCTTTCGCAGCTCAGTATACTCTTACTTAAATCATTAAATTATTTTGCATACATGTCTGATAGGAACAGGCCCAACATTGTAGTTTTAGAAACCTAATTCTAAAATTTGAACAACCATTTGCAATTTCTGCTGCTCAATATCCTCTGACAAAAAAAAACACATTTTTGCACAAAATATATCTCAGTCTTACAGCTTTTTGCACAAATCCTATTTCAGTCTTACAAATTTACTGATTATATTTGAATAACAAGACCGGCTGATGATATGTTGTCCCCTCCACCCCCCGTTTGGACCACATCCGTACAAACCAAAACCGGTGCAACACAAATTTCATAATCATCCTCATCCCAGCAAGAAATAGGTTGGTCATTATTAAAGGGAATCCTTTCCCCATCTTCCCCTCGGCTTGTTTTAAAAGAACCATCCATAAGTATACGCGCTTTATCCAAGTGAATATATTTGGACCCACAGACATGCCTGTTGGCAGTTAAAGACGCCTTAGCAGCAGCAGCCATGTTGTTTTTCCATGCCGACCCTTTAGCAGTTAGAATGGCTTGGAAGGCTAGAGTGTGAATGTGAAGCCTCGTCAATGGACGGCCATTTTTATTGCGATTTTCCTTAATCAAACGATACACCTCCCTCATGTGGTCCAGAGTTGTAGCAATGCGAGGGTAAGGGTCGGAGATTAAAGTGACTGATCCGTTCGTTAACAAACTGAACAAGTTTGGCAGTTCTTGCTCGTTCATTCCCAGAGAATCCATGTGATCTATGATGTTTTCCACAATGTCCTTCAAGCAAGCTTCCTCGGCGAACGAGGCCATCTCAAAGTGCATCAGCGTGGATTTTGGAATGGTTTCGAGTAGAGAGGTCATTTCTAGGAGCAATGCCTTCCTCTCTCCTATAAACATAATTAAACCAATACATCTGTATCCTATGGATCTGTGAACACTCTGAACAGGCAGTGTTCTCATAAATATAGTTTTGAGATTATCTTGCAATTGATTGATAAGAAAGTAAATAAATAATCTGAATCTAATTCAATACCTTGTTTAAATGGGAAGAAGTCCATCATCTGAAGTCCGCCAACAACCACCAGCGAAGGAGAGAATTGGTTTAATTCTTTGACAAACTCCGACATGGACTTCAAATGAGGATTATTGTAATCACTGTGAATAACTAATCTGAAAAGAAAACTATACAATTGAAGTGCATCCAAATCCCTTATGCTTTGGTCTCACGGCACGTTACGGAACATTTTTGGCGGGATGGTATTTCCTGGAAATTTGGTGAATTTGGGTGATTTTGTGATATCCCGCCGACGATTTTTCACATCCCACAGAGGTAATTTTGTATCCCACAGGGGTTCCTAGAAATGGAGAGAACCCCACCGTGGATGTCAAAAAAGATTCAACAAGCTAAAACTTTTTTTCCAAGTCGCCGGGATAGAGCCCATATTTTTCTCAATTTTTGGATGTTCGGCGGGCATTTTTTCCCCGTGGGACATCTGCAGCCTCTCCGGCAATTTTTGACATCCCGCCTACAGTTTTTAAAAAGTTCTCCGTATAGTGCCAAGAGAATGGGCCGTAAGTCTGTGCTTTTCCTAGCAATGAGCCACATGCCTTAAGCAGCATTGCTAATTATAATCCATATATATTCCATATGGCTAATAAAAATAGCATATATTTTGGCTGCAAATTAGCCAGACATGTAACATCTCACTAAAACTGTCACTGTGGGCATGTCTAATGTAGTTACCTATTGGCCCTTGGAGCAGTGAATTTCCCCCAATCAGTTCCTTTGGAATATTCCAGCACAAGATGAATGTCATCTTCTTCCAGTTCACCTCCTACCACTGAAAACAAACCAGTATTTTTCAAGAATTTACAAAACTCCATTGTAATTCATCATAAATTTAAAGTCGGATGGATGATTGGGGCTTTATGTCCTGTATTGATGCAACTTGGTCGGCTAATCACTGATGCGGAAAGGAAGAGAATTAACACAGCGACGAGTCGAAGGATGATTGAAACTGCAGCCAAACACAGATCCAAGTGGCCAGAGCGCGAATCGAACCTGGGATAGTGAGGGTCTCTATGGACTTACTGCGGTGTCTACCCTAGCTGTGTCTTAATTACTAAGTACATAAATACAGGAGGTAAAGCCCCAATCATTGATACATCCTCAGGAGTCAGAAGTTCTTACACTGCCTAAACTGTTAATAAAGTATAATCAGAGACATTTTACTGAACCGTGCCTGATCAGATCATAGAAGTGTACTTGATCGCCATCATGATTTTCATGTTGTAGCTCATTCAACAATATTGTTTTTTTTATAACTGCTTCAGCTAAATCACATCAAGTCATTTGAGTCTCAATGTAATTTTCAACATTTTTCAATGTGATGTCACTTGATGGAACAAGAGTTGTACAGACTTCTATATTTCCTGGCCAACAATTCAACAATAGGCCTATCCACCACATCTTTACTCTGGACATTTATAATACACACATTTTTTAGTCGCCTGAGATTTTCAACTTTTATTCCATTTTACTTCTTTGAAAAAGTATTATGTCTTATTTATTGATATCATTTCTCCAATTTTACGCGGTGGAGGGAAGGGTTGGTCCAGTGGTAGCGTACTGGGTCCAGGGTTCAAATCCAGCTCTTGCCGTCGCACCTGAACCTATGTTGAACAGCTGTTTCAATCATCCTTCGCCTCGTTGCCGTGTCCTCCTCCTGTCCTAATTAGCCTACCAAGTGCATAAATACAGGACGTAAAGAGCCAAACATCCATCTCCAATTTTATGGTACCATACCTCTAATCTCAGTAGGGAGTTCTTCAAGGAGTTGTTTTGTGGCAGTAGCAGCAAGAAGCACTTTGCATCCTTCCAGGTGAAACCTATTGGCCATGACAGGAGCATTGCCACCAAGGACCACCCTTGCCCCTTCAGTCTCACGAGCTGCAGCTACCATCTTGTTAAATAAAGTGCTGTTTCTAAGGTATCGTCTGAAAGAAGGAAATCAATATAATTCTTAAGGATGGGCAGAAATTTAGAATAGGAAAATCCGGCAAAATCATCTACCGGATACCAGATAGGATCCGGATAGTTGGAATCGCATACTAAACATACGAAAAGGGAATTTTGCAGCGATTGCGGTTATATATTATAAATTAACTGATAGCAGAGATTTACCAAGTCTGGCAGGACAGTCCCTCCGATGGAATGTTTTTCTTTTTATCTTGTAATTGAATTTAAATTTTCAATTTTTTATATAATGTCGTTGACTCCGTCCGCGTAACCTTGTTTATTTTAATAATATCATCAAAGGTATTTTTCTCTTATCACTAAATCTTTTAGCATCCCAAATATCTGGTTCTGATAGTTCCCCCAATTCTGTCGGATATCCAAGCATCCCTGATGCACGTGTGACACAGGATAAAAACATACGAGTACATCTAACTTGGACAGGGGTGCCGGTAGGAATCGTGGGCGGCAGGGCGGACAGACGAAAAAGGGCATATCATATTCGCCCCAATTTTACGAGTCAAGTTTAAATAGAAAGTCAATAATATTTTTAATATAGACTTACTAATTTGTGCCTAAAATTGATCAAATAAGGCCTTATAATATTTTTTTCTTTTAGATTAAAATGGCACCCTTGCCAACCCCCTACCCCGCATTCTGCCCTATTGTTATTGATCTTCTCTGGAATCTTGTGGGCTAATTTCGAGACAAAATACTGCACCAATTTCATTCAAACTATGCAGACGGGGTTTAATTTGCCCACGATTGTGTTGATCAACTTTACAGGAACATGCACATTGTTTAAATACCATTTTAGAGACCCAGGAAAACCATCCTAGAATAGCTGGAAAGAGGGAGTCCTGTGATGTCATTGAGGGGCTCCCCCACCCTAGACCTATTTATAGCTCACAGAAAATTTGCCAAAACAACAAGAGGTCAGCAATAAGGACAAAACACCACCGCATGCTTCAACAATGTATTGCTACTGTTGTATGCCCTATTATGTAGAAGCAACAGTTAAACAAGATAACCAGGACTTCAGATCAGTAGTTACTAGTTATATTAGGTGATGGGCAGAATGCCCTTAAAAGTCCCTTGTGCACATTATTTTTATTAGTTGAAAGCAGGAGGGTGGGATCTCCAAGAATGATATTGAGTATGTTAGGTCAGGGAATAACTAGTTCCTTCTTTCAAATTTTTCAAAAGTGAAATTGTAAATTAGTGATGCAGGTCATTTTCTGCAATACAACACTTGCAGATCCAACATATAAATGTAATGCCCGATTCTCCATTCTTTATTTCCCTTACTTCTTGTAGCTGTGTACACTACTAGATAGCAACTTTCATTTCCAGAATGACTTATTGTTCATAATCAAGATAAAAAATATTTTGCAGTGTCATATAATTATAAAAGGATCTGATGCTACAAAGCACAATACAAAATATAATCTCCAGTACATACTCTGCTGCAGCTCCATGTCTGAAGAAATAGGAGAATACTTTCTCAACTTCATTGAGATCATTGATGTGGCTGAAGTGCTCGGGATCATTGGAAGGGATGGCTCCAACTTTATCCAAGACGGTGACACCATCACTGAATACATCCAAACATGCTCCAAACCCCACAGCTACCCTGGGTTCTCTGTTGGCTTCAACTTGAGCCCTCTTCTCAGCTTGTAGCAAACCATCTAGAACTGCCTCCAACTTGTTTCTCAAAATTTCATCATTGTTTCGTTTGTACAAGACAGCTACAAGGATGACAACCACTGAAATAACAGAACAGACCTTCAGACCTGTAGAAGGCATCTTCAAAATTATAAAACTGGCCAACCCAGTCCAGTACAAGCTCAATTCTAAAGTCTATTTGTAAGAAATGCATGTCACTCATGCCCTGAGACTGTGTTCAATGTTGACTGCTCAACTCAGCCAAGTGAATAATACCAAGAATGGTTCATGGTCACTGAACTGTACAGACTTGGGTTAGTTGTCCAGAAACCCTTAAACTTTAAAAAAGGAATAGATTTTGAAATCTGACTTATATCATTGATGCAATTCAGCAGCCAACCATGACTGGCTTGACAGGACAAAGGGAGGGAAAATCATTGAATTCTTGAGGGTAAGGATGGAGCATTTTAATTCCTACTACCTATGATGCAATTAAAACATAGGCTGTGTGGCAGTAAACTTGTTTAAAATCGCAAAAAAAACCCTCCAGAAGAATGACTATGGTCCAGGGGAGTCCATTGGTACCATTCAAATTCAAATTGAAGGATGTTTAGCTTGGTAAATCTTAATTTGAAAATTGTATGTTTAATTTTATTAAAAAAAACAACAACACATTTTCTCAAATAACTATTGGTCTTAGACCAAAACATTTTATTGAAGTTGAATAGGAAAGGATGTATTCTGGAAATTTTGATGCCATTTGCATGTCTTTAGCTCCAATATAAATCGAGATATGGCAAATTTAGTGTTTTTATTGATTCTATTGTCATTTTTGAATTGATGGGAAAAGAAAAGTTGGTTTTATATGTCACCATTTCTTGAAAATTGAACTATCAGGTATTATTCCAAGAGAGGATACATAGATATATGCACTAATTAAACTGTAGTTCCAGAAATGCGGTATATTTCATGTAGGCTAATTGTCATCAAAGATTCAAAATGACACAATTTGGTGCTAGGATAATAATGCAGTGTTTTGTACTCTCAAAAAAGTTGTTTGAAACAGTCAATATGCCATATCACATAAAATGTTGACAATGATATTGCCTTTTGCAATGTACAACAATCAACACCATGTACGAAGGACTATCTAGACAATTTTTAATTAGTATATCGCCTTGTTTTACAAATGAAATATTATAATAACAAACTTAGGCAAACTGGTTGGTGCAGAATAATGCATAACGCATATTTGTCGATATATAATTAATTATATTTAGAGACATAAATTCTGAGGAAGAATATGATTAAAAAATGCACTTGGGACACGTTGTATGGCACTTTTAGTAACCAAGATCCAAAGCTGACTGAAATATGACAAATCAAATGTCTACAGATTTTTGAATATTTTTAGCAATTTCTGTCTTTTCATGTTCAAATATCTGATGATATAACATATATAATATGCATGACAACCATGTGTTTCATTCGTGTTTATTCATTTTGTTCATATTCAAAAGCATGGCATGACTTCATTAGAAACGAAATGGTCAGGGAAGTTGATATCTTCACATTTTTGTGAATTTTAAACTTGTTCTTTCGGCCTAAAAAATTGCATCACCTGCATGATGGCCATAACATTCCTTTTTATAAGTTTAACTATAATAACTTTTAGTTTTTACAAATATAATTATTACTGTTTTGGTGTGACAGACCAAAATTCAAGAAAAATGTAAAAAATAGCACATTTTTTCCCAGTTTTTTTATTTTTACACAAAATTCGTTAGATGGACCCACTAAATGATTCCAGCAGTTTAAATGACTATATTTTAAACGAACCACAAAATTTCAAATATCTAACCCCAAAATTGATGGAACTACAGAGGGTTGAAAAAAAAAAAAAACCAATTTTTTATATTTTTGGTAATTTTTTTTTAACCTAAAAAGGCACATTAACACTATAAGACCCATTCATGTGTCAAATTTCATATATATATATAGGTGTAAAAGTCCTGGCACAGAGGCCGATACACATTGTGTGATGCCGCCCACCCACCCACAGCCGAACAAAAAGTTGCTGTAGTAGCTACAATACCCGACGGCAAAGTATATTGCCGAGGTTAAAAAGAAGATTTGTTGAAATTCACATGCTGACAGGACGGAAAGTTTCAATTCCTGTCTCAGGCCAACAATGGCGCAACTAACACACCGAAAAATGGTGCTTAAACAACCAATTTGATATATCCAGGCTGTAGAGAAATATCCCATTGATGATTGATACAATAAAGAATTCAATACCAAGATTTGATGAAATTCACATGCAGTCAGGACGGAGCATTTTAATTCCTGCCTCCAGCCAAAACTGGCACAATTAACAGTGATATATGGTGCTTAATTCATGAAAGAATCCAGGACCTAGAGAAATATCCCATTTATGATTAATACAATAAAGAATTCAATACCAAGATTTAATGAATTCACATGCTGTAAGGACGGAGCATTTTAATTCCTGTCTCCAGCCAACAATGGCGCAATTAACACACTTAAAAATGGCGCTTAAAACAATCAATTTGATATATTATCCAGACCCTAGAGAAATATCCCATCGATGATTAATAAAAAAAAAAATAATAATAATTCAATACCATTGATGATTAATACAACAAAGAATTCAATACCAAGATTTAATGAATTCACATGCTGTTGGATGGACCCTTTTAATTCCTGTCTCCAGCCAACAATGGTGCAATTAACACACTTAAAAATGGCGCTTAAAACAATCAATTTGATATATTATCCAGACCCTAGAGAAATATCCCATCGATGATTAATAAAAAAAAAATAATAATAATTCAATACCATTGATGATTAATACAACAAAGAATTCAATACCAAGATTTAATGAATTCACATGCTGTTGGACGGAGCATTTTAATTCTTGTCTCCTGTCAACAATGACACAATTAACGAACTGAAAAAATAGTGCTTAAAACAATCAATTTGAATTTTTTCACATGCTGTGATTGCTGTCAGGACGGAGCATTTTAATTCCCATCTGAAGCTAACAATGGCGCAATTAACACTTAGATATGGTGCTCAATTTATGAAGTAATAAATCTGATATCTGAAGACTCCAGACACTAGTGAACCATCCCATTGATGAATGACGCAAACAAGAATTCCTTTGAAAGATTTAATGAAATTCACATGCTGTCGGGAGAGAGCATTTTAATTCCTGTCTCCAGCCAACAATGGCAAAATTAACACACTTAAAAATGAAGCTTAAAACAATCAACTTGATTTGCAAAGAATCCAAGCCCCAGAGAAATATCCCATTGATGATTAATACAATAAAGAATTCAACACCAAGATTTGATGAAATTCACATGCTGTCAGGACGGAGCATTTTAATTCCAGTCTCCAGCCATCAATGGCACAATCAACACACTGAAAAATAGTGCTTAAAATAATCAATTTGATATATCCAGGCCCTAGAGAAATATCCCATTGGGGATTAATACAATAAAGAATTCAATGCCAAGATTTGATGAAATTCATATGCTGTCAGAACGGAGCATTTTAATTCCAGTCTCCAGTCATCAATGGCGCAATTAACACACCGAAAAATGGTGCTCAATTTATTTATGAAATAATCAATTTGATAACTGAAGACTCCAGACACTAGTGAACCATCCCATTGATGAATGACGCAAAAAAGAATTCCTTTGAAAGATTTGATGAAATTCACATGCTATCAGGACGGGAGAATTTTAATTCCTGTCTCCAGCCAACAATGGCGCAATTAACACACTGAAAAATGGTGCTTAAAACAATCAATTTGATATATCCAGGCCCTAGAGAAATATCCCACCGATGATTAATACAATAAAGAATTCAATACCAAGATTTGATGAAATTCACATGCTGTCAGGACGGAGCATTTTAATTCCTGCCTCCAGCCAAAACTGGCACAATTAACAGTGATATATGGTGCTTAATTCATGAAAGAATCCATTTGATATCTAAAGACTCCAGACACTAGCGAACTATCACATTGATGAATGACGCAAAAAAGAATTCCTTTGAAAGATTTGATGAAATTCACATGCTGTCAGGACAGAGCATTTTAATTCCTGTCTCCAGCGAAGAACACTGAAAAATGGTGCAAATTTATGAAACGATCAACCCGATATCCAAAGAATCAAAACCCTTGACAAATGCCCCTTTTGATGATTGATGCAAAAAGAATTCCTTACAAAGATTTGATGAAATTCACATGCTGCCAGGAGTCCAGTGCGGAGCATTTCAATTCCTGTCTCCTGCCAAAAATGGCACAATTAACAATGATAAATGGTGCTTAATTTAGGAAACTATAAATTTTATATCCAAGATGTCGCCCCCACCTCCGCAAGAATTCCATACCAAGATTTGATGAATTCACATGCTGTCTGGATGAAGCATTTTAATAAAGGCAATCTTTCCTAGTATGAGATCAATACAAATCCCACAAAGCTTTGGATGGATGGACGGTTGGGGCTTTACGTCCTGTATTTATGCACTTGGTAGGCCAATTAGGACAGGTGGAGGACACGGCAATGAGGCAAAGGATGATTGAAACAGCCGTCCAACATAGGCCAAGGTGACCCGGCAAGAGCTGGTTTTGAACCCTGGACCCAACGATTGGCAGCCCAGCACGCTACCACTAGACCAACCCTCCCCCCACCACAAAGCTTTGAAATGGATATTTCTAACTTCACACTTTGGATGAATTCACATTAATTAAAATACAGAACATTTTCATGTTATTAGGATCACAAATTGATCCTCCCTATGATTTTACCATATGTATGACTCTCAGGCCCGATATATAGATCTTCAGGCACAATATGAGGGCCAACATATGCCAATGCTGGGGGTGATAACATATATATTAAATACATCAGTTGAATTGTTAAAATCTAATTGATGTCAAACAAGGAATTCACGTTCAATTTTTATTTTAAATCACACACATAAATTTCATACAACTAAATTAATCTATAAAATACGACAATTGAAAATATGGCAGGAAAAATAGCACAAATGACGTTAATTTGAATCAATAAGGCAAAATATAATTGATTCTTAGCTTAGGGGACCTGCCGGCACAATAGATTTTCTGCCGACAGAAAAAAAAAATTGCTAATGTCAAAAAAAAAATTGTTCACCTTTTTTTTTTGGTCCTACCGGCCAACCCTAGAAAAAGTGCCTTGAGAGGATCCGAGAAGCTAAAGATCAATTATGTGTGGCCTAAAGGAAAATCGTTCATAATTAACAACAGTAAGTTACAATCCATTAAATTTAATTAAACAAAGAATTGAACAACATGAGTGTAACATAGGCCCACATAATTTGCTGGGTGTACAATTAAGAAGCATAACTTTTAAGCAAATAGCTTATGTTAAACAATAGTAATTCTCTCTCAACTAAACACATACTTCATAGCACATCACTCTGCAAGTTCACATTCATAAAATAATTGCAAAGAACATTACGATTAAAAGAAATATTTTGACACTGCCAGATATTCAAACTTTTAAAAAAGATAACTACTGGTGCATCGATAATACTAAAATGTAAAGAGCACATGACTGTGGTTGATAAAAATTGTAAAGAAACTTCACAAGTTGAAATTTATACTAAATTTCTAGAAAAAGTCACATTCCATACATTTAAAAGAATTTAAACATTCCCAGAAAATTGACATAGAACACTCTAAAAATAGTACTAAATCTATAAAATCTGTCCTAGAAAGACCAGTTTAACACTTTTTGATACATGCAAAAATTCGGAGGCACTCAAGAAACTAACATCTAATCACACTCTCATTAGGCCACACATAATTGATTCTTAGCTTCGCGGACCCGCCAACACAATAGATTTCCTGCCGATGGAAAAAAAAAATTAAAAAATGTTGTTTTTTTTTGTCCTACTGACCGACCCTAGAAAAAGTGCCTTGAGAGGATCCGATAAGCTAAAGATCAATTATGTGTGGCCTTAGCTAATGTTAAATTAACATCTTAAAAAGGTTAGACAATTATGTTGCACTCCTAAAATTTCAAATACTGAAAAGAAAGTTTTTAATTCCACAATTAATAGTTCTACTAATTAATTTAGACAGAAAAATTACTCAGCTAATCTTAGTTTTGTGCACATTTTTCTAACTGACAATCAAAACTAAAATCACACTAAATTTGCAATTCTATATCTCTAATTATAGCCAGTTAAAGAGACAATATCCAACAGATGTTCTAACCATTATAACATTATCACAGTACAAACTTTACTTTTGCAAATATAATGGACTATCGTTTGTCAATGACCAGGTTTAACAAGTACAATGTGCACAATACCAAACATAGTCAATGTGCAAAGGCTGAAGATTTCAAAAAGATTGACTTCAATACAGATGATTATTCAGATAATGTAAATTTATCAACACATTTATCTGACTCATTGAATAACAAATAGTAGTTTAGAAATTAACATTATTTGAGCTGGTTATCTGTACATTAATCAGATTAGTAAATATCAAGTGTAATCTAATCAAGAGTTGGAATTAAACCTAGGTCCTGGATTGGAAGTCCAACAATGCCAACATACTACCAACTGCACTAAATCCCTTGACCATGTTGACTCGACGGCCCTCCCGCTTGCCTAAGACGGAAAATCTATCCAAGTCTAGTACCATCTGTAAACCCCTTCGCCCCTACCATAATTACAGTGATTTACACAGTCATCAAACAGTTTTCAGTTTTTCTGGATGGATGATTGGGGCTTTACGTCCTGTATTTATGCACTTGGCAGGCTAATTAGGACAGCAGGAGGACACGGCAATGAGGCGAAGGATAACTGAAACAACCGTCCAACATAGGCCAAGGTGACCCAGCAAGAGCTGGATTCAAACCCTGGACCAAGCGATTGGCATCCTAGCATGCTACCACTAGACCAATCCCCCCCACTTTCAGTTTTTCTGCTATTACATCAATAATCCTTGTTGCATTTCTTAGCATCATACTAATCAATATATGTCAAAAATGCATCCTATCAGTTCAGTAAAAGTCATTTGTAACATCTGATGCAAATATATATATAGACCCATCAAACCCGGCTTTTTTCAGAAGTTATTCTATAGCGTAGGCATTAGAACACCACACATATCAAGAGTATTAAAGCTGCAGGAGTCTATAGTTAGTAAAAATATGTCATTACAAACATCAAACAACAGCGAACAGAAGAAAATTAGCTGTTGTTATTATTGCATACAAATACGATCAATACAGATTATAAAAGATTGTCATACATAAAACTATAATACACCAGGTGTAGCTATTCATTGAATTTCAATAACACTCAACATTATCATCCTTTTGTTTTCTGCTTGTATAAAGGCAACAGTTGGGTCCCTGGATAATTTTATGTCATTGAGGACTTTCACTATTTTGGTCAGTAATATCAATTGTATAATTCCCATTCATGTATGATACACATGGTATATATTTCTATTTGTATATACCCCCAGGGACCGCCGCACGTTCCCTATTAGACACAGCCTGATCAAGTTCTAATATATAAACGTTATGCAGTATAAAGTGCTTCTTCGTCAGATAAAACTACCTTTAAATGTACATGTACAACCCATACAGTTTTTTAATAAATCGCAGATATAAACACTGATTGTATCCAGCATAGTAAGCAATAAGACTTCTGATTATCCTTTCAATTAAACGAAGCAACTACCATGATTTCTGAGCTTTGCTTCTCGAAATCTACATTGTACCACAAGCAGTTTTAAGCATTAGCACAACAAGAGATATGAGACCATTAATGATTGAAAAATCAATATCATATGATGGAACAGCTAAAGAAATTTTAAAAAAATGTTTCATGGCCATTTATCCTGCAACTTCCTTTTGCTACTTAGAATGTTCTCCCTAAAAACCCATCATTTATTTAGCAAAAAACATGCGATAGGAAATTTAAGTGATAATTTTAGAAATTTACTTTATAATTTGAAAAACCATTCAACGTTATTTTGCTGCCTAGTATCCTCTAACAGCAAACCCATGGTTTTTTCCCTTTCGCATAAAATATAATAAATATCTTAATCTTACACCTCTGCCATTTAAATTTGGACAACCATTCAACGTTATTTTGCTGCCTAGTATCCTCTAACAGCAAACCCAGGATTTTTTCCCTTTCGCATAAAATATAATAAATATCTTAATCTTACACCTTCGCAGTTTAAATTTGGACAACGAGACCAGCTGATGATATGTTGTCCCCTCCACCCCCAGTCTGGACCACATCCGTACAGACCAAAACGGGTGCAAGACAAATTTCATAATCGTCCTCATCCCAGCAAGAAATCGGTTGGGCATTATCAAACGGAATCCTCTCCCCATCTTCCCCTCGGCTTGTTTTAAAAGAACCATCCATAAGAATACGCGCTTTATCTAAGTGAATATATTTGGACCCGCAGACGTGCCTGTTAGCGGTTAAAGACGCCTTAGCAACGGCAGCCATGTTGTTTTTCCATGCTGACCCTTTAGTGGTGAGAATGGCCTGGTATGCTAGAGTGTGGACATGAAGCCTCGTCAACGGACGGCCATTTTTATTGCGATTTTGTTTAATCAAACGATACACCTCCCTCATGTGGTCCAGAGTTGTAGCAATGCGAGGGTAAGGGTCGGAGATTAAAGTGACTGACCCGTTTGTTAGCAAACTGAACAAGTTTGGCAATTCTTGCTCATTCATTCCTAGAGAATCCATGTGATCTACCACGTTCTCCACGATGTCCTTCAAGCAAGCTTCTTCGGCGAACGAGGCCATCTCAAAGTGCATCAGGGTGGATTTTGGAATGGTTTCGAGTAGAGAGGTCATTTCTTGGAGCAATGCCTTCCTCTCTCCTACAAACAAAATTATATGTAATTCAGACTTTTCAGATACATACCAATCACAGGCAATGCACTCAATTCAACCCATTAGTGGTCCCACGATAGCGAAATTAATTTTGTCTTATGAGATGTCTTCTCATATTATTCAGTATTCACGGTCTATGTTCATAGTGTCCACTGGGCCAGCACAAAATGTTGTGACCACACAATTGTAATGCAAGTATGTGCTATCCAACTACACATGTACTTTAATAATCCAAAGGTATTCAACTATTCTTGTTTTCTCTCTAGTAAACCCACACATTTTAAGTACCCACCAAAATAATGAAATAGGAACATGACATTTAATAAAGCTTCAACAATCTGCATAACTAATTCTTGTCATCCTCTTTAAAGAACGACAGTAGTATGTAGGCCATGAGTTACATAGTAATAAATTTTTACTTGGCATTACATGGGCAATTGGGCATTTACTTAAATCAAACTATCTTTCCTATGAATAGTTCTGAGAATAGACTTTATTCTACCGAAGAAACTTGACAAATATCTTGCAATTCATTAACATAATCAAATCGATGTAGTTCAATACCTTGCTTAAATGGGAAGAAGTCCATCATCTGAAGTCCACCAACAACCACCAGCGAAGGAGAGAACTGCTTTACTTCTTTGACAAACTCCAGCATGGACTTCAAGTGAGGATTATTGTAATCATTGTGAATAATAAATCTGGAAACAAAAAGAAGAGATTCGTATAACAAGCAACCAAGTCCCTCTCGAGGTGAAAAACATATATCTTGTTACATCAATAGACCTATTTCACTGACTGGCCAAAATATGGATCTCAAAGAACTTTTTTGTAATTCTGCGATTCTTAGTTTGCTTATCACACATAGGAGATGTATACACTCCAAATCCAAAACCAGAACTTTCAAAATTTAAACTGAAAGGATGACCAAGTATAAAGTCTTAAAGTTACATTAAAATGCACTAAAAATACTCCAGCTTGGGGGCACCTTGGCTGGACCAATTAGAGACAAAGGCGCGAAATCTCTTAGCCAATGGGATTTAAGTATTCACCACTTTTCCCCTGGTGTCAGCTGAGAGAACCATCAGTGAAATTGGTCTATTTTGGTGGAATATAGTATCCATCAACATTAATCATCTTACCTATTGGCCCTTGGAGCAGTGAATTTCCCCCAGTCAGTTCCTTTGGCATACTCCATCAAAAGATGAACATCATCTTCTTCCAGTTCACCTCCCACCACTGGAAAATAAAACCCCCATTTTTCTCAAGTATTAAAAAATTCCATAAGAATTCAAAATAAATTTAATAAAGTTTCAAACACAGAATTATTCTGTGGTTTCAAGTTCTACATATTCAATCAACTCATAAACCTAACTGTTACATTGTGGTATGTTGATAAGAAAGTAAGAATGGATCGTGCAGAGTGCAGACCTCCAGGACTGTCCACAGGGTCCGTCCAGGATTTTTCAAAAGAAGGGGGGGGGGGCAATACTTATAACATTGCAGATTCAAGAACTGAATCATTATCATTTTCCAAATTGGCAATACAAAGGATTTATCTGAAGAAATGCGAGGGGGGAGGGGTTGGACCCTCTGTGCCCCCCCTGGATCTGCCTATGGACCAAACTTTGAATAATCTATCTATACAAAGGCGCTATTCTGGATACTTTGGTCCCTCTTACGAGGCGTCTGGGTGACCCACAACTGCCAAATTCGCGCAGTGTACTAATATTGATGTCCTTCAAACAGTGGGCAACTTTTTTTTTCCAATTTCACAAAAAAAAATTTCTAACATTTTTTTTCTTCAAGAATTGGAATTTTTTTTTTTTTTTCAAAAAAAGAGGAAGTAAAAAAAGAGGAAATTTGTATACTTTTTTCGGTCCCTGCACAGGGTCAACATTTTTACCTGAGGGGAATGGGCAGTGAAAGTCCAATAGAAGGACCAAATAGTTCCATGGTATAACAATAAGGGTGTTATTTGGTTGTGACGTCATCATTACAAATGTTTCATTGGCTTGAGCCACGAAGATCCTATGCGCTTGAAGGTACTGGTAAGATAATATACTAAGAGAAGGTGCAACGTGCCTCACAGAATTCTCATTTTGTACATTAGCTGCTTCCTGTTTAAATTTTACTGCTCTGTGATTGGTGCAGATCTCACACCAGGTGACGTCACGACTGTCGTCACCCTAACAACCTATGACAGTTTGATCTGTGATGTCACAGGACAAGTTGTCCAAAATACATTGCAGCAGGAAGACATCCTTTCACAGAAAACACACTTCTGAGCGTTGCATCTCCTCCGTGGCTTGAGCGGGGGTGTAGGGGCGGCAGCCCCCAAGTGACGCCATGACAACGGTTGTGACGCAATGATTTTAAAGAGTAAAGAGTCTCACTGGAACTACTTAACTACTTAACCGGATATTGGACTTCAGCCGAATGGGCTACCTTTTTTTTCCCACAGTGCACTTACATTGTTGTCCTGAGGGGACTGGGCTACTGCTTTTTCCAATTTCAGAAAAAAAAATTTCCCCAATTTTTTTTTTTCAACATTTTTTCTGCTCACTTTTTTCCAAAATCTTTTCCCCGCTTGCATTGCATGACCATGGCAACTACACTGCCTCACTTAATGAGAATTTGGTAGCTATAACTACACACCAGTTTTTAAATACTCTATTTTGCCGCAATGGGCATTTCTAGTTTTAAATATATATAAAGACATTTTACTCTACCTCTAATCTCCGCAGGAATTTCTTCTCTGAGTTGTTTAGTGGCAGTAGCAGCAAGAAGCACTTTGCATCCTTCCAGGTGAAACCTGTTGGCCATAACAGGAGCATTGCCACCCAGTGCCAACCTTGCCCCTTCGGTCTCCCGAGCTGCAGCTACTATCTCGTCAAACAAAGTGCCGTTTCTCAGGTATCGTCTAAAAAAAGAAAAAATACTACAATTTTGAGGATGGGCAAAGATTGAAAGAGGGATAGAGCCTTTAATAAGGGCCAATATTTTCACACAAACAAGGCTTAGTCATGTTAATAGTACAGGTAGGCAATGAGGCGAGGTGCTCTAGAGACACAGGATGAGATAAAAATCTAACTTGGGCTACCCAGGTTGGGTATCGAACCTAAGCTCCTGAGGTTGGAAGCCCAGGGTCCTATCACTGTACTTGGCCATGTGCCTTGTTGAGGAAATGAACTTAAACGGTGTCAAGTTCTGTTGGAGTATTTAAAACATGATTTTAATGTTAGATTAGATTTTACTTGTAGGCATTCTGCTTCTATAAAATTGCTACACAAAGTACACATACCAGTCCATTCAGTAGTGGCAGAAATTTATTGTGCAGGAGCCACATTTAGCTCCAGGTTATGAACAATGAAGACTCGAGCACTGGTCATTTATTGTCTTCCAGGAGCAATATTTGATTTATTTATTCAACAAGAATCCATGGATTCAAAGCCTAGGGGTGTGCAACAGGTTTTGCAATGGGCGCAGGAGCTAATCTAGGCCATGCACGAATTCACTTTAGTCCGAGCCGATGGGACATTAAATGGAGGCGGGTTGTATCCAGTATTCTATGCTGGGGCAACTAAAAGACCCTGGGCATCCCTGAATTAATAGGGTATGTGCCAGACTCACAGTCTTCTCATCTCATTATACGGCAATCGCCTGCCTCGATATAGCCCACTAAGCAGTACGTTTGTTTACCATTTTTTGACGACTCTCCTGCGTAGTCGTCCTGATAAGACGACCATAGATCATGGTCGTCTTATAGCGACGACCATTAATTGTGCTGCCCTTATCAGCCAGGTGTCAGCAGGAGTTACTTGACACCTCCTCAACTTGACCACAAGACACCCCTGCAACCGCACCCTGCTCAAGCCACCCCCTCCCCTGCCTGCACCCTCTCCCCTGCTTGCACCCCTCCTTCACTACACTGTCCCATCTGTTGGCCTGGCAGTGACTCCCAGCAGAGTTTTAATTGACCATGCAGTGTTCATAGACTGCTTCCTCAGTTTTAGCCTCCTCTATTAGTATTATCAATAAAGAAGGGATATCCCTTAAAGAGTTGATGCCCTGTATCCAATTAGTCATCAAATTAACACAGATCAGATCCCTCTGCTACTTTTTCAGATTTCACTCACAAATGTGTTCAATGTATTTGATAAACATTGAAGCTAACCGATTACTCAAAGGTCAAACTGCCTTTGCTTAATATCATTAGTCAAAAGTCTTTTTGCAAAAATGGCTCATTCTGAAAAACCTAATTAAGATCCAAAGCCAGATAGATAGAGAGATAGATAGATAGAGAAATTATCTGTGCTACTCTGTTGAATTTATTTTATTTATTAAAACTTTTTGATCCTTTGTACCCAGTGACCTCTCTGGGCTTGATCGCCTATTAAGTAATGCATGGTTGTTACGTAACACCAAGCCCATCCATGTGCCAGCAGCCTTTGGTATCCAGCGAATGTGCTGACTCAGCAAAAAACTACAAAAATCTAAATGCGAAATTCTAATAAGTATAAGTATGATAATAATCAAAGTAGCTGAATTACATTTACTAGCAAAGATTTAACAACACCATGGAAGCTAATAAACTCCCAACTATTTGGCCAAGATCAAGCATTACCAGAGTAAGAAATAAATTGTACCCTCTGACACAAGAAAGTGTTTACTTAAGTTAAAGACTGCCTTGACTTCGAAATTTTTTATTTCAGAAAAACTCCGTGCCATATAAAATCACAATTTCAATTATTTATTACCTGTGATTGGAATGAAATAAATCAATGACAACAGGCCATTTTTCAGTTCACATGGGACATTTCCAGTGCCTGAGGCAAAACATGAGGGAGCCTTGTGTGAGGAATTGAAGGTCCAAAATGAACCTGCAAGGAGGGGGGGGGGGAGGGCAGTACCAGTGAAGTGACCAGCCCACTCAGCTTGGCCAACCTTGCAGTCCCCAGCCAGACTCCCTTGGTGCACCTGCCTCCCTACTGCTACATATGGTAGAACCTATCTCTCTATCCTTTTATAATTAATATATATGTGGACAAAATTAATCTATCTATCTATTGATATTCATGTATCTAAGCCTATATACATGTATAACCTTGTCTATATTTGTCACTGGAAAACTTACAAGTGACAATTACCTTTACAGTCTGTCACTGTGATATAGAAAAAGAGTGGACTGTTACACTGAAAATGGCACTTTGTGTGTCATCATGCTGATGATTTATCATGATCATACCCAGTACTTTCAATGTCAATTTTATTTAATGAGACTTGTTGGTGGCAGACAAACGAAGGGATTATGCATCTGATTTTAACTCCAAAATCAGTTATGACAAGTCAAATGGCCTTCTTTTGATCATGACTAATCAAACAGCCCCTATGTTTCCCATGTAATGTTGAATGTAGAGAAGATGACACTTCATGAGGTCTTCATCAGCTATCATGAGTGACAAAGTGCATTTTTCACAGTGAACTGGTCCTCATTCTTATTAATTTCTATATCAATGTGACAGACTGTAAGGCTAGAATTCAGGCTTTGGCTATGTATCTATGTATGTATGTATGTATGTATGTATGTATGTATGTATGTATGTATGTATGTATGTATGTATGTATGTATGTATCTATCTATCTATCTATCTATCTATCTATCTATCTATCTATCTATCCTGTACCACAGTATCAGTTCTTTATTTCATCCCTATCATTAATTATTTCCCTTTTGCTGAGTCAGTACATTCGAACAGAAAAAAAAATTAAAGGGCTGGCCACATGCCATTACGTAACAGGCAATCAGGCCCACTTGGGGTCAATGAGTGCAAATGATCCAAAAGCTGTGTCAGTAGAAATTTATATACATAAAAAGAAGAAAAAGAAGGTGTTATAAATTACGATATTGACAGTTCGATTAAATGTTGTTGGGTTGTAATCTATAGGGTTAAAAGAGCTGGTCTCAATGCGTAAAATAGGTGAAAATGAGTTCATGAGGACCAATGCTAAAATTTGATATCAGATATGAAGGAAATGCAGCTGACCAGGGAGGGGGGGGTAGATGACCAGGGAGGGAGATGTCATGGGTTGACAAAATGGCACAGGTGGGACAAGGGTAAGTCAGTGTTACTGTATCTTCTGTGGAAACTTTTGGGCCACATTGGTTCCCCACTTCCTGCAAAGTTACCCTGGCTAATCAATAAGGGGTTGTCATATCTGATTTGTATAGGCCTAAGACTATTTTGTGAATTAACATACATTTAGTTGTTGGCCTAACTTGCATAACTAGAATTCCTTAGCATATAATCATATGGTACACACATGCTGAAAGTCAATGGTTTAGTGAGAGGAGGGGGTCAATGATGTTCATTAGTGTATTTGTGGATTATTTCGAATTCACGTCAAGTGACTGCCTTTATTATATATATGCATATGCATATATATATGAAACAACATCGGGTGTTGGCCATCCATTTTTTTCCAATTTTCAGCCATTAATTGCAGAATATACTGCACTTATATAATACATTTATCTGATAAAACGTTTTAGGTAAAAAAATCTTTCTCGACCAACCAGTGATCTTTAAATCAACAACTTAAGGATGACCTCATCAAATATGATTCTATCTTCAAATTTCTTCATATGAAGCTAAAATTTCATGGAAGCCCATCATCCCTGATCACAGAGTGGAGACTTCACTTGAAGTTCAAGCACCTGTTCCATAATTAACCCTCTTCACAGTAGTTAAAACACTCAACAGTGGCGGATACAGGGGGACCCAGGGGGCCCGGGCCCCCCTAGACCACCAAGATTAATAATACCATTTTGAAGAAAAATGCGATAATGCGAGCCCGCGAATGCCGAGACACACCCGGCCCCCCCTAGACTATCGTGTCTGGATCAGCCACTGCTCAAAAAGGGGTCACTTCAGGGTTTCTATGAAGTTTGTGTGAACTTGACAGTGGAATATCTCTCATGTCATTCCTGTGAAGTGTCCTGGATTACTTGGCCAGTAACAAAATGAATGAATGACCTCTCAACCAAAGACCCTCTGAAGAAGTCCTAAAAAATTGGTGGTACTAAAAAGAATCTGCCGATGCACTTGTGAGTCGTGACCACTTACCATTGGCTGAATTAAATATTGCTCTCAAAACTGATGGGGGGCAGTGGCATAAATGGGGGGGTCTCGAGTGGGGGGGGGCACCTGGGGGGCATGCGATTCTCTGCCACTGTACTAATTATTTTGTATATATTTTAGGCAGAGTTGGAAAGTACATATTGGGGGGGGGGGGACCTGGGGGGCACGTACCCCCCCCCCCATAGGGACGCCACTGATGGGGGGAGGGGGTTCTATCTCAGGAAAAGTTTAATAAAATTTTTAAACAAACTGATCCAAAACATTGCAAAGGTATGTCTAACATTGACACCTATACAGTGCGACCTCCCTATTTCTCAGTGCTTGGGGGACATACTTTGCTTCCCTTGATATATCAGAGGTCCTCTCCATTTCGCGGTGCCTGCCACACCCCCTCATGACACGTGCTCCCAGCCAGAGCTGCTGGTGGCCTTGACCTACATAACAGGCTAGCCCAAAAGTGAAACCACTCCCTGCTGCATTGCCTTGGCCTATTGTGAAACTACTTTGTTGTGCATTGCCTTGGCCTTACTGCACTTGTTGAACTTTTGTCTTTAACTTTAAGACAAACTTCTTAAACTGCTTAAGAAAAGTAAAACAATGGAATCTTATTTCTCAGATTGCAGGAGACATGTTATAGGTAGGAAGAAGCAGTTTTTTGCTAAGTTGATTAAATCATTCATATTTTATACTCATGCAATATATTTAGAACCAATTGCATAAAGACACAAATTTCATATAGGCCTGCCTATAAGTTTATTAAAACAAACAATTAATTCATAATGCAAAAATTCATTCACATATTAAATTGGCAATTTCCAAGTCAATGAGTTTGTTCATGAATGTCCGGTGCAATCAAAGTCCATCATTTTATAAATGTCAGCTAAGTCTTTAATATTGAAACCCCTCCTCAAAAGGTGTTGTGTCACTCCTTCCAAATAACAAGCAATTAATCACCATTCCCATGCTTATGAGATAATTGGGTGATATGACATGCATAAGAGCATGCAGCAAAATGTCTCAATTTTGTGGCCTTTAAAGCTTTTTGTCAAAATAAGTTGAACACCTCTTGTATCTGTCTATCTTGCTTGAATGGAAATTTCCACAAGCTGGCTATTGAATATTAATTTTCACTCAAATCAGCTGCTCTATCTGTGTCCCCCCTGTACATTAATGTGACCACCAACAGGGACCTCAGAGAGGAGCCCATCCAAAATGGTATGACGTTATATTAGTAGGTATATTGCTACTGGCGGCTCTCCAGCCGTGCACCCCTCTGAGTGTGGAGCACATGGTCCCACGGGGGTAGTGCTGCTGCAGCGCATGGCTACAACATCATTTAAGCTCTCCTGGGGCTCTCCTGGTGCGCCACTGGTGTGCTACTGTTGTGCTACTGTTGCGTTACTGGTGCGCTACTGGTGCGCTCCACCTGCGCTCCACCTGCGCTCCATCTGTGCTCCCTCTCTTGTGATTGTCATTGACCAATCAGAGTCAACTTTACATTCAGTGAATGAGAAGGAGGGGCTTAATCTTAACAGATAACACATCACCCCACCCCAGCCAAGATCCCCTCTCTTATCTTTTGAGTGACGGCTATAATTTCTTAAATCTGCTTGTCCGTACCATTGTGGGATGGGCAAACATGGTAAACAACTGGCCAAGGTGTTTGGGGAGTCTTTAGTCAAGCGTACAGACCCATGAAGCAGACCACTCATGAGTCTAGGATGAGTTGTCTGGATGCAGATAACGATGTCACCATGCACAATGGATACCATATATGTAATTTACACACACACACATCGTTATTTTTAAGTATTGCAAGTTTGGTCGAATTCCTTTTTACCTTTCAAAACAACACCAAGATATCCTCCCTTACAATGCAAAATTGACAATACCGGCAACCTTGTCTTATATATATATATGTATATATATAAAAGTTAGCCAATTATAATTTAGTATATTCTGCAATTTTTCATTGGCTACTTCCTCATGGCCTGCCACTTTAAGATGCGTGCAGATAATTTAAGCCAAGTCTTTTAGACTTTCCTTCTCTATTCTCTTCTATCTTTCTACTCTTTTTCTTCCTTCAATGTCTTCCTTTCTTTCTTCCATCCTTGTCTTATATCTGTCTTTCTTCTCCATTCTTCTCATATACTTCTATTTCCTTCAATCCAATATCTAAAGATAGATAGATAGATAGATAGATAGATAGATATATAGGTAGATAGGTAGATAGATAGATAGATAGATAGATAGATAGATAGATAGATAGATAGATAGATAGATAGATAGATAGATAGATAGATAGATATGGGAGAATATATGCCACCTAGTCCTGATCCAACTGGCAGCCAGATAGTTGGTGTCACTAAGCAATAGGCTGTATAAACAATGTCAAATTGAAAAAAAAAAAAATTCTCCATCTCATGATTCTACATAGACGTATGTCATCTGTTTTTTTAGATACATAGATATATGGATAGATGGATCAAGATATAGATAGAGAGATAGATAGACAGAGATAGATAGATGGATAGAGAGATAGATAGAGAGATAGATAGAGAGATAGATATATATAGAGAGATAGATAGAGAGAGGTATGGAGAGAGAGATCAGCCCGTTCTTCACCCCAGTATGAAATACATACTTTATGGAGATATAAACACCCGTTTTCATTCTGAAGGAACAAGAAGGACATCCTTCATTCTGATGTATAGATAACAAAACTGTTGAGTATGAACACTGGTCTTCATTTCTACACATTTCTGTAAAATAAAAGCTGGGTTTCATGCTGTCAAAATTAGGATGAATATGAAGGATGATGTTCATTGCAAAAACAAATTAAATACTCTATTTCATTATTTAACCTATTGAAAAAAAAGAAGGGCAGGTTCATATCCAGTAAAATGATTATTATATATATATTCTTTTATTGACATTAATAAATATCACAATTGATAATTACATATGTCATTTGTATATACATGTTATAAGAAAGTTAAAATAAAATGAGCATATTGATACAAACATAAATACGAGTAGGGCCTAATAGTATGCAAGATTAAAAGAAATACAAACTAGGTTCCAGCCACCCAAACAGTTAAAAAAGAAATACTGTAGGTATTAAACAACAATTAATATAGATCATAGACAAGAAAATACAGTATTAATCAATCACTTTTTATCTTTGAGAAATTTTTGCTAAATTCAATGACCTATACAACTTATTTATGAAAATAAGGATTAGGGCTTTATTTTTTAGTATTGAACACTACAGCCCTCATTTGAAAATCTGTGGCACCGGTAGGTTTGTTGTTGGGGGGCACGGCAGTTTTTTTTTTTCATTATCATTGGAATGCCTTTTTTTTTGCCAAATAGAAAAATAAGCTTATGAACTCTGTCACTGCTGTCCAACTTATCAAAAGTTCATAACTAAACTAGATAGTCTTATATTTTGCTCATCCACACTGTTCTGGAGGAAGTGGCTGGCTGGACCTGGGAGGTCACTGATAACAAGAAGGGGTAATAAGCTTTGATTACAGCCCATTGCATTCTCCTGAAATTCTATTACAAGACCAAAATTCTTCACAAAATGCCAAAATGGCACTATCTAAAAATATGATTAGAATAAGGTAATTAGGGCCTTGTGTTATCCGAGTATTAAGCAATCAAAGGGCCCTGTCAATTTGCCCACTTTCACATATGAAAGTTTGATAAATGTAGTTAATTTTTATCTTGCAGTTCTGGGAATATATCGCCTTTTTCAGTATGCCTTTTAAACAATATCATGCTTATAAAATAAAATATGATGTTTTTAACAGTACATTTTTCAAAACTCTTTAAAATGAGTTTAATATAAAAATCAAATCAAATCAGTTTATTTATATATAAATCAGTTTATTTTTATAGCGCAGTCCTACATAGTAAAAATTTTCAGATGCACTTTACAGTTGTATATGAACAAACTTCAGTAAAATATAAATGAGTATAATATAATAGTAAAATATAAAAATAACTTGCACAAGGCACTTTAAAGGGCGCTCCTATAACTCATGACACTGCAAGTTCTTGAAAACCGAAGAAACATGAACCATCTAATCCATTTCACTGTTTCATTGTTTTCCTTCTTTCTCTATGTCAAGCTGTCAGTCATGTTGTGTGTTACAGTCGTGTTTCTAGGTTTCTACCAATCTGTCTATCTATCCATCTATCTATCTTGCTATCTATCTATCTATCTATCTATCTATCTATCTATCTAACTATCTATCTATCTATCTATCTATCTATCTATCTATCTATCTATCTATCTATCTATCTATCTATCTATCTATCTATCTGTCTATCTTTCCATCTATTCTTGGCTGCTATAATACAATGTGTGAAGTTTTGAAGTCAACTGGAGCTGAAATTTGCCCATAAATCGACCCAAAAGATTCTTCAGGATTTCAATGACAACAGGGAGCTCTCTCAGCAGAGAGCGCCCTAAAAATGTGATTATACTGTTTCCGTTACCCCTTCACTGACTTTCTAACCTAAGTGATGTCCATTGAATGCATCATTGATCAGGTCATTATCAGATTATTATATATAAACTTTTATTGACAAACAGATATATCAAATATAGATACATGTACATTCATGTGTCAATCAAAAAATAGAAATGTATAAATTTACATCTACAGCTACAGTATTGTACAACACCAAAGTTTTAAACAATTTAAAAATGACAGTTAAGGTTCACAGTTCATGTTCAGAGTTAAGGTTCACAGTTCAGGTTCACAGTTCATGTAAATTGTTCTTAAAAATAAAGTTGAATACAATTTTCACAGTTCATGAAATAGTAAAACCATGGAGCTATAAGGGTTATAGATCCATGGTAATACTGGTCCCAGTTTCATACACATTATTGCACATCACATAAGAGTCAATCAAAACCAAGTTGGGGTATACAGTGCTAGGACTACCTACCAAGGAGCATTTTACCTCTATTTGGACCATTTTAACCATGAAATTTAATTGTTTTAAAATATGATAATAGCCTCATCAGTTGACAAACCACAAACCACAAATGTTTCTGGGGCATTTGGGCTGTCAAATGCACTTCATACCCTTGAAAGCAGATTATATAGCACTTGATCTGCAATTGCAAGTTTAAACTCAAAATGGACACCACAGCTCATTTCACAGGCATATTCAAAGAAATCTTTTTAAAAAGGGGGGTATTCTTTGAGGCCTCAATTCAAGCGGGCCCCCATTCAGAGGACCTATGTTTGACAACACTGAACAGTTTCAGCCATCTTGTGCCTTATCAAGTCCTATGTTAGACAGCATTTTCAATTGTCCTGTGCCTCATCAAGACCTGTGTTGGACAGCAGTTTCAGCTATCTTGTGCCTTATCAAGTCCTATATTGGACAGCAGTTTCAATCGCCCTGTGCCTTATCAAGACCTGTGTTGGACAGCAGCTTCAATCATCCTGTGCCATATCAAGACCAATGTTGTGCAGCAGTTTCAATCATCTTGTTCCTTATCATGACCTATGTTGGACAGCAGTTGCAATCGTCCTGTGTCATATCAAGACCTACGTTGGACAGCAGTTTCAATTGTCTTGTCCCTTATCAAGTCCTATGTTGGACAGCAGTTTCCATTTTCCTGTGCCTTGTCAAGACCTATGTTTTGGTCAGCAGTTTCAATCATCCTGTGCTATATCAAGACCTATATTGGACAGCAATTTCAATCGTCTTGTCCTTATCAAGACCTATGTAGACCTAAGTATACATACACAGCAGCACCAGTGGTGTTAAAGTGAGTGGAGGCATAGAAAGTTTCAGTTTTTTAATCACGTCATTTTATTAAGAAAAGCACCTAAGGAATAATTTTGGGCTCTTATTAGACATGAGTGTTTTAAACTTTTTCATGTTATCAAGATCACAAAAATTAGGGATTATAGAGGGAGCTTTATTTAGAAGTTCTGTTCTCTGAGTTACATTACTGTTGCATATCAGAAGGCGGTGTATTTCATCTACAATGTCACCAGGTGTCACAGTTTTCACATTTTTCTAAGCTCTATTGAGGTCTTTGGTATATTATTTCTTCCTGTCTCAATTGTTTGATATGTGGAAGCTTAATCTGAATCTTGCTATAGATATTAGTGTATGTTTTCTTAGGGAGATTGAAACTTAGATATGGTTCTAGGCAGTGGCTTATCTTAAATAGTTTATATGTGTGAAGTTTGGGAAGTTTATCAGAGTCATTGAGTTCATTTAGAATTTTGTTCTGCTCTTTTGTATATAGTTTTAGTTTCACTTCTTTTAGTACTGAAATGGGATCAGCAGTTAGCCAATTTGCAATATCTGCTTCTTCCACAGTTTTCTCTATCTTATTGTACCAGTTGTTGTGGCCTTTCTTATGTAGATCTTCCTGAATTTTGAGACATTTATTAAGGATATCATTACTTGGGAGATCTATTAATTTGTCCCAGTAGTTCATGGTGTTAAGTTGTTGCCTCAATCGAAGGGAAATCTACCTGTTTCTGCAAAAACCGTAAGTGTCGGCGTTTGCTGTCTGACATTTAGATATTAGAGCTCTTTGCAAATCAGCGGTCCAGTCAAAACATTTGCAACTTCAACTTGTGAAAGAGCTTTGCCACTACACAGCCTTAATATGGCCCTTAACTTGGTAGATGCCCTGATTGTGCTCACCTCATGATTTATCTTGTGGTGGAGGGGGGTTGGATTTTTTAAAGAAATAATTTCTTGCTCAGTTATGGTTGAAAAAGATTTGAAATATAGATAATTTCAGATGGGGTTATTTCTTAAAGATTATTTGTAGACACCGAGAATGTCAGGAAATGTTATTCTATTGGGTAATGTGAAGGTTTTTTATGCAACTTTTTCCTGTAGAATACATGTCCTGAAAAAAAATATCACATCTGTCTCTGGATCCACCACTGAATTTTGCTTGATTAGAAAGGAATTGTTTATTATTTTGGAACATCACAAACCTAAAATAAATGATTACTCTCCAACCCCCCCCCCCCCCCCACCAATCTATCGGTGGCCCATTTAGTGCTTTGGTCAGCCTCCCTCTTAAGGCTTAACACTTAAGGAACACTGCAAAGTCACCAAGCTACGTCACATGAAAACTTTGAAATTGATTTTTGTTACGATTTAGGATGCTAATCTGCAAGAAGCTCTTAGTAATTATATAATATGTAAATGGCACAGCCATGAAATTCGCGCAGCTCTTAAAAAGTTTTTTTAGGACTTATGGTTTTACCATAAATTTCATTAAATTTATTTCATATTCAATGTATGAAAGGCAGTTATTTTACTGTTTCAAAGAAATTGAAAGACGGATATATAGAAAAATAGAGAGAAATTTAGACTAGAAACTATAAGAAAAATAAAATAGATCAAAAATATAATATAGATAGATAGATAGATAGATAGATAGATAGATAGATAGATAGATAGATAGATAGATAGATAGATAGATAGATAGGATATTATAATAAATAGGATTAAGAATGAATAGAATTGATAGATAATCAGCTAAATAGTAAAAAGGAAGACTACACTGAAAGCTGCCAAATTAAAGTCTATGCTAGATTATTGATATTACATAATAGTGATAACAAAAACAATAACATGATCAGGGGCGTATCTAGAAATGGCCTGAGGGGGGGGCCATTACATGGGGTGAATACGGGGCGCTCAGTGGCATTTCCTATCTCTTCCATGTTAATTTTTGGCCTGAGGGGGGGGCCATGGCACCATGGCCCCCCCCTAAATACGCCACTGAACATGATCTGCATGTAGATTATTTGCTCACTGTTACATAATCATCAGTTAACAAAGATTATGTAACCTTAATTTTGTTATTTTTTCTTGTTGTCTGTTTTGAAATGAAATGAATCACATGTTAATCATTTTATTTAGCTTGTCAAGGCTTATAATGAACTATTCCATAAAAATAATAGAAACAGGGAATATTAATGGAGAAAATTGAATTTTTAAGACACTTTTGAATATGAATATGTCTGGTTTTGTTTAATTCGAAACTAAATCATTGATAAGATGCTGGTCCCACTTGACCTAATTTCCTGCTGTCGACCATTGATGTTGAGACCATCACTGCACAGATTTTTGAAACCTTTCTTGTGCTAAATTTCGCTTCACGAAACGGCCTTCGGCCGTTTCGCTGCGCCAAAATTACACATGGTTTGTTTTGTATTGACCCGAGTATTATCCCTGCCAGTCCATATGGCTGGGAGGGAGAATACGAGGGTCAATTCAAAACAATCCATATAATAATTATAGGTTATTTCATGGCTTTGACCTGTATTTCCCTGATATTTTCACCCGAGACCCCGTATTTCCCGAGACCCGCAGGGTCGAGGGAAATACGGGGTCGAGGGTGAAAATATCTGGGAAATACAGGTTAAAGCCATGTCATAACCTATTTATCCCATGTCGTTGGCCCACTTCATTGTTAATCTGCATTTTGTAAGACTCACTTGTCAAAAAGCAGAATTTACGATGTCGCCGATCGCCGAAAAAAGTGCCGTGCGGCAAAAATAAAGAGAGCTGAGTACCAAATATCCATCCACATCCATAGAGCAAATGTTTAGTTACATGTCAGTTTTTTCCCCAATGAAATCGGAGCATTTTAGAGCAATCTGAGGCCCAAAACACTTATCAGTATTTTGTTGCCTTCTCTCTTGCTCTGCTGATGTTTACACTGCATGAGTATGGTGACGTCGTGTCGTCATGGTGATGTCATTGCTTAGGCTGCTTCTGATTGGTGGATTCTCGTATTTTCCCTGGCAATCTCATTAATTTCTTGTATTTCCCTCTTCAGCTCATTAAGTCTGTATTTTCCCTCGTATTTTCCCTCTCCATGTCGTATTCACCAGGGAAAAAGCTCAGTATCAGGGAGAAATGTTGCTAGACATGGGATAATATTTTTTATTCCATGATCTGTTTTTTAATAACAAGACAAAATATCAGTAGTAATATTGGTGTCATTCTCCCCATTTAGGCTAAATAACTCAAAGCGAACATGTAATTTGTGAATTAACAAAAGAGGCCTCTGGGGGTAACGTCATCTGAGGGAAATAACAACGTTTTTTGAGGGAAATAACTTGTATTTCCCTGAAATGACGTTGTTATTTCCCTGGGCATGTTTGGTGTTATTGGGGAATAGGTCAGCTATACTTGTCTAATAAATGCTACAATGGAAGGAATGCAAGAAATGATAAGGAGATAATTAAGAAACCACCCTATAATAATAATTATTCCCCCTAGAATCTCAAATATAACTAGAGTTGAAAATGATTAGTTATATTTAGTTTTTTTCCATCATACCAGTTGGATGTTATATGGAAAATACAAGCTAAAGATCTATGTCTCAGAACTTATCTTAGATAATCTAAAATATATTGGTTTAGGCATGCCCGATATCCCCGACGTGCAAATTCATTGGGCCTTGCGCGAAATTGTGTTTGCCAAAATCATCCCCCCCCCAACAAATGAAAAATCTACGCCCCTGGATTGTATTTTAAAATTATAACAGAATTGTTATGATAACAGTTAATTTTGTCAATATATTTAAATCAAAGACTTTATTTCTTCGCCATTTTTGTGTTTACTAATGCCATCAAAACCCCTGATCATTTGTTTTGCTTTTAGTCAGTATTACAGGTGATTTCATTAGTACGTGATTCTTAGGTTCTAGACCCACCTGATTTTTTTAGAATCCAAAGAACGTCACACATTTGATTTATCAAACGTAGTAAGTGCTGGTTTAGCATTGATTCCTCACAGCCAACTGTGAATGACAAGAATCGCATAGTAATGACATCACCTGTAAAAGGCAAGCAATGCATGGCTTCCCTGGAGTGATAAAGCAACAAACATTCTTAATAATAAAAAATAGGCCATTTTGTTGATTGGAAGACTTAGTGAAAACTATGCCTTAAATGTGTCATCATTTTTCTTATATAATCTTTAAACTTTTGAAAACAAATGGAAAACAATGGAATACCACCTTGAATATATCCCTCTCAAATAGAGCACCCCTCCCCCCTTAAATAAAGATCCCTATTGAAGGTCCCCAAAAACTATGTATAGGACAGGAGCTTCTAATCTAGTAAATTCGTAAGATGGAGGAAACGGGTTTGGTGAATGGAGGAAAGGAGGAAGGAGTAAGGAGAAGAGAGGAAAAGAGCAGGTAGAAAAGGAGTAGAGAGGAAAGGAAAAGGGAGGAAAGAGAAAGGAGAAAGGGGTTGTCTTTCAATCGGGGTACATAGTTTTGCCTCAAGGGGGTCAAAAATAAAGGACTTTTTTTTCTGGCCAAACTGACTTTTTTCTGTTGCTATATACCTTGCCGTGGATTTCTGAAAATTTTAGGGCTACAGGTATTCTGAATTTTTTTTATTTGACTTTTTGCATTGTTGTAGATAATTTGACCAAGGTCAACACTCTGCTCATCCCTCTATTACTGGATGTATAGAATACCCAGTTGTATGGGCTTGTGCTGAGTGGATAGATATAAATATATGGCGATGAAAAATCATCTTACTTCCTTAATTTTGGCCAAGAACTATGTGCGTGTCAAGGAAAATAGTCATTTTCAGAGAGGACAGCATATATATTCGGAGAGGACAGTTTATTTGACAAAAGCTGTTTTTGGTGTTTTCCGCTACGAGCATTGTGCAGTTCGTACAACTGAAGTTAAACACTTACCAAAACTTTGTCTAATCTATTGAAGGAGTATTTCTATAAAATAAAATACTCTTAATTTATTGTTATTGCTGTTTTGCTGAAGCAATTTCGGAGAGGACAATATTTGACGTAATTGACCTTCATGTGTTCAATGCAGGATTTTGAAGGGACTAATCATAATTGTTGCATGTATTTCTAACTCTGGACCTAACTTCTAGGACCATGTTGAAAGCGTTTGCACATTTGTTTAAACTTATCGGTAGGTTAGGGCGGAAAGACCTTTCGTGATATTTGCCTAATTTGCAAATGAGACAGTCAATTTTGGTCAAAATCACACAATTAATTTTTTCTCAAGCAGTTATCAACAGATTTTAATAATTTTTTCACTATTGTAGGTCTGTCTCAGTATGTTTAATCATTCTCTGTAGTGATTTTTCCATGTAAATGCATGGAATTTGTGGTATTTTAGATATTGTTTGACTTTCCAGAGAGTACTCCGATTGAAAAACAACCCAAAGGGAGGAGGGGGAGAAGGGGAGAAAGGGAGGGGAGAAAGGGAGGGGAGAAAGGGAGGGGAGAAAGGGAGGGGAGAAAGGGAGGGGAGAAAGGGAGGGGAGAAAGGGAGGGGAGAAAGGGAGGGGAGAAAGGAGATGGGAGAACGGAGATCCAGGGAGAAAGAAGATGGGAGAACGGAGATGGGAGAACGGAGATGGGAGAACGGAGAGGGGAGAATGGACAAGGGAGAACA
The DNA here is from genome assembly GCA_026936325.1 of Platynereis dumerilii. Taxonomy (NCBI): domain Eukaryota; kingdom Metazoa; phylum Annelida; class Polychaeta; order Phyllodocida; family Nereididae; genus Platynereis; species Platynereis dumerilii. The sequence goes on along the minus strand of JAPTHN010000016.1, from coordinate 11,991,290 downwards.
GAAATGGGAGAAAGGAGAGGGGAGAAAAGGAGAGGGGAGAAAAGAAGAAGGGATCGAGTAAGTGAGGAGGGGAGAAGCCAGTGAGGGAGCAGGGAAAACGGGAATACTTTTAAAGGAAGACAGGAGGATGCAAGAATAACCAGTTACTAAAATTTACTTACCGACAGATTCTCCACATCAATGAAATACATACTTTTGGTTACCTCTAAATGAAGGATATATTTAATTTTGAAGGAACATGTACAAGAAAAAGATTGTCATTCATTTTCTGACATATGCTACGGGTAATTAAAATGGACCTTCCTTCTCCTGTATTTACCTCTTTTGCCCTTCTTTTCCCCATAAAATTCCTGGCATCACGTAATATCGTATTTATCATAAGATGATGGAGCTTTCATACTGTTAATGTAACTGATTGAAGCTGGAATGTTGGTAGATTTATGTTGAATTTCAAATTACCAAATATGACCACTTTATTGTATTCTGGGGTGTAATTTCTTCCCAATTATAATATTTTAGTCCCCTCCTCTCCTCTCCCTTCTCCCCTTACGAAATTGTAAAATCAGCATTACATGTATATCGGTATTGTTACTCTGAACATGTAAAAAAGTGAAACCAAATTTTGTGAATTATTGCAAATTTTAAAAAAGTCAAAGAGTTTGATCATAATTCAAATATGACAAAATGAGCTGCTCTCATGAAAATTCAGTTATAGTAATATATAGTCTATCAATATTGAATATAACTTACAAATAATTATGTAAATAGGTCTGCTATACAAACGATTATAGTTTTGAGTCAACTCATTTCTTTATGAAAGGTCAACATTTGAAAATGCCCATTGGCCAACATCCCTCTGGCCACAACTCATCCCAGTGCCGCCTTGGCTTTTGGTGAAAGAGGTATTATGCTTCAATCAACACTGGAAATGAGAATTTCTTAAATTTTTAAAATTCAAATTCAAGTGAAACAGATAATCAGATATATTACAGATGATTTCATACTTGTAGACATAAGGAGTTAATGTGAATTTTTTCTAGGACATGTTATCCTATGGGGATAAAAGTGATGTCATAATTTTTTTGATGTAACTTTTAGAAAACATGTCCTAGAAAAATAAATCACATTCAGTTCGTTTGTCTACAAATATGAAATCATCTGTAACATTCGAACACCTGTTGTCAATTAGTCACTTATCTGCTATAATTCCAGACCCACCCCCAACTCTTCATGAGGTCATCAAACATTGAACAAACAGGTCACACAGGTCACCAAGTTCAGATAGCTATTGTTTTATGCCTGGTCAAACCAGGGAGCCTTGCAGGACCCTGGGCCAACCATGGAAGATAGAAAGCACTCATCGGCCGTAGATAACTATTCCAGTTACTACTAATTTTCTTCCTGTGAATTATTTTACTTACATAAAAAAAGTTTAGCCGAGAGAGCTGCTTGCCAAGCTTCCAGTTTTGTCCCACCATGCATTGGAAATCAAATAAATCACAAGTAGAACAAGTACTCTGAAGTCACATACCTGTGCCTGTCTTCCAATTTACGCTACCCTCCAAAAGTTTGAATACACCAGAAAAAGTCAGATTTCTTTCAAAAATACCCCATCTTCAACCCAATTTTTGTTTTACATTTACATCAAACAATATGGAAATTCAAATTCAGGCCATAAGGTGTCCATATCTCATGGTTTTAGATAATTTTGGTATAAATTTATAAAATTTTCTCGATATCCCATTTTTTCATTTTCTATGAAAAGCCATAAAAGCACAGTTATCTTCAATTTTTATCACATTTTGTCATTTCTTACACATTTCCACTGGTTTGTGATGATTCTACCAGTAGTTTCAGACCAGAAAACGGTCATTGAAAATCAGACAAAAACTTTGATTTTGGCTAGTTTTGGGTCAAAACAGCTCAAATAAAATAACTTTCACTTGAGAAGATGTATTCTACGATTATACTTCATGGTGACCCGAAATTAGACCCATCTTTATGCCTCTGTTGCACTTAGTAAAATAATGAAAACGACACAAGTCTCAGAAGTGTGGGACAAATTAATTAATCTAGTTGGCTTTTAGAAATATAAAATGTATGTTGGACTTTTTGTTAATTTACAGTGTCATTTTGAAATCTGACGGAATTAGGACACCCTACCTGATGATAATAGGTCCCTGGGGTCCTAATATCGTCATTATGTCTTTGCAATGGATAACTGCTCTCAAAACCTTGTAAAGTGGTGCATGTCGTCTCTTCTCTTGAACAATTTTGCAAAATAATATTTTTGTTTACTTAGAGTGAAGACACAAGTTGTCATAGTGATGGTATAGCACTGGTAACCCTTTAAAGTGAACAACTGACGAAAATACGGCACCATACGTTAGTTTTGGCAAATTAAGAGGCCAGGATAGTTGACTTGATGTGGTATTTTGTATGTTTGTTCATAGGTTCAGATCCAGGGCAATGACAAAGTTTCGGGATAAACAAAAATAACCCTACCAATTTAGATTTGAGTGTACTAGCATGGCTTTTAAAAGAAGATTATTGAACTTGCCACCATTAATATCGGATTTAGTTAAAAAATTAACAAAAAAAATACATTTTTAATACTTTTATTGTCGTTTATAATATTTTCTAAAATAAAAATATGCAAATTTTACATGGAATTGAGTTCAGAATTTTCTCAATTTTCTTTATTTAGCTTGTCAAATATATTTTCTAATGTTCATTGAACTTCATTCACCAGCAGTAATCACCTAAACATGGCAGGAAGTATTATTTTATAGAAACAGAGGACTGTCCCGATTCACCCCAAAATAAAGGGTGAATTGGGACAGTGGTTTTTCATGAATAAATCATTGAAAATTAAAAATATCTTTTAATGCTCCTTAGGAGAGGTAGACCTTTAGTTCGGACGTAATTAGGCACCATATTTTGATTTATAAGGTGATTAGTGACCATCCTATGATAGAAAAACCCTTAATTCTGTCCCAATACACCCCATATTACAGTAAACATAAAACAAAAATTCCCTTCAAAATGAAGTATTTTTAAAAGAAACCGCACTTTTCCTGTTGTATTCAAACTTTTGGAGTGTAGTGTATGAAGATGCATGCTTTATTCAAGAACTTATTCAATCAAACCACAACAGCACCACAATCTGAGAAGCAACCACAGACACCTATTATTAATTATTAGGCCAAGCAGAACCAATCACATGCAACACTAATACGTTTGAGAACAGAGCCTTGTCATATGTGGCCCCAAAACTCTGGAATCCTTTGAAAATATTCCAAATGTCTACCCCATGTTCTAACCCAGGGAGAGAAATACGCTTATATGGAAATGCTTGAATTACCTGGCCACTGCAGCAGTCATGGGATCTCCCTATGGGAGCTCCCTATATAGGCCTATTTGGACTAATAAGACCCGCAACAATGTCTATTTAAGATCTTCTTTTCTCAGTTCTCACTATCTCAGCTGGGTAGCATAGTGGTTCAGATTCTCTGCCTCCTTTGCTGAAGGTCTTTGTCTGCATGGGTTAGAACCCAGGGTGGGGAAAACGAAAAACTCTTAGGACCTTCATAAGCAAAATCCCATCTGCATGTTTTTTTATGCTGGCTTCTTGAACTTTAGGACAAGATTTGTTATAGTACAGTATTGGCTCTGCAGCCAGCATACTATACTGATTGCCCCATACGGAAAAGTGTTAACCGGTTTGGTCCCCACCATTTAGTAATGTCAGCTAGAGCATTACAAAATATATTATGATCACAAATACTTAATATTGTTGCATTGATGTAAAAGTACACCTGCCACTCATTAATCGACCAATTGCTGCAGATACAATTGTTGCAGGACCTAAAATAATTGGGGGTTGAGTTGTAACAATTGGGGGTGAATAGTAATGAGAGCAGTGTTCTATTTATAGGTCCAATTTCTGGGTGGCACATCCTTGGGGTGATTAACAGACTGTTAGTGACTTACAGTTAGCGAGTAACTGGCAGTTAAAGACTATAACAAACAGTCAGTGAATCAACAATGGTTAGTGCTTACTAACAGTAAGTGACTAACAACAGTGACTTACTAACAGTAGTGACCAACTGATGAACAACAGTTAGGGACAAAATGACTAATAGTCAGAGACTGGCAGTTAGTAACTTACTAACAGTTACTTCCTAACAGTTAAGGACTAGCTGACTTACATGACTAACTAACAGTTAGTGACTGACTAACAGTTAGTGTCCAACTAACAGTTAGTGACCAACTAACAGTTAGTGACCAACTAACAGTTAGTGATTGGTGACTGACTAACAGTTGGTGACTGACCAACAGTTGATGACTGACTAACAGTTAGTGACAATTAGTGACTAATTAACAGTGTTTGACTAACTAACAGTTTTTTTACTAACTAACAGTTTTTGACTAACTAACAGTTTTTGACTTACAGTTTTTGACTAACAGTTTTTGACTAACAGTTTTGACTACAAATAGTTTCTTGACCAACTTACAGTTTTTGACTAACTAACAGTTTTGACTACTAACAGTTTTGACTAACTAACCATTTTGACTTAGTTTCTGACTACTAACAGTTTTTGACTACAAATAGATTCACTTACTAACAGTTTTTGACTAACTAACAGTTTTTGACTTAAGTTTTTGACTGAAAACAGTTTTTGACTAACAAAACAGTTTTGACTACAAACAGTTTTTGACTAACTAACAGTTTTTGACCAACTAACAGTTTTTGACTGAAAACAGTCTTTGACTTACCACAGTTTTTGACTTACAACAGTTTTTGACTTACAAAACAGTTTTGACTGCTAATAGTTTTTTTTACTACAAACAGTTTTGACTAACTAACAGTTTTTGACTAACTAGCAGTTTTTGACTGTCTAACAGTTTTTTCCTAATTAACAGTTTGACTGACTAACAGTTTTGACTACTAACAGTTTTGACTACTAACACTTTTTCTCTAACTAAACTTTTTCACTAACTAACACCTTTTGACTAACAGTTTCTCACTGACTAACAGTTTTTGACTAACTAAAAGTTTGTGACTAAATAACATATTTAGTGACCAACAAATAGTAACTACCAAAACAACGGACTAATGACTAACAGGTAGTGACTAATTGATGAACAGCAGTAAGGGATGCCTGATTAACAGTTAGGGATTGACAGTTATATATAGTGACTTACTAATTAATAGTGAGTCATATTGAACCTATGCTCCCCCGTATGAACTTGCCAAATTCCAGTTTAACTGTCATAGGAATAAAAATAACAGTAAATACAATACACAAGTTAGTGTAGATCAGCAGAGCAGGTATAAGAAGCTATAAGAGGATTTATAGATGAACCCATGATATATGTGTGTTCCAGACCTAGTATAGTTGGTGTCTCCGGAGTATCGCATGCCCCCCTTGGGATGAAGAGATAGAGAGGGTGAGAGATAGACAGATAGATAGATAGATCTATCATGGGTTCATCTATAATTCATCTTATAGCTTCTTATGCCATATCATGGGTTCATCTGTAGTTTCTCTTATACCATATTTTAAAATTCTTTTGGCAAAACATACTCTTATTGTAAGTTTTGAAATCGTAATCACTACAGCCAGCATATATCTTTTTTTTCAAAAAGATTTTCTTGTTAAATTCCTTGTTTCAGTATCTGTGCTTTGCAAGTAAAGGATCTCTCACAATGTCACATTGTGTAGCACGTGAGGACTCTCGCCATCTCACCAATCAACCAGTGGCGTCCCTATGGGGGGGCATGGGGGGCACATGTCCCCCATATTGGACCTCAATGAACTTTTCGACCTTGGCTAAAATATACATTCAGTATTATGGGACTATGGGTGCCCCCCCCCCCCAGAAAATCGTATGCCCCTCCAACATGTGCCCCCAACCCCCCCCCCCCCCCCCCGAGACTCCCTAGTTACGCCACTGCAATCAACCCTTGTTTTCCTGGTGCAAATATAAGCCAAAGTACATACATGTATGTATTATTGAACAAATGAAATTAGTAGCTCTATACGCCAGTTTGGAGGCCAGTCAAAAGCTCCTTTTTCCTAAATCTATTCTGACAAAATCTAATTTTGACAAAATCTTTTTTTTTTTTTTGCAATATATTTACTTAATTTTACAAAAATCTACTTTTGACAAAATCGTCACTTTTCTTTTTTTTTTAAGTGGATTTTTTTTTCTATTTTTGATTACAACAAAATTTTTGCAATTACCTCTTATTACAGGTTTGGAGTCAGTAGGTTTCACGAAACTAGCAATAACTCATCTTCTATCCCATTTAAAGTTTGAATTTTAAGAAACATACCTTGTATGAGAAGGTTTTAATAATTTTCATAATTTCATATATTTATAAAGTTTTTGGGTGGCCTATCTGCAGCTATTTCTATCTTTGAGAGGTCTCCTGTACCCAAACATCTAAAACTATATAATACTAATGAGACATTGTTACAAAATATTTTGGAAAATAAAATTAATATATTTAATCTGTGTCTGAGTCTTAAAAGTATTTTAATCGAAATTTGTCTTTAACTCAGGCACATTTATTGGTTTGTCATGCACTCCGATTGGTTTGTCATGGGACTAGGCCAGGGTGAATAATGTAGCAACCCAGGCCCAAAAGGCTCTTTTTGGTCGCATACATGTCATAAGGTGGGCCACAAATGTGTGACATAGTCAAAACTTGTTCCCAAGGTCAAAATATGGCCTATTTTTCAACATTCCTACCGATTATTGTAGGCCATCACAGGCATCAAATACAGCAAACAGTTCTTCATTATCTTTATTTACAACTGAGATATCCTCGTTTATGTGAAATTAATTAACAAAGATATTTACTATAGGGCTTGTTATAAAAAAAACACTTTTTTCTCATAACAGACTTTTTTACCAAAACCATCATTGCCAGGTCAAATCTCCTTAAAATTAACTGTGGTTGATCTTGATAGCATACATCAGTTCAAAATTCTCATGTCAAATAAAAGTCTCGACATAGTACATGCCGTGGGTCTTTTCTCAATGAAATAATGTGAATAAAATGTAAAACTTTTGTGCCTTGCACTTTACTTTTGCTGGTACTTTTATTGACTTCTTGCAATAACATGTATGTCATTTATTATGATATGACACTGGAATATTTTTGGTAACATAGAATACTGTAGATGAAGATTTGAATTTTGAATTTTTTCAATTATTGATTGACTTATGTATCTGTATTTGATATTTCTGTTCATCATTAAAAGTTTATATACATGTATAATACAACTGCTTTTTGGGCCAGAAGCCATGTCACAAACAGGTCAGGCTCCTGAGTGGCTGCAGAATAAGACAACATACATGTACATGGTAGCTGTTTATGTTTGGATTTACAGAGTATGCCTCGGTTTGGCTGAGTATGTTGAACATTTTGTGATGATTTCTGAGATTGAAGCTATTTGTTTGTATAGGACACCAAAAGACACATATATTCTAAAAGACCCCTACGACCCTTCCTTGTGTTTGTTAGTAGCAGTGTTTAGGAGGCTTCTTTTTAAAAAGTGCCTTGAGCGTTTTTCTGTGAGTCCCTAAATGTTTCTCAATTTTGAATACTCAAAATAGTGAAGCATGAAATGTTGTCCTGGTGTCGCAACAAGTGGCAAGTTCGTAGGTCAACGGTACAGATGATGTGGTTAGCCATGTCAAGTCATTTTTATTTTTGTTGATTTATTTGGACTCCTCCCCCCCCCCCCTTGTCGCCATTGCACCTAGAGTGCCTTCTATTTAAGTTTCTTTAAAATTGGACTACAAGTGTGAATAGACAACATGAATAATTTCAAGGAGCATAATTATCTCAAACATTACTTCAATTGCTTTTACAGCAGACGCATGAAGAGTACTTACAAACAGCTGCTAGTGGCCAACAGTGACCTCACGGCAAGCCCTATCAAATACATTGAAATGAAGTGTGAATTGTGTCATTGTTTACTTGTGACCCTCATTGATGAGTGGTGTGACACATTAACTTTTTCTCATATCATTGCATGACAGTTACCAGATAATATCTGGTAACTGTCATGATCCTGGCAAGTACAGGATATGATCTCAAAAACTGCTTATGAGTCATATGGAATAATGTAGTGGTTCAGGGCTGTGCTTAAGTAATTTATTGCTTATTGCACCTATCTGTGCCAAGTCCTTTCAACTGTCCACTTGCAGAGTGGCTCTGATAACGCTGTATAATTGCGTGCTTGACTGAGCGGGTGACAGTAATGTCGTCAAAGGTGCAACTCGCAAGTTAGTGAAGTCGTCCCATGCATGGTAAGGTCGTCAAAGGAAGCTAGTGAGGTCGTCAAAGACCATAGTGAACTCGTCAAAGACTGGTCAAAACTTCCAGGTCATCAAAAATGCTAGTAAGGTCGTCAATAGAGCTAGTAAGGTCGTCAAGAGAGCTGGTATAGTCGTCAAAGAACTATAGTTTTTGGAAAGTCCAGAAACCTGGAAGGGTGTATTGTCCCATAGAGAATTATTTACCTAGACTAAAACATGCTAGAATTACTGAAATATATCTATATATTAAAAATACATAGATTGTAAGTTTTGCAAAACTTTACAAAGTGCCATGCATCTTTCAATTAATCAAGTGATATTTTACAAAATTATATGGCATTTACTGTTGTTTTATTTATTATTTTATTATTTATTATAACTGAATTGTTCAAAGTTTAGATATAATTCCGCTACTAGCCCTACATGAGAGGCTGTGGTAGACCACAGTTGTAAGTAGCCAAACGCCTGATATCTATCTAACTATATAATACTTTTATTGCAACAAATATGACGACTTCACCATGGCCTTTGACGAACTCACCAGGTAGCCTGACCAGTTTTGACCGATTTATTAAAAATCTTTGACGAGTCCACCAGCTCTTTTGACGAGTCTGCCAGCCTTTTGACGAGTCTACCAGGTCTTTTGACGAGTCTACTACCTCTTTTGACCATTTTACTTCTTCTTTGACGACCTCACTAACTGGTGAGTTTACCTATTGACGACTATACCAACATTCGACTGAGCACACTCCAAGTCAAAACAACTTTGGGGATTAAGAAATGAAAGCTTCTTTACCAGGGGAGTATCAAGTATTAATCTATGAGGGGGGGGGGGTGATATATATTGAAAACAATGCAGAATTTATCAATGAACCATTTTATACCAATTAGTATAGGGATTGCGCAATTACTATGGATTTTTTCTAAATAACTGGCATTACTATGTTTGTAAGCAAATTTTACAAAAATAATTTAGAACTGTAACATTGAGTAAAGCATAAATTATCTCCCCATTGTACCTATGTACCTTTCTATCTGTCAACACATTCATAGGCGTAGGAGGGAGGGGACTGGGAATTTTGGAAAAGCTGTTGTTTGGGGAGTTTCTTGAAAAAAACTTTCATGTTTTTAGGTTTTTGTAGCAATTTGGACATTATTTTTCGAGCAGCTCTCCCCCCGGCCAAATGTATTGACTCCTGCGCCCTTGAAATTGCATCTATCTATCTATCTATCTATCTATCTATCTATCTATCTATCTATCTATCTATCTATCTATCTATCCATCTATCTATCTATATATATATCTATATATCTATCTATCTATCTATCGATCTATCTATCTGTCTATCCAATCTATCTATCTATCTGTCTATCCAATCTATCTATCTATCTGTCTATCCATCTATCTATCTATCTATCTGTCTATCTATCTGTCCATCTACCTGTCTATCTATCTGTCCATCTACCTGTCCATCTATCTATCTATATCTATCTGTCTATCTATCTAGTATCAATCTAGTATCTAGGGTGGAGGGCTGGTTCAGGGTTCGAATCCAGTTGCCGGATCGCTTGGGCCTTTGTTGGATGGCTGTTTCAATCATCCTTTGCCTCATTGCCGTGTCCTCCTACTGTCCTAATTAGCCTACCAAGTGCATAAATACAGGGTGTAAAGCCCCAGTCATCCATCCATCAATCTAGTATCTATCTATTTATCCTTTGTTTTCATGTTGACTGACTGACTGACTGATTGACTGACTGGGTAACTGTTACTGACTGATTATAATTGACTGACTGGATACAACTGAATGACAGGTATTGGAAATGGGGTTATATTATATATGAAAGTTTAGCCTGTTAAAATGTTATATATATACATTGTAGGCCTATATATTTTTATAATATCAAAATGATAGATTATTCCATGTAAATTTGTGATAGTGATGAGATTCCAATTGAATCCCCTTCATTGATGTATATGCCATAATAAATGTGTTTGGTGCAGGTGTGAAGCACAAACATAGGGATTGACAAAATCATCCAAGCCTGACCAAATGCATTGTCACAAGTCCTCCTAATCAATTGGAAGTTGGAGGTTGCTTGGCACTGTTAGGCGCAATGAGCAATAAGGCTTTGCAATCAGTCAAACTCACTTAATTGTGGAAAACACAAAATTCTGTTGATTGGAACTGTATGGTATACTTAAAATCTATCTATATATGATCTAAAACAGCAAGTTGAATTATACATAGAATCGGTGGACCTTTAACATGTTTCCTTGACATAGCCTATGTTATAGAAAATGTCTGAGTCTAAAAAAACATTGTATTTATTTTCGAGTGTAATTTATTAGCACCCTATACCCTTTACAATATGCGCGGTCCCTTCTCTGAGGGAAGGGCTTGTTAGCAGTTCCCACTCATATATTTACAGCTGCTTGCAGCCTGTATTACACAAGGCATTTTTGGTAAGGTTCTGACCATACAGGAGGTCGCACTATTTCACCTATCACATTGAAACTTAGTATACAGTCTCAATATAACTTTATCTTACTTCCATAAACTTTTGGTAAACTTCTCTGACATTAAACTTTTTATTTAGGAAGCTAGAATGCTCGTTTTTGGCGCGAATTTCAAATGATCAGTTGCAGTGAAACCAGCATCAACAGCAGCAGTCAGATCCAGTCTACAGATTCAATGAAGGAATGAAGGAAGGGATGAAGGAAGGAAGGGATGAAGGAAGGCAGGGGGTGAAGGAAGGTTATGAAGGAAGGCGGGAAGGAAGGAGTGCAGGAAAGAAAAAATGAAGAAAAAGGGAAGGAAAGTAGGAAGGAAAAAGGAGGGGGGAAGGAGGGAGGGAGGGTATACATGTAGGCAGATAGATAGATAGATAGATAGATAGATAGATAGATAGATAGACACATAGATAGACACATAGATAGACACATAGATAGACACATAGATAGACACACAGATAGACACATAGATAGACACATAGATAGATACATAGATAGATACATAAATAGACACATAGATAGATACTTAGACACATAGATAGCCACATAGATAGATACATAGATAAGTCTATCTACAAGCAGCTGTTAAAGTGCTTGCACGTTATTTTTTTTAAATTGAATTACATTTCATTTAGTAGCTAATTGCTGTATGTACATCTACAGGTATTAATCTTTTGAAGTTTGTACGGATTTTGCCGGATCCTTTCGCAATTGATCTTCATAAATTTGTCCGATGTTTACCTTTTGCCATTCATCTGAATCTTTCTTTATCTTTTTTCATTAATATCTTATTTAGGTTCTTAATTTTTCCTTGCTTCAGCAGCTTACTCCATTCAGTTAAAACCGACAAGATCACAGGGGACAATGATTAAAATGAACAGGTGCCCTCATAAGGGCATCACCAGATAAGACTTATCACACATCATTAGCAGAGATACTCGGACACATGCTTAACATTGGATGTCAGATGTTCTGCTAATCATACAAGTTTGAGTGCTTTGTACACATTAAATGTCACACCTCTATGATTCTAAAATGTGCACCAAATTAAAGTTCATCTGGTAAGCAGTATCTTCAAGATTAGATAACGGAAGCGTTCTTGGGGGTCCCTGGAGGGACAAATTCAATTTGTTGCTATGACCCCCCCCCCCTCCCTTCCTCCCCTCATACTCAGGATGTGACCCAAATAATGCAGATGTGTAACTTGGCAATTCACTCATTTTATCATGGCCCATAGAGTTAGACCTCGAGCCCAAACTGTTCAGGAATTGATCAATTCTGTCCAAATATTAATTGCTGATATTGGCAGACAGTTTCAATCGTCGGATGTGCCTACTCGTCAACAATTCCTTGATCTCTTGAGAACCTGCCATCGACAGTTAACAGAAGTGCAGCCTATTGTGGAAGAAAATAGTATACACCTGTATCAGGAGTATGTCAACAAAGTCCAGGTATGTATCGATAATGTAATTTATTTTAATAATTATTAAATAATATTTATGTATCTAGAGCATTCTGGGCGAAGGACATAAACTCGAAATGTGATATTTACTTGATACACTTTTGGCCTATTAATTAGAGATAATCTAAACTGGGTCTTTGTTTATAACCTATTATTTTTTGCAGTTCTTTGCCAGGGTAGAATGTATGTTTAATTTGTACCGGGGTGGCGGGGGGGGGGGGCTTGATATTGACCTTCCGCTGTCCGCTACACATATATACGACCCAGTCTCCATGAGACTGCTTTACTAATGATATTTGGCACTGGGCAGTGCAAGCATTGCACATAGAGTGGCATCGGAAAATACAGAGTGCTTAGGGGCCGACCAGATGATCTTTGCGGGGGGGGGGGGGGGCTACGGATATTTGGTGAAAAAAAAAAGATTGTTTCCCACTTGACACTGAAAAAAAGTTTGTTCAGCTCATGGAAATAAAAAAAAAGTATTTGAGCTTGATCAAAAAATCTACAGACCTTTAAAGTGGGTAGAATTTGTCAATTTTAGCATGTAACCAGTGGCCCTTTTTCTGAAGCACCATCTATTGCAGCAATGCTGTAGCCTAATATTTATTATTTAGTTCACATTCTGCCGGTCACATTATCTGTTTAGTACTGCACCTCATTGGCCTTCTGTTGGGACCATTGGCTGACTTTTCAATATGATGATTATGGCAGCCATAAAGTCCAAAGGAAAGGCCTGCTTGTAACCATATGTTTGCAAATTTACATTCAAAAGGGTGGCTGGCGGGTATTTTATGTAATAATTAGCCGAATTTTGGTGCTTTTGCCTAGATACAGTTCTGCCCAAAAGTTTACATACCCCTCTGCAAAATGGCCAATTTCGCTATTTCAAAGGAAATTTTAACAACAATAGGCAAATCATACCTGAAATACAATGCACTGCATGTGGCTAAACACTTCTGAACCATTAAAAATCCAATAGCAATGAGATTTAATGATATTATCACTTAATTGCATTTTATGGCAGTTTCAAAAGTTTACATACCCTACTGTACTATTACATAGGGTAAATGTGGGTAATATCACGCACCTAGTGCATGAAATTACACTGCAATGTTTTTATATGGGTACCAGCCCTGAAGTATAATAACTATCATGACCAGAAGTAAAGCTTTTGATTGATATTGAACTCAAGGGTAAAGAAAATATCAAATTCCACTGATCGGCAGTTTCTTGGAGCAATTGAGACATAGTTACGTAAAACAACTAGGGTCATTTTGCATTTTCTGTGGGTAATACCACGCACTTCTGTTTAATATCACGCAGCAGAAGGTGTTTTATGACTCAGGTTGAGACTATTATGACTCAGATTGATTTCGTACAGGTCTATGTATTCATCTATCCACAAATGTATCAATCGATATTGACTATCTGACAGTCCGTGTTCCTGCTGTCTAACTGTCTATCTGTCTATCTGGCCATTTATCTGTCTATCTAGTATCTATTTGTGTATCTATTTATCTGTCTACTCATTGGTGTAGAAACCAAGTAGGCTTGGGGGGGGGGCTGCCCCTCTAAAAATCTGGCGGTCTTGTAAATTGACGTTGAATTTCGGCAAAGATCTTATGCCTACATCTATCTATCTATCTATCTATCTATCTATCTATCTATCTACCTATCTATCTATCTACCTATCTACCTATCTACCTATCTACCTATCTACCTATCTACTTACTTATGAAGTGATGGAGATATTGTTGACAGAATAAAGTTTTCAATCGTTCCAAAGGGCCCAATAAGCTAAGCAGAATATACTGAGGGGCTGAGGGGGGGGGATTGATCTGGAGCATTCCATGGGGGGGAAGGGGTCAGATTACGGACCTGTAATTCAAGGACATTAAAAAACATATACATCTTCATCTAATAAAATACATCAGAATTCACTGTGATTAAAATCAATAAGTTTTCCATTGTCAAGATCAGGTAAAAAATCCAGGTTTCCTACAAATTTCGTTTCAGAAGTTTGAGACTTCAAGTTAATTTTTTGTACAATTAAGGAAAATGTAGTGAGTTTCTGCAGCTTATCACATACCATACCATAAATCCATGTTCAAAATAACAAAAAAACCATATGCGGTGGGTTGTGGGATGCCATTGGAGGCCTCAATTTAATTGAAGGTCGGAGGTATTTTGAAACTTAGGCTACAGGGATCTTCAACAAAATTGCGTGAAATTACCCCCAATGTGCGTGATGTTACCCCAAATGTGCGTGATATTACCCCAAATATGCATAGTATTACCCCCTGAACATGAGTGATATTACCCCTTGTCAGTACTTATTACATTTTCATGCATAACAGTGGTTTCGTCAATGCCAACATTCTGCACAATCATTTTTTAAAATCGTATGTTATGTCTTGCAAACATCAAGGGTCTTCATTGAGCACATCACTTAAACAGCAGGCGCAATTAAATATCATTTAGATTCAGGAAATTGTATCAAACAGGTATAAATATTGACCGAAAACACCTTAGTTGCTAGAAACCTATCTGTAATTTTGTCAGTGGAAGATACGAGAATCAGAGTTATTACCCACATGCATGATATTACCCACTTTACCCTATTTTCCCCGCTTAGGATCAATAACAGCTTACAAAATTTTACCACAATATGTCAAAAGCACTCAGACTACATCAGCAGTGATTTTAATAAATTCTGCATCACAGAATTTTTGTAACTCCACCTTCGTTGTTGGTCTCGGCATGGCAGGTACAAGGGACCTTGTACCTGCCATGGTCTCGGCTGCGGCACGGTCTGTCTTGGATCAACCCATAATTTATCAATAAAATTCCAGTCTGGACGGTGTTAAACAACTTGAGAAGCTTTCCCCAACTGTCCAGAAAAAATATTTCACCGCCTTAACTCATAATTAATTTGATTTAAACTCATCAATTTGTCATTTTTGTTTTTGGGTTTATTTTCAGACACTTCTTGACACTTTACCAATAAATGAAGGCCGTGATGAATGCCCAACTTCTTCGCCATTTAAACCCACTGTTACCCATACTGGAATTGCAGGGCGCCCTTCATTTAACATCAGCCAAGAGCAGCTGCAATACTTCATCTCTATGAATTTCACAGTGCCAAAAATTGCTAAACTTCTTGGGGTGCACAAATCTACTATTCGTGCAAGAATGAGGTACACGGTTGTTTTTAATTTCCCAATACTGTCATACTGGGTCAATAGGGACACTGGGACAGTGAAAGTAATTTTTGTCCATCAGGAATATACACTGGCTTTGTTATAATTTTTGTGTTGTTGAGATTTGTAGATTTTGGAGTGAGTTTGTGTACATGCATGTTTTACGTCCCATCAGCACCAGTGTTTGCTATTTAGATGAGATTTCAGAAAACAAGCACCATAGTATGTTTGTTTTATGTATGAAGTTTTAAAATCCGACACCAAACCGAGCAGTGAGATGGGGGAGAGTTAGTTCAAGTAGGGCAGTTGGTTGCATATCTCTTGGTCCCATGTTTGATTCCCACCATGGCTTGATAGCTCTTTATCACATGGACCATGGATCTATAACTCAACCCCTTATAGCTCTATGCATGGGCGAAGTTAGACATTAGTTTCAATTTTCGTTTGTCCCATTATTGTGTTATCTTCCTGACCTTATACAAGTGCATGAATACAAGACAAAACCTCGATCATCCACTCAGACTCTCAGGCTCAGAATCATTTATTATTGCTCATCAGTAATGAAAAATACACATGTAAAATATACAAATTTTCTATTAAAAAAATATGAGCAATGGGATTCCTAGAAGGTATAACTTGCCGCTGATGAGGAGCCCCAATGTTTAGAAATAGTTTTAAGGCACCCATCCAAGCACTTAGGTTGAGACATAGACTGTCCCTTTTGACCCTATAAATAATACGTGAGGTTGAGACATACATTCTTTGCTGGCAAAATGCAATGAAATAGTTGACTTTTAAAATTTATCAATTTCACAAAGTTTAATTTGTCTCTGTTATTGTGAATGATTTCAGGCAGTATGACTTGGGCATTCGTGCAACGTACAGTACCACTTCAGACCCTCAACTGGACGACAAAGTTAAAGATATAGTTGAATTCAACAAGAATATTGGTTTTCGGTAAGTGTTAGCAATGGTTAGGGAATGCATCTTGTCATGTGTAAAGTTAGCAATCAATTCAGTACCATAAATATTGTGTGTCACAGTCACCGCAATATTTTTACCCTCGGCAATGTATACATTGCCGATGGTTATTGTAGTTACTTCGGGAAAATTTGTCCGTCCGGCGGGCGGGGGGGGGGGGGGGGGTTGGCGGATATCTTTTATCCCGTCTGAGCCTTTTATAGGTCTAATCCCCATGACATTAATACTATTAATGTCTAAATTTTACTTTTTCTACCACTCCTCATTAATAGAAAATACATTGTGCCCTCCTTTGACAATAGGCATTATTTCCAAAATGGCTACTTTTTAGGAAGAAGCAAAAACACTCCAATATTTTCTCTCAATGGCCATATAGAGAGGATTCCACGCTGTGATGTTATACGTGTAAACTAAGTTGAAAAAAGCCGTTTGCGTCAATTTTAATTGTTACGAGGGGCGTTCAGAAAGTTCGAGGCTTTTTTTTATATGGACACTTATTTTCAATTTGGAACTATGAATTTTTCACAGGATAAAATTCAGTATATGTTGATTAGATTTCCAAAATTCTGGAAAATTTGGACGTTTTTAAAGTCATTCTGTGGTTGCCATGGAAACTGAAAGTTCATCTAGTTGGGGCAGGTAATACTGAAACCAAGAAAGCCAACAAATTGTGACTGCGAGAGACTTCTCTCTGTCACTTGTATTAGTGAGATTGACAATATTTGACACAAGAAATATGTTCTTAGCTTCTAAATTTGCTATCAATCACACCAAATGTGTCTATTCTTACACTGAACTCATGTTGGGGGGCGGGGCGTCCTGCTAGCCCTCACACCCCCCCCCCACCCCATCCTGTGGAATATCCTGCTGAATAGCCGAGGGTATGCTGCTGTGCAGCCTATGTTTCTCACTCATTTTCAGCATGACCTGAGGTTGCCATGGCTTTTGTTAAAATATTCAAAAAAAGGTGTTTTATTCAGATTTTTGAGAGTATTGAATGGAATGATTGTCTGTGTATGTGTTTCTACCCTGGGTAAGCAAAAAGCCCCATAATTTAAAAGTTTTGGTTCACATACTTCATTTCCTGATGCTGAGTCGTACATTTTGAGTTTTCAATTCAATATCTGCTTTATCATTAACTTTTTTTTTCAAAAACTTCCATGGGGTGGTTTTCGGATGTCCTGTGCCTGTCATGTGGAAATTTCAAAAGATTAATCCTATCCATTATCCCACAAAACCAATATTTCCAAATTCCATTGGTGCATTTTGCGTTGAAGTGCAGCACTGTTTGTGACTTGCATTTTTTACAGTAACCATGACGATTTAATTCAACCCAAAAATACTGCACTTAGAAATTTGTAAATTTTCATAAATCTACGGCAACTACTAGAAGTGCTCAAATTTTCATATTGATACTTTGAGAAGAAGTACTATTTTTAACCCTTTTGGAAGTGTGCGTTTTTAAATGTGAGCAGTTTATGTTATGACCTTTTTCTTTTGTTAAAAGGCTCACTGTGAAAAATGCACTTCGTGATTCATGATAGCTGATGAAGTGTCATCTTCTATACTTTCAACATGGGAAGCATAGAGGCAGTTTGATTAGTCATGATCAAGAGAAGGCCATTCGACTTGTCATAACTGATTTTGGATTGAAAATCAGATGCATGATCCTTTTGTTTGGCTGTCACCAACAAGACGGATAAGTCTCCTTAAATCAAATTAACATTGAAAGTATTGAGGTATGATCATGACAAATCATCTGTATGATGACACACAAAGTGCCATTTGCACAATGCAGCAGTACACTCTCTTTCTTTATCAAAGTGCATCGCTGTAAACACATGTGAACAATTCACTCGCTCCTCTTCATACACTCTGAGCTGTCCCCTACCTGTATTTCCATTGCTTTTGCAGTTCGGTGCGGGCCCGACTAGACAGCGAAGGGACCAAAATTACGTATTTGAGGGCAAGGCAATCTATGAAGAGGGTGGACGGTCCATACCAAATCTTGAGGTATGGGAACGCCATCCACAGGAGGCGGTACCAAGTGGCTGGCCCGAATGCATTGTGGCATATTGACGGATGCCATAAGTTGATCAAGTATGTATCTACCTTTATCAATGTTTATGTACTGTATAAATAAGTGACCCATTTTCTATACAATTAATACACAGGGGCGTATCTAGAATTGTCCCGAAGGGGGGGGGGCATTATATGGGGTGAATATGTGGCGCTCTGTGGCGTTTCCCTTCTCTTTCATGCTAATTTTTGGCCTGAGGGAGGGGCATGGCCCCTAAATACGCCACTGACAACACATGCACTAAAAATGTGCAATAAACCATTTTAAATTCAGCTATAGTGAATTCTGTTTCAGTTTTGAACTCTTGCCCTCAGAGCCAGTGGAAAAGTGTTCTTAACCATCTTAACCATTACCAAAGACTCTATTGCTGAAATTAGGCAAAGGTTTTTTATAATTAATAAGTTCAGGAGATAACCATTTGGCGTAAAAGAGACTTTTTCCAAAATGTATTTCTGATAAATTTTTGGGTGGGAAAAGCATATTTTGAGAGCTGACTGGTTGTTATAAAGTCAATCAGGACAGTCACTTCAACTTGAGATACTACGAAATACCTGTCTCATAGAGGTACAGATATTAATTCTCTTTGAGATGCAATAAAGTATGACTTCGACCTTTATTATTTCTCCATTTTGAGATGTTATTTTATTCTTTTGCCAGTTGGGGATTCGTCGTTCATGGATGCATTGATGGGTACAGTCGACACATAATGTTCTTGAAAGTGTCAACAAACAACAGAAGCCAAACCGTGTTGGACCACTTCAAGGAAGCTGAAAGAAAATTTGGTTTACCCTCAAGAATCAGATGTGACAAAGGTATACTTTACGAATTAATACAAGTCTACGTCTATACAAAGGCTAAAGCCTGTATTATTAAATTCGAAGCACTATTACATTGACTAGTGACAAATAAAGAAAAGACTCTATTTTGGTCTCGACCTGTGGACTGTAGGATACTTTGAACAATCATTTGCAAGCACTCTTTATGTAACCTGTCAGTGTCAATCATCCTCTACTGTTAAGTCCGGGAGCTGACCTCCAAAAAGTGGCTTAGTTTTCGATTTACCTCATCTCATGAGGTCACCATGATTTCTTGGTACCCTTGGAAAGCCAAGACCTTGGGGCATATAGATCTTTTGGTGTCAGGTGCATAAGGTTGTAATCGAAAGGTTTCCATGGCAATTGGCAACCACATAAATAAATTGGAATATCAATAAATCTTAATTTGTCAATATTTTTCAATCAATTTATTGCCTGAAATCAAACTAATCCTGTGATTGCCATCCACTATGGAAGCTTTATCAAAAATAGAGTTATGCAAATCAGGCATAAAGGATACTACCATTCAAGGGAATATGTGTGCTTTTCTTTAGATTTAATCAGACTTGACTTGATAAGTTCATCTGGAAAAACAAAAAATATCATATGATTTTGTATGTTATGTATAAATGAAACTTATGAAAGTCGGGGATAGATTGTTTAAAAAATATGATAATTGAATGCACAGTTGCCATGGAAACAGAAATATTAGTAAACAAATTTAAATATGTGTGCATTTATTTTCCCAACTAGAATGCTGTAGCCCCAAATATCTCCTTCCAATCAAAGGCAACATCCATCTGCCACCACAAATTATTATCAGATGTATATTTCCATGTCCTCAGATGTCGCATGGAAAAAATTTGGACTGTTAGCACATTGCTATATGAGACAAATTCACCATTTCCAAGCTAAATAGTCTGTATCAAACAAACCAGTAAAAACCTTAGTGTTTGTAGCCCATACTTTGCTTGTCAATCATATTGTCATTCCATATTTTACCTTTACTGATCTTATTTGATATCTTGGAATAAATATTTTAAATTTTTAGTTTCCATTAGGGATGCAAAGGCCGGGAAAATTTCCGGAAATATTGGAAATTTTCCATGGAAAATTTCCGGGAATTTATTCTTGCGGGAATATTGGGAATTTTGGGAATTTTCAAATAAACTGATAAAATCTTTATATATTTGTCATTGGTCCTGTTAATAGTGGTCATTTGGATGTCTGCCATGATCTTTTGATAGCCAGTATGGCAGTATGTGGTACTTAGGTCTTCCTGGATATCAAGGTTGCATATATCATGTATATTGGCAACGAGGGTCAAATCCGTTACTATTTGTTCTTGAGTTGGAAATTTCAAAATCTTTTTAGGCAAAATTTGGGGATTTTTTTTTTTTTGCTTTGTAAAAATCTAAATTATTCTCTATTTACCAAAGGAAACCTTGTTGAACAAAAAAATTTTTTGCGCTATCCTGTTCATTGAGGGACAGTGCTAAGGAAAAGTCAACCATAATAAACGGGCCATCACATGTTTTGGGCCCAGTTTTCAGATACAGATATTTTTTCGAAGTAGAGACCTGTGTAAAATTGTTGGAATTAATTGAAATTTACGAACCTGTTTGATTCTGAGGGTTATATTTGTGATTGGTTTAATTTCCAATTAAAGGATGTTTGATGAACACTTTTCCATCGGAAGTTTAAAGCACAGACCCTGAATTGTTTGACTTTGTTGACTTTGTCACTATGCTATACAGTGCATGGCGATACAGTCCTAGTCTAGCACTTCTACGCTTTTGACCTTTGCTGCAAATGTAATCAGAATTGCACAAAATTTATGAATCTAGTGCGTATAAAAGTTCCTTTGCCAAACTGGTAAGGAGGTAATATCAGCAATTGCATGTGTCATCTTCTTAATCCCAATCACTTCAGCAGAAAGCAACTGGTCTCAATTTGGATTTTCTTGACATTTTTGAAAGTCTCAAAGTCAAGTTTGTTGTTGTACAAATATGAATTTATCATTTGATAATACACCAAGCAATACATATTGGCAACATGATGAAGGAGACTGACCTTAATTATGAAAATTTTGTAAATTTTTCAATATCTCGCTTAGTGTGTGTCCTTTAGTTCAAAAGTGCAATTCTTGTTTGTCCTGACAGTTAGAAAAATATTTTGCATCTCAAGATGAGTTGCAAATATCCTCCATAATTTGCTGCATACATTTCAGACTTTGATGAAATAAGGTGTTCAGTGCAAACTCACAGCTTCAACAAGCTCACTTGTTATCCAATCCAGTTATATTCCCAGAAATTTCCCAAGTGATCGGATAAATTTCCGAATATTCCCAATGTTTCCGAATATTCCCGTAAATTCCCATAAATTTCCGAAAATTTCCATGGAAAATTTCCCTAACGAAAATTCCCGGGAATTTTGCATCCCTAGTTTCCATGGTAACCACAAGAATGAGAGGTTATTAGTAATGACGTTTTTAGTATTGTAGCCAAATGTCCAAAATCACACTTTGGGAAAATGAGTCCTTATATATTCCTGTTCACAAATAATTTTCGTCTGAAGGCTTGTAACGGTTCTGAGATATGACAACTTTGCTATTTTTTAATTTTTGTAATTATATATTTCAGGTGGAGAAAACTTTGGGATCGTGGAGTACATGCTCCAAAACAGAGGCCACAATCGAGGGTCAGCCCTTATAGGCAAAAGTGTCCATAATCAAAGAATTGAGAGATTATGGGTGGATGTGTTTCAAGGCTCACTGTGTACATTCTATGACCTTTTTATGAGGATGGAATCGACTCAGTGCTTGAGCAAGTCTGACCCCATCCAGTTATATTCCTTCCATTACTCATTTAAGCCAATCATACAAAGAAGCTTAGACAAATTTGCAGCTTCCTACAATAAACACCCATTATCTACTGAAGGTGGGAAGTCTCCAGAACAGTTGTTCATTAGTGGGGTAATGACACGTTCAAACACAACTGGTGTTCAAGGTTATCTTTCGCGAGCCTTTGAAAATCAGCAAGTGAACGAAGCTGCACATGGTGACAACTCCCAAGTTGCTAGGGTCCTGGATAGGCTGACTTCGATTGTCAATGTTGATGATGCTCAAGCCCCAATACCGGAACGTGTAGAACAAGAACTGAAGCAAACCATATTACCCACAGAATTGTGCAACCATGATTTGGCCTTAGAAGTGTACAAAAACGTTCTCTCTTTCATCCAAAATAGAGTTTAGAAATGTATAATTCCGGACACCCTCCATTTTTATGTTCTGATGAAATTGTCTGTCATTTTTATGCTAATGATGTTGGTGTAGTTCCACTGTTCCATCCCTGACAATTTGATTTACAGGAAATTAAAAAAGTGCTGTACATTTGTATTACATTTGCTTATGAATTGAATAATGCATTTCAAATTGACATAATAAAATAATATAGATTTCAATGTGGTTGTTGTTCTTTCTTTTTTTTCATCCTATACCAACCAACCATAGAAAAAGTGCCTAGAGAAGCTCTAGGAAGCTAAGAAGCTATAGATCATTTATATTTATGTCTGGCTTCAATGATCATATATAAAAGCCTTTCAGACAATGCTGTTGTGACTTATCATTTTGAGTACACTGCACTCAAGAGTGAGTGAGTGAGTTGGTGTTTTACGTCTCATCATCACCTGAGTGGGCTAGTTAGAGACACCCTGCACTCAAGAAAAAACTAGGGCTCTCACGATTAACCGATTAATCGCCGCCAATTCGATTTTAGTTAAAAATCGATTCTAGTTTGCAAAATCGATTAATCTGTTATTTGTATATTTGTACCTTGAAGACACTGTATGGCTTTAAATTCCCAGGTGTTAAGAGTAGATTGCAACTGGATTGGTCAAGTGGATTGGCTAATTGGATTGACAATACCTGATTGAAGCTAATTAGTGAGAATGAAGTGCCAAGTCTTAATTGCCATTGACATTTTCAATGGAATATCACAGGCTCTCAGCTCTTCTGTAAGACAATCATGCAAAATTTAACAGAACTTTACCTACTATTTAGAATGGCGGGAAAACGGCGATTAATCGATTACGATTCGATTTTAGGCTATAGATTAATCGATTTTAATATTCTGTAATCGTGATAGCCCTAGAAAAAACGGTTCAATGGTTCCTTCAAAACACTCTAAAAATTTCCGTAATTTTTTAGAGTGTACCCGCATGGGGTATTCAGAAATTTCTTAATGGTATTTCAAGAATCAACATGAGGTAGTGAAAATGCGCTCCAAAGACAAAAATTTGAAATGTACCTAACTCCAGCCTAGGATTTACCTGACTTTAGCCTCCAGTACCTATATGATGGAGTCTGATGCACACACCTGACACACTGGAGTTTATTCATGTTTGACAACTTTGCACATGACAATTAAGTTTAAGTTGTGTCATGCTTGAGCAATTCTTTCGTTTTGACAAGTTTGACCAGAAAAAGTCCGACAGACAGTTGTGCTTGGCTGCCTCAGAAGTAGTCATCTGGACAGAGCAGGTTGCTCATCCACCATGACTGATTAACAAACTTACAGATTAAGAGTTCACAGTTTCAACAAAACCAAACAAAGAGATCATAAAGTAATTATAAAAGGAAGTTTCATAATTCTGATCAAATGTGCTTAATTCTGACTCAATTGAGGAGAACAGATGGAAGGATGGATGGCTGAGTGATATGGCTTTACATCCTTCATTTATGCAATGGCCAGGTTTAATAGGACAGGTAATAGTAAAGGTTGATCAACCTTTGGTAATAGTGATGGAGCAAAGCATGCATGGCATAGAATATTGGGCTATGCCACATTTTGGTCTGACTTTCTTAATATTTGACCAATTTTAGTGAACATGTATATGGGAATATTTCACACTAATATGGTGTTTTAGACTGAGTCAATAAATTAGCCAAGTATTTCGCACTTCATGGCCTGGGATAAATTTGAAAAATCTTCTAATTGGGCCTAATGAGGGGTAATTTAGGTTTCTAATATCCAGGTGATTTGGCAATCCCGTTAAAGATGGCAACAATTTATTCTTATTCTACAGACATTTTTTGAAATAGCTTGACAAAACATGTCTTAAAAAACTGTTTGTACATCTTTGTGCTAACTTAATTGAGGTCAATCAAGGAGACAAGTTGAAACTATAGACAATATTCATAGTTTACTGTAAAAAAATTGGCAGGATTTTCTGTTGGGGAAAGTGCAGTATTTGGTCTCTGAAAAAATATTTTAAGATCTGTGTAACTTTGTGAATGTTCATCCAATCACAGTGAAATTTTCTGTTTATCTGTGTAATGGGATTTTATTAAATAATAAGTACACTTTCATAGGTATCTTCACTACTGGAGTTTTTTGTGTTCAGTTAAAAAAAAACTAATTCTGGCCTTAATTGCTGTTAATGGATGGTAACTAAAGTGTAATGACTCCAATATTAAGAGCAAATTAGCTAATCCTTTGAAGTAACTAGTCCAAGCATCCTCACTTCTCAGTGTAAGCTTGTAAAGCTTACCCTGACCACATGATAGGCTTTTTGGTGAAGTTGTAACACAAAGATTGCCTTTCCTCCGGCGTGACATACACAATTAACAGTTTCAGTTCTCTCAAAGCATTAAATGAATGCTTGAGTGTTTCATTGTTTTCTGTTTGTTGTTACAATTAGT